>JAITYX010000009.1:0-2787500 GCA_021018815.1 Talinum fruticosum | reverse complement strand
TCTTTTTGAAATTAACTAGGGTTAATTAAAATATATTATTTTTTTCACTCTTTATGTCATGTTTTTCTCTCGAAAGGACGGGGTTGGGTGACCGTGGTTGCCCTAACGTAGATTTGCCTCCGGATTAAAAATACTTAGTTCTTCTTCAAATTAGGGTTATGTTCATTAAGGTGAATTTTTTTAGTTTTATTTTATTTTACTTTTCTTTAAACAACATTAAGAAAAAAAGATATGAAGCGGGCACATATGAAATTTACTGATTAAGCAGAAAATAAGAGAGAAAACGAGATTAGAGTTTGAGATTTGAGGTTTATTTCTTATTTTGATTTTTTCAATATATTGGGCATTGTGCTATAAAAGAGAGAAATTGAAAATTTGCATAAAAATATTTCCTTTATGTGTTTAATTTTTATAAAAATTCTTTTCAATTATTTTTTTAAAAAATTCTTTTTGATTGTAAATTTAGTATTTGACTTATATGATTATCATAAATTGTCCAATGCGAAAAAAATTCTTTTTATGTATTTCAATTATCTCAAAATAACTGTCACGCTTATTATCCGCCACGCTTATTATCCATGCTAAATAATCATTTTTTCAATAGATGTAAATCACCACTCTTAATATACATGGATATACCTTAATAGGTTAGTACCACTCTTACAAGAGTGGTTATATTTTTCCACATTATTATGTGTGAAAATGATTTCGAGCAACTCATTTTTACTTATTTTTCTGCCACACTCAATCATGTGTAATTAGATAAGGGTGGAAGCATACTATATGGTGATTATAGCATTTTCGATTATTAATCTCATTTATTAAATGTAGTTATTAAATATTTACTTTTTTAATTCATAACTGATTAAGGAGTATTACATTACTCCGTGCTATGCACGGGTCCAAATTAGTTGTTTTGTAAGTTAAATCTCTTATCTCACCATGTATATATTTATGTTCTTCAATGAATAAAACTTTTATTTGCTACCATAATCGGTTCATATTATTGCTCGATTTATCTCATAGTACTTTGAAAATCTTTCATAGTACTTTGAAAATCTAACTTATCTTCTATTTATCTAATACTCGGACTTACATTTTGTTCCGATACTCGATTTATACTTATTTTGCTATGATATTCAAGTTGTTACTATTTAACTTTGATTTCCATTACTTGATTGAATTTCTCTAAGTTGTTATTTTCGAATGAATGTCTTTCATCAAAAAGAAGGAGATTGAACACTCGGGTATGATTAATTGGCCCTTCAATTATTTTTTGAGTTAAAGTCATTCATGTAAATTTAAGACTAATCAAGATGCATCCTAAAATAAATTCATAAGATGAAATCAACTAAAGATGACTCGACCTAAGACTTTTTACTTATAATTTTTTCACTTAAAAGTCTAAGGACTCAATTATGCTTTAGAAAGTAGAAATTAATCCAGTCACTTAAATTGAGCTTGATTGAGCCACTCGGTTCCCATAAACCGACCAACTCATTATGACTTAGACATCAAGTTTGCCAAAATAATTTACATTTATAACTTCCCTTTTATACTTGGCATGCTTCTTGAATTGAATTAAGATTAGTTGTCTTAATTCTATTTTGACCAGATTTATTATGCGAGAATTAAGTTAACATGGAAAACATTGAAATATGTATAAATAACTCCTGAACTCATCTTTACTATGTATATTCTTTGAGTTAAGACTTGAAAAATTCCAAACTTATAGATTAAGGAGAATAAGTCTTTAAACGCTTTATTTAGACTAACTCGATCTAATCTTGGGTCAAAGTATTTTTATACTTTGAGTACCATTCTCTACTTTATTTTTGCAACGTTTCTAAAATAAGATTAATCGTAAAGAAAAGCAAAAACAATGGCTTCTTTACCATTGATAGACTACGAGATAGAAAAGCAGGAAATTATGGGTAGACTCACACTAAGTCGACGAGGCTTGTTTGTTACTTGTTTTGGATAATTTCTTATTTCTAAGTCTAACATTCTTTTATACCTTATCTTTCGGATACTTCGAGTTGATCGAACAACCTTTGGATGCTAGGACCTAAGCACAACAGCTAATTCAACAATTGTCCCAAAATTGAGTCCTCAAACTATTTGCTTGCAACGAGTAGTCGACCAAGTGCTTCCAGCTAATTGACTTAACGAATTTCTTCCAAGTAGTCTATAAATAGAAGCCATGATTCAAGATTTACAAGATTGCTTGGAGCTAAGAGCTTAACTTACTTATTCACTTTTTAGCTTACAACTCTTGTATTTTTCTTAATGTTTCGGAGTTGCAACTTACGTAAGAAAAGTCTTAGAATTGCTTTTCATTCCAAACACTTCTCTAAGTTATCCTTTGACTGAGTTGAGAAGGTTATTTCAATTCGGTTGTCCTAAGTTGTAAAGGGTATCTCAACTTGGAAGTACTAGGATAATTAGTGATCTTCCGGGCTCGTAAAAATTTATAAGAGATTTATCTAAGGGAACAAGTATGGGTTGTTATTAACTCTGTGTTTGTGGATTCAAATAGAGGAGTTTGACTAGAGGAACCACTTAGTGTTAAGAAAGTGGTTTGAGGCGAAAATCAATGATTTGGATTTCTCGTCTTCCCGCTTTTGGGTAAGATTCTACATGCCCATTCACCTTATGGAATAAGGCCAAATATGAGCAAAATGGTCGATTGCTAGGGACTCTTCACGACGTGGATATTAGGGAGGAAAATGGGGTTTATTTTTGTATGAAGATTGAGTTGAAGTTGAACACTCCGCTATGTCCAGGAACTTTAATCAAGACGCGAGAATGTCCGAGATAGGTGGATTAACTTCAAATACAAACGTATTCCACTTTGTTGCACTAACTGTGGACGCTTAGGGCATGAAGCCCGGAGTTGTGATGCTGAGCACAAACAATATGGCTTTTTAGTCCTTGAGTGAAAGTGGAGAACAAATTCATGAGCCATATGTTCATTGCTTATGAGGAGAAGATTAGGGCATCTAAGATAGGTAGGAAACCTTTGACCAATCTGATGGATCCTGGTAACTGTGGAGTAGTATGGAGGGTCCCTCATCTACCTACCGTGGAACTTGCCCTTGAGAAATGGATGTAGGGGAATGACCATGATTTGGCCGGTCCATCGTTGAAGGCTCCTTTGGTGTATCTTCTTGAGCTCAAGTTGAGGGATCAAAGCTACATGCGGAAGAAGTGGGGGTGGTGATACCGAAAAGGGCTGTGAGTCCCGATGTTGAGGGAGTGGTTGCCAAGAAAACGAGAGAGGTTGTGAAGAGGTATATGGGAAACACAATGCTAGACACTGGGCACTAAAAATATGTGTTTGTCATGGGTACAACCCCCATGATGGTAAAAGAAAGGTAATCAAAGCAACTCTTTGGGAATCGTATCATCAAATCGAGTTTACTGAGTATGACTGATATTACTACGAGGCTGAGGAAGCGGGCAATATCATGCCCCTAATAGAGCCATGAAAATCCTTACCTAGAACAGTTGAGGGCTCCGTAGCCTCGCGGCTAGGAGAGCGATGCACGGTATACTCGAACTCTACTCATCCTAATGTTATTTTTATCTCTAAATCTACGTTTAACATTGAGCATCTTATTCAGTTCTTTACTTGGTTTAGGTTTTCCAAATAAAATGAGAATTGATGCTATAGGACGTTCAAGGGGTCACTGTATTCGCTGACAAAATGGTATTGTAAGTGATGTTGGCATTGCCTGATAAATTTGTTATTGAGTTGTATGTTCTGTTTGTTCCCGTTTCCAACATTAGACCCTGTACTATATCTATGGGTCCCCCTACCATGAATCCTATGATAAATTTTGGAATTGCATTAATTCTTGTTTTGTTCATAACACCTTGCCGTGGGTGGTGATGGTGATTTTAATGAACTTCGGACCCTAACGATAAGGAGGAAGGCGGACCAGCTGGGGGCTTGTCTCCTAATGCCCTAACTAATCTTGTATTCTTACATGGATTATTAGATATTGGTTTTGTTGGGAACCTATTTACATGGAGTAATAATAGTCCACACCCGTTTAATATAAGAGAACGTCTGAATAGGTCTTTCTACAATAGTGATGGTTGCTTACTTTCCCAAGGGCTCGGTTCTTCATCTCGCCACCCACAAGTCTCGATCACGCGCTGATTTTCCCAGGGTTTTATCTTGGTCTCGACCATTTAGATTCGAAGCCATGTGGACCTTGGATGAAACTAGTTAGAATGCGGTGGAGCACACGTGGCACTACTTGGGTTAGGGGCTCTATGGCTTACTCGGGTTAGGGGCTCTATGGCTTACTTGGGTGGCTCACAAACTCAAAAAGACTAAGGTGGCTCTCCAAAGATGGAACCAAGACCATTTTGGGATAAAAGATAAGTACCTCAGGGAGCCTTATAGCAGATTCAATCAAAGCTTATGACTCGAAAGTAGCCTATAGCTACGAAGAGCATTGGGTTGTACCTAGAGGATGAGGAACACAAAGAATTTTTACATTTGTTCTAGAAGGCTCGTGAGATTATGTTACTTGATGGGGATAATAATACCGATTTTTCCATCTCTCAACCTGTTCTAAGGAGGAGGTTCGATAATATTGAGTTTTTAAAGGTGGACAATGATTGGGTGGATGACATTGATGGTGTGGGTAAAGAGATAGTCTCGTTCTATGAAAATAATTCATGTCCGAAAATAACAACTTCCCTATCGACGTTAAAGGACTTATACAACCTATGATCTCGAAGGCGGAAAATGAAGCTCTGTGCATGGTACCAAGAGAAGAGGAGACAAAAATGGTTGTCTTTTTCTAGGGGGTCTTATAAAGCCCGGGACTGGATGGGTTTTCACCAATTTTCATCAAGCATTATTGGGATATTGTGGGAGTTGAGGTAATTGCGATAGTGTAGTCCATTTTCTAGGAAGGGTACCTTCTTCTTCAGCTCAATTACACTTTTATCTGTCTTATTCGTAAATTTTAAGGTGCTGCCAAGGTTAAACAGTTTAGATCGATTAGCCTTTGTAATGTTTGCTGCAAGATCATAACAAAGATTCTAGCTAATCGGTTGGCTCCCTTCCTAAACAAATCGATTTCTCCTCTCCAAGGGGCCTTTGTTCTCGGAAGATGGATAGCGAGAGAATGTGATTTTAGCCAAGGAGGTCCTTCATTTTATGAGACATAAATATAGAGAGAGTTTAGTTGTTGTGAAGGTGGACATGATAAAAGCCTATGATCATGTGGATTGGAATTTCCTCATTATAGTGTTGGAACAATTTGGGTTCTCTAGGAGTTGGTGCAATTTATCCGCCAATGTATTTCTACAAGTGTGTCTTTTAGTGCTCGTGAATAAGGCTCCTTTTGGTTTTTGAAACCGTTACATGGCATTCGACAAGAGGACCTACTAAGCCCATACCTCTTCATCCTATGTCCGGAGATACTCTTTAGAATCCTATTGCATAGAGAAAAGGAAGGGAAGCGAAGCTGCATGGGATCTCGGTGGGGCATGGTTGTCCTCCAATATCACACTTAATGTTCATGGATGGCCTAATGCTCTTGTGTAGGGCTAGCCCATGTGAAATGGAGGAATTAAAGAACTGCTTGGACACTTGTGAACAATGGTAAGGTCAACAAGTGAATGAAGACAAATCCTCAATCTTCGGTTCACGGAATGCCTTTAATGAGAGACTAACAAACTTAGGCAACATACTGGGAGTAGGTAAAGCTCTAGATATACTTGAGTATTTGGGGCATAAGCGTGTTGTTCAAGGATGTAACCAAGGTGCCTTTGACAATATGGTTGATAAAATTAACTCAAGGTTAATTGTGTGCCGTGTTAAAAATCTATCCTAGGCAAGCTGAACTACGTTAATAAAATCCATTCTCTAGTCTATCCTTATCTATTCTATAAGCACCAAAGTGGAATCGATTCAAGTTTGTGATTTTCTTAACGTTATTGTTCGTAAGTTTTGGTGGGGAGTAGGACAAGAAAAATCTCGCTTTCTTGCCCTTACCTCTTGGGAAAGCCTTTGCAAGCATAACCGTCTAGGAGGGCTTGGATTCCGTAAATTCAAGGACATTAACGGGGCTTTAGTGGCTAAGCTAGGATGGATCATCATAACAAAGCCGGGTACCCTTTGCGCTTTTGTTTTGATTCGAAATACGATCATAGAGCTAATTGGCTTGAATATTTATCAAACTTTACCGATTCTCCTATGTGGAAAGGGGTGGTAAGTTTCACCGATATCTTGCGTTGTGGGCTCTGTTTTCGGGATGGGAATGGTTAAGCTATTGATGTCTCAAGTGATCCATAGGTTCCTTGGGTTATTAAATTTCAGCCAAAATCGAGAAAGGGGATAGAGAGAGATCCTATGATGGTATATGAGCTCATTTTGGAGGGCTCTTAGGAGTGAGATACGCCCAAACTAATGGAGATTTTTAATGACGAGAGTGTAGACCATATCTCGAACATTTCGATTCCCTCTGCGCCTGAGCCTCATCAAGTTGTCTTGGTGAATGAGGCCAAAGGTAGGTTCTCGGTGAAGTCGACTTATAGTACATCTCAAGAAGAAAAGTGGCAAAGTACGATTGATCCCATTTGGGAAAGAATTTGGGGAGCTCGTATGAGTTAGCGATCGAAGATGCTAGTATGGAGGATAACTGCTGAAGTTATGCCAGCAAGGGATAGACTGGAGTGAATTTTTGAGATCGAGGATATGATTTTCTTCACTGTGCTACGAGGCCGTGAGTCTTCATTATATCTATTCGTTGATTGTGAGATCATAAATCGGGTTTGGTTCCAATCAATGTGGGGATTGCGAATCAAAGAGATGGGCTGGATGGATGTCCATGATTGGCTGAACTTTGCGTTAGGAGATGACATGCTAGCAAGAATTTTGGGAGATAGAGCAGCCGAATTCTCACCTTTTGCATCTTGTGTCATGGATGGGGTGTGAATGCTTCCAAACCGGGTGCGGATAAGGGAACAAGAGACAAAACTACGAGAGGTTGTGCATAGGGGTGGAGATGGCAACTCGAGCTAAAATGGCTTTGTTCTTAACATGCTTCAAGGCACACAGGAGATAGGAAGTTAGGGTAATTGGTGTACTTCGCCCAAAGGCGAGTGTCAAGATCAACGTAGATGCAACATTTAAGGATGGATCGACATTGTAATACCCGAAATTTTAATTAAGGTGGTTATATGAGTTAAATTGATTAATTAGTTCTAACTAAATAAATTAGGTCGATTAATTAATTATATACGTGATTATGTTTAAGTATTTGATATTTTTCCATGTGTATTAATGTTAAAAGAAATAAATAAAGAAAATTACCAATTTGGAATTTAGACTGGGTTAGACTTATTAAAATAAACCCGGTAAAAATAATTTTTACCATATCTTTCCTAACAACTATACTTAATTAAAAGAAAAAGAAAAGGGAAGAAAAAAAGGGAAAAAGAACACTTGTATTAGGTTAGGAAGAGATTAGTGTTAGTAGTAAGAGGTGGCTGCCCTAGAAATGGCCACAGGAGACAGACAAAAGCCATGGGAGAGAGAAAGGGAACCGATTAAAGGGGAAAAGAGAGAGGAGGCTCAGGGAGAGGATGCAAAAAGGAAGAAGAAGAACAGAGAGGGAGAGTGAGAACCGAGGAAGCAATGAGACCAGAGAGCGAGAGAATGAGAGATTGGTAGAGACCGGAGAGCGAGAGGGTGAGACATTGGTAGAGAGAAAGAGAGTTGAAGACCGAGAAGTTGAAGCGGAACAACGAAGAAGAAGAAGGGCGAGCAGCTAAGAGATTAAGAGAAAAAGGAGGCCGACATACTTACCCGAATGGCGAGCTAGAAAGCGATGGCGGGTGGCCGATGAATAAAGGCCGACGATAGGCAAAATGAAGGAAAATGCGAGAGCAGAGAAATAGAGTAGGGTGAGACAGAAAGCACGAAGGAGTGAAACCTGGAACCGAACCCGAGAGCAATAAAGAGGAAGAAGGAAACCGACCTACTTGATCCCAAGCCCTAGAATTCGAGGTGGGTAATTCAAATTGTTGAATTAATGGTAATTCTAAAGTCCAAATGAATTTATGGTTGAATTATCTATTTTGATTGAAGTCTCAGATTTGAGTAATCTATAGAAAGGAATTAGGAGATTAACTTTTGAATGAATTGGAAAGAAACGGGTTAGAATGAGGATTGTAGGTTTAAGGGTTTGATGTTGAATTGTTATTGATTTATGAATTTATATGCTTGAGTTGGCATTAATGAAATTAGGAACGATAAATTGGGGTGTAGAGATCCACTTTGGTGTTATAGTAGGCGAATGACATAAAGAGACGGTCATAGATTCATGTTCAATAAGTTGCAAGTGTGAAATTACTAATTGAGTACGAGGTTACTAGAGATGAGAACGAGAATGATTCCTGAACCTAAATTAAATTTAAGGATTACCTTAATTGGATAAAAGTGAGTCATGAAGTGGAAATAAGAATTATATGGCCAAATGTAGTGAATTGATTGCTGATACTGACCTTGTGGATTGGAATTGTGAATTTAGAATTTGGAGTGGTTAGATGAATTGAGTTGGAAAGGATACTTATGATTATGGGTAGCAAATTATTATTTTGTTGAGGTTAAAATCTATGTGTTCCAAAAGTTTGTGTTTAAGAATATAATGGTTTGAAGTGTGGAAGGAAATGAGAATTTATGAGAATTGAAGTTTAATCAAGCTCTAAAAGTGAAAATGACTATTATCACGTTTGGTGTGGAGTTATCTTTTAATTGAGGATTACTAGGACTCGAATATGGATTTGATGAAGGGAGTCGCCTTATAATACATAGTGGAAATATGAGCCTTAAGTAAACGGAATAGGCTGAATTGAACCAAAACTTGAAAAGCTGTACTTGAATTAAATATACATGTTTTTTAATTGGAATTTATAAGTTCTGTGAATTTGAGAAGTGTATGTTGATTTGAATATGATTTACATACATTCTGTTTACACGCTCGTATAGGCAAGTTCCGATTATGCAAAATCTATTCCGAATGCTTTTGAATAAGCTTAGAAAATGATAGAGATATAGAATTTAAGTTGTGGGTTTTAGAAAATAAATGAGCTGATCTACAGTAGTATGATTAAATGGTTTATGTGGTTTAGTTGTGATTTGAATGATTTGAAATGCAAATTGAGATACTTTTCAATCTTTGAAAGATTCTATCTTGAAACGAGATTGAATTGAGCTAATTCTTAAAAATGTGACTTTAAATGGGAATTTGGAAATGCGAGTGTTTCTAGATGTCCTATTGAAAGTAAGTGTATTGATTTTGAGTGGCTTTGAGAGCCAAAGAGTCTAGCACCATAGGATACCGTGCGATCCAAGTACTCCGATTAACTTGTGTGGTCCGGGTTAATGGTCCGGTACTAATGGAGGCTCAATCGTGCGGTCCAACCTTAGGATACCGTGCGGTTCAGTATTCCCCGACAAGATTTCCTCCTTGACTTTAGTAGTTCCTGGGATTTGAAAAGGTCAAATTTGGGTTGCGGTTACCCAAATGAAAAGGGTACTAGTGTCTAGACGATGATATGATGCTCGAATATAACCTTTATTCAATTAGGGAATTGAATAATGTTTTATTGTTTGAAAATGCTTTTATTCAATTAGAGAATTGAATAATGGTTTGCGAAATGAGTTTGATTAAATTGCATAGGTAACAATACAAGCTTAAAAATCCAAAAGATTAAAAGATGACTAAAATTGTGTTTCAATTTGATTCGATTCATTTAGTAAGATGTTCGGAAATATGGCAAATAGTTATTCAAGAAATATTTGAAGCATTTGAGGCTTTGAACTGGAGTTTAAAACAAGGATTGGAAGATATAATACGATTGAGAGACTATACGATTGAGGGATTGTGTTATTAAACTACTAATACTCTATGGTTTGTATGTATGCATATAAAGTATCAATGTTGTGATTTTTGGGATAGAATTACCCACCGAGCTTGTGGTTTTCTCACCCCGTATCTTTTTAGAGTTGCAGGTACTCCTTAAGGTGAATGGCCTCATGTCTTTAACTACCTTGGACTTATGTGCGTGATGCTCGTTGTTACATAATACAAGTTGAAGTTGCTGCTATGTGTATTCTATATGCTCTTTGTTATAACTTGTAATTAAGTTCATGTAGTTATATAACCGTGTCCTAGGCCAATTAGATTGTTTTAAGTTTTAATGCATATTGGTTGGACTCCGGCGTGTGGCCGTTGAGTTGTGTACTTCGAGCATGTGGCTCGTTGAGTTATGCGGTGGTTTTTATGCAGGGCTTTAAGGCTTTGAGCCTACGGGATATGCCATATTATAGACAGAATTCGCCAAAAATTTCAACAAAATTTCCAACCAAATTATAGAATCACCTTTATTACATTGAGTTGAGGTTAGAAAACTAAACTGGCACCTTAATTAGCCTTGGGAGTTCTTTTTGAGGAACTCGGCGATGTAATACTCCTAGGGTGAGATTCGGGGTGTTACGGACATCTATAGTGTGGGTTGAGAGGGACTCTAATGGAGTCGTTGTCAACGTTGGAGCAAGGAAAATGAAGTGTGGCTCAATGCTTATGGTCGAGGCAATGGCGTTCCTGGTGGGTGCCCAAGAGGTGAACAAAAAGGCAAGGGAAATGGTGATCTTGGAGGAGGACAATTAGGGGGTGATCGGAGCTGCTGGGGCTAGGCCGAAACCCCGTGGAAGAAGGAAGTGATGATGGATAACATTTCGGAGACCGACGACAATGTTCAAGTTAGTGGAATTCAAGCTGGGTGGGAAGAGAGATGAACACCTTGGCAAATGGGGTGGCTCACTAGATGCTTGCGTTGAGGCTTGGGACGAGTAGCAACCATGCGGGAGATCTCAATGCTTGGGTTGATCATAGAGCTCCTTTACTTTAGTTTTTTCTAGGAAATTTCTTCATCTTGGTTTCTTTATTCCTTATTTAGCAAAAATAAAAATAAAAATAGAGGAGTTTCACTTTGTGCTTGTATTAGCACATTCCAAGGTTTTATGTCCGAAGAGGGTTTCCTCGTAAACAAGCTGTCTTCATTATTTCTTATTTCCAAGTCAATGCGGACTCGGTTTCTTTGTCCGAGTTACTATCTTAATTTTAGAACTTCAAATTTCCACAGGTCTCTTTTATCAAACTATTCACCCCCATCTAGGGTGATTATCCTCTTCGATTGAACTTTTATCCCTTTCTTTCTTCCCGACAAGCTTCCTACAACCCTAGTGAAGCTCCCTCTCACCAGTTCTCATGGATACCATCACTACCTCTACTGTCACCTCTGTTATGGCACCTGGGGTCTCCATCGTGGTTCCCTCTTGGGCCATTAACCGCCTCCCTTCTCCACTAAAACCAAAACTTCTTAACCAACTACATCAAAAGTGCAAGACTTTACGTTTCCCCTATCTCCTTTGTTTTCCACAACTGTTTCACTCACTACTCTTGCCATGAGTGGTTTACTATGGCCACAACCCAAAATCCCTTCCCCTCTTCCTTTGTTCTCGACTTTTTGTTTGCCATGTTGCCATACATTAGTATAGTCTTGGGATCCTTCCAAGACTCGACTTTTCGAGCATCCGTTCTATTGATGTTTCCTCCATTCGCCCACTTGACACCTCCTAGATTGGATAGTACATCCGGCAAATGTTTTCAACAGTTTGCCACCCCTCCTTCCCAATCTTTGGATATTAATATCAGCAACTGTGTTATTTTAGTGTTGGCCTTAGTTGATGATTATCTCTCTTGAAGAACTCGGTTTAGTTCATTCATGGTTATGCAAAAATTTCATGGTATGCCTGATGGTACGAGTGCCTGCCCCTCCCTCTATGATTGTAGTCGCTCCAAGTTTTCAGCAATTGAACCCCGATTTATATTTTTGGCTATATGTTGATTAATGAATTCATGCTTGGATTTTTTAAAATTTCCAAAGACACGTTGAGTAAGGTTTGTACTCTTAACCATTCACTTCCTATCTAACAACATTTAGATTCCTATTTTAAGCCGAGTGGTTTAGCTCGGCTCTAGATTTAAAGTGTCTCGCTCACTCAAGTGTTTAAAGGAGATGGTCAAACATTATTTATGTAATATTAAAAATATTACGAATGCTTTTGCTGCTATTCGAGTCTCCGTTAGCGATCCCGAGTTGATTTAGTATACTCCTGCTGGGCTTCCCTTTACTGATTACAATAGTGGGTTCTCCCTTATACGATGATTTATGCGTCGCTTATTTTCTATGAGCAATGTACCAAGCTTCAATATACTTGTGAGACACGTGTTCACCTGGCTTTGGTAGCTTTTGTTCCATTTACTTCATCCAATAAGGGGAACACCTGTAAAGGCAACAACTTGGGTAACAACAACTTAGGCAACAACAACTCTTGTGGCAAGTGGTGAAACCGGCTTGGTGGGGGCACAACAATAAGGCAACTATAAGCAAAATCAGAATTGTCGGACTCAAATATGACTCAATCTTCTAGGGGTATGCCTACCGGTACTATTTATTATAATTTAGTTGATCCATGACATCTGCTATGGATACATCTACTTTTGCTACTCATTCTTATTTTGCATACACTAATCAATCTAAAGGGACATTAGGTTCTCATCCGAATACTTGTTTGTCAAATATGTCATGCTCTAGGTTATTCCGATGATGTTGGCCCTAGCAGGTATCAACTGCGTCGGTCCCTTGTTGTAACACCCCTAGACCCACCCTAGGAGTATTACATGCCGGGGTTCCCCGAGAGGAACCCCTAAGGCTGCTTAGGGTCTCAACTTGGAGTTAATAACCCTTTATTGGATTGGCGGAAGCGTGATTCTAGGTTTTCAAAGGGTTTTCGGAAATTTCGGCAGAGTTTCCTCTGTAAACCGGCTAAACCCATAGGCTTAAAGCCTTAACCCCGCACGAAACACAATCTAAAACTCAACGAGCCACACGCTCGGAGAAACACAACACAACTCAACGAGCCACACGCTCGGAGTATTCACATAGGGCTTTTACATATTATACAAAGGTAAAACTTAAGTTCAAGTACAACTGGTCTTTACAAACATCTTTACGGACAAAAGATAGAAAAACAAACGAGTAAGTCCAGCATCTCCTATTCGTCTGTTATTTCCAAAAGCCAAAGGCAACTCCTGCCGGTCTTAACTTCGTACCTGAAATGTTGGTGATGTCATGAGCTCACTAGCCCAGTGAATAATCCAAACCCAACCCCGGGTTTCACTTTGCACATTAATTCATTAACAAACACATGTAAGTTCACAATTCATTCATGACATGCGATTCAAATCAAATATGCTTAAGACATGCGAGATTCTAAACTTACCAACTTGCCGAGAATCATAATGACATCACTTATTCATGAATTCAATTAAACATGCATCATTCGCCTTTCTACGCAAGTAAATCATATAATCATTCATCGAGCAAATCATTCGTCACGTAAATCATTCATCAAGTAAGTTATTCATCAAGTAAATCATTCATCATGCAAGGCATTCATCACCTAAATTATATCTTGCTTCTTATCAAATTCATTTCTTATGAAGACAGGATTCGATCTCCTTCTTATTCTTCCTCTTGAGTTCAATCGTGCATTTCATAAATCATTAATTCTTTCTTGTTCGATATGCACGATCATTCACTTCTTTATAACATAATTCTTTTAAGTCTTCTTAGTTCGAATGGAAAGAAGATTTATGTTCCGCTCTAAAGACCCAGTTCTTGGAGCCAAAATAATTCGTGGGCTCGGTTCACGGAGGCTAATTCGTGGCCTCGAGGCAAAATAATTCGTGGCCTCGAGGCGGCCTCCCTTCCCCGAAGGACGCATCACGTCAATAATTCGTAGAAGCAAAATAATTCATGGCTTCGGGTTGACGAGACACTTCTATGGCCATAGCTTCAGAGGGTTCTTTAATTCGTGGGGTCTTAGATCAATAACACAATCCTTTCTCCCTTCTTTAGTTCTTGAAGGTTTGCTCGGGAGAGTCCGAGTCACCCTAGAGGGGGTGAATAGGGTGATGAAAAATTCTTTGTGAAAGCACACACCCTTTTGACAGAGAAGAATCAAAGACAGATTCGAGTCTAAGCAAGGGGTTATAAAATATTGGACTCGGAATGTAATGAATCGGAGTAAACACGTTCGAGCGGTCTTGTCTCGAGTCTAGAATGAACTCGGAAATAGAACACGGAGAATTTACGTGGAAACCCTCCCGGGGCAGAAAACCACGGCCCGTGTCAATCCAGACACGAAGTCAAATCCACTATTTTGAGTCCACAAAATACCGTGAACTTGACGGAACCCGAGTTGCTCCCTTGGACAACTCTATACAAGTTTTCCTAGACTCAAAAGTTCCCTTATCCGATCTAGTACTTCCTAGCTGAGATAACCCTTACAGCTAGGGACAACTAAGCTGAGTTAACCCTTACGGCTTAGTCAAGGGACCTTACAAAGAATGTAAGAAGTGTTTGTAATCGAGTACAAGACCTTACAACTCGTAAAGTAATGAATTACGAGTGGGAGTTGTAAGTTGAAGATTGAAAGTAAATACAATAACTTTGTTCAAGTTGGAGTATTGACAATATGTTCCGCTATCTTCAAGTCTTGTGAAGTGGCTTCTATTTATAGATAACCGGGTAGAGTAGCCGTTATCTTCATCTGCTGACCGAGAGTCCTCTGTGACCGTTGATAAGGGCTTTCGAGTCACTCGAAAGTATCCGTTGAAAATATGGTCGTTGGACAACGGTTTAACTCTCTTGGAAGTCCCAAAACCATCGGTTGTGTCTTGAAAAGTGTGGTGAAAACCATCGTTAAGCTTGACCTTCCAGTTTTCCGGATATGGAAGCGAGACGACTTCGACACAATCTTACGGGACTAGAGCGAGGGATGGTGAAAAGCTATATCTCGCTGGTGATTTGATGTTCGAAGCCGGCTACTTTTGTAATTTGAAAAGATATCCTCGATTGAATAACCTACAAAAGTAAAACACCTTCGGTTCTCAAAGTATAAAATACTTTGGTCCAAGGTTAGACACGAGATAATAAAAATAATCAAGATAATTAACAAACAGATTATCCGAGTCGAAAAGAAATGGAACTTTTACGAGTCTAATATCCATGATACTCGGAATTCCATAAGACTTAGTCTTAAGCAAGGAATCAAGTTCTATCAACAAATATCGAGTGGGAAACACTTGATGTAGACTAAGCAAGAAAAGAACTATGAATGCTAACTTTGCAAACAATAGAGTATATAAACATAAGTCGATTCGAGAGAGAGTGGACTCGGAATAAAGAACAAGTTTTCGAGTCGCTAATCGAAAGCGATTAAAGAGATAAGTGAAGGCCGAATCGCATAGAAAAGATACTTATTTCACTCAAGTAAGTTTCTACGACACAGAGAATGCCTTGGAATCAAAACACTATATGAATGACATCGTTATACCCGATTCTTTTTGCATGACTCGAAATATATAGAGCGAGTGTCCGAGTCTTCGGTTCTTTATGTTTCTTATCTTCTTATTACTTATACACAAGATACACTTAATTCATATAACTCATGCTCAATGCGTTCATGCGTAACTTCTTCAAAACAAGCAATTCACATAAGCAAGTTCCGACTCCAACACAATCCATTCATATCACATACGCATGCTTATGTCATTTATCATTGATGTAATTCAAGATAAACACTTAATCACATGAACATGCCAACTAGGATTCCTAATCAATGAACTCATCGTTTTCATGCTCGCGTAACGTCGCGTATAAGTGGTTAATGGTTCTATAACTTTTCTTAATCAAAGAATATCTTTTAATCTAGCCACAAAGCTTCTTAAATCTCAGCTCTTAATTCGGCTTACTCACTTATATGCGATTTAGCCCAAAACAGAACATTTTCACTTAATATTGCATATCTCCCAATCTACTCATCCAATGCATACGAAATTTTACAGGAAATTCTCATAAATCATCAGGAAGCTGCAGTAAAAGTTTCAGGAGTTTCGGGCTACACATGAATTCACAGAAATTCGGACAAGCATGCTTATTTACTCGAAAATCTGCATACGAATCATGAAGTTAACTTCCGATTTCTCTCCCTAATTCTGTTCAAGCTAATCCCGTTCAATTCTCACTAATCATGCTCAATCGTATTTAAACATCACACTTTCAGAACTAGATAAACATCACAAATTCACAACATGCCCTTGATTCGTGAGTGGCTAATTTAGTGAATTTAGGCCTCTAGCTTCTTCAATTAGCTTAGGGTTTCCAATTTCATGCATCAATTTCGAGTTCAAGCCACCTAATTCATTTTATTTCAGAGGATGAATTCAGACTACTCACCTTAAATTCTTAGAGGTTCTAAGAATTCGGTTCTACTGGGGTTTCGGATTGGGTTTAGCTTCTTGTTCCGCCTTTCGATTCCTAGTCTAGCTCCTCGCTCCCTCAACCCTTCTTCTTCCCCGACCCTCTGCTTCTTCCTCTCGCTGCCTCAGTCCCGGTCTTCGACTTCCCTGTTTCGGTCCGATTCAGGTCCCCTTCGTCCCCTCCTCGCGCTCATCGGCCGTCGGCCGCTGTTCCGTGCCCACCGACCGCCTTCCTCGGCCCTCGCGTTCGCTGGCCGCGGAATCCCTTCGTGGTCTCTGTCTCCCGCTCTCTCGCTTTTCCCCTCTTCCTCTTTTGCTCTGCTCGGCCTCCCGAGCCCTCTCTCTCTTGCCCACCGGCGACGGCGCCCTCGCCGTTCGGGTAGCCACCGGCCCGGGCCTCTTGGCTCTCGCCTCTGCTCCCTCTCGTTTCCCCTGTCTCTGCTTCTTTCCCGTTCCTTTTTCTTTCCCTGCTTCGCTTCTGCTTTTTCCTTCTAATGTCCCACTCTCTCTCCTCCTTAGCTAATTACACATAATGGGCTGCTTGCCTAATTCCAATTGGACCCTTAACTCCTTTGCTCTCATCAATTGCCAACTCCTCCTAAATTGCCAGCCATCCCTTTCCCATTTTCCTTTCTTTTTCTTTTAATTGGGCCCAAACTTCAACTTCTCAAGGCCCAATTTAGCTAGCCCATGCTCGGTTTCGGTTCTCGGGTTTCTAATTCCGACTCGGAAAAATTCTAATAATTCACTACCGAGCAAGCACCTGAAATTTCGGGGTCTCACACTTGTGCTCCTAGCATGTGGTACCTTTAGTCTTGTTGATGCTGGTGAACAAACCTAGTGTCCCGAATCAATTGCACTTCTTATATGACACCTAATGATGGTAAGTTGTTCTCTAAAACTAATTACTCTAGACATGTTCGGATTCAAGATTGGGATGAAACCTTATTGCCTATTGCTTATGTTGGCCATGCAATTATTGCTATTTCCTCTACACCATTGTAGTTGAAAACTGTTTTTCACATGCCTCTTCTTTAGTATAATTTCTTTCGTTAGGAAGTTGTGTAATGACCATAAGTGTCAAGTTGTCTTTGATTTTGAGTTGGTTTATATTTAGAACAAACCCTCGGGAGAGTCTTTCTGCAGGCTTTTAGCGTTGGCAATGTCTATCTTGTCCACCTCCCTATTGAGAGTCAAGATGTTCCTTCCAACCAATCCCTTAGCAGTTCATGAGAGGCATCATCATCTAGGTCATTATGGATAACGGGTTTTAGACATTCTTCGTAAAAATATATATTTTTAAAATTTAGTATTTTTTTCATGAAAGTTGTACGTCTTATCGTTTGGCCATGTGTAGACACCTAAAAAATATCATCCTTTTCTATTTATTTATTTATTTATTTACTTCTATTATTCCAATGATGAAATCCCATCTCGTTTGTGAACCGAGGTCATAATTAGACTAAAAACGACGTGACAGAGGCCAATAAACCACAAAAAGCTGTTTAGCACCAAAAAATCAATGTATTTTCATTTGGGCCGACCCACTAAGCTTTTTTTCGGCTGACCCATGGTAGGTTCGAGACTCCTATACCAAGATCCAAACTGGTGCTGATGCACTTGCTTGCTTAAACGTAGCTTTTCACTCAATCTCGGTGGCCAAACGTGGTACGTGCACCGAACGTCTCTACACGACGTTTTGACCGACGTCGGCTTCTAGGACTCTTAGAACGGATGTCATTTTGGCCAAGCGAATATCATGTTTTTTCTTTTATCCTTTTTCAATAGTATCGGGCCTGGTTCAATCTAAACCCAATGGTTGGAAGTGATTTTTAGGGTTTTTCAACCCTAAAAATTGCTATAAATAGGGATGTACCCCCATTCATTTTTGCACCAATTCTGCTGGAAAACTCCCCCTATTTATGGTGAATTCTCTCACTCTCACTCTCTCTTTTCACGACTCACCCTCATTTCCACTATCAAGAAACCCTTTCTAAACCTCTCAAAAAAGGCTTCTCTTGCCCCATTCGCTTGCTATCGCCCTAATGTCGTTACGCCAAAATCGACCGTGATTCAAGCCTAGCGGATGGGTCTACCCGAGAGTGCCATTCCACCACCTAGAGTTTTTTTGTATTTTATTTAATTTTAGTTCTCTTATTTCTTTCTTTATTGTGCATTCCGGATGTAATCGCTTTATTTTTCACCCCGCCCGATGTAATGTTTTATTTCTTGCTTTGCTTTTTCACTTTTCTTTATTTTATTACTTTCTTTGTTGCTTTCATTAATTGCTTTATTTGCTGGTTTTCAGCATGTTTTGTTTTCCTTTAAATTCTACCTATTGCATGTTGTTTGCTTGTTTTATTTAATGCTATTTAAACTCACTTTTTCAATTAGTAGACGTTGTCTTTTCGACGAGCGGAAGAACACCCCTCTTTGTTTTGTAACTCGCCCTCGAACACAAGATCATTGTTTTAAGACCAATGGAGTACTTTTTAAAATCTTTTCCGATTTTGAGTCCTTGTACTAAATTTAGAAAAGTATTTTTTTACTTTTTAGTTTTTATTTTCTAAAGTTGATTGGCGACTCCCCTTTTTAATCTTTTTGTCCTAAAATTCCATCTTGACATTTTTTTTATAGAAAATGGTTAACAAACATGAAATACTAGCGACTTAGACCATCCGATTGGGACTGCCTCAACGGTTAAGGCCGGATGGCCGGTGCTTGGTAAGCGCTTCTAGACAAGCAAGCTCCTGTAAACACCTAAAAAGTGTCATCCTTGTCTATTTTACTTATTGTAGGCCCGACGATGAAATGTCAAGTCTTATTTGAGGATTTGGATCACAGACTATGTTTGATTGGTGCAACAAAAGCCAGTAGACCACAAAGAACCCCCAACACCACATAAATAGCCTTTTGCCTTAAGTTGATAAAAAATTCCCTTTCTTTTAGACGATCCAAAACCCGGCCAAGCCTCCGGAGACAAGGAAGTTCGGTGTTGTGTGTTGGGAAATTCCAAGTTCAGAATACTGCATTTTACTTTTGTCCAATCAAACAAGGAGTTGAAGACCTGAAGACGGCATTGAAGTGTTGCATTTTATGATCACTAGCATCAAAGTGCTTGCATTTAAGCTCCACAAAACAGTCCACACGAGACTAAGAGCTTTTCCCTTCAAAACGACGTCGTGGCCGGTGCACTCGCAACCCCGGAGTTTTAAGTGGAATGCAACATCTTGCCCTGGAGACTCCCTTAGTAACACGCTAGGGCATGAAACCCTAGAAATCCCTTGGTGGCCAGCACCGTGAACTGGGTCTTATCCCTTCTTTATCCCAGTTCTACTTGGTTCAATTTTCATAATATCTTGCCCGATTTTGTACCCTATTCGGATGGTCGGCTGAGTATAAACCTAGGTCTTTCCTTGAACTAACCTCTCCCTATAAATAGAGAGCCTTGGTTCTCATGACAATGGCTCATCCCTTAGTGTTACTTTGCTTGAAATTCACCTAAGAGCTATTGAATACTCCATTATGTATTCCGACCTCTTGGTCCCTTTTTAGCCTATTCTCATTCTACTCCTAGCCTCACCACATCCGAACCTGCAAATCCATCATTCATTCACATACCTACTCATCTCCAAATTATACTTACAAAAATCCCTTTAATTCGAGCATCGTCGCATCACCGGATCCGGATCGAAGATCTCGATCGGCGAGTGGGACAACCCGAGGGCACAGATTTGATCTTCAACGGTTATTTTATTTATATGCTTTCTTTATTTCTTTATGTATTTTTGACAAATGATGTATCACTTTTAATTCATCCCGCCCGATGTAATCTTTTAGTTTCAGCTTTCTTTTCTTTTCGCTTTGCCTTTTCTTTTCGTTTTCGTTTTGCTTTTCTTTTCGTTATCGCTTTCTTTACCACTTTCCTCTTATTCTCGCTTTATCTCTTTCTATTATTATTCTGGTTGCTTTAATTTTTCGTCACATGTTGCTTGCTTACTTGTTTTACATTATTTAAATTCACTACTTGAACTAGTAATGACTCGCCTTCGGACGGGCGGAACGGAAGGGGTTATCCCTACATTTCGTACCCTCACTCCGAATCCGATTCTCGGTTCAAAGACCAGATGGAGTCATCTTTTTAGCATCTTTAAGTTTTAGCCTTTCCATACTAAGATTGAGAGAGCATTAATTTTATTGTTAGTTTTTCTTTCCTAAAAGCCGACGAGCGACTCCCTTTTATTTATTTCTTCTACATTTGCATCTCGGCTATTTTTTGACTTTAGGATAAGAAAATAGGATTTGGATCTACCAAGCTAGGGCAGAGGCTGAGTTGATCTCCTTAGCCCTGGACTCCGGCCGGCGCCGGCCACCACCGAGTACGAGGTTGCCGCCTGCACCAAGTGGTCGATAGGCGGGGCTTCGATCGAAATTGGTGTTTTCATACCGATCCGGCCCTAAAGCCTCACAGTAGACTCAAAACCCTAATTTTATTTGTCGTTCGGTTAAGAATAATATCCCGAGACTTCGAAAATAATTTCTAAAATAAAATGATTAATAAAATCACCATTTAAACTTTGTCTAATTCGTTTCAAATCAGATTTAATAAAACTCGAAACCTTAATAAATGGTTTATCCCCACTTTCTAAATCCATATTCAAAAACCAAAAAGTTTTCTAAAAACCCTAATGTTAAGTAATCATGGGGAAGCTCGGTTCGGTCTACCCCGGGTTAAGGTCATGGTTCCTATAGTGGCGACTCCGTTGGGGATAAATCATTTATTAAGAGGGCGAAACCGTTTGGTTCACCGAGAGGCACCGAGGATTCTGGCCTTTTCTCTGCCGTGCCCCACATGAAGGACCAAATCCTCGGATTATGAGTCACCATGTATCCTACCGTGTCTAAACCTCTTTTGACCATAGAACTTTTGACTATTTGGTCACTTGCCTTTATTTGCATGCTTGATAAGTGTATTTGTTTTTAGATTTAATTTTACGCTTGTGAGCCTTTAGGGATAGCTGAGGAGCATTGAATAATCCTTGCATGGGTGCAAAAATAAAAATAAAATAATAAAACTTTGAGTTGGTCCAATTTGTGCATTCTAGCCAAGAGTCCAAAATTACCTTCCCTTCTTAGGTTGGTCCAACAATATCATTGTGCATTAGCCAAATTCAAAATTCATTTCAAAATAGGTGAGTCCATATTTGCATTTCTTTTTTGGCACTTACCCAAAGTCAAAATCATCTCAAAGTAGGTGAGTCCAATCTTGCATTTCATTTTACATTAGATAAATTCAAATTTCATCTCAAAATATGTGAGTCCATATTTTTCCTTTTTTGCATTGTGCGAAAGTCAAAATCATCTCAAAGTAGGTTAGTCCAATCTTGCATTTCATTGCATTAGCTAAATTCAAATTTCATCTTAAAATAGGTGAGTCCATATTTGCATTTCTTTTTTGCATTTAGCCAAAGTCAAAATCATCTCAAATTAGGTGAGTCCAATCTTGCATTTCATTTCGCATTAGCCAAAAGTCTAAATCATCTTAATTAAGGTGAGTTTGTTCATTTCATTTTCCACATTAGCCAAAAAAAATAATCTCAATTAAGGTGAGTCCACTCATTTTTGCATTAGGCAAAAATAAAATAATCCCAATTAGGGTGAGTGCATTTCATTTTGCATTAGCCAAATTCAAAATTCATCTCAATTAAGGTCAGTCCATTCATTTCATTTTCGCATTAGCTAAAATTAAATTCATCTGTGATTAGGAGAGTCTTTCATTTGCATTAGCTAAATTAAAATTCATCTCAAATTAGGAGAGTCGGTTTTGCATTTTTGTTTTTCGTTTAGCTAAAACAAATTCTTCTTCCATTAGGAATAACTATCTATGCATTTCGGTTACGCAGTAGCCAAATTATAGAATCATCCCGGATTAAGTCATGCACATCGTTGCATACATTCCATTCCATTCCATTTGTTTAGCATCCCTTTATGTGCATCCAAATAAAAGAGCATATCATTTTCTATTCTCCTAGGATCGGTATTCCCAGTGTCAAGCACTTAAGATCTATCTCCCTAAAAATTCTTCCATAAGTCAATCTTGAGCATTTACTCTTTTGGGATACAGGATAGGAAATCCTATGCAAGTTGGGAATCCTGGCATGAAGTGTCTAAGAAGTAGGAAATCTGCTTCAACACCGACACGGTCGACACCAATACGTCCCACATTAGCACGTACCACACCGAGTACGTTCCCCATATTTAGTTGTGACACCGGTGCGCCGTCCAAGGTCTAAACATAATCCTCCTCCAAAAGTGGCCAATCAATTAGAGCAAACTCCCATTATGACCTTGTTCGAGGAGTCTCGCTGCTAAGCTAGAAGTTAGGCTTAATGCCCGGGATAAACAGATCGAGTCTATATCATAAACCCTTAGTCTTATTCTTAAAGAACTGGAGAGGAAATCAAAGTCCAAACGGAAAGAAAAAGAAGGAGAAGGATCCCGCCCGAACCTCAACCAGGCCTCAATCCGATCCAAGAATAGATCGGATAGAGAAGGCTGTTGTGGGAGTCATCAATGTTCAATCACTACTATCGGGCTCGGGGACTCACTTCAATCTCTAAAGGGAAGCTCACCCCTAAGTTTACCATGCTTGATACCAAGTTTAGAGGTTCCGAGAATCCCCATCACCATGTTCGCAACTTCTTAGGAGGAATGACTCTTAAGAACATTCCGGAAGATACTTGCCACATCATCTTTCCGTGGACTTTCGATATCGATGTAATGAAGTGGTACAATGCTTGTCAACCGACACATGGTCACAAACTGGAAAGATCTTTGCTGGGAGTTCTTACACCAATACTCCTATAATATTGATCTACAAGTCACACTTTGGGATCTAGAATTGATCAAGTAAGGAGATGATAAAGGCTTCACTAACTTCCTTACTCGTTGGAGGGCGACAATCGCCCACATGACCGATGGGCCATCCGAGAAGGATCAAATTAGAATCATCATCAAGAACCCGAAGCCTACATATCATCAACACCGAAGTTCTTGCCCATCATGGACTTCAAAACACTCGAGAGATGCTTGGCATGCTCATAGAAGAGGAACATACATCTGCCTAGAAGATCATTCAATGACCCCATCACTCATCGGGGATGCTAATAACGCTTGATTTCCCTTTTTTTCCTTATCCATTCTATGTTTATTTCCCTTTCCCGTTTCCAATAAAAAACAACCCAAATCTATTCCTTTTGAACTACGAAGGCCCGATTTTTGCTATAGCGGATACGTAGGAAGCCCATGAGGTCCGACCCCAATCTTGAACCCAATTTCTAATTCCCATTTCCAAATTTCCCAAAATTAAAGCCAACTTGCCTACCCAAAGGAGTAGAAACTCATCGGGAAAAGCAGAGATCAATCAAGAAATATGCCGGTCCGATTCGAGCACCAAACCGTCGGGTTTATGGTCTATCAGCAGACATTACATTGCCGGTTTGAGCGACTTACTTTTCCTTACGCTTTACTTTAGAGTGCGGGGGCTAAAGTGCAAATTTTATCGTTGTCTTTTTTTGAACTTTTTGCACCATTTTAATAAAAGAATGCATTTGTTCTTAGAATATAGTCTTGCATACATCTCCTTTGCATGAGTCAAACTCCTAAAAACATAAAAATTAAATAAAAAAAGCACCCTATAAGGAATTGTTCAATCAAGCGAGCATAAAGCATCAAGTTAGCATTGAGGAGGTCACCATCACCGTCACCTTCAAAGAGGATCTTCCATGCCATCAACTAATCAAAACTAGTCTCCAACATTTAAGAAGAGCTAGACACAAGCACCCAAGAAGAACATGGGGGCTCAAGATCGAAAGGGTCATATAACTACAACAACTACAAGAATACTCGGGGAAGCCACATATCTTCTACCACATAAACAAAGGAGCTATTAGCACACAAACTAAAAGCTCAAATTTAGAATGAGGCACATAACCTCAAGGAATATCATATTTTCAAAAAGGGTTCCCTAGACTTCGGGTCATCTAACGACCAAGTTTAGGTGAGAATTTCCATATGCGAGATAAACATTCATCCCTATTCGACGAAAGTGGATAGAAGTCGAGCTCCGAGGCCTAGTAGTGGTCAAGGTTCGGATACAACTCAATCAAGCTTCAGGCCCAACGGTGGTTAAGGTTCGGATGCACCTCGGTCGTGTCTCGAGACGCAGTAGCTGATTAAGGTTTAGACACATCTTAGTCGAGTCTCGGACCCAACGGTGGCCAAGGTTCGGACGCATTCCGGTCGAGTCTTAGACCCAGCGGTGATCAAGGTTCGAGGCATACCCCGGTCGAGCTTTAGGCCTAACAGCGGTCAAGGTTCGAGACACATCCCTAGTCGAGCTTCAATCTCAATAGTGGTCAAGGTTTTAGACATCACCTCCGCCAAGCTTTAGGCCCAACCATGGTCAAGGTTCAAATATTCCTCCATCGAGCTTCGGGCCTAACAGGTGGTCAAGCTTCACACACCGCACCAAGACTTTAGAACCTCCCTATGGTCGAGTCAAGGAAACATGATCCGGTTACAAATCATCTTCAAGTAACACATGAAACTATTTACGTTCGGTTATTAGGTAACAAAAATGTTAGTGTAGAAAATTTCCCAAGCTTTAGACCAAGAATGGTCAAGTTTAGGCCCACGATTTGAGCTTCAAGACATTAATCAAACCCATCTCATGATACCTAGTAGAACTTCGGATCCAAGAAACGGTCAAGTTCGGGCACCCAGCTGGACTTTAGACTTTACTACCCAAGTCAAGTTCAAGCTCCCTTGCCAAGTTTCGGACTAACTACATGGTCGAGTTTAGCCACACCAATCTGAGCTTCGGGTTTTTAACTAGCCAAGTTTAGGAATCAACAACCCGGACTTCGGACTTCGCTAGTTAAGTTCAAGACCCCGTCGAGTTCAAGTCAAAAAATACCTAATTTTAGACACCTCAATTCAATTAGATTACGAAGTAACTCTAGTACCAGGTAAATACCCTTTAGTGTCTACTTTGACCTTTGTCTTTCGGACTTAGTCAAAGTAGGGGCTAACTATAGACACCTAAAACGTGTCATCCTTTTCAATTTTATTTACTATAGGCCCGATGATGAAATCTTGAGTCCTTTTGCCTTGGGTCGATCCAAAAACCCCTTTTCTTTCGACAATCCAAGACCGGGCCAAGCTTCGCGGACAACGGAAGTCCGGTGCTTGTGTGTCGAGAAATTCCAAGTTTAGAGTACTGCATTTCATTGTTGTCCAATAAGACAAGGAGCTAAACACCCGAAGACGGAGTTAAAGCGTCACATTTCGGGGTCACTAGCATCAAAGTGCTACTTTAAGCTCCACAAAACAATCTACACGAGACTAGGAGCTTTTCCCCTCAAAATGACGTCGTGGTCGACGCCTGCAACCTCGGAGTTTTAAGTGGAATGCAACATTTTACCCTGGAGACTCCCTTGGTAACACGCTAGGGCATGAAACCCTAGAAATCCCTTGGTGGTCGGCACCGTGAACCAGGTCTTATCCCTTATTTATCCCGATTCTATTCGAGTTCAATCTTCACAATATCCTGCCCGGTTTTATGTCCTATTCTAGATGGCTGGCTGAGTATAAACCTAGGTCTTTCCTTGACCTAACCTTTCCCTATAAATAGAGAGCCTTGGCTCTCATTCCGACAATGGCTCATCCCTTAATGTTACTCTGCTGAAATTCGCCTAAGAGCTACTCGAATACTCCATTATGTATTGAAATGTTGAGGCTACCTTTTAATTTGCTTTAACAACCCAAGACATAACAAGAACCGAAGCTCCCTTGTTGTGTTTAACCTTGAGCTCGGGTTCACAAGAAAAACATAGAGTGTACGTGCAACGTGGGGTTGGTCCAAGAAGAAGGGGAGGAGGGATAGAGGATTTAAATGGAAACAAAGGTGATAAACAATAGGGAATTATTATTAGTTTTCTCATTGTTTATCACCTCTGTTTTCATTTGAACCCTCTACCCTTTCTCTCTTTCTTCGTGGACCGACCCACATTGCATGTATACTCCATGTTTGTTCTTGTGAACCCAAGCTCATTGTTAAGGACAACAAGGGAACTTCGATTCTAGTTATATCTTGGGTCGTTAAAGCAAATTAAAGGGATGACCTCAACATTTTATTCATATTTAATTGTCCTATGCATTATGTAAACGAGTCCATATTTTATCCATGTTTACGGTGTTTTAACTCCTCAAGATTGCTCCCTAAGGTTGTAAAAGATCACCTATATCAACATGGATTTAACAAATCTTATAAGGTGTGGGTATGGCATGGGGAAGGGGAGTATGTGAATAATAACGTAGGAGAAGAGGAAGGGTATCATGAAAATGAAGCAAGCGAGTGTGGAATTAGAAGATCGACATGAAGACCTAGTTCATGGAGTAGAAGGTAAATTAGTCGATCAACCACATGTATTTGAGCAATTGTTGGATGATTCAAAGAAGCCTCTTTACTTGGATGTGATAAATACACTCGTTGATCGGCTATGTTAAGGTTGATGAGCTTGAAAATGGCTAATGGCTAGAGTGACAATAGTTTCACGGACTTGCTGAGTGTGCTCAAAGATATACTCCCGAAGGAAATGTCCTTCCTAGCCGTACATATGAAGCAAAGAGGATGTTGTGTCCTATGGGCATGGGTCATAAGAAGATACATGCTTGCCCCGACGATTGCATATTGTACCAAAAAGAACATGCACATAGACATAAATGTCCTAAGTGTGGTGTACCTCGATACAAGATGGAAAACATCGATGGAGAGAATGTTGAGGGAACTTCCCTAAAGGTGTTGTGCTACTTGCTGATAATATGGAGGTTTAAGCGCTTGTTTTCAAGTGCAACCGATGCCAAGCACTTGATATGGCATGCCGATAGAAGAGTCTCGTGATGACAAGCTACGTCACCCTGCCGATTCTCCTAAGTGGAAGAAGATCTATTCATTTTTCCAGGAATTTGGTAGGGAGGCACGAAATCTATGTATTGATCTTTGCACGGATGGAATAAACCCCCATGGTGACCTTAATAGCAACCACAACACTTGCCCCGTTCTTTTGGTTATCTACAACATACCATCGTCGTTGTGTATAAAGCGCAAGTATATTATGTTTGTTAATGCTCATTTCGGGCCTAAACAACCAGGAAATGATATAGATGTGTACTTGGCACCTCTTGTTGAAGATTTAATGCTCGTTCGGATAAAGGTGTTTTGATTTTTTATGCATACCGTCGAGAGCAATTTACATTGCGAACGGTGATTTTCACCACAATCAATGACTTCCCGCATATGGAAACTTGTCTAGATACATGTTCAAAGGCCATAAGGCATGCCACATTTGTGCAGATGGTACTTGCTCCTATCAACTTAAGCACGGAAGAAAAATGACCTATCTCGGACATCGAGAGTTTCTTCCCTTTTCCTATCAATATCATAAGAAAAAGAAGGCTTTCAATGGTAAACCCGAGATGGATTCTCGCTCCAACTTCATTAACAGGACACCAAATTTATGATCAAGTGAAGAATCTTGATGTGGAGTTCGGCAAGCTATACCGACGTTAATCCGAAAACTATATGTGGAAAAAGAGATCAATATTTTTTGATCATCCATATTGGAAAGAGTTGTATGTCGAGCAGTCTTGATGTAATGCATATAGAGAAAAACAAATGTGAAAGTCTTATTAGCACTCTATTGAACATACCGGGAAGACTAAGGACGGAGATAAAGCAAGACTCGATTTATGTGAAATGAGAATATGGGAGGAATTAGCACCACAACCAAAGGGGAAGAGAACTTGCCTTCGGCGTGTTACATATTGAGTAGAACGGAAAAACAACGTTTATATGAGACTTTGAAGAAACTCAAAGTGCCACAAGGATATTCTTTAAACATTACTAGACCACTGAAGGTTTGCTCCTAGAGAGTCTTAGTCACTCTAGAGCGGGGAGAATAGCGTGATGAGGAAATTTTAGAAGAACTTGGAAGATTTACACTTGAAAAGAGTAATCAAGATAGTTTGAGTCTAGATTGGACTCGGATAAGTGTGAACTCGGAAAACCACGACCGAGTGCTAGTCTAAGCACCAAGTCAAATCCACTATTTTGAATCCACAAAATACAGCAGATCGACTCAACCGAATTGCTCCTTAAACAATTCCTTACAGAGTTTTCCTAGACTTAGAAATTCCCTTATCCGATCTAGTACTTCCTAACTAAGGTAACCTTTACGGTAGGGACAAGCGAGTTGAGTTAACCCTTACTCGCTCAGTCAAGGGACCTTACTCGAAAGTAAGAAAGAGTATGTAATTGATTACAAGACTTTATAACTCGGAAAGTATGAATTACAAGTCGGGAGTTGTAAATAGAAGATTGAGTATGAATACAATGACTTTTGCGTAAGTAATGTGTATTGACAATAATTTCAGTAATCTTCAAGTCTTGAGAGTTGGCTTCTATTTATAGATGACCAAGCAGATTAGCCATTACAACAAGTTTCTCAACGAAGTCCTTTGTGACCGTTGTAACGGTTCTTCCGAGTGACTCAAAAAGATCCGTTGAGATATGAACGTTATGCAACGGCTCTTGACTCCTAAGGATGCTCTAATCAGCTGGTGGTGTCCGAAAAGTAAGGTGGAAACCACCGTTGAGCTTAGTGTTGAAGTTTTCTAGTTTTGGAAACAGACAATCCCGACACGGCGTCCGAGCCTTGTTCGAAGTATAAAAGCCTTGTCTGCTGGTGATTGACAACTCGAAGCTAGGTTACTTTTGTAATTCAAAAATAAGATATCCTCGTTTGGATAATCTATAAAAAAGTAAATAATTTTGGTTCTTAAAGTATAAAATACTTTGGTCTAAGATTAGGCACGAGATAATAATTTAATTAGGATAATTAAGTTCATAATTATCTTAGGCCCGGAAGAGTGGAATTTTCTAAGACTAATATTCATTATGCTCAAATTCCATCGGAGTTAGTCTTAAGAAAGATCAAGTTATAAGAGTGAAAACATCGAGTATAGGTACTTGATCTAGGCAAATAATTCTCAAACAAATATGCTCGACTTAGAAAGGCGAATTAACACTCGTAATTCACTTTACTTCAAGATATGCGATCCGAACTCGGATATGAAGTGTTAGAGAGATTGTTTGAACGTGCGATAAATCCGAGTAGTGTCCGAGTGACTCGAAACATTAGTGTGAGATTATAGATGAAAATGAGTTTTCCGAGTCGATCGGAATCGAATGAAAACATATGCAATAGTTTCTATGATACGTAGAATGACTTGTAAAAAACATAGAAGGGAAAAGGTTTGTACTGTCTTTGGTAGTACTCGGAATGGTCCAGTTTCCGAGTCTAAATCTCCCCTTTATTATGAAAGGCATTTCATACTTAGACAGAAACTTTGTTAGTGAAAGAATCACGAGTTCTCATTCGACTTTGTGAAATATCGCAGAAAATAGAGTAAAGAGTGAAGCGTTTTGAACTTAGAACATTTCTACGAGATGACTGATATGGTGAAGAGTCGTGAGTAATTATATCGAGTAAAATAGAGAAACAAGCTGATATATCGAGCAAAAGAAAATGAGAAATTCAAACTCAAAAAGAGTTATACTCAGAAATTAATATGCTCGAAATGAGAAACTTCATTCATATATATACATAAAAGAAAAATTACACATACACATAAAAGAGAGATGGTGAGAAAACTCCCCTAAACAAGATAACAAATTTTCTAGTGTATTCTCCCCTTGCCTTGCAGCAAAAAAAAAAAATAAAAAAATGGGAAAGAATGTATCAAGTAGATACAATTTTGATGTCCGGAAAAAAAAAAAAAGAAAAATCAATGAGAGAAAAAAAGTTAAGACAGTGGAGTGGGTGCGGTCCGAGTTAAGGCGGATGAGCGTGCAATGCGCCTGCGCTGGTATGCTTGCGAAGACGTTGAAGATTTGGGCGATGGCAGCATTGGTATCTCTAGAAGGGGCTCAGCTCCGAGTGGCTAATCCGGAATTAGGTCGTCCGGAGGCTCATCCTCTTGGAACGCCACGAAGGGGGCTTCCTCCGGCTTAACTGTTGCGGATTGTCCAATATACGCAGGGTCTTCGAGTCACTCAGATCTGCTGTTTGAGCTTATCGGTTCGTTTGAGGACCTAGAGCACCTTGTGCCTCGGCTTCGTCCCGCTTCTCTCCTTCTTTCTCTTTCTCTTCTTCCTTCTCTTCTTCATCCTTCTCCTCGAAGGAGCCGCTTTACCCGTAGTCTCCTGTTAATGGTCATGAATCGAAGGACAGTCTTGAAGGAGCGAAGAGTGTCCCGAATTTTTGTGGACACGAGAGGAGAGTTTGTTTATCGGTGCGGTAGACAAAGCGATAGTGGCTTCTCGAGGAGGACTGGAGGTGGAAGCACCGCCAGGTGGAGGAGGGAAGTGAGAGAGGAGTCTAAGTCCGAGGCGGAGGAGAAGGTTGCATTAGTTCCGAGCTATGGACCCGGACACCGGGTTAGGTCTCCTGGTACTCGTATCCAATAAGCTCTTTTACGCCAACGCTAATGGCGGCCTCGGACACTTCGTTTGGGTCCGAGGGAGAGGAACCTTGAATTATTTAAATATAAGGGTTAGGAGGGCTCCGAAAGGAAGAGGAGTGGATTTCTTAGTCCGAGCTGGCATGGTGGCCATCCGCTCGATAATGGCGGGGAAGAGGTCTACGTCGTAGCCCTCGAGAATGTCGAACAGAGCTTTGAGAATATTTGAGTTCAGATTCTCTTTGCTTGGAATGATGAGAGAAGAAAGTTCTCATCAACAAGAAACAAAGAAGTTGAGCCTCGGTCTTCATATGAGTCACGAGAAAAGTTCTTTTGTGACTCGGGGACTTCCTTGGCGTATTTTTAAAAAGACTCATGAGCAACTTCGTTTAAGGGGATGGGGTTGCTATTGAGGAAGATAGATGAAACTTTAAAAGATGGTGAAGAAGAGAGAGATTAATATGAACCACTCGTGTTGCGAACTCTTGAGGTGATGAACCCCTCGGAACAAGAAAGGTTCGAATAGAACTCCGCAACGAGTTCAGGGTATATGAATTCGTTGAAACAGAGAAAGTTGTATACCCCGAGTGGTTTTTATGTGTTTCAACCATGAAAATTTTGTGGTTAGGAAGAATTTGTCATCCAACGTTGGATGTTGGGTGATGAGGATTTTTGAGGGGTGAGAATAACCTTCTTGGTTCTTGGTTCTTGGTTACGGGTTTTTAGTGGCGAGCCTAGAAAATCTGGAGCGGAACCTCTCTTAGGCATGGTCCAGAAGTTGTGAGAAGAAAGATGAGTTAGCTCGAGGAAACGAGAGAGAGCGAGAGAGAGAGAGAGAGAGAGAGAGAGAGAGAGAGAATGTACTGAGATTGCTTGAGAGTGCTTGAGTGCTTAGATTGCGAAGTGAGTATGCGAGTGTTTAGGCTAGGAGAGAGTAAAGTAGCGAAATGAAGGAAAAGGGATACTATTTATAGCGAAAAGAATGTCCTTCGAGTATCCGTTCGACCCAAACCTCCAACGGTCGCCTCGGACCGGTGTGTCCGTATTTCTTTCCAACGGTTAGAATTCCAGTGTCAATCTCTCAATGGCTAGCTCACCGATCGATGTGCGCGGTAGAGAGAGAGAGAAAAAGAGAAATTTTAAAAGAAATTTCTAAAATTCTCCACTAATCTAAAGATGATTTCGAAGTTTGAAGTCCAATTTTCTCAAAACCGAGTCTAACTCGGTAAAGTTTCGAGTGAGTCGGAAAGTGCAAACAAATAATAACTCCTAGCTCGGTATCACTAGGTCAACTGTAATTGTTATTAAGACAAAGAGAAGAAACATGTAACATATAATCGTACAAGATAATTTCACTTAGAAAAACACAGAATCATGTATTTATGATGCCAAGTTCATTCCTAATAAAGCATAAGCTGATCCTCATTAAGTGGCTTAGTAAAGATATAAGCTAATTGAAATTTTGTAGGAATGAATTCAAGTTCAATATCACCTTTCTCAAAAAATGATACCTAACCTCATTATGCTTTGTCTTTGAGTGCTTGAACTGGATTCTTAGTGATGCTGATTGCACTCTAATTGTCACACTTGATTGGAATTGATTTGAATGAAAGTTCAAGGTCTTTCAAGTGTTGCTTGATCCATAGAATCTAAGCACAACATGCTCATAGAATCTGAGCACTACATGCTCCAGCTGCAATGTACTCAGCTTCAGCAGTTGATAGAGCAACCGAGTTATGCTTCTTTGAGTGCCAAGATATAAGGGATTAACCTAGAAACTGGCATGCTCCTAAGGTGCTCTTTCTATCAACCTTGTATCTAACGTAGTCGGCATCCGAGTATCCAGTGAGGGTCGATTATGAGTTTACGGAGAATCATAAACGTAGAACTCTGCAAGATATCTAAAGATTCTCTTCACCGCAGTGAGATGTGATTCTTTTGAATTAGCTTGGAATCTTGCACACAAACATACACTGAACATAATGTCTGGCCTCATTGGATGTAAGATATAACAAAGATCCAATCATACCTCGATAGAGTTTCGATCTACTTGTTTTACTTTTTTCGTCCGAGTCTAGTTTCAGTGTCGTTGCTCATTGGTGTTCGCTGCATGTTTTGCATCTTAAAGCTTGTACTTCTTCAGCAACTCCTTGGTATGCTTAAAATGATGGACATAGATGCCATCTTTATCTTGTTTTATTTGTAAACCAAGAAAGAAATTGAGCTCTCCCATCATGCTCATTTGGAATTCTTGTCTCATTAACTCGGAAAAATCTCGACAGAGATTTTCATTAGTAACTCCAAAATTATATCATCAACATAAATATGAACAATAAGAAAGTCTTTCCCCTTGGTTTTTATGAAAAGAGTTTTGTTAATTTGACCTCTTTTAAAATCATTTTCAACCAAAAAGCTGCTCGGTCGTTCATACTAAGCTTTGGGAGCTTGTTTAAGACCATAAAGAGCCTTTTGCAACTTGAAAACATAATTTGGAAATTATGAGTTTTCAAATCGAGGGGGTTGCTCAACATAGACTTCCTCTTGAATGAAACCATTCAGAAAAGCACATTTGACATCCATTTGATACAATTTAATATTCATGCTAGATGTAAATGCCAATAGGATTCTAATTGCTTCAATACTAGCAACTCGGTGCAAAGTTTCCCCATAATCAATTCCTTCTTCTTGATTGTAACCTTGGGCCACAAATCTAGCTTTATTTCTGACTACCAACCCATCCTCATCTAGTTTGTTCTTGAAAACCCATTTGGTTCCTATGATTGGGTGGTCGGAAGGTCGTTTGGTCAAAGTCCGAGACTTGGTTTCTCTCAAATTGATTAAGTTCCTCTTGCATGGCCTCTACCCATTTAGGTTCATTTAGGGCCTCTAGTGCATTTCGGGTTCGGTTAATGATATGAATTCAGTGAATGCACATAGATTTTACAAAGAAGAGCGAGTTCTTATGCCACTTATTGATGTCGAGACAAAATGTTTTCGAGTGGGAGGTTCGAAGCATATTTGAATGCTCTACTTGTTCTCCGATTCGCCGGATTTGAGGGTTGAGCTGGTTGATCTTCAGTGATTTGATCCGATTGAGCTTGCTCATCTATTTGACCTTCAACATTCCGAGCTGGCTCTTGAGCTGGTTCGATCTTAGTCATGATATTCCGAGCTGCCTCATTCTTAGTCGCTTTCTTTTGACTCTGTCCGAGCTCAACTTTAGTGAGATCGTCTTTATCTCGACCGAGTTTCAGGTCCGAGAATGTTGACTCACTTGGTTTTCCTTGATCAATCTCATCAAAAACAACGTGGATGCTTTCTTCCACTTTGTTAGTTTTTTTTATTGAAAATACGATATGCTTTACTATGAGATGAATAACTAAGAAAAATACCTTCGTCGACCGAGCATCAAATTTGGGTAGGTGATCTTTACCATTATTGTGAACATAGCACTTACATCCGAAGGGTTTGAAGTATGAGATGTTAGGTTTCTTTCCCTTGTAGAGTTCATATGGAGTTTTCTTCAAAATGGGTCCGATGAGGCATCCGTTCGAGTGTGTAGTTTGCTTGTGTTGATCGCCTCGACTCGAAAATAGTAAGGCGAGATCATGTTCAATCATCATTGTCCTTCCTATTTCTTCAAGAGTTATGTTCTTTATCTTCACTACCCCATTCTGTTGAGGAGTTCTGGGTGCTGAGAAGTGTTGGGAGATGCTATTCTTATCACGAGAACTCTTTTGATATGAGTTTGAGACACTACTTGAATTTTCTGCAGAGCTTGCTTGAACTCTTTGAAGGCTTCATTTTTGTGCTTAAGAAAACAAACCCAGGTAAATCGTGAGTAGTCATCAACAACCACAAGTACATAAGATTTACCTCCGAGACTCTTTACTGAGGATTTCACCACATAAACCCATGTGCAACATTTCAAGCACTTTGGATGTGGAAATAGTTTTTAGAGATTTGAAAGATGATCCGACTGTTTCCATTTTGTGCATGCTTCATATATTTTATCTTTCTTAAAGGCATAGTTAGGTAAACCTCTGACTAAACCATGAGATGCAAGCTTTTTATAGTATGCATACTAACATGACCTAGTCTACGATGCCATGTCCAAGAATCATCATCCAGGTGATGCTTTTAAACAGGATAAATTCGACTTGGATCGAAAGAGGAATAGTGTAGGTATTACCCGATCTCTTACCTGAGAGCTTAGTCTCTTTGGTGGTTGCATTAGAAATATAACAATTTTTGTGAGTGAACCTTACCTCTTGACCTTTGTCACACGAGTTGAGAGATGCTTGAGTAGATTGTACTTTAATCCCTTGACAAGATAGACTAGGCTGACCAGGTTGTCCCCTTTTCCAATCTTGCCTATTCCAACTATTTTGCCTTTCTTGTCATCTCCAAAAGTGACTTTGCCTCCTTTGTAATCTTCTAACTCAGTAAAGAATCTTGAATCTCCGACATGTGGCGTGAGCATCCACTGTCTAAGTAATGTCCTTTTGTCCTTTTCGAGTTACTTGTAGGTCGAAACACACTAACCCTTCTCATTTCCTCTAATGAACCCGATAACATTCTTTACTCGTGGTCTTTTTTTGAGGAAGAAGACTCTTGGGAACCCAAATTTGAATTACTTTGGGTTTGGTCCGATTTTGAGTCTTCCTTTTAGAAAACTAAGTCTGTGTCTCTTTCTTTTGAAAACCTTTTCTTTTATAAACGAGATGGAGAAGGTTTTCTCTTGTAGGATGGTTTGGGCTCAGTCCTCATTTTATTTTTATGAATGGGACCATGCTCAGCCTTCCTAAACTTCACAGTTCCGAAATCTTTTTGAAAAAATCGAGAAGGAATTTGATTCCTCCTCTTTGTTAAAACAAGTCCTTCCTTTCTGAAGGAGACACATTGAGAGTCTAATATCATGTCAAGGTTTTTCGACCTTGAGAAAATTTGAAAACAAGCTCTTGAGACTCATTGAGCTTTTGTTTTAGATGCTCATTTTCTTTTTGAGTTTCTCAAAGTCAGTCTCATTAGGTTGAGTACTAGTCTTGAGTTCTCTTAGAGTAAGTCTCAATTTTTCCAATTCATTTTTCAAACCAATGCTCTCGAAGTGAGAGACTTAATTTGTTCTTTGAATTGAGAAGAATCGGAATTGGACTTTTCTTCCAAAGTGTAAATATATTTAGCTAAATCAACTTTGGAGAACTTAAGAAAGTATTTTATTACCTCCCGAGGATTTGTCTTGTCGGCGTCTAAGTTGTCGGACTCGACTCGGATTCGACTTCCGAGTCTAATAGTGCCATCGGACACTTTGAGTCGTCTTCATCTTCATCTTCTTCAGATGAATCTTCATCACTCCATGTGGCCATCATAGCCTTCTTCTTATTTCTATCCCTTTTTCTCCTTGGACGAGTCTTTGACTATGTGATCTTTGTTGCCACATTCAAAACAGACCGAGTTCTTAGTTAAAGATAACTTTGAAGGGGAGGAGTGTTTACCTTTTCTATCCTTCTTATCTTTCTTTTAGAACTCTTCTCTTGGCCTTTTCTCCCATTTCTTGTGCTTCATCATTCTTTTGAAGCTTTGAGCAATGAGTGCCATGAGATCTTCTTCGAATTTGAGGAACTCAGATTTTCTCCTCTCGCTTTCGAGGCTTTCATCACAATGTTCTTTTTGGTGTTGACCTTGACATCCTCTTTTTCCACATGGATTTCATGGGTACGTAGCTTCCTAATCGGTTCGTCTGACTTTAGTTAAGAGAGGTTTTAAGCTTCCTCGATGGCTATCACCTTGGGACTCCATCTTCTCTTGGGTACGTTTCTTAGAATTTTTCTGCACATTTCTTCATGGGAAATCTTTCTACCCAGAGATTTGGGATTGTTGGTAATCTCAGTGAAGTGTATAAACATCCGAGTGATGTTTTCTTCCGGCTCCATCTTGAACAGCTCATATTTGTTAAGATATTGATTTATCTTCGCTTGTCTTACTTGGCTTGTTCCTTCATACGTGTTGACAAGAGTGTCCCACACATCTTTAGCTGTGTCACAGGTCGACAATCTGTTGTATTCTTCCGAGCTAATGGCGCACATCATAATGTTCATTGCTTTTAAGTTCTTTACGAACTTTTCTCGCCTTTTCAGTGGTATACTCGAATTTTGCTTTAGGCACGGATCTTGTATCTTCCATCTTCATTGGAATGTAATTGCCTTCTTGTATGATGTTCCATACATCTTCATCGTGATCCAAGTAGAAAGCATTCCATTAGCTTCTTCCAAGTGCACGAAATTTGATCCTTTGAACTTAGGTGGTCTATTGGAAGATCTTCCTTCATCGAACTCTCCATTGTTCCGAGCCATCTGATGTTTAGACCTTTAGGTTGTTAGACCCTTTATGAAAGGCTAGGCTCTAACACCAATTGAAGGTTTACTCTTGGAGAGTCTTAGTCACCCTAGAGAGGGAGGGTGAATAGGGTGATGAGGAAATTTTACAAGAACTTGGAAGATTTACACTTGAAAAGAGTAATCAAGACAGTCTGAGTCTAGATTGGACTCGGATAAGTGTGAACTCGGACATACGTGGAAACCCTCCTGGGGCAGAAAACCACGGCCAATGCTAGTCCAAGCACCAAGTCAAATCCACTATTTTGAATCCACAAAATACAACAGATCGATCAACTAGAATTGCTCCCTTAAACAATTCCTTATAGAGTTTTCCTAGACTCAAAAATTCCCTTATCTCGATATACTACTTCCTAACCGAGGTAACCTTTACAGCTAGGGACAACTGAGCTGAGTTAACCCTTATAGGTCAGTCAAGGGACCTTACTCAGAAAGTAAGAAAGAGTATGTAATCGATTACAAGACTTTACAACTCAAAAAGTATGAATTATAAACTGGGAGTTGCAAATTAAAGATTGAGTATGAATAAAATGACTTTTGCGTAAGTTGAAGACTCGGACTTTGCATGTATAACATTCTTAGTACTATCAAGGAATCAGGTACAAACTTTATCTCTTGTAAGTTTTGATTACAAGTCATTCTAAGTGCTATAGAAACTTTTCCGAGTGATACGGAACCTTCTCTAAGTGTTATAGAAACTATTGCATATGTTTTCATTTGATTCTGATCGACTCGGAAAGCATGCTCTTGCTCATCATTTCACACTCATAGTTTTGAGTCATTCGGACAACATTCAGACTTATCGCATGTTCAAACATTTGCTCTAACACGTTTAAACTCAGGTTTGATTTCTATCCCAAGTTCAAGTGAATTACGACGTTAATTCATTCCTTTAAGTCGACTTGTTTTGTTTGAACTATATTTTTCCTAGATCAAGTACTTTTACTATAATATTATTTATCTAACTTGATCTTTCTCCAAACTCACTCAGATGGAATTTGAGTGTGATGGATATTAGACTTAGAAAATTCCACTCTTCCAAGACTTAGATAATTATACACTTAATTATCTTAATTAAATTATTATCTCGTGTCTAATCTTGGACCACAGTATTTTATACTTTGAGAACCAAAATTGATTTACTTTTGTAGGTTATCTAAACAAGGTTATCCTATTTTTGAATTACAAAAGTAACCGGCTTAAAGATATCAAATCACTAGCAGACAAAGCTTTTTCTACTTCGACCAAGGCCCGGACACTATGTCGGGGTTGTCCGTTTCCAAAACTTGAAATCTTCAACGCTAAGCTCAACGGTGGTTTCCACCATACTTTTTAGACACCACCTGTGGATTGGGACATCCTAAGGAGTCAAGAGCCGTTGCACAACGTTCACATCCCAACGGATCTTTTTCGAGCCACTCGAAGAACCGTTATAACGGTCTTAGAGGACTTCTAATCGAAGATAGTCACAACGACTAATTTGTTTGGTCATCTATGAATAGAAGCCAACTCTCAAGACTTGAAGATTTGCTGGAATCATTGTCAATACACATACTTAAACAAAAGCCTTTGTATTCGTATTCAATCTTCTACTTACAACTCCAACTCTATACTTAACATCATTCCGAGTTGTAAGGTTTTGTAATCGATTACAAATTCTCCTTCTTACTTTCCGAGTAAGGTCCCTTGACTGAGCTGTAAGGCTTAACTCAGATTAGTTGTCCTTAGCTGTAAAGGTTACCTCGGTTAGGAAGTACTAGATTAGATAAGGGAACTTCGAGAATAGGAAAATCTTGTAAGGAATTACTTACGGGAGCAATTCGGTAAAGTCTTTCTACTGTATTTTGTGGATTCAAAATAGTGAATTTGACTTAGTGCTTGGATTAACACCGGCCGTGGTTTTCTCGCCCCAGGAGGGTTTCCACGTAATTTACGAGTTAACACTTTTCCGAGTCCAATCTAGACTCGGACAGTCTCAAAGTCTATTTTAGAATTTAATCTTCCATTTATTAATTAAATTTCCTCATTACCCTATTCACCCCCTAGGGTGACTAAGTCTCTCCAAGAGCAAAGCTTTAATTAGTATCGAGCCTAGTCTTTCGGAAAGGATCTAACCATTCAAAGGTTTACGGATCAAATGGCTCGGAACAATGGAGAGTTCGATGAAGGAAGTTCTTCCAGCAGACCACGAAAGTTTAAAGGATCAAACTTTGTACACTAGAAGAAGCTCATGGAATGTTTTCTATTGGATCACGTTGAAGATGTCCGGAACATCATACAAGAAGGAAACCGCCTTCCCATGAAGACAGTAGAAACAAGACTCGTGCCCAAGATCAAGGCAGAGTACACCAATGAGGAAGCAGAGAAGTTAAGAAAGAACTTCAAGGCAATGAACATTCCGATGTGCGCCATCGGCTCGGAAGAATACAACCGAGTGTCTCGCCTGTGACATAGGCAAAGAAGTGAGGGACACACTGGTCAAAACTTATGAAGGTACAAGCCAGGTCAGACAAGCGAAGATAAGCCAATATCTTCACAAGTATGAGCTGTTCAAGATGGAGCCGAAGAAAACATCACTCGGATGTTCATTCGATTTACAGAGATTACCAATAATCTCAAATCTCCGGGTAAAAGATCTCCCACAAAGAAATGTGCAGAAAAATCCTCGAAGCCTACCCAAGAAAAGATGGGGTCCCAAGGTGACATCTATCGAAGAGGCTCATAATTTATCTCTACTGAAGCCGGACGAACTCATTAGGAAGCTTCTCACCCATGAGATCCACCTAGATGAGGAGGATGCAGAGGTCGAGCACAAAAAGAACATTCCGCTGAAAGCCTCAAAAACCGGATAAGAAGATCCGAGTTCCTCCGACTCGAAGAGGATCCAATGGCACTTATTGCTAGAGGCTTCAAGAGAATGATGAAGCACAAGAGATGGGATAAGAAGCCAAAAGAAGAGTTCTATAAGAAAGACAAGAAGGATAGAAAAGGTAAATACTCTTCTCTTTCAAAGTTATCTTTGACTAAGAAATCTGGATGTTTTGAATGTGGCAGCAAGGAACACATAGTCAAGGACTGTCCCAAGAGAAAAAGGGACAGAAGGAAGAAAAAGGCTATGATGGCCACATGGAGTGATGAGGACTCGTCGAAGATGACGAGGACTCGGATGACTCAAAGTGTCCGATGGCACTTTCGACTCGAAGCGGAAGCGGACTCGGACTCAGATCTATCGGACAATGAGGAAGCTAATCCTCAAGAGGTAATTGAGTACTTTCTCAAATTCTCGAAAGCTGATTTGACTAAGTATATTTTCACTTTGGAAGAAAAGTCCAATTCCGATTCTTTTCACTTTAAAGAACAACTTGAGTCAATTTCCTCTCGGTTCATCTCTTAAAAAATGAGTTGGCAAAACCGAGACTCACACTCGTAAAACTCAAGACTAGTGCTCAAATCAATGAGACCGAGTCCGAGTTACTCGAAGAGAAAATGAGCAGCTAAAGCAAAAAGCTCAATAAGTCTCAAGATCTTGTTTTAAAGTTTACTCAAGGTCGAAAAACCTTGACATGCTCTTGGGATCTCAATGTGTCTCCTTCGAAAAGAGGGTCTTGGTTTTAACAAAGAGGAGGAATCAAATTCCTACTCGAACTTTTCAAGAAGGATTCCGGAACTGTAAAGTTCAGGAAAGTTAAGCACGGTCTTATTCATAAGAAAGAAAAAAGGACTCGAGCCTAGACTAGTTTATACGAGAAAACCATCTCCATCATTTTCAAAAAGAAAAATCTTTCAAAAGAAAGAGACACAGACTCGATTCTCTAAACGTAAGACTCGGAATCGGACTAGACCCAAAGTCATTCAAATCTGGGTTCCGAAAAACCTTTTTCCTCGAAAAGGACCACATTAAAGAGTGTTACTGGGTTCGTTAGAGGAAGTGAGAAGGGTTAGTTTGTCTCTGTTTTGCAGGTTACTCGTAAAAGATCAAAAGGACACCGGTACCTTGACGGTGGATGCTCACGCCATATGTTAGGAGACTCGGGATTCTTGTATGAGTTAGAAGAGTACAAAGGAGGAAAAGTCACATTTGGAGATGACAGCAGAGGCAAGATAATTGGGATAGGCATGATTGGAAAGGGAAGCAATCTGGTCAGCCCAGTTTACCTTATCAAAGGATTAAAGTACATTCTCGCTCAAGCATCTCTCAATTATGTGATAAAGGTTAAGAGGTAAGATTCACTCAAAGCAACTCGTTACATTTCGATGACACTACCAAGGAGATCAAACTCTCGGGTAAGAGATCAGGTGACACTTACATTATTCCTCTCTTTGACCTTGGTCAAAATCTATCTTGTTTAAAAGCATCACTTCATGATGACTCATGGAAATGGCATCGTAGATTAGGCCATGTTAGCATGCATACTATTAAGAAATTGGCATCTCATAGTTTAGTCGGAGGATTGCCCAATTGTGCTTTTAAGAAAGACAATGTTTGTGAAGCTTGCACAAGAGGGAAACAAGTCAGATCATCATTCAAATCACTCGAAGATAGTTTCCACATCCAAGGTGCTTAAACTGCTACATATGGACTTATGTGGTGAAATCCTTGTTAAGAGCCTCGGAGGTAAATCATATGTACTTGTTATTATTGATGATTATTCACGATTTACCTGGGTGTGTTTTCTCAAGCACAAAAGTGAAGCATTCAAGGAGTTCAAGCAAGCTCTGCAGAAAAATCCAAGTTGAGTCTCGGACTCGGATCTAGAGAATTTGAACCGACCATGGGAGGGAGTTTGACTACTCGGAATTCTCGTAGTTTTGCGACAAGAATGGTATCTCTCACAACTTCTCAGCACCAAGAACTCCTCAATAAAATGGAGTAGTGGAGAGAAAGAACAGAACTCTTGAAGAAATAGCTAGGACAATGATGATTGAGCACAATCTACCCTACTACTTCGGGCCGAGGTAGTCAACACAGCCTAAGTACACGTTGAACGGATGCCTCATCGGACCCATCCTCGAAGAAAACGCCATACGAGCTCTACAAAGGGAAGAAACCCAACATTTCTTATTTCAAACCCTTTGGATGTAAGTGTTTCGTTCATAACAATGGTAAGGATCACTCGACCAAGTTTGATGCTCGGTCGGATAAAGGTATTTTTCTCGGGTTACTCATCTACCAAGTAAGGCTTATCGCATTTTCAATAAGAGAACTAACAAAATGAAAGAAAGTATCCACGTTGTGTTTGATGAGATTGAACAGGAAAAACCCAACGAATCATCTTTCTCGGATCCGAAGCTTAGCAGAGAAGATGATGATAAAATTGAGCCTATCGAGATTCAAACCCAACCAGCTCGGAATGAAGTCACTCGTAATGAAATGACTCGAATGAGACAACTCAAGAGGCCGCTCGGAATGTTGAAGGACAATCTGATGAACAAGATCATTCGTAACAAGCATCCGAAGATCAAGCAGTTCAGCTTACAGATCTAGTGAATCGGAGAACAGGTAGAGCATTCAAGTATGCTTCTAGTCATCCACTAGAAAACATATTATCTCGATATCAACAAGTGGGGTAAGAACTCGTTCCTCTCTTCAGAATCTATGTGCATTCATTGCATTCATTTCATTAACTCGAACCCAAAATGCACTAGAGGCCCTAAATGAACCTGAATGGATAGAGGCCATGCAAGAGGAACTCAATCAATTCGAAAGAAACCAAGTCTAGACTTTGACCAAACGACCTTCCGACCACCCAATCATAGGAACCAAATGGGTTTTCAAGAACAAACTGGATGAAGGTGGGTTGGTAGTCGAAACAAGGCTAGACTTGTGGCTCAAGGCTACAATCAAGAAGAAGGGATTGATTGTGGGGAAACCTTCGCACTCGTTGCTAGAATTCAAGCCATTAGAATCCTGTTGGCATTTGCATCTAGCATGAATATCAAGTTATATCAAATGGATGTTAAGTGTGTGTTTCTCAATGGTTTTATCGAAGAGGAAGTCTATGTCGAGCAGCCCCTGGTTTTGAAAACTCGGAATTTCTAAATCATGTTTTCAAACTTCAAAAGCTCTTTATGGTCTTAAACAAGCTCCCGGAGCTTGGTATGAAAGACTAAGCAATTTTTTGGTTCAAAATGATTTTAGAAGAGGTCGGATCGACAAGACTTTCTTTATAAAAACCAAAGGGAAAGATTTCCTTATCGCTTAGATATATGTTGATGATATAATTATTGGAGCTACTAATGAAAGTCTCGTGTCGAGACTTTTCCGAGTTAATGAGACAAGAATTCCAAATGAGTATGATGGGAGAACTCAATTTCTTCCTTGATCTACAAATCAAGCAAGACAAAGATGGAATCTATGTCCATCAATCAAAGTACACCAAGGAGCTGCTGAAAAATATAATCACCAAGATGCAAAGCATGCAGCTACACCTATGAGCAAGCAGACTTAAAACTTGACTCGGACGAGAAAGGTAAAGCAATAGATCGGAAAATCTATCGAGGTATGATTGGATCTTTGCTATATCTTACTTCGAGTAGACCGGACATAATGTTTAGTGTCTATCTATGTGCAAGATTTCAAGCTAATCCAAAAGAATCACATCTAACTAGGGTGAAGAGAATATTTAGATATCTTGCAGGGACTCGTAATTTAGGTCTCGTGGTACTCAAGAGACTCAGATTTGACTCTCACTGGATACTCGGATGCTGATTATGCTGGATACAAAGTTGATAGAAAGAGCACTTTAGGAGCTTGCCAATTTCTGGGTAAATCCTTAATATCTTAGCACTCAAAGAAGCAAAACTCAGTAGCTCTATCAATTGCCGAGGTCGAGTATATTGCAGCTGGAGCATGCTCGCGCTCGGATGTTATGGATAAAGCAACACTTGAGAGATCTTGGACTTTCTTTCAAATCGGTTCCAATCAAGTGTGACAATCAAAGTGCGATCGGCATCACCAAAAATTCAGTTCAAGCACTCAAAGACAAAGCATATTGAGGTCAAGTATCATCTCTTAAGAGACCATTCTGAGAAAGGTGATATTGAACTCAATTTTATTCCTACCAATCTTCAACTAGCTGATATCTTTACTAAGCCTCTTGGTGAGGATCAGTTTTGTTTTATTAGGAATGAGCTTGGTATGCTAAATGCATCATTATGTGCTTTCCATGTGAAAACATCATTAGATGATTATGTGTTATGTGTTTGTAAATCTTTGATAACCATTAGTTCAATTGACTTAATGATACAGAGCCGATAGTTATTTTTTGCTTCAAGTTTCGAGTCACTCGTAAACCGAGCTAAGTCGACTCGGATGTTGAGAAAAATGGACATCAATTCTCTCGAAATCATCTCTAGATAAGTGGAGAATTTCGTAATTTATTTTCAAAATCTTTTCTCTCCCTCACGTATCGTTATCGGACAACTAGCCGTTGGGAGACAACCGCTGGAATTCTAACTGTTGAGGAGAGAACCGTCACACCGGCTCGAGGTGACTCGATGAAAGAGTTGAGTCGAACGGATATCGAAGGACGATTATTTTCCTATAAATAGCGACTATTCTCCTTTATTTCGTTACTTTACTTTTCACTTACTCTCTCTCTCGAAATCAAAACTTCGCGCACAAGCTCTCTGCGTCTACAGCGACTTACTCGTAATTTCAAGCTTCGTGAAGATCATCTCAAGTAAGCTCACCTGCTCTTAACTCTTTCTTCTACTCTTTTACTTTTTCTCTCCTACTCTCTTCGAGTTCTTCTTCCCTCATCCTTTCCAAGCCTTCCTACTCTCTCTTTTTCTCTCAAAGATGACAAAAAGAGGTTCTCACCTTGACTTTCTTAGCTCTGCCACAAAGAAACCCCGAACCAAAAGCCAAGAAGGCCCCTCAAATTCTAAACCTATTGTCAACCAACATCTTGCGTCTGGATGATGAGTTCTTTCCAACCACCAAATTTTCGTGGTTGCCTCACATCCAATCAACCGGGTTTATAATTTTCTTTGTTTCGATGAGTTCATCTACCCTAAACTCGTATCCGAGTTTTACACTCATCTCACCCGGTGCGTAACATAACAGTTCGTATAAATACTTCCCTCCTCCATCGTCCTGTTCAAGGTCTCTTCTCCCTTCTTGAACAGTAATCCCATTCCTTTCACTAAGGTCGCCGACGACTTCTTTGAAAAGTATGCCAAAGAATTCCCCGGGTTACGCAAAAATTTTTCCGTGACTCACGCGAGGTCGAAGCACGTCTTCGTGTTTCCTGCTAATGAGAACCTTCTTCTCTCGGCACTCTAATGAGGAGAATCCCAACTCCAAGCACCTCAAAGCTCTGTTTGACATTCTTAAGGGCTACGAAGTAGACCTCTTTCCCTCTATAATTGAGCAAATGGCAGCTCTGCTAGCTCAACTCCAAAACAAGAAGAACATCCCTCTTCCTTTCGGTGCTCTTCTCACCCTTGTTTTCAAACAATTCAAAGTTCCTCTTCCCTCGGACCCAAACGCTATTTCTAAGGCTGCCGTTATTGTCCGCAAAAGGAACTTCAGGGGTATAGATATCAGGAGACCCAACCTGGTATCTAGGTACACGACTTCGAGCCGAGGCCTTGCTCTTCCTGCCCCACTTAGTGGTGCCTTCACCTCAGGTGCTTCTAAGTCTCTTACTTCCATTTTGTCCTCCGCCTTCATGGACAAAATCAGCTCTGTGTCCTTAGAATTCAAGGACATACTCCGGTCATTTAAGACTGTCTTTCGTCTATGACCATAAACCGAGAACCGCCCGATCTTAAATCCGAGAACAAGCAGAACCCGCTCATTGAGATGAAGGCTCGGTGAAGGAACAAAGGGAGCTGATAGAGCTTCTCCAGGAGAGATGGTCCAAGGCAGCTCAGGACCAAGGCGACTCGGACACATCCGAAGAGTCCTCGAGCCCGGCCAAGACCTCCTCGGATAGAGGTGAGGATGAAGAAGAAGATCGAGAAGAAGCGAAGCCAAGGAGCCTGCAGCTAAGGCAGCTTCTTCGGCCAAGGGGAGGAACCAAAGGAAGAACAAGAAGCAAGAGCTCGGGGTCCCGGCGCTCCAAAAGCTCAACCGGAAGTGATCAGCTCGGACAGTAGTCCGAGTGGGTCAAAAGACCTTTCGCACAAGGACAATTTGCAGCGGGTCGGACTAAGCGGACTCCTCCAGCTGAGGAGTTCTAAGAGGAAGAACCTCTCGGATCCCCTCGTTTTGGGTCAGCCGCTCAAAACCGAGCCTTTGCAAGAGATCCATGTCCTCCCTCCACTGCGCTCAAGCACATCATCAAGATCCTATCAGCGCAGGCGCACCGCTCGTCCTTCTTCTTCCACTCGGACAAACCCATCCCCTTCTTAATTTCTTCATCTTTTATTTACGTTTTTTTGTTTTGTCAAGACATCGAACATGTACTTCTTGTATTCTTCCCATTTTTTGTTTGTTTTTGCTAAAAGGCAAGGGGGAGAATAGTTAGAAAATTTGTTGTCTTGTCTAGGGGAGTCTCTCTCGCTTACTCGTACATACTTTTCTTTCAATTCAATGAAATTATGCATTTTGTTCCAATTCTCTCGAGTACAATGATAAATGCAAGCATTTACGAGTTTCCATCTTATATGTTCTCCGACTTAGCATCTTCGTTAAAATAAATGCTTTTCATTGATAATTGCTGAGTATCTATTTTGTTGCTTCATGTTCCGATACTTCGAGTATGCTCTAATACTTTAGTTTGCGCTATGCAACCATGCCTTATTTTCTACACAAGTATGTAAAAACAGACTTATATCACTAACAAAGTTTCTGTCTAAGTATGGAATGCCTTTCATCAAAAGGGGAGATTGAAGACTCGGACTTTACATCTCACCTTTCCGAGTTCTATCAAGGGAATCAGGTATAAGACTTTCTCACTTATAAAGTTTTAATTCCAAGTCATTCCTTGTGCCTTAGAAACTTTCTCGAGTGATATGGTATTTTCCCTAAGTGTTATAGAATTTATCTCATGCATTTATGCATGACTCGTGTGACTCGTAAAGCATATCTCGCACTTACCATGTTTCACTCGGTTCCGAGTCACCCAACACTCGGATGTATAGCATCATTCAAACACTATCTTTTCCGCGTTTAAACTTAGGTTTAACTTCATGATTCAAGTAAATGTATTGTTTCAAGTCAGCTTATTTTAGTTTGAATTGTGTTTAGTCTATATCAAGTCTGTCTACTCCGATATTCTTTATCCGACTTGATTCTCTTTTAGACTCGACTTAGATGGAATTTTGAGTATCATGAATATTAGACTCAAAAAATTCAATTCCTTTTCCGACCTAGATAATTAGTCACTTAATTATCTTAATTATATTATTATCTGTCTAATCTTGGACCAAAGTATTTTATAATTTGAAAACCAAATTGATTTACTTTTGTAGGTGATTCAAATGAGGCTATCCTATATTTGAATTACAAAAGTAACCGGCTTCAAAATGTCAAATCATCAGCAGACAAGGCTTTTCCACTTCTAATCTAGCCCCGGACATCGTGATGCGGGTTGTCTGTTTCCAAAGCTGGAAATCTACAACACCAAACTCAACGGTGGTTTCCACCTTACTTTTGAAGACACCGCCAGTGGTTTTAGGCACTTCCAAGGGAGTCAAGAGCCATTGTCTAACGTTCACATTTCAATGGATATTTTCCGAGTGACTCGGAAAATCCTCTACAACGGTCATAAAGGAACTTCCAGATCGAAGTTGGACAGAACGGCTAAGTCTGCTTGGTCATCTATAAATAGAAGCCAAATATCAAGACTTGAAGATTGCTGAACCAATTGTAAAAATACATACTTGATCAAAAGTCATTGTATTCACTCTCAATCTTCTACTTACAACTCCAATTCGTATCTCGTTATATTATGAGTTGTAAGGTCTTGTACTCGATTACAAACTCTCTTCTTACTCTCTAAGTAAGGTCCCTTGACTGAGTCAGTAAAGGTTAACTCAGCTCAGTTGACCCTAGCTGTAAGGGTTATCTCAGCTAGGAAGTACTAGATCGGATAAGGGAATTTCTTAGTGTAGGAAACATTTGTAAGGAGTTGTCTAAGGGAGCAACTCGGGTTGAGTCGATCTACTGTATTTTGTGGATTCAAAATAGTGGATTGGACTTCGTGCTTGGACTAGCACGATCCATGGTTTTCTGCCCTAGGAGGGTTTCCACGTACTTTACGTGTTACCGGTTTTCGAGTACATTCTAGACTCGGATTGTTTACTTGTTCATTCTATTCTCGCTTCTATATTCTTTACTGATTTCGAGTCGGGTCTTTTCGAGTTCATCCTTGAATCCAACTCTACTCGGACTAATTTATTCCTTAATCGAAGCAAATTTCATCATCACCCTATTCACCCCCTCCCTCTAGGGTGACTTAGCCTCTCCAAGAGCTAACTTTCATCATCGCTAAGCTCAACGGTGGTTTCCACCATACTTTCCAGACACCACCTGTGGATTGGGACATCCTAAGGATTCAAGAGCCGTTGCACAACGTTCACATCCCAACGGATCTTTTCCGAGCCACTCATAAGAATTGTTACAACGGTCGCAGAGGACTTCTAATCGGAAGATAGTCGAACGGCTAATATGCTTGGTCATCTATAAATAGATGCCAACTCTCAAGACTTAAAGATTTGTTGGAATAATTGTGAATACACATGCTTAAACAAAAGTCTTTGTATTCGTATTCAATCTTCTACTTACAACTCCAACTCTATACTTAACATCTTTCCGAGTCGTAAGGTCTTGTAATCGGTTACAAATTCTCCTTCTTACTTTCTGAGTAAGGTCCCTTGACTGAGTTGTAAGGGTTAACTCAGCTCGGTTGTCCCTAGTCTGTAAAGGTTACCTCGGTTAGGAAGTACAAGATTAGATAAGGGAACTTCGAGTCTAGGAAAATCTTATAAGGAATTGTTTACGGGAGCAATTCGGTGAAGTCTTTCTACTCGTATTTTGTGGATTCAAAATAGTGAATTTGACTTAGTGCTTGGATTAGCACTGGCCGTGGTTTTATGCCCCAGGAGGGATTCTACGTAATTTCTAAGTTAACACGTTTCGAGTCCAATCTAGACTCGGATAGTCTCAAAGTCTGTTTTAGAATTTAATCTTCCATTTATTGATTAAATTTCCTCGTCACCCTATTCACCCCCTATAGGGTGACTAAGTCTCTCCAAGAGCAAACCTTCATAAGTAATGTGTATTGACAATAATTCCAGCAATCTTGAAGTCTTGAGTTGGCTTCTATTTATTGATGACCAAGCAGATTAGCCGTTGTGACTAGTTTACGAACGAAGTCCTTTGTGACCATTGTAACGGCTCTTTTGAGTGACTCGTAAAAGATCCGTTGAGATGTGAACGTTGTGCAACGGCTCTTGACTTCTAAGGAGACTCCAATCAGCCGGTCGTGTCCGAAAAGTAAGGTGAAAACCACCGTTGAGCTTAGTGTTGAAGTTTTCCAGCTTTGGAAATAGACCATCCTAACACAGATGTCCGAGCCTTGTTCGAAGGAGAAAAGCCTTGTCTCGCTGGTGATTGACAGCTCGGAGCCGATTACTTTTATAATTAAAAAATAAGATAACCTTGTTTGGATAACCTACAAAAAAGTAAATAATTTGGTTCTCAAAGTATAAAATACTTTGGTCCAAGATTAATTAAGTTCATAATTATGCTAGGCCTAGAAGAGGGGAATTTTTGAGTCTAATATTCATTATACTCAAATTCCATCGAAGTCAATCTTAAGAAAGATCGAGTTATAAGAGTGAAAACATCATAGTATAGGTACTTGATGAAGGCAAATAATTCTCAAACAAATATGTTGACTTAGAAAGGCGAATTAACGTTGTAATTCACTTTACTTCAAGATATGCGATCGGAATTCAGATGTGAAGTGTTAGAGAGATTACTTGAACGTGCGATAAATCTAAGTAGTGTCCGAGTGACTCGAAACATCAATGTGAGATGATAGATGAAAATGAGTTTTCCGAGTCGAGTCAAAATCGAATGAAAACATATGCAATAGTTTCTATGATACTCGGAATGACTTGTAATCAAAGCATAGAAGGGAAGATGTTTGCACCTGTCTTTGGTAGTACTAAGAATGGTCTAGTTTCCGAGTCCGAGTCTTCGGACTCGTTTCGATGTCCGATTATAGACTAATCGGTCTTAAATCTCACGATTGCCATGCTTTGATAAAACAAATTACGTCGGTTGCTATCCGACTCGTGATGCCCAACATGTTAGACAGTCGATTACAAGACTTTTCTTCTTCTTTAATGCCATATGTTGCAAAGTCGTTGATTTGGAGAAGTTGGATGATCTTGAATGCGGTGTGATCGTTATATTATGCTAACTTGAGATGTACTTCCCACCTTATTTTTTTGATATCATGGTGCACCTAGTTGTCCATTTGGTAAGCGAAGTGCGATTCTATGGCCCGGTCTTTTATCGATTGATGTAGCCTTTTGAACGTTTTATGAAAATTCTCAAAGGGTATGTTAAAAATCGGTACGAACCAGAAGGGTGCATTATTGAGGCATAACATGGCGTTTTAGGTGAATGAGACGCTGGTATGCGGCATCGGACATAAACGGTGTCGTTTTGAGGAAGTGAGCTCCGTGTCTCCGGCGGATTGTCTTGGAGCAAAACGCAACGTTTTGATGTTTCGATCATTAAACACAGGGCCGGACATGATGTCATTTTGATGTCTTCGATCTCCATGTCTTGGTTGGACGGTTGTGATGAAACGTGGTGTTTTAGGCCTAGAATCTTCATATACTCGCGCTGGACTTCCCTTCACTCTAGAGGTTTGACCCGGACTTGGATTCTCCGAAGAAAGGGGATTTTTGGCCGGCCCAAGGCAAAAAGGCTATTTCTTTGGTACTAAAGAGTTCTTTATGGGTTATTGGCTTTCGTCACACTAATGAAATACCGTCCAGTGATCCAAATCCTCAAATAGGACTCGAGATTTCATTATCGAGCCAACAAAATAAAATACGTAAATAAAAGAGATAAGGATGACACGTTTTAAGTGTCTAAAATATCTTAGTGGTTTTATTCAAGAAGAATTTTATGTTAAGCAACCCCTGGATTGAAAACTCTCAATTACCAAATCATTTTTTCAAATAACAGAAAGAAATAAGCTCCAAGAACTTGGTATGAAAGACTGAGCGGTTTCTTGGTTGAAAATGATTTCAAAAGAGGCCTTATTGACAAAACACTTTTCACAAAAACTAAGGGGAACGATTTTATCATTATTCGATTTATGTTGATGACATTATTTTTGAAGCTATTAATAAAACTCGTTCTAAGAGTTTTTTGAGTTGATGAGACAGGAGTTCGAAATAAGTATGATGGGAGAACTCAATTTCTTTCTTGGATTGCAAATCCACTAAGAAAAGGATGGCATCTATGTTCATCAATCCAAATACACCAAGGACTTACTCAAGAAGTACAAGTTACAATATGTGAAGCACGCAACAACACTAATGAGTAGCAGTACCAAACTAGACTCGGATGAGAAAGGTAAAGTCTGTAGATCAAAAACTCTATAGAGGTATGATTGGATCTCTACTTTATCGTACATTTAGTAGGCCATATATTATGTTTAGTGTCTATCTTTGTGCAAGATTTCAAGCTAATCCAAAAGAATCACATCTCACTACCGTGAAGAGAATTTTTAGATATCTTGCAGGAACTCGGATACTTGGTCTCCGGTATTCAAAGGACTCAAGTCCGACTCTCACTAGATACTTAGATGCTGACTACGCTGGATACAAGGTTGATAGAAAGAGCACCTCAGGATCATGTCAATTTATGGGTCAATCGGTCATCTCCTGGCACTTAAAGAAGAAAAATTAAGTTGCTCTATAAACAACCGAGGTAGAGTAATAGCAGTTGGAGCCTCACTGTGCTCATATTTTATGGGTCAAGCAACACTTCAAGGATCTAGGATTGTCATTCACATCTATCCCAATCAGGTGAGATAATCAAAATGCGATCAGCATTACAAAGAATCTAGTCCGAGCATTTAAAAATAAAGCACATCAAGGTTAGATACCATTTTCCGAGAGATCACTCGAAAAAGGTGATATTGCACTAGAGTTTATTCCTACCAAATTTCAATTAGCTGATATTTTCACAAAACCTCTAAGTGAAGATAAGTTTTTCTTTATTAGGAATGAACTTGGTGTGATAATTGCATGATTATTTGATTGATTGCATGAAAATTTATGAGTTTGATTGACTATTATATGTTCTTAGTGAATAACTAATGGATCAGTTGAAATATTATGAAATTGTGCTACAAGTTATTAAGTTTCGATTGTGTTCTAAGTACCTCATACACATTACTGAGTCCGACTCAGTTATTGAGAAAAATGGACATAAAAATTCTAAGATCATATCTAAATCAATGGAGAATCTAGGAAATATTTTTGATAATTTCTTTTTCTCTCTCGTCACTTGAATGGTAAGAAAACTAGCTCGTTAGAAGGAAGCAGTTTTAAGAAGTAACCATTGTATACTCGGAACACCGAACGGTCGGCTAGTCGTTACTCCGAGTGCTTGAGTCGGTAAGGCTTTTGTTCTTTGAGAGTTGCTGTTTTATAAATAGCACATGTTCACCCTTATTCATTCACTTTGCTATGTCTCAATCTTTACACTTGAACTTAGAATTCCTTGCTCGGACACTCTTCGATTTCGGACTCTCGATCACGTGCTCTCTCTCACTCGTTTACTTTCTTACTCTTTCTTACTCTCAAATCAAATCCCTTTCACTTTTCTCATAATGCCTAAGAGAGGAAGTGTAGCCAAAGGAGGGTCAGCCACCAAAAAGGCTTGAACATGAACCACCCAACTTGAGAATCCTCAAAAGGATTGTTTTAAAGGCAAGACTCGCTTTTGATGAGCCAAAGCAAATCGTAGCCCATCACTATTTCATCGAAGAGTAATTCATCTCATCCGCCAAACTCTTGTGGATAAAGCCTATTCTCCACACACGAACTTTCAAGTACTTGTGTTTCGTGATTACATATACCCCCGCTCGTCACTGAATTCTATACCAACATGGTTGCAAGAGACAATGTAATCTCTTCTCTAAGGGAAGGTTATTCAGATTAACCTCTCTCTTCTTCACAAACTCTTTGATGCTCGGACTCTCTTCCTGAACTCAAATCCCATTCCTTTCAATGAAATTGTTGACGATTTCTTTGAAAAGTATGGTAGAATTGTTCCTAAGTCCGGAAAGAACATTTTTGTGACTCGGATGAGGTCTAAAGCCAGAATTCTCTACTTTATTTTGATGAGAACAGTGTTCTCATTCTATCCAACCAAGAAGAACCCCAACAACAAGGTTATCAAAGTTTTGTATGATATTCTTCAAGGGTATGAGGTTGACCTCTTCCCTTTCATTTTCAAGCAAATAGCTTATGTTCCTACCGATAAAAAGAAACCCTCTCTTTCTTTTAAAGCTTTACTTACTCGTTGTTTTTAATCACTTCCAAGTGGATCTTCCTAATAATCCACTCAAACGTCTTGAGCCAGCTGTCGGTATAGGAACGACCGAGCTAGTTGGTCTTGGATACCAGGAAATCTCACCTGGTATCCATGTTCATTCTTCTAAGCTTCCACCTCCCCCTCCTCAAACTCGGAAGAGTTTTGAAACTCCTCGTTTGATAGTCGGTCCTTCATCTTCTCAGCCTACTTCTTCTACTCGATTTACATCGAAGGTGGCCTCCTAATTTATTGCTCTCGCCAAAGAGTTATAATCAACTCTTGGTTCTTTCCGGGCTTTCATGCCTATCTTGACTAATCTTTTAGATCACGGCTCGAAGCGAGATAGATCGAGTCAAGCTCCGGTCTCCGAGCTGAAAAAAGTCATTAAGCGATAGCAAGACCGGATCAGCCCTCTTCAAGAGCGGAGATCCAAGGCTGTTGAGGATTCAAAATCTCACTCGAAGAAGAATTATCCTCACAGTCCTTTAGCTCTTCGACTACGAGTTAGAAGAAGAAGAAGAAAAAGAAGAAGAATGAGAAGAAGAAGAAACTAAAGTAGGCCAAGCTGAAGGTTAAGGAGAGAAGGAACCAGAGGTAATCTCCTCATAGCACACCAAGTCTACCTAAAAGAGGTTAGGGATGTTGGTCAATCCCGGGCTCAAATTTCGCACGACCATCTCAAGCTAAATAAGCTGAGGGCTCAAAAGAGGAAATAGTGGAAGAAGCACCTTTAGTCCGAAGGTCCGTAGTTCAAGCTCAAGAACTGCCTCTCCTTTTGCCACCTCTTCCTCGTTTAGCAATTTCGACTCAAGGCTACCGTCGTAGAAGAAGTGGTCCTCGTTCTTCCTCCTCCACTCACACCGACCGACGCCCCTCCTCATTTTAACTTTCTTTCTGTCCAACATTTCTCCATCTCTTTCCCCCTCGGTTTATTTTAGGAGATGTATAGGGGAGAGAAAGGATAGATAGATGTTTGGTTTAGGGGAGTTCATTTTATGTCTTTGTATTTAGTTTCCAAGTAATGAAATTTCGTTATTTTTGAGCATCATTGACTTACGTTATTCATATCTCTTCTTTTTTGCCATGATTTTATGCTCTAATACTTGCTTATCTCTATTTCAATTTGCTCCGATGCTCTAATACTCGATATATATCTTATTTCGATATTTTTGCATGAATTTGCTCTAACAATGAATTCTACCTTATTTTCACTAAGGACATGTTACAATCATTCGTTTATGAGCCATGAAAACTTAGCTATCTCGAACTTCTAGCGCTTACTTTAAGTGTTGAATGCCTTTAATAAAAAAGGGGAGATTGAAGACTCAAGTATATCTCTCTAGCTTTCTATGGTTTTGAATTCAAGTCCTTCTCAATCTTTAAGAAACTCATCATTAAGTTTTCAATACTTGTCTAACCTACTCGTAAAGCATTTCTTAAGTAAACACACACAACACAGGGTTTCTAACCCACTCGGATGCAACTTAGAAAGTTGTCATGAATAAATAATTTCACATGCATGTATTATTATGAGCTCGACATTATATGATAAGTAGAAAAGAATTACTGTATTAATTCTTACTTCTAAATCAGATTTATTAACAAGAAATTATTTAGTTGACCAATTTGATGCATTGTGTCTATATAATCTTAATCTCTTGATCATCTAAAAGATTGACACAACATGGAATTAGAACCTATTGAATATTAGACTCGGAAAATTCCATTCTCTTAGGTTAAAGGTAATTAAGTGCTTAATTATTATGAATTAATTATTATCCTTGCCTAATCTTGGACCAAAGTATTTTTATACTTTGAGTAACACTTTTATTTGCTTTTGTAGGTTGATTAAAGTATTTTAATCTCATTTAAAAAGCAAAAGCAAGCGACTTCTAACTGTTAAACACCAGCAGAGCGAGAAAAGAAGCTGTTTCAGGACAAGGCTCGGACACCGTGTCCGGGTTGTTTGTTACCAAATCTGGTAAACTTCAACTTTGAGTCTAACGGCTATTTGCAGCCCGAAATCAGTCACAACTGTGAGTTGGACCAACTTTTGAGCCAAGGACCAAGGCATAGCATTCACATTTGCAATGGCTCCTTTTATGAGGGATTCGAGACTACCAGTTATAATGACTAGTGAAGCTTCCTAGTCGAGAATTAGTAATAATGGCTACTCTGCCATGATATGTATAAATAAAAGACATCTTACAAGACTTAGACGGTTGCTTGGAACTAAATGAAATATATTCTCTCTCAATCATTTCTAGCTTTCCAACTTTGTACTTAAGTTCTTACTTTCTAAGTTGTAAAGAGAAAGTCTTGTAAACACTCTTATTTTTAATTCTTTATAAAGTCCTTTGATTGAGCTGTATAGGTTAACTTAGCTCGGTTGTCCCTAGCTGAAAGGGTTATCTTAGGGAGAAAGTACTAGAATAGATGAGGGAACTTTTATGTCTAGGAAAAACTTGTATTGAATTGTCGAAGGGACCAATTCCGTAAGAGTTAGTCCGCGTATTTTGTGGATTCAAACTAGTGGATTTCACTTGGTGTCCGGATTGACATTGTACGTGGTTTTCTACCCTAGGGGTTTCCACGTATCTTCCGAGTTCCGCATTTCGAGTGCAATCTAGACTGAGAATAGTTTTTAAGTTCATACTTTGCGAGAAAACTTTTATTATTTTGTAAAATTTCCTTCATACCCTATTCACCCCCTCTAGAGTGATTCGGACTCTCAAGAGCAAACCTTCAGGGAATCCTCACACGAAGAGGCCAAGGAATAAGAAGTCTACTTCAACACCGACACATAACACACCAGCGCGTCCCACACCTTTATTGGCAATGTTGGTAGATCGCCCATGGACAACATAAAAATGCGACCCTCTTCTAGAAATGGCCGACAAACCAAGGTAAACCCCTATCATGAGCTTGTTGAAAGAGTTTGCTGCAAAAAAATTTCCAAAAATAAGGCCAGGATAAAAATATTAAGTTAATATTTGAAACCCTTGATCTTATACTCAAAACCCTCAACAAGAATGCTAACGTAGCAACAAAAGATGGAGAGCAAACAAACCCTCAACTTGAACCTCAACCCAAGCTTTAGTTTGATCCACGAATAGACCGAATAAAGAAGCCATTGCGTATGTATTCGATTTTCAATGACTACTACTTGGCCCAGGGATTCACTTCAATCCCTAATGAAGGTTTGCTCAGGGAGAGTCCGAGTCACCCTAGAGGGGGTGAATAGGGTGATAGAAAATTCTTTGCGAAAGCACACTCTTTTTGACAGAAAAGAGGCAAAGACAGCTTTCGAGTCTAAACACGGGGTCGAAAAGATTGGACTCGAAAGCAATGAATCGGAATAAACAAGTGCAGTAAGGGCATGTCCGAGTCTAGAATGAACTCAGAAAGAGAACACGAGAGATTTTACGTGGAAACCCTCCCGGGCAGAAAACCACGGCCCGTGTCAATCCGGACACGAAGTCAAATCCACTATTTTGAGTCCACAAAATACCGTGAACTGATCGAACCCGAGTTGCTCCTTGGACAACTCTATACAAGTTTTCCTAGACTCGAAGTTACCTTATCCGATCTAGTACTTCCTAGCTGAGATAACCTTTACAGACTAGGGACAACTAAGCCGAGTTAACCTTTACAACTTAGTCAAGGGACCTTACAAAGAATGTAAGAAGAGTTTGTAACTAAGTACAAGACCTTACAACTCGGAGAGTAAAGAATTATAGAATGGGAGTTGTAAGTAGAAGATTGAAAGTAAATACAATGACTTTTCTCAAGTATGAGTATTAATAATAGATTCGGCAATCTTCAAGTCTTGTGAGGTGGCTTCTATTTATAAATAACCAAGCGAGTAGCCGTTATCTTTATCTCGCGACCGAGAGTCCTCTCGTGACCGTTGATAAGGGCTTTCCGAGTCACTCGTAAAGTATCCGTTGAAATATGGACGTTGGACAATGGTTTAACTTTCTTGGAAGTCCCAAAACCATCGGTTGTGTCTTGAAAAATGAGGTGGAAACCACCGTTACGCTTGGCGTTCCAGTTTTCGGATATGGAAGCGCATGACTTCGACACAATCTTCCGGGACTAAAGCGGGGAAGGTGAAAAGCCATATCTCGCTGGTGATTTGACGTTCGAAGCCGGCTACTTTTGTAGTTTGAAAAAGGTGTATCCTCGAATGAATAACCTACAAAAGTAAATCAATTCCGGTCCTCAAAGTATAAAATACTTTGGTCCGAAGTTAGACACGGATAATAAAATAATTATGATAATTACACAATTGATTATCCGAGTCGAAACGAGGTGGAATTTTCCGAGTCTAATATCCATGAAACTCGGAATTCCATCCGACTTAGTGTAAGCGATAGAGCAAGTACTATAACGAATATCGAGTGAGAAAAGCTTGATATAGACTAAGCATGAAATGAACTACGAATACCGACTATGCAAACAATAGAGCGAGATAACCGGAAGTCGGATTCACGTATGAGAAACAATGGAATATTGGTATATTCAAAATGCGATTAATCCGAGTGGGAGTGGACTCGGAATAAAGAACCAGTTTTCGAGTCGCTAATCGAAAAGCAATAAAAGAGATAAGTGAGGGCCGAAACACTTAGAGAAAATACTATTTTACTCAAGTAAGTTTCTAAGGCACGAGAGAATGCCTTGGAATCAAAACTCTATATGTATAGAATCGTTATACCTGATTCCTTTTGCATAACTCGAGAAGAATATTGAGCAGATGTCACGAGTCTTCACCTAAAGGCAAATTTCTTATATAATTCACTATGCCCGACATTTCCACGGGAATAAAAACCCTCACCATCACCTAAGGAATTTTGTAAGGGTAATGACTGTGAAAAATGTAATAGAAGACACATACCATGTCATGTTTCCTTGGACATTCGATAAGGACGTAATGAAATAATACAATGTTGTCGACCCATACAAGGTCACAAGCGGCGGAGTTCTTTGCAAGGAGTTCTTCCACCAATACTCCTACAATACTAATATACCAGTTACTCTTCAAGACATTGAGTTGATCAAGCGAGGAGACAAAGAGAGATTCAGTAACTACCTTACTCATCTGGAGGGAAAATGCCACCCACATGGTAGATCGATCCTCCGAAAAGGATCAAGTTAGGCTAATCATCAAAAACTTAAAGTTTTCCTATCATCAAAACTTGAAGTTGTTGCCTTTCAAGGACTTCAAAACACTTCGATATGCCGGTATGCTTATAGAAGAGGGGCAGACATCCACAAAGGGTACGACCAGCTAAAAGGTCATCCAATGAGCCCAGAGCACTCATTAAGGATGCTAATAAAGTGTGCATTTGCCTATTTTCATATCCGTCCTAGGCTTATTTCCTTTTCTTATTTCAAAAAAAACACCAACGTAATCAATAACTTTTTTGAATTATGAAGGCCTCGATTTCAGCTATAGCGGATATGTAGGAAGCCCTTGAAATTCGACCCCAATTATAATGTTTTTCCAATTCCCAAATTTAAAGCAACTTTTCCATACCTAGAGGAGTAAAAATCAATCAAGAGGCATGCCATTTTTATCAAGCACTAAACTCTTAGGTCCACGAGTTCACCATTCAGCAGCGAGTATATTGCGGTTTAAGCGAGTTTAGTTTTTCGTTAGGCTCTACTTTGGGGAATGTGGACTAAAAGTGTAATTTTTGTCTTTGTCTCTTTGATTTTTTCACATCATATTATAAAAGAATGTATTTGTTCTTAGAATAGAGTCTTGCATTCATCTCCTTTGCATGAATCAAAATCCTAAAAATACAAAAATTAGTACTAAAGCACCCTACAAGAATTATTCAACCAAGCATCATCCGTCATGTCGGCATCGGGAATGCCACCAACACCACCACCACCTTCAAAGGGAATTTCCTATGCCATTAGCCAATCAATGCTCACCAACTCTCCAACATTTCAGAAGAGCTAGACACGGGCACCCAAGAAGAACGTGGGGGCTCATGATCAAAAAGATCATACGACCGCAACAATTCCAAATATACTTAGGATGAGACACAAATCGACTACCATGCAAATTAAAGAGCTATGAGCAAATAGACTAAAAAGTTTAAAATTAGAATGGGGCACATGACCTCATTGAACTTTAGATTTTCAAGGAATTCAAGTTGATCCGTCCCTATTTTGACGAAATTGGATAGTTGAACTTCGGGCCTATAATGAGTCAAGGTTAAGACACTCTTGTCGAGCTTCAAGCCCAATAGCGGCCAAGGTTCAAACATCCTTGTCGAGCTTCAGATCCAATAATGGTAAAAACCATTTCTAAACATCATATAAACCTCTCCATCACCTAACATCACTCGCCAAAGTCCGATCGTAATTAAAGCCTAGCATGTGGGTCTACCGAGAGGGCACCATTCTTCCACCTAGAGTTTTATTTTGTATTTTATTTAATTTAAGTTCTTTTGTTGCTTTTCGTGTTGTGGATTCAATAGTCATTTTATTTTTCACCCCGCCCGCTTTATCTATTTGTGGAGTTTTCTTTATCTATTTATGAAAATTTTAGCCTAATTTATCCATTTAGGCGACGGTTGGGGGCTAAGTTTAGGTTTTTCTAAACCTAATTATTTTCTATAAATAGAGGCCCCCTATTTCACATGCCAGTTTAAACCATTTTCTCGCCTCACTTATGTTGAAACTCTCTATCATTCTCTTTTTGTACTCTCCCTCACACGCACTCCGAACTTTCCTATCTAAAATTTCAAGAGAAAGCCTTCATTCCGCTACTTTTGCTTACTCCGACCTTTTACTCTACCAAAATCCTATCGAGATATGAGCCTAGCAGGTGGATCAACCTAAGGGCGCATTTTTAAATATTCGGAGTTTGTTATCTCGTTTTTTTTAAATTCAGTTTTTATTGCTTTTGTATTGTTGTTTTTCAAGATGTAATTTCATTTATTTTTCGTCCCGTCCAATATAATAGTTAGATTTACTGATTTCTTTATTGCTTTCATTTATTGTTTTATATCATGTTTTCAAGAATAAAATAGTTTCTAAAAATCGCCAATCAACCCCTTCAAAAATCAAATCCTTATTCTCCTTGACAAGCACACCTCACGCGAACTCGACATTTGGAAAAAATTATATTTGGGTCCATTGTGGTTTGGTAAATTAATTTATGGAACTCATAATTTTAGATAAATAATTATGGAACATATGAGGATTTATTAAATATTATGGGAGACCGATTCCGGTGACAAACTTTATTTCTGTAAAAAATTGATGTGGCATTTTTGAATTCAACTTTTTATTGGAAATTAGCCGAAAAATAAAATTTATCCCCGAAATTTGTCCCCCATAATATTTAACCAAACCTCATATGATCCATAATTATTTATATGAAATTGTGGGTTCCATAAATTAATATACCAAACCACAATGGACCCAAATGTAATTTTTTCAATATTAATGGAGAAACGCGATCCGCTGCCTCGTGGGGGATCAAGTCATGGTTCCTATAGTGGTGACTGCAATAGGGACACTTATTAAGAGAGTGAGATTTGAAAGTTAGATTTATGAGTTTTCCATAGCGTTTGCATTAGGTACCTTTGCAACTTTTTTAGGCAACTTTGAACATAAATGTTATGGCTTTAAGGATTCAACCTCTAAGTACCTTTTCGGGAAAGTCAAATTACTATCTTGATGAGTCCACTTAACGTAACACCAATATGTGATTAATTTTCCACCCATAACAAGCTCTCTTGATTCCCGATTGAGAAGAATTGATTATTAGTCTCACTATGCCGATCATAGGGGATGAAATTTTCAGACTATGAGCTACCATGTTTCGTGACCTAGAATTTCCTTGTGAACATAGAAACTTTTTGGTTTAGGTTGGAATTTCATTTGCATGCTTGAATGTGTGTGGTTGTTTTTAGTTGATCCTTTTCCTTAAGCATTTGGCAGCAGTTTAGTCGGGTTCAACCTCTCTAGGGTGATTTACCTCTCCATACTCGAACTTTTATTTTGGCATTGATGCAAAACATAAAAACAATAAAACGTTGAGTTGATCCTTTTGTACATTTCAATTTTAAGTTTTTTCCTTCCTTTCCCTTAAGGTTGGTTAGTATTTGCATTTCGAGTCAAAGGTTTTCTTTTAGAGGTTATTTTATTATTTTTCCCATATCTCTGTCAAAAGAAATGAGCGACGTAAAAACTAGGTGGGCCATACGACAGCTTCGGCCGCCTAGTCTTTTCCTCGAGTCAAGTCTTGCTGCTGAGACACATATTATATCGCAGTCGTTTTTAGTCCATTTTATTTTCTGCATTTGTTTTGCATTAGCCAACAAAAAGAGAAAATCATCTCCTTTTAGGTAAGTCCATTTGTTTTTGCACTAGCAAAAAAAAATAGAACAATCATCCCTTTTAAGAGAATTCAATTTTACATTAGTCAAAGATAAAAGTCCATTCTCTTTTAGAAGAGTCCATTTTAACGAAAAATAAAAAGGAACATTATTTTAGGTCGATCCATTTTCGCATACTTAGCCAAAAACATATATGAATTCATTTCTCTTTGAGGATCATCTGTTTTGCATTTTGTTAGTCCGCATTTTATATACATCCAAAAAAATGTCATTTTCCTTTCTTAGGATCAATTGTTTACTTGGGTCCAACACTTAAGCCCTAATCTTGCCAAAATTATTTCCAATAGCCAGTTTCGAGCACTATTTTTTGGGACACATGATAGGAAAGCCTTACGGAACCGGATATCATCGGATCCTAACACCAAACGACTAGAGATATTGGGTAGAGAGTTGACTTCAACGCTAATACATTCAACATTGGTGCACTCAACACGTGTACGTCCCACACCGATACGTTTAACATTTATACATAGCCCACAAACTGTGCCAAAACACAATCCTTCTCCAAAATTGGCCGAAGAACCACAACTATCTCCAATCGTTTCCTTAACTAATGATTTTGCCTAGAAAGTGGAAGCGAAAATTGAGGCTTAGGATAAGAAGATCAAATCAAACCCTTGAACTTATGCTTAAGAAATTAGAAAATAAAGTCAAGTCTGGTAGGGATGGAGAAAGAAAAGAGGCGGAAGAACAAGAAGATGAGTAAGAAGTCCCTAAACCTCTACATGATCCACGAATAAATCAAATAGAGAAGATGTTGCAATATGACCACTCCGGATTTACTTCAATCCCGAAAGGAAAATTGCGTCATAAGTTCACTATGTCTAACATTAAGTTCCATGGTTCGGAAGATACACACCACCATGTATAGAACTTTATAGGAGCAATGACTTTAAAGAATGTACTAGAACACATATAGCACGTCATTTTTCAAAGGATGTTTGTTAAGGACATCATGAATTGGTAGAATGCTATAGACCCGTACAAGGTCACACCACTGGACAAATCTTTGCAAGGACTTTTTGCATCAATACTCCTATAATGATGATCTACCGGTCATTATTTCGGATTTAAAGCTAATCAAACAGGACAAAAAGGATAGCTTTATCAACTTCCTCGATTACTAGAGAGCAAAGGCTGCCTACATGGTAGATAAACCTTCTAAGAAAGATCAAGTGAAAATCATTGTAAAGAATCCGCAACACTGCTTACAACCAACATATGAAGTTCTTGCCTTTCATGAGCTTCATTATGCTTAGATATGCTGGTATGTTTATGTAACACCCCGTCCTTAAGAAAATAATTAACTTTAAATACATTCAAGATTAGCATGAGCGCGTGCATTTCAAATTCTAAATATTTTCATATTACACATGTGTGTGTACATATGTATATATATATATCTCGTCAATGTTGTTTAAAATGCAGGAACCGGATGATGACAACGACGACGCACGAACATACTCTATAAATTTCAATGATTTAAAAGATAATTAACACTATTACGTAACTAATTTATTTTGGGTTCTAAAAATTCTTAAACAAATAAAACTAATATAATTTCTATAAACTTAATATTGCTAAAAATAAAATTCCTAGATTAAGATAAGCTTAAATAGAAAAGATGATGATAAGTATTAAGAGGGGGAATTAGAGCTGGGTTAGGATAAGCTCGCAAGAGAGATGGGCCGAGAGAAGGGTTTAGGTTGGATGGCCCATTGCAAGAGGGGAGGAGAGGGAGTATAAAAACGTAAAGAAACCTAAAGTCTGTCATTTTTCCCTAAACCTAAAACCCGATAATCCACAAACCTCCTCTCTCTCTCTCTCACTCTCTCTCACCCGACGCCTGCTCTCGCTTTCGCGTCCCACCTCCATCACCGACCGGCAGTACCGGCGGCTCTCGGCCGTGCCGACCGCCACCACCGGCTAGCTACCGGCACCGCCACCATCATCTTCACCGGGTTCCTCATCAAACACCTAACAACTCATCCTTCCCTTCGCTGCCTCCTCCGCCTCCCTCTTCCCGCTCATTTCAGCCACCGGAAACACCACCACGACACACCGACAGCCGCCGCTACTACCTTCTGCTGCGCTGTCGCCGCCCCAACCACCAAACACCAGCACACCGCCATCCTTACTCCCGCCTCTACTCGAGTTTGCGCCTGCCTCTACCCGAGCTTGCCCTAATTTAGTCACGGTGCCTTCGGTTGGTCTCGGTTTCCCGGTTTCGGTCCCTGTCCGACTACCGCCACCTTGACCGGGCACCGACGCCGCGCGCTACTCCCGGGACTCGCTCCGGTCGCCGATCGCCGCTCTGTTTCGGTGTTCCCCGATCTTCCACCACCACCTTCAACCACCTCAAAACCCCTCAAAAATTGACCCCGTTCACTTTGGTTTTTAGGGTAATTTTTCATCTTTTAATTTAATTTCTTAGAGTAAATTTCGGTTTCAGTTCGTTTAATTAAATTCTTAGGTTAATTTTTCAGATTCAGTTCTTCATTTCTTTTGATTTAAGTATTTAAGTTGTAATTAGTTATTCTTTCCTGCTTGGAGTTTAAAAGTTTGGTTATGGTATGTATGTAAATGATGCATGGAGACCGGGAGAAATTGGGTGAGATCCGAATATATCGAACTTGAAGAAGGATTGTGGAAATCCCTGTATGAAGGACATTTATGGACAAATCCTCGTACAAGGACAGTCCTGGATAAATTGAGTTCGGATTAATTTAGATGGCCTTTTGACTTAATGGTGAGCTTAGAGGAAACTGTGAAAGCCGAAGGGTTATGAGAGTATTATGCCGGAGAATTGGCACCTTGGTTTCTCGCCATTATAAAACAGAATAATCAAGAAATAATTAATATAAATAAATAAATCAAGATATATATATGATAGCTAAATAGTATCGGTAATTAAAAAGTAAACCTTTGTTTAGTTTTAAAACAAGTATCATTATCATTTATTAATAGTATTAGTAGAGGAGGAGACATTATCCGATGATAACATGTACATATATTTAACTTTGTATTTTATAAAAGGGAAACAAATAAACCTTATAGGCTAGAATTAACCTTAATACTAAGTAGGAGAAAACTATGTTTATTGAGGTTAATGTCTATATATATATATATATATATATATATATATATATTTATATATATGCATGTATTTAGAAGAAAGCTCTATATATATTTTTAAGTATATATATATGTATATAGATATATATGTATATACTTATGCATGGTATAGAATAAAATGAATAGATTGTATATATTAAAGATATCATTAGTACCCTTTAAAAAAGGTACTTTGTTAATTTTCATTTCAGAATATATTTGAAGTAATTTAATAAATAAGAAATAAAAATTCAGTTTATTAATAAAACTCTTATATTCTTAATTAAGGTCATCCAGCGCCAGCGTCGTGCGTTCATCCGGATTCCGCCGTAAAGAAAAAGGAGTAACGTCAACAAGGTACGTTCATTGATCGTGCCCTTCAATGTTTTATTTATAAATCAAGGCCGGATATGGCCGACATTAACAACAATAAAGAATTGTTTGCAAATAATATTTGCCATCATTAATATGGACCCACCCATCAAGTGCCATTATTTGGTACGCCCAATATCCAGGTTGGTAACCCAGTAACGGTTAACCGCCTTCAACCGAACTATCCGATCGGTCCGGGTGTGTGCACATGCGTTTAGGGAAACCCGATGATCGTAAAGGGATCCATTCAAATAATCAATTAGCAACAATTTTACATTGTTCACTCTCCCTCATTTACAAATGAATTGAAATGCATGCGCTCAACTCAATTACTTCATAACTATTATTTTACTCGCATGATAGTGAACGTATTGAGCTTCGGCTCACATTTCGAAAATGTTTTCTTGTTTTGTTTTAGGTAAAGGTGTGAAAGATTTGAAGCAAAGGTCCGTTAAGGACTTAGAGGCTCGCAGTGACAACCTAGTTGGAGTATCAAGGGTTAAGTGCCGTTGTCGTAGTTTACCGGATCGTAGTCTATACTTATGCTTAATCTTCGTACAAGTTAAAGTTTATGCCTTATCATGAGACACTTGCTGTTAGTGGCAAAAGTAAGTAACCAGGGTTAGAAACGTATCTATTGTTATAGCCTTGCCCTTTCCTCTCGGTAAGGGCGGCGGTTATGCCCCGACCTACTTTCCGCTGCGCTAATTATCGGCTAGCGGCTTGCTTAGTCTAAAACCGGTGATTATGGGTTTGGGGCGTTACAGTTCATTGAAGAAGAGTTGTCTACCATGACCATAAAAGTTGTGGCAAGTTACAAATGTAACTACCAAAACAAAGATAAGAAAAACTGTAATACTAGTACTACTAGAAGGGGTGCAAATGTGAACACCTTTAATAGGTATGTTGACTCGCAATGCAATGGACACCTCTTATGCCCAAGCACTAGTTCATCTCTCTAAAGGCAAGATCGAACTCGACCTATCGAGTAAAACCGAAACTCGTAAAAAGAGTCCAAAAATTGGGATGCTTAAAAACTTTGCGAATAACATCGTGCAAGAGGAGACAACACTAAATAGTGACAGACTTTCAAGAGTAAGCTAGAAAGCATGTTCCATAATGGACCTGCCTGAAACCAAATAACAACAAGAACCCATTCAGTAGATCTCTACCTATCTTTTATCTTTTATGAGCCCATTCTAGGCCAATAGGACCTCGTTATCTTCATTCATCAAATTAGGGAACCTACACTTTAAATTAGCCTTCCTCTACCCATAGGTGTGTTGGTTATGGGCTAGTGATGAAGAAGACCTCCACGAGGTAACAACTACATGTCACTACACCAAAGCGCACAGTAATGATGACTTCGGGGCACAAAAGCCATAGAAGATAATGACTTTTAGGAAGAATCAAAACAATAAGATGTACAGCTTCTTAACAAGGTCTAGACAAGCACAATGCTTAGATAAGTCCACACCGGACTTAAGAAGTACCAAAACAAAGAGAAGCTTTAAAAGAGGAGGATCCTGTCCTCAAACATCTCCAAAAAGTCAAAGATGATGTATCGATTTCGCAACTAATCGCTGCATCTCAAAAACACGAGACAAGACTTAATTGACACAGTTAGCAAAATTGAGGTATCACCCGAGACCTCATCTCGAAGAAGTAGTAGGTATGGTCAATACCGAATAAGGAACCATCACCTTCGGTCATAAGGATCCACCCTAAGAAGGCATTGCACACCACAATGCCTTGTATTCAATGATAACTTACACTAACAAGTTCGTACCTCGACTCTAGTGGATAACAAGTCAACTATTATTGTGTGCCCCTGGAGGGCTGCTAAGATATTAGGATAATAGAGCATCAACTCTCCAAGAAAATAGTACATGTTAAAGCATATGATAACTCTAAAAGAACAGCTTCTAGGCACAATAACACTTCTACTAAATCTAGGACCAATAGCCAAGAATGTACATTTTAAAGTGTTTGGCACCCCGCTACTTTTAACCTTCCTTTTGGATGTCTATGGCTCCATGATCATGAAGTAGTGCCCTCTACACTACATCAAAAACTCAAAATGCTCATTAAGGAAGAAGTGGTTACTATAGATGGAGATGAACTTTGCAACACAATCAGCAAAAAGGAGTCATTCGTTGAGATCGAGCATGACCCCAAGAATGATTATATGTTTTCGATATCGTGGTCGCCTTAGAAAAGGACCAAGAATCCTTTGAATTTGATCCTTAACTCCAAACCCAACATCCACGAGGGGTACCTTCTTGGTTTGGAAATAAGCCGAATAACACAAAATCGAATTTATCTCGCCTTTGACTCCCAAAAACAATTACAACTTCGGCTTAGGTTACAATGCAATCGCTAAGGAGATAGCCAAAGCCAAATGGGAGATTCATGTTAAAAGAGTTGTACCTTTAATAATTTAATTTAGCAAACCTTATCACCACATTCTCAAGCAAACAACTTTTATGGGAAGGAGATGATTTCCTCACTATGACTTTCTCGAGCCGTACTATATGAAAAAGAAGGTCATTTTGGTTCCCGAGTTGGAAATTTTCAACGATAGCCAAATATTGGAAAGGAGGCAGCCTAGCTCCTAAAAAGGAACCCATCCTGGAGTGGACTAAATTGGCAAATAATAACATTTTTGACATATAATGCAGATAGAAAATCGCAAAGAAGAGAGCACCATTTAGGAATTATCTTTAACTATGTTGCACCCGATGTTTGATCCTACCAGGTTCATCACCGACACAGTGGAGAAGAATCCAAGCACATTACTTGGATTGATGCTGAATGAGGCCATGAACTCATTGTAGCTCTTTGAGAGAAGTAGGGAAATCTATTTTACCAGCTAGTACTAGGGCTAGTTTATCTCTTATTAATTCAGACTAACTCTGTCTTTTTTTAGTTTTGCTACTTTATCTTCTAGGTCAAATTTCAATCTACGTATTTCCTCATTCAATAAGATGAACCTTTCTAGTTACTCTTTGCCTTATCCCATTCTTAATTGTTTTTCCTTTAATAATAAAGAAGAAGTCCCTAAAGTACTAATAAAACTTGTGGAAGATCATGAAAACTGCAACCTTATCATGGAAGATACTATTACCGTTAATCTAGGACCTCTTAGTAGCCTGAACAAGTTACATTTGGAAAGTCCGTAAGTCTTAAAAAGCAAAAGCATTTCATTTCGCTCTTGAAAGAATGCATCGATGTCTTCGCTTGGACCTACGGAGATATGCCCGGGGAGATTGTAGCATAGCGGAATATAAAGTTCCACTTGATGATAATGTTAAGCCCGTCAAATAAAAGCTCAGTAGGATGAAACATGAATGGGCCTTAAAGATAAAGGAGGTAGTCTAGAAATAATTGGATAACAGGTTTATTAGAGTAGTGCACTAGCCTCAATAGGTATCAAACGTTGTATTGATTATTGAGAAGGATGAAAAGGTTATAATGTGTGTCAACTTCAGGAATCTGAATAAGGGAAGTCCAAAAGATGATGTCCCTTTACTTCATATAAATTTCATGTTAGATAATTTAATAAGCCATGCCCTACTCTCCTTTATGAAGATCATGTATGATTAATCGACACCTTAATTGATTTTGAGTTAAAGTCATTCATCTAAAAATTAGGATTAATCAAGATGCATCCTAAAATAAATTTACAAGATGATGATTATTAGATGATTGACTAAGGCTTTTAAATTAGATTATTTGTCTTAAAAAGTCTAATTGAGCTTGATCGAGCCACTCGGCTTTGAGAAACTTACCAACTTTGTATAGTCAAATATAATGTTTGCCTAAATAATTTCACATTTATAACTTCACTTTTAGTTTTGCTAGTTTTGATATTTTGAGTAGAATTACTTGTCTTAATTCTATATTAGCCACATTCATTCCCGCAAAATTTAAGTAACGTGGCTAACAATGAAATATGTCTAAATAACTCATGCACTCATGTTTACTAAGTTCATTATTTGAGTGAAGACATATCTGGAATTTGAACATATTGATCATTAGACTTAAAAACTCTAAATTAATAGATAAAGGAAATTTAATTTTTAAACATTTTATTTAGACTAATCTTTATATAATCTTGGACCAAAGTATTTTTATACTTTGAGTACCATGCTTTAAATTATTTTTGCAGGTTTTCTAAAGCAAATTAATCTCAAACAAAAGCAAAAACAATAGCTTCTTTACCGTTGGAAGACTACATATAGAAAAGTTAAAAATTACGGACATCTTGGACTAAGCTAAGAAGCTTGTTTGTTGTTGTTTTGGGTCATTTCTCATTTATGAGTCTAACGTATTTTTCTACGTTATCTTTAAGATATTTACAGTTGGTAGAACAAGTTTTGAAAGCTAAGACCTAGGCTCAATCTGCTAATTAAAAGATGGTCGAAAAACCGAGTTCTCAAAATATCTCGTTACAATTGCTAGTCGACCTAGTTCTTTCAGCTAAAGACTCAATGACATTCTCCCATGCAGCCTATGCATAGAAGTCTTGGTACAAGACTTACAAGATTGTTAAAACCAAGTGCTTAAATTATTCATTCACTCTTCCAGACTTACAACTCTTTCTTGTATACTCTTATTTTTCCGAGTTGTAACTCTTGTAAAAAAAAGTCTTATAATCTCTTTCTCATTTCAAAACACTTTCTAAGTTATCCCTTGACTGCGTTGATAATGTAACTTCAACTAAATTGTCCAAAGGTTATCTCATCTTGGAAATACTAGGTCAGATACGCGAATTTCTAGGCCCGGAAATATTGTAAGATATTTATCTAAGGGAGCAAATCTGGTAGTCATTAACTCTGTATTTGTGGATTCTAATACTCGGAGTTTGACTTTTTCTTATATTAGCATAGTCCAAAGCTTTCTGTCCTAGGAGGGTTTCGTCGTAAAATCAATTATCTTTATTCTTTCTTCCTTCTAAGTCACTCTTGACTCGGTTTCTCTATTTAAGTTGTTTTCTTAGTTTCGAACTTAAATTTTTCGCAATTTTCTTTTGTCACCCTGTTCACCTCCCGAGGGTTTATTATCTCCAAGTGAACTTTCAAAAGATATTAGATCCTAGCCTTTCTCAAAGGAATTAACATTCCAAAGGTCTAAAGATCATGGCTCATCGGAATGGAGAGTTCTCGTGAAGGAAGGTAATTTACTAGACCACCGAAGTTCAAAGGCTACAACTTTGCCCATTGGAAGAAGTTCATATAGTGCTTCATTTAGGACCAAGATGAGGAAGGATAGGACATCGTCATAGATGAAACTACATCCCTATGCAAGAGATTGGAGCAGAAACTATGCCAAAGTTGAAGACAGAATTCACAATCGATGAGAAAAAAGGCACGTGAAGAATCACAAAGCTATAAACATTCTTATAAGGGAACAAGACATGTGAGACAAACTAAGATTAGCTAGCTAGTATCTGCACATATTTGAATTATTCAAGAGGTGACGAGAACATCACCGAGACGAACATAAACCTTACAGAGATTGTAAACAATCTAAAATCTCTCGATTAGAAGATGTCTAATGGAGAAAGTTGTCAGAGAACTTCTAAGATGTCTTCTAAAGAAGAAATGGGGTCCAAAAGTTATGGCTATCCAAGAAGCCTAGGACCTTAGCAAGCTCAAGCTAGATTAACTCATTGGAAAGTTTCTAACTCACGAGCTACATTTTCAAGAAGAAGAATAGCACGAGAAAAACATTGCTTTAAAAGCCTCGGAGGAAGTTGGACCAAGACTGAGTAGCTCAAACTTAGAAGAAGATCCCATGGTACTTCTTGCTAGAGGCTTCAAAAAAATGATAAAACACAAGAAGTGGCCGAACAAGCCCGTAAATGAGGTCTTTCAAAAAGAAACAAAAGGTAAATCCTTTTCCTCTCTAAATTTCTCTTTCGCTAAAAATTCTGGTTGTTTTGAGTGTGGTAGCAAAACAGACATAGTTAAGGACTCCCCAAAGAGGAAGAAAGCCTACAAAAAGAAGAAAGCCATGGTGGCAACCTGGAGTAAAGATGAATCGAGACAATGAAGAAGACACAAAGGACAAATCCAAGTGTCCGATGGCTACGACTACATCGGATGAAGAAAATGAGTTCGAATAAGAGGATTCCGAGGAAACAGATCCTCAGGAGGTAATTGACTATTTTCTTAAGTTATCAAAGAAAGATGTTGCTCAATATATCTTTACTTTAGAGGAAAAGTCCAATTCGATTCTTCTCTTTTCAAAGAAAAGTTTTAGTCTCTTGAAACTAAGAACAAAGTTTTGAAAACCGAGATTTACCTTAAATGAACTTGAGACCGAGTGCACAGGATAATGACATTGAGTTTAAGAGCCTCAAAGTTGAACATGAGACTTCAAAGAAAAAGTTTGAAGAGTATCAAAACCTTGTTTTACAACATACCCAAGGTTAGAAAAACCTTGACTTACTTCTTGGTTCTTAGTGTGTCTCATTTAGAAAAGAGGGTCCGACTTTTAATTTTGAATATGAGGATAACCCCTATAAGAGCCTTTTTAAAAATTATTCTCAAAAAATCAATTTTATAAAAACTAAGCACGATCCAACTCAATCAATGAGGAAAAGGGTTGAGTCTAGAAAGATTTTTCGAAAAAGTCTCCCGGACTTTTCACAAATGAAAGGATTTTAACAAATTTGGGACTCAATTTCCAAAGAAGAAAAGTTGGAATCAAACTAAAAGATCATTCAAATTTAGGTTCCCAAAGTACCCTTCCACCAAAAATAACCTCAGTAAGGACATTTATTGGGTTTGTTAGAGGAAGTCGAAAGGTTAGTATGTCTTGTTTTGCAAGAACGTCACACCAAGAAGAAAGACCATTGGTACCTAGATAGTGGATGCTCAATAAAGACTAAAGTATGAACTAACCCCTTAACTAATTTTGAGTTAAAGTTATTCATCTAAACCTAGGACTAATCAAGATGAATTCTAAAAAGAAATTCAGAATGATGACTAAAAGAAGACTCGACTTAAGACTTTGAATCGAAAATATTATCTCAAGAGTCTAAAGACTCAATTATACTTCGGAAAGTAGAAACCGACCTAGTCACTAAGATAGAGTTTGACTCAGCCACTCGGTTTTGGGAAACTAACCAACTCAGTATGGCTTAGGCAATAATTTACCTGAATAATTTCACAATTATAAATCATCTTTTAAACTGACTTGCTTTATAAATTAAATTAGAATTACTTGTATTAATTCTATTTTGACCAGATTTATTGAGCTTAATCTAATAATTTTGGCAAACACTAAAATATGTTTAATTAACTCGTTGAACCTATTTCTCCTAAGTCTATTCTTTAATTTAACACATATATGGAATTTGATCATATTGAATATTGGACTTGAAAAATTCCAAATTTATAGATTAAGGAATTTCGAGTCATTAAATGTTTTATTTAGATTAATCCTTATCTAATGTTAGACCAAAGTATTTTTATACTTTGATTACCATTTTCTAATTTATTTTTGCATACTTACTAAAGTAGATTAATTATAGATTAAAGCAAAAACAAAGGCTTTTTGACTGTTTTAACGGCTACGGACAGTAAAAGTTGGATTTCACGAGCGGACTCGGACTAGGCCGACAAGCCTGTTTGTTATCATTTTGGGGAACTCTTCTTTTCTGAGTCTAACATCTATTTATACCCTATCTTTCAAATGCATGAAGTTGGTAGAACTACTTTAGGAGTTAGGACCTAAGCTCAATGGTTAAATTAGCAACAATCACTAAACTCAGTCCTTAGACTATCCATTGTAACAGACTAGCTCACGCAGATGCTTCCAGCCCATGACGCAACGACTCTATTCTACGCAGCCTATAAATAGAAGCCTTGATTTAAGACTTAGAAGATTACTAGAACCAAGAACTTGTTATACTCATTCTCTCTTATAGCTTAAAACTCTTACACACTTACAACTTTTTTAGTTCTAATTTTTGTAAAAGACAAGTCTTGTAATATCTCTTTTATTCGGACACTTTTCTTATTTATCCCTTGACCGAGTTGAGAAGGTTACTTCAAGTTAGTTGTCGCAAGTAGTAAAGGTATCCCAGTTTGGAAGTACTAGGGTAGATAAGAGATCTTCTACGCCTAGGAAAACCTGTATTAGAATTGTCTAAGAGAATAATTTGGGTAGTCATTGTGGATTCAAACAGTGGAGTTTTGATTTTGTGCTTGGATTACCACAATCCATGGTTCTCTGCCCCAATAGGGTTTCCGCATAAAACACTTGTCTTCTTCACTTCTTTATTTCCGAGTTACTCTAGAATTAGTTCTATTTCCGAGTTCTATCTCACTTTTAAGAACTTCAAGTTTTCTACAAGTTTCTTTCATCACCGAATTCACCCCCTTCTAGGGTGATTAGAGACTCTAATTGAACCTTCGATTGGTATTAGAGCCTAGCCTTTCTCTAGAGGATCTCATAATCTAAATGTCTAAAGATAAGTGGTTTATCAAACTGGAGAGCTCGATAAAGGAAGCTCATTCACTAGACCACCGAAGTTCAAGGACTCCAACTTTGCCCAATGGAAGAAGATGATGTAATGATTCATCCAAGACCTTGATCAAGAAGTATGAGAGGTCATCATAATCGAAAACTACATTCCCATGAAGCAAGTCAGCAATAAAGTTATGGCAAAGTTAAAGTCGGAATTCACGACAGAAGAGAACGAAAGGCATAAGAAAATTTTCAAATCTATGAACATTCTCATGTGTGCCTTAGAGTCATTTGAGTACAACCAAATCTCAGTTTGTGACATAGCTAAAAGGTGTGGGACACCTCGGTGACCCCGTATGAAGGAACAACCAAGTGAGACAGACAAAAATCATCCAAGTACTTACATAGATACGAATTATTCAATATAAAGGTTGATGAGAACATCACTCGGATGTACATACGGTTTCATCGAGATTGTAAAAATCTCAAATATCTTATCAAGAAGCTATCCAATTCAGCAGCAGTTAGAAAAACTTTTAAGTTGTCTTCCAAATAAAAAATAGGGTCCATAGGTAACGGCTATTGAAAAAGCCCAAGACCTAAATAAGCGAAAGCTAGAAGAGCTCATTAGGAGACTTCGACCCATGAGTTACATCTTCAAAAAGAAGAATATGAGGTCAGCACTAGAAAAACATTACTCTAAAAGCCTTGGAGGAAGTTAGTCCTATTTTGAGCTCTTCGGACTTAGAAGAATATCTAATGGCACTTTTGGCCAGAGGCTTCAGTCTTAGGATGAATCATAAAAAGTAGTAGAAGAAGCCTAGAAACAAGGTGTTTAGGAAGGAAAGGAAAGGTAAGTCTCCTTCGCCATCAAGTTCTTCTTTCACTAAAAGTTCAGGCTGTTTTGAGTGTGGCGAGCAAAGAACACATTATGAAAGATTGTCCAAAGAGGATGAAGGAGTACAAGAATAAGAAAGCCATGGTAGCAACATGGAGTGAGGATGAGCAAGTTGATGATAATGACACCGAGAAAGAGTCCAACTGTCTAATGGCAATAACGAGACTTAGAAGTAAAATTGGAGTTAAAACTAGAAGCATCCGATTCCGAGGGAACAAACCCTCAAGAGGTAATTGACTATTTCCTCAAATTTTCCAAGCATGATTTAGCGAAGTACATTTATACTTTAGAGGAAAATTCTAATTCTAATTCATCTTTATTTGAAGAAAATTTTTTTGAGTCACTTGAATATGAGAACAATGTTTAAAAAGTTGATTTAGAAAAACTAAGACTCAACTTAAAGGCATTTGAGACCAGCTCACTAGATAGTGAGACCGAGTGCGAATGCCTTAGAACCGAAAATGAGCTATTAAAGAAAAAGCTCGAAGAGTCTCGGAACCCTTTTTAAAACTTACCCATGGTTAGAAAAATCTTAATTTATTACTTGGTTCTTAATGTGTGTCCTTCAAAAGGAGGGTTTGGGTTATAATTGTGAAAAAGTTATAATCGACATAAAATCCTTTTAAAAAATTATTCCAAAAAAATATTTTCGAAAAGCTGAGCATGGTCTCATTCATCCAACGAAGACAGGGACTGAGCCCGGATAAATTTACCAAAAGAAGTCTTGTTAGACCTATAACAAAAGAAAAGTTTTCAATAAAAGGAAGACTCAACTCCCAAAGAAGAAGAGTCGAATTTGACCAAGCCTAAAATTATTCAAATATAGGTTCCTAAGAGTGCCCTTCCTCCAAAACCGACCTCGGTAAGGACAATTACTAGGTTTGTAAGAGGAATGGTGAAGGGATTGTGTGCATTTGTTTCGCACGAACCACAAGCCAAGAAGAAGGACTACTAGTACCTCAATAGTGGATGCTCTTGACATATGAGGAGGAACTCAAGACTATTTTTGAGCTAGAAAAGATGGATGGTGGAAAAGTCACATTTGAGGACAATAGTAGAAGGAAGATTGTAGGAATTGGTAGAGTTGGCCATGGTGAAAACTCAGTGAACCCAATGTTTGTTGTCAAAGGACTCAAATACAATCTTCTAAGTATTTCCCAGCTTTGTGATAAAGAACAAGAGGCAAGATTTACTTAGACAAATTGTTTCATATTTGACCGAACCACAAATCAAACAAAGTTCTCATGTCTCGAGTCAGGTAACACTTACACTATCTCCCTTAGTGATTCAACTTAGAATTTATCTTGTTTCAAAGATGTAGTTAATGATGATTCTTGGACATGGCATCATAGATTAGGTCATATTAGAATGCACACAATTAATAAATTGTCATTGAAGGATTAGTTTGAGGACTTCCTAAATGTGCGTTTAATAAAGATAATTTGTGATGCATGTAACAAAAGAAAACAAGTTATATCTTCATTCAAACCACTTTGTTTCCTCCTCAAAGGTGCTTGAACTTATTCAAATAGAGTTATGTGGAGAAATTCCTATAAAAATCTTAGGAGGTAAATCATATGTGCTTGTTATTATTATTGATTATTCAAGATTTACCTAGGTGTGTTTTCTTAAAAGCAGAAAGGAAGCATTCAAAGAGTTCACCGGAGTTTACGAAAAATTCAATTAGAATCTAAGACATAAATTGTAAGAGTAAGAAATGACCACGGAATGGAGTTTGACTACTCCGAGTTTATAGATCTTTGTGATAAATCGGGATCTTCCACAACTTCTCAACATCAAGAACGCACCAATAAAATGGAGTGGTGGAAAGAAAGAACAGAACTCTTCAAGAAATTAGTAGGACAATGATGATTAAAAATGATTTACCCTACTATTTCTCTGCATGCAGCAGTTAATACCGCCAATTATACACTAAACTGGTGTCTTATTTGCCTAATCTTGAAGAAAACACCCTTTAGGTGTAAGTGCCTTGTACACAAAAATGGTAAGGATCACATGACCAAATTTGAAACTAGATCGAGATGAAGGTATATTTCTTGGTTATTCAATTCATAGCAAAGCTTATTATTGTGTTTTGAATAAAAGGACTCACAAATTAGAATTAAATATCCACCTTATCTTTGATAAGATTGATAATGGCAAGATAAGTGAGTCTACCTTCTTGAATTTAAAACTAAGTAAAGATGATGATGATCTAGTTGAAGCTAAGCTCGGAATGTTAGAAAACAAAAGAATTGAGGAACCAACTAACCCAGCTTCTAGACTCCGCTCAGATTACAGCAGCTCAAGAGGAGATTGAGACTCAACTAATTGAGGAAGAAAACATTTAAGAGTCATACCTAGTAAGTTGAAGGTCAGGTAAAGCTTTCAAGTATATTTCTAGTCATCTTCATGAGAAAATTATCTCAAATAAGTTTTCAAACTTGCTCTTCTTTGTAAAGTTTTTGTGCATTTTCTCGCATTCATATCAATAATTGAACCTAAAATATGATAGAAGCCATACTTAAACCTAAATAGGTGCAGGCCATGCAAGAAGAATTATCACAATTTGAGAGAAACCAAATTTGAACCTTGACCAACCGACCAACCGACCCCCAGTTATAGGAACCAAATGAGTTTTCAAGCGCAAACTGGATGAAGAGGGTTTGGTCGTTAGAAATAAGGCCGGACTAGTCGCTCAAGGGTATAATCAATAACAGGGTATTGATTGTGGGGAAACCTTTGCCCCGGTTGCTAGGATTGAAGTCATTAGAATCCTACTTGTATTTACATCAACCATGAACATAAAGCTTTATCAAATGGATGTTAAGTGTGCATTTCATAATGGTTTTATTTAAGAAGAATTTTATGTTGAGCAACCCTCTTGACTTAAAAATTTTCATTTTCTAAACCTTGTATTTAAATTGCAAAAAGTTCTTTATGGTTTGAAACAAGCTCCTAGAGCTTGGTATGAAAGATTGAATAGTTTATTGGTTGAAAATGATTTTATAAGAGGTTTGATTGACAAAAACTTATTTACAAAAACCAAGGGAGAAAGTTTTATTATCACGCAAATCTATATTGATGATATTATTTTTGGTGCTATTAATGAAATTATTTGCATAGAATTTTCTAAGTTAATGAGGAAAGCATTTTAAATGAGTGTGATGGGAAAACTAAATTTCTTCCTTGGTCTACATATCAAACAAGAGAATGGTGGAATTTATGCTCATCAATCAAAGTACATGAGGGAGTTACTCAAGAAGTATAAGCTTCAAGATGCTAAGCCACTACCAACTCTTATTTGAAGCACCATAAAATTGGACTTAGATGAGAGGGTAAGTTAGTAGATCGGAAAATCTTTAGAGCTATGATTGGATCTCTACTTTACCTAACTTCTCGTAGGCCAGGTATAATGTTTAGTGTTTGTCTTTATGTAAGATTTTAAGCTAATCCAAAAGAGTCTCATTTCATTACGGTGAAGCGAGTTTTTAGATATCCGGAAGGAACTCAGTCACTAGTTCTCTCGGTATTCCAAAGACTTAGGTCTGACCCGTAGTGGCTACTTAGACATTTCTATGTTGGATATAGGTGGATAGGAAGAGTACATCAATTGCATGCCAATTCCTTAGACACTTATTGATCTCCTGGCACTCAAAAACAAGTAGAACTCAGTCGCCATATCAATAGTCGAGGCTGAGTATATAGCGAGTAGGAGCTTGTTGTGCTCAATTGGTGTAGATCAAACAAGATCCGAAGGATCTAGGACTAAGCTTCTTAGCAATACTTATCAAATGTGACAATCAAAGTGTAATCGGTATAACCAAGAACAAGTTCAACACTCCAAAATAAAACACATTAAGGTTAAATATCATTTCTTAAGAGACCACTTTGAAAAAAGGTGATACTGAGTTAGAATTTATTCCTACTAAGCTTCAATTGGCTAATATTTTTACTAAACATTTTTATGAAGATCAATTTTCACTAAATTCCTGATTATATGCTTGATTATGTGATTTATTATGTGCTTATGTCCATTAAACATGTTTTAATTGAGTGAAATCTCATAGACTGAAAGTTCGATTGAAAATTCATGAAACCGAGCGCTAGTCATTAGTTATCCGAATTATATCTAAACATTCAAATACCTAACTCGAGTCAAAATTTGTTAAAATTAAATGATCATTCCAATATCCGAGGTCATCTCTAATCAATGGAGAATCTTAGATAAAATTTCTATAAACTCTCTCTCTCTCTCTCTCTCTCTCTCTCTCTCTCTCTCTCTCCGCATGTTCTAATCGCAAAACTAGCCATTAGGAAATGGTGTTTCATCAAGGCACTCGAAAGTAGCCTTGGAAAACTAGTCGTTGGACTGCTCTATATCAATTGTGTTTTGTAGCCATTGGGAGCATTTCTTCTATAAATACTTCTCATTTCACTCATGACACACTTTTCTCTCTCACTCTCAAACACTTTTAATCAACTTAGACTCCATTTGAAGCTAACTCAAAATCTACTCTACTTCACTAAGTACTCCATTAAGCTTCAATTATTCAAACTCTGGTTTTCATCTTTTTGTCTCTTTTTCTATTTCTCAATCTTTGGTTCATTTTGTTCTGCCTCTACTTCTACTCTTTTCACTTTCTTTCTGAAAGTGACAGACATACTAAGAGAAATCCAGAGGTTAGGTGGCTTCAGCCACTAAGAAAACGCCTAAAACCTCTTCTCGGCTTATCACTTCGGTGTCAAAGCATAAGGGCCCTCGAAAGAGGTCTAAGAAATAAAAGTCTGGATATTCCGTTAAACCGGGAGAATTTAAATCTCCTTTTGTTGCCCAACACTACTATTTAGACGACAATTTCTATTGACCACGAAAATTTTGTGGGTTCACGAACTCCAAAAAAACAAAATTTCTTGATCTTCTTTGTTTCTATGACTACATCTACCCAAATCTAGTCATTGAGTTTTATTAAGATTTGTCTTCTTCTGAATCTATCCTAACTTATGGTGTTCAAGGGAAGAAGATTGTAATCGGTCTTGTCCTTTTTCACGAGTCTTCATCATTGAAAGTCTTTTTCTTAATTGCAACACACAAAAATTCTCTGATGTAGCTGATGATATTTACTTCAAGTACGCTAGAGTCAAACCCAAAGTTCACAAGAACTTTTGTATCACTCGATTGACGCCTCAACTCAAACTTCTCTATTTCTTTCTCGATAAGAATTGTGTTCTCTTTCTACCCCTCTAAGGAGAACCCAAACAATAAGGTTCTGAAGGTAATCTATGGCATCATGGAGATATAATGATGTTGATGTTTGTCTGTTCATTATCGAGAAAATTGCTTCTGTCCCTTTGGACATGAAAAATCTCCTCCTTTTCAAAACCTTAATCTCTTGAGTTTTTACTCACTATGAACTCGAGCTCCCTAAGCTAAAATTTTTCTCTCTCACTGTTTCAATTGGGAAGGAAGAGTTGATAGGTCTTAGGGTACCGAGAAACATCACCTGGGATCTAGACTCTAATTTTGTAGGCTGTTAAGCCACATCCTCCCTCTCAATCTCCTCTTCTTCGACTCCTAGACTATTTGAGTCAAGACCTTCAGCTAAGAATTTTGAGCGAGTTAGCTTTTCACCTTTCTTATTTGGCAAAAAGTTCAAAGAAGCTCTTGATGCCTTCAAAAATTCCATCCCCTTTTGATTCAGATACAAGCCACAACTTAAAAGCATATTGATTAGATTAATACTCTCATTAATGAGCTCAAGGAAATGCTTTAAGGCGAAGAAGTTTCTTTTGGGCAACTTCCACTCGAACCAAGACTGGTAGAAGTAAAGGGAGAAGAAGCATCCGACGAAGAGTTCTCCTCCTCCTCCTCCTCCTCCTTAGAAGAAGAACAAGAAGTATAATAAAGGTTCAGTTTAGAGAGTCTAAGTCACCCAAAAGGGGTGAATAGGGTGATGAGAAAATAATGCGGAAATTGAAAATTCTTTAAGAAGAGACTAATCTCGGAATGCGAACCGAGTCTTGATTGACTCAACAAAAGAACCAAAAAAATTTTACGTTAAAACCCTCCTGGAGGCAAAAACCACGGACAATGCTTATCTAAGAACTAAGTCAAATCCACTATTTGAATCAACAATTACAAAGGATTGACTAACCGAATTACTCCCTTAGACAATTCTCGTTATAAGTTTTTCCTATCCATAGAAGTTACCTTATCTCGTCCCAAGTATTTCCAAACTAAGTTAGCTTTATAGTTTGGGACAACTAAGTTGAGTTAACCTTTGCAACTCAATTAAGGGATAAAGAAGAAATTGTATGAAAAAGAGTACCGATTAGAAGACTTTTCTTTATAAGATTTTACAGACTCGTAAAGTTGAGATTGATTAAGTTAGAGTTGTAAGCTAGATGTAAGAGTATGCAAGTTCAGTTCTTGGTTCCAACAATATTGTAAGTCTTGAAACAAATTAAAAATGGTACTCAAAGAATAAAAATACTTTGGTCCAAGGTTAGATAAGGATTAGTCTAAATAAAATATTTGACGACTAAAATTCCTTAATCTATTGAAATGGAAATTTTCACATGTTAATTTCAACTTTATAATTTAAAATTAAGTTCCAAGAGTTGTTTAAACATATTTTAGTGATTGCCAACTTAATTAATTTCATCTTAATAAATCTAGCTATTTGAGATTTAACACAGGTGATTCTATTTTAAAGTATGACGTAAGCTAGCTATTTAGCCAAACTATTTATATGAGCCATACCGAGAAAGCCAGCTTCCCATAACCGAGTCCTTGATCGGTGCTTAGTCACTAGAGCCGAGTCGGTTTCTACTTTGTTGAGGAGAACTGAGTTCTAAGACTTAAAGAGATGTTTTTGTTAATGCTTAGAGTCTTAGGTGAAGTTATAGCTTATCAAGTATCAAGCAACGATACGTGCTCGTGGATTCTTCTAAGTTTATATTCATTATACTCATCAAGAATGTATCTAAGTTAAGATATATTTATGTTTTGGAAGAATGACTTGAACTCAAAATCATATAAGGCGTTAGTTTATACTTGAGTCTTCAATCTCCCCATTTATGATAAAAGGCATTCAAAACTTAGAAATTCAAGTAGTTAGATGTATGCAGAAGATTAGAGCAATATAAACTTAGTATAAACTTAGATAGAGTTATACCGGAGTAGTATAAGCTCATAAAGAGTTATGAAACCGAATATCAAACAAAATAAATTCATGAAGATGTATCGAGTAAATAAGAATGCGTCATAAGAAAAACATAAATATCATAACAGAAGAGATATTTCATTGATCATTATGTTATGAGTGATAAAAAAATTAAGTGACTCCCTTTGAATAAGTTAATTATTTCTCCTCCTACGCATTTCATCCAAAATAAAAAAATATATAGACAAACAAAATGTTGGAAAAAAATTAGAAATTAGAAAGAAATTAAGATGGAGGTGGAATTGCTAGTTAAGATGAGGATGTCTCGCTTGGACACTATAAAACGTTTGCGTTGAACCAGGTGAGGAGAACTTGGTTAAGGTTGAGTAGACTATGGAGGCTATGTAGGTTAAGGTTGAGGCAGCTTACTCAAAAGTGCTAACCTTTTCTTTTTCTATTGCTAGGTCCTCATAAGTTATCTCTTTTGAAGATGATTCTTCTCCTTTTTGAGGAGGATACAACCTATGGTTCAACTGGTGGTGGTGGTGGTGGTTGCCTTGAAGATTATGGAAGTCGTTGAATAACAACTTCTTACCTCTTGAGCATGTCTTGGAGCTCATTAGTTTTACTGTGATTAATTTGCTGCTAAGTTGTGGCTTGCATCTTCATTAGCTCAAGAATGAGAACTTGATTCTGAAATAGAGAGTGAAGAGCGAGTATGAGTGAGAGCCTAAAGTGTCCGAGTCCGTACAAGATATCTAAAATTTCAATTCACCCGCAGTGAGATAAGATTCTTTTAGATTAGCCTAAAATCTTGCACATAGGCAGACACTAAACATATTATCTAGCCTACTAAAAGTTAAGTAAACTGGAGATCCAATCATACCTCTATAGATTTTTTGATCTAGTGACTTACCATTCTCGTCTCGAGTCCAGTTTGGTACTGCTATCAATAAGAGTTGTTGTTGGCTTACAATTTAAAGTTTCTACTTCTTGACTAACTCCTTGACATACTCAGACTAGTTGATATAGATTCCATCTTTCTCTTGCTTGATTTATAATCTAAGGAAGAAATTCAATTCTCCCATCATGCTCATCCGAAATTCCTGTCTCATAAGCTTAAAAATTCTTGCATAAAATGTCATTAGTAGAACCCAAGATTATATCATTAAAACAAATTTGAATGATAATAAAATCTTTCCCCTTGGTTTTAGTAAATAAGGTTTTTATCAATCAAACCTATTTTAAATCCATTTTCAACCAAGAAACTACTTAATCTTTCATACCAAGCTCTTGGACCTTGTTTCAAAAAGTAAAGAACTACACAAACATCCTCTTGAATATAACCATTCAAAAATGCACACTTAAAAACCATTTAATAAAACTTGATATTCATGTTAGAAGAAATTGCTAGTAAAATTCTAATTGCTTCACTACTAGCAACTAGTGCAAAGGTTTCCCCACACTCAATTCGTTCTTCTTGGTTATACCCTTGTATTACAAGCCTGACCATATTTCGAATACCAACCCCTCTTTATCCAGTTTGTTCTTACAAACCCACTTAATTCATATAAATAGGTGGTTAGTTGGTTGTTTTGTCAAGGTCCAAACTTGGTTTCTTTCAAATTGTGATAGTTCTTGTTGCATGGCCTCTATTAATTTAGGTTAAAGTAGGTCTTCTATGACATTTTATGTGTAATTAATTAAATGAATGCAAAAAAATGCACATAGATGATGTTAAAAAGATCGAGTTTTCACACCCGAGTTAATGTGAGAAATGTGTTTTTGGTGGATGACTAGAAGCATATTTAAACACTTTACCCGACCATCGATTTACCAGGTTTGAATGTTGAACACTTGTTTCTTCAGCTGTCCGAGCTGGTTGTGTCTTAGTTCCTTCTTGGGATTTGGTTGTTTAAGATGGTTGGTGCACCGAGTCGGTTATTGGCTTAGTTCTCTTGTTTTCTATCATTCCGAGTTTAGCTTCAAGTATGTCATCATCATTTTGGCTCGGTTTGAAGTCCGAGAAGGCAGATTCGCTTAACCTCGTAATTGCCAATCTCATCAAAGATAACGCGGATACTTTCTTCCACTTTTTAAGTCCTTTTATTGAAAATGCGGTAAGATTTGATATGTAAAAAACAACCAAGGAAAATACCTTCATCGGACCTAGCTTCAAACATAATGAAATGATACTTCCCATTGTTATGCACAAAGCACTTACACCTAAAAGGCTTAAGGCATGAGATGTTAGGATTCTTTCTCTTATATAGCTGATAAGGTGTTTTCTTCAAGATTGGCCGGATGAGGCTTCTATTCATTGTTCACTTGTCTCAGCCTCGTAAATAGTAAGAAAGATCACTTTCAATCATCATAGTCCTTCCGATTTCTTTAAGAGTTATGTTCTTTCTCTCCAACAATTCATTTTGTTGGGGCATTCTAGGTGCAGAGAATTCATGAGAGATACCATTTTTGTTGCCGAAATCAGCAAATTCCGAGTAATCGAACTCCCTTAGATGGTAAGTACTTATTCTCCTTATTAGAGTCTCAAATTCCACTTGAATTTTGATGCGGACTAAGGAGAACACTTTGAAAACTTCATTATTTTTTTTAGAAAACAAACCCAAATAAATCTTCAAAAATCAATAATCACAAGTACATATGATTGTAGAAACCACGTCTTATCCCCGTAGGAACAACGAGGCCGAGTTTCCCTACGAATGACGACTCTCTTGCCTTTGTAAGTGTCTTTTTGAACATTAAATTTTTAAAGTTTATTTGGAAAGTGAGGTGCACCTCTTGTTAAGATTATTTCTTTTTACAATATGATTTTAAAACAGCTTTAGGTGAAACTATGATTGGTAATTTTTACTAATCATTTTATTTTAGAAATAAATTTTAGAGAAGGTCTCCATATGTTATTTTGAGGCTAAAAAGAAACTACAAAATTAAAAGCTACATGTTGTCGCAAAGCTCTCATACCAAATAGAGAAATCTAGTTGGACTCGGAGGTGAGCTCGACCTCTAGCCGACACCGATGTTAGCCAGCAGTGATCGAAACTAGTGCCGTGTATAGGGCTATGATCGAGGACTCAATCTTGGCCCTATAGCTTGAGCGGTCAAAATAGAACCTAATTTTTTCATTTTTAACTTGAAATGCCGAGAAGTAGAAAGGAAGAAATAAAATTAAAAATAAGGAGTTGCCAGTTAGATTTAGGGAATACAAACTAACAAAAATACGGAAAAATAGTCTTCCAATCTTAGTGTGGAAAGACTATGCTTGAAAGAGGTTTTGAAAGAAACTCTATCGGTCTTTAAACCGAGAATCTGATGTTCGGCGGTCAAGGTACGAAACAAAGAGCATGCTCTCCATTCCACCCGTCAAAAGACAACCGTTACTAATCTAAATTATGAGTTCAAAAATTGTGTTTAAATAGTCAAGCAATCAACATGCGATAAGTGGAAATTAAAGCAAACAAAACATGCTAGGAAAGTAATAAAAATTGTAATAATAGAGCAAGAAAGAAAGCAAGTAAGGAAAGTGAAAGAAAGCAAAAAGAAAATTAAAAGTTACAGCAAGTGGGGAGGAATCAAAAGCGATTACATCGTTAAAACCATAATATGAAAAGCGATAAATAACTAAAATTAAATAAAGTACAAAAACAAACTCCAAGATGGTGGAAGCCACCTCAGGTTGACCTACTTGCTAGCTTGGATCTTTATCTAACTTCGGTAGAATGACGACAGGACAACGAGCAAAAGAAATTATGAAAAGTGGGATTTTTTAGAAAGGGAATGCTCGAGTAGAGTAAGTGGGAAGTAAAGAGAAGAGAATGTGGAAGAAAGTGAGGGAAAGATAGTTTTAACATAAGGGGGCCATTCATGCTGAAATTGGGGTGTGAAATAAGCGGAGGGAAACCTCCTATTTATTAGAAAAGCTTAGGGTTTAGGAAACCCTAAACCTAACTTCAAAAGTCGTCCATCATGGAGATAAATCGACTGAAAATCCCGTAAATGGATAGACAAAATGGCGGGAAGTCAAACCGATGAAATGGCATCGTCTATAGAGTCATGGAAACATGGTGCCGGTTCAAACGAAGTCGTACAAACATCTCGGGTTGCGTACCTCATTTGATCGTTGAGTGTAAAGTAAAACATTACCTTTTACGCAGTTTGGAGTAACACGATGCTGGTTGTGGGAACTTTCCATTATTAAGAACTTTTTATTTTTGGAATGTTTTTATTTTTGGAAGATCTCTATTTTTGGGAGGTTTTTATTTTTGGTGCAAGGTAGCGTTTTGTGCACTACTAGCTTCCACCACTCGCTTTACTCCGATCTCGACCCTAGCATGCAAACGAGACTTAGATTTTCAACATAAAAACAAATAAATAGAAAAGAGATGACACTTTTTAGGTGTCTATAGTTAGCCCCCACTTTGTTCGAGTGTGAAAGACGAAGGTCAAAGTAGACACTAAAGGTACTTACATATGTAGTTATTGTCACATTGGATGTCGCTTGCATTTGTGAAATTAATGCATCCGGAATTAGTTAATGGATTCTCAAGTCTAGCTAGCTGATTCCTATACTTGGTTAATCAAAGTCCTAAAGCTAGGATTGGTGTGATTAAACCCGATAACGTGTTCTCGAAGATTGGTGGAGAGCTTGAACTTGACTTGGGTAGTTCGAAGGGGTATCATGAGCTTCACCACTCTTAGATATGAAGCTTGGCTATAATTTTCTACACTAACAATTTTGTTTGTTGATAATCGAGTGTAAATAGATTCAAATGTTACCCGAAAATCTAGCCGGATTATGTTTCGGAGGAATTTTCATGACTTGGCCATGGGGAGGTTCTCAAGTCTTATCGTGGTGCATGAATCTTGACTATTGTTAGGCCTTAAGCTCAACTAGGATGTCCGACCATTGACCGTGGTTGGGTATGAGACTTGACTAGGGTATCTAAACCTTGACCACCGTTGGGCTTGAAGCTCGATCGTGGTGTCCGAACTTGGACCGTTGTTGGGCCGTAAGCTTGACCGAGATGTCCAAACCTTTACCATTATTGGGCCTGCAGCTCGACGGGAGTGTTCGAACCTTGATTACTATTGAGTCTAAAGTTCAAGGGGGTGTCCGAACCTAGATTGCTCGACGAGGGTGTCCGAACCTAGACTACTGTTGGGCCCGAAGCTCGACGAGGATGTCCGAACCTAGACTCGCTGTTGGGCCCGAAGCTCGACGAGGTTGTCTCGAACCTTGACCACTATTAGGCTTGAAGCATGACGGGGTTGTCTCGAATCTTGCCCGATGTTGGGCCCGAAGCTCGATGTCTATCCACTTTTGTCTGAATATGGAAAAATGGGGTGGACATGTTTGAAAATCTTAAATTCCTTGAGGTTATATGCCTCGTTCTAGTTTTGACTTTTTAGTGTGTGTGCTAATAGCTCCTTCGTTTGTATGGTCGACGATTTGTGTCTCCTCTTAGGTGTTTTTGGAGTTTCGTATGATCCTTTCGATCATAAGCCCCATGTTTTTCTTGGTTGCTTGTGTCTAGCTTCTTCTCGAATGTCGGATAATGTACTAGCTTTGATGGGAGATTCCCTTTGAAGGTAGCAATGATGGTGACCTTCTTGATGCCGACTTAATGGATGATGCTTGATTGAATAATCTCTTGTAGCACGCTTTGTTATTAATTTTTGTATTTTTAGGATTTTGACTCATGCAAAGGAGATGAATGCAAGACTCTATTCTGAGAACAAATACATCATTGCATTAATATGGTGCGAAAAATTAAAAAAGACAAAGACAAACATGCACTTTAGCCCCAACTCCCTAAAGTAAAGCACAAAATGAGCCACTTAACCTCGCAATGATAGTTTGGTGGTGGATCGAAGGACATCTTCTTAATTGATTTCTGTTCCTTTTGGTATAGAAAAGTGGCTTTGAATTTGGAAATGTGAATTAGGAGCAAGATTAGGTTTGGTACTTGGATCTCATGGGCTTTGTACGTATCCGCTACAATGGAAATTAGACATTTGTAGTTCGTAAAGAAATGTTGATTTGGTTTTTTTGTTCGTCGGCCAGCTTTGGAGAAAGGTTTGGCTTTGTCCTCGGGCGAACGCACCAATGTTACTAGTAAAGGTGGTGCCGCATCGGTGTGGTACGTATTGATGTAGAACGTATCGCCGATGTCGAACATGCTAGTGTTGAAGTAGACTTCTTATTTCCTAACTACTTCGTGCTAGAATTCTCGATTTGAGTAGGATTCCCTAACCTTTATCCCAAAATAGTAGGTGCTTAAGATTGGTTCGTTGAAAATTTTAGGGGAAATGGGGCTTACGTGCTTAACCCCGAGGAACGATCGATCCTAAGAGAAAAGAAAATGATATGCTTTTATTTGGATGCACATAAAGAATACAGGCTGACCAAACTAAAATGCAACGATGCCCATGGAGTCCCTTAGATTACGATGAATTTAATTTGGCTAAATGAAAACAAAGGCTCGCCTAGATTGCGTGAATTTGATTCGGCTAAAGGAAAACAAAGACTCGTCTATTTTGAGATGAATTTAATTTTAGATAATTCGAAAATGAAAAAGATCTCGCCTAAAATGAGTTGAATTTTATTTGGCTAATACAAAAATGGACTCACCTAAATTGAGATAATTTTTAGTTGGCTAATGCAAAAATGGGCTTACCTTAATTAAGATGAATGCAAATAAAAGACTCTCCTAATTAGGGATGAATTCGACTTTAGCTAAATGCAAATAAAAGACTCTCCCAATTAGAGATGAATTTGATTTTCGTTAAATAATAACAAAAGGCTCTCCTAATTAGGGATGAATTTCATTTTGGCTAAATACAAATAAAAGAGTCTTCCAATTAGGGATGGATTTGATTTTGGCTAAATGCAAATAATAGACTCCTAATTAAAGATGAATTGAAATAATCGACAAAAATGCTAATATGATGACAAACAGAACCCAAAGCCTAAAACCTACTTAAGAGAGGAGGAGATCCACAACGAAACCCACCTCGACGGACTAACCAAAACCAACGCCAGCTATATCGGGCAGCTGGCAACCGTGTAGAAAAAGACCGAGAATAAAGATATTTAGACTAACTTAGGTATAACTCTCTATCTCTCTTAGGTTTTGATTCAAAGTCATTTTAAGCTTTATAGAAACTCATATCTAAATTTTCATCCTATTCCGACCTACTCATAAACCATTTATCAAGCATAACATTTCTTAACTATGTTTCTAACCCACTCAAACACAACTCATAACAATCGCATGAGTAAATAATTACTCTCACTTTTATTTTGAGCACTCGACTTTTTATTTCAAGTGAAAATGAATTACATTGCTAATTCTAGTTTCTAAGTTAGTTTATTTCTTCGAAATTATTTACTTGATCAAGTTTATTAATTTTGATATCTTATTCTTTCTAACTTGATCATTTTAAGGATTGACTCAAGATAGAATCCGAACCTAATCAATATTAGACTCAAAAATTCAATTCTTTTAGGTCTGAAGATAATTAAGTGCTTAAGTACTTTGATTTAATTATTATCTTTGCCTAATCTTGGACAAAAGTATTTTTATACTTTGAGTACCACTTTGATAGTCTTTTGTAGGTTGATTAAACAAACCTAATCAACTTTCGAAATATAAAAGCAACTGGTTTCTAGCCGTTAAACACCAAGCAGACATAAATCACCTATTTCTGGACATGGCTTAGACATCGTGTCGGGGTTGTTTGTTTCCAAGACTGGAAAACTTCAATTTTGAGTCTAATGGTTGTTTCCACCCCAAATTTCAATCACCACCAAAAGGATGGATCATCTATTGAGCCAAGGATCACCACACAACGGTCACATCTTAACGAATCTTTTCTCGAGTGACTCAAACTAGCCATTACAATGACTATTGAGGCTCACCAGTCCAGAACAAGTCTCAATGGTCATTCTCGCCTTGGTGCTTATAAATAGAAGCCACTCCACAAGACTTGAAGATTGCCGCTAAACACATTTCTTAACACTTAGTGCATTCTTACTCAATCTTCGACTTACAACTCCTAATCTGTATTTATGAGTTGTAAAGAAAGTCTTGTAATCACTTCTACTCTTTACTTTCTTTATAATTCCCTTGACTAAGCTGTAAGGGCTAACTTAGCTCACTTGTCCCGGACTGTAAGGGTTAACTTAATCGGGATGTACTAGATCGGATAAGGGAACTTTTGAGTCTAGGAAAGCTTGTAAAGGAATTATCGAAGGGAGTAATTCTGCTAAGAGTCGATCCTTTGTAATTGTGGATTCAATTAGTGGATTTGACATGGTGCTTAGATTAGCACTATCCGTGGTTTTCTTCCCTAGGAAGGTTTTCACGTGTTTCTTATGTACTTAACTTTCTGGTTCTAATCTAGATCGAGAGTCTGTTTCTTAGTTTGATTTGTGTAAAACTGTTTGATGTTTTTCAAAAACCTTCCATCATCCTATTCACCCCCTCTAAGGTGACTTAACCTCTCCAAGAGCAAAGCTTAAATTGGTATCGAGCCTAGACTTTGAAGAGGACCTCATAATCCAAAGGCGTAAAGATCAAATGGCTTAGAACAATGAAGAGTTCGATGAAGGAAGGTCATCCACTAGAGCACCCAAGCTCAAAGGGTCAAACTTTGCACACTCGGAAGCAGATGATAGAATTCTTTCTACTCGGATAATGATCAAGACATCATGAAGAATGGGAACTTCATTCCAATGAAGATGGAAGGAGCAAGATCTCGTGCCTAAACAAAAATCAAAGTATACCATTAAAGAGAATGATAAGTCCAGGAAGAACTTCAAAGCTATGAACACTTTGATGTGTGCTATCAGCCCAAAAGAGTACAATAGAGTGTCAACTTGTGACACGAAAAAGAGGCATGGATACACTTGTCAACACCTATGAAGGAACCAGATCAAGTAAAGCGGATGAAGATAAGTCAATATCTTCACAAGTATGAGCTATTCGGAATGGAGCCCGAGGACAACATTTCTCGGATGTATGCTCGGTTCACTTAGATTACCAACAATCTCAAGTCTCGTGGGTAGAAAGATCTATCACGTGGAAATGGTAATAAAAATTCTAAGAAGTCTAACAAACGAAGATGGGGGCCCAAGGTGACAACAATTGAAGAGGCTCATAATCACTCTTAACTAAAGCCTAATGAGCTCATTGGGAAGCTACCCACTCATGAGCTACACCTAGAAGAAGAGGATGTAGAGGTCAGCACTAAAAAGAATATTGCACCAAAGGCCTCGTAAAGCAGATGACAAAGTCCGAGCTCCTCGGACTCGAAGAGGATCCCATGGATGTCATTACACGAGGTTTCAAAAAGATGATGAAGTAAAAAAAGTGATAAAAGAGGCCAAAGGAGGAGTTCTATGAGAAAGACAAGAAGGATAAGAACCTTCTATGTTGTCTTTAACTAAGAACTCGGCTACTTTGAGTGTGGCGAGTAAGGAGCACATAGTTAAGGATTGTCCAAAGAGGAAGAAGGATAGAAAGAAGAAAAAGGCTATTTGGCTACCTGGAGTGATGATGACTCCTCTTAAGAAGATTATTCTAATGACTCGAAGGTTTGCTCTTGGAGTGTTTTAGTCACCCTAGAGGGGGTGAATAGGGTGATGAGGAAATTTAAATAATAAATGGAGGGTTAAAGTTTAAATTGAATAATCAAGACTATCCGAGTCTAGATTGGACTCGGAAAAGTATGAACTCGGAATTACGTGGAAACCCCGTCGGGATAGAAAACCACGGCCACTACTAATCTAAGCACCAAGTCAAATCCACTATTTTGAATCCACAAAATATAGTAGATTGACTCAACTAGAATTGCTCCCTTAGACAATTCCTTACAAAGTTTTCCTAGACTCGAAGTTCCCTTATCCGATCTAGTACTTCCTAACCGAGGTAACCTTTACAACTAGGGACAATTGAGCTGTGTTAACCCTTACAACTCAGTCAAGGGACCTTACTTAGAGAGTAAGAAAGAGTTTGTGGTTGATTATAAGACTTTACAACTCGGAAAAGTGTTAAGTACAGATCGGGAGTTGTAAGAAGAAGATTGAAAAAGTATTATACGAGAGAGATATAATTTCGGCAATGGGTTCAAGCAATCTTCAAGTCTTACAAAGTGGCTTCTATTTATAGATGACCAAGCAGATTATCCGTTGTGACTATCTTCTGAATAGAAGTCCTCTCGTGACCGTGGTAACGGTTCTTCCGAGTCACTCGAAAAGACGCATTGAGATGTGAACGTTGTGCAACGGCTCTTGACTCCTTAGGATGTCCCAATCCACTGGTGGTGTCCGAAAAGTAGGGTGGAAACCACCGTTGAGCTTAGCGTTGAATATTTTCAGTTTTGGAAACAAACAATCCTAACACGATTGTCCGGGCCTTGTTCGAAGTAGATAAGCCTTGTCTACTAGTGATTGACAACTTGAAGCTCGGCTACTTTTGTAATTCAAAAGGTAGGATAACCTCATTTAGATAACCTATAAAAGTAAACCAATTTTGGTTCTCAAAGTATAAAATACTTTGGTCCAAGATTAGGCACAGATAATAATTTAATTAAGATAATTAAGGCATAATTATCTCGAGTCAGTCTAGAGAAAGATCAAGTTAGAAAGAGAATAACAAGGTATGCGTACTTGATCTAAACAAACATATTTTAATCAAAAAATGCTGACTTAGAAAGTTGAATTAATGTTGTAATTCACTTTAACTTAGAATATGAAGTCGAACTTAGTTTGAAAGAGTTAGAGTAAATGTTTGAACATGCAATAAATCTCGATGATGTATGAGTGACTCGGAACTATCGAGTGAATTGATGAACAAGAGAGTGCTTTCGAGTGAGTCGAATTGGTATGCAATATTTTTCGTAACACTTAGAAAAGTTTCTATAACACTCGAATGACTTGAAATCAAAACCTAGAAGGGATGAGATTTGTACCTGATTCCTTGTTAGTACTCGGAATAATATAAATGCAGAGTCTAAGTCTTCAATCTCCCCTTTTGATGAAAAGCATTCTATACTCAGTAGAATCTTTGTTAGTGAAACAATCCGTAGTTTTCATTCTTACTCGGAGAGTGTATCGTAGTTTAGAGATAGAATTGCGTAAATAGCTAATGTGATTCGGACTTAGCTTCTATAAGAGCTATTATACTTAGATTGTATCGAGCTACGAATAAAATATCGCATAGAAATTAATAAAGTGATTCGGACTTGGAATATTGCTAATATCGGATCAAAGATACATAACCGAGCCGATATATCGGAGCAAAATAGACTAACAGATTGAAACTCATAAATAAGCACAAAACTTCATTCACATTCACATAAACACAGTAAAAATATACACTAAAAAGGATGAGAAAACTCCCCTAAACAAGACAACAAATTTTCTAAGTATTCTCCCCATTGCCTTTCAAAGCAAAAACAAAAGAGGAAGAATGTATCAAGTAGATACAATTTGTTTGTCCGGACAAAATAAAAAAATAAAAAGAAAAACTAAAAAGAAATGGGAAAAAAAAATTTAGGATGCTGGAGTGGGAGCAATCGAGTTGAAGTGGATGAACGGGCAGTGCGCCTACGCTGGTATAAGTGAGAAGATGTTGAAGATCTTGGTGGGGGCAACACTCGGTAACTCTAGGATGGGCTCAGCTCTAAGTGGTTGACCTAGAACAAGATCGTTTAGAGGTTCATCCTCTTAGAACTCGATGGAGGGTTGTGCTTCCTCGAGCTTGGCTGCTGCCGACCGACCTTTGTCGGCAGAGTCTTCCGAGTTACTCGGACTCACCGTCCGAGCTAATCAGCTCCGGTTGAGGGCGGGAGCACCTTGTCCCTCGCCTTCTCCCTTTTCTCGCTCCTTCTTCCTCCTTCTCTTCTTCTTCCTTCTCCCCTTGCTCCTTCTTCCCGAAGGAGCCGCTTCAGCCGCAACCTCTTCTTCTTCTTCTTCTACCTCTCCCGAAGGAGATCCGGCAGGGCTCGAGGACTCTTTTGATGTATCCGAGCCGACCCGGTCCCGAGCCGCTTTTGTGCGCCTTTCTTGGAGGAGCTCGATCGATTCCTTCGCTCCTTAACCGGAGCCTTCATCTCAAGGACCACATCCCGCTCGCTCTCGGATTTGATATTGGGTTGTCTTTTGGTTTATGGCCGTAGACTCGAAGGACGGTCTTGAATGACCGGAGAGTGTCCTTGATCTCAGTGGACACAGAGAAGAGCTTGTCTAACATTGTGTTAGAAAAAGTAGAAGAGAGAACGTGAGAAGCACCTGAGGTGGAAGCACCTCCAGTGGAGAAGGTAGAAAGAGAGGAGTTTGAGTCCGAGGCGGAGGAGAAGGTTGCCTTAGTTTTGAGCCGTGGACTCGGACACCTGGTTGAGTCTCCTAGTATCCATAGACAAGAAGCTCTTTTCTCGCCAACTACTATGGTAGCCTCGAAACCGCGTTACGGTCCGAGGGGAGCAGGACTTTGAATTGCTTGAAAATAAAGGTGAGGAGAGCCCCATAAGGAAGAGGGGTGGATTTTATTGTCTCGAGCTGGCACAGAGGCCATCTGTTCTATGATTGCTAGAAGAGATCTACTTTATAGCCCTCTAGAATGTCAAAAGAGCCTTGAGAATCTTGGAGTTTGGATTCTCTTTGTTAGAATGCCGAGAGAAGAAGGTTCTCATCAGCAGGAAATAAAGAAGACAAGATTCTATTCATTTAAGTCACCGAGAAGTTTTTGTGTGACTTAGGGATTTCTTTGGCGTACTTCTCGAAGAATTCATCAGCAACCTCGTTGAAACGTATAAGGTTGTTGAGGAAAAGAGATGATACTTTGAATAAGGGGTGGAGGAGAGAGATGTTGACTCGAACGACTACGTCTTGAACTCTGGAGGTGAGGATCCCCTCGGAGTTAGAAAGATTTGAATAGAACTCGAAACGAGTTCTGGGTATATAAACTCACTGAAATAGAGGAAATTGTAAACCCCTATAGTTTTGATATGGTTCAACCACGAAAATTTTGTGTTGGGGAGAATTTGTCATCCAACGTCAGGTGTTGGGTGACAAGGGTTTTAGAGGGGTTGGAAGGACCCTTTTGGCTTTTGGTTTGGGGCGGAACCTCTTTTCGGCATAGTTATGGATTTTTGAGAAGAGAGGAGATGAACTTGGAGAGAGAGAGGGAGAGGATAGCTCGACGAGAGAGAGAGAGAATAAAAAAAAGAGAGTACAGAGAGCTAAGATATTTCGGTGATTACTTGAGATGTTTCTTGCTTGTTTTAGAGAGAATGTTTGCTTTTCAAAACACCGAACTTGCTTGTGAGGTAGTATGCGGGAGTGTGAGTAAGTCGAGAGTAAAGTAGCGAAATGAAGGAAAAGGATGCTATTTATAGAGAAAGAATTGTCCTTCGCATTCGTTCTCACCGAACTCTCCAACAGTCGCCTCGGACCGATGTGACTATTCTCGCTCTACAACGATTAGAATTCCAGTGTTTGTCTTCTAATGGCTAGTTCTCTTATTGATATGCGCGAGATAGAGAGAGAGAGAGAAAAGAGAAATTTTAAAGAGATTTCTAAAATTCTCCACTAATCTAGATATGATTTCGTAAGTTTAATGTCCATTTTTCTCAAAAATCGAGTCTGTCTCAAGAAAGTTTCGAGTCACTCGAAACCGCAAATAAGTAATAACTCATAGCTCAGTATCACTAGATCAAGTGAATTACTTGTTATTAAAGCACAGAAAAGAAACATTTAACACATAATCATGCAAAGTAGTTTCACTTAGAAAAGCACATAATCATGCATTAATCATACCAAGTTCATTCCTAATAAAGCAAAACTTATTCTCACTAAGTGGCTTAGTAAAGATATCAGCTAGTTGAAGTTTGGTAGGAATGAAATCAAGTTCAATATCACCTTTCTCAGAATGGTCTCTTCGAAAATGATACCTGACCTCAATATGCTTTGTCTTTGAGTGTTGAACGAGATTCTTAGTATTGCACTTTGATTGTCACACTTGATTAGAATTAATTTGAATGAAAGTCTAAGATCTCTCAAGTGTTGTTTGATCCATAGAATCCGAGCACAAGCATGCCCTAGCTGCAATGTACTCAACTTCAGCGAGTTGATAGAGCTACCGAATTCCGCTTCTTTGAGTGCCAAGATATAAGGGATTAACCAAGAAACCGGCAGGCTCCTAACGTGCTCTTTCTATCAACTTTGTATCCAAGCATAGTCAACATCTAGGTATCTAGTGAGAGTAAGTTCCGAGTCTCTTGAGTACCATAGACCTAGATTCCGAGTCCCTACAAGATATCCGAAAATTCTCTTCACCACAATGAGATGTGATTCTTTTGGATTAGCTTGAAATCTTGCACATACACATACACTAAAAATTATGTCTCGCCTACTGGAAGTAAGATATAGCAGAGATCCAATCATACCTCGGTAGAGTTTCGATGTACTCGCTTTACCTTTTCTCTCGAGTCCAGTTTTATGCTCGCTACTCATTGGTGTTGCTGCATGTTTTGTATCTTGAAGCTTGTATTTCTTAAGTAACTCCTTGGTATACTTTGATTGATAGACATAGATGCCATCTTTGTCTTGCTCAATTTGTAGACCAAGGAAGAAATTGAGTTCTCCCATCATACTCATTTGGAATTCCTATCTCATCAACTCGAAAAATTTCGACAGAGAATTTCATTAGTAGCTCCAAAGATTATATCATCAACATAGATCCGAGCAAGCTACTTGACTTGTCAAAATGTAGCCATGGCTATATGAATACTTTTCACATCTCTCTCCCGGTTCAACGAATCGGCCCGCGTTCCGGTGTCGGTATCATGGGCTAGCATAAATCTTGAGCGAGCTAAAATACATGAGATAGGCCTTTTGAGGCCAGCCCTCAACCGCGTTAACTCGGTATGTTACTTGTACTTTCAAAATTTGCTCCAAAATAGGCCTAAATGAGCCTTTCAACACACTTTCAGCATTATGGTCATGCCCACGACCTGGACCACTATCCGTGAGGCCGCCCGTGGTACGATCCAGCCCCTTATATTCACGGTTTTTGTCCATTGTCTTATTGGTTTTCATTCTTGCTTGTTGATTTCTTGATAATTCTTATGTATAGGCTAACTTCTATCCTTGGGCCCTACTCCAACTTTCCCAAAATGTCATTGTGGCCTGGGAATTGAGTGAGAGAAGGATCTTCTTTGAAGGTACTTTTGGGTTCCGTTGGTATCTTTGGGAGAGTGTTAACACTCAAATTCAAGTTAACACATGCCCTCCATTTGTTCCGGTCGACCCTCCTTCAACCATGTTCTATTTTTGTTCTCTTTCTCTAGACGAGCAAGCGGCAGCCATGGTGGGGTATCCGTTTATCTCACTTTTTAATTTACACCTCCTACGCCCATCATGCATCTCGCATCATGACCCAACTAGTGAGTACTCAACTCCTATCTTATAACTTTGAATTTCTTATATGGAAATTAATTGTCAACTTCTCTTCCTTGACAGCTCACTCCTCGCTAACATTCACATCCCAAGTATCAATGTAGATGTTACCATGCCTAGGGGACCTCCTCATTGCGTCATCCATTCCCGAAATCCCTGAAGAGGAATGTGTCGAGCATCCCTTTCCTAGAAATTGGCGAGGAGTAAGAGTTATGTGCTCTTTTCCTTTTAGTGTCGTGCTAAAAGCAATTGTCTCATTGATAACATCGAATAAACATTGCAATACGACCGGGAGCAATCTAGGATCATATCTATCATATTTTAATCGGCTCTTCGTGGAATACAAAATTTCTTTACCGGACAATCTTTCTCTACTTCTTGAGTAATTCCTCAATTAGTGTAGTGCTAAATTCTTTAAACTTTTAGTGATTTGCTAATCGCTTCCTTGATCTTATAGAGACGTCGATCTAGAACAACTCCTTCGGGTAATCTACTTGGTGCTCCCAAGACATCATCCCAAGCTTCTTAGAAGAAAATGCCTTCTAGTAGTAATGCTAGACAAGGCTCGTCATGGCATTCTTCGCGGCATACTCATCGTAGGAGTGCGTTTGAGGCAGGACCTAGTACCTCCGATGCAAGACCTAACCATTCCGAGGAGGGTTTGAACATCTTACCTTTGCAAGCCTTCTATCGACATGGGAACCCTCTTAATTTCCCTCGATCTTCTTATAGCGGACCATCACATGAGGCTCCTCAATCTTGGGACCAACGAGGTAGCTCGCATCAAGGCCAAGGTGGTGGCCGATTCTCTACGTCCTGTCTTAGAGGACTTCGGGAATTACATCTTCGATGAGGACTCCGTTGACGATGCGTAGATGATTCCTTGTTGCTTGCATTGTTTACCGATTCATGGACCTCTTGTAGGGCGTTTGTTTTGTTAATATATTATTTATTTAGTAATAAAGATGAAAACTTAGACTCTGCATTTATATTATTCCGAGTACTAACAAGGAATCGTGTATAAATATCATCCCTTCTAGGTTTTGATTTCAAGTCATTCTGAGTGTTATAGTAAACTTTTCCGAGTGTTACAAATACTATTGCATATGTTTTCGTCCAATTCGACCGACTCGTAAAGCACTCTCTTGTTTATCAATTCACTCCGATAGTTCCGAGTCACTCGGACATCACTCGGATTCATCGCATGTTCAAACATTCACTCTAACTCTTTCAAACTAAGTTCTAACTTCATATTCTAAGTTAAAGTGAATTATAGTGTTAATGCAACTTTTTAAGTGAGCATGTTTTGATTGAAATATGTTTGTTTAGATAAAGTACGCATACCTTGTTATTCTTTTTCTAACTTGATCTTTCTCTAGACTCGACTAAGATGAAATTTGAGTATAATGAATATTAAGCTCGTAAAATTCCACTCTTTTAGGACTCAAATAATTATGCCTTAATTATCTTAATTAAATTATTATCTCGTGCCTAATCTTAGACCAAAGTATTTTATACTTTGAGAACCAAAATTGGTTTACTTTTGTAGGTTATCTAAAAGAGGTTATCCTACTTTTTAAATTACAAAAGTAACCGGCTTCAAGCCGTCAATCACCAGCAGACAAGGCTTCAAGTCGTCAATCACCAGCCAGACACCACCAAGTGGATTGGGACATCCTAAGGAGTCAAGAGTCGTTGCACAACATTTACATTTGAACGGGTCTTTTCTAAGTGACTCAAAAGAACCGTTAGAACGGTCCTAGAGGACTTCTATTCGGAAGATAGTCACAACGGCTTATCTCGCTTGGTCATCTATAAATAGAAGCCACTTTGCAAGACTTGAAGATTGCTGAACCCATAGCTAAAATTATTTCTCTTTGTATAATACTCTTTCAATCTTCTTCTTACAACTCCCGATCTGTACTTAACACTTTTCCGAATTGTAAAGTCTTGTAATCGATCACAAACTCTTTCTTACTTTCTAAGTAAGGTCCCTTGACCGAGCTGTAAGGGTTAACTCAGCTCGCTTGTCCCTAACTCGTAAAGGTTACCTCGGTTAGGAAGTACTAGATCGAGATAAGGGAACTTATGAGTCTAGGAAAACTTTGTAAGGAATTGTCTAAGGGAGCAATTCTGGTTAAGTCGATCTACTATATTTTGTGGATTCAAAATAGTGGATTTGATTTGGTGCTTGGGATTAGCACGGGCCGTGGTTTTCCGCCCCAGGAGGGTTTCCACGTAATTCGAGTTCCTACTTTTCCGAGTCCAATCTAGACTCAAACAGTCTTGATTATTCAATTTAAACTTTAACCCTCCATTTATTGTTTAATTTCCTCATCACCCTATTGACCCCCTATGTAACACCTCGAAACTTGATCGTATTTAATTATTTTAAATTTGTATTTTATCGTCTCAATATTGTTTAAGAGCAGCAAGTCGCGCAAAAATTCGAAACCAAAATAAAAGGTGCAAACAATTTAATAATTGTAAATAATAATGGATAATTCGTACAAATTTACGTTTGTACCATGAAATGTATATATATGTTCGAATAATTTCATTCCGAATCCGAATAATTTAAAATGATAAGCAAAAATAAAATAAAATAATATATAAGAAAATTTATTATAACAATAAATAAAATTTAGCCAAATGTATGGTTATGTATTTAACCATGTGGTAAGTGCAATAATTAAGGGATAAGGAAATAGTAATTTGGAAAAAACAAAGGGGAAAAGGGGAAGATTAGGATTTTCTAGAAGTCATTTGGCCAAAATAAATTACCGAGAGGTGAGGAAGCCGAGTTTTCACGAAGGAAACACATAAGCTCCAACTCTCTCTCACCTCTCCTCCTTCACTTCCCCTCACCGCTGTCACTGCTGCCACCGTCAGCCGGCCGTCGCCGGCACTCGCTGCCGCCAGAAATCGCTATCGGCGCCCTGGCTGCCACCACCACCACCTCACTGCCGCCGGTTTCCTCCCTCTCTTTTTCCCCTGTCTCGCGTCGGCAGGCGTAACAGCCCTCGCTGCTGCTTCGCCACCAACCGTCGCCATCCCTGGCCACCGTCCGGTGCTCGACGCCGCCCACCAACGCCGCTGCCGCTGCCTCGACACCGAACTCCACCACCATACCTTCCACCGTCTAATTCCACCTCCAAACCCCTTTTCGGTATTTCTCCAATCCTGAATTTCTAATTAAATTATATCACAAATTTATGTTGTACTTGGAATAATTAGACAAGTAGTTGTTTTAATTCAAGTTGTAATTGAGTTTTGAATTGATTTTGGTGAAATTGGAAGAACATTAGGAGCAATTGAAATTGGATTTAGGGCTATTGTACGTTGATATGGAATTGGAAGTTCATATGGGTATACTCATATTGTGAATATATTTCTTTGATATTATATTGAGCATGATAGAATTACCTTGTTATGTGAAGGTTGATTGAGTTTGAATCGGTTGCAGTGGAATTGAAAGAACTTTGGGGAGTAATTGAGATATGGTTATATGTGAAATCGGGGTTGAGTATATGTTCATAAGGTATTGAAAATTTATTTGGGTTTATTCAAATTGTGCATATGCTTATCGAATTTTTATATGAGAATGGGTTTGGTTGATTGTACGAAGATTGGTTGAGTTGTAAAGGCATGTTAGGGAAGTGAATTAATCAAAATTAGGCGATGTTAATCCTTGAAAAAAACAAATGGATGAAAGGATATTTGAAAGATTAATTGGAAGTGGTAGTGGTTTTGTGAATAACTAGGAGATTATGTGGTTTATTAAAATTGATTTGAGGAGTATGAAGTTGTAAATTGGGCAAGTCATGCTTGAATTTGAGAGGAAGAGTAATTGAATTACTCAGATTGTTCTAGGAAACGTTGTTGTTAGTTGGATAAGATTAAAGGTTGGAGGAATTAATTTGGGTTGCAGCATAAAACTTGCATAGAGTAAATAATGTTGTTGGATAACTTGTGATATATGAGTGTTACAAAAATCAATTTTAGGATATATTTAAGTGAAAATGTTAATTAAGAGTTCCACGGAATGAAAGTATTCCGTGATAATGATGGGTTGAATGATAGTGTGTTGGTGTTCCGGGTTAATTAATGGCATTGTGAAGTTTAGGGATGTAATATTCCATGGCCAAATACAATGAAAGGAAATTAGGAAATTCGCTTGATTATTTGGTCATAGAACTTACCGAAAAGTATCAAGTTGTCAAAGGAATTCTTTAATAACTAATTAAGGAAGAAAACAAACATGAAACCTTTAAGAGTGACAAGGAAAATGGTTAACTTAAATAACAAGAGTTCAAAGAATACAAAGTATATAAGTAATATTAATAATTTATTAAGCAAATATGACTTATAAAAGTCTTGGTCTAAACACAAACAGGTCACAAACATGGTAATCAAGAAGCTATATAGGAAGTCAAAATGCATTAAAAGGTACGTTATTGCTTGTACCTTTTCCAAAATGTTCATCTTTATTAATGAGACTACAGTTTTGATTATAGAGATAATTTGAACCCACTTCATAGTTCATATAGTTCATAGTCACGATTCATAGCTTACAATCACAGATATAGTTCACAGATCACAGCTGATAGCATACAGCTTACGAACACGCATACGCTTCATAGTTACAGCTTTATAGACACGATTATAGTTCACAATTACAGCTTTAAAGTTCACAATTACAGCTTACGATACGCTTACAATTTACGGATCACGCTTATAGTTCACACTTACAGCTTACGTACATAGTTACAGCTTACGGATATAGTTACAGCTTACAGTTCACGATTACAGCTTACACACACGATTACAGCTTACGAACATAGTTACGGTTTACGAGATACGATTACAGTTCACGGGGCCCTCCCGATCGATCGAGATAAATGAATGAATTATTTATACAGATCACGATTACACATATGATAATCTCACGGAATCGCCATGGCGTCCACATATATAGAAATGGGTCATAAACTATTTCAATGATTAACGCATAGTGAAATTACTTCGTTTTACACATAAATAGCTTTTGAAACTAATTTTAATTATTACGCACGCTCGCTGACTTTTATAATATATATTTTTATTGTACAAGGGTAGCGTCATCGGGCCTATGGCTCATTATTGTTTTTGTGTTTTCTTAAATGTTTTTAAGGAAGGAAAAGAGTGTTAATGTTGAGCAAGAAGCGACAAGAGCAAAGGAATTGGGAAGTGTTGACTCATATCGCTGATCGGACTTTGGTTTTTATTCTCGAAGTGTTTTATGGTTGGTTTTTTATGGTTGTGTTTTTTTAGTTAAGAAATCCTTGTGGATTTAATTTGCTTGCGAAGTGTATTCATGTTGATGGCAACCTCGTTAAATGTCATAATGTATTTTGGGAGAACGAACTCATGTTGGGTGGTTTAAATTATGTACATATTGGGTTGATGCTACGAGACTTTAAATGTAACTCGTTTGCGTAAATTGAAAAGATGATCGTGCGCCTTGTTGTAATGTTAGCCTAGTCTCTCGAGGAGGGACGGCAGTAACGCCCTAATATGACATTGTTTTCCCTATGTTGTTATAGTATGTTTATTCAATAAGTGTGTTTTGTATAGTGATTATGTTTGGGGCGTTACACTCTAGGGTGACTAAGACTCTCCAAGAGTAAACCTTCGAAGACTCTTATGCAATGAGATGAAATGCAAGACTCGATTATAAAAATGCGTTCTTTTATTTAATATGATTCCCTAAAAGAAAATAATAACAAGAGAAATAGAAAATCTCAAGTGCATAGTCCAAGTAAGGTGCGCTCTGCAGTCGGGACGAGAAATAAAAATAACCAAGGACTCGCTCGAGCCCACGAGAAAGCACGAAACAAGTTGGGCTCGTGGTGAGGCCGGCGCCACCATGCATGAGTACCGCAAGGACTATAGTGCCTTCTTGTTCTAATCATTGTAGGATTTGAAGAATAAGAAATACGGACACCAAAGCCTTCATCTAATCACAATATATCCTCTTCTTACGTCAACACATAGAACCATGGACTTCATGACTGAATTAACCCGGTGATGCATGAGATGAACAACATGGATAGGTCGAGGTTAACCAAATATAGGCGAAATGTCCTCTTTAGCATTCTTAAGGGCTGTTGTTGCTTATTAGGATCACCATCACCATGTCTTTAGGTTCGGGGATAAGGAACCGTGCTCCCCGCCCGAAGACTCGATGCTATACTAGGAAGTTTTAGGCGAACAAAACAAGTTGTGCTCAAATCCTCGGAAAATCTCCATGAAAAGTACTAATATCTATTAAAACCGAGTAAATAGTATCTAGGGTGGATCATTATTGGGAATCAAGTTAGCTTAACCAATGTGATGAAACATTACCACAACATGTATGCTTATGTTGAGTCCATCATCATCACGAGACGACGAGCCAAAATTACTTGCATAATAGGGCGATTCCTTCTAGTTGAGGGTCACGAGGACTTGGCACTAGTGTCTCGCTAAGCCTTGTGGAACAGCTTGGAGGATTATTGTTCCCTAACTCTACTAATAGTTGCTAAAATGATAATTGGCTTAGACCGAGTTGAAGCCAAAATCGAATGCAATTTCCGTGGTAGCCCCCTATTATTACAAGTAAGCACTAAAACAAACGGAAGCAAACAACGGTAAACCGAGTGATGATGCCTTCTATAAGGTGGAGGTCCGGCACCAGCCAGGAGCCGAGGGGCGTTCAGCTTATACAAAAAACCTAACTTCCGTTCCGGCTTCGCCGTCGTTATTTTTATTATTTCAATTTTGCTCTGCCTAAAACGTTAGACTTTGACCGTGCGGGACACTAATATTTGATTTTGCGTCTATGATGTGCATATTTGGCTAATGGAACATCTCGAAACTCATCGAAGCTCCTCTAAAGTTGGACACGTCCCTAGCAACTCATTTCCGCCAACAAAAACGAACATCGGTGGTAGTCGATCATCATGTTTCCCGATGGGAAAAATATCTCAAAAATCACAAGCAATGACCCCTTATGGTTTGTTATGTATTGGAAGGTGTCCTAGTTCAAAACGCATACCGCACAAAGCATCCATACACTCGCTTATTGGGTCCGGAGGAGAGCATGTATTACTTTTTGAGCTATGTGTTACGACAAATAGGTAGAGAATAAGTAATATAGTAATCGGGTAGTATCCGGCCCGTAACTTTCGACATGTTCGAAGACATGGTAGCTTTAGACGGACTAGGTCATGGCCCGAATACTGGAAAGGTCTTTTGAAACTATTAACTCCTGTGGCCCGAAAGAGAGCGAAACCGAAACTAGGAAAGGGGAAGCGAACGCGAGGGACGAGGGAGGCAACCGTGAAGCGCGGAACCATGGCAAGCGATGGCGTCGGGCACGGAGGAGGGCGGCGGAACCGGGGATAGCAGCAGGGAAAGAGAAAGGAAAGGGAGAAACCGACCAAGCTAATCCGAACCTCCGCAAACCGTCAATCCTCGAATCGAGGTGGGTAGTCTTATACTCTAAGTTATTAGTAATTTCGAAACCCAAATGAGTTTTGTTGTGATTATTGAATGTCTATGTGATAGAACAAAGCTAGGAAGTGGTTAGGATTGAATTAGGTTATGAGAAAATCGAATGGAACTATTGAGACCGAATCGAAACCTCAAGGAGCTTAGTAGTTGGTTAAGGCTGAGTTGGGATGCTGAAAATTTAGAAGAAATTAGGTTGCGCTGATATAAAGAATATTGTGAATATCTCAAATAGCCCTTAAGGAGGAAGAAGAGGTGAATTGGGTATAAATGGCGAATTGATGCTTGAGTTAAACCGTAGAGATTTCCTATGAACTAAACATGAAGGTAAGCGAACCTAGCGGAAATTAAGTGATGAAAGGTGATTAAGAACTATATAACTAAGGACGGGCGAACAAGAGTTGATTATTAAGGTAGAGATATTAAATGGAAATTTGAGGTTGGGAAACGGCAAGTTGGGGATGGTGAGGTGAAACTACGCCGAAGGCGTGTCTAAGATCTTTGAGAATAAATTGAACTAAAAGGATGAATGGAGCTAAAGGAAACTCGGTAAAGTAAGTTTAAGAGTATATGGTTGAATGTGTGCAAAAGAGGTTGGTTTATAAAGTAGAGACATAAATTGAGGAATTGAGGTAAAGACAATGAAATTGTGAAGAAGTTGAAACGTTGAGTTAGGAGGTATCTACTTGTGGTTATTGTGGCTTAGAAAATGAAATTAATCTTACTAAATTGATGGACTGGGAATGGCATAGTTGGAAAAGAGCCGAGAATGATTGCTTGCATTGAATGATGGTTATTCGTGTTAAGTGATTTCTTTATGTGATGCTCAAAAGTAGTTTTGAAAGGCGTTTTGTATTTTACGTGAAATGATCCTTGAATGCAACTTCTTGTGAATTACCTTTCGGACGTGATTCTGTTTTAAAGAAGCAAATTTAATTGAGAAATTGAATTTGGAGGGATGGCACGTAGTGCTATGCCTTCCAAAGTGTGTCAAACTGATTTGAGAAAGTGAATTTATAAGGGTGACACGTGGTGTCATGCCTTCCTTGATGTTAAATCGATTTGAGAAAGTTGTGAAGTGAATGTGATGAATGAATATATGCAAATTGTTTTGAATCGACTAGCTATGGATTGTTTAGCATACCAAAGGGGTCGAGTCGGGGACTCCTAGCTAGAAACTTCGAGGAAAGGGTTCTAACAGGGTCCTGCAGTGGCGGGATGCCCGATTTGAGACTTCCCGAAGATAGGTCCCGGAGCCTTTTGTTCGAGTTCACGCCCTACAAATTAAGAAGTGCTAGTTCGAATCCTATAAAGGCCTAGAAAGTTGATTCAGTCCCAAAAGAATTGTTCATGAATGTGAAATCGTGCTTTTAAATGATTAAAGAGTCATGATATTTGTGTTGCCGGATGAAGGTTTGCTCGGGAGAGTCCGAGTCACCCTAGAGGGGGTGAATAGGGTGATGGAAAAATCTTTGCGAAAACACACACTTTTGTGCGGAAAAGTGACCAAGACAGAATCCGAGTCTAAACACGGGGTCGAAAAGATTGGACTCGAAAGCAATGAATCGAAGAAGCGAGAGCACTAATGCCGTCTCGAGTCTAGAATGAACTCGTAAAGAGAACACGTAAATATTTACGTGGAAACCCTCCCGGGGCAGAAAACCACGGCCCGTGTCAATCCAGACACGAAGTCAAATCCACTATTTTGAGTCCACAAAATACCGTGAACTTGACGTAACCCGAGTTGCTCCCTTAGACAACTCTATACAGATTTTCCTAGACTCGAAGTTACCTTATCCGATCTAGTACTTCCTAGCTTAGATAACCCTTACAGACTAGGGACAACTAAGCCGAGTTAACCTTTACAGCTTAGTCAAGGGACCTTACAAAGAATGTAAGAAGTGTTTGTAACGAAGTACAAGACCTTACAACTCGAAAGTAATGAATTACAGAGTGGGAGTTGTAAGTTGAAGATTGAGAGTAAAAATACAATAACTTTGAACAAGTAAGTGTATAGACAATATGTTCTCGCCACCTTCAAGTCTTGTGAAGTGGCTTCTTCTTATAGATAAGACCAGGCAGAGTAGCCGTTATTTCCATCTCGCCGACCGAGAATCCTCTCGTGACCGTTGAGAAAGGCTTTCCGAGTCACTCGAAGGTATCCGTTGAAATATGAACGTTGGACAACGGTTTAACTCTCTTGGAAGTCCCAAAACCATTGGTTGTGTCTTGAAAACCGAGGTGAAAACCACTCGTTAGGCTTGGCGTTCCAGCTTTTCCGGATATTGAAGCGCACGACTTCGACACAATCTTCCGAGACTAAAGCAGGGAAGGTGAAAAGCCATATCTCGCTGGTGATTTGACGTTCAAGCTTCGGCTACTTTTGTAGTTTTGAAAAGATATCCTCGATTGAATAACCTACAAAAGTAAAACAACTTTGGTTCTCAAAGTATAAAATACTTTGGTCCAAGGTTAGACACGGATAACAAAATAATCTTGAGAAATTACGCAATTGATTATCCGAGTCGAAAGGAAATGGAATATTCCGAGTCTAATATCCATGATACTCGGAATTCCATATGACTTAGTCTTAAGAAAAGAAACACGTTCTACAAAGAAATATCAAAGTGAGAAAGAACTTGATATAGACTAAGCATGAAATGAACTATGAATGCCGACTATGCAAACGATAGAGTAAATAATCACAAGTCGATTCTCGAGTGAGAAAGGACTCGTAATAAAGAACAACTTTTCCGAGTCGCTAACAAAAAACGATTAAAGAGATATGTGAAGGCCGAATCGCATAGGAAGGATACTATTTAATTCAAGTATGTTTCTAAGACACAGAGAATGCCTTGGAATCAAAACTCTATATGAATGACATCGTTATACCTGATTCCTTTTGCATGACTCGTAAAGATATAGAGCAAGTGTCCGAGTCTTCACCGGATATTTCATTGAAAGTATCTAGATTAGTAGTATGTTATTACATTTTCATCGATTTCTTTACTATGAGTAATATGCGAAAAGAATTTCCATTTTAAGGGTGTAAGACTCGGTGAGCCCGTGGTTTATTGCTCACCCCCACAAATTTCCCCTGTTTTCCCCTCCCGATTGCAGGTACTCCTTGATACGGTTGGTTGGGATGCTTGCCTTGATGGTGATCGTGAGTGGAAGTGGGTTCATGCATTTTTCCTATTTAACATGCTATATATATTCGGTTACTCACGTCGGGTCTCTCTCTCTCTCTCCTTTTTTTTTAAGATTGATTTTGAAGATGGTTTTGAAAGTAGATTTTGGAATGTGGGGATGAACCTTTTATTATGATTTCCGAATTTTATTAAATCTAAGTTGAAATGAATTAAATCAGATTTGATTGGCGGTTTTATTAATCGTTTTATTTTAGCAATTATTTTAGAAGTCTCGCGATCTTATTTTCTAATTAAGGACTAATGATATTATGGTTATGATTCTCGCCATGGGGCTTTATGACCATATTGGTGTGAAAACACCGGTCTAGACCGAAGCCACCACCACTCGCCCCTGTGGTGCTAGCTGTAGCCTCGCACTGGGGAAGGCAGGCGCCAGCCGAAGGTTGTGAAACCAACCTCGCCTCTGCCCAATAGGCAGATCTAGAATCTAAGGTCATTTTTCCTATAACTAGAAAACACCGAGATACGATTTTGCGCAGAACAAAACATAGAATAAGGGAGTCGCCAGTCGGTTTTTAAGAATGAAAAAACAAACAAAAACCCAAAAAGAAGACTTGCTCCCTCGATCTTAGTATGGGAAAAATAAGACCGAAAAAGACTAAAAAATTGACTCCACAATATGGAAAGCAAATAAAGCGATAAAAGAAAGAAAAGCGGGAAGTAAAAGATTACATTGGTGCTGGGAGGAAATTAAAGCGATTACATCTCTTAAGCCACAATATGGAAAGCAAATAAAATATAAATAAGTATAATCATTCGAAGGTTGAAATATGGCCCTTAGGTTGTCCCACCTTGCTGATCCGGATTTCTACACCTGATCTCTCGGTGCAATGGCGACAATCCAAAGAAAAGGGCTAGTTTTGTTAATTGTGTATAGGGTATGCTAGTGATCGGTTGAATGAGTGTACAGAGATTAGAATAATCGAATATTCTTTAACTCTTTGCACGGATTCAACGTTGAAAGATGAATGTTTATAGATAATTCGGCAAAGTAATGGTTAGATGGGAGCATTCAAGTTTGCTTTCCGTAGCCCGATGCTAAGGCAAGAAGTTGTATCGGAATGAGAGCCAAGGCTCTCTATTTATAGGAGAGGACCTAGGTCACAAATAACCTAGGGTTTTCGTCTTATTAGCCATCCAAACAGTCGAAATAAAATCGGACCATTCCTTAAGAGATAGAACTCGATCATAAGATGATAAAACCGGATAAAACGGGTCCGAAAGAGAGGAGGCGAGTGCCGACCAACCGAACCCTCCTAGGGTTTCGTGCCTTAGTTGTGTCTCCAAGGACTCTTCAAGCTCAAAACACAGCGTTCCACCATGCTTTTAGTAGGTATGCGCCGGCCACGATGTCGTTTAGAGTGGAAAGCTTCTAGCCTCGTGCGGACTGTCTTGTGAAGCTTAAAATACAACACTTTGATGCTCCTAATCATGAAAGGCAATGCTTCAACGTCGTCTTTAGGTCTTCGACTCCTTGTTTGAGTTAGACAAAAGTAGAATGCGGTATTGTATACTTGGACTTTCCCATCACACATCATGGGAGTCCCCAATATCTAAAGGCTCAGCTCAGCTCTTGGATGGTCCGAAAGAAAAGAGGATATGTGGACCAGCCCAAGGCAAAAGGCTATTTAAGTGGTGCTAGGGGTTCTTTGTGGTTTACTCGGCTCATGTTACACCGATCGATCATAGTCCAAAATCCAAATCCACAAACAGGGCTCGGGATTATCATCATCGTGTCGACAAAACAAAACATAGAAATAACGGATAAAGGACGACACTTTTTAGGTTTGTACATGCCTAAATAAGGATATGCTATGGAAGGAGGTTCGGCCACCAAGAAGGCCAAAACCATGTCCACTCGTGCTGAGGCAACACAAAGCAAAGGCAATGAGCCCGCCTCGGATAACCCAAAGCACAACGTCACCTAACACATCACTCGGATGACAAGTTCGTCCAAAACCCTCCTTATCCTGGTTGAAACACATCGTCAAAGCTGGTGTGTACAACTATCTTTGTTTCGTGAGTATATCTACCCAAACCTACTGTTTGAGTTCTATACTCACATGACAGCTAACAATGGTGTCATCACTTCTCAAGTTAAAGCTAAGATCGTTCGAATTAATCTTGCCTTACTTCATAAACTTTTCAATGTGACGACCCTCTTTCTCAACTCCAATCCAATTCCTTTCACTAAATTCTCTCGATGAATTCTTTGCAAAATATGCTAAAGAGTCTCCTTAGTACGTAAAGAACTTTTCTATGACTCGGATGACCTTAGAAGCAAGGCTTCGGTGTTTTATTATGATGAGGAGTTTCTTTTCTTATAACCCATCTAAAGAGAATCCCAACTTCAAAGTTCTAAAGGTTCTCTATGACATTCTCGAGGGTTACGAAGTAGACCTCTTTCCATTCATCTTGGAGCAGATAACCTCTGTTCCTATTGACTCTAAGAAGACTCAATATCTTTTCGAAGCTCTTCTCACTGCTATTTTTGATCGGTTTGGGGTCCCTCTTCCTTCCGACCCTCAATCTATCTTGGAGCCTACTGTTTGTCTTGGAAAAAGGGGACCTCTGGGTCTTGGATACCAGGAAGTCAAGCCTGGTTTATGGGTTCATTCATCCGAGTTACCACCTCCTCCTCGTCCACCTCGGACTCAAAGAACTCTAGAGGTCCCATGTCCGATCGCTAGACCTTCTACTTCTCTACCCACACCTTCTATTGAGCTTCTTGAGAAGGTGGCCAACAAACTTACATTTCTTGCTTTAGAGTTAAAATGAACTCCGAACACTTTCCAAACTTACATCCCACGGAGAGTCGAAATTTGATTTCGAGCTCAAGAAGGTGATCAAGCAACAACGCGATCAAATTCAGCAGCTCCAAGAGAGAAATCAAAGGCAGCTGAGAACTCGGAATCCTCCGAAGAATCCGAGGAGACCTCCAGTCCTTCTAAGTGTGACTCGGAAGAAGCGAAAAGGATAGAGAGAGGTCGAAGGAGGAGAAGAAGAAGAAGAAAAGGAGGAAGAAGGTGCTCAACCCGAGGATCAAGGCAATAAAGAACCCGAGGTGATATCTTCAAATCACACGCAGAGTGCTTCGGAAGAGGCTAGTGATGTAGGCGAATCTAAGGCCCCCGCCTCGAAGCTCGGCTAGCTACGCTTTTGCTGAAGAAGAGGAAGAAGAAGAGGACGATATGCCTTTGGTTCACAAAATAAGGATTTCTCCACTTTCGGACATACCACTCGCTGATGCGACCTCACCAAGCTACATCTCTTCAAGGTTATAGGCGAAGGTGCACTCGCTCGATCTTCCACTTCACATTAGACTGCCCCTCCCTCCCGATTTCAAACTTGGATTTTCTTTGTTTTCTTTATTTTATTTTGTTTTGTCAAACATCTTATGTATTTACTTGTTGTTTCCTCCCTCATTTTGTTATTTTTGTTGAAATGCATAGGGGAGAAAAAGATAGAAAAATAGATGTTTGGTTTAGGGGATTTTTCTCTTTGTTGTTTTCTCGAGTTTACTTTACTTTGTTCTTATACAAATGTTTCTTGCAATGAATGAAATTAGCCTATTTCGAGCATATTTGTTTCTAAGTATATGCTTTATACTTCTCCGATATTATCTCGTTTCTCTTTAACAACTTTGCTCGATTATTTCAAGAAACATGTTCTCGGTTATGTTTTAATCTGAGCTGAATTGATAAATGTTCATCATTATTTATTTTTGTTTTGCTCGATAAATACTCTATGCTCTCATCATTTCTCTCCGAATTAACTCTCTAAATTGATTAGTTTCTATCTTAAGTATAGAATGCCTTTCATCAAAAAGGGGAGATTGAAGACTCAAGTATAACTCTCTATCTCTTAGGTTTCTATTCTAAGTCATTCTGAATTTTATAGAAACTCATATCTAAGTTTTCAACCTATTTTGACCCACTCGAAACAATTCATCAAGCATAACATTTCCTAACCGTGTTTCGACCTACTCGGACGTAACTCGGAATATTTGCATGAGTAAATAATTTCTCTAACACTTTTATTCTCGAGCATTGACTTTGTATTTCAAGAGAAAATGAATTACAACGCCAATTCTAATTTCTAAGTTACTTTATTTCTCGAGAATTATTTACTTGATCAAGTTTATCAATTCTGTTATCTTATTCTTTCTAACTTGATCATTTATGGATTGAGTCAAGATGGAATATGAACCTAATGAATATTAGACTTAAAAATTCCATTCTTTTAGGCTGAAAATTATTAAGTGCTTAATTACTTTGATTTAATTATTATCTTTGCTTAATCTTGGACAAAAGTATGTTTATACTTTGAGTACCACTTTAATTTTCTTTTGTTGGTTGATTAAACAAGCCTAATCTACTTTTGAAATACAAAAGAAGCTAGTTTTCAGCCATTAAACACCAGTAGACAAAAATCACCCATTTCTAGACATGGCTCGATACACCGTGTTATGATTATTTGTTTCCAAAACTTGAAAACCTCAACTTTGAGTCTAATGGTTGTTTCCACCCCAGATTTCGATCACCACCAGAAGGATTTGAAGACTCAAACTTTGAATTTATAACATTCCGAGTACTATCAAGGCCTGAGGTACCAACCTCATCCTTCCTAAGTTTTTATTACAAGTCATTCCGAGTGATATAGAAACTATTGCATATGTTTTCATTTGATTCCGACCGACTCGGAATACTCACTCTTATTCGTCAACTCACACCGATGTTTCGAGTCACTCATATGCCACTTAGATTTATCGCATGATGAAACAATCTCTCTAACACTTTTTCTAAGTTCGACTTCATATTTTGAAGTAAAGTGAATTACGACGTTAATTCATCTTTCTAAGTCAGCATGTTTGTTCGAGAATTATTTGTTTAGATTAAGTACTTATACTTTGATATTTTCTTTATAACTTGATCTTTTCTAAGACTCGACTACGATGGATTCCGAGTGTAATGAATATTAGACTCGGAAAATTCCACTTATGCAGGCCTAAGATAATTTTGCGCTTAATTATCTTAATTACATTATTATCTCGTGCCTAATCTTGGACCAAAGTATTTTATACTTTGAGAACCAAAATTATTTACTTTTGTAGGTTATCTAAATGAGGTTATCCTATTTTTGAATTACAAAAGTAACCGGCTTCAAGTCGTCAATCACCGGTAGACAAGGCTTTCCTACTTCGAACAGGGGTCACACGTCGTGTCGGGATTGTCTGTTTCAAAACTGGAAATCTTCAACGCCAAGCTCAACGGTGGTTTCCACCTTACTTTTCAGACACCACCAGCTGATTGAAGCACCTTTAAGAGTCCGGAGACGTTGCACAACGTTAACATCTCAACGGATCTTTTCGAGCGACTAAGAAGAACCGTTACAACGGTCATAAAAGGACTTCTATTCGGAAGAGAGTCACAATGGCTAATTTGCTTGGTCATCTATAAATAGAAGCCAACTCTCAAGACTTGAAGATTTTTGAGACTTGCTAGAATTATTGTCAATACACATTACTTAAGACACAATGTTTATATTCATATTCAATCTTCTATTTACAATCCCAACTTGTAATTCATACTTTCCGAGTTGTAAAGTCTTGTAATCAGTCACATACTCTTTCTTACTTTTTGAGTAAGGTCTCTTAACCGAGCTATAAGGGTGAACTCAGCTCGGTTGTCCCTAGCTGTAAAGGTTACCTCGGTTAGGAAGTACTAGATCCAATAAGGGAACTTCGAGTCTAAGAAAACTCGTAAGGAATTGTTTAAGGGAGCAATTCGATTGAGCCGTCTCATCGTATATTTGGTGGATTCAAAATAGTGGATTTGACTTGGTGCTTGGATTAGCACTAGCCGTGGTTTTCTACCCCAGGAGGATTTCCATGTATATCCGAGTTCACACTTTTATGAGTACAATCTAGACCGAGATTGTCTTGATTACTTCTTTAATCTTTCAATTTTGATATAATTTCCTTATCACCCTATTCACCCCCTCTAGGGTGACTAAGACTATCCAAGTGCAAACCTTCAATTTGTATCGAGTCTAGCCTTTCGTAAAGGATCTAACAATCCAAAGGTCTACAAATCAAATTTCTCAAAACAACGGAGAGTTCGGTGAAGGAAGATCTTCCAAGAAAACACCAAAGTTCAAAGGATCAAACTTCGTGCACTTGGAAGAAGCTCATGGAATGCTTTCTACTGGATCATGATGAAGTTGTATGGAACATCATACAAGAAGGCAACTACATTCCAAAAAAGATGGAAGATACAAGACTCGTGCCTATAGCAAAGTTTGAATACACCACCGCAGAGGCGTAAAAGGTCGAGTGTCAACTTCTAACACAGCCAAAGATGTGTGGGACACTCTTGTCAACAGATATGAAGGAATTAGCCAAGTAAGACAAGTGAAGATAAGTCAATATCTTCACAAATACGAGTTATTCAAGATGGAGCCGAAGAAAACATCACTCGGATGTTTAGACGCTTCACCGAGATTACAAATAATCTCAAATCTCTGGATAAAAAGATTTCCCATGAAGAGATGTGCTGAAAAATCCTAAGGAGTCTACCCAAGAGAAGATGAGGTCCCAAGTCGACAGCCATCGAGGAAGCTCGTAACCTCTCTCAACTAAATTCGGACAAACCGATTGGGTAGCTACTTACCCATGAAATACATCTCGGAAGAAGAGGATGCCAAAGTCAGCACTAAAAAGAACATTGCACTGAAGGCCTCGTAAAGCAGAGGAGAAAATCCGAGTTCCTCGGAATGAGAAGAAGATCCCATGGAACTCATTGGTCGAGGCTTCAAAAGAATGATGAAGCATAAGAAATAGGAGAAAAGGCCAAGGGAAGAGTTCTACAAGAAAGATAAGAAGGATAGAAAAGGTAAATACTCATCTCCTTCAAAGTTATCCTTAACTAAGAACTCTGGATGTTTTGAATGTGGCAGCAAAGATCACATAGTCAAGGACTGTCCAAGAAGAAAGAGGGACAAAAAGAAGAAGAAGGCTGTGATGGCCACATGGAGTGATGAAGATTCATTTGAAGAAGATGAAGACTCGGACAATTCAAAGTGTCCGATGGCTCTATCATACTCGGAAGCTGAATCCGAGTCGGACTCGACAACTCAAATAATCAGGAGACAAATCCTCGGAAGGTAATTGAATATTTCCTTAAGTTTTCCAAAGTTGATTTAGCCAAATATATTTACACTTTGGAAGAAAAGTCCAATTCCGATTCTTCACAATACAAAGAACAACTTGAGTCTCTTACTTCTGCGAGCATTGGTTAAAAAATGAATTGGAAACACTAAGACTCACTCTAAGAGAACTCAAGACTAGTACTCAAGCTAATGAAACCGAGTTTGAGAAACTTAAGAGAGAAAAAAATATCTAAAACAAAAGCTCAATGAGTCCGAAGAGCTTGTTTTTAAGTTTACTCAAGGTCGAAAAACCTTGACATGCTCTTAGGATCTTAATGTGTCTCCTTCGAAAGGAAGGACTTGGTTTTAACAAAGAGGAGGAATCAAATTCCTACTAAAATCTTTTCAAAAGGACTCCGGAACCGTTAAGTTCGGGAAGACCGAGCCTGGTCCTATTCATAAGAATGAGAGGACGACCGAGCCCGCACCAGCTTACAGGAGAAAACCTTCTCCACCAGTTTATAAAAGAAAAGATTTTCAAAAGAAAGAGACATAGACTCAGTTTTCTAAAAGAAAGACTCGGAATGAGACCAAACCCAAAGTAATTCAAATCCGGGTTCCCAAGAGTCTTCTTCCTCGAAAAAAACCACAATAAAGGGAGTCACTGGGTTCGTTAGAGGAAGTGAGAAGGGTTAGTATGTTTCTAACTTGCAAGTAACTCAAAAAAGGGCAAAAGGTCATTGGTACCTAGACAGTGGATGCTCACGCCACATGTGAGGAGATTCAAGACTCTTTTCTAAGTTGGAAGATTACAAAGAGGCAAAGTCACTTTTGGAGATGACATTAAGGGCAAGATAGTTGGGATAGGCAAAATTGGAAAATGAGACAACCTGGTCAGCCCAGTCTATCTTGTCAAGGGATTAAAGTACAATCTACTCAAGATCTCTCAACTGTGTGACAAAGGTCAAGAGGTAAGGTTCACTCGGACTAATTACTATATTTCGATGCAACTACCAAGGAGACTAAGCTCTCGGGTAAGAGATCATGTAACACCTACACTATTCCTCTTCTCGACCCTAGTAAGAATTTATCGTGTTTAAAAGCATCTCTGCATGATGATTATTGGACATGGCATCGTAGACTAGGTCATGTTAGCATGCACACTATCAAAAAGCTTACATCTCATTGTTTAGTCGGAGGATTACCTAACTGTGCATTTAAAAAGATAAATTTGTGAAGCATGCGCAAAAGAAACAGTCGGATCATCTTTAAAATCTCTCAAAATCTGTTTCCACATCCATAGTGCTTGAAATGTTGCATATGGATTTATGTGGTGAAGTCCCTGTAAAGAGTCTTGGAGGTAAATCATATGTAATTGTAATTGTTGATGACTACTCAAGATTTACATGGGTGTGTTTTCTTAAGCACAAAAATGAAGCTATCAAAGAGTTCAAGCAAGCTCTACAGGAAAATTCAAGTTGAGTCTCACACTCAGATTATAAAGATTCAAACTTACCATGGAAGGGAGTTCGATTACTCGGAATTTACGAGTTTTGTGATAAGAATGGTATCTCCCACACCTTCTCAGCACCCATAACTCCTCAATAGAATGGAGTAATAGAGAGACAGAATAGAACTCTTGAAGAAATAGGAAGAACAATAATGATTGAACATGATCTCGCCTTACTATTTCCGGGCTAAGGCGATCAACACTCGTAAACTACACACTAAATAGATGCCTCATCGGACCCATCTTGAAGAAAATTCCATACGAGCTCTACAAGGGAAAGAAACCCAACATTTCATATTTTAAACCCTTCGGATGTAAGTGTTGTGTTCAGAATAATGGTAAGGATCACCTGACCAAGTTTGATGCTCGGTCGAGATAAAGGTATTTTTCTTGGTTATTCATTTCATAGTAAAGCATATCGCATTTTCAATAAAAAAAACTAACAAAATGGAAGAAAGCATCCACGTTGTTTCGATGAGATTGACCAGGGAAAACCAAGTGAGTCAACATTCTCGAACTGAAACTCGGTCGAGATGAAGATGATCTTACCGAAGCCGAGCTCGGACAGATTCAAGGAAAAGCAACGCAGAATGAGTTAGCTCGAATACCATGACTCGGACTAAAGCAGTTCAGGAGCCATCTCGGAATGCCGAGAGTCAATCGGATCATATCACCGAAGATCAACAAATTCAACTTACAAATCTGGTGAACCGGAGAATAGGTAGAGCCTTCAAATATGCTTCGAGTTACCCACTCAAAAACATCTTGTCCGACATCAACAATGGGGTAAGAACTCGTTCTTCTTTGCAAAATCTATGTACATTCACTGCATTCATATCATTAATCGAACCCAAAAATGCACTAGAGGCCCTAAATGAATCTGAATGGGTAAAGGCCATGCAAGAGGAACTTAATCAATTTGAAAGAAACCAAGTCCGGACTCGACCAAACGACTTTCCGACCACCGAGTCATAAAAACAAAGTGGGTTAGTAGTCGAAATAAGGCTAGACTTGTCGGTCAAGGTTACAATCAAGCGTAAGGGATTGATCGTGGGGAAACCGTTGCACCAATTGCTAGGATTGAAGCAATTAGAATCCTACTGGCATTTACATCAAATATGAATATTAAATTATATCAAATGCATGTCAAATGTGCTTTTTGAACAGTTTCATTCAAGAGGAAGTCTATGTTGAGCAACCCCTGGATTTGAAAACTCGAATTTCCAAATCATGTTTTCAAATAAGAAAAAGCTCTTTATGGTCTTAAACAAGCTCCTAGAGCTTGGTATGAAAGATCGAGCAGTTTCTTGGTTGAAAATGATTTCAAAAGAGGTCAGATTGACAAGACTCTCTTCATAAAAATCAAGGGGAAAGACTTTCTTATTGTTCAAATTTATGTCGATGATATAATTTTTGGAGCTACTAATGAAAATCTTTGTCGAGATTTTTCCGAGTTAATGAGACAGGAATTCCAAATGAGCATGATGGGAGAACTCAATTGCTTCCTTGGTTTACAAATCAAACAAGACAAGGATGGCATCTATATCCAACAATCCAAGTATACCAAGGAGTTGCTGAAGAAGTACAAGCTTCAAGATGCAAAACATGCACCAACACCAATGAGTAGCAAGCATAAAACTGGACTCGGATAAAAAGGTAAAGCAATAGATTAGAAACTCTATCGAGGTAAGGCAAGAGACTCGTAACCGACCCCCACTGGATACTCGGATGCTAACTATGCTGGATACAAGGTTGATAGAAAAAGCACCTCAGGTGCATGCCGGTTCGGGTCAATCCCTCATATGTTGGCACTCAAAGAAGCGTAACTCGGTTGCTCTATCAACTGCTGAAGCCGAGTACATTGTAGCTGGAGCATGCAGCTTAGATTCTATGGATCAACAACACTTAAGAAACCTTGGACTATCATTCAAATCAATTCTAATCAAGTGTGACAATCGAGTGCAATCAGCATCACTAAGAATCCAGTTCAGCACTCAAAGACAAAGCATATTGAGGTCGGTATCTTTTTTGAGAGACCATTCCGTGAATGGTGATATTGAACTAGGATTCATTCCTACAAAACTTCAATTAGCCGATATCTTTACTAAGCCACTTAGTGAGGATCGGTTTTGCTTTATTAGAAATGAACTTGGCATGATAAATGCATGATTATGTGTTTTTCTAAGTGAAATTATCTTGCATGATTATGTGTTACATGTTTCATTTCTGCGCCTTAATAACAATTAGTTCGATTGACCCGGTGATACCGAGCTAGGAGTTATTATCTGTTTGCGTTTTTGAGTCACTCGAAACTTTACCGAGTTAGACTCGGTTTTGTGAAAATTGGACTTCAAACTTCGAAATCATCTCTATATTAGTGGAAAATTTCATAAATTTCTTTTAAAATCTCTCTTTGTCTGTCTCTCTCTCGCGCGCATCGATCGGTGAACTAGCCGTTGGGAGACAGGACATTGGAGTTAACCTCTCTCTTCTCCATCGTCTATTCAAAGTTTCATCTCTTTTCCTCAACAGCAACCCCATCCCCTTCAACGAGGTTGGTGATGAGTTTTTAAAAAATATGCCAAGGACATCCCTAAGTCACGCAAAAACTTTTCGTGACTCACATAAAGACCGAGGCTCATCTCGCTTCTGCTTCCTGCCGATGAGAACCTTCTTTTCTCATCATTCAAGCAAAGAGAATCTAAATTCAAAGATTCTCAAGGCTTTGTTTAACATTCTTGAGGGCTACGATGTAGACCTCTTCCATGCCATTATCGAGCGGATGGCCTCTATGCCGGCTCGGACCAAGAAATCCACTCCTCTCCCTTTCGGAGCTCTCCTCACTTTTATTTTCAAACAATTCAAGGTCCCGCTCCCCTCAAACCCTAACGAAGTGTCTAAGGTTGCCATAGTAGTTGGCGTAAAAGAGCTTCTTGGCTATGGATACCGAGAATCCCAATCGGGTGTCTAGGTCCACAGCTCGGACTGAGGCAACCCTCTCCTTCGCCTCGGACTTAGACTCCTCTCTCACTCCCTCCTCCAACCGGTGGTGCATCCACCTTAGGTCCCCCTCTTCAAGCCGGTATCGCTTTGCCTACCATGATGATAGACAAGCTCTCCTCCATATCCACGAAAATTAGGGATACTCTCCGCTCCTTCAAGATCTGTCATTCAAGTATATGACCATAAACCAAAAACAGCCCAATCTCAAATTCGAGAGTAGCAAGATGTGCTCCTCGAAATGAAGGCCTTGGTTAAGGAGTAGCAGGAGTTGGTTAAGCTCCTTAGAGAAAGGCGCTCCAAAGCGGCTCAAGACCCGGACAGCTCGAAACATCCGAAGAGTCCTCGAGCCTCGCCAAGTCTCCATCCGGAGAGGCAGCTGAAGAAGAAGAGGAGGTTGCGGCTAAAGCGGCTCCTTCCGAGGAGAAGGAGGAGGAAGGGAAGAAGCGAGGATGAAGCCGAGGGACAAGGTGCTCCCGCTCCTCAACCGGAACCGATCAGCTCGGATAGCGGTCCGAGTGACTCGGAAGACCCTGCCGATGTTAGACAGGTGAGCAGCCAGTTAAGCCGGAGGAAGCACCTCCTGCTATGACATTCCAAGAGGATGAGCCTCTAGATGACCTTGTTCCGGGTCAACCACTCGGAGCCGAGCCCATTCCGGAGATCGTAGTGCTGCCACCGCGAAGATCTTCAATGTCTTCACAAGCGTATCATCGCGAGCCCAAAGCATGCTCATCCGCTTCAACCCATACTGCTCCCACTCCACCATTTTGATTTCTTTTTCTTGTTCTTATTTTCGTGTTTTTTTCTTTGTCCGGACAAACAAATTGTATCAACTTGATACATTCTTCCCCATTTTGATTTTTTTGCTTGAAAGGCAAGGGGAGAATACTTATAAAATTTGATGTCTTGTTTAGGGGAGTTTTCTCACCCTCTCTTTTGTATGTTTTTTTTTTTTGTATTTATGTATATATGAATGAAGTTTCTTATTTCAAGCATATTACTTTACGAGCATAACTTCTTCCCGAGTTTAAATTTCTTATTTTGTTTTGCTATGAAATATCAGCTCATTTCTCAACGTTCCTATGATATAACTACTCACAACTTTTCATTGAATTAGCTATCTGCAAGCAATATTCTAAGTCCGAATGACTTCATTTACTGTTCTATTTTACTCGTGATCTTTTATTCTAAGCTCTAATATATATTCTCTATCAAATGAGGAAGAATGAAAATTCTTGATTAGTTCACTAACAAAGTTTCTATTTGAGTATGGAATGCCTTTCATCAATAAGGGGAGATTGAAGACTCGGACTCTAAATTTATAACATTCCGAGTACTATCAAGGACTCGGTACAAACCTCATCCCTCCTAAGTTTTTATTACAAGTCATTCTGAGTGATATGAAAACTATTGCATATGTTTTCATTCGATTCCGACCGACTCGGAGTACTCACTCTTGTTCATTAACTCACACCGATGTTTCGAGTCACTCAAACACCACTTAGATTTATCGCATGATCAAACAATCTCTCTAACACTTTTTCTAAGTTCGACTTCATTTTCGAGGTAAAGTCAATTACACCGTTATTTCATCTTTCTAAGTCAACATGTTTGTTCGAGAATTATTTGTTTAGATCAAATACTTATACTTTGATATTTTCTTTATAACTTGATCTTTCTAAGATCGACTCCGATGGATTCCGAGTGTAATGAATATTAGACTCGTAATTCCACTTCTCCGAGCCTAAGATAATTTTGCACTTAATTATCTTAATTAAATTATTATCTTTGCCAATCTTAGACCAAAGTATTTTATACTTTGAGAACCAAAATTGTTTACTTTGGTACGTTATCTAAATGAGGGTATCCTAGTTTTGAATTACAAAAGTAACCGACTTCAAGTTGTCAATCACCAGCCAGACAAGGCTTTTCTACTTCGAACAAAGTGCTCGGACGGTGTGTCGAGATTGTCGGTTTCCAAAATTGGAAATCTTCAACGCCAAGCTCAATTGTGGTTTCCACCTTACTTTTCGGACACCACCAGCTGATTGAAGCACCTTTAAGAGTCAAGAGCGGTTGCACAACGTTCACATCTCAACGGATCTTTTCTAAGCGACTCGGAAGAACCGTTACAATGGTCACAAAAGGACTTCTATTCGGAAGAGTGTCACAACGGCTAATCTTCTTGGTCATCTATAAATAGAAGCCAACTCTCAAGACTTGAAGATTGCTGAGACTTGCTAAAATTATTGTCAATACACATTACTTAAGACAAAGTCTTTGTCTTCATATTCAATCTTCTATTTACAACTCCCAACTTGTAATTCATACTTTCCGAGTTGTAAAGTCTTGTAATCAGTCACATACACTTTCTTACTTTTTGAGTAAGGTCCCTTGACTAAGCTGTAAGGTTTAACTCAGGTCGGTTGTCCCTAGCTGCAAAGGTTACCTCGGTTAGGAAGTACTAGATCGGATAAGGGAACTTTTAAGTCTAGGAAAACTCTATAAGGAATTGTTTAAGGGAGCAATTCTGGTTGAGTTAGTCTGCTATATTTGGTGGATTCAAAATAGTGGATTTGACTTGGTGCTTGGATTAGCATTGGTTGTGGTTTTCTCGCCCCAGGAGGGTTTCCACGTATATCCGAGTTCATACTTTTCTAAGTCCAATCTAGACTCATATTGTCTTGATTACTTCTTTCAAGCTTTAATCTTCCAAGTTTAAAAAAATTTCCTCATCACCCTATTCACCCCCTCTAGGGTGACTAAGACTCTCCAAGAGTAAACCTTTAGGATGGACCATCTTTTAAGCTAAGGATCACTACACAACATTCACATCTCAACGGATCTTTTTCTTACGACTCGGACTAGCCGTTACAATAACTATTGAGGCTCACCAGTCCAGTAACAAGTCTCAACAGATCATTCTGTCTTGGTGCTTATAAATAGAAGCCACTCCATAAGACTTGAAGATTACCGATGAATACATTACTAATACTTACTTAGTGCATTCTTACTCAATCTTCCGATTACAACTCGTAATCTGTATTTTCTTACTTTCTTAGTTGTAAAGAATGTCTTGTATTCACTTTTACTCTTTTCTTTATTTCTAAGTCCCTTGATTGAGCTGTAAGGGTTAACTCAGCTCACTTATCCCTTATCGTAAGGGTTAACTCAGTCAGAAGTACTAGATCAGATTAAGGAACTTCGAGTCTTGGAAAGCTTGTAAAGGAATTGTCTAACGGAGCAATTCGGTAAGAGTCATTCCTTTGTAATTGTGGATTCAATTAGTGGATTTGACTTGGTGCTTAGAATAGCACTGGTTCGTGGTTTTCTGCCCCATGAGGGTTTCCACGTATTTCTTGCGTACTTAACTTTCTCGAGTCCAATCTAGACTCGGAATCCGTTTCTTAGCCTCGATTTGTGCAAAACTATTTGGTAATTTTAAAAATCTTTCATCACCATATTCACCCCATTCTAGGGTGACAACCTCTCCAAGAGCAAACCTTTACTAGCTAAACTACTAAAGACTCAAGGAAGATGATTAAATAACAAAAGCAACCACATTTGTTTTAAGCATAAAAATGAAAAAGGGTACAACCTAAACTGCCAGTGGTTTTATGGTAAAAAGGGATAATTCTAGGTGGGAGACATGGTGGCTCATAATTTGTCGTCCCTTATGGGATGCATAGTAGGACTTGAATAATCAGTGTCTCTCGATTAGGAATTGAGAAAAAGCATGCCATGAATGAAGGGTAAACACCTCCCGGTGTTAAGCCTAGGTAGGCCCACCGATGTAATGGTTCAACCTCTCCGAAAATGTTCGAGTTAAGGTTAAAAACTAATGGTTAAAATAAAAAGCAACCAAAGTATAAAGTTGTTTAAATGTAATATCCTAATGCAAAACTCACAATTTTTGATTATTAAATCTCACCCTCTTAATAAGTGACGTCCCTAGTAGAGCTACCATTATAGGAACCACGACCCGTCCCCATAGTAACCAGTCGGACCGAGTTTCCCCATGAATGTCGAGTCTTTTAATTTTGTTAAGTGTCTTTCTAAATGTTTGTTTTTAAAAGTTTGTTTCTAAAGTAGGGTGCTCTTATTAAGATTATTTCTTTTCATAATATGATTTTAAAACAGCTTTAGGTGAAAGTGTGATTAGCGATTTTTATTAATCATTTTATTTTAGAAATTCATGTTAGAGAATGTCTCAGGATGTTATTTCAAGGTTAAAGAAAGAAGAAAATTAAAAGCTACATTTTTCCGCAAAGCTCTCGGACCAAATAGAGAAATCTGGTTGGGCCAAGAGCCGAGCCCGGCCTCTAGCCGGCGTCGCATTAGCCAGACCGATTAGAAACCGAGTGTCGGCTATAGGGCTATAACTAAGGGCTCGGTCTCGACCCTATAGCTTCAGTGTCAAAATGGAACTTAACTTTACCATTTTTTTAACCCGAAATATCGAGAAGCGAATAGGAAGAAATAAAAGTAAAATAAGGAGTCCCTAGTCAATTTTAGGGAATAAAAGCTGTCAAAACTACGGAAAATACTCTTCCAATCTAAGTATGGAAAGAATAAGCTTGAAATAGGTTTTGGAAGAGACTCCATGGAGCTTTAAACCGAGAATCTAGTGTTTAGGGGTGAAGGTACGAAATAAAGAGGGATGTTCTCAATTCCGCCCGTCAATAGACGACCTTTACTAATGTAAATTTTGAGTTAAAAAATTGTGTTTAAACTATCAAGCAATCAACATGCTATAAGCAAAAATTAAAGCAAAACAAAACATGTTAATAAAGTAATAAACATGCAAATAATAAAAGCAAGAAAGAAAGCAGCAAAAAAAGAAAAAATTATTAAAAGTTAGAGCGGGCAGGCAGATTTAAAAACAATTACATCGTTAAAATGAGACTATAGAAAGCGATAAATAATGAAATTAAATAAAGTACAAAAACGAACTCCGGGATGGTGGAAGAGCGCCCTCAAGTTGATCCACCTGCTAGCTTGAATCTTGATCACTTCGACAGAGTGACGGTAGAACAACAAGCAAAGGAAATGATAAATAAAGGGCTAATTTAGTGGATTTAGAAAGGGACTACTCGAGTGGAGTAAGTACGAAGTAGAGAGAAGAAAATGTGGGAGAGAGTGAGGGAGAGAGACTTTTAGCATAAGGGGGCTTTCCTATTGAAATTAGGGTGTGAAATAAGGAGATGGGCACCTTCTATTTATAGGAAAAGCTTAGGCTTTAGGAACCCTAAACCTAGCTTCAAAAGTCCTCGATTGAGGAGATAAGCCGACCAAAAATACCGGAAATGGATAAAGGAAATCTTGGGATGCCTAACTCACGAAATACTCTCGTCTACGAGTGCTCGAAATGGGATGCCGGTTTAAACGTCATACGGATGCCTCAGGTTGCATGCCTCGCTTAGTCTGCTGAGTGTAAAGTAAAACCCTATGTTTTTACATTGTTCGGTGTAACACGATGTAAGAACCACGACCCGTCCCCGATAAGGGAAACAGATTGGAACCTAGTTTCCCACGAATGTCGGCTCTCTCTGGTTTTTGAAGATTCTTTTTGAAAGTTAATTTTTGAGAGTGTATTTCGAAAGTGGGGAGCACCTCTTATTGAGATTTTCAATTTTCGTAATTCGATTTTAAATAGTTTAAGCAAAGTGATGATTGGCAATTCTGTTAATCCTCTATTTTAGAAATTTTAGAAGGTCTTGGGATATTATTTCATAAATTAAGAAAAAGTAAAAACACAATTCACATTCTTCCGTAAGGCTTTTGGGCCAAAAACCCGTGATAACACCGGTTTGGACAAAGAGCCTTACCCGGTCACTAGCCGGCGCCAGCGAGAGCGGAGCCATAACCTCGGGACCGAGGAGTTTGTCTCTGTCCATGACCTCGGCTGTTAGAAATAAAATTTATTTTTGCCCATTTTTAAATTACAAATGCCGAGATGCGATTAAAAGAAATAAAAATGGAAAAGGGAGAGTTGCCAGTCAATTTTAAGAATAAAAACTAACAAAAACTAAAAAAAGAATATTCTTCCAATTTTAGTATGGGAAAACTAAGTTTAAAAGAGGTTTAAGAAATGACTCTATCGTCCTAGAACCGAGAACCTCTATTCCGCCCGTCAACATGCAACCTTTACTAATTCGAATTGTTAGTTAAAATAGCATATTTTCAATCAAGCATACAAACTATGAATATGAAAATTAAATCAAACAAAGCATGCAAAGAAAGCAATAAAGGCGAGTTAAGAAAGCAAAAAGAAAGTGAGAAAAATAAAATTACAACGAGCTGGGAGGAATTAAAAACAATTACATCTTGATCCAAAATATAGAAAATGGTAAAAAAACATAAATTAAATAAACCTTTAGAGCATTAAAAGTGGATTGAGCGCTCTCGAGTTGTCCCACTTGCTAATCTTGAATCACGAACCATGTCTTGAAGCATAACGATGGGCAAGCTAGATTAAAAAGAGGCTTGTTTTGAAATTTGTGGAGGTAAGTAGTATGAGAAGTAGAGGATTAGGGAACAAAATGAAATAGCGGGGTTGTTTTAGAATATATTAGGGGTTACCTAAAAATGAGCCAAGAGATCGGAATACGGATGTAGCATTGAGTAGCTCTTAGCTTAATTTGAGGAGCATTTAGTAAGGGTCCTAACCTCTACCAAAGTGAGGGGTTAGGCCTCTATTTATAGAGGAAAGCTAGGTCATAAAAAGGACATAAAAGAAGCATTTTAGCCACCGGAAATCGATTGAACCAAGCCCACATTTTCCGAGGTAGATAAAGGGGATGAACCGGATAAAATCTTTGAATGCGGATTCTAATATGGGGAGGAAAGAAGATCGGTGCCGACCTCATAAGGCGTCGTCTAGTAAACTTTGTTTCACGTGCCTCGGCTTAACACTTCGATGAAATGCAATGCTTTGGTGACATGAACAATGAAGAGCAGCGGCTTCAAACCGCATCGTTTGGTGAACTGGTTTTTGTGCCTCAGCCGGGCGCTTGGAACAAAATAGAGCGCTTTGGCATGGAAATCCACGAAGCGTGGCACCGGCCTAAATAGCGTCGTATGAACGATTGAGCTTCATGTTACGTTGTGATGCTGAAGATGAAATGTTGCATTTAGTATGCAACAAAGCTTGAAATACTGCTACTGGATTCCTCCTAATTGGGAGCCTTCATTCAGGCTTGGTCCGGCTGAAAGAAAATGGGTTTGTGGGCCAACCCAAAGTAAAGAAGTTGATCTTTTGATGTTAATGGGTTTTTGTGGTTTCATCGGCTTCCCTTACGCCAATCATACTATAACCGTGATCGGGGTTCGCAAATAGGACAGGGATTTCATCGAGCTAACAAATGAATAAAATAAAAAGGGATGAAACTTTTAGGTGTCTACAATTAGCCCCACTTTAACCGAGTCCGAAAGACGAAGGTCAAAGTAGACAATAAAGGGTACTTAGTTGTTGCTTTAGATACCGATTAAATCAATGCGTCTAAAATTAGTTGTCTTTTAACTTGAACTCTAACATGGGGGCATAGACTTGGCTAACGAAGTCTTATGTTCTGGTTGTGGATTCCTGAACTTGGTTACTTAAAGACCTGAAGCTCGGATTTGTGTGCCTAAACTTGATCATGTAGTTAGTCCGAAGCTTAGTGAGGGAGCTTGAACAAGACTCGTATAGTAAAGTCCGAAGTTCGATCGGGGGTGGCTGAACTTGTCCACTTCTTGGATCCGAAGTTCAACTGGGTATCCTAAGCTTGGCTGGATCAATGTCCTGAAGCGTAGATGAGGGGCCGAAACTTGACCGTTTTGGGTCCAAGCTTAGCTAAAATTTTCTCGCACGAATAGTTTTTGTCACTGGTAATCAAATGTAAATTGTTTCAAGTGTTACCCAAAAATGATTTATAATTAGATCATCTTTGAAACGTGCTTCCTTGACTTAGCCATATAGTGGTCCTGAAGTCTTGGCTTAATGTCTCGAACCTTGACCCCTATTGGGCTTGAAGAAAACTGGTTGTCTAAACCTTGACCGCTGTTGGGTCTAAAGCTCAACGAAGAGATGTCCGAACCATGACCGCTATTGGGCCCGAAGCTCGACGAGGGTTGTTTGAACCTTCACCGCTGCTAGGTCTCGCGACTCGACGGGGTGTCTAAACTTGGACCATTGTTGGGCCTGAAGCTTGACGCGGTTGTCCGAACCTTGCCCGCTGTTTAGTCTCGTAGCTCGACGTCTATCAAATTTCATCGAAATAGGGATAGATATTTTTCTTGCTTAAGAATTTGAAGTTTAATGTGCCCTATTTTAACTTTAAGCTTTTAGTTTTTGTGCTAGTAGCTCCTTTGTTTATATGATATAGGATTTGTGCCCCTTCCCGACTATCCTTCGAGTTTGTTATGGTTGTATGACACTTTCGATGATGAGCCTCCACGTTCTCCTTGGATGCTTGTGTCTAACTCTTCTTCAATGTTGGATAGTTGGCTAGCTTTGATGGAATCTCTTTAAAGGTGGCAGTGCTGGTGACCTTCTTGATGCCGACTTGATGAATGATGCTTGAATAATTCTTTGTAAGGTACTTTGTTACTAAGTTTTGTATTTTCGGGAATTTGAATTATGCAAAGGAGATGAATGCATGACTCTATTCTAAGAACAAATGCATTCTTTTATTAAGATGATGTAAAAAGTTCAAAAAGACAGAGACAAAAATTGCACTTTAGCCCCCACTTCCCAAAATAGAGACTAAAGAAAAGTAGGTCGCTTGAACTACAATGTACTCGCTATCGACAATAAACCGTGGACTCGACAGTTCGGTGGCGAATTAGAATAGCATTGTTCTTAATGATTTTTCCTCATTTGACTGTGGCAAAGTGGCTTTGAATTTGAAAATGAGAAACGGAAACAAGATTATAATTAGGGTCGAACGCCGTGGGCTTCCTATGTATCCGCTATAACGGAAATCGGGACTTCGTAGTTCAAAAGGAATACCGATTGAGGATTTTTTTTGTGGAAAATAGGAAAAGGAAATAGATCTAGGATGGATCTAAAAGGGGAAATCCACACTTTATTGGCATCATTTAAGAGTGATAGGCTAATTGGATGATCTTTTAGCTAGTTGAAGCTTTTTGGATGCATGCTCCTCTTCTATAAGCTTATCGGCAACTCAAAGTGTTTTTAAGTCCATGAAAGGCAAGAACTTCAAGTGCTTCTGATGGGAAGGTTTTAGGTTTTTGATGACGAGTCTAACTCGATCCTTTTCGGAAGGTTGACCAACCATGTAGGAAGCCTTTGCCCTCTAGCAAGTGAGGAAGTCGGTGAAGCTCTTATTGTCTCCTTGTTTGATCAGCTCAAGGTCTTGAAGAGTGACTCGATAGATCAATATTGTAGGAGTATTGATGTAAGAACTCCCTACAATGATCCTCGCAGCTTGTGACCTTGTACGAGTCAATAAGATTATACCACTTTCAGTCCCACTGAACTTCATATCGGGCATGGTGAATTTGGGGAAATTCTCCTTTAGGGATTGAAGTGAATCCCCGAGCTAGATAGTAGTCATTGAACACTAATTAATTGCCCAACAACTCTATTCGATCTATTCATGAATCAAATTGTCTGCTTGAGCTGAGGCTTAAGTTTTGGCCGAGGCTCGTTTTGAGATCGTGATTGCTTCTTTGGTTCTTTGAGGATGAGGTCAAGGGTTTCTGCCATTGACTTAATCTTTTATCTTGGGCCTCAATCTTAGCTTCTTTTTGGCAGCACACTCTTTTAACAAGGTCATGATGGGAGTTTGCTCTTGTTTGTTAGCCATCTTTAGAGGAGGGTTGTGCTTTAACCATGGGTGACGTACTAGTGTTACTAGTTAAGGTGTTGGACGTAGTGGTTTGGTACGTGTCTGTTGTAGGATGTATAAGTCTCGACTGTACTAGTGTTGAAATAGACTTCTTATTTCCTAACCGCTTCATGCTAGAATTCTCAATTTCAATTAGATTCCCTATCCCGCATCCCAAAAGAGTAGGTTCTTAGCACTAGCTTGCGGAAAAATCTAGGGAGATGGGGATTAAGTACTCGACCCAAGGAATGAATGATCCTAAGAGTAAATAAAATGATATACTTTTTTATTTGGATGCACATAAAAATTCAAATTGGACCAAAATGAAATGTAACGATACACATGGAGTCCCTTAGATTTGGATGAATTTGATTTGGCTAAATGCAAATAAAGACTCACCTAATTTTAGATGAATTTGAAATTTGGCTAAATGCATAAAATAGGTTCACAAGAAAAATATTAAATACTAAAAACAATCACATTCATTCAAGCATGCAAATGAAGAAGAGGCACAACCTAGACTACCAAAGTTCTATCATCAAAAAGAGGGATGATTCTTGGTCGGATACATGGTGTCTCATACTCCGAGAATTTAGGCCTCCATGGGGTGCACGGCAAGAAATATCATGAATTCTCAGTGCCTCTCGGTAAAAACCAAGAAAAGTGTGCTATGAGTAGATATTAATCACCTTCCTAATAATTAAGCATATGTGGATCCACCTGGGCTTGTAGTTCGACCTCTTCGTAAAAATGTTCTTAAAGGTAAAGCCTATGATCAAAATTAAAAGCAACTATGCTGAAGGCTACCTAAATCCAACATGCCTAATCCAAAACACATTAAGTAAACTCACAGCCCAAATTTTTAAGTCTCACCCGCTTAATATGTGATACACCCCTAGTGATTTCGCCACTCGTAGGAACCACGACCAATCCCCAGTAAGGGAACCAGATTGGGACCGAGTTTACCTTGAATGTCGATCTCTTTTGTTTTTGAAGATTCTTTTTGAAAGTTAGTTTTTAAAAGTCTATTTAGAAAGTGGGTGTGCCTCTTTTTGAGATTTCCAATTTTTGTAATTTAATTTAAAACAATTTAAGCAAAGTGATGATTGGTGATTTTATTAATCCTTTATTTTAGAAATTTTAGAAGGTCTTGGGATATTATTTCATAATTTCATAAAATGGAAAAATACAATTCACATTCTCGCCGTAAGGCTTTTGGGCTAAAAAGGTGTGATAACATTGGTTTGGACCAAGAGCATTGCGCGGTAACCGGCTCGGCGCTGGTGAGAGTAGCACCGTATGATCACCAGTGCCTCGCCATATGCCGATACTAAGGAGTCGAGTCTCGGTCCATGTCCTCATCTCGTTAGAAATAAAATTGACTTTTACACATTTTTAAATCGAAATACCGAGATGCGACTAGGAGAAATAAAAATGGAAAAGGGAAAGTTGCTCGTCAATTTTAAGAATAAAAACTAACAAAAATATAGAAGAATACTTTTCCAATCTTAGTATGGGGAAACTAAGCTTAAAAGAGATTTAAGAAATGTCTTCATCTCGTCGAACCGAGAATGTAGGGTTTGGGGGCGAACGTACAAAATGTAGGGATAAGCCCTCCATTCCGCCCATCAATGAGTCAAACGATCGGAATAAAGATGTAGCATTCAGTAGCTCTTAGCTTATTTTCAGCAGCATGTAGTTAGGGTCCCGACCTCTACCGAAGTGAGGCGTTAGGCCTCTATTTATAGAGGAAAGTTAGGTCAATAAATATGACCTAAAAGAAGGATTTCAGCTCATTGGAAATTGACTAAACTGGGCTCGAATTTTCCAGATTGGATAAAGGCATGAACCGGATAAAATCTTTGAACCAGGAAGCCCACATGCGAAGGGGAGAAGGCTAGTGCCGCCATCATACGGTGTCATCTAGTGGACTTGGTTTCCATGCCTCGGTTGAACACTAGAGCAAAGCGCAACGCTTTAACGATGTGAACCAAGAAGCGACTACTACAAAACTGTTAATTAGCGACGGAAATTAGTGACGAGACATAGTTCCTTTGCCAAACAAGCGACGGAATCAACGACTGAAACCGACAAAAAATAGTAATCGTGTTAGACAAGTGACATAATTAGCGACGGAAAAAGGTATCCGTCACTATTTTGGAATTAGCGACGGAAATATCCGTCGCTGCATGAATTACCAACGGAATATTCTCGTCACTAAGCCATAGTCAGGGTATTTAGAATTTTCAGATCTAGGAAAAACAAAAAAATAAAAGTATAAATAAATTAATTTTGTCTATAGCGACGAACAGATGACGGACTGTTCCGTCGCTATCGATTAATAAAATTCGGATCCGGCCTTTTGGCCGGACTGAGGAACCCGAAAGGGAAGAGAAAGCGGATCACTATCGATTTTGTGAGCGAGAGTGCCTAGCCCAAGACCGGCCGCCGGTATACCGCTTCGCACGCCGCCGCTTGGTTCGCCTCCCCGCGTCCGTAAGCCAAAGACGGGTGAGTTCTCCTTGGTTGCTCCCGCCCTCGGGCCGCCGCTGCTGCCGCCTATCCCGCCACTGCGCCGCCGCCGCCTAGTTTGAAGTTATTGTTTTGTTGATTGTTATTAGATTTAGGGTTTTCAATAATTCAGTGCAAATTGATGATTTTATATAATTTGCTGCAAGTTAATGTTGTTTGTGAATGAATTTGAAAAGAAAAATGTTCAATTGTGTTATTTATGTATAAATGTTGTGTTGCTTAAAGTATGTGAGATTAGATTTGTTGGAAATTATTGTTGAAGTTGAAGTAAATGTTATTTGTGATTTATATATGTGTAATTGTTTTTGGTTTATTAATAAATTTATTGAACATTTGACAAATTATTAATAAATAGTGGTTACTTGTGTGAAATTAGAAATAAAATTATTGTTGTAAATTTTGAAATAATTTTATAAATTATAATTGTGTGTGAGTTATTTTATACTAATTAGGTAGAAATAATGTAATCAATTAAATTTGTGTGAGTTTATTTATGCTAATTAGGTATGGTTAGTTTAATGATGAAATAAATAATTAAGAGTAAAATATAGAAATTAAAGAAATTTTTATATAAGAAAAGTATATGTTCAATGCATAATGGTTATATGTATTATGGTCATTATAGATGGATGTATCGTAGGTTATTACCTGGTAGAGTTTGGTATATACGAGAGTTTTTAGACGGGGTTGAGGAGTTTGATGCACATGCTAGAAGTCAATCGGAATTTGTACATAATCAACAATATAGGTGTCCATGTTACAAATGCAAACATCGGAAGTATAAGGATGCCGACAAAGTTAAGTTACACCTTTATCAATATGGTTTTCTTCCAAACTGTTGGTATTGGACTAGTCATGGAGAAATAGATCCTCATTTATATGAGGATGGTGGTATGACTTCTAACATATTCAACGACGAAAGTGACTTCAATCATATGACCTACGATGATGTAGAATCAAATATCGACCGTATGAATGATATGGTCACGGATGCCATGATCTCAAATCAAGGCTCTACAAATGAGCCTCCAAATACCAATGCCCAAACTTTCTTTAATATGGTTGAGGCTGCACAACGACCTTTGTGGGTAGGAAATGAAACTCACACTAAGTTGTCCGCCACCGTTAGACTCGTTGAGCATCAAGTCCGAGTACAACATGCCTCAAAATTGCTTTAATGAGATTGCTCAACTTATGAAGGAGATTTATCCCCTTAATAACCGAGTTCCTTGTGACATTCACCATGCAAAGAAGATCATTAAAAATCTTGGGATGGATGTTCAAAAATTGATTGTTGTCGAAAAGGTTGCATGTTATTCTACAAAGAGGACATTAATCTTGATTCATGCAAGTTTTGTGGTCATGCGAGATGTTGTTTTATATTGAATCACTTTAACCGTTGGATGTTTAACAATGTTTTTATGTTGTTTATGTTAGAACATATGGAGCGAGGTAGAGGCAGGTCGAAAAGATCAACTACTCGGGAAGGGCTAGAAACGTCAATACCGATGGTGAAGGTAATGATGTAAGCACTTCTAGCCCCGCTCAAAAATCTCCTTACCTTCGAGTCTCCTGTAGGTGGAGCACTATCTCCGTACTCCCCTTACAACCAAACTCCAATGGGTGGGTCATTCATTCCCAACCCTCCTTATTTCCACCCTCCAAACATCCCGCACATGCAAAGTCCAATGGGTGGGTCTTTCATCCTAAACCCTCCATATTCTCAACATGCTCATATGTACTCAAACCCGCCCCATACGTACGCATATAAACAATATGGTACAACCCTTATACCATGCATCCACGTTGGTGCCGAACAAAGGCCACCACAAAGGCCTACAAATGATGGGGCAATTGATGCGGGCAACGAGCATGCTAGTCTTGAATCAAGCAATGCTAGTAGCCGGAAAAGATTCGGATTGAGCCGGATGGTGAAGGGTAAGTGTGATAATAAGTAATAAAATAAATTAAACATAATAGTAGAATAGTATGACTAACTATTTTATATGTTTCTTGATTAGGTTCTTCCCCATTGATAAAGTTGTGGGCACAATTTCCCACATCTTCGAAAGCAAGTTTGACAAAGCATGGCCTACATGGGGTAAAGTTCCTCGATCACAGCGTGATCTATTGTTTTCTCGAGTTCAAGGTAATGAAAAATCTTTAGTTTTCTGAATTTGAGGTAACATAATGACTTATTGTGTATGTTTGAGCATTATATTATAATTTCATAACTTATAAACTTCTTTTTCATTTATACGAGTAATTTTACACTTGGTCTCTAACCGATGGAGTCCAAATAAGAAGACTTCCCAAACTTCCCAACTTGCTTAGTAGGAACATAATTTCGAATGGAGATGACTTCCCAAACTTCTTCATCATAATCTTGAATGACGAATTTCATTAGCTTCTTCCAGTGAGCAAAGATCAACCCTTTTGAACTTAGGTGGTCCGGTGAATACCTTCTTCGTCAAATTCTCCATAGTGTTGAGCCATCTAATATTTAGACCTTTGGATTATGAGATCCTTTGGAGAAAAGCTAGGCTTTGATACCAATTAAAGGTCCAGTTTAGAGAGTCTAAGTCATCCTAGAGAGCGGGTGAATAGGGTGATGAGGAAATAATGCGAAAACTGAAAATTCTTTCGAAGAGAATAACTCGGAGAGCAAAACTATGTCTAGATTGTCCAAAGTTTTATGTGAAAACCATGGAAAGTGCTTATCTAAGAACTAAGTCAAATCCACTATTTGAATCCATAAATACAAAGGATTGACTACCCAAATTGCTCAATTAGACAATTCTATTACAAGTTTTTCCTAAGCGCAGAAGTTAAGTTATATGTTCCAATACTTCCAAAATGAGTTACCCTTTACAGCTTTAGGACACCTGAGTTGAGTTAACCCTTACAGCTTAGTTAAGGGATAAGGAAGAAAAATGTATAAAAAGAGTAGAGATTACAAGACTTTTCTTTACAAGATTTTACAACTCACGAAGTTAAGGTTCATTAAGTTAGAGTTATAAGCTAGATAAGGATTAGTTTAAATAAGACATTTAATGACTACAATTCTTTAATCAATTAAAATGGAATTTTTAATGTTCAATATTCAATATGTTCAAATTCCATTTATTTCTAAACTCAATGAATAAATAAGTTAGAATTAAGTACCAAGAAATGTTTAGACATTTCTCGGTGATTGCTAACTTGATTAATTTTAACTTAATAAATTCGGTTATTTTAGAATTAACATATGTAATTCTGTTTTAAAGTATGAGGCAAGTCAGTTAAAAAGATATGTTAAGTGTGTAAAATTATTAAGGCAAAAATTCTGTCTCGAGCCATACTCGGAAGGATTAATTTCCCGAACCGAGTCCTCAATCGGTGCTCGACCACTAGAGCTGAGTCAGCTTCTACTTAGTTTAGTAGAACTGAGTTTGAAGACTTAAAAAGATATTTTTGTTAATGCTTAGAGTCTTAGGTGAATTTATAACTAATCAAGAATCAAGCACTAAGTGGTCAGGGATTCTTCTAAGTTTATATTCATTATACTCATCAAGAATGTCTCTAAGTTAAGATATATAGTTTTGGAAGAATAACTTGAACTCAAAATCATATAAGTCAATTCATACCGGTGTCTTCACGGAAGATTCACATGATGAATCTTCAGAAGAGGTAGGGACATCTGAGCAGCAACCTCCTCAACTCTCACAAAACCTATTAAGCATGTTTAAGCCGAGGGTTCAAAAGTCGGAGAAGAAGGACTACCTCAACTAGTTAGATGAAAGCGAACTCAAACTTCCAAGAAAATGCCTTCTTCTCAACCTTCTCAACCTCTTCCTTCCTCATTCTGTTTTTTTTTTTTCTACTTTTTGTCCAATTTTTTTTCTCTCCATGTTTATTTTGATGAAATGAATGTGGGAGAAGGATATATGTTACTTTTTGGTAAACTTAGGGAGACCTTCAGACTTGTGTATTTCTTGCATTCAATTTTCATTCTAATACATAGAATTGTAAATATACTCATATTAATGTTATTGTTTCTCTAATATTCAAGATCATTTTTAATATCTTCAACTTGATGAATTTCTCTATGTTTTGAATGCCTTTCATCAAAAGAGGGAAGATGGAAGACTCGTGTATGAACTAACCTCCCTTAATTAATTTTGATGTAAATTGATTCATCTAAACTAAGGACTAATCAAGATGCATTCTAGAAAAAAAAATCACAAATGATGACTAAAAGATGATTGACCTCAGACTTTTAATCTAAGAGATTATCACTTAAAAGTGTTAGGACTCGGTTCTACTTAGAAAGTAGAAACCGACCGATCATTAAGACCGAGCTTAACTAAGCCACCCAGTTCTTTGAAATTGACCAACTTAGTATGACTCAACCAATAGTTTGCCTAAATAATTTCACAATTAGAACTCATCTTTTAAATTGGCTTGCTTCATAAATTGAATCGGAATTACTTGTGTTATCTATCACCAAAATTTATTAAGCTAAATCTAATTACTTTGGCAAATATTGAAATATGTGTAATTAACTCCTTGAACCTATTTCTACTAAGTCTATTCATTAAGTTAAGGCATATATGGAATTTGATCATATTGAATATTGGAATTAAAAAGTTCCAAATTAATAGAATACGGTATTTCATTCATTAAATGTTTTATTTAAACTAATCCTTATCTAATCTTAGACCAAAGTATTTTTATACTTTGATTACCATTTTCTAATTTGTTTTTGAAAATTTATTAAAGTGGATTAATTAGAGAATAAACATAAACAAAGGCTTCTTTACCGTTTCAACGATCTGCAGACAGTAAATGTTGGATTTCACGGGAAGACTCGACTAGGCCGACAAACCTGTTTGTTGCCATTTTCCGTAATTCTTCTTTTCTAAGTCTAACGGTTATTTCTACCATATGTTTCATATACATAAAGTTGGTAAAACTACTTTTGGGTGCTAGGACCTAAGCTCAATAGCAAAATCAACAATGGTCCTAAAACTAAGTCTTCACATAATCCATTCCAATGGCTAGCTAACCCAATGCTTCTAGCCCAATAGCTCTCTTCTATGCAACCTATAAATAAAAGTATTGATGGAATACTTACAAAATTGTTGGAAATAAGAACTTATTATACTCATTCTCTCCTCTAGATTAAAACTCTTACTCGTACACTCACAACATTCTCGAGTTGTAATTCTTGTAAGAGAAAAGTCTTGGCATCTCTCTTTCATTCAAACACTTTTGCTTACACTACTACGAGTAATCATCTATTACTACAGTTCAAAATGACCTTTTACTACGATTACTAGGCATAGTGTATGTGAGGGTAGTAGTAGGTGGGCATCTTTTACTAGGGTTCAAAACTATAGCAAAGAGAACATATTACTACGATTCATTTGTAGAACCATAGTAATAGGTAGCTATCAATACGAGTTTTAGAGAAAGAACCGTAGTAATAAGTACATCTATTATTATGGTTCTTTCACCAAAATCGTAGTAATAGCTACCTATTACTACAGTTCTACAAATGAACCATAGTAATAGGTCTGGGCCCAAAGCACCACTTTTGGCAAAATAGTTTTTAGGGGGTCCACCTATTATTACAGTTCTTACCCAATAACCATAGCAAATTTCATACCTATTACTATAGTTCTTCGGTAAGAACCACCGTAACAGTGTCTGGAATTTTGTTTTTATCATTTTCTTTTCTTTTTCATACCCCTTGTATAATTATACAACTAGAATATATACACATACATTTTGCAATCACAACCACTTACTCAACATACCACCAACAACCTCACTTATTTCACAACCTATTCATATTCACACAAGATATATATATGTATGTTATATAATTAAAAATCACAAAAATTACCAAATCAAATAATGAGGAAACAATCATTTGTAAACACCTATCTATGTGTAATTACACGTCCATACAAAAACTACCATCCCTCTCTAAGCTCATCCAGACATAGGTTCCGTATAAGGGGTAGTGGACGACTTCTTTCCCGAGACATACGAGTGACCAATGATGTAAAAGTAATTTTACGTATATTTACATCAAGTGCAACTATTAATTAAGCAAAAAAGGACATGAAATGATCAATTAAATTTTCATAAACAAATGTAACAAAGGGTGTTTACAATTAAGTACCATCTGCGGGATTAGATTCGGGATCATCGAAATTCGATGTAGAAGCCACACTCCATGTTCCCCGATTGTTTATGGCACTACAATAATCAAAATAGATTCCCAACATATGGAGAATTAATTTGTAGTTATGCAGCAAGTAATTTCACTGAAAATGAAAACTAATTTAACTAAGCAAGAGAACCTCACATTAACAGAGACAACACTTGAGATTTTTGGCTTATGTGAACCTCTCGAGTCTCCTTGGATACCGTACACTATAAGAGCACTATTTTTCAATTGGATGAAATAAATTCAAATGAAAATCATGTATTGTTAAAAATGGATACCCCAGCATGGCTGCCACACGCTCGGTCGGAGAAAGAGAAGGAAAATAGAACATGGTCGAAGGAGGATCGACCGGAACAAATGGAGGCCATATGTTAACTCGAATATGAGGAGTAACCCTCTCCCTATGATACCAATAAAATCCAAAAGGACCTTCAAACAAGATCCTTCTCTCACTCATTTAAGAATTTGGGCCCAACGATGGAAGTTGGCATACATATAAGAATTATCGAGAAATCAACAAGCAAGAATGAAAAACAACAAGAAAATGGATATAAAATCGTTGATGTAAGGGATTGGACTGTACCACGGGCGGCTCCACGAGCAGTAGTCCATGCTTTGGGCATGACTAGAATGCTCGAAAGTATGTTAACAAGCTCATTTAGGCCCATTCTGGAGCAAATTTTGAGAGTAGAAGTAAACGCAGTTGAGGGCTAACCTCAAAAATCCTATCTCATGTATTTTAGTTTGCTTAAGATTTATTCTAGCCCATGATATGGATGCCGAGAATGCGGGCCGATTCATTGAGCCGGAGAGAAATGTGAAAAGTATTCGTAAAACCATGGCTACATTTTGACGAGTCAAGTAAATCTTTTTACCCACACAAGATGAAAACTAAATATTAAAGAAAGAAAAATTTGAGCATACCTCAATGATCTTCCATAAGCCGTTTAAAGGAAGGTAGTTGGTGGAATCCGATTCGGCCGTGTATGCCACACACCAAGCACGGAGGCCCCTAATAAGGCAAGTATATGAGGGAACACCCCAATTGAGCTCCTTTATTCTATCAAGATCCACTAGGTTCGCTAAGTAGTGAACATCAATCTCAGCAGACTTGATCGGAGAAGAGGATCATGCTCAAAAGGAGAGCAAGCACAATCCAAACTTGTTGTTGAAGAGAGTGTTGAGGCTAGAAAACTTCATCCTCAAAAACCTCAAAAAGAATGGTATATTTGAAGTGATTATTATGTGGGAATCTCTTTATTACGAGACTGAAAAGGCGACAAAGGTAGTCACGGTTTTTGTATAAATTCCAGTCATAAGCTAAAGGTTCCCCCGAAAAGCCTAAACCTGGATAAAACAGATGAAATCGAAAGGAGTTATTGCCGACTCACCGAAGGGGAGGTGGAACGTGTTGGTGGTATCCCAAAACCACTCACTGATAGCTCTAATAGGATCCCTCCCCTCCTATTAATGAGATGGCGTGAAGCAATATAGAGAGGTCCCAACCCAGGATTATACATGACGTTCTTGAGAGCAAAGTGCATCCTCTCGCGAGTCTCCATAAACTTTGGGATGGCCCTACCGCTTCGAATTGAACCTTTCTACAAGACAAAATCCAACAAGGTTTTGGTTAAAGAGTTATTGTAAATGAGCAAATGAAGAGGTTTAAGCCAATTAGCTTACCGAAGAGGAGATGGCAAGTGAAAAACATGGCTTTCAGCTTCAACTAGAAGATCACTTCTATCCCATTCATTTTGCGGGCACCATTCGGCACTTTCCTGAGGAGAACATCACTAAGATGTACATTTGGTTCACTCAGATTGTAAACAATCGAAAAATCTCTCGGGTAGAAAGATCTCTCACGAAGAAGTTGTCGAAAAATTCTTAGAAGTCTACCAAAGAGAAGATGGTGTCCCAAGGTGACAACGAATTGAACAAGCTCAAGATCTTTCCAAGCTGAAACTAGATGAGCTTATTGGAAAGCTACTCGCTCATGAGCTGCACCTAGAAGAAGAGGAAGGTGAGGTTAGCACCAAAAGGAACACTGAACTTAAGGCCTCGGAAGACAGACGACAAAGTCCGAGCTCCTCGGATCTCGAAGAAGATCTCATGGCTCTCATTGCCCGAGACTTCAAGAAGATAATGAAGTACAAAAAGTAGCAAAAGAGGCCAAAACAGGAGTTCTACAAAAAAGACAAGAAAGGTAAATATTCATGCCCTTCTAAATTGTCTTTAACTAAGAACTCGGTCTGTTTTGAGTATGGCAGCAAGGAGCACATAGTCAAGGACAGCCCAAAGAGAAAGAAGGACAAAAGGAAGAAAACGGCTATAGTGGCTACCTGGGGCGATGATGACTTCTCTAAAGATGATGATTATGATGACTCAAGGTGTCTAATGGCACTAACAAACTCATAAGCTAGACTCGAGTCGACAGGTGATGATTCAAATATCGAGGAAATAAACCCTCGGGAGGTAATCAACTATTTCCTCAAGTTTTTCAAACTTGATCTTAGATATATCTTTACTTTGAAAAAACAAGTCCAATTCGATTCTTCTAATTTCAAAAAACAACTAGAGTCTCTTACTACTAAGAGCAACACTTTGAAAAAGCAATTAGAAAAACTGCGATAAAATCTAAAAGTGCTTGAGACCAAGTACTTAAGATAATGAGACTAAGTCTCGAGTACCTCAAAACAGAGAATGAGCAACCGAAAAGAAGCTCAATGAGTCTCAGGAGTTGGTTTTAAAACTCACACAAGGTTAGAAAAACCTCGATCTTTTACTTGGCTCTCGGTGTGTCTCATTTAGAAAAGAAGGTCTTGGTTACAATGCGTAAGAGAAGGATAACTCTTACAACAATCTTTTCAAAACTTATTCCAGAACTCGTTAAGTTCAAGAAGGTCGAGCATGGTCCTATTCATTCACAAAGAAAAGGGATTGAGCACAAACTATTTTTCATGAAAACCCTTCTCAACCTCTTTAAAAAAGAAAGGTTTTCAAAGAAAGGAGGCACGGACTCAGCTCTCCAAAAGGAAGACTCAAAATCATACCAAACCAAAAATATTCAAATCTGGGTTCCCAAAAGTGCTCTTTCTCATAAAAGAACCATAATAAAGAGTGTTACCGGGTTTGTAAGAGGAAGTGAGAAGGGTTAGTTTGTTTCTGTTTTGCATGTACCTTAGAAAAGCAAGGGTCAATACTACTTAGGCAATGGATGTTCACACCATATGTCCGGAGACTCAAGACTGTTCTCTAAGCTAGAACATATGAAAGGAGGAAAAGTCACATTTGGAGATAATAGTAAAGGCAAGATAGTTGGGATTGGCAAAATTGGTTAAGGAGACAACCCAGTCAGTCCAGTCTACCTTGTCAAAGGGCATAAGTACAACCTTCTCAAGCATATCTTAGTTAGGTGACAAAGGTCAAGAGGTAAGATTCACTTAGACCAACTACTTCATTTATGATGTAGTCACCAAAAACACAAAGCTCTCGGGTTTGAGGTCGGGTAGCACCTATACCATTCCTCTCTCAAATTCTAGTCAAAACTTATCATGTTTAAAAGTATCTTCGAATGATGATGCATGGACATGGCATCGTAGACTAGGTCATGTAAGCATGCATACCATCAAGAAGCTTGCATCTCATGGATTAGTTAGGGGTTTACCTGATTGTGCATTTAAGAAAGATAAAATCTGTGAAGCACGCACAAAAGGAAAGCAAGTCGGATCATCTTTTAAACCACTCAAAACTGTGTCTACATCCAAAGTACTTGAATTAATTCATATGGATTTATGTGGTGAAATTCATGTGAAAAGCTTTGACGGTAAATCATATGTGCTGGTTATTGTTAATCATTATTCAAAATTTACCTGGGTGTGTTTTCTAAAGAACAAGAATGAAGCCTTCAAAGAGTTCACTAAGATCTGCAAGAAAATTCAAGTGGAGTTTGAGATTAAGATCAAAAGAATTCGAATTGACCATAGAAGGGAGTTCTTTTACGCAGAATTTGTAGACTTCTATGACAAGAATGGCCTCTCTCAAAACTTCTCAACACCAAGAACTCTTTAACGAGAATGGAGTAGTGGAGAGAAAGAACTGAACTCTTGAAGAAATAGGAAGGACGAGATGATTGAAAATTATCTACCTTACTATTTCTGGGCTGAGGTAGTCAACATAGCAAATTATACACTCAACGGATGTCTCATCAAACCCATTCTAAAGAAGACACCCGAGTTGTACAAGGAAAAGAAGCCCAACATTTCCTATTCCTTCTTCTTTACAAAATCTATGTACATTTCAACATTCATATCATTAATAAACCTAACAATGTATTGGAAGCCTTACTTGAACCTAAATGGTTAGAGGCTATGCAAGAAGAATTAAATCAATTTGAAAGAAACCAAGTCTCGACTCTAACCAAACGACCTTCCGACCACCCAATAATAGAAATCATATGGGTTTTCAAAAACAAACTGGATGAGGAGCTTTGGTAGCCGGAAATAAGGCTAGATTAGTTGCTCGGGGATATAACCAAGAAGAGGGAATTGATTGTGGGGAAACCTTTGCACATGTTGCTAGGATTAGTGGCAATCAAAATTCTCTTAGCATTTGTATCTAGTATGAACATCAAGCTTTATCAAATGGATGATAAGTGTGCAATTCTTAATGGTTTTATTCAAGAAGAAGTTTATGTTGATCAACCCCTAGATTTAAAAATTCTCAATTTCCAAATCATGTTTTCAAGATGCAAAAGGCTTTATATGGTCCGAAACAAGCTCTCCAAGCTTGGTATGAAAGACTAAACAATTTCTTGGTTGAAAATGACTTCAAAAGAAGTCGGATTGACAAAACTCTTTTCACGAAAACCAAGGGGACTAACTTATCATTCAAATCTATGTTGATGATATTATATTTAGAGCTACTAATGAAACTCTATGTCAAGAGTTTTCTAAGTTAATAAGATAGGAGTTCTAAATGAGTATGATGGGAGAACTCGATTTCTTCCTTGGACTGCAAATCAAGCAAGAAAAGGATGGCATCTATGTCCATCAATCAAAGTACACGAAGGAGTTATTGAAGAAGTACAAACTATAAGATATGAAGCATGTAGCAACACCTATGAGTAGCGAGTACAAAACTAGACTCGGATGAGAAAGATAAACTTGCATATTAGAAACTCTACAGAGGTGCGATTGGATCTCTACTTTATCTCACATCTAGTAGACCGGATATTATGTTTAGTGTTTGCCTTTTTATAAGATTTCAAGCTAATCCTAAGGAATCACATCTCACTGCAGTGAAGAGAATCTTTAGATATCTTACAAGGGCTCAAACACTTCGTCTCCGGTATTCAAAAGACTCGGATATGATCCTCACTAGATACTCGGATGTTGATTATGCTGGATACAAAGTTGATAGAAAGAGCACATCAGGAGCATGCCAATTTATAGGCCAATCACTCATCTCCTGGCATTTAAAGAAACAAAACTAAGTTGCTCTATCAACTGCCGAGGCTGAGTACATTGCGAGATGGAGCTTGCTGTGCTCGAGATTCCCTGGATCAAGCAAGACTTGAAGGATCTAGGACTAACATTCACATCTATCGCGATCAAATGTGACAATCAAAGTGCAATCAACATCACTAAGAATCCTGTTTAGCACTAAAAAATGAAACACATTGAGGTCGAGTATCATTTTTTAAGAGACCATTCTGAGAAAGGTGATATTGAACTTGAATTTATTCCTACAAAATTTCAATTACCTGATTTTTTCACTAAACTTCTTAATGAAGATAAGTTTTGCTTTATTAGGAATAAACTTGGCATGTTAATTGCGTGATTATCCGAGTTAATGCATGAGTTATTCCACTCGATTGATTGTTATATGCTTTGAGTGAATAAAAAATGGATTAGTTGACACGGAATGAGTTTGAGCTATCGGTTATGAATTTTCGTAGTGTGTTATGAGTCACACAGACACATCATTAAGTCGGACTCAATTTATTAGCAAACCGAACATCAAAATTATGGGATCATCTCTTGAAAAATGGAGAATCTCATAAATGTTTTCGAAAATCCTTTCTTCTCTCTCTCTCTCTCTCTCTCTCGTCACGCGATCACTAAGAAGAACTAGCCGTTAGAAGAAAGCTGCTTAGGAAACTAGTCATTACTCGCAGGGAGACTCAACGGTCTTATAACCTTTGCTTGGTAGGCTGAGTCAAAATGGTGGTTCTTCAATGAAAGCATTTATTCTATAAGTAGCACTACTTTGATTTCACTCATTCACTTTGCCTACCTATTGCTCATACTCTCACTCTCTTTGCTCTCATACTTTAACTCTTGCACTCAAACTCTCTCTCTGTTTCTCGATCATCTATGCTCTTTACTCTCTTTCTCTTTACTCTCAAACTCTCTTTATCTCTTCCAATATGCCTAAGAGAGGTTTAGCCATGGAGGGAGGTTCGACAACAAAGAAGGCCATAACTAAATCAACTCGATTTGAGGCTGCCCAAGTAAAGGGAAAAGCCCCTCACTCGGAAGACTTAAAAGTCTTAGTTGCTTAGCACCTCTTTATTGATGACAAATTTTTCTCCAAAACCTCTTTCTCCTAGATCAAACCTTCTCTCAAAATAGGTATCTTCAATTATCTATCTTTTTGTGATTACATTTACCCGTAACTCGTTATTGAGTTCTATTCCCATATGACAGCTAGAGATAAGTGATCTCTTTTGTCGTTTAAGGTAAGGTGGTTCGTATCAACCTTGCTCTACTTCACAAACTCTTTGATGTGAAGTCTCTCTTTCTCAATTGTAACCCTATCCCCTTCAATAAAGTCGCGGATGACTTCTTTGATAAATACGCTAAAGGAATCCATCAGTCCGGAAAGAATTCTTCCATGACTCATATGACTTCGAAGCCGGACTTACGTGCTTCATTCCGATGAGAACCTTCTTCTCCTACTTTCCCTCAAAAGAGAACCCTAATAGCAAAGTTCTCAAGGTTCTTTTTGACATTCCGGAGGGGTATGATGTTCACCTCTTTTCATTTTTCTGGAACATATTACTTCTGTTCCATCTAACCAAAAGAAGACTCCTTATCCCTTTAGAGCTCTTGTTTAATCTGTTTCTACTCGATCCAGGGCGGAACTTTCTTCTAACCTAAACAAGTGCCTAAAACCTTCCGTCTGTTTTAGCAGAGATGAAATCATTGGACTTGGATATCAAGAAATCTAACCCGGTGTCTAGGTTCACTCGAACTAGCACCTCCTCCTCCCCCACCTCGGACTCGGATTGGTCCCGAGGTTCCACTTCTTCTTGTTGGACCATCTACTTCTCCGCCTGCCCCTTCTATTAAACTCCTTCAAAAGGTGGCCACTCAGTTTGTCTCTATGGCTAAAGAGTTACAAATAACTCGGGGGCCTTGCAAGCTTTCTTGCCACTGATGACTCGGAACCAAAGCCGGGCTCGGACTCAAATTGAGCAAAGTCAAGCCATGATTGTCAAGCTCAAGGAGGTTATTCAACAACACCAACAACAAATCCACCACTCCAAGAAAGAAGGTCCAAGGCAGCGAGGACTCAAAATTTGAAGAAGAATAAACTACAAAGTCATCCACTTATTTTAAGTCCGAGGCGGAAGAAGGATAAGGAGAGGCTAAAGGAGAAGTTGAAGGAGACAGAGAAAAGGAGGTTGAAGCAGTTCCATCTTAGGGTAAGGGCGACAAAGAACCCGAGGTGATCTCCTCATATCACACTCGGACTACCTCAAAAGAGGCTGGCGATACGGGCTAGTCTAAGGCCCCTACCTTAGAACCACAACCTACAGGCAGCATTTGCTGAGGCCTTAGAAGGAGAAGAAGTTGCGGAAGATCTACCTCGGCACGCAGACGAGTCATTCCACTACCCGATCTACCACTCGTTATTGCCCCTCGCCAAATTGTCTCTACTCAAGGCTACGGGCATAGGCGCAATCTGTCGCTCTTCTACTTCTCGCCGATTGCTCCTCCTCCCTCTTAATTTCAAAATTTTGTTTTAATTTTGTCCAACATATTTTGTACTTAGTTGTTCTTTCCTTCCTCTTTTTGTTATTTTTACTAAAATTCATAGGGGAGAGAAAAGATAGAAAATAGAGATGTTTGGTTCAGGGGAGTAATTTCTTAGTTTGTTATGTAATTACTTAGACTATTTAATGAAACAAGGAAACGTCTTGTGGATCGTACCTATTTACGAGCATATTTTCATACTTACTCGATATATTTTTCTTTATTCCGTAACAAGTATGCTTTGATTACTTCAAGAAGCATATTCCGAGTTGTATATGATATGAGTTGAGTTGTTCAATATTCGTTATTATTTTTCTTGCTCCGATCAACACACAATGAAAACTTAACTCTCGGAACTTATTAGTTTATATCTTAAGTATGGAATGCCTTTCATCAAAACGGGGTGATTGAAGACTCGGGTATAACGCTCTATCTCTCTATAGTTTTGATTCTAAGTCATTCTAAGCTTTTGAGAAACTCATATTTAAGTTTTCATTATTTTCTAACCCACTCGAAACCATCTATCAAGCATAAAACTCTTAACCGGGTTTCGACTAACTAAGAAATAACTCGGAACAACGTCATGAGTAAATAATTTCATAAACACCTTAAATTCCGAGTATTAACTTAGTGTTCAAACTAAAAATGAATTACAACGTTAATTCTACCTTCTAAGTCAAGTATATTTAATGAAATTATTTACTTGATCAAGTTTATGTATTCCGATTCTTTATTCTTACTAACTTTATCATTTTAAGGATTGACTTAAGATGGAATTTGAACCTAATGAATATTAGACTCGGAAAATTCCATTCTTTTACGTTGAAGATAATTAAGTGCTTAAATACTTTGAATTAATTATTATCTTTGCCTAATTTTGGACCAAAGTATTTTTATACTTTGAGTACCACTTTGATTTGCTTTTACATGTTGACTAAAGTAGCCTAATCTATTTTTGAAAAGCAAAAGCAACAGGTTTCTAGCCGTTAAACACCAGTAGAGAGAAATCAGCAATTTCTAGACATGGCTCAAACACCGTGTCGTGGTCGTTTGTTTCCAAATCTGGTAAACTTCAACTTTGAGTCTAATAGTTGTTTCCACCCCAGAATTTAGTCACAACTAGAGGGATGGACAACTTTTAAGCCAAGGACCACCACACAACGTTCATATTACAACAAATCCTTTTACGAGTGACTCGGACTAGCCGTTACAACGGCTATTGAAGCTCACCAATCTAGAACAAATCTCAACAGCTAATTTACCCTGCTCAAGTATAGAAGCCGCTCTACAAGACTTGAAGCTTGCTGAACACATTACTTAACACTTACTTAGTGCATAATTACTCAATCTTTAGTTTACAACTCTAATTTTGTAATTCTTACTTTCCGAGTTGTAAAAAGAAAAAGACTTGTAATCACTTCTACTCTTTGTACTTTCTTCTAAGTCCTTTGACTGAGCTGTAGGGGTTAACTCAGCTCGGTTGTCCCTAACTATAAAGGGTATCTCGGTTAGAAAGTACTAGATCGGATAAGGGAATTTCGAGTCTAGGAACCTTGTAATTGTATTGTATAAGGGTGTAATTCAATGAAGAGTCTGTCCTTGTATTTTGTGGATTGAAAATAGTGGATTTGACTTGGTGCTTGGATTAGCACTATCCGTGGTTTTCACGCCCAGCGAGGTTTCCACGTATTTTTTGTGTATCGCACTTTCTTAGTCCAATCTAGGCTCGGAATTGTTTTTTAAGTTTGTTCTATGCGGTTTTGATCTTTAATTCTCAAAAATCTTCCATCACCCTATTCACCCCTCCTCTAGGGTGACTTAACCTCTGCAAGAGCTAACCTTCATGGACTCTTCTTCTCACCTCTACTCGTTATCCGAAAATCCAGCCTTTATCCACCTCTCTTCTTCGACTTTTCTTCAAACTCTTTTCGCCTTCATCTTCATAGTCGGATCCACGAAGGAAACCAACCTCCTTTAAACTCTTATTCCGCTTCTTTAGATAGCCATCCATGAAAAGACTAACGCCATCTCCATCTTGTTCCTCAACCAAAATCCTATCTCTTCTCTTCCTCCACGCAAGCAAATGAAGCCCGAAATCAAATCCATGTCAATCTTTACCTTTAACCTTCTACTCGGGACTCTATCCCTAACTCCAGCATGAGGATTCATGAGCAAGCGAGGGCAAGAACAAGCATTTAAAAAACCAAACGGCGGACGACAAGAGCTAACTCGCGAGGCACAAATTTAGGGTTAGATTTCCAGCTTTTTTAATTCGAAAATTTTAATTCTAGTTCTCCAGTTTTAGTTTTTAGTTTCGAAAATTTCAGTTGTAGTTTTTTTTTTTTTTTAGTTTTCAGTTTTAGATTTTAGTTGAGAGTAATTGTTCTTGAGGCTGTATTTTAAGTGTTGGGTTGTTTTTGGTATTGAATTTACTGAGGATTATTCAGTTAAAATCTAAGTATTTGAATCAATTGTTCACAGTTCAAATTTGTTGGTATGAATTCTTAACTTTTGCTATTTCAATTCTGTTAGTTTGATTGTGATTAGTTAAGTTTGACGCTCCGATACTTGCACTCGAATTTAGTTGATTCTCTGGTTTAGTTAAAACTGTTGTACCTTGATTTTCCGATTTGCTCGTAACCATTTAATCTTGTTCGTTAAATCTAGTAGATTAGTGAATTGAGTAATTGAGGATTTAATTTAGTTTTGATATGCTCGGTAATTTTCGATAAATGAATTTTAGATCGTTGTTGAGTAATGTTAGTTTAGTTTATGCTAGTTTCACATTTTAAGTTTTTTAGTTGTGTTTGCAATCTCAATTCGATTTAGTTCTATCCTCGTGGTTGGACAAACATCCCGCTGTAGGAACCACGGCCTCGAGCCCACACCGGATCGGGCCGAGCTTCCCATGTTACCTTGGCGTAAGGCTTTTAGAAAAGTTGGAGAATGATTTTAGGTTTTGAAGATGTCTTTTAGAAAGTGGGGATGAATCTTTTATTAAGATTTCGAGTTTTATTAAGTCTAATTTAGACAAAGTTTGGATGCTCGGTTTTATTAATTGTTGTAGTTTTATAAATTATTTTCAGAATTCCCGAGGATATTATTTACTAATTCAAGGATAAACAAGATTAGGGTTTTAGTTTTGTTGTGAGGCTTTAGGGCTAGATTGGCGTGAAAACACCAATCTGGACCAATGCCTCACGTGCCTACCACTCGGTGCAGGCAGCGGCCTACACCCGGTGGTGGCGGGCACCGCCGGAGGCCACCGATGAGGAAATCAGCCTTGGCCTCTACCCCGGTGGGCATATCCAAAACCTATCTTTTTACCCTGTAAATAGAAAATAACCGGGATGCGGATTTAATAAGAATAAAGCATAAAAGGGAGCTACCTGTCGGTGTTTAGGATAAAAACTAACAAAAAAAAATTGCAAGCCACAAATTTAGTATGGGAAAACTAAGACTAAAAGAGGCTAAAATTGACTCCATCGGTCTATGAATCGAGAATCAAATTCGGGCGAGAGTAGGAAATGTAGGGAAAACCCTTTCGTTCCGCACGTCGGAAGACGACCATTACTAGTTCGAGTAGTGAATTAAGATAATGCGCTACACACAAACATACAATATGCTAAAACGATAAATAAAAGCAACCAAATGGAAATATAGGAAATATAGGAAAAGCATTAAAGAAAGCGGTAAAGAAAGCGAAAAGAAAAGAAAATAGGAAAATTAAAATATTACATCCAAGCAGGGAAGAATTAAAAGAACAATTATATCTCATTAGTACACAATACAAAAAGTGGTAAATAAAGCATAAAAATAATAAACTTTTTGAAGGCCGCACGATTGCCCCGAGGTTGTCCGCCCTTGCTAATATGGATCTCTACGCTAGGTCTCTTGATGCAACGATGACAAACGAAAGAAAAAGGGCTTGTTTTTGTGAACTGTGTATGTAGGGAGTAGCAAAGATCAGTTGAATAGATCAAAATAATTAAATATTCTTCAGCTCTTTGCACGGATTCAACGGCGGTAAGCGAGAGAAGAGATGAATGGTTGATAGTAATTTGGGCAGAGTAACGTTTAGGTATGAGTGCTCCGGTTAGCTTTCCGGAGCATTACGCATAGAAGAAAGCCATTATGAGAATGAGAACCAAGGCTCTCTATTAATAAGAGAGGACCTAGGTCACAAACGACCTAGGGTTTGCCCTCGGTCAACCGTCAAAGCACTCCGCAAATAAACCGAGCCGAATCTCATAAGATTGAACCGGATAAGGAAGCGATAAAACCAGATAGAACTCGGTTTACAACGCCATCCAACCGGGCGTTCCTAGGGTTTCGTGCCCTACCATGTCTCCAAGGGATTCGCGAAGCCAAAACGCAGTGTTTCACTTAATCTTCGGGGTGGCGAGCGCTAGCCACGACGTCGTTTTGAGGGGAAAAGCTCCTAGTGTCGTGTGGACTGTCTCGTGGAGCTTAAACACAGCACTTAGATGCTTGTGATCATGAAATCCAATGCTTGAACACCATCTTCGAGTCTTCGACTCCTTGTCCGATTGGACAAAGTAAAATGCGTATTCCGAACTTGGAATTTCCCGGCATACAGACAATAGACTCTATTGTCTCGGAAGACTTACTCTAAGAAAACTCAAGAGTAGTACTCAATCTAATGAGACTGAGTCTAAGTTACTCGAAGAGAAAATGAGCATCCGAAACAAAAGCTCAATGAGTCTCAAGAGCTTGTTTTGAAATTTACTCAAGGTTAAAAAACCTTGACATGCTCTTAGGCTCTCAGTGTGTCTCCTTCAGGAATGAAGGACTTGGTTTTAACAAAGAGGAGGAATCTAATTCCTACTTAAATCGTTTCAAAAGGATTCCGAAGCTGTGAAGTTCGGGAAGGCTGAGCATGGTCCTATTTTCATAAAAATGAAAGGAGGACTCGAGCCCGAATCGGTTTCGAAGAAAACCTTCCTCACCTGTTTATAAAAGAAAAGATTTTCAAAAGAAAGAGACACAAACTCGGCTTTATAAACGGAAGACTCGGAATCATACCAAACCCAAAGTTATTCAAATATGGGTTCCCAAAAGTCTTCTTCCTCGGAAAATGACCACAGTAAAGGGAGTTACTTGGTTCGTTAGAGGAAGTGAGAAGCGTTATTGTGTTTCTAGACTCTTTTTGGTACAAACTTGTTAACATCTCGAATAAGAACAAACGAATCCCACCGACCTGTTATTAGTGAGCGATTAGTGAGCGATTTTCATGAGCTTCCGTAGCTTTTATTAATTCTTTAGGGATTTCTTATTCATCATTAGTGGCAACACAATTAAAAGCAAGAGGAGGCAAGGAGTTAGCAGAAAGGCTCATTTTATTGAATGAAGCAAAGAATACATCATAATCGGAGGTTGAAGACATAGAACTACAAATGACATAATTAGGAAAAGAATTGGAAATAACAGAAGGAGAAATATAAGCCCTACTACTAGACTTAAAAGAGGATGCACTCCTAGGCTGACAGCAAATTCTTGGCCCTCCTTGGTGTCAATCCAAGTGACATGCTTGGATCCTTCAATATCAACGTTGGTGATAAACCTAAACGGATCGAAGCTGCGGGTGCGACATAGTTCGTGAAAGTACCAAGACTGAATTCCCTTCTAGGTTACCCTCTTGTCCGAACGGAAGAATGAAAAGATTGTTCCTAGTGAGGTTGGTCCAGTCTGGTGTGGACTGTCCCCTTTCAAAGAGGTAGGGTGCCTCCTTTTCTAGAATATAGCGATCAATGAAAATCTCCAAACCAGGTACTAGGATGCCCTTTTCCTTGATATAATAGGACTCAGGAAAACCATAATAAGGGAAGTTGTCTCCTTCTCTTAGGAACATCCCATTCAAAGTATCGGGAAAAGGCTTGATAGGGTAGACTGTGTGTGGTGTAGTCCTCTTTGTCTAAATTTTCCACTTGGCTTGAGCTATTTCCTTAGCGGTAGGTTGACAGCCACATCCAAAATTGTAGTTATTAGTGGGTTCAAGAGGTGGAAAAGTAGGGTGGTATGCCCTTCGGCTCGTAGCAAGACCGAGAAAATACCCCTTTTCCTAAGCATCGAATGGACACTAGGGTTTGCATAAGGATTAAAGTTAAGAGGTGCTTCATCCTTTTCTAAGGCGACGGCAGTTTCGAATCCATGCGGTTTCTCGCCATTAGCATCGTATTCGATCTCAACTATGAATTCTTTAGAAGTGATAGTAGCACAAAGGTTAACCCCGTTGAAAGTCATAACTTGACCTTTGATGATCATTTTAAGTTTCGATGCGAGTGTACGGGGCATCGCCCGATGATCACATAACCAAGGGCGTCCTAGGAGTAGATTGAAGGTAGTTAGGATATCTAGGACTTGGATTTCGATGTTCCTCTCTACTAGCCCTACGTTGATTGGCAAGGTCACTATTCCCAAGACTGTTCTTTTGGAATTATCGTAAGCTTGAAGATGGATGGTCCGTTTAGAGAGTTGTTGCTCCCTAATTCCTAACCTTCCAGCGGTTTTGCAGGGACATACGTTTACCGTTGATCGATTGTCTACCAAGGTTATGGGAACAAACTTGTTGATGCAAGTTATGGTTAAGGAAAGGGCATTGTTATGTGCAACGCCTTCCCCGGGAGATCCTTCGATCAAAGATAATAGTTCCATCCCCACCGTTAACCAATCCTACCACTTCCTCGGCGTAGTTTCCGGAGAGACCTCGGTCTTGCTTGAGTGCATCAATCAAGGCCTGTCTATGTTTCGGGAAGTAGATATTAATTGCTAGATTGAGATATCCCCACTCGTTAAGGACTTTTACCGTCTCCCCAAAATCTTCTTCTTCTAAGGGTGGTGTGCCCCGTAAGTCGTCACAATTGTTGTGATTGTAACTTCTCATTTCGTAGACATCTTCTTCATCACTTACCAACAGCCCTTGGACGTCTGGATCTAATGCGGGTAAGCTAAGAAGTGGTTTAGACTTGTTAACATCTCGAATAAGAACAAACGAATCCCACCGACTCGGAGTGGGTTTAATGAAAATGGCTAACGTGCCACTAAAAGCATTCTTATTGTTGCTTGGTTTCTGGGTAGTCTTAGGTAAGGGTAGTTAGCCATTTCAAAACATGCTTTGTAGTTTGTTCTTGAATGTCCAACACTCGTTCGGTATCATGTCCCGCGTCTTAATTTTTTGATTGTTTCGCAGTTTCTTATTCTCGCTCTAATGGGTGGCAATTCTATCTTTCCCTTCTCCAAGAGGCGATCAAGGGCTTTGGTATAATTAGTATCAATAGGAGTGTAATTAGTATACTTATTGAGGGCATTGACATCTGCACCTCGCTAGCATTGCTCGTATTGGAGGTTTTCTTAGAATGATAATCACCTCTATACCCGATCGCGACTTTTGTGGTCGTGGTAGATAGCTCTTCTTTTATCAACAAACCAGCATCTCTAAGGGTTGAAAAGTTCATCATAAGAAGGAATTTGAGGTGCTAGTTGTAATTGGGCTGAAGGTTTTTCACAATGATGCTAACTTGATCTTTCTTAGAGTGTCAATTAACCATGTGCATTGCCTTCACTCTCCATCCAGTGAGGAAATCTATGAAGCTCTCCTTCTCTCCTTGCTTGATTAATTCCAAGTCTCTAAAAGTAATAGGTAGATCAGTGTTATAGGAGTATTGATGGAGGAACTCCTTGCACGGATCGATCCAGTGGGCAACCTTGCATGGGTCCACCGTGTTATACCACTTCATTACATCGGTGTCAAACGTCCAAAGGAATGTGGTAAGTGTCTTCGGGAATGTTCTTAAGAGTCATTACTCCTAAGAAGTTACGTACGCTGAAGACTCAGACTTTACATGAAAAACATTCTAAGTACTATCAAGGAATCGAGTACAAACTTCATCTCTTGTAAGTTTTGATTTCAAGTCATTCTAAGTGTTATAGAAACTTTTCGAGTGACATAGAAACTTTTGTGAATGTTACGAAACCACTCGCATAAGTTTTTCATTTGTTTCTAACCGACTCGAAAGCATACTCTTGCTCATCTTTTCACATTTGTAGTTCCGAGTCACTCGGACAACACTCAGATTTATCGCATGTTCAAACACTCGCTCTAACACGCTTAAACACAGGTCCGACTTCATATTCCAAGTTTAGGTGAATTACATCATTAGTTTATCTCTTCTAGTCGGCTTGTTTTGTTTAAACGTTATCTGTCTAGATCAAGTATTTTTACTCGATATTCTTTATCTAACTTGATCTTTCTCCGGACAGGACTCGGATGGAATTTGAGTATAATGAATATTAGACTCGGAAAATTCCATTCCTTTCCGACTTGGATAATTATGCACTTAATTATCTTAATTAAATTATTATCTGTGTCTAATCTTGGACAGAAGTATTTTGTACTTTGAGACCCAAAATTTGATTTACTTTTGTAGGTTATCTAAATGAGGTTATCCAACTTTTGAACTAAAAATGTAACCGGCTTTAAGATGTCAAATCACCGATGAGACAAGGCTTTTTCTACTTCGACCAAGGCCCGTAAATTGTGTCAAGGTTGTCTGTTTCCAAAGCTGGAAATCTTCAACGCTAAGCTCAACGGTGGTTTCCACCTTACTTTTCGGACACCACCAGTGGATTGGGATATCCTAAGAAGTCAAGAGCTGTTGCACAATGTTCACATCTCAATGGATCTTTTCCGAGCGACTCAAAAGAACCGTTACAACGATCACAAAACACTTATAATCGAAGCTACTCACAACGGCTAATCTACTTGGTCATGTATATATAGAAGCCAACCCTCAAGACTTGAAGATTGTTGGAACCATTGTCAATACACATACTTAAGCGAAAGTCTTTGTATTCATATTCAATCTTCTACTTACAACTCCAACTCGTACTTAACATCCTTCCGAGTTTTAAGGTCTTATAATCGAGTCACAAACTCGTATTCTTACTTTCGAGTAAGGTCCCTTGACTGAGCTGTAAGGGTTAACTCAGCTCAATTGTCCCTAACTGTAAAGGTTACCGCAGCTTAAGAAGTACTAGATTAGATAAAGGAACTTCTAAGTCTAGGAAAATCTTGTAAGGAATTGCCTAAGGAAGCAATTCTGGTTGAGTCTTTCTACTGTATTTTGTGGATTCAAAATAGTGGATTTGATTTGGTGCTTAGATTAGCACTGACCGTGGTTTTCTCGCCCTAGGAGGGTTTCCAAGTATTTTCTAAGTTAACACTTTTCCGAGTCAAATCTAGGCTCGGATCTGTTTCAAAGTCAATTTTAGAATTTAATCTTGCAGTCTTTATTCAAATTTGCTCATTACTCTATTCACCCCCTCTAGGGTGATTAATTCTCTCCAAGAGCAAACCTTCAATTGGTGTCGAGCCTAGCCTTTCGGAAAGATCTAACCATCCAAAGGCCTAAAGATCAAATGGCTCGGAACAATGGAGAGTTTGATGAAGCAAGATCTTCCAGCAGACCACCAAAGTTTAAAGGATAAAATTTTGTACACTTGGAAGAAGCTCATGGAATGCTTTCTACAGGATCACGATGAAGATGTATGGAACATCATACAAGAAGGCAACTACATTCCAATGAAGACGGAAGAAACAAGACTCATGCCTAAAGCAAAGGTCGAGTATGAAGACTCAAACTTTACAGGTATATCATTCGAGTACTATCAAGGAATCAAGTATAAATTTCATCTCTTGTAAGTTTTGATTACAAGTCATTCTAAGTGTTTTAGAAACTTTTCCGAGTGATTTAGAATCTCTTCGAGTGTTATAAAAATTATTGCATATGTTTTCACTTGTTTCTCACTGACTCGGAAAGTATACTCTTGCTTATCCTTTCATACATAGTTGTGAGTCACTCGGACAACACTCGGACTTATCACATGTTCAAATAGTTCCGAGTCACTCGGACTTACAGCGTTAATTCATCCTTCTAAGTCAGCATGTTTTGTTTGAACTGCGTTTGTCTAGATCGAGTCTCATTACTCCGATATTCTCTATCGGACTTGTTTTACTTCTAGATTGACTCAAATGGAATTTGAAGTATAATGGATATTAGACTCGGAAAATTCCACTCTTTCAAGACTCGAGATAATTAGGCACTTAATTATCCTAATTAAATTATTATCTCGTGTCTAACCTTGGACCAAAGTATTTTATACTTTGAGAACCAAATTGATTTACTTTTGTAGGTTATCTAAACGAGGTTATCCTATTTTTGAAATACAAAACTAACCGACTTCAAGCGGTCAATCACCAGCAGACAAGGCTTTTCTACTTCGACCAAGGCCCGGACACTCGCGTCGAGTTGTCTATTTTCAAAGCTGGAAATCTGCAACGCCTAGCTCAACTGTGATTTCCACCCTAGTTTTTAGACACCACCAGTGGATTGGGACATCCAAAGGAGTCAAGAGCCGTTACCCAACGTTCACACTCGAACGGATATTTTCTAAGTCACTCGGAAAAACCATTGTAACGGTCACAAAGGACTTCTAATTAGAAGATAGTCACAATGGCTAATCTACCTGGTCATCTATAAATAGAAGCCACTTCACAAGATAAGAAGATTATTGAACCTATTGCTGAAATTATCTCTCTTTGTATAATTCTCATTCAATCTTCTACTTACAACTCTAACTCGTACTTAACATCCTTCCGAGTTGTAAGGTCTTGTAATCGAGTCACAAACTCTTATTCTTACTTTCCGAGTAAGGTCCCTTGACTGAGCTGTAAGGGTTACCTCAGCTCAGCTGTCCCTAACTCGTAAAGGTTACCTCGGTTAGGAAGTACTAGATTAGATAAGGGAACTTCGAGTCTAGGAAAATCTTGTAAGGAATTTCCTAAGGGAGCAATTCTGGTTTAGTCTTTCTACTGTATTTTGTGGATTCAAAATAGTGGATTTGACTTGGTGCTTAGATTAGCACTAACCGTGGTTTTCTGCCCCAGGAGGGTTTCCACGTATTTTCCGAGTTAACAGTTTTCGAGTCAAATCTTGGCTAAGACTGTTTCAAAGTCGGTTTTAGAATTTAATCTTCCAATCTTTATTCAAATTTCCTCATCACCCTATTCACCCCCGCCCTCTAGGGTGACTTAGTCTCTCCAAGAGCAAACCTTCAATTGGTATCGAGCCTAGCCTTTCGGAGAGGATCTAACCATCCAAAGGTCTAAAGATCAAATGGCTCGGAACAATGGAGAGTTCGATGAAGGAAGATCTTTCAGCAGACAACCAAAGTTCAAAGGATCTAACTTCATGCACTAGAAGAAGCTCATGGAATGCTTTCTGCTGGATCACAATGAAGATGTTTGGAACATCATACAAGTGGGCAGCTACATTCCAATGAAGATGGTAGAAACAAGACTCATGCCTAAAGTAAAGGCTGAGTACACTACTGTAGAAGCAAAGAAGTTCATTAAGAACTTTAAGGCAATGAACATTCTGATGTATGCCATTAGCTCAAAAGAATACAACCGAGTGTCGACCGTGACAAAGCCAAAGAAGTGTGGGACATGCTTGTCAACATTTATGAAGGCATAAGCCAAGTCGGACAAGCGAAGATAAGTCAATAACTTCACAAGTACGAGCTATTCAAGATGGAGCCGAAGAGAACATCACTCGGATGTTCATCCGCTTGACTGAGATTACTAACAATCTCAAATCTCCGGGTAGAAAGATTTCCCACTAGGAAATGTGCGAAAGATACTCGAAGTCCGCCCAAGAGAAGATGGGGTCCCAAGGTGACAACCATCGAAGAGGCTCGAACCTCGTCCTTACCGAAGCTAGACGAACTCATTGGGAAGCTACTCACCCATGAGATCCACTCGGAAGAGGAGGATGCAGAGGTCGAGTACTAAAAAGAACATCGCACCGAAGGCCTTAAAAAACAAAGAAGCAACTCCGAGTTCCTCCGACTCGAAGAGGATCCCATGGCACTTATCGCGGAGGTTTCAAAAAAAATGATGAAGCACAAAAGATGGGATAAGAAGCCAAGAGAAGAGTTCTATAAGAAAGACAAGAAGGATAGAAAAGGTAAACATTCTTCCCTTCAAAGTTATCTTTAACTAAGAACTCCGATCTGTTTTGAATGCGGCAGCAAGGAACACATAGTCAAAGACTGTCCCAAGGGAAAGAGGGGCAGAAAGAAGAAAAAGGCTATGATGGCCACTTGGAGTGATGAAGACTCATCAAAAGATGATGAGGACTTAGATGATTCAAAGTGTTTGATGGCACTCTTAGACTAAGAAGTCGAATCGAGTCGAGCTAAGATCACTCGGACAGTGAGGAAACAAATCCTCGGGAGGTAATTGAATACTTCCTCAAATTTTCCAAAGTTGATTTAGCTAAATGTATCTATGCTTTGGAAGAAAATTCCAATTCTAATTCTTCTCAATTTAAAGAACTTGAGTTTGTTACTTCGAGAGCATCTCTTTGAAAAATGAAATAGAAAAACTCATACATACTCTAAGAGAACTCAAGACTAGAGCTCAATCTAATGAGACTGAGTCTAAGTCACTCGAAGAGAAAATGAGCATCCGAAGCAAGAGCTCAATGAGTCTCAAGAGCTTGTTTTGAAATTCACTCCAGTCGAGAAAAACATTGAAATGCTCTTAGGGTTTTAATGTGTCTCCTTCGAAAAAAAGGACTTGGTTTTAACAAAGAGTAGGAATCCAATTACTACTCGGAACTTTTCAAAAGGATTCCGAACCGTGAAGTTCGGGAAGGCTGAGCACGGTCCCATTCATAAGAATGAAAGGAAGATTGAGCCTGGACCAGCTTACAAGAGAAAACCTTCTCCTCCTGTTTATAAAAGGAAAGAGTTTCAAAAGAAAGAGACACGGACTCGGTTTTCTAAAAGAAAGACTCGGAATCCGACCAAAACCAAAGTTATTCAAATTTGGGTTCCCAAGAGTCTTCTTCCTCAAAAGGACAACAGTAAAGGGAGTTACTTGGGTTCGTTAGAGGAAGTGAGAAACGTTAGTTTGTTTCTGCAGGTGGCTCGAGAAAGAAAAAGGGCATTAGTACCTAGACAATGGATGCTCACGTCATATGTCGGAAATCCAAGACTCTTTTCCGAGTTAGAAGAGTACAAGGGAGGCAAAGTCACATTTGGAGATGACAGACAAGGGCAAGATAATTGGGATAGGCAAGATTGGAAAAGGAGACAATCTGGTAAGCCCAGTCTACCTTGTTAGAGGATTGAAGTACAATCTACTCAACATCTCTCAATTATGTGACAAAGGTCAAGAGGTAAGATTCACTCGGACCAACTGTTATATTTTCAATGATACTACCAAGGAGACCAAGCTCTCGGGTAAGAGATCAAGTAACACCTACATTATTTCTCTTTCGACCCAAATCGGAATTTATCTTGCTTAAAAGAATCTCTACATGATGATTCATGGACATGGCATCATAGATTACGTCATATTAGCATGCATACCATTAAGAAGATTGCTTCTCATGGTTTAGTTACAGGATTGCCTAACTGTGCATTTAAGAAAGATAAAATCTATGAAGCATGCACAAAACGGAAACAAGTCGGATCATCTTTCAAATCTCTGAAAACTGTTCCACATCCAAGGTGCTTGAAATGTTGCATATGGATTTATGTGGTGAAATCCCCGTCAAGAGTCTCGGAGGTAAATCATATGTGCTTGTGATTGTTGATGACTACTCACGATTTACCCGGGTTTGTTGTCTTAAGCACAAAAATGAAGCTTTCAAAGAGTTCAAGCAAGCTCGTAGGAAAATCCAAGTTGAGTCTTAGACTCGGATCCGGAGAATTTGAACCGACCATGGAAGGGTGTTAAACTACTCGGAATTTGAAGAGTTTTGTGATAAGAATGGCATCTCCCACAACGTCTTAGCACTAAGAACTCCTCAACAAAATGGAGTAGTGGAGAGAAAGAACCGGACTCTTGAAGAAATAGGAAGGACAATGATGATTGAACATGATCTACCCTACTATTTCTGGACTGAGGTAGTTAACACAGACAAACTACACCTTGAACAGATGCTTCATCGGACCCATCTCGAAGAAAGCTCCATACGAGCTCTACAAATGGAAGAAACCCAAAATTTCATACTTCAAACCCTTTGGATGTAAGTGCTTTGTTCACAACAATGGTAAGGATCACTTGACCAAGTTTGATGCTCGGTCAGATGAAGGTATTTTTCTTGGTTATTCATCTCATAGCAAAGCATATCATATTTTCAATAAAAGAACTAACAAAGTGGAAGAAAGCACCCACGTTGTTTTTGATGAGATTGAACAGGAAAAACCAAGTGAGTCAACATTCTCGGATCTGAAGCTCAGCAGAGATGATGACCTTGATAAAAATGACCTCATTAAGAATGAAATCAAGGTCACTCGGAACAAAGTGACTCGGAATAACTCGACATAGAATGAGACAACTCAAGAGCCAACTCAGAGTGTTGAAGGTCAATTGGATGAACAAGCTCAATCAGAATAGACTTCGAAGATCAACCAATTCAACCTACAGATCTGGTAAACTAGAGAACAGGCAGAGCATTCAAATATGCTTCGAGCGACCCACTCGATTGTCTAATATCAACAGTGGGGTAAGAACTTGTTGCTCTCTACAAAATCTATGTGCATTCACTGCATTCATTTCATTAACTGAACCCAGAAATGCACTAGAGGCCCTAAATGAACCTGAATGGGTAGAGGCCATGCAAGAGGAACTTAATCAATTCGAGAGAAACCAAGTCTAGACTCGACCAAATGACCTTCGACCACCCAGTCATAGGAACCAAATAGGTTTTCAAGAACAAACTGGATGAAGGTGGGTTGGTAGTTAGAAATAAGGCTAGACTTGTGGCTCAAGGTTACAATCAAGAAGAAGGGATTGATTATGGGGAAACCTTTGCACCTATTGCCGAATTGAAGCTATTAGAATCTTATTGGCATTTGCATCTAGCATGAATATCAAAATTGTATCAAATGGATGTTAAATGTGCTTTTCTAAATGGTTTCATTGAAGAGGAAGTCTATGTTGAGCAACCCCTGGATTTGAAAACTCAGAATTTTCAAATTGTGTTTTCAAATTGTAAAAAGCTCTCTATGGTCTTCAACAAGCTCCTAGAGCTTGGTATGAAAGACTCGACCAATTTATTGGTTGAAAATGACTTTAGAAGAGGTCAGATTGACAAAAATCTTTTTATAAAAACCAAGGGGAAAGACTTTCTTATTGCTCGGATCTATGTTGATGACATAATTTTTGGAGCTACTAATGAAATTCTATGTCGAGATTTTTCGAGTTAATGAGACATGAATTTCAAATGAGTATGATGGGAGAACTCAATTTCTTCCTTGGTCTACAAATCAAACAAGACAAAGATGGCATGTATCTCCATCAATCAAAGTATACCAAGGAGCTGCTGAAGAAGTACAAGCTTCAAGATGTGAAACATGCAGCAACACCTATGAGTAGCAGATATAAAACTGGACTAAGACGAGAAAGGTAAAGCAAGTAGATCGAAACATTCTCGAGGTATGATTGGATCTTTGCTATATCTTACTTCCAGTAGACCGGACATGATGTTTAGTGTATGTCCGTGTGCAAGATTTCAAGCTAATCCCAAAGAATCACATCTCACTACGGTGAAGAGATTATTCGAGATATCTTACAGGGACTTAGAATCTAGGTTTATGGTACTCTAGAGACTTAGAACCGACTCTCACTGAATACTCGGATGCTGACTATGTTGGATACAAAGTTGATAGAAAGAGCACCTCAAGAGCTTGCCGGTTTCGGGTCAATCCACGATATCTTGGCACTCAAAGAAGCAAAACTCAATAGCTCTATCAACTGCTGAAGCTGAGTATATTGTAGCTGGAGCATGTTGTGCTCAGATTTTATGGATCAAACAACACTTGAGAGATCTTGGACTTACATTCAAATCAATTCCAATCAAGTGTGACAATCAAAGTGCAATCAGCATCACCAAGAACCCGGTTCGAGCACTCAAAGACAAAACATATTGTGGTCGGGTATCATTTTCTAAGAGACCATTCTGAGAAAGGTGATATTGAACTTGAATTCATTCCTACAAAACTTCAATTAGCTGATATCTTTACTAAGCCACTTAGTGAGGATCGGTTTTGCTTTATTAGGAATGAGCTTGGCATGATCAATGCATGATTATGTGATTTTCCGAGTGAAATTTCTTTACATGATTATATGTTATACGCTTTCTTTCTTTAAATAACAATTAGTTCAGTTGAACCAGTGATACTGAGCTATGAGTTATTGTTTTTCGCGGTTTCGAGTCACTCGAAACTTCACTAAGTCGGACTCGGATTTTGAGAAAATGGACATCAAACTTCGAAATCATCTCTAAATCAGTGGACAATTTCATAAATTTCTTTTAAAATCTCTCTTTCTCTCTCTCTCTAGCGCGCATCGATCGGACAACTAGCCGTTGGGAGACAATCGTTGGAATTCTAACCATTGGAGAGCGAACAGTCACACCGGTCTAAGGCGACCGTTGAAGAGCCGGGTCGAACGAACACCGAAGGACAATTCTTTCTCTAAAAATGGCATCCATTTTCCTTCATTTCGCTACTTTACTCTCTACACACACTTGCTTTCACTTACTTCAACTCGAGCAAGCTTTCTATGTTCGAAGAGGATTTCATCACTCTCAAGAAAAGTGAAAGAAGTCTCAAGTAAGCACTCGTCACTCTCAGCTCTCTCTTTCTACTCTTTCATTTTTTTTCCGCTCACTTTCGTCGAGCTATCTCTCTCTCTCTCTTTTCCCTCTCTCACAAGTTCATCTCTCTCTTTCTTACAAACATGCCGAAAAGAGGTTCCCACCCTGATTTTTTGGTTCTGCAGCCAAGAAACCTCAAACAAAAAGTCGGAAGGCCCTTCCAATCCTCAAAATCGTTGTCACCCAACATCTAATGTTGGATGACAAATTCTTCCCAACCACAAAGTTTTCGTGGTTGGCTCACATCAAATCAACAAGGGTTTACAATTTTCTTCCGTTTCGGTGAGTTCATATACCCGAACTCGTTTCGAGTTTTATTTTAACATCCCTAACTCGAGGGTATCCTTATCTCCAGAGTTCAAAACGTCACAATTCGCATCAACACCTCTCTTCTTCACCGTCTCTTCAAAGTTTCATCTCTTTTCCTCAACAGCAACCCTATACCTTTCAACAAGGTTGCTGATGAATTCTTCGAAAAATATACCAAAGAGTTTCCCGAGTCACGTAAAAACTTCTCCGTGACTCAACTCAAGTCGAAGCTCGTCTTCCGTGCTTTCTGCTGAGGATGACCTTCTTCTCACAACATTCAAGCAAGGAGAACCCCAACTCCAAGCATCTCAAAGCCTTATACGACATTCTTGAGGGCTACGAAGTAGACCTTTCTCGCTATAGTTGAGCAAATGGCAGCACGTGCCTACTTAGACTCGGACCAAGAAGTTAAACACACTTTATTTCGGGCTCTTCTCACCCTAATCTTCAAGCAATTCAAAGTTCCTCTTCCCTCGGATCCTAACGCGGTTTCGAGGTTGCCATTGTCGTTGGCAAGAAAGAACTTCTTGGGTATGGATACCAAGAGACCCAACCGGGTGTCCGGGTCCATAGCTCAAACCCGAGGCCACCTTCTCCTCCTCGGACTCATACTCAATCCCCTCTTTCTCTACCTCCTCCACCTGGTGGTGCCTCCACTTCAGGTGTTTCTCAAATCCTTTCTTCCGCTTTGTCCACCGCACCGATGGACAAGCTCTCTCGGTGTCCACTCGAATTCAAGGACACCCTCCGGTCATTTAAGATTGTTCTTCAATCTATGACCATCAATCGAAAACCGCTTAATCTCAAATCGAGAGCAGCAAGACGTGCTTCTCAAGATGAAAGCACTTGTCAAGTAGCGAAGGAGATGATCAAGCTCCTTCAGGAAAGGCGTTCCAAGGTGGCTCGAGATCCGGTAGACTCGGATACATCGGAAGAATCCTCGAGTCCAGCCAAATCTCTCTCGCGGGGAAGAAGAAGAAGAAGGAGAAGAAGCGGAGCTCGTGGCTGAGGCAGCTCCATCTCGAGGAGAAGGAGGAAGGGGAGAGGAAGCAAAAACAGGAGCCGAAGAAGCCGAGGGCCAAGGTGCTCTAGCACTCCAACCTGAAGTGATCGGCTCATACAGTGAGTCCGAGTGGGTCGAAAACCCCGCCGACCGGGGTCGAGCCAACAGCAGAGCAGCACCTCCCTCGGTCAAGTTCCAGGAGGATAATCCTCTCGGATGACTTAGTTCCGGGTCGACCACTCAAAGTTAAGCCCATTCCGAAGATACCAGGTGTTGCTCCCGCCTCGTTCGTCTACATCTTCCCGATCTTATCGGCGAAGGCACACTGCCCGTCCCCATCCTCGACTCAGATCGCTCCCTCCCGTCCATCTTAGAAATTTTTTTCTCTGTTTTAAATTTTCTCTTTTGTCCGGACATTTTATCCTCTTAATACATTCTTCCTCTTTTTGTTTTGTTTTTGCTGAAAGGCAAGGGGAGAATATTAAGAAATTTGTTGTCTTATTTAGGGGAGTTTCTCTCACCCTCTTTTGTCTATATATTTGTTTTGAATATTAATGAAGTTTCAGTTTCATGATTATTACTTTCGAGTTTCAATTTCTTGCTCAATAATTTTCTTTGCTCTTATTCAAAAACTAAGTCTATCATTGCTCGATACTTCAGCTTTTAGCACTAACACAATTTAAGCTTACTTGCTCGATAGAATCTAAGTTTCAATCACTTCTTTCACTAAGCTTATTTGCACTCATTTCTCTTACTTATCTCCCGAGAAAGAATGAAAAATCAGATCTATATCACTAACAAAGTTTCTATCTAAGTATGGAATGCCTTTCATCAAAAGGGGAGATTAAAGACTCGGACTTTCGGTATATCATTCCGAGTACTATCAAGGAATCAGGTACGGACTTCATCTCTTGTAAGTTTTGATTACAAGTCATTCTAATTGTTTTAGAAACTTTTCCGAGTGATTTAGAATCTCTTCCGAGTGTTACGTAAACTATTTCATATGTTTTCACTTGTTTCGATCGACTCGTAACGTATACTCTTGCTTATCCTTTCATACATAGTTCTGAGTCACTCGGACAACACTCGAACTTATCGCATGTTCAAATATTTGCTCTAATGTGCATAAACTCAGGTCCGACTTTGTATTCTAAGTTTGATTGTATTACAGCGTTAATTCATCCTTCTAAATTTGTTTGAACTGCGTTTGTCTAGATCAAGTCTCATTACTCCGATATTCTCTATCGGACTTGTTTTACTTCTGGATCGACTCAAATGGAATTTGAAGTATAATGCATATTAGACTCGGAAAATTCCACTCTTTCAAGACTCGGATAATTAGGCACTTAATTATCCTAATTAAATTATTATCTCGTGTTTAACTTTGGACCAAAGTATTTTATACTTTGAGAACCAAATTGATTTACTTTTGTAGGTTATCTCAACAAGGTTATCTTATTTTTGAAATACAAAAGTAACCGAGCTTCAAGCTATCAATCACCAACAGACAAGGCTTTTCTACTTCATACCAAGGCCCGGACACTCGTGTCAAGGTTGTCCGTTTCCAAAACTGGAAATTTGCAATGCCTAGCTCAACGGTGATTTCCACCCTATTTTTTAGACACCACCAGTGGATTGGGACATCCAAAGGAGTCAAGAGCCGTTGCCCAACGTTCACACCTCAATGGATATTTTCCGGGTCACTCGGAAAAACCATTGCAACGGTCACAAAGGAATTCTAATCAGAAGATAGTCACAATGGCTAATCTGCTCGGTCATCTATAAATAGAAGCCACTTCACAAGATAAGAAGATTGCTTGAACCTATTGCTTGAAATTATCTCTCTCTGTATAATTCTCATTCAATCTTCTACTTACAACTCCAACTCGTACTTAACATCCTTCCGAGTTTTAAGGTCTTATAATCGAGTCACAAACTCGTATTCTTACTTTCTAAGTAAGGTCCCTTGACTGAGCTGTAAGGGTTAACTCAGCTCAATTGTCCCTAACTGTAAAGGTTACCGCAGATTAAGAAGTACTAGATCGAGATAAAGGAACTTCTAAGTCTAGGAAAATCTTGTAAGGAATTGCCTAAGGAAGCAATTCTGGTTGAGTCTTTCTACTGTATTTTGTGGATTCAAAATAGTGGATTTGATTTGGTGCTTAGATTAGCACTGACCGTGGTTTTCTCGCCCTAGGAGGGTTTCGAAGTACTTTCTAAGTTAACACTTTTCCGAGTCAAATCTAGGCTCAGATCTGTTTCAAAGTCAATTTTAGAATTTAATCTTCCAGTCTTTATTCAAATTTGCTCATTACTCTATTCACCCCCTCTAGGGTGACTTAGTCTCTCCAAGAGCAAACCTTCGAGGTACACCACCAAAGAGGCAGAAAAGTTTAGAAAGAACTTCAAGGCTATGAACATTCCGATGTGCGCCATCAGCTCGGAGGAATACAACAGAGTATCGGCTTGTAACACGGCCAAAGAAGTGTGGGACACTCTTGTCAACACATATGAAGGCACAAGCCAAGTCGGACAAGCGAAGATAAGCCAATATCTTCACAAGTATGAGCTGTTCAAGATAGAGCCGGAAGAAAACATCACTCAGATGTTCATCCACTTCACCGAGATTACTAACAATCTCAAATCTCGGGTCGAAAGATTTCCCATGAGGAAATGTGCGAGAAAGATACCAAGAAGCTCGCCAAAGAGAAGATGGGGTCCAAAGGTGACGGCTATCGAGGAAGCCCAAAAGCTCTCTTTATTAAAGTCGGACGAACTCATTGGGAAGCTACTCACCCATGAGATCCATCTAGAAGAAAAGGACACCGAGGTCAAAACCAAAAAGAATATTGAACCGAACGCATCGTAAAGTAGAGAAGAAAATGCGAGTTCATCGGACTCGGAAGAAGATCCCATGACACTTATTACCGGAGGCTTCAAAAGAATGATGACGCACAAAAGATGGGATAAACGGTCAAGAGAAGAGTTCTACAAGAAAGACAAGAAGGATAGAAAAGGTAAACACTCTTCCCCTTCAAAATTATCTTTAACTAAGAACTCTAGATGTTTTGAATATGGCAGCAAGGATCATATAGTCAAAGACTCGTCCAAGAAGAAAAAGGGACAGAAAGAAGAAGACGGCTATGATGGCCACATGGAGTGATGAAGATTCATCTGAAGAAGATGAAGATTCGGATGACTCAAAGTGTCCGATGGCACTATCGGACTCGGAAGCTGAATCCGAGTTAGATTCCGATCACTCGGACAATGAGGAAACTAATCCTCAGGAGGTAATTGAATACTTCCTCAAGTTTTCCAAAGTTGATTTAGCTAAGTACATCTATACTTTGGAAGAAAAGTCCAATTCTAACTCTTCTTAGTTTAAGGAACAACTTAAGTCTATCACTTCTAAGAGCATTTCTTTGAAAAATGAATTAGAAAAACCGAGACTTACTCTAAGAGAACTCAAGACTAGTGCTCAATCCAACGAGATTGAGTTTGAGTCCCTCAGAAGAGAAGATGAGCATCTTAAGCAAAAGCTCAATGAGTCTCAAGAACTTGTTTCGAAATTTACTCAAGGTCGGAAAAACCTTGACATGCTCTTAAGGTCTCAATGTGTCTCCGTCGAAAAGAAGGACTCGGTTTCAACAATGAGGAGGAATCCAATTCCTACTCGGAGCTTTTCAAAAATGGTTCCGGAACTGTGAAGTTCAAGAAGGCTGAGCATGGTCCCATTCATAAGAATAAAATGAGGGCTAAGCCTAGACCAGACTTACAGGAGAAAACCTTCTCCACCGGTTTATAAAAGAAAAGTTTTTCAAAAAAAGAGACACAGACTCGGTTCTCTAAAAGAAAGACTCGGAATCATACCAAACCCAAAGTTATTCAAATCTGGGTTCCCAAGAGTCTTCTTCCTCAAAAAGGACCATAGTAAAGGGAGTTACTGGGTTCGTTAGAGGAAGTGAGAAAGGTTAGTTTGTTTCGACTTACGAGTGGCTTAGAAAAGAACAAAAGGACACTGGTACTGGACAATGGATGCTCACGCCACATGTTAGGAAATCCAAGACTCTTTTTTGAGTTAGAAGATTACAAAGGAGGCAAAGTCACATTTGGAGATGACAACAAAGGCAAGATAATTGGGATAGGCAAGATTAGAAAACGAGACATTCGGTCAGCCACTGTCTACCTTGTCGAGGGATTGAAGTACAATCTACTTAGCATCTCTCAATTGTGTGACAAAGGTCAAGAGGTAAGATTCACTCATACTAACTGCTATATTTCTGATGAAACTACCAAGGAGACTAAGCTCTCGGAGAAGAGATCGGGTAATACCTACACTATTCCTCTTTCGACCCAAGTCGGAATCTATCTTGTTTATAAGCATTTTTACATGATGATTCTTGGACATGGCATCGTAGACTAGGTCATGTTAGCATGCACACCATTAAGAAGCTTGCATCTCATAATTTAGTCGAGATGATTGCCTAACTGTGCATTTAAGAAAGATAAAATTTATGAAGTATACACAAAGGGGAAACAGGTTAGATCATCTTTCAAATCTCTAAAAATTATTTCCTCATCCTAGGTGCTTGAAATGTTGCATATGGACTTATGTGGTGAACTCCATGTCAAGAGTCTCGGAGGTAAATCATATGTGCTTGTGATTGTTGATGACTACTCACGATTTACTTGGCTTTGTTTTCTTAAGCAAAAAAATGAAGTATTCAGAGAGTTCGATAAGCTCTGCAAGAAATATCAAGTTGAGTCTCAAACTCGGATAGAAAGAATTCGAGCTGACCATGGAAGTGAGTTCGACTACTCGGAATTTGCAAAGTTCAATGATAAGAATGGTATCTCTCACAACTTCTCAGCACTAAGAACTCCTTAACAAAATGGAGTAGTGGAGAGAAAGAACCGAACTTTTGAAGAAATAGGAAGGACAATGATGATTGAACATGATCTACCTTACTATTTACGGGCTGAGGCGATCAACACAACAAACTATACCCTGAATAGATGCCTCATCGGACCCATCCTGAAGAAAAATCCATACAAGCTCTACCAAGGAAAGAAACCCAACATTTCATACTCCAAACCATTTAGATTTAAGTGTTATGTTCATAACAATGGTAAGAATCACCTGACCAAGTTTGATGCTCGGTCAAATGAAGGTATTTTTCTTGGTTACTCATCTTATAGTAAAGCATATCGCATCTTCAATAAAAGAACTAACAAAGTGGAAGAAAGCATCCACGTTGTTTTTTATGAGATTGAACAGGGAAAACCAAGTGAGTCAACATTCTCGGATCTAAAGCTCAGTCGAGATGATGATCTTAGTGAAGATAAGCTCGAAAGAGTCAAGGAAAAGTCACTCGAACGAAGTGACTCGGAATTACTCGACTCGGAATGAAACGACTCAAGAGCTAACTCGGAATGCTAAAGGTCAATCGGATGAACAAGCTCAATCGGAACGGACTTCGAAGACCAACCAATTCAACCTACAAATCTGGTAAACCAGGGGATAGGTAGAGCTTTCAAATATGCTTGAGCCACCCACTCGAAAACATCTTGTCCGATATCAACAGTGGGGTAAAAACTCGTTCCTCTCTATAAAATCTATGTGCATTAACTGCATTCATTCCATTAATCGAACCCGAAATGTACTAGAGGCCCTAAATGAACCTGAATGGGTAGAAGCCATACAAGAGGAACTCAATCAATTTGAAAGAAACCAAGTCTGGACTCCGAACAAATGACCTTCTCACCACCCAGTCATAGGAACCAAATGGGTTTTCAAGAACAAACTGGATGAAGGTGGGTTAGTAGTTAGAAATAAGGCTAGACTTGTGGCTCAAGGCTACAATCAAGAAGAAGGCATTGATTGTTGGGAAACCTCTGTACTGTTGCGGAATTAAAGCTATTAGAATCTTATTAGCATTTGCATCAAGCATGAATATCAAATTGTATTAAATAGATGTTAAATGTGATATTGTTACTGGTTTCATTGAAGAGGAAGTCTTTGTTGAGCAACCCCTTGGATTTGAAAACTCAGAATTTCCAAATCATGTTTTCAAGCTGCAAAAGGCTCTGTATGGTCTTAAACAAGCTCCCGGAGCTTGGTATGAAAGACTGAGCAATTTCTTGGTTCAAAATGATTTTAGAAGAGGTCATATTGACAACACTCTTTTTATAAAAACCAAGGGGAAAGACTTTCTTATTGCTCGGATCTATGTTGATGACATAATTTTTGGACCTACTAATGAAATTCTATGTCGAGAATTTTCCGAGTTAATGAGACAGGAATTTCAAATGAGCATGATAGGAAAACTCAATTTCTTCCTTGGTCTACCAATTAAGCAAGACAAAGATGGCATCTATGTCCATCAATCAAAGTATATCAAGGAGCTGCTGAAAAAGTACAATCCTCAAGATGCAAAACATGCAAGCAACCCCTATGAGCAACAGAGCATAAAGCCGAACTCGGACGAAAAAGGTAAAGCGAGTAGATCGAAACTTTATCAAGGTATGATTGGATCTCTGCTATATCTTACTTCCAGTAGACCACAAATAATGTTTAGTGTATGTCCGTGTGCAAGATGTCAAGCTAATCCAAAAGAATCACATCTCACTGCGGTGAAGAGAATCTTCGGATATCTTACAGGGACTCGGAATCTAGGTCTATGGTACTCAAAAGACTCGGAACCGACTCTCACTGGATACTCGGATGCTGACTATGGTGGGTACAAAGTTGATAGAAAAAACACTTTAGGAGCCCGCCGGTTTCGCGTCAATCCCTTATATCTTGGCACTCAAAGAAGTAAAACTCAGTAACCCTATCAACTATTGAAGTTGAATACATTGCAGCTGGAGCATGCTGTGCTCGGATCTTATGGATCGAGCAACACTTGGGATATCTTAGACTTACATTCAAATCAATTCCAATCAAGTGTAACAATCAAAGTGCGATCGAGCATCACTAAGAATCCGGTTCAAGCACTCAAAGACAAAGCACATTACGGTCAGGTATCATTTTCTAACAGACCATTCCGAGGAAGGTGACATTGAACTTGATTTCATTCCTACCAAACTTCAATTAGCTGATATCTTTACTAAGCCACTTAATGAAGATCAATTTTGCTTTATTAGGAATGAGCTTGGCATGATTAATGTATAATTATGTGCTTTTCTGAGTGGAATTACTTTGCATGACTATGTGTTAAATGTCTCATTTTTATGCTTTAATAACAATTAGTTCAGTTGATCTCGTGATACTGAGCTATGAGTTATTACTTGTTTACGGTTTCGAGTCACTTAGAAACTTGATCGAGTCGGACTCGGATTTTCGGAATAATGGACATCAAACTTCGAAATCATCTCTAGATCAGTGGAGAATTTCTCAAATTTCTTTTAAAATCTCTCTTTTCTCTCTATCTCTCGTGCGCATCAATCGGAGAACTAGCCGTTGGGAGACAAGCACTGGAATTCTAACCGTTGGAGAGCATAATTCTCACACCGGTCCGAGGCGACCGTTGGAGAGTCGGGTCGAACGAGCACCGAAGGAAAATTCTTTCTCTATAAACAGCATCCTTTTTCTTCATTTCGCTACTTTACTCTCTACATACTCTCTCTCTCTCTCTTACTACATCTCGAGCAAGTTCACTGTTTTCAAGAAACGAACCGACTCTCAAGCTAAGTGAAAAACACCTTAAGTAAGCACCGATTGCTCTCAGCTCTCTTTCTACTCTTTCATTTTCTTTTTACTCTCTTTCTCTCTCTTTTGAGCTATCTCTCTCTCTCAAAGTTCATTTCCTCTTTTTCTCGATCAAATATGCCGAAAAGAGGTTCCCACCTGCACTTTCTTGGTTCCGCAACCAATAAACCTCGCACAAAAAGCCAAGAGGGTCCTTCCAACCCCTCTAAAATCATTGTCACCCAACACCTAACGTTGTATGACAATTCTTTCCAACCACTAAGTTTTCGTGGTTAAACAACATCAAAACCACAAGGATTTATAATTTCCTCTGTTTCAGCGAGTTCATCTACCTAGAACTCATTTCGAGTTTTACTCCAACCTCTCCAGCTCCGAGGGTATACTCACCTCCGGAGTTCAAGACGTTGTGGTCCGAGTCAACGTCTGTCTTCTCCACCGCCTTTTCAAAGCATCTTCTCTTTTCCTCAACAAGCAACCCTATACCTTTCAACGAGGTTGTTAATGAATTCTTTGAGAAGTACGCCAAAGAATGTCCTGAGTCACACAAAAACTTCTCCGTGACTCAACTAAAGTCGAAGCCCAACTTCGTGTTTCTTGCTCGATGAGAACCTTCTTCAACGATACTCAATCATCATTAAATTCATGAATCGGACACATAATTTGCAACATGCTTTTCAATTCGTGGGTTGCTAAATTCGTGAATTTAGGCCTCTAACTTCTTCAATTAACTTAGGGGTTTTAATTTCATGAATCGATTTCAAGTTTAATCCACCTAATTCGTTTTATCTTTAGAGGATGAATTTGAATTACTCACCTTTGATTCTTAGAGGTTCTAAGAATTTCGGTTTGGATTAGATTTTAAATTAAGTGTTTTTGCTTTTCCTTCTTCTCCCTTTCGGGTTCCCCTTCCTTCTTCTACCTCTTGATTTCTTCCTCTTCTTCCTACCTCTGTTTTGCCTTCGATCTCTCGCTCTCACTCGCCGGTCATCGTTCCTTTGCACGCTGTTCGAGCAGGCACGCCAAAAGTGCCTCCTCTTCCTCTCGTCTTCTTCACTCGTTTCTCCTTCCTTCCCGTTCTTGGTCTCGGTTGTGCTCTCAAAACCGAATTCCCTTGCCTCTTTCTGTCTTTGTTTCTGGTTCTTCGTCCCTCTTGCTCGGTCCCTCTACTCTTCTCCTTACGGGTGAGGTTCTCTCGATCTCTCGCCCTCTTTGCTCTGTCTCTCCTCTCGCTTTCCTCTCGCTTCGTTTCCCTCGGACTCTCTTTCCTCTTTGCTCTACTTCTACTTCTTTCGTTTTCCTCTGCTTCTATTTATCCCTGTTCTTCCTCTTAATCCCTCTTTCTTTTTCCTCCTTTCCTTATTACACCTAATGGGTTTTGCTGCCCAATTTCAATTGGACCTCAACATCTTTCTTCACTTAATCTTTGACGACTCCTCTTCAAATGCCACGCCACCCTTCCTTCCCTTTTCTCATTTTCTTTTCTTTTCTTTTTATTTTAATTGGGCCCAAATCAACTTTACAAGGCCCACTTACTTAAATCACACTCGGGTTTCAATTTTCGGGTTTTAATTTCGACTCGAAAAATTCCAATTCACTTAATTTAATAATTTTGAATTTTTAACTTAACTTTTAATAATTTAATTCATTAGCAAACAAGTCTGCTAAAATTTCGGGTCTTATAGAAGAACAACCACAACTGTCTCTCATTGTGACCTTGATCAATGAATCTTTTACTACAACGAAGTTAGAATTGAGGCTCATAATAAGAAAATAAAGTCCACATTTGAAACCCTTTCTCTCATTCTTAAGACTTTAAAGAAAAATGAAGAAAATAAAGAGGGAGAGCGAGAGCGATAGCGATAGCGATAAGATAGCGAGAGGAAGAACCTCAACCACCACCAAGTGATCAACCACCTCCAAGGCCTCATCCCCGAACCTCTACTTGATCCACATATAGGTCAAATAAAAAAATGCTACTAGAGTCCTCCATGTTTAAGATCCACTACTATGACTTCATGGGATTCATCCCAATCCCTAAAGGAAACCCGCTTCTAAGTTTACTATGCTTGATATAATATTTCATGGTTCTAAAAATCTCCACCATCATGTTAGAAATTTTATAGAGCAACGACGCTGAAAATGTACCGGAAGATACATACCATGTCATTTTCCCTTAGATATTCGATAAGGATGTTATGAAATAGTACAATATTGTTGACCTACGCAAGGTCGCTAATGGGACAAATCTTTGCAAAGAGTTTATGCATCAATACTCCTATAATAACGACTTTCATGTTACTCTTTGCGATGGAACTAATCAAACAAGAAAAGAGGAAAGTTTCACTAACTTTCTCACTAGGTGGAAGGCAAAGGCTGCCCATATATTAGTCGAACCTTCTTAAAAGGATCAAGTGAGGACTATTGTAAAGAATTTATAACCCGCTTACCACCAACACTTGAAATTCTTACCCTTCATGAGCTTCATTGCCCTTAGAAGCACGGGAATGTTGATGAAGGAAGAATTGTCCGCCAAAACCGCAAAAGTCGTGGCAAATTATAGGAGTAGTTACCAAAACAAAGACAATAAGAATTCCAATATCGGTACTACTTGCATAGGGATGTAGATGTCAATGCCCTCAATAGGCATTATGACTACACTCCAATGGACACCACTTATGCTCAAGCACTAGATCGCCTTCTCTATAAAGGCAAAATCGAGCTTCTACCTATAAGAGTAGAATCAAAAATCGCAAAACAGTCCAAAAGCTAGGATGCGGAAAAATTTTACAAATGCCATCGTGCACGAGGACACGATATTCAACAATGTTGAACATTTAAGAATAAGTTGGAGAGTATGTTTCGTAATGGTCAACTTCCTTTGTCTAAAGCTACTTATAAACCAACCAACAATAAAAACCCATTTAGCGGAACCTTATCCATCTTCTCTAAACTTATTATAGGTTAGTGAGATCCCTTTGTCTTCATTTAAGACATAGAAGAACCCAAACTTCATATTAGTTTACCTCCAATAGATCGGGAAATATGTGGATTGTGGGCAAGCGATGAAGAAGACGTATATGAAACCAACCATTATACTAAGGATGACAAGTGACAATGACTTCAGGGCGCATAACCCATAAAAGACGATGACTTCGGGGAGAATCAAAGACCTCCAAAGTCCAGTTCTTAACAAGATTCGGACGGCATAAGGCACCGACGAGTCAACTACGGACTCAAAAGGTCCCAAAAGAGAAGGAGACTATCAAAGAAGAGGATTATGTCCTTAAACGACTTCGTAAGCTCAAATTTGGCATATTCATCCGGCGAGTTGATATCCACTTTTCAAAAACACAAATAAGCCTTGATTGACGTAGTTACCAAGATAGAGGTATCACCTAAAGTCTCACCTTAAGAGGTAGTAGGTATGGTCAATACTGGAGAGAAAACTATCACCTTTGATAAGAAAGACCTACTCGAAGAAGGCATTGCACATGACAACGCCCTTTATTTGATTGTAACTTGCATCAACAAGTTTATACCCTTAACCTTAGTAGATAGTGGGTCATCCATGAATGTATGCTCATGGAGGACCGCTAAAAGGTTAGGGATAATGGAGCAACAACTCTCTAAGTCAACCGTTCACCTCGGAGCATATGATAACTCTAAAAGGACAAGTGGTAGGAATGATAATTCTCCCTATTAATGTCGAACAGGTGGTAATAAACATAGATTTTTAAGTCTTGGACATTGTCGTCACTTTTAATCTTCTTCTAAGACGTTCATGGCTTCATTACCACCAAGCAATGCCCCTACATTGCACCGGAAAGTTAAGATGATCATCAAAGGACAAGTAGTAACCATCACAGAAGACAATCTCTATGCTACCATAACCAATAAGGAGTTCGTCGTCGAGATCATGCATGACACCAATGACGAAGAGTTGTACGACTTCGAGAGTGTACCTACTTTAGAGAAGGAAAAAGCACCCTTAGACTTTGATCCTTATTCCAATCCTAACAGACCATTCGATGCTAAGGAAGAAGGGGTACTTTCCCGCACGCGATGTATGACAAAGGGCATACAACCCAATCTATCTACCCCTAAACCCCACTAACAACTATAGGTTTGGTTTAGGCTACCATCCAACCGATAAGGAGATAGCCAAAACTAAATTGGAAGTTTAACCTAAGAAGACTGCACCTTTAATAATCCAATCCATCAAGCCTTATCCTCGTACTCTAAACGGGCGGTTTCGAAGAAAGGAGATGACTTCCCTTATTATCGTTTTCCTGAGCCCTCCTATCTCGGAAGAAAGGCCATCTTAGCTCCCGGGTTGGAGATCTTCAATGACAATCAAATGCTAGAGAAGAAGGCAGCCTACCTCCTTAAAAAGAATAGTTCACTTTAGACTGGACCAACTCGGCAGGAAGAAACATCTTCGACTTACTATTTGGATAAGAAAAGCACCCAAAGTGGGATACGGTTTCGGTACTATCCAAGGCTATGTTGCACCCAAAGTTCGATCCATTGGAGTTCATCACCGACGTAGAAAAAAGGGTCCAAGCATATTACTTGGATCAACATTAAAGAGGACCTAGAGTATACTATTATCATAAAAGAGCAATCTACTTTAGAGTCTAGGGCTAGCTTTTCTTTTTCTAATTCTCTTAGTTATTCATCTCGTTAATTTTGTTGTTCTTGTTTCTAAGTCTCGATATACTCCTTTCTTCATTCATTAAGATGAGTCTTTCGGCTTACTCCTTGCCTTCTCCTATTCTCAACTATTTTGCCTCTAATAATGAATGAGAAATCCCTAAAGAATTAATAAAAATTATGGAAGATCGGAAAATCGCTCAACCATTCTCGATGATACAATCACCATCAACTTGGGGTCTTCATATCAACTTTAAGAAGTTAACATTGGGAAATCCTTAAGGCCATAAGAGTATAATCACTTTACTTTGCTGTTAAGGGAATTTATAAACTTCTTCTCTTGGTCTTATAAGGATATGTCCAGGATAGATCCTTGTATAGCAGTAACACAAAATTCTACTTTATGAAGATGCTAAGAAGGTTAAGCGTAAGCTCGAAGGATGAAACCTAAACGGGCTTTAAAAATAAAGGAAGAGGTCCATAAACAGTTAGATGTCGGGTTTATTAGAGTATTTCACTAACTTCAGTGGGTAACAAACATTGTAATAGTCTTGAAGAAGAATGGAAGGGTTTGAATGTGTATCGACTTCGAGAGATCCGAATAAGGCCAGTCCCAAGGACAACTTCCCTTTACACCACAAAGATGTCTTAGTCGATAATACGGCGGGCCATGCCTTACTCTCCTTTATGGATAGTTATGTCGGTTATAACTAGGTTAAGATGGCGAGAGGAGGATATGGAAAAGACAACCTTCATCACTCAAAGGGAACTTACTCGTTATGTAGTAATGCCATTCAAGTTAAAAAACGCTGGAACCATATACCAAAGGAGAGCCATGACCTTGATGCATGATATTATCCATAAGGAAACCAAGTTCTACATTGACGACATGATCATCAAGTCCAAAGATAAGGTCGGGCACTAATCTAGCCTTAGGAATTTCTTCAAAAGACTACGTAAATACAATATGCACCATAACCCTTATAAATGTCCTTTTGGGGTAACCTCAGTGCAAGCTGTTAGGCTATGTAGTTAACCTTGGAAGAATTAAGGTTGATCTTGAGGAGATGTCATCGCCGAAGACCGAGAAGAAAGATATCCGTAATATATTAGTCATTTCATATAAAAACTAACTACGATATGTGAACAAATCTTCAAGAAGCTCAAGAATGGAGCTAAGCCTATTTAGAATGAAGAGTGCCAAGTAGCATTTGAAAAGGTGAAAATACAGTTGGCCAATCCACTTGTTTTAGTTCTACCACAACCCGGATAACCATTACTTTTATATCTCACCACCACGGAGATTGGAATAGGAGCCATGCTAGCTTAACAAGATGACAAAGAACATATTGTCTACTACCTAAGTAAGAAATTCTTAGAGTATGAAACTCGGTGTACTCCCCTAGAGAAAATGTCCTTGGCTTTATTTGGGGTACTAAAAGCTCGGACACTACATGTTAACCCATTCGGTACAAGTGGCAACATCAATAGACCCCATCAAGTAAATTCTAAAATAGCCATCTGTCAGCGAATAAAAGAGCTCGATGAACAAGTAATGGTATTAGAATTTGAACTCAAATATGTCCTACAAAGGTAATTAAGGGGAGAGTTGTGTCCGAATTCTTGGCCAATCTTCCAATCACCGAAGCACAATTAGAACAATTCGACTTCCCCAATGAAGAAATACTACAAGTAGAGATAGACATGTGAACCATGTATGTCGATGATGCTTCCGATCAAAAGGCCTTAGGGAAGGTATTCTTTTAGTCTCGCAAGGAGGAGCACATGCTCCTATTTTGGTCAAGTTGGACTTTGAGGTCACCAATAATATTGACGATTTAGTCTTCAGAATGTGAGTAACCCTAGAGGGGGTGAATAAGGTGAGAAGGAAATTTTTCGAATTAAAAGATTTTCGAGCAAGTCCGAACTCCGAAAAGAGGTTCCGAGTCTAGAATGAACTCGAAAGCAAAAACACGGAGAAATACATGGAAACCTTCCTGGGGCAAAAACCACGGACAATGTCACTCCGGACACCAAGTCAAATCCACTATTTTCAATCTACAAAATACAAGGACTAACTCACACTATTTTCAATCGACAAAATACAAGGACTAACTCTTATAGAATTGCTCCCTTATACAATTCAATATAAATTTTCCTAGGCACACAAGTTCCCTTATCTACCCTAGTACTTCCTAACTGAGTTACCCTTTATATCTAGGTACAACTGAGCCAAGTTACCCCTTACAGCTTAGTCAAGAGAAATTACAGAGAAGTAATGAATGTAAGAGTTTGGTCGATTACAAGACTTCTTATGTTTCAACTCGTAAGTTGAGAAAAGCTTAAGTGCGAGTTGAAAGCTACAAAAGATTGATAAGATTAGAGTTTAGTTTAAGCAATCTTGTTAGTCTTGTAGAGTGGCTTCTATTTATAATCAGCAGGACATATAGCCGTTGTGACTAATCCTGAACCGGGAAGCTTCACTAGCCGTTGTAATGGATAGTCCGAGTCTCTCACAAAGAGAACCGTTGTAAAGATTAATGTTGTACATTTGTCCTTGGCTCAAAAGATGCTCCATTCCACTAGTTGTGACTGAAATCCGGGGTGGAAAAAACCATTAGAATCAAAGTCGAGTTTACTGGAAATAGAAACAAACTACCCGACATGGTGTTAGAGTCGTCCTAGAAATGTGGCTTTTCCGCTCGCTGGTGTTTAACGGTTAGAAATCGATTGCTTTTGTTTTTCAAATTTAGATTAAATCACTTTAATCATCCTGCAAAAACAAATCAAGGTGGTACTCAAAGTATAAAAATACTTTGGTCCAAGATTAGTCAAGGAAAAAATTTAATTCAAATAATTAAGCACTTAATTGTCCTTAACTTGAATAAATAAAATTTTCCGAGTCCAACATTCAATATGTTCTAATTCCATTTTGTGTCTATCTTTTAGGTGAATGAAGAGTTAAAAAATATATAGACACAATGTATCATTTTTCCAAATAAATAATTTAAATTAACAGATTAAGACTCGGACTCGAATTTATAACAATCTGAGTACTATCAAGGACTCGGGGACAAACCTCATCCCTCCTAAGTTTGATTACAAGTCATTCCGAGTGATATAGAAACTATTGCATATGTTTTTAATCGATTCCGACTTACTCAGAATGCACACTCTTGTTCATCAACTCATACCGATGTTTCGAGTCACTTAGACACCACTTAGATTTATCACATAATTAAACAATCGCTCTAACACTTTTTCTAACTTCTAACTTCATATTTCGAGGTAAAGTGAATTACAGCGTTAATTCACCTTTCTAAGTCAGCTTGTGTGTTCGAGAATTATTTGTCTAGATTAAGTACTTATACTCGATATTTTATTTATAACTTGATCTTTTCTAAGACTAACTCTAATGGATTCTGAGTGTAATGAATATTAGACTCGAAAAATCCACTCCTCTAGGCCTAAGATAATTATGCACTTAATTATCTTAACTAAATTATTACCTGTGCCTAATCTTGGACCAAAGTATTTTATACTTTGAGAAACAAAATTGTTTACTTTTGTAGGTTATCAAAACGAGGTTATCCTATTTTTGAATTACAAAAATAATCGGCTTCAAGTCTGTCAATCACCAGCAGACAAGGCTTTTCTACTTCGAACAGGGCTCGGACGCCGTGTCGGGATTGTCCGTTTCCAAAACTGGAAATCTTCAACACCAAGCTCAATGATGGTTTCCACCTTACATTTCGAGACACCACCAGATGATTGGAGCATCTTTAAGAGTCAACAACCGTTGTACAACATTCACATCTCAACGGATCTTTTACGAGCGACTCGGAAGAACCCTTACAACGGTCATAAAAGGACTTATATTCGAAGAGAATCACAATGGCTAATCTGCTTGGTCATCTATAAATAGAAGCCAACTCTCAAGACTTGAAGATGGCTGAGACTTGCTAGAATTATTATCAATACACATTACTTAAGACAAATTCTTTGTATTCATATTCAATCTTCTATTTACAACTCCCAACTTGTAATTCATACTTTCGAGTTCTAAAGTTTTATAATCGAGTCACATACTCTTTCTTACTTTCCGAGTAAGGTCCCTTGGCTGAGTTGTAGGGGTTAACTTAGCTCAATTGTCCCTAACTGTAAAGGTTACCTCGGTTAGGAAGTACTAAATCAAATAAGGGAACTTCGAGTCTCGGAAAACTCGTAAGGAATTGTTTAAGGGAGCAATTCCGGTTGAGTCGGTCTGCTGTATTTTGTGGATTCAAAATAGTGGATTTGACTTGGTACTCAGATTAGCACTGGCCGTGGTTTTCTACCCCAGGAGGGTTTCTAGGTATATCCGAGTTCACACTTTTTAAGTCTAATCTAGACTCGGATTGTCTTGATTACTTCTTTCAAGCTTTAATCTTCCAAGTTTGACAAAATTTCCTCATCACCCTATTCACCCCCTCTAGGGTGACTAAGACTCTCCAAGAGCAAACCTTCACGGATAAGTCCGACTTAGGGTTTGGATTAACGTAGTAATTCCATTTTAACTTTTGCAATGAGTTAGAGCTCGGAATAAGTTATGCATGTGAAATTATTTAGGCATGAAGATTATTTGAGTTGCATCCGAGTGGGTCGAAACCAAGAGATAAGCGTTTCACTCAAGAATTGACTTTTGAGTGGGTCAAACAAAATTGAAAACTTAAAAATAAGCTTTTTAAGATATGTGAATTACTTGAACTCAAAACTATAAAGAGAGATAGAGTTATACCGAGTCTTCAAACACCGCAAAATATGAAGTGTGCATTATGGGTTTACAAGCTGCAATAGAGATAGGGGCAAGAACATCGGTTTATGGCGACTAGAGTCTAATCATCAATCGGATCTCATAGAAATAGAAGGTACAAAGTAAAGCCTTGTCACCTTACCAAGTGCACCTCATGGAATTAGCAAAACATTTTGACAATATTTCATATACTTACCTTCCTAGGGATGATAATCAATTTGCGGATGCCTTACCCAAACTAACATCCATGATCAATACTCTCGGTGGCATTCACTCAATTACTATTAGTATAGAACAAAGGAGCCAACCTACACATATCGACACGCTGGAAGTGTTTAGTATGGACCAAATCAGTTGGTACTTTGATATTTACCGATATCCGGAAAACCAAGAATACCCATTGGACTCCACTCCTAGAGCCCAACGAGCCACTCGCATGTTAGTTGCCCAATATTTTCTAAATCAAGGGAAGTTGTACAAGAAAATCGATATAGGCATTAGCTTACTTTGAGTCAACCAACCTTAAGCAAAGCACATAATGTTTGACGTTCATGGAGGAAAATGTGGACCTCACAAGAATGGACGAATGTTGGTTTAGAAAATCCAAAGACTAGGGTATTATTGGTTAACTATGGCAGCAGATCGCCATGCTTTCGTTAAAAGATGCCACAAGTTTCGGATATATGCGAATTTAAAGCATCGGTTGCCTTCTTTCCTAACCACACTTACATCACCCTGGCCATTCTCGGCTTGGGGCATAGACATTATCGCTAAAGTGACTCCTAAAGGAACGAGAGATCACGAATTTTTACTAGTAGCAATTGACTACTTCACCAAGTGGGTCAAAGTTGCATCCTATGCTACCATTACATCAAAGCACATGGCCAAGTTTTTGACTTATAATATTATCTCGTTGTTATGGGGTACCACATGAGCCGATCGGTGACCACAATAGTCACTTAAAAAGGAAGTAGTAGACTTGTCTGGAAAAATACAAGATCCAACATCATATGTCTTCACCCTATCGTTCTCGGACTAACGGAGCACTCAAGGTAATTAATAAGAATATTCGCTAGATCATAAGAAAAGATGGCAATAGGCTATAAAGACTAACCCGATAAACCACCATTCGCCTTATGGGGCTATCGGACTTCAATTAGGACATCCACAAGAGCAACTCTTTACCGCCTGGTTTATGGCATGAAAGCAGTCCTTCCAATATATATTGTTGTCCCCTTGATAACAATCATAGTTGAGAGTCAAATTCTAGACGCAGATCGGGCGAAATCACAATATGAGGAGTTGATACTATTAAATGAACGGCATCTACGTGCACTACATAATGTACAAATATACCAAGCATGTATATTAAGGGCATTCAATAAAAGGTCTAGACCTCGTCACTTGCAAGTAGGTGACATGGTCTTGAAGCAAATTAGAGCACTAACCCAGGATACAAGGGGAAAATTCAAGTCCAAATGCAAAGGACCAATATCCTCAGTCAAATTCCGCCCGGAGGAGCAATTAAGTTGAAGGCTTTAGATGGCGCAAAATTATTTCGAGTACACAAATTTAAATTAGTCAAGAAAATTTTTGTTTAGCACAACACTAAGCGGATCGAGTGTAGAGTCGGGCCAAGCCCACACCGGACCGGCTTTCAGCCAACCACGACCCACGACAAGTGGCCTCGCCTTGTTTTGTTCCTATGATTTTTCGGACAAACCATAATTAGGAAAGGATCCACATTTATTATTTTCGAATCAATTTATTTTTCAAAAGGGGTCCATTTCACTTCGAGTTTAAGCGATTCAAATTAACATAATAAAGCATAAGAGTAAGCATAATACTTGCTTTTTACTTTATTGTTAAATACGGATAAGTCTACTACTTATCTTGGTACATAGATAAGGGGAAAATGAGCACATAACTTAGAGATAAAATACTAAGAGGCAAAACAAAATTAAAAAATAAAATATCCTTCCCAAATTCTTAGCTTCTAAACCCTACTCGGCTTTGATTTCCTTTCCTTTTGGGTCATTAGACTCTGCTACATCCCCTTGGATTCTCCTTTTCACTTTTTCAATTCTATAGACTCTCCTTTCCACTTCCTCACTAGCTTCACGCTCTCTCCTACGAGCCTCCTTGTTCACTTGGGGATCAACTTCGTGGATTTGTAATGGTGCAGCATCGGGGCCATCCCTCCGTTATTCACGCTCTCTAGACCTTAGTATCCTATGCATCACAAGATTAGCTTCTTCTATCCACTTCGAGATAGAACTCAGAGACAACATCAAAACGCGTTTCATTCGAGCTTCGCCAAACACGGAAAATTCATCCAATACTCATTCCAAGACTAGACTCGACTAGTGCTATTAAGCTTAAACCCCGAGGATGGTGGTACACAATCCATATAAGGAATGTCTTGTACCCAACCCATTTACCGCATAACATGGTATGGAAAGTAGTGCGTGTTGTACTCAAACCCTAACGGCCACACACATGGGTACCTTTGCAAGTGTGTCTTAAATTGGGACACGTGCCAATGTTTGATGCACCAAGTTACTTGGAGAGGTGGCATCCAACCATGCCTTCAACTTAATAATCGATCGCTCGACCGGATCGGCATGTCGGTTCCTCCGACAAAATTATGTAGCTAAGTATGCATCATCCCTAGCAGGTGCTCACACTAAATCCAGGTGCTCTACCAAAGATCCGCAAAAGTATTAGCGAAATTGCATATCCCGCACGATCTAACCCCATCCAGGTTAGTAACCCAACATGGGTAAAAAAAAAAAAAAAGAGCTAACCGGCTCGGGTAAAAGAACCATCGACCGAGCACTGGGCATCCACCGTCACCGGCTGGGTTTCCGATGACCACATTAGTCATCACTTACCTGCAACGAAGAGGAAACGTTCCGTTTGAATTCACCCAAATTTGATTCAAACCCAAAAAGGGTTCAGCGAGAATCAATGGGGTTAGGGAATGGTACTCCCTAAGCTGTTCGCCACATCCGATGATACAACGAGAGCCTAATCCTCGTAGCCTCCCACCAATAGGAAGCCATCAATTAGGCATATAATAAGAGCACGACACTTCTAGATTCGCGCTGGTGCCAACCCGTACATGGGGCGAAAGTGCAGAAAGAGGTTGGCCAAGTTAACCTCATTCCTTATTACGATCAACTCTAGATCCCTCTTGCTCGGACGTAACAGCTACCCGCAGGTTCCCTCCATGTTGCTAGAAGATGTGGGAACAACTAACTTAGTTCTACGACTGCAACCGAGTATAACATCAAACTCCTTGGGGAAAGGACAGAGTCCCCTGTTCCCGAACTTGAAGACGTGCATCGCAACTCCCGATAGGATACCATAGCCCTCAAAAGCGTTTAGTGAGTCTTTACTTACCTGATGCTAAAGAGGGTGCTTAGTCCATAAACGGACAAACTAACCGTCTCTATCTCCTCTAGCTTGTACATCCACTCGGTTAATTCTACCATGAAATTGATGATTTTTTTTTATGTGGGAATTTTTAAGAATGTGACCTTTGTTTAGGGAACTTCTACTAGGCTCTCTCGGTTGTGTTTTAATTAGAATCATCGAGGTCCTTATTTATTAGCTCCTGATGTTTCTTTGACCTGCCTTGTGACGTCGCTGCCTTTAGCACCTACTAACGTTTTGTATGATGGACCAGACTTCGTGTTTTAACCCCGTTTTATTTTTAGATTTTCAATCCAGTTACTTGGGATCGTGTTATTACTTATCAATTCCATTTCTCCTTTCCATTACTTCCTTTTGGGGCGAATGGGGGCTAATGCAACTTTTTTCATTTTTGTCTTTGAATTTTTTCGCATCATATAAAGAAAGAAAGTATTTTAGAGTTTTTGCATTCATCTTTTTAAATAAGTCAATTCACGAGTACAACATACATAATTAATAACAAAAGAACCCTACAAAAGATTATTCAATAGTCATCATCATCATCATCGGCATCTCCGAAGAAGTAGTTGCCCATATCCTCCGCAAGAGACATAGAAGCTCGCCTATCTACCGTCACTTGAGAGGAACTAGCTCTGCACTCCAAAGAAGGTTGTGAGGCCTCATGATAAGTCCCATTATAGGATGATTGATGAAGGTCATAAGTCCTACCATATGGGTCGAGAACTTGTAAAGAAATAACATCGACGTCAATGCCGGATGAGTTAGATCTACCTCCAAACGAGCTAGGCCCAAGTCTAGATGAGTTTGGTCCAACTTTAGAAGTGCTCTGCCTGCATAAACGACGAGATGATTATCAAGAAGTACATACCTCGGGAATGTCACCGAGATGAATTTGGGGTTGTTCGAGCACCTCCATACGAATCCCGGAACCACTAAGGAAATCTCCTGAAGCACTAATATAGGAACCACTTTTAACTACGGTTTTGAAAGACCTTTTACTACGGTTATCGAGTGTCGTTTATATGGCCGTAATTGTAGATGAGCATCTTTTACTATGGTTCAAAACCCTAATGAAAGACAAGCAATTACTACGGTTCTAGAGAAAGAACCATAGTAAATGGTATATCTATTACTATGGTTCCTTCTCCGGAGCCGTACTAATAGATATAATCATTAAAGAAACAAAGAACCTCTAGATCTAAAATTTTGAGATCTAAATTACAAGTTAAAGAAGAGAGTGAAGAAACACAAACGACGAAAAATAAGTCGAGATCTAAAATTATTAGCTTTGTCATTTACAAGTTGATACAAAATTTCAGATTAATCCTCACATGAGATTTACTATTGCACCGGAGAAAGAGAGAGAGGGGAGGGAAGGAGAAAGAATTGAATTTTAATCCCAACAAGAAACATCAAAATTCACCATTCTAATCCCGAGATAGTGAAAAAAAACACCAAAAATGATTAAAATCATATCATAGCATCAAGGATTCGCACTTGTAGCAAGCATCGACAAGACGAAACCATCGTACCTACACGAAACCACAACCAAAAGTTTAGCAAATTAAATTCGGACGAGGGACATTAAAAATGGAGAGAGAAATTTTTTATAAAAAAGAGAGAGAAAAGAAATGAAGAGTCAAAGTGAACCATTTGAAATTAATGCATCGATGGCCATCCCTAAGGAGATGCAATGAACTAGCTACTAGGTTTGAATCCCTAGGTTAGAACTTGAGCAAAAATTGAAGTGGATCCCGAGTCCCACATTCCAAACAAATCAATGAATTTGTCTATGAGAGTGATAAGGAGTTACGCTTCTAGTTCCGGAGGTTTCTCTCTCCTCCCCGCCCCGCTTGTATTTTCTCGACGGTGCGAGGCTCCACTTGTACATAAGCAAATCGCAACGGAGCTCAAAACAAGATCCGCAGATCTGGCCTCTCTCGAAGATAAGCCAATCGCAGAAAGAGAAAATGAGGTCGCCACCACAGCCGCCATTGATGTTGTGCTTTGAAGTTTAAGGGAAAAAGGAGGCGCATAAAGGAACAGGACGAGATCTAAATGAGGAGGAGGAGAAGGGGAGAGAAAGAAAAAGGAAAGCATATTTGAAGGTAGGAGAGAAAAAGCAATTTAGGGTTTTTAATTTAGAAACAGACCTTTTATTATGGTTCAAGGAGAGAATCGTAGTAATAGATAATACCTATTACCACGGTTCCTTCGTTGAACCAGTAGTTAAAAGTCTATTAGACTTTACTATGATTTAGGGAAAGAAATGTAGTAATAGATAACACCTATTACTACGGTTCTCCCACTGAACCATAGTAAACAGCTGATGACCTAACCTATTAATACGGTTCAATGAAAGAACCGTATTAATAGGTGTAATAAAAGACAACTTATTTAAAAAATCCACAGACCTTATTTTTAGAATGGTTTTTGTTTTTAACCATCATAAAATGTCTATAATATAAAGTCATATCTGTAGCAATGAAGGAGGGGGCCTAGAGCGACGATCCTATAAGGATAAAGAGCGATTAACTAAGAATTCAAGAGTTATCACTCCAGCTAACAAGATTTACCAAAGATGATCGGAATGCACGACACTGTTAATAGCTCTCTCAAAGCACGAAGAGCATACTGGAATCTTATGGAAATTGTCCAAGATTACTCACGATCGTACTAAGAAATCGTCATATTAGGAAAGACATTTTAGTATACAACTAAAATAAAGAGTATAATACTCTTACCTCATTCCAATTCCTTGAGAATAGGTGTTCTACACACTCTAATTTGGGAATCTCTAGAAGTGGAACGATGTTTAGGGGCTTCTCGGGTAGAGAAATGTCCACTTCAAGTTGAGGAATATGGATGTCGCCCCGAGTGCCTATATCACAACAAGGTTAATTTCCATACAAGAAATAAAACCAAATAATGATGGACAAAGACTTACCATACAGGTCGTAATCCTTTTCAAGTATTAAGGATAAGTTGAACTTGGATCCAAAAAGAGTGTGTCATATTCCTCCAAGGTAACCGAGAGAAGTAAACCATGGTTTAAGTCGGATCCTTCAATACGAAAGGTGGCCATGTATTATATTGTAGTTGGGGCCCGCTCGCCAAGGTACCAACGAAGCCAAATGGGCCTTTTTAAAGATCTCGCATCTCACTTAAATCCTTCACAACTTGAAATTGTAAAGGAAGTTGATTTGGGCACCAAGGGTGAAAATTAGCTTGCCTTAAAAATCACAAAAGCTGTAATGGCAGACTTAGGTGATTGAGCGGAAACAACTAGGAACAGGATGAGGGCATATGCCAGTTCTACCATGGCTCATACCATGGTCCACACCGGATCGTGGGTAGGGGCAGAAATGAAAGGTACAAAATTATCGTGTTTCGGACCATACCAGTCTAAAATCTAAAAATTCAAAGAAACATATTGTAGACACTTTATTGAGTGTCGAACGCAAGAAGGCAAGCCCAACTTCCTTTGGTTGAGCAAGGTAAACTTTCACCTATGTAATCGTCACTTGGATACACCGGGTGGATCGTTGAACCGGGTGAAAATTGAGGAAAGTATTCGTACATCCAGGACTCGCAAATTTACCACACAAGTAAACCTTTATATCCATACAAAATATAAATAACAGCTGAGAGGAGTATAGTAAACCTCAATAATCCTCCACAAGTCAATTAGAGGCGTATAACTAAATCCTTCTCGGAAGCAGTGTGTCGAGCACTCGCACTTAACCCCCTTATTAAGAAAGTGTATATGTGCACACCCTAATTAAGGTATTTTTATCTGGTTTAAGTCCATTAAATAAGCCAAAGAATAAAGGTGGACTTTGGACCCTTGGTCGGAAAAAATTGACATGTTCAACATAAGAGCAATCATGATACGAGCTCTGTTGTAGTGGATTGTTTTAAGCCTACAACTCTTCTTCGGTGAAAGAAGAGAGGAGCATTGGATACTTAAAAGAGTTGTTCCAGGGAAATTGAAGAGAAATCGGACCAAATAGGTGATGTATATAATCACAATTTTGAGTACGAGGTTTCGATCATATACCAAGGGATCACTTGAAAAATCTAAACCCATGAGGATGACGAAGTGTAAAGGAGTAATAGTCATTTCCCCAAAGGGAAGATGAAAAGTGTTAGTGGTATCCCAAAATCGCTCATTGATGGCCCGAGTGATCCCCAGGTTAGTGATGTCGCACAAGTGACTTAAACCCGACATTAGTTAGAGTTTGCTCCAACGGGTAGTCTTGCTCTCTAAAGGTGTCAAAGAGCTTCTTAATGGCACCATTACTCCTAATGGTATGTCCCTATAAAGAGCAACGAAATAAAGTGTCTTAATTAAATGCCACATTAACATTACATAGAAGAAATCCAAGTTAAGACAATTACTGTAGTGGAGATCACCAACAATAAAACATGGCCTTCGACCTCCACTAAGAGGTCACTCGGATTCCATTCATGGTGAAGGCGTCATTCCCTTTCCACAAATAAATTTTGGGTCAAACTCTCAACCTTATTCTTCTCTCGAAATCGGGATGTCTTCGAGACATATTTTGAGGATTTCTAAGAAAACCACACTAGTTTTCTTAAGGGATAAGAAGAGCAAGCTCAAGAACAAGTAAGAGGAAGTAAGAAGAGCCATTATAAAGGTGTAAAAATGAGCATCCAAGCCTCTCCTTTTATATACACAACCAGTCTGGATGATCAAAATAAAGTAAAAACTAAAGCAACTTCCGATTGGCCACTTCCACGCTCCCGACCACTAATGAAAAGATCCGACAGGTGTCGGTCCCTAAGGACCGGCACAGCCAAATCGCTCGCAACAAGCGCCACGAGGCGTGGCCTGCAAACAAAGGGAATCATGGAGCCCACTACTTCAATTTTTTCCTATTTGATTTTTAGTCTCTTTTGATTGAATTATTCAAGAAAAATACCAAACTTTCGTACATCCGATTATTTACTAATAGAATATTAGTACAATAGAATTATTTAGAAAAGTTTAAGATCAAGAAATGATCAAGCTTCAGCATATTGAAGGTTTGCTCTTGAGAGTCCGAATCACCCTAGAGCTCATTAATAGGGCGAGAAGGAAACTTTTTGTGGAATAATAAAGTTTTCCATAAAAAATGAACTTAGAAAACTATTTTAAGTCTAGATTAGGCTCGAAATGCAGAAGTCGAAGTTATATGGAAATCCTCCTGGGCAAGAAAACTACGAATAGTGTCAATCCGGACACCAAGTCAAATCCACTATTTTGAATCCACAAAATATAAGGATCGACTCTTACGGAATTGCTCCCTTAGACAATTCAATACAAGTTTTTCCTAGACACGAAATTCCCTTATCTGTTCTAGTATTTTCCTAACCGAGATAACCCTTAGAGCTAGGGACAACTAAGTTAAGTCAACCTTTATAGCTCGGTCAAGGGACTTTACAAAGAAATGAAAATAAGTCGAGTGTTTACAAGACTTTCTCTTTACAATTCACAAAATAAGAAGTTAAGTACGGAGTTGCAAGTTAGAAAATATTAAGAGAGAGTATATTTCGTTTGGTTCCAGCAATCCTCAACTCTTGTAGGATGGCTTCTATTTATACTCAGCAAGGCATAGTAGCCGTTATGATCGATTCTAGTCCGGGAAGCTTCACTAGGCGTTTTAACGGTTAGTATACATCCCCGAGAAAAGAAGTCGTTGCAAATGTGAATGTTGTGCTTTAGTCCTTTGCTCAAAAGGTGGTCCTACCTACTAGTTGTGACTAATGGAAACAACATTTAGACTCAAATTTGATGTTTACCAGATTTGGTAACAAATAACCCTAACACGGTGTTTGAGCCTTGTCCTGAAACAATGCTTTTTGTCTGCTTGGTGTTTAACGGCTAAAAGTCGGTTGCTTTTTCTTTTCAAAACAAGATCAAAAGACTTTAATCAACCTACAAAAGCAAATCAAAGTGGTACTCAAAGTATAAAAGTTCTTTGATCCAAGATTGGGCAAGGATAATAATAATTCATAATAATTAAGCACTTAATTATCCTTAACCTAAGAAAATAGAATTTACTAAGTCTTCAATAGGTTCTAATTCCATCTTGTGTCTATCTTTTAGATGATCAAGAGATTAGGATTATATAGACACACTGCATGAAATTGATCGGATAAATAATTTCAGCTAATAAATCTAACTTAGTATTAAGAATTAACACGAGTAATTCTTTTCCATTGAACACATAAAGTCGAGCTCATAATAATGTATGCAACTAAAATTATTTACTCATGACAATTGTTTGAGTTACATCCGAGTGGGTTAGAAACCCCGTGTTGTGTGTGGTTTACTCAAGAAATGCTTTCGAAGAGGTCGGATAGTATTGAAAACTTAATGATGAGCTTCTTAAGGATTGAGAATGACTTGAACACAAAACCATAGAGAGATAGAGAGTTATATCCGAGTCTTCAATCTCCCTTTTTTATGAAAGGCATTCAACACTTAAAGCAAGAACCGAAGTTCGGATAGTTAAGTTTTCATGGCTCAAAACGAATGACTATAAGATGTTCTTAGTGAGAATAAGTCGAATTCGTTATTAGAGCAAATTGATGCAAAATTATCATAGATAAGGTATATATCGAGTATTGATTAAAGTAAATGAAATATATATGATTAAGTATCGGAGCGAGAAAAGAAAATAAATGGATAACATAAGTCAATGATGCTCGGAAATAGCTAACTTTCATCACTCGAAAGAAATAAATACAAAGTCATAAAAAAATTAACTCGTCCTAGACCAAATATCTATATATCATTTCTCTCCCTCTATGCATTTCATCAAAATAAACTAAGAAAGGAAGAAAAATAGATATAGAAATGTTGGAAAAAAATTTGAAATCGGGAGGGGGAAGAGTAGTGTGAGTGGAGGAGGAAGAACAAGAAGATGGACCAGCTATTAGAAGACTAGTTTCAAAATTGTTCTTAGTCCGAGAAGCGAGGAAGTGGAAGCTCAAAAGAATGAACCCAAACACCTGGTGAGATTTCCTGGCATCCTAAACCAACTAGCTCAACCATGCCTATACGGACGGTTGGCTCAAGACATTTGAGTGGATCATCGGGAAGATCCACATTAAAGTGACTAAAAACAGCAGTAAGTAAAGCTATGAAAGTGTAACACCCCTAGACCCACCCTAGGAGTATTACATGCCAAGGTTCCCGAGAGGAACCCTAAGGTTGCTTAAGGTCTCAACTTAGGGTTAATAGTTTTCTCTTTGCTTGGCGGAAGCGTGTTTCTAGGTTTTCAAAGGTTTTTCGAAAATTTCAGCAGAGTTTCCTCTATAATATGGCTAAACCCATAGGCTTCAAGCCTTAACCCTACACAAAACACATTAATAAACTCAATGAGCCACATGCTTGGAGTAAATACAACACAAACTCAACGAGCCACACGCTCGGAGTATTCACATGGGGCTTTTACATTCATAGTCAAAACTTAAGCTCACATACAACCAATCTTTACAAGAATGAAAAACATAGAGTACATAATAAGTCCGGAGATGTCCTATCCAGTAGGTTCGCTTCTTCTAAAAGCCAAAAGCAACTCCGAGGATTCTTAAATTCTATACCTGAAATGTTGGTAAGGTCATGAGCTCCACGAGCCTAGTGAATAACCCAAATCCAACCCTGGTTTCACTTTGCACATTAATTCATTAACAAACACACGTAAGTTCACAATTCATTCATAACAGGCGATTCGGATCATACATGCTTAAGACATGCGAGATACTAAACTTACCAACTTGCCGAGAAGCATAATGACCTCAATTACTCATGAATTCAATCAAACATACTTCATTCGTCTTTATACGCAAGTAAGTCATAGAATCATTCATCATGTAAATCATTCATCACGTAAATCATATCTTACTTCTTATCGTATTAGTTTCTTATGAAATCGGGATTCGTTCTTCTTCTCATTTTTCTTCTTGAGTTGAATTATGCATTTCATAAATCATTGCTTCTTTCTTTCTTGTTCATCATGCATAATCATTCATTTCTTCATATAGTAATTCTTTAAGTCTTTTCGGTTTCGAATGGAAAGAAGATTTATGTTCTGCTCTAAAGACTTAGTTCTTGGAGCCAAAACAATTCGTGGGCTCGGTTCTTAGAGGCATAACAAATCGTGGCCTTGAGGCAAAACAATTCGTGGCCTCGAGGCAAGCCTCAAACTCGAAGGACGCAAACTATCGAGAATTCGTGGAAGCAATTCAATTCGTGGCTTCGGTTTGACGAGACACTTCTATAGTCATAGCTTCAAAGGGTTCTTCAATTCATGGGGTCTTAGATCAATAACACAATCCTTTTTCCCTTCTTTAGTTCTCTATGTTTCTTATCTTCTCATTATCTTTTTATTACTTATACACAAGATACACCTAATTCATATAATTCATGCTCAACGACTTCATACATAAATCCTTCACAAGTAACAATTCACATAAGCAAGTTCCAACTCAAGTACAATCAATCCAACTCATATAGGCATGCTTATGTCATTTATAATCGATGTAATTCAAGATAAACACATAATCACATAAACATGTCAATTAGGATTTCTAATCAATGAACTCATCGTTTTCATGATTGCGTAGTATCGCGCATAGGTGGTTTATGGTTCTATAACTTTCCTTAATCGATCTATATCTCTTAATCAAGCCATATAGCTTCTTAAATTTTAGTTCTCAATTCCGTTACTCACTTAGTTCCGATTTTGCCCAAAACAGCACATTTTCACTCAAAATTCCATATCTTCCAATTTACTAATCCAATGCATACCCAAATTTACAGGAAATTTTCATAAATTATCAAGAAGCTACAGAAAAAGTTTCAAGAATTTTGGGCTACACATGAACTCGCAATAATTCGGACAACGAGGGTAAATTCATGAAAAATCTGCACTTAAATCATGAAATTCAATTTTCTTATTTTTCTCACTAATTCTATTCAAGCTAATTTCTCTCAATCACACAGCTCAATAATCATGCTCAACAATGCTCAAATATCATTAAATTCATGAACTAGGCATAAATCGCAATATGCTTTTCAATCCGTGAGTTACTAGTTTTGTGAATTTAGGCCTCGACTTCTTCAATTAACTTGAGGTTTCCAGCTTCATACTTCGATTCAAGTTTAATCCACCTAATTCATTTTAATTCTAGAGGACGAATTCAGATTACTCACCTTGGATTCTTAGTGATTCTAAGAATTTCGGTTTTAGAGGATTTCGAATTGAGTTTCGATTTGCTTTTGACTTTCCCTTTCTTCCTCTCGGTTTCCCCGATGAATTCGGATTTCTCACCATGGATTCTTAGTGATTCTAAGAATTTCAATTTTGGAGGGTTCGAATTGGGTTTCGATTTGTTTTCATTTTCCCTTTCTTCCTCTCGGTTTCCCCTTCCTTCTTTTTCCTCGACCCTCCGCTTCTTCGTTCTATTCCTGTTCCTCTCGGGTTCTCACTCTTTGTTTCTCACTTTCCTCTTTTGGTCTAGTTACGCTTCTCGGTCTTTCGATTTCTCATTGTTCTTACTCAATCCCTCACCATCTCTCTGTCTCGCTTACGTCGCGGTTCTCACCCCCTTGTTCTTCTCGCTCTTGGTCTCGGTTCTATCTCGTTTCACTGCATATGCTCTTCCCGCTCGCCGGTCGTCGGCCGCGGTTTCCGTGCTCACCGATCTGTCACTCTCAACCCTCGCGTTCGCTTCCCCTTCGTGGTCTCTGTCTCTCGGTCTCTCGCTTTTCCCCTCTTCCTTTGCTTTGCTGAGCCTCCCGAGCTCCAGCTCTCCCTTGCCCATCAACAGCGGCGCCCTCGCCGTTCAGGCGACCACTAGCCATCGGCATCTCACGCTTTCTCCCTCTCTCGCTCCGTTCTACTCCCTCTTTCTTCCTCCTCTATTCCGCTTCGCTTCTTTTGTTTTTCCTCTCGCTTCTATTTTCCCTGTTCTTCCTTTTAATCCCTCTTTCTCTTTCCTCCTTTCCTGATTACACCTAATGAGCTCTGCTGCCCAATTCCAATTGGACCCCCATACTCCCTTTACTTAATTCCTTGCTAGCTTCCTTCAAGCCAGCCACCCATCATTCCCATTTCTCATCTTCTTTTCTTTTCTTTTATTTTAATTGGGCCCAAATTAGCTTCACAAAGCCCATTTACTTAAATCACGCTCGGGTTTCAATTTTCGGGTTTCAATTTTGACTCGAAAAATTAATAATTCATCTTAATTTAATAACTTCGAATTTTTCACTTAACTTTTAATAATTTAATTCATTATTAAGCAAGCACCTGAATTTTCCGGGCTTACAAAAAGGAAGAAGGGGTTTCTTCTAATTTGAAGTAACATCGCCTATTTGCTCAATGATGTAAGGGAAAAGGTCAACCTCGTACCTTTCAAGAATATCATATAAAACTTTGAGAACCATGCTGTTGGGGTTCTCCTTGGATGGATAGAATGAGAACACAGTTCTCATTAGAATAAAACAATGAAGTCCGGCTTTAGACCTCATTTGAGTCACGTAAAAGTTCTTTCTAGACTTGGGAACAATTCGGCTTATTTGTCAAAGAAATCGTCGGTGATTTCATTGAAAGGAAGGGATTTAAGATGAAAAAGAGAGTTTGAATGTCAAAGAGTTTGTGAAGAAAAGAGAGGTAAGTCCAAATAACGTTCCCCTGAATGAGAGAAGAGACCATGTTGTCTCTTGCGGTCATGTTCGAATAGAATTCAGTGACAAGTTGGGGTAAATATAATCATAGAAGCACGGTACTTAAAAGTTCATGTGTGAAGAATAGGTTTTATCCACGAGAGTTTGGTGGATGAAAAGAATTGCTCTACGAAGAAATAGTGTTAGGCTACAATTTTCTTTAGCTTATCAAAAACGAGAGCCTTGCCTTTAGAAGGATCCTTTTGAGGATTTTTAGGCTGGGTGGTTTGGGTTCTAGTCTTTTTGGTGGTTGACCCTTCTTTGGTTGCACTTCCTCTCTTAGGCATTATCAAAGAAAGAGAAATAAGTTGATTTGAGAAGGAGGAGTAAGAAAGTGAACGAGTGAGAGAGAGTTGAGAGTTGAGAGTCCGAAATTGAAGAGTGTATGAGCAAGGAATTCTAAGTTCGAGTGTAGAGAGTGAAAGAGTGAGAGATAGCAAAGTGAATGAATGAGGTTGAACATGTGTGATTTATAAATCAACAACTCTCAAAGAACAAAAGCCTTACTAACTCAGCACTCAAAGTAACGGCTAGCTAACCGTTTGGCGTTCCAATGTGTAACGATTACTTTTTGAAACTACTTCCTTCCAATGGCTAGTTTCCTAACCGTTCGCGTGATAGAGAGGAAAAAAAAGACATTTTTGAAAATATTTCCAAGATTCTCCACTAATTTAGAGATGATCTCGGAATTTTGATGTTTATTTTTCTCAATAACCGATTCGACTCGGTGATATGTCTAAGGTACTTAGAACACACTCGGAACCTTAATACCTTGTAGCTTAGTTTCATCATATTTCAACCGACCCACTAGTTATTCACTTAGAACATATAACAAGCAATCAAACTCATAAATTCTCATGCAATCAATCAAATAGTCATACAATTAACATGTCAAGTTCATTCCTAATAAAGCAAAACCGATCTTCACTCGGAGGTTTTGTGAAAATATAAGCTAATTAAAATTTGGTAGGAATAAACTCAAGTGCAATATCACCTTTTGTAGAGTGGTCTCTCACAAAATGATATCCGACCTCGATGTGCTTTGTATTTGAATGTTAAACTGGATTCTTTGTTATGCTGATAGCACTTTGATTATCACACTTGATTGGGATAGATGTGAATGACAATCCTAGATCCTTCAAGTGTTGCTTGATCCATAAATTCCGAGCACAGCGAGCTCCAATTGCTATGTACTCGCCTCGATCGTTGATAGAGCAACCGAATTTTGCTTCTTTGAGTGCCGGGAGATAAGTGATTGACCCAAAAATTGACATTCTCCTAAGGTGCTCTTTCTATCAACCTTGTATCCAGCATAGTCGGCATCGGAGAGTCAGACTTAAGTATCCAATGAGAGTCAGACTTGAGTCCTTTGAATACTAGAGGCCGAGTGTCTAAGTTCCTGCAAGATATCTAAAAATTCTCTTTACCGCAGTGAGATGTGATTCTTTTGGATTAGCTTGAAATCTTGCACATAAACAAACGCTGAACATAATATTTGAACTACTAGATGTAAGATAAAATAGAGATCCAATCATACCTCTATAAAGTTTCGATCAATAGCTTTACCTTTCTTATACGAGTCCGAGTTTGAGTACTGCTACTCATTGGTTTTGATGCATGTTTCACATCTTGTAGCTTGTACTTCTTGAGTAACTCCTTTGTGTATATGGATTGATGAACATAGATGTCATCTTTCTCTTACTTGATTTGTAATCCAAGAAAGAAATTGAGTTCTCGCATCATATTCATTTGGAACTCATGTCTCATCAACTCGAGAAAACTCTTGGCATAAAGTTTTATTAGTAGCTCCAAAAATAATGTCATCAACATAAATCGAATAATGATAAAATCATTCCCCTTGGTTTTTGTGAAAATATTTTTGTCAATAAGACCTCTTTTGAAATCATTTTCAACCAAGAAATTGCTTAGTCTTTCATACCAAGCTCTTACGACTTGTTTCAAACCATACAAAACTTTTTGCAATTTGAAAACATAATTTGGAAATTGAGAGTTTTTCAAATCCAAAGTTTGTTCAACATAAACTTCTTCTTCAATATAACCATTGAGAAGTGCACACTTAACATCCATTTGATATAGCTTAATGTTCATGCTATATGCAAATGCTAAGAGAATTCGATTACCTCAATCCTAGCGACAGGTGCAAAGGTTTCCCTACAATCAATTCCCTCTTCGATTATATCCTTGAGCAACTAATCTGGCTTTGTTTCTAATTATCAACCCTCCCTCATCCAGTTTGTTTTTTAATAACCATTTGGTTCCTATTACTGGGTGCTCAAAAGGTCGATTGGTTAGAGTCCGGACTTGGTTTCTTCCAAATTGAGATAATTCTTCTCGTGTGGCCTCTACCCATTCAGGTTCAAGTAGGGCTTTTAGTATATTTTTAGGTTCAATTAATGAAATGAATGCTTGAAATGCACATAAGTTTTGCAAAGAAGAATGAGTTCTTACCCCACTTGTTAATGTCTAAAATGATGTTCTCGGGTGGGTCATTAGATGCATATTTGAAAGTTTTACTGTCCTCCGATTCACCGGATTTTATGGTTGAATATTCTGATCTTCGACTGGTTCAACTTGTGATTTTCTTCGTTACTTTGATCTTCGAGTGGTCTAAGTCTGGTTTATGAAGCTGGCTCATTCCGAGTTGACTCATTTCTTTTGTTTTTGTTCATTCTAAGCTCAACCTCTGCTATGCCATCTTCATCTTGATTGAGCTTGAGATATGAGAAAGTGGATTCACTTATCCTACCATGATCAACTTCATCAAAGATAACGTGGATACTTTTTTCCACTTTGTTAGTTCTCTTGTTAAAGATTTTATAAGCTTTGCTATGTGAAGAATAACCGAGAAAAATACCTTCATCCGACCTTGCATCAAATTTGGTCGGATGTTCCTTACCATTGTTATGCATAAAGCATTTACATCCGAATGGTTTAAAGTAGGAAATGTCAGGCTTTTTCCCTTTGTATAGCTCGTAGGGGTGTCTTCTTCGAATGGGTCGAATGAGGCACTGTTGAGACTGTAGTTTGTTGTGTTTATTGCCTCAACCTAGAAATAGTAAGGTAGATCATTTTTAATCATCATTGTCCTTCTTATTTCTTCAAGTGTCATGTTCTTTTTCTCCACTACTCCATTCCGTTGAGGAGTTCTTGGTGCTTGAGAAGTTGTAGGAGATGTCATTCTTGTTATAGAAGTCTCGCAAATTCTAAGTAATCGAAATCTCTTCCATGGTCGGTTAGAATCTCCTAATCTAAGTCTCGGACTCCACTTGTATTTTCCTGCAGATCTTAGTGAACTCTTTAAATGCTTCATTTTTAATCTTCGGAAAACATACCCAGGTAAATTGTGAGTACTCATCAACAATAACTAGCACATATAATTTAGCTCCTACACTTTTAATAGGAATTTCACCACACAAATCCATATATATAAATTCAAGCACTTTGGATGTAGATACTATCTTGAGTGGCTTAAAAGATTATCTAACTTGTTTTCCTTTAGTGCGAGCATCACAAATTTTATCTTTCTTAAATGAACAGTTAGGCAATCCTTTAACTAATCCATGAGATACAAGTTTCTTAATAGTATGCATGCTAATATGACCTAGTCTACGACGCCATGTCCATGAATCATCATTCGGAGAGGCTTTTAAACATGACAAATCTTGATTTGAATCAAAAAGAGGAATGGTGTAGGTGTTACTTGACCTCCGACCCGAGAGCTTTGTCTCTTTGGTGATTGCATCGAAATGAAACAGTTAGTCCGAGTAAACCTTACCTCCTAACCTTTGTCACAAAATTGTGAGATACTTAGAAGGTTATATTTAAGCCCTTTGACAACGTATACTTGAACTCGACTAAATTGTCTCCTTGACCAATTCTGTAATTCCAACTATCTTGCCCTTACTATTATCTCTAAATATGACTTTTCCTCCTTTCATCTCTTCAAGTTACGAGAAGAGTCTTGAATCTCCGGACATGTGACATAATCATCCATTGTCTAAGTACCAATGACCTTTTTGCTTCGAGTTACCTACAAAAATAGAAATAAACTAACCATTCTCACTTCCTATTATAAACCTAGTAACTTGTCTTTGTTGTGGTCCTTTTACGAGTAAGAGCACTTTATTTGAATGATTTTGGGTTTGGTCCGATTCGAGTCTTCTTTCTTGAGAACTAACTCTATGTCTCTTTCTTTTGAATACCTTTCTTTTTGTAAACGAGGTTGAGAAGACTTTTTCATAAACACTAGTTTGGGCTTAATCCCTTTCCTTTTTGAATGAATGGTACCATGTGCCTTTCTGAACTTGATAGTTCCGGAATCAGTTTTGAAAATATTTTTGTAGGAATTATCTTCCTTTTCATCATTATATCCAAGTCCTTCTTTTCAAAATCAAACACACTAAGAACTAAGTAATAAATCAAGGTTTTTCTGACCTTGAGTGAGTTTTAAAACCAAATCTTGAGACTCATTAAGCTTTTGTTTCAATTGCTCATTCTCTCGTTCCGAGGCACTTAGACTCGGTCTCATTATCTTGAGTATTGGTCTCAAGTACTTTCGGATTCTATCTCAATTTTTCTAAATTATTTTTCAAAGAGGTGTTCTCGGCATTGAGAGATTCTAGTTTCTCTTTAAATTCAAAAGATTCAGAATAGGACTTCTCCTCCAAGGTAAAAATATATCTAGCAAGATCATGCTTGGAGAATTTAAGAAAGTAGTTGATTACCTCCTGAGGATATGTTTCCTCGAGCATCCGATGCATTGCTTTCTAACTCGGATCCAGCTTTTGAGTATGATAGAGCCATTAGACACTTTGATTCATCATCGGTGTCATCATCTTCTTCCGACTCATCATCACTCCAAGTAACTACCATAGCCTTTTTATTTTTTCTGTCCTTCTTTCTCTTTGGACAGTCTTTGACTATGTGCTTTTGCTTGCCACACTCAAAACAACCAGAGTACTTAGTTAAAGACAAATTTGAAGAGGATGAGATTTACCTTTTCTGTTTTTCTTGTAGAACTCTTGCTTAGGCTTCTTCCGCCACTTCTTGTATTTCATCATTTTCTTGAATCCTCGGGCTAGAAGTGCCATGGGGTCTTCTTCAGAATCCGAGGATCTCGGACTTAGAACTTGTTCTTCTAAGGCCTTCAGAGCAATGTTTCTTTTGGTGCTCACCTCGGCTTCCTCTTCTTCTAAATGCAGCTCATGAGCGCATTTGGTTTTAGTTATAACATATCCTAAGCTTCCTCTATGGCTATCACCTTGGGCCCCCATCTTCTCTTGGGTAGACTCCTCATAATCTTTCTAACCACTTCTTCATGAGTCATCTTCTTTCTAAGAGACTTGAGATCGTTGACAATCTCAGTGAAGCGAATGTATATCCGAGTAATGTTCTCATCAGCCTCCATTTTGAACAATTCACTTGTGGAGGTACTAAGTTATCTTGGCTTGCTTCACCTGACTAGTACCTTCATATGTAGCAACCAATGTGTCCCATACTTCTTTGGTTATATCACATGTAGATACCCTGTTGTACTCAACTACATCAATGGCACACATCAAAATGTTCAAGGCTTTGAAGTTCTTTATGTGCTTTTCATTTTCTTTAGTGGTGAACTCGGACTTCACCTTGGGTACTATTTGGGAACCATCCATTTTTTATGGAATGTAGTTTCCATTGCCGATGATTTCTCGAGACCTCCTCATCATAGCCCTGGTGAAGCACTCCATGATCTTCTTCTAATGAGTGAAGTTTGATCCCTTGAATTTGGGTGGTCCGATTAAAGATCTTCCTTCATCAAACTCTCCATAGTTAAAAGCCATCTAATCTTTAAACCTTGGATTTGTTAGATCGATAGCAATTGAAGGTTTGCTCTTGAGAGTCTTAATCACCCTAAAGGGGGTGGATAGGGTGAGAAGGAATTTTTTGCTTGAATAATAGAGTTTTACGTAAAGAATGAACTTAAAAAACTATTTTGAGTCTAGATTGGGCTCAAAAGATGTAAAACTCGAAGTTACATGGAAACGCTACTCGGGGAAAAAACCACGGACACTCTGTCAATCCGGATACCAAGTCAAATCCACTATTTTGAATCTACAAAATACAAGGATCGACTCTCACTGAATTTCTCCCTTAGACAATTCAATACAAGCTTTTCCTAAACACCGAAATTTTCTTATCTATTGTAGTACTTCCTAATTGAGATAACGCTTACGACTCGGTCAAGGGACTTTACAGAGAATTGAAAATAAGTAAGAGTGTTTACAAGACTTTCTCTTTACAACTCGGAAAATAAGAACTTAAGTACGAATTGCAAGCTAGAAAAGATTGAGAGAGAGTATATTTCATTCGGTTCCAGCAATCCTCAAGTCTTGTAGGATGGCTTCTATTTATACTTAGTAAGGCAGAGTAGCCGTTGTGGATCGATTATAGACTAAGAAGCTTCACTAACCATTGTAACGGTTAGTCCGAGTCCCTCGAAAAGGAGTTGTTGCAAATTTGAATGTTGTGCTTTGTTCCTTTGCTCAAAAGGCGGTCGAACGCACTAGCTGTGAGTGAGATCCGGGTGGAAACAACCATTAGACTCAAAGTTGAAGTTTATCGATTTGGTAACAAGTAACCTTGACACGGTATCTAAACCTTGTCTTGAAATAGTGCTTTTACGTCTACTGGTGTTAAACGGTTAGAAAACAATTGCTTTTGCTTTTCAAAATAAGATTAAGACTTGAATGAACCTGCAAAAGCAAATCAAAGTGGTACTCAAAGTATAAAAATACTTTGGTTTAAGATTAGGTAAGGATAATAATTAAATACTTAATTATCCTTAACTTGATAAAATGGAATTTTCTGAGTCTTAACATTCAATAGGTTCTAATTCCATCTTGTGTCTATCTTTTAAATGAGTAAGTGATTAGGATTATATAGACACAAAATATCAAATTGATTAGATAAATAATTTCAACTAATAAATCGACTCGAAATAAGAATTGATGCAATAATTCTTTTCCGGTGAACACATAAATTTCATAGCTCAAAATAATGTATGCAAGTAAAATTATTTAGTCATGACAAGCTGTCCGAGTTGCATCCGAGTGAGTTAGAAACCCAATGTTGTGTGTGGTTTACTCAAGAAATCCTTTACGAGTAGGTCGGACGAGTATTGAAAACTTAATGATGAGCTTCTTAAGGATTGAGAATGACTTGAATACAAAACCATATAGAGATAGAGAGTTATACTCGAGTCTTCACATATCACTGAGTTTTAAGACTTTGATTAAGTCAAGCTCATGATTTTTCTAGCTGAATTTTAGAGCGCATGTGTAGGAACCACGGCCGGCGGACTGAACCAAGATTCCCCACGATTTGTTTTTGGCATAGGTTTTAGAAAGCTTTTGATTTTTGAAGAGATAAGATGACTTTGAAAATGGGGATAATCCTTTTATTAAGATTTTTGAATTTTATTAAATCGATTTAAAATGAACTAAGCAAAGTTTGATTGACGATTTTTATTAATAATTTTATTTTAGAAATTATTTTAAGACGTTCGGGATATTATCTCTTAACCGAAAAATGGAAATTAGGGTTTCTGTTTCTACCAGTGAGACTCTAGGGCCAAGCTGGTGTGAAAACACCGATTTGGACCCAAGCCTCGCCTCGCTGACCACTCGGTGCAAGAGGCGACCTACGCCTAGTGGTGGCCGGCGCGGGCATAGGCCATGGCTGAGGAGATTAGCCTCGGCCTCGCCCTGAATGGTAGATCCAGAATTCCTACTTTCTATCCTACAATCAAAAAATAGTCAAGAGGCAAATGTAGAAGAAATAAATGAAAAGGAGTCGCCAATAAGTTTTTAGGAAAGAAAAGCTAACAAAAAACAAAAGTAAAATTTTCTCTTCCAATCTTAATATGGGAAAATTAAGACTAAAAGAAGCTAAAATTGACTACATCGATCTTTGAACCGAGAATCGGACTCGGGCGCGAGGGTACGAAACGTAGGGAAAACCCTTCCATTCCACCCATCCGAAGACGGCCATAACTAGTTCAAGTAGTGAATTAAAATAATATAAAACAAGCAAGCAAGCAACATGCAATGAGAAATTAAAGCAACCAACATAGCTAAGGAAAGTGATAAAGGTAGAAATAAAGACAATGGAAAAAGAAAGCAAAATGAAAAGAAAAGAAAGGGCAAAGCGAAAAGAAAAGAAAACAAGAAATCTAAAAGATTACATCGGGCGGGGAGGAATTAGAAGCGATACATCGTTTGTCCACAATATGGAAAGAAAAGAAGAAAGCATATAAATAAAATAAACCGTTGAATATCGAATATATGCCCTCGGATTGTCCTACCTACTGATCCGGATCTCGAATATAGATCCGGTGATGCCATGGGGGTGAATTAAAGGGGCTTTTTGTGAGTATTTTGTGGAGGTGAGTAGGTAGAAAGATGAATAATGAAGTTTAGAGATTAGATGTAGGAAATATGATGGAAGTAGGCTGAAAAGAGACCAAGAGATCGAGAATACAAAGATGAGTATTCGGTAGCTCTTAATCGGGTTTCAACGAGTAACGTTAAGGGATGAGCCATTGAGGTGGAATGCAGCAGCGTGATTCTAAGGCAGGAAACCGTGCTTGAAATGGGAGCCAACGCTCACTATATTATAGGGAGATGTTAGGCAAGGAAAGACCTAGGTTTATGCTCGGCCAGTTGTGTAGAATAGGGTACAAAACCGGGAAGGATATTGTGAAGATTGAACCGGATAGAATCGGGATAAAGAAGGGATAAGACCTCGTTCACGACGCCAGGCCACAAAGGGATTTTTAGGGTTTCGTGGCCCAGCGTGCTTCCAAGGGAGTCTCCGGGGCAAAACACAGCATTCCACTTAAAATTTTGGGGTGGCGGGCGCCAGCCATAACAGCTTTCAAAAAATAGAAAGCTTCCATTTTTGCGAGGTTTCCATTTTAGCGAGGATGTGTGCTCCTAGTCTCGGGTGAATTGTCTTGGAGAGAAAACGCAACACTTTGATGCTTGTGATCATGAAATGCAGCGTCTAACATCGTCTTGAGGTCTTTGGTTCCTTGTCCGGTTAGACTAATATGAAACACAAAATTCGATCCGGAATTTTCCGTACGCGACATTGGACTCCCTGTCTCTCGAAGGCTTGGCCTGGACTTGGACCGTCCAAAAGAAAAAGGGATTTTTGGATCGATATAAGGCAAAAGGCTATTTATGTGGTGCTGGAGGTTCTTTATGGTTTACTGGCTTCCGTCGCACCAATCAAACACGATTCGAGATCCAAATCCTCAAACAAGACTCGGGATTTCATCATCGGGCTAACAAATAAAAACAGAGAAAATGACGACACTTTTTGGTGTCTATAGCATGCTATGATCAAGTCCAGGACTAAATTTGTTAAGAGTTCAAGTTAAGAAGCAACCAATTCCAAACTCTTAAATCAATCGCCATCGAAGCAATGCCAAATAAATGAGATAAGTGCCCTTTAGTGTCTACTTTAACCATTTATCTTTCAAACTCGGTAAAAGTGGAGGCTAACTATAGACACCAAAAACGTGTCTTCCTTATCCTTTTATTTATGTTATTTATTTTTATTAGCACGTTTATGAAATCCCAGATCTGTTTGCGAATTGGGGTCATAATCGGACTGAAACAGCAGTAATGGAACCCAATAAACCACAAAAACGTTAACCACCACAAAAACAACCCGTTTTCTCTTGGGTCGGCCCGTAAACCTTTTTTGGCCGTCCCTAGCAAGTTGGGATTCCCATACTAGGATCCGAACCGAAGTCGGTTGCCAAGGCTGCTTAAACGTAGCGTTTCACTCGGTTTCGGTGGCCAAACATGGCACGTGCACCAGAATGTTCGTATGATGACGTTTTGATCTGTTCCAGCTTCCAAGACTCTTGGAACGACGTCGTTTGGCCAAGTGAGTATCTAGTTTATTCCTTTTATCCTTTATGGCATTTAGGGGCTCGGTTCGGGCCAATTCGGAGGTCGATAGGTCATTTTAAGGTTCTTTTGAACCCCAAAATTACCTATAAATAGGGATGTCCCCCTATTCATTTCTACGCCATTTTTAGTTGGAAATCCCCCATTGCTGAAATCTTTGTCTCTCATTCTCTCACACGCTTTGTTCTTTCCACTTCTTACTCATTTCACCTCAAAACCCTTTTTAAACCCCTTACAAAAAGCCTTCTTTTCACCATTTTTTGATTCGTTACTTGTCATTACGCTGTCGGAGTCTATTTGTGGCTCAAGTCTAGCAGGTAGGTCAACCGAGGGCGCAATCCATCCATCTTTTGAGTTTGTTTTATAATTTTAATTATCGTATTTTTATCGCTTTTCTATTGTGGATTAAAGTTGTATTGCATTTATTTCCTCCCCGCCTAATGTCATTTTTATTTATTTTTCGTTTTCTTTTATGGCTTTATTTACTGCTTTCTTTATTACTTTTATTTATCGCTTTCAAAGCATGATTTGAGTGTTGTAAATTCAATAATTAACATGTTGGTTGCCTGTTTGATTCAACGTAATTTTAATGCACAATTTAGATTAGTAGATGTCGTCTGTTGACGGGCGGAATGAGGAGTAATCCTCCTTATTTCATACTTTCTCCCCGAACACCTGGACCATTCGTTTGACCAATGGAATCATTTTCTAAAATCTTTTTGATTTTAATTTCTTATGCTGAATATAAAAAAGTATTTATGTATTTTTGTTAGTTTTTATTTCTCAAAATTGACTCGTGACTCCTTTTATTTTTAGCTTTTTATTCTCAAAATTGCCTCTAGGAGTTTTAGGTAAAGTAGGAAAAATAAGGTCATTTTGGTAGCCTAAACTATCTAACCGAGACCGATTCCTCGGTCTCGGCCAAATAGGCGACGCCGGTCACCAATCAAAGTAGGCGACGGCTAGCAGCCGGCTTCGGTTGCTAACCGGGCTTAGCTCATGGCCCATGCAATTTTCACTACCCGACCAACAGACTTTGTGGCATAATGACTTAATTAATTTCTTAAGTCTTTTGTTACTTGAAATAACATCCCGAGACTTCTCTAAAATTAATTTCAAAAATTAAATGGTTAATAAAATCTCCAATCAAACTTTTTCCTAAATGAATTTAAAAATTTTATTCTAAAATCAACATGATAAGGGGCTCACCTCACCTAAATGAAAAAACAAAAATAGTCGATGCTTGCTTTCCCTAGGGAAATGCGAGTCTAGCTTTGTTCCCTAAACGGGACGGGCCATGGTTCCTACAGCTATGGTAAAGCCCGATTTTGACGAAACTTAGCAAAATGGACCATTCTAATGGAGACGACCCACCCGTTCGGAAGCATTTATTTGGACAAGATAACATCCAACACGAGTCGTGTCAACGGACAAGGGCTCTCCATGTTCACTACTGGAACTGCAAACTTTAACGATCGTTCGACTATAATTTTAGACCATGTTGGTCTTCTCCACATTCAAGGCACCAACTAATCTTGAAAATACTTAGTATTGGTGATCAAATTTGCACAACTCATATCAAAACACCAAAACACAAGCATAAAGCCGAAAATAGAGTATAAACATCCTCCATTAAACTTAATTTCCCAAAGAAAAGCACTAAAACATCATAGAAAAGTATGCATTTCATGCACTTATCGATATAGCACCCAACTTACAAATAAAAACAAAGATTACAAGTTTCGTGTGTCTTTGTCGGAGAACGTGTGTTCATTATGTGCATGTCTCATTGTTAAATGAGAAGACCGTACTATCCTAAACTTTTTCAATGAAGAAACCTATATTAAAAGAAGTTTATACTTTTCATATATCGAAAATAATTTGACTTGATTATCGAAGATTATATATCTCAAAAAATTACTCCTTCTATCTTATATAATTATCGAAACATCTAATGTCAAAGTTTACTTGTTTTAAAAATTTTCATTATTTTTATTAATTAAAAATTTATTTTAATAATGTTAAAATTATTCCGTTTGTCCCATATTCATTTTTACACATTTTTTAATAAAAAACTATTTGTATAGAATCAAGGGAGTATTATAAAAAAATGATATTTTTGGATTTTTTCTAATGAGAGGGAACTACGTGCTTATTTTTGACAAGCGTTTCTAATTTTGGTGAGATCACTCAAAAAAACTTCCCAAAAATTAATCTAAGGTCGCTACAATTATATGGAAAACTATTTAATGCCCCAAAATTTTCATTGTTGGGTACTGTTTATTATTTGTAATTTATTAAGGAAAGACAATCTGATCAAACTTAATGAAATTCCAACTTAAAATGGGTAAAGAATATTGAATGACTTTGAATTATCAAGTTTGCCCTTACTTTTGTTCTCTTGCAATGTTTATAATTTTTGTTTAAAGCCCTCCTCCCTCCCCTCATTTCCCCACTCTCATTGCTCTCTCTCTTCTCTGTCGTTTCCTCATCTTCCTTTGGTTGCATATCACAATTGAAGGTGCCCGGTTCTTGCATGGTTCTCATCTTTGCTTCCTCTCATTTTTCTTTGTTTTTGCTCGAGAGGCAACATTTAAGGTATACAAAGAGTGTCATGTTCGAGCAATAATCTAGGAAGAGTTTATGTAAACCGATCGAGATGCGCCAAGTTTATGGGTTGGACAATGAAATGAAGGAAAATACCGACTCAAAATTAGTTAGTGAGATTGAAAATTTGAAACAATAGATAAGGGAGATGAAGATGCTTATTCAAATGAATGATAGGGGACAAGCAATCATCATTATGCTTATAATTGGGATGATTATTTTTACAATCTATTATGTTAATTATACAAATTCCTTTGAACAAGTGGATAAACTAATTTTATGGATACCGGTTCTTGGAAAAAAAATTATTTTAAAAAATCAAATCTAGTACTACGGTTCTACCGAGAGAACCATAATAAAATGCATGATTAACGAAGCTTATTACTACGGTTCTTTAGGAGAACCGCAGTAAAAAGCCTGGTCAAATGTACGATTCTCCTACAAAATCGTAGTAATAGGCTCCGTTACTAGACCTTTTACTATGATTCTATGGGAGAACCGTAATAACGAGTTGATTTTTTTAAAATATTTTTTAGTTTTTGACTTATAGAAAGAATTGTAGAATTATAATTTGAGACTTCTAGATTTTTTTTTCCTTAAGAAAAGAGAATGAAGTTGGATTCGATAATTTGCAACTCTCACCTACATACAACAACCCATATTTATAAGTGATTTTTTTAAATATAGTATTGTTAAATAACAAAAATTATGTAAATGTTTTATTTATATTGTTTTGGATGTTGTCATAATTTAATTTAGATTAATAATTCCAAATGTAGTTCATTTTAACTAATTATATAATTTGATAAGAATAATATTAAAAAATAAATACTTAAAAAATGAATAGATTTATTAAAACAAGCTCATGTAACAATCTATTAAAACAAAGGTTTCTCTGAGCCTCCACCCCTTCTCATTCTCTCCCTTCCTCCTCTCCATACCCTAATTGTCTATGTACTTGTTCTTTTCACTTTTCTAAATTATTGGGGCTGCTATTGGCCTAGTTCTAACCAGATGGTAAAGTCCTTTTACTCAATTTCTTCAATCGAATAAAGATGTAAATATATTGTTATTTTCTTTTCAATAATTTTTCTCTCCTTTTTGTGAGAGTTTGAGTTTCTCTCCTTCTTATGAGAGTTAAGGTTTTTCTCCTTTTTGTGAAAGTTTGATTTCTCTCCTTCTTGTGAGAGTCTTATTTCTCGCTTTTATACGAATTATTTCTCTTACCAATACGTGTAAGTTTTTATTAGAGTTGTTAATTCGATTGGATGATATATTTTTGATATTTTTATGAATTAGTTTCATTGATTTTGATTGAAAATGATTGAACAGTGGAATTTCATATGACTCGATCAAAGTGATATTTCCTTCGATTGGATCTATTATATTAAAGAGAGATGTATTTTATGAAGTTATACAATATCTCACTGATGTTCGGGAAAGACATATTGAAGTCGAAGAATACGATTTGTGACCACATTGAGGCTACAATTATGGAGCCAAATGGAAGTATATTTACTATTAACTTTGTTGAAATAGAGATATGTTTTGTTATTTTAGATTTATTCTTATTGGAGAATTATGTTTGTAGATCTTTGTATGACTTTTTATTCATGAAATTTCTCTTTCTATAAAAAAAAAATCGATTAAAACAAACTCACATAAAAAAAATTATTTAAAAAAACCAACACTAATAGGCTATAAAAAATCTGATTTGACCTGATTTAATCGGATTAATAAGAATATTTATTTAATTCACTCTTTCTGACCCTCACTTGAAGTGAACTGTGAATCCTTAATAAATTACACATAATAAACAGCATCCAATAGTAAATTTTTAAAAATTGGGGCCTGTTTCGTAGCAAGTCAGAATAACTTTTTGGGAAACTTCTGCAATATTGATATAACCCTCACCTTTACCCTTGTTCTTCCAGCCCCCAACCTTTTCAGGCGCCCCAGTCATTCGGTCTGCCACCCCGCTCATATAACTCACGCTCTCTCTCTATCTCTCCTGCCGGCGATTCCGCAACTTCGGCGCTGTTTATTTGCCTCATCGTAACCACCCCCGCTTCCAGCTCCGTCGCCCCTCTCGCTCTTCTTTGTCGTAAAGCTCTGTAAGCTTCTCTTTGCTTTCTCGCTGCCACGGATTTTCAGCTCTGCCCCCTTTCCCTTCAGCTTCAATGCAGTTTTATGTCTGAAGATGCATTCTAAGTGAGGAAACTGAATCTGATGTTCCGAATTGAGAGATACTTTATTTGTTGTGAGATACTGAAGGTGTTAATTGTCTTCATTAGATGGAAATTTGTGCTTTGAAACTTGGATTTTGGTGTGATTGAATTGATTGGTTGTTTTGCCTCGTTTAGGGCTTACACTTATTTTCCCAGGTATGTAAATGCTGAGCTCCGGATCAACAATTCTGAGGAATTGGTGATAGAATTTGGCGATTTTGTTATAGTTTACCTGCCAGAGATGGAGCTTTGGTTGAATCAAGGACTTGGTGAACCCTTTAACCACCCAATTTTACGCCTATTTACTTGTGGATGAGTGGTAGATTGGACATGGACTGGGTAATTTGCGGCTGATGGGTGGAGCTGGTCGAGCCGGAAGCGGATGCCAGCATGTTTCAGCCACACCACATTTGACCCGTTGCCAGGTCTAAATTAAAACCCCCAATTGGAGGCTGGGGGAGATGCTCTGGTGAATTTGTTTTCTAGGGCATTGTTTTTCTCCAAAAACAAAGGGCAGGTGATGCCTAGCAGTGGCAATTGCTAATCGGAAGTTTAGTTTACTTTATATTTAACAATTTGAAAAAACGGCCACTCTTTCAATCAAATTTTCGTGGTACTATTGAGCTTTTTGAAAATGGGATTGGAGGAAAAGGTTATGACTATAGCAAGTGTTAATCCTTTGCCTTGCTGTCTCAATCCAGACATTATTTGCTGTTTTTTTCCTTGTCTATTTAACATACTTCACTTCTCAGTTTTGGTTTTGGGCACTAGGAGTATATCTGTTTGCAACACATGTTTTCGTTTGATTTTATGTCTTCAAATATGCTATGTTTCTTGTACTATGACTTGTTTTATTTGACATTTTAGTGCTTATGTGTGCTAAATGAGGGGCAATTGTGATTAGTAGTGTCTTACTTAGACATTTTTTTACAGTTCATTATTTCACATAATTTTATTACTGTATATGAGGATTGAAAGCTACCAAGTTCTTAGCTTGGATCATATTTTCTGCAGAATCCTCGTTCGTGTAGATTGCGGCATATTGTATCTAAGCTGTTCGTGTAAAGATGGCAAACATGGCTTTGACTGGTATACTAGAAAAGGTGTGATCATTCCTGGCATTGGATTACAACTCATTTGTTGTTAGAGTGTCTTTTCACTAAAATCCTTCAATCTGGTGTTCTCAGTAGTTAGGTGTACATTTATGCGATACCAACTGAATGATTATCCTTTAGTTGCCAGTCCTTTCTCTATAATTATTCTTCAATTAAAGTTTTTGTTCTCATAGAATGTCAGTTTGTCATCACAGAGTGATATTAGGGAAAAAAAATGCATGTTCTCTTATTCTTCTCCTTATATGGAGTGTTGTAATAAGGCATTATCAGTTTCTTGACCCACAGATTAAATTAGTGACTGAGTTCGAATTTGATTATCTGGTGACTATATAATGCAGAGTTTGCTCCTGTAAATTTGCCCCTTTTTTTTGAGAAGTAGGTCATGTTGTTGATGGCATTTTTGAGTTGTTAATTTTTTTTTTGGAATCTATTTTACGTGGAACTTCTTTTGATTTTTAAATAGTAATTTTTCCTTGCAAAAGATGGTGAAATTCATGGTTGATTGTTCTTGCTATGGCCTCTCTTGGTGGCACATGTAACTGAGTTGTTGTAAGCTGTGATATGCTTTGCAACCATCACTAAGAAATTGTTAAATTGATTTCTTAAAGAAAGAAAAAAAGAACTCAAATTGGAGAATACTTGTAAAAGTTTTTGTAAATTGTAGCTCTTTTGTATTCATTTTGTGGTTTTTTTGTTTTCCTTCCAGATGACTGGAAAAGATAAAGATTATCGCTATATGGCAACTTCTGACTTACTGAACGAATTGAGCAAGGAGGGATTTAAAGCTGATGCTGATTTGGAGATAAAATTGGCAAATACTATTCTTCAGCAGCTTGATGATTCAGCCGGGATGTATCTGGATTAGCTGTCAAATGGTTTGCCTGCTGCTCTGATTTTGCAGATATTTGTTTCTATGCTGGTTATTAGACATTGATCTTGCATTATATTTTTTAATTTCCTTTTTTTTTTGTCAATGTCTTTCTTGGATTGTTTGATTTTTCATCTGCTTATTGGAGGAAATTCTCAAATTGATTTTGCAATACTTTTCTTAGTGAGCTTTGTGTGACTGGTTGTGTTGCTAATTGTTATGCATTCCTTGTTGTTTTGTTCTTTATAGTTTCTTAAGTTGTAGGATTTTGCATTGTAGGAGAGCTTGTTTTCTATGCGGTATGGACATTGTTACCCCTTTGATAGAGAAAGGTAATTTGGAGTTTGGATGGAAATGAATGGACAGCCAAGGTTCTGCTCCCACTTTTGGATAATGCATTATGATAGGAATAAAGGAAGTAGAATCATCTTGATTTCCTGATATTATATTCATCTGGATGGAGATTCACTTGAGAATTAGTCAGTCGGACAATTTTATGCATAAGAGACCTTTTGTAATTCCCTCTTTTGTACATAACATGGGCAACATCCCCTTGGTATCTTTCAATACTATTTTTAATTATTAAAAAAGTTTTGGTCCAGAGGCCTAACTAGTATAGTGGCTCCTAATCTCTTGTATTATTGGATCAAGGGATGACAATTCTTCTTGTTAAAACTTTCTAAGTGGCCTTGGTGTGATGTGTAAGTGGAGTTCATTCTCATCTAAAGTACTTTGCAAGATCCCTGGGTGGAAGGTGCTCTTTTCATGAGGGGCAGTTCTAACTCGATGATCGGGACCTTAGCATATGGAAGTGTTTGGTTGGTTGTTCAGTGTGACTGCGATTTGGTGATGTGAAAACATATAGGAAGGCATGATAATATATGATGACTGACTTTGGTCATGATTTAATTACCTTCTTACTTCCAGCTTGTTTATAAAATGCCAGGGTTGGATCATACAAATATTGCTTCTAGTTGGTTGCAGATGTCTGAATATGTTTCCCCTTTTTTGGGTCTCCCTCTGTTTCTTTTTGCCTATTCTTCTGAGCTCTTTTTTCGATTTTTTTTTAGGGGGTTCTCTTTTTCTTAAGAAGGTTTTTATAAGTATTAGGTTCTTCACTTATCAGGGAGGTAGACATGCTCTTTGTATGCACCTCAAGTGGGGGAAAAACAGGTGTAAAGGCAGGGAAGGTAGGAGTTGTAAGATATGTGCAATTAGTTGACTGGTACAAAGTTGGCGGGGTTTATGACTTGGGAGGAGCAATGGAGGAAAATATAGAATCAATCCAATCACATGGCGGGATAGTTATCTAGAATGCGTTACGCTCCGGTACGTGGGACGAATTTGGGTATGCAATACGCCACTTAGGAGAGAATCCGATACGTGGGATGATTTTTCTTTTTAACTTTTTTTTTGGTGCTAAAGATATAAAAAAGTTATTGGATTTTTCATTAAGAAAAAAGGTAATAGAGTTAAGTAATTATGAGATATATAAGCCAAACAAAAGATAAACTCAGCCTATTATAAAAAGAATATGAGCCTTATCCGATAGCCCATAACAAGCTGTGTTAGATCGAGTCAAACCACCCTAAGCTTTGATCCTTTTGAAAAGAAAACCTTAGCCGCTCCTCAACTACCACCTGCAGAGAGAGAGAGAGAGAGAGAGAGAGAGAGAGAAAGTGTGAGCGACAGAGATGATGAGACAGAGGCACTTCCCCTCCGCCTTCTACTCCTCGTTCAACTACTTCCACTTTGGGAAACTAATTAATCTCGGGTTCTTATGTCGTGTTTCAATTCTCCTCTTTCTTCTCTGTCTTCCTCTTTTACCTGATTTCCACGTGCACAAAGCGGTACGCTCAAAGCCACGAATTGGTTCGCCACTCGGAGCGAATCAGCGCGCCCACGAATCGCGTTTCGAGTCGTGCCACCCGGTTCACAGTACGTAGGGGTGGGAGCGAATCCAGTAACTTTGGGCAGGATATGATGGCTATGTGGACCGGTGGTTCATTAGATAAAAAGCATCTGCCTTTCATTCAGCAAAATCTACGCCTACCCTTTTTCCCCATATATGGTTTTACATGATAAGTATATATCATCTTCAGTTAACTTTTTGTGTGACCTGGGAAAGGAACATCATTTGAGGATCAAGGCTTAAATACTTTTTAAGACTCTTCACTAAGTTGTTCTCTTCCTTGATTCCTCCTCCTATTGATATTGTAGATTTGTGGATAGTGTCCATATTGGATGTATATGGTCCTTTTGTAGGATGCTAACTTAGCATCCATCCTTTTGAATATAATATATATTATTCTCTTTTGCTTATTTTAAAAAAGGCACTAGACTAAGCTCTTGTCCGCCATTAGTATGGCTCTGTTTGGCAATCTTGGTCTGTTAGCTATTTGTAGCAATTGTTAGGGTGTTTGTGTTAGCTTTTTATATTAGCTGTTTGTAAAAAAAAGTATTTGGTAAACTTAGCTGATTCTAACAAGGATATATATATATATATATATATGCACAATCAAACTGCAACTCAATTAATCAAAATAAAGAAAAAATCATTGATCAAATTAGGAACGTATGAACATGTATAGTAATGAAAATACATGATAAATAATTTTGTGACCATTGAAAAATAATTTTTAAGCTCATTATATATATATATATATGCACAATCAAACTGCAACTCAATTAATCAAAATAAACAAAAAATCATTGATCAAATTAGGAACGTATGAACATGTATAGTAATGAAAATACATGATAAATAATTTTGTGACCATTGAAAAATAATTTTTAAGCTCATTATATATATATATATATGCACAATCAAACTGCAACTCAATTAATCAAAATAAACAAAAAATCATTGATCAAATTAGGAACGTATGAACATGTATAGTAATGAAAATACATGATAAATAATTTTGTGACCATTGAAAAATAATTTTTAAGCTCATTATATACATACATATATATATATATATATATATATATATATATATATATATATATATATATATAACTGGGAGACCCTTAGCTATTAAAGGGTTAGTAGAGCGAATCGCACTTTTACCACTAAACTATTGGGGTCAGCTATGTACATAACAGAAGATACAGATTGTAGATTGATCTATAGGAAAATTTAGTCAATATCTTTATATAGGCTAGTACAAGTTTCTCACACTCCAAAAAACACTAATCTAATAGATAAATAGATAGTAAGAGGAGTAGTTATAAACCACAGTAGACCATCCCCATGGTGGTGGTGAAAGGAGGGCCCCAATTGGTAGAAAATCCCACAAGGGGTTATCTTGCACTTGGAAGAAGTAGAAAAGGAATAAATATACTCTCACCAATTCCTTATGTATGGATGATGAGATTCTATTGATAGAGAGCCAATTCCAATGGACTTATTGGAGGTCCCATTTGTGTGTAGTACAAGTAATTCCTCGACTTCATAGTAGATGTAGAAAAATTGTATAAACAAAAAAGAACCTTCTCATCATTTTTTTATATCTTGATCATCGCACAATCAAACTGTAACTCAATTAATCAAAATAAAGAAAAAATTATTGATCAAATTAGGAACTTATAAATATGTATAGTAACAAAAATAGATGATAAATAATTTTGTGACTCATTGAAAAATAATTTTTAAGCTCATTATATATATATATATATATATATATATATATATATATATATATGAAGAGGATGGCAATTGATGTAATTATCATCAACTTGTGGTCAATGGAAGTCCTTTAACATAAAGGTTGAAAAAGCCCATCCAAAAAAGCTAATCAAAGTATATGGTCAAGGCTTAAATACTTTTTAAGACTCTTCACTAAGCTGTGCTCTTCCTTGATTCCTCCTCCTATTGATATTGTAGATTTATGGATAGTGTCCATATTGGATGTATATGGTCCTTTTGTAGGATGCTAACTTAGCATCCATCCTTTTGAATATAATATATATTATTCTCTTTTGCTTATTTAAAAAAAGGCACTAGACTAAGCTCTTGTCCGCCATTAGTATGGCTCTGTTTGGCAATCTTGGCTGTAAGCTATAAGCTATTCGTATTAGCTTGTGTTAGCTTTTATATTAGCTGATTGTAAAAAGAAGTGTTTGGTAAACTTAGTTGTTTTTGACAAGGATATATATATATATATATACAATCAAACTTTAACTCAATTAATCAAAATAAAGAAGAAACCATTGATCAAATTAGGAACTTATGAATATGTATAGTAACAAAAATAGATGATAAATAATTTTGTGACCATTGAAAATAATTTTTAACCTCATTATATATATATATGACAATTGATGTAATTATCATCATCTTGTGGTCAATAAAAGTCATTCAGCATAAAGGTTGAAAAAGCCAATCCACCAAACGTCTCATATGGCTGCTTGACTAAGTTAAACAGCCAAACTACCCCAAAAAGTGATTTTAGATGAAAAAGCCATCCAAAAAGCCATCTCCCAAACATGGCCTATATATGGCTTTTATGCAATGCCTGACATCTTTTCGTCGGTGCATCAAAGTAAATCCACAACATTTTAAAGACGGAAAACTACGTAATTTACTGCAACTAAAAAGTGATGGACCTAGGTTTGCTCACGAGAGAATCAAAACGAAGAATGACTCTTTAGAAATTTGTCATTAGGTCTGTCCATTGAATCTTAAGCTTGTGTATTGTATCTCTCCTCTTCAACTTTAGCTCGCCACTTGTTGCAATTATGGCCTCCTAAGTCGTAACTTGCAACTAATCTTGGTATTAGTTTTGTTCGCAGCACTTGTCCTAATAGTGTCTAGTTTGTCTATCATGTTTTTCCTATCTATTTAAGTGTCATTCTTGTTTTTTTGTGTTTATGTATTTAAATTCTTATCGCTGTTTTCCTCTGTACTTTCATTGTGCCAAGGACTTCTTTTTCATTGAGGACTTCGATCCTCAATGACTCCTCACTACTTGTATATTGATTATCTTCAGCTTTTTCAGTTATTGCTTAGCCACTTTGACATCATGCTCATTTGATACGTTATCTTGTGAATTTGCATGTGCTTAATTATGGCGTTTCAAGATGTGCGTCTTTTTTCTAAACTTCTTTTTTAAAAAAAAAATCTTTGAACGTAGTGGGTGCCCCTTCCCCTGAAAAGTTTTTCTGAATGTCACTAAGAAAAATGTGTGTTTGATGTGTAGAGTTTACATAGATGCAGGGAAAGAACATGATGTATTGATGGTTGATTATTGGTGTTATGTTTAATTGCATTCTGAATGAATATTGAAAAATTTCATTTGTTTACTCTTTTGTTAATTTGGGAACTTCTGTATAGTCTTGCTCCGTTGGTGAAGAAGGTTAATGAGTCAAGGGTATTGGAAATGACCAACAAACTTTGTGACAAGCTGCTGAATGTGAGAGAACAACATCGTGATGTTGCGAGCATAGCTTTGAAGACGATTGTTTCTGAAGTCAGCAGCTCATCTGCTGCACAAGTTGTACTTGATTCTCTTACACCGCAGTTAATAAAGGGAATTACGGGCGCTGTAAGTATCAAGCTTCAACCTCTTGAAAAATGAGCACCATGTGTTTATTTTATGAGACAAATCTTGGATGTTGACTGAGACACACTTTTGCCTTGGTGGTGAAAAAGTAACATCTTAATTAATTTGACAACCCTGTTCAGAAATCTACTTATAAACCAGCTGTAGAGCTTTTCCTTCCGAAGACTACATGAGCCATTGTTTAATGGAAACTTCGCCTTGTTGTGGAAGGAGGTGCTGCTCTGATAAGGACCACTAGTATGCATTGAGTTTCTCCAGTCTTTGTGGTAGCTATTATACATTTTCTGGCATTGCAATTTTCAAATAAGAACCTTTTTTTGGTAATATAAGTTAGTTTGCGAATTATACTTCATACATGTACTTGCGCAGCATTCACATTTCACAAGTGGGCAAATATAATTCATGTGCTCACATTTGAAGCATATGTCAAGTTAGTATTTACTAATTTATTTGAGTTATCTCCTAATTTTGGGACGTGGATCTTACTTTACATTAAGTTGAACTGGTCTTTAAACTGGTGACTAATTTACAACTTGAGATTCATGCACCGAAGGCTTGAATACTGTACTGTCTTCTATATCACTGGTCCACCTCTCTTAAAGTGGAATAATAACACAATTGTCTAATGATTCCTTCGTCATGTGAAATGATTGCTTTCATCTGGGTAATGCATGAATAATCTTCTGTAATACAGGGATCAACTACTGAGATCAAATGTGAGTGCCTTGATATCTTATGCGATGTTCTCCATAGATATGGGAATCTTATGACAGCCTACCATGAGGAACTGCTGGCTGCGCTACTATCTCAATTGAATTCCAATCAAGCCACTATTAGAAAGAAGGCTGTTTCATGCATAGGTAACCTTGTAGCAGTTTAATTCTTTATCACAGTTAGCTACTTAATATTCCTTCACCTCAGTTGCTCCAGATCATCATAAGATCTACTATATTAACTGAGGCCAAAAGAAAATGAGTTAAGCTTCGCGAATGATTTTATTAATATGCTTGATGCAGCATCTCTTGCTTCAAGTTTGTCCGATGATCTACTGACAAAGGCTACAGTTGAAGTTGTTGAACTGCTCAAACGCAAGGGTACAAAACCTGAAATGACTAGGACAAATATTCAAATGATTGGAGCTTTAAGGTCAGTAGAGTTCATATATCAATTTATGAGTGAGGAACATGATTATGACTTGCAGATGATGTAAAATGGCTAACTCCCTCTGTTAACGATGATTGAATGATGTGCTGTTTTCTTTCTCTAGTTGATTGACCTAAATCATCATTCATTAAATTGTGCATTGAATGCATTGCTCCATTCAAGCCTACTATCGGTTTGGTTCATATTGGCTTTTGTTGATAATATTTTTGTAAAAACTAGCTAGGACAATCAATGCTAATTGGATGAAGCACTTGTTTCTAACTTCCATCTTCTTGTTTTGTAAAGCCCTTTAAAAAGAGAAAGGAAAAAAGTAGCATAATGCTTGAGAGTTCAAGTAATTTCAACATGATTCTAAAATCCGCATAAATTTAACTCCGACCTAAAGTACTTCTTGATGTAAAATGGCCATGTTCTTGTGAATATGTGGATGTGGCATCTTTTGCCATAGTTCACGCACTTCTACATGAAGTATTATTATTTATTTGCATCCTTTAGTGGTCTTCGTTACCTTCGGAAAAGTGGAATAGACCTTACAGATCGGTGCTCCTTAGAATGTGCGAATTGAGTTATTCAAGTATCCACTTGTTGTGAAATTATCTTCTACTTTTTGCCACTTTTGTCCTATCAAAAGGTGCATCTTGGTTGCATTTTCTTCTAATGGGTAATCAAAAGCCCGGTAATAAAAGTCACCAAAGGGATGTCACACATGTACCAAAGGAGGCAATCCTCGCGCTCGAGCTTTCGTATCAAAAGGAGGCAATTTGTAATAAAGTATGCATCAAAAGATGAATATGTTCCTTATTATTTTCTTTGGTAATGAAAAAGAATATTATATATATATATATCAAAAGGGTTGATACAAAACTAGCATCCCTCAAAAGCAATATATGCACACATCCAATATGGACACTATCCACGAATTCTACAACATCAAAAGAAGATAAGCGAAAGTTCCGGTTATCCAAAAAATAGAGGTTTTGATAATATTAGCCTTAAAGCGTTGAGATGTCTCCAAATCATCTTCACGTTGTCCTTTTTCAAGGGTGGTTTGGGAGCTTGCCTTCGGTTGCTTAGGATTTTCTTAGGTCTCTTCAAGCCCTTTTAGGAACCATTTCATGGCTTGTGATGGGTTCTTTGGGGAGAAGCTAAAAAGAGGACAGTCTTATTAATTCCTCGTACCATTCTGGAGCATTTGGTGTGAGAGAATTAGAAGTCTCTTTGGGGGAAAACTTGCGGGTTTTTTAACAATAAGGAACATATTCACCTTTGGACGCCTTTTGTGGAAGTCAAGCACGTTCAAGAGTTTGAGGAATGGAATATAAAAACATTTCCTGGTCTTCACCAACAACAATTTTTTCCCCTCTCGAATCTTGTGAACAAAAATCCGAGTCTTTGGTAGTTAAAGGTCAATCAGCACATACCTTTTTGTCCTTGTGGCCTTGAGCATCGAGATAAGGCTTTATTACATAAAATTGGAGGATGCTTACATATACGATTACAAGAAGCAACAACAAATGAGTCCTCTTTAGAACCGATTTTGAAATATGAACCAATATATCCTTTCAATATTTCAATGGCGGACATTTTTGTGCAATGATCTTAAGTATTCACTCGAGTCTTGGTTAATATCTCTTCTAATATCTCTTCCAAGCGAAAGAGGCTGTTTTTGCTTTGTGAATCGAGTTTCCGAGTGGTCATTAGAGGTTCGCTGGACCTCGGGCCTCCAGGAGCCTCCTCCATTAAACTAATTCACCGCCGGTAGCTTCCTTTTTGGTTATCTCGCACTCTTTCTCTAGATCTCGCTAACTTCGATTGGGCTTCTCTTATAGCAGCAAGGGTCATTGTGTTCGTCGACACTATTTGTTGGCGTTGGTGAGTTTTTCACCAACTAGTCAACAACGACTGCTTTGCGGAAAGTCAGTCGGAGGTGTTGGTTCTGCTTTTTTTCCTCTTATGAGGTCGTCAACTAGGGTTTTTAGGGTTTGGTGAGCTAGCTTGGTTTGATGCTATTGTCTTGTGCTTCCCTTTTACTTTGGAGGTGGATTTTCTGTTTTTCCGTTGATTATTGCTTGAATGATGAGAAGGGGTGGCAAGAGGTTTGTGGTCTGTTGAAAGCAAATCCTTTGATTTTGCCATTGCTAGTACTAGAGAGTATAGTTTGAAAATTTCAAAGAACAGGAGAGTGAGAAGGTTCAAGCTCCCGCCCGAACAATTTGCTTTGTGGTTGTCTCGCGTCTTTGAATCGGTGTAATAAAATGTACAGGGTTAGTGTTTTTCTCTTTGAATTCAAGAGTAATTGCACATGAAAATTCCTTCAATTGTTTGAAGTAAAAAATGGTAGAAGGTCTTTTGTTATTTTCCCGAAGGTTGGAATAATTGGCGAGCTACAATTTTTGACTTTTTCTAAGATGGTTGGTTCGTCCAACTTTAAGCCGATGAGGCTTTCTAAACAAGTCCCTCCATTTAGTGTGATCATTCTCTCGTTGTTGTACCACCTCCAAAGCTATCTCCTCCTCTACCTCCACCTCCACCTCACCTCTACCACCTCCACCTCCGGAGTGTTGTCCTAAGTGTGGATTTACGGAACCAGCTTGCTTCCTTCGGTCATTTGTTCGTAGCTTTGCCTTTGAGGAACGATACTCGAAGTAACCGAATAGCATACAACATCAATTGAGCATAAGATGAACAACACCATCTCTAGAGGAAAACAAAGGTTAAATATTGAGAGAGGTACACGAGGTTCTTTTCTATCGCATTCTCTTAGGTTTTTTATCGTCGTAGCCTTCGATGATTTACTTGCTCGGGATTCAAGTTTCTCTATTTCAAATGATCCTACCTCTTTTGATCCTGCCGGACTTGAAACCGATATTAGCGGCTAACTTTGTTAAAAATCCCCGTGACTCCACATGAAGGGAGGACATTGTTTCTCGGGAGGGATTGTTTGAAAGTGAATTCTCTCACCTCATCATTTGGTTCTTATAACCGTGTGGCTACTTCATCTTCTCTAAGTTTGCCTTGGTGAAGAATGATCAACCACCTATGTTGGCGGTCGATTCCTCAACTTCTTGTCCGTCTATGTCTATAGATAATTAATCGCCACTTTTGTTCGGCGGTGAACTCTCTCACCTCGTTATCTCGCTTCTTTTAACTGCGTGGGTACTTCATCTTCTTTGAGTTCGCCTTGGTTATTTTGTGAGAATGGTCAAGCACCTATGTTGGCGGTCAATTCCTCAACTCCTTGTCCATTTATAGATAATCAATCGCCATTAAAAATTGGAGTTTGGATTTGGCTTATGTTCTCGATGAGCTACCTTGAGAAGTTGTTCGCGATGCCCTTGCGATGATTATTGGCTCTCGTAGTAATGGTTCTATCTCTCGGGCAAGGGATGACATTAATGACAATGATGTCCATGAGGGCCTTGATTACAATGCTCACTCGGAAGTGGATGATTTGCAATGAGTAGTGGATTTCTCTCATATTCCCGGCCATGGATTCACTCGATGTTGATATATGGGACCGACGGAGAACGGTTCTATGTGGGTGGCCTCCAAGCGTAGTAGCATCGCTGCATGTATTGGAGTGGCGTATTTTGGCTTTGAGGATGAGATTTTTCGCTTACTTTCGAGAATCGAGAAGAATGATGTGATGCCAAAACCTAGCGTGTAGAGAACACCGCCGGCTATTAGGAGATATTGGGAGTTAAAGAGACTTGAGTTTGGAGTTAGCTATGATAGGTCTGTCTACATCTACTAGTGGGATTATGGTGCTTTATGTTTATGTTTCTTTATTGGAATGTGAGGGGTATAAATGATTGTAACAAAAGGGTTCTTTTAAAATTTTTTCCGAGGGACTCAAAATATGATCTTGTTTGCCTTTGGAAGACTAAATTGAGGACGTTCAACTCTTATATATTCGAAGCATTTTGAGGAACCATTCTCTTGATTTTGTTGTGCTTAAAGTGATAGGATTAACTAGAAATTCTAGTGATGTGGGATATATTTGATCTGTTCGTCTTCCGGAGATTACATGCAAATGGTTGATGGTAATTTCACTTGGGCTTTCACCTGTATTTATGGTCCGCAAGCAAGAATTGATAAATTGAGGAGGTAGGATGAGTTGCACACCATTAGAGTTGGTTGGTCGGGGGATCTTAATGAAATTTTGTGTAGTCATGAAAGTACTTGGGATCTGTCCTTTTAATGCATTGGAAGAATTTAACAAGTTTATCAATTATTTTGTCTTGATGGACTTTCCATGGGGGGATTTCACTTGCTGTAGGAGTGGAGATGGCTCTGTGTGCTCAAGATTGGAACCTTTTCTTGTGTTCTCCGATTAGGAGGAGCGTTTTCGGACATGAGACAAAAAAGACTTCGTAGAGCTATTTCGACCACTTTCGTATTTGTCTTGAGACAAAAATGTTGGAGAGGAGAATAATCCCTTTCGGGTTCGAGAACATGTGGCTCTATTTTGAGGGTTTTTCGATCGTATCAAAGAGTGGTGGGGAGGCTCATTTTGAGGCTTTGCAAGTTTTGTTGTTGTTAAAAAACTTAAGTATGTCAAAGAGAAGCTCGGGAAGTGGAATAGAGTGGTTTTCGGAGATATCAAGGCCCCAAAAATAGTTTGGGATCGATGAATGCTTTGGATTTGAAAGAAAAATCTTCCGGCCTTTCTAGCGAAGAGTTTTCATGAGTGGGAAAAGATTATTTAATGGAGGAAATCTGTTGGAGACAAAAGTCTAGAGCTTTATGGCTTAAGGCGGGTGATCATAATACTAAGTTCTTTCATCAAGTGGCTAGTCTCCACGGGAAGTTAAATTATATGCCTTTTGTGGTAGTGAATGGGATCCATTTTGATGTTCTTCAAGATATCAAGTCTCCGGTGCGTGACTTTTACAAATTTATTTTTGTTTACTAAGCCGAACTTTGGAGACCTAAAGTTGATGGTTTGCCCTTGCCCTCATTACATGAATGTGATATGGAGAATATTAATATGCCTTTTGTTGAGGAAGAAGTGACCAAAGCTCTTCTTGATTGGTGTGGGGCCCCACGGATGACGTGACCATGGCCTTCCTTCTATCCAATAGGGATACGGTCAAAACCGGGTAATGAGAATATTTTTAGAGTTTTTCTCGTCAAGGAAATTTGTGGCTACCTTAAATGCCACGTTCATTGGTCTTATTCCCAAAAAGCAAATGCTCGGGATGTAAGAGATTTGAGTACTTGGTCGGATGCATTTACGATTTGCCTTATAAGGTGATGGCCCATAGATTGAGGGGTGTCATTGGGAATCTTATTTTAGATAATCAAAATGCTTTTGTTTGGGGGGTGTTGGGGTGCCGATTCTTGATGCTTTGCTTAGCAAATGAGCATATTGATTCCGAGGCTCAAGTTTGGAAAGCCGGAGGTTGTTTGTGAGTTGGATATTGAGAAGGCTTATGATCATGTGAATAGGGGCTTTTTGATTTATATGATGAAAAGAGTGGGTTTGGTGAGAAGTGGGTTGGATGGATCCGTCCTTGTGTCTCGTCTGTTTCATTCGCAGTTCTTGTGAATGGTTCTCCAAACGAGTTCTTTGTGGCTTCTAGAGGGCCTTTACAAGGAGACCCCTTATCCCCCTCTCTTTTTGTTGGTCATGGGGGTTTTCACCGGGATGAGTAATGCGGTTTCAAGCAAGGGGCCCATATCCAGGTTGATCTAACTCAATTGCGAGTTAATGTATCACATCTTTTGTTTGCTGATCACACTGTGAGCATATAGCAAACCAAACCGTGTCCTTGGTTTAATGTAATTTCGGGCCTTAAAGTGACAAAGAGCTCTATTCTGCCGGTGGGACAAGTGGACAACATTCCTTTGCTTGCTGCAACATTGAATCATTTGGACCACTTACCTTGGGCTCCCTCTTGGTGGCAATTTGGGATTATTGAGAGGTTTGAGAGAAGACTTTTAGGGTGGAGATCTAAATACTTATTGAAATGGGGGAGACTTAACTCTCATCAAAAGTGTACTCTCAAGCATCCCAACTTACTTCTTTTCCCTTTTCCCTTACCATTCCCAGTTGCTAAATAGTTTCCTTGGAAACTATTCAGAGAAATTTCCTTTAGGGCTCTTGTGGTAGTGATTTTAAGTTTCATCTTGTGGGATGGAACATTGCGAAGCACCAGGCCCCGGGTATTAGGGACTTACGACTTTCTAATGAGGCTCTTATGGGTAAGTGGTTATGGAGATTTATGAATGAGAAGAACAATCTATAGCGAAAGGTGGTTACAGTCAAATATGGTGAGAGTGTTTTCAGTTGGTCTCCTTTGTTACCAAATGGGACAAATATTCATCGCCTATGGAGGCATATAGCTAAAGGGTTGGAGAGATTTTCTCCTCACTTTTCTTTTGAGGTTGGCGAACGATCCACCAATTATTTTTGGCATGATTGGTGGTGTGATGCGGCTCCTTTGAGAGAGCTCTTCCCTAGTCTTCTTCTTCAGGCAGCTCTTTCCTAGTCTCTTTGTTCAGGCAGTCTCTGTGGCTAATTATCGTGAGGGACCTTAATGTTTGGTCATCTCTTTTTGCGGGTGATGGGTTTGCTGATGATGACACGTTGGTTACTTTTTTTTTTTTGATAGAAATTGGTAAGCTTTTTTTAACAAGATTAATGAGGCAAAACTAAGGGATTTTCTGAATGATATGGTGAGATGGAACTTGAACTCTTAAGGGGGATTTCACGGCTATATCCTATTATTTGAAGCTATGTCACTTGAAGTTTCCATTCCAACAGTCTCATATGAATGGAGGTTTCCCTTCTATGCTCATTTGGAAGTCATTAGCCCCACTAAAGGTGTCTTTTTTGGTTTGGGAGGCTAGGCATGGGAGGATTTTGACCTGTGATAACTTACAAAAGAAAGGGAAAGATCTTGGTTAATAAGCTTTATGTGCAAAAGGGGATTGTGAATCTCCTGATCACTTATTGCTGCATTGCCCTTTCGCTAGGGCTCTATGGGAACTCGCCTCCAGTTGCTTGGGAATCTCTTGGGTGGCTCCCAATTCCATCCAGAATTAGCTTCTAGCTTTGGAGGGTTTGCATCCATTGCTTTTGTTCACTTGTTATCAATTCTACTTTTTCCTTATAAAAAGAAATCATGATTGTGCAATTAATGTAATTTCAAGCATACTTTATGAACATGCCTGCTTTTCTGGCGAATGCTTCAAAATGGAGTTGTTGCATCTTTTAACCAATTCTTGTGTTCCACAATGTAGCCGTGCTGTTGGTTATCGTTTTGGACCCTATCTTGGAGATACTGTTCCTTTGCTGATAAATTACTGCAAAAGTGCATCAGAGAATGATGAAGAGCTCCGTGAGTACAGTTTGCAGGTATGTTTTTTTAGAATTGTTACATACACACGTAGGAATTTTTGCTTTAAGCCTTGAAGGCAATGTGGACAGTGGAAATTCTTCCCTTCCCCCTGGGCGTGTATGCTCGTGTGTGCTTGCAAATATTTTGAACACAATTATTAGTTTTATTGGTGTATGGATTTAACTTATTCAATTATGTTATCTTTTTTCTACGTTATGCAGGCCCTGGAGAGTTTCCTACTTAGATGTCCCAGGGATATTGCTCCCTATTGTGATGAAATTCTTCATCTTACTCTGGAATTCCTTAGTTATGATCCAAACTTCACTGATGACATGGAGGAAGATACTGATGGTGAAAATCTCGAGGAAGATGAAGACGAGTATGTTACTTATGCTAATTACATGCGCATTGTATCTTATTTTGATTTGTTTCTCTGTTTTTTACTGATGATGTGCCCTTTATTGTAGTGAAAGTGCAAACGAATACACAGATGATGAGGATGCTAGCTGGAAAGTGAGAAGAGCTGCAGCAAAATGCTTAGCTGGATTGATCGTGTCCCACCCTGAGATGCTTTCAAATCTTTATGAAGAGGTCTGTATTCTTAAGAATTTGGAAACAGATTTCTGCTTTTCAGTAGTTAATTGAGCAATGTTATGTGAACAATATGTTGACTTCGTTGTTTCCCAGGCCTGCCCTAAGCTTATTGATCGGTTTAAAGAGAGAGAAGAAAATGTCAAGGTAAACCATGGTTACAATACCTTGTGCTGTTTTCTTCCTTCCAACACCGTTCCCCCTTGTCCCCCTACCCAAATAGGCTTCGTAAATTAGTTAGTTTTATCTTCAATCTTATTTAAAAGATAATTGTCGCCAAAGTATTCCTATTATATCATAAAGCTAAATCTAATATATTTCTCTCTCTCTCTCTCTCTCTCTCTATTCAAATCAATGCAACTTAACTTCAATTTTCCCACTCTATAACAAACACCGACTCCATGCCGGTAGCTTACATGAACACTCTTCTTCTTTTTTCTTTTTATTTTTTTGGTTGGGCTTGAAGGGATAAAACATCTAGAGAAATTTATTTTTTCCTCCCATTTATTTGTACGATTGATATCATCAAATTGCATTATTTGTTTTTTAGATGAAGGGTATCCTCGGCTTTGCCAAACCTAATACCTTTCAGGCTGCAACTAGTGCGCTTCCAGAGATTGGAACAAGCGTTCTCCTTTTACTGGGTGCGACCACTACCACCTCAACCAACATGTTGTTGGTAAATTGCATTACATTTATTTTGTAAAAGATTCTCCACCAAGTTTTTGAGCAAATTTTTCTCGCTTTAGTTTTTTTGGCCTTTTTTGTCTACTTACATTTCTTCAAACTAAACTCTCTCCATGTCTTTTAAACAATCTCCACCAACAATTAGGGTGAATACACTGAAACAAAAAGAAAAAAGAACATATATTTTTGCGGTTAAAAAAAAAAAGAAATATATGATTATATGTTAGTGGGCATAGAGTCAACATTGGTTATGGAAGGGGAAAAAGAAGGAAAAAAGAACAAGAATAAATTGGTTTATTTGAAAGAGAAAATAGATGGACAGAAAAATATGGCATTAGATAAAGTAATTATTGGTTCCTGATATAAGTAATCTTCTATTAGATTTAATCTTGTGATATAATGGGAATATTCTGGTGAGAATTTCCTTTTAAATAAGGTTGAAGATAAAACTACCTAATTTAGGAGGCTTACTTAATGCCTCGGTAGAAAAATCCTATATACATGCATACACACATAAACACTACAGAAAGGATGACCTCTCTTTTCCCCTGCCTTACTCTTTGTTCTGCAGATGGATGTATTTAACACATTCATTGAGCTCTTAAGGCAGACGGGAAATGTTACCAGTGGACAGATGGATACAGATGAAATGAGGTAGGCTGGTAGATGTCAATATCTCTAGACTTTAGATAGATTTGAGTGTTTATATTAAAATTGGAAAGCTACTCATGATTGCATTTCATTGTTCTCATGTTTCTTGTGGACCTCTTTTTACCGGGCCTGGGCTACTAATATCTGATTGGGCACATTTCTTGGTTTTGCACTTGTCCATTTTGTGGAAATTTAGTATGTTTTCAGTCCTCGACTCCTTGTAGTGACTAGTGTGTGTGCTCATGTTAGAGTGTTTGACACGGGTGAATATGATGCATTGAAGAGTCCATGTTGGAGGATTTCTTGTTTTTATTTTATAAAATTGTAGTTTATGCTATTTTAAGTCTGATACTTTATGCAATAGGCCTTTTCATATTATTTTTTGTTGTCCATGGAGACAAGCAAAAGGGTAATAATATTAGACTTTGGTTATGTCAGTCATCTCAGTCTGTGTTTCTGTGCTTGTTGGTATTCATCTTTCATGTTTCTCTCTAATGGCTGAGATGGTAAGTAGCTATTGGGCAAGGGTATTTTTTCAGGGTCAATTGTTATAGCGTTTCCTTAAAATTATTGAGATGGATAGTTCTTGATTACAAGTAATGTTGAGACATTTTTTTGTAGAATTTGTTAAATTCATGTTGATTATGAATAGGAAGCAACATAGTGAATGTATGTTTCCTAATACATTTGATGTCTGTGTGAGAACACTCTAATGTGATTTCGTTTTATTTTTTTATTTGCTAATAACTCTAAGGATGAGTGGTAGAGATTCTGCTGGTACTTTCTGCTGGTGCAGTTGCTGCTTGGTCTCTCCTCGGATTTAACTCACCCTTATTTTTATCTGTCATTGGGTAAAGAAAGAAAGTGGATAAGTTTCATGTTTCCTTCTCCTTCTAGGTTCCATGGTCATTAGGCAAAAGAAAGTGAATCAGAGAACTAGCTTTTGTTTCTTATATCTATAATGAGAAACTTATTCTGCTACTGAAAGGGAAGAACTTCTTGGTCAATAGGTATTTTATATGTGCAAAGAAAAGCCGGAATCCATTGATTACTCATTGCTGCATTGTCTGTTTGGTACTGCTGTTTTTTTTTTTGGGGGGGTTAGTTTACAATTGCTTGGGGTTGGCTAACATCAGGAAGCAATTCTTGTTTGGGGAGCACTTTGAAAGAAAGGTTAAATAGAAGGATATTAGGGTTACTTCTCATACAGCCTTTTGTATTTTTTGGAGAGAAACAGGAGCATTCAATGGTGAGAAGACATCTTTTGGGCTCTCATTAAGGATATGTGGTTGAAGACTGTATTTTTGGGATGGGGAGGATTTTTGTTCTTCTTCATTGGATGTAGCTGACTGAGTTGATAACATTCGTTTGTGATATAATTAAATTTTGGTCACTATGATGAAATTATTCTCGTTATCTTGAAAAGGAGATGTTGTGCTGCAATAAGATGTTTAAGTTTAGCTGCTGTAAACTGGTGATTGTTTTTCATTGTCTTGCACAGTCCAAGGTGGTTGTTGAAGCAAGAAGTGCCAAAAATTGTAAAATCTATAAATAGACAGCTGCGTGAAAAGTCTATCAAAACTAAGGTCTGAAATTTTTGAACTCTAGAGCATCGATTACAATTCCTAGTTATAGGTTTTCATTTTGTCTTAATTAAGGCCCTGTTTATGGTGTTTGATTTTCATAGGTTGGTGCTTTTTCTGTGTTGAAAGAACTTGTCATTGTCTTGCCAGACTGCTTGGCAGACCAAATTGCGTCGCTCATTCCGGGTATAGAGAAGGCATTGCTTGTAAGTTTCTGTATCCATTGTCTATGAGGATGCTCTCATTCCATACTTGTTTCCTAACGTGCCATTGTATTTTGCAATGCTGCTAGGATAATTCTTCTACATCAATTTTGAAAATTGAGGCCCTTGTTTTTACAAGATTAGTTTTGGCTTCTCATTCACCAGCTGTTTTTCATCCACATATTACGGTAATGCTTCACGCCTTCATATTTATATCGTATTTTCCTTGCTTAGTGTTTTTATGCTTATTTTGGTACTAATATGTGGTGCTTCTGTAGATTTTGGACAATTGCAATCTACCAATAGCGTTTGGTGATAGTGATTGTAGTACCTTTCAGTCAAGATTTGTTCACATCAGAAACTAAAGTGGAAAATAAAGTATGTAAACATGATATTAGTGTACTTATGTAAAAGAGATTCTTCGGCTATTAATGTGAATAGAGCTTTCAAGGTGCAAGTGCAAGTGTTATTCACACATTGAGTGTCTGTTGTATAAAATGTGTCCCATGTGAGTGTGAGTGTTTCAGAAATCAACTTTGTCTTAGTTTATTGAAATTTGCAATTTGGACGTTGATCCTCCCCAGTTCTTGATTTGTATTAAGTACCTATAAGTTAAGTAGTTATGTATGGTGGACCCTGTCAATTTTCTAAATGAGGATATGGATATGGTGGGCTTTATTATTAGCTTTCATGAGAATAGTGAAGATGGTTCGTAGGATGGAGTGTATAGTTGAGGTCTGCAAAGCTCAGTTTTTCTTGTTATAGCACTGTCGAAGTATGCTGTGAGAAATCATTAGTACAGGATTTGATAAGATCATGGTCCAAGAAGACATAGGCCACAAGATCCCGCTTCTTGTGCTCTGCCCCAAGTAGGGAAAAGGCGTGCGGTTGTGTATTTCTTGGTTTTCTTATGATGTTAGTGAATTATCATTTATTTTGTTTTGTTGACATATGATGCATTTGCGAGTGGTAATTATCATGTTGTAAATGAACTGTCTGATATTTAGCTTTCTGTTGTAACTGCTGCCCTCAGGCTATTTCTGGACCGGTATTATCTGCTGTTGGTGAGCGATACTACAAAGTCACTGCAGAAGCATTAAGAGTTTGCGGGGAACTTGTTCGAGTACTGCGTCCTAGTATTGAGGTGGGATGGTTAAATTATGATGTCAGGGTAAATATCTGCAAAACAGGTGTCTGATTGAATATATGCCTTCTGCATAGGCTTCTGATTTTGATTTCAAGCCTTATGTTCATCCAATATACAATGCCATCATGATGCGCCTGACTAATCAAGATCAAGACCAGGAGGTGAAGGAATGTGCTATAACATGCATGGGACTTGTTCTTTCAACATTTGGTGACAATCTCACCGTTGAGTTACCCGCATCGCTTCCTGTGCTTGTTGATCGTATGGGGAATGAGATAACCAGGCTTACAGCTGTGAAGGTAGGTCTTCTTCTGTGTCCATTTGCATTTAGTTTGTTGCTTTATTTCCTGTAAATGATCAAAATGTCTGTTAGAATCTTTATCAGTAACATAAAACAGAACGCTTATGTTTGTTGGGAAATGTTTGGAGATTACAAACTAGTAATTATGTGTAAAAGGTTAACTGTCTATGCTCCTGAGAAGTGGTGAACCAGAAAAAAAAAAAAAAAAAAGAGGGAATGGTGGTGAAATATTATTTTTATTTCTTGTTTCCGGGTTTGAATTTGATGGTTGCCTTGTCTGGCATGCTACTGGCTAGTTCTTCTGGAGTGCTTGTTTTTTCATTTATTCTAATTTGAACAGTTTCTAGAAACGGCAACCATAGAAAGAGGTTGCTTGGGAAGAAGTCAATCCTACCTCTGGTGAAATATATAAGGTTAATTTCCCATTTATTCATCATTCTTGTACCAATTCTGGTGGTGTGAATGGTTAAGTTGAGAAACTGTTGGTGGGAGTTTATGTTAGTCACAAAATGGAGGATTTGCAATTTGGGTATTGAGGACGGGGATGTTTTGAAGAGGCTATATGTAAAATGCTGCTGGCCTTCCTGAGTGTAGAACAGTAGTTAGTTTCAGATGCTCTATGATATTGATTTTGTAAATGTTGATCGTTTGGTTTGCCTGTTCTTATTTGAGGGAAGGTGGAGACCTTTTTGTCATCTCATGATTGGTTTGAAGGCTTGGAAGATTCCTGGAGAAGTTGCTTTTGCAGTAGAGATGAATGTTGTTCATTTGGACTTTTTTTTGTTAATCTTAGTATCCAGTATCTTTAACTGCTTTTAGGTTGGTATATGTTACTGAAATGTCTCTTTATTCTAGAGTCCAACTGCTTTCAAATTAGAGTCTGATTGAAACAAGGCGACATGCATCTAATCCTTTTCAGATATGTTCTTGATTGCTAGCATTTTGCAGTAGAGATGAACCTTCTTTGTATGGACCTTTTTTTGTTAATTTTAGTATCCAGTATCTTTAACTGCTTTTTAGGTTGGTATTTGTTGCTTAAATGTCTCTTTATTCTAGAGTCCAACTGCTTTCAAATTAGAGTCTGATTGAAACAAGGCGGCATGCATCTAATACCTTTCAGATATGTCCTTACGTTGATTGCTAGCATCTCTTATTGATAGGAAACTGTGGGAGGAAAAATGCTGCCATGGCCTATCCATTAGTTGACTTTGTCAAAAAAGAAACTACATATTAGTTGATCAAAAATTTCTGCCAATGGTGGATTAGGATTGTCTAGGTATGTTGTGTCGGTCTGCACCATTGCTGGAGCATATTTGATCCCTTCTTTCATGCCTTACCACCCTTTCCCCTTAAAAGACTCTTTTTTCTGGTTTTAAAGATAGTGATTGTTGAAGCTTTGGGCCAAAGGGAATGGTAGCTGGCCTTTTGGCATTGATGGTGTCTGGGAATTTTAAAATTAAAAACTATGCAGTTCTTCTGTTTGGTTTCTTTTGCACTTTTTGTATATGGTTCCCTAGCTAAATTCCTTCTGGCTCCTGGAGGGCTTCGGTCACTTTTTTTTTTTTGTTTTGTTGGGGGAATTCCATCTCCTTTTTTTTTTTTTCTGGTCATCAAGGTTTTCATCAGGATTATCGGATTGATATCAACCCTTTGGTGTCCTTCATCATATACTTCTTGATTACTTAAAAAGAAAGGATTGACATCTAGTGCTGCTGTCATTACAGGTTTTCAGCAGGCCAATCGAATTCTATAGCTGAGTTTATCTCATTTTTCGTTAATGCTGTTGAGGCCTTTTGTGGTAATGATTGTCAGCAGATGGTAAATTATCGATGTGTTCTCACTTGGTTTTAGGTGGTTTTGGGTCTGTTATACTCTTAAGCCAATCTTGTAGACATTTTCAGTTGCAACCAGGAGGAATCCGCCCGAGGAGGGGCTCGCGTATAGGTCCCAGTCTTCTAGCCTTTCTCGGGAGTCGATGACTATTCATAGCTATTACCTTGACACCAAAGTTCGACCCAATGCTTTATTTCTGCCCTAGTTGATCCTGATTCGACATTAATTAGAAGTGGTTTCTTTCTAGCTTCTCATCTTTGTCTAATGAACAAAAATTGAAGAGAAAGCCATAGGAACAATCGAACAAGATTTCATGAGAACCATTTTGATCTAGTTATTGAGGGAGAAGATTTTTAGGATAATCTAAATACCTCTTGAAAGGGGTGGTTGGGGGGGTGGTAATTATCGGTGATTTTGTTCTCTCAAGCATTCTGACTATCTATCTATCTATCTATCTATCTATCTTTCCCTTTACATCTTCCGTGGCCACCAAGTTTGAAGCGATATAGAGAAACTTTGGTTTTTTTGAAATTATTTTAACTATTGTTGAGTGAGATGGAGCAAAGGGTGTTTTGGTGCTGGCTCTTCAGTGAGGAATTCCTGGCAAGTTGTTATGGAGATTTATAATGAGGAGAATCTATGGAGAAAAGGTGGTTATCTTCAAATACAGTGAGAAGATTGGATTCAGATGGTTTGCTTTTGCACCTAATGGTTCTTATGGTTATGGCCTTCTGAGATATATCTCTGAAGGACGGGATACATGCTTTTCACACTTTTCTTTAAGGTATTTAATGGTTCTCCCACCTTTTTCTGGCGTGATCGATGGTGGTGATGGGGGTCCTTTGAGAAAGCTTTTTCCTATGTTCATGCAGTAGATAGATGCTTCCTTCCATTACTGATTATTGGGACTGAGGGTCTGATGCTAATGTTTGATGAACCTTGATTTGGTCTGGGGTGCCAGTGTTGATGATGACACTTCTTGGCTTTTTAAAAATCTTAATGAGGCTAACTCAGCGGACACTTCACATTATATTTGAGATGGGATCTGTTCCAGAGTGAGTTCACTGTCACCTCTTTTCTCTTGAAGCTTCTACATTTGAATTATCCAGCTTAGATTCATTCTGAAGGAGGTCTTGTCTTGCTAGCATATTTGGACGTCCAACCACATGAAAGGTTTCTTTCTTTGTTTTGGAGACATCTCATGGATATTTTGACTGATGATAACTTATAAAGGAGGGGAAAGGTCTTGGCAATGGGTGCTTTATGTGAAGGGGTTTTGCAATCTACATATAATTTGTTGCTTTATTGTCATTTCACTGGGAACATTTGGAGCTTGTTTTCAGTTGCTTGGGCTATTCTTGGATGGCATCAGATAATCAGGAACCATCTCTTGGCTCGGAGGTAGGGAAGTGAAATGACGGTGGCCATGTTTATGCCTCACTTGATTTTTTGGAGCATTCGGAGAGAAAGAAAAAAAACTCTTTAGGGTATTGAAACATCTCATTAGTGCTTGAACTATAATTTCATCAAGTCCATGTATTTTTGGGATAATTGAAACTTTTGTTCGTGTCGTTTGATGTGGCCGACTTTGTGAACATTCTCAGAACTTGTGTGGAAGGTCCGTTTTATGATACCTTTGAACTATTAAGGGAGTACTCTGCTTCTTACATGTCCTTAGTGCTTGTATTAAGCTCACTAAGTTGACTTGCTTAATTGCTTTATCCCGAGGTTAGCACTTAATTTATCTCCATATGCACATACTCAGAATCTGGGGCTGAATGTAACGAGATTCTCTAGCTTGCCACATTTGTGATGGTCAGGTTAGATGAGATCAAGTCATCAACTATAGCCCTCGTGCTTTAACTCTTACGTGTTGAGCTGCTTTTTTGGCATGATATTCATGCCTTGTGCAAGGGAAGTGTGTTAACAAGTTTTTGTAAAGTTTGTATATGGAAGGCTGGTTAGAGATGAGTACTCAATTATAGAAGAAATTTGACTTTTTTGGATTTTGTGGGTACCATACATGAGAACTTGAGATGATGATTATTTTGGTGATTGCCCCTTTCATACATGGGTAATAAATATCACCTTGGTGTGATTTTAATACAACCTTTTATCATTCATCTTAAAAAATGTATGTAAGGATTTGTTGGTCAAGGGATTGGTATGAACTGCGCCTTGTGCAATCCCTTCTTTTTATAGTTTTGAGAGAGACAGGTATCCATGCGGTCCATTGTTTTTTGTTGTTAGAGATCAACATTAGATTCTTTCGATGTATTATGGGCTGATAAGAATTTAGCATATGGTCATAGATGGATTTTATGGCTTCCTTTTGGCTGCAGCAGCAGTTGGAGCATTGCATCATAGAATGGTGGATAACATGATGTGCGATTGGCAAGGTTTTTTTTTTTAATAATTTTCTTTTATTTATGTACTATTAATTGAAATTTTGTATCAGAAACTGTGACATGCTTGAACTCTTAGCTGGGTATGTAGACTATGGTTACCACTTTACTGCTGTTTATGTTGTGAGCTTCTTCGAGATAGTGCTGTTGCTTCGTCATTTTTTATATTCTTTTACCGCTAAGTTGTACATGGGAATGATAAAGTTTGATGTTTTCTTTGCAGGCATTTGCCACCATTGCTGCTTCTCTGCTTCATATTGATTTGTCTTGTGTCCTTGAGAATGTCATTGTGGAGTTAACTGCATTCCTACGGAAGGTACAGTGAACTGAAGTCTGAAGCCTCAGAGATTTTCTTCTGGGATTTCTTGATGATGTTATCAAGGAATGTTTTCACTGATGACTTTGTGCTTCTGAAATAGGCCAATAGAGCACTCAGGCAGGCAACTTTGGGGACATTGAATTCCATAATAGTAGCATATGGTGACAAAATAACACCAACAGCTTATGAAGTCATCATAGTGGAATTATCAACTCTCATCAGGTATCCTTTGAGTTCCTTTTGTGTCTATTTTTATTTTGCTTACTATTTTTATTAAGTGCTTGTCTACCAGTGACTCAGACTTGCATATGACTGCTCTTGCTCTGGAGTTGTGTTGCACTTTGATGGCCGACAGAAGTTCGACCCTGAATATAGGCGTAACTGTCAGAGATAAAGTTCTTCCTCAGGCATTGACTTTAGTTAGGAGTTCTTTGCTTCAGGGGCAAGCACTTGTGGTATTACCTCAATCTCATGAATGATGATTTTGCTTCTTTATTTTATCACTTGCTGAAGCTATCTTCTGGAATGCTGCAGGGTTTGCAGAAATTTTTTGCTGGTTTGATCTATTCTGCAAATACAAGTTTTGAATCTTTGCTGGAGTCTTTGCTTTCAAGTGCTAAATCATCTCCTCAGTCTGGTGGTGTTGCAAAACAGGCAATGTTTTCAATTGCCCAATGTGTTGCTGTTCTTTGCCTCGCTGCGGGTGATGACAAATGTTCATCTACTGTCAATATGCTAACTGATATTCTTAAGGGTGACAGCACAAACAACTCAGTAAGCTCCATTCACTAATTATTGGCGTTACTGATTTTTTGCAGATACACTAAAAAAAATTATACTTGCAAATTGCAAGGTATTTTTCGGCTGAAATGTGCAAATCCTGTTTCATGGTTTACCATTAGTGGTTTCTGTAAAAGAGATTGCTTTTCAATCTCCATGGAAATCAATAGAAATTTTGTCGTGGAAGCTGTTGGTTTCTATGGGTAAGAGATCAACAGTTCTTAAAATGTTCAAATGCAGAATAATTTGGATAACTCTTCTCAACTTAACCTTGTAGTAGAAACTCTCTTGAATGCTCTAATAAAGAGTGTTTGGTTTGTGGAAATTCCAGTCAGTAATAAGCCCTAAGGTTCTCTACATCTGCGTTGATGAAATAAACATTTCCTCTTCGTATCTCAAAAGGGAGGATTTGTCGGTCTTGTCAAAAACAGTTAGGAGTGTCATGGTACCTAGCTTTGAAGTTCAGACAAAGCTTTCATGAGAGGTATGTTTATCAACTTAGGAAGTAAAAGCATAATTAACCACAGTTTAGGCACAGCTTTTTGAAATCTGAGGGATTTGCTAGATTTGTTACCATTCTCTTATATAGTTTTTATTTGTATATAGTTATTTGAGTTAATTGTACTTTAGTACCCTAGGCATATTGAGTTGATACACTATAGTCTCCGATGTTTCAGGAATAATAGATTATTACCCTGAAGTTATTTTTTTTTGGTAATTAGGTAAAATTCATTATTTAATCACCAAACATTACATGTCATTTAGCTCAGGCACACCCGAGCTCTGTATTTGCTCAATATCTCTCTTCCACATCCTGTAACAAGTGTGAAAGCATCCTTATGTACATTCTGATGGTATCTCCTGCAATTGTAAATGATAACTTCAAAAGCTAGCATTAATTTGGACTTCTCCTTCCTGTTACTTCCATTATTCTGCAGCCAATAATTAAACCAATCACTGATGTATTGGCTGCAGTCTTTTACCTTGAATTTTCATCAATTGAAAAGACCATTAACGTGTACTTGGGTGATATGAAAGAATGGAGTTTCTCCTAAGTACTTACATTACTAATTTTACGCCGTTGTTTTCCTGATGAGGTGGACGAGAGAATTTGAAGGGGGAGCTTGTTGGTTTGCTGGTAGCTGCTGACCCTGAATTGAGGTTGTGTGCTGTCGGCAACTAACTTTAGCAGGTCGGGTGAGGGCAGGAGGTTGTGGCTTTGATTAATCTTGATATGTTTCCTATTCTTGCTCTAGTGATGTTTGGGGAATTTAGTGACCTAGTTTACTGTTTCACTGTACCTTAGGCTTTTATGTTTACAAGCACTTATTAAAGGGTTTGTTTTATATGAAAAACTTTTCATGAGTCTTTGGACACATCTTCTCCAGTATTTCATGCCAAAGGTAATTTGCCAGTATTTGGACTTGCCTAGATTTCCCACTATGGTGGGATTGATACCGGGTGATAGTGATGATAATACACTATATTGCTTATTCCAAGCCTGCTTTACATGACATGGGAAACAACTTAATGATTTACACAGTATAGTCTTGGATGTTTTGGTGTAACGTACCATGTGGGCAAATCTGTTGATGCTGCAACTATGTATTGGAAGTGCCAAATATTGGCAAGTATGGCTCATCCTGGTAAAGAGTGGGAAACTTAATTTAGAAAGCGCGGCTGGGCGGGGTGAGGTGAGAGGTGAGCATCCCAGCGCCTCAAAAGGGGCGAAATGAGCGAATTCGTGAAGCGAGCTTAGGCATGTGACTCGGACACACCTCACTCGAGGTGATAACGTTCTAGTTTGTGCGTCATGCAAGAGTTCAGGGAGTCTGGGATGTACGACCGAGATATTTGATAAACTAGCCATCAAATTAGATGGTTTGGACATCAAGAGAATGAGCATTGATGTAGTAAGGAGATGTGAAAGGATTAACCTTTCAGATTGTAGAAGTCGTCGTGGAAGACCAAAGAAAAGTTGGGAAGAAGTTTACACACGATATATACTATTTAGGATTAATGGAGGACATGGCTGAGGATAGGAGCATTTGGAGGTCTAGAATTAAGGTTATGGACCTTAAATAGCTTGCTTCTTGCCCTTCTTTTTGCCTAAAATGCATAGTAATCGTAAATGCACTCGTTCTAGTTCTTATTTTATCTTGTGTCTCTTGCACTTTTGTATGTTAGTAGTATTTTATTCTCGGCATGCATATGTATCTAGCCATTTGTTATTTTTATCGAGCACTTACATTTCGGTATATCTAATATTACTTACTATTTGCGGTGAGGGCTTTTGCTACCTTTGTGTCCAACGATTTTGTAATCACAATGTTCTCTCAAAAGTTTTTTCATGTGGGTCCTTTCGAATCGATCTCTCTATGAGTGGATATGTTTCCAAGGATAAGACTATCTATATTTGAATCTCCCCAAACGCCTTATAAGTGGAACCCACGAGTGATTATAAAGCTCTTATTTGCAAACCCTAAATATAAAAGCTGGGGAGTGATTGATCGAGTTGGGCATTGGAGGTGTAGGGTTTTTAGTCGAACTTGGGATGGCGATTTCAGCATTAAAGGTACCTCTAAGCTTTTAGCATCAAAGTATCGAAGAAAAATTATGTCTGCTCTCTCTCTCCTTTTGTTTTGTTTCACCGATTTAAGGTTATATAGTTTTTTTTTGGGGGAGGGGGAGGACAGGGGAGTGGGGTGGAGAACAAGAAGCAAAAAGGAAAGATACCTCTATGTTAAGCAAAAGTGGAACGGAATGGAATCAAGGAATGATACCGAGGGGTTAGGTATGGAATTTGAATATTCTCTTCAAGTGTTTGGTAGAGAATAGACACGGCAATTTGGGCGGGCGGGTTAAATACGGGTCGGGTGTATTCGGGTTCGGGTAAAATACGGGTCGGGTGTATTTCGGGTTCGGGTAAAATATGGATCGGGTGTATTTCGGTTTTGCGGGTTTCGGGTCGACCCAACGGGTCAAGAGCGCCATTTTTTTTATTTTTCGAGAAAATAAAATCGATATTTAGAGTCAAATTAATCAACTTTGTATGAATATATCCTTCACTTTTTGGTAACAATAATACCATTATAATTTTAAACATAAATTGAATGCATAAATTAAACATTAGTGCTTAAGGATTGAGAGATAAATCAAGAGGTAAACTCGGAGAATTTAAATTTACAATACATACATAATCTCATACTTAATTTAAGAATTGAGAAAATTTAAATTTGCAATACATACATAATCTCATACTTAATTTAAAAATTGAGAAAATTTAAATTTACAATATAAACGTAATCTCTTACTTAATTTAAGAATTGAGAGATAAATCGAGAGGTAAACCCGGAGAATTGGAGTAAGGAGGGCTTGAGGTTCCACTACTTCGGGCAAGAGGAGGTAGACCGGGCGTCGAACTACCCGAACCGGATGTTCTTCTTCCACGAGTGACTGTGTTAGGTCGACATTGTGGCGGCATGAGGGTCGAGAAGAGGAAGACAGCGAGGCTTGGCAATGGAAGAGGAGAAACAGCGATGGGAAGCCGAACGAAGCGAGAGACAGAGAGGGGAGGCGAGAGACGAGAGGACGAAGCAAAGATGCAGGAAATGGAAGAGGAGAGACAGCAAGGGGTGCTCGGGAAGAGGATTGCGAGGGGAATCGAGAGATAGAGAGAGGAGGCGAGAGACAGAGAGGGGAAGCTAGAGACAGGACGAAGTAGAGATGCAGCATGCAATGGCAACGAGGGGTGCTCGGGAAGAAGACTGTGAGGGGAAGCACGAGCCAAAGAGGGGAGGCGAGAGACGAGAGAGGAAGCAGAATTTTCAGTAGGTTTTATCATTTTTATGGGCCACTTTTTTAAACAAATACAAGCCCAACTTCAATTTTCCAGTTTCCATGACCAAGCCCACTGTGATTTTTTAGTGTTTGACCCATTGGGTCGACCTGCACTCGACCTGAAAATTTCCTGGTTTTTCGGGTTTCGGGTAATTTCGGGTTTCGGGTCCAAATCTCTTGTCCAAAACCCAAAAATTCGGGTCGGGTCAAAAATTGCCAGCTCTAGTAGAGAACAGGAATCGAATCAAGTTCCACTTCTTTTTGTTTGGTTGTTAACCATTGCATAAAATTAAAATTGTTTTATTTTTTAAATTATTTTATATCGTTGTTGTGATTTGATTCAATAAAAGTTCAAGCTCGTTAGCATATTTGTTGATAATTGAGTCTTGTATTTATTTAATTTTTTAATTAACTATCTTGTAATTTTTCAATAATTAACAAATTTTATTTATAATTTTTAGTAAATCTATTTTCAAACTATAATGTTCTATCAAACAATATGAAAAAAATTATATATAAAAAATAAATAATAATAATAATAATGATAATAAACGAAAAAAATACCCCAACCTAATAACAAAAAAAAAAAAATTCATAATAACAACAACAACAACAATAATAATAATAATAATAAACAAAATACCCCAACCTAATAACAAAAATAATAATAATAACCATAATAATAGCAATAATAATAATGATAATAATAATAATAATAATATAGCAAATAGGCTAATTTTTTTTTAATAATTATAAATTGATCTCCGAGGGACCGAGAATTGATCCCCCTCCTATTTGGGGAATTCAAATTTCCTTGTTTTGAGGGGAACTTGAAACCTGTAAATTTCAAGTTCCACCTTCCAACCAAACAACTGGAAAAGGAACTTGAAACCAAAGGAATCAAGTTCCATTCTAGTTTTGTCCAATCAAACAGGGCATTAAAGTTTACATAATATAACAATGTGAAAGGGAAAGTAGTGCAGATTTAAGGAAGTTTTTCTGTATAATTCTGCTCTTCCCATAAATTTTTTTTTATAAAGTTCTTTTAAGAAGACTTGGGCTTTATATAGGGTAATTAAAAGATTCCTGTTTACAGAAAGAGCATTTATGCAGTTAACTAATATAAAGAGTATTTATGTAGTTAACTTGTATGTAATGTGTTTTTAAATGTTTTTTAAGCTTTTTGCATAATGCGCCTTGCATGCATGATGTGTGCGCCTCTGCCTTGTGCATTGCATCTCACCCGTTGGGACCCATTTTGCCTCAGTATGCCTCATGCTTTGTAAGATCAAGGTGGGAACAAGGAACAAAAACCACTTGAATGAAAAGAAAAGGTAGTGTTTCATCCTTTGTTCCTTGTAGCAGCTTGGGATAAAAAGATAATCAATAACTGAATTCTGAACAAAATAGATTTTAACTTCTGGAACAGTTTCAAATTTCTAATCCAGTTTAACTTCTTCACAATACAGTCACTTAACAAATCTTGGATATTATTTTTTAGAAAATTTCTGCCCTCTGTGAGTGCAAATTTTTGGGGTTCTAAGCTAGCGATAATGGCCTGAAGTGTATTGGAGGAAGTATCTTTTTATGCTGTCTTAAATGTTTCTTGTATGTATTATGAAGTTTCTCTGTACACAACGAAAAACAGTTCTGGCTTAGATTCTTCCTGCCTGTTTTGATGTCATTGGAATTAATTTGGAATCTTTCTTGTTTGTGCCTGCAGCAGTATCTCTGATGGGCTTTTGACCTTCATCTTTCTTACTGAAAAATTACAATTTTGAACTCCAGGCAAAACAACATCTTGCACTGCTATGTTTGGGAGAGATAGGAAGAAGGAAGGACTTGAGCACGCATGCACATATTGAAAATATTGTGATTGAATCTTTCCAGTCCCCTTTCGAAGAGATAAAATCTGCAGCTTCCTATGCCCTTGGAAACATTGCTGTTGGGAATCTTTCGAAGTACTTGCCTTTTATTTTGGACCAGATTGATCATCAGCAAAAGAAGCAATATCTGTTACTTCATTCATTGAAAGAGGTTGGTTCATTAACCCTTGTTACTCTCAAAATTATCGAATGTCTGTATAAATATTTATCTATCTTGCAGGTTATTGTGAGACAATCTGTGGACAAAGCAGAGTTCCAGGAGTCCAGTGTTGATAAAATTCTTAACTTACTGTTTAATCACTGTGAAAGTGAAGAGGAGGGTGTCCGCAATGTAGTTGCTGAGTGTCTGGGTAAAATTGCCCTAATTGAGCCCATTAAACTTGTCCCTGCGCTTAAGGTATTTATTCATCAGATAAGTTTCCTTTTATCTAAAGCCAAAGATAATACGAGTATTTGTAAAACTAAGACTTACTCCTTTTGATTTTGGGACTTCATAGATGCGTACTACTAGCCCTGCTGCATTCACCAGGGTGACTGTCGTCACCGCCATCAAATATGCTCTGGTGGAGCGGCCTGAGAAAATAGACGAGATACTGTACCCTGAAATCTCATCATTCCTGATGCTTATTAAGGATGATAATCGGGTAATTGTTTTTTACTTTTTACCCCACATTGTTCATATAGACAAATTATTGTAGCTACATTGAAATAGTGTCCTAGTTTATCATGGAATTTCAGGGGCCAGTTTCTGAGTGAGATACAATATAGATAGAAACCTTTGGTGCTATAAGTACCATCAACAGTTAATGCCAGCATCTTTCTCTGCCTTATTCTATCATTCTCTGTGTGTTTGCATGTACGTTGGGGGGAATCACGAAAATGAAAACTAAGCTTAAATGAGAACTATTTATCTTAAATATATGGCTTAGCTACCAATGGAAATGAAGACATGAATCTGACTTATAGTTAATGATTTATTCAAATTAAGGGAATGATGATTTGCACCTCTTATTGGTTGACTGTGTCTTATAAGGTTCAGTGGATGTATTGGAAGGGAAACCATGTTACGTAGTTATTTGAAAGTAAGTATCAAACTTTATCAAAATGAACGGAAACTACTGCTTTGCTGGATGTTTAAGTGGATATATTTTGCCACATGTAATGTAATGTGGTCACTCATTTGCCTCATCTATGAAACTGGTAGTTTGATATCTCATCATGAAGACCACGCAAAATGCAAAATAGTTTGAAACAAAGGGGATAATTTTTTGAATAAATGTGTACAACTTGCTCTTGATCCTCTCTCTAAGTTCCGATTCAGGGATTTTGAGGAATTTGAGCGACACCATACAATGTTCTTTTGCTACTGTGCAAATATGAGATTTTGCTCCCATCACACTGTCCTGCATCAAACTTGTTAATTTGATACCATTGTCTTCTTTCTATAATTTGTTTTCCTTCTATTATAATCTTTGCAGCATGTAAGACGTGCAGCTGTTTTGGCATTGAGTACTGCTGCTCATAACAAGCCAAATCTCATCAAAGGGCTCCTGCCAGAATTGTTGCCTCTCTTGTATGATCAGACGGTTGTTAAGGTGACTTGACTATGAAAATCTCTAACTGCTACTCTCTGTGGCCCCTCTTGAGCAAATGCCTTTTCCCTCCATCCCTACAGTTATAAATCCTGTGAGAAGAAATTGAGGAAAGTTCTGTTGTGTTTATGATGCAGGATAAGAATAAAGGAGAGATAAGAAGATATGGATACATCTCTATATTAGCAGATGTGAAATATATTTTGTTATTTTCATTATTTTCGTAGGTTTATTATTAACATATTTTAAGATAGGTAAAATAAAGATATTTAATAGTATTTTATTGAGATTTAGTTTACTAGACCATTAGGATAATACTAGGTTATCTGTTTCTATCCTTTTATATTTTATATCGTGTGTTTAGATTTCCTAATATTAGCTAATTTCTTAATTATGTAAACCTCTTTATGTAATTGGAGAAGGGAGACTAAGAATGAGAACTTTGTCATCAAAACTAGTTTACTTGTTAAACTAATTTTTTTCTCTTCATATCCAAATTAATGCCTCATTTTTAGAAACATAGGGTTTTACTTATGAACAAACCATTTGATGTCATTTTTTATACAAATTTTTTTATTACTTTTTTAAAAAAGAACCATTTCTCTTGATCTTAGTAGAAATCATCTTTTCCAATCAACTCTTATTGTCTAAGTTACATTTTGTGGCTTGAGAATGGCCCAGATTTTGTGCTGAGGGACTATCTAGGGGATGTGCTTCTCATGGGCGTTAAGCATAGGGCTTGCTTTCAAGGAGCAGAGGTGGAGGATTATGCTATCTAGAAAGTCTTTGAGCATGGTTTTCAAAACGTAGTTATTGAAAGTGATTGCTTGACCTTGATTAGGAAGGTCTCGGATCGAGTTCATACTAATAATTTCCTAGGTTTTGTTCTTTCCGATGTTTTAGTATTGGTTTCTAGTTTTGCTTTTCATTCTTGGACTCATGTTAAGAGGGAGGGAAATGCGGTTGCTCATGCAATTGCCATCTTAAGCCCATTGGCTCTCATGAGAGGGTGTGGCTTGCCCAGATTTTATCTATGATCTGGCAAGGGTTGATATCTGTAAGTTTATTGATGCACAATTAATATAATACCCTTTGTTTCTAAAAAAAAAAGTTACATTTAGTTAATGAAGTAGGATTGCTAGTGTTATGAATTCGGAAAGTGATCTTGAGTGTTTAGAATCATGAAAGGTAGTGCCGTTGCGATTGAGGATCTAACATTGCAGTTTGAGGAATGTTAGAGGGAATCGGGTAACTACGGGCGAAAGTGATGAATTGATTATCTTTTGTGAATGAGAGGCATCTATACATGGATTGAACTAATTTCAATATGGTGGACCACATATTTGTTGCTTAATTGATGCTCAACTTCGGGATTTACAAATCCATTTGCTCTCTCTCACTCTCACTCTCACTCTCTCTCTCTCTCTCTCTCTCTCAAAACTTGTCAAAAATCTTTCACATATCTTTTCATGTGTCTCTTTCCCATGCTTTTGATGTTGAGGCTTTTGCTCATGTAATACCGATTTGTGGACATCTCCTGTGAGATTAATTGAGAATGCAGGCCGTCGATCTTAACCTGTCTATGATGTATGGGAGGCACAACTCACTTTACTTTTCTATTTTGTCTCCTTATGTATGTGTGCTGCAAGCTATGTTGTTACTGTTATTTTGGCTGAGAAAAAGGATTGCATGTATAGTTGTTTCCTTCCCCTCACAGCTTACTTATTTCTTGCTAACCGAAGCACTCAGGAGAAGAAAGGAAAGGAACCTTCTCAAGCTAGGAGTCCGATCTTAAAAGTAGTAGCTAAACAGAAGGGTAATTGAACAGGCCAACTGTGCAATGAAGAGTACGATTGCAACTCTTTTTAGCACATGAAGCACCTGTGGCAAAAGAGCACACTTCATATGCCTATGCCGTGTTTCACGAGGGATTGATTGAGTGTATAATATATTTTTAGAAAGAATTTTCCCTTCTGCTGCAAGCATCATTCTTGGAAAGTTTTTGCATGATTTTAGATTCAAGATTTTGTCTTAAAAGTGCTTCGCTTACAACTTGATGCAGCAAGAGTTGATACGAACTGTTGATCTGGGACCCTTTAAGCATGTGGTTGATGATGGGCTTGAACTCAGAAAGGCAGCTTTTGAATGTGTGGATACCTTGCTTGACAATTGCCTCGATCAAGTGAATCCATCAGCCTTCATTGTTCCTTACCTAAAATCTGGTTTGGATGGTAAGTTCATGTTATAGTTCTGCCAAAATCAAAGTGACTTTTGCAAATTTCTTTAGTACTATTTTTTAAGTGGATGGTAAGGCTACAAGGCACTATGCCACCACACATATAGCTGCAAGAGTGTTGTATCACACATCTGCTAGAGTCATTAGGAACTTCCTTGTGATATTCCATTGCCTTAGTAATTCTGCTAGGACTTATTGAGTATTTTTCATCTTGCTTGCCAGATCATTATGATGTTAAAATGCCTTGCCACCTTATCCTTTCGAAGTTGGCAGATAAGTGCCCATCTGCTGTGCTTGCAGGCTAGTATCTATTTTTCTTTCTTGCTTTTCATTTTCTTTTAAATTCTATTTAAAATGGCGCTATATTTGCAAATTATGTTTACCCATTTCTATGTTCTCATCACCAGTAATAGATTCACTGGTGGATCCTCTTCAAAAAACTATTAATTTCAAGCCAAAGCAAGATGCTGTCAAGCAAGAAGTAGACCGTAACGAGGATATGATTAGAAGTGCTCTTCGATCTATTGCTTCCTTAAACCGCATCAGGTATCTCTGTTAGTAATTCAATATTTTTGCTTATTCTGCCTAGTTAAAATTTGTGGTGTTATTATCCTTCACATGTTTGGGTCCAACTCAGTTTAGATGATTATCAAATTTTCTGAGTTTTGGGACAATGCTAACATAGTTATGATCCATTGATTTGCTCCTTGTGTATGGTATGCAAACGCTGCAGTCATTTTTGCATCTTGGGGTGTACTTTATATGGATATTTGTGCCATGTGGTACACATGCCTATAAACGTTTGTCAACCTTATTGGGTCCTGAGTTTTATATCGTACTTGTTAGGTCTTAAGAACTTGCAAAACCATCATTTTATTGTTCAAACTGGAACCCTGCTTGAGATGTGAAGTAACTAAACCATTTTGAAGGGAAAGCCTGGTAGAAAAACGCTGTAAACTAAGAATTACTTATCTATATTCCTTCTTTTTGGTTGCAGTGGAGGAGATTACAGTATCAAGTTCAAGAACCTCATGAATGAGATAGCAAAATCTCCTACACTTTGGGACAAATATCACTCTATCCGCAATGAATGATGGACAGTGTATCATTCTAGACATGTGTTCGCTAGTCTTGCACCTGATGAAAGCGGCCTGGCGAATAATGAGTGCTGCACTGAACTTACTGGTACAAGGTGAAAGTTCAGTGTGCAACGTAAAAATTTAAGAGGAAAGCTGCTACATGTGCATGAATTTGGAATGATCTTTTTATCATTTTAGGATAAATGGACCTGGTATTATTGCAGTGGAGGGGTTGGTCCGAAATATATTATTTCCTTTGTAGTTATGGTTTATATCTGCCCCAGCCTCAATTGTTTTCTAGCATGGCCATTTATGCCATCTACATATTGGGTATCAGTTTGCGAATATAATCCTTGTCAATGCCGAGTTGCATAGGTTTTACGCTTTTTCTGTGCATGTGGCAAATTGAAGCAGCGACATAACTGTTCCATGCTGCATTATGCTTGTTTCTCTGTCAACCAGGGTCATTCAGGATCAAAAAGTGTTAGCCTCGGTTAATTTTGGATATCCTTTAACATATTGATGGAATATTGGCGTTTGGTTGCATTCACTAAGAACATCTTATTCTTAGCTTGATGTCTTATTCTTGGCTTGATGTATAACTTGGGTGAGATAATTGGTTGTTCTTTCTGTCAAGTTTGCCGTTCGTTTTCTTTCTTCGGTTGGCCAGGAATGCTTGTTGATGGTGGTATCTCCCATCATTCATCACTGCAGCTTCAAATTGCTTCCTTTTTGTTAGCTGCTGGGGCCTGATCGCCAATGGAGCTCTAATGGGAAAAATCGGTTTTTAGAACCATGATTTTCGGAAATGGAGCAACCAGATCCAAAGTCTTCAACAAGCTCGATTTTGGGAGGCAGAGAATTGCTATGACAAAACAGAACCAAGTCATCATAGGCTATGTTGAGAGAATTGACCCAATTATTAACGCGGTCGAGGAACGGGTCAATGGGTCAACCGGTAGAACTGTTTGCACCGGGATTGGACCGCTTGACCCGTCAAATTTTGAACTAATTTTCTTCTTTTTTTATGAATTTTGTTTTTTATGTTTGTATTTGACGATGTTTAATTGCTAAAAATAATAATTTTAAAAATGTTAACACAATCTTAATCAAATTAGGAGTTCTCTATTTTCAAAAAAAAAAAAATTGTTTCATGTTCATTGATACATATCCGCAGCTCAAAATCTAAGCCCAAAATTATATTCTACCTTAAAAAGCCCCTGATCATATTAAACACTTAAGCGCCACTATCACCCCCTCCTCCCTCCTATCCCTTCCTCTCTACAAAGCAGAACGTCAGTCAAAGCCCCACTTTTCTCTCTCCTCTTCGTATCTACTTCCTCGCTGCACCATCATTCCAATGAAGCACTTAAGGCCACTTGCCTTTGTCTTTCCTCCTCCCCATGTCCCTCTTCTTTGCATCATCTTTCATTTATCCTTTTGTCTTAATCCTCAATTTTCTGGCAGTGGCTTTCGTCAACTCTCTCTCTCTCTCTATTCCATTTCCTCAAGCTCACTGACATTAATCATAGTCAAACCAATAATAAACCATATTGAAGAAGATATGAGAAGCTAGATTTGAGAAAAAAAAAAAAGAGAAAACCCGGTTGGACTGTGGTTAAAAACCAAAAGAGACCCAACATTTGTGGGAAAATTCGGTCCCAATCTGGTTTTCTTATGGGGGATGAGCCGATGGTTCCTACAATGGCGATTCCACTGGGGATGTGTCACTTATTAAGAGGGTAAAACTTGAAAGTTTGAGTTGTGAGTTTTCTTAATGTGTTTTGCATTAGGAATGTTGCATTTAGGTACCCTCAAACATATCATGCTCTTTTGGTTTACCAAGAGGCACCGGAGATTTATTCTTTTCCTGTCGTGCACTCCACGGAGGACTAAATTCTCGAGACTATGGGACACTATGTATCCTATCTAGACTTATCCCTATTTTTCACCGTAGTCTTGGTTGTTTAGGTGGTACCTTTCACTTCATTTGCATGCTTCAAATGAGTGTGGTTGCTTTTATTATTTAACCTTCTTTTTGTGAGTCCTTAGCGGTTTAACAAGGTCCACTAAATAATCCTTGCATGGGCGCGAGAATAAGATAAAAGAATGAACCTTCTTAAGTCGGTCCAATGTGTGCATTTAGCCAAAAATAAATTTCATATCAAATTAGGTGAGTCCATTTTTGCATTTGGTCAAAAATAAATTTCATCTCAAATTAAGTGATTCCATTCTTGCATTTAGCCTAATTTCAAATTCATCTCAAATAGGTGAGTCCAGTTTGCAATGGCCAATGTCAAATTCATCTATAATTAGGAGAGTTTTTCGTTTGCATTTAGCAAAGTAAAATTACTCAAATTAGGTGAGTCTTTGTTTGCATTCATGTCTAATTAGGAGAGTCTTTATTTGCACTTAGCCAAATCAAATTCATCCCTATATAAGGTGGATTCCATATGCATCATTGCATTTCACTTTGGTTAATTGCATTCTTTATGTGCATCCAAAAGTAAAAGAACATATCATTTTCTTTTGTCTTAGGATTAGTCGTTCCTCGAGTGAATCACTTAAACCCCATCTCCCTAATTTTTCCACGAGCCAATCCTCGAGCACATACTTTTTAGGATACGGGATAGGGAATCCTACTCAAATCGGGAATCCTAACACAAAACGACTATGAAATAAGAAGTCTATTTCAATACTAGTATGGTCGACATCGATACGTCCCACATTAGTACGTACAACACCTACACGTACCACACCGAGTACATCCAACACCTTTATCGGTAACACCGAGTGCATCGCCCATGGACAAAGCCTAACCCTATCTGTAAAAATGGCCAACAAGCCAAAGTAAACCCCTATTATTACCTTGTTTAAAGAGTCTACCGCAAAAATTGAAACTATGATTGAGGCTTAGGATAAAAAGATTGAGTCAATATCCGAAAGTCTTAATCTTATACTCCAAACCCCGCAATAAGAATGCTAATGAAGCATGAAAGGATCGAGAGGAAACAAACCCTCAACCTAAGCCTAAGGCTCAGCCACAACCTAAGCCTAAGGCTCAGCCACAACTTAAGCCTCAAAGCGATTCGCGAATAGATCAAATAGAGAAGTTGTTGCGTGAGTCTTCCATGTTCAATGACTACTATTGGCTCGGGGATTCACTTCAATCCCAAAAGGCTAATTGCCTTCAAAATTCACTATGCTCGACATCATGTTCCACGGAACCGAAAAACCTTCACCACCACGTGAGGAACTTTATAGGGGCAATGACTCTAAAAGAATATACTAGAGGACACATACCATGTCATCTTCACATGGACGTTTGACAAAGACATCATGAAGTGGTATAATGCTATTGAACCATGAAAGATTACAAAGTGGCATGATCTTTGCTAGGGGTTGTTACACCAATGCTCATACAATATTGATCTACCAGTCACTCTTTATGACTTAGAGTTGATCAAGCAAGGTGACAATGAAAGCTTCATCGACTTCCTCGCTCGTTGGAGGGCAAAGGTTGCCCACATGGCGGATCGACCTTCTAAAAAGGATAAGTTTAGGCTCATCATAAAAAACCCGAAAACCTTTCTATCATCAACACTTAAAGTTCTTGCCGTTCATGGACTTCAAAACACTTCGAGATGTCGGCATGCTTATAGAGGAGGAGCAGGCATCCACAAAAGCTTCAACCAGCTAGAAGATCATCCAATGAACCCATAACTCATCATGGATGCCAATAAAGTGTGTATTTCCCTTTCATATATGTTATATGTTTATTTCCTTTTCTTGTTTTGAAAAAAACCAAATCAATACCCTTAATTTTTTTAACTACAAAGGCTTTATTTCCGCTATAGCGGATACATTGGAAGCCCATGAGGTCCGGGCCCAATCCTAAATCAAAGCCACTTTTGTGTACCCAAAGGAGCATAAACACATTGGAAAAAGGCGACGAATCATCAAGAACCATGCCATTCTAACTCAGCACCAAACCATCGGGATCACGGTTCACCATTCGAGCAACGAGTACATTACGGTTCAAGCAACCCACTTTTATTTAGGCTCTACTTTGGGGAATGTTGTCTTTGTCTTTTGGAACTTTTCACATCATTTTAATAAAAGAATGCACTTGTTCTTAGAGTAGAGTTTTGCATTTATCTCCTTTGCATGAGTCAAACTCCTAAAAATACAAAAATTAATAAGAAAGAACCCTACTAGAGATTATTCAATCAAGCAGCATCCATCAAGTTAGCATCAAGAAGGTCCCCGACATCGCCACCTTTAAAGAGACTCCATTAAAGCTCACCAACTCTCCAACATTCTAAAAGACACAAGCACCTAAGAAGAGCATGGGGTCTCATGATCTAAAGGGTTGTAAAATAACTCCATGAATGCTCGGGAAGAGGCACAAATCTTCTACCATACAACTAAAGGAGCTATTACCACACGGACTAAAAAGCTGAAAGTTAGAATGGGGCACATAACCCTACTGAACATCAGATTTTCAAGCGAGGCCATTCCCTAGATTTTAGGTCATCCAACGACCAAGTCTAGGTAAAAATTTCTTCATGAAGATAAGTATCCGTCCTTGTTCCGGCGAAAGTGGATAGACATCGAGCTTCGGACCTAATAATGGTCACGGTTTATACACCCTAGTCGAGTCTCGGACTTAGCAGTGGTCAAGGTAGAGACAACCCCTGTTGAGCTTCAGGCCGAACCATGGTCAAGGTTCGGACAACCCCGGTCAAGCTTCAAGCCCAACAGTGGTCAAGATTTAGGCACCCCGTTAAGCTTCGGGCCCCACAACGGTCAAGGTTCGAGCAACTATGTCAATCTTCGGGCCCAACAGCGGTCAAGGTTCAAACAACTACTTCGAGCTTCGGGTCCAACAGCGGTCAAGGTTCGAGCAACTTCGTCGAGCTTTAGATCCAACAGTGGTCAAGGTTCGAGCAACTTCATCGAGCTTCGGGGCCAACGGTGGTCATGGTTTAGATACTCGTCCGGCTTCGGGCCCGATAGTGGTGAAGGTTTAGACACAACAATCTATCTTCGGACCTAATAGTGCTCAAAGTTAAGACATCAAATGAAGACTTGGAACCACTCTATGGCTAAGTCAAGGAATCATGTTTGAAACATGATCTTGCTATAGATCATTTTCGGGTAACACTTGAAACTATTTATATTTGATTATTAGCTAAGAAAACTGTTAGTGCATAAAGTTTTATCCAAGCTTCGGACCAAGGTGGTCAAGTTTAGGCCCCTTATCCGAGCTTGAGGACATTGATTGAGTAAAGTTCGGGATACCTAGTCGAACTTCGGATATAAGAAATGGTCAAGTTCGGGCACCCCGCTCGACTTCGGGCTTTACTACCCGAGTTGCATTCAAGATCCCTTACCAAGCTTCGGACTAACTACATGGTCAAGTTTAGGCACACTAATCCAAGCTTCGGGTCCTTAATTAGCCAAGTTCGAGAATCGGCCACCCGTACTTTAGACTCCGTTAGTGAAGTCCGGGCTCCCTAGTTAGAGTTCAAGTCAAGAGACAGCTAATTCCAAACGTATTAATTCAATCGACATCCGAAGCGGTAGGTAAGTACCTTTTAGTATCTACTTTGACTTGGTCTTTCGGACTTAAAGTGGGGGCTAATTGTAGCCACCTAAAAAGTGTCATCCCTTTCTCTTTTATTTATTTTGTTAGCCTAGTGATGAAATCCTAATCCTGTTTACGGATTCGGATCACGATTGGAGTTTGATTGACGTGACAAAAGCTAGTAAATAAAAAGAATCCCTTAGCAGACACAAAAACCAGCTTTGTTTGCTTTGGGTCGGCCCACAAATCAATTTTCTTTTGGCCATACTAAGCCTAGGCCGGGCTCCCAAGTAGGAAACTTAAACCCGCACCAAAAATAAAACTCGCTAAAAATGAAAATTTTCTATTTTCGGAAAGTTGTCATGACTAGCACTGATCACCTCTATATTGCGCAGAAATGCAATGTTTCACTGTTTTCAATCGTCCCACCAAGACAAGGAAGTCAAAGTTCACCAAACGACGCCGTTTATGACCGGTGCCGCGTTTTCGGGCTCAACTTGCCAAAACGTTGCGTTTTGTTCCCACGAGTCATCCGAAGCACTGAATCCCAAAAACGCCCATACGACATCGTTGGTGATCGTCGTCGCGCTTCTCGCCTCCCCATGCGGGATTCCCGGTTCGAGTAGGATTTTGTTCGAGTTTTTCCTTGATCCCCGCAGTGGACCGGCTCGGTTCAGCTGCATTGGACGACTCCTTGTTGAACTTTTTGGTCATTTTTGTGACTTAGCTTTCCTTAATAAATAGAGGGCCTAACCCCTCGTTCTACCCATGGCCATTCCTATGCCTTATCTTGCTTGAATCCTAGACATTACTGAATTTAGGTTAAGAGCTACTGAATGTTGCATAGATATTCCGATCTCTTGGTTCTAGATCGATGGATTATTTTTAAACCTCTTTCAAGCTTAGTTTTCCTCTACTAAAATTGGAAGAGTATTCTTTTTACTTTTGTTAGTTTTTATTTTTAAAACCGATCGGCGATTCCCCTTTTGCTATTTTATTTCTCTTTAATCGAATCTCAACAATTGTAATTAAAAATGGACATAATTGGTTTAAAATGGCTGACGTCGGACACCGCTCTCGCCAGCACCGACGAGTGATCAGGGCTTGGCTTTGGTCCAAGCTAGTGTTATCCACTATTTTAGCCCAAAAGCCTTGTGGCGGAATGTAGATTGTATTTTTCTATTTTCCTAAATTATGAAATAATATCCTGAGACTTCTAAAATTAATTTCTAAAATAAAATTATTAATAATAAAAATAGCCAATCGCCCTTTCAAAATCAGATTCTAAAAATAAACAATCGCAATAAGAGACACACCCCTACTTTCCAAATCTATTTTAAAAAAACTTTACTTTCAAAAAGAATCTTCAAAAAACCAAAAGAGGCCCTACATTCATAGGGAAACTCAATTCGGGGTAAGGGTCGTGGTTTCTATACTTAGACAATACATTATAACCCATTTGGTACAAGTAGCAACACCAATGGATTCGATCAAATATGTCTTAATGCAACCATCCGACAACAACAAAATAGCTCGACGGACATAAATGTTATAAGAATGCGACCTTAAGTATGTCATACAAAAGGTAATCAAGAGGAGAGTTGTATCGGAATTCCTAGTAGATCTACTAACGGACAAAGCACGATTAGAGAAATTCAACTTGCCAAACGAAGAAATACTGTAAGTATAAGTTGGTATATGGGCCATGTACTTCGACGACGCTTCTAATTAGAAAGCCTCTAGAGTGGGAATTTTATTGGTCTCCCAGAAATGAGCAAATACTCCTATTTTGGACAAATTAGACTTTGAGATAACCAATAACGTCACGAGTATGAAGCATGCATCATCGGACTAGAAGTCTGTAATAGATTTCACATTACCGGAAGGTGAAGGTTAGCTATTGGAGAGTCTTAGTCACCCTAGGGGGGCGAATAGGGTGATGAGGAAATTTTAACAAACTTGGAAGATTTAAGCTTGAAAAGAATGAACAAGACAATCCGAGTCTAGATTGGACTCGGAAAAGTGTAAACTCGGAGATACGTGGAAACCCTCCCGGGGCGGAAAACCACGGACGAGTGCTAGTCCAAGCACCAAGTCAAATCCACTATTTTGAATCCACAAAATACAGCAGATCGACTTAACCGGAATTGCTCCCTTAAACAATTCCTTACGAGTTTTCCTACTCGGAAATTTCCTTATCCGATCTAGTACTTCCTAACCGAGGTAACCTTTACAGCTAGGGAACACCGAGCTGAGTTAACTCTTATAGCTCGGTCAAGGGACCTTACTAAAAAATTAAGAAGAGTATGTAACCGATTACAAGACTTTACAACTCGAAAGCATGAATTACAAGTCGGGAGTTGTAAGTAGAAGATTGAATATGAGTACAATGACTTTTGGTTAAGTAATGTGTTTCAACAATAATTCCAACAATCTTCAAGTCTTGAGAGGTGGCTTCTATTTATAGATGACCAAGCAGATTACCCGTTGTGATTGTATTCCGAACATAAGTCCTTCCCGACCGTTGTAATATTTCTTACGAATCGCTCGGAAAATATCCGTTGGGATGTGAACGTTGGGCAACGGCTCTTGGCTCCTAAAGTTGTTCCAGTCAACCGGTGTTGTCTAAAAAGTAAGGTGGAAACCACCGTTGAGCTTAGCATTGAAGTTTTCCAGTTTTGGAAACAGACAATTCGACACAGTCGTCCGAGCCTTGTTTAGAAGTAGAAAAGCCTTGTCTGCTGGTGATTGGCAGTTTGAAGCCGGTTACTTTTGTAATTCAAAATGAGATAACCTCGGTTAAATAACCTACAATAGTAAACAATTTTGGTTCTCAAAGTATAAAATACTTTTGTCTAAGATTAGGCACGAGAGAATAATTTAATTAAGACAATTAAGTGCACAATTATCTTAAGCCTAGAAGAGTAGAATTTTCCGAGTCTAATATTCATTATACTCAAATTCCATCCGAGTCAATCCTAAGAAAGATCAATTTATAAGAGTGAAAATATCGAGTATATGGACTTGATGCGGGAAAATAACTCTCAAACAAATAGCCGACTTAGAAATAGGAATTAACACTGTAATTCACTTTGCTTTGAAATATACAGATCGGAACTTAGATAAGAAGTGTTAGAGAGATTATTTAAAAATGCGATAAATCCGAGTGATGCCCGAGTGACTCGAAACATCAATGTGAGAAGATAAACAAGAATGTGTTTTCTAAGTTAGTCAAAATCGAATGAAAACTTATGCAGGAGTTTCTATAACACTCGGAATGACTTGTAATCAAAACTTAGGAGGGATGAGGTTTATACCGAGTCTTTATGTGATACTCGGAATGATCTAGTGTCGAGTCTAAGTCTTCGAAGCTACGGTGTGAAGCTTTGGCAACCTACTGTATATTTCACATAACCACTTTTATCTCTTTTATTTTTGTTATTTTATTTTGTTAGTCTCGGTTATGAAATTCCGAGTCCCGTATGTCGATTCGGATCACGGTGGAAGTATGATTGGAGTGACGGAAGCCGATAAACCACAAAAGACCCCTTAACACCAAAAATAAACCTTCCTTGCTTTGGGCCAGCCCACTAACCCATTTTCTTTCGGCCGGTCCAAGCCCGGGTCAATGCACTAGGTTAATGTTTTCCCGGTGCCACGCATCATGCCTTGCTGCCTGCTAAACCTTGCGTTTCTTGTTCAGCGTCCAATCGAAACATGAAGCTCAACATGTCTATACGCCTTCTTGTAGGTTGGGGCCACACTTCGGGGAATTTTTTCCAAAGCGCTACGTTTTGCTCCAAGCGTCCCACCGACACAAGGAAGCTAACTATACCAAACAACATCGTACAAGGCCGGCGAGGCGCTTCAGGGATTTTTCGTCAAAGCGCCGTGTTTTGCTCCAGAGACCAACCGAAGTACGAAAGGATCTGTCTTGCCAAATGACGTTGTTTTGAGTGCTCTTTAGGTCATTTCGTCACCTCACATTTTCTCTATAAATAGAGAGCTTTAGTCCTCATTCCACCAATGGCCATTCTTATGCCTTATAATGCCGCATTTTAACCCTAAAAGCAGCTAAGTCGTTACATCGCTGAATTTAGGCTAAGAGCTACTAAATGCTACTAGGTATTCTGATCTTTTGGCTCATTTTCGGATAATCCTTACTCCACTAACCCTCTCATCATTTCCCTATACTATTTTACCAACACCAACTGCACAAAAAGCCACTTTTAGTACTTGTTCATCCACCGTGGCGCTTTGAGATCCGGTTCGAGATCAAGATCAGCAGGTGGGACAACCTCGAGGACATTCAATTCCTTCGGCCTTTAACGATTATTTAAATTATTGCATTTCAACGCTTTCCGTATCGTGGATTCAAGGATGTAATCATCTTTAATTGCTCCCCACTCGGTGTAATTTATTTTTATCGCCTTTCTTTTTCGCTTTTCTTTACTTGCTTTCTTTACCGCTTTTCTTTATTTGTTTCTTAGTTGTTTTACCGTTTTCTTCACATGTTTAGTTGATTAAAATTCCTGTACTTGTATGCTGCCTGCTTGTTTGAAACACATTTCTTAAACTCATAATTCGAATTAGTAGAGGTCGTCCGTTGACGAGCGGAATAGAAGGGCTTATCCCTACATTTTGTACCTTCAACCTCGAATCTAGATTCTCGGTTCTACACCGATGGTGTCAATTTTTAAACCTCTTTCAAGCTTAGTTTTCCCATACTGTGATTGGAAGAGTCTTCCTTTATTTTTTTATGTTTTTATTTCTCTAAACCGACTGGCGACTCCTCTTTCTCATTTTTGATTTAAAGTGGTAAAAAAAAAAATTCTATTTCGACAGCCTGAGCCATGGACCAAGAATGATCCTTAAAACATGGCCTATGGTCGTTGTCGGACACCGATCACCGCTAGCTAATAGTCGGGCTTGGCTTTGGTCTAAGCCAATGTTTTCACACTTGTTTTGGGCCAAAAACCTTGAGGCGGAATTGAATTAAAATTTTTGTCATTTTCCTAAATTATGAAATAATATCCCAAGGCTTCTAAAACTAATCTCTAAAATAAGATTAATAAAATCGCCAATCAATATTCTATTTAAAATATTTCAAATTAAATTAAAAAAATCTAAAATCTCTATAAGAGGTACATACCCATTTCTAATAAACTTTAAAAATACTTCAAAAAGAATCTTTTAAAAAGGAGATCGGACATTCGTAGTGAACTATTGCTCTTCGATTAACCCCGTACCCACGACCTTGAGGCGGATGGGCCAGGGCCGCTAGTTCCTACGGTGGCGACTCCACCGGGGAATATCACTTATCAAGATGGTGAGACTTAAAAGTTTGAGTTGTGAGTTTTCTTAATGAATTTTGCATTAGGAATTTTTGCATTTAGGTAGCCTCGAACATAGTTGCTTATAATCTCAACCATGAGGCTTTACCCTTAAAAACATCTTTTGGAGGAGGTTTAAGCGCTAACCCGGACAACCCAACTAAGCTTGATTGTCGGGAGGTGGTACCTCGTCCTTCATAACATGCTCTTCTAGTTTACCAAGAGGCACCGAGAATTCATGCTTTTCCCATCGTGTACCCCATGGAGGACTAAATTCTCGGACTATGAGACACCATGTATTTCTTACCTAGATTTATCCCTCTTTTGACCATACCCTTTGTTGTTTAGGTTGTCCTTTTTCTCTTCATTTTCATGCTTGGATGAATGTGTTTGTTTTTAGTATTTAATCTTCTACTTGTGATTCTTCAGGTTAGGTTAGAAGTGCTGAAGAACCCTTGCATGGGTACGAATGAAACACAATAATTAATTTCCTCGAGTTAGTCCAATGTGTGCATTCTTAGCCAAAAGTCGAAAATTGCCTTCCTTTTTTAGGTCGGTCCATGAATTGCATTTCGAGTAATCTCAAATTTTTTTTATCTTAGTCTAGGTTTTGGTAGCCATCGTATGCCGGCTTAGCCGGCGTCGACCACCTCCGATCAATCCAGGAGGGTCTTGCCGAGGACCCTCCTTTCTTTTCAATCTGTTTAGATTTTTTTAGGGTTTTAAATTTTTTAGCACCTTTGCATTCCATATTTGCATTCATTTTTGCATTTTAGCCAAAATAAAATCCTTTTCAAATTGGGTGAGTTCATATTTGTATTCCATTTTGCATTTTAGCCAAAATAAAATCCATCTCAAATTAGGTGAGTTTATATTTGCATTCCAATGGGCTTTGCCCCTCTTTTGCACTAAAAAAAAAATAAAAAATTGTATTCCATTTTTGCATTTTAGCTAAAATAAATTCATCTCAATTAGGTGAGTCCATATTTACATTTCATTTTGCATTTTAACCAAAATAAATTCATCTCTATTAGGTGAGTCCATATTTACATTTCATTCATTACAAATTAGGTGAGTCAATATTTGTATTTCATTTTGCATTTTAGCTAACCGAAATTAGGCGATTCCATATTGGCATTTCGTTTATGCATTAGCCAAATAAAAATCATCTCAAACTAAGTCATTAGCATCATAGCACTCTTCTTTAATTGCTTTGCATTTCTTATGTCATCCAAATACAAAAGAATTATTTCTTTCTTAGTTTCTTCGGGTCTTGCACTTGTGTCCCTTTCTTCTAAAGTTGGTGTTCCTACGTGTGGTCCTAAGTAGTTATCCTTTGGGCTGTAGAATAGGAAAGCCTACCACCATTTGGTTTGGTCGGAATCCGAGCTCCAAAGGATTAGAGCACCTCGGTAAGGAGTCTAATACCTCTTTTGGTCGCTCTACACCTTGATCTACACCAATGCGACGAACTTCATTGCACACATCATCGACTTAGTTAATCTTTCATAGGACAATACCTTCCCTATAATGGAAGAAGAACCAAGACCATCTCCTATCATCACCATACTAATGAATCCTCTGCCAAGATGGAAGCCCGAATTGAGGCTCAAGATAAAAAGTTAGAGTCCATATCTCGAAACACTTGAGGTTATCCTAAAGCCTCTTTTGGAGAATAAGAAAGGAGGTGAAGGAGAAGCTCGTCCACCACTAGGAGGCCCTACACCTCGGTTAGAAATTGATCTAGAACCTATTCCGGAACCTAGTCCCGAACCTAAGCCTAAGTCCGATCCACGCATAGGTCGGATAGAATAGATATTAAGAGCATCCTCCATATTCAAAAGTCACTACTTTGATCTCACGCGAATTACTTTAATCTTAAAAGGAAATTACCTCCCAAGTTCACTATGTTAGATATTAAGTTTCGTGATTCTTAAAATCCCCATCATCATATTTGCAACTTCTTAGGAGCAATAAATCTTAAAAACGTACGTGAAGACACTTACTATATCATCTTTCCATGGACATTCGACAATGATGTAATGAAGCGGTATAATGCAGTTGACCCATGCAAGGTCACTAATTGGACTGATCTATGCAAGGAATTCTTACATCAATATTCTTATAACACGGATCTACCTGTCAATCTTCGAGACCTAGAGTTAATCAAACAAGGGGAGAAAGAGAGCGTCATCGACTTTCTCACCGGATGGAGGGCAAAGGCTACCCATATGGTGGACTGACCTTCCGAGAAGGATCAAGCTAGAATTATTGTAAAGAACATTCAGTCTAACTATAATGAACATTTAAAATTCCTGCCGTTCATGAGCTTCACAGCCCTTAGAGATGCAGGCATGTTGTCTATCACGACTACAAAAGTCATGGCTAGATACAGAGGTAATTACCAATCCAAAGACAAGAAAACCTCTAACCAAGGCAACACTAGCAGGGGTGTAGATGTTAATGCCCTTAATAGGTATAATGACTACAGTCTTATAGATACTAGTTACGCTCCAGCCCTCAACCGTTTTTGTCAAAATAAAAAATTGAGTTGCCGCTTGTTTGAGCGAGAATCGAATACTTGCAAAATAGTAAAAAACTAGGATGCAGGAAAACTTTGTAAGTACTATCATGTATGAGGACACGATACGGAGCAACATTGGAAATTTAAGAACAAATTAGAGCATATGTTCCACAACTGTAAACTTCCTCTCCCTAAGGCCGCTCGAAACCCAATAATAACAAGAACCCATTCAATGGTATCTTAGTTATCTTTTCCGAACCCATTCTAGGTCGAGTGGGATCCATCTATCTACATTCAAGACATTACTAAGTTTAAACCACTTGTTTGCCTACCTTCTTTAGACTTAAAAATCCATGGATTGTGGGCAAGTGACGAAGAATATATGTATGAAACTAAAGACAAAACCTCTAAGGAGCACCACCCTAAAAGAAGATGACTTTTAGGAGAACCAAAAGCCACGAAATCTAATTCCTTACCAGATTTGGATGACATAATGCACTAATGGGTCCACAATAGACTCAAGAAGCCCCAAAAGAAAAAGAAGTTGCTAAAGAAGAAGACCCAATCCTGAAACAACTTCACAAACTCAAAGCTGATATTTCCATCTGGAAACTTATCTCCGCCTCCGAAAAGCATAGGCGGGCGTTAATTGATGCACTTAGTAAGATTGAGGTCTCTCCATAAATTAGCCGTAAGGAGGTGGTAGGATTGGTCAATAATGGGGATGGAACCATCACATTTGAGAAGAAGGACTTACCTGAAGAAGGCATTGCACACAATAATGCCCTTTACTTAAGCTGTAACTTTCATTAACAAGTTTATCCCTCTAACCTTAGTAGACAATGGATCTGTTTTAAACATCTGCTTATGGAGAAGCTGCGAAAAGGTTAGGAATTAGAGAGCAACAACCCTCTAAGCAAACTGTTCACCTTTGACCCTATGATAACTTCAAAAGAACAGTTTTGGGAACGAGTGACTCTTCCGATCAATGTCGAGCTGGTGGAGAAAAATATTGACTTTCAAGTTCTAGACATTTCAGCCACATTCAATCTTCTTCTAGGATGCCCTTGGTTACACGACCACAAGGCGAGTGCCCTCTACATTGTATCAAAAAGTCAAAATGATTATTAAAGGTCAAGTAGTAACTGTCAAGGGAGATAACCTCCGTGCCACCATTACCTCCAAAGAGTCGATCGTTAAAATTAAGCACAACGCCAATGATAAGAAATTTTATGGATTCGAGAGCGCCGTCTGTTGTAGTAAAGGATGAAGCACCTTTTAACTTCAATCCTTATGTCAACCTTAATGTCCATTCTATGCTAAGGAAGAAGGGGTATTTTCCTGGCTTAAGCTGTAGGCGGGAGGGCATACCACCCAATATTTTCATCCCTTAAGCCCAATAATAATTATAATTTTAGACTAGGCTATCATGCAACTGCTAAGCAAATAGCCAAAGCTAAGTAGGAGACACAAATCAAGAAGGCTGCACCACTCATAGTTTGCTCAATCAAGCCCTCTCCTCGTACTCTAAACAGGTAGTTTTTGAAAGAAGGGGATAACTTCCCCTACTATGGTATTCCTGAGTTCTATTATCTAAAAAGATGGGTATCCTAGTACCTGGTTTAGGAGTCTTAAGTGACTGCCAGGTGTTAGAAGAGGAGGCACCCTACCTCCTCGAGAAGGAATAGTCCACACAAGACTGGACCAATGCGGCTGAGAGCAACATCTTTGGTTTGTTATTCGAACGGTAGAAAATCCTAGAGGGGAATTCAGTTTTGATATTGTCCTATGGTATGTTGCACCTATAGTTTGATCAGTCCAAGTTCATCACTAACATCGACACCAAAGGGTCCAAGCATATCACTAGGATTGATGCTTGAGGAAGGCGAAGAATTCGTTGTCATTTTAGGAGAGCTATCTATTTCTAAGCCTAACACTCGAGTCTGTTGTTTTTATTTCTTATTTTGTAAGTTCATCTTCTAATTCCGCAATTGTCATTTCGAGCCTAATGTACTCATTTTTTCATTCAATAAGATAAATTTTTCTACTTACTCTTTGCCTCCTCCTATTCTTAATTGTTTTGCCTCTAACGATGAACAAGAAATCCCTAGAGAATTAATAAAAATATGAAAGGTCATGAAAGTTGCTCACCAATAATAGAGGAAACAATAACAATTAATTTAGGATCAACATATCAACCCCAAGAATTCAAAATTGGGAAAACACTAAATCTAGAAGAGTAGAAGTAATTCGGTTCGCTCCTTATAAAATTCATAGATGTCTTTGCATAGTCCTACAAAGACATGCCAGGGATAGATCCAAGTATAGAGGAACATAAAATTCCACTCTATGAAGATGCTAAGCCAGTTAAGCAAAAACTTTGGAGAATGAAACCTAAGTGGGAACTAAAGATTAAGGAAGAAGTTACGAAGCAACTAGAAGTAGGGTTCATCAAAGTGGTCCACTAGCCTTAGTGGGTAGCAAATATAGTAATTGTTTCGAAGAAAGATGGCGAGGTCCGGATGTGCGTCGACTTCAAGGATCTAAATAAGGCTAGCCCCAAGGATGACTTCCCGTTGCCTCACATCGACATTCAGGTAAAAAAAAGGCTCGTCATGCCTTACTTTCATTTATAGATTGTTATACGGGTACAATCAAGTGAGGATGGCTCAAGAAGACATTGAAAAAATGACCTTCATTACTCAATTGGGGACATACTTGTTATGTAGTAATGCATTTTGGACTCAAGAATGCCGGAGCAACATATAAGAGGATGAAGACAAGTTGCTACATGACATGATACATAAAGAAGGTAAAGTTTATGTGGATGACATGATCATCAAGTCCAAGGATAGGGTAGGGCACCTACCTAACCTTAGAAAATTCTTCAAAACACTACTGAAATATAACATGCGGCTTAACCCACCACAGCGTGCCTTTGGGGTAACCTCGGGCAAATTGTTAGGCTATATGGTTAGTCTTAGATGAATTGAAGTTGATCCATCCAAAATGAAAGCCCTACAAGAGATTCCACCATTGAAGACTAAGAAGGAGATATGGGGTTTTTAAGGGACATTTACGAGTACATTAGTTGTTTCATATCAAAGCTGACTATGGTTTGTGAACCTATTTTTAAGAAGCTTAAAAAGGAATTAAGCCTATTTTCAAATGAAGAATGCTAACAGCATTAGAGGAAGTTAAAGAGCATTTGGCCAATCCACCGAGTGTTAATTCCGCCCCAACTAGGGAAGCCATTGCTCCTATACCTTGTTACAACGAGAAAAACAATGGGAGCCATGTTAGCTTAGCGATATGGAAAGGAGGAACATGTGTCTGTATTATCTAAACAAGAAATTCTTAGATTACAAGACTTGGTATACACCTCCGGAGAAAACATCATTGTCTTTAGTCTGCGCCACCAAGAAGTTTAGACATTACATGCTGGCCCACACGGTATGGAGTAGTGCTAATGGATCCCATTAAGTATATTCTTGAGCAACCAATCATCAGTAGCAAGATAGCTAGATGGACGAGTCATGGTATCAAAGTTTAAATTTAAACTCAAGTATGTCCCTCAAAAGGCAATTAAGGGAAGAGTAGTATCGGAATTCCTAGTTGATCTACCGATGAATCGAAGCATAACCCAAACATCTCGACTTTCTAGATGAGAACATTTTACAAGTAGAAGTCGACATGTCGACAATGTACTTCAATGGCACTTCCAATCAAAAGGGCTTCGAGTAGGGATCCTTTTAGTCTCGCCGGAGGAGCACATACTCCCATCTCGGTTAAATTAGATTTTGAAGTTACTAACAATGTCTGCAGAATACGAGGCATGTATTAGAGGACTCCAAGTCGCCGGAGGGTCTTCGGTGACTCCAGCCTGATCATTAACTACATTTCACAAAAGTGGAAGCTACGTAGTGAAGCTTTGGCACCCTACCAAGCGCATTTGATAGAATTAGCAAAATATTTCAATAACATATCATATACGTACCTTCATAGGGATGACAACCGACTCGCGGATGCCCTAGCTAAGTTAGCATCTATGATCAATATCCCTAGTGGCGGTTATTTAACGGCCATTCATATAGAACGACGGAGTCAACTCGCGAATATATGCACATTAGAGGTGTCTAGTACTAACCAAACTAGTTGGTACAATCACATCTTCCGAGTATTTAGAAAACCAAGAATACCCACCGGACTCCACATTCGAAGCCCAACGAGCCATTCATATGTTAGTAGCACGGTTCTTTATAAATCAAGGGCAACTATACAAGAAAACCAACATAAGAATAAACATACTTTGTGTCAACCAACATAAAGCAGAGTGTATAATGACCGATATTCATAGTGGGGAATGTGGACCCCATATGAATGGAAGAATGTTAGTTCAAAAATTCAAAGGTTAGGGTATTATTAGTCAACCATGGCAGCGGATTGTTGTGAGTTTGTTAAAAGATGTCATAAGTGTTAAGTGTATGCAAACTTGCAACACCAACCACATTCATTTTTAACGACACTTGCATTGCCCTTGCCATTCTTAGTTTAGGGCATAGACATCATCGGTAAAGTGACCCCTAAAGGAACAAACGAGTCACGAGTTTGTCTTAGTAGTAATTGACTACTTTACTAGTTGGGTAGAAGCGGCCTCCTATGCAACGATAACATCAAAACATGTGTGGAAATTCATAACTCGCAACATCATCTCCCAATATAAGGTACCACATGAACTAATTAGTGACCATGATAGTCATTTCAAGAAAGAAGTAATAGATCTACTAGACAAGTACAAAATCAAACACCATAAGTCTTATCCCTATCGTCCCAATGGAGAACTCAAGGCCACTAACAAGAATGTCCATAAAATAGTGTAAAAATGGTTGTTAATTACAAGGATTCGCCGGATAAGTTGTCCTTCGCTTTTGAGGCTACCGAACCTCCATTAGAACCTCAACGGGAACAACACCTTACTCCCTAGTGTATGCTATGGAATTAGTCCTTCCAATAGGAATTTTCATCCCTTCGTTACAAATCATTGCTGAAAGCCAAATTCCTAAAGCGAGAATGGGCTAAAGCGCGTTATGAGGAGTTAGTATTATAAGATGAAAGGCAATTTCATGCTCTGCATAATGTTCAAATGCACCAAGCACCAATATCAAGGGCGTTTAACAAAAAGGTTAAGCTTTGTAATTTACGGATTGGAGATTTTGTCCTTAAAGAAATTAGAGCACCAATTCAGCACCCTAGAGGGAAATTCTAGCCCAATTCGCAAGACCCCTTAGTTAAATACTTCCAGAAATGAGCGAGTTAAGCTAACGGATTTGGACGGAGAAGAATTTTTTCAATATACTAACTTTGCATCGGTTAAAGAATTACTATGTTTAGCATGACAAGTAGACGATTTCAACTTTTTTCCGGGCCTAGCGCAACCGAGATCACGGCCTTGACCCGAGCCAACCACCGTCCGGTCAATCGGCGGGATGGCCGACCGAGAAATCTCTCGGCTGATATTTTTCTTTTAACATTTAGTTGTTATTTTTAGGGCGGTCCAATTAGACGACCCAATTATTAATTAATTCCTCTATATGCGATATCTTATGTTTTGACGTTTAATTTTTTAGGGCTGTTCAATTAGATGGCCCAAGTATTAATTAATTCCTCTAAGTGAGTGATAAAATGAATAAAGCATAAAAGTAAGCATAAAACTTACTTTTTACTTCTTGTAAATAAAGGGTAAGCCTACTACTTGCTCGAATACATAGTTAAATAAAAAGGAAATAACAAGCATAATACTTGAAAAACAATTGTTCCAAAGAGGCAAGCCTAAAAGTTTCCTAATTCTTATTCTTTCCTAATCTTAGCCCTAGTAAATTTCACTTTTTTCCCTTTTACACCGCTAGACTTGACTGCATCCTCATGGGTTCGCCTTTTCAACTCCTTAATCTTGCAAGCCCTTCTATCTTACGCTTCCTTAGCTTTAACTTCTCTCCTGCGAGCTCTGTTTGTCAACCTACAGGACCACTTCATGAATATGAAAGGGTGCTGCAGCAGGAACATATCCTCTTGGATCGCGTTCTAGGGCCCTCGGTGCCATGCGTCGTTTGGGATCGATCTCTCTTATCCACTCCAAATAAATCAAGAGACTGCAGTAGATCATTTGTCTGCAGGTTTCAGCAACCTTGGCAGAGTTCGTCCAATAATCAACCCACGTTGGAACTCGCCTCGCGCTACCAAAGCCTTCAAAAATCTAAAAAGAGGCAAGCGCGATGCGGTCCTAGTGTGGGATATCCTAGATTCGCCCTATTTGCCGCATTACATGGTCGGGGAGGTAGTAGATCTTTATCCCCGAACCTGAATACATGATATTCCTAATCTGTCAACATCGCTCATCTCGTGAATCCAGCGGGTCAATTCAATAATGAAGTTCATATTTGAGAATCAAAAGACAAATGCACTAGAAATTTTCTTAGGGATAGTTTTTGAAGAGTTGCAAATAGATATTAAAGGTGTATTTCTTGGAGACCTTTCACCGGTCCTTTTGTAGCAGATTTCTTAGAACCGAGTCCTCATCCATCACGCCACTACAGCCAGCCAGGACCAAGGCCGAGGGTGGTTGGCACCGGCCGCACCAGCCGGTTCCCATTATTTTTCGGACTAGGCGTTCCTTGTACATTAGGCCACTTTTTGTTTTCCGCTTATGGCCCATTCGGCCAACACTTGTTATTTATGGACCATGCACTTACCATTTGCAATTTTCAATGTTGTTATTTTCTTTCAGGGGAATGGGGGCTAGTGCAAATTGTTTTATTTGTCTTTGAATTTTTTTTCTTTTTCGCATCATATAAATAAAGAAAGCATTTTAGAATCGATTCATTTCATTCATCTCATTGCATAAAGTCAAATGATACAAAACATTAGTACTAATTATGCACCCTACACGAGGTAATTCAATCTTCATCGTCGGAAGCATCATCGAAGATATAATTGTTGAAATCCTCCAAGATCAAAGTGGAAACTTATCTATCCCCTGCAGCTTGAGAAGAAGCTGGCCCCGTGGTCCCAAGTCGGTTGAGAGGCATTATGAAACGGTTCACTATACGACATGCGATTTGTTGACAAGAGGTGTGATAGTCATTTCCCTTGAATGGGAGATGAAAAGTGTTTATGGTATCCCAAGACCGCTCACTAATGGCTCGGATAAGGTCACGCTCTTTTCGGTTACACAAGTGATTCAAAGTAATAAAGAGAGGGCCAAACCAATCACTATTCATAATTTTCTCCAAGTGGTAGTTACTGCTCTTTGAAGGTCTCGATGAATTTACCAATGGCACCACTACTTTGAATGGTGCCCTTCTACAAAATGGAAATCCAACAAGATTTTAGTACAAGATACCATTTCAAACATATAAAGGAAGAAACTAAACCCAATAAGCTTACCGAGGTAGAGATGACGAGATATGAGACATGGCTCTTGCCCTCCACTAAGAGGTCATTGGGGTTCCGCTCATGATGAGGATGCCACTCCTGCTCTAGAAAGTTGTCATGGATGAGACTCTCGGCTCTTGTTCCCTAATGGGGTAGGCACGCCTTCTAGAACATTTTTGAAGAAGTTGTGTAAGAAAACCAAGCTAGTTTTCTCAAGACAAGTATGAGCAAGTTAGAACAAAGTTAGAGCAAGCAAGAAGAAGCAAAGAGAGGAGCAAGTGAGGTGTGCAAAATGAACATACCAAGTCCCTTCTTTTATAGGAAAATTTGGCCGACTTGACAAGAACATAAGACAAAGTGCAAAAAGTAAGAGGAGACCAAGCATGGAAGCAAGAAGCATGCACCATAACAAGGCCTACCCAAAGATTGGTCGGTGCTGACCACGAGGCTTGATTAACATCAACTTGGCGGCAGCCTTCCGGTTATACCGGGGGCTAGGCTGGTGAAGTTTCATCGGGCATTGCAAGTGGTCTCTTGGAGCATTGTGTACGCAAATGGATCTTTGGACCTATAATTTGAACTTTATAAGATCCAATCTTTAGTCTATATTTGATTGTATTATTCGGGTAAAATACTAAACTTTTGTGAATATGATTATCTACTAACGAGTATGCTAGTATAACAAAATTATTAAGCCAAGCTTCGGATCAAAAGAAGATCAATGCTTCACCGGAAAACTACCGAGCTTCAAGATTTTAATTAAGCCATAGTCCGAACACTTTTTACTCGACTTTAGAGGGCACACATCGCTATCAAGTGCAGGCCCCGTTTCGGAGTTTAGGTTCAACAACTATCAATTCCATACACTACGGATCAATCAACAGCCGATGCGATGCCTAAAAGCGAGATAAATATCCTTTAGTGTCTACTTTGACTCTTCGTCTTTGAGACTCGGTCAAAGTGGGGGCTAACTATAGAAATCGAAACCATGTCACTCTTATCGCTTTTATTTTTGTTATTTTATTTTGTTAGCTCGGTGATGAAATTTCACTCCTATTTGGGGATTTGGATCACCGTCGAGTCCGATTGGCGTGATGGAAGCCAATAAACCATAAAAAACCCCTTAGCACCAAAAATTAGCCTTCTTTGCTTGGGGCTGCCAGCACACGCATTTTCATTGGACCGGTCCAAGTCTAGGTCAATCCTTCAGGTCAACGTTTGGCCGGCGCCATGCATCGTGCTTTGTTGCCCGCTAAACGTTGTCTTTTGTCTTCAGCATCCACCCGAGACACGGAGCTCAATATGTCCGTACGACATCGTGTAGGTTGGTGCCGCTTTCGGGGAATTTTCGTCAAAGTGTTGTATTTTGTTCCTAGCGTCCAATCGAGACACGAAAGACCACTGCACCAAACGACACTGTACAAGGCTGGCGATGCGCTGTAGGGGATTCTTCCCTAAAAGCTGCATTTTGCTCCAAAGACCAGCTAAAGCATGCAAGGATTGTTTTGCCAAATGATGCCATTTTGAGGCCGTTTTTATCCATTGTTTTCCGATTTTCCGGTCGGTTTATTTGTACATTTTGGAGAACTCGCTTAAGTGCTCTTTAGGTCATTCTATGACCTAACATTTTCTCTATAAATAGACACCTTTAGTCCTCATTCTACAAATGGCCATTCCTATGCCTTATGCTATCGTATTTTAACCCTAAAAGCTGGTAAGCCGTTACACTTCTTAATTTAGGCTAAGAGCTACTAAATGCTACTCAATATTCCGATCACTTGGCTCATTTTCAACTAATCAGTACTCCACTAAACACTCTCATCATTTCCTTACACTTGTTCTACCTCCACCAAATTCACAAAAAGCCACTTCGGTACTTGTTTATGCATCATCATAGTTTGTGATCCGGTTCGAGATCAAGATTAGCAGGTAGGACAACCTCGAGGACGTTTAATTCCTTTGTGGCCTGTAACGCTTATATAAATTATCGTGTTATATCACTTTCCATATAGTGGATTCAAGGATGTAATCGTTTTCAATTCCTCCCCACCACTATAATTTATTTTTATCGCCTTTCTTTTCGCTTTTCTTTACTCCTTTCTTTACCACTTTCCTTTATTGCTTTCTTAGTAGTTTTATCATTTTCTTCACATGTTTGGTTGATTCAAATTCTCGTACTCATAAGTTGTTTGCTTGTTTAAAACACATTTCTTAAACTCATAATTTAAATTAGTAGAGGTCGTCTATTGACGGGCGAGTGGAAGGGCTTATCCCTACATTTTGTACCTTCGCTCCCAAATCTAAATTCTCTTGTCTAGACCAATGGAGTCAAGTTTTAAACCTCTTTCAAGGTTAGTTTTTCGATACTAAGATTGGAAGAGTCTTCTTTTATTTTTGTTAGTTTTTATTTCTCAAAGCCGATTGGCAACTCCCTTTCCTATTTGTAGGAACCACGAGGCCTCGGCGGACCGGGGCTATGCTTCCCCACGTGCCTTTGGTGTATGGGTTTCTTGAAATAGGTTTTTGAAAGGGGCAGAGAGGGATACTTGGAAAATGGTTTTGAATGTGACGATTGATCTCTTATTTAGAGTTAAGAATTTTATTAAATCTAGTTAGAGATAAATTGAATTAAATGAGGTAGTTTTATTACTTATTCTACTTTATAAATTATAGTTAGAATTCTCGAGATATTATTTCCTTATTGAAGTGTAAAAAATTAAAGATTAGAGTGAGACTTTAGGGCCGGGCCAACGTGAAGACACCGGTCCGCACCCAAGTGTCAACCACCGACCACCCTCCCGCACTCGACGGTCGGGGCGCCGGCCAAGGGCCAAAGCCGAGATAGTAAGCCTCGGCCTCTACCCCGGCTGGCAGATCCAAATCTCCTTTTTTAATACTACAATCCGAAAATAGCCAAGATGCATTTTAAACGAAATAAAGCAAAACAAGGGAGTCGCCGATCGGTTTTTAGAGAAGAAAAACTAACAAAAACAAAAGGAAAAAATTCTCTTCCGATCTTAGTATGTTAAAAGTAAGACAAAAAGGCTAAAAATGACTCCATCGGTCTTAGAACCAAGAATCGGATTCAGGGTGAGGGTACGAAATATAAGGAAAACCATTCCATTCCACCTGTCCGTAGATGGCCATTACTTGTTTGAGTAGTGTATTAAAAGAATATGCGGAAAAACTCAAGCACAAAACAACATGCTAAGCGAAATTAAAACAACCAAACTTAGTTAAGGGAAGCGATAAAGGCAAAAATAGGGAAAATGATAAAGAAAGTAAAAAGCGAAAAAAATGCGAGGAATTAAAGAAATTACATCGGTAGGGGAGGAAAATAAAAGCGATACAACTCTAATCCACAATACGTAAAGTGATAAATAAAACACAAAATAAATAATCATTCCAAGGCCAAATGATTGCCCTCGGGTTGTCCCACCCGCTAATCTGGATCTCTAACTTGGATCTCTTGATGCGACGTCGGTGAATTAAAGAAAATGGGGCTTTTGAGTGAATTTTGAAAAGGTGAGTTTATAGGACGTTGGAAAAGATCAATTGGATGAATGCCTAGAGATCAAAATAACTGAATATTTGTTACTTTTCAGCGGCAATGTATAGTAAAAATGAGTGTTTGAGGTTACTTTTCAGCCGAGTAACGTTAAGGTATGAATGTTACGGTTAGCTTTCTGCGACATTATGCATATGAGAAAGTCTGTATAGAAATGAGAGTTAAGGCTCTCTATTTATAGGGAGAGACCTAGGTCAAAAATGACCTAGGGTTGCTCTTGACTCGCCGTTCAAAACAACGAAAAAACTAGGCCATAAAATCCTCGGATGGAATCGGATAAGGGGGATAAAACTAGATAAAACTCGGTCGAGGGTGCCGGCCACCCGGGCATGCCTAGGGTTTTGTGCCCTAGCGTGCCATCAAGGGAGTCTCCTCGCCAAAATGCTGCGTTCCACATAAAAGCCCGGATAGGGGGTGTAAGAACCACAACCAGCTGGGGCTCGCTGAGCTTCCCCACTATGTGTCGGGTCCCTCTCTTTTTGAAGGATTGTTTTTGAAAATGGTTTTAGAAAGTTGATTTGAGAATGTGGGGATGAACCTTTTATTATGATTTTTTGAGTTTTATTAAATTTAATTAGTTAAAGTTTGAATGGCAATTTTATTAATTATTTTATTTTAGAAATTATTTTCGAATTCCGGGATCTTATTTTTTAATTAAGGAATAAATAACATTAGGGTTTTGGTTACGCCTTGAGGCTATAGGGCCGGATTGGTGTAAAAACACCAATATGGACCGAAGCCTTACTAGCCGACCCCACGGCGCAGGCAGTGGCCTGCACCTACGGGTGGCGGCGTCGGTCGGACACCGTGGCTAATGAAACCAGCCTCGGTCTCGCCTAGTGGGCAGATCTAAAATCTAACGTTACTGTTCTCGCAACCGTGAAAACACCGAGATGCGGATTCGAATAGAACAAGGCATAAAATAAAGGAGTCGCCGATCGGTTTTAGGAAACAAAAACTAACAAAAAATAAAATTTTCTCTTCCAATCTTATTATGAGTAAACTAAGACTAAAAGAGGCTAAAATGACTCCATATGTCTTTGAACAGAAAATTGGATTCGGGGCGAGGGTACGAAGCGTAGGGAAAACACTTCCGTTCCGCCCGTGTGAAGATGACCATTACTAGTTCAAGCGAGTGTATCAAGATAATGTAAGAAAACAAGCATACAACGATTAAAGCAACCAAAACATAACAAGGAAAACAATAAAGGCAAGCGATAAAGAAAAGTGAGAAATAGAAAAATTACATCGGTCGGGAGAAATTTAAAGTGATTACATCTCTTAAACCACAATACGGAAAGTAATAAAAACAAAAATAAATAGAATCATTTGAAGGCTGAAAAATTGCCCTCGGGTTGTCCCACCTTACCGATCCGGATCTCCACACTCTGGATCTCTCGATGCAATGACAACATTCAAAAGAAAAGGGCGTGTTTTGTGAATTGTGTATAGGGTGTAGTAATGATCAGTTGAATGAGTGCCCAGATATCAAAATAATTAAATATTATTTAGCTCTTTGCATGGATTCAATGGTAGCTTAGTAAAAGATGAGTGTCTTGTGGAAATTTCAATAGAGTAACGTTTAGATGAGAGTTCTCTAATTAGCTTTCAGCGGCGTAATGCTAAGGTAGGAAGCCGTATGGGAATAAGAGTCATACATCTCTATTTATTGGAGAGGACCTAGGTCACAAATGACCTAGGGTTTGCCTCTATCCAGCCGTCCAAACAACTAAAATAAAATCGAGGCCAAATCCTAAGAGATAGAACCGGATTAGAAAGATATAAAATCGGATAAGAGAAGGAAGGCGAGCACCGGCCAACCAAAAGCCCTAGGGTTTCGTGCCCTAGTTGTGTCTCCAAGGACTCTCCAAGCCAAAACACAGCGTTCTACTTGATGCTTCTAGAAGGTAGGCGCCGACCACGACGTCATTCCGGAGGGGAAGCTTCTAGTTTTGTGCGGACTGTCTTGTGAAGCTTAAACATAGCACTTTAATGCTCCCGATCATGAAATGCAACGCTTTAACACCATCTTCAGGTCTTCAGCTCCTTATACTCTTGATGAAAGTAGAATGTAGTACTCTAGACTTGGAATTTCCCGATACACAATATCGGACTCCACAATCTCTAAAGGCTTGGTCCGACTCTTGGATTGTCAAAAGAAAAGAGGATTTGTGGACCGACCCAAGGCAAAAGGCTTTTATTTGGTGTTGGAGGTTCTTTGTGGTTTAGTGGCTTATGTTGCACCAATCGATCACGGTTCGAGATCCAAATCCACAAACAGGACTCGGGATTATCATCATTTGGCCAACAAAACAAAACACCGAAATGAAGAGATAAGAGATGACACTTTTTAGGTGTCTACTGTTAGCCCACACTTTGACTCGAGTCTAAAAAGACAAAGGATTAAAGTAGACACTAAAGGCTACTTACCTCAATTTTTTATAAGATATTGTGAGATGCTTAGAATTGGTTGTAACCTCAACTCCAAAGCATGACCTAAACTTGATTGTAGTGCATGCATTTTGAAGTTCGGTAAAAGGATCCTAAGCTTGGCTTGATCGAGCCTGAAACTTAACATATTTTGATGTTAAAACTTTGATCGCTTTTTGATATAAAGCTTGGCTAAATAATATGTCTGTGCTAGTACACTTGTTAGTGCATAATTGAATTGACAAAAGTTCGAGTGTTTTACCCGAATAATTCAAGAGAAAACAGATTGATAAAACTTTTCCGGAAAAGCCAATAAGCGGGTCCAGAAGATCCCACTTGTATGCACAAGAGACAAAGAGCACATGCTTCGGATAGACAAGGCTGCGTGGACTAGAGAGGTGGGCTAGGCTGTAAAAGCTATCGCCCATTGGACTTCACAGCGCCTCATGGCCGGTGGCTCGCCGGCCTTTGCAGGTGTGACCCCGGCGTGTCCGGCCGGATTCCCTTGATTCCCTACTACTTACTTGACTCTTATTTTTTATGCTTGAATGCCTGGACCGAATTTTCCTATAAAAGGAGGTGCATGGTGCGTTTCATTTTGCACACCAACTCTTCTCCTTAGTCTTGTTATCTTCTTGTATTTCCTTGCTTTGATCTTTCTTAAAAACTAGTTGGTTCTCAAGAATTCCTTGTCTCCAAAAATGCCTAAAAAAAGCTCATCCTGTAGGAAGAACTAGGGCAGAGGGTCTTACTCAAGACTCTTTCCTTGAGCGCGAATGGCGCCCTCAAACTGAATGCAACCAAAGTTATCTTACGGTTGAAGCTCAAAACCACGTTTCTTCACTTGCTATTTCTTCTTCGGTAAGCTAATTGGCTTAAACTTCTTTATTTGCTCATTTACAGTAACCTATTAACCAAAATATTGTTGGATTTTGTTTTGTAGAAAGGCTCAATCAAGTAGTGGAGCCATTCCCAAGTTTATGGAGACATACGAGAAGATGCGCTTTCCTGTTGAGAATATCATGTACAATACCGAGGCTTAGACCTCTTTACATTGCTTTACATCACCTTACCGACAGGAGGGAGAGAGATCCCATTAGAGCCATAAGTGAGCGCTTTTTGGACACAACCAACATGTTCCACCTTTCCTTTGGTGAGATGACAATAACTCCTTTTGATTTTGCTATTTTATCTACTTTGGGCTTTTCGGGGAACCTTTAGCGTATGACCGGAATTTGTATAAGAATCGTGACTACCTCCGTCACCTTTTCGGTCCTGTAGCAGATAGATTTCCACATAGCAATCACTTTAAGTATAATGTTCTGTTTGAGGCTTTTAAGGATTTTTTTCTAGCCTCAACATTCTCCTCAACAACAAATTAGAATCGTGCTTGCCCTTCTCTTGAGTACGATCCTGTTTTTGACCAGGCCGCGAAGATTCGTGTTCACTTTTTGTGAACTTAGTAGACGTTGATAAAATAAAGGAGCTCAATTGAGGTGCTACCACATACACTTGCCTCATTAGGGGCCTCCGTGCCGGTATGTGGCACACAAAACCAGAGCCGATCTCCACCAACTATTTTCCTTTGAATGGCTTATGGAAGATCATTGAGGTATGCTAAATTTCTCCTTTTTCAAATTTACTTTTCATATGTGGATAAAAAACTTTACTTGACTTGTCAAAATGTAGCCATGGTTGTATGAATATTTTCCACAAATCTCTCCCAGTTCAATAAATCATCCCGTGTTTCCAGCGTCTACATCATGGGCTAGAATCTATCTTGAATGCCCCAAGATACACAGAATACACTTCTTGAGATCAGCCCTCAATCGTGTAAACTCGGTATGCTGCTTCTATTTTCAGAACTTGCTCCAAAATATGCTTAAGGCTGCCTTTTACCACATTTTAGCATTCCGATCATGCCCACGGCCTGTATCGTAGCTCGTGGGGCTACCCGTAGTGTACTCGTAGCCTTTGTATTCATTGTTTTTTGTCCGGTTTCTTATTGCCTTTCTCTCTTGTTAGCTGATTTCTTGATAATTCTTGTATGTAGCCCAACTTCTACCCTTAGGCCTTACTTCAACTTCCTCAAAATGTCCTTCGGCTTGGGAGGTGACTGAAAGAAGGATCTCGTTTAAAGGCCCTTTTGGATTTTGTTGGTATTTGGGGAGAGGGTCACTCAAATTCCAGTCAACAAGTGGGCTTTATTTGTTCCGGTTGATCCACCTCCAACCATGTTCTATTTTCGTTCTCTCCCTACAAATGACCAAGCGGCGGCCATGGTGGGGTATCCTTTTACCTCACTTTTGAACTTGAACACCTCCTATGCCCATCATGCCTCTCGTATTATGACCCAATTGGTGAGTGTTTAACTTCTTCCTTGTAACTTGAATTTCTTGTGTGGACATTTAGTCTTTCCTCTTGTTTGTGGCAGCTCACTCCTGCCGATATCCATATCCTAAGCCTTGACGTGGACGTTACTCTTCCTAGGGGACCTCCTCGTTTTGTGAGAATTCTCGAAATCCCGGAAGAGGAATGTGTTGGGCGTCCCTTTCCTTGGAATTAGCAAGGGGTAGGAGTTGTATACTCTTTTCGTTTTAGTTGTATGCTAAAGATATCTCCTTTTTGTTGATTCCATCAAATAAACTTTGTAGTACAACCGGAGTAATCAAGAACCATGTCTATCGGATTTTAATCGGCTCTTCCGGGAATCAAAAATTTATTGACTGGACGATATTTCTCTTCTTTCGAGGTAAATCCTTGATTAGTGTAGTGCTAATTTCTTTGAGCTTTTAGTTCTTTGCTAATAGCTTCTTTTTATTTTGTAGAGGCGTCGATCTACAACACCTCCTTTCGGTAATCTTCCTGGTGCACCCGAGACACCATCTCAAGCTCCCGAACAATAAATGCCTTCTAGTAGTAATGCAAGACAAAGTCGTCACGACATTCTTCAAGGCATGCTCATCATAGGAGTGCGTCCGAGGCGGGACCTAGCGCTTCCGGGCCTAATGCCTCGATGCGGGACCTAGCCATTCCGAGGAGAGCTTGAATATCCTTCCCTTGCAGGCCCTCAATCGTTATGGGAACCCTTTTTACTTCCCTCGGTCTTCTTATAGCGATTCATCCCATGAGGCTTCTCAAGCTTGGAACCAAGGAGGTAGCTCATATCAAGGTAATGAAGGTGGCCGATTCTCTACATTCGTCTTGGATGACTTCGGAAACAACATCTTTGATGATGACTTTGATGATGACGCGTAGAGTATTCCACGTCGCTTAAGCCTACTTGCTGATTCTTGGATCCTTGTAGGGTGTTTGTCTATTAATGTATTATTTACGCAACGAAGACTCTTATGCAATGAGATGAAATGCATGATCTGTTCTAAAAATGTGCTCTTTTATTTAATATGATGCACAAAACATAAGAAAAGTACAAAGAAAAAAAAATTTTAAAAAATGGCATTAGCCCCCATTCCCTCTAAAAAAATAAGAAAAATAAAAAATCTCAAGTGCATGGTCCAAAAGAATAACAAGGTATGCCATGGGCCGGAACAAAGAATAAAAATGACCAAGGACTTGCTCGGCCACAAGAAAACCACGAAATGGGCTGGGCCCAAGCCATGGCCGGTGCTAGCCATGTATGAGTCCTGCAGGGATTGTAATTTCTTAGTGTACTAATTGCAATGAGACTTAGATAACTCCAGAAAAACACCTATAAATATGATCGTCGCACGACACAAAAGAAATGCCAACATCAAAGCCTTCAATTGACAGCACCAATCTCCTTCTTACATTCGAAAGAAAACCATGAACTACACGATCGAATTAACCCGATGGATGCATGAGATGAGTAACATGGATAGGTCCGGATTAACCAATTACGGGATGAACGTCCTATTCGAGCATTCGCTAGGTGAAAATCTATTGGCCTTTGTTAAGGGTTGTTGTTGCCTCTCGAGATTGTCACCACCATGTCTTGAGGTTTGGGGATAATGAACTGTGTCCCCTACCCAAAGAATTCGATGCCATACTAGGTAGGTTTCGGCAAGCAAAACCAGCTATTCCTAAATCCTCGGAAAATCTTCATGAAAAGTACAAATACGTACTAAAGCCGAGTAATAAGAATCTAGGGTGGATTCTTATTGGGAATTAGGTGAGTTTAACCAATCCGATGAAACACTACCGCAACATGCACGCTTATGCTTGAGCCCATCATTATCCCGAGACGGCGAGCTATCATCACCTGCATGATAGGGATTTACGCTAGTAGGAGGCCACGATGACTTGGCACTTGCGGCTCTATTAAGCCTCGGTGGAACAGGTTATAGAATTATTATTCCCTAACTCCACTAATAGTGGTTGAAACGATAATTCGCTTAGACCGGAGTTAAAGCCAACGCTGAACAAAACTTCCACGGAAGCCCCTATTATTGGAAGTAAGCGTAAAATAACGAACGAAAGTAAGCGAACGCCAACCGATTGATGGTGCCGGCTGAGGCCGAGGGGCTTCGGTTTACGCCGAAAAATTTGAACTTTCGTTCCTGCCTCTTCGTCACTATTTATTTTTTTGATGTTGCTCTGTTAGGCCTAAAAAAGTTAGATTTGACCGTGCAAGACACTAATATTTGATTTTGCATCCGTTATGTGCAAATATGGTTAATGGAACATCTAAAGCTCAATGATACTCCACCGAAGTTGGATACATACCTAGCGACACACTTCGCTAACGGAAACGAAAACCGGTGGTAGCTAATTACCCGACCTCTCGATGGGACGAATATCTCGAAATCATGGTAACGACCTCCTTTTGGTATTTTAAACAAAGGAAGGTGTCCCAATTCAGAACCCACATAGCACAACACCCATATATACGTATACTTGGCCTAAAGGAGAGTACATATTACTTCCATAGTCGTGTGGTGCGGCAAATGGGTAGGGAACAAGTACTACCACTATTGGATTGTATATAGCCCGCAACCTTTGACTTTGAAGGTTTTCTCCTTGAGAGAGTTAGTGACCCTAGGGGGTGAATAGGGTGATGAGGAAATTTAAGTAGTAAATGGAAGAATAAAGTCTAAAGCTGACTTTGATGCAATCCGAGTCTAGATTGGACTCGGAAAAATGATAACTTAGAAATTATATGGAAACCCTCATGGGGTAGGAAACCATGGCCAGTGCTAATCAAAGCACCAAGTTAAATCCACTATTTTGAATCCAAAAATACGAGTAGATAGACTCAACCGAATTGCTCCCTTAAACAATTCCTTACAAGGTTTTCCTAGACTCGAAATTCCCTTACCCGATCTAGTACTTCCTAACTGAGGTAACCTTTATAGCTAGGGACAATTGAGCTGTGTTAACCCTTACGGATCAGTCATGGGACCTTACTTAGAAAGTAAGAATGAAAGTTGTGACGGATTACAAGACCTTAAAACTCGGAAAGATGTTAAGTACTGGAATTGGAGTTGTAAGTGGAAGATTGAATATGAATACAAAGACTTTTGCTTAAGTATGTTTATTGACAAATGATTTCAGCAATCTTCAAGTCTTGAGAGTTGGCTTCTATTTATAGATGACTAAGCGGATTAGCCATTGTGACTATCTTCGATTAGAAGTCCTCTATGACCATTGGAATGGTTTTTCCGAGTCACTCGAAAAGATCCGTTGAGTTGTGAACGTTGCGCAATGGCTCTTGATTCCTTAGAATGTACCAATCCACTGGCGGTGTACGAAAAGTAAGGTGGGAACCATCTGTTGAGCTTAGCGTTGAAGATTTCTGTTTTGGAAACATACAACCTTGACACGGTTTCTTGGCCTTGGTTAGAAGTAGAAAAAGCCTTGTCTCCTGGTGATTTGACGTCTTGAAGCCGGTTACTTTTGTAGTTTAAAAGTAGGATAACCTCGTTTAAATAACCTTCAAAAGTAAATCAAATTTTGGTTCTCAAAGTACAAAATACTTTGGTCCAAGATTAGACACAAATTATAATTTAATTCGGATAATTAAGTGCATAATTATCTAAGTTCGAAAGGAATGGAATTTTTCGAGTCTAATATTCATTATACTAAAATTCCATTTGAGTCTGTCCGAACATGGAATATGAAGTCGGACTCGTGTTTAAACGTGTTAGAGCGAGTGTTTGAACATGCGATATATCGAGTGTTATGCGAGTGACTCGGAACTACGGATGTGAAAAGATGAGCAAGAGTAATCAAAACTTATGCAGTAGTTTACGTAACACTCGAAATGGTTACGTAACACTCGGAAATGGTTCACGTAGCACTCGAAAAGTTTCTATATCACTTAGAATGGCTTGTAATCAAAACTTATGAGAGATGGAGCTTATACATGATTCCTTGATAGTCAATCGGAATGTTATACATGCAAAGTCCGAGTCTTCAATCTTCCCCTTGTTGATGAAAGGCATTCTTTACTCGGATAGAAACTTTGTTAGTATTAAAACCCCGAGTTTTCATTCTTTATCAAAGAATTAGTCGGAGTAAAGAGATAGAATCGTATAAAAAGTTAAAGTGATTTAAACTTGGATTCTATCGGAGCAAATAAGTATCGCATAGAAATGAAGTGATTCGAGCTCGAGCATTGCTTATATCGGAGTAAAAAAATGACTGAGTTGTTGTATCATAGTAAGATGTACAAAAATAAATTAAAACTTAGAAAGCAATAAGCACAAAATAAGAACTTCATTCATATTCACAAAAACGTATATATATATACTAGAAAAACATGAGAGAAGCTCCCCTAAACAAGACAACAATGTTTTGAACTCGGTGGTGAGTATACCCTCGAGCTAGGCAGATTGGAGTAAAACTCGAAACGAGTTCTAGGTAGATGAACGCGGCTGAAACAGAGGAAATTGTAAACCCCTATTGATTTGATGTGATTCAACCAGGAAAACTTTATGATTGGAAAGAATTTGTCATCCAACGTTAGGTGTTGGGTGACAATGATTTTGGAGGGATTGGAGGGGCCCTCTTGGATTTTTGTTCGGGGTTTATACCGATTCCTTGACGAGTCACTCGGAATGTTATACATGCAAAGTCCGAGTCTTCGGACTTGTCCAGAGGGCATGGCGGCTCTAGACGAATTGGGTCGTGGCTTGAATATTGGAGAGGTCCGCCGAAACTGCCGACTTCGGCAAAATTCCTAACACCTGAAAGAGTTGCGAACACCACTTGTTTCTCCCTATTATTTAGAGTGGATAACAAAAGTAGATCTCGAATGGTGAAAGGCACTTAGACCGAGATAGTTGAATCATGAAGAAGCCGTCCCTACTGCTGCTCCTCTGCAAATTCGTGAAGTAAACCCTCGGATGGCTACATGCGCTCGTCGAAGAGAAGTCGAAGTTAAAGAAACGGAAGAAAGGAGGGCCCGCTGAATCCAAGAACTAAAGGAACACACCCAAGACAAGGAAGCCGAGTCTAGCGATCCTAAGGGAAAGAAAATGAAAATAGACTAGGGCTTAGGCTCTTAGAATAGAATAAAACAAAAGGAGGATTAGATTTGCCTCTTTAGAATAATGTTTATTTATTTTACAAGTTGTATGCTTGCAAGTATTTCCCTTTATTAGCTATGTAATTGAGTAAGTAGTAGACTTACCTTTTATTGAATAAAAGTAAGTATTATGCCATAGTTTTATATTTTTGTTGCTCACTTAGAGGTAAAATAAAAACAAATAAATTGGACTGCCTAGTTGAAATGTCCTAAAAAAGAATAACAGGTTGCCTAATTGGGTCATCCAACAAATAAACAAACTAAGGAAAATAAGAATAAATAGGGTAAACCGGGTGCTTGGCCGGCCCTTGCCTTGGCCTAACTTGATCGGGTTGGGCTCGGCCTACTACCTAGGAGCATGCTAGGCCTAATACTTCTTCAACTTATTTAAATTGGTGTACTTGGAAAATCTCTTCTCCGTCTAAATCAATTAACTTCGCCGCTCCGCCGGGTAAAATCTGATTAAGTATGAATGGGCACTGCCGGTTGAGCTTAAACTTCCCTTGCAGGTCCTGAATTAGTGCTCTTATCTCTTTAAGGACCAAATCCCCAATTGGCAAATTACGAGGCTTAACCTTCTTATTAAATGCCCTGGATATACGAGGTTGGTATATTTGAACATTATGTAAGGCGTTGAGGCGCCTTTCATGCAATAAGACCGACTCCTCACAACGTGCTTTGGCCCACTCAACTTCTAGAATTTGGCTCTCAACAATCATCCTTAATGAAGGAATGACAATCTCAACTGGAAGGACTGCTTTCATGCCATAGACCAAAGAATAAGGCGTTCCTCCCGTAGAGGTTCTAATAGAAGTTCTATAACCCCACAAAGCAAAAGGTAATTTATCCGGCCATTGCTTATAAGTAACTACTATTTTCTCCACTATCTTCCGAATATTCTTATTAGTAGCCTCAATCTGCTCCGTTAGTGTGAGGGCGATACGAGGAAGATTTGTGATGCTAGATTTTATACTTATCCAACAAATCCACTACTTCCTTCTTAAAATGGCTACCGTGGTCATTTATTGACTTGTGGGGCACCCCATAGTGACAAATAATGTTCTAGGTGATGAATTTGGCTACTTGTTTCGATGTCAAAGTTTCATAAGAAGCTGCCTCTACCCATTTGGTGAAGTAATCAATTACTACTAACACAAATTTATGACCACTGTTCCATTAGGAGTCACCTTGCCAATAATGTATATTCCTCAAACTAAAAATGGCCAGGGTAAAGATAGTGTAGTAAGAAATAACAGGGTGAAGGTTTGCTCTTGGAGAGAGTTAGCCACCCTAGAGGGGGATGGGGAAATTTAAGCAAGAAATGGAAGAATAAAGTCTAAAACCGACTTTGATGCAATCCGAGTGTAGATTGGATTCATAAAAATGATAACTTAGAAATTACGTAGAAACCCTCCTGGGGCAGAAAACCACGACCAGTGCTAATCCAAGCACCAAGTCAAAGCCACTATTTTGAATCCACAAAATACAGTAGACAAACTCAACCAGAATTGCTCCCTTAGACAATTCCTTACAAGGTTTTCCTAGACTCGAAATTCCCTTATCCGATCTAGTACTTCCTAAATGAGGTAACCTTTACAGCTAGGGATAACTAAGCTGAGTTAACCCTTACAGCTCAGTCATGGGACCTTACTCAGAAAGTAAGAATGAAAGTTATAAGCGATTACAAGACCTTACAACTCGGAAAGATGTTAAGTGCATAATTGGAGTTGTAAGTGGAAGATTGAATATGAATACAAGGACTTTTGCTTATGTATGTGTAATGACAATTGTTCCAGCAATCTTAAAGTCTTGAGAGTTGGCTTCTATATATAGATGACCAAGCAGATTAGCCGTTGTGACTATCTTCCGATTAAAAATCCTCTGTGACCGTTGTAACGGTTTTTCGAGTCACTCGAAAAGATCCGTTGAGTTGTGAACGTTGTGCAATGGCTCTTGACTCCTTAGGATGTCGCAATCCACTGGTGTTGTCCGAAGAGTAGGGTGGAAACCACCGTTGAGCTTAGCGTTGAAGATTTCCAGTTTTGGTAGCGGACAACCCCGACACGGTTTCTTGGCCTTGGTCGAAGTAGAAAAATCCTTGTTTGTTGGTGATTTGACATCTTGAAGCCGCTTACTTTTGTAGTTCAAAAGTAGGATAACCTTGTTTAAATAACTTACAAAAGTAAATCAAATTTTGGTTCTCAAAGTACAAAATACTTTGATCCAAGATTAGGCACGAGATAATAATTTAATTAAGATAATTAAGTGCATAATTATCCGAGTCGGAAAGGAATGGAATTTTACGAGTCTAATATTCATTATAATCAAATTCCATCCGAGTCTATCCGGAGAAAGATATTGAATATCGGAGAAAGAATGCTTGATCTAGACAGATAAGGTTCAAACAAAACAAGGCGACTAGAAGAGATCAACTAAAGTCGTAATTCACCCGAACTTGGAATATGAAGTCGGACTCGTTTTTAAGCGTGTTAGAGCGAGTGTTTGAACATGCTATATATCCGAGCGTTGTCTAAGTGACTCGGAACTACGAGATATGAAAAGATGAGTAAGAGTATGCTTTCCGAGTAACTCGAAACAAATGAAAACTTAGGTAGTAGTTTACGTAACACTCGGAAAAGGTTACAGTATCGCTCGGAAAAGTTTCTATATCACTTGGAATGACTTGTAATTAAAACTTACAAGAGATGGAGTTTATACCTGATTCCTTATCAATCACTTAGAATGTTATACATGCAAATTCCGAGTCTTCAATCTCCCCTTTTTATGAAAGACATTCTTTACCCAAATAGAAACTTTGTTAGTGTTAAAACCCCGAGTTTTCATTCTTTATCAAAGAATAAGTCGAGTAAAGAGATAGAAATGTATAATAAAGTTAAAGTGATTTAAACTTAGATTTTATCAGAGCAAATAAGCTTAAATTGTGTTAGAGCAAAAGCGAAGTATCGCATAGAAATGAAGTGAATCGAGCTCGGAGCATTGCTTATATCATAGTGAAAAAAAATGATCGAGTTGTTGTATCGAGTAAGATGTACAAAAATAAATTAAAACTCACGATGCAATAAGCACAAAATAGGAACTTCATTCATATTCACGAAACATATATATACACAAAAAATGAGAGAAACTCCCCTAAACAAGACAACAAAATTTTCTAACTATTCTCCCCTTGCATTTCAAAGAAAACAAAAATGAGGAAGAATGTATCAAGAAGATACAATTTGTATGTCCGGATAAACAAAGAAAAAGAAAATTAAAAACAGAAAAGAAAAATTCTAACATGGAGGGGAGGGAGTAGTCCGAGTCGAGGTGGGTGGACGAGCGAGTGCCCCTTTTACGATAAGATCGTGATGAAGTTGAAGATCGAAGCGGGGCAACACTTGGTATCTCCGGGATGGGCTCGGCTCTCGGTGGGCGACCTAGAACCAAGTCGTCTAGAGGTTCATCCTTCGAAACTCGACCGAGGGAGGTGCTTGCTTGGGCTGGACAGCTGCCGACGGTCGGCAGGTCTTCGACCTACTCGGACTACTATCCGAGCTTATCGGTTCGGTTGGAGCGCCGGCGCACCTTGGCCCTCTCGCTTCTTTGGCTCCTTCTTCTTCTTCCTTCTCCCCTTCCCCTTTCTCCTCGGAAGGAGGTACCTCATTTGCAGTCTCTTCTTCTTCTTCTTCGTCTTCTTGCTCCCCGGAGGAAGATTTTGCTTGGGCTCGAGGACTCTTCGGACGTGTCCGAGTCAACCGGGTCCTAAGAAGCCTTTGAGCGCCTTTCCTAGAGGAGCTCTATCATCTCCTTCTGCTCCTTGACAAATGCTTTCATCTTAAGAAGCACATCTTGCTGCTCTTTGATTTGGGACTCGAACAGTCTTTTGATTGATGGTCTTAGGCTGGAGGATAGTCTTGAATGACCGGAGGGTGTTTTTGAGTTCGGTGGACACCGAGGAGATCTTGTCCATTATGGCAGTGGACAAGGCAGAAGAAATGGCTTGAGAGGCACCTGAAGTGAAGGAACCACCAGGTGGAGGAGGTAGAGAGAGAAGGGATTGCGTCGGATTCCGAGGCGGAGGAGGTTGCCTCGGTTCGAAGCCGTGGACCCGGACACCCTGTTGGGTCTCCCGGTATCCATAACCAAGAAGTCTTTCTTGCCAACGATGATGGCAGCTTCATAAACCACATTAGGATCCGAGGGAAGAGGAATTTTGAATTGTTTAAAGATGAGGGTGAGAAGAGCCCCGAAAGGAAGTGGGGTTGACTTCTTAGTCCGAGTCCGAGTCCGAGTCCGAGCTGGCATAGCGGCCATTTGCTCGACTATGGCAGGAAAGAGGTCTACTTCGTGGCCCTCAAGGATATCATATAGAGCTTTGAGATGCTTGGAGTTGGGGTTCTCCTTGCTCGAATGCTCGAGAGAAGAAGGTTCTCATCAGCAGGAAACACGGAAGATGGACTTCGACTTTAGTTGGGTCACGAGAGAAATTTTTGCATGACTCAGGAAATTCTTTGGCATACTTCTTAAAGAATTCATCATCAACCTCGTTGAAAGGTATGGGGTTGCTTGTTGAGGAATGGAGAAGAAACTTTGAAAAGGCGGCGGAGAAGAGAGACGTTGACTCGGACAACAACGTTTTGAACTCCGGAGGTGAGTATACCCTCATAGCTAGACGAGTTGGAGTAAAACTCGAAACGAGTTATGGGTAGATGAACTCATTAAAACAAAGGAAATTGTAAACCCCTGTTGATTTGATGTGATTCAACCACGAAAACTTTGTGGTTGGGAAGAATTTGTCGATCCAACGTTAGGTGTTGGGTGACAATGATTTTGGAGGGATTGGAGGGGCCCTCTTGGCTTTTTTTCGAGGTTTCTTGTTACAAAACCAAGAAAGTCCGGGTGGGAACCTCTTTTGGCATGCTTTTGTGAGAAAAGAGAGAGGATGAACTTTGAGAAAGAGATAGAAAGCTCGAAGAGATAGAGTGAATAGAGAGGAGAGAATAAAAGAAAATGAAAGAGTAAAAGAGAGTTTAGACCAATCGGGGCTTACTTAAGACTTCTTTCACTTAGCTTGAGAGTCGGTTCGTGCCTTGAAATCATTGAGCTTGCTTGAGATGTAGTATGAGAGAGAGAGAGAGTATGTTGCGAGTAAAGTATCGAAATGAAGGTAAAAGGATGCTATTTATAGAGAAAAATTATCCTTCGAATTCGTTCGACCTAACTCTCCAACGGTCGCCTCGGACAGGTGTGACCGTTACGCTTCTTTAATGGTTGGAATTCCAGCTATTGTCTTCCAATGGCTAGTTCTCTAACCGATGCGCATGAGAAATAGAGAGAAAAAGGGAGATTTTAAAAGAAATTTCGAAATTCTCCACTGATCTAGACATGATTTTAGAAGATTGGTGTCCATTTTTCTCAAAATCCGAGTCCGACTCGAGTAAAGTTTCTAAGTGACTCGAAATAGCAAGTAGACAATAACTCATAACTTAGTATCACTGGCTCAACTCGAACTAATTGTTATTAATACAACGTAATGAAACATTTAACACATAATCATGCAATGTAATTTCACTCGTAAAAGCACATAATTATGCATTAACCATACCAAGTTCATTCCTAATGAAACAAAACTGATCCTCACTAAGTGGCTTAGTAAAGATATCAGCTAACCGAAGTTTGATAGGAATGAATTCAAGTTCAATATCACCTTTCTCGGAATGGTCTCTTAGAAAATGATACCTGACCTCAATATGTTTTGTCGTTGAGTGTGGAACCGATTCTTGGTGATGCTGATTGCACTTTGATTGTCATACTTGATTGGAATTGATTTGAATGAAAGTCCAAGATCTTTCAAGTGTTGCTTGATCCATAAAATCTAAGCACAGCATGCTCCAGCTGCAATATATTCAACTTCAGCAGTTGATAGGGCTACTGAGTTTTGCTTCTTCGAGTGCTCGGATATAAGGGATTGACCCGAAACCGGTAGGCTCCTGAAGTGCTTTTTCTATCAACTTTGTACCCAGCATAGTCAGCATCCGAGTAGCCTATGAGAGTCAATTCTGAGTCTCTTGAGTACCATAGACCTAGATTCCGAGTCCCTGCAAGATATCCGAGGATTCTCTTCACCGCAGTGAGATATGACTCTTTTGGATTAGCTTGAAATCTTGCACACAGACATACACTAAACATTATGTCTGCTCTACTGGAAGTAAGATATAGCATATATCCAATCATACCTCGATAAAGTTTATGATCTACTACTTTACCTTTTTCGTCCGAGTCTAGTTTTATCGTTGCTTGCTCATAGGTGTTGCTTGCATGTTTTGCATCTTGAAGCTTGTACTTCTTCAGCAGCTCCTTTGTATACTTTGATTGATGGACATAGATGCCATCTTTGTCTTGCTTGATTTGTAGACCAAGGAAGAAATGGAGTTCTCCCATCATGCTCATTTGAAATTCTGTCTCATTAACTCGGAAAAATCTCGACATAGAATTTCATTAGTGGCTCCAAAAATTAAGTCATCAACAAAGATATGAGCAATAAGAAAGTCTTTCCCCTTGGTTTTTATAAAAAGAGTCTTGTCAATCTGACCTCTTCTAAAATCATTTTCAACCAAGAAGTTGCTCGATCTTTCATACCAAGCTCCGGGATCTTGTTTAAGACCATAAAGAGCTTTTTGCAACTTAGAAACATGATTTGGAAATTTTGAGTTTTCAAATCCAGGGGTTGCTCAACATAGACTTCCTCTTCAATGAAACCATTGAGAAAAGCACATTTAACATCCATTTGATACAATTTGATATTCATGCTAGATGCAAATGCCAATAGAATTCTAATAGCTTCAATTCAGTAACAGTGCAAAGGTTTCCCCACAATCAATCCCTTATTCTTGATTGTAACCTTGTGCCACAAGTCTAGCCTTATTTCTGACTACCCACCTACCTTCATCGAGTTTGTTTTGAAAACCCATTTGGTTCCTATAATTGGGTGGTCGGAAGGTCATTTGGTCGAGTCCGGACTTGGTTTCTTTCAAATTGATTGAGTTCCTCTTGCATGGCCTCTACCCATTCAGGTTCATTTAGGGCCTCTAGTGTATTTTTGGTTTCGAGTTAATGAAATGAATGCAATGAATGCACATAGGTTTTGTAGAGAGGAACGAGTTCTTACGCTAGTGTTGATATCGAGATAAGATGTTTTCGTGTGGGTGGCTCGAAGCATATTTGAATGCTCTACCTGTTCTTTGGTTTACCAGATTTGTAGGTTGAATTTGTTGGTCTTCGAGCTCTGTTTTGATTGAGCTTCTTCATTTGATTGACCCTTAGCATTCTGATATGGTTCTTGGGTCGTTTCATTCCGAGTTAGGTTATTCCGAGTTGCTTTATTCTAAGTGACTTTGATTTGACTATTTCTAAGCTAATCTTCACTAAGATCATCATCTTTGCTAAGCTTCAGATCTAAGAATGTTGACTCACTTGGTTTTCCCTGTTCAATCTCATCAAAAATAACGTGTATACTTTCTTCCTCTTTGTTAGTTCTTTTATTGAAAATGCGGTAAGCTTTACTATGAGATGAATAACCAAGAAAAACACCTTCATCCGACCGAGCATCAAACTTGGTCAGGTGATCCTTACCATTGTTATGGCCATAACACTTACATCCAAAAGGCTTTGATATTCATGCTAGATGCAAATGCCAATAGAATTCTAATAGCTTCAATTCTCGTAACAGGTGCAAAGGTTTCCCCACAATCAATCCCTTATTCTTGATTGTAACCTTGTGCCACAAGTCTAGCCTTATTTCTGACTACCCACCTACCTTCATCGAGTTTGTTTTGAAAACCCATTTGGTTCCTATAATTGGGTGGTCGAAGGTCATTTGGTCGAGTCCGGACTTGGTTTCTTTCAAATTGATTGAGTTCCTCTTGCATGGCCTCTACCCATTCAGGTTCATTTAGGGCCTCTAGTGTATTTTTGGTTTCGAGTTAATGAAATGAATGCAATGAATGCACATAGGTTTTGTAGAGAGGAACGAGTTCTTACGCTAGTGTTGATATCGGATAAGATGTTTTCGAGTGGGTGGCTCGAAGCATATTTGAATGCTCTACCTGTTCTTTGGTTTACCGGATTTGTAGGTTGAATTTGTTGGTCTTCGAGCTCTGTTTTGATTGAGCTTCTTCATTTGATTGACCCTTAGCATTCCGATATGGTTCTTGGGTCGTTTCATTCCGAGTTAGGTTATTCCGAGTTGCTTTATTCTAAGTGACTTTGATTTGACTATTTCTAAGCTAATCTTCACTAAGATCATCATCTTTGCTAAGCTTCGGATCTAAGAATGTTGACTCACTTGGTTTTCCCTGTTCAATCTCATCAAAAATAACGTGTATACTTTCTTCCTCTTTGTTAGTTCTTTTATTGAAAATGCGGTAAGCTTTACTATGAGATGAATAACCAAGAAAAATACCTTCATCCGACCGAGCATCAAACTTGGTCAGTGATCCTTACCATTGTTATGGCCATAACACTTACATCCAAAAGGCTTAAAGTATGAAATTTTGGGTTTCTTCCGTTTGTAGAGCTCGTATGGAGTTCTCTTCAGAATGGGTCCGATGAGGCATCTATTCAATGTGTAGTTTGTCTGTGTTGACTACCTCAGCTCGTAAATAGTAAGGTAGATCATGTTCAATCATCATTGTCCTTCCTATTTCTTCAAGAGTACGGTTCTTTCTCTCCACTACTCCATTTTTTGAGGAGTTCTTGGTGCTGAGAAGTTGTGGGAGATACCATTCTTGTCACAAAACTCTGCAAATTCCGAGTAGTCAAACTCCCTTCTATGGCTAGTTCGAATTCTTTTGATCCGAGTCCGAGACTCAACTTGAATTTTCCTGCAGAGCTTGCTGAATTCATTGAATGCTTCATTTTTGTGCTTAAGAAAACAAACCCAGGTAAATCATAAATAGTCATCAACAATTACAAGCACATATGATTTACCTCCGAGATTCTTGATAGGGATTTCACTACATAAGTCCATATACAACATTTCAAGCACCTTGGATGTGGAAACAATTTTGAGAGATTTGAAAGATGATCTAACCTATTTCCGTTTTGTGCATGCTTCACAAATTTTATCTTTCTTAAATGCACAGTTAGGCAATCCTCCGACTAAACCATGAGAAGCAAGCTTCTTAATGGTATGCATGCTAACATAACCTAGTGTATAATGCCATGTCGAAGAATCATCATATAAAGATGCTTTTAAACAAGATAGATTCCGACTTGGGTCGAAAGGGAATAGTGTAGGTATTACCCGATCTCTTACCCGAGAGCTTAGTCTCCTTAGTAGTTTCATCGTAAATATAGCAGTTGGTCCGAGTGAAGCTTACCTCTTGACCTTTGTCACACAGTTGAGAGATGCTAAGTAGATTGTACTTCATTCCCTTGACCAGGTAGACAGGGTTGACCGGATTGTCTCCTTTTCCAATATTGCCTATCCCAATTATCTTGCCTTTGCTGTCATCTCCAAATGTGACTTTACCTCCCTTGTAATCTTCTAATTCGTAAAAGAGTCTTGGATTTCCTGACATGTGGCATAAGCATCCACCGCCCGGATACCGGTGTCCTTTTGTTAGTTTCGAGCCACCTACAAGTCGAAACAAACTAACCTTTCTCACTTCCTCTAATGAACCCAAGAACTCCCTTTACAGTGGTCCTTTCTCGAGGAAGAAGACTCTTGGGAACCCGGATTTGAATAACTATGGGTTTGGCCTAATTCCGAGTCTTTCTTTTAGAGAACTATGTCTCGTGTCTCTTTATTTTGAAAATCTTTTCTTGTATAAACCGGTGGAGAAGGTTTTCTCCTGTAAGTCGGTCCGGGCTTAGTCCTCGTTTCATTCTTATGAATGGGACCATGCTCAGCCTTCCCGAACTTCACAGCTTCGGAATCATTTTTGAAAAGATCCGAGTAGGAATTGGATTCCTCCTCCTTGTTAAAACCATATCCTTATTTTATGAAGGAGACACATTAAGACCCTAAGAGCATGTCAAGGTTATTCTGACCTTGAGTAAATTTCAAAACAAGTTGTTGAGACTCGTTGAGCTTTTGCTTGAGCTGCTCATTTTTCTTCTGAGTGACTCGAGACTCAGTCTCATTGGATTGAGTACTAGTCTTGAGTTCTCATAGAGTAAGTCTCAGCTTTTCTAATTCATTTTTCAAAGAAATGCTCTCGAAGTGATAGTCTCAAGTTGTTCTTTAAACCGAGAAGAGTCGAATTGGACTTCTCTTCCAAAGTATAGATGTATTTAGCTAAATCAACTTTGGAAAAATTAAGGAAATATTCAATTACCTCTTGAGGATTAGTTTCCTCATTGTATGAGTGATCGAATCGAATTAGATTCGACTTTTAAGTCCGATAGTGCCATCGGACACTTTGAGTCATCCGAGTTTTCATCTTCTTTAGATGAATCTTCGTTACTCTATGTGGCCATCATAGCCGTCTTCTTCTTTCTGTCCCTTTTTCTTCTTGGACAGTCTTTGACTATATGATCCTTGCTAACACATTCAAAACAGACAGAGTTCTTAGTTAAAGATAATTTTGAAGAGGAAGTACCTTTTCTATCCCTCTTGTCCTTTTTGTAGAACTCTTCTCTTGACCGTTTATCCCATCATTTGTGCTTCATCATTCTTTTGAAGACTTTAGCAATAAGTGCCATGGGATCTTCTTCGAGTCCGATGAGCTCGCATTTTCTTCTCTCGCTTTCGAGGCCTTCGAGTGTAATATTCTTTTTGGTGTCGACCTCGGTGTCCTCTTCTTTTAGATGGATCTCATAGGTGAGTAGCTTCTTAATGAGTTCGTATAGCTTTAATAAAGAGAGGTTCCGAGCTTCCTCGATGGCTATCACTTTTGGACCCCATCTTCTCTTGGGCGGGCTTCTTAGTATCTTTCCGCACATTTCTTCATGGGAAATCTTTCGACCCGGAGATTTGAGATTGTTAGTAATCTTAGTGAAGCGGATGAACATCTAAGTGATGTTTTCTTTTGGCTCCATCTTAAACAGCTCATACTTGTGAAGATATTGGCTTATCTTCGCTTGTCCGACTTAGCTTGTGCCTTCTTATGTGTTGACAAGAGTGTCCCACACTTCTTTGGTCGTATCACAAGCCGACACTCGTTGTATTCTTCCGAGCTGATGGTGCACATCGGAATGTTCATCGCCTTGAAGTTCTTTTTGAACTTTTCGCCTCTTCGATGGTGTACTCGATCTTTGCTTTAGGCACAAGTCTTGTTTCCTCCGTCTTCATTGGAATGTAGTTGCCTTCTTGTATGATGTTCCATACATCTTCATCGTGATCTAGTAGAAAGCATTCCATGAGCTTCTTCAAGTGTACGAAATTTGATCCTTTAGACTTTGGTGGTTTCGTTGGAGGATCTTCCTTCATCGAACTCTCCATTGTTCCGAGCCATTTGATCTTTAGACCTTTGGATGGTTACATCTTTTCGAAAGGCTAGGTTTTGATACTAATTAAGGGTTTGCTCTTGGAGAAGCTTAGTCACCCTAGAGGGGGTGAATAGGGTGATAAGGAAATTTGAACAATAAATAGAAGCTTAAACTTTAACATAAACTTTAAGACCTGCTCGAGTCTAGATTGGACTCGTAAAAGTATGAACTCGCATTTTACGTGGAAACCCGCTCGGGCGTAAAACCATGACCAGTGCTAATCTAAGCACCAAGTCAAATGCACTATTTTGAATCCACAAAATACAGTAGAAAGACTTCACCAGAATTGCTCCCTTAGACAATTCCTTACAAAGTTTTCTTAGACTTAGAAGTTCCCTTATCTCGATCTAGTACTTCCTAACCGAAGTAATCTTTACAGGTAGGGACAACCGAGTTGAGATAACCCTTACAGATCAGTCGAGGGGCCAAAGTATCCGATCTAATACTAAAATTCCAACTTAGCCGAGATTACTAGAAGAGATCAACTAAAGTCGTAATTCACTCGAACTTGGAATCGAAGTCGGACTCGTGTTTAAGCGTGTTAGAGCAAGTGTTTGAACATGCGATATATCCGAGTGTTGTCCGAGTGACTCGGAACTACAGATGTGAAAAGATGAGTAAGAGTATGCTTTCCGAGTAACTTAGAAACAAATGAAAACTTAGGTAGTAGTTTCGTAATACTCGTAAAAGGTTCTCAGTATCGCTCGTAAAAGTTTCTATATCACTTAGAATGACTTGTAATTAAAACTTATAAGAGATGGAATTTGTACTCGATTCCTTGAAAATCACTTAGAATGTTATACATGTAAATTCCGAGTCTTCATAGGGGTTGGTGTTGTAGATTTGCATACACCGACACTTGTGGCATCTTCTAACAAAGTCATGACAATTCGCCACCATGGTTGACCAGTAATAACCAAGTCTCCGAACCTTATGGACCAACATCCTACCGTTCATGTAAGGTCCACATTCCCCACCATGAATCTCTTCCAGGATGCACTTTGCTTCATGTTGATTGACATAAAGTAAGTTAATCCCGGAGTTAGTTTTCTTAAACAATTGCCCTTGATTGATGAAGAATTGGGCAGCCAACATCCCGATGGCTCTTTGGGCTCTACATGTGGAGTTCAAGGGATATTCTTACTTATCTAAACACTAGTAAATATCATGATACCAACTTGTATGGTTAGTATTACACACTTCTAAGGTATAGACGTGCGTAGACTTACTCCGTCGCTTAATGTGATCATGCATTGAGTGAATGCCGAGTAGGGATATTGATCATGGATGCTAACTTAGCTAACGCATCCTTAAATTAATTATCATCCCTAGGAAGGTAAGTGAAAGAGATATTCTCAAAATGTTTAGATAATTCCGTGAAGCATGCCTGGTAGGGTGCCAAGGCCTCACTACATAACTTCCATCTTTGCGAAATTTAACCGATGATCAAACCGAAATGGGAGTATGTGCTACCTCTGGTGAGACTAAAAGAATACCTACTCCAAAGCCCTTCGATTGGAAGCGCCATCGAAGTACGTTATCCAAATGTCCACCTCTACTTGTAAAATGTCTTCATCCGGAAAGTCAAGGTGTTTGAGTTACGATTCGAGCACACGTAAATCAGCTAAGAATTCTAACACTACCCTTCCTTTGCTCGCTTTTGAGGGATGAACTTGAGTTCGAATTCCGATAGCATGACAGTCCATTCCGCTATCTTACTCGTTGATAGTCGGTTGCTTAAGTATGTACTTAATAGGATCCATAGGTGCTACTACATGTACCGTGTGGGCTAACATGTAGTGTCTAAGCTTCTTGGTAGCCTAGATTAATTCCTATGATGTCTTCTCTAATGGTGTGTATCTAGTCTTATAATCCAGGAAGTTCTTGCTTAGCTAAATAGTTTACGCGTTCTTCTTTACCGTCTCGTTGAGCTAGCATGGCTACCATAGCGGTTGTCGTTATGGTAAGATATAGAAGTAATGGTTTCCCGATTGGAGTGGAACTAACACTCGGAGGATTAGCCAGGTATTCCTCAACCTTCTCGAATTCTTGTTGGCACTCGGCATCCCAAATGGGCTCGGATCCTTTCTTTGACTTATTGAAAACGGAGTTCACGGACAATAGTTAGTTTTGATATGAAACGACTAATGTATTGCAAACATTCTAGGAAACCTCTTATCTCTTTCTCCGTACTTGGTAGAGGGATCTCCTGAATGGCCTTGATCTTGGATGGATCAACTTCTTATCTCCGCCATCTTTCTTTGGGACCGGAACTATATTTGCTACCCTCTCGAGGATAGTGAACTACCTTAATGAACCCAACCTTTAACTATTTTTGAACCTCTTCCTTAATCATCAAGGCCCATTCTGGTTTCATCCTCCTCAACTTATGCTTAATCGGCTTAGTATCCTCATAAAACGGAATTTTGTGCTCTGCTATACTCGGATCTATACCCGGCATGTCTTCGTAGGACCATGCAAAGACATCGATAAATTCCGCAAGGAGTGAAGTGAATTGCTTATGCTCTTTTGGGTTTAAAGTTTTCCCAATCTTCACTTCTTGGGGTTGATCAACTCACCCAAGATTAATTGTTATTTTTCCTCTATTATTGGTGAGCGATTTTCATGATCTTTCCATAGCTTTTATTAATTCTTTAGGGATTTCTTATTCATCATTAGTGGCAAAAAATTAAAAGCAAGAGGAGGCAAAGAGTAAGCGAAAAGGTTCACTTTATTAAAAGAAGCAACAAGTACATCGATTCAAAAATAGAATTGGAAATGATCGAATTAGAAAGGAGCTAGATACAACGAAGGAGAAATACAAGCCCTAACACTAGACTCGAAAGAAGATGCGCTCCTAGGCTAACAGCAAACTCTTGGCTCCTTAGCATCAATCCAACTAACATGCTTGGATCCTTCTATATCAGCATCGGTGATGAGCCTAGATGGATTGAACTGTAGGTGCAACATAGCTCGCGACGATATCGAGACCGAGTTCCCCTCTAGATTACCCTCTTGACCAAATTAGAGACTCGATGAGATTGTTTCGGTGAGATTGGTCCAGCTCGATGAGAACTGTTCCTCTTTAAGGAGGTAAGGAGCCTCCTTTTCCAAAATATAGTAGTCATTGAAAACCTCTAAACCAAGTATTAGAATACCTTCTCCTTGATGTAATAGTACTTAGGGAAACCATAATAAGGAAAGTTGTCTCCTTCTTTTAGATATCGCCCATTCGAGTATAAGGAAAGGGCTTAATAGAACGGATTGTGTGTGGTGCGATCCTGTTTACTTAGATTTCCCACTTGGCTTGAGCTATTTCCTTAGTAGTAGGTTGATAGCCTAGTCCAAAGTTATAATTATTAGTGGGTTCAAGGGGTGGAAAAATAGGGTGTTATGCCCTTCGGCCTGCGATAAGACCTGAAAAATACCCCTTCTTCCTAAGCATCGAATGGACACTAGGGTTTCCATAAGGGTTAAAGGTAAAAGGTGCTTCATCCCTTTCTAAGGCAGCGACAATTTCAAATCCGTAAAGTTCATCATTAGCATCATGCTCAATCTCCACTACGGACTCTTTGGAAGTGATAGTAGCACAAATATTATCCCCGTTGACGCTTAACTGGACCTTTAATGATCATCTTGACCTTCGATGCAAGTGTAAAGGGCACAGCTCGATGATCATGCAACTAATGGTGACCTAGAAGCAGGTTGAAAGTAGCTGGGATATCTAGGACTTGGAACTTGATATTCTTCTCCACTGGCTCAATATTGATTGGCGAGGTCACCGTTCCCAAGACTATTCTTCCGGAACTACCGATAGCTTGAAGATAAACAATTTGTTGAGAGAGTTATTGCTCCCTAATTCCTAACCTTTCAGCAGTTCTCCGGGGACATACATTTACTACCGATCCATTATCTACCAAGGTTAAGGGAACAAACTTGTTGATGCAAGTTACGCTTAAATAAAGGCCATTATTGTGTGCAACGCCTTCTTCCGGGAGATCCTTCGATCAAAAGTAATGGTTTCATCCCCACTGTTGACCAATTGTACTACTTCCTCTCGCGTGGTGTTGGGAGAAACTTTAATCTTGCTGAGTGCATCGATCAAGACTTGCCTATGTTTCGGGAAGCGAGATATTAATTTCAGATTGAAATGTCAACTTTTAATTTTTAAAGTTGCTTAAGGATTTGGTCTTCTTCCTTTGTAGCTTCGAGCTCTTTTGGGCCTTCCTAAGTCTATTGTGGACCCAAGGGTGCATTGTGTCGTCCCGATCTAGTAAGAAACTAAATCGCAGGGATCTTAGTGTCTCCCTAAAAGTCTTTTTCTTCTAAGGGTGGTGTGCCCCGTAAGTCGTCACTTTTATTGTCACTATCGCTTTTTATTTCATAGACATCTTGTAACACCCCTAGACCGACCCTAGGAGTATTACATGCCCGGGTTCCCTGGGAGGAACCCCTAAGGCTTCTAAAGTTCTCAACTTGGGGTTAATAACCCTTTCTTAGATTAGCGAAAGTGCGGTTCTAGGTTTTCGAAGGTTTTTCTGGGAATTTCGGTAGAGTTTCCTCTGTAATATGGCTAATCCCATAGGCTTAAAGCCTTAACCCCGCACGATTCGTAATCTTAAACTCAACGAGCTAGACGCTCGGAGTAACACAACACAGACTCCACGAGCCACACGCTCGGAGTATTCACATAGGGCTTTTACATTCTTAATCAAAACTTAAGTTCACATACACCGATCTTTACAAGGATGAAAAACATAAAGTACAAAATAAGTCTAGAGAAGTCCTATCCGATGGTTCGCTTCTTCTAAAAGCCAAAAGCAACTCCGGGAGTCTTAACTTCACGTATCCGAAATGTTGGTGAGGTCATGAGCTCCACTAGCCCGATGAATAATCCAAACCCAACCCCGGTTTCACTTTGCACATTAATACATTAGCAAACACACGTAAGTTCACAATTCATTCATAACATGCGATTCGGATCATACATGCTTAAGACACGCGAGATTCTAAACTTACCAACTTGCCGAGAAACATAATGACATCGATTCATCGTTAAGTCGTATTTTATACGTATTTTCGTAGTTATTGAGTTTATATTATATAGTTTATTTTATCTAATTTATTCTATTTTGTCTATTTATATGTAATTATCGAATAAAGTGGGGAAGAGAAGAAAAGTCGTTAAAAGTGGATTTTTAGCTACCGACAAGCATCCAAGAAAATATATGAAGTCGGTCCATAAATATAATATGTAATAAAATATTAATTTTAGGATATTATATTTTAGGAAATCCTAATTGGAATAGAGAAGGAAACTTAGAAGAGAAGAAAGAGAAATAAACCCTAACTCTTTCACCCTATATATACTACTTATTATCATCATGGAGAGGGAGACCTAGGAAGCCAGCCACACACAATCACCACCTGCCCTTTGTTGTCCACGGCACCCAGCCGCCTGCACTCTGCTGCGGTCCACCAGTGCAGCCGCCCAGCCACCACCGCTTGCTGCCGCTGCTGTCCGCTGCCCGACCAGCCACCATCCACCATCATCTTCTTCATCTTCCCGGTCAAAGAAACTAATATCGGTAGTATAATTTAGTTTTGTAATTTTTATTAGAAAAGATTGAGTTTTTATTGTTAGATTAATATTAAAGATGCTAGTTTTATTTAGTTTACATGTTTTAAATTACATTATGTGTGAGTAGTTTTTCTTTTTATACTTAGTATAATCTACTTGAAGCCATGTTAAATTAGTTATTTTGAAACAAAGTTTCGATTTTTATTGTCTTATTGATTTGATCCATGATTCTGTGATAATTTGTGATTAATGTTTATGAATTTATGTCTAATTAAGACATAATTAGAGTGCACGCTATTTAGTTTTATATAAATTCATATGATAGTTTAAAGGGTTTAAGTACGTAATTGCTTGATCTTTTAGACATAAGTATCACCCTAATTAATCATGGATGGCTCATACCCATCTCTTTTAATTAGGAAATTATCATAGATCCTTCTTAAATCAATTTGCTAGTAGATTGGTTATTAGGTGCTAGATGATGTTTTTCTAATACTTAATGCTCTAATTTGATTAAATTCTAGTGCTAGTGCTAGGGTTATCATTATTAGTAGGGTTTATGTTAGGGCTAGTCCTAAGTAAACTATTATCTAAGGAAAAACGGGGAAGATCCGCTAGTGGTTGTCTTCTACAGTTTAGCTCATGGGTAGATCAATTTGTGTGTTAATGATAAATAATAATTTGCATGGTGGATATAGATTATACTAAGTGTTTTTATAAATTTGCTATTTTTGATAATTATTTGTTTGCTTTTAGTTATTTTCTTGAGTTTATTAAATTTTATTCATAAAGTTATAGTCTTTTATTATCAATTTCATTAAACCCCCTAAAGATCAGTATTTTAGGTTAGTTTTAGTAATTTTATTTTAATTTAACTTTGAGTCATTATATATTTTAATTTTCAGATTTAATTTTCTGTTAGTTTTTATTATTTTTGAGTCAGTTTGTTAGAAATTAGTTTAAAAATAATTTCTTTTATTATTTTTCATGTTTTATTTTCTTTTAGGGTTTAGATAGAGTCCTAGTTTGCTGTGATTAAATTTTAGAATTTTTGGAATTAATTTGATATTTTTTCAGATTTAATTCTTGAATTTAATTACTACAGGTTTTTAATAAAATAAATTCGTAAATTAGATTTTAAATTTTGTTTTTATATTTTTAGGGTCTGGTTAGGTTTAGAAAATTAGTATTATTATTCTGGGTAATTTTAGTATTTATTTTCGTAATTATTTTAGTGCAGAATTTTACTTATTTAATTTTCTGTTTTAGAATTTGTTTATTTTCTGCTTTAGTTTTCTGTTTTAATTGTTCTAAAAATATACAAAAATATTTCTGGGTTATTGTAGTTTTATTATTATGTATAAATTATTTATTTAGTTATTAGATAATTTTCTATGAATTTTAGTTATTGATTTTAATTTATATTTTCTATTTTGTTTTTAAGAGTAGTAAATTTAATTAGATTAAAACTTGCATGTTATTATATCTTTCCTCGTGGATTCGATCCCTACTTGCCCTTGCTATATTGTTTATTATAAGTTTAAGTAGTGGTTTAATTTGTTGCTGTACGACAAGCCCAACAGCTTACTCATGAATTCAATCAAACATGCTTAATTCGTCTTTCTACGCAAGTAAGTCATAGAATCATTCATCATGCAAATCGTTCATCACGTAAATCATATCTTAGTTCTTATCGCATTCATTTCTTATGAAGTCAGGATTCAATCTTCTTCTAAAGCTCAATCGTGCATTTCATCAATCATTGGTTTTTTCTTTCTCGTTCGTTATGCATGATCATTTGTTTCTTCATATCATAATTCTTTAAGTCTTCTTAGTTTCGAATGGAAAGAAGATTTATGTTCTGCTCTAAAGACCCAGCTTTTGGAGCCAAAATAATTCATGGGCTCGGTTCTTGGAGGCATACAATTCGTGGCCTCGAGGCAAAACAATTCATGGCCTCGAGGCAACCTCCCTTCTCTAAAGGACGCATACTGTCAATAATTCGTGGAAGCAATTCAATTCGTGGCTTCGGGTTGACAGACACTTCTATGGCCATAGCTTCGAGAGGGTTCTTTAATTCGTGGGGTCTTAGATCAATAACACAATCCTTTCTCCCTTCTTTAGTTCTTTATGTTTCTCATCTTCTTATTATCTTCTTATTATCTTCTTATTACTCACACATAAGATACACTTAATTCATATAATTCATGCTCAACACGTTCATGCGTAACTTCTTCAAACAAGCAATTCACATAAGCAAGTCCCCCTCAAGTATAATCAATTCATTTCACATACGTATGCTTATATCATTTATAATCGATGTAATTCAGGATAAACACATAATCACATAAACATGTCAATTAGGATTTCGTTAATGAACTCATCGTTTTCATGATCGCGTATTATCGCGTATAGGTGGTTTATCGTTCCATAACTTTCCTTAATCGATATATATCTTTTAATCTACATAGCTTCTTAAATTTCAGTTCTTAATTCGATTACTCACTTAGTTCCGATTTAGCCCAAAACAGCACATTTTCACTTAAAATTGCATATCTCCTAATCTACTCATCCAATGCATACCAAATTTTACAGGAAATTTCCATAAATTGCTACGAAGCTGCAGTAAAATGTTCAGGAAATTTGGGCAACACATGAATTCACAGAAATTCGGACAGCATGCATAATTACCGAAAATCTGCACATAAGTCATGAACTTATCTTTCGATTTTTCTCCCTAATTCTCGCTCAAGCTAATCTCATCCAATTCTCAATAATCATGCTCAAAAACACTAAAACATCACAAATTCAGCACTAGATATCACATAATCACAACATGCTCTTTGATTCGTGAGTTGCTAATTTAGTGAATTTAAGTCTTTAACTTCTTCAATTAAACCTAGGGTTTCCAATTTCATGAATCAATTCTAAGTTTCATCTTCCTTATTCATTTTAACTTTAGAGGATGAATTCAAATTACTCACCTTGGATTCTTAGAGGTTCTAAGAATTTCGGTTTTGGAAGGTTTCGAATTGGGTGTTTTTGCTCTTCCTTCTTCTCCCTTTCGGGTTCCCTTTCGTTCTTCTACCTCTTGATTTCTTCCTCTTCTGCCTATCTCTGTTTCTAGTTCTTCATCCCTCTCACTTGGTCTCTCTACTCTTCTCTTCTTCGCTCTGCTCGGCCTCCCGAGCTCTCGCTCTCCCTTGCCCACCGAGAGCGGCGCCTCGCCGTTCGAGCGGCCACCGGCCACCGGCTCTCGCGCTCTCGCGCTCTCGTGCTCTCTCCTCTCTCGCTCTATTCTCGCTTCCTCTCGCTTCCTCTCTCGCTCTACCTCTGCTTTTGTTTCCGCTCTGCTTCCTCTTCTCTTTCCTTGCTTCGCTTCTTTCGTTCCCTTTCCTCTTCCTCTCGGTCTCCCTCTCGCTCTCTCTTGCTTTCCCTCGCTTTCCCCATTTCTATTTCTACCTCTTTTCCTCTCTCTCGCCCGGTTCCTCTTCATCCCAGCTTTGGTTTCTCTCTCCTAATTTCCTTATTCCACCTAATTAGCTTTGTCGCTCCCTTTCAATTGGACCCCTCTCTCTCTTTGCTTAATTCCTTGCCGCCTTCCTCCTCAATGCCAGCCATCCCTTTTTCATTTTCCTTTGTTTTTCTCTCTTTTTTAATTAGGCCCAACTAGCTTCACAAGGCCCAATTTAGCTAGCCCACGCTCGGGTTTTGGTTCTCGGTTTATAATTCCAACTCGGAAAAATTAATAATTAACTTAATTTAATAATTTCGAATCTTTCACTTAACTTTTAATAATTTAATTCATTAGCAAGCAAGCACCTGAAATTTCGGGGTCTTACACATCTTCTTCATCACTTACCCACAGCCCTGGACTTCGGATCTAATGGAGGTAGATTAAGAAGTGATTTTGACTCTTAATGTCTTAGGATAAAAATAAAAGGATCCCACTCACCTAGTGTGTGTTCAGCGAAGATGGCTAGGGTGCCATTAAAAGGGTTTTTATTGTTGTTTTCTCGGGCAGCCTAAGGCAAGGTAGTTGGCCATTTCGAAACATACTTTCTAGTTTCTTGAATGTCAAACACTCGTTTAGTATCTTGTCCTCGTGCACAATGGTATTTGCAAAATTTTCCCGCATCCCAATTTTTGGATTGTTTCGCGGTTTCGATTCTCGCTCTAATAGGTGGCAATTATATCTTCCCTTTTTCTAAGAGACGGTTAAGGGCTTTGGTGTAAGTAGTATCAATAGGAGTGTAGTTAGTATACCTGTTGATGGCATTGACATCCGCACCCCTAGTAGCATTGCCAAGCATTAGGGGTTTTCTTATCTTTGGAATGATAATTACCTCTACAATCGGTTGCGACTTTTGTGGTCGCGGTGGATAGCTCTTCTTCTATTAGCAAACCAGCATCTCTAATGGTTGAAAAGTTCATCATGGGTAGAAATTTGAGGTGCTGATTATAATTGGGTTGAAGGTTCTTAACAATGATGCGAACTTGATCTTTCTCGAAGGGTCGGTCAACCATGTGGGCTGCCTTTGCTCTCTATCTCGGTGAGGAAATAAGTGAAGCTCTCCTTCTCACCTTGCTTGATTAATTCTAAGTCTCTAAGAGTGATAGGTAGATCGGTGTTATAAGAGTATTGATGGAGGAACTCTTTGCACAAATCTGTCCAATTGGAAACCTTGTGTGGGTCAACCGTATTGTACCACTTCATTACATCACTATCAAATGTCCAGGGGAAGATGATGTGGTAAGTGTCTTTAGTAATGTTCTTAAGAGTCATTGCTCCTATGAATTTGCGTACATGATGATGGGGATTTTCGAACCTTTAAATTTAATATCGGGCATGGTAAACTTAGGAGTTAGGTTACCCTTAGGGATTGAAGCGAATCCCTTATGATCGAAGTAATGATTACCGAACATGGATGACTCCCTCAACATCCGTTCTATTAGATCTATATGGGAATTAGACCGAGATTCGCATTTAGGCTTGGGACTATTTGGAGGAGATGAGACACGTGCGTGTGGCGTAATCAAAGTTGTTTCCTTTTCAAACCCTCGCCTTCTTCGGCCTCTTCCTTCTTAAAACGTTCGGCTTCCTCATCTCTCTTACTAGCCTTGGCAGGCTCGATGATTTCCTTAAGATCCCTTAATATAGACGATATATGTTCTTCTTGATCACTTAACCTAGTTTCCACCTTAGCTATATTCTCATACCGAGGTTAAGATATTGCTTTGGGTTAGGATCCATTGGAAGGGAACTCTTTTTAGGTACTCGTTTTAGAAGGAGTAGATTGTGACAAGTGTAGTATGCACCGAAGCTTGCTGCACCGATGTAGCCCATGGAGTATAAAGAAAAGACGATATGCCAGATTCCTTGGTGAGATGTTCTAATCTTTTAGAGCTCGGATTCCGACGATACTCGGTTACTCGTAGATTTCCCTATTCTTCAGCCCAAGGATGATGTTTAGGACCATGTGAGAGAAAATCACTTTTATGAGAAAGGGACTCAAGCGCAAGACCCGAAGAGACTAAGTATGCTTTTTATTTCAGCCCAAAGGATGAGGTTGACCAAGTAAAGAATGCGATGATGATATGATGAATAAGTTAATTGCATGATCCTTAGAAAAAGATGCTTCCTATATGATAATGCATTTCCTTATCCGATATTTTTTTGGACTAAATGCGAAATGGAAAGGACAAACTCACCTATCTTAATATGAAATGATTTGACTTTGCTAATGCAAATGGACTCACCTAATATAAGATGATCTTGTTTGGCTAATGCAAATGGACTCACCTAATATGAGATGATTTTATTTGGCTAATGCAAATGGACTCACCTTATATGAGATGATTTTATTTGGCTAATGTAAATGGATTCACCTAATATGAGATGATTTTGTTTGGCTAATGCAAATGGAGTCACCTAATCTGAGCTGATTTTGTTTGGCTAATGCAAATGGACAATGAGAATGTAAAATAATGAAAGAAGACTAGAGAATAAGAGAAAGGGACTTCCGATAAGTCCCTTTTGCAAATAACAACTTATGCTATTAAAAGGAAAATTTTTGGAATGACACGGAAAGTGTAGAGAATGGACCAACCTTAATAGGAAAAAAGGCATTTTAACTTTTGGTTAAATGCACATAAACTTAATAGGAAATTCATTAGAGTATTTTTTTTTCACCCATGCAAGCGTTTAATAAACTCTCCTCACCTATTCCTAAAGGCTCACAAAGAAAAGATTAAATCTAAAACACACACACTCATTCAAGCATGCACATGAAGTATGGGTAGCACCTAAAAGTCCATAACTTCTATGGCCCAAGAGTTCAAGAGTTTGGATACATGGTGACGCGTAGTCCGAGAATTTGGTCCCCTATGGGTTGCACGGATAAGGATACCAACTAGAATTCTAGTGCCTCTTGGTGATCCAAAGGGTTGAGCCCAACGAGTGCATGCTAGAGGGATGAGGTACTGTTTCCTCGGGCAATCAAGCCTAGTTGGGCCCACCTAAAGGAACCAAGTGAGAGGCTCTTTCCGGAAAGGGTATGCGAGGGTACAATAAAGTTTTCCTAGGGGTCCAAAATAATATTTAAACTAATTCAAATGTTACTAAATGCGGGATGCCTAATGTAAATACATTATTAAAACACACTACTCAAACTTTCATGTTTCGCCCCTTAATAAAAAGTTTATCCCCAGCAGAATCGCCATCGTAGGAACCACGGTCGGTTGGGGCCCACCGAGCTTCCCTAGTATGTGTTGGGTATATCTCTTTTTTTTGAAGGATTGTTTTTGAAGATGGTTTTAGAAAGTCGATGTTAGAATATGGGGATAAACCTTTTATTAAGATTTTTCGAGTTTTATTAAATTTAATTAGTTAAAGTTTGAATGGCGATTTTATTAATTACTTTATTTTAGAAATTAATTTCAGAGTTCCGGGATCTTATTTTCTAATTAAGGAATAAATAACATTATGGTTTTGGTTCTACCGTGAGGCTTTAGGGCGAGATTGGTGTAAAACCACCAATCTGGACCGAAGGCTTACTGGCCGACTCAATGGTGCAGGCAGGTGGCCTAAAGCTAGGGGTGGCCGGCGCCGGTCGGAGGTTGTGGCTAATGGAACCAGCCTCGGTCTCTGTCCAATGGGCGGATCCAAAATCTAACTTTACTATTTGTGTAACCGTAAAACACCGAGATGTAGATTCGAATAGAATAAAGTATAAAATACAGGAGTCGCTAGTCATATTTTAGGAAACAAAAATTAACAAAAAACAAAATTTGCTCTTCCAATCTTAGTATGAGAAAACTCGGACTAAAAGAGGCTAAAATGACTCCATCGGTCTTTGATCCGAGAATTGAATTCGGGGCAAGGGTACGAAACTTAGGGAAAACCCTTCCGTTCCACTCGTCCGAAGATGGCCATTACTAGTTCAAGTAGTGTATCAAAATAATGTAAGAAAACAAGCATACAATGACATGCTAAACGAAAATTAAAGCAACCAAAACATAACAAGGAAAACAATAAAGAAAAGCGATAAAGAAAGCAACAAAGAAAGGGGAGAAATAGAAAAATTATATTGATCGGGGAGAAATTTAAAGCGATTACATCTCTTAAACCAAGACACGGAAAGCAATAAAAACAGAAATTAATAGAACCATTTGAAGGCTAAAAAATTGCCCTCGGGTTGTCCCACCTTACCGATCTAGATCTCCACACTCGGATCTCTCGATGCAATGGCGACAATCAAAAGAAAAGGACTTGTTTTGTGAATTGTGTATAGGGTGTAGTAATGATTAGTTGAATGAGTGCCCATAGATCACAATAATTGAATATTCTTTAGCTCTTTGATCGAATTCAACGATAGCTTAGTAAAAGAGGAGTGTCTTATGGAAATTTTAGCAGAGTAATGTTTCGATGAGGGTACTCTAGCTAGCTATCGGCAATGTAATGCTAAGGCAGGAAGTCGTATGGTAATGAGAGCCATACATCTCTATTTATAGAAGAGGACCTAGGTCACAAATGACTTAGGGTGTTCCTCTATCTAGCCATCCAAATAGCTGAAATAAAACCGGGTCGAATCCTAAGACATAGAACCGGATCGTAAAGATCTAAAACCGGAAAGAATCGGATAAGAGAGGGGAGGCAGGCACCGGCCAACCGGACACCCTAGGATTTCGTGCTCTAGTTGTGTCTCCAAGGACTCTCCAAGCCAAAACGCAGCGTTCCACTTGATGCTTCTAGAAGGCGAGCACCAGCCACGACGTCGTTCGAGGGGGAAGCTTCTAGTCTTGTGTGGACTATTTTGTGAAGTTTAAATGCAACACTTTTATGCTCCCGATCATGAAATCCAGGTGCTTTAACATCGTCTTCGAGTCTGCAGCTTCTTATACTCTTGATGAAAGTAGAATGTAGTACTCGGACTCGAAATTTCCCGTACGCAACATCGGACTCCACAATCTCTAAAGGTTCGGCCCGGTCTTGGATCGTCCGAAAGAAAAGTGGATTTGTGGATCGACCCAAGGCAAAAGGCTATTTATTTGGTGTTGGGGGTTCTTTGTGTTTTATCGGCTTATGTTACACTAATCGATCACGATCCGAGATCCAAATCCATAAATAGGACTCAAGATTATCATCATCGGGCCAACAAAACAAAAACAGAAATAAAGAGATAAGAGACAACACTTTTTAGGTGTCTATAGGGGTGCCGACCATGCAACGCCGTATTAAGGGGATGCTCTTGTCTTCCGGCGGACTATCTTGGAGCTTAAACGCATCACTTTGATACCGGTGATCATGAAATGCAGCGTCTAATGTCATCTTGGAGATCTTCGACTCTGTGTTTGATCGGATAAAAGTGAAATGCGGAATTCTAAGCCTGGAATGTCCCGTAGGCGACACTCGGACTTAATTATCTCTGGAGGCTTGGCTCGGTCTTGGATCGTCCAAAAAAAAGGGATTTTTGGATCGACCCAAGGCGTAAGGCTATTTATGTGGTGTTAAGGGTTCTTTGTGGTTTACTAGCTTCCGTCGCACCAATCAAACACGGTTTGTGATCCGAATCCTCAAACGTAACTTGGGATTTCATCATTGGCCCGACAAAGTAAAATAAAGAATTAAAAGAGATAAGGGACGATACTTTTTGGTGTCTACATCATTTTATTTCTCTAAAAATGCGGCTTGGCATGTAGGATTTAAAGTGGAAAAAAAAATTATGTTCTTGACAGCCTGTGCCATGAACCGAGACTAATCCTTCAAGCAGGACCCATGGTCGGGGCTTGGCTTTAGTCCAAGCTAGTGTTTTGACACTGTTTTGGGCTAAAAGCATTGTGGCGTAATTGAATTTAAATTTTTGTTATTTTCATAAATTGTGAATAATATCCCAATGCTTCTAAAAATAATCCCTAAAATAAGACTAATAAAATCGCCAATCAATATTCTCGTTTAAACTGTTTGAAATTAAATTACAAAAATTGAAAATCTCAATAACGAGTACATCCCCATTTCTAATAAACTTTCAAAATCGTCTTCAAAAAGAATGTTTAAAAAAGAGAGCCGACATTCATGGTGAACTACGACTCTTCGATTGGCCCCCTTCCGCGGGCGGACGGGCCGGGCCGCCGCTTTGAGCACATTTACGAAAGTTAACGAAACACTTCGATGATATATCTTACAATACATTCCACGAGATGACATCTATTTGGAAATGCTCTAGCTAAACTAGCTTCAATTGTTAACATTCCGAGTGGCATTTACTCAAATCTTATTGGCATAAAGCGAAAGAATCCTCGCACACATCTACACTTAGGAGGTATTCAATATTAACAAAACCAAATGATAATTAGACTTTTATCCGTATTTGGCTAACCAGGAATACCAACAAGGTTCCACTCTTAGATCCCAACAAGAAATTCATATGTTTGTAGCTGAGTACATAAAAAAATCAAGAAACATTGTGTAAGAAAAATAACATGGGCATTAACTTACTTTGCGTTAATCGGAGCAAATCAAAGCATTGGTTAACCATAGCGAGTGGACTACCATGACATTGTCAAGAGATACCACAAGTGCCAAGCCTACGTGAACTTGCAACATCAACCATCTCTTCCCGATCACTCTTGCATCACCTTCGCCCTTGTCGGTGTGAAGAATAGAAATCATTATTGAAGACTCAAGTATGAATGATGAAGGTTTGCTTTTGACGAGGCTTAGTCGTCCTAGAGGGGGTGAATAGGGTGATGAGAAAATTTGAATAATAAATGGAAGATTAAAATTTAACACAAACTTTAAGACTGTCTCGAGTCTAGATTGGACTCGGAAAAGTATGAACTCGGATTTTACGTGGACACCCTCCCGGGCCGGAAAACCACAGCCAGTGCTAATCCAAGCACCAAGGCAAATCCACTATTTTGAATCCACAAAACACGGTAGAAAGACTTCACCAAAATTACTCCCTTAGACAATTCCTTACAAAGTTTTCCTAGACTTAGAAGTTCCCTGATCCGATCTAGTATTTCCTAACCGAGGTAACCTTTACAGGTAGGGACAACCGAGCTGAGATAACCCTTATAGCTCAGTCAAAGTATCTTACTCGGATAGTAAGAATGAAAGTTTGTGACTGATTACAAGACCTTAGAACTCGGAAAGATGTTTAGTACATAGTTGGAGTTGTAAGAAGAAGATTGAGTATGAATATAAAGACTTTTGCTTAAGTATGTGTATTGACAATTGATTTCAAGCAATGGGTTCAAGCAATCTTCAACTCTTGTGAATTGGTTTCTATTTATAGATGACCAAGCAGATTAGCCGTTGTGACTAACTTCGATTAGAAGTTCTCTCGTGATCGTTGTAACGATTCTTCCGAGTTGCTCGTAAAAGATCCGTTGAGATGTGATCGTTGTGCAACAACTCTTTACTCCTTAGGATGTCCCAATCCACCGGTGGTGTCCGAAAAGTAAGTTGGAAACCACCGTTGCGCTTAGTGTTGATGATTTCTAGTTTTGGAAATAGACAACCCCGACACAATGTTTGGGCGACCTTGGTCGAAGTAGAAAAAGCCTTGTCCGCTTGTGATTTGACATCTTGAAGCTGGTTACTTTTGTAATTCAAAAGTAGGATAACCTCGTTTAGATAACTTACAAAAGTAAATCAATTTTGGTTCTCAAACTATAAAATACTTTGGTCCAAGATTAAACACAGATAATAATTTAATTAAGATAATTAAGTGCATAATTATCTAAGTCCTGGAAGAATGGAATTTTCCGAGTCTAATATTCATTATACTCAAATTCCTTCTTAGGGAAAGATCAAGTTGGATAAAGATATCGAGTAAGAATACTTGATCTAGACAAATATATTTCAAACAAAACATGCTAACTTAAGGACATGAATTAACACCGTAATTCACTTGAACTTAGAATATGAAGTCAGACTTGAGTTTAAACGTGTTAGAGCGAAATGTTTGAACATGTGATAAATCTAACTATTGTCCGAGTGACTCGGAACTATAAGTGTGAAATGATGAGTAAGAGTATGCTTTCGAGTCGATCGGAATCAAATGAAAACATATGTAATAGTTTACGTAACACTCGGAAAAGGTTCTATATCACTCAGAAAAGTTTCTATAGCCCTTAGAATGACTTGAAATCAAAACTTACAAGAGATGAGGTTTATACCTGATTCCTTGATAGCACTCGAAATGTTATACATGCAAATTCTAAGTCTTCAATCTCCCCTTTTTGATGAAAGGCATTCCATACTTAAATAGAAACTTTGTTAGTGTTATAGACTTGATTTTTCATTCTTTCTCAAAGAATATGTCGGAGTATAGAGATAGAATCGCATAAAATATCTAGAGTGATTCAAACTTTAGAATATATCGGAGCAATTAAGCTTAGAGTGCGTCGAGCTAAAAACTAAAATATCGCATAGAAATGAAGTGAATTGAGCTTAGAGTATTGCTTATCAAAACAAGCTGAGTTGATAGATCGATGCAAAAAAAAATGTAACTGAGTTGATATATTAGGGCAAGATGAACTCGAAAAGGACATTGAAACGCAGAAAGCAATTACATTGAGAGATAAATAAGCTCAAAATAGAAACTTCATTAATATTCACATAGACAGAATATGTACATAAAAGGGTGAGAGAAAAACTCCCCTAAACAAGACAACAAATTTTTCTAACTATTCTCCCCTTACCTTTTAGAAAAAACAAAAAGAGGAAGAATGTATCAAGAAGATATAATTTGTTTGTCCGGACGACAAAAAAAATTTTAAGAAGATGGAGAGGGGTAGTATGAGTCGAGGTGGATGGACGAGTAGTGCGCCTTCACTAATAAGAGCAGGATGATGTTGAGGAACGAGGCGGGGCAAGCACCGGGATCTCCGGAATGGGCTCAACTCCGAGTGGCTGACCCGGAACTAGGTCGTCTAGAGGTTCATCCTCTTGGAACTCAACCGAGGGAGGTGCTTGCTCAGGCTGGACAACTGCCGACCGACCTTTTTCAGCGAGGTCTTCCGACACACTCGGACTCACTGTCTAAGCTTATCGGTTCCGGCCGGAGGGCGGGAGCACCTTGTCCCTCTACTTCTTCAGCTCCTTCTTCTTCCTTTTCTTCTCCTTCCTTTTCCCCTTCCTCCTTTTCCTCAAAAGGAGCTGCCTCAGCCATGCAGTCTCTTCATCTTCTTCTTCTTCCTTCCCGGAGGGGATTTGGTTAGGCTCGAGGATTCCTTGGATGTATCCGAGTTGCCCGGGTCCTGAGCGGCTTTTGAGCGCCTTTCTTGGAGGAGCTCAAGCATCTCCTTCTGCTCCTTGACAATGGCCTTCATCTCAAGAAGCACATCTTGATGCTCTTTGATTTGGGACTGAGCAGTCTTTTGATTGATGGTCATTGATTATAGGACAATCTTGAATGACCGGAGTGTCTCCTTGTGTTTAGTGGACACAAAGGAGATCTTGTCCATGATTGCAGTGGACAAGGCAAAAGAAAGGACTCGAGAAACACCTGAAGTGGAGGCACCACCAGGTGGAGGAGGTAGAGAAAGAGGGGCTTGAGTCCGAGTCCGAGGCGGAGATGGTGGCCTCGGTTATGAGCTATAGACCCGGACACCCGGTTGGATTTCCTGGTATCCATACCCAAGGAGTTCTTTTCGCCAACAACAATGGCGAGCCTCAAAACCGCGTTTGGATCCGAGGGGAGGTGAACTCGAATTGTTTGAAAATAAAAGTGAGAAGGGCCCCGAAAGGAAGCGGGGTAGATTTTTAGTCCGACTTGGCACAGCGGCCAGCTGCTTGATTATGGCTGGAAAGAGGTCTACTTAGTAGCCCTCGAGAATGTCAAAGAGAGCTTTGAGATGTTTGGAGTTAGGATTTTCTTTGCTTGAATGCTAAGAGAAGAAAGTTCTCATCGATAAGAAACACGTAAGATGGGCTTCGACTTTAGTTGAGTCACCGAAAAGTTTTTGAGTGACTCGAGAAATTCTTTTACGTACTTCTCAAAGAATTCATCAAGTAACCTCATTAAAAGGTATAGGGTTGCTGTTGAGGAAAAGAGAAGATACATTGAAAAGACGGTGGAGGAGAGAGACGTTGGTACGATAACAACATCTTGAACTTTGGAGGTGAGGATACCCTCGGAGCTAGAGAAGTTTGAGTAGAACTCGAAACGATTTACGGGTAGATGAACTCGCTAAAACAGATAAAATTGTAAATCCCTGTTGTCTTGATGTTATTCAACCATGAAAACTTGGTGGTTGGGAAGAATTTGTCATCCAATGTTAGGTGTTGGGTGACAATGATTTTAGAGGGGTTGGAAGGACCCTCTTGGCTTTTTGTACGAGGTTTCTTGGTTGCGGAACCAAGAAAGTGCAGGTGGGAACCTCTTTTCAGTATGTTTGAGTGTGAAAAGAGAGAAAAGATGAACTTTAAGAGAGAGAGAGAGAGTATAGAAGGTAGCTCGAAAAGAGAGAGAGCGAGAAGAGAGTGAAAAGAGAATAAAAGAGTAGAGAGAGAGCCGACAACAATAAGTGCTTACTTGAGATAACCTTCACTTAGCTTCGGAGGGACGATTCGTTCTTCGTAAATAGTGAACTTGCTCGAGATGTAGTAAGCGAGAGAGAGAGAGAAAGTATGTAGAGAGTAAAGTAGCGAAATGAAGGAAAAAGGATGCTATTTATAGAGAAAGAATTTTCCCTCGGTGTTCGTTCGATCCAACTCTCCAACGGTCGCCTCAAACCGGTGTGATTGTTCTGCTCTCCAACAGTTAGAATTCTAGCAATTGTCCGCCAACGGCTAGTTCTCCGATCGATGCGCGCGAGAGAGAGAGGGAGAAAAAGAGAGATTTTAAAAGAAATTTCGAAACTCTTCATTGATCTAGAGATAATTTCGAAGTTTGATGTCCATTTTTCTCAAAATCCGAGTCCGACTCAGTAAAGTTTCGAGTGACTAAGAAACCGCAAACAAGCAATAACTCATAGCTCAATATCACCGGCTCAATTGAACTAATTGTCATTAAAGCATAAAAACGGAACATTTAACACATAATCATGTAAAGTAATTCCACTCGAAAGGCATATACTTATGCATTAATCATGTCATGCTCATTCCTAATAAAGCAAAACTAATCCTCACTAAGTGGCTTAGTAAAGATATCAACTAATTGAAGTTTGGTAGGAATGAAATCAAGTACAATATCACCTTTCTCGTAATGGTCTCTTAGAAAATGATACGAGACCTCAACATGCTTTGTTTTTGAGTGCTTGAACCGGATTCTTAGTGATGCTCGATTGCACTTTGGTTGTCACACTTGATTGGAATTGATTTGAATGTAAGTCCAAGATCTCTCAAGTGTTGCTTTATCCATAAAATCTGAGCACAAAGCATGTTTCGATTGCAATGTATTCAGCTTCAGCAGTTGATAGTGAAGACTCGGATTTTACATATATATCATCCGACTACCATCAAAGAATCAGGTATAAGACTTCAGCTCTCATAAGGTTTTGATTTCAAGTCATTCTGTGTGCCGTCATTGCATCGAGAGATCCAGCGTGGAGATCCGGATCAGCAAGGTGGGACAACCTAAGGGCCATATTTCAGCCTTCAAACGGTTATATTTATTTTTGTTTTATTTGCTATCCGTACTCGTGGTTTAAGAGATGTAACCACTTTAATTTCCTCCCCAACCGATGTAATTTGTTATTTCCGCTTTTCTTTCTTTTATCGCTTTCTTTATCGCTTTTCGTGTCATTTTCCTTGTTATGTTTTAGTTGCTTTAATTTTGTTTTGCATGTTGTATGCTTGTTTTCTTACATCTTTATTAATACACTACTCGAACTAGTAATGGTCATCTTCGGACGGGCGGAAGGAAGGGATTTATACATACGTTTCGTACTCCTATGGAGTTAATTTTTAATCTTTTTTGGTCTTAGTTTTTCCTATACTAAGATCGAAGGAGCAAGTCTTATTTTTGGTGTTTTTATTAGTTATTTCCTTCTTAAAAACTAACTGGCCACTCCCTTATTTTATGTTTTGTTCTTCGCAAAATCGCATGTCGGTGTTTTACGGTTGCAGGAAAGATTATATTAGGTTCTAGATCTGCCCACTGGGCGGAGATCGAGGATGGTTTTACTAGCCACAGCCTTTGGCCGGTGCTCGCCTTCTCCATGTGCGAGGCTATAGCCAGCACCGTGGGGCAGCGGTGGTGGCTTCGGTCCACACCGGTGTTTTCACACAAATCTAGCCCTAAAGCCCCCATAACAGAATCATAAGCCTAATATTATTTGGTCCTTAATTAGAAAATAAGATCCCGAGACTTCTAAAATAATTGCTAAAATAAAATGATGAATAAAATCGCTAATCAAATCTGATTTAATTTATTTCAAATTGATTTAATTGAATTCAGAAATCTTAATAAAAGGTTCATCCCCACATTTCAAAATTGACTTTCTAAAATTATCTTCAAAAGTAATCTTAAAAAGAGACCTGCCACGAGTGGGGAAGCTCAGCGAGGGCTCCGGCCGGCCGTGGTTCTTACACAACCCTAAGTCATTTGTGACCTACGTCTCTCCCTATAAATAAAGAGCCTTGGCTCTCATTCTCATACTCAGCGTTCTAATGTTGCAGAAAGCTAATAAGAGTATTCATACCTTATCATTACTTTGCTGAAAAGCATACTAAAATATTCCTCTTTACTAAACAACGCCATTGAATTTGTGTAAAGAGCTAAAGAATACTCAGTTATTATGATCTCTCGGGCATTTATTCAATCGATCCTTCCTACTCCCTACAAATTCACCTTTTTAAAACTCAACCAAAAACAAGCACTTTTCTTTGAATTATCGTCGTTGCATGAAGAGGTCCGAGTGTAGAGATCCATATCAACAAGGTGGGACAACCCGAGGGCCATCATTCAGCCTTCAAACGGTTATTTAATTTATGTTTTATTTATTGCTTTCTGTATTGTGGATCAAAGAGATGTAATCATTTTTTAATTCCTCCCCGCTCGATGTAATCTTTTAGTTTTCTGTTTTTTCTTTCTTTATCGCTTTCTTTACTTTTTTTTTTTTTATTGCTATCCTTTAATTTTGTTTGGTTGCTTTTATTATCGTTTAGCATGTTAAATGTTTGTGTTTAGCACATTCTTTTAGTATACTACTCAAACTACGAATGGTTGTCTTCGGACGGGCGGAATGGAAGGGTTTTCCCTACATTTCGTACCCTCGCCCCGAATCGATTCTCGATTCAAAAATCGATGGAGTCAATTTTAGCCTTTTTTGGTCTTAGTCTTCCCATAATAAGATCGGAAAAACAAATCATTATTGTTTGTTTTTGTTAGTTTTTCTTTCCTAAAAACTTACTCGGTGACTCCTTTTCACTTATTTTTTCTAGAATTGCATCTCGGTTATTTTCCGATTGTAGGGCTAATAAAAAGAAATATGACTGTCTCAACCTAGGCCCCTAATCTCGGTGTAAAAAGAAATATGACCACCGAGTGTAGGTTGCCGCCGAGGCTTGGGTCCAAACAAGTGTTTTTACATCGGTCTGTCCCTAAAGCCTCACGATAGAACCCTAATTTCTAGTTATTTTATTCTTTAATTAGGAAATAATATCCCGGGAATTCTTGAAAAGAATTTATAAAATAAAGTAGTTAATAAAATGCCAATCAATTCAATTTGACTCGAATCCATTTGACTTAATAAAATTCGGAACTCTTAATAAGAGATCAATCCCCACTTTCAAAAATTCATCTTTCAAAACTCGAAAATCATTTTCCACCCTCATCTTTCAAAAACACCTACGCTAAGGCAATCGGTGGGGAAGCTCAATTAGCGGGTCCACCGACTAGTCGTATGATTTTGATCAAGCGTTTTATAGTGGGCCTTATAATGAGGCCTCACACAACCAACTTGGGACTATGGAGCTAGTTCTTCCCACATGGTGAAAAATAGGCGAGCTTCAACGTCGATTGCAGAGGACATGGGCAAGTATCTCTTAGAGGATGCCGACAACAACAACGATGAAGATTATTGAATAACCACTTGTGGGGTGGTTTTGTTATTATTTATGTATTTTGTATTTTGATTAGACTTTATCCAAGGAGATGGATGCAAAACTCGATTTAGAAAGAATTCTTGATTTATATGATGAAGCAAAACAATAACACTCGGCCCCATTCCCCCAAAATAAGATAATTAAAAAGAGAAATAGAAATAATAAGTAAAAAGCATGGTCCTCGAGTAACTAGGCTGAAAGCAAGAAAGAAAACAAGCTGAAAACAATAAGAAGGCAAAAGTACGGGCGTTGACCATGAGGCGGGGCTAGCAAATCGGTCAACAAAACCGGTGCTAGTCAATAGGCCGGTCCAAAAGGATTTGACGTGAGCGGCTGTAGCAAAGAAAAAGAGTAAAGAAAGCAAGAAAGAAAAGTGAAAAGAAAAGCGATAAAAATAAATTACAATAGGCGGGAGGAATTAAAATCGATTACGTCCTTGAATCCACAATACGTAAAGCGATAGAAAGGCAATAACTTAAATAAACTATTAAAGACCACAAAGGAATTGACCGCCCTTAGGTTATTCCACCTGCTGATCTTAATCTCGAACTAGATATAAATCGTGAAGGTGGATGAACAAGTACTCGAAAAGGGGTCGTCTCGTGAATTTAGTAGAATAGTGTAAGGAAATGATGAGAGTGTTTAGTGGAGTGATGATTAGTTGAAATAAGCCATGAGATAAGAATACCAAATAGCATTAACTAGCTCTAAGCCTAAATTCAGCGGTGCGTAGCTAGAGTATTGATTTTATAAGTTTTTAGGATTAAAACGCGACAACATAAGGCATAGGAATGGCCATCCTCCAAATGAGGACTAAAGCTCTCTATTTATAGAGAAACTTTTAGGTCATAAAATGACCTAAAAAGCATGTAGCTAGTTGTCCAAAATGCATAACCATAATGGCGAGAAAATCGAAAAAATCGGATAAAATCGGCTTGAACCAGAATCCCCTTGGAAGGGCTGATGATCACGACACCGGCCTCAAAATGGCATGTTTGGAAAAACAATCGTTCCGTGCTTCAACTGGTCTTTAAAGCAAAACGCAACACTTTGGTGAAAAATCCCCGAGCGGACGGCCGTGTATGGTGTCATTTGGTGTAGTTGGCTTCCATGTCTTAGTTGGATGCTTGGATCAAAACGTAGCACTTTGGCGAAAAATCCGTGAAGCGCGGCGCTGGCCTATATGACATTATATGGACATGTTAAGCTCGGTGCTATGCTGGAATGTTGAAGACAAAACGCTGCGTTTAGCGAGGAGCAAGGCCTTGTGCACGACGCCGCCTAACGTTGACCTACGAGTGTTAACCGAGCTTGGACCTGCCATAAGAAGATGGGTTTGTGGGCGAGCCCAAAGCAAAGAAAGTTGATTTTTGGTGCTAAGGGGTTTTTGTGGTTTACTATCTTCCGTCACGCTAATAAGACTCCGACCATGATCTAAATCTACAAACAAGATTGGGATTTCATCGGTGGGTTAACAAAATAAAATAATAGAAATAAAGGAGATTAGAGTGACACGTTTTCGGTGTCTATAGAGGTGAATGCGATCGACGATTTCGTAGGCATCCCCTTATTGTTGAAGGTAGGAACAAGAGACATTTCGAAAACCCTTCACCTGCACTGGAATGTGGTGTCGATTACCGGTGGCTGCGAATTAATAGGAATTTGCCCATGCGGGATGCTTCAAAGTTTTCTAAAGTTTACATTTTTATGTGTAGATTTGGTTAGTTGAACATTTTGGGCTGGTACGAGAACATGCTAAGGTCAATCGAGCACTGGTGACACAATTCATCCAACGGTAGCGCCTTCCAATATGGACGGATTGAGCTGCATCTTGGGAGGCTTTATTGAGTGTAGGTCGTCCTATAACATGGTGTATAAAGAACTAGAGGGTGTCTAATTTAAGACACAGATTGCATGGTACCCGTATGTACAATTATTAGGGTTTAAAATTAGTACGTACTCGTTCCCAAACCATGTGATGTGGCAAACGCGTCAAATTCAAGACATACCCTATCAAGATTTTATCATTCCCGCTTTTTTAATGTTCTGATTGGCGTTAGGTGGGTGTAGTCTTGGAGCGCGTGCTGGATGAACTCTGTCGTGGTTGCTAAAGCCTACAAACAAGCGACAAGTAACTCGTCTCCGTATTTTATCTTGAATGGATAAATGAGTTTGACCCCAAGAAGCCTAAGATACCGAGGGCTCGAGAACGTGACCAAAGGAGGAATGCTGCTATTGTTGCACCCTTGCAGATCCATGAAGTGGCCTCCCAAGCTAAGGAATGGGCCCGCGAAGAGAAACAGAGGACAAAGAGGAAGAGGAGAGAAGGGTTTGCAAGATCGAAGAATCGAAGAAGCGAACCCAAGGAGACGTAGTTGAGTCAAGCAGACTTAAAGGGGAAGAAAGTAAAAATGGATTAGGGCATAGAATTAGGAAGAAATAATTTTAGGAGATTTCTTTTGCTTCTTTAGAACTTATTTTAATTTCCGGGTTTTATGCTTCTTATTCCCATTTTTAGTTATGTACACGGGTAAGTAGTAGGCTTATCCCTTACTATCAATAAAGTAAATGCAAGTTTTGTGCTCACTTTTATGCTTTATTATTATTTTGTTTTACTCGCTCACTTAAAATAGCAATTACCAGTAATGCATTGCGTAAAATGGGTTATCGTGAAAAATGACCAAATATGGGAAAAGAGATATTGGTCGATCGACTAGCCTGGCCATCTCGTTGTTGATCGAATGTTTCGGATGATCTAAATCTACAAACAAGATTGGGATTTCATCAGTGGGTTAACAAAATAAAATAATAGAAATAAAGGAGATAAGAGTGACACGTTTTCGGTGTCTATAGTTAGCCCCACTTTGGCCGAGTTTGAAAAACGAAGGGTTAACATAAACAATAAAGGATATTTATATCGGTTTTAGGCATTGCTTCGAATGCTGACTGATTTGTAGTGTTTGGAATTGGTTGACATTGAACCTGAATTCGAAAAGGGGCCTGGACTTGATTGTGATTTCTGCATTCTAAAGTCCGGTAAAATGGTCCATAGCTTGGCTTGATCAAAATCCTAAAGCTCGGTGGTTTCTGCCGAAGCTTTGATGGTCTCTTATTTTAAGCTTGGCTTAATAATTAATTGTGTTGTATTAGCATACTCATTAGTGGATAATCAGATTCATAAAAGTGCAATATTTTACCCGAATAATTTAGTCGAAAGTATACTAAGGATTAGATTTGATAAAGTTGAAATTGTGGGTCCAAAGATCCACTTTCATGCATAATGCTCGAGAAGACCACTTCCCACGCCTGATGGGATTTTACCAACCTAGCCCCCGACCTATACATGCAAAGCTACCGCAGGTCAGGCCTTGTATCGGCGCATGCTCCTTTCTTCCATGCTTGGTCTCCTCTTGGTTTTTTTAAATTTTGTCTCATGCTCTTGTCGAGCTGGTCGAACTTTGTCTATAAAAGGGGGACTCGGTGTGTTCATTTTACGCAGCGCACTTATTCCTCTCTTCGCTTCTTTTTGCTTGCTCTAACTTTGTGCTAGCTTGCTCACACTTGTCTTGAGAAAACTAGCTTGGTTTTCTTAAAAACTTCTTCAAAAATATCTAGAAGGTGTGCCCACCCCTTAAGGAGAATAAGAGACGAGAGCCTAATCCATGACAACTCTTTGGAGCAGGAGTGGCATGCTCATCATGAGTGGAACCCTAACGACCTCTTCGTTGAGGCCGAGAGCCATGTCTCATCTCTCGCCATCTCTACCTCGATAAGCTTATTGGCTTAAGTTTCTTCCTTTATGTGTTAAAATATTATCTTCAACTCAAATCTTGTTGGATTTCCATTTTGTAGAAGGGCACCATTCGGAGTAGCGAGTGCCATTGGTAAATTCATCAAGACCTTCAAGGAGCGGAACTAACCCTCGGAGCAAATTTGACCCTCTCTTTCTTACTTTGAGTCATTTGTGTGACCGAAAAGAGTGTGACCCTACCTGAGCCATTAGTGAGCGGTTTTGGGATACCACCAATGCTTTTTATCTCCCATTCGGGAAATGACCATCACTCCTCTTGACTGTGTCATTCTTTCGAGCTTGGGCTTCTTAGGGGAACCCCTAGTTTATAATCGACATTTAAAAAACAATAATGACAATTTGCGGATCATGTCTTAGATCCCATAGCTAGCCGGTTTCCTCGGGCCAACTACTTGAAATACTCCTTTATTTTTGAGGTCTTTCAGAACATTGAGTTGTGGGCTCAACACAATCCTCAACAACAAGTCCGGATAGTGATAGCCCTCATGTTAAGCACATCCATCTTTTTAGACCAAGCTTCCAAAGTACACGTCCACTATGTGGTGAGTTTGGTGGACTTAAACAAAATTAAAGACCTCAATTGGGGTGTGCCTACCTATACTTGTCTCATAAGAGGTTTATGTTCGGGCTAGGCACACAATGGCTGAAAAAGACCTGTTGAATTACATTCTTTTATGTAGCTTACGGAGGGTTGTCGAGGTCTCCTCGTCCTTCTCCAAAATATTTTATCTTTCAGGGATAAGAATCTTACTTGCATTGCAAACTTACAACTGTGGTTGTATGAGTACTTTCCCCAACTTTCACTCGATTAAAGAAACCATCCTTCTTTTCCAGCCTCGGTAGCATGGGCTAAAGTCCATCTTCAACAATGAAAAGTGCATGAAATTTCCTATTTGAGGTCCGCCCTCAATAACGTTGCCACGATATGCCGCTTTTATGTTTTAAATTTTGAGCTAGAATGGCCCGAAAAGTTTTTCTATTTTCAGCCAAATTTTCAGTCCCGACCCACGGTCTATGGTGGGCCGGTGGCCATAGGGTCGGTGTGGTTGGCGCCAGCCAAATGGTTAGGCTTGGCTGCCTAATTTTGCTAGTTTTGGTTTCTCGATTCATAAGTCCTGTTCTTACAGGCCAAATTTCACCCCTAGACCTCAACTCAGCCTTCTTCCAAGCCTTGGTGCAACTGTGGAAGTTGAGTGAAAGGCGAATTTCATTTGAGGGTCCGTTTTGCTTTGGTTGGTACCTTGGTCAACAGATTATGCCACAAAGTTGTTACAATATGTGGCCTCCTTTTGTTCCCCAAGATCCTCCAGGGACGATGTTCTACTTCGTTGCATAACTCAAGAGGAGCAAGAAGAAGTTATAATTGGGTATCTCTATACTCATTTCTTGGATATGGATTTGTCCTATGTTCAATATTTGGGTCGAATCATGATGTGATTGGTAAGTCCCCATCTTCATTTTGTCCGATTAAATTTCTGGTGTGGATATTAACTTTATCTCTATAACTTCTTCCGGGCGAATGATACATTCCGAGTCTTGAGGTCGATGTATCCTAACCCTAAGAACTCCGAAATTCTTGAGCTCGGATATGTGGGGCATCCGCTCCCAAAAACTGGAAAGGGGTAAGAGTATTATGCTCTTTTACTTTTAGTTTAATGCTAAAAGCGTCTTGCTAACAAAATGAATTTGTAGTAGGATCGGGAACAATCTCGAAACGTATCCATCGAATTCCAATCTGCCATCAAAACTTTCAAAGACTTGTTCACCGGTCGAGGCGTTCGAACGTTTCGGACGTTCCGAACGTTTCGAACGTTCCGAACGTTTCGAACGTTTCGGTGAGCTTAGTTAGTAAAAATGCTAACTCATAGCTCTTAGTATATGTGCTAATCACTCCTTCTTTCCGTAGGATCGTTGATCTAAGTCTCCTGCATCGGCAAGATTCCTTGGTAGCTCCGAGGCTCAAACTCAAAATACTAGTCAACAAAGGTCGTCCAAGTAGCACTACTGCAATCGGTTTTTCACCTCATCTCTCTCGGTGCTCTCATAGGTGCAAGTGCTTCGAGGCGGGGCCAAGTACTGCTGCAACCGGCCCTAGTTCTTATAACACTAAGCCTAACTCTTCCAAGCACCAAGCATGGACGTCATGCCTTTGCAAGCGCTTGAACCTTATGGCAATTTGTATGATTTTCATCGGATTTCGTACAATGGGCCTTATCATGAGGTCTCTCAACTCGACTTGGGATGGCGGGGCCAATTCTTCGAAGCTATTAGGGATAGACGAGTTTCAACATCGATCTTGGAGGATTTTGGCAATTATATATTCGATGATATTGTCGACTGATGAAGATTGAATAACCTCTTATAGAGTGCTTAATTAGTGTTAATATTAATTTACTTTTGACTTTATGTAATTAGATGAATGCAAAGACTCACTATAAAAAAAAAAAACTTTTACCAACATAGTGATATCTCGTTGGTATAGACAAGTGTAAATGTTAGTAAAAGGTTTTACCAACGAGATAATTATCTCGTCACTAAATTGTTGGTGAAAAATATGATGGTAAAAGTTTGACAGATAAAAGCTCCTGTCGGAATTGCGGGCCAATACCCCAAGATACGTTATGTTGGCAATGTAAAGTTTTCACCAACAGATGGTGATTGTTGCTATTAATGCATGTTTACCAACAAAAATATCTATTAGAGTTGTGTTTCTAGAGGCTACATGTTTTCTTACATTTAAATATATGTTGGTGAAAATGTTTCTCGCTAGTAGCAAATGTTTCTAGCAACTACGTATTTCCCAAAATTAAATATCTCGTTAGTAAATATATTCTCCGTCAATAGCAATTATATTATTATCCCGTGCTGATTTACAATTCACATATTTGTAATAGTAAATAAATCACACAAGTTAGTTTAACATAATAACATAAACCTAACACGAGCAAAATAAAACAAAACTCATTATCTATATATAAAAAGAGTTCAAATATTCAAATCATTATAATTAGTATGGGCTAAAAAGTTTAACTCAATATTCGATTCATTATGATTAGTATGTACAAATACTTTTACTAAGTCAAAATAAAAACTCATAGTTAATAGTTAATCCATATTATGTCGAAGTTGTCGTCTTGTTCACCATTTTCATCTTCTTAGGGGTTATCTTTTTCATCTTCATAGTTGTTTGGATTGTCACCCTCAAGCATCATCCTCAATGTAAGTCAAGCGATCATTATACATTCCCTAAAAATAACAAAATGAATTAATAAGATCTATGCATACTAGCAAATTGAATTCACTACTACAGGAACAACTTTTAACTACGGTTAAAAACGACATTTAACGATGGTAAACAAAGGCCGTATATTTGGGTGTTGTTGTATGTAGCATTTTTTACTACTGTTCAACAACCGTCGTAATAAGTCACCTGTGACGACGGTTTTCACCAAAAACTGTTGTTAGAGGTACCTATATAACAACAGTTTTCCAAAGAGAACCATCATCATATATTTACATATAACGACGGTTCTCTTTAACAAACCGTCGTCATAGGTCCGGCTCGGAATGCCAAATTTGTTCAAACTTATGACGACGGTTCTAATGTAAGAACCATCGTAATAGGTCTTAATTATTTTTAAATAGTTTTTTTTGTTTTTTCCTTCCCCATGTACAAAATACATCACAACCGACATAACAACAAACTAGCAGCCTCAAATTTCAAACATAAATATAAGAATTTCCAATAAAATAATAATTTCCAACTTACTACAACCATAACAAAGTTCCGTGTGAACAATTTCGCAACACAGTTCCATATTTCACATTTAAAGTTTAAGCAAAGAATACATTATAGTTGCTTGTTTGGAGTTGTTGTAGAGGTAGCCTAGAGAACATAATTACATTATATTTGAACTCCAAACAAGCAATATAGTCATAAAAATATAATACCACATGTCTCTTCTTGAAAAATTAAGGAACACAAACAAGACATCTTACCAAGTAATGTCTACATCCTTTGTCATTGTCCCAAAGTGATGCTCCTCATGTACTTCCTTAGTTTGGAGTTTGTGTAGGGAGTAGACTGGACAATAAGCGGCAAGTGATGAGATTAGCTTATTGGATGGTATGCTCTTATTTTGTTTATTAGAGTTCGTGCAGGGGTAGAGGTTATTCTACAACATAAAAGCCGAGGAAAGTATTAAGCGGGAAGTGAGATTAGCAAACAAAACCGAGAAAAGTATTAAGTGTTAAGCAACAATTATTCACAAGAAACAATACAAGAAACACTAACTCGAATGATGTCCCTCATCAAATGATGATCTTCTACCCTTCTAATTGGACAGCTTAGTCCTTATTTTTATCCTCATCGAACAAAATCATCTCGTTTACATGAATACTACAAGTTAAAAATGATGACAAGCACGCTATAGTTTCTAAAACAAGCAACAATATTGAATATCATCCGAATAAAATTAATGTTCTTACCGAGTTGATATAATTATATGGTTTATGCCTTTTTTTCCCCTCTTTTAGACTTATCTTTAATATATAGGCCCTCTTAATGGTCAACCCTTAAATATGGTTCTTCAAAATTGGGATCCTCATTTTCGACAAGCATTCCCAAGGAGAAGGGTGGGGTCTCCTCAACAAACTCACACACATCTTCACCATCCCCACCAGCAACGTGCCACTTCCCTTGAAGAACAATAGACCACTTAACATTGGTCGGGTCCTTAACGTAGAACACTTGTCTTACTTGGGATGCCATAACGAATTGATCCCCTTTAGGTCCTTTCTTTGTGAGATCGACCATTGTGAATCCCATCTCATTAACTCGGACACCATTGTTATGGCTAGCCCATTATGGGCCCATGAAAGTCAACATAGTTGAGCTCCCATATATTCTCAATGACATCGTAATATACCATTTTAGGTACAACAGAATTTTTGTCCTTAGAGCTGGACACATGAAGTGAATGAGCCTCCAATGGGACCCCACTATTTTGCGAGTTGCTCCTATTGTCCTGGCTTTTTGTGTGGAAAGAGTATCCATTGATGTCACACCCACGGTAAAATATGAATTCCAACCGTGGCCCTCTAACTAAGCCGACTAATGTTTGCGAGATATGTTCTCGTGATTCTTCCAATTGGCTAGTGATCACTGTATCTCTAAACCAGTTGACAAATGTACGATTATGATGAGTTAGTACCCACGTGTCATATTTTTCCTGCGATCTGTCTCCTTCGAGGGATTTTTGCTCATCAATGAATGATCGCACTTCATCGTTGTTTTGTAGAATATAAAGATGTGCTTGATCCCTTATATCCCAACCGATTGTTAGAACCGTCGGCCCTAGTTTTCCCTACCCACCGATCTTCCCCATAAATTGATGTTTGGGAATACCAAGTTCTTCCATTTGGAGGTAATATTCACGTAAGAACTCGACACACTCCTCGCTTGTGTATGCCTCAACAATGCACGCTTCCGGTTGATATCGATTTCTAATGTACCCTTTGAGAATTTTCATGAAACGTTCAAAAGGGTACATCCATTGGTAAAAATTGGGCCACGAGAATCGCACTAGACAACAAGGTGCACGATGACATCAAAAAAGAAGGTGGGAAGTACATCTCAAGTTGGCACAACGTAACGATCACGCCACACCGAAGATCATCAAAGTTCTCCAAATCAACGACTTTGCTGCATATGGCATTGAAGAAGAAGCAAAGTCTTGTGATCACATGTATGACATGTTTCGTCACGGCTCGTATAGCAAGTGTCGGTATTTGTTGCATCAAAGCATGACAATCGTGAGATTTAAGACCGATTAGTCAATAATCGGACATCGAAATGAGTCTACCGATGTTTGAAGAATATCCCTATGGCACTTTGAGTTTCTTCAAGGTCTCACACAAACGTTGTTTTTCCCTTCTACTCAATGTGTAAGACACCGAGAGGCAAATATGTTCTCTTCCCCTTTGGTTGTGGTGATAATTCCTCCCGTATTCCCATTTCACACATATCGAGTCATGCTTTCTCTCCGTGCTTGGTCTTCGCTGGTATGTTTAGAAGAGTTCCAATGAGACTTTCATAGATGTTTTTCTCCATATGCACTATATCAAGACAATCTCTCACATACAACTCTTTCCAATATGGAAGATCAAAAATATTGGTCACTTTTTGTACACATCATTTTTGGATTGATGTCAGTATGGCTTGTCGAACTCCACATCAAGATCCTTCACTTGCTCATATATTTGATGTCCTGTTAATGGAGTTGGAACAAAATCCATCTCGGCTTTACCATTTAAAGCCTTTTTTTTCTTATGATATTGATGGGAAAAAGGAAAAAACTTTCCGTGTCCGAGATAGGTCGTCTTTTTCCATGCTTGAGTTGATAGGAGCAAGTACCCTCTACACAAATAGGGCATGCCTTGTGTCCTTTGATGGTGTATCCGGACAAGTTTTCATACGCGGTGAAGTCATTGATTATGGTGAAGATCATAGCTCGCAATGTAAATTGCTCTTGATGGTATGCATCGTAAACCGATACACCTTCATCTCACATAAGCTTAAAATCTGCAACAAGAGGTGCCAAGTAAACATTTATATCATTTCCCGACTGTTTAGGCCTAGAAATGAGCATTGACAACATAATTTACTTGTGCTTCATACACAATGACGACAGTAGGTTGTAGATAACCAAAAGAACGGGGTCAACAACCGTGCTTGCTACTTAGGTCATCGTGGGGGTTTATTCCGTCCGTACAAAGACCCGGACATCAATTACATACTTCCCTACCAAATTTCGGGAACAGTGAATCGATCTTCTTCCATTGAGGAGAATCGACAGGGTGACGTATCTTTTCATCACGGACTCCTCCGTTGCCATGCCACGTCAAATTCTCCGCATTAGTTGCACTTGAAAAAGGCGCTTAAACCTCCGTATTATTGGCAAGTACCATAACACCTTTGCGGGAGGTCCCTCAACACTCTCTTCATAGATGTTTTTTCATTTTGTATCGAGGTACACCACACTTAGGTGTCTTTGTACATTTTTTTCGGTACAATATGCAATCGTTGAGGCGGGCATGTATCTTCTTATACCCCATGCCCATAGGACACAACATTTTCTTCACCTCATATGTATGGTTGGGAAGGACATTACCTTCTTGGGGTATATCTTTTAGCATATCCAACAAGAAAGGATAAAGATTCATACTCGTAATAACGAGAAAAACGACGACAACAATGAACGACAAAACCAAGGGCAACAATGAGGGAGGAAAACAACGGTGACAATGGCGACACACATAACCAATACTACGACAGCTACAAGAAAGAGGAGAGACGATGAGTGAGTGAAAACGAAAATTAAACAACAAGAGCAACAACGACGCCGATTATTACCGGCGACTCGAGTAGATCTACATCTAAGTTGTGGACGAAAGTGAACAGTGGAGAGCAACAGATAATAGGTTTTTTCAACAAGGCCAAGAGTAGATAGTAGATAAAGTGGGTGTGGAAATGGCAGTTATGTTCTCGTGTTTCTTAGATTTGTTCTTAAAGTCATCGGACGACGGTTCGTTCATAGAACCGTCGTCATATATTGCATAAGACGACGATTCAAAGAAACTAACCGTCATCCAAAAATAACCAGCATATATGACGACGGTTCTAATGTAAGAACCATCGTCATATGTGCTTCATAATGCCGGTAATTTACAAAAATGCCACCCGTCTAGTTTTCATGACGGTTTGTCCTGTTAACTCGTCATTAAAGACCCTTCGTTAAAAGTGGTTTCGTAGTAGTGATTATTAAGATTTGAAAAATGAGTAACTAGAGAAAATAGATGAAGTATAGAACGGAGTAGGGAAAAGCAACAAGTTATGTGCAAAATGAACTAGCACTAAATGACCATATATGTATACTACCACACAACAATTCATGGAAATTGAACTTCATTAAATCAGGCCCATGTGTTTTTCTCAAAGACATAATTAAATACGTTAAATAATAACCTTGTTTGTAGTATAAGATTTTGGATGTGCAATGCTAAGATGGTTTGGATGTGCAAAAAGGAGGTAGCTAATGTGCCATTGAAGTGTGAAAAGGCTAACATTTTGTAGCATAAGAGAAGGAGAGAAAGACCTAAGAAGAATTAGGAAGAGGCAATTGTATTAGTTCTGGTCATCTACAACTTTATCGAGGACATACCCCTATTCAAGAGTTTGTGAAAGTATCTCCTTATATGTTTGCTTCTTAGTTCAAAATGCTAATAGACCTAATTAGCAACAAAATAAATTCAAATCTGAAGTGGTCAAAAGCATTGAATCCATTATGTCTTAGCCCTCAAGAAACACATGAATCAACATTTCTAAGTATCAATTCATGAGCACCAATCATATCAGGGAACTTCAAACAAATACACCGACAACGCAACAAATAACACATATCTCAGTTTGTACACCAAGTAAGCTATAAGTTTTGAGTATCTATGGATAATCATTTTTTGTGAGCCTTTTAGATTAGGTTGAGTGTGCTAAATAACTCTTGCATGGGTGAAAATAAAATACAATAATTAATTTCCTTTGGTCGGTCCAATATTTGCATTTTTAGCCAAAAGTCAAAATTGTCTTTCCCTTTTTAAGGTATGTCCATTCATTGCATTCCCAAGTCAGTCTAAAAAATTTCTCTCCTCTTGTCTCGGCTTTTTTCTCCATCCACCAAGTAACCAAATATAGTCAGGCGTCGGCCACCTCCTGGTCAACCTAGGAGGGTGCTACCGGGGACTCTCCTATCTTTTCTCAATCTATTTTAGGTTGTTTTAGGCTTTGATTTTCTTTACTTTCACCATGCTAGCATTTTTACATTGAGCCAAAAACAAATTTCATCTCAAATTATGTTACTCTATTTTGCATTTAGCTAAAAACAAAATTCATCTCAAAATAAGTGAGTCCATTTTTATATTTAACCAAAAACAAATTTCATCTCAAATGAGGTCAGTCCATTTTGTATTTAGCTAAAAACATAATTCATCTAAAATTAGGCGAGTCCATTTTTGCCTTTAGCCAAAAATAAAATTCATTTTCGCATTCATCTTTGGATTAAGGAAGTCTTTTCTTTTTCTTATGCATTAGCCAAATAAAATGCATCCCAATCTAAGTCATTGGCATCATTGCTTTCCCCTTTAATTTCTTTACCTTTCTTATGTGCATCCAAATAGAGGCATTTGAAGGTTTGCTCAAGGAGAGTCTAAGTCACCCTCGAGGGGCGTGAATAGGGTGATGAAGAAAACTAAACGATTTTTACAACAGATCAGCTAAACAGCAGATTGTGAGTCTAAATTTGACTAAGAAAAGTGATATCTCGGATTTACGTGGAAACCCTCCTTGGGTAGAAAACCACGGACGAGTGCTAATCCAAGCACCAAGTCAAATCTATTATTTTGAATCCACAAAATATAAGGACTGACCTTACTAGAATTACTCCCTTAAACAATTCCTTATAATGTTTTCCTAGACTCGAAGTTACCTTATCCGATCTAGTACTTCCTAACCGAGGTAACCTTTACAATCGGGGACAACCGAGGTGAGTTAACCCTTACGACTCGATCAAGGGACCTTACTCGTAAAGTAAGAAAAGAGTGTGTCCGGTTACAAGACTTTACAACTCAAAAAATATTAAATACGAGTGTAACAACCCAAAACACACCCAAGGAGTATTACATCGCCGAGTTCCTCACAAGGAACTCCCGAGGCTCATTCGGATGTCGGCTTGGCTTTCTAATTCCAACTTAAGGTAATCAAGGTAATTTCCAAAAGTGTTTGAAAATTTTCAAAAAATTTTGGCGAGTTCCGTTTTTAATGTGGACTATCCCCTAGGCTTAAAGCCTTAAAACCCCGCATAAAAAGTGCTTAATTATCTTTGCCTATGTAACACCCCGAATTTTAATCGTATTTAATTACTCTAAATTTTTGTTTTATCGTCTTAATATTGTTTGAAAGCAAGTGAGTCACATGAAATTGTGGGCGGACGTATGTATTAAAATTATATAATTTATTTCATTACGAATTAATAAATGTTTATAGGTATAGATAATTATTTGAACATTTTTAAATTCATAGAGATATGCATATGTCGGAAAAACACAAATTTTGAGTTAGAAAGATTAATCGACATGCTTAATGAAAAAAAAAGAAGTTGCTTGAACGTGATGGCGGTGCAATAATGAAACAAGAGGGGAGGGGGCTATTACTTACTTCGTAAATCAAAAACCCAAAGTCTCACAACTCCATCCTCTCTCCTTCATCACTTCCCTTCACAATCTTGCCTTGCCACCACCAGCCAGCCACCGCCGGTCCTTCGTCGCCGCCAAGCAAACCTCCACCGGCGCCTCCATCGACACCTTGCTGCCGCCACCGAGTTTTCTTCCCCTTTCCTCGTTTCGCATCGCAGGGCGTAACCTTCCCCGCCGCTGCTCTTGCCGCTCGGACCCGCTGCCGGTACCGTTCCTTGGCCGTCGTCGCCGCCGACGCCGTAGACCGACGCCTAAGCCGTCGCCCTCCAAACCGAACCCCCATCATCCATTTTCATCTCTAACCTCTTTTGAGGTATATCTCTAACCCTTAATTTCTAAGAAAATTTTATCTCAAACTCATGTTGTAATTGAACAAGTAGACAAATAAATGTGAGTTTTGAATTGATTGTGGTGGAATTCTTGAACCTTGGGGAGTAATTGAAATATAGTTATATGTGAAATTAGGGTTGAGTATATGTTCATAAGGTATTGGAAATTAATTTGAGTTTATTCAAATTGTGAATATGCTTGTTGAATTTCTATACGAGAACAGATTGCTTGATTGTACAAAGATTGTTTGAGTTGTAAAAGCATGTTAGAGAAGTGGAGTAATCAAAATGAGGTGATGTTAACCCTTGAAAAAAAATAGATGAGGTGGTTTTTGTGGAATTTAATTAGGTAATTATGTGATTTGCTAAAATTGATTTGAGGAGTATGTGGTTGTGAATTAGGCAAGTCATGTTTGGATTTAAAAGGAAGAGTACTATGTGGGTATTGCAAACTCTCAAATTAATATTAATTTCAAAGCCAAAATGAGTTTGTTGTTGAATTTAGGATGTTGTAATTTAGTTGAGTTTATGGAGATAAATTAGGATATCTCTCATGTGAATGGATTAGGAAGAAATGAGTGTGGATTACGAAAACTTGTGGGTTTCATTGCTTATTTTTATGAGGCGGCTTCATGTTCCCGAATTCACATGTTTGAGTTAGTTATGAATCGAATTGGATGGACAAGTTGTGAGTTATGATGTGAGAATTTAAATTTGGTATAGTGATAGGCCATTTGGGATCCAAATTGGTTACTCGTTGATGGCATTTGATGTTGGTAAAACGCAATAGGGAAGGGGATGCAGCATGTTGAAGTTCTGTTATGAATCGGTGTAGCAAATTAATTAGTTGGTAAATGTTGCTTGGCTTAAATATTCTTGCAAATTGATTATGAGTAAATTGAAATAAACCGAACCTTAACCGAATCAAACCTCGAAATTGTGTTGAACTGAATCTGCAACTTGTATGAAATTGTGATTGAGTAGTGGTTTATAAATGCAAGTTTACGCCAAATTCATTCTGAATGCTCTCATATAAGTTTGAAAAGATTTGAGAGCTGAATCAAAGTTGCAGATTTTAAATATGTGATCGACTAATTCATCAAATTTAAGATATGATTTTAATGTGTTGCTTACGGTGAAAAATGACTTATAATGGCTTGAAACCCGCAAAGGAGCTTATGAATAATTAAATAAATAATGACAAGTTATTAAAGATTCAAGCTAATTAGAGGTTTAATTTATTAATTAATTAATGTACATTGCTAGAAACTTACGAATTGGACTCTTATGAGCACGGATACTAAACTGAAAAAAAAATACAAGGATGAGTTGCATGTGGGAGTGTTGAAAGGAAATAAATCATATCCAAGGTACGTTATTGCTTGTACCTTTTCCAAAGTGTTTATCTTTATGATTGAGTTTCCTGTTTTAATAATTCAAATAATTTGGACCCACTTCACGATCACAGTTCACGGTTTACAATAGATTTATCACGATTACAGATTCACGATTACAATTTACGATACACGATTACAATTCACGATTACGAGACACAATTACAGTTCACGAGGGCCCTCCCGATCGATCGAGATAAATGAATGTATTTATACAGATCATAGTTACATATATGATGATCTCACAGAACCGCCATGACATCCACACATACGTAAATGGGTCCTAAACTATTTCAAAGATTAACGCATAGTGACATTACTTCGATTTTACACATAAATAACTTTTGAAACCGATTTCAATTATTCGCGTGCGCGCTCACCGACTTTTATAATATTGTTTTTACAATACAAGGGTAGTGTACTTGGGCCTATTGCTCATTCTTATTTTTATATTCTCTTAAATGTTTTTAGGGAAAGAAAAGAAGGTTAATGTTGGGCAGGAAGTGTCAAGAGCAAAGGAACCAGGAAGTGTTGACTCGGATCGGTGACCGGACTTTGGTTTTTATTCTCGAGTGATTTAGGGTTGATCGCTGATGGTAAAATTGTTAAATGCCATAATGTATTTCGTGGAGAACAAACTCATGTTTGGTTGTTTTAAAATTATGTACATATTGGGTTGATGTTATGAGACTTTAAATGTAAGTGTTGGGTAAATTGAAAAGATGATCGTGTGTTTTATTGCAATGTTAGCCTAGTCTCTCGAGTAGGGATGGCAGTGATACCCTAATATGACATTGTTTTTCGCTGCCTTGTCATAGTATATTAATCCAATAAGTGTGTTTTGTATAGTGATTATGTTGGGGCGTTACAGCCTAGAGGAGTGAAATTTCCTGAGTCAAATATTTAATAAACTAAAATTCCATCACAATCAATCCCAAGGATGATCATGTTAGAAGAATAGAACATCAAAGTATACCATCTTGGTCAGGTCAAATAATTCTCAAGGAAATAAACTAATTTAGAATAAGGAATTAACACGAGTAATTCTCTTTGCGTTAAAATATGCGGTTAGTACTCGGAATAAGAATGTTAGAGAAATTATTTGAGCATGTGATAGTTCCGAGTGATGTCCGAGTGAGTTAGAAAGATCGAGTGTAAAAGATATGCAATGAGGTACTTTCGAGTCGGTTAGAAATGAATGAAGACTTATACAAGAGTTTTTATAACTCTTAGAATGACTTGAAATTAAAACTTAGGAGATATGAGATTTATACCTAAAAACTTCATGTATTACTCGGAATGACATAGAGTTAGAAACCGAGTCTTTAATCTCCCTTTTTTGATGAAAGGCATTCCACACATAGATAGAAACTTGTTAGTGCCAAACATGAGTTTTTATTTTCACTATATAGAACATATTAGGGCAATGAGTGACGGATGAGAGGCATTCCATACTTAGAAAATGTATTGTAGATCATATCATCACTCATAACAGCTTACGCGAAAATTAAATTAAAGCAAAGAAATGAACAGATTATATCAAAGTAGAAAAGTAAGAACAAATTTCAAACTCAGAAACATGTAACTTAGAAATAATGTTGTTCGAAAAAATATTCATTCATTCATTGGTCAAAGAAAGAGAGGGTGAGCTCCCCTTAAACACAACATCAAGTTTCCTATATTTGTCTCCCCTTTGCATTTCATCAAAAAGAGGGTAGAGAATTGCAATTAAATACATTTGATGTTGGACAAAAAGAAAGAAAAAAATAAACTAAGAAGGGGGCTTGTTGTCGGAGAAGCGGGGACGAGCGAGTGCGTCGGCGCTGATATGGTTGAGAGGAGGTGGATGATCGGAGCGGCGGCAACACAGGGATGTCCGAAAGTTGCTCCATCCTGGTGGTCCGAGCCAGGGCATGTTTTCCTCACGGTCATCCTCCTGGAAAATAGCGGAGGGATGTGCTTCGACTTAGCAGTCGTGGACTGACTAATGTCTCCAGCTTCTTCGACCCGCTCGGATCGTTATATGAGGAGATTAGTTCTGGTTCAAGGGATACCGCATCTTTGCCTTCGGGTTGAGCGACCTCCTCTTTCTCTTTCTCCTCTTTATCCTTCTCCTCTTCCTTGGCTTCTTCTTTGTCCTCCTTAAGTTGAGTTGCTTCAGTTGCAACTTCTTCTTCTTTGACCTCAGTCGAGGAGACTTGGCTGGGCTAGAGGACTCCTCCGAAGTATCCGAAGTTTCTAGGTCCTGGGCAGCCTTGGATCAGCATTCTTAGAGAAGTTGGAGCTGCTCTCGCTGCTCTTGGATGATGCCCTTTAGCTTGATAAAGAAATCTTACTTTTCCCGGATTTGAGACTGGTTGGTCTTTTGGCCGATAACTAGGCCTTGAAGGACAGCTTTTGAGAGTAGAGGGTGTCTCGAAGTTCTTCGGACACAAAAGAGATTTTGTTTACCAATATGGTCAACATAGCAGGACATGCTCGAAGGAGGTGGGTGAGAAGTGGAGGGACCAGCAAATAGAGGAGGAAGTGGTAGAGGAATCCGAGTCTAAGTGGGAGGGGGTGAAAGAGGTTTCAACTCGGACCCATGGACCCGGACACTAGGCTTGACTTTCGGTACCCGTAACCCGGAAGTTCCTTTATGCCAACCACAATGGCGACTTCGAAACTGCATTTGAATCCGAGGGAGGGGAACTTTGAACTGTTTGAAGTTTACAGATCCAAGGGAAATAAAGCAGATTTTTGGATTGAGCTGCCACGGAGGCCATCCGCTCAACAATGGAGGGGAAGAGGTCTACGTTGTAGCCCTCTAAAATGTCAAATAAAGCTTTGAGAATCTTGGAGTTGGGATTCTCTTTGCTAGAATGATGAGAGAAGAATGTTCTCATCAAAACAAAAGAGAGTAGTCTAGCCTCGGTCTTCATTTGAGTCACCGAGAAATTTTCGCATGACTCGTAGACCTCCTTGGTGTACTTCTCAAAGAATTCATCAGCAATCTCCATAAATGGGATGGGATTGCAGTAAAGGAAAAGAGAAAAGACTTTGAAAATTCCGTAAAGAGAGAGAAGTTGACACAAATAACCTTCTCTTGAACTCGTGAGGTAATGACTCCTCGAGTAAGACATATTAGAAAAGAACTTGGCAATGAGTTCAAGATAAATAAATTCACCGAAGCACAAGAAATTGTACACTCCAAGTGCTCTTTATGTGCTGCAACCACGAAAACGAAGTGGTTGGAAAGAATTTGTCATCCAAAGTGAAATGTTAGGTGACAAAGATCTTAGAGGTATTAGAGGTACCCTCTTAAGGAGTTTTGGTGCGGGGCTTCTGGTAGCGGACCCCAGCAAATCAAGTGCTGAACCTCTTTTAGGCATGGTGGGATTTTTCGAGAAATCGAGAAGACACGAGAGAGAGAGAGAATTCGCGTGAGCATAAATGCTTAGAAAGTAAGAAGGTAGTGAATAAATTAAAGAAATGAAGGCAAAGGAATGCTATTTATAGCGAAAAGAAATGACCTTCAGCCTTCGTTCGACCAGATTAACCAATGGTACTCTCGGAGCGGTGTGACGTTACGCTCTTTAACAGCTTGGAATTCCAGCAGCTTTCTTCCAATGGCTAGTTTTCTCTTATCAAAACGCATGGCAGAGAGAGAGAAGAAAGGCTTTTGAAAATATTTATGAAATTCTCCATTTATCTAGGGATGATTCCGTAAGTTTGATGCCCATTTGACTTAAAAGCGAGTCCGACTCAGTATGGTTTCGAGTGACTCGGAACACTCGAAATAATAACTTACAGCTCAGCTTCACTCGGTCAACTGATCCATTTGTTATTAAGACAAAAGAAAACACATAACACATAATCATGCAAAGAAAGTTCACTTAGAAAACACATAATCATGCATTAATCATGCTAATCTCATTCCTAATAAAACAAAACCGATCCTAACTAAGTGTCTTATTGAAGATATCATCTAACTGAAATTTTGTGGGAATGAATTCAAGTTCAATATTACCTTTCTCATAATGGTCTCTCGGAAAATGATACCCGACCTCAATATCCTTTGTATTTTAGTGATGAACCAGATTCTTGGTAATGCTCGATTGCACTCTCATTGTCACACTTGATTGGGATATATTTGAATGACAACCCTAGATCCTTCAAGTGCTGCTTGATCCACATAATCTGAGCACAGCAAGCTCCAACTGCAATGTACTCGACTTCGGCAGTTGATAGAGCAACAGAATTTTACTTCTTTGAGTGCCAGGAGATGAGGGATTGACCCGAAATTGGCATGCTCCTAATGGGCTCTTTCTATGAACTTTGTATCCAACATAATTAGCATTTGAGTATCTAGTGAGAGTCGGTTCCGAGTCTCTTCAAAACCATAGACCAAGATTCCGAGTCCTTGTAAGATATCCGAAAATTCTCTTCACCGTAGTGAGATGTGATTCTTTTGGAATAGCCTAAAATCTTGCACATAGGAAAACACTCGAACATGATATCTGACCTACTAGATGTGAGATAAAGTAGAGATCCGATCATACCACTCGTAGAGTTTTTGATCTATAGCTTTACCTTTGTCATCCGAGTCCATTTTCAAACTGCTACTTATAAGTGTTCCTGTATGCTTCACATTTTGTAGTTTGTACTTCTTCAAAAGGTATTTGGTATATTTGGATTGATGCACATAAATTCCATCCTTGTCTTGTATGATTTGTAGACCAAGAAAGAAGTTGAGTTCTCCCATCATACTCATTTGGAACTCCTGTCTCATCAATTTAGAAAACTCTTGACACAAGTTTCATTAGTAGCTCTAACGATGATATCATCAACATAGATCCGAGCAATAAGAAAATCTTTCCCCTTAGTTTTTATAAAAAGTGTTTTGTCAATCTGACCTCTTTTGAAATCGTTTTCAACCAAGAAACCGCTTAGTCTTTCATACCAAGCTCTAGGAGCTTGTTTAAGACCATATAAAGCGTTTTGCAATTTGAAAACATGATTTGGAAATTTTGAGTTTTCAAATCCAAGGGGCTGCTCAACATAGACTTCTTCTTGAATGAAACCATTCAGAAAAGTACTCTTGACATCCATTTGATAAAGCTTAATATTCACGCTAGATGCAAATCCCATCAAGATTCCGATTGCCCCAATCCTAGCAACAGGTGTGAAAGCTTCCCCACAATCAATTCATTCCTCTTGATTGTAATCCTGGGCAACAAGTCTAGCTTTGTTTCTTACTACCAACCCTTCCTCATCTAGTTTGTTCTTAAAAACCTATTTGGTTGCTATGATTAGGTGGTTAGATGATCGTTTAGTTAGAGTCCAAACATGGTTTCTTTCAAATTGATTGAGCTCTTCTTGCATGGCCTCTACCCATTCAGGTTCATTTAAGGCCTCTAGTGTATTCTTGGGTTTAATTAATGATATGAATGCAGAAAATGCACACAGATTATGTAAAGAAGATCGAGTCCTTACCCCACAGCTTGATATCGAAAGTATGTTTTCATCTGGGTGGCTGGATGCATATTTGAAAGTTATACCCATCCTTTGATTTACCAGGATTGTTGGTTGAATAGGCTGATCTTCAGATGGTTGATCTTGCTCAGTCTCATTGACTTCTATTTCAGCATTCCGAGATGCCTCTTAAGTTTGTTTAGTTTGAGTTAGAACATTCCGAGTTGCTCCATTTTGAGTTACCTCAGTAATCCTGTTTTGACTCTTTCTAAGCTCAGCTTCAACAATGTCATCATCATCTCTGTTGAGTCTAATATCCGAGTATGTGGAGTCACTTATCCTACCAAGATCAATTTCATCAAAGACAACTATTTTCTTCCACTTTGTTAGTCTTTTTGTTAAAAACTCGATAAGTTTTGCTTTGAGATGAATAACCCGTAAATATACCTTCATCTAATCTAGCATCAAACTTAGTCGGACGCTCCTTCCCATTGTTGTGGACAAAACATTTACACCCAAATGGTCTGAAGTAGGAGATGTTGGGTTTCTTCACTTTGTAAAGCTCGTAGGTGTTTTCATCAAGATGGGCCCGATGAGGCATCTCGTTGAGTGTGTAATTTGTCTGTGTCGACTACCTTAGCCCATAAATAGTAAGGTAGATCGGTTTCAATCATCATAGTCCTTCCTATTTCTTCAAGGGTTTTATTCTTTCTCTCCACTACTCCATTGTGTTGAGGAGTTCTCGGTGCGGAGAAGTTGTGAGAGATATCATTCTTCTCATAGAAGTCTCGCAAATTATGAGTAGTCGAACTCCTTTCCATGGTTAGTTCAAATCCTTCCGATCCGAGTCCGAGACTCAACTTGAATTTTTCTGCAGAGCTTAGTGAACTCTTTGACGGCTTCGTTTTCGTTCTTAAGAAAACACACTCAAGTAAATCGTGAGAAATCATCAACAACAACAAATACGTACGATTTACCTCTAAGACTTTTCACAGGAATTTCACCACATAAATCCATGTGAAGCAATTCAAGCACTTTGGATGTAGATACGGCTTTGAGTGGCTTGAAAGATGATCCGACTTACTTACCTTTTGTGCATGCCTCACAGATTTTATCTTTCTTGAAGGAAAAGTTAGGTAGACCCGTAACTAATCCATGAGATGCAAGTTTTTTGATAGTATGCTTGCTGATATGACCTAGTTTACGATGCCTAGTCCATGAATCATCATTCACAGGTGCTTTTAAACAATATAAATTCCGACTCGAATTAGAGGGAGGAATAACGTAAGTGTTATATGACCTCGGACTTGAGAGCTTAGTCTCTTTAGTGATTGCATCGAAATGTAGCAGTTGGTCCGAGTGAACATCACCTCTTAATCTTTGTCACATAGCTAAGAAATGCGAAGGAGATTGTATTTGAGTCCTTTAACAAGGTAGACTAGGGTCGACAATGATGTTTGCTTCACAAATTTTGCCAATCCCGACTATCTTGCCTTTGCTATTATCTCCAAATGTGACTTTTCCTCTCGGATCTTCTAGCTCGAGAGAAGAGTCTTGAATCTCCCGACATGCGGCATGAGCAACCATTGTCTAAGTACTAATGACCCTTTTTCTTCTTCCGAGTTACCCGCAAGACGAAACAAACTAACCCTTCTCACTTCCTCTTACAAACCTACTTACTCCCTTTACTATGGTCCTTTTATGAGGAAGAGCACTTTTGAGAACCCAGATTTGAATAATTTTGGGTCCGGTCTATTTCCGAGTCTTTCTTCTAGAAAATTGAGTCTCGTGTCTTTTTCTTTTGAAAATCTTTTCTTTTGTAAACTGGAGGAGAAGGCTCTTTCCCATAAGCTTGTGTGGGCTTAGTCCTCTCTTCATTTGTATGAATGGGACCATGCTTAGCCTTCCTGAACTTTACAGTTCGAAATCCTTTTGAAAATATTAAAATAGGAATTTGATTCCTCTTCTTCATTAAAACCAAGTCCTTCTTTCCTCAAGGACACACACTGGGAGCCTAAAAGCATGTCAAGGTTTTTCTAACCTTGAGTGAATTTTAAAACAAGCTCTTGAGACTCACCGACGTTTCTTTTCGCTTGCTCATTTCCTATTCTCGAGTGATTTAGACACAGTCTCATTTGCTTGAGTAGTGGTCTTAAGTTCTTTCGGATTTTGTTTCAGCTTTTCCAATTCATTTTTCAAAACATTGCTCTCATCAATAAGAGACTCAATTTGTTTTTGAACTGGAAATAGTCAAAATTGGACTTTTCTTCCAAAGTAAAAATATATCGTGCTATATCAACTTTAGAAAATTTGAGAAAGTATTCAACTACCTCATCAATTTCGAGTCTTCGTTGTCTAAGTCCGATTCAGCTTCGAATCCATTAGTGCCATAAGACACTTTGAGTTATCCGAGTCATCTTCTTTAGATGAGTCATCCGAGTCATCTTCTTTAGATGAGTCATCATAGCCTTCTTCTTTGTGTCCTACTTTCTCTTTGGACAATCTTTGACTGTGTGCTTCTTGCTACCACATTCAAGCAACCGGAGTTCTTTGATAATGATAACTCTAAAGGAGAAGAGTATTTACCTTTTCTCGCCCTTCTTATCTTTCTTATAGAACTCATCCTTTGGCCTCTTTCCCCACTTCTTGTACTTCATCATTATTCTTTTTGTGCCGACCTCTACATCTTCTTCCCTTAGATGAATCTCGTGAGTCGAGAACTTGCCAATAAGCTCGTCCGGCCTTAGTTGAGAAAGGTTCCGAGCCTCTTCAATGGTTCTCACCTTAGGACCCCATTTCTTCTTTGGTAGACATCTCAAAATATTTCTGGACATGTCTTCGTGGGAAATCATTCTACCCAGAGATTTAAGATTATTGGTAATCTCTATGAACCGAATGCACATTTGAGTGATGTTTTCCGAAGGTTTGCTCTGGGAGAGGCTAAGTCACCCTAGAGGGGGTGAATAGGGTAATGAAGGAATTTGCTTGAATTTAAAATAGATATGAATCCGAGGTGAGCGAGAGTCAAGGATGAACTTAGAAAAGTGCTCGAATTCAGTGAAAAGTGAAGAAATAGATTAAGCGGAACTTTGAAACAATCCGAGTCTAAAATGCACTCGAAAAGTAATAACTCGGAAGATACGTGGAAACCCTCCTGGGGCAGAAAACCACGGATCGTGCTAATCCAAGCACGAAGTCAAATTCACTATTTTGAGTCCACAAAATACAGTAGGATCGACTCAACCCGAGTTGTTCCCTTGGACAACTCCTTACAAGTTTTTCCTAGACTCGTAAATTACCTTATCTCGATCTAGTACTTCCTAACCGAGATTACCCTTACGAGTTAGGGACAACCGAGCTGAGTTAACCCTTACAGCTCAGTCAAGGGACCTTACTTAGAGAGTAAGAAAGAGAGTGTTTGTAATCGAGTACAAGACCTTACAAATCAAAAAATTATTAAATACGGAATTGGAGTTGTAAATAGAAGATTGAGAATGAATACAATGACTTTTGCTCAAGTATGTGTATTAACAATTTGGTTCGAGCAATCTTCAAGTCTTAGAAGTTAGCTTCTATTTATAGATGACCAAGCAGCTTAACCGTTGTGTCCATCTTCTAACTAGAAGTCCCTTGTGAACGTTGTCATGGATTTTCCGAGTCACTCGGAAAATATCCGTTGAGATATGAACGTTGGGCAACGGTTCATGACTCCTTTGGAAGTCCCAAAACCACTGGTGGTGTCTTTAAAAAATAAGTTGGAAACCATCGTTGAGCTTGGTATTACAGCTTTTCTAGTTTTGGAAACAGACGACCCCGACACGGTGTCCGAGGCTAGGTCGGAGGTGGAAAAAGCCTTGTCTCGTTGGTGATTTGACGTTTTGAAACCGATTACTTTTGCAATTCAAAAATAGGATAGCCTCATTTGAATAACCTACGAAAGTAAATCAATTTGGTTCTCAAAGTATAAAATACTTTGGTCCAAGATTAGACATAGATAATAACATAATTAAGATAATTAAATGACTAATTATCTCGAGTCGAAAAAGAATGGAATTTTCCGAGTCTAATATCCATGATACTCAAAATTCCATCCGAGTCAGTCTAAAAGAGAATCAAGTTAGAAAAAGAATATCGAGTGAACAAACTTAATCTAGACTAGACAAAGTTCAAACAAAATATGCTGACTTAGAAGAATGAATTAACAAGGTAATTCTTGGAACACGAAGTCAGACCTAAGTTTATGTGTGTGGAATAAAGTGTTTGAACATGGAATATACCTGAGTGTTGAGTGACTCAAAACCGAGTGAAAAGAGGCATGTAGACGTAAGCTTTGTGAGTCGATCGATCGATCAAAATCAATCGGAAATATATATAGTAGTTTCTATATCACTCGGATAGAATGCTATATCACTCAGAAAAGTTTCTAAGGCACATGGAATGGCTTGGAATCAAAACTCTATAGGAGAAGAAGTCTTATACCGGATTCCTCGATGGAACTCGTAAAAGAGTAAGTATATAGTCCGAGTCTTCATTTTCTTCCGGCTCCATCTTGAACAACTCATATTTGTGAAGATATCGACTTATCTTCGCTCGCTTCACCTGGCTTGTTCCTTGATAGGTGTTGAAAAGAGTGTCCCACACCTCTTTAGCCGTGTCACACACCGAGACCCTGTTGTACTTAGATTTGTGAAGATACCCAGAGATTTATAGCTTTGAAATTCTTTCTAAATTTCTCGGTCTCGTCAGTGGTGAACTCAGATTTGGCTTTAGGTACAAGAGTTGTATTCTTCGTCTTCATTGGAATTGAAGGTTTGCTCTTGGAGAGACAAAGTCACCCTAGAGGGGGCTGAATAGGGTGATTGGGAAATTTAAACAAGTAATGGAAGAATAAGACTAGACAAGACTTGAGGAGAATCCGAGTTTAGATTGAACTCGAAAAGTACTAACTTAGAAAGTTACGTGGAAACCCTCTTGGGGCCGAAAACCACGGTCAATGCTAATCCAAGCACCAAGTCAAATCCACTATTTTGAATCCACAAAATACAGTAGAAGGACTCAACCAGAATTGCTCCCTTAGACAATTCCTTACAAGATTTTTCCTAGACTCGAAATTCCCTTATCTCGATCTAGTACTTCCTAGCCGAGATAACCTTTACAAGTTAGGGACAACCGAGCTGAGTTAACCTTTACAGCTCAGGCAAGGGACCTTACTCAGAAAGTAAGAATGAGTGTTTGTAAATTGATTACAAGACCTTACTACTCATAAAGATATTAAATTCGGAGTTGGAGTTGTAAGTAGAAGATTGAGTATAAATACAATGACTTTTGCTTAAGTACGTGTATTGACAGTTGGTTCAAGCAATCTTCAAGTCTTGAGAGTTGGCTTCTATTTGTACATAATCAAGCAGACTAGCCGTTGTGACTTTCTTCTGACTGGAAGTCCTTTGTGACCGTTGCAATGGTTTTTCCGAGTCACTCATAAAATATCCGTTGAGGTGTGAACGTTGGGCAACGACTCTTGACTCCTTTGGAAGTCCCAATCTACCGGTGGTGTCTGAAAAGTAGGGTGGAAACCACCATTTGAGCTTAACATTGAAGATTTCCAGCTTTGGAAATAAACAACACCGACACGAGTGTCCGGGCCTAGGTTAGAGGTAGGAAAAAGCCTTGTCTGCTGGTGATTTGACATCTTGAAGTCGGTTACTTTTGTATTTCAAAAATATGATAACCTCATTTGAATAACCTACAAAAGTAAATCAATTTAGTTCTCAAAGTATAAAATACTTTGGTTCAAGATTAAACACAAATAATAATTTAATTAAGATAATTAAGTGCGTAATTATCTGAGTCCTAAAAGAGTGGAATTTTCTGAGTCTAATATCCATTATACTCAAATTCCATCTCGATCACTCTAGAAGTAAAGCAAGTCGGATAAGGAACATCGAGTAGTAGAGACTTGAACTAGACTACCAATGTTCAAACCAAGCATGCTGACTTAGAAAGATGAATTAACACAAGTAATTCAATTTAACTTAGAACATGAAGTCGAATTGAGTTTATGCACATTAGAGCGAATGTTTGAACATGCAATATATCCGAGTGTTGTCCGAGTGACTCGTAACCGTGTGTGAACAAGTGTATGCTTTATTAGTCGATCGGAATCAAGTCGAACATATGCAATGGTTTCTATAACACTCGAAAAGATTCTATATCACTCGTAAAAGTCTCTAAGACACTTAGAATGACTTATAATCAAAACCTTATAAGAGATGAAGTCTTATACCTGATTCCTTGATGGAACTCGGAATGATGTATATGTAAAGTCCGAGTCTTTAGGAATGTAATTGCTAGGTTGGATGATGTTCTAAACTTCTTCATCGTTGTCCATCAGGAAACATTCCATCATCTTCTTCCAATGGGCAATGTTTGACCCTTTAAGCTTTGGTGGTCTAGTAGATGATCTTCCTTCATCGAACTCTCCATTGTTATGAGCCATCCGATCTTTATACCTTTGGATGGTTAGATCCTCTTGAAAGGCTAGGCTCGATACCAATTGAAGGTTTGCTCGAGGAGAGTCTAAGTCACCCTAGAGGGGATGAATACGGTGATAAAGAAAATTAAACGATTTTTACAATAGATCAGCTAAATAGCAGATTCAAAGTCTAGATTGGACTCGGAAAAGTGATAACTAAGATTTACGTGGAAACCCTCCTAGGGCGAGAAAATCATGAAAAGTGCTAATCTAAGCACCAAGTCAAATCCACTATTTTCAATCCACAAAATACAAGGACTAACTCTACCAGAATTGTTCCCTTAAACTATTCCTTACAATGTTTTTCTAGACTTAGAAGTTACCTTATCTCGATCTAGTACTTCTTGACCGAGGTAACCTTTACAGTTAGGGACAACCGAGCTGAGTTAACCCTTATAGCTTAGTCAAGGGACCATGCTCATAAAGTAAGAAAAGAGTGTGTCCGGTTACAAGACTTTAGAACTCAGAAAATATTAAATACAGATTGGGAGTTGTAAATAAAAGATTGAATAAAGAATGAGAACAACAACTTTAGCTTAAGAAATGTGTTCGAGTAATAATGTTCAGCAATCTTCTAGTCTTGTGAGGTGACTTCTATTTATATCCAACCAAGCAGAGTGACCATTGAGTCTTGGGTCCGAGCATAAGTCTTCACTGGCGTCTGTAACGACTCTTCCGAGTCACTCGAAAAGATCCGTTGGGATGTGAACATTGTGTAACGACTCTTGGCTCCAAAAGGTGGTCCAATCACTTGGTGGTGACTCGAAAGTTGTGGTGGAAACACCCGTTAAGCCTAGAGTTGGAGTTTACAAGTTTTGGAAACAGACAATCCCGACACGGGTCCGAGCCATGTTAAGAAGTAGGTAAAGCTTGTCTGCTGGTGATTGACAACTAAACGCCGGCTACTTTTATATTTTAAAAATGAGTTAGCCTCGTTTGAATAACCTACAAAACTTAACCACATTGGTTCTCAAAGTATAAAATACTTTGGCCCAAGATTAGGCACAACTAATAATTAAATTAGAACAATTAAGTGCTTAATTATCTTTGTCCTAGAGGAGTGCAATTTTCTAAGTCTAATATTCAATAAACTCAAATTCCATCACGAGTCAATCCTAAGCATGATCAAGTTAGAAGAATATAACATCGAGTATACCATCTTCATCGAGTCAAATAATTCTCAAGGAAATAAACTAATTTAGAATAAGGAATGAACACAGTAATTCTCTTTGTGTTGAAATATGCAGTTACTACTCAGAATAAGAGTGTTAGAGAAATTATTTGAGTGTGTGATAGTTATGAGTGATGTCCGAGTGAGTTAGAAATATCAGTGTAGAAGATATACAATGAGGTGCTTTTGAGTCGATCGAAACGAATGAAAACTTATACAAGAGTTTCTATAGCACTCGGAATGACTTCAAATCAGAACTTAGGAGAGATGAGATTTATACTTGAGTACTTCATGTATTACTCGGAATGACTTAGAGTTAGAACCGAGTCTTCAACATTCTTTTTTTTTCCCAGTCTCTTCGGGTCTAGCACTTGAGTCCTTTTCTCCCTAAAAGTTGATTTTCTTTACATGGTACTAAGCGGTTATCCTCCGGGATGAGGAATAAGGAAGCCTACCGCCATTGGGTTTGGTCGAATTTGAGCTCAAAAAGGTTATAGCGGTTCGAGTAAAGAGTTCAATACTGCTTACCTTCAATCTATGTCGATGCGACCAACCTCGACTACGTACAACACCAATTCAATCAATTTTCTCGTTGTAAGACAAGTACCGAAAAACAATTAATGAAGAACGACAACCATCTCCTATCATTATCTTACTCAAGCAAATCCTTAGCTGAAATGTAAGCCCGGATTGAGGCTCAAGATCGGAAAATAGAAACCATGTCCGAAACTCGTTAACCTTATCCTCAAAACTCTATAGAAAAATGAGGAGAAAAAGAAGGAAAGAGAGAGACAGAGAAATAAAGAGAAAGAGAGTGAGAGAGATAGAGGAATGAGGAGAAAGAGAAAGAAAAGGAGAAAGAAGAAGATGACACTACTACAGGAACAACTTTTAACTACGGTTAAAAAGGACCTTTAACTACAATTATACGGCATCGTCTATGTGGCCGTCATTCTTCATCCGAACCGTCGTCATAGCTATAATTATTAAAAAAATAGAGCTCCTTCAGATCTGAAATTTTCAAATCTAAAGGAGCTCTAGAATTTTGAGATCTAAAAACTAAAAATTAAGGAAGAGAGCGAAGAAAAACGAACGAAGAAATGCAAGTCAGCTCTAAAGGAGAGAAGGAATACCAAATAAAGAAACATCCATAATAAAAATCTAAAAACGAAATTCAAACCAATTGTTGCCTCCTCTTCTTTCCATAATACAAAAACATAGATCTAGAAACATCCATAATCCATAATACAAAAACATCCTCCTCCTCTTCATCCTTTTGTCAAACCAAGGAAACCAAATTCAAATTTAATTGGTACACCATTTTCGTACGAGTCTTTGAAAAACTCACGTAAGCGGGAAATTAAATAATTATCTTTACCTTGTCTAGGATTTTGACTCCAATTCAACCGCCCGGAATTGTTGCTCCAATTGTTTCTCTCTCTCCTCAATTCACTTCTCTTTCTCCTCTAACGCTTGAACATTTTTTAAAATTGTGATTCGGGATTGCAAAATTGAAACCCTAGCCTTTGCCTTCACCTTGACCTTTAGATTCAACCGAAACCTTCATAGATCGATTTCTCTTTCTCTCTCTATTTCCCTAACCTTCGATTCAACCGAAACACTAGCCTTTACCTTCAAGTGAGACCTATAAAATCATGTTGAAAAGGAAGAAATTAAACAAAATTGCAACCAAGTGGATATCGATGGAAACTCTAGATTCAACTCGAAAGAGTAGCAATTCACCTCTAAATTCCTCATGATTAAACTCATAGTTTCCTTTCGAAAAGGGGAACCGATAAAACCTAGCCTTTGCGAGGACAGATCCGAGAAAAATTGCAGAGAAAGAGAGGTAGACAAGAGAGAGACGAAAGAGAGTTAGAGAGACGGAAAAAGGGAGAAAGGCATACGGGCCGACGAGGCTCCAGCGATCCGGCGGGCAACAACAGGGGAGAGAGCGGAAAGGCGATGAAGGCGAAGCGAGGATGAGGGAGCGACAGGAAAGAGGGAGCAAAAATGAGGGAGGTTCCTTTGAGGAGAGAGAATGAAAACAACGAAGAAGAGAGGACGGGCCTTTTGAGGGGAGAGTCAGATGGGGGTTACTTTTAACTACGGTTCTTTCATTTGAACTATAGTTAAAAGTCGGACTTTTAACTACGGATCAAATGATTGAACCGTAGTTAAAAGTTCGACTTTTAACTACGCTTCAAATGAAAGAACCGTAGTTAAAATTCTCACAGACCTAACATTATGACGATGGTTCATTGAAACAACCGTCGTCCTAGGTGGTAAACAATGCCACTTATTTACAAAAATTCCACCTGGTCTATTTTTTAAGACGGTTTTTTCTTTTAAGCGTTATTAAAGACCCGTCGTTAAAAGTGGTTTCTATAGTAGTGTGGATGAAAAGAGAAAGGACTTCTAACACCACCTCATCCCAAACCTAAGACTGATCCATGCATAGATCGGTAGAAAGGCTCGCTACGAGAATCCTCCATGTTCAAGAGTCGCTACTTTGACCTCACAAGGTTTACTTCAATCCCCAAAGGGAAACTACCTCCCAAGTTTACTATGTAAGATATTAAGTTTCATGGATCCGAAAATCCTCATCATCATGTTCGCAACTTCGTAGGAGCGATGACTCTCAAGAATGTACTCGAAGATACTTATCACATCATCTTCCCGTGGACATTTGATAATGATGTGATGAAGTGCTATAATGCATTTCACTCACGCAAGGTCACTAATTGGACTTATCTATGAAAGGAATTCCTACATCAATGCTCCTATAACACTAATCTACCTGTCACCCTTCGAGATTTAGAGTCGATCAAATAAGGGGAAAAGATAGCTTTACTTACTTTCCTTGCCATATGGAGGGTAAAGGCTGCCAACATGGTAGACCGATCTTCTAAGAAAGATCAAGTAAGAATCATTATAAAGAACCTTCAGCCCGCTTCTTACCAACGTTTGAAGTTCCTACAATTCTTGAGCTTTACTCGTCCTTAGAGATGTGGGTATGTTGATAGAAGAAGAGTTGTTTGCCACGACCACAAAATTCGTGGCTGGTTATAGAGGTAATTACCAATCTAAAGACAAAAACCTCTAACACAGGTAATACTAGTAGAAGTGCATATGTCATTGCCCTTAATAAATATACTAACTACACTCCCATAGACACCACTTACGCTTAAACCTTGACTCGCTTACTATAAAAGAGGATGATTGAGTTACCGCCTATAAGAGAAGAATCAAAAACTACGAATCAGTAAAAAACTACGACGCAGGAAAATTCTCAGTAAATACCATTGTGCACGAGGACACAATACGGAACAGATGTTGGACATTTAAAATTAAATTAGAGAGCATGTTTCGCAATGATTAACTTCCTCTCCCTAAGGCCGCTCAAAAACCCAACAATAGTAAGAATCCATTCAGCAGTAACCTTAGCCATCTTTTCCGAACCCATTCCAGGTAAGTGGGATCCTTCTGTCTTCATTTAAGACATCGAGGAACCCAAGCCATTAATTAGCTTACCGTCCTTAGACCCAAAAGTCCATGGATTGTTGGTAAGTGATGAAGAAGACTAAGGAAGATAGTGATGAAAACTTCAGGGCACACTACCCTTACAAGATAATGACTTTGGGTGAACTAAAAGCTCCTAAAATCAAGTTCATTACTAGATCTAGACAACACGATGCGCCAACGGGTCCACAACAGACTCAAGAAGCCCCAAAAGAAAAAGAAACCGCCAAAGAAGAGGACCCAATCCTTAAATAGCTTCAAAAACACAAAGCTGACTTTTCCATTTGGCAACTCATGTCCGCCTCCCAAAAGCATAGACAAGCCTTAATCGATGCACTTAGTAAGATTGAGGTCTTTCCCAAAACCATGGTTGAGGACGTGGTAGGATTTCTCAATACTGGGGATGGAACCCTTATATTTGACAAGAAAGATCTACCTGAAGAAGGCATTACACACAACAATGCCCTTTATCGTACTATAACTTGCATCAACAAGTTTATCCCTCCGACCTTAGTGGACGATGGATCCGTTGTAAATGTCTACCCTTAGAAGACTGTTAAAAGGTTAGGCATCGGAGAGCAACAACTCTCCAAGAAAACCATTCATCTCCGAGCTTATGATAATTCCAAAAGAACAATGTTGTGAATAGTGCTCTACCAATCAATGTTTGGGTCAATGGTGAAGAACATTGATTTCCAATTCCTAGACATTCCAACTACATTTAATCTCCTTCGAAGATGCCCTTGGTTACATGACTACTAGGCAGTGCCCTCCACACTGCACCGGAAGGTCAAAAGGATTATCAAAGGTGAGGTGGTAACTATTAAGCGAGACAATCTTTGCACCACTATCATTTCTAAGGAGTCTATTGTCAAAATTGAGCATGATGCCGATAATGAAGAACATTGTGGATTTGGGATTGTAGTTGCTATGGAAAAGGATGAAGCACCTCTTAACTTTAATCCGTATGTTAACCCTAACGTCCATTCGATGCTAAGGAAGAAGACATATTTTCCTAGCTTAGTTGTAGGTAGGAGGGTATAGCACCCAATCTTTCCACCCCCTTGAACCCACCATTAATTACAAGTTCTATTTAGGCTACCATCCAACTGCTAAGGAAGTAGCCTAAGCTAAGTGGGAAACACAAACTAGGAGGACTGCACCACTCACAGTCTACTCTATTAAGCCTTATCCTCGCACTCTAAATGGGAAATTTTTAAAGGAAAGGCACGACTTCCCTTATTATCTATAAGAGAAAAGCATCCTACTCCCTGGTTTAGAAATTTCTAGTGACTACCATGTATTAGAAAAGGAGGCACCTTACCTTCGCATAAAGGAACAGATCCACCCAAGACTCGGACCAATCTGGCGAGGAGCAATATCTTTGTTTTGCTATTTGGATAAGAGAAATTCTTAGAGGGAAATTCAGTTTCGGTACTATCCTAAGCCCTGTCGCACTTAAAGTTTAACCCATCCAAGTTCATCACCGACGTAGACTGTTTTTGAAGAGGGTCCAAGCATATCACTTAGATTGATGCTAAAGAGGGCCAAGAGTTCACTCGTTATCTTACGAGAGTAGGCACCTAAAAAGTGTCATCTCTTATCTCTTTAATTTAGTATTTTATTCTATTAACTTGATGATGAAATCCCGAGTCCTGTTTGAGGATTTGGATATCGGACTATGTTCGATTAGTGTGACGAAGCCAGTAAGCAACAAAGAACCCCCATCACCAAATAAATAGCCTTTTGCCTTGGGTTGATCCAAAAATCCCCTTTTCTTTCTGGACAATCCAAGAACTGGGCCAAGCCTTTAAAGACAACAGAGTCCAAGTGCTTGTTGCAACACATTCTTCAAAGACAACAGACAAGTAAAGAGGATTTCGTGATGATCAAAAGCCTACAGGGGCAAGATATCTAAGCTCTCATCCGAAAAGTTAGGCCTCGCACCTGAAGCACTAGGCCGGGAAGTACTGGGCCTTGCCTCGGAAGCACTCGATGCATGCGCCGTGAAGAACGTCATGAAGAACCTTGTCTAGCGAGTACTACTAGAAGGTGCTTGTTAGCTGAATGGATGTGTTTGTGCCCCAGGTCCGCCAGGAAGACTCCCGGATGGAGGTTCTCTAGATCGACGTCTCTATAAGAATGAAAGGGCAATTAGCACTCACTAAAGGCTCGAAAAATTTGCACTCCACTAATTAGGAACTTACCCAAAAAGTAGGGAAGGATCACCAGTAAGGAAGTTTTGGATTCCCCGAAGAGCAGATTGAAGATTAATGGACATAGTCCGGGATTGTTCTTGGTTATACTATGAAAATCAATACTATGGTGTTAGCCAAATATATTTTTAGCATATAACTAAAAGTAAAGAGCATGAAACTCTTACCCCTTGCCAATTCGTAGGGAAAAGAAGCCCAACACATTCTTCCTCCTGGATTTCGGGAATTCTTACGTAATGAGGAGGTCTCCCGAGAAGAGTAACATCCACATCAAGGCTTGCAATATGGACGTCCGCTAGTATGAGCTGCATAAAGATAAGGGTAATTTCCACGCAAGAAATTTAACTCGTGATAAGAAAGAGGTGAGAACTCACCAGTTGGGTCATAATCTGCGCCACATGGTGAGCATAGGATGTCTGCAAGTTTAAGAATGAGGTAAAAGGATACCCCTACGGTAGCGGCCGCTTGCTCATTTGGAGCAAGGAAGCGAAAGTAAAGCATAGTCGGGGTGGATCGACCGGAAAAATGGAGGCTATGTGTTGACCTGAATTTGAGGTGTGACCCTCTCCTCAAGATACCAACAAAACCCAAAGGGACGTTCAAACAAGATCCTCCTTTCGCTTAATTCCCGTGCAACAATGACACTTGGAGGGAGATGGAGTTAGGCCCAAGGATGAAAGTTAGCTACATTCAAGGTTTGTCAAGAAACAAGCTAGCAAGAATGAAAGGAAGCTAGAAAACTGATGAAAAATAGTGCATAATCAAGGCTGGAGTCCACCACAGGTAGGCCAACAGGCAGTCCCACAGAGCTATGGGCAGGGGCAGCAAGCTAAACAATGTAATAAAAGTTCTCTAAAGCATATTTTGAGGCAAATTTTGAGATTAAAGAGGCATACCGAGGTCACACGATTAAGGGTTTATCTCAAGAAGTCTATCCCATGAATATTACGATATTGAAGATAGACCTTAACCCATGATACGGAGGCTGCAAAAAGAGGACAATTCTTTGAACCGGGTGAAACATGTGGGAAATATTCATATAACCATAGCTACATGATCACGATTGAGTAAGTTTTTTATCCACACAAGATGAAAAATACCTTAGAGAAAAGGATAATTTGAGCATACCTCAATAATCTTCCACAAACCATTCAATGCTAAATAGTTGGTTGAATCCGACTCGGTCTTGTGTGCCGCACACCGGTACGGAGGCCACTAATGAGGCAAGTGTATGTAGGAGCACCCCAGCTTGAGTTCCTTTATCTTATTAAGGTCCGTTAAGTTCACCAAATATTGAATAAGAACCTTAGCAACTTGATCGAAGAAAAGAATCGTACTCAAGAAAAGAGCAAGCATGATTCGGACTCGTTGTTGAGAAGAGTGTTGAGGCCAAAACCTAATATCCTCAAAGGCCTCAAAAAGGACGGTATACTTAAAAGAAATTATCCTAAGAAAACTATCAGCTACGGGGCCAAAGAGGTTACGAAGATAGTCACGGTTTTTATACGAGTTCCAGTCATAGGCTAGTGGTTCTCTCGAAAAGCTTAAACCGGATAAAACGGCAAAATCAAAAAGCATTATGGTCATTTCCCTGAAGAGAAGGTGAAAAGTGTTGGTAGTGTCCCAAAAATGCTCACTAATGCCCCCGATTGGATCCCTCTCCCTTTTGTCGAGTAAGGTGGTTCAAAGCAAGGTAAAGAGGACCAAACTCGGCACTATGCATGAGATCCTCAAGAGAAAAGTTCATCCTCCTTCATGTCTCCATGAATTTGGGGATAACTCCACTACTCCGAATTGAGCCTTTCTACAAGACAAAAATCCAACAAGCTTTTTTGGTTGAAGAGCTACTCTTAATGAGCAAAGGAAGAAACTGAAGCCAATTAACTTACCGAAAGAGTGATAGCAAGCAACAAAATGCAACTTTCAGCCTCCAAGAAGAGGTGACTTGGGTTCCACTCGTTCGTGGACACCATTCTTGTTCAAGGAAGTTGTCTTGAACAAGCTTGTCAGCTCTAAACCTCCTTGCAAGATGGGCCTTTTTGCTAGACGTTTTGGAAGAAGAGATTTTGAGAACCAACTAGTTTTCAATAAGAAGCAAAGTAAGAGAGCACAAGAAGAATGCAAGAGTAAGAGGAGAAGTAAGTGTGTAAAATAAACACACTAAGCACCCCTTTTATAGGAAAACTCGATCAAGTCAGCCAACCATACAAGACAAAAGTCAAGCAAGTACTGGGAGACTAAGGGAATCCGGCAGAAGCACGCCTGGGGCCAGGCCTACAAAAGGTCGGCGGCGTCAGCCACGAGGTGTCGTGATGTCCCATCGGTGATAACTTTACAGCTATAGCCTGTCCACCTAGCTTGTGGAGTCTCATCAATTGTGGCATCAATTGCGGCATGTGACTCCTTGGCATCTTGTGCATGCAAGGAAGAGTTTTTGGACCCACTAATTCGCTTTTTCGGATTAGATTTTTCAGCCTGTTTTGGACTCGAATTACTAAGGTAAAGACTGAACTTTCATCAACTTGATTATATGCTAAGAAGTATGTTAGTACAGCAGATCATTTAGCCAAGCTTTAGATCAATGAACAGTTGAGGTTTCAGCATAAAAATATACTAAGTTTTAGGCTTTTATCAAGCCAAACTTAGGACCCTCTTACCGGACTTCGTAACACAGGCATAAATATCAAGTCCAAGCCCCATTTTAGAGTTCAAGTTTTATTACAACCAATTCCAAGCATCACACAATAACTAATATCAAAAATTGAGGTAAGTATCCTTTAGTGTCTACTTTGATCATTCGTCTTTTACACTTGGTCAAAGTGGGGGCTAACTGTAGACACCTAAAAATGTCAACTCTTATCTCTTTAATTTTGTATTTTGTTTTGTTAGCCCGATGACAAAATTCCAAGTCCTGTTTAAGGATCCGGATCTCATACTCCATTCGATTGGTGCCACAAAAGTTAGTAAATTACAAAGAACCCCCAGCACCAAATAAATAGCCTTTTGCCTTGGGTCAATCCGAAAATCCCCTTTTCTTTCGGACAATCCAAGAATCGAGCCAAGCCTTAAGAGACAACAGAGTTCGGTGCTATGTGCTAGGAAATTCCAAGTTTAGAATACTGCATTTTACTTTTGTCCAATCGGACAAGGAGCCGAGGACCTGAAAACGGCGTTAAAACGTTGCATTTCATGATCACGAGCATCAAAGTGCAGCGTTTAAGCTCCACAAAACTGTCCACAAGAGACTAGGAGCTTTTCCCCTCAAAACGATGTCGCAACTAGTGCCCGTAACCCCGGAATTTTAAGTGAAACGCTACGTTTTGGCTTGGAGAATCCCTTGGAAGCATGGTAGGGCACGAAACCTTAGGAGCGCCCGGATGCCCGAGTGTTGTGAATCGGGTTTTATCCGGCTCTATCCTTGCTTTATCCTGTTCAATCTTGTGAGATGATAGCCCGGTTTGTTTGCAGCTGCTTGGACGGTTGGCCGTGTAAACCCTAGGTTATTTGTGACCTAAGTCTCTCCTTATAAATAGAGAGCCTTGGCTCTTATTCTTATAGAGCTTTCTTCTATGCGTAATGTTGCATAAATCTAACTAGAGCACTCATACCTAAATGTTACTCCGCCTAAATCAATTCCTCTTTCTTACTTACTCGTCCTTGAATCCGTGCAAAGAGCTAAATAATATTTAGTTATTCTTATCTCTTGGCACTTATTCCACCGATCTATCCTACTCCTTACATATTCACCATTTATATAATTCATAAAAATAAGCCCTTTTCTTTGATTTGTCACCGTCCCATCAAGAGATCCAAGTGTAGAGATTCGGATTAGTAAGGTGGGATAACCTAAGGGCAATCATTCAGCCTTCAAACGGTTATTTAATTCATGTTTTATTTATTATTTTCCTTAATGTGGATTAAAGAGATGTAATTGCTTTTTCAAGTCCTCCCCGCCGAATGTAATCTTTTAGTTTTTGCTTTTCTTTCTTTGTTGCTTTCCTTTAATTCAGTTTGGTTGCTTATAATTTTGTTTAGTATGTCTGTATGTTTGTGTTTAGCACGTTATTTTAGTATACTACTCAAACTAGTAATGGCCATCTTCGGACGGGCGGAATGGAAGGTTTTTCCGTACATTTTGTACGCTCGCCTTCGAATCTTATTCTCGGTTCAAATATCGATGGAGTCAATTTTAGCCTCTTTTGGTCTTAGTTTTCCCATACTAAGATTGAAAGAGCAAGATTTTTGTTTTTGTTAGTTTTCTTCCTAAAAGCCGATTGACTACTCCCTTTTATGCTTTATTCTTATTGAAAACGCATCCCGATTATTTTCTAGTTGCATGGTTAAAAAAAGACATCTGGATTTGTCCGCTAAGCCGGAGGCGGAGGCTGATTGTTTTAGCCTAGGCCCTTCGTCGGCGCCGGTGACCATCGAGTTTAGGCTGCCGCCTGAACCGGCCGGTAAGCGGCCGAGGCTTGGGTCCGGACCGGTGTTTTCACATCGGTCTATCCCTAGAGCCTCACGGAAAAATCCTTGTTTCTAATTTTATTTGTTCTTCAATTAGGAGATAATATCCCAAGAATTTTGAAAATAATTTATAAAATTAAAATGATTAATAAAACGCTAATTAATTCAATCCGATTTAACTTGTTTACTTGACTTAATAAAATTTGGGACTCTTAATAAAAGATTCATCGCCACTTTCTAAAATTCATCTCTAAAACCCTAAATCATTCTTTCCTCTTTCCGAAACCCTTACGGCAAAAGGCATGTGGGGAAGCTCGGTCCGGTCCCAGCTCGGGCCCGCGGCCGTGGTTCCTACATAGGGCAGATTTTTCTGTTAGTTCATCATTCAAATTCTACTATTTTTATTTCGAGTCCAATGTACTCCTTTCTTCATTCAATTAGATGAATCATTCCATTTACTCTTTATAAGAGAAGATAGCTACAAGAAAGAGGAGAGCCAAGAGGATATAGCTAGTGAGCGAAATGGAAACATTGAACAACAAGAGCAACAACGACAAAGATAACTTAACGGTGAGGATTACTGCAAGCGGATCTAGATCCGAGTAGTAGTGGATGAGTGTGAACTGTGGAGAGCGATAAGATCGAGAGGAGATAGCGAGATGTGGGTGTGGAAATAACGGTATGTTCTCGGGTTTTTTTAGATTGTATCCGAAACACATATGACGACGGTTCTTTAAGATGAACCGTCGTCAAATGTTTTTAGCAATGCATATGACGATGATTTTTTCAGATGAACCATCTTCATATGTCTCACACAATGTCATTTATTTACAAAAATGCCACCGGTCCATTTTCCATGATGGTTTGTCCTTTAAACGGTCGTTAAAGACCCATCATTAAAAGTGATTTCTGTAGTAGTGTTGCCTCCTCCTATTCTTAATTGCTTTACCTCTAATGATGAACAAGAAATTCATAAAAAACTAATAAAAGCTATGGAGGATCATGAAATTGCTCATCATTTATAGAGGAAACGAGAACTATTAACATAGGGTCAACGGATCAACCACGGGAAGTTAAAATTGGGAAAACCTTGAATCCGTAAGAGTAGAAGCAATTGACTTTGCTCCTTATAGAATTTATAGATGCCTTTGCATGGTCTTACAAAGACATGTCGGGATAGATTCAAGCATAACGGAACATAGAATTCCACTCTATAAAGATGCTAAGCCAATTAATTAGAAACCTAAAAGGATGAAACCTAAGTGGGCACTCGAAGATCAAAGAAGAGCTTAAGAAGCAACTAGAAATCGTGTTTATTAAAGTAGGTCACTACCCTCGGTGGGTAGCAAATATAGTGTCAATCATGAATAAAGATTGCAGGGTTAAGATGTACATCGACTTCGAGGATTTAAATAAGGCGAGCCTCAAAGATGACTTTCCATTACCTCATATAAACATTTTAGTTAACAATATAGGTTGTCATGCCTTACTCTTATTTATCAATGGTTATGCTGGATATAACCAAGTGAAGATGGTCGAAAAAGACATAGAAAAAAACGATCTTCATCACTTAATAAGGAATGTATTGTTTTGTCATGATGCCTTTTGGACTCAAGAATGCTGGAGCCACGTATCGGAGAACATTATTGCATGACATGATACATAAAGAAGCCAAAGTCTATGTCGACGACATGATCATGAAGTTCAAGGATAGGGCAAGGAATCTACCTAGTCTCGGGAAATTCTTCGAAAGGCTGCGAAAATACAACATGCACCTTCACCCACGAAGTGTGTCTTTGGGGTAACCTTAGGCAAGTCTGTTAGGCTATGTGGTCGATCGTAGAGCAATTGAAGTTGATCCATCAAAGATCAAAGTCATCCTGAAAATGTCACCATCGAAGACGAGAGAAGGAAATATGGGGTTTTCTAGGATGCTTGCGAGTATATTAGTCATTTCATATCAAAATTGTCTATGGTTTGTGAACCCATCATCAAGAAGTTCAAAAAGGAAGTTAGGCCTATTTGGGATGAAGAGTGCCAAAAGCATTCGTAAAGGTTAAGGAATATTTGTCCAATCCATTATTTCTAATTTCGCCACAATACGAAAAACCATTGGTCTTATACCTTGCGAAAACAAAGACTGCAATGGGAGCCATGTTAGCTCAACAAGATGGGAATGAGAAGCATGCGCTGCATTATCTAACCAAGAAATTCTCAAATTATGAGACCCGATATACTCCCCTAGAGAAGACATCATTGGCTATAGTTTGGGCTACCAAGAAGCTTAGACACTACATGCTAGCCCACACGGTATAAGTAGTAGCGCCAATGTTATCGAGTTTGAACTCAAATACATCCCATAAAAGGCAATTAAGGGGAGGGTAGCAACAGAATTCCTAGCTTATCTACCAATGACTGAAGCACAACCAAAGCATTTCCATTTTCCGGATGAGGGCATTTTACAAGTAGAAGTTGACGTATGGACGATGTACTTTGATGGCGCTTCCAATCAAAAGGGCTTTGGAGTAGGAATCCTTTTAGTCTCATCGGAGGGAGCATATACTCCTATTTCAATCAAATTGGATTTTGAATTCACCAATAATGCTGCAAAATACGAGGCATGTATCACCCAACTACAAGTCGTTATAAAATAGGAGCGAAGAATGCCAAGGTCTATGGAGACTCAAGTCCGATCATCAATTAGATTTCACAAAAATGCAAGGTATGTAGTAAGGCCTTGGCATCCTACCAAACGTATTTGATGGAATTAGCAAAACATTTCGATAACATATCACACACCTACCTTCCTAGGGATGACAATCGGTTCGCATATGCCTTAGCCAAATTAGCATCCATGATTAATATCCCTAGTGGTATTCAACCAATACCTATTAATATAAAACGAAGGAGTATGCATATGCACATATATGCCTTAGAGGTGTCTAGTACTCGACCAAACTAGTTGGTACCATGGCATTTACCTATACTTGGAAAGTCAAGAATACCTATCGGACTCCACACCTAGAGCCCAACGAGTTTTACTGCATGTTAGTTGCACAACTTTTCATAAATCAAGGACAATTATACAAGAAAATCAACATGGGAATTAGCTTACTTTGTGTCAATCAACATGAAGCAGAGCATATAATGGCTGACGTTCATGGTGGAGAATACGGACCTTATATGAATGGAAGAATGTTGGTTCCGAAAATTCAATGGTTAGTGTATTATTGGTCAACCATGGCAACAGATTGTCATGAGTTTGTTAAAAGATGTCACAAATGTCTAGTTTATGCAAACCCGCAACACTAACCACCTTCTTTTTTAACTACACTTGCATCGCCCTAGCCATTCTTAGTTTGGGGCATAGACATCATTGGTAAAGTGACTCCTTAACGAACGAGTGGTCACGAATTTAGGATAGTAGCCATTTACTGCTTTACCAATTGGGTGGAAGCGACATCCTATGCGACGATAACATTAAAACATGTGGCCAATTCATAACCCATAACATTATTTGCCGATATGGTTACCACATGAGTCAATTAGTGACCATGGTAGTCGCTTCAAGAAAGAGGTAACAGATTCATTGGACAAATACAACATCAAGCATCATAAGTCTTCCCCTTACTATCCTCACACCAATAGAGTAGTCGAGGCCGCTAACAAAACATCATAAAGATAGTGGAGAAAATGGCCATCGGCTACAAGGACTAGCCTAACAAACTGTCATTCGCTTTATGGGGCTATTGAACCTTGACGGGAGCAACCCCTTACTCCATGGTCTATGGCATGGAAGCAATCATTCTAATAGAAATTACCATCCCCTCTTTGTAAATCATAGTAGAAAGTAAGAATCTAGAAGCGAGAATAGGCTAAAGTAAGTTATAAGGAGTTAATCTTACTAGATGAAAGGTGTTTACAAGCTTTACATAATGTCCATATATACCAAGCATGTATATCAAGGGAATTTAACAGAAAAGTCAAGCCTCGTCACGTACAAGTTAGAGACTTGGTTCTTAAAGAAATCATAAGACCAATTTAGGACCCTAGAGTGAAATTCGGGCCCAATTGGCAAGGCCCCTACATACCCAGCCAAACACTCGCTAAGAGGAGTAGTCAAACTAACATACTTAGATGGAGAAGAAATATTTCGAGTGCACTAATTTGGATCAATTGAAGAAATATTACATTTAGCATAACACTAAACAGTTTCAGCTTTTTGCCGAGCCTTGCTCGGCGCCGGCCATCGTCCAATCAACGGTGAGATGTCCGGGTCAAAATCCCTCTAGCCTTATTTATCCTTCAACATTTAATTATTTAGTACGGTCCATTTTAGACTGTCCATCGTAAATATTAATTCCTTTTCCTTTTAGGTGAGCGATAAAAATCAATTATGAAATTCATAAAAGTGAGCATAAAACTTACTTTATATTTGATTAATAGTAAAGGGTAAGCATGCTACTAACCTGAATGCATAGCTAAAAGGGAAATAACAAGCATAATACTTGGAAAGTAAAATGTTCTAAAGGGAAAAACAAAAAGTTTCCTAAATTTTGTTCTTTCCTAATACTAAGCCCTAGTCAATCTTCACTTTTTCTCTTTTGAGCCACTAGACTCAGTTGCATCTCTCTAGGTTCACTTTTTCAGTTCTTCAATCTGGCGAGCCCTTCTGTCTTCTTCCTCCCGAGCTTCTATTTCTCTTTCGGCAGGCCCGTTTGTCAATCTGCAGGACCACTTTGCGAATCTGGAAGGGTTCACCTTCAGGAACACCTCCTCTTTGATACCGTTCTCGAGCCCTTAGTGCTTTGCGTCTTGCGGGATCAATCTCCTCTATCCATTCCGGATATAATCGGGAGATAGTTGTAGATCGTTTGTCCATGGATTTCAATAACCAAGGAAGGTTCATCCAAGTATTCAACCCATGTAGGTACCTGCCTTGCACTGCCGAAAATATAGGAGGTAGAAGCGATACAATCCAGGTAGGGAATATCTTGGACTCATCTTATTTGTTGTATTACATGGTTTGCGAAATAGTACGTACTAGTTTTAAATCCCAACAAACGTACAAAAGGATGTCTTTCAATATGTGTCCTAAATTGAGACACCCGTCGGTGCTTAATATACCACTTGATAGGACGTCCAAACGTAAACCAAGAATCCCACCGGGATACTGCCCGTCGAGTAGCGTAGTAAGTCGTTATCGTTGACAAAATTAGGTAGCCAAGTATTCGTTAGGTTTTTCATTTCCCGCGCCATTTAAAAGTCCTCTACAAGCCAAATTTGCACAACACGGATACAAAAATTTAGTAGTGTCGTGCACGGCTAGATTCATCCTAACTTGCGGCCCAATAGGAGCAAAATTAAAATAAAAGAGAAAAAAGGGAAAAGCCAAGAGCAACAAGCAAAGGGGTCAAGGAACGGTAATCTCCCAATTATTCAGTGATGTCCATCAGCATAGCAAGCATCGTATCCCTATGGCCTCCCACCGATAGGAAGCCACCTATTATGCACATAATAAGGGCCTAGCGCCTTTGTATGAGCACTAGTCCCGAAGCATACATAGGATGAAAGTATGACATCAAATTAGTCAAATTCACTTTGTCCCCGATCAGAATCCACCTAAGATTCTTATTATTCACACTTAAGAGACGTTTGCGGGTTCCCGCCATATTACTTCATGGGGTAGGAACCACGAGCTTAGTCCGACGGTGATGGATGCCTAGAATGGCATCGAACTCTTCAAGGAGGGGACACAGGTCTTTTCCCATGAACCTCAAAAGGTGATGTTTAGGATCCTAGAAGGACACGGTAGCCCTTAACGAGTGTCCAATGGATCCTTACCCGCCTAATGCGAAAAGAGTGTTCAGCCCATAGTTCGATAATCTTAGCCTATCGACATCATTCATGTCATGCATCCAGCGGGTTAACTCGATAATGAAGTTTATTTTACTGGAGAATTAAAGGAACAAAGAAACTGGAAGTTTTTGGGAAGTACTTTCGAGAAGTTGTAATTGAATTCGGAAGGTGTGACTCTCGACAACCTACCACCGACCCTTTTATAATAGATTTTCGGGACCACAGTCCTCCTCGCTCACACTACTGCAGCCTGTAAGGCCCGGACCGCGCCCTTGGCCGGTGCCGATCACGCTAGCCGTTCATCGTCTTTTTTTTTTCTTTCCTAATCCAAGCAGTTTCTACAAGTGGGCTAGTTTTTTATAATAGCCTATTTTTGCCAGCTCAGTTACTTTATGGACCATGCAAGCATACCATTTCCCATTTCATTTTTTTTCGAATTTGTCTTTGAATTTTTTTGCATCATATAAATGAAGAAAGCATTTTTAGATCAAGTCCTTGCATTCATTTCATTGCATAGAGTAAAATAGTACAAAATACATTAATATTAACACAATAAAGCACGTACAAGTGGTTTTTTAATCTTCATCAAAGTCATTATCATCAACATCGTCGAACACATAATTGTCGATATCCTCCATGATCGAAGTTGAAACCCGCCTATCCTCTACTTCATATGAAGAGCTAGCCTCACGATCCCAAGTTGGTTGTGAGGCCTCATGATAAGGTGTACTATATGACATTCGAGGAAAATCATACGAGGTTTCCAAAAGGGTCGAGAGCTTGCAAGGGAATAACATCTAGGCTAGCATCGGAAGAATTAGGCCCAACTCTAGAAGAACTAGGCCTAGGTGTAGAAGAGCTTGGCTCTGCTCCGAAGCGCTACGACCATGATAACGTCGTGATGAACTCCGTCAAGAACCAGCTCCAGCGGTACTATCGGACGACATCCGTTGACCAACAACATGAGTTTGAGTCCCGAGTTGCCAAGAAAAGTTCTCGAAGGAGGGAACCTAGAATGGGGATCCTACAAGAATAAAAGAGTAATTAGCACATATATTAAGAACTCATGAGAGTTATCACTTTAACTAACTCGGCTCACCCAAAATGATCGGAATGCCCGACAAGTAAATAAGTCCTTGGATGCTCGAAAGGCATATTGGAATTCGATAGACATCTTCCGGAATTGCTCCCGATCATACTACAATTTCGTCATGTTAGGAAAGACACTTTTAGCATTGAACTAAAAGTAAAAAGCATGATACTCTTAGCCTTTCCAATTCTTTGGGAGTGGATGCCCCACACACTCGACTCGGGAAGTTTAGGAATTTTTATAATGCATAGGGCTTCTCCATGCTGAGACACATCAACCTTAAGAATCATAATATGGACGTAACCTAGGAGAAGCTACGAAATAAGGTTATAATTTCCATACCGGAAATATAATCACACAAAGAGCGAATTGAGACTTACTAATTGGGTCATGATTCATCCCAAGTATTGCATATAGGATGAGCCCGTATACAAGAACTACATATAAGGGTACCTAGTAGTTATTTCTTCCTTCTCCTCTTAACTTATCAAGCGGAAGTAAAACATGGTCTCGCAGCAGATCTTGGGGAACAAGAAGTGGCCACGTATTGTAGCAGATTTAAGGTGTACCCCGCTCGCTAAGGTACCAACAAAAACCGAATGGACCCTTAAATAAAATTTTCCTCTCACTCAACTCTCTCACAACCCCAAGTCTTCGAGAGAGCTGATTTTGGGTCCAAGGATAGAAGTTAGCCTCGCACACATAAGACCCATGAAATAACAAGGTAAAATTAGCAACATAGGGCAGGAATTGGAGATGAAAAGCGAGAAAATCATGGGCCATATTAGCTCGAAAATTAAGGCATAAAGTGACATATGTGGTCGGTTTATTAAAGGCGGACCTCAAGGAGGCAATTCCAATCGCTCTCCATTGATGGAGATGAACTTTATCCCATGCCACCGAAACAGGGAAGGAAGGTTGATTTGTCGAACCAGGTGAAAATAGGGGAAAGTATTTATACAACCATGGCTGTTAATTTACCACACAAGTACGATTCTTATATATACAAGAGAAAATATTTTGGAAACTAAGAATGATGATCATACCCCTTCCATAAACCGCACAAGGGCATGTAATTTTGCTAATCTTTCTTAGTTGTTGTGTGCCTAGCCCCAGCGCGTAAGCCGCTTATGAGACAAGTGTATGTGGGCACGCCCCAATTGAGGTCTTTAACCTTATATAAGTCCACTAAATTACCCAAATAGTTGACGGGCACTTTAGAATAGTGGACGTGCGGTTTAGAGCCTTAATCCAAAAAATGGAAGTGCTTAGCATGAGGGCAAGCACTATTCGAACTTGTTATTATGGATTATGTTTAGCCCACAACTCAATGTTCGCAAAGGCCTCGAAAAGAATTGAATATTTGAAGTAGTTGGCATGAGGAAATTGGCTAGCTATGACCAAGAGGTGACACAAATAGTCACGGTTCTTGTATAAGTCCCGATCATAAGCTAAGCGTTCCCCGAAAACCCCAAACTCGTAAGAATGGCAAAATTGAGAGGTGTAATAGTCATTTCCCTAAATAGGAGATGAAAGGTATTGGTCGTGTCCCGAACCATTCGCAAATTGCTCGGGTAGGGTCATGTTATTTCCAATTACACGTGTGACTTAAAACAAGGAAAAGAGGGCCAAACTCGCATTAGTCATGATTTGTTCCAAGGGGTATTTTCGCTCCTTGAAGGTGTCGAAAAACTTCGTGATGGCTCCACTACTCCGAACGGTACCCCTCTACAAAAATAATAATCAACAATGTCTTAGTTGAAGATGCCACATTAACACATGAAACGGAGAGACTCAAGTCAAGATACTTACCGTAGTAGATATGACAAGTGACAAAACATGACTCTCGACCTCCACCAAGAGGTCATTGAGGTTCTATTCATGGTGAGAATGCCACTCCCGCTCTAGGAAGTTATCTTCAGCTAAGCCCTTAGCTCTTGCCCTCTTAACAGGATAAGCACGTCTCCGAGACATTTTTATAGAGGTTTTGCAAGCAAACCAATTTAGTGTTCTCAAGGCAAAATGAGAGCAAGCTAGAGCAAGAAGGAAGCAAATTAGAGCAAGCAAGAAGAAGCAAAGAGAAGAGCAAATGGAGTATGCAAAATGAACACACAAGGCTCCTTTTTTATAGGAAAATTTGGCTAACTTGACAAGTGCATGAGACAAAATTCAAAAGGCAAGAAAAGACCAAATGCATACGCCGAGACCAACTCCGCCCAAAGCTTGGTTGGCACCGGCCACGAGGCCTGACTAGCATCAGCACTATAGCAGCCTTGCAGGTGTAGGCTAGGTCTAGTAGATGTTGTCCCATCAGATGTGGTTGGATGCTTTTTGGAGTGTTGTGCTTGCAAGTGGATCTTTGGAGCCCATTACTTCGGATATATTCTTCGATTTGTTTTGGACTAAATTATTCGGGTAAAAATGTTGAATTTTCGTGAATATGATTATCCACTAAAAAAATGTTAGCATAGTAGAATTATTAAGCCAAGCTTTAGATCAAAAGACAATTAAACTTCAACCAAAATTAAAGAGCTTCAAGACTTTGATTAAGCCAAACTCGGGATCGTTTAGCCGATTTCATAATGCATGAATCGCGATCAAGCCAAGCTTAGGTTCACTGAGTAACCAATTTCGGACATCTCAAATCAATCGACATCCGAAGCAATGCCTAAAAGCGACATAAGTATCCTTTAGTTGTCTACTTTGACCATTCGTCTTTCAAACTCGGTCAAAGTGGGGCCTAACGATAGACACCAAAAACATGTCGTCTTTATCTCTTTTATTTGTGTTATTTTGTTTTATCGGCTCGGTGATGAAATCCGAGTCCTATTTGCAAACTCGGATCGTGGTCGGTGTCTCGATTGGTATGACGAAGCCGATAAACCATGAAAAACCCATTAGCACCACAAAATTAGCTTTTTGTTTGGGTCGGCCCACAAACCCATTTTCTTACGGGCAGAAAAAGCCTGGGTCAAGGCTCTCAATCAGGAGAAGGTCGGCGAGGCATTTCGAGGCTTTGTTATGCACTAAATGTGGTGTTTCACTTCATCGTCTTAGCATAACATGGAGCTCAAGTGTCTATACGACAACGTTTAGGCTAGCGTTGCGTTTTATGGCTCACAACACCAAAACTCTATGTTTAGTTCCTCTAGTGACAATCCAAGGCATGGAACTCCGGACGTTCGTACGACACCGTTTTGGCCGGCGCCACGCTTTATGGCTTTCCATGCCAAAACACTACGTTTTGCTCTAAGCGCCCAACTAAGGCATGAAAGGTTAGTTTTCTGAACAAAGCCATTGCTAGCGCCGTGATTTTCTACCCTTCCCAAGGTATTCCCAGTCCAAGCTATTTTATCCGGTTTTTTCCCTATATTCACATCGTGGATCGGTTCATTTCAATTGCTTGAATGGTCGCTTGCATACTTTTAGGTTATTTTTGTGACCTAACCTTTCTCCTATAAATAGAGGATCATTTCCTCAATTTTGGGATAGGCCAATGCCCAACTATATGTTGCTAAAATTAAGCTAAGAGCTACTCGAATGCTACATCCGTATGTTGATCTCTTTGTTTATTTTTAGCTAATCTCCACTACAATCTATAATGATCTCACCATTCCATTCCATTCCATTTCTTAATCATCTACATTTCACACTACTTACCTTCACAAATTCCACATAACAGACCTACTTCAATCTTGCTCATTCGCCATCATGCTTCGGATCCAGTTCATTATCCAAGATCAGCAGGTGGGACAACACGAGGGCACTCAATCTACTTTCAATCTCCCTAGTGGTTTATTTAATTTATGCCTTTAATGCTTTCTGTATTGTGGATCAAAATATAATCGCTCTTTAATTCCTCCCCGCCCGCTATAATTTTATTTTTCTCACTTTCCTTTTCGCCTTCTTTTATCGCTTTCTTAACTACTTTTTCGCCATGTTTTAATTGATTTAATTTTACGTATTCGCATGTTGTATGCTTGATTGAAAACATGTTATTTTGACTTACAATTCGAATTATTAAAGGTTGTCGGTTGACGGGCGAAATGGAGGGTTTATCCCTAGATTTCATACCTTCGCCGCCAAACCCCGGATTCTCGGTTCTAAATCGATGGAGTCATTTTTATTAAACCTCTTTCAAGCTTAGTTTTCCGTACTAAGATTGGAAGATTGTTCTTTTATTTTGTAAGTTTTAGGATAAAACTTACCGACGACTCTCCATTTTCTATTTTTATTTCTCCTAAATTGCATTTCGACATTTCTAATTTAAAAATGGAAAAAAGTGATCTACTTTCTAATTTAAAAGCTGGACCAAGGTCGAGTCACCGGGCGTGGCTGTTGGTCCAAACCGGTGTTAGCACACCTTTTTGGCCTAAAAGCCTTGCAGTAGAATGTAAACTACATTTCATTTATTTTCTTAAATTATGAAAAAATATACCGAGACGCTCTAAAATTAATTTATAAAATAAAATAATTAATAAAATCGTCACTTACCACTTTGTTTAAACTGTTTCAAATTAAATTACAAAAATCGAAAATCTTAATAAGAGACGCACGCCGGTTTCAAAATCATTTTCAAAACCTTAAAATCAAGAGAGCCACCACTGCTCTGTAGGGAAACTTCGCTGCTTTCCGCCACCCCTTTACGCTGGGGAGGCAAGTGCCACTGGTTCCTACACCGAGAAGAAGAGAGATTAAGAGAAGCTGGAATTGAGAGGGAAAAGGTAGCCAAATAGCCACGTTAGATATGAGAAATAGAAAGGAACTCGAAATCCGAACAAAGGACATTGTTTCTCCATTATCAAGTTTAGAAGAGAGAGATATAGAGTAAAATAGTTTACGGAGTATAGGGAATATAATCGATAATTGTGAACTGTGTGCTTGTGGAAACACCGAGAAGGCTTCTATAATCAAATAAAATAATTCACCTTTGCGTGCTATTCTTATTAGGCGGTAGGGCACTTGATTCAACTTTTTGCAAAAATTTTGTTCCGACAAATCAATTTAATTAATTAAAACAACAATTGAACGACAATGATAAATTCAATCGACGTTGTCAGCTCCGTCGATTACACTATATATGTTATTTTAACTAATTTTTTTCGTTTTATAATGCTTGTTACATTATAATCTTTATAACATATAAATTACTAATTTACTAATTTTATCTTTCTTAATTACTTTAGTTCTCTCTCGTTTTTTCATTTTTTAAAACATTGATCATTTCCAATAAAATCCTAAAACATTTACTCCCCGACCGTAAAATATTATCAAACTTCGGGAATATAAAAATTTAAGGGAGCACTATTTATCACTTATAGTTTCCAAATAAAGGATCACATTTTTTTTACTATATAGACAAAATTTTGACAATTTTTTTTTTTTTTGAAAAGGTAAGTACAACAACTAATAGGTTGCCCTTCTCACAAGGGTTCTACCTAAGTTTTCCTCCATTAAAATGGAGAGAAAAGAAGAGGGGATAGAAAACCAAACTAAAGTAGAATAAATACAATGACCAAACTTGGCTACCCAGTCGGCAGCCCGATTCCCTTCTCTAAATGTGTGATGGATAGAAACTCGGTCGCACATTCGAAGGAAATAATGAGTGTCTTGAATCGGCGTCCGAATTTCCCAAGGAACCCGGATTTCACCTCTAATCGCTTTAATGACCGTTGGATTATCTCCTTCCAAAATGATAGAACAAAACCCCGCTTGAACTGCCGCTTTGACACTCGTTTCTCATGGCAGTAGCCTCTGCTAAAAGAACCGAGGATGACCCCAAATTTGTTGCTCCAGCTTGAAGAAACCCGCCATCCCAACTTCGATGACGAAACCCACCGCCGCTATCGAAGAAGACCTTGAACCGTCGAAGTTGACTTTGATAAATCCTCCAGGTGGTTTGTGCCAACAAATCGGATGGTTAGAAGTGTTGGCACGTATTGAAGGGGAAGGTGGGGATGGGTTGAAATGTTGATCTAGTCTCGCTTCTAGATCGCCATTCAGCCCAAGAATATTTGGCTTGAAGGATTGTGGCAATGGAATTAAAGGATCCATTGTTGAAGACTTTATCATTTCTGCTCTTCTAAATACTCCATAACGAGATGAATCACACGGATCATCCGAGTTGGTTTTCTCAACCTTCCGAGTGTACGGATAATCTGATTCGGAGAGGGATTCTACAACTGGCTTGGATTTACCTCTAGCCACTTATGTCTAAAAATTGTATCCCAAATGTCCATGACACAAGTGCATTGTGAAAAAAATGGTCGATTGACTCATAATGGTCTTGACAAAGTGGACAAATAATGTCAATGTTCAACCTTCTTTTAGTTAGGTTATCCCATGTTGATAAAGCATTGTGACCAATTTGCCACATAAATATTTTCAACTTAGGCATCAAATCCATATTCCAAATCCATGCAAAATCCCATGATGGTGAGTTAGTGGGAATATTATGGGCATTCCAAGTGGCGGACTTAGTGGTAAACTTTCAGCTGCTAGACAAACCCCAACATACGGAGTCCTCAATGTCATGAAAAGAAAGAGGGATAGTCTTGATAACCTGACAAACATCCGTCGGAAGAAAAGAATTAAGACGAGTCAGATCCCATTCTTTAGCTGGAGTTATAAATTCACTTACTCGTGGCATCCAAAGAGGGAATATTCGAATACTACTGTCATAATGATTCAATAACTTACAATTACCACACCGGAAATCATGCCAGAATTTCGTGTTTTTACCATAGCCTATTTTCCATCTTAAACCCCTTTTAAAAAGATCACGTTCTTTAAGCAAGCATTTCCAAGCCCAAGAATCGAAGCTTTAATTTTCCTTGAGAAAAAGTCCTCCGATAGAGGATACTTAGTTCTCATTATTAACCCCAGTAAATTATTTTCTTCATATAAGTATTTCCAAATAAGTTTACAAAGAAAAGTTTGGTTAACTACCTCAGTTTTCCTAAGGCCCAAACCCCTAATTTCTTGGGAGTACAAATTTTATCCCAAGCTACCATTGGTAACCCATTAGCATCCTGAGATTTTTTCCGAAAGAAATCCCGATTGATTTTATCCAAAGAGTTAGACGTGCTTTTAGGTAGTTTAAAACTCGCATCACATGAGCAGGTAGGGATTCAAGATTAGATTGTATAAGTACCATCCTACCTGCTTTAGAGAGCGAATTAGCTTTCCAGCTTTGTAATTTGCTATCCGCTCTCGCTAAAACATTCGCAAAAATAGAGTTGTTGGCTCTACCTTTGACAAAATTTTATCCCAAGCTACCTGTTTTTACCATTGACAAAATTTTGACAATGTTTTTGAGACATCTAAATAAAAACTTTTGATAAATTTTATGGACGAAGAGAGTTTTCTTATCATCTTCCTTCCCTGTTGTTATTCCCATCTTTCGTTAAATGAGACATATTCATTTCACTACCCATAATCTAACTCCTCAATGGACCATCACGTTTTCCATCATTACCAAAGTCTTCCATCTTTTTTATTTTTTTTTGAAAAATAAATTTTGCAGCAAATGTGTCTCTTTGACAAAAACTAATTGCCCTCATAATCAAAAAGGAAAAATAAATCTCAGAGCAATTTTATAATTTATTTCATTTTAGAGAGGCATAGAGGTGAGCAATGTCGTCATATTTGGGAAGGTAGCCAAGATGTCTATACTTACTCATCAAGTCATCATCCTTCTTTTTAAAATCACCCACTTTCACTATTGCAAGGAGGCCACCAATAGAGAGGGGAGGGTGGGAGTTGAGATATTAGTGAACACACACAGGGAAGGAGGGAGAGAGAGAGAGAGAGAGAGAGAGAGAGAGAGAGAGAGAGAGAGAGGGAGCGTGGGAATTGAGATGTTAGTGAACACACATACACACACTCCGAGAGAGACAGAGAAAGAGAGACCATGACAACTTCAGGTATTTTGGATTCTGGATGGGAAGAGAGTGTATTGCCTTATTTATATGTGCTTGAAATTCTTAGTTTGTTTTCTTTTATCTTGGAATTGATGAATATGTTAGGAGCTTAAATTTGGATGAAAATAACAAAAAGTATCATTGAATATTTTCAAATATTAAAAAATGTCACTTAACTTTTTTTTAGTTGAAAATACTACGTAACTTGCTTAAAATAATAAAATACATCATTCAATTTTTTAAAAGTTAAAAAATTCAACTGTCTTAATGACAATTTTGAATATTTAGTAAAGTTCATTGGTATTTTTAACAGAAAATCAAGTGGAATTTTTTAATATTTTGAAAAATTTAGTAGTATTTCATGAGTAAGAACTCTTAAATTTGGCGGAAAAATTTGCTAATTTGAGAAACTTTGAGAAGGAAATTTAATAGAATTTAAAGAGATGGAGTTTCAACTATGAATGGAGGTTTTGGTTGGAATGAAGAGAGAGAGAGATCTAATGCATGGTAAAGAAATTAGGGAAGGAGAGAGAGAGAAAGAGAGGCATAATAGATATTATATGAATTAACTTTTTATATTTGTACATCTTGATTTTCCCCAATCTCCTAAAAGACTTGTATTTTATAGACACCTAAAAAGTGTCATCCCTTATCTCTTCAATTATTTATTTTATTCTGTTGGCCCGATTAAGAAATCTCGAGCCCTTTTTGAGGATTTTGATCTCGGATATGTGTTTGATTAGTGCGACGGAAGCCAATAAACCACAAAGAACCCCCAACATCACATAAATAGCCTTTTACCTCGGATAAATCCAAAAATCTCAATTTCTTTCGAACGATCTAAGACCGGGTCAGAGCTTCGAGAGATAATGGAGTCCAAGTGATACGTATCGAGAAATTCCAAGTTTAGAATACTGCATTTTACTTTTGTCCAATTAGACAAGGAGCTGAAGACCTCAAGATAGTATTAAAACGTTGCATTTCACGATCACGATCATCAAAGTGTTGCGTTTAAACTCTAAAACAGTCCACACGAGACTAAGAGCTTTTCCCTCAAAACGACGTCTTGGCCGACTTCGGCTATCCCACATATTTTAAGTGAAACATTGTGTTTTGGCTTGGAGACTCCCTTGGAAGCACACTAGGGCATGAAACCTTAGGCATGCCCGGTTGGCCGACGCCGGCCATCCCTAATTTACTCGGTTCTATCCAATTTTATCTCTTCTTTATCCGTTTCAATCTCAAGATATCTGGCCTAGTTTTTTCTCAGCTACTTAGACAGCTAGCCAAGAGGAACCCTACGTCATTTGTGTCCTAAGTCTCTCCCTATAAATAGAGATCCTTGGCTCTCATTCCCATATGGCTTTCTCTTATTTGTAATGCTGCAGAAAGCTAATCGGAATACACATCCATTAACATTACTTAGCCGAAATTAATCTCAAACGTTCCCCTTTTCTACTTATCGTCATTGAATCTGTGCAAAGAGCTAAAGAATATTCAGTTATTCTAATCTCCGTGCATTTATTCAACTAAACCTTCCTACTCCTTACACATTCATCCCATAATTCACAAAAACAAGCCCTTTCTTTGGATTCGTCATTGTCGCATCAAGAGATCCATTGTAGAGAACCGGATCAGCAGGTGGGACATCCTACGGGCAATCGTTCGAGCCTTTGGACGGTTATTTAATTTATGCTTTTTATAGCTTTTTGTATTGTGGATTCGAGATGCATCGCCTTTTAATTCCTCCTCGCCATATGTAATCTTTTAGTTTTCCGCTTTTCTATTCCATTTTCTTTATTGCTTTCTTTATCGCTTTCCTTATTACTTTCTTTATCGCTATCCTTAATTATGTTTGGTTGCTTTAATTTCACTTAGCATATTGTTTTGTGCTTCTGTTTTCGCATTGTTTTAATATACTACTCAAATTAGTAATGGTCGTCTTAGGACGGGTGGAACCGAAAGGTTTTCTCTACGTTTCGTACCTCGGCCCTCGAATCCGATTCTCGGTTCAAAAGACTGACGAAGTCGTTTTTAGCCTCTTGAGTCTTAGTCTTCTCATACTAAGATTGGAAGAGCCTCTTTAGTCTAAAGTTGCATCTCGACTATTTTTTAATTGCTTGGAATAAAAAATAGGTTTTGGATCTCGCCAACCGGGGTAGAGGTCGAAGCCGACCTCCTCGGCCGTGGCCTCTAGTCGATGCTTCGGCCACCACTGGGTGTAGGTTGCCACCACTATCGAGTGGTTAGTAGGCTAGGCTTTGGTCCATACCGGTGTTTTCACCGATGTGGCCGTAATGCCTCACGGCAGAAATAGAAACCTTAGTTTTGTTTATTTTTTAGTTAAGAAATAATATCTAAGGAATTCTTAAAATAATTGTTAAAATAAAATAATTAATAAAACACCAATCAATTCAATATGATATGACTTTCTAGATTAATAAAATTCAAAAATCTTAATGTTCATCCCCATTTTCTAAATCCATCTTCGAAACCCTAAATCATTCTTTAAAGCTTTCTAAAAACCTACGACAAACCATTCGTGGGGAAGCTCGGTTTGGTCCGATCCGGTTCTGCCGTGGTTCCTCCGAGTGGCGACTCCACTGGGGATAGTACTTCTTATTAAGACGTCAAAACTTGAAAACTTGAGTAGTGTATTTTAATAATGTGCCTACATTAGACATTTTGCATCTAACAACCTTTGAAAATAGTTTAAATATTGTTTTGTACCCCTAGGAAAATTTATTTTGCCCCCTGTTTAACCCTTCCGGAATGAGGCTCCCACTGCATCCTAGGCGGGCCCAACAAAGCTTGATTGCCCAAGGAAACAGATACGTCTTCCCTTGCAGCATGTGTTCTTGGGTCAAACCATTTGGTTCACCGAGAGGCATTGAGGATTCTGGCCTTTTCTCCTGTCGTGCCCCACACGGAGGACCAAATCCTTGGAGCATGAGTCACTATGTATCCTACCGTGTCTAAACCTCTTTGGCCATAGAACTTTTGACTATTCGGTGGTTCTTTGACATCGTTTGCATGCTTGAATGAGTGTGTTTGTTTTAGATTTAATCTTCCGCTTTTGAGCGTTCAGGAATAGGTGAGGGAGCTAGTTGACAGGCTACAAGCGAACGGTGTATTAGTGACATTGATGGCTGCCACATTAGGATCATTGATGGTCGTCTTTGGATTAGTGACATTACGTGTCACGTATTGCCCAAAAGTTCTTTCTTCACCGGCCATCTTGGGCTTTTTCTTGGAGTTTTCTTCTTGCTTCTTTCTAGCCTTCTCTAGCCTTTGCTTCTTCCATCTAGAGCGGAAGGTTCGCTCGATTTTAGGGTCAAACTCAAATAATTGAGCTTTTTGCAGGCAAGGAGAGAATACCTAGCAAGAACGAAAACAAAACTACCAACGCAATCAAAGGAGAAAAAGAAAATAAACACTTAGTCAATTTGACGAGTATTCGTCTAATGGTTACTAAAAATAGTGTCCCCGACAACGGCGCCAAAAAGTTGACAGTCGCAAGCATACGGTGTATGGTTGTAGCTAGCCAAGGTCGATCCCACAAGGGCTCGATTTAGCAACACACTAAAGTAGTCCTCTACTCAATTGCTAAACTATCGCGTTTTTTATAGTTTGCTTCTCTAAACTAGTTCTAAATATTAAAATCAAGGAAATTAATTTAGACTTAAATTAATGGATAAAAACATCTAGGGATTTGCTTTCCTAACAATGAGTTTGATAATTTAAACATAAATTGTGCAATCATTCTTTCAAGTAAATCAAGAACCGATAATCACAAAATTCTACCGCTCTTTCGATCCAGAATAGAATTGCTCTAATTAACTCTGTCAAACAACTTTCGTATGCCTTTTATGTTAAACAAAGCTAAAGATTTCAAATTATCAAAGTGATCCCCTAATTTACTATTCTTTTCTCAAATTTCATAAACTAGGTAGAAAGGTTAGTTGTCGGATAATTCTATTTTACTTTTCAGTATATGATAGATTAATCTCTAAACACAAGTATTCAAGGCCCTCAAAACACTCATGAACATGATAAACATAACCTTCTATTGATCAAAATCAGAATTCAAGCACAAATCACGGAAAATTAATCAAACTTCATTGTTTCGGATTACAAATCCCTAGAAAAAGTAAACTACTCACACATAATTATTGAAAGCTTAAATAAAATCCAATACATGGAAATCAAACCTCAAATAGCAAAAATAAAGAATTAGGATGATAGACTTGAATTACTCCACTTGAATCTCTCGACTTCGAATGGAATCTCGCAACTGCTTCAAGCTTCTTCTTTGATCTTCAAAATTCGGTTTGATGTGGATGAATGAAGGAAGGAAAATTGGTGCTGGATGAATATGGAGGATGAATGGTCGATTATGGAATGGATAGCCTTAAGTTCAGACAAAAACGGCTTAAATAATCCATTAAGAGGCAATCAAGAGCTAAAACCGTCAAAACCGAATCGTCTCGGTCAAAATTTACCTCCAACACGGGCCATGTCCTCCGACACGAGCTCTCATGTTGGTTGCTGGAATATCAAAACTGGATGGAAATGCTGAAAACGGGCTGTGTCAACCGATACAGGCTGCCCGTTCTCGATGCAAAGGCTCGACCTCCAACACAGGCCGTGTCCGCCGACACGGTATGCTCGTGTTGGTTGTTAGGCGTCAAGCCGATTCGGTCATAACTTCCTCGTCCGATGTCCAAATGATGTGATTCTTGATTTGCCGGAAAGCTCATTGAGTTTAGTTTCTAATTCTTTCATCATTATTGGTTCATAAGTGTGGGAAAAAACATGATTCATAGAGTAAAGACGTATCCGTTACCACACCCTTCTTACTTTCCAGCTCATATCTTTTCCGTTCCTCAACAGAATGGAGCTTATAATATGTAATTGGAAAGCTCTTTCAATAAGGAGGTTAGAAACATATACTCAAAATAGCTTTGGACTGAAAATATGACTAAAAATTAGGTCCAAATCACTAGGAAGTCAGTAGAACGGACCATAAACGCAAAACCCAAGTGTAAAGCACAAATGGGGTATAAAGTACATAAATATGAATATAAATCTCCAAAAATGACAAGCAACCTCCTTTGAAATCTAATGCAAAAATGGCACTTATCAAAGTCCTCCATGTTTAAACCTCACTTGTCCCTAGCAAATACAAGACTCAAACAAAAAGAAAATCAAAAAGAAAATAAAAGGACTTAAGATGAAAAAGAAATATCTATTTACACACCCTACTTAGGTAGGTATCGGTAGAGTTCTCTAATAAATAAGTTTAACCAATAATAGCCCGAAAGTGATGAAAACCATTAAGCACAAGTAAGAGCGAAGTTTTTGAAAAGATTTCTATGAATCACACAATCAAGATCAAATCAATCACCCTTAATCTCCAATGATAGCAAGTTATTACATGTATAAGCATAAAACTAGAAAGATTGAGAGCAAACGTCACTTTAGGGAAGTGAAAACACTCCTCTCATGTGTTTGAAAATATATAACAATGAAAGTTCTCTCAATAGTCTCACTAAAGAAACAATCTACCATATGTTTGCAAAGAATCTCAACTCTCCACCACGAGTATGCAAATGCAAATGACAATCAAGAGGTCTTTTCAAGGGTTGTAACGGGCTGGGGGTTGAGGATAGGAGTGGAATTATTTGAGCAATGAGAAGCTAAAAGCCAAATTTGGAGCTAACTCATCAAATATCTCATATATACAATACTACCCATTCATAAACATTCAAACAAACCTGGAAAACCCATTGGAAACCGCCTTAAATCTACACAAGCCAATGCCAAACACTTTATTTCTTCCTTTATTTCTGGTTTTTTTAGCATACAAGGGCATTTGAGTCAAAGCGTCAATAAAGGGAATGTTCATATTGCATTTCTTAAGCATCTCCAAAAACTTCCCAAATTGCATATCAAGCTTATCCTTAGCTATTCTTTGTGGGAATGGTAAAGGCAGAATGTAAATTCTTTGGGGAGGTTTTGTTTGTTGATTAGAAGTCTCCTTCTCATTATGCATACTAACATCAACTAAGGACTCTTTGAAGGGTGTGGACACCTCCTCATTCACAATATCATTCTTATTTTGCATGTCAATGACCACATGCTCACTCCTATCACCCTTAGGTCCTGCCAATTGTGTCCCACTCCTCAAAGTTATGGCATTGCATTGTTCCCTAGGGTTAAGCACCGGTTGGCTAGGAAGCTTACCCGGAGGGCAAGAGGAAGAAGAGCTTGCTTGGCTAGCAATCTGAGTTTTAAGCATCTTATTGTTACTGGCTAAGATTTCAACTTTTGAAGCCAATTGCTTGATAATCTCATCTTACTTTTGTTGAGCCAAAAGCATGCTTTTCATCATGACCTCCAAGTTAGACTTTGGGGGCACTTGGGGTTGGGTAGGTCTTTGGAATCCAGGGCGGGTGGTCTTTGGACTTGTTGTGGACCCATGGGATTGTTGTTCCGATAGGAAACATTAGGGTGATAACTCAACCCCGGGTTATAGAAATTTGAGAAGGGGTCAAAGTTTGGCCTTAGGTTCGGGTTGCCAATAAAATTGGCTTGGTCGGTTAGTCCACTGCTAGCCATACCCACAGGACAAAACAAAGTCTCATGCTCATAAGAATTGCAAGAAGCACATGGAAGGGGAGGGGCAACATTCACATTTAGACGGTCCATTTTTTGAGTTATAGCTTCTATCTTAGCGAAAGGATAGAAACTACATCAACATCAAGCCTACCTCCCGTTCTCTTAGAATGGAGCTTGGATCATTAAAAGCTATTTAGCGCCATATGCTCAATCAAGGTGTAGAGCTGATCTACGGACTTGCTCATGATGTTTTCCTCCCTCAACCACAAGAATGGTGGCTCTCAAGTGATCATCAACCCAATTGTAGAAAGCTTGAATGGGGACCCATGGCTCAAATCCATGTTGTAGGCATTGGCAAAGGAGATCCTTGAACCTCTCCCATGCTTCATAGAACGTCTCATCCGACTCTTGGACGAAGGTGAAAATCTGGTTCCTCAAACTGGTCCACTTGCTTGGTGGGAAGTATTTTGCTAAGAAGGCACTCGCAAGTTGATCAAATGTGCTGATGGAGTTCGCCGGAAGAGAATCTAGCCATTCCCATGCCCTTCCTTCAAGCGATAATGGAAACGATTGCAGCTTGATTGCATCCGGTGAAGCCCGTTCGCCTTGAAAGTGTCACATGCTTGGCGAAAAATACGGAGGTGCCGATTGGGGTCTTCATTGGGGTGGCCACGGAAAGGAGTGGCCCTCACCAAGTTGATAAGAGAGTTCTTCAACTCAAAGTCATTGGCCGCCACATTGGGAACATTGATGGCCGTCGGTGGATTAGTGACATTCGGGGTCACATATTGCCTAAAAGTTCTTCTTTCTTCACCAGCCATCTTAGGCTTTTGCTTGGATTTTTCTTCTTGCTTCTGTCTAGCCTTCTCTAGCCTTTGCTTCTTCCATCTACAGCAGAAGGTTCGCTAAATTTCAGGATTAAACTCAAATAATTAAGCTTTTTGCATGTAAGGAGAAAATACCTAGCAAGAACAAAAACAAAACTACCAACGCAATCGAAACAGAAAAAGAAACTAAACACTTAGTCAATTTGAGAGTATTCGTCTAATGGCTACTAAAAATAGAGTCCCCGGCAAGAGCGCCGAAAAATTGACACGCCGCAAGAGCACGGTGTATGGTTGTAGCTAGCCAAGGTCGATCACACAAGGATTCGATCTAGCAACACACTAAAATAGTCCTCTACTCAATTGCTAAGCTATCGGGTTTTTGAAGTTTGCTTCTCCAAACTAGTTCTAAATATTAAAATCAAGGAAATTAATCTAGACTTAAATCAATGGATAAAAACATCTAGGGATTTGCTTTCCTAACGATGAGTTTGATAATTTAAACATAAATTGTGCAATCATTCTTTCAAATAAATCAAGGATCAATAATCACAAAATTTTACTTCTTTCGATGCGTAATTGAATTGCTCTAATTAACCTGTCAAATAACTTTCATATGCCTTTTAAGTTAATCAAAGTTAAAGATTTCAAATTATCAAACTGATCCCCTAATTTACTATTCTTTTCTCAAATTTCATAAACTAGGTAGAAAGGTTCGTTGTTTGATAATTCTATTTCACTTTTCAGTACATGATAGATTAATCTCTAAACACAAGTATTCCAGGCCTTCAAAACACTCATGAACATGATAAACACAACCTTCTATTGATCAAAATCAGAATTCAAGCACAAATCATGGAAAACTAATCAAACTTCATTGTTTCGGATTACAAATCCCTAGAAAAACTAAACTATTCACACATAATTATTAAAAGCTTAAATAAAATCCATACATGGAAATCAAACCTAAAACAGCAAAAATGAAAAAGTAGGATGATAGACTTGAAGTACTCCACTTGAATCTCTCGACTTCGAATGGAATCTCGCAACTGCTTCAAGCTTCTTCTTTGATCTTAAAAATTCGATTTGATGTGGATGAATGAAGGAAGGAAAAATGGTGATGGATGAATATGGAGGATGAATGGTGGATTCTGCACTGGATAGCCTTATGTTCAGACAAAAATCTGCTTAAATAAGCCATTAAGAGGCAATCAAGAGCTGAAACCGTCAAACTGAATCATCTCGGTAAAATTTACCTCCAATACGGGCCGTGTCCTCCGACACGGGCTTCCCGTGTTGGCTGCTGGCATATCAAAACTTGATGGAAACGCTGAAAACAGTTGTGTCAACCGACATGGGCTGCCCGTTCTCGATGCAAAGGCTCGACCTCCAACACGGGCCGTGTCCGCCAACACGGTCCGCCCTCGTTGGTTGCTTGGAAGGCATGTGTCAAACCGATTCTGTCATAACTTCCTCGTCCGATATCCAAATGATGCAATTCTTGATTTCCTGGAAAGCTTATTGAGTCTAGTTTCAAATTCTTCATCATTATTAAATGTTCATAAATGTGGGAAAAAACATCATTCATAGAGTAAAGAAGCATCCGTTACCAAACCCTTCTTACTTTCCAGCTCATATCTTTTCCGTTCCTCAACAAAATGGAGCTTATAATATGTCATTGGGACGCTCTTTCAATAATGAGGTTAGAACCATAGACTCGAAATAGCTTTGGATCAAAAATATGACTAAAAATTAGGTCCAAATCACTAGGAAGATGCGAAACAGGACCATAAACGCAAACCTCAAGTGTAAAGCATAAATGGGGCATAAAGTACGTAAATATGAATATAAATCCCCGAAATGACAAGCAACCTCATTTGAAATCTAATGCAAAAATGGCATTTATCACTTGTTAGCCCTTGCATGGGTGTCAATAAAACACTTGAAGAAATTCCCTAGAGTTAGTCCATTACGTGCATTTAGCCAAAAGTCAAAATACCTTCTTTTACTAGGATTAGTCTATTGTTTGCACTTCCGAGCCACACTAAAATCCTCTTTAGGTGGTCCAAGTAGTCACCGCTAGTCGGTCCAAGAGGGTCTTACCAAAGTTCCCTCAATCTTTTGGTTAGTTTTTACATCATATTCTCATTTCCATTTCTCATTTTACATTAGCCAAAAAAAAATTCATCTCGGATTAGGTGAGTTCATCTTATATTTTGCATTAGCCAAAAGAAATTCATCTCATATTAGGTGAGTTCATTTTAAATTTTGCATTAGCCAAAACAAATTCGTCTTAGATTTGGTGAGTTTATTTTTTATTCATATATAGCCAAAGCAAACTCATTCTAAGATTAAAAAAATGCATTGTCATCCAATCGGGATAGAAGCATCTTTGTATTGAGGAAAAGATTCATAGTTCATTAGCTAAATCATAGAATCATCCCAAAGTAAGTCATCTAACACCACATGCACTTCATTTTTCATTGCATTCCTTATGTGCATCCAAATAAAAGCATCCTTAGTCTCTTCGAGTCTTACGCTTAAGTCCCTTCCTCCCAAAAGTGGTATTCTCTCACATGGCCCTAAATCGTATCCTTTGGGCTGCAAAATAGAAAAGTCTACAGCAATTGAGTATCATCGGAATCCGAGCTCTAAAATATTAGAACTCCTCACCAAAGAGTCCGGCACATCATCTTTTCTTTCTACTCCGCGGTTTATACTGGTGCGATAAGCTTCGATGCACACTACACCGATTTAGTTTATTCCTTGTCATAAGATAGTATCTAAAAAGAATTCTCTTCCCATGGATTTAAACCTAGAAAAGTCTCTTAACATCAATTTACTTAATGAGAATATAGCCAGGGTTGAAACAAGGATGAATGATCTAGAGGAGAAGATACCATCTATATCAAGGGATCTTAAGATCATTATAAAGGCTATTGCAGACAGTAAGAGAGATGAAGAAGCGAGAAAAGGAGACAAATTAGGTCCTCCAGCTCCACCTAGCTTATCTCCTCTAAACAGTCCCAAACGTGAATCCCCTAAGCATGAATCCAAACCTCAACCTGATCCACTTGTTAATCGGATAGAACAGATGTTAAGGAAGCCATCCATGTTCGGTAATCATTATTTTTATCATAAGGGATTCACTTTAATTCCTAAGGGTAAACTACCTCCTAAGTTTACCATGCCGGATATTAAGTTTAAAGGTTTAAAGAATCCCCACCATCGCGTTTGCAACTTCTTAGGAGCAATGAGTCTAAAGAACATTTCAAAATATACTTACCATATCATCTTCCCATGGACTTTCGATATCGATGTAATGAAGTGGTACAATGGGGTCGACCCATGTAAGGTTGCTAATTCGACTAATCTGTGCAAGGAGTTCCTACATCAATATTCCTATAACACTTATTTGCCAGTTACTCTTAGAGACTTCATCAAACAAGGTGAGAAAGAAAGCTTCACGGTTTTCCTCACCGGATGGAGAGCAAAGGGTGCCCACATGGTAGACTAACCCTCCAAGAAAGACCAAGTCAGGATCATCGTGAAAAACCTCCAGCCTAATTACAATCAGCATCTCAAATTCTTACCCATGATCAACTTCTCAACCCTTAGAGATGCTGGCCTGCTAATAGAAAAGGAGCTATCCATTGCGACCACAAAAATCACGACAGGGTATAGAGGTAATTATCACTCCAAAGATAAGAAAAACTCTAATACGAGGCAATACTAGTAGGGTGCGGATGTCAATGCTCTCAATAGATATTCCGAATACACTCCTATTGATACTACTTACACTAAAGCCCTTGATCATCTATTGGAAAAGGGAAAGAGAGAATTGCCACCCATAAGAGCGAGAATAAAAAATCGTGAAACAGTCCAAAAACTAGGACGCGGGAAAATTTTGTAAGTACGTTCGTGCACAAGGACAGGACACCGAAAAGTTTAGGACATTCAAGAACAAACTAGAAGGCATGTTTCGAAATGGCCAACACCCTTTACCCAAGGCTGCCCAAAACCAAGTAACAACAACAATCCTTTTAGTGGTACCTTGGCTTCTTTCACTAAACCCACTCCAGGTCGAGTGGGACCCGACTATCTTCACTCAAGATGTCAATGAGTCCAAACCACTTCTTAACTTGCCTCCTTTAGATCCGGAAGTCCATAGGTCTGTGGGTAGGTGATGAAGAAGATGTCTATGAAATAAAGAGTAACGATGACGATGATGACTTCGGGGCACACCACCCTTAGCGGAAGAAAAATTTTGGGGAGAACCTAAAGGTCTATCAATCCAATTCCTTACTAGATCTAGATGGCACAATGCACCCCTGGGTCCACAACGGACTCAGGAAGCCCCAAATGAGCCTAAAGCTACTAAAGAAGAAGACCCAATCCTTAAACAGACTTTAGAAATTAAAGGCTGATATCTCAATCTGGCAAATAATATCAGCTTCCCGAAACATAGGCGAGGCTTTGATTAACGCACTTAGCAAGATCGAGGTCTCTCTTGAAACCACGCTAGAGGAAGTAGTAGGATTGGATAACATAAGGGATTAAACTATTACCTTTGATCAAAAGGATCTCCTAGAAGAAGGTTTTGCACACAACAATGCCCTTTACTTAATTATAACGTGCATTAACAAGTTTGTTCCCTTACCTTTGGTAGATAATGGATCAAAAATGAATGTCTTTCCTTGGAGAACCGCCAGAAGGCTAAGAATTAGAGCGCAATAACTCTCTAAATAGATCTGTCCATATTTTAACTTACGATAATTCTAAGAGAAAATATTTTGGGAACAATAACCTTGCTAATTAATATTGGGCCAGTAGAAAGGAACATCGAATTCCAAGTCTTAGATATCCCCGCTACCTTCAATTTACCCTAGGACGCCCTTGGTTGCATGATCATCAAGCGAGTGCCCTCTAGAATGCATCGGAAAGTTAAAATGATCATCAAAGATCAAGTTGTAACTGTTAAGGGGATAACCTTTGTCCTAGTATCACCTCCAAAGAGTCCGTGGTTGAGATCGAGCACAATGCCAACGACGAGGACCTCTACGGATTCGAGAATGTTGCCGCTTTACATAAGGATGAAGCACCTTTAAACTTAAATCCTTATGGTAACCTTAGTGTCTATTCGATGCTCAAGGAGAAGGGGTGCTTTCCGGGTCTTACTCGTAAGTCGCAGGGCATACCACCCTATCTTTCCACGCTTTAAACCCACTAGCAACTACAACTTTAGGCTAGGTTATCAACCTACTCCTAAAGAAATAGCCCAAGCTAAGTAGGAAGTTCAGGCTAAGAGGATTGCACCTCACATAGTTCTCTATCAAGCCATTTCCTCATACTCTAAATGGACAATTCCTAAAAGAAGGATATGATTTTCCTTCTTATGGTTTTCCTGAGCCCTACTATATTAAGGGAAAAGGCACCTGAGTACCTAGTTTAGAGGCTTTCGAGTGACTGTTATATACTAAAAAGGATGCACCCTACCTCCTTAAACAAGAACAGTCCACATTAGACTGGACCAATCTTGCTTGGGAATAATCTTTTCGGTATTCTATTCGGACAAGAGAAGAACTTAGAGGGGAATTCGGTCTCGATACTCGTCATAAGCCAGGTCGCACCCATAGTTAGATCCGTCCAAGTTCATCACCGACATCGATAATGAAGGCTCTAAGCACATCACATGGATTGATGCCGAAGAGGGCTAGGAATTCGCCATCGGCTTAGGAGTGCATCCCTTTCCTGAGTCTAGTACTAGGGCTCCTTCCTTTGTTATTTCTAGTTCTTGCTCTAATTCTGTTATTCCCGATTCTATATCTTCAATTTCGAGTTCGATGTACTTATTTCTTTTTCTATAAAGTGAATCTTTCCGCGTACTCTATGCCTTCTCTTGCTTTTAATTGTTTTGCCTCTAATGATGAACAAGAAATCCCTAAGGAATTAATAAAAGCTATGGAAGATCATGAAAATCGCAAACCAATAATAGAGGAAACAATAATAATTAATCTAGGATCGGTAGGTCAATCTCGGAATGTGAAGATTTGGAAAATGTTGGATCCGGAAGAGCGAAGCAATTCACTTCACTCCTTACAAAGTTTATGGATGCCTTTTCATTGTCCTAGAAAGACATGTCGGGGATAGATCCAAGTATAGCGGAACATAAAATTCCACTTTACGAAGACACTAAGCCTCATTAGCGTAAACTATGAAGGATGAAACCTGAATGGGCTTTGAAGATTAAGGAAGAAGTCTAGAAGCAGTTAGAGGCTGGGTTCAGCAAGGTAGTTCAGTATCCTCAATGGGTAGCAAATATAGTACCGGTTCCAAAGAAGGACGGCAGGGTCCGCATGTGCGTCAACTTAAGATATTTGAATAAAGCAAGCCCTAAGGATGATTTCCCGCTGCCTCATATTGACATCCTTGTAGATAACACAGTAGGTCATGTCTTACTTATGTTTACGGACAGCTACACTGGGTACAATCAAGTGAAGATGGCTGAAGAAGACATGGAAAAGATGACCTTCATCCCTCGATGGGGACGTATTGTTATGTGGTGATGCCATTTGGGCTAAAAAACCTCAATGCAACATACCAAAGGACTTTTGCAACCTTGCTGCATGACATGATCCAAAAAGAAGCTAAAGTTTATATGGATGACATGATCATTAAGTCCAAAGACAAGGCAGGGCACCTACCCAGACCTATGAAAATTCTTCCGGAGACTCGGAAAGTAAATCATGCGCATTAATCCTCAAAAGTGTGCCTTCGGGGTAACCTCAAGCAAACTTTTAGGCTACGTTGTCGATCTTAGAGGAATTGAAGTTGATCAATCCAAGATCAAAGCTATTCAGGATATTCTGTTGCCAAATATAGAGGGGGAAATAGGAGGTTTCCTAGGACATTTATAGTACATTTGTTGTTTCATATCATGCGCGTTAATCCTCAAAAGTGAACCTATTTTCAAGAAGATGAAGAAAGGATTGGAGCCCATTTGGGATGTGGAGTGCCAACAAACATTCAAGAAGGTTAAGAATACCTAGCTAATACTCCAATGCTAGTTCAACCCCAACCAGGGAAACCTTTACTTCGTACATCACCACAATAGACAAAGCTATGGGTGTCATGCTATCTCAACGAGACGGGAAGGGAAAACGCGCGATTTACTATCTAAGTAAGAAATTCCTTGACTATGAGACTAGATACATGCCATTAGAGAAGACATCGTTAGCATTAGTCCGGGGTACCAAGAAGCTCAAGCACTACATGTTAGCCCGTACGGTACATGTGATAGCACCTATGGATCCCATTAATTATATACTAGAGCAACCAACCATCAGCAACAAGATAGCAAGATGGACTGTCTTGCTGTTAGAATTTGAACTCAAGTATGTCCCTCAAAAATCAATCAAAGGAAGGATAGTATCGGAATTCCTAGCTGATCTACCTATAACCGAATCGTAACCCGAACACCTTGACTTTCCGGAAGAAAATATATTACAAGTTGAGGTGGACGTTTGGACAATGTACTACGACGGCGCTTCCAATCGAAGGGCTTTGGAGTAGGGATTCTACTAGTCTCACCGGAGGGAGCACATACTCCCATTTGGACTTCAAGGCCACCAACAACATCACGGAATACAAAGCATGCATTACGTGACTTGAAGCTCGCTGTAGAGATCGAGGTCAAGAACATTAAGGTTTTCAATGGCTCCAGTCTAATCATTAATCGGATATCACAATAATGGAAGGCTTGGCACCCTACCAAGCATATCTAATAAAGTTATCAAAACACTTCGAGAACATTTTTTTCACCTACCTTGCTAGGGATGACAACCAATTCGCATATGCATTAGCTAAATTAGCATCCATGATCAATATCCCTAACGACATTCATTCAATACTCTTTCACATAGAGCGACAGAGTTAGCCGATGCACGTCCGCACATTAGAGGTGTTTAATACTCGACACACCATTTGGTGTCATGACATTTATCAATATGTGGATAAGCAAGAATATCCCTTGGACTCCACACCTAGAGCCCAATGAGCCATCGGGATGTTGGCTGCCAATTGTTCATCAATCAAAGGTAATTGTACAAGAAAACCAACATTGTGATTAGCTTACTTTGTGTCAACCAACATGAAGCAAAACGCATCATGGACGAGATTCAAGGTTGGGAGTGCGAACCTCACATGAATGATAAGATGTTGGTTTAGAAGATTCAAAGCCTCGGTTATTACTCGGTCGACCATGGCGGTAGACTACCATGAGTTTGTTAGAAAGTTCCATAAATGTCGGGTGTATGCAAATTTACAGCACCAGCCACCTTCATTTCTCACAACATTAGCATCCCCTTGGCCATTCTCGATTTGGGGAATAGAAATTATTGGCAAAGTGACTCTTAAAGGAATGGGCGGTCACGAATTCATGCTAGTAGCAATTGACTACTTCACCAAGTGGGTAGAGGCAGCGTCTTATGCAAACTTGACATCCAAATAGATAGCTATGTTCATTACCGTAATATTAATTGTCGTTACGGGGTGCCTCACGAGCTAATTAGTGACCATGGTAATCATTTCAAAAAGGAAGTAGTAGACTTCTTGGACAAATATAAAATTAAGCACCATAAGTCGTCTCCTTATCGTCCTCAACGAGTGGAGCAGCTGAGGCCGCCAATAAGAAGATTTGTAGAATAGTGGAGAAGATGGTTGTCAACTACAAAGATTAACCCGATAAATTGCCTTTTGCTTTATGGGGCTATCGAACATCCATTCGAACCTCTACGGGGAGCAACACCTTACTCCTTAGTTTATAGCATGGAAGCAGTCCTTCTAATAGAGATTGTCATTCCTTCATTGAGAATTGTTGTTGAAAGTCGATTCTAGAAGGAGAGTGGGCTAAAGGATGCCACGAAGAGTTAGTGTTGTTGGATGAAAGGCGCCTCAATGCCCTGCACAATGCCCAAGTATACCAAACACTTATATCAAGGGCATTCAACAGAGGAGTGAAGCCTCAAAACCTACAAATTGGAGATTTGGTCCTCAAAGAGATTATAGCACCAATTCAGGATCCACGAGGCAAATTTAAGCCTAATTAGCAAGGCCCATTTGTGCGTAGTCGGATATTGCCAAGTAGAGCAGCAAAACTAACCGATTTAGATGGTGAAGAGATATTTCAATACACAAACCTAGATCAATTTTAAAAAATTACGTCTAGCATGACCCTAGACGTCGAGCCGAGCCTGGCCCAACTAGGCTATGTTGTGGCCGATGTAAGCCAGCGCCTGGACAATGGTGGGATGGCCGGGCTAGAGTATCACTCTTTATGTCTAACTCTGTAATTCATCTTACTATCCAATTAGACGGTTCCTTCATTCATTTGTTGGATAGCCCAATTAGGCGGTCCGTATATCTATTTTACTTTGTATTATTTATTAAGGAGGTCTAATTAGGCGGTCCAATTTATATTTTTACCTCTAGGTGAGCGATAAAAACATCGGATGTAAAAGTATAGCATAATACTAACTTTTATTTAATAAAAGGTAGGCCTATGACTTACCTGATTACATAGCTAATAAGAGGCAAAACTAATCCTCCATTTATTTCTTTCCTAAATTATATCTAAAAAAAAAAAATCTAAGCCCTAGTCTATCTTAAACTTCTTTCCTTTGGGGTTGCTAAACTCAGCCCCATCGTCTTGGGTACACTTCTTTAGTTCCTCAATTCTTCGAACCCTTGTCTCTTTAGCTTCTTTGGTTCCAATTTCTCTTCAGCGAGCACGTTCGGCCACCCGAGGGTTTATTTACAAATCTAAATAGGTGCAGCAGCGAGGACAACTTCGTCAGGATATATCTCTCTAGCTCTCAATGTGTTACGCCTTTGGGGATCCACTTCTATTATCCACTCAAGATAATAAGGAGATACTCGTAGTATTTAGTTTTCCTGCAGGTGTCAACAGTTTAGGCAGATTCATCCAATATTCGGGCCCCGATTTCGTCCGCCTAAAGTTACCAAGTCCTTCGAACGGATCAAAGGCAGCAGGCCGGATGCAGTCCGAAGTGGGATTACTTGCTCACTTACCATCTACCATAACACACGGTCGGGAAGTAATAGATGTTACTTTCTAGGCCCAACGAACCGTACATATGGATGTTGCATGGTATGTGTCTCGAATCGGGACACTTTCCAAGTGCGTGATATACCAATGCATACTGTTACTCGTGATTCCTAAAATACCCTTCCCAATGGGAAGCAAGGCGATTGATTATCACCTCTTCCCGTTTTCGGTGACGAAGTACACCGCTAAGTATGCATCAATATTCGCGAGCTCCTGGATTAGTTTTAGGTGCTCCACTAACCGATTTGCACACCATAAATGCAATAAAATAAATAAGTGTCCTGCATGGTCAAAGATTCAACTTTTTTAGGCCCAATAGGAACAAAATAATTAAAAAAGAGAGAAAATGAAAAAGAGAAAGGAGCGCAAAGCAAGACTTTCGGTGTAAACTCGAGGCAACCCAGCCTTGGTAGCACCGGACAGATGCCCCGTGGCCGTCGCGGACCACCGACCTACACTGTTTGGTCTCATCAGCCATTATTTGCTTACCTGCAACAATAGGGTGCCCCAAAGAAAGTCTTCCCGAGAATTTTTCTCGACCAAATCTAAACATATAATCACCTCAAGCAACTATTAGTGGAGTTAAAGAACAAGTAATTTTCCAACTTCTCAACTAAGCACAACAATGCCACTAGCGCCATATCCCCGTGGCCTCCTACTAACAGTAATCCACCTATTAGACACGTGATGATCGCTCGTCGCCTCGGAATAATGAACGCTTCAAAATAGGCATACATGTGTCGATAGTGTTTCATCAAGTTCATCGATTTATCCGATCTCCAATAAGAATCCACCCTAAATTCTTATTGCTTAGTTTCAACAAATACTTGCAAGTCTCATGTGGGTTCCCACAAGGCTTGGGGAAGATGGATTTTCATCGCCTTTGGATGCCTAGTATGGCATCAAATTCTTCGGGCAGGGGCATAGTTCCTATCCCCAAACCGAAATACCGGTGGTGTGGATCCCAAAAGGCCACGAGTAGCCCTTAAGAAAGTCCAATAGACTTTCCCTTGGCGAATGCTAAATAATGTATTCAGCCCATAGTTCGACAAACCGAATCTATCGGTGTTGCTCATCTCATGCATCCACTTGGACAAGTCACTCATGATGTTCGTTTTTTTAGAGAGAGTAAAATGCACTGGATTTTCTATTTGATTTGCAGATGGTTTTTCCTACGGCGTAATTTTGAGCACCACCGTAATTCCTTTTTATAAGTGTTTTCGGAGTTTTACAGTCCTACTGCACCTTAACTCGCTGCTATTCGTCGTACCTCGGTATTCACGGGTGGCCTGCGCCGACCACCGCTTTGGTCCGACCCATTTGTGTTTTTTTTTTCTTCAACCTAAGCACTCCTTGGGCCATATTTTTCGTTGCAGAATGTTGCATGTGCACCATACGGTTATCTTGGACCATGCACTTGAGTTTTCCCATTTTCATTTTTATTATTTTCTTTTAGGGGGAATGGGGGCTAGTGCATTATTTTTTTCTTTTTCTATTTGTCTTTTAATCTTTCCTAAGGCTTTTTGCATCATATTAAATAAAAGAAAACATTTCTTTAGAAATTGAGTCATCTTGCATTTCATCCCATTGCATAAGGGTCACACCATTACAAAGTAAATATTAAAAAATAATAGCACCCTACAAGGGACTCTCCGAGCAACATCAACACTACCGGTAAAGGATCTACTATTCAACGCCATCGAAGCATCATCGAAGATATAGTTCCCCAAGTCCTCTAAGACGGATGTGGAGAATTGACCGCCTTCACTACCTTTGAGAAGAGCTACCTCCATGATCCCAAGATTGAGAAGGTTCATAGGAGTGTCCACTATACGACGGCCGAGGGAAATAAAGTGGGTTCCCATACTAGTCAAAGGCCTAAAGGGGCAAGATGTTTAGACCCTCTTCAACAAAATTGGATCCCGCACTAGACGAACTAGGCACGTAAGTACTAGACACCGCTTCGGATGTACTCCTACGATCGGCACGCCGTGATAAACGTCGGGAAGCACCTGCCCGCGATGGACCACTGGATGGTGTTTGTTGGTCAAATTCTTAAGTGTGTGCTCCCGATGCACCAAGGAAGCTTCTCGATAAAGATGCTCTAGATCGCTATCTCTACAAGAAAGAAAGATCTATTACCGGACCTACTAAAAGCTCAATAATGTTAGCACTCCACTAACTAGAGATCGACTCGAAAGGTTGGGAAAGATCTCCCAATGAGGAAATCTTGGATCTTCGAAGAGCAGATTGAAACCTTATGGATATAGTTCGGGATTGCTCCCGCTTATACTACGCAATTTAATCAATGGCATTACACTACTACAGAAGCTGCTTTTAACTACGGTTAAAACCGACCTTTAAGTACGGTTAAGTAGCGTCATGTATGTGGATGTCGTTGTATGTAGCATCTTTTACTACAGTTCAACAACCGTAGTAAAAGATATCCTATGACGACGTTTCTAATGTAAGAATTGTCATCGTAGGTGACTATATGACAATGGTATTCCAAAAGGAACAATCGTCAAATAGTTACCTATGATGACAGTTCTTACATTAGAACCGTCATCATACGTCCTGAACAAAAATGCCTAAAATTGTTACGCAAGGCATGTGACGACGGTTCTAATGTAAGAACTGTCGTCATGGGTTTGTATTTTTTTAATAGTGTTTTTGGTTTTCCATTTTTCCATCCCCCGTACAAAATACACTCCAAAATACATCAACACTTACACAAGCAACAACCAACCGCCTCAATTTTTCAACAATACAAAAATTTTCAACTTACTACAACCACAACAAAGTTCCATCTTGAACAAGTTCGCAACACAATTTCATATTTCACATTAAAGTTCAAGCAAAGAATATATTACAAATATAAAATAATAACACAAAGAGTACTCTTCATTTAGTATTTAATGTGAAAAAGTTCATGTCTCCTCTTGAAACTTTGTGGTATAAACTGATTTCAATGTTTTACCCCAAGGAAAATCGAGATTTTCCTAAAGTGATGTTTTTATATTAGATTTAGTTATTCGATTGTGTTTATGAGGATATTACTTGCTTGGAGTTATTGTAGAAGTAGCCTGTACAACCCATTGAGAAGCTTCATAGGATGGTCCACTATACGATGCCCGAGGGAAATAAAGTGGGTTCTCATACTAGTCAAACGCCTGAAGTGACAAGATGTTTAGACCCTCTTCAGCAAAATTGGGTCCCGCACCAAACAAACTAGGCACGGAAGTACTAGGCCCTCCTTCAAATGTACTCCTACAATCGGCACATCGTGATGAACGTCGGGAAGCACCTGCCCCATATAGACTACTTGGATGGTGCTTGTTGGTCCAATTGTTGGGTATGTGCTCCCAATCCACCAAGGAAGCCTCTCGATGAAGATGCTCTAGATTGCCATCTCTATAAGAAAGAAAGAGTTATTAGCACACCTACTAACAGACTTAATAATTTTAGCGCTCCCTTAACTAAAACTTACTCGGAAGCTTGGGAAAGATCTCTTGATAGGGAAATTTTGGATCCTCCGAAGAGCATATTAAAACCTCATGGATATAGTTTGGGATTGCTCCTGGTCATACTACACAATTTATTCAATGGCATTACACTACTACAGGAACCACTTTTAACTACGGTTAAAAATGACCTTTAACTACGTTAACCGGCATCGTGTATGTGGTCTGTCGTTGTATTTAGCATCTTTTACTACGGTTCAACAACCGTAGTAAAAGATATCCTATAATGATGGTTCTAACGTAAGAACCTCATCATAGGTGACTATATGACAACGATATTCCACAAGGAACCGTCGTCAAATAGTTACCTATGACGATAGTTCTTATAGAACCGTCGTCCTACGTTTTGAACAAAAATGCCCAAAATTGTTAGGTAGGGCATATGAAGATGGTTCTAATGTAAAAGCTGTCGTCATAGGTCTGTATTTTTTTAATACTATTTTTTGTTTTTCCGTTTTTCCATCCTCCTATACAAAATACACTCCAAAATACATCAACACTTACACGGCAACAACCAACGGCCTCAATTTTCCAACAATACAAAAATTTCCAACTTACTACAACCACAACAAAGTTCCATCTTGAACAAGTTCGCAACACAATTCCATATTTCACATTAAAGTTCAAGCAAAGAATATATTACAAATATGAAATAATAATACAAAGAGTACTCTTCATTTAGCATTTAATGTGAAAAAGTTCATCTCTCCTCTTGAATCTTTGTGATATAAACTAATTTGAATGTTTTGACCTAAGGAAAATCTCGATTTTCCTAAAGTGATGTTTTTGTAGTAGATTTAGTTATGTGATTGTATTTAGGACGATATTGCTTGTTTGGAGTTATTGTAGAGGTAGCCTGTACAACATATATATACACCATATTTGCGAGTCCATGCTACCTCTGCACGAACTCCAAGCAAGCAATATAGTCATAAATACAAGCACATAACTCAATCTACTAAAAATCATCACATTAGGAAAATAGAGATGAACCATTTGACATAAATATTGAAATCATTTGAACCTCAAAGTTTCAAGAGAAAGAGATGGACTTTTTGTCATAAGTACTCGAAAGAGGAATACACAAACAAAACATCTAACCAGCAATCTCTCCTTCCTTTTTCATTGATGCTCCTCTTATGTACTGCTGGCTTAGAGTTTGTACAGAGTTAGACTAGACAACAAGAAATTTAATAATTGTGGAAAACATTAAGCGGGAGCAGAGATTAGCAACCAAAGCTGAGAAAAGTGTTAAGCAACAATTATCCACAATAAATATGCACAAGAAACTTTACCTAAAAGTCTTAGTCCTTTTGATCCTCATCGAATGAGGATCTTCTACCCTTCCATTAGACATCTTAGTCCTTATTTTGCTTTGAGTTTGTGCAGGGGTAGAGGTTTTACAACATAAAAGCGAGGAAAACATTAAGTGGGAACCGAGACTAGCAACCAAAATTAAGAAAAGTGTTAAGCAATAACTATGCACAAGAAACATTACTCGAATGATGGCCCTCATCGAATGATGATCTTCTACCCTTCCAAATTGGATAGCTTAGTCTTTATTTTGATCCTTATAGAACAATCATCAGTTTACATGAATACTACAAGTCGACAATAATGAAAAAGCAAGCTGCATTTTTTCAAACAAGCAATAATATTGGATATCATCCGGAATAAAATTAATGTTCTTACCAAGTCGATATAGTTATATAATTTATGCTTTTTTCCCCCTCCTTTAGAGTTATCTTCAATATATATGCCCTCTTGATGGTCAACCCTTAAATACAATTATTTAAAATTAGGATCCTCATTTTCAACAGGCATTCCCAAGGACACACATCTTGACCATTCCCACCAGCAATGTGCCTCTCCCATTGAAGAACAATAGACCACTTATCATTGGTCGGGTCCTCAACGTAGAACACTTGTCTTGCTTGGGATGCCATAACGAATCGATCCCCTTTAGGCCCTTCTCTTTCGGATCGACCATCGTGAATCCCATCTTATCAACTCGGACACCGTTGTTATTGTCGGCCCATTTGCATCGGAAAACGAGGCTCACGGAAGTCAACATAATCTAGCTCCTATATCTCCTCAATGACTTTGTAATATGACACTTTAGCTACAACGGGATTTTTGTCCTTGGAGCTGGAAATATGAAGTGCGTGAGCCTCCAATATGACCCACTATTTTACGAGGTGCTCCTATTTTCCTAGCTCTTTGTGTCGAAAGAGTATCCATTGATGTCATACCCACGGTAAGATATGACTTCCAACTACGGCCCTCTAAGCAAGCTTACTAATGTTTGCGAGATATATTCTCGTGATTCTTCCAATTGGCTAGTGATCACTCTATCTACGAACCAGTTCACAAATGTGCGGTTATGATGGGTCAGTACCCACGTCTCATTTTTTCCTCGATATTGTCCCCTTATGAGGGATTTGTGCTCATTAATGAATGGCTGCACTTCATCGTTGTTTTATAGATTACAAAGATGTGCTTGATGCCTCATATCCCGATTAATTGTTAGAACCATCGACCCCAGTTTCCCCGCCCACCAATCTTCCCTAAAAATCAATGTATTAGAATACCAACTTCTTCCATTTGAGGGTAGTATTCATAGCGAGAACTTAACACACTCCTCAGCTGTGTATGCCTCAACAATGCACGCTTCGGTCGGTACCAATTTCTAACATATCCTTTAGAATTTTCATGAAATGTTCAAAAGGCTACATCCATTGGTAAAAAGCCGGGCCACGGAATCGCATTTCTCTTACCAAATGGACAACTAGGTGCACCATGATATCAAAAAAGAAGGTGGGAGGTAAATATCAAGTTGGCACAACGTAACGATCACGCCACACTAAAGCAAAGTCTTGTGATTGCACTGTCGACATGTTTGGGCATCACTGCTCCGATAGCAACCGACGGTACTTATTGCATTAAAACATGACAATCGTGAGATTTAAGGCCAATTAGTCTATAATCGGACATCAAAACGAGTATACCGATATTTGAAGAATATCTCTGTGGCACTTTGAGTTTCTTCAAGGTCTCACACAAACGTTATTTTTCCCTTCTACTCAATGTGTACGATGTCGGAGGCAAATATGTTCCCTTCCCCTTTGGTTGTGGTGTTAATTCCTCCCATATTTCCATTTCACACATATCAAGTCATGCTTCTCTCCGTCTTTTGTCTTCCTCGGTCTGTTCACAAGAGTGCCAATGAGACTTTCAGAGATGTTTTTCTCTATATGTCCGACATCAAGACTACGTCTCACCGTTTTCGGATTGACATCGGTATGGCTTACCGAACTCCACATCAAGATCCTTCACTTGCTCATATATTTGATGTCCTATTAATGAAGTTGGAGCGGAATCCATCTCGGTTTTACCATTGAAAGCCTTCTTTTCTTATGATATTAATGGGAAAAGGGAAGAACTTTCGGTGTCCTAGATAGGCCGTCTTTTTCCATGCTTAAGTTGATAGGAGCAAGTACCCTCTGCACAAATGGGGCATGCCTTGTGGCCTTTGACAATGTATCCAGACAAGTTTCCATACGCGGGAAGTCATTGATTGTGGTGAAGATCATAGCTCGCAATGTAAATTGCTTTTGACGAGTATGCATCGTAAACCGAAGCTCCTTGATCCAACGAAGCTTGAAATCTTCAACAAGAGGTGTGAAGTACACATCTATATCATTTGCTGGCTGTTTAGGCACGGAAAAGATCATTGACAACGTAATGTACTTGCGCTTCATACACAACGACGACGGTAGGTTGCGAGATAACCAAAAGAACGGGACAACCGCTATGCTTGCTGTTGAGGTCACCGTGGAGGTTTATTTCGTTCATACAAAGACCCAGACATAGATTCCATGCTTCCCTACCAAATTCCGAGAACATTGAATCGACTTCTTCCATTGAGGAGAATCGGCAGGGTGACATAGCTTGTCATCACACATTCTTTCATCGACATGCCACGTCAAGTTCTTGGCATCGGTTGCACTTGAAAACAAGCGCTTAAACCTCGGTATTATCGACAAGTACCATAACACCGTTGCAGGAGGTCCCTCAACACTCTCTCCATCGATGTATTTTATTTTGTATCGAGGTACACCACACTTAGGACATTCGTGTCTATGTGCATATTTTTTCGGTATAATATGCAATTGTTCGGGCAGGCATGTATCTTCTTATAGCCCATGCCCATAGGACACAACATCCTCTTCACCTCATATGTACGATCGGGAAGGACATTGCCTTCTAGGAGTATATCATTGAACACACTCAGCAAGTCCGTGAAACTTTGTCACTCCAGCCATTAGCCATTTTTAAGTTCATCAACCTCAACATAGCTGATAAACGGGTATATTTATCACACCACGGGTAAAGAGGCTTCTCTGAATCAACTAACAATGGCTCTAATGTGTGTGGTTGATCGACTAACTCATGTTTTACTCCATGAACTAGATCTTCGATCTTCTAATTCCATACTACTCGCTAGCTTTATTTTCATCATACCCTTCATCTTCCTCTCGTATGACATTATTATTCAAGAAGGAATCCTCGTCCCCATGCCATACCCATACCTTATAAATTGTGTCAAACCCATGCCGATATAGGTCACCTTTCACAACCTTAGGGGCAGTCTTCGGGAGTTGAAACCCCTTAAACACGGACGAGAATATGGACTGTTCTCTAAATTTGGTGGCATGTTCGACGGCAATCTCTAGGAAGTTATTAACACCATCGCGATATTCTACACTCCTCCTATCGCTATAAACCCACGCTCGATCCATACCTTACCCATAAACACGACAATTAATTCACCATATATAGTTCGATATTACGTACTTACGCACAAATAATATGACATGAGCCTAAGATCCTTCTACTGGGATAGATGGTCCTAAACCTATTCAAGAATAATATGACCCTAGACCGTGTAGCAAAATCTTATCATACATTTGACAAAATTCTGGCAGCATTTCCTCTTAGTCCTTCAAGTACAACATATGAAAACGAAGTGGCTAATATGTATACCCTTAGTTAATTGTATGGTAACATAAGTAAAGATATACACATCAAACCCATCGTCATCATAATTGCACCCGAAGAATAAGAGGGAAAATGAGCACCGTGATATCTTGTCAAATGTATGATAAAGATTATAATAACCACACAACCTATTATCATATTATTCTCAAATTGTCCAACACAGACAATTCCAAAACCTATACATACCAAACTAATATCTTAAGCACTATGTGCACATTTATGCACGTACCGCGACCTAGGATAACTTGTTATGTACAGATTTTTGAACGGGTTCTCTAAGCTTATGAAATGCATATGATAATTTAATGAAAAGCATATATTGGTAAGCAAAATAAGCACAAGTATACATAATTAAGCATGTCATTCATCAAATTAAATGTCAGGAATGAGAGCAAAAGTCTTCAAAAAGATCGCACACGATATTATTTTGAGGGACTACTCGTATAGACTATTTGAGAACTTTGCTCGGAGATGACAACAGAGTATGAGGAAGAGAAAAGGTCTTTGTACTCTAAACTCTAACCATATTTTTTACAATTTATGTTTTTCTCCCTTTTGATCATTAAACCCTAAACCACAAATTTTTCTATTTCCTCAAACCCTAAACCATAAATATTTTTATTTTCTCCCTTTGGATACAAATGTATTTTTATTTACCATCCTTAACTACCTAAACCCATTTCTCAAAATCTCAAACATTTCATAAATTTCCAACTTAATAAACTAAACAAATGTTACCCACATTCTCAATATTCAATATTTCAACAAAGATTCAACATTTCAACAATCTCAAACATTGCCCACATTCTCAACATTCACATAATTACCCCCAAATACATTCAACATTTAACTATATAAATCTTGTAAATAACTTAAAGCGAAAAATAAGAAATGATAAAGATTCATACCGTAAGAACGAAAAAACGATGGCGAAAGTGAGCGAGATGATTCACACTGAAACACCCACAACCACCGACGTAAATACTTTGTAAGAGAAGACGACTACAAGAAAGAGAAGAGATGAGAGAATTTATTGATCGAAATGAAACATTGAACAACAAGAGGAATAATGACCTGGATAACTTACCAGCAAGGATTACTTCGAGCGGATCTAGATCCGAGTAGTAGTGGACGAGAGTGAACTGTGGAAATAAAGTGGTCATGGAAACAGCAGGTATGTTCTCGGGTTTTCGGATTGCATATGATAGACATATGACGACTATGTGACATTTAACGATGGTTCTTTAACGAACTGTCATTAAATATCTTCAACAATACATATAACGACGGTTCATCCGAAAGAACCGTCGCCATATGTATTACACAATGCCGGTTATTTATAAAAATGCCACCGGTCCATTTTTCATGATGGTATGTCCTTTTAACCGTCGTTAAAAGTGGTTTATGTAGTATTGTTAATAAAATACTTTTAGCATACCACTAAAAGCAAAGAGAGTGAAGCTCCTACATCGCACCGGTTTGGAGGGAAAGGATGCCCGACACATTCTTCCTCGGGAATTTCAGGAATCCTCACTTAACGTGGAGATTCCCGCGCGTAACATCCACATCAAGACTAGGAATATGGATATCCTTCGGAGTACACTATCAAAAGATGAAGTTAATTTCCATACAAGAAATTCAACTATATGAAAGAAAGGAAAGAAGTTAGAACACACTAGGTGGGTCATTATCCGGCTCGCGTGGTGTTCATAAGATATGTACAAGTTTAAAAATTGAGCATAAGGATACCCAATGATCGCAGTAGCTTGCTCTTGTAAAGGAAGAGAGCAAAGGTAAAACATGGTGCTGGGTGGCTCAACCGGAACCAAGGGAGGCTATATGTTGATCCGGATTTGAGGTGTGACCCTCTCACCGAGATACTAGCAAAACCCAAAGGGACCTTGAAACAAGATCTTTCTTTCACTTAACTCCCGTGCAATGGTGACACTTGAAAGGAGTTGGAGTTGGGCCCAAGGATGAAAATTAGCCTGCACATACAGGATTAATCAAGAAACAAATAAGCAATAATGAATGACAACCAGAAAATGGGCAAAAATCGTGCATAATCAAGGCTGGTGTTCACCACAACGAGTCCCACAGGTAGTCCTACGACCTGTGGGCGGAGGCAGCCAGCAAATTAGTGAAGTAAAATGCTTTCTAGGAGTATTGGAGATCAATTTTGAGCTAAAGGGGACATACCGAGGTCACATGGTTGAGGGCTGATCTTAAAAAACCAATATCATGGATTGAGGACCGTTGAAGGTAGATCCTATCACATGACATAGAGGCTGAAAACACATGATGATTTGTTGAAGCAGCGGTGAAGACTCAGATTCGAAATTAGATCATTCGAGTACTACCCAAAGACTCGAGTACAAACATCATCCCTCCTAAGATTTGATTACAAGTCATTCTGAATGTTATAGAAACTCCTGCATAAGTTTTCATTTGATTCGACTGGCTCGAAATCATATTCTTGTCTATTCTTTCAAATTGACAATTCTAAATCACTCGGACATCACTCAGATTTATTGCATGATCAAATAATCTCTCTAAACACTTCTTATCTAAGTTCGATTGCATATCTTGGGGTAAAGTGAATTACGGTGTTAATTCATCTTTCCAAGTCGGTATGTTTGATTGAGAATTATCTATCCGAGATCAAGTCTGTATCCTCTAATGTTTTCACTCATATAACTTGATCTTTCTTACGATCGACTATGATGGAATTTGAGTATAATGAATATTAAACTTAGAAAATTCCACTCTTCTAGGCCTAAGATAATTATACACTTAATTATCTTAATTAAATTATTATTTGTGCCTAATCTTAGACCAAAGTTGTTAAGTCGTATTCTATACGTATTTTTAGTAGTTATTTAGTTTATATTATATAGTTTATTTTATCTAATTTATTCTATTTTGTCTATTTATAGGAAATTATCAAATAAAGTGCGGAAGAGAAGAAAAGTCGTTAAAAGTGGATTTTTAGCTACGAGACAAGCATCCAAGAAAATATATGAAGTCGGTCCATAAATATAATATGTCATAAAATACTTATTTTATGATATTATATTTTAGGAAATCCTAATTGGAAGAGGAAAAGGAAACTTGGAAGAGAAGAAAGAGGAATAACCCCAACTCCTTCACCATATATATATCACTTATTATCATCATCTTGGAGGACGCTGGGACGCAGCCCTTGCTGCCCATCCTCCGGCCGCCACTATCTCCTTCACACGCAGGCCTTGCTTGCTCCTTGCTGGCTGTCCGCTGCCCTCCTTGCTGCCCCCTTCGCTGCCCATAATCATCACCTACCAATCCTCATCTCACGCCTAACTCCTTGTCCACTGCTGCCATCATCTACTTCTACTCGCTGCCCATCTTCTCTTGCTGCCACCTCCTACTTGTCTTTTCTTGACCGACCATCATCATAATCTTCATAACCATCATCTTGATCATCACCATGGCAAGGAATATTATGGTAGTAATTTTATTATTGTAATTTTTATTTTAAAGACTCTATTTTTATTGTTAGTTTAATATTAAAGATGCTAGTTTTATTTAGTTTACATGTTTTAAATTACATTATGTTTGAGTAGTTTTTCATACTTAGTATAATCTACTTGAAATTATGTTAAATTATTTATTTTGAAACAAAGTTTCGATCTTTATTGTCTTATTGATTCGATCCATGATTCTATGATAATTTGTGTTTAATGTTTATGATTTTATGTCTAATTAATTAGAGTGCACACTAGTTAGTTCTATATAAATTCATATGATAGTTTAAAGGGTTTAAGTACGTAATTGCTTGATCTTTTAGACATAAGTATCACCCTAGTTAATCATGGATGACTCATACCCATCTCTTTTAATTAGGAAATTATCATAGATCCTTCTTAAATCAATTTGCTAGTAGATTGGTTATTAGGTGCTAGATGATGTTTTTCTAATACTTAATGCTCTAATTTGATTAAATTCTAGTGCTAGTGCTAGGGTTATCAATATTAGTAGGGTTTATATTAGGGCTAGGCCTAAGTAAACTAATAACTAAGGAAAAACGGGGAAGATCCGCTAGTGGTTGTCTTCTACAGTTTAGCTCATGGGTAGATCAATTTGTGTGTTAATGATGAATAATAATTTGCATGATGGATATAGATTATACTAAGTGTTTTTATAAATTTGCTATTTTTGATAATTATTTGTTTGCTTTTAGTTATTTTCTTGAGTTTATTAATTTTTACTTATAAAGTTATAGTCTTTTATTATCAATTTCATTAAACCCCCTAAAGATCATTATTTTAGATTAGTTTTAATAATTTTAATTTTATTTTATTCTGAGTCTTTATATATTTTAATTTTCAGAATTAATTTTCTGTTAGTTTTTATTATTTTTGAGTCAGTTTGTTAGAAATTAGTTTAAAAATAGTTTCTTTTGTTATTTTTTGTGTTTTATTTTCTTTTAGGGTTTAGATAGAGTCTTAGTTTTCTGTGATTAAATTTTAGAATTTTTGGAATTAATTTGATATTTTTTCAGATTTAATTCTTGAATTTAATTACTGCAGGTTTTTAATAAAATAAATTCGTAAATTAGATTTTAAATTTTGTTTTTATATTTTTAGGGTCTGGTTAGGTTTATAAAATTAGTATTATTATTCTGGGTAATTTTAGTATTTATTTTCGTAATTATTTTAGTGCAGAATTTTACTTATTTAATTTTCTGTTTTAGAATTTGTTTATTTTCTGCTTTAGTTTTCTGTTTTAATTATTCTAAAAAATATACAAAAATATTTCTGGGTTATTGTAGTTTTATTATTATGTATAAATTATTTATTTAGTTATTAGATAATTTTCTATGAATTTTAGTTATTGATTTTAATTTATATTTTCTGTTTTGTTTTGAAGAGTAGTAAATTTAATTAGATTAAAACTTGCTTGTTATTATATCTTTCCTTGTGGATTCGATCCCTACTTGCCCTTGCTATATTGTTTATTATAAGTTTAAGTAGTGGTTTAATTTGTTGCTTTGTACGACAAGCTTAACAAAAGTATAAGAATCAAAATGATTTACTTTTCTAGGTTATCCGAACGAGGTTATCTTATTTTTGAATTACAAAAGTAAGCGGCTTCAAGCTGTCAATCACAAGCGGACAAGGCTTTTCTACTTCGAACAAGACCCACACGCTGTGTCGGGGTTGTCTGTTTCCAAACCGAAAACCATCAACGCTAAGCTCAACGGTGGTTTCCGCCTTACTTTTCGGACACCACTAGCTGATTGAAGCACCTTGAGGAGCCAAGAGCCATTGCACAACGTTCACATCTCAAGGGATCCTTTCGAGCAACTCGGAAGAACCGTTGCAACGGTCACAAAGGACTTCGTTGTGAAATTAGTCACAACGGCTAATCTGCTTGGTCATCTATAAATAGAAGCCAACTCTCAAGACTTGAAGATTGTTAAAAACATTGCTGAAACTATATCTCTTAGTACAATACTCATTCAATCTTCTTCGACAACTCCAAGTCCGTACTTAATACTTTTACGAGTTGTAAAGTCTTATAATCGGTTACATACTCTTTCTTACTTTTCTAAGTAAGGTCCCTTGACTGAGCTGTAAGGGTTAACTCAGCTCAGCTTGTCCCTAGCTGTAAAGGTTACCTCGGTTAAGAATTACTAGATCGGATAAGGGAATTTCGAGTCGAGGAAAACTCTGTAAAGAATTGTTTAAGGGAGTAATTCTGGTTGAGTCGATCTGCTGTATTTTGTGGATTCAAAATAGTGGATTTGACTTGGTGCTTGGAGTAGCACTATCTCGTGGTTTTCTGTCCCAAGAGGGTTTCCACGTATATCCGCATTTACACTTTTACGAGTCCAATCTAGACTCAGATTGTCCGGTTTATTCTCTTCGAGCTTAAACCTTCCAAGTTTGTTAAAATTTCCTCATCACCCTATTCACCCCCTCTAGGGTGACTAAGACTCTCCAAGAGCAAACCTTCAATTGGTATCGAGCCTAGCCTTTCAGAAAGGATCTAACAATCCAAAGGTCCAACAATCGATGGCTTAGAACCACGGAGAGTTCGATGAAGGAAGATCTTCCAGCGAGACCACCTAACTTCAAAGGATCAAATTTCGTGCATTAGAAGAAGCTAATGGAATGCTTTCTGCTCGAACACAATAAAGATGTCCGGAACATCATACAAGAAGGCAATTATATTCAATTGAAGATGGAAGACACAAGACCCGTACCTAAAGCAAAGTTCAAGTACACCAATGAAGAGTCGAAAAGTTCGAAAGAACTTTAAACCAATGAACATTTTAATGTGCACCATCAGCTCGGAAGAATACAACAGAGTGTCATCTTGTGACACAGCTAAAGAAATGTGGGACACTCTTGTCAACACATATGAAGGAATAAGCCAAGTGAGACAAGCGAAGATAAGTCAATATCTTCACAAATATCCGTTGTTCAACATGGAGCGGAAGAAAACATCACTCGGATGTTTATACGCTTTACTGAGATTACAAACAATCTCAAATCTCTAGGTAGAAAGATTTCTCATGAAGAAATGTGCAGAAAAATTCTAAGTCTACCAAAGAGAAGATGGGGTCCCAAGGTGACAACCATCGAGGAAGCTCGGAACTTCTCTCGGCTAAAGCCGGACGAACTTGAAAGTTAGCTCTTGGAGAGGCTAAGTCACCCTAGAGGGGGTGAATAGGGTGATGATGGAATTTGCTTCGATTATGGAATAAATTAGTCCGAGTAGAGTTGGATTCAAGGATGAACTCGGAAAAGACCCGACTCGGAAATCGATAAAGAATATAGAAGCGGAATAGATCGAACAAGTAAACAATCTAAGTCTATAATGTACTCGAAAACCGGTAACACGAAAGTACGTGGAAACCCTCCCGGGGCGGAAAACCCTGGACCGTGCTACTCCAAGCATGAAGTCAAATCCACTATTTTGAATCCACGAAATACAGTGAGGTCGACTCAACCCGAGTTGCTCCCTTAGACAACTCCTTACAAGTTTTTCCTAGACTCGGAAATTCCCTTCTCTAATCTAGTACTTCCTAGCTGAGATAACCCTTACAGCTAGGGTCAACTGAGCTGAGTTAACCTTTACAGCTCAGTCAAGGGACCTTACTTAGAGAGTAAGAAGAGAGTTTGTAGGTGAGTACAAGACCTTACAACTCATAATATAATGAGATACGAATTGGAGTTGTAAGTAGAAGATTGAGAGTGAATACAATGACTTTTGATCAAGTATGTATTTTTACAATTGGGTCAGCCATCTTCAAGTCTTGAGATTTGGCTTCTATTTATAGATGACCAAGCAGCTTAGCCGTTGTGTCCAACTTCGATCTGGAAGTTCCTTTATGACTCGTTGTGTAGGATTTTCCGAGTCACTCGGAAAATATCCGTTGAAATGTGAACTTTAGACAACGGCTCTTGACTCCCTTGGAAGTGCCTAAAACCACTCGGCGGTGTCTTCAAAAGTAAGGTGGAAACCACCGTTGAGCGTGGTGTTGTAGATTTCCAGCTTTGGAAACGGACAACCCCGACACGAGTGTCCGGGGCTAGGATAGAAGTGGAAAAGCCTTGTCTACTAGTAATTTGACATTTTGAAGCCGGTTACTTTTGTAATTTAAATATAGGATAGCCTCGTTTGAATCACCTACAAAAGTAAATCAATTTGGTTCTCAAAGTATAAAATACTTTGGTCCAAGATTAGACACAGATAATAATATAATTAAGATAATTAAGTGACTAATTATCTAGGTCGGAAAAGGAATGGAATTTTCTGAGTCTAATATTCATGATACTCAAAATTCCATCCGAGTCGGTCTAAAAAGAATCAAGTCGGATAAAGAATATGAGAGTAGACAGACTTGATCTAGACTAAACACAAGTCAAACTAAAATAAGCTGACTTGAAACAATGTATTTACTGATTCATGAAGTCGGACCTAAGTTTAAACACGTAAAAGATAGTGTTTGAATGATGCTATATATCCGAGTGTTGGGTGACTCGAACCGAGTGAAACATGGTAAGTGCATATATGCTTTCCGAGTCACACGAGTCATGCATAAATGCATGAGATAAATTCTATAACACTTAGGGAAAATACCATATCACTCAGAAAAGTTTCTAAGGCACAGGCAATGACTTGGAATCAAAACTTTATAAGTGAGAAAGTCTTATACCCGATTCCCTTGATAGAACTCGAAAGGTGAGATGTAAAGTCCGAGTCTTCAATCTCCCCTTTTTGATGAAAGGCATTCTATACTTAGACAGAAACTTTGTTAGTGATATAAGTCTGTTTTTGCATACTTGTGTAGAAAAGTTTTTGCATACTTGTGTAGAAAATAAGGCATGGTTGCATAGCGTAAATTAAAGTATTAGAGCATACTGAAGTATCGGAACATGAAGCAACAAAATAGATACTCAACAATTATTAAGGAAAAGCATTTATTTTAACGAAGATGCTAAGTAAGAGAACATATAAGATGGAAACTCGAAATGCTTGCATTTATCATTGTACTCGAGAGAATTGGAACAAAATGTATAATTTCATTGAATTGAAAGAAAAGTATGTACAGAGTGAGAGAGAAAGACTCCCCTAGACAAGACAACAAATTTTCTAACTATTCTCCCCTTGCCTTTCAAGCAAAAACAAACAAAAAATAGGAAGAATACAAGAAGTACATGTTTGATGTCTGGACAAAACAAAAAAACGTAAATAAAAGATGAAGAAATTAAGAAGGGGATGGGTTTGTGTGAGTGGAAGAAGAAGGACGAGCGGTGCACCGGCGCTGGTAGGATCTTGACGATGTGCTTGAGCGCGGCGAAGGGAGGACATGGATCTCTAGCAAAGGCTCGGTTCCGAGCGGCCGACCCGAACGAGGGGATCTAGAGGTTCTTCCTCTTGGAACTTGTCGGCTTGAGGGTCCGCTCGGTCGACCCGCTGTAGATTGTCCTTGTGCAGGAAGGTCTTTTGACCCACTCGGATCGCTTTCGAGCTGATCACTTCCGGTTGAGCTTTAGGAGCGCTGGGACCCTCACTGTTGCTCCTTGTTCTTCTTTTGTTCCTCCCCTTAGCCAGAAGGAGCTGCCTCAGCCGTAGGCTCCTCGGCTTCTGCTTCTTCTCGATCTTCTTCTTTATCCTCGCCTCTATCCGAGGAGGTCTTGGCCGGGCTCGAGGACTCTTCGGATGTGTCTCGAGTTGCCTTGGACCGTCTCTCCTGGAGAAGCTCTATCGGCTCCCTCTGTTCCTTCACCGAGCCTTCATCTCAATGACCGAGTTCTGCTGCTCTCGGATTTGAGGCTGGGCGGTTTTACGGTTTATGGTCATAGACCGAAAGACAGTCTTAAATGACCGGAGTATGTCCTTGAATTCCAAGGACACGGAGCTGATTTTGTCCGTGAAGGCGGAGGACAAAATGGAAGTAAGAGACTTAGAAGCACCTGAGGTGGAGGCACCACCAGGTGGGGCAAGAAGAGAAAGGGGGCATCTTTACGAGTCCGAGGCGAAGAAGATGGCCTCGGCTCGAGCTGTGTACCCGAGATACCGGGTTAGGTCTCCTGATATCCATACCCTTAAAGTTCCTTTTTGCCGACAACAATGGTAGCCTTAGAAACAGCGTTTGGGTCCGAAGGAAGAGGAACTTTGAATTGTTTGAAAACAAGGGTGAGAAGAGCACCGAAAGGAAGAGGGGTGTTCTTCTTGTTTTGGAGTTAAGCTGGCACAGCTGCCATTTGCTCAATTATAGAGGGAAAGAGGTCTACTTCGTAGCCCTCAAGAATGTCAAACTGAGCTTTGAGGTGCTTAGAGTTGGGATTCTCCTTGCTAGAGTGCTTGAGAGAAGAAGGTTCTCATCGGCAGGAAATACGGAAGACGTGCTTCGACCTCGACTGAGTCACGTGAAAAATTTTTGCATGACCCGGGGAATTCTTTGGCATACTTTTCAAAGAAGTCGTCAACGACCTCGGTGAAAGGAATGGGATTGCTGTTCAAGAAGAGAGAAGAGGCCTTGAGCAGGACGATGGAGGAGGGAAGTATTTGTGCGAACTGTTATGTTCCGCAACCCGGAGGTTAGAACACCTTCGAGCTGGTGATATGAGTGTAAAACTCGAGATATGAGTTCAAGGTAGATGAACTCGTTGAAACAAAGAAAATTATAAACCCCAGTTGATTGGATGTGAGGCAACCACGAAAATTTGGTGGTTAGAAAGAACTTATCATCCAGCAGCAAGATCTTTGGGTGATAATAGGTTTAGAATTTGAGGGGCCTTCTTGGCTTTTGGTTCGGGGTTTCTTTGTGGCGGAGCCAAGAAAGTCAAGGTGAGAACCTCTTTTTGTCATCTTTGAGAGAAAAAGAGAGAGTAGGAAGGCTTGAGAAGGATGAGGGAAGAAGAACTCCAAGAGAGTAAGAGAGAAAAAGTAAAAGAGTAGAAGAAAGAGTTGAGAGCAGATGAGCTTACTTGAGATGATCTTCACGAAGCTTGAAATTACGAGTAAGTCGGTATAGACGCAAAGAGCTTATACGCGAAGTTTTGATTTCGAGAGAGAGAGTAAGTGAAAAGTAAAGTAACGAAATGAAGGAGAATAGTCGCTATTTATAGGAAAATAATCGTCCTTCGGTATCCGTTCGACTCGGCTCTTTCATCGGTCACCTCGGACCGGTGTGACGGTTCTCTCCTCAACGGTTAGAATTCCGGTGGTTGTCTCTCAACGGCTAGTTGTCCGATAACGGCGTGCGAGAGAGAGAAAAAGATTTTGAAAATAAATTCTGAAATTCTCCACTTATCTAGAGATGATTTCGGAGAATTGATGTCCATTTTTCTCAACGTCCGAGTCGACTCAGCTCGGTTTCGAGTGACTCGAAACTTGAAGCAAAAAATAACTATCGGCTCAGTATCATTAAGTCAACTGAACTAATGGTTATCAAAGATTTGCAAACACATAACACATAATCATGCAATGATGTTTTCACATAGAAAGCACATAATTATGTATTTAGCATACCAAGCTTATTCCTAATAAAACAAAACTGATCCTCACTAAGAGGCTTAGTAAAGATATCAACTAGTTGAAGATTGGTATGAATGAAATTGAGTTCAATATCACCTTTCTCAAAATGGTCTCTTAAGAAATGATACCCGACCTCAATATGCTTTGTCTTTGAGTGCTTGAACTCGGATTTTTGGTGATGTTGATCGCACTTTGATTGTCACACTTGATTGGAACCGATTTGAAAGAAAGTCTAAGATCTCTCAAGTATTGCTTTATCCATAAGATCCGAGCGCAGCATGCTCCAGCTGCAATATACTTAGCCTCGGCAGTTGATAGAGCTACCGAGTTTTGCTTCTTTAAGTGTCAAGATATTAAGGATTAACCCGAAATTGGCAAGCTCCTGAAGTACTCTTTCTATCAACTTTGTATCCAGTGTAATCAGCATCCGAGTATCCGGTGAGAGTCGGATCCGAGTCTCTTAAGTACCACGAGACCTAAATTACGAGTCCCTGCAAGATATCTAAATATTCTCTTCACCGCAATGAGATGTGATTCTTTTGGATTAGCTTGAAATCTTGCACATAGATAGGCACTAAACATTATGTCTGGTCTACTCGAAGTAAGATATAGCAAAGATCCAATCAGACCTCGATAGATTTTCGATATATTGCTTTACCTTTCTCGTCCGAGTCAAGTTTTATGCTTGCTTGCTCATAGGTGTAGCTACATGCTTTACATCTTGGAGATTATATTTTTCAGCAGCTCCTTGGTGTACTTTAATTGATGGACATAGATTCTATCTTTGTCTTCCTTGATTTGTAGACCAAGGAAGAAATTGAGTTCTCCCATCATGCTCATTTGGAATTCCTATCTCATTAACTCGGAAAAGTCTCGACACGAGAATTTCATTAGTAGCTCCAAAAATTATATCATCAACATATATATGAGCGATAAGGAAATCTTTCCCTTTGGTTTTTATGAAGAGAGTCTTGTTGATATGGCCTCTTCTAAAATCATTTTGAACCAGGAAATTGCTCGGTCTTTCATACCAAACTACGGGAGCTTGTTTAAGACCATAAAGAGCTTTTTGAAGTTTGAAAACATGATTTGGAAATTCTGAGTTTTCAAAACCAGGGGCTACTCGACATAGACTTCCTCTTCGATAAAACCATTGAGAAAGGCACACTTAACATCCATTTGATATAACTTGATATTCATGCTAGATGAAAATGCTAACGAGGATTCTAATGGCTTCAATTCGGCAACAAGTGAGAAGGTTTCCCCACAATCAATCCCTTCTTCCCGATTGTAGCCTTGAGCCACAAGTCTAGCCTTGTGCCACAAGTCTAGCCTTGTTTATGACTATCAACCCACCTTCATCCAGTTTGTTCTTGAAAACCCATTTGGTTCCTATGACTGGGTGGTCGGAAGGTCGTTTGGTCAAAGTCCGGACTTGGTTTCTTTCGAATTGATTGAGTTCCTCTTGCATAGCCTCTACCCATTCAGGTTCATTTAGGGCCTCTAGTGCATTTTTGGGTTCGAGTTAATGAAATGAATGCAGTGAATGCACATAGATTCTAAAGAGAGGAACGAGTTCTTACCCCATTGTTGATATCGGATAATATGTTTTCTAGTGAATGACTAGAAGCATACTTGAATGCTCTACCTGTTCTCCGATTCACTAAATCTATAGGTTGAACTGCTTGATCTTCGGACGCTTGTTCCGAATGATCTTGTTCATCAGATTGTCCTTCAACATTCTGAGTAGCCTCTTGAGTTGTCTCATTTTGAGTCACTTCGTTACGAGTGACTTCATTCACGAGCTGGTTGCGTTTGAATCTCGATAGGCTCAATTTTATCATCATCTTCTCTGCTGAGCTTCGGATCCGAGAAAGATGATTCGCTGGGTTTTTCCTGTTCAATCTCATCAAACACAACGTGGATACTTTCTTCCACTTTGTTAGTTCTCTTATTTAAAATGCGATAAGCCTTACTGATAGATGAGTAACCTAGAAAAATACCTTCATCCGACCGAGCATCAAACTTGGTCGAGTGATCCTTACCATTGTTATGAACGAAACACTTACATCCAAAGGGTTTGAAATAAGAAATGTTGGGTTTCTTCCCTTTGTAGAGCTCGTATGGCGTTTTCTTCAGGATGGGTCCGATGAGGCATCTGTTTAACGTGTAGTTAGGCTGTGTTGATTGCCTTAGCCCATAAATAGTAGGGTAGATTGTGCTCAATCATCATTGTCCTAACTATTTCTTCAAGAGTTCTGTTCTTTCTCTCCACTACTCCATTTTGTTGAGGAGTTCTTGGTGCTAAGAAGTTGTGAGAGATATCATTCTTGTCGCAAAACTCGAGAATTCCGAGTAGTCAAACTCCCTTCCATGGTTAGTTCGAATTCTCTGGATTTGAGTCCGAGACTCAACTTGGATTTTTCTGCAGAGCTTGTCTGAACTCCTTAAATGCTTCATTTTTGTGCTTGAGAAAACACACCCAGGTAAATCGTGAATAATCATCAATAATAACAAGTACATATGATTTACCTTCCGAGGCTCTTAACGAGGATTTCACCACATAAGTCCATATGTAGCAGTTCAAGCACCTTGGATGTGGAAGCTGTCTTCGAGTGATTTGAATGATGATCCGACTTGTTTCCCTCTTGTGCAAGCTTCACAAACTTTGTCTTTCTTGAAAGCACTATTGGGCAATCCTCTGACTAAACCATGAGATGCCAATTTCTTAATAGTATGCATGCTAAGATGGCCTAATCTACGATGCCATTTCCATGAGTCATCATGAAGTGATGCTTTTAAACAAGATAGATTTTGACTAGGGTCGAGAGAGGAAAATGTAAGTGTTACCTGATCTCTTACCTGAGAGTTTGATCTCCTTGGTAGTGTCATCGAAATGTAACAGTTGGTTTGGGTGAATCTTACCTCTTAACCTTTATCACATAATTGAGAGATGCTAAGCGATTGTACTTTAATCCTTTGACAAGGTAAACTAGGCTAACCAGATTGCTTCCCTTTCCAATCTTACCTATCCCAATTATCTTGCCTTTGCTGTCATCTCCAAATGTGACTTTTCCTCCTTTGTACTCTTCTAACTCGAGAAAAGAGTCCCGAGTCTCCTGACATATGGCGTGAGCATCCACTGTCAAGGTACTAGTGTTCTTTTGATCTTTTCGAGTAACTCGCAAAACAGAGACAAACTAACCCTTCTCACTTCCTCTAGCGAACCCAGTAACACTCTTTACTTGTGGTCCTTTTCTAAGAAAAAGGTTTTTGGGTACCCAGATTTGAATGACTTTGAGTCTAGTCCGATTCCGAATCTTCGTTTAGAGAACCGAGTCTGTGTCTCTTTCTTTTGAAAGATTTTTCTTTTTGAAAATGATGGAGATGGTTTTCTCCTATAAACTAGCTTGGGCTCGAGTCCTTTTTCTTTCTTATGAATAGGACCGTGCTCGGCTTTCCTGAACTTTACGGTTCGGAATCCTTCTTGAAAAGTTCCGAGAAGGAATTTGATTCCTCCTCTTTGTTAAAACCAAGACCCTCTTTTCTGAAGGAGACACATTAGGATCCCAAGAGCATGTCAAGGTTTTTCTGACCTTGAGTAAACTTTAAAACAAGATCTTGAGACTTATTGAGCTTTTGCTTTAGCTGCTCATTTTCTCTTCCGAGTAACTCGGACTCGGTCTTATTAATTTGAGCACTAGTCTTGAGTTCTTTGAGTGTGAGTCTCAGCTTTTCCAACTCATTTTTTAAAGAGATGCTCTCGGAGGAAATTGAATCAAGTTGTTCTTTAAAGTGAGAAGAATCGGAATTGGACTTTTCTTACAAAGTGAAAATATACTTAGCCAAATCAGCTTTGGAGAATTTGAGAAAGTACTCAATTACCTCTTAAGGATTAGCTTCCTCATTGTCCGATAGATCCGAGTCCGACTCTGCATCCGCTTCGAGTCGAAAGTGCCATCGGACACTTTGAGTCATCTAAGTCCTCATCATCTTCTGATAAGTCCTCATCACTCCATGTGGCCATCATAGCCTTTTTCTTCCTTCTTTCCCTTTCTCTTGGGACAGTCCTTGACTATGTGTTCCTTGCTGCCACATTCAAAACATCCGAGTTCTTAGTCAAAGATAACTTTGAAGGAGAAGAGTATTTACCTTTTCTATCCTTCCTGTCTTTCTTATAGAACTCTTCTTTTGGCTTCTTATCCCATCTCTTGTGCTTCATCATTCTCTTGAAGCCTCTAGCAATAAGTGCCATGGGATCCTCTTCCGAGTCGGAGGAACTCAAATCTTCTTCTCTCGGTTTCGAGGCTTTCAGCGCAATGTTCTTTTTGGTGCTGACCTCTGCATCCTCCTCATCTAGGTGGATCTCATGGGTGAGAAGCTTCCCAATGAGTTCGTCCGGTTTCGAGTAGAGATAAGTTCCGAGCCTCTTTGATAGCTGTCACCTTGGGACCCCATCTTTTCTTGGGTAGGCTTCGAGTATTTTTCCGCACATTTCTTCGTGGGAGATCTTTTTACCCAGAGATTTAAGATTATTGGTAATCTCTGTAAATCGAATGAACATCCGAGTGATGTTTTCTTCCGGCTCCATCTTGAACAACTCATATTTATGAAGATATTGGCTTATCAGAATGTTCATTGCCTTGAAGTTATTTCGAACTTCTCTGCTTCCTCGGTGGTGTACTCGCCTTGATCTTGGGCACGAGTCTTATTTCTACTGCCTTCATGGGAAGGTAGTTTCCTTCTTGTATGATGTTCCGGACATCTTCATAATGATCCAGGAGGAAACATTCCATGAGTTTCTTCCAAGTGCATGAAGTTGGATCCTTTGAACTTTGGTGGTCTACTTGGAAGATCTTCCTTCATTGAACTCTCCATTGTTCTAAGCCATTTGATCTTTAAACCTTTGGATGGTTAGATCCTTTCTGAAAGGCTAGGCTCTTAAACCAATTGAAAGTTAGCTCTTGGAGAGGCTAAGTCACCCTAGAAGGGGGTGAATAGGGTGATGATGGAATTTGCTTCTAATTAAGGAATAAATTAGTCCGAGTAGAGTTGGATTCAAGGATGAACTCGGAAAAGACCCGACTCATAAATCGAGTAAAGAATATAGAAGTAGAATAGACTGAATAAGTAAACAATCCGAGTCTAGAATGTACTCGAAAACTGGTAACACGAAAGTACGTGGAAACCCTCCTTGGGCAGAAAACCACGGACCGTGCTACTCCAAGCACGAAGTCAAATCCCTATTTTGAATCCATAAAATACAGTGGACCGACTCAACCCGAGTTGCTCCCTTAGACAACTCCTTACAAGTTTTTCCTAGACTCGAAATTCCCTTATCCGATCTAGTACTTCTTAGTTGAGACAACCCTTACAGCTAGGGTCAAGCGAGCTGAGTTAACCTTTACAGCTCAATCAAGGGACCTTACTTAGAGAGTAAGAAGAGAGTTTGTAATCGAGTACAAGACCTTACAAGTCATAATATAATGAGATACGGAATTGGAGTTGTAAATAGAAGATTGAGAGTGAATACAATGACTTTTGATCAAGTATGTATTTTTACAATTGGTTCAGCCATCTTCAAGTCTTGAGATTTGGCTTCTATTTATAGATGACCAAGCGGCTTAGCCGTTGTGTCCAACTTCGACTGGAAGTTCCTTTATGACCGTTGTGTAGGATTTTCCGAGTCACTCGGAAAATATCCGTTGAAATGTGAACGTTAAACAATGGCTCTTAACTCCCTTAGAAGTGCCCGAAACCACTGGCGCTGTCTTCAAAAGTAAGGTGGAAACCAACGTTGAGCTTGGTGTTGTAGATTTCTAGTTTTGGAAACGGACAATCCCGACACGATTGTGCGGGGCTAGGTCGAAGTGGAAAAGCCTTGTCTGCTAGTGATTTGACGTTTTGAAGCCGGTTACTTTTGTAATTTAAATATAGGATAGCCTCGTTTGAATCACCTACAAAAGTCAATCAATTTGGTTCTCAAAGTATAAAATACTTTGGTCCAAGATTAGACACGAGATAATAATATAATTAAGATAATAAAGTGACTAATTACCCGGGTCGGAAAAGGAATGGAAATTTTTGAGTGTAATATTCATGATACTCAAATTTCCATCTTAGTCGATCTAAAAGAGATCAAGTCAAATAAAGAACATTAGAGTAGACGGACTTGATCCGGACTAAACACAATTCAAACTAAAATTAGTTGACTTGAAACAATGTATTTACTAAATCATGAAGTGAGACCTGAGTTTAAACGCGGAAAAGATAGTGTTTGAATGATGCTATATATCTAAGTGTTAGGTGACTCGGAACCGAGTGAAACATGGTAAGTGTAGATATGCTTTACGAGTCACACGAGTCATGCATAAATGCATGAGATAAATTCTATAACACTTAGGAAAAATACCATATCACTCGAAAAAGTTTCTAAGGCACGAGGGAATGACTTGGAATCAAAACTTTATAAGTGAGAATGTCTTATACCCGATTCCCTTGATAGAACTCGGAAAGTCGAGATGTCAAGTCCGAGTCTTTAGAACCGATTGGGAAGCTACTTACCCATGAAATTCATCTAGAAGAAGAGGATGCCGAGGTTAACACCAAAAAGAACATTACGCTGAAAGCCTCGAAAGCAGAGGAGAAATCCGAGTTCCTCGGATTCTGAGAAGATCCCATGGCACTCATTGCTCGAGCTTTCAAAAGAATGATGAAGCATAAGAAATGGGATAAGAGGCCAAGGGAAGAGTTCTACAAGAAAGATAAGAAGGAAAAAAAGGTAAACATTCCTCCCCTTCAAAGTTATCTTTAACTAAGAACTCTAACTATTTTGAATGTGGTAGCAAAGATCACATAGTCAAAGACTATCCAAGGAGAAAAAGGGACAGAAAGATGGCCACATGAAGTAATGAAGACTCATATAAAGAAGATGAAGATTCTAAAAGTGTCTAATGGCACTAACGGACTCGGAAGCTGGATCCGAGTCGATTCGACAACTCGGACACTAAGAAGACAAATCCTCAAGAGGTAATTGAATACTTTCTTAAGTTCTCCAAAGTTGATTTAACAAAATATATTTATACTTTGGAAGAAAAGTCCAATTCCGATTCTTTTGAATTCAAAGAAAAACTTGAGTCTCGACTTCGAGAGTATTGGTTCGAAAAATGAATTGGAAAAACCGAGACTTACTCTAAGAGAACTCAAAACTAGTACTCAAGCTAATGACACCGAGTCCGAGTCACTCGAAGAGAAAATGAGCATACGAAACAAAAGCTCAATGAGTCTCAAGAACTTATTTTGAAATTTACTCAAGTTCAGAAAAACCTTGACATGTTTTTAGGCTCTCGGTGTGTCTCCTTTAGGAAAGAAGGACTTGGTTTTAACGAAGAGGAGGAATCTAATTCTTACTCAAACCTTTTCAAAAGGATTCCGAATTGTGAATTTCGGGAAGGCTGAGCATGGTCCTATTCATAAAAATGAAAGGAGGATTGAGCCGGAACAGTTTATAGCGAGAAAACCTTCTCCACCCGTTTATAAGGAAAATATTTTCAAAAGAAAGAGACACGGACTCGGTTTTCTAAAAAGAAGACTCGGAATCGGACCAAACCCAAAGTAATTCAAATTTGGGTTCCCAAGAGCCTTCTTCCTCGGAAAAGGACCACGAGTAAAGGGAGTTACTAGGTTCGTTAGAGGAAGTGAGAAGGGTTAGTGTGTTTCGACCTGCAGGTAACTCGAGAAAAGACAAAGGTCATTGGTACCTAGACAATGGATGCTCATGCCACATGTCGGGAGATTCAAGACTCTTTTTGAGTTAGAAGATTACAAAGGAGGCAAAGTCACTTTTGGAGATGACGAGTAAGGGCAAGATAGTTGGAATAGGCAAGATATGGAAAGGAGATAGCACGGGCAGCCCGGTCTATCTAGTCAAGGGATTAAAGTACAATCTACTCAACATATCTCGGTTATGTGACAAAGGTCAAGAGGTAAGGTTCACTCGGACAAATTGTTATATTTCGATCCAACCACCAAAGAAACTAAGCTCTCGGGTAATACCTACATTATTCCTCTCTCGATCCAAGTCAAAATTTATCTTGTTTAAAAGCATCATTGCATGATGATTCTTGGACATGGCATAGGTCATGTTAGCATGCATACTATCAAAAAGCTTGCATCTCATGATTTAGTCGGAGGCTTACCTAACTGTGCATTTAAGAAAGATAAAATTTGTGAAGCATGCACAAAGGGAAACAAGTCAAATCATCTTTCAAATCTCTCAAAACTTTTTCCACATCCAAAGTGCTTGAATTGTTGCATATGGATCTATGTGGTGAAATCCCTGTAAAGAGTCTCGGAGGTAAATCATATGTACTTGTGATTGTAGATGAATACTCACGATTTACTTGAGTTTGTTTTCTTAAGCACAAAAATGAAGCATTCAAAGAGTTCAGCAAGCTCTGCAGGAAAATTCAAGTAGAGTCTCAAACTTAGATCGGGAGAATTCGAACCGACCATGGAAGGGAGTTTGATTGCTCGGAATTTGCAGAGTTCTCGTGATAAGAATGGTATCTCTCACAACTTCTCAGCACCCAGAACTCCTCAACGAGAATGGAGTAGTGGAGAGAAAGAAAGAAAGAACCCTTGAAAAAATAGGAAGGACAATGATGATTGAACACGATCCGCCTTATATTTACGGGTCGAGGCAGTCAACACGAGCAAACTACGCATCGAACGGATGCCTCATCGGACCCATTTTGAAGAAAACTCCATACGAGCTATATAAGGGAAAGAAACCTAACATCTCATAGTTCAAACCCTTCGGATGTAATTATTATGTTCGCAACAATGGTAAGGATCACCTGACCAAGTTTGATGCTCGGCCGAGATGAAGGTATCTTTCTTGGTTACTCATCTCATAGTGAAGTTTATCGCATTTTCAATAAAAGAACTAACAAAGTGGAAGAAAGCATCCACGTTATTTTTGATGAGATTGATCAAGGAAAACCAAGTGAATGAACATTCACGGATCCGAAACTCAGTCGAGATGAAGATGATCTTGTTGAAGTTGAGCTCAAACAGAGTCAAAAGAAAGTAGCTCAAAATATCATGACTTAAACCGAACCAGCTCAAGAACCAGCTCGGAATGCTAAAGGTCAAATAAATGAGCAAGCTCAATCAGATCGGATCACTGAAGATCAACCAGTTCAACCCACAAATCCGGTGAACGAGAGAACAGGTAAAGCATTCAAATATGTTTCAAGCCATCCACTCGAGAACATATTGTCCGACATCAACAATGGGGTAAGAACTCGCTCTTCTTTGCAAAATCTATGCACATTCACTGCATTCATATCATTAACGGAACCTAGAAACACACTAGAGGCCCTAAATGAACCTGAATGGGTAGAGGCCATACAAGAGGGAACTTAATCAATTTGAAAGAAATCAGGTCTAGACTCGACCAAACAACCTTCCGACCACCCAGATCATAGGAACCAAATGGGTTTACAACAACAAACTAGATGAGGATGGGTTGATAGTCGAAATAAGGCTAGACTTGTGGCTCAAGGTTACAATCAAGAAGAGGGATTGATTGTGGGGAAACCTTTGCACTAGTGGCTAGGATTGAAGCAATTAGAATCCTATTGGCATTTGCATCAAGCATGAATATTAAATTGTATCAAATGGATGTCAAATGTGCTTTTCTGAATGGTTTCATTCAAGAGGAAGTCTATGTTGAGCATCCCCTGGATTTGAAAACTCAGAATTTTCAAATCCTGTTTTCAAGTTGTAAAAGGCTCTTTATGGTCTTAAACAAGCTCCCGGAGCTTGGTATGGAAGACTCGAGCAGTTTCTTGGTTGAAAATGATTTCAAAAGAGGTCAGATTGACAAAACTCTTTTCATAAAAATCAAGCGGAAAGACTTTCTTATTGCTAGATCTATGTTGATGATATAATTTTGGAGCTACTAATGAAAATCTCTGTCGAGATTTTTTGAGTTAATGAGACAGGAATTCCAAATGAGCACGATGGGAGAGCTCAATTTCTTTCTTGGTCTACAAATAAGACAAGATAAAGATGGCATCTACATCCATCAATCTAAGTATACTAAGGAGTTGCTGAAGAAGTACAAGCTTCAAGATGCAAAACATGCATCAACACCAATGAGTAGCAGCATGAAACCTGGACTCGGACGAAAAAGGTAAAGCAATAGATCGAAACTCTATCGAGGTATGATTGGATCTTTGCTATATCTCACATTCAGTAGGCCGGATATTATGTTTAGTGTATGCTCGTGTGCAAGATTCCAAGCTAATCCAAAAGAATCATATCTCACTGCGGTGAAGAGAATTTTTAGATATTTTGTAAGAACTCGGAATCTAGGTCTATGGTTCTCAAGAGACTCGAACTCAACCTTACTAGATACTCGGATGCTGACTATGCTGGATACAAGGTTGATAGAAAGAGCACCTCGAGAGCATGCCGGTTTCTAGGTCAATCCCTTATATCTTGACACTCAAAGAAGCGGAACTCAATTGCTCTATTAACTGCTGAAGCTGAGTACATTGCAGCTGGAGCATGCTGTGGTCGGATTCTATAGATCAAGCAACACTTGAAAGACCTTGGACTTTCATTCAAATCAATTCTAATCAAGTGTAATAATTAGAGTGCAATCAGTATCACTAAGAATCCAGTCCAAGCACTCAAAGACAAAGCATATTGAGGTCAGGTATCATTTTCTAAGAGACCATTCGAGAAAGGTGATATTGAACTTGAATTCATTCCCATAAAATTTCAATTAGCTGATATCTTTACTAAGCCACTTAGTGAGGATCGGTTTTGTTTTATTAGGAATGAACTTGGCATGATAAATGTATGATTATGTGTTCTTCTAAGTGAAATTATCTTGCATGATTATGTGTTACATGTTCTTTTCTTTATCTTAATAACAATTAGTTCAGTTGACCCGGTGATACCGAGGTAGGAGTTATTATCTGTTCGTGTTTTCCGAGTCACTCAAAAACTTTACTCGAGTCGGACTCAATTTTTGAGAAAATTGGACTTCAAACTTCGAAATAATCTCTAAATTAGTAGAGAATTTCATAAATTTCTTTTAAAATTTCTCTTTTTCTCTCTCTACTGTGCGCATCGATCGGTGAACTAGCCATTGGGAGACAGACACTAGAATTCTAACCGTTGGAGAACGGAACGGACATACCGGTCCGAGGCGACCATTGGAGGTTTGGGTCGAACGAATATCGAAGGACATTCCTTTCGCTATAAATAGCATCCATTTTCCTTCATTTCGCTACTTTACTCTCTGCTAACCTAAGCTCTTGCGTACTTATCATTGCTAATCTAAGCTTTTAAGAGTTCTTAAAACTCTCAATGCTCTCTCTCTCTCTCTCTCTCTCTCTCTCTCTCTCTCTCTCTCTTTTCTTGAAGTTCATTCTCTTTCCTCTTAAACATCTCAGCCATCCCTAAGAGAGGTTCCGCTCCGGACTTTCTAGGATCCGCAACTAAGAAGCCTAGAACCAAGAACTAAGAGGGTCCTTCTAACCCCTCCAAAATCCTCGTCACCCAACATCTTAAGTTGGATGACAAATTCTTTCTAACCACAACCTTTTCGTGGTTGAAACACATCAAAACCACCGGCGTATATAACTTTCTATGTTTCGGTGAGTTCATATACCCGGAACTCGTTGCTTGAGTTCATATACCCGGATCTCCGAGGTGATCCTCACCTCAAGAGCTCGTAACACTCGTGATTCGTATAAATTTATCTCTCCTCCATCGACTTTTCAAAGTCTCTTCTATCTTTCTCAACAAGCAACCCCATCCCCTTTAACGAAGTTGCTTGATGAGTTCTTCAAAAATATGCCAAGGAAGTCTCCGAGTCACGCAAGAATTTTTACGTGACTCGGATGAAGACTGAGGCTAGACTTTTGTGCTTCTTGCTGAAGAGAACCTTATTTTCTCATCATTCTAGCAAAGAGAATTCTAACTCAAAGATTCTTAAAGCTTTGTTCGACATTCGCGAGGGCTACGACGTAGACCTCTTTCCCACCATAATCGAGCGGATGGCCACTTGTGCCAACTCGGACAAAGAAATCCACCCCTCTTCCTTTCGGAGCCCTTCTTACCCTTGTTTTTAAACAATTCAAGGTTCCACTCCTCTCGGACCCAAACGAAGTGTCCGAGGCTGCCATTGTCATTGGTAGGAAAGAGCTTCTTAGATACGGGTACCAGGAAACCTAACCTGGTGTGCGGGTCCACGACTCGAAGCGAGGCAACCTTCCTCTCGCCTCGGACTCGGACTCATCGCTCACGCCCTCCTCTACCTGGCGGTGCTTCCACCTCGAGTCCTCCTCTCCAAGCAGCTGCTACTTTGTCTACCACACCGATAGATAAGCTCACTTCGTGTCCATGGAATTCGGGGACACTCTTCGCTCCTTCAAAATTGTTCTTCGAACATGACCATCAACCACAATCTCATATTCGAGAGCAACAAGATGTGCTCCTCGAAATAAAGAATTTGGTTAAGGAGCAGCAGGAGATGCTTGAACTTCTCCGAGAGAGGCGATCGAAGGCCACTCGGGACCCAAACAACTCGGACACGTCCGAAGAGTCCTCGAGCCACTGCCAAATATCCTTTCGGAGAAGCGGCAGAAGAAGAAGAGGAAGTTGCGGCGAAGCGGCTCCTTCGAGGACAAGGAGGAAGAAGATATTGAAGAAGAGAAGGAGGGAGAAGGAGAGAAGGAAGCGAAGGCGAGGGACGAGGTGTCTGTAGTTCCTCAACCGGAACCGATAAGCTCGGACAGCGAGCCTAAGTGAGTCGAGACAACCCTACGGATGTTGGACGATCCGCGGCAGTCAAGCCGAAGAAGCACCCCCTCTATCACGTTTCAAGAGGATGAGCCTCCGGACGACCTAGTTCTGGATCAACCACTCGGAGCTGAGCCACTTCTAGAGATACCAGTGTTGCCACCGCCAAGATATTCAACTTTGTCACAAGCATACCAGCGCAAGCGCACTACACGCTCATCTACCTCAACTCGGACCGCCTCGAATCCACCATCTTAATTTTTTTCTCTCTTTTTTGTTTTTTTTTCTCGTCCGGACATCAATTGTATCGACTTGATACATTCTTCCCTATTTTTTGTTTTTGTTGAAAGCCAAGGGGAGAATACTAAGAAAATTGTTGTCTTGTTTAGGGGAGTTTTCTCACCCTCTTTTACGTGTATTTTCCTTGTTTTTATTATATATATAAATGAAGTTTTATTTTCGAACATACTTATTTACGAGTTCACTCTTTACGAGTTTGAATTTCTTATTATTTAGTCTTGCTCCGATATATCAGCTCACATTATTTTTTTCTCTCTATCTCGCTCCGATATAATCACTCATGATTCTTAGCTATATGGGTTATCCGTAGAAATATCCTAAGTATGAATCACTTCATTCATCACTTTATATTCTAAGATATTCTACTAAGTAAGAATGAAAACTCATGATTTTTTTTGATAAAGTTTCTATCTAAGTATGGAATGCCTTTCATCAAAAGGGGAGATTGAAGACTCGGACTCTAAAATTAGATCATTCGAGTACTGCCCAAAGACTCAGGTATAAACATCATCCCTCCTAAGTTTTGATGACAAGTCACTCTGAGTGTTATAGAAACTCATGTATAAGTTTTCATTTGATTCTAACTTACTCGAAATCACATTCTTGTCTATTCTCTCACATTGACGATTCCGAGTCACTCGGACATCACTCAGATTTATTGCATGATCAAATAATCTCTCTAAACACTCCTTATCCGAGTTCGACTACATATCTTGGAGTAAAGTGAATTACAATGTTAATTCATCTTTGTAAGTTAGTATGTTTGATTGAGAGTTATCTATCCGGATCAAGTCCGTATACTCTAATGTTTTCACTCTTATAACTTGATCTTTCTTACGATTGACTGTGATGGAATTTGAGTATAATGAATATTAGACTTAGAAAATTCCACTCTTCTAGGCTCGAGATAATTATGCACTTAATTATCTTAATTAAATTATTATCTGTGCCTAATCTTGGACCAAAGTATTTTATACTTTGAGAACCAAAATGATTTACTTTTATAGGTTATCCAAATGAGGTTATCTTATTTTTGAATTACAAAAGTAACCGGCTTCAAGTCGTCAATCACAAGCGGACAAGGCTTTTCTACTTCGAACAAGGCCCGGACAGCTGTGTCAAGGTTGTCCGCTTCCAAAGCTGGAAAACTTCAACGCTAAGCTCAACGGTGGTTTCCACCTTACTTTTAGACACCACCAGCTAATTAGAGCACCTTGAGGAGCCAAGAGCCGTTGCACAACGTTCACATCTCAACGTATCCTTTCCGAGTGACTCGGAAGAACCGTTACAATGGTCACAAAGGACTTCGTTGTGAAATTAGTCACAACGGCTAATCTGCTGGTCGTCTATAAATAGAAGCCAACTCTCAAGACTTGAAGATTGCTGAAAACATTGCTAAAACTATATCTCTTAGTACAATACTCATTCAATCTTCTTCTTACAACTCCAAGTCCGTACTTAATACTTTTCTAAGTTGTAAAATCTTGTAATCAGTTAAATACTATTTCTTACTTTCTCAGTAAGGTCCCTTGACTGAGTTGTAAGGGTTAACTCAGCTCAATTGTCCCTAGCTGTAAAGGTTACCTCGGTTAGGAAGTACTAGATCAAATAAGGGAAATTCGAGTCTAGGAAAACTCTATAAAAAATTATTTAAGGGAGCATTCTCATTGAGTCGATCTGTTATATTTTATGGATACAAAATGGTGGATTTGACTTGATGCTTGGACTAGCACTGTCCGTGGTTTTCTACCCCAGGAGGGTTTCCATGTATATCTTCGTTTCCACTTTTCGAGTCCAATCTAGACTCATATTGTCCGGTTCATTCTCTTCAAAACTTAAATCTTCCAAGTTTGTTAAAATTTCCTCATGACCCTATTCATCCCCCTCTAGGGTGACTAAGACTCTCCAAGAGCAAACGTTCGGTGAGAAAGGTGCGGGACGTACTCGTACAACCACGACTACATTATCACAAATCAAGTAAGATTTTTATCCACACAAGATGAAAAATACATGGGAAGAAGTGAAGAATTTGAGCATACCTCAATAATCTTCCACAAACAGCATAATTGAAGATAATTCGTTGAATTTATCTCGAGGCTTTGTATGCCGCACACCGGCACGGAGGCCCCTAATTGTAAGACTCGTAATTTTGGGTTAGATAGTTGTATGAGTTAAATTAATTATTTAGCCTTAATTAAATAGAGTAGGTCGAATGACCAAGATATATATGTGATTAGATATTCGTAAATTTATTTGGGCGAATTATTATTAGTGAAGCGTACTAGTTCTTTCCTCCGAATTCTCCGACTGGACTAGCTAAATAAAAACCTAAGTTAGACTTGGCTAATATTTCTACTTAGTTAAGAAAAAAATAGGGGAAAAGAGATAAGAAGAGGGGAGCAATTACGTGTTAGCAGGAAAATTAGGATTAATGGAAAGGAAGAAGGAGTGGCTCCTTCTAGTAAAGCCACAAAAGAAAGAGGGAACCGGTTGAAGGAGAAACAGAGAGGGCTCGGGGAAAAGAAGAAGCGAGAAGCGAAGCAAAAGGGGGACAACGAAGAGGAAGCGGTAGATAGGGGAAGAGAGGGAGCGAGAGACTAAGAGGGAGGATGAGAACAAAGCGAGGGGGAGAACACGAGAGAGAGAGGAGCGGCTGCGATGGCTAAAGAGAAGAAGAGGAGGCCGGTGGCACGCCTGAACGGCGGCGATCGGCGAGTGGAAAGTGAAAGGCGAACGGGCAAGAGCCGGTGAGCGAGCGAGGGTCATGGGGAAGCGAGAAAGCGAGAGCAATTGACTAAGCAAGGAAGAGGAATTGCAACAGCGACGACCGACAGGGAGGGCGACGGCGAGCGAGAACCGACGACCGGAAGCGGAGGGGAGCGAGAGGCCGAGCGGGAACCAGGCAAAGGGAAATCAAGACTAAGGAGAACGGGAGCAGCAAGAGTAAGATAGAGAGAGACAGAAAAAGAATGGGAAGAAGAGGAGGGCAAGGAACCCAATTCAAATTCATCCAAACCCTAGAATTCAAGGTGGGCAGTCTTATACTCTAAACTTATAGTAATTTCAAAATCCAAATGAGTTTTGTTGTGAATATTAAATGTTTATGCTATAGAATGAAGTTAGAAAGTAGTTAGGGCTAAATTAGGATATGAGAAAAGCGAATTGAACTGTTTAGTCCGAATCAAACTGTGGAGTATGAATTAGAAACCTGAAGGAGTTTAGTAGTCTGTTTAGGGCTGAGTTGGGATACTTGGAAGTTTAGAAGGAGTTAGGTTGCAGAGGTATAAAAAGTAAGGTAGATCTTAAATAGCACTTAAGAACGAAGAAGTGGTGATTTGGGTATAAATTGTGAATTGATGCTTCAATTAAACTCTTAGAGATATCCTAAGTTCTTTGTGTTGGAAGAAAACAATTCGTTTTGGGAAACAACGATTTGCGTATAAAGGAGGGGGTGAGTTCATCTTGATTAGTACATAATTGAAGTAAGGAAACGGCGAGCTTGGGATAATAAGGTTAAATTAAGTTTAGAATGTATCTAAGTCCTTGAGATTAAATTAAGTTGAAGATAAGCATAGCGAGAGGAACTTAAGTGATAAAGTGAAATTAAGAGTTATATGGTTGAGTATGAACAAAAGAAGTTGATTTATAAAGTGGAGGCATAAAAGGAGAAATTGAGGTAGAGATAATAAATTGTGAGAAGTGGAGACGTTTGGATTAGGTGGCATCTACTTGTGGTTATTGTGGCTCGGAAAAAAGGAATTAATCTTATTGAATCGGTGGATTGAGAAAGGCAAAATCGGAAAGAAGTCGAGAATGACTATCCGCATTGAATTGTGACTATTCGTGTTAAGTGATTGCATTACATGATGTTCAAAAGTAACTTTGAAAGGAGTTATGTATTTTACACGAATGATCCTTGAACGCAACTTCTTGTTAACTCGCCTTTCAAATGTGATTATGATTTAAAATAAGAGAATCCGATTAAGAAACCGAATTTCGAAGGATGGCACGTGGTGCTACGCCTCCCATTGTGATAAACCAATTTGAGAAAGTTGTTTTAAACAGACGTGATGAATGATTATGTGTAAACTATTTTGAATCGACTTGCCTAGGATTGTTTAGCATATCGAAGGGTTCGAACCGGGGTCCTCATTCGTAAGGATGCCCGGTTAGAAACTTTGAGGGAAAGGTTCTAATAGGGGTCCTAGGGATCGGGATGCCCGATCGGAGACTTCCTAGAAGATAGGTCCCGAGAGCCTTTTATTCGGTGTCGCGCCCTAGAGAAATTATGAGAAATTATGAAGTGCTAGTTCGGATCCTCCGAAAGTCCGGAAAGTTGATTCAGTTCTAAAAGAATTGTTCATAAGTGTGAAATCGTGCTTTTAAATGATTGAAGAGTTATAATCCTTACGTTGTAAATGATTTGAAGGGATTTCATTGAAAAGTATATAGATTTGTATTATGTTATTATGTTTTCACCGATTTCATTATCATGAGTAGTATGTGTAAAGAATTTTGATTTTTAAGAGTGTAAGACTCTCTGGTGACCCCGTGGTTTGCTCACCCCATAATTTCCCCTTTTCCCTCCCGGTGTTGCAGGTACACTCTCGGAAAATGTGCGCGGTACTTAACATATTCGGACTCCTGCTGATTTCTGTTTGTTATTTGCTAAGTGATTCAAGTTGCGGACATGCATCCCTTATATTTCTAAGTGTTATACTTTGTAATTTAGTTCATATAGTTTGTACTAGATGTATAATGGACCATTTATATTGTTTTAAGTTCCATCGCATGATTTATTGGACTCCGCGTGTGGCCGTTGAGTTGTATATTCCGAGCGTGTAGCTCGTCGAGTTATATTATGGTGTTATGCGGGGTTTTAAGGCTTTAAGCATAGGGGATAGTCCTTATTACAAAAGGAACTGTGCCGAAAGTTTTAGAAAACTTCTAACCCTTGTGGAAAATTTCCTTCCTTACCTTTAAGTTGAATTTAGACAGCCAAGTTAACACCTAAGTGAGCCTTGGGAGTTCCTTTGAGGAACTCCGGCGATGTAATACTCCTAGGGTGGGTTTTGGGGTGTTACACTAATGAAGCAAGCATATGAAGGAGCACCCCAATTAAGCTCCTTTATTTTATCAAGGTTCGTTAAGTTCATCAAATAGTGAATGTGAACCTTGGAGGCTTGATCGGAAAAGAGCACCATACTTGAATAAAAGAGTTAGCACAATCCAAACTTGTTGTTAAGGAGAATGGCAAACCCAAAACGGAGCATCCTCAAAAGCGCCCAAAAGAATGGTATATTTAAAGGAATTTTCTTTAGGAAATCTATTTAACTACAGGACCGAAAAAGGTGACGAAGATGGTCACGGTCCTTATACAAATTTCGTTCATAAGCTACGGCTCCCCGAGAAGCCAAAATCGGATAGAATAGCGAAATCAAAAGGAGCTATGGTCATTTCCCCAAATGGAAGGTGAAAAGTGTTGGTGGTATCCCAAAAGCGCTCACTAATGGCCCTAATAGGATCCCGTTCTCTCTTATCACATAGATGGTTTAAAGCAAGGAAAATAGAGCCAAATCCAGCATTTTACATAATGTCTTCAAGAGGAAAGTTCATCTCTCTACTTATCTCCACAAATTTGGGAATAGCTCCACTACTCCGAATTAAGCCCTTCTACAAAACAAAAAGTCCAACAAGATTTTAATTAAAGAGCTACTCTAAATGAGCAAAGGAAGAAAATTAAGTCAACTAGCTTACTGAAGGAGTGATAGCAAGGGAAGAGGCATGGTTCTCAACTTCCACCACGAGTTCATTTTGGTTCCACTCATTCCGAGGACATCATTCCCGCTCGAGGTAGTTATCTTGGATGAGTCTTTTAGCTCTCGATCTTCCAGCAAGATGAGCTATTCTTCTACATGTTAAAGAAAGGATTTGTTTTGGAAACCAACAAGTTTTCAAAAGAAAACAAAGTAAGAAAGCGAAGAGCAAGGCAAGAATACAAGAGCAAGAGAATGAGAAAGCCCGCAAAATGAACACACCAAGCACCCCTTTTATAGGCAAACTCAGTCAAGCCAGCCAAGTATATAAGACAAGAGTGAAAAGAATAGAGGGAGACCAAGGGAATGCGGCGCACGCCGAGGCCACGCCTGCCAAAGGTTGGTTGGCGCCGGCCACGAGGCATCGAGGTGTCCCATCGGTGACAACTTTGTAGCGCTAGCTGGTGGCCTAGCTTGTGGAGTCCCATCGGACATGGCATGTGACTTCTTGGCACCTTATGCATGCAAGTTGGAGCTCTTGGATCCACCAATCAGCTTTTTCGGATCAGAATTTTTAGTTTGTTTTCGATCGAGTTATTCATGTAAAACTACGAACTTTCGTCAATTCGATTATCCACTAATGAGCATGTTAGTATATTAGATTATTTAGCCAAGCTTTAGATCAAAAACGATCAAAGTTTTAGCATCAAAATGTATCGAGCTTCAAGCCTTGATCAAGCCAAGCTTAGGATGTCATGAATCGAATTCCGAACGCATACATCGCGATCAAGTCTAGGTTTCTTTCTAGAGTTCAAGTTCAACGAAACCAATTCCGGATATTACGCAACAACTAATTTCAAAAATTGTCGTACAAAATTAACGTAAGTATCCTTTAGTGTCTACTTTGACCCTTTGTCCTTTTGGACTCGATCAAAGTGGGGCTAACTATAGACACCTAAAAAGTGTCATCCCTTATCTCTTTAATACTATATTTTATTTTGTTGGACTAATGATGAAATCCCGAGTCTTGTTTGAGGATTTAGATCTCGAATCTGTGTTTGATTGGTGCAACGAAGCCGATAAACCATAAAGAGCCCCCAGCATCACATAAATAGTCTTTTGCCTTGGATCGATCCAAAAATCCCTTTTTCTTTCGAGACGATCCTCGATCGGCCGGGCTTCCGGAGATAACGGAGTCCTGTGCTGCATACCGGGAAATTCAAAGTTCGAATACTACATTTTAGTTTTATCCAATTAGACAAGGAGTCGAAGATATGAAGACAGCATTAAAGCGTTTCATTTCACGATCACGAGCATCAAAGTGCTACCTTCAAGCTCTAAAACAGTCCACGCGAGACTATGAGCTTTTCCCTCAAAACAAGGTTGTGGCCGGCTCCAGCCATCCCACATATTTTAAGTGAAACACTGCGTTTTGGCTTGGAGAATCCCTTAGAAGCACACTAGGGCACGAAACCCTAGGCATGCCCGGTCGGCCGGCACCGGCCATCTCTAATTTACCCGATTTTATCCGATTTTATCTCTTGTTTATCCGGTTCAATCTCGGGATATCCGGCCCTTTTTTTCTCAACTCGCTTAGACGGTTGGCCGAGAGCAACCCTAGATCATTTGTGACCTAGGTCTCTCCCTATAAATAGAGAGCCTTAGCTCTCATTCCTATACTGGCTTTCTCCTATGCATAATGCTTGCAAAACGCTAATCGAATACACATCCATTAATGTTACTCGTCGAAATTAATCGACACATTCCTCTTTTCTACTTATCGTCGTTGAATCTTTGCAAAGAGCTAAAGAATATTCAGTTATTCTGATCTCCGGGCATTTATTCAACCGATCCTTCCTACTCCTTACACGCTCACCTTTCGCACAATTCACAAAACAAGCCCTTTCTTTGGATTCATCGTTGTTGCATCAAGAGATCCAAGTATAGAGATCCGGATCAGCAGGTGGGATATCCCGAGGGCAATCGTTCGGCCTTTGGATGGTTATTTAATTTATGCTTTTTATTGCTTTCCGTATTATGAATTCGAGATGTATCGCTTTTAGTTCCTCCCCGCTCAATGTAATCTTTTAGTTTTCCGCTTTTCTTTTCCGTTTTTCTTTTCTCGTTTTCTTTATCGCTTTCCTTAATTATATTTGGTCTGCTTTAATTTCGCTTTGCAAGTTGTTGTTTGCTTGTGTTTTCACATTATTTTAATATACTACTCAAATTAGTAATGGCAGTCTTCGAGACGAGCGGAATAAAAGGGTTTTCCTTACGTTTCGTACCCTCATCCCCAAATCCGATTCTCGGTTCAAAGGACCGATAGAGTCATTTTTAATCTCTTTTAGTCTTAGGCTTCTCATATTAAGATTGGAAGAGCAAACTTTGTTTTTATTTTTGTTAGTTTTTCTTTCCTAAAAACCGACTAGTGACTCCTCTTTTCTCGCTTTATTTCCTCTAAAGTTGCATCTCGGTTATTTTTTAAGCTGCAGGAATAAAAAATAGGTTTTGGATGTGCCAGCCGGGGTAGAGGCCGAGGCTGACCTCAACAGCCATGGCCTCCGGCTAGCGCCGGCCAACACCGAGTACAGGCCGCCGCCGCACCAAGTGTTAGTAGGCTAGGCTTGGTCCGGACCGGTGTTTTCACACCGATCTAGCCCTAAAACCTCACGGCATAAATAGAAACCTTAGTTTTGTTTATTTTTTCAGTTAAGAAATAATATCTAGGGAATTCTTAAAATAATTATTAAAATAAAACAATTAATAAAATGCCAATCAATTTAATATGATCCGACTTTCTAGATTAACAAAATTCGGAAGTTTTAATAAAAGATTCATCCCCATTTTCTAAATCCATCTTCAAAACCTTAAATCATTCTTTAAACCTTTCTAAAAACCTACGCCAAACCATTCGTTGGCAAGTTCGGTCCGGTGCGATCCGGTTCAGTAACAACCCGACCACTGAATTACAATTATTTATTCTAAATCACAATATTTATTTTATTAATTACCCTATTTATATAATTGAGCGCGTGCACTTCAATTCGATATCTTATATTTAAACTATTTTTATCACGTATGTTATGCAGCTAAGGCGACGAAGTGGCCCTAATAAAAATCTCATAATAAGATTTTAATTTGTGAACATCGTTATTAAAACAAAATTAAAAGTAACAATAAAAGAAAACAAAGTAAATAAATAAATCAACATAATAAAATAAATGAACCAGATTTTTTTAAAGAAGCATCCGAAACGAGAAAAAAAAGAGGGAGAGAGGCGGTTAAGACCAAAAATATATCGGGACTTCGGTTGCTTCCCTGCTCCCCTGCTTCCCCCTCCATCCTCCCCTGCCTCACCATCTCTCTGCTGCTGCTGCCTTCCCCTCCAGCCACCGGACGCCACCAACGCGGCCGAAGCCGGCGCTAGGCGCCGCCGGCAGCGTCCTCTCACACTCTCACCCTCTCGCGCGATGGCTCTCACTCTCCCTCGCGTGCTCTGTTCCCTCTTCCGCCTCCACCTGTGGCCTGCCTCGCTTCCGGCCATCAAGCGCCACCAACGCCAGGCCGGCGGCCGGCGCCGCGTCGTCCGGAAAAAGCCCGGCGCCTCTCGTCCACCTCTCGCCTCTGTCCCTCACTCGCGCTCTCGCTCTCCTCTCTCTTCCGCGGGCGCTGTTCGTCCCTCGCCGCGGCCCACTCTCCGGCCAGCTACCAGCCGCAGCGGTTGCCGGGGCCGATCGCCGTCCCCTGCTCAATGGTCGCCGGCGCAGTTGCCACGCCCCACCACCGCCCTCGCTCCTGCTCTTGGCCTCCATCCCAGTAAATTCGAAGGTAAAACTCTAGACCCTAAATTATCGATTTCATTATTTATCCGAGCAATTGTAGTCTGTAAATTGAAGTATGATTTATAAATATGTTTGTGGAGTGAAGTTAAGGATTAATTTGGGAAAATTTGAATTGGTGCGGAGGATCTAGGGTTGGTGTTTTGGTGAGTTAATTGTACGAATGTGATTCCTTTGGGGAAACTATGAACTAGTGAATGAGATTGAGGAGGTCTTATTAGCGAATGGAACAATTGGGTGGAACTATTACATTTTGGAAATAATTGAGCAAACGAAGGAGAAGGTGTGCATAGAAGTTGAAATTTGATAATGTACAAGTATACGAGCATAGAAAATAATTGAGCGATAGGGTTTGCCTAATTGCGATTGTGAATGTGAATGTTATTGTGAGAATAAGGCTCATGACCTTAAGTTGGCATATGAATGAAATTTTGAGCAATTTGGGTAATTATAAGGTCTACCTATGGAAAGGCATCGGTAGACTGAATAATCGCTTAGTCTGTAGGCTTAAATTCGATAAGTGAGGAATAAATTAGGAATAAGTGTTGTTAGGTATACTTATATATATATATATATATATATATATATATATATATATATATATATATATATATACCATTTTTCAATTCAAAGCCGCTAATAAACGGAATTACACCAAAATCATCGAGTATCTAAATAGCCTAATCAACTTCTTTAATTAATATAAATTATATTCAATAAACGCAGTAAAGCTAAGTAATACAAACATAAGTTTAATCGATTTTCATACGAGCATAAGAAATGAAATACATTGTTAAAGCTTATACAAATTCAAGCATTAAAATTCAAGAAAACATTATTAACCCTAGAAATCCATTTTAAACGGAGCTGAGGCCACTTCCGTTGCCGAATAGCCGATAACTCAAATTTCTGCAAAAGGGGAGAAACAAATACTCTCAATTCAGAGTACGTTCATTGCTCGTACCTTTCGAAAATTCACATGTTTCATCAAATTTCAATATTTCCCATATATACAAATAACAATGAATCATTTACAAGGCAAGTTTTGCCACCTAATTAAGTGGTCCCCGCCCAATCATCAATTACCAAGGGCTTAGGCCCGCCAATTATACCGCGCGCGGCGTCAACTCGGGTTATCGATCGGCCGGGGGTGACACTGTTCAACGATCGTATCAATTACCAAGGGGTTCCACTTCCAGATAATAACCAGCAAGCATGTTTTACTCATATTCTCTCCCCGATTTCAAACTAAAATGAATTGAAATGCGCGCGCTCAATCAATATATTGTTCAAAGTTATTTTACAGTGCAGGAATGTTCGTACTGAGTTTCGACTCACTTTTCCAAATATTTTATTGTTTTTGTTTTAGGAAGAAGCACCGGCGAACAACCAACCATTTATTAAGTCCGACGCAGGCAAACCCTAGCCAGCCTCGTGGCATTCGCAAACCTGAAGGTACATAGACGCTCACAGTGATTTTACCTTCAACCGGGGTTAGGTATGGCCTTGGGAATCGTTGTACATTATCTTGTGAATTAGACAAAAGTCTAGGTTGTATAAATATTGCATTGCTAAACCCGTAAACCGTATTTTGGGATGACATAACTACTTGGATATTAAGTAGTTACTCCTAACAGACATTTTTGAAAAAGAACCATGGATGCCCAAACCGTATTTCATTTTATTTCAATTATTTAGCCTTGTCCTTTTTCCTAGGACGGCGGTGACGCCTTCGATCGTTAACTTCCGCTGCGACCTTACCTAATACTCTCGAATTAGAGAATTATTAAGTAATGGTAACTGGGGGCGTTACGAAGTGGTATCGGAGCCAGGTTTAGAAATCACTTGTGAGCAATAGGATTTTAAGGTGTCATGACTTGACCTTTAGGAAAACTATGTGGCCATTATTTCCGCAAGTTGTTATTTTGGGATTTGTGGATGCGGTGTAACTAATATTGAATAAAGGTATATAATTTTGGGTGATGCTCAGTATAAACAATGTACGTAATGACTTAAGTTGTCGACATGCATTTCATATGCTTTTAAGTTTTGTAGCTTGTAATTAAGTTCATGAATTTTGTTTCGGATGTATTATGAGCCATTTGGGTGGTTTTAAGCTTTAATGTATATTGGTTGTACTCCGGCGTGTGGCCGTTGAGTTGTGTACTCCGAGCGTGTGGCTCGTTGAGTGATATTGTGGTTTTATGCAGGGTTTTAAAGCTTTAAATTTGTGGGATAGGCCATATTACAAACGGAACTATGCCGAAATTTTTAGGAAATACCAAACTTTTTTTTTTTAGGAAATTCCCTATATTACCTTTAAGCTGGAATTAGAAAGCAAACCCGACACTCGAATAAGCCTTGGGAGTCCCTTTGATCGAGGATTCCTCAATCGATAAGAATCCCGAGAGAATGATAAACTAATGTGCAATTGGGTATTACTGATCATATAAGCACAATGAAAGCGTGAGTTACCTAAATGTATTTTATATTAGAGATTATGATCAACTTGGTTCATGAGAGAAGGAAGAGATAATTGCACCTGAGGAAAAGAGGTATAGGGATTTATTGTTGCAGTGGACATATGGTGAAGCACAATGAAAAATGAGGTTGTGAATTCACTTGGGATAACTTTCTGGAAGAGTTAGAGCTAAATTTTACCCACCGCAATTCATGGACAAAAAGAATAGGGGTTCATGGAGTTAGACATGGACTACAACATGACGGTAGTGGAGTATGCCAATAAATTTATGGAGATATCTAGATATGACTCAGACCTTTTCGTTATTGATGGGGTGAAAATGTTAAGATTTGAGGATGACTTAGCCTATTATATTCGACATTAACTCGATAGTAATCTATCAAAGATTGTCAAGGATTACATGAAAGAGTAGTAGACATAGGGGTGACGAGTAAAGAGCGAACTAAGGGCCTTAAATTCCGGGGACTCAAAAAGAACTGAAAAGCATAAGTGAAAGTATAGTTCAAAAGAAACATGTTACTAGTTTCAACAAGGCCCATTCATTGATTATTCTTGAACCTTGAGAGAAAATTATGTCAAGCATATGAGTTTATCGCTACAAACTTTGAGAAAACATCAAATGTGTGCCAAATCGCAAAGATGTGAATTATGGCTAAAGGAAGAAACATTTTAGGCATGTTGTTTCCAAAGAAGAGATTAAGGTCGATCCTTATAAGGTAAACGCAGTAACGGGATGATCCGGACCAACTAATGTCACGTAGAGGAGGAGTGCTCTTGGGTTAGTGAATTACTACAAAAGGGCCCGTCGAGAATAAGTATCCGCTACCTCGAATTAACGGTTTGTTGATCGAGATATGAGGTGCTAGCATATTTTATCAACTTTGAATTAACCAGAAAGGTAGTCCCAAGACTGCCTATAGAATTAAATAGGGACCCTACGAATTTACGGGATGCCTAGAGGATTTACCAAGGTATCCGTTGCATTCATGGATCTCATGAATAGGATTTTGAGGACTTATCTAGGTAAATGGGTGGTGGTGGTTTCGATGATATTCTTATATACTCTAAGCATAAGAGAGAATATGACGAGCGAGTTGTGAATAGTGACAAGCTGCGTGGAGTACGGAGACAAAACACAAGTTGAATGTAATAATGACAACTTAGCTTGTGGTTATATGAAACCTCCACATTATAAGTATTGAGTCGGTCTCGCATGAACAAATGAAAGGGTCCCTAGCTGCGATAGAGGTATAATATATATATATATAACCACGCAGGGTATTCAGTTAGGCCAAAACGATGATGTCGGGATAGTAAGGATTAAGAAAGATATAAAAAGGAAAAGTCTCATGGTTTCAAGAAATCCGCGGGAGTGGAACCTTAAGGTTTCAAAATCAATTTTATGCATTGAAGGAAGAGGAATTAAAAAGGAAGCTCTTGAGGGAGCACATAATCCACGATATTTGGTACATCTAAGAGGAACAAGTGGTATAAAGATTTGAAACAATGTTTTGGTGGAACAACATGAAGAGAATATTACGAGAATATGTAAATAAGTGTTCCAATCATCAAATGATTAAGACCGAACGTTGGAGAAGACAATATGAAAAGAGATATCAATGTTGTATTGGTGAATTGAGATCTTTGGAGATTTCTACATGGAGATGAGATTCAATTTCAATGAATGTTGTCATAAGATTACCTATTATTGCTTCAACAAAAAAATGTTTGAGCGATTGTTGATTAATTTATGAAATCTGCGGATTTTGTACCAACACATGACATATAGAATGCAGAGATACTGACACACCTATACACCAAAGAAGTCACTAGGTTACATGGAAATACCTAAAAACATTACATCCGATAGCGATAACGAGGTTTCGGATACATTACAGTAAGCTCTATAGTAACCTTTTTCGACTAAACTCAATGTTGATAGTTCATACCATCCAGGGACGATAGGACACACTGAAAGAGTTAATTAAATATGAGAAGATATACCGAGAGCTTGGCTGTACGGTTTTTCAATAAAGCAGAAACCGATTTATCTTTGGTGAATTTATCTTATAATACCATTATCGAGTCATCGATAAAATCGCTCCGTTTGAGGCATTGTATTGAAGGAAATACGGAACCTCGTTATGTGAAAGTGAGTGGAGCAACACCTTGACTATGGGTCTAAGTGGACCTAAGAAACAACTGAAAAGATTAGCAAGATTTAGGACCACATCAAGAAGACTTAAAGCGACAATGAGCTATAAAGGTAAAAGTATTTTTGAAGTGTCTTACTAAAAGGGGGTCAAAGATTCAAAGTTAAGGAAAAGTCGAGTCCTAAGTATATTGGGCTACATGAGGTTATAAAGAAGTGCAATCCATTATCATATATATAAGTATAGCTATTCCGTCTAAACCCAAATATGAGAATAACGTTTTTCATATCTAGCAGCTCGGACGGCATATACCCATTCCAAATCATGATATTGTGACGAGCTACTAGAAATTATTGAAAATTTAATATATAAAAAGTTTCGAGTGCAATTATTGGGATTACAAGGTCAAGGAATTCTGCAATAAAAGCATTTCCTTGGGGAGAAAGTACTGTGGACTAACCATACATCCTCGGGAAGCCACATGGGGAAACCGAGGAATACCGAGAAACTAATACCCCCACTTATTTTAAGCTAAGTTTTCAAACCTCATTGCAAAAGGCTCAAGTTTCGAGGACGAAACTTATTTTAAGGGGAAAGACTGTAACAACCCGACCACTGAATTACAATTATTTATTCTAAATCACAATATTTATTTTATTAATTACCCTATTTATATAATTGAGCGCGTGCACTTCAATTCGATATCTTATATTTAAACTATTTTTATCTCGTATGTTATGCGGCTAAGGCGACGAAGTGGCCCTAATAAAAATCTCATAATAAGATTTTAATTTGTGAACATCGTTATTAAAACAAAATTAAAAGTAACAATAAAAGAAAACAAAGTAAATAAATAAATCAACATAATAAAATAAATGAACCAGATTTTTTTAAAGAAGCATCCGAGAAACGAGAAAAAAAAGGGGAGAGAGGCGGTTAAGACCAAAAATATATCGGGACTTCGGTTGCTTCCCCTGCTCCCCTGCTTCCCCCTCCATCCTCCCCTGCCTCACCATCTCTCTGCTGCTGCCGCCTTCCCCTCCAGCCACCGGACGCCACCAACGCGGCCGAAGCCGGCGCTAGGCGCCGCCGGCGAGCGTCCTCTCACACTCTCACCCTCTCGCGCGATGGCTCTCACTCTCCCTCGCGTGCTCTGTTCCCTCTTCCGCCTCCACCTGTGGCCTGCCCCGCTTCCGGCCATCAAGCGCCACCAACGCCGAGCCAGCGGCCGGCGCCGGCGTCGTCCGAGAAAAGCCCGGCGCCTCTCGTCCACCTCTCGCCTCTGTCCCTCACTCGCGCTCTCGCTCTCCTCTCTCTTCCGCGGGCGCTGTTCGTCCCTCGCCGCGGCCCACTCTCCGGCCAGCTACCAGCCGCAGCGGTTGCCGGGGCCGATCGCCGTCCCTCGCTCAATGGTCGCCGGCGCAGTTGCCACGCCCCACCACCGCCCTCGCTCCTCGCTCTTGGCCTCCATCCCCGTAAATTCGAAGGTAAAACTCTAGACCCTAAATTATCGATTTCATTATTTATCCGAGCAATTGTAGTCTGTAAATTGAAGTATGATTTATAAATATGTTTGTGGAGTGAAGTTAAGGATTAATTTGGGAAAATTTGAATTGGTGCGGAGGATCTAGGGTTGGTGTTTTGGTGAGTTAATTGTACGAATGTGATTCCTTTGGGGAAACTATGAACTAGTGAATGAGATTGAGGAGGTCTTATTAGCGAATGGAACAATTGGGTGGAACTATTACATTTTGGAAATAATTGAGCAAACGAAGGAGAAGGTGTGCATAGAAGTTGAAATTTGATAATGTACAAGTATACAGGCATAGAAAATAATTGAGCGAGTAGGTTTGCCTAATTGCGATTGTGAATGTGAATGTTATTGTGAGAATAAGGCTCATGACCTTAAGTTGGCATATGAATGAAATTTTGAGCAATTTGGGTAATTATAAGGTCTACCTATGGAAAGGCATCGGTAGACTGAATAATCGCTTAGTCTGTAGGCTTAAATTCGATAAGTGAGGAATAAATTAGGAATAAGTGTTGTTAGGTATACTTATATATATATATATATATATATATATATATATATATATATATATATATATATATATATATATATATATATATATATATATATATATATATATACCATTTTTCAATTCAAAGCCGCTAATAAACGGAATTACACCAAAATCATCGAGTATCTAAATAGCCTAATCAACTTCTTTAATTAATATAAATTATATTCAATAAACGCAGTAAAGCTAAGTAATACAAACATAAGTTTAATCGATTTTCATACGAGCATAAGAAATGAAATACATTGTTAAAGCTTATACAAATTCAAGCATTAAAATTCAAGAAAACATTATTAACCCTAGAAATCCATTTTAAACGAGCTGAGGCCACTTCAGTTGCCGAATAGGCGATAACTCAAATTTCTGCAAAAGGGGAGAAACAAATACTCTCAATTCGAGTACGTTCATTGCCTGTACCTTTCGAAAATTCACATGTTTCATCAAATTTCAATATTTCCCATATATACAAATAACAATGAATCATTTACAAGGCAAGTTTTGCCACCTAATTAAGTGGTCCCCGCCCAATCATCAATTACCAAGGGCTTAGGCCCGCCAATTATACCGCGCGGCGTCAACTCGGGTTATCGATCGGCCGGGGGTGACACCTGTTCAACGATCGTATCAATTACCAAGGGGTTCCACTTCCGGATAATAACCGGCAAGCATGTTTTACTCATATTCTCTCCCCCGATTTCAAACTAAAATGAATTGAAATGCGCGCGCTCAATCAATATATTGTTCAAAGTTATTTTACGAGTGCAGGAATGTTCGTGCCGAGTTTCGACTCACTTTTCCAAATATTTTATTGTTTTTGTTTTAGGAAGAAGCACTGGCGAACAACCAACCATTTATTAAGTCCGACGCAGGCAAACCCTAGCCAGCCTCGTGGCATTCGCAAACCTGAAGGTACATAGACGCTCACGGTGATTTTACCTTCAACCAGGGGTTAGGTATGGCCTTGGGAATCGTTGTACATTATCTTGTGAATTAGACAAAAGTCTAGGTTGTATAAATATTGCATTGCTAAACCCGTAAACTGTATTTTGGGATGACATAACTACTTGGATATTAAGTAGTTACTCCTAACAACATTTTTGAAAAAGAACCATGGATGCCCAAACCGTATTTCATTTTATTTCAATTATTTAGCCTTGTCCTTTTTCCTAGGACGGCGGTGACGCCTTCGATCGTTAACTTCCGCTGCGACCTTACCTAATACTCTCGAATTAGAGAATTATTAAGTAATGGTAACTGGGGCGTTACGAAGTGGTATCGGAGCCGGGTTTAGAAATCACTTGTGAGCAATAGGATTTTAAGGTGTCATGACTTGACCTTTAGGAAAACTATGTGGCCATTATTTCCGCAAGTTGTTATTTTGGGATTTGTGGATGCGGTGTAACTAATATTGAATAAAGGTATATAATTTTGGGTGATGCTCAGTATAAACAATGTACGTAATGACTTAAGTTGTCGACATGCATTTCATATGCTTTTAAGTTTTGTAGCTTGTAATTAAGTTCATGAATTTTGTTTCGGATGTATTATGAGCCATTTGGGTGGTTTTAAGCTTTAATGTATATTGGTTGTACTCCGGCGTGTGGCCGTTGAGTTGTGTACTCCGAGCGTGTGGCTCGTTGAGTGATATTGTGGTTTTATGCAGGGTTTTAAAGCTTTAAATTTGTGGGATAGGCCATATTACAAACGGAACTATGCCGAAATTTTTAGGAAATACCAAACTTTTTTTTTTTAGGAAATTCCCTATATTACCTTTAAGCTGGAATTAGAAAGCAAACCCGACACTCGAATAAGCCTTGGGAGTCCCTTTGATCGAGGATTCCTCAATCGATAAGAATCCCGAGAGAATGATAAACTAATGTGCAATTGGGTATTACTGATCATATAAGCACAATGAAAGCGTGAGTTACCTAAATGTATTTTATATTAGAGATTATGATCAACTTGGTTCATGAGAGAAGGAAGAGATAATTGCACCTGAGGAAAAGAGGTATAGGGATTTATTGTTGCAGTGGACATATGGTGAAGCACAATGAAAAATGAGGTTGTGAATTCACTTGGGATAACTTTCTGGAAGAGTTAGAGCTAAATTTTACCCACCGCAATTCATGGACAAAAAGAATAGGGGTTCATGGAGTTAGACATGGACTACAACATGACGGTAGTGGAGTATGCCAATAAATTTATGGAGATATCTAGATATGACTCGGACCTTTTCGTTATTGATGGGGTGAAAATGTTAAGATTTGAGGATGACTTAGCCTATTATATTCGACATTAACTCGATAGTAATCTATCAAAGATTGTCAAGGATTACATGAAAGAGTAGTAGACATAGGGGTGACGAGTAAAGAGCGAACTAAGGGCCTTAAATTCGGGGACTCAAAAAGAACTGAAAAGCATAAGTGAAAGTATAGTTCAAAAGAAACATGTTACTAGTTTCAACAAGGCCCATTCATTGATTATTCTTGAACCTTGAGAGAAAATTATGTCAAGCATATGAGTTTATCGCTACAAACTTTGAGAAAACATCAAATGTGTGCCAAATCGCAAAGATGTGAATTATGGCTAAAGGAAGAAACATTTTAGGCATGTTGTTTCCAAAGAAGAGATTAAGGTCGATCCTTATAAGGTAAACGCAGATAACGGGATGATCCGGACCAACTAATGTCACGTAGAGGAGGAGTGCTCTTGGGTTAGTGAATTACTACAAAAGGGCCCGTCGAGAATAAGTATCCGCTACCTCGAATTAACGGTTTGTTGATCGGATATGAGGTGCTAGCATATTTTATCAACTTTGAATTAACCGAAAGGTAGTCCCAAGACTGCCTATAGAATTAAATAGGGACCCTACGAATTTACGGGATGCCTAGAGGATTTACCAAGGTATCCGTTGCATTCATGGATCTCATGAATAGGATTTTGAGGACTTATCTAGGTAAATGGGTGGTGGTGGTTTCGATGATATTCTTATATACTCTAAGCATAAGAGAGAATATGACGAGCGAGTTGTGAATAGTGACAACTGCGTGGAGTACGGAGACAAAACACAAGTTGAATGTAATAATGACAACTTAGCTTGTGGTTATATGAAACCTCCACATTATAAGTATTGAGTCGAGTCTCGCATGAACAAATGAAAGGGTCCCTAGCTGCGATAGAGGTATAATATATATATATATAACCACGCAGGGTATTCGAGTTAGGCCAAAACGATGATGTCGGGATAGTAAGGATTAAGAAAGATATAAAAAGGAAAAGTCTCATGGTTTCAAGAAATCCGTGGGAGTGGAACCTTAAGGTTTCAAAATCAATTTTATGCATTGAAGGAAGAGGAATTAAAAAGGAAGCTCTTGAGGGAGCACATAATCCACGATATTTGGTACATCTAAGAGGAACAAGTGGTATAAAGATTTGAAACAATGTTTTGGTGGAACAACATGAAGAGAATATTACAGAATATGTAAATAAGTGTTCCAATCATCAAATGATTAAGACCGAACGTTGGAGAAGACAATATGAAAAGAGATATCAATGTTGTATTGGTGAATTGAGATCTTTGGAGATTTCTACATGGAGATGAGATTCAATTTCAATGAATGTTGTCATAAGATTACCTATTATTGCTTCAACAAAAAAATGTTTGAGCGATTGTTGATTAATTTATGAAATCTGCGGATTTTGTACCAACACATGACATATAGAATGCAGAGATACCGACACACCTATACACCAAAGAAGTCACTAGGTTACATGGAAATACCTAAAAACATTACATCCGATAGCGATAACGGGTTTCGGATACATTCAGTAAGCTCTATAGTAACCTTTTTCGACTAAACTCAATGTTGATAGTTCATACCATCCAGGGACGATAGGACACACCTGAAAGAGTTAATTAAATATGAGAAGATATACCGAGAGCTTGGCTGTACGGTTTTTCAATAAAGCAGGAAACTGATTTATCTTTGGTGAATTTATCTTATAATACCATTATCGAGTCATCGATAAAATCGCTCCGTTTGAGGCATTGTATTGAAGGAAATACGGAACCTCGTTATGTGAAAGTGAGTGGAGCAACACCTTGACTATGGGTCTAAGTGGACCTAAGAAACAACTGAAAAGATTAGCAAGATTTAGGACCACATCAAGAAGACTTAAAGCGACAATGAGCTATAAAGGTAAAAGTATTTTTGAAGTGTCTTACTAAAAGGGGGTCAAAGATTCAAAGTTAAGGAAAAGTCGAGTCCTAAGTATATTGGGCTACATGAGGTTATAAAGAAGTGCAATCCATTATCATATATATAAGTATAGCTATTCCGTCTAAACCCAAATATGAGAATAACGTTTTTCATATCTAGCAGCTCGGACGGCATATACCCATTCCAAATCATGATATTGTGACAGAGCTACTAGAAATTATTGAAAATTTAATATATAAAAAGTTTCGAGTGCAATTATTGGGATTACAAGGTCAAGGAATTCTGCAATAAAAGCATTTCCTTGGGGAGAAAGTATCGTGGACTAACCATACATCCTCGGGAAGCCACATGGGGAAACCGAGGAATACCGAGAAACTAATACCCCCACTTATTTTAAGCTAAGTTTTCAAACCTCATTGCAAAAGGCTCAAGTTTCGAGGACGAAACTTATTTTAAGGGGGAAGACTGTAACAACCCGACCCCGAATTACAATTATTTATTCTAAATCACAATATTTATTTTATTAATTACCCTATTTATATAATTGAGCGCGTGCACTTCAATTCGATATCTTATATTTAAACTATTTTTATCCGTATGTTATGCGGCTAAGGCGACGAAGTGGCCCTAATAAAAATCTCATAATAAGATTTTAATTTGTGAACATCGTTATTAAAACAAAATTAAAAGTAACAATAAAAGAAAACAAAGTAAATAAATAAATCAACATAATAAAATAAATGAACCAGATTTTTTTAAAGAAGCATCCGAAACGAGAAAAAAAAAGGGGAGAGAGGCGGTTAAGACCAAAAATATATCGGGACTTCGGTTGCTTCCCCTGCTCCCCTGCTTCCCCCTCCATCCTCCCCTGCCTCACCATCTCTCTGCTGCTGCTGCCTTCCCCTCCAGCCACCGGACGCCACCAACGCGGCCGGAAGCCGGCGCTAGGCGCCGCCGGCGAGCGTCCTCTCACACTCTCACCCTCTCGCGCGATGGCTCTCACTCTCCCTCGCGTGCTCTGTTCCCTCTTCCGCCTCCACCGTGGCCTGCCCCGCTTCCGGCCATCAAGCGCCACCAACGCCAGGCCGGCGGCCGGCGCGGCGTCGTCCGAGAAAAAGCCCGGCGCCTCTCGTCCACCTCTCGCCTCTGTCCCTCACTCGCGCTCTCGCTCTCCTCTCTCTTCCGCGGGCGCTGTTCGTCCCCGCCGCGGCCCACTCTCCGGCCAGCTACCAGCCGCAGCGGTTGCCGGGGCCGATCGCCGTCCCCTGCTCAATGGTCGCCGGCGCAGTTGCCACGCCCCACCACCGCCCCTGCTCCCGCTCTTGGCCTCCATCCCCAGTAAATTCGAAGGTAAAACTCTAGACCCTAAATTATCGATTTCATTATTTATCCGAGCAATTGTAGTCTGTAAATTGAAGTATGATTTATAAATATGTTTGTGGAGTGAAGTTAAGGATTAATTTGGGAAAATTTGAATTGGTGCGGAGGATCTAGGGTTGGTGTTTTGGTGAGTTAATTGTACGAATGTGATTCCTTTGGGGAAACTATGAACTAGTGAATGAGATTGAGGAGGTCTTATTAGCGAATGGAACAATTGGGTGGAACTATTACATTTTGGAAATAATTGAGCAAACGAAGGAGAAGGTGTGCATAGAAGTTGAAATTTGATAATGTACAAGTATACAGGCATAGAAAATAATTGAGCGAGTAGGTTTGCCTAATTGCGATTGTGAATGTGAATGTTATTGTGAGAATAAGGCTCATGACCTTAAGTTGGCATATGAATGAAATTTTGAGCAATTTGGGTAATTATAAGGTCTACCTATGGAAAGGCATCGGTAGATCGAATAATCGCTTAGTCTGTAGGCTTAAATTCGATAAGTGAGGAATAAATTAGGAATAAGTGTTGTTAGGTATACTTATATATATATATATATATATATATATATATATATATATATATATATATATATATATATATATATATATATATATATACCATTTTTCAATTCAAAGCCGCTAATAAACGGAATTACACCAAAATCATCGAGTATCTAAATAGCCTAATCAACTTCTTTAATTAATATAAATTATATTCAATAAACGCAGTAAAGCTAAGTAATACAAACATAAGTTTAATCGATTTTCATACGAGCATAAGAAATGAAATACATTGTTAAAGCTTATACAAATTCAAGCATTAAAATTCAAGAAAACATTATTAACCCTAGAAATCCATTTTAAACGGAGCTGAGGCCACTTCCGTTGCCGAATAGGCGATAACTCAAATTTCTGCAAAAGGGAGAAACAAATACTCTCAATTCGAGTACGTTCATTGCTCGTACCTTTCGAAAATTCACATGTTTCATCAAATTTCAATATTTCCCATATATACAAATAACAATGAATCATTTACAAGGCAAGTTTTGCCACCTAATTAAGTGGTCCCCGCCCAATCATCAATTACCAAGGGCTTAGGCCCGCCAATTATACCACGCGCGGCGTCAACTCGGGTTATCGATCGGCCGGGGGTGACACCTGTTCAACGATCGTATCAATTACCAAGGGGTTCCACTTCCGGATAATAACCGGCAAGCATGTTTTACTCATATTCTCTCCCCCGATTTCAAACTAAAATGAATTGAAATGCGCGCGCTCAATCAATATATTGTTCAAAGTTATTTTACGAGTGCAGGAATGTTCGTACCGAGTTTCGACTCACTTTTCCAAATATTTTATTGTTTTTGTTTTAGGAAGAAGCACCGGCGAACAACCAACCATTTATTAAGTCCGACGCAGGCAAACCCTAGCCAGCCTCGTGGCATTCGCAAACCCGAAGGTACATAGACGCTCACAGTGATTTTACCTTCAACCAGGGTTAGGTATGGCCTTGGGAATCGTTGTACATTATCTTGTGAATTAGACAAAAGTCTAGGTTGTATAAATATTGCATTGCTAAACCCGTAAACTGTATTTTGGGATGACATAACTACTTGGATATTAAGTAGTTACTCCTAACAACATTTTTGAAAAAGAACCATGGATGCCCAAACCGTATTTCATTTTATTTCAATTATTTAGCCTTGTCCTTTTTCCTAGGACGGCGGTGACGCCTTCGATCGTTAACTTCCGCTGCGACCTTACCTAATACTCTCGAATTAGAGAATTATTAAGTAATGGTAACTGGGGCGTTACGAGTTCCGACCGTGATTCCTACATATTTTAGGATGGAAGGGGTACTATTCAACGATAAAATAGATTTTGTGTTGTAGAAAGCACTCCCTCCCTTTTACACTACTTGTCGCTTTTGGGCTGTGAACGAATGTCAAGGAAACACAAAATTCAGGATAAATTTCGTGTTAAAAATCAATTTAGCCCAATGTTTCATTGGAAATAAAGTCAATGAAAAACAAGAGAAAAATAATTAATAAGGACAAAATTAGTAAATTAGTCATAAATATATTACTAGAATTATTAAGTTATAGATATTATAAAATCAAAAAACTTAATTAAAGTGACAAATATTGTAAAATGAAGAAAGTACTTCAATTACAACGGTAATAGAGCTCCATGGTTAGGGCTTAGTCAAAACTAAGCTAATTTTTAATAGTGATTAATTGTGTCAATTTTTGACAGCTTAAACCTCCTTCTCCAATGGTTGATATGAATTTGGCATACTCCTCTCCTCCTTACACTGGAGTAATTTCCAAGTTGAAAAGGGTAGTAATAGATAAAAAACATTTGACATATAATACAATTAAAAGAAAGAAAGCCACTTTCTAAGTTACGTAAGTGAAAATCAAACAGATAAAAATATTATAAATATTCCATCTAATCAAATCAATAATATTAATAAAATTTACATATGTAGATAAGAGAAATACCTTGCACGAAGGTGAGAGAAAACTTTCACAAGGAACAAAACCCTTACTTTCATAAGAGAACCCTAACTCTCTCGTAATAAGAGAAACATTATTAGAAAGAGAATAATACCTATAGATATTAATTCAATTAAAAAAATAAAGTAAAAGAGGTTTACCAACCGTAATTAGGTCATTAAAATCTCCATCGATCTAAAAAAGAAAATAAAATAGTGGATATATTATTAGGGCTTAGAGAAGAGGAGGAGGGAGGAGAAGAGAAGTAGCATCAACATTCTAGCTATATTTTATTATTTATTTGTGTATGATTTTCATTAATTTTTTATTTTTTGAATCAAAAAAATTCATGTGTTGGCTAATGTGAATTGGAATTCATGTTTAAAGAACCAAATATGTAACCAATAACGTGTTGGTTGGGGTGGTAGCAACCTTACCCCCAATAAGTTATGTTATGAGAACTTGACCAGATTGGTCGATTCTACCGTGTACTAGATATAGATTCAGTCCCCACACGCTAGTTAACGCATTAGAACATTGAATCGGATTAACTCGATCAAAACCGCTCATTTTGGTTATGGTTTAACCCGATCGAGTCACGAGAGGACCGAAATTTATTGTTAATATAAATCTAAATTTTTAAGAAAGGCAAAAACTCAAATCTTCATAAGTCAATGGCCCCCATTGAAGTATTATCAAGCTTCCTACTGTTGCTAGAGGAGGAGGAAGAGGAGTAGAATATGTAGGAGAAGAGGAGATGCGACACAACTCACTACTCGGAGGAGGAGGAAGAGAAAGAGGAGTAGAAGACGAAAGAGAAGGAGACATACAACTTTGAAATTTTTCCTATCTCCGTCTCTCTCACCCTCACCCGCTCTCGTCTCTCTCTCTCACTCTCTCGATACTAATTGAGGGGGTTAAAAGCAGCTATAGTTTTTCTTTTTCAAGAGGTAAAAATGCTAAAAATATTAGGTTTGCCTAAGAGTCAAAACTCCTTATTTTTTACTTTTTAGACAAGTTCAGTATTTCTTTTCATTAATATATATATATATATATATATCCCTAAGAACTATACTTTCGATAGGAAGTAAGAACTTCTAATCTAAGCTATCCATTCTCAATTGAACGAATATCATTATACCATGTCAACAAACACTATTCCCACCACATTCCGATGACCTACCCAATCATCGCCCACCGTAGCAGCGCCACTTTCGTCGACTAAGCTTCACCGGCAAAAGGTAAGCCCCAATGTAGGATCACTGGCCATTAGATAGTTTTAGGTTTGTTTTCCGGCAACCAATTTTAGGAATTAGAGGAGAGAGAATGGTAAGGGCTGATTCGGGGGCCCTAACTAGTTGTTGCGGTTCCTCCGCCCTGAAACCTCGACCACCATGGTTCCAAGGCTAACGATGGAAAACGTCGACCGACACTCATTATCCACCTAGGTGAAACCCGTGATGGGCCACTATTAATTCCATCTTCATCCGTAAGACGAGCTACATCGTTGATCCAAGATTGGAATCCAACAAGAAACACTAGAAGAAGGGTGAAATTAGGGGAATGTTAACCCAACCCATAGGGAGATTTGTAATTTTTAGTGGTGGTGGTTATAGCGTCTCATATAAGGAAGGTCGAGAAGCAAGACAAAGAGGATCGGGGGTTCAACAATAGCCACCAAGGTGTTCGTCGATGGCTGGAAAAGTTAGCATCGCCTTCGCCGCCAATTGTTACGTATAGGCGGCAAAGGGTATTGTACTATGGTGGTCCTAATGGCTGGTGATGCGAAGGTTAGGAGAAGGAAGGGCGCTGGGGATTGATTTTGGTGAAATAGATGCTAGGTGATGTGGCAAATTTTTATCCATCGGATTACAATTGAATGGTAAAGATTAAAAGTTCTTAGTTTTTATCATAAGTAAGAGTAATCATTAGATGCATCTCTCTCTCTCTCTCTCTTACTGAGTTCTACCGGTCTAATTCAATTCAACCATCAACCGGACCAATCGGTCTAATCCGAGCTAAATGGTTCGACCGATCGAGCTATTGACCCACTTTACTAACCGAATTGATCATCACGTCAATTTTCTTAAAATAGCTAATAAGGACGACTTTTACCAGTTTCTTCTATTTCAAACAAACAAGAATTCATTCTACTTGTACACTTCGCAAAACCCTTGTCTTCTACATTTAGGTGCTCTCTCTCTCTCTCTCTCTCTCGCTTGTTGAATTTGTCTGCATCTTGGACATATGTTTTGTCTTTTTGTTTTTGGGTTAGAAGATTGGTTCTATTGTGTTGTTTGAATAATTAGGGTTTCGATTTCGACAACATGGATGAGTTTCGGAAAATCGGCTATTTGGTGTTGTTTGAATAATTGGTTATGCGACTCAAAATGTTTATAGTTGGAAGGTTTTTCTCTAAATCTAAAATCTCATTATATAAGTACCAAAAGAAAAGTTTCAAGTCTTTCTTCTTAGTTCTTCCCAAAAAAACTATGGGTTTCTTTAAAAAATGTAAAAATCTTCTTCATCTTTTGTGGTGTTCTCTGTTTATTGCAAATTGGGGAATGTAGGAACCGCGACCCGTTCCCCGGAACCGAGTTTCCCCACGAATGTCCGCTCTCTTTATTTTTGAAGATTCTTTTTGAAAGTTAAGTTTTGAAATGGATTTGGAAAGAAGGGGTGTGTCTCTTATTAAGATTTCCGATTTTTTAATTTAATTTGAAATGGGTTAAGCGAGAATAGTGATTGGCGATTTTTATTAATTTTTTATTTTCGAAAATTAATTTTATAAGTCTCGAGGATATTATTTTATAATTTAAAAAGATAGAAAAAGTACAATTTGAACCAAGAGCCAAGCCTCGCCATCGGCCGGCGCCCGCCTGCCCGACCGAGTGTCCGGCGCACGCCATAGGCCGAGACTACAAAAATCGGTGTTACACGAGTACCAAAATTGGCGTCACCCACGACAATAGGCCATAGGCTAAGACAACTTTAGATTGGTTTTGGGCGATAAATGGGGATTTGACCCATAACCCTATCCGGCCCATTAAAAAGTTGATGGCTTAGCCCAACCCATTAAGTAAGTGGGTGGGCTTGACCCGACCCGTTGCTCAGCGATACTTTGTGGTGTAAATAAACTTTTTTTTACAAGCTATAATCCCTTTAACGCCGCAAGTATTTAAGGTAAAAATTTGAGTTATTGGATTAAAATAAATTGTATTTTGAGGAGTTTAGACGATTATATATTATATTATAACATTAACTATCCGTTCACTATACTTTAGGGGTATTTATTATCTCTAATCAAACCACTTACATTTGGACAACTTTAAACAAAAATATGGTACATAACCATCCAAAAAATAAGTGGTATGATTTAGAAATAATAAATAACCGTAAAGTATGGTGCACGAATGGTCAATGTTATAGTATGATATATAATCGTCCAAACCTCCCAAGGTACGGTTTATTTTAATCCAATAACCTGAAAATTTTCCTTACATTTCATGGAGATTATCCTCCTTATTAGCTACGTTAAGAAAAATACCCAATGACCAACCCGATCAACAAAGTGGTTAATAGTTAGACCAATTGGACCACTTAGCTCGGATTAGTTCGTTTGAAAGAGGAGAGGGTTTCACCGAAGTGCAAAGGGGAAAGAGAGAGAGGGCAAGCGGAGCGACCAAGAGCAAGGGGAGAGAATAACATATGAGTAAGAGGCCCATTCTGCATAACTGTGTGAATAGCCGAGATAGGCTTAATGGCAGCCCGATTACCCACCCATTCCCGACCCAAAATTTCACTTAATTGGCTGCCTATTTTATGCTCAAACTATTTAAGTCATTGAATGGACTTTGACCCCATTTTTTCATGCCACCCATCGAAGCCCGCTGGACACCCAGTCTACTACCCACCTTTTTTTTTCTTTTGTCGAAGTAATCTCATTTTCTTAATGGACCATTAAAAAGATAAGGGCAAACTTCCCAGGCCACATTGGACAGCAAATACTCGCAGAGTTCCATTATCTTATGCTCGTGCACTCACAGTACAGCAGTGAGAGTAGTTGGGTGTGCACAGACCCTTTGTATATCTGCCAGTGTTAGTAGCAGTCAAAACTAGCACCGATCATGATGACATCATGCCCCAAACCGGGGGGAATATCTAATAATAAATACAACTGCAAGCAATTGGCGTAATCAAGTGTTTCTGCAATTCCAGTAGATGTATAGGAACTAAATTAAATTCTCAGGGTAATAAGACAACTTACGAAAGGCTAGGTCACCCCCATATTTGTATGTGATATATCTTCTCTGATAGGAGTGTTGCCTTTGAATTGTTGACCTAAAGATTTCGCGCCACCTTCACTTTCGTCTCTGTCCAATGTGAACTCTAGTTGTTTCTCAATGGACTTGACGACAGCTGTACGCTTAGATCTCAGTCGATATGGAGGAGACGCATTGAAAGGTTTTCCACTGCAAAACTCAGAAGCCACAGAAGTACGAGATGGTGGAGTTGGGAAAGAACCCACATCGTGTTGAGCTACATCAATAATAGTCCTCACTGTATGTTGTTCAGTTGACGATAAGCACCTCTTTTCACCAGGATCTTCATCTGAATTTCCATCTTTTTCTGTCAGAGTTTGAAAATCTGCCTTTCTCTTTCTTATTATCGAAGGAGTATTTGGAAACGTCCTAGCAGCAATTCTGAGTACAGATTCTGGGCTATGAACGGGAAGACCATTGCTCTTCACACTAGGTGGAGTGAAGAAGCCCACTTCTGATGTAATTGGCACTGAGCAACAATCAGGCTGCATGGAAGTGTTGGCTAAATTTGGCTCTGAAGGACTAAAGCTTCCTAGCTGTGGGGGCTTATAGTATAATGAGCCATAAGTAGGATACACATCCCTTATAGGTGTGTCGGCCACCGTGTTTTGATCACCTTTGTCATCACTTCTACATTGATCAGCAACTGGAAAAGAATCGGGATTTCCACAGCTGAAACCTATATAAGGTGGTCGCTCTGCAACTTCTGCGGAATCAACAGGAGGAAGGCTCACAGCTCCTGTTTCCTGAAGTTTGCCAGAGAATGTTTGTCTGAAGTCTGTCGCACCTGAGGCAGTCTCAACAGATGAATCAGATTGCTTATTTGAACAAAGCGCTATTCCCCCACTAGATGTGGGCCTATCTGCATTATTTTGCAGGCTGCTCTTTGTCACAGGAGGAAGTTTGCCAGTAGCATAATAGAAATCTAGCTTTTTCTTCAAGGAACTGTTCCAGTGATTCTTGATTGCATTATCAGTCCTGTACATAAAATTAAAGAATATAAAGTTAGTCAATGAAAGTATTGTGTCCACAACCCACCACCAGCTAATATTTGAGTTCCACAATCTATATTTCAGGTTATCTCACAGTGAATAAAGCTAAAGGACCCAGCTTGCAGAGATATCTCTGATCAAAATGAGAAAATGAGAATGCAAGAAAAGACTTAGCACTGAAGTTATGGGCCAAAAACATATTCTCCAATGACTGGTGGTTATAAAACTAGAGTACAAATAACAAAGGCACATGCCATTTCCCCATTATACAAGATAATCTTTCACTCAAATAGGCAACAGCCGCCAGATCTTCATATGAATCTGGCATCAGCTTCCAAATGTTTACAAAATGGTCACTTGACCCAGAAAACAGGGAAGTGCAGCGCAGAAATGCAAATGCAATGGGATGAAATCATCTCATGCAATCATCTCACGCCACATCAAATTCCTATCTCATCTTTGAGGGTTGTTCACCATCTTCTCTTATGCAATAGGGAGCAAGAGTATCTTTGAAAGAGAAAGAGCTCGCCGTGGTTATTCGCACAACTTTATTTTTTATTTTTTGGGGGGAGTCCACCAACTGATAAAAAAGCCAGCACAAGGCAACCTTGCTTTGACCTAAATTCAAAACCCATATTGACTTGACCTAGCTGAATCAATCCAAAATTTTCGGAGCATGATTGCATTTGACCACCATATCAACAGCAAACCAAATCTGAAATGACCAACCAGATCCAAGCTGATACATATATTCCATCAATATCATCCCCAATACGGATTAGAAATTGACATGACCGAAACTTGAACCAAACTACATTCATTTTGGCATGTTACTTAATCATGCTGAAATATGGTATAATGCAATCTTTAGAAAAAGATGTTGAAAAGTAAGACGATTTTTTCAATCCAAATGAGCCACAAAGGGTGATACAATACAATTACAATACAACGACAGGGGGAGGAATCAAACCTGGGATGTAATGTACCCATGGTCTCATTCTTAGCCACTATGCTAAGACCTCATTACTTGAAAATAAGATACACGCACATTGAACTATAAAGGCCTTTCATAGTATTCAGAAATGGACTCGATCAGGCCAGTAGGTTTATTTATTTTTCAATAAAATACATAAAGAATACTAAGCTGATCCCCTTGCAAAGAAAGTATATTAGCAATTCAAAAATTTGACCAAAATACAGCTTCTGGCAGAACATTCCTTCTTGGAACTTGAGATCTAGTAATTATTCAAGGCATTAGTACATGGCCAAGGAGGATTACATTAGTCGGACAACAGGGAAATGACAAGAATAGGACAAAGTTTGAAAAATATAGGTCCTCCAACATTTTACTGGTCAAATATATATGAAACATCGCAAAGTTGGAAGGATAAGGGCATCCCTGTGCAGCTATATCAAGTTTGCCCTCCAACACCTAAGAGAATCCGTCATACTTAATTGGTTTCCTTGTCGAACTGGCCTTCTTACAAACATGGCTTTCACATTCTTGTCCTACATCTAGAAAATCTGATATATGAGGCAACCTTCAAGGAAATATATTTAATCAACAAATTATGGCCATGAATGGCCGAGGACAGGAATGATATTTTGGGCTGTATAGCTCATCCAATCATTACACAAGTGTGTCCCATTTCTACAAAGTCTATGTTAGAAGGGGGATAAAGTGAGATGACCTCCTAATAAAACAATATTTAACATGATTACTTCTAAGTTCTACCTAGCATGATTACTTCTACAGATTCACAGAATGATTCCTAAAGAAACAGCATCTTATTTACCTGCCCAGTAAAACCTTAGCTATCTCAGCCCATTTATTCCCATGTATCCGGTGTGCATTTATGAGAACAAGTTCCTCTTCTAAAGTCCAGGCATCCTTTTTATATCTGGATTCAAATGATTATGCCACCTGAAAAGAAAACTCGGCCCATCAGTCAACACATTAATATCGTCAAATGTTAGTTTAGTAGAGGAAGATGCAAGAATGTTAGTTTAGTAGAGGAAGATGCAAGAATCAGTCTTGAGCAAAGACATAATTATATCTAAAAGATAAAAAGATGGTACAAGTTCATCACACAATCGTTCTCAAGATCAAAGCTACCAGTTAACGTCAGTATTTCTTGTACAGTTACCTCTCTCGGCACTGTTTTCCTATACGTCCTGGTAAAGACTTTGCTATCACAGACCACTTGGTTGGCCCATATTTTGCAACTAATTCGATAATCTTTTCATCCTCCTACAAAAGAAATGTAAACATTCACATTAACAATCAACTATAATTCCAATATTACAGGGGAAAAAGAAGATTTGCACACCTGTTGAGTCCATGGTCCCTTAACAAGCTCTGGATTAAGAACCTTCTGCCATCTATGTAGGCACTGAACTTCAGATCTATCAGGGAAAAATTCAGCTGGATACATAACATCATAACTGACATAAGTCATCAGATATTAGTGGGCACAGATATATTCAGATCATGAAATTAGAGATCCAACATCGAGAATCTAATAAAATATATGCACCCCAAGGGGAGGGAGTTGTCTCAATCTATGTATAAATTCCCTTTTCTGGCATGAAAAGGATTCCCTAGCAGCAATGACTTCCTCGTCTTTATACTTATACAACAAAAACAGTTTTATATTTGGTGCCACCTTCATAGATATATCTAGAGTGCAACTCCGGAATCATCAGACTTAACCATATTCCCAAATATTGACCACCTCTAAATACACAAGCTAAATCATGACATGTATTTTCATAAAAACATACCATAATGCTTCTACAGATAGCATAAAAACCAAATCTTGCATATGCATTCAATAGAGATTTCTGTATAGCATATAGGTTGTCTGTGATTAGTCCTCTATGAATCACTTGAAAATGAGTAAAACATAAAACGAAAGTGCTCACTTTGAAATAGATTTGCTCAAGTTGGACTACCATACGTCACAGCACATAGTCTTTTATATTCAAACTTTCCTTGGTAATCTTGTTCGGCACATAAAAGATGACTTCTATCATAAGACACACAAAGCACTAGACCAAAAGATTTTGCAGCCAAAAGAAGAATAATTTGCGATATACTTCAATCAAAGTTCTAGCATAGGGAGCAATGAAGACACCAAGAGAAGCCACACTTTAAAATGACCCAGGACTCTATCACATATTAATCAATTGTCAAAGCAATCTAACATACAGAAAGGGACAATAAGCATTATAGTCACGTGAGCTACTCCAAAGAAAAGCAATTTGGGTTGTCCACAAAACCTTTGTGGTGTCGGAGGCACTCAATCCATACAGCTAATACTTGACGATAGCAGAATTCCTAACTAGGCTTGCATGCTACATTGATAACAAAACAAAAGAAAGCTGGACTCAAAGGCCAGAAAAATAGTTGACTTTGACGCAACTCATATGTTTGACTTCTATTCCCTCCCCCATCTTTCTCCCCAAGAGGGCCTCTTTTCATATGTTATCAAAATCATCTATGAATTCATCTCAATGTTGTCAATGTTGGATATTCAGCAACCATTTTTTATACGTCGGATAACAATTTGCAACCATACACAATGGATTAATAAAGTTGAGTGCTTATTTCTTGCATTCCCGGGTACACGGACTACCAACGGAACAGAAGAAGTATATCTTGCTTATAAATAATCTAATACTCGTAGTTATCAATCGCAGAACGTAAGAAGTGATTCGTCAAGAATCCAATCAACCAACAAAATTTCTACCGAAAACCCCGAACTACCAAAGCTATGACCTATTTGTTCCTTTAAACAACACAGATTGCAAAAATTTTGCAGAGCACCTCAAGGACAAGCTGGAGAAAAATCATGAACCATGAGGTTGAAATTTACACATCAACGGGAGAAATCCTAAGCCAACGAGTGCTTTACATGTGCAAGAAAAGCATTATTTTATGTATTACCTAAAGTAAAACTAGAAGCGAGAACACTATCATCTACTGAATCCATGACAAGTTCTATCCACGGAATAGCTTATTGAGTTGTTCCAACAATTAATATAAGCATATAAGGCAAGTTACATGAAGCACACCTATTTTCTTCCAGCTCTTTCCCTTGAAAGTAGCAACGGCATTTCTCAAGGTCTCATCCTGCAGAGAGGAGAGGGGTGGTTGGAGTTATTTGTCAAGCACAATAATGGGAAACCATGAGGAAATTTGGCTGTGAATGGTGTCAATGAAAAGTGGCATTTGCAAAGTCTTGTAGTTCCATATCTCGCATTTATAACATTGTATATGCTATATATATAACAAGATATGTACATGTGATGCAAAAATTTGTCTCGTCCTAACCTCTTCCGGAGTCCAACCACCTTTCGCGCGCCTGATTGGGCTCGTTGTCCTCCTGCAAAAGAGAAAATTAAAAAAATAGGCAAAAGTCCAATAAGAAGAATTATATGTAGTCTATTGTCTTTGTTCAAAAACTTAATTATGATTTGGAAGATATAGGATGAACAAAAGCCTTACCAAAATTAGATCGATCCCTAGAAAAAATAATTACCACATTTGTTGCGCATTCCTCTCACATGCTAGGATTTATGAATTCGTTTTTTCCAAATCACTTCAACCACTTAAAACACATCATTTAAAGAGCATGGGACTTCTATTTCTTCCGGCTCACATTGACAAACCCGGAGAGCTTTCCCAAGGCACCACCATAAATTGAAAGCTTAACCTTGCGTTGCAATTACTTTTCAAGGTATAATAAAGATTCAACTTTTCATTTACTATGATGACTCAAGAAAGTACTTTTCGCATAATACTATTAGTTATTATTTATTTGTTTAATGCTAATTACTTTTTATATGTAACTTTTATCTAATGCTACTTATATATAGTATTTAATGCTTCTACTACCTAGTGTGTTTTAAAAAAGGTTTCAACTCGCCAAAAAGGTGTTCCAAATAATTTTTTTAGATCTCATGGAATCAAGTCTCTTTGGTAACAAGAATGTTTGCAAAGATAAAATTACCACATTTGGATCTTCCCAGACCCATGAAAATGAGACCTATAATGGACATTGTTGTTCATCAACTTTCAGAATTGCAAAATTATACAACATCCACTGAGATATAGTGTCTACATGAATCAGAGCCCTCGTCAACTGTAAAATGCCCACATCTTTTAACTCTGGAAAATCATTCTGAAACGTCAAATCATGTAAATCAAAAGAACCTTAATTTAAAAGGGAAAAAAACTTTTTGGGTGGATGGCAGGAAATTAGGGAGATTTACAAACTTAGATTTCTAATTGTGGAAGACCATGTCTAAAAGGTACCACATCGCATCACCATTGATAGAGATATTGATACCATAACATCATTCTATCCTATTCGATTATCTGTTGGATAACTCTGTACGCACTACTTTGAGTCTACCAAGCATAAAGTGCAGCATTACAATGAATGACAACTCTTTGTAGATTCTAATTGACGGATACCACCACCCAGTTGAGCTGATTGTTTTATTCATAAACACGCGTTCTCACGCACACAGACACTAACGTGCTGGGACATCCAAAGAAAACGTTTAGACTATTGAAAAATTCATATCAAATGCAGAAGTAAGAATTCAAGGGTTTGAGTACCGATGCAAGGGTGACGTGCCAGCCGGGCTGCTAACACCCGAAGACTTAAAACTAACACTGCCACTCCCCTCTGAAACTGAGGAGCTTGAAGCAGCTGCTAATTGCTTGTTCTCCAAACAACACTCCTCCACTTTGACTTCACCTTCCGCCATCTGCTCTGCTAGTCCGAGTTTGCAAACCCCACATCCTAATTGCAATTCGCCTTCCTATACCAAAATAACAAACACACACAACTTAGAAAACAGCTAAAAAACGATATTTGTCAAAACCCTAAAAGCCTAAACGAACTCTTTAAAATATCAATTGTCCATAAACAACACAAATCGAACCCGGATCTTACCATCATTCATCAGATCAAATCAAATTAGGAAATCTAACACAAAAACGCCTAGAAATTACCATCCAATGAAACCAACCAAAAGAAAGTTCGATTGAACAAGACAGAGATTGCAAACGAAACAAAAGCAGCTTAATATCAAAAGAGAAACCGAAAAGTTACCAAAATTTCGGCAAAATCGACACGAACTAATTGAAAATTGACTAACGGAGCTGACCTAGAGAACTGGCGGGAATCGAATAAAACCTCTCATGCCGTTAGCCGATGGCTTCCAGAGAGAGAGAAAGAGAGGAGGGTTTCGCTCGCAGTCCTTTTGCCCGTTGAAAGAATGGGAGGGAGGGAGAGAGAGAGAGAGAGAGAGAGAGAGACGATAGGAAAAGGAGAAACAAAAATTAATAAGGGAGAGAGACAGAGAAAGGGAAGGGGTTAACGAATACTAGAGAGGAGAAGAGAGCACCGACGTCGTCTCCGTTTGGTGCCGTTATGAGAGTTTCTGTTATTATTAAAATGCTTCCAAAACCCTATCACTTAACGGCCGTTGACGGTTTTTCTCTCTCCTGCTTTTTTAACGTTGGAGAAAGAAACCCCCAAACCAAAATTTTAACTGCAAAAAGGAAAAAAAAAAAAAAAAAGGTTTGAACCTCAAACGGCACACTACGCGATACGAGACTAGTCGTTGAGATTGAGAGATCCCCCACTCTCTCTCTCTCTCTCTCTCTCTCTCTCTCAGCTCCTAGATTCTCTTTCGTTTTTTTCTTTCGGATTTTCTCTCTCTCTCTAAGATACTCCTTTTTCGGACTTTTTTTCAACCGTTCGATCAAATTATGAAAGCATGTTCTTATAAAAAAATAATAAAAATTGTGGAAGCGTGTCAAGGGTTCTAATACTATTTAACTACTAGAAACGCATATCAAATTGATTTTATAGTCGGCTTATTTTTGTGGCACGTTGTATTTAGAAAGGATTGCAGCTTTGTGCTATTAAAACCGAAACCGAAAAGCGATCCGAAAAATTGAAAAATCGATACAAAAAGCGGTTAATCGATTAATTTTTAGAAAAATCGATTCGGTTAACCGAACCGAAATTTTTTCCATTCACGGTTCGATTACGGGTCGAAATATGAAAATTTTCGATTAACTCTCGGTTAACCGAACCGATTTTTATTAAAAATATAAAATGCTTTAAAATTGAAACCCTCGTTCGTTCTCGGCGCCGCTCCTCTCTCTCTCCCTCTGCTGTTGCGGTTCTCTTCTCTCGCTCGGTGGCCACCCCCTCTTCACTCTCTCCCTCTCGCTGCAACCGGCGACCTACCGACGACCACCGGCTCGGCGACGCTCCTCCCACTCTCTTACTCGCGGTTCTATTGCTCGGTTATCGTCGGTCCCCTCCTCTCTCTCTCTCTTCCTTTGCCTCCCCTCTCGCCCTCGTTCTACGGCAGATCGGCGAACCTACGGCGACAGGCCGACGACCACCGGCCCGGCAACGCTCCTCCCACTCTCTTGTCTGCGGTTCTATTGCTCGGTTGTCGTCGCTGGATTTAATTTATACTCGAGACACCAATATTCGGACGGGACATTATCCATGGATTTAAATTTGCGGAATTGTAAATTTATTTTTCAAATAACGGTTAACCGTAAACCGATCCGATTTTTCCGGTTAACCGTACTTTTCGGTTCGATTACGGATCGGGAATTTTTCGATCCAAAAATTCGGTTAACCGAAATGTCGGTTAGCCGGAAAAATCGGATCGGTTACGGTTTGGGTTTTTCACTATCCGAAATTCCAGTTAACCGATATTCGGTTAACCAAAAACGCGATTAACCGGTTTTGCACACCCCTACTATTGTGTCCATTGAGGGTGGAGTTCTCACCTTAATCGAAACTACACTTTAGATGCTCTTTATATTTTTAAGTCAATTTTAAGAAAAAAAAAAAAGGGTTACCCAGGTAGATTAAAAGAGGTAGGGTGTGTTTGGTTGAATGAAAAATTATTTTCTCGAAAAATAATTGTCCATGGAAAAATGATTTTTCTTGAAAATTATTTTCTACATACATTTTCCTTTGTTTGGTAAAATAAAAAATAATTTTTCAAAAATTCATTTTTCATTGTTTAGAGGAAGGAAATGAATAACATTTTCCTAAATCCTAATCCTAACCCTAAACCCCCAACCCCAAACCCTAAACACCCAAAACCCTTAACTCTAAACCTCCCACCCCCCAAAATAAAGGAAACCAATAATGTTTCTGAAAAATAAAACAATTAGATTAAAATAAACCGCACTTTGGGGGTTTGGACGATTATATATCATATTATAACGTTGACCATTAACGTATTGTACTTTACGGGAATTTATTATACCTAAATCAAACCACTTTTTTGGACAATTTTAAACTAAAATATGATATATAAACGTCTAAAAAATAAGTGGTATGGTTTAGAAACAATAAATACTCCTAAAGTACGAGTGCACGGATGGTCAATGTTATAGTATGGTATATAATCATCTAAACTCTCCCAAAAGTACAGTTTATTTTAATCCAATAACCCAAAAAGAAACCAAAGTTATCCAAAGAAGCATGAGAATGCAGAAAATCAAAGAAGGATAACTTCAATAGGCCAAAATGTAGAAAATATAGAGTTTGAACAATATTATCCAAAAATCACTATGTCATTATCAATCGACATCAAGAAAGTAAACGAGTGGAATTACTGTAAACATGATTACAAGCTAATAATCTTCACCTAATGTGATTGACAAAGAAATCCAATCAACCCACTTTGTCCACTAACCTTTGCTCTTTGCTTGTCTATTTTGCTCTTGAGCGGGCCCTTGAATGGCACTTCAATAAGTCTACTTTGCTCTCACTTCACCAACTTTTTACGTACGAAGTTGGAAATCACATGTTTTGGCGGCCATATCCTTTCTTCCACACCCCTCCCGGGTGCACTTACCTAGACTTCTTGGTTGGGCCTTTATGGGGTTAGGAAAGGGAAGACGGAAACGAACCTGTGAACTTATACTCATATGGTTGGAAGCTCACCGGTTATGTCACACTTGATTGCTAGGAAATCTCAACTAATTTAGAGGGCAAGGTGTAGTTTATATGTATGGATATGTAGATTAGTATTGGCATATCATTCGAGAGCGAGTTCCATATAGGCGAGGATTTATAAAGAAAGAATTTGAGATGTGAGTCATGCTCTTATCAACACCTGAGAAGCCAACTTCAGCAATGTACCTCCCTATTTCCCTTGTCAAATGACAACCATCAAGAAGCTGCTGCTGCAATGGGTTTAGAATGTTCTGCGTAAACCTAAGGGGTGTTCCCTACGTGTCGCAAATCGGAATGTTCTACATAAACCTAAGGGGTGTTCCCTCTATGTCACAAATCAGAAAAATCAAATTCAAGTTAGCATGACATAATCAAACACAACATTACTTGAACAAAAATGATGATAAAGAAACTTTTAACCTAGAAAGTTTGATGCAGTACCCTTTGTCGCCACATGCTCCATGAAGGTTTGCTCGGGGAGAGTCCGAGTCACCCTAGAGGGGGGTGAATAGGGTGATGGAAAATTCTTTGCGAAAACACACACTTTTGCGCGAAAAGAGGCAAAGATAGAATGCGAGTCTAATAACGAGTCGAAAAGATTGGACTCGAAAGCAATGAATCGGAAGAGGCAAGAGCACTAAGGCTGTCTAAGTCTAGAATGAACTCGAAAAGGAACATAGAGATTTTACGTGGAAACCCTCCCGGGGCAGAAAACCACGGCCCGTGTCAATCCGGACACGAAGTCAAATCCACTATTTTGAGTCCACAAAATACCGTGAGCTGGCCGAACCCGAGCTGCTCCCTTGGACAACTCTATACAAGTTTTCCTAGACTCGAAGTTACCTTATCCGATCTAGTACTTCCTAGCTGAGATAACCCTTACAGCTAGGGACAACTAAGCTGAGTTAACCTTTACGAGCTTAGTCAAGGGACCTTACAAAGAATGTAAGAAGAGTTTGTAACTAAGTACAAGACCTTACAACTCGAAAGTAATGAATTACGAGTGGGAGTTGTAAGTTGAAGATTGTGAGTAAATACAATAACTTTGATCAAGTAAGTGTATAGACAATATGTTTGGCAACCTTCAAGTCTTGTGAAGTGGCTTCTATTTATAGATAACCAAGCGAGTAGCCGTTATCTTCATCTGGCGACCGAGAGTCCTCTCGTGACCGTTGTGAAAGGCTTTACGAGTCACTCGAGAAAGTATCCGTTGAAATATGGACGTTGGACAACGGTTTAACTCTCTTGGAAGTCCCAAAATCATCGGTTGTGTCTTGATAAATATGGTGGAAACCACCGTTAGGCTTAGCGTTCCAGTTTTCCGGATATGGAAGCGAGCGACTTTTGACAAAATCTTCGAGACAAAAGCGGGGAAGGTGAAAAGCCATATTTGCTTGGTGATTTGACGTTACGAGCCAGGCTACTTTTGTAGTTTGAAAAGATATCCTCGATTGAATAACCTACAAAAGTAAAACACCTTCGGTTCTCAAAGTATAAAATACTTTGGTCCAAGGTTAGACACGAGATAATAAAATAATTATGAAAATTACGCAATTGATTATCCGAGTCGAAAAGAAATGGAATTTTACGAGTCTAATATCCATGATACTCGGAATTCCATATGACTTAGTCTTAAGTAAAGGATCAAGTTCTATAACGAATATCGAGTGGGAAAAACTTGATATAGACTAAGCATGAAATGAACTACGAATGCCGACTATGCAAACCATAGATTAGATAACCACAAGTCAGATTACGAGTGAGAAACGGCGGAATCTTGGTATATTCGAAATGCGATTAATCCGAGTGAGAGTGGACTCGGAATAAAGAACCAGTTTTCGAGTCGCTAGCGAAAGCGATAACGAGAGATGAGTGAGGGCCGAATCACTTAGAGAAGATACTATTTTACTCAAGTAAGTTTCTAAGACACAGAGAATGCCTTGGAATCAAAACTCTATAAGAATGACATCGTTATACTTGATTCCTTTTGCATGACTCGGAAAGATATAGAGCGAGTGTCCGAGTCTTCAATCTCCCCTTTTTGATGAAAGGCATTCCATACTTAAAAGAAACTTTGTTAGAGAAAAATAGGTTGATTACGAGTAGTTTGTTCAAGAGTAAGGCATATTGAATAGATCGGAGCAATATACAATATATCGAGCAATATAAAGTATGGTTTAACTCATTAACTCGGAAAATAAAGAACTCAATGCATCAATTCATTAAAAAAATTACAAGGGAATAAACTCCCCCTAAACAAGACAACCAGTTTCGACTACATTTCTCCCCTTGCCTTTCGGCAAAAACAAGAAACAAAAAGAGGGGAGAAAAGTACAAGTAAAACACATAAGTTGTCCGGACAAAAAGAACATTTTGAAGCGAAATTCGGAGACACCGAGGAATTGTGACTCGAGTGCATGGCTCCAACTAGGAAGGAGGGATTTCGAGTGGAGGCGGAGGTGCGCCGGCGCCGATAAGATCTTGACGATGTGCTTGAGCGCGGCGAAGGGAGAACCGGAATAGTTCTCGGGGCTCGGCTACGAGTGGTCGACCCGGAGAGAGTGGATCGAGGGGTTCTTCCCTTGGGACCTCGGGGGCCTGGAGGGCTGCTCCGGCCGACTCGGCTGGAGGAGTGAGATCTTCTAACCCACTCGGGCTAGCTGTCCGAGCTGAGTACGAGCAATATGAGCTTGGGGAGCAGGCTGGCCCTCGGCGGTTGCCACGGCCTCTTCTTCCCTTTGCTCGGAAGAAGGCTGCTTCGACCGCGGGTTCCTCGGCATCCTCCATCTGCATCTGCCGCTTCTTCCTCTTCTTCCTCGGCTTCCTCACTATCCAAGGAGGTCGGGCTCGGGCTCGAAGACGCCTCGGAGGTGTCCGAGTCATCCCGGTCTCGAGCCGCCTTGGACCTTCTTTCTCCGAGGAGCTCGGCTAGCTCCTTCTGCTCCTTAACCAGCTCTCTCATCTCAAGAACGAGAGACTGCTTGCTCTCGGATTTGGGATCGACCAGGTCTTTTGGTTGATGGTCGGACCACGAAGAACAGAACTTGAAACCCCGAGCATGTCTTTGAATTCGGAAGACACAGAGGTGATCTTGTCCATGAAGACAGGGGACAAGAGGGCGAGAGAGAGTTTTGGAAGCACTGGAGGTGGAGGCACCACCAGGTGAAGAGGGAAGAGGAAGAGGGGTTGATTTACGAGTCCGAGGTGGAGAAGAAGGCCTCGGCTACGAGTTGTGAACCCGGACACCGGGGTTAGTTTCTCGGTATCCGTACCCCGGAGTTCCTTCTTGCCGACCACAATGGCCGCCTCGGACACCGCGTTAGGGTCGAGAGGAAGAGGAACTTGGAATTGTTTGAAGACAAGGGTGAGAAGAGCACCGAAAGGAAGGGAGGTGTTCTTCTTGCTCTGGAGTTGAGCTGGCACGCGGCCATCTACTCAATGAGGGAGGGGAAGAGGTCGACTTCGTATCCCTCCGGGATATCGAAGAGGGCTTTGAGGTGCTTGGAGTTGGGGTTCTCCTTGCTTGGAATGCTTTGTGAGAAGAAGGTTCTCATCGGCAGAAAGCACTGAAGCCTGGCTTCGACTTCAAGCGAGTCACGAAAAGTTTTTTCGGACCCGGGAATTCTTTAGTGTACTTTTAAAAGAAGTCGTCGGCGACTTCGAGTGAAGGAATAGGGTTACTTGTTCAAGAAGAGAGAAGAAACTTTGAACAGTCGGTGAAGAAGGGAGGTGTTGATACTGAACGAGTAATGTTACGAACCCGAGAGGTTAGAACATTTTCGGAGTGGGTGAGATGAGTGTAAAACTCGAAACGAGTTCGGGATAGATGAACTCGTTGAAACACAAGAAAGGGTAGACTCGGTGGTTTGGATATTGGACAATCGGGAGAATTTGGTTGTTGGGAAGAATTTGTCGTCCAGCAGCAAGGTCTTTGGGTGACAACGAGTTTAGAAGGGGTTGAGCTTTACGGCTTATTGGTGCGAGGCTTTTTAGAGGATGAAGAAACACGAAAGTCGGGATGGTTTCCTCTTTTAGGCATCGTGAGAGATGAAAAGATGAAACTGTTCGAAAGAGAAAGAGAAGGAGGTGTAGAAGAGAAGATAACGAAAATGGTAGAAGAAAAAGGATGAGAAGCGATCGAAACTTACGAGAGAGTGAGAGAGAGCTTCTTCGACGTCTGCGAACGATCAGGGAACACTGTTCACGTAAAGAGCTTCCGCGAGAAAATTTTCGTTTGAGAGGGAAGGAGTTTTAGAATATCGAGATGAAGATGGATAGTCGTTATATATAGAGAATACGCGCGCCCGTTCACTATCCGTTAAGTAACTCCGTTCGACTTAGCTCGTCCATCGGTCATTAGTGCCGGTGTGATGGTTCTTCTTCAACGGTTGAGATATCGGCGGTTTGAAATCTGCGGCTAAGATCCGATCACGGTGCTCGAGAAAGAGAGAGAAAAGATTTTGAAATTATAATCCGAAACTCTCCATCTGTTCTAGAGATAGCTTCGGAAGATTTGATGTCCAACTTTCTCTACGTCCGAGTTTGACTCGAAAGAATTCCGAGTGACTCGAAACACGAAATAACTATCAGCCCGAGTATCACGTGATCAACTGAACTAATGGTTATTAACAACGAAAGCACATAGCACGAAATATTCAAGAATCATAACACAAAACTACGCATTTAACATACCAAGCTCATTCCGAATAAAGCGGAATTGATCTTCACCAAGAGGCTTAGTAAAGATATCAGCTAATTGAAGATTAGTAGGAATGAACTCAAGTGTAATATCACCCTTTTACGAGTGATCGCGTAAGAAGTGATACCGACCTCAATATGCTTTGTTTTTGAGTGCTTGAACAGGATTCTTAGTGATACTAATTGCGCTTTGATTGTCACACTTGATTGGAGCCGAGTTGAGAAATAATCCAAGATCCTTCAAGTGTTGTTTTATCCAAAGGATCCGAGCGCAACAAGCTCCAGCGGCAATATATTCGACTTCGCAGTTGATAGAGCTGCGAGTTTTGCTTCTTTGAGTGCCGAGGATATTAGGGATTGACCCGAAATTGGCAAGCTCCGGATGTGCTCTTTCGATCAACTTTGTATCCTGCGTAGTCTGCGTCCGAGTATCCGAGTCGAGTCGGTTACGAGTCTACGGAATACCACGAGTCCTAAATTACGAGTACTGCAAGATATCTCGAATACTCTCTTCACCGCGAGTGAGATGTGATTCTTTTGGATTAGCTTGAAATCGTGCACATAAGCAAACACTGAACATTATATACGGTCTGCTTGAAGTAAGATATAACGGTGATCCAATCATACCTCGATAGAGTTTCGATCTCTTGCTTTACTGTCTCATCCGAGTCAAGCTTTATCTTGCTTGCTCATAGGGGTTGATGCGTGCTTTGCATCTTGAAGTTTATATTTCTTCAGCGAGTTCCTTGGTGTATTTCGATTGATGAACAAAGATTCCATCTTTGTCTTGTTTGATTTGCAGCCCAAGGAAGAAGTTGAGTTCTCCCATCATACTCATTTGGAACTCTTGACTCATCAACTCGAGAAAATTCTCGGCACGGAAATTCATTAGTAGCACCGAAAATAATATCATCAACATATATTTGAACAATGAGAAAATATTTCCCTTTGGTCTTTATGAATAGAGTCGTGTCGATCTGACCTCTTTTGAAATCATTTTGAACCGGGAAGGCTGCTCGAGTCTTTCATACCAAGCTCTAGGGGCTTGCTTAAGACCATAGAGAGCCTTTTGAAGTTTGAAAACGTGATTTGGAAATTCGAGTTTTCAAAACCAAGAGGCTGCTCGACATAAACTTCTTCTTCATTAAAACCATTGAGAAAGGCACACTTAACATCCATTTGATATAATTTAATATGCATGCGGGATGCAAATGCCAACGAGTATTCTAATGGCTTCTATTCTAGCTACTGGTGCAAAGGTTTCCCCACAATCAATTCCTTCTTCTTGATTGTAACCTTGAGCTACAAGTCTAGCCTTATTTCGACTACCACTCCACCCTCATCCAGTTTGTTCTTGAAAACCCATTTGGTTCCTATAGCTGGGTGGTCGGAAGGTCGGTTGGTCGAGTCCGAGACTTGGTTTCTTTCAAATTGATTCAGCTCTTCTTGCATGGCCTCTACCCATTCGGGTTCATTAAGGGCTTCTAGTGCATTTTTAGGTTCGAGTTAATGAAATGAATGCGGTGAATGCACATAGATTATGAAGAGATGAGCGAGTTCTTACCCCATTGTTGATATCGAAATAATATTTTCTTGGGGATGATTGGAAGTAAATTTGAATGCTTTACCAGTTCTTTGATTCACCGAGGTTTGTGGGCTGAATAGCTTGATCTTCGAAGCTTGTTACGAGTGATCGTCTTTATTGACTTGCTCGTTTGAGCAAGCTCTTGAGCTGTCTCATTCCGAGCCTCCTCGTTACGAGTAGTCTCCTTCTAAGTCTTTGTGAACTCATCTTCGTCATCATTCTTTCCGAGCTTCGGTTCGAGTATGCGAGATTCACTTGGTTTCTCCTGTTCAAGCTCATCAAACACTACGTGGATACTTTCTTCCACTTTGTTAGTTCGCTTATTAAAGATACGATAAGCTTTGCTTTGTGAGAGGAGTAACCTAGAAAAATTCCTTCGTCGACCAGAGCATCAAACTTGGTCGGATGATCCTTACCATTGTTGTGGACAAAGCACTTACATCCGAAAGATCCGAAATAGGAAATATTTGGCTTCCTCCCTTTGTAGAGCTCATAAGGTGTTTTCTTGAGAATGGGTCCGATGAGGCATCGATTGAGAGTGTAGTTAGGCTGTGTTTCTTGCCTCGCCGAGAAATAGTAAGGCAAGTTGTGTTCAATCATCATCGTCCTTGCTATCTCTTCAAGGGTTCTGTTCTTTCTCTCAAGTACTCCATTACTGTTGAGGAGTTACGGGTGCTTGAGAAGTTGTGAGAAATTCCATTCTTGTCACAAAACTACGAGAATTACGAGTAATCGAACTCCCTTCCATGGTCGGTTCGAATCTTTTGAATCCGAGTGCAGGACTCCACTTGAATCTTTCTACGAGCTTGCTGAACTCCTTGAAGGCTTCATTCTTATGCTTGAGAAAACACACCCAGGTAAATCTTGAAAAATCATCAATGATAACAAGTATGTAAGATTTACCTCAGAGACTCTTCACAGGAATTTCGCCACATAGGTCCATATGCGGTAATTCAAGCACGTTCGATGTGGAAGCTGTCTTCGAGAGATTTGAATGAAGATCGACTTGTTTCCCTCCGGTGCATGCTTCACATACTTTATCCTTCTCAAACGCACGGTTAGGTAATCCTCTAACCGAGATGATGAGATGCGAAACTTTTTGATAGTATGCATGCTAATATGACCTAATCTACGATGCCAAGTCCAAGAATCATCTTGAAGAGATGCTTTCAAACAGGATAAATTCGACTTGGGTCGAAAGAGGGATGATGTAGGTATTACCCGATCTCTTACCTGAAAGTTTTACCTCTTTGGTGATCTCATCCGTGATGTAGCACTTGGATTGAGTGAATTTTACCTCTTGACCTTTGTCACATAGCTGGGAGATGCTAAGTAGGTTGTACTTTAAACCTTTGACAAGGTAGACTGGGCTCACCAGATTGTTTTCATTACCAATCTTCCCAATGCCCACTATCTTGCCTTTCTTTGTCATCACCAAAGGTCACCTTTCCTCCTTTATATGACTCCAGCTCGAAAAGAGTCCTTGGTCACTGACATATGTCGAGAACATCTCGTTGTCCAGTACCGGTGTCCTTTTGATCTTTTACGAGAGACCTGCAAAGCAGAGAGAATCTAAACCTTTTCACTTCCTCTAACGAACCCAGTAACATTCCTTACTATGGTCCTTTTACGAGGAAGAAGGTGCTTCGGAACCCAGATTTGAATGACTTTGGGTTTAGTCCGATTCTAAGTCTTCTTCTTCTCGAGAAGCCGAGTCCGTGTCTCTTTCCTTTTAAAAACCTTTCCTTTTGAAACGAGAGGAAAATGATTTCTTTTTGTAAATAGGTCCGGGTTTAGTCCTCCTTTCATTCTTGTGAATGGGACCATGCTCAACCTTTTTGAACTTAACGAGTTACGGAATCCTTTTTGAACAAATCGAGTAAGAATTAGATTCTTCCTCCTTGTTGAAACCAAGACCTTCTTTTCTAAAAGAGACACATTGTGATCCTAAGAGCATATCAAGGTTCTTCTGTCCTTGAGTAAACTTTAAAACCGAGATCTTGAGACTCGGTGAGCTTACGTTTCGGTTGCTCATTTTCTTTCTGAGTAACTCGGACTCGGTCTCATTAGTTTGAGCACTTGTCTTGAGTTCTCCGAGTGTGAGTCTCGAGTTTTCCAATTCGTTTTTAAAGAAGTGTTCTCGAAGTGATTGACTCAAGTTGTTCCTTGAAATGAGAAGAATCGGAATTGGACTTTTCTTCCAAAGTAAAGATATATTTAGCTAAATCAACTTTGGAGAATTTGAGGAAGTAGTTTATTACCTCTTGAGGATCGGTTTCCTCATTATCCGAGTACGTAGTGCGAGTCGACTCTTTTTCGGCTTCCGAGTCGGTGATTGCCATCGGACACTTTGAGTCATCCGATTCCTCGTCATCTTCGGATGAATCCTCATCGCTCCATGTTGCCATCATGGCCTTTTTCTTCTTCTGTCCCGTCTTCGTTTTGGACGAGTCCTTGACTATGTGGTCTTTCTTTGCGACATTCAAAACATCCAGAATTCTTAGACAAAGATAACTTTGAAGGAGAAGAAAACTTACCTTTTCTATCTCTCTTGTCTTTCTTGTAGAATTCTTCTTTTGGTCTTTTGTCCCATCTTTTGTGCTTCATTATTTTCTTGAAGCCTCTTGCAATGAGTGCCATGGGATCATCTTCGATTCGGAGGAGCTCGGAATTGCTTCTTTGGATTACGAGGCTTTAAGCGCAATGTTCCTTTTGGAAGTACCCTCGGCATCTTCTTCTTCCAAGTGTATCTCATGAGTCGAAGCTTTCCGATGAGCTCGTCGGCTTCAAGAGTGAGAGGTTACGAGCCTTTTCTATGGCGAGTCACCTTAGGACCCCATCGTCTCTTGGGTAGGCTTACGAGAATTTTCGACACATTTCTTCATGGGAGATTTTCTTTCCCGGAGATTTGAGATTGTTGGTGATCTCGGTGAAGCGTATGAACATCCGAGTAATGTTATCTTACGGCTCCATTTTGAAAAGCTCATATTTGTGAAGATACTGGCTGATCTTTGCTTGTCTCACCGACTTGTACCTTCGTAGGTGTTGACCGAGTGTCCCACACCTCTTTAGCAGAGTCACGGGCGGAGACTCGATTATATTCTTACGAGCTTATGGCGCACGTAAGGATGTTCATGGCTCTGAACTTCTTCACGCTTCTGCCTGGCGTGAACTCGGCCTTTGTCTTGGGAAGGATTACGAATTCATCTGTCTTTGTTGGAATGTAGTTTCCTTGTTGTATGATTTCCCATACTTCTTCATTGTGATCCATGAGGAAACATTCCATAAGCTTCTTCCAGTGGACCGAAATTTGAACCTTTCAATTTTGGTGGCCTGTTGGAAGATCTACCTTCGTCGAACTCTCCGGTGTTACGAGCCATCCGATCTTTAAACCTTTGGACTATTAGATCCTTTACGAAAGGCTAGGCTCGATACCAATTGAAGGTTTGCTCGGGGAGAGTCCGAGTCACCCTAGAGGGGGTGATGAATAGGGTGATGGAAAATTCTTTGCGAAAACACACACTTTTGCACGGAAAAGAGGCAAAGATAGAATCTAAGTCTAATAACGAGTCGAAAAGATTGGACTCGAAAGCAATGAATCGAAGAGGCAAGAGCACTAAGGCACGTCCGAGTCTAGAATGAACTCGAAAAGGAACACGAGAGATTTTACGTGGAAACCCTCCTGGGGCAGAAAACCACGGCCCGTGTCAATCCGGACACGAAGTCAAATCCACTATTTTGAGTCCACAAAATACCGTGAGCTGAGCGAACCCGAGCTGCTCCCTTGGACAACTCTATACAAGTTTTCCTAGACTCGAAGTTACCTTATCCGATCTAGTACTTCCTAGCTGAGATAACCCTTACAGCTAGGGACAACTAAGCTGAGTTAACCTTTACAGACTTAGTCAAGGGACCTTACAAAGAATGTAAGAAGAGTTTGTAACTAAGTACAAGACCTTACAACTCGAAAGTAATGAATTACGAGTGGGAGTTGTAAGTTGAAGATTGTGAGTAAATACAATAACTTTGATCAAGTAAGTGTATAGACAATATGTTTGGCAACCTTCAAGTCTTGTGAAGTGGCTTCTATTTATAGATAACCAAGCGAGTAGCCGTTATCTTCATCTCGCTGACCGAGAGTCCTCTGTGACCGTTGTGAAAGGCTTTCGAGTCACTCGAAAGTATCCGTTGAAATATGGACGTTGGACAACGGTTTAACTCTCTTGGAAGTCCCAAAATCATCGGTTGTGTCTTGATAAATATGGTGGAAACCACCGTTAGGCTTAGCGTTCCAGTTTTCCGGATATGGAAGCGGACGGCTTCGACACAATCTTCCGAGACAAAAGCGAGGGAAGGTGAAAAGCCATATTTGCTTGGTGATTTGACGTTACGAGCCAGCTACTTTTGTAGTTTGAAAAGATATCCTCGATTGAATAACCTACAAAAGTAAAACACCTTCGGTTCTCAAAGTATAAAATACTTTGGTCCAAGGTTAGACACGAGATAATAAAATAATTATGAAAATTACGCAATTGATTATCCGAGTCGGAAAAGAAATGGAATTTTCTGAGTCTAATATCCATGATACTCGGAATTCCATATGACTTAGTCTTAAGTAAAGGATCAAGTTCTATAACGAATATCGAGTGGGAAAAACTTGATATAGACTAAGCATGAAATGAACTACGAATGCTGACTATGCAAACCATAGATTAGATAACCACAAGTCGATTCCGAGTGAGAAACGGCGGAATACTGGTATATTCGAAATGCGATTAATCCGAGTGAGAGTGGACTCGGAATAAAGAACCGGTTTTCGAGTCGCTAACCGAAAAGCGATAACAGAGATGAGTGAGGGCCGAATCACTTAGAGAAGATACTATTTTACTCAAGTAAGTTTCTAAGACACGAGAGAATGCCTTGGAATCAAAACTCTATAAGAATGACATCGTTATACCCGATTCCTTTTGCATGACTCGGAAAGATATAGAGCAGATGTCCGAGTCTTCACTCTATAAACAAGTAAAGTCCATCTAGTCTAAGTAGCCTTTTTTACCTTTGTGGAAGGTGGGGGTGAAAAGATTATCAAGCTAGTTCAGGAGGGGTCATACATATCTATCTACGCACGAGGCATTGAATGTTTTAGTACATTTCTAGTTTCTAAATCTAAATGTTAATATAAAATCTACTTCCCAAAAGGAAAAAATATTTTTTGAATTTCTCAAAAATAATCTCCTTACTTGTAGGCACAAGGTTAATCTCCCTTGGTAGGATTCAAACTAAGTGGTGGTGGTTGTATTGCAAGTTTGTTCCTCTCCTAATCTAACCAAGTATAAACTTACAACAAGACATCACCCTTAGATCAGCTCTGTATGTCATCATTCAATTCATTGAGACCGTATATCAGTCCAAGGCTCTAAGTAATGAGGCAATGATCTCTTTCCTAGCATGTTTTTTATAATAAATGGCAACATCTATGTTTTTATAATACTTGTAAGCAATGATCGGAGCCAAGAGCATTAAGGTTTTTGGTGACTCCAGCTTGATCATTAATCGGATCTCGCAAAATGGAAGGTACGTAGTAAAGCCTTGGCACCCTACCAGGCACATCTAATCGAATTATCATAACATTGTGAAAGAATTTTATACACATACCTTCCTAGGGATGACAACCAATTTGTGGATGCTTTAGCTAAATTATCATCCATGATCAATATCCCTAACGACATTCATTCGATGCACATCCACACATAGCAACGAAGTCAGCCTGCACACGTATACACACTAGAAGTGTCTAGTGCCGACCAAACCATTTGGTATCATGACATCTATCAATATTTGGATAAACAAGAATATCCATTGGGCTCTACCCCAAGAGTTCAACAATCCATCAGGATGCTAGCAGACTTACTTTTTCATTAATCAAGGACAACTCGTACAAGAAAACCAACACAAGAATTAGCTTACTTTGTGTCAACCAACACGAAGGAGAGTGCATCATGGATGAAATTTATGGTGGGGAATATGGTACCCCATATGAATGGAAGGATGTTGGTTCAAGAAATTCAGAGGTTAGGATATTATCGGTCAACCATGGTAGCGGACTACCATGGATTTGTTAAAAGGTGCCACAAGTGTTAGGTGTATGCAAATCTACAACACCAACCACCATTGTTTCTCACTACACTTGCATCACCCTAGCCATTCTCGATTTGGGGCATCGATAACATTAGCAAAGTGACCCCTAAAGGGATGAGTGGTCACGAATTTATGTTAGTAGCTATTGACTACTTCACCAAGTGGGTAGAAGCAACCTCTTATGCAACCTTGATGTCAAAGGACGTAGCGAAGTTCATCACTCGGAACATCATTTGTCGATATGGGGTACTCCATGAATTGATCAGTGACCATGGTAGTCACTTCAAGAAAGAAGTAGCAGACTCTACTGGAAAAATACAAGATCAAACACCATAAGTCTTCTCCCTATCACTCTCATACCAACGGACCAATCGAGGCCACCAACAAAAACATTCGCAAAATAGTGGAGAAAATGGCAGTCAATTATAAAGATTGGCCTAACAAGTTTCCCTTCCCTCTATGGGGCTATCGAACTTTTATCGGAACCCGTACGGGAGCAACACTTTACACCCTAGTGTATGGCATGAAGCAGTCCTTCCAATAGAGATTGTCATTCCGTCATTACGAATCATCACCGAGAGTTAGTGTTGTTGGATGAAAGGCATCTTAATGCCCCGCATAATGTTCAAATATAACAGGATCGTATATAAAGGGCATTTAACAAGAAAGTGAAGCCTCGTAATCTGTAGGTTGGGGATTTGGTCCTTAAGGAGATTAGAGCACCAATCTAGGATCCTCAAGAAAAATTCGGACCCAATTGACAAGACCAATTTATACTTAGTCAAATACTTCCGAGAAGAAGAGTAAAATTGACTAACTTGGATGGTGAAGAGATTTTTCTGTACACAAACTTGGATCAGCTTAAGAAATACTATGTTTAGCATGACACTAAACACAATAGCGCAACGGGCCAAGCCCGCCCAACCAAGTTGCGCCATGGGCGGCACCGGCCACTACCCGAACAACGTTGTCTGGCCGGGTCGAGCAATCTCCCCGGTCTTAGTTCTATAATTATTTATTTCGATGGTTTGATCGGACGCTCTGTTTATCTAATTAATTGTTATTCTATATTGGGCAGCCCAATTAGATGGTCCATTGATTTAATTAATTTTTTATTTATTTTAATTAATTTTAAGGACGGTCCAATTTATTTACTCATTTACACGAGCGGTTACAAATAAAATAAAGCATATGAGTGAACATAAAATTTACTTTTTACTTTATTAATAAAAAGGTAAGCCTACTACTTACCTAAATACATAGCTAATAAAAGGGAAAAACAAACATAATACTTGTAAAAATAAATAAATAAATAAATTGTTCTAAAGAGGCAAAACTAATCTTCCTAAAATTCTTTTATTCTTCCTAAAACTTCTCTTAAAAATTAAGCCCTAGTCTATGTTTACTTTCTTCCCTTCTAGATCATTAGACTCGGCTACATCATCCCGGGTGCGCTTCTTTAACTCTTCAATCCTACAGGCCCTCCTCTTTTCAGCTTCCTTAGCCTTGAATTCCCTTATGCGGGCCCGTTCATCTATTTGAGGGTTTACTTTGCGAATTTAGAGTGGTGTAGCAGTGAGAATAACTCCTTGGGGATTCAACTCTCGAGCCTTCAGTGCCTTGCGGTGTTTGGGCTCTACTTTCATTATCCATTCCGGATAATATACGTAAACTATAAGCAGTAACGTTTATCTACAGGTTTTAGGAGTTTCGGCAGGTTCATCCAACAATCAAGGCATGATGAAACTCGTTTTGAACTCGCTAAAACCCGTGAACAGCTTCGAGGGTAGCGAGGCCAAACACGGTTTAAATAAGGGATCGCCTTCTCTCGTCCCATTTTTCGTAATACATGGTCAAGGAAGTAGTATGTACCGGTATTTAGACCTAGCAAGCGTACAAAGGGTTATTGTCCGGTATGTGTCCTAAATTGGGACACTTTCCGAGTGTTTAACGTACCATTCAACAATAACATAGTTTTTAAGCCAAGTCTCCCACCGGAAGCGGGATGATCGGCTACCACATCCAATCTCTTCCTCTAACAAAAATGCGTCGTTAGGTACGATTCCACTCTTGCAGGAGCTTAAATCGGTTGTAGATGCTCCATTAACCAAATCTGCATAGAATAGATAAAAAAATCATAAGAGTCCTACACTCGGCGAATCCAACCTTATTTACGAGTCCAACAAGAGCAAAAATAAAATAAAAAAGAGAAAAAGGACGAAAGGACAAAAAACAGGAGGCTTTTCAGCCTCGATGGTGCTTGGATCGCCACCCCGTGGCTGGTGCTCGCCGACCTTGTCTCACTACTCGGTCCCGGTTATTATTTTCTCGCTCACTTGCAATAACAGGGGACTCCCAATGAAGTCTTCTCCTGGGTTGGCTTCGACCCTGGCCTAGCCCTATAATGGTTTCAAGCAACAATTAGCGGAGTAAGGGAACAAGTAGTCCTCCGGCTCCTCCACGAAGTTGAGTAACGCCATAAGAGCCATGTCCCTATGGCCTCCTACCAGCAGGAAACCGCCTATTAGACAGGTGATTAAATCTCCACATCTCGGAATAAGGACAACTTCCGACGAGTATATCAAGCGGTAATGCTTCATCGGATTCATTAAGTCTACTCGATCCCTAATAAGAATCCAACTTAGATTCCTATTGTCTAGCTTTAGAAGGTGCTTACATGTTTCATACGACGTTGAATGGCCAGAATGGCATCAAAATTTTCAAGTAGGGGACACAATTCCTTATCCCCAAACCTAAAAATGTGGTAGTGTGAATCTCAGCGAGGCCACAACAGCCCTTAGGAAAGTCCAATAGACTTTCACTTATCGAATGCTAAATAGGGTATTCAGCCCATATTACGACAATCCTACCTTCTTAACATTTTTCATCTCATGCATCCAATGGGATAACTCAATCAAAATAGAAGGGAATAGAAGGCACTAAGGAATTTTCTTAGGATTAGTTTTTCTAAGGGAATTGCAGGAGAAGGTTTAGAAGGCATGATTTTCGACATCTAACAAAGGGTCCAATTTATAGAAGTTTCCAAGTTCAAGAGTCCTACTACGCCACACCACGGAAGACCACCAGCGCCTCGGTCTCCTACGTGGCAGGCGCCAGGCAGCCGTCCGGACCGGCTAATCTTCCTTGTTTCTTTTGGCCCAAGCATTCCTTGGGCCATTACTTGTTTCTGTCCCCGGGCCATTTTTGGTCAAGCCTCGTTATTTCGGACCATGCACTTACAAATTCCCATTTTTCATTTTATTAATTTCTTTTGGGGGAATGGAGGCTAGTGCAATTTTTTCGACTTGTCTTTGCAATTTTCCTTATAACTTTGTGCATCATATTAATAAAAGAAAGCATTTTGAAAATTGAGTCTTTGCATTTCATCTCATTGTGTAAAGTCAAATTTTTGCAAAAACATTAAACATTAAAAACAAAAGCACTCTACAAAGTATTGACTAATTCTCATCATCGAAAGCATCATCAAAGAGATAATTGCCGAAGCTCTCCAAGATGGATGTGGAAAATCGGCCGTCTCCGCCACCGTGTGAAGAGCAGGCCCATGGTCCCAAGATTGAGATGGCCCATTATAGGACATCCGGTGGAAGTAAATCGGGTTCCCATGATGATCAAGTGCTTGAAGAGGCGGGATATCCATACACTCGTTCGGAAAAGCTAGGCCCGAGCACCGGAAAAACTAGGCCCCGCTTCGAAGTGCTCCGATGATGTGCACGTCGTGAAGAACGCCAGGAAGTACCTACTCTAGCAAAACCACCAGAGGGCATTTGTTGGCTAGATGGATGTGCTTGAGCTCCGGGCCACCAAGGAGGTCTCCTGTTGAAGACGTTCTAGATCGACTTCTCTACAAAAATAATGGAGAAATTAGCACATCTACTAAAAGCAAGTAAAGTTAGCATTTACACTAACTAAGACTCACCCGGAAGGTTTGGAAAGTCTTCCTAGAGAATAGGTCTCTAATACCCCTAAGGGCGGATCGGAATCGACGAACATGGTCCGAGATTGGTCCCGACCATACTACAATATTTAATAACGATTAGCAAGACAGTCTTAGCATGCTACTTAAAGTACTCTTACCCCTTTCCAATTTCTAGGAAGAGGATGCCCCATACACTCCTCTTCGGGAATTTCAGGAATCCTTATGTAACATGGGGATTCCCTAGGTTGAGAGACACCCACATTAAGACTTGTGATATGGATATCCTCCGGAAAAAGTTACAAAAAGATGAAGTTAATTTCCATACGAGAAATTCAACTATAAAAAGAGAAAGACACGAAAGATCACCAGTCGAGTTTTTCTTATTACCACTTTTTAAAAGTTTGATAAAATTACATAACCTCATTTTCTTGTTCTTTTTTAGTTTTCCCTCACTACTTTTATTTTCTTTCATTTTATATAATGATGATTAACCATACATATACATTTCTTTTCTTCATTCTTACTTTGTTTTATGTTCTTTTACCTATCCATTTATTTATTTATTCTTGTTATTTTTTTTATTACTAACTTCACCATTATTATTGTTATTGTTTATTTACTTTTGTTTATTATCATTATTACTACTAACTTCGTTGTTATTATTATTATTATTATTATTATTATTATTATTATTATTATTATTATTATTATTATTATTATTATTGTTGTTATTGTTGTTATTGTTGTTGTTTTTATTACTACTAACCTTATCATTATTATTATTTTTTATCAGAACCTTATTATTATTATTGCTATTGTTACTAACCTTATAATTATTATTATTATTATTTTGTTTTTTTTTCTATTTCTATTATTACTAACCTTAATATTATTATTATTGTCAGTTATCTGTTATCATTTTTTCTATTACTATTATGATTATTTGTTGCTACTAACGTTTTGGTGTTTCTTGTCTCTTTTTGGGGTAAACCAGTCTCGGGTTGGTTTCGGCCCTTGGGTTTTACCATCCGTCTCTTTAAGGCCTGTGCGACCGTTCCTCTATTTGGGTATAATACTAGTTTTCTTTTTCCGAAAGTGAGTGGTGAGATTCGAAAATTGATTGTAAGATTGGGTATTATTTTCTCTTTCTCACCTTCCTCACCTTTATTTTCAGCTTTTAATACATGAAAAATGAAAAAATGGGCAAAGTCATGACTCGAACATGAAGGATGATAATTTGGAGTAGATTGGTTTAAACCGGAAGGTTGTATGTTATGTCTAGGCCACTTTAGTGGAATCATTTCGATTCCCAAAATTTTTATTTTTATGTCATTAGATGGAGCGATGAAAGAGCTTTTCAGAAAGTGGTCACTCACCTAAATCCAAGTTTCAAGCTATTCATACCATGTGTTTTTCGATGGAAGGTTTAACCAATCTAGAAAAATGACATCTTCACTATTTTACTACTTTTTCATGATCTCGATGATTTTTCTAAATAAATGTCCTTCATAAGACATAAAATACACTTCCGAGCTTTCTATGTTGGGAAATTTTACCTCCTAACTTCTTATATTTAGAGATATATGATTTATTAAAATCAACATTGTAAAACTGTAATTTCTACAATGCCCAAATCGGAATATATGTATTAGAAAATATGTTAAAATATGTTACGGTTCTTTTAAAATTATACAAAATAACACACTGGTTCCTTAATAAGTCTCGTTGTTCCAATTTGTACAGTTTTATAATATATGTTTTATTTTTTATTTAATAAATGAATGAATACCTTATTATCCAGTAATAGTATAAATCAGGATGTCACCTAAGTTTTCACTTATCAGTTTGACATGCTAAGAAATTTATTTTTGATATTTTATCATGGCAATTCGAATAAAATATAAAACTTCAGACTTTAGAATCATCTTAATAGGATCTTCCTTGAAAAAGTTATAATTTTTTTGAACCGACAGTCATTATGGCTAGTGAGGTACAAGAAGTGTCACATTAAAACTTGATTAAATCAATTAAAAGCTTCAAAAAATATAAAATTTTATATCGAGTGTCTTATAGTGTCTTTGAATTATATAAAGTTTCTTCACATTTTTAAGCTGATCGTACTTAGGTTTAGGATTTTGCTTTCGAAATGGTTTTAAAAATCAACTAATTATACCTTTCAACAAAATAAATACTCGGGATTTTGTTTGGTCAATTAAGCCTTATTGTTTATCATAATGTTAGTCAAGGATCCATCAAGAGTTTGAATGATAGGGACTTCTTATCTCCATAGTGTTGAAGAATTTTATTTACGTTGTTTTTTTAGATTTTTGTGTGTAGAAAAACCTTGTATATTTCATTTTATTCATTGCATTATAATAATCAAGTACATGTGAAACCACTAGCTCTATAGTATGAATAATAATAATATTCTGTTCAAGCCTGTCATAGCCCATTCATCACAATATAATCAACGCTACAAAAGAAATAAAATGAACCATCTAAGATCGTTAATTAATATTGTGGCCAAAATTAAAGTATGACCCATGAATAAGGGATGACGGTGTAGGAACCACGGTCGGCCGATGCTAGCCAAGCTTCCCTACTTGTGTCGGGTCTCTTTTTAAAGATTGATTTTAAAGATGGTTTTTAAAAGACGATTTTAGAATGTGTGGATGAACCTTTTATTAAGATTTTCAAATTTTATTAAGTCAAATTAACAAGTTCAATAAGATTGAATTGATTGGCGTTTTATTAATTACTTTAATTTTATAAATTATTTTTAGAATTCCCGGGATATTATTTCCTAATTAAAGGACAAATAAAATTAGAAACTACGGTTTTCGCCGTGAGGCTTCAAGTGCGGATTGATGTGAAAATAGGTCCGGACCCAAGCCTCATCTCGCCGACTACCTACGCTTGACGGTCGCCGGCACCGGTCATAGGGTCAGCCTCGGCCTTTGGCCCAGCAGGCAGATCCAAGTTCCTTTTTTTACCCCGCAACTAGAAAATGATCGAGATGTAATTTTTAACGAGAATAAAACAAAAAGGGAGTCGCCAGTCGGTTTTAGTGAGAAAACTAACAAAACATAAAAATAAAAAATTGCTCTTTTGATCTTAGTATGGAATGACTAAGACCGGAAAAGACTAAAATTGACTCCATCGGTCTTTGAAGCGAGAATCGATCCGGGGCGAGGGTACGAAATATGGGGAAAAACCTTCCATTCCGCCCGTCCGAAGACGTCCATTACTAGTTTGAATAGTATATTAAAGTAATGTGCTACACACAAACCTCAAACAAGCTAAAACAATAAATAAGTGCAGCCAAACATAATCAAAGGAAAAGTAATAAAGAAAGCGGTAAAAAAGTGATAAAGAAAGTAAAAAAGAAAAGAAAAGCGAAAAATTGAAAGATTACATCCGGCGGAGAGGAATTAAAAAAAAAACGATTACATCTCTTTAACCCACAATACGTAAAGCAGTAAATGAAGCATAAAAATAATATAAACCGTTTGAAGGCCGAACGATTGCCCTCGAGTTGTCCCACCTTACTAATCTGGATCCGTGTACTCGGATCTCCCGATGCAACGGTGACAAATAAAAAGAAAGGGCTTGTTTTGTGAACTACGTATGTAGGGAATATGAACGATCGGTTGAATAAGTGCTCGGAGATCGGAATAACTGAATATTTTAGCTCTTTGCACGAATTCAACGACGATAAGTAGAGAAGATATGGATGATTGATAGTAATTTCAACAGAGTAACGTTTAGGAATGAGTGCTAAGGTTAGCTTTCTACGTCATTACACATCGGAGAAAGCCGTATGGGAATGAGAGCCAAGGCTCTCTATTTATAGGCGAGACCTAGGCCACAAATGATGTAGGGTTTGCATGCAGCATGTTGTCCAAAACACCGAAACAAAACCGGGCCAATAAATCAAGAGATTGAACCGGATAGAACCCGACTTGCGGGCGTCGGCCACCCCGTCTCTCCTTAGATTTCGTGCCCTACCGTATTTCCAAAGGATTCTCTAAGCCAAAATGCAGTGGTTCACTTAAAACTCGGGGTTGCAGGCGCCACCACGACGCCATTTTGAGGGGAAAAGCTCCTAGTCTCGAGTGGATTGTTCCGTGGACTTAAACGCAACACTTTGATGCTCGTGATCATGAAATCTAACACTTTAATGCCGTCTTCGGGTTTTCAACTCCTTGTCTGATTGGGCAAAAGAAAAATGCAATATTTTGAACTTGGAATTTCCCGGCACATAGTACTTGGACTCCGTTGTTTCGAAGGCTTGGCCCAGTTCTTGGATTGCTCGAAAGAAAGGGGGATTTGTGGACCAACCTAAGGAAAAAAGGCTGTCTATTTGGTGTTTGGGTTTCTTTGTGGTTTATCGGCTTCGTTGCACCATTCAAACACAGTTTGAGATCCAAATCCTCAAACAAGACTCGGGATTTCATCATCGGGCCAATAGAATAAAATACGGAATTAAAGATACAAGAAAGGACACTTTTTAGGTGTCTACGGATGGTAATCATAATTGCCCCATTATGATAATCTTGACCTTAACCATGAGTCATAACAATTTTTGGCCAAATACAAAATGGCGATTGTTAGACACAACCGTATGTTGTCTTGTTTATGTTTGCATGCTTGTCCTTGGGGCCAACATATTCTTTGATGTATGGTCGTGATCTTTCATCAAACTTGAGGCCTTAATCGAAATTTGTTCATATCCGATCTTTAGGATGATCCACACCCATTTCAATTCGAACGACCTTCACAATTTCACCATTATCCTAGTAGATTATTTTCAAATCACATATGACTGAATCACTTATTATATCCTCTTACTTGGCGGTAGGCCGGCAAGGATTCCGTCAAAATGTTTGAGAGCCATTAGCCATAAAACACCGACCCACTAACTCCACAAAAATCTATCCCGCTTCATAACTCACAAGAATTATTTTCACAGATCGAAATGGGAATGTTAAAAGGTCCAATCCTTATACTCATGCCTAGACTTGACTCGTTCCACCCATCCCGTCACTTATCGCCTTGAGTAATAGAGTTGAGACCCCGAGTAACTCTCTCTATTCTCAACCGGATTGCTTCGACCATAGGAATGAGTCATCTCTAATGTCTTTTAACATGACCATTAAACAGGGAAATGATCCCGCACTATCCCTAATGGAACTCATAAGAGTTAAGATGGAATCCTTGCTAGAACTACGTAGGGTTTTGATCCGAGAGTAGATTCAAGTCATATGATGATCAGTATGTAGAGCAATTTGGCTCTTATTCGAATGAAAACCTACCATACATCAACAAATCTGTTGGCCTTGAGTTTTCCATTCGTCCGCTTGCATGTGTATGCTTACGTGTATAATGATGCATTTTTATTTTATACTCTTATTTTGTGAATCTATTTAATGCAAACATGTTAATCAACATTTAGGATGTCAAAAAAAGGGATACAATATATTAATAGGATCCCTTTCTTAGATTAGAGGAAGTGGCGAGTCCTTGATGTTAGTGCTCCCTAACCAAAACCCCCAACCCAATATCTTAGGTTCTCATATAAGTCTTTTATATTGTTTTTGGCTTTTGGGCACATGAGTCAACCTTTTTTTTTTAGAAAAATATAATTTCAAAATTATTTTATGAAACCTCGTCCTTGTTTTGGTCATAACAAGGTGGCGAATCTAGTCATCCAAATTCCGAGCGCCACAGCTTGACAGTTGAAACACATTATTTTTAACTCACAATTCGAATTAGTAAAGGTCGTCTGTTGAAGGGCGGAATGGAGGGCTTATCCCTACATTTCGTACCTTCACCCCTCGAACATCAAATTCTCGGTTCTAGACTAATGGAGTCATTTTTTGAAACCTCTATCAAGCTTACTTTTCCCATATTTAGATTGAAAAAGTATTTTTTTATTTTTTTATTTTTGTTAGTTTTTATTCCTAAAACAAATTGGTGACTCCTTTTTTTCTATTTCATTTCCCTTAAATCGCATCTCCGCATTTCTAATTTAAAAATGGACAAAATTGATTTACTTTCTTACAACCAAGGCTATAGACCGAGACTAACTCTTCGGTCTCGCCCTATGGTTGGTGTCGGTGGTCGGATGGCGCTGGCTCTTACCGGCACCGGCCGAGTAGTCGGGAATGGCTCTTAGTCCAAACCGGTGTTATCACACCTTTTTGGTAGAAAAGCCTTGGGGCAGTATGTAAATTTTATTTTTCCCTTTTTCCTAAATTATGAAATAATATACCGAGGTCTCTTATAATTCATTTGCGAAAAATAAATGATTAATAAAAGCGCCAATCACTACACTATTTAAGCTATTCTAAATTAAATTACAAAAATCGAAAATATCAATAAGAGATACACCCGCACTTTCTAAATTTATTTTTAAAAATCAACTTTCAAAAAGAATCTTCAAAAACAAAGAGAGCCATTCATGGGAAAACTCGGTTCCAATCTGGTTCCCTTACGAGAGGACCGAGTTGTGGTTCCTATAGTACCATGACATTTATCGATACTTAGAAAGCTAAGAATAACAACCGAACTCCACACCTAGAGCCCAATGAGCTATCCACTTGCTAGGTGCACAATTCGTCATAAACCAAGGACAATTGTACAAGAAAACCAACGTGGGAATTAGCTTACTTTATGTCAATCAACATGAAACAGAGCGTATAATGAATGACGTTTATGGTGGGTAATGTGGACCCCATATGAATCGAGGAATGTTGGTTTAAAAAATTCAAAGATTAGGGTATTATTGGTCAACCATGGCAACTTATTGTTATGAGTTTGTTAAAAGGTGTTACAAGTGTCAAGTGTATGCAAACTTGCATCGCCTTGGCCATTCTCGGTTGGGGCATAGACATCCTCGATAAAGTGGCCCTTAAAGGAACGGGTGGTCATGAATTTGTGTTAGGGGAAATTGAGTACTTCACCAAATGGGAAGAAGCAAGCATCCTCGTGCAATGATAACATCAAAACATGTGGCCAAATTCATAACCCATAACATCATCTATCATATGAGGTACCACAAGAACTAATTAGTGACCATGGTAGTCATTTCAAAAAAGAGTTAGTAGATTTATTCGACAAGTACAAGATCAAGCATCATAAGTCCTCTCCCTATCATCCTCGGACCAATAGAGCGAGTTAAGGCTAATAATAAAAACATCGGAAAGATAGTGGAGAAAATGGTCGTTAGTTACAAGGACTAGCTCGATATGTTGCCCTTCATTTTATGGGGCTATCAAACCTCTATTAGAACCTCAACGTAAGCAACCCCTTGCTCCTTAGTGTATGGCATGGAAGTAGTCCTTTGAATAGAAATTTCCATCCCTTCTTTACGAATCACGAGTAGAAAGTAAGATTCTTGAAGAAGAATGGGCCAAAGCACATTACGAAGAGTTAGTCTTACTAGATGAAAGACGCTTGCATGCTTTACATAATATCCAAATTTATTGGGCACGTATATCAAGGGCATTTAATAAAAAAGTCAAGTCTTGTAACTTACAAATTGGAGATTCGATTTTTAGAGAAATCGAGCACAATTCAGGACCTTAGACGGAAATGCGAGTCCAATTGGTAGGACCATACATACTTAGTCAATTACCGGCACGAGGAGTAGTCAAACGGATAGATTTAGATGTGGAAGAAGTGTTTCAAGTACACTAACTATGATTAGTTAAAAATATTACATTTTGCATAACACTAGACAAGTCTTAGCAGTTTACTAGGTCGAACCTAACCAGGTCACGACCACTGGTTGGCGTCGGTCATCGCCAAGTCAATGGCGGGATGACTAGGTTAATGTATCCCTCCGACTAATATTTTATCTTTCAGCATTTAGTTATTTTTTAGGGTGGTGCATTTAAACGATCCAATTATTAATTAATTCCTTTAACTCGAGTGATAAAATAAAATTAATGAAGCATAATAGTGAGCATAAGACTTACCTTTTACTTTATTATTATAAGGGGTAAGCCTACCGCTTATTTGAGCACATATCTATATAAAAAGGGAAATAAGAAGCATACTAGTTGAAAAATAATGTTCTAAAGAGGCAAAACGAAAAGTTTTCTAATTTTTATTGTTTCCTAATCTAAGCCCTAGTCAATCCTTACGTTCGTCTTCTTCCTCCTTAGCTTCGACTTAGCTCTTGTGAGCCTGTTCGACAATATGTGAGATTACTTCCCGAATATGTATAGGTGTCTGCAGCATGAATAACTCTTCTTGGATCGCATTCTCAAGCCCTCGGTGTCTTCCGCCATTTAGGATTGGTTTCTTTTTCCACTCCGGATAAAATCCAGAGACTACGGTAGATGGTTTGTCTATGGGTTTCCGTAACCTCGGCGGGTTCATCCAAGTACTCAACCAACGTACACACTTGCCTCGCGCCGCTAAAGGCTCTAAAAACATCAAGGAGGCAGGCGCGATACAATCTAGGTAAGGGATATCCTGGACTCGTCCCATTTTCCACATGACACGATCAAGGAAATAATACGTACTCGGTTTTGAGGCTAGGTAAACATACAAAAGGATGCCTTTTTGTATGCGTCCTAAATCGGGACACCCTTCGGTGCTCGATATGCCACTTAATGTGACACCCGACTCTAAACTAGGTCTCCCACTAGGATGGTGCCCTATCGGTAAGAGTATCCAGCCGTTGTCACCGATAGAATTGTGTAGCCAGTGCACGGTAAGGTTTTTAGGTCCTTGCACCATTTCAAAGTACTCCACCAACTAGATCCGCACGACACAAATAAAAATAAAATTAATAGTGTCTTGCACGGCCAAACTCATCCTAATTTGTGGCCGAACAGGGGAAAAATAAAAAAAAAAAAAGAACGGAACGTAAAACCAAACAAAGCCGAGAGCTCGCCCGCGCTGGAGGATCTTTCATTAGCCAAGCATCGCCTTGCTGGCCCCACTCGGCTGGTTTTGAAATAGTTTAGTACTGCTTACCTGCAATAACAGGGGCTACCAGCAAAGTCCTCGTTTAGATTTGTTTCCACTCGGTCTAGCACCAAGATAGTTTCTTCGAAAATTAGAGGGTCGTGGAGCGGTAAGCCTCCAATTGTTCAATGATGTTCAACAGCGCAGCAGAGCACCATATCCTTGTGGCCTCCCACTAATAAGAAGCCATCTATTATGCACGTAATAATGGCATGATGCCTCCGAATGTGCACCGGTCCTGAAGCATACACAAGATGGAAATAGGACATCAAGTTCATCGATTCACTTAGTCCCCGATCGGAATCCAACTTAGATTCCTATGTTTTCAGCTTTAGGAGACATTTTTAAGTCTCTGCTAAAATAGTTGATTGCATAGGAACCACAGGTTTGATCCGACGATGATGAATGCTTAGAATGGCATCGAATTCTTTAGGGAGGAGACACAATTCTTTATCCCCGAACTTGAATACGTGATATTCGGGATCCCGAGAGGCCACCGCAACCCTTAACGAGTCCAATGGAGCGTTACTCGCCTAATCTTGAAAAGGGTATTCAGTCCACAATGAGATAAACCTACCTTATCAACATCGCTCATCTCATGCATCCAACTCGGTTAATTCAAGTAATGAAATTCATCTTTTTGGGAATTAAAGAATAAAAGGAACTAGAAAAATTTGGGACTATTTTTGAAGATTTACAAATGAGTACTCGAAGGTGTAGTTCTCGGAAACTTGCCATCGGTCCTCGCCACTCGTCCTTTTATAGCAGATTTTTCATGACCACAGTCCACCCCAATCATGCCATTGTAGCCAGCCAAAAACTAGGATGTCTCGTTGGGCGGCACCGCCGAGCAATTGGTTCCTTCTTTTTTTTGGTCCGAGTGTTTTTTACAAGCGGCCAATTTTTTTCTACTTATTGCCCATTTCGGCTAAGCCCGATTATTTCCGGAGCATGCAACTTACCATTTCCATTTTTCTTTTTATTATTTTCATTTGGGGGAATGAAGACTAGTGTAATTTTTTCGGATTTGTCTTTAAATTTTTCTTTCGCATCATATAAATAAAGAAAGTATTTTAGAATCGAGTCGTTTGCATTAATCTCATTGCATGTAGTTAAAATATATTAATATTAACACTATAAAGTACCCTACAAGTGGTTATTCAATCTTCATAATCAGCGAGCATCATCGAAGACATAATTGTCAATATCTTTTAAGATCGAGGTGGAAACTCGCCTCGTCTTCTCGCAGCTTGTGAAGAACCGGCCCCGCAGTCCCAAGTCGATTGGGAGGCCTCATAATAAGGCCCACTATATGACATCCGATGAAATCTATGGGTTACCATAAGGATCAAGTGCTTGCAAGAGCATGACATCCATGCCTTTCTTTTAAGAGTTAGACCCAACATCAAAAGAACTAGGCCTAGGTGCAAAAGTACTTAATCCCGCCTCGAAGCACTTCGATCTTGAAAGCACCAAGATGAATGTCATGAAGAACCGGCTCCAGCAGCATCTATTGGAGGGCATTTGTTGGCTTGTGGTATGAGTTTGAGTTTCGGAGTTGCCAAGGAAACCTCTCGATGGAGGGAACCTAGAATGACGATCTTACAAAAAAGAAAGAATGATTAGCACATATATTAAGAGCTCATGAGTTAGCACGTTAACTAACTAAACTCACTCGAAACATTTAGAACGCCAGATGGTGAATAAATTCTTGAATGCTTTAATGACAGATCGGAATCCGATGGAAATTTTTCGAGATTGCTCCCAATCGTACACAATTTCACCATGTTAGTTAGACACTTTTAGCATATAACTAAAAGGAAAAAAGAGCATAATACTCTTACCCCTTTCTAGTTCTTCGAGAGCGAATGCCCCACACATTCCGACTCGGGAAATTCCGAATCCTAATAACACATGGAGACTCTCTAGGTTGAGACACATCGACCTCAACACTCGAAATATAGATGTCACCTAGGAGAAGCTATAGAGATAAGGTTAATTTTCATACCATAAATATAATCATACAAACGAGCAAATGAAGACTTACAAATTGCATCATAATTCATCCTAAATATTGAGCATATGGCGAATCTGCATCCAAGAACTATATATAGAGATACCCATTGGCTATTGCTTCTTGCTCCTCTTAGGTTGTGGAGTGGAAGTAAAATACAGTCCATGTTGGATCTTAGGGAATGAAAGGTGGCCACATATTATAACGGATTTGTGGCGTAACCCACTCACCAAGGTACCAACAAAAACTAAATGGAACCTCAAACAAAATTTGTCTTTCACTCAACTCCCACGCTACACCAAGGCTTGGAAGGGGCTGAATTTGGGTAACAGGTGAAAGTTGGCCTGCATACACAAGACCCATAAAACAGCAAGTTAGAACCATAAAAATTGGGCAGCTAGGCTTGGCCATTTGGCCGTCGTCGACCACACCACGACCACGTCCACAGGCCCACCACAGGCCATAGGCTGGAAAAGACCTTTGGATTGTTAGATCCTTCTTGAAAGGCTAGGCTCGATACCAATTGAAGGTTTGCTCATGGAGAGTCTAGGTCACCCTAGAGGAGGGGTGAATAGGGTGATGAGAAAATTTTAAAAAACTTAGAATCTTTTTGCTTGGAAGAAGATAAACAACTGCACTCCGAGTCTAGATTGGACTCGGATAAGTATACACTCGAATTACGTGGAAACCCTCTCGGGCGAGAAAACCACTGGACAAGTGCTAATCCAAGCACCAAATCAAATCCACTATTTTGAATCCACAAAATACAACGGATCGACTCAACCAGAATTGCTCCCTTAGACGATTCCTAACAATGTTTTCCTAGACTCAAAAGTTCCCTTATTTGATCTAGTACTTTACAGACTAGGTACAACCGAGCTGATTTAACCCTTACAGCTTAGTCAAGGGACCTTACTCGGAAAGTTAGAGAAGTATGTAATGGATTACAAGACTTTACAACTCGGAAAGTATTAATTACAAGTCGGGAGTTGTAAACCGAAGCTTGAATAAGTACTCGTACTAAGAGAAATAGTTTCAAGCAAATGGATTCGAAGAACCGATTCAAGCAATCTTCAAGTCCGGTGAAGTGGCTTCTATTTATAGATGACCAAGCGAGTAATCGTTGTGTCTTGGTTCCGAACGTAAGTCTTTACTAACCATTGTAACGGCTCTTATAAGTTACTCGAAAAGATCCGTTGGGATGTGAACATTGTGCAACGACTCTTGGCTCGCTAAAGGTGCTCCAGTCAACCGGTGATGTCCGAAAAGCAAGGTGGAAACCACCGTTGAGCTTAGCGTTGGAGTTTTCAAGTTTTGGAAACAGACAACCCTAACACAGATGTCTCGAGCCTTGTTCGAAGTAGATAAAGCTTGTTTCTCTGGTGATTAATAGCTAGAAGCCGACTACTTTTCTAATTCAAAAATAAGATAGCCTCATTTGGATAACCTACAAAAGTAAACCATTTTGGTTCTCAAAGTATAAAATACTTTAGTCCAAGATTAGGCAAAGATAATAATTGAATTAAGACAATTAAGTGCATAATTATCTTAGGCCTAAAAAGTGGAATTTTCCGAGTCTAATATTCAATATACTCAAATTCCATCGTAGTCAATCCTAAGAAAGATCAAGTTAAAAAGAGTATAATCATCGAGTATAAAGACTTGATCTCGACAAATAATTCTCAAACAAACAAACTAACTTATAAAGAGGAATTAACACTCGTAATTCACTTTGCATAGAAATATGCAATCGTAACTTAGAATAAAAGTGTTAGAGAAATTATTTGAACATACGATTGTTCCGAGTGATGTCCGAGTAAGTCGAAACATCATTGTAGAAGATATACAAGAATGTATTTTTGAGTCGGTTAGAAACGAATGAAAACTTGTACATGAGTTTTTATAACGCTCGGAATGACTTCTAATAACCCGGAGCAATCTCCTAATCTCGGCTTACTTAATGAGAACATAGCAAGGGTGGAAACTAGGATGAATGATCAAGAGGAGAAGATATCATCTATATCGAGGGATATTAAGACTATTATAAAGGCTATTGACAATAGTAGGAGAGATGAACAAGTCTGAATGTTTGAGAAAAGGAGGAAGATTTAGTCCTCCACCTCCACCTAGTTTGTCTCCTCCGGATACTCCTAAACACGAATCCCCTAAGCATGAATCCAAATCTCATCTTGATCCATGTGCACATCAAATAGAAAAGATGTTAAGGGAATCATCCATGTTCAGTAATCATTACTTCGATCATAAGGGATTCACTTCAATCCCTAAGGGATAAACTACCTCCAAAGTGTATCATGCGTGATATCATGTTCAAAGGTTCCGAGAATCCCCATCATCACGTACGCAACTTCGAGGAGCTATGACTCTTACGAACACCTGCAGAAGACACATACCACATCATCTTCCGTTGGACTTTCGATATCGATGTAATGAAGTGGTACAATGCGGTTGACCCACGCAAGGTCGCTAATTGGAGTGATTTGTGAAAGGAGTTCCTACATCAATACTCCTATAATACTCGATTTGCCCGTTACCCGTAGAGACTTGGAATTAATCAAGAAAGATGAGAACGAGAGCTTCACGGACTTTCTCTCCCGCATGAAGAGCAAAGGCTGCCCATATGGTTGACCGACCCTCCGAGAAGCACCAAGTCATGATCATCTTGAAAAATCTTAAGCCCAATTATAATCAGCACCTCAAATTCCTACACATGATAAGTTTTTCGACCTTTAGAGATGCTAGTTTGCTGATAGAAGAAGAGTTGCCTATCTGCGATCACAAAAGTCACAACCGAGGTATAGAGGTAATTATCATTCCAAAGATAAGAAAACCTCAAATACGAGTAATACTAACAGGGGTGTAGATGTTAATGCCCTCAATAGGTATACTAACTACACTCTTATTGATACTACCTACACTAAAGCCCTTGAGCATCTCCTGGAAAAGGGAAAAATAGAATTGTCACCCGTGAGAGCAGAATCGAAACCACGAAACAATAAAAAATCTGCGACGCGGAAAATTTTGCTAGTAACATCGTGCACGAGGACACGATATCGAATAGTGTTTAACATTCAAGAACAAACTCAAAATAATGTTTTGAAATGGGCAACTCCCTTTACCTAAGGCTGCAACGAAACAAACAACAACGAAAATCCTTTTAGCGGTACCTTAGCCCTTTTACTCGAACCCACTTCGAGTCAGTGGGACTCGTCTATTTTTATCCAAGATATTGACAAGTCTAAACCACTTCTTAGCTTACCTCCTTTGGATCCGTAAGTCCAGGGCTGTGGGTAAGTGATGAAGAGCATGTCTACGAAACGAGAAACAACGACGCCGACAATAACAATGACTTCTTGGGCACACCACCCTTAGGAGAAGAAGACTTTTGGGGAGAAACCGAAAGTTTTGCAGTCAAATTCCTAACTAGATCTGGATGGCACAATACACCCCGGGTCCACAACAAACTCGTAAAGCCCCCAAAAGAGCCTAAAGGTACAAAGGAAAAAGACCCAATCTTTATGCAGCTTTAGAAATTAAAGGTTGATATCTCAATATGGAAATTAATATCTCGCTTCCTAGAAACATAGACAAGCTTTGATCGACGCACTTAGTAAGATCGAGGTCTCTCTTGAAACCATGCCGGAGGAAGTGGTAGGATTGGTTAATAGTGGGGATGGAACTATTACCTTTGATCAAAAGGATCTCGCAGAAGGTGTTGGACACAACAATGCTCTTTACTTAACCATAACTTGCATCAACGAGTTTGTTCCCCTAACCATGGTAGACAATGGATCAGCGAGTAAACGTGTGTCCTCGGAGAACTCGCTAAAAGGTTAGGAATTAAGGAGTAACAACTCTCTTAACAGATCGTCCATCTTCGAGCTTCCGACAATTCTAAAAGAACAGTCTTGGGAAAAGTGACCTTGCCAATTAATAATAAGGCCAGTAGAAAGGAACATTGAATTCCAAGTCCGAGATATCCCAGCTACTTTCAATTTACTCCTATGATGCCTTTGGTTACATGATCATCGTGCACTCGTCATCCGCACTTCATAAAAAAGTTAAGATGATCCTCAAAGGTGAAGTTATAACTATCAACGGGGATAATCGTTGTGCTACTATTACTTCTAAAGAATCTATATTTGAGATCCAAGCACGAAGCCAATGATGAGGAACTATATGCATTCGAGACTGTTGCTACCTTAGACAGAGATGAAGCACCTCTTAACTTCAATCCTTGCAACAATCCTACCATCCATTTGATGCTTAGGAAGAAGGGATACATCCAGATCTTGTCTGCAGGCGAAGGGCATACCACCATATTTTTCACCCCTTGAAACCATTAACAAATACAACTTTGGGCTAGGTTATCAACCAACTATCGAGGAAATAGCTCAAGCTAATTGGAAGATTCAAACTAAGAGGACTACACGTCATACACTCCGCTCTATCAAGCCCTTTCATGATACTCTAAACGGGCATTTCTTAAAGGAAGGACATGACTTCCCTACTATGGTTTTCCTCAGCCTTACTATATCAAGGAAAAGGGCATCCTGGTACCTAGTTTTGAGATTTTAATAATTGTTATATTCTAGAGAAAAAGGCACCCTACATCCTTGAAGAGGGACAGTCCACACCAGATCGGACCAATTTTACTAGTAATAATCTTTTTGATCTTCTATTAAGACAAAAGAATAACTTAGAGGGGAATTAAGTCTCAAGACCGTAACGAGCTATGTCACACCCGCAGTTCGATCCGTTCGGATTCATCACCGATGTTGATAATAAAGGGTCCAAGCATATCACTTGGATTAACATCAAGGAGGGCTAGGAATTTGCCATCGGTCTAGGACCACATCCTCTTTTCGAGTCTAGTTCTAGGGCTTTTATTTCTCCTTCGTTATTTGTAGTCCTTTTCCTAATTCTGTCACTTCTAGTTCCGTATCTATAGTTTCTTAGTCCGATGTATTCGTTACTTCATTCAATAATGTGAACCTTTCCTCTTACTCTTTACCTCCTCTTCCTTTCAATTGTTTTGCCTCTAATGATGAATAAGAAATCCCTAAAGAACTAATAAAAGCTATGGAACATCATGAAAATCGCTCACCAATAATTGAGGAAACAGAGTTCATAGATGTCTTTGCATGGTCCTACAAAGACATGCCGGGTATAGATCCAAGTATAGCAGAACACAAATTCCACTTTATGAAGATGCTAAGCCAATTAAGCGGATGCTAAGGAGGATGAAACATAAATGGGCTTTGACGATTAGGGAAGAAGTCTAGAAGTAGTTAGAGGTTGGGTTCATCAAGGTAGTTCACACTACTACTGAAACCACTTTTAACAATGGGATATCCATTTGGTTGCAATTTTATTTAATTTCTCCCTCCTTTTCAACATGATTTTGTAGGTGTCGGTGAAGGTGAAGGTTAGCGTTTCGGTTGAATCTAAAGGTGAGGGAAATAGAGAGAGAAAGAGAAATCGATCTATGAAGGTTTTGGTTGAATCGAAGGTCCCGACAAAGGCGAACGCTAGGGTTTCGATTTTGTAAGTCCCGAATCACAATTTTAAAAATGTTAAAGCGCTGGGGAGCAAGAGAAGCGAATTAAGGAGAGAGGGAAACAATTGGAGCAACGGTTTCGGGCAGTTGAATCGGAGACAAAATCCTAGACAAGGTAAAGATAATTATTTTATTTCCTTCTTCTGTGCATTTTTGGAAGACTTGCACGAAATGGTGTACCAATTAAATTGAATTTGGTTTTCTTGGTTTGATAAAAGGATGAAGAAGAGGAAAGAAGACGAGGCTATTTTTGTATTATGGATTATGGATGTTTCTAGATCTGTGTTTCTATATTATGGAAAAAGAGGAGGAAACAATTGGTTTGAATTTTGTTCTTAGATATGTATTATGTATGTTTCTTTGTTTGGTATTCCTTCGCCCTTTAGAGCTGACTTGCATTTCTTCCTTCGTTTTTATTCACTCTCTTCCTTAATTTTCAGTTTTAAGATCTCAAATTCCAAAGCTCCTTTAGATATGAAATTTTCAAATGTAAAGGAGCTCTGTTTTTTAATAATTATCGCTATGATGACAGTTCGGATGAAGAACTGTCATTATAGGTAGATTTATAACGACGATTCTTCATCCGAACCATTGTCGTAGATCGGTCTATGATGATAGTTCTTCTATAGAGCCGTTGTCATAGGTATTATTTTACTATGGTTTTGAACTGTCACCAAAGATGCCGGATACAACAACGAGCCACATTGACGATGCTTCGGATAACTCAGTAGTTAAAGGTCATTTCTAACCGTAGTTAAAAATGGTTCCTGTAGTAGTGTCACTATTCGCAATGGGTACGAAATATAGAACTGGTTCCAAGTAAGATGTCCGGGTTCGTATGTGTGTTAACTTCAGAGATTTGAATAAGGTTATTCCTAAAGACTATTTCTCGCTACCTCATATAAACATCCTTATACATAACACAGCGGGTCATGCTTTGCTTTCATTCATGGATGGCTATCCTGCGTATAATTAGGTGAAGATGGTTGAAGAGGATATGGAAAAGACAACCTTCATAATTCAACTGGGTACATATTGTTACGTGGTGATGCCATTTAGGCTTCAAAACGTTGTTGCAACATACCGGAGGATAGCTACAACCTTATTGCATGACATGATCCACAAAGAAGTTGAAGTCTATGTGGATGACATGATCATAAAGTCCAAAGATAGGGCAAGGCACCTACCCGACCGAAGGAAATTCTTCTAGACTCGTAAAATACAACTTAACCTTAACCATCAAAAGTGTGCCTTTGGAGTAATCTTAGGCAAACTATTAGGTTGTGTTGTCGACCTTAGAGGAATTGAAGATATCTTACAAGTACAAGTGGACGTTTGGAATGATGATGCTTCCAACCAAAAGGGCTTTGGGGTAGGGATTCTTCTAATCTCATTAGAAGGAGCACATACTCCCATTTTAGTCAAACTAAATTTCGAAGTCACAAACAAGACCGCAGAATCCGAAGCTTGCATCACAGGACTTGAAGTTGCTGCAGAGATCGGGGTCGGGAACATCGGGGTTTTTGGTGAATATAGTCCGATCATTAATCAAATCTCACAAAAATGGAAGGTACGTAATGAAGCCTTGGTACCATACCAACCATGTCCGATAGAATTATCCAAATGTTTTGAGAACATCTCTTTCACCTACCTTCCCAGTGGATGATAATCAATTCACAGATGCATTAGCTAAATTGCCATCCATGATCAACATTCCTAATGGCATTCATTCAATGCGTGTTCACATAGAGCTGACGTGAGTCACCTTGCATACGTCCGCATGTTAGAAGTGTCTAATACCGAACACACCGGTTGGTATCATGATATTTAACAATATTTGGATAAACAAGAATATCCCTTGAACTCTACACCTAGAGTCTAATAAGGCATCGGGATGTTGGCTACCGAATTCTTCATAAATCAACAACAAGTGTACAAGAAAGCCAACTCGGGATTTGCTTACTTTCCGTCAACCAACACGAAGTAAAGCGTATCATGGATGAGATTCATGTTAGGGAGTGTGGACCTCATGTAAATGCTAAGATGATGCTCCGGATGATTCGGAGACTCGCATATTATTGGTCAACCATGGTGGCAAACTATCATGAGTTTGTTAGAAGGTGTCCAAAATGTTAGGTGTATGCAAATTTACAACACCAACCGTTGTCATTCCTCACAAATTAGCTTGACCCTGTCCATTCTCGGTTTGGGGAATAAACATTATTGGCAAGGTGAGCACTAAGGAAACAGGTGGTCATGAATTTATGTTAGTAGCATTTGACTACTTCACAAAATGGGTAGAGGCAGCCTCTTATGAATCTTTGACATGAAAATAGGTAGTCATTACCCAAAATATCATCTTTCATTACGGGTTGCCCCACGAGCTAATTAGTGACCATGGTAGTCATTATGAAGGAGGTAGCAGTCTTGTTGGGTAAGTACAAGATACAACATAAATCTTCCCCTATCGTCCCGAGACCAATGGAGCAATCGAAGCCGCTAATAAAAATATTCGTAAAATAGTAGAGAAGATGGTAGTTAATTATAAGGACGAGCCCGACAAGCTGCCTTTTGCTTTATGGGGTTATCGAACATCTATTAGAGCCTCTATGGGGGCAACACCTTACTCTCTAGTTTATGAGATGGAAGTCGTCCTTCCAAGTAGAAATTGCCATCCCCTCATTAATAATCATTGATGAAAGCCATATTCTAGAAGTAGAATAGGCTAGAGCATGCTATGAAGAGTTAGTACTCTTGGATGAGAGGAACCTTAACACCCTGCATAATGTCCAAATACACCAAGCGCGTATATCCAGGGCATTTAATAAAAAGTTAAGCCTCAAAATCTGCAAATTGGAGATTTAGTCCTTAAGGAGATAAGAGCACTAATTCAGGACCCACGAGGGGAACTTAAACCCAATTGGAAAGGCCCATTTATACTTAGTCGGCTCTTACCCGGTGGGGCGGTGAAATTGAATGATTTAGATGTAAAGGAAATTTTTCAGACCCGAATTTGGATTAGTTAAGTATTACATCTAGCACAATTGTAGACAACGGACCACGCCCGACCCGACCGGGCAAGGTTATGACGGGCGCCCACCACCACCCGAATAACGGTGGGCTGACCAGGCCGAGTTTTTTTCTTTCCTTCCTGTTGACTCTGTAAGCTATTAAGTTTCCAATTAGATGGTTTTATTATTTCGAGGCAGTCCAATTAGACGATCCAATTTATTTTTCCCTCTAGGTGAGCGATAAAATTTAGAAATGTAGCATAATACTTACTTTTATTTAATAAAAAATGGTAAGCCCACTACTTACCTGAATACATAGCTAATAAAAGGGAAATCCATGCAAGCACAATACTTTAAAAAAAAATCTATTCTAAAGATGAAAACTAAACCTCCTTTTCTTTTATTCTCGTCCTAAATTCTATCTAAAACATTCAAAGCCCTAGTCCATCTTTACTTTCTTTCCTTTGGGGTCACTAGACTCAGCTCTTCATCCCGAGTGCATTTCTTTAGTTCCTCGATTCTACGGGCTTTCCTCTCTTCCTCTCTTCCGCTCCTTTGGCTTCAATTTCTCTTCCGCGGACACGTTCAGCCACCCGAAGGGTTTATTTCGGGAATCTGGACAGGGGCAACAACAGGGACAACTTCTTCGATATCCATCTCTCTGGCTCTTAGTGCCTTGTGACGTTGGGGATCCACTTCCATTATCCGCTCCGGATAATACGTATAGACGAAGTATTGGGTTGCCGGGAGGTGTCAACAGATTTGGCGAGTTCGTCCCGTATTCGGGCCATGATTTTATTCAGTTAGAGTTACCAAACCCTTTGAATAATTCAAAGGAAGTAGGCAAGATATAGTCCAACAAAGGAATAATTTGCTCTATTCCCATCTCGCCGCAATACACGGTCGGGGACTTAGTAGTTATTGGTTCGTAGGCCCAAGAGGCGTACAAAGTGGAGCCGCAAGGTATGAGTTCCGAATTGGGACACTTTCTATTTCTCAATGTACCATGCTATATCATTACCATGATTTCTAAGGTACTCCTCCCACTAAGAAGTTGGGTGATCAATTACCACCTCTTCTCATTTTTGTCGATAGAAATGTACCGCTAAGTACACATCGGTTTTGCAAGACCCCGATTTAGCTTTATGTGCTCTACTAACCGGACTCGCGCACAAATGTAAAATTAAATAAGTGTCCTGCTTTGGAATAATGATTGCTTTGGAATAGGTGTACATGTTCCGATAATATTTCATCGAGTTAGTCGATTTACTGTTTCCCAATAAGAATCCACACTAGATTCTTACTGCTCGCTTCAACAGGTATTTGTAAGTCTCGTGGAGATTTTCTCGAAGATTTGTGGGAACCGCTTTCGTATGCCGGTGATTGCCTAATATGGCATGAAATTCTTCAAGTAGGGGCATAGTTCCTTATCCCCAAAGATGAAGACGTCATGGTGAGGGTCCCAAAAGGCCATAACAACCCTTAAGAAAGTCTAGCAAACCTTCACTTGGCGAATGCTCGAATAGGATATTCAGCCTATAATTTGATAACTCGAATTTGTCCAGTATTACTTATCTCATTCATCCACTCGGGTTAGCACAATTGTGAAATTCATATCTTTTGGAGGAGAGTAGATGATACATGATGTTTGTATTTTGATTTGCATAAGGTTTTTTTTTGCGTTAGGCACATTTTTTTACACACCGACGTGGATCCTATTTATAGGAGCTTTATGAAGCTTTTAGAGTCCTACTGCGCCTCAATCACCGCACATTCGCCAGTGCCCTGGACTTCACGGGTGGCGGGCGCCCGCCACCATCGTGGTCGAGCCCATTTCGCTGTTTTCTTCGGCCCGAGCACTCCTTGGGCCATGCTCTTTCGACCCCAATCCATTGTGTGCGAGGTTGTATTGTTATTTTGGATAATTCACTTAAGATTTTCCATTTTTATTTTTATTATTTTCTTTTGGGGGAATGGGGGCTAGTGCATTTTTTTATTTGTCTTTGTATTTTCCCTAAGTTTTTTGCATCATATTAAATAAAAGAATGCATTTCTTAGAATTAAGTCACTTTGCATTTCATCCCATTGCCTAATAATCACCATTACAAAGCAAATATTAAGCAAATAATAAACACCGTACAAGGCATTCCCTAATCATCAACACCGAGGGTGACAAGGAATTCTCTAATTGTCGCCATTAGAATTTTTGTCAAAGATGTAGTTCCTGAAGTCTTCCAAGACAGATGGGGAGAATCGATCACCTTTATCACCTTGATAGGAGCTACCTCTGTGGTCACAATATTGCAAAGCTTCATGGGATAGCCCGTTGTACGAAGCCCGAGGGAAATAAAAAGGATTTCCATGACGATCGAAAGCGTGCAGAGGCAAGATATCCAAGCTCTCCTCCGAAAAGCTAAGTCCCGCACAGGAAGCACTAAGCCCGGAAGTACTTGGTCCTGCCTCGGAAAGTCGTAAAGATCTTCATGAAGAAACTTGCCTAGTAGTACTACTAAAAGGTGTTTGTTGGCTGCATGAATGTGTTTGTGTCCCAGTCCGCTAGGAAGACTCTCGGAGGGAGGTGCTTTAGATCAACGCCTCTACAAGAATGAAACAGACAATTAGTAGACTCATTAAAAGCTCAATAAGATTAGTACTCCACTAACTACGGACTTACCCGGAAGGTTAGGAAAGATCGCCTAGTTAGAAAGTTTTTAATTCCTTGGACAACATATTAAAGATTGATGGACATGGTCCGAGATTGTTTCGGTCATACTACAAAATTTATCATATGGTGTTAGCTGAAAATACTTTTAGCATACAACTCTTACCCCTCACCAATTCTTGGGAAAAGGATGGACAACACATTCTTCCTTCGGGATTTTTGGAATTCTTACATAACAAGGAGGCCCCCTTGGCAGAGGAACATCCACATCCAGGCTTGGAATATAGATGTCCGCTGGTGTGTGCTGTCAAAGGACGAAGTTAATTTCCTTGCAAGAAATTCAACTATGATAAGAAAAGAGGGGAGAACTCACCGGTTAAGTCATAATCCACGCTACATGGTAAGCATAGGATGTGTGAACGTTTAAGAATAAGGTATAAGGATACCCCATAACAATAGCAGACTTGCTCTTTTGGAGAAAGGTAGTGAAAGTAGAACATGGTTTGGGGTGGATAGACCATAACAAGCGGAGGCCACGTATTGACCCGGATCCGAGGTGTGACCCTCTTCCCAAGATACTAACAAAATCCAAAGTGGTCTTCAAACAAGATCCTCCTCTCACTTAATACCCATGCAACAATAACACTCGAAGGGAGTTGGAGTTGGAGTTGGGCTGAAGGATGAAAATTAGCCTACATTCATGATTTATTAAGAAACAAGCAAGCAAGAATAAAAGGCAGCAAGAAGATGGACGAAAAATAGTGCATAATCATAGTTAGAGCCCACCACAGGCAGTCCCACGAGCGAGTCTCACGAGGTTGTGGGCAGAGGTGAAAGCTAAACAAGTGTGATAAAAAGCCCTTTAAGCATATTTTCACGGTGAACTTTGAGACTAAAAAGGCATACCGAGGTCACACGGTTAAGGGATGATCTCAAGAAGTCTATCCCATGGATATTACAACATTGAAGATAAACTTTGGCCCACGATATGGAGGCTATAAACACGGGATGATTCATCGAACCAGGAGAAAGGTGCGAGAAATATTCGTATAACCACCGGTTGTATGATCACAATTGAGTTAATTTTTATCCACACAAGATGAAAAATAGTTTGGACAAAAGGAGAATTTAAGCATACCTTAACAATCTTCCGAAACCATATAATAGTAGATAGTTGGTCGAATCCAAGTCAAGTTTTGTGTGTCGCACACCGGCAAGGAGACTCCTATTGAGACAAGTATATGGAGGAGCACCCCGATTGAGCTCTTTTATTTTATCGAGGTCCACTAAGTTCACCAAATAGTGAACATGAACCTTAGCAACTTGATTAGAGAAAAGAATCGTGCTTAGGAGAAGAGCAAGTAGGATTCAAACCTCTTGTGGAGAATGTCAAGGCCAAAACCTAACATCCTCAAAGGCCTAAAAAAGACGGTATACTTAAAGAAATTTTCATGCGGAAACCTATCGGCTATGGGGCCAAAAAGATGACGATGATAGTCACTATTTTTGTAAAATTTCGGTCATAGGCTAGTGGCTCTCCCAAAAGCCCAAATCGGATAAAGCAGCAAAATCAAAAGAAGTTATGGTTATTTCCCGAAGGAAGGTTAAAAGTGTTGGTGCTATCCCAAAACGCTCACTAATAGCCCTAATAAGATCCCTCTCCCTTTTGTTAGTAAGGTGGTTCAAGGCAACGAAAAGAGGACCAAACTCAGCGTTATGCATGACATCTTCAAGAGGAAAGTTCATCCTCTTACATGTCTCCATGAATTTCGGGATAACTCCACTTCTCCGAATTGAGCCTTTTGTAAGAAAAAAATCCAACAAGATTTTAGTTAAAGAGCTACTCTGAAAGAGCAAAGGAAGAAACTTAAGCCAATTAGCTTACCGAAGGAGTGATAGCAAGCGAAGAAACGTGACTCTCAGCCTCCACCAAGAGGTCATTTAGGTTCCGATCGTTCGCGGATGCCATTCCCGTTCAAGGAAGTTGTCTTGGACACGTTTTTGGCTATAGACCTCCCGACAAGATGGGCTCTTCTTCCAAACATTTTTAGAAGAAAGGATTTTTGAAACCAACTAGTTTCCAATAAGAACGAAAGTAGAAGAGCACAAAAAGAATGCAAGAACAAGAGATGGAGCAAGTGTGTGAAATGAACACACCAAGCACTTCTTTTTATAGGCACAATCGGTCAAGCCAGCCAACCTTACAAGACAAAAGTCAAACAAGTAGTGGGAAACCAAGGGAATCTCGCGGAAGCACGCCGGGGCTAGGCTCGCCAAAGGCTGGTCGACACCGGCCACGAGGCGCTCGTGGTGTCCCATCGGCGACAACTTTGCAGCCCTAGCCTATCCACTTAGCTTGTGGAGTCTCATCGACCATGGCATGTGACTCCATGGCGGTTTGTGCATGCAAGTGGGAATTCTCGGACTCACAAATAATCTTTTTCTGATTAGATTTTTCGATCTATTTTGGATTGAATTATTTAAGTAAAACACTCGAACTTTCGTCAATTTGATTATACACTAACAAGTATGTTAGTACAATAGACTATTTAGCCAATCTTCGGATAAAAGATTGATCGAAGTTTCGAGCATCAAAATATACCAGGCTTCAAGCTCTTATCAAGTCAAGCTTAGGACCCTGTTATCATACTTAAGAACGCATGCACCACGATCAAGTCCAGGCTCCATGTTGGAGTTCGGGTTTGACTACGACCAATTCCAAGCATTATACCATAACTAATATAAAAAACGAGGTAAGTTAACTTTTAGTGTCTACTTTGACCATTCTTCTTTTTAGACTCGGTCAAATTGGGGGCCAAGTGTAGACACCTTAAAAGTATTGTCTCTTATCCATTTAATTTTGTATTTTATTCTGTTGGCCCGATGATAAAATCTAGAGTCCTATTTGAGGATTTGGATCTCGGATTGTGTTTGATTGGTGCGACAAAAGGCGATGAAACCATAAAGAACCCTTATCACTAAATAAATAGCCTTTTCGTTGGGTCGACCCAAAAATCCTCCTTTCATTCGAACGATCTAAGAACCGGGCCAAGCTTTTAGAGACAACAAAGTCCAATGCTGTGTGCCGAGAAATTCCAAGTTCGGAATATTGCATTTTACTTTTGTCTAATCGATTAGGAGCTGAAGAATCGAAGACGTTAAAACATTATATTTCATGATCACGAGCATCAAAGTGCTGCGTTTAGGCTCTATAAAACAGTCCACACGAGACTAGGAGCTTTTTCCCTTAAAACGACATCGTGGCCGGCGCTTGCAACCCCGGAATTTTAAGTGCAACACTGCGTTTTGGCTTGGAGACTCCTTTAGAAACACGCTAGGGCATGAAACCCTAGGCAAGCCCGGTGTTCGACGCTCGCGAACCGGATTTTATCCGATTTTATCCTTGCTTTATCCGGTTCAATCTCAACAGATCTTGGCCCGGTTTTGCTGCTGCTTTTGGACGGCTGGTCGAGCTAACCTTAGGTCATTTCCTTAACCTAATCTCTCCCTATAAATAGAGAGCCTTGGCTCGTATTTCAAGCACGGCTTCTTACCTTAGCATCACGCTGCCGCATTCCACCTAAATGGCTCATCCCTCAATGTTACTCTACTCGAACTCACCTAAGAGCTATTGAATACTCATCATTGTATTCTTATCTCTTGGTCCCTTTTCAACCTATTCCTTCGTACTTCCATCATACTCCCTACATCCGATCCCTAAACTCTATTATTGACCTACTTACACAAAATAATCACAAAAGCCCCTCTCATTCGCCACCGTCGCATCACCGGATCTAGATTTGAGATCCATATCAGCGAGTGGGACAACCTCGAAGGGACAGATTCGATCTTCAATGGTTTAATCATTTATTTGTATGCTTTCTTTATCGCTTTTTATATTGTGGACAAACAATATATTGCTTTTAATTCCTCCCCGCCCGATGTAATCTTTTCGTTTTCACTTTTATTTTCTTTTCGCCTTTTTGCTTTCTTTACCTCTTTACTTTACTTTCGTAATAATCGCTTTCCTTTATTATTGTTCCGGTTGCTTTTTATTATCGTTTAGCATGTTGTATGTTTGTGTTTGGCACGTTCTTTTAGTATGTTACTCAAACTAGTAATGGTCGTCTTCGGACGGGCAGAGTGGAAAGGTTTTCCCTACTTCGTACCCTCGCCCTGAATATAATTCTCGGCTCAAAGACCGATGGAGTCATTTTTAGCTTTTTTCGGTCTTAGTCTTCCGATACTAAGATAGAGAGAGCAAATATTTTTTTAATGTTTTTGGTAGTTTTTCTCTCCTAAAAACTAACTTACGGCTCCTTTTCTTATTTTATCCTTATTAAAACGCATCTCGGTTATTTTTTGGTTATTCTTATTAAAATGCATCTCGGTTATTAAAATGCATCTTGGTTATTTTTGGACTGTGTCGGCCGGCCCCTGGCTGGTGCTTGTGACGACCTTGTAGCCTCGTGACTGGGTGGTCAATGGCAGAGGCTTGGGTCTAGACCAGTGTTTTCACACCATTCTAGCCCTAAATCCTCACGGGAAAACCCTAATTTCTAAGTTTATTTATTCTTCATTTAGGAAATAATATCCTGGAACTCTCAAAATAATTTATAAAATAAAATTATTAATAAAACCGCCATTCGAATATGCTTTAAATAACTTCAATTCAATTTAATAAAATTTAGAAATCTTGATAAAAGGTTCATCCTCACATTCTTAGAAATCATTTTCAAACCTGATTTTCTAACTTTGAAGAAGCCTTGCGGCAAGGTACGAGGGAAGCTCAGTCCGGTTTCGGCCGTGATTCCTACACTTACATGCATCCAAATAAGGGGCACTATTTCTTCTTTTTTCTAGTCTCTTCAAGTCTAGCACTTTAGTCCCTTTCCCGAAAGCTTGTTTCTCCTAGCATGGTCCTCAATAGTTATCTTTTCAACTGCTAGAATAGGAAAGCCTCCTTCAATTGGATTTTGTCGGAATGCAGGTAGTAAAAGGTTAGAACGTTTCAATAGAGAGTGCGGTACCACATCTTCGCGTTTGACACCTTGATTAACTCCACTGCGACAACCCTCGGTGCACCTAACACCACTTCAATCAATCTTCTTCCGTAGGACAATACCAAAAGAAATTCCCCTCCAATGGATGAAGGACCACACTCGTCTCCCATTATCTCTTTGGTCAATGAATCCTCAGCTATGATGGAAGCCTCGAATTGAGGCTCCGGATCAAAAAATAGAATCCATGACTTAAACACTCTCTCGTATTGTGAAGACTCGAAGAAAAATAAGGAGAAGGAGAGGGAGAGATAGAAAAATAAGTAGAAGGAGAAAGTGGAAGAAAAATAAGAAAGAGCTCAACCACCACCACTTGGTGAATCATCTCATACTCAGCCTCTACCAAAAACTTAACCCGAACCTAAATTTGATCCACGCATAGATCTAATAGAACACATGTTAAGAGAGTCCTCTAGGTTCAAGAGTCACTAGTTTAACCTCACAAAATTCACTTCAATCCCCAATGAGAAGCTACGCCCTAAATTTACCATGCCGGATATCAAGTTTCATGGTTCCCAAAATCTCCACCATTATGTTCGTAACTTCATAAGAGCTATGATTCTTACAACGTACCTTAAGACACATACCACATCGTTTTCACTTAGACATTTGATAAAGATGTTATGAAGTTGTGTAATGTAGTTGACTCACACAAGGTCACTAATTAGATCGATTTGTACAAGGAGCTCCTACTCCAATAATCCTACAACACCATTCTCCTACTCACCCTTTAAGATTTAGAACCGATCAAGCAAAGGAAGAAAGAAAGCTTCATAGACTTTCTCACTAGATGGATGGCAAATGCTACCCATATGGTAGACCGACCTTCCGAAAAGGATCAAGAGAGAATCGGCATGAAGACCCTTCGGCCGCCTATAATCAACACTTGAAGTTCATACCCTTCATGAGCTTCACTGCCCTAAGAGAAGCAAGTATGCTAATCGAAGAAGAGTTGTCTGTGGTGACCACAAAATTTGTGGCTAGTTGTAGAGGTACTACTAGAATAAAGACAATAAAACCTCTTATACGAGCAATACCAATGAGGGTTGCGGATGTGAACGCCCTTAATAGGTATATTGACTCTTATAGATACTACCTACACTCAAGCCCTCAAAAGTTTACTATCAAAAGAGAAAATTAACACTCATAGAGCAGAATCGAAACTGCAAAACAGTTTGGGATATGGGAAAATTCTACAAGTACCATCATGTACGAGGATACAATATAGAACAATGTTGGACCTTCAAGAACAAGTTAGAGAGCATTTCTATGCGATATTTTAGTTTTTAGTTCTGATGCAATCCAAGTTTAATTCCTCCGACTATCTAAGTTTGAATCACTCTAGATATTTTATACAATTTTATCTCTATACTCGACATATTCTTTGAGAAAGAATGAAAACTCGTGGCTTTGACACTAACAAAGTTTCTATCCGAGTAAAGAATGTCTTTCATCAAAAAGGGGAGATTAAAGACTCGGACTTTGCATGTACAACATTCTGAGTACTATAAAGGAATCAAGTACAAACTTCATCTCTTTTAAGTTTTGATTTCAAGTCATTCTAAGTGCTATAGAAACTTTTCTAAGTGATACAAAACCTTCTTTGAGTGTTACACGGACTATTGCATAGGTTTTCATTTGTTTTTGACTGGCTCGGAAAGCATACCTTTGCTCATCATTTCACATTCGTAGTTCCGAGCCACTCGGACAACACTCAGATTTATTGCATGTTCAAACACTCACTCTAACATGTTTAAACTCATATATGACTTCATATTCCAAGTTCAGGTAAATTACAACGTTAATTCATCTCTTCTAGTCAACTTGTTTTATTTGAACTATATTTGTCTATATCATGTATTCTTATTATGATATTCTTTATCTAACTTGATCTTTCTACAGCATCGACTTAGAAGGAATTTGAGTATAATGAGTATTAAACTCGTAAAATTCCATTCTTCCAAGACTCGGATAATTATGCACATAATTATCTTAATTAAATTATTATCTCGTGTCTAATCTTGGACCAAAGTATTTTATACTTTCGGAGCCAAAATTGATTTACTTTTGTAGGTTATCTAAACGAGGTTATCCTAATTTTGAATTACAAAAGTAACCGGCTTCAAGATGTTAAATCACCAGCAGACAAGGCTTTCTCTACTTCGACCAAGGCCCAGACATCGTGTCGTGGCTATCTCGTTTCCAAAGCTGGAAATCTTCAACACTAAGCTCAACGGTGGTTTCCACCTTACTTTTTAAACACCACTAGTGGATTGGGACATCCTAAGGAGTCAAGAGCCATTGCATAACGATCACATTTCAACGAATCTTTTCGAGCAACTTAGAAGAACCGTTATAACGGTCACGAGAGGACTTCTAATTAGAAGCTAGTCACATCGGCTAATCTGCTTGGTCATCTATAAATAGAAGCTACTTCACAAGACTTGAAGATTGTTGAACCCATTGTTGGAACCACTCGTCAATACACATAGTTAAGCAAAAGTCTTTGTATTCATACTCAATCTTCTACTTATAACTCCAACTTTGTACTTAACATCTTTTTGAGTTGTAAGGTCTTGTAATCAGTCACAAACTTCTTCTTACATTCCGAGTAAGGTCCCTTCACCGAGCTGTAAGGGTTAACTCAGCTCGGTTGTCCCTAGCTATAAAGGTGACCTCGGTTAGGAAGTACTATATCGGATAAGGGAATTTCGAGACTAGGAAAACTATGTAAGGAATTGTCCAAGGGAGCAATTCTGGTTGAGTCTGTCCACTCGTATTTTGTGGATTCAAAATAGTAGATTTGACTTAGTGCTTGGATTAGCACTGGCCGTGGTTTTCCGCCCTAGGAGGGTTTCCACGTAAATTCCGAGTTCATACTTTTCTAAGTCCAATTTGAGCTCAAACAAGTCTTAAAGTTTGTTTTAGACTTTAATCTTCCATTTATTGTTCAAATTTCCTCATCACCCTATTCACCCCCTCTAGGGTGACTAAGTCTCTCCAAGAGCAAACCTTCAATTAGTATCAAAACCTAGCCTTTCGGAAAGGATCTAACCATCCAATGGTCTAAAGATCAAATGGCTAAGAACAATGGAGAGTTCGATGAAGGAAGATCTTCCAGCAGACCACCATAGTTTAAAGGATCAAATTTCGTACAATAGAAGAAGCTCATGTAATGCTTTCTACTTGGATCACGATGAAGATGTATGGAACATCATATGAGAAGGCAACTACATTCCAATGAGGATGGAAGAAACAAGACTCATGCTCAAAGCAAAGGTCGAGTACACCACTCGAAGAGGCGAAAAGTTCGAAAGAACTTAAAGGCCATGAACATTCCGATGTGCGACACCAGCTCTAAAGAATACAACAGAGTGTCAGCTTGTGACACAGCAAAAGAAGTGTGGGACACTCTTGTCAACACATATGAAGACACAAGCCAAGTCGGATAAGCGAAGATAAGCCAATATCTTCACAAGTATACTGCTGTTCAAGATGGAGGCGTAAGAAAACATCACTCAGATTTTCACCCGCTTCACCGAGATTACTAACAATCTCAAATCTTTGGGTCGAAAGATTTCCATGAGGAAATGTGCAGAAAGATACTAAGAAGCCTGCCGAAGAGAAGATGGGGTCATGCTCGCTACACCACTCCAAATATGCGATGTGAACCCTCAAATAGCCGAACGTGCTCGTAGAAGAGAATTTAAGGCCAAGGAAGTTAAAGAGAGGAGGGCTCGCAAAATTGAGGAGTTAAAGAAGTGTACCCAAGATGATGGAGTTGAGTCGAGTGATCCGAAAGGAAAGAAAGTGAAAATAGACTAGAGTTGGAACTTTTAGAGCGGATTTTTAGGAAGGAATAAAAGAATGTAGGAGCATTAGTTTTGCCTCTTTAGAACAATTTTATTTTTTTAACAGGTATTGTGCTTGTTATTTCCCTTTTATTAGCTATGTACTCGGGTAAATGGTGGCCTTGCTTTTTATTAAATAAAAGTAAGTTTTATGCTCATATTTATGCTTTATTATTTTTATTCCTCGACTAAAGGCATAAGTAAATTATACCGCTTCATTAGACTCGCCCTTAAAAATTAATTACAGCAATTAAAGAATTAATGAAATATGTAGACCATCTAGTGGGACCGCCCAAAATAAAACAATAAAAATCCATTAAACATACCGTCTAGTTGGACCGTTAGGATAAATAATTTACAGAGTTAAAACCAAGAGAGAGAAAAAGATGTTTAGCCCAGCCAGACCCACCATTGTCCAGGTGATGGTCGATGCTCGCCACACTGCAGACTGGTTAGGCCAGGCTTGGCCCGCTATTTAGGATCTTGCTAAATGTCGTATTTCTTCCGTTGATCCAAGTTTCGTATTGAAAGATCTCCTCACCATCTAAATCAGTCAATTTTACTACTCCGCTTAATAGTATCTAACTTAGCACAAATGGGTCTTGTAAGTTAGGCCTAAAATTCCCTCAAGGATCCTTGATCGATGCTCTAATCTCTTTAAGGACCAAATCCCTAACATGTAGATTTTGAGGCTTCACTTTTTGTTAAACGCCCTTGATGTACGTGCCTAGTATATTTGGACACTATGTAAGGCGCTAAGGCACCTTTCATCCAGCGAACACTAACTCTTCGTAGTGTCCCTCACCCCATTATGCTTTTGGAATCGACTTTCAGCAATGATTTGTAACAAAGGGATAACAAATTCTATTGGAAGGACTCCTTCCATGCCATATAGTAGGGAGTATGTTGTTGCTTCGTATAGGTCCTAATGGAGGTTCCATAGCCCCATAATGCGAAGGGCGACTGTCAAGCCAATCCTTATAGCTGACTTGCCATCTTCTCCACTATTTTGTGAATATTCTTATTGGTTGCCTCGACTGCGCCGTTGGTCCGAGGACGATAGGGAGAAGACTTAATGTGTTTGATCTCGTATTTCTCTAGTAGGTCTACTATTTCCTTCTTAAAGTGACTACCATGGGCACCAATCAACTTGTGCGGTACCCCATATTGACAAATGATGTTACGGGTAATGAACTTGGCTACCGCTTCGACGTCAAGGTAGCATAACAAGTCTGCTTCTACCAACTTCGTGAAGTAGTCGATTGTTACTAACACGAATTCGTGACCGCCTGTTCCTTTAGATGTCACTTTCCCGATAATATCAATGCCCCAAACCGAGAATGGCCAGTGATGCAAATGTCGTAAGAAACAATGGTGGTTAGTGCCATAAATTTGCATACACCGACACTTATGGCATTTCTTAACAAACTCATGGCAATGTGTTGCCATGGTCGACCAGATAGTATCCAAGCCTTTGAATTTTCTAGACCAACATCTTTCCATTCATATGGGGTCCACATTCCCTGCATGAATCTCATCCATGATGCACTTTGCTTCATGTTGGTTGACACAAAGTAAGCTAATCCTCGTGTTGGTTTTTTTATACAACTGTCCTTGGTCAATGAAAAACTAGGTCGCCAACATCTTGATGGCTCACTTGGCTCTAGCAAGTGGAGTCCAACGGATATTCTTGTTCATCCGGATATTGATAGATGTTATGATACCAAATGGTTTGGTCGGTATTGGACACTTGTAATGCGTAGACGTGTGCAGCTCGACTCCATTGTTATATATCAAAGGGCATTGAATAAATGCCATTAAGGATGTTAATCATGGATGCTAACTTAGCTAAAGCATCCACGAACCGGTTGTCATCCCTAGCAAGATAGGTGTACAAAATACTCTCAAAAATTTTTGATAACTCAATGAGATATGTCTCGTAGGGTGCCAAGGGTTCACTACGTACCTTCCATTTTTGTGAAATCTGATTAATGATAAGAGTGGAGTCACCGAAAATCCCGATGCTCTTGGCTCCGATCTCTATAGTAGCTTGAAGGCCCGTGATGCATGATTCATACTCTGCGGTGTTGTCGGTGACCTCGAAATGTAGCTTCACCGAAGTAGGATTATGTGCTCCCTCTCGTGAGACTAGAAGGATCCCTACTCCAAAGCCCTTCGATTAGAAGCGCTGTCGGAGTACATTGTCCATACGTCCACCTCTACTTGTAAGATGTTTTTGTCTAAAAAGTCAAACTGTTCGAGTTGCGATTCGGCTTATAGGTAGATTAGCTAGGAACTCTAACACTACCCTTCCTTTGATCGCTTTTGAGGGACATACTTGAGTCCAAATTTAGATATCATTACTATCCATCTTGCTACCTTACTCGCTCATGCTCGGGGATGTCTTTAATGTGATCCATCGGTGCTACCACATGTACCGTGTAGGCTAACATGTAGAGTCTAAGATTCTTGGTAGCCCAGATTAATGCCAAGGATGTCTTCTCTAATGGTGTGTAAATAGTCTCGTACAATAAGAATATCTTGGTTAGATAATACACCGTATAGTTTTCCTTTCCGTCTCGTTGAGCTATTATGGCTCCCATGGCTATCTCTCGTCATGGTGAGGTACAAAAGTAAAGGTTTCCCTGGTTGGGCTGCAACTAGCACTCGAAGAGTTGGCTAGATATTCCTTAACCTTCTCGAATGCTTTTTAGCACTCGATATCCCAAATAGGCTCAGACCCTTTCTTTAACTTCTTGAAAATGGGTTCACAAACCATTGTCAATTTTGATATAAAATGACTAATATACTCGTAAACGTCCTAGGAAACCCCTGTATCTCTTTCTCTATCTTCGATGGTTGAATCTACTAAATAGCTTTGATCTTGGATGGATCAACTTTGATTCCTCTATGACTAATAACATAGCCTAATAGCTTGCCCGAGGTTACCCCAAAGGCACACTTTTGAGGATTAAGGCACATGTTGTATTTTCTTATTCTTTCAAAGAATTTTCTAAGGATGGGTAGGTGCCATGCCCTATCTTTGGACTTAATGATCATGTCATCCACATAGACTTCAGTTTCCTTGTGGATGATATCATGCCATAACGTGGTACGATCTTCCGTTATGTCGCGTCGGTGTTCTTGACCCCAAATGGAATCACCACGTAAAAGTGCATCCCCCATTGAGTGATGAAGGTCATCTTCTCCATGTCTACTACAACCATCATCACCTTATTGTAGCCAACATAACCATCCATAAACAAAAGTAAAGTGTGTCCTACTCGTGTTATCTACAAGGATGTTGATATGGGACAGAGTGGGAAATCATCTTTAGAACTTGACATATTCAAATCCCGAAAGTCGAAGCTCATTCGAACCCCGTCGTCTTTCTTCGAAACGGTACTATGTTTTCTATCAACCGAGGATAGTGAACTACCTTGATAAACCCAGGCTCTAAGTGTTTCTAGACTTTTTCCTTAATCTTCGGTGCCCACTCGGGTTTCATCCTCTTGAGTTTGTACTTAACCGGCTTGGTGTCCTTGTAAAGTGGATTGTTATGTTCTACTATACTTGGATCAATCCATGACATGTCTTTGTAGGACAATGCAAAGAAGATGAACTTTGTAAGGAGTGAAGTAAATTGCTTCTACTTTTCTCGAATCTAGTGTTTTCCGTTCTTAACTTTTTAGGGTTGATCAATCGATCATAAATGAATTGTTGTTGTTTCCTCTATTATTGGTGAGAGATTTTCATGATCCGCCATAGCTTTTATTAATTCTTTAGGGATTTCTTGTTCATCATCAAAGGAAAAACAATTGAAAACATGAGGAGGCCAAGAGTAAGCAGAAATGTTTGTCTTATTGAATGAAGAAATAAGTAAATTAGAGTTAGAAATAAAAGATATAGAATTGGAAACAACACAATTAGAGAATGAACTAGAAACAATAGGAACAAAAACAAAAGGCCTAGTACTAGACTAAGGAAGGGGATGCACTCCTAAGCTAACAACAAATTCTTGGCCCTCCTTAGTATCGATCTAAGTAATGTGCTTGGACCCTCCATCGTCAACGTCGGTGATGAATATGGACGGATCGAAGTGCGGATGCGACATGGCTCGAGAGAGTACCGAGACCGAATTCCCTTTAGATTCTTCTCATATCTAAATAGTAGACCAAAGATGTTATTCTTAGTGAAGGTGGTCTAGTCTCGGTGTGAATTATCCCTCTTCAAGGAGATAGGGTGCCTCCTTATCTAATATACAACAGCTTATTTAAAAATCTCTAAGTCGGGTACCGTAATACCCTTCTCTTTGAGGTAGTATGGCTCAGGAAAATCATAGTATGGAAAGTCGGCCTTTTCTTTCGGGAATTATCCTTTTAGAGTACGAGGAAAGGACTTCATGGAGGGGACTATGTGAGGTGTAGTCCTCTTAGTCTCGAACTTCCCACTTGGCGTGGGCTATTTCCTTAACGGTAGGTTGATAGCCTAGCCTGAATTTATAATTGTTAATAGGTTCAAGGGGTGGAAATATACGGTGGTGTGCTCTTCTACCTGCAGTAAGACCCGAAAAATATGCCTTCTTCCTAAGCATCGAGTAGACGCTAGGGTTTTCTTAAGGATTAAAGTTAACAGTGCTTCATCCTTGTCTAAGACAACGATAGACTCAAATCCGTAAAGTTCTTCATCATTAGCGTCGTGTTCAATTTTGACCATAGATTCTTTAGCGATGATGGTAGCACAGAGATTGTCCCCGTTAACGGTTATGACTTGACCTTTGATGATCATCTTAACTTTCCAGTGCAAGTGTAGAAGGCACCGCTTGATGGTCATACAAGGAGTAGATTAAATGTAACCGGGATGTCTAGGACTTGGAAGTTAATGTTTTTCACCACAAGCCTTACATTGATTGGTAAAGTCAACGTTCCCAAAACTGTTCTCTTAGAATTATCATAAGCCCGGAGATGGACAGTTTGTTTAGAGAGTTGTGGCTCTCCGATTCCTAACCTTTTGGCATTCCTCCAAGGACAAACAATTATAGTAGACGCGTTGTCTACTAAGGTTAAGGGAATGAACTTGTTGATGCAAGTTACAATTGAATAAAGGGCATTGTTGTTTGTAACGCCTTCTTCAGGGAGATCCTTCGATTGAATGTAATAGTTTCGTCCCTACTGTTGACTAATCCTACTACTTCCTCAAGCATGGTTTCAAGAGAGACCTCGATTTTGCTAAGAGTGACTATTGACCAATCCTACTACTTCCTCAAGTGGTTTCGGGAGAGACCTCGATTTTGCTAACGACGTTAATTACGGCATGCCTATATTTCTCGGAAGTAGATATGAGGTGGGCAGATCGAATATCGCCTTTAACTTCGAAGTTTTTTCAAGATTGGGTCTTCTTCTTTAGCAGCTTCATGGGTTTGTGGTGGACCCACAGTGCATTATGCCATCGAGATATAGTAAGGAATTTTCTTTTTGGACCTTTAGGTTCTCCCTAAAAGTTTTCTTCTAAGGGTGGTGTGCCCCAAAAGTCATCATCGTTGTCGTCACTATGGTTTCTAGTTTCGTATACACCTTCTTCATCACTTACCCATAGCCCATGAACCTTTGAATCTAAAGAAGGTCAGCTAAGAAGTGGTTTGGACTCATCGATGTCTTGAATGAAGATAGATGGGTCCCATTGATCTAGAATGGGTTTAATAAAAATAACTAGGTACCGAAGGAAGATTCTTGTTATTACTTGGTTTCTAAGCGGCCTTAGGAAGACAGAGTTGACCATTGCAGTAACATACTCTCTAGCTTGTTCTTGAATATCCAACATTGTTCGGTGTTGTGTCCTCCTCGCACGATGGTATTTGCAAAATTTCCCGCATCCTAGATCTTAGACTGTTTCACGGCTTTTGATTGTGCTCTAATGGATGGCAATTCTAGTAAGCGATCAAGGGCTTGAGCGTATGTGGTATCGATATGAGTGTAGTCACTATACCTATTGAGGGCATTGACATCCGCACCCTCGCTAGTATTGCTCGTATTGGAGGTTTTCTTATCTCTAGACTAATAATTAGCTATGTACTCTGTCACGACTTTTGTGGTTATGGTGGACAACTCTTCTTCTATCAGCATACCAACATCTCTAAGGGGTGAGAAGTTCATGAAATGTAGGAATTTGAGATGCCGATTATAGGCGAGGTTGAAGGTTCTTCACGATGATCCATACTTGGTCCTTTTCGGAGGGTCGATCTACCATGTGAGTGCCTTTGCTCTCCATCCGGTAAGAACTTCTATAAAGCTTTCTTTCACACCTGGCCCGATCAACTCCAAATCTTTAAGAGTAACTGGTAGATCGGTGTTAGAGGAATATTGATATAAGAACTCCTTACACAAATCAATCCAGTTGGTGACCTTGCGTGGGTCAACCACGTTATACCACTTCATTGCATCGGTATCGAAAGTCCACCGGAAGATGATATGGTAAGTGTCTTCGAGTATGTTCTTAAGAGTCATTGCTCTTAAGAAGTTAGGGGTAGTTTCCTTTAGGGATTGAAGTGAATCCCTTATGATCAAAGTAATGGTTATCGAAAATTTATGACTCCCTTAACATTTGTTCTATCTCGTTCTACGCGTGGATCGAGCTAAGGTTTGGATTCATGCTTGGGACTGTCCGGAGGAGATAAACTAGGTAGAGGTGGAGGAACTCTTCCTCTTGACCGTTATGCTTCCTCATCTCTCTTACTATCCTCAATGGCTTTTAAGATAGCCTTAAGATCTCCTGCTATGGACTCTATTTTCGTTTCCTAAGCCTCAACCCTAGCTTTCATTTTAGTTGAGTTCTTATTCAAGCAAAGCAAGGATAGGGGATCCTTCTAGTGTTTCTTCCATTGGAGAGAAATTCCTTTTAGGTACTCGTCCTACGAGGGAAAATACACTTAAGTGGTGTGGTATGCACCGAAATATGTCGCACTGAGTGTAGATTGCGGAGTACAACATGGTGCGAGTGGGGAGAAGATGTGTTCGATTCCTTATTAAGACGTTCTAACCTTTTGGAGCTCGGATTTCGACGATACTCAATTGTAGTTGATTTCCTATTCCGCAACCCGATGGATGAGGCTTAGGACCATATAAAAGAATACCGCTTTAGGACGAATGGGTTCAAGCGCGACACCCGAAGAGAATAAGAAATGCTTTTATTTGGATGCATATAATGAATGCAGAAAAAATAGAATGTATCTAATGATGCTTATGACTTAATTTAGGAGGATTTTATGATTTTGCTAGTGCATAATCGAAATCCATAGATGATTATTCCTAATGGATGATGAATTTGCTTTGGATAAATGGAAAATAAAAATGCAAAATGGAGTCACCTAATTTGAGATGAATTTTATATTGGCTAAATGAAATATGAAAACGCAAAAATGCATTCACTTAATTTGAGATGAATTTTATTTTGGCTAAATAAGAGATGAAAATGCAAAAACGAACTCACCTAATTTGAGATGAATTTTATTTTGGCTATATGAGAGATTAAAATGTAAAAATGAACTCACCTAATTTGAGATGAATTTTATTTTGGCTATACAAGAGATGAAAATGCAAAATGGAAATGTAGAAAAATAAAAGAGGTCAAAATCGAAGATTAACTAACTAAAAATATAGAGGGAACCTTGCTAGGACCCTTCTAAACTAACCGGCGATCACTACCTAGACCGCCTCAAGAAAGTTTTAATATGACTCGAAAATGAAATTAGTGGACCAACCTTAAGGGGAAAGGTAATTTGACTTTGGCTAAAAAATGTACAAAATGGACTGACTCTAGGAAATTTTATAATGATACTTTATTTGCACCTATGGAAGGGATAATCGAAATCCTCCCCTATCCCTAAAGGCTCACAAGTACAGCAGTAAATCTAAAAGCAAGCATACTCATCGAAGCATGCAAATAAAGAGGCAAGGTGCCACCTAATAGTGAATGCTCTATGGTCAAAAGAGGGTTAAGATTAGGTAGGATACATGGTGACCCATAGTTCAACGATTTAGTTCTCTGTTGGGTGCACGGCGAAAAAATGCATTGAATCCTCGGTGCTTCTCGGTAAGCCAAGAGCACGTGCTACAAGGGAAGAGGTACCGCCTCGGTTGGAAATCAAGCCTAGTTGGGCTCACCTGGGATGCGAGTGGGAGCCTCTTACCAAAAGTGTGTTGAAGGGGAAAAACCCGATTGTCCACCAACTAAAATAAACTATGTTCAAGGGTTGTTACATGCAAGATGTCTAATGTAAATACATTATTAAAACTCACTACTTAAATTTTCAAGTTTCGCCTTCTTAATAAGTGAATAGTCCCCAACGAAGTCGCCACTCGTAGGAACCACAACCCTCCGCCTTATGGAGACAGACCCGCGCTTCCCCACGAGATAGATGCGCTTTGAAATTTTTATTTAATTTTGGAAGATGAAAATGATTTTAGGGTTTCAAAGATGTGACATACAAAGTGGGGATGAATCTCTTATTTAGATTTTCAAATTTTATTAAATCAAGTTGAAATGAATTAAATCGAGATAGAATGACGATTTTATTTATTATTTTATTTTAGAAATTATTTTCAAAAGTCTCGGGATATTATTTCTTAAAAGTACAAAATAATGAAATCTAGGGTTTGTGTTTCTACTGTGAGGCTTTAGGGACAAACCGGTGTGAAAACGCCGGTTTGGACCCAATCTACAAGTGCCGACCACACACTACCGGCCGAAAGCCAGCACCTAGTGGTCGGCGGCCGCGGCCGAGGGCCATGGCTTAGGAAATCCAATTCCTTACTAGATCTAGGCGACATAATGCACCCCTTTGTCCACAATAGACTCAGGAAGCCCCAAAAGAACAAGCTGCTATAGAAGAAGACCCAATCTTAAAATAGCTTCAAACACTTAAAGTTGATATCTCCATCTTGCTGCTCATATCCGCTTCTTGAAAGTATAAGCAAGCCTTGATTGATGCACTTAGAAAAATTGAGGTCTCTCTTGAAACTATGCCTAAGGAAGTGGTAGGATTGGTCAATAGCGGGGATGGAACCATCACATTTGACAAGAAGGATCTACCTCAAGAAGGCATTGCACACAACAATGCCCTCTACCTAATCAGTAACTTGCATCAACAAGTTTATCCCTCTAACCTTGGTAGATAATGGATCTACTATAAAATGTCTGTCCTTGGAGGACCACCTAAAGGTTAGGTATTCGAGAGCAATAAGTCTACAAGCAAATTGTTCATCTTTGAGCCTATGATAACTCTAAAAGGACATGTTTGGGAATAGTGACTCTACCAATTAATGTTGGACAAGTAGTGAAAAACATTGACTTCCAAGTCCTAGATATTCTAGGTGCCTTTAACCTTCTTCTAGAGTGCCCTTGGTTGCACGACCATCAAGCAGATGTCCTCTACATTGCATCAGGAAGTAAAAATGATCATTAAAGGACAGTGTCGTAACCAGTTAATGGAGATAATCGTTGTGTCACCATCACCACTAAAGAGTTTATCGTCGAAATCGAGCATGATATTGATGTTGAGGAGCATTATGGGTTTGAGACTGTCGTTGTTATAGACAAGGATAAAGAACCTTTCAACTTCGATCCTTATGTCAACCTTAGTGTCCACTCAATGCTAAGGAAGAAGGGTATTTTCCTCGCCTAGCTACAGGCGTGAAGGGCATACCACTCAATTTTTCCATCCCTTATAACAATTATAAGTTCGGGCTAGGCTATTAACCGATCGCTAAGGAAATAGCCCAAGCTAAGTGGGAGATACAAACGAGGGGCACTCGCACTATTCACGAGTGCATTCTTCCAAACCCTTTCCTCGTACCCTAAATGGCCAATTCTTGAAAGAAGGGGATGACTTCCCTACTATGGTTTTCCTAAGCCTTACTACCTCAAAGAGAATGGCATCTTGGTGCATGGTTTAGAGGTCTTCAATGACTGCCATGTACTAGAAAATAAGGCACCGTACCTCCTCGAGAAAAGACAATCCGTATATGACTAGACCAATTTGGCTGAGAGCAATATTTTTATCTCGCTATTCGAGAGAGGAGAAGAACCTAGAAGGTAATTTGATTTCAGTATTGTCCCAAGCCATGTCGCACCCGCAATTTGATCCATCCAGATTCATCATCGACGTCGACGTCGAAGGGTCCAAGCATATTACTTTGATCGATGCTCGAAGACGGCTAAGAATTTTCTCGTCATCCTAGTAAAGGATTCCATTCTTAAGTCTAGCATTAAGGTTGTTGTTTCTATTTCTAATTTTATTAGTTCATCTTCTAGTTCACGTAATTTCTAATTTTGGAATTTCAGTTTCTAAGTGTGATGTATTCATTTCCTCATTCAATAAGATGAATCTTTTTGCTTACTCTTTGCCTCCTATTTTCAATTGTTTTCCCTCTAATGATGAATAAGAAATCCCTAAAGAATTAATAAAAGTTATGGAAGATCATGAAAATTGCTCACCAATAATAAAGGAAACAATAACAATTAACCTAGGATTAATTGATCAGCCCCAAGAGTTCAAAATTGGTAAAACAAGTAAATCCAAAAGAGTAGAAGCAATTCACTTCGCTCCTTACCGAATTCATAGATGTCTTTGCATGGTCTTACAAAGACATGTTGAGGGTAAATCTAAGCATAGCGGAACATAGAATTTCACTCTACAAAGATGTTAAGCCGAGTGAACCAGAAGCTTAGGAGAATGAAACCTAAATGGGCAAGTGAAAATTAAGGAAGAGATCTAGAAACAGTTAGAAGTCGGGTTTATCGAAGTGGTCCACTACCTTAAGTGGGTAGCGAACATAGTGCGAGTCCCGAAGTTAGATGGCAGAGGTCCGAATGTGCGTCGACTTCGGGGATTTGAACAAGGCAAGCCCTAAAGATGATTTTTCGTTGCCTCATATCAACATTTTCATAAATAATACAACGGGACATGCTTTACTCTCATTTATGGATGGCTATGTTGGGTACAATTAGGTGAAGATGGCTGAAGAAGACATGGAGAAAACGACATTCATCACTCAATGGGGGATGTACTTGTTATGTCGTGATGCCTTTTGGACTAAAAAATGTTGGCGCTACATATCAAAGGACAGCCACAACATTGCTACACGATGTGATACATAAAGAAGTTGAAGTTTATATGGGCGACTTGATCATCAAGTCCAAGGATAGAGGCAGCGCACTTAAATATTCTTAGAAAATTCTTCGAAAGACTAACAAAGTATAACATGCCTCTTAACCCACAAAAGTGTGCCTTTGGGGTAACCTCAAGTAAATCGCTAGGCTATGTGGTTAGCCTTAGAGGAATCAAAGTTGATCCATCCAAGATCAAGGCAATCCAACGGATCCCACCACCGAAGATAGAGAAGGAGATACGTGGTTTCTTGGGACGTTTACGATACATTAGTCATTTGATATCAAAACTAACTATGGTCTATGAACTCATCTTCGAGAAGCTTAAGAAAGGAACTGAACCTACTTAGGATAAAGAGTGCCAAAAAGCATTCGAGAAAGTTGAGTATTTGGCTAATCCACTAGTGTTAGTTCCGCCCTAACCAAGGAAGCCTTTACTCGTAAAGCTCGCTATAACGAAACTGCAATGGGAGCCATGTTAGCTCAATGGGATAGAAAGGAAGAATATGCGAGTGTATTATCTAAGAAAGAAACTCATAGATTATGAGACTTGGTATACGCCATTAGAAAAGACATTGTTAGCTTTAGTCTAGGCTACCAAGAAGCTCGGGTAGTACATGTTGGCCCACACGGTACATGTACTAGCACCAATGGATCCCATTAAGTACATCCTTGAGCAACCAACTATCGGTAGCAAGATAGCTAGATGGACAGTTATGTTATCCAAATTTAAACTCAAGTATGTCCCTAAAAGGGAAACAAAGGAAAGGTAGTATCGGAATTCCTAGCTAATGTACCGATGAATCGAATCACAACCCGAACACCTCGACTTCTCACACGAAAACATTCTGCAAGTAGAGGTTGACATGTGGACAATGTACTTTGATGGCGCTTCCAATCGGAAAGACTTTAGAGTAGAGATTCTCCTAGTCTAGCGACAGGGAGCACATTACAGGAACAACGTCTGTAGAATACGAAGCATACATTATAGGACTTCAAGTTGCTATGGAAATAGGAGCTAAGAACATCAAGGTTTTCGATGACTCTAATATGATCATTAATTAGATGTCGCAGAAGTGGAAGGTACGTAGTGAAGCCTTGACAACATACCGAGCGGATCCGATAGAATTAACGAAATACTTTTAACAATATATCATATATAACCTTCTTAGGGATGACAACCAATTCATGGATGTCGTAGCCAAGTTAGCATCTATGATTAATATCCGTAGAGGCATTCATTGAATGCTTATTCATGTAGAACGATGGAGTCAACCTACGCACATATACGTACTCAAAGTGTCTAGTACTGACCAAACTAGTTGGTAGCATGACATATATCGGTATTTAGAAAATTAAGAGTACTCGCCGAACTCAACACCTAGAGCCCAACGTGTCATCCGTATGCTAGCAACGCAATTCATCATCAACTAAGGGCGGACGTACAAGAAAACCAACGCGAGAATTAGCTTACTTTGTGTCAATTAACATAAAGCGAGCGCATCATGACCGATATTCATGGTGGGGAATGTGGACCCCATATGAATGGAAGAATGTTGGTTCAAAAAATTCGAGAGGTTAGGATATTACTCGGTTAACCACGGCAGTGGTCTCGTTTACTAAATGGGTAGAAGCAGCGAGACTTAGTTTGGGTTATTCACATCATCGATAAACTTACAACATATGCAAACTTGCATCACCATGGCCATTTTTAGTCACAAGTGACCCCTAAAGGAATAATATATGCAAACTTACAGCCTCGATCACCATCCTTTTTAACAACATTTACATCACCCTGTCCATTTTTAGTTTGGGGCATTGAATTCAACGGTAAAGTGACCCCTAAAGGAACAAGCGAGTCATGAATTCGTGTTAGTAGCAATTGACTACTTTACTAAATGGGTAGAAGCAGCCTCCTATGTAACCCTAACATCGAAGCATGTGGCAAAGTTCATCACTCGAAACATTGTACTGCCAATATAGTGTACCACATGAACCGATTAGTGACCATGATAGTCACTTCAAGAAGGAAGTAACGGACTATTAGACAAAAACAAACTCAAACACCATAGGTCTTACGCTTATCGTCCTCGCACCAACAGAAGCGGTGAGGCTACCAACAAGAATATTCGCAAAATAGTAAAGAAAATGGCCGCCGGCTATAAGGATTGGCTCGACAACTTGCCTTTCACTTTATGGGGCTACTGGATCTCCATTAGAACCTTAATAAGAGCAACACCCTACTCCATAGTATATGATATGGAGGCAGTCCTTGCATAGAAATTTCCATTCCTTCATTATGAATCATTGCGAAAGGAAAATTTTTAAAGAAGAATGGGCTAAAGCACACTACAAAGGGTTAGTGTTGTTAGATAAAAGACGCTTAAACGCTTCACATAATGTCCAAATATCTCAAGCACGTATATCAAGGGCATTTAACAAGAAAGTGAAGCCTTGTGCTTCTTTTTCCTTTTTATTAGCTATGTACTCGGGTAAGTAGTAGGCTTACCTTTTTTATTAATAAAAATAAGTTTTATGCTTACTTTTATGCTTTATTTTATTGTAGCTCACCTAAAGGTATAAATAAATTGGAACGCCCTTAAAAATTAATTGAAGAATTAATTACACTAATGGGCCATCTAATTGGACCACACCTAAACAAATAAATAAGTAGACCGTCCGATTAGACCATCGGACAAATAATTACGAGAGATAAAACCAGGGAAATTGTTCGACTCGACCGGACCACCATTGTCCAGGTGGTGGGTGGTGCACTGCCATAACGCGGCCTGGTTGGGCCAAGCTTGGACCGTTGTTTAGGATCATGCTAAATGAAATTTTTGTCGGTTGATCCAAGTTTGTGCGATGAAAGACATCGTCACCATCCAAGTTAGTAACTTTTAGTACCCCTCCCGACGATGTCGACTAAGTACAAACGACCCTTGCCGGTTAGGCATAAACTTTCCTCGAGGATCCTAGATTGGTGCTCAAAGGAATAAGTCTCCAACCTGTAAATTTTGAGGGCTCACTTTCTTGTTAAATGCCCTTCATATATACGCTCGGTATATTTGGACATTAAGCAATGTGTTTAATCGTCTTTCATCCAAGAACACTAACTTTTCGTATAGCATGTCTTAGCCCATTCCGCTTCTAGAATGACAATTTCTATTGGAAGGACTGCTTCCATGCCATACACTAGGGAGTAGATGTTGCTCCCGTAGAGCTCCTGATGGAGGTCCGGTAGCCCCATAAAGCAAAGGGCAATTTATCGAGCCAATCTTTATAGGCGACGACCATCTTCTCCATCATTTTGCAAATATTTTTGTTATCGGCCTCGACTACTCCACCATTGGTCTAAGGATGATAGAGAGAAGATTTGTGGTGCTTGATCTTGCATTTCTCCAGTAGGTTTACGTGCTTGATCATTGACCATGGTAGTGACTTCATTCGATCAATTCTCGGGGTACCCCATGTCGATAGATGTTCCGGATAATGAACTTCATTACTTGTTTCAACATCAACGTCGCGTAAGAGCACGCTTCTACCCACTTGGTGAAGTAGTCGATTGCTACTAACACAAATTTATGACCGCCCATTCCTTGAAGGCTCCCTTTACCAATAATATCAATTCCCCAAACCGATAATGGCTAGGGTAATGGTAGTGTCGTGAGAAACAAGGGCGCTCGATGTTGTAAATTTGCATACACTTGACACTTGTGGCATTTCTTAACGAATTCATGGAAATCTGCTGCCATGGTCGGCCAATAGAATTCAAGCCTCGAGTTTTCTAAACCAACGAGTTTTCTATTCATATGGGGTCCACATTCTCCACCATGAATTTCATCCATGACCCGTTTTGCTTCATGTTGGTTGACACAAAGTAAGCTAATCCCTGTGTTGATTTTCTTATATAGCTACCCTTGCTCAATGAAAAACTAGGATGCCAACATCCCGATAGCTCGCTGGGCTCTAGGCGTGAAGTCGAAAGGATATTCTTGCTATCTACATATTGATAGATGTCATGATACCAATTGGTTTTGTCGGTATTAGACACTTGTAATGCGTAGACGTGCGTAGGCTGACTCTGTCGTTCTATGTGAAAGGGGCATTGAATGAATGCCATTAGGGATGTTGATCATGGATGCTAACTTAGCTAAAGCATCCGCAAACTGGTTGTCATCCCTAAGAAGATAGGCGTATGAAATACTCTTAAAATGTTTTGATAACTCAATCAAATGTGCACGGTAGGTCGCCAAGGCTTCACTATGTACCTTCTATTTTTGCAAAATCTTATTAGTGATTAGAGTGGAGTTACCAAAAACCCTTATGCTCTTGGCTTCAATCTCTATAGCGACTTAAAGCCCCGTGATGCATGCTTCATACTCTACGGTGTTGTTGGTGACCTAGAAATATAGCTTAAGCTGAAATAGGATTATGTGCTCCCTCCGGTGAGACTAGAAGGATCCCTACTCCAAAGCCCTTCGATTGGAAGCGTCGTCGAAGTACATTGTCCATACGGCTACCTCTACTTGTAAGATATTTTCGTCTAGAAAGTCAAGGTGCTCGGGTTGCGATTTAGTTATAGGTATGTTAGCCAGAATTCTAACACTACCATTCCTTCGATCGCTTTTGAGGGACATACTTGAGTTCAAATTTAGATAGCATTACTTGTCCATCTTGCTAACTTACTGCTGATGGTTGGTTTCTCAAGGATGTATTTAGTGGCATCCATCGGTGCTACCACATATACTTGTGTGGGCTAACAATTGTCCTTGATTGATGAAAAATCGGGCTGCTAGCATCCTGATGGCTCGTTGGGCTCTAGGCATGGAATCCGAGTGGATATTCTTGTTTATCCATATATTGACAAATATCATTGTACCAACCTGGATAGGTTAGTACTAGATAATTCTACTACATATACATGTACGAGCTGACTTCGTCGCTCCATGTGGATGGGTATTGAATGAATGTTGTTACGGATATTGATAATGAATGCTAATTTAGCAAAAGCATCAACAAACTGGTTGTCATCCCTAGGAAGGTAAGTGTACGAAATGCTCTTAAAATGTTTAGATAATTCAATCGGATGTGCACTGGTAGGGTGCCAAGGCTTCACTACGTACCTTCCATTTTTGCAAAATATGATTCATGATCCGATTGGAGTTACCAAAAACCTTGATGCTCTTGGCTCCGAACTCTATAGCGGCTTAAAGCCCCGTAATGCGAGGCTTCACACTCCACGACGTTGTTGGTGACCTCGAAATCTAGCTTGATCGAAATAGGAGTATGTGCTCCCTCCGGCGAGACTAGAAGAATCCTTACTCCAAAGCCCTTCGATTGGATGCGCCATCAAAGTACATTTATCATACATCCACCTCTACCTGTAAGATGTTTTCATCTGCAAAGTCGAGGTGTTCGGATTGCGATTCGGTTATAGGTAGATCGGCTAGGAATTCCGACACTATTCTTCCTTTGATCACTTTGTAGGGACAAACCGTGTGAATATTCCTTAAACTTTTCAAATGTTTTTTGGCACTCATCATCGCTAATAGGCGCAAACCCTTTCTTCAATTTCTTGAAAATGGGTTCACATACCATAGTTAGTTTTGAAATCAAACGACTAATATATCGTAAACGTCCTAGGAAACCCCATATCTCCGTTTCTATCTTTGGTGGTGGAATTTCTTAAATAGCTTTGATCTTGGATGGATCAAATTCGATTCCTCTAAGACTTGACAACATAGCCTAACAGACTTGCTTGAGGTTACCTTGAAGGTACACTTTTGAGGATTAAGGTGCATGTTGTACTTTCTCGATCTTTCGAAGAACTTTCTAAGGTTGGGTAAGTGCCCTACCCTATCCTTGAACTTAATGATCATGTCATCCACGTAGAGCTCCGTTTCATTATGGATCATGTCTTGCAATAGTGTTGTAGTCTGTCCTCCGATATGTTACACCAGCATTCTTGAGCCTAAATGGCATCGCCATATAATAGTATGTCCCCATTGAGTGATGAAGGTTGTCTTCTCTATGTCTTCTTCGACCATCTTCACTGATTGTTCCCAACATAGTCATTCATAAATAAGAACAGAGCATGTCCCATTTGTATTATCCACAAGGATGTCGATATAGCGCAGTGGGAAATCATCCTTAGAACTTGCCTTATTCAAGTGTGTGAAGTCTACACACATCCGAACCCTGCCATTCTTCTTCGAACCGATACTATGTTTACTACCCACTAAGGTTAGTGGCTTACTTTGATGAACCCAGCGTCTAACTGCTTCTAGACTTCTTCTTTAATCTTCATTGCCCATTGAGGTTTCTTCCTTCTAAGCTTACGCTTAGTTGGCTTAAGCGTCCTCGTAAAGTGCATTTCTACGTTGCGCAATACTTGGATCTATCCCTGCCATGTCTTTGTAGGACCAAGCAAAGACATCTATGAACTCTATAAGGAGTGAAGTAAATTGCTTCTACTCTTCTAGATCTAGTGTCTTCCTAATTTTAACCTCATAGAGTTGATCAGCTGATCCTAAATGAGCTGTTATAGTTTCCTCTATTATTTGTTAGTGACTTTCATGATCTTCCATCGTTGTTATTAATTCTTTAAAGATTTCTTTTCATCATTAGAGGTAAAACAATTGAAAATAGGAGATGGAAAGGAGTAAGTAAAAGGTTCATCTTATTGAATGAAGAGATGAGTACATCGGACTCGAAATAGAAGATGTAGAATTAAAAACAATAGAACTAGAAGATGAACTACAAGCAACAAGAACAGAAACAAAAGCCCTAGTGCTAGACTCGGAAAGGGGATGCTCTCTTAAGCTAACACCAAATTCTTAGCCCTCCTCAACAACGATCCAAGTAATATGCTTGGACCCTTCAGCGTCAACGTCGGTGATGAATGCGGACGCATCAAACTACCAATGCGACATGGCTCAAGACAGATCCGAGACCGAATTCCCCTCTAGGTTCTTCTCCTATCCGAATAGTAGACTGAATATATTATTCCCAACCAAGTTGGTCTAGTGCGGTGTGGACTGTCCCTCTTCATGGAGGTAGGGTGTCTCTAGTATATAACAATCATTAAAGATCACCAAGCGGGGTACCAGAATACCCTTCTCTTTGAGATAGTAAGGCTAAGGAAAACGCAGTAGAGGAAGTCACCCCATTGTTTTATAAATTGCCCTTTTAGAGTGTGAGGAAAGGGCTTGATGGAATAGACTGTGTGAGGTGCGGTTCTCCTAGTCCGAAGTTCCCACTTAGCTTAGGCTACTTCATTAGCGATATGTTGATATAATAGCACAAATTTATAGTTGTTAGTGGGTTCAAGGGGTTGAAAAATAGGGCGGTATGCCCTTACGCCTACTGATTAGCCCTAGAAAATACCTCCTCTTCCTAAGCATTGAGTGGACGCTAGGGTTGTCATAAGGATTGACGTTAAGAGATGCTTCATCCATATCTAGGGCAGCGGCAGTCTTAAATTCATGAAGTTCTTCGTTATCGGTATCGTGCTCAATTTTGATGAACGATTCTTTAGACGTGAGGTAGCACATAGATTTTCCCCGTTGATGGTTATAACCTTACCTTTGATGATCATTTTGTCTTTCTCGTGCAGGTGTAGAGGGCACTACTTGATAGTCATGTAACCAAGGGCGTCCTAGAAGCGGATTGAATGTGGCTTTGATGTCTACGACTTCGAAGTCAATGTTCTTCGAGCATAGGCCCTACATTGATTGGTAAGGTCAATGTTCCTAAGACTGTTCTCTTAGAATTATCATAGGCACGGTAATGAATAGTCTGTTTAGAGATTTGTTGCTCTACGATACCTAACCTTTTGGTAGTCCTCCAACGACAAACGTTCACATCCGATCCATTGTCTACCAAGGTTAAGGGAATGAACTTGGTAATGCAAGTTACGATTAAATAAAATGTATTGTTGTGTGCAACGCCTTCTTGAGGAGATCTTTCGATCAAAAGTAATGGTTCTGTCCCTACTGTTAACCAATGCTATTACTTCCTCGGGCATGGTTTCAGGAGAGACCACAATCTTGCTAAATGTATCAATTAAGGCATGCCTATGTTTTTGCGAAGCGGATATGAGTTGTCGAGATAAAAATGTCATCTTTTAACTTTGGAAGTTGTTTCAGGATTAAGTCTTCTTCTTTAGCGACTTCGACTTCTTTTGGGGCTTCATGAGTGCAGTTGTGGACCCACGGGTGTATTATGCTTGTCTAGATTTAATAAGGAATTGGATTTCAGGACCTTTAGGTACTCCCCAAAAGTCTTCTTCTTCTAAGGGTGGTACGCCCCAAAAGTCATCATCGTTGTTGCTATTATCTTTGCTTTCGTAGATGTCTTCCTCATCACTTACCCGAGCCATGGACTTACGGATCTAAAGAAGGCAAGCTAAAAAGTGGTTTGGACTCATCGATGTCTTGAATGGAGACAGATGGGTCCCTTTGACCTAGAATGGGTTCGGAGAAAATAGTTAAAGTACTTCTTCTAAGGGTGGTGCGCCCCGAAGTCATCGTCGTTATCGTTATTGTCTTTGCTTTCGTAGACATCTTCCTCATCACTTACCTAGAGCCCATAAACTTCTAGATCTAAAGGAGGCAAGATAACAAGTGGTTTGGACTCATCGATGTCTTGAATGAAGACATATGGGTCCCACTCGACCTAGGCTCGGGTTCGAGAAAATAGTTAAAGTACGGTTGAAAGGATTCTTGTTATGGCTTGGTTTCTAAGCGACCTTAGGAAGAGGGAGTTTACTAGAGCGGAACATACTCTCCAATTTGTTCTTGAACATCCGGAATTGCTCGATGTCATGTCCTCATACACGATGGTATTTAAAGAATTTTCCCGCATCCCAATTTTTAGGATCTGTTTTGAGGTTTCGATTCTGTTCTAATGGGTGGCAATTCTATTTTGCTTTGGCCAATAGGCTGTCAAGGGCTTCAGCGTATGTGGTATCAATAGGAGTGTAGTCATTATAAGCTGTTGAAGGCATTGACATCTACACCCTTGCTAGTATTGCCTTCATTGGAGGTTTTCTTATCTTTAGATTGATAATTACCTCTATACCTAGTCACGACTTTTATGGTCATGGTAGAAAGCTCTTCTTCTATGACCATGCCACCATCTCTAAGGGTTGAGAAGCTTATAATTAGTATGAATTTGAGATGCTAGTTGTAGGCGAGGCTGAATGTTCTTCATGATGATCCGCACTTGGTCCTTCTAGGAAGGTCGGTCTACTATGTGGGCAGCCTTTGCCCTCCATCTAGCGAGAAAGTATGTAAAGCTTTCTCCCTCACCTTGCTTGATCAACTCTAAGCCTCTAAGTTTGACAGGTAGATCGGTGTTATAGGAGTATTGGTGTAATAATTCCTTACAAAAATCAATCCAATTGGTGACCTTACGTGGGTCGACCGCGTTATACCACTTCATTACGTCGGTATCGAAAGTCCTTATGAAGATGATGTGGTAAGTGTCTTCCGGTATGTTCTTAAGAGTAATTACTCATAAGAAGTTGCGAACGTAGTGATGGGGATTCTCGGAACTTGATATCGGGCATGGTGAACTTAGGGGATAGTTCCCTTTTAGGGATTGAAGTGAGTCCCTTGTGGTAAGAGTAATGGTTATTGAACATGGATGACTCCCTTAACATTTATTCTATCTGATTTATACATGGATCAAGCTGAGGCTTGGATTCATGCTTGGGGCTGGTTGGAGGAAATGGACTACGTGGAAGTGGAGGACCTCCTCCTATTCTTAATCGTTCTTCTTCCTCGGCTCATTTACTATCCTAAATGGCTTTTAGGATAGCCTTAAGATCGTCCGCTATGGATGCCATTTTCTTATCCCGGGCATCAATGTTGGCTTCCATTTTGGTTTAGTTTTCACTGAGCAAAGCAAGAATAGGAGATTATTCTGGTGTTCCTTCCATTAGAGGAGAATTCTTTTTAGGTACTGTCCTATGACAAAAATAGACCGAATCGGTGTGGTATGCACTCGAATTATGTTGCATCGGCGTAAAGCTGCGTGGCTGAATGTGGTGCAAAGCGGGGAGAAGATATGTCGAACTCCTTGTTGAGGCTTTTTAACCTTTTGGAGCTTAGATTTCGACAATACTCAATTGCGGTTAACTTCCCTATTCTGCAGCCAAAGGATGATACATAGGACCATGTGAAAGAATATCGCTTTTGGGAGGAAGGGGCTTAAACGGGAGACCTAAATGGACTAAGAATGCTCTTTGTTTGGATCCACATAAGGAATACAAAACAAATGAAGTGTTTGCAATGATGCTTATGGATTAAGTTGGGATGTTTTTATAATTTAGCTAATGCCTAGTTAGATAATTGGAATGCATCGATGATTGTTCCTAACCGATGATGAATTTGTTTTGGCTAAATTTAAAATTAAAAAAATAGACTTACCTAATTTTGAGATGTATTTTGTTTTGGCTAAATGAGAAATGAAAATGCACTCACCTACTTGAGATGAATTTTGGCTAAATGCAAATGAAAATCCAGAATGGACTCACCTAATTTGAGATTGAAGGTTTGCTCCTGGAGAGTATAAGCACCCTAGAGAGGGGTGAATAGGGTGATGAGGAAATTTGAACAAACTTAGAATCTTTTTGCTTGGAAGAAGATAAACAACCGATTCCGAGTCTAGATTGGACTCGGAATTATGTGGAAACCCTCCTGGACCATAAAACAACGGACGAGTGCTAATCCAAGCACAAAGTCAAATCCATTATTTCGAATCCTCAAAATACAGTGGATCTGCCTCAACCAGAATTGCTCTCTTAGACAATTCCTTACAATGTTTTCCTCGACACAAAATTTCCCTTATCCGATCTAGTACTTATTAACTGAGATAATCTTTACGAGTTAGGGACAAGCTGAGCTAAGTTAACCTTTATAGCTCAGTCAAGGGACCTTACTCATAAAGTAAGAAGAGTATGTAACTTATTACAAGACTTTACAACTCAGAAAATATTAATTACACGCTGGGAGTTGTAAATTGAAGATTGAATATTAAAACAATGACTTTTGCTTAAGTAATGTGTTTTAGCAATAATTCCAGCAATCTTCATGTCTTGTGAAGTGGCTTCTATTTATAAATGAGCAGGTAGAGTGACTGTTGTGTCTTGGTTACGAACGAAGTATTTATCGATCGTTGTAACGGCTCTTCCGAGTCACTCGAAAAAGATCCGTTGGGATGTGAACGTTGTGCAATGGTCGTCGGCTCCGAAAGGAACTCCAGTCAACTGGTGATGTCCGAAAAGCAAGGTGGAAACCACCGTTGAGCTTAGCATTGGAGTTTTCCAGTTTGGAAACAAACAACCACGACACGGTGTCCGAGCCTTGTTCAAAAGTAGATAAAGCTTGTCTGCTGGTGATTGACGACTAGAAGCCGGCTACTTTTTCATTTCAAAAATGAGATAACCTCATTTGAATAACCTACAAAAGTAAACCACTTTTATTCTCAAAGTATAAAATACTTTGGTCCAAAATTAGGCACAAATAATAATTTAACTAAGACAATTAAGTGCATAATTATCTTAGGCCTAGAAGAGTGGAATTTTACGAGTCTAATATTCAATATACTCAAATTCCATCGAGTCAATCCTAAGAAAGGTCAAGTTAGAAAGAGTAGAATCATCAAAGTATAAAGACTTGATTTAGACAAATATTTCTTAAATAAATAAACCGCTTACAAAGAGAAATTAACACGGTAATTCACTTTGCGTTGAAATATGCGATTCGAAATTAGAATAGAAGTGTTAGAGAAATTATTTGAACATGCGATATATCCGAGTGATGTCCGAGTGAGTCGAAACATCAATGTAGAAGATATACAAGAATGTGTTTTCTGAGTCGATCAAAAACAAATGAAAACTTATACGGGAGTTTCTATTACACTCGGAATGACTTGAAATCAAAACTTAGGAGAGATCAGGTTTATACTCGAGTCTTCATGTAGTACTTAGAATGTCTTAGAGTTTGAATTTGAGTCTTCAATCTCCCCTTTTTATGAAAAGCATTCCACACTCGGATAGAAACTTGTTAGTGTAAAACATGAGTTTTCATTCTCACTAAGTAGAACATATCGAGTAAGAAGTAATGCATGAAAAATATTTCATACGAAGAAAATGCATTGCCAAAACTATCATTACTCATAGCATATATGTGGATAACACGTAAGTGCAAAGAATTGAACAAATTAGATCGGAGCGAGAAAAAAATGATTTGAGAGATCGAACTTAGAAAGAATTAACTCAAAAAAATAAGAAAATTCATTCCTTCATGAAAAAAAAGAGGGTGAGCTCCCCTAAACATAACAACATCAATTTTCTATATTTCTCCCCTTGCATTTCATCAAAAACAGGGAAGAAAAATATGAACAAGGTACACTTGATGTTGGATAAAAACAGAAAAGAAAACTAAGACGGGGGCTGGTGGTGATGAGGTAGAGGAGCGAGCGGTGCACCGCGCTGGTAAGCTTGAGACGACGTTGATGATCATGGCGGCGACAGCATAGGGATGTCGGGTAGTGGCTGCATTGCGGTTATCCGACCCGAGAACCATATCATCCTCCGGCTCATCCTCCTCGAAGATAGCGGAGGGATGTGCTTCGACTTGACCACTGTGGGCTGACCAACGTCCACGGTGTCTTCTGTCCCACTCGGACTATCATCCGAGCCGATCAGTCTGGTTCGGGGACTATAGCACCTTGTCCCTTAGTCCGAGCTGTTTCCTCTTCCTCTTTCTCTCTTCCTCGAGCTGAGTCGCTTTAGTTGTAGCTTTTTCTTCTTTAGCCGAGGGGACTTGGCTGGGCTGGAGGACTCCTCGAAGTATCCGACCTTTCCGGGTCCTATGCGGCCTTAGATCTGCGTCCTTGGAGGACCTAGAGTTGCTCATTCTCGCTCCTTGATGAGTCCCTTCATCTCGATGAGCGAGATCCTGTTGCTCTGGATCTGTGGTCGAGTTGTCTTCCGGTTGATCACCGGACTCTAAAGGACAGTTTTGAGAGAGTGGAGAGTGCCACTGAAGTTCTTCGTACACGGAGGAGAGTTTGTCTACCAAAGCGTGGACAAAGCAGCGATTCTTTGTAGAAGGTGGCTCGAAGTGGATGGACCACCTGGTGGAGGAGGGAGTGATTGGGCGGTCCGAGTCCGAGTGGGAGGAGGTGAAGGGGCTTTAATTCGGACCGTGAACCCGGACACCGGGCTTGATTTCCGATATCCAGTAACCCGAAGCTCCTTCCCGCCTACCACTATGGTAGCCTCGGACACTCGCATTTCGGTCCGAGGGGAGGGAACCTTAAACTATTTGAAGACAACAGTTAGAAGAGGTCCGAAGGGAAAGGGAGAAGAATTTTTGGATTGAGCTGGCATAGAAGCCATTTGCTCAAGGATTACTAGGAAGAGGTCTACATCGTAGCCCTCTAGAACATCAAAAAGAGCTTTGAGAATTTTGGAATTGGGATTCTCTTTGCTCGAGTGATGAGAAAAGAAGCTTCTCATCAAGAGAAAACAAAGTAATCTGGCCTCGGTCCTCATTTGAGTCACAAAGAAGTTTTTGCGTGACTCGGGGACCTCCTTAGTATATTTCTCGAATAACTCATCTGCAATCTCATTAAAGGGGATGGGATTGCGGTTCGAAAGAGAGAAGAGACTTTGAAAAGTCCGTGTAAGAGAGATAGAGAGGTTGATACGTACAACCTTGTCTTGAACTCGTGCGGTAATGACTCCCTCGAGTAAGACATGTTTGAGTAGAACTCGACAACGAGTTCAGGATAGATAAACTCACTGAAGCACATAAAATTGTAGACTCCAATGGTTTTGATGTGTTGCAACCACGAAAACGATGTGGTTGGGAAAATTTTGTCATCCAACGTTAGGTGTTAGGTGACGAAAACTTTAGAGGGGTTAGAGGTACCCTCTTGAGGTGGTTTGGTGCGGGGTTTCTTGGTTGCAGACCCTAGAAAATCATAGGCTGAACCTCTTTTAGGCATGGTTGATGATTTTCGAAAGAGAGCAAAAGAGTGAACTCGAGAGAGAGAGAGAGAGAGAATGAGAGCACCGAGAATTCGAAAGTGAGAACGAGTATGCTTAGAGAGTAAGTAAGCGAGAGTAAAGTATCCAAATGAAGGTAAAGAGCTGTTATTTGTAGTGAAAAGGAATGTCCTTCAACTCTCGGTCGACTTGAACCTCCAATAGTCGCCTCGGACAGGTGTGACCTTTCTAATCTCCAACGGTTAGAATTCAAGCGACTTTCTTCCAACGACTAGTTCTCTTATCGATGCAGATGGCAAAGAGAGAGAGAAGAAAGATTTTAAAAAGAAATTTATGAAATTCTCCATTTATCTAGAGATTATTTCGGAAAATTGATGTCCATTTTGCTCAAAAGCCGAGTCCGACTCGGTATGGTTTCGAGTGACTCAAAACACTCGGAGACAAAATAACTCCTAGCTTAGTTTCACCCGGTCAATTGAACCAATTGTTATTAACACAAAAAAAAACACATATAACACATAATCATGCAAGACAATTTCACTTAGAAAATCACATAATCATGCATTAATCATTCCAAGCTCATTCTTAATAAAGCAAAACTGATCCTCACTAAGTGGCTTACTGAAAATATTAGTTAACTGAAATTTCTTAGGAATAAATTCAAGTTCAATATCACCTTTCTCAGAATGATCTCTCGAGAAAATGATACCGACCTCAATATGCTTTGTCTTTGAGTGCTTGAACTAGATTCTTACTGATGATGATTGCACTCGATTGTCACACTTGATTGGGATAGATTTGAATGAAAGTCCAAGATCCTTCAAGTGTTTCTTGATCCATAGAATCTGAGCATAGCATGTTCCAGCTGCAATATACTCAGCTTCAACGGTTGATAGAGCAGATGAGTTACTGCTTCTTTGAGTGCTAAGATATGAGGGATTGACCCAGAAATTGGCACGATCCTGATGTACTCTTTCAATCAACCTTGTAACTAGCATAGTCAGCATCCGAGTATCCGAGTGAAGGTTAGTTCTAAGTCTCTTGAAAACCATAAACCAAGATGAAGACTCGGACTTTACATCTCACCTTTCTAAGTTCTATCAAGGGAATCGGGTATAAGACTTTCTCCCTTATAAAGTTTTGATTCCAAGTCATTCCCTGTGTCTTAGAAACTTTTCTGAGTGATATGGTATTTTCTCCAAGTGTTATAGAAATTATCTCGTGCATTTATACATGACTCGTATGACTCGGAAAGCATATCCGCACTTACCATGTTTCACTCGGTTACGGGTCACTCAACACTCGGAAATATCGCATGATTCAAACACTATCTTTTCTGCCCTCTAACTTTGGTATTTGAGTTTGAATTCATGCTCGGTCTAGATCAAGTTTATTTCCTCCGATATTCTTTAGTTAACTTGATTCTCTTTTAAACCGACTCGAGATGGAATTTTGAGTATCATGAATATTAGACTCGAGAAAATTCCATTCCTTTTCCGACCCAGTCAATTAGTCACTTAATTATCTTAATCATATTATTATCCGTGTCTAATCTTGGACCAAAGTATTTTATACTTTGAGAACAAAATTGATTTACTTTTGTAGGTGATTCAAACTAGGCTATCCTATATTTGAAATACAAAAGTAACCTAGCTTCAAAACGTCAAATCACCAGCGAGACAAGGCTTTTCCACCTCCGACCTAGCCTCGGACACCGTGTCGAGGTTTGTCTGTTTCCGAAATGGAAATCTACAACACTAAGCTCAACGGTGGTTTCCAACTTACTTTTGAAGACACCGCCGGTGGTTTTAGGCACTTCCAAGGGAGTCAAGAGCCGTTGTCTAAAGCTCATATTTCAACGGATATTTTCCGAGTGACTCGGAAAATCCTTCACAATGGTCATAAAGGAACTTCCAGTCGGAAGATGGACACAGCGGCTAAGATGCTTGGTCATCTATAAATAGAAGCCAACTCTCAAGACTTGAAGATTGTCGAATTTATTGTTAATACACATACTTGATCAAAAGCCATTGTATTCATTCTCAATCTTCTACTTACAACTCCAATTCTGTAATTCATTATGTTACGAGTTGTAAGATCTTATACTCGATTACAAACACTATCTTTCTTACTCTCTAAGTAAGGTCCTTTGACTGAGCTGTAAGGGTTAACTCAGCTCGGTTGTCCCTAGTTGTAAGGGTTATCTTAGCTAGGAAGTACTAGATCGGATAAGGGAATTTCGAGTCTAGGAAAACTTATAAGGAGTTGTCTAAGGGAGCAACTCGGGGTTGAGTCGATCTACTGTATTTTGTGAACTCAAAATAGTAGATTTGACTTCGTGCTTGGATTAGCACGGTGCGTGGTTTTCTGCCCCAGGAGGGTTTCCACATACTTTCCGAGTACATTCTAGACTCGGACAGTTTCGAATCTTGTTTAATCTATTTCTTCAATCATCTCTGAATTCCGAGTTAGCTCATTTTCTGAGTTCATCTTTGACTCTCACTCTCCTTAGAGTCATATCTATTTCAAATTTCAAGCAAATTTCATCATCACCCTATTCACCCCCTAGGGTGACTTAGCCTCTCCCTGAGCAAACCTTCACAACATTCCGAGTCCATATAAGATATCTCGAAAATTCTCTTCACCATAGTGAGATGTGATTCTTTTGGATTAGCTTAGAATCTTACACACGGACATACACTAAACATGATGTCCGGCCTACTTGGATGTGAGATATAGCAGAGATCCAATCATACCTCTATAGAGTGTCCGATCTACTTGCTTTACCTTTTTCATCCGAGTCCGGTTTCATGCTGCTTACTCATAGGTGTGGCTGGATGTTTCACATCTTGAAGCTTGTACTTTTTCAACAACTCTTTGGTATAAGATTGATGAACATAGATGTTATCTTTCTCTTGCTTGATTTGTAGACCAAGATAGAAATTGAGCTCTCCTATCATGCTCATTTGGAATTTCTGTCTCATTAACTCGGAAAAATCTCAACAGAGATTTTCATTAGTAACTTCAAAGATAATATCATCAACATAAATCCGAGCAATAAGGAAATCTTTCCGCTTGGTTTTTATGAAAAGAGTTTTGTCAATATGACCTCTTTTGAAATCATTCTCAACCAGGAAGTTGCTCGAGTCTTTCATACCAAGCTCCGGGAGCTTGTTTAAGACAATATTAGAGCTTTTTGCAATTTGAAAACATAATTTGGAAATTCCGAGTTTTCAAATCCAGGGGTTGCTCAACATAGACTTCCTCTTGAATGAAACCATTCAGAAAAGCACATTGACATCCATTTGATACAATTTAACATTCATGCTTGATGCAAATGCCAATAGGATTCTAATTGCTTCAATCCTAGCAACCGGTGCAAAGGTTTCCCCACAATCAATCCCTTCTTCTTGATTGTAACCTTGAGCCACAAGTCTAGCCTTATTTACGACGACCAACCCATCCTCATCCAATTTGCTTTTGAAAACCCATTTGGTTCCTATAATCGGGTGGTCAAAAGGTCGTTTAGTCAAAGTGCGGACTTGGTTTCTCTCAAATTGATTAAGCTCTTCTTGCACGACCTCTACCCATTCAGGTTCATTAAGGGCCTCTAGTGCATTTTTGGGTTCTGTTAATGATATGAATACAGTGATTGCACATAGATTTTGCAAAGAAGAACGAGTTCTTACCCCACTGTTGATGTCGGACAAAATGTTCTCGACTAGGTGGCTCAAAGCATATTTGAATACTCTACCTGTTCTCTATGAAGGTTTGCTCGGGGAGAGTCCGAGTCACCCTAGAGGGGGTGAATAGGGTGATAGAAGTTTTTCATGGAAACGTTAGCTCTTTTGTTAACGAAGAGACAGAGACGGGTTACGAGTCAAACGACGAGGTCGGAAAAGCTTGGACTCGAAATGTTGTCACGAATAAATAAGCAAGTCAAGCGGGAGTAATATGACTGTCCGAGTCTAGAATGAACTAAGAAAGATAACACTTAGAAATTACGTGGAAACCTTCCTAGGGCAAAAACCACGGACCGTGCTAGTCTAAGCACGAAGTCAAATCCACTATTTTGAGTCCACAAAACACCGTGAACCGATCGAACCCAAGTTGCTCCCTTAGACAACTCTATACAAGTTTTCCTAGACTCGAAATTCCCTTATCCGATCTAGTACTTCCTAGCTGAGATAACCCTTATAGTTAGGGATAACTAAGCTGAGTTAACCCTTACAGCTTAGTCAAGGGACCTTACAGAGAAAGTAAGAAAGAGTTTGTAACTAAGTACAAGACCTTACAACTCGGAAAGTAATAAATTACAGAGTAGGAGTTGTAAGTAGAAGATTGAGAATGTATACAAAGACTTTGAGCAAGTATGTGTATTAACAATATGTTCGGCAATCTTCAAGTCTTGTGAGGTGGCTTCTATTTATAGATAACCGGGCAGAGTAGCTGTTATCTTCATCTGCTGACCGAGAGTCCTTTGTGACCGTTGACATAAGCTTTCGAGTCACTCGGAAAGTATCCGTTGTAATGTGAACGTTGGACAACGGTTTAACTCTCTTGGAAGTCCCAAAACCACCTGGTGGTGTCATGAAAGATAAGGTGGAAACCACCGTTAAGCTTAGCATTCCGAGTTTTCCAGATTTGGAAACAGACAGCTCGACACAATCTTACGGGACTGGAGCAGAGAAGGTGAAAAGCCATGTCTGCTGGTGATTTGACGTTCAAGTCGGTTACTTTTGTGGTTTGAAAAAGGTATATCCTCGTTTGAATAACCTACAAAAGTAAATCAATTTTGGTTCTCAAAGTATAAAATACTTTGATCCACGGTTAGACACGAGATAATAAAATAATTATGATAATTAAACAACTAATTATCCGAGTCGGAAACGAAATGGAATTTTCGAGTCTAATATCCATACAGACTCAAAATTCCATCCGACTAAGTCTAAGCGAAGAATCAAGTTATATAAAGAATATCGAGTGAAGTAAATTGATATAGACTAAGCATGAAACAGACTAGAGATACCGACTATAACAACATGAAACTTATAACCGGAAGTCGGATCCGAGTGAGGAAAGATGAAATACTAGTCTATTCAATATACGATAAATTTGAGTGATAAGGGACTCGGAACCGAGCGAGATACGCATATCGGTTTTCGAGTCACTCAAAGATAAGCAAGAAATACACGAAGTAAAAGCTGTATCACTTAGATAGGATACCGTATCACTCAGAAAAGTTTCTAGCAAACAGAGAATGCCTTGGAATCAAAACTCTATAAGTACGAGATTGTTATACCTGATTCCTTTTATACAACTCGGAAAAGTGTTGAGCGAGTGTCCGAGTCTTCAATCTCCCCTTTTTGATGAAAGGCATTCCATACTTAGACAGAAACTTTGTTACTGAAAGAGATCTAATTTTGAATAGCTACGCACGAAGAGAGCTGATTAAAACAAACTTAATGTATCGGAGCATAAAGTAAAGTATGTTTAACAATGAAATAATGTTAACTCGGAAAGATTGTACACACAGAAAACATAGATGAGAAAGCATTAATTCATTGATCATAAAAAGGTTACAAAGATTAAGAGGGAAAGCTCCCCTAAACTAGACAACAAGTTTTTCTATTTCTCCCCCTTACCTTTCAGCAAAAACAACAAAAAGAAGGGAAGAAAAGAACAGTTAGTACAACTTAGATGTCTAGACAAAAGAAAAAAAAAGAAATCTCTCGAAAGAAGAAGAATCGCGCAGGTCGAGGAATTGTGACTCAGTGCATGGCGCCTACAAGGGAGAGGCAGATTTTTGAGTGGAAGCGGAGGGGTTGGAGGTACGCCGGCGCTGGTAAGATCTTGACGATGTGCTTGAGCGCGGCGGAGAGAGAACCAGTATGATCGTCGGGGGCTCGGCTCCGAGTGGTCGACCCAGAATGAGTGGATTGAGGGGTTCTTCCCTTTGAACCTCGGTAGCTGGAGGGGCTACTCAGGCTGACCCGCTGGTGCCGCCGGGTTTTCTTCAAGATGGGTCTAATGAGGCATCTATTAAGTGTGTAGTTTGTCTGTGTTAACTACCTCATCCCAAAAATAGTAAGTTAGATAATTTTCAATCATTATTGTCCTTCCTATTTCTTCGAGAGTTCGGTTCTTTCTCTCCAGTACCCCATTCTGTTGAGGAGTTTTGGGTGCTGAGAAATTGTGAGAGATACCGTTCTTATCACGTAACTCAGTAAATTCCGAGTAGTCGAACTCCCATCCATGGTCGGTTTAAATTCTTCTAAGCCGAGTCCGAGACTCTACTTGAATTTTCCTGCAGAGCTTGATGCACTCTTTCAAAGCTTCATTTTTGTTCTTGAGAAAACAAACCCAAGTAAATCGTGAGTAGTCATCAACAATTACAAGTACATATGATTTACCTCCGAGACTCTTCACAGAGATTTCACCACATAAATCCATATGTAACAATTCAAGCACTTTGGATGTGGAAACAGTTTTAAGAGGTTTGAAGGATGATCCGACTTATTTCCCTTTTGTACATGCTTCACGATTTTATCTTTCTTAAATGCATAGTTAGGTAAACCCTAACTAAACCATGAGATGCAAGCTTTTTGATAGTGTGCATGCTAACATGACCTAATCTACGATGCCATGTCCAAGAATCATCATGCAATGATGCTTTTAAACAAGATAAATTTTGATTTGGATTAGAAAGAGGAATAGTACAGGTATTACCCGACCTCTTACCCGAGAGCTTAGCCTCTTTGGTGGTTGTATCAAAAATATAGTAGTTGGTCTAAGTAAATCTTACCTCTTCACCTTTGTCACACAACCGAGAGATCTTGAGAAGATTTTACTTTAGTCCCTTAACAAGATAGACTCGGCTGATCGGGTTGCCTCCTTTCCCAATCTAGCCAATTCCAAATATCTTACCCTTACTGTCATCTCCAAAAGCGACTTTTCCTCCTTTAAAATATTTTAACTTAGAAAAGAGTCTTGAATCTCCTGAAATGTGGCGAGAGCATCCACTTTCTAAGTACCAATGACCTTTCGTCCTTTTCCGAGTTACTTGCAAGTCATAAACACTCTAACCCTTCTCACTTCCTTGAATGAACCCAAGTAACTCCCTTTACTATTGTCCTTTTTGAGGAAGAAGACTTTGGGAACCCAGATTTGATTGACTTTAGGCTTGGTCCGATTCTCGAGTCTTCTTTCTATAAAGCCGAGTCCGTGTCTCTTTCTTTTGAAAATCTTTTCTTTTATAAACAGGTTGAGAAGGTTTTCTCCTCGTAAACTGGTCCGGGCTGAATCCTCCTTTCATTCTTATGAATAGGACCATGGTCGACCTTCCGGAACTTCACGATTCCGGAATCCTTTTGAAATGATTTGAGTAGGAATTAGATTCCTTCTCTTCGTTAAAACCAATTCCTTCTTGCTCGAATGAGACACACTGAGAGCCTAAAAGCACGTTAAGGTTTTTATGACCTCAAGTAAATTTCAAAACAAGTTCTTAAGACTCATTGAGCTTTCTTTTCGGATGCTCATTTTCTCTTTTGAGTGACTTAGACTCGGTCTCATTATCTTGAGTACTAGTCTTGAGTTCTCTTAGAGTTAGTCTCGGATTTTCTAATTTATTTTTCAAACAATTGCTCTCGAAGTAAGAGACTCAATTTGTTCTTTGAATTGAGAAGAATTAGAATTAGACTTTTCTTCCAAAGTATAAATATATTTAGCCAAATTAACTTTTGAGAACTTGAGAAAGTATTCAATTACCTCTTGAGGACTTGTCTCCTCGGTGTCTAAGTTGTCAGAATCGACTTAGATTCGACTTTTAAGTCTATTAGTGCCATCGGACACTTTGAGTCATCGGAATCATCATCTTCTTCAAATGAGTCTTCATTGCTCCATATGGTTATCATAGCCTTCTTCTTCTTTCTGTCCTTCTTTCTCTTTGGACAGTCTTTGACTATGTGATCTTTCCCGCCACATTCAAAATAGTCGAGTTCTTAGTTAAAGATAACTTTGAAGGGGAAGAATATTTACCTTTTCAATCCTTCTTATCTTTCTTGTAGAACTCTTCATGTGGCCTCTTGTCCCATTTCTTATGCTTCATCATTCTTTTGAAGCCTCGTGCAATGAGTGCCATTAGATCCTATTTTGAGTATGAAGAACTCGGACTTTCTCCTCTACTTTCGAGGCCTTCAACGTAATGTTCTTTTTGGTGCCGACCTTGGCATCCTCTTCTTCCAAGTGAATTTCATGGGTAAGCAACTTCCCAATCGGTTTGTATGGCTTTAGGTAAGAGAGGTTCTGAGCTTCCTTAATGGTTGTCACCTTGGGACCCAATCTTCTCTTTGGTAGGCTTCTTAGAATTTTTCTGCATATTTCTTCATGAGAAATCTTTCTACTCAAAGATTTGAGATTGTTTGTAATCTCGATGAAGCGTATAAATATCCGAGTGATGTTTTCTTCGGCTCCATCTTGAATAGCTCATATTTGTGAAGATACTAGCTTATCTTCGCTTGTTTCGCTTGGCTTGTACCTTCATATGTGTTGACAAGATTGTCCCACACATCTTTAGGTCGTGTCGCAGTCGACACTCTATTGTACTCTTCCGAGCTAATAGCACACTTTAGGATGTTCATTACTTTAAAGTTCTTTCTAAACTTCTCCGACTTCTCATTGGTGTACTCGAACTTTTCTTTAATCACGGATCTTGTACTTCCATCTTCATTGGAATGTAGTTGCCTTCTTTGATGATGTTCCGGACATCTTCATCGTTGTCCAACGAAAGCACTCCATTAGTTTCTTCCAGAGTGCACGAAGTTTGATCCTTTGAACTTTGGTGGTCCGGTGGATGACCTTCCTTCATCAAACTCTCCAATGTTCTCAGCCATCCGATCTTGCACCTTTGGATTGTTAGGTCCTTCTTAAAAGGCTATGCTCCGATACCAATTGAAGGTTTGCTCTTCGAGAGTCTAAGTCACCCTAGAGGGGGTGAATATGGTGTTAAGGAAATTTGAACAAACTTAGAATCTTTTTACTTAGAAGAAGATAAACAACCGATTCCGAGTCTAATTGGACTGAGAAAAGTATACACTCAAAATTACGTGGAAACCCTCCTGGGGTAGAAAATCACGGACAATGCTAATCCAAGCACCAAGTCCAATCCACTATGTTGAATCCTCAAAATACAACGAATCGACTCAACCAAAATTGCTCCCTTGGACAATTCCTTACAATGTTTTCCTAGACTCAAAAGTTCCCTTATCCGATCTATTACTTCCTAATTGAGATAACCTTTACGAGTTGCGGACAACCGAGCTGAGTTAACCTTTAAAGCTCAGTCAAGGGACCTTACTCATAAACTAAGAAGAGTATGTAACTTATTACAAGACTTTACAACTCAGAAAATATTAATTACAAGTCTGGGGTTGTAAATTAAAGATTGAATATGAAAACAATGACTTTTGCTTAATTAATGTGCTTCGACAGTAATTCCAAGCAATCTTCATGTCTTGTGAAGTGGCTTCTATTTATAGATGACTAGGCAGAGTGACTCGTTGTGTCTTGGTTCTTAAGATAAGTCTTTACTCGACCGTTATAACAACTCTTCGAGTCACTCGAAATGATCCGTTGGGATGTGAACGTTGTACAACGGCTCTTGGCTCCTAAAGGTACTCCACTCAACCGGTGATGTCTCGAAAAGCAAGGTGGAAACCACCATTGAGCTTAGCGTTGGAGTTTTCCAGTTTGGAAACAGAACAACCCTTACACGGTGTCTGTGCCCTGTTTAGAAGTAGATAAAGCTTGTCCGCTTGTGATTGACCGCTAGAAGCTGGCTACTTTTCCATTTCCAAAATGAGATAACCTCATTTGAATAATCTATAAAAGTATACCACTTTGGTTCTCAAAGTATAAAATACTTTGGTCCAAAATTAGGCAAAGATGTTAATTTAATTAAGACACTTAAGTGCATAATTATCTTAGGCCTAGAAGAGTGGAATTTTGTGAGTCTCATATTCAATATACTCAAATTCCATCGAGTCAATCCTAAGAAAGATCAAGTTAGAAAGAGAGAATCATCGGAGCATAAAGACTTGATCTCGGACACATAATTCTTAAACAAGCAAACTGATTTAGAAAGAGGAATTAACACTGTACTTCACTTTCCGTTGAAATATGCGATCGATGTATGGGTGAGTGTTAAAGAAATTATTTGAACATGCGATATATCCGAGTGATGTCCGGGTGAGTCGAAACATCAATGTAGTAGATATATAAGAATGTGTTTTCCGAGTCAATCAAAAACAAATGAAAACTTATACAGGAGTTTCTATTACACTCGGAATGACTTGAAATCAAAACTTAGGAGAGATGAAGTGTATACCTAAGTTTTCATATAGTACTCGAGTGTCTTAGAGTTATAATCTAAGTCTTCGAGAGATGAGTTTTATTTTTGGCTAAATGAAAAATAAAAATGCATAATGCACTCACCTAATTTGAGATGAGCTTTATTTTTCGCTAAACGAAAGATGAAAATGCGAGAATGGACATGCGAGAAAAAAAGGTGTAAAGACTGATCGACTAAAGAGATAGAGGAGTTCTTGGTAGAACTCTTCTAGACTGACCGGCGATAACTACCTAGACCGCTTAAAGAAAGGATTTTAGAATGACTCGAAATGCAATTAATGGACCAACCTAAAAGGGAAAGATAATTTGACTTGTGGCTAAAATGCACATAATGGACCGACCCAAATTTTTATGGTATTTTATTTGCACCCATGCAAGGCAAATCAGCACTCCTCACTTATCCCTAAAGGCTCACAAGTAGATCATTATCTAAAAACAATCACACTCATCCAAGCATACAAATGAAGAGGCAAGGTGTCTCCTAAAGACCAAGGGTATATGGTCAAAAGAGGCATAAAATTAGGTAGGATACATGGTGTCTCATAATCCGAGGATTTAGTCCTCCATGGGGTGTATGGTAGGAAAAAATGAATTGAATCCGCGGTACCTCTCGGTAAGCCAAGAGCACATGCTATGAGGGAACAGTACCACCTCCGTTGGCAATCAAGCCTAATTGGGCCCACCGGGATACGAGTGGGAGCCTCTTTTCAAAAATGTTTTTCGAGGGTAAGCCAAATAGTCTACCAACAAAAATAAACTACGGTAAAGGTTGCTCAAATGCGGGATGCCTAATGCAAATACATTATTAAAACTCACTACTCAAATTTTCAAGTTTCACCCTCTTAATAAGTAATTTATACCTAGTGGAGTCGCCACTATAGGAGCCACGATCGCACCCCCACGAGAACGGGCCCAAGCTTCCCCACGAATTTGCGGGCTTAAATTTTTCTTTTTGATTTTGGAAAGTGGGGATGAACCTCTTAGTTAGATTTCTGAATTTTATTAAATTAAGTTCAAATGAATTAAATCAAATTGAGTAGCAATTCTATTAATTATTTTATTTTAAAAATTATTTTCAGAAATCCCAGTATATTATTTCTTAACCGAAAAATAAACAAAATTAGGACTTTTAGTTTTTGCCATGAGGCTTCGGGGCCAAACCGGTGTGAAAACATAGGTTTGGACCCGAGCCTCACTTGCTGACCATTTAGTGCAAGCGTAGCTCTGCACTCGGAGGCCGGCGATGCCGACCAAGGGCCATGGCCGAGGTGATCAACCTCGGCCTCTTGCCTAGCCGACAGATCCAGAATTCCTTTTTTTTATTGTTCGATCAGAAAAAGCCGAGAAGCAATATAGAAGAAATAAAAAAAAGAGTTGCCAGTCAGCTTTTAGGAATGAAAAACTAACAAAATAAAATAAATTAATGCTCTTCCAATCTTAGTATGGGAAAATTAAGTTCAAAGAGGCTAAAAAAAGTGACTCCATCGGTCTAGAATCAACAATCGGATTCGTGGGCAAGGGTACGAAATGTAGGGATAAGCCCTTCCGTTCCTCCCGTCAAACAACGGCCCTTACTAGTTTGAATAGTAAATCTAAATAACATATTAAAGAAAAGCAAACAACATACGACACAAAATTTAAAGCAACCAAAACATAATAATGAAAACGGTAAAGGTAGATGTGGAAAGCGATAATGAAAGTAAAAGTGAAAAGAAAGGGACAAGGGGAAAGAAAAGAAAACAAAAACTAAAAGGATTACATTGGGCGAGGAGGAACTAAACACGATACAACTCTTTGTCCACAATACGGAAAGTAATAAAACATAAAAAAAAATTGTTATAAGGTCGAATTGGTGCCCTCGGGTTATCCCACCCGTTGATCTAGATCTCAAATCCGGACTCGATGATGCGAGGGTGGTGAATCGGGAAGGGCTTTTTGTAATTTTTTGTGGAGATGAGTAGGTAGAAAGATATGTGGAGAGTTGGAAAGATCAGATGAAAGGAGACCAAGAGATCGGAATAACTAAGTATTCAATAGTTTTTAGTCACTATTCGGCAACGTAGTGTTTAGGGGAAAGTTGTATCGGAATAACTAAGCCGTTGTGAAAATGAGATGCTCAGCTCTCTATTTATAGGGAGAGGCTAGGTCCAAAAATGACCTAGGGCTTCAATTCAACCAATCGTCCAAAGCTAGCCCTAAACCAGGTTGCGGAATTATAAAAAATTGGGATAAAAAATAAGAAGATTGAACCCGATAGAATCGGATCCCGCTGTAGGGGCACCGGCCATACAACGCCGTTTTGGGGTCTTGCGCTCTTTCCGTGATGCAACAGGATTCTCATGGAAGACGCGGCGTTTCAAGGCGAAACAAACCAGGTGGGGGCCCCAGCTATGACGTCGTTTTGAGGGAGGAAACTTAGTGTCTCAAGCGGACTACCTTGGTGCAAAATGCGGCGTTTTGATGCTTATGATCAAGAAATGTAATGCCTAGCGTTGTCTTGATGCGTTCAACTCCGTCTTTGGGTTGGCCAAAGTGAAACGCGGTGTTTCAAGCGTAGAATCTCCCTCTACATGGCACTAGACTTCCTTGACTCTAGACGTTTGACCCGGGTTTGGATCGTCCGAAAGAAAAGGGATTTTTGCACTAACCCAAGGCCAAAAGGCTATTTATTTTATGGTATGGGATCTCTGTGGTTTACTGGCTTCCACTGCACCAATCAAATACTCGTCCATGATCCAAATTCTCAAACAAGACTTGGGAATTCATCATCAAGCCAACAATATAAAATACGTAAATAAAAGAGATAAGGGACGACACATTTTAGGTGTCTACACTAATAAAAGGGAAATAAACAAGGATACTACTTGAAAAATAAAATGTTCTAAAGAGGCAAAACTAAAAATTTTTTCCTAAATTATTCCTAATTTAAGCTCTAGTCAATCTTCACTTTCTTTCCTTTTGGATCTCTAGACTCAGCTACATCTTCCCGGGTTCACTTGTTCACTTCTTGGATTCTCGCGAGCCTTTTTTTCTTCGACTTCTTTAGCCTCACCTTCCTTCCTACGGGCTCATTCTTCTATCTATGGGTTCATTTCCCGAATCGGAAGCGGTGTTGCAATAGGGACAGCTCCTCTTGGGTCCTATTCTTGAATCCTTAGTGCCTTGCATCGTTTGGGGTCAACCTCTTTTATCCATTCTAGATAAAATTCAGAAACTACGATAGCTTACTTATCTCGCAGGTTTCAAGCAACTTTGGTAAATTCATCTAATAATCAAGCCATGTCGAAACTCATCTCGAGCTGCCAAAACCTACAAACAGTTAAAAAGTAGCAAGCGAGACACTATCTAAGCAAGGGATCACCTGGACTCATCCTATTTGCTGCATTACATGGTCGGGAAATAGTACGTATCGGTTTTTAAACCCAACAAACATATAAAAGGTTGTTGCTCGGTATGTGTCCTGAATTAGGACACTTTCCAATGTTCGATATACCATTTGATGGGATTCCCAACTCTAAACCAAGCCTTCTACCAAGACGCTCGTATAGTCGGTCAAAACACTCGATCGTTATCATTGGCGGAATTGCGTAGCTAGGTACAGGTCCATGCTTACCAATGCCTGCACCAATTGAAGGTGTTCCACTAACCAAATCCGAACACAACGAGATAATACAATTATTAGAGTCCTCCATGGTTGAATTCATCATTATATATGGCCATTAGGAGCAAATTCAAAATAATAATAAAAAGCGAAACTCGAAAATGCCCAGGACTTTATTTTTAGCCTTGTCGGCATCGGACTTTTGTTTCTTGGCCTGCAGTGCCCACCCGACCTCACCGGCTAATTCCCCGAGCACCTTTCCTACTTAACCGTAATAATAGGGGCTGCCCGCGAGGTCGTTGTTTGGATCTGCTTCAACTCACTCCAGCCCTATAATAATTTCTACAACTATCGAGGAGTAAGGGAGCCGTGATCCTCCAACGGCTCAATGAAATTTAGTAATGCGAGTAGGAGCCATATCCCTGTGGCCTCCCACTAATAGGAAACCACCTATCAAGCAAATGATTATGGCTCGACGTCTCCGAATATGTGTGTGCCCTGAAGAGTGTATTGGGCGGTAATACGACATCAGATTCATTAGATGCACCTCATCCCTAATGAGAATACAACTTAGATTTCTATCGTTTAGCTTTAGAAGGCGCTTATATGTTCCATACATATTGCTAGAAGGCATCGGGACCACAGGTTTGGTCCGATGATGAATGCCTAGGATGTCATCGAGCTCTTCCGGAAGGGGACATAATTATTTATTCCCAAACCTAAAGATGTGATATTCTGGATCCCGAAAGGCCACAATAGCCCTTAAAAGAGTCCAGTAGACTTTCACCTACCGAATGCTAAAAAGGGTATTCATTCCAGTAAAGGGACAACACAAATTTGTCAACTTCGGTCATCTTGTACATCTAGCAAGATAGTTCGAGTAATGAAATTCATCTATTAAGTGGAAAACGAATTAAAGGCATTGGGGAATTTCTTAGGAACTGCTTTTTCTAAGGCTCTATTTGATTCTAAGAAAATAGGTTGGAAAAAAATTTAAATGGAAAAAAATGATGAGGAAAAAAGTTAAGGGAAAATTAATTTTTTTCTTGTGTTTGGTTTAAGGAAAAATAGAGGAAAAAAATATAATCATTTTATAACCTTTTACCCATCCACCACATTGTCACGAAGAGAAGAGAGAAAATATTCAATAACATTGATTAATTGAGAGGAGAGAGAAAATTCTTAATGACATTACTTAATAGAATTCTCTCTCTTTTCTACATTTCTCTCTTTTGTGAAATTTTTCTTCCATTTTTCTCTCAATTTTGGAAGGAAAATATGATTGATCAAATTGACAAAATTTTCCATGAGTTTTTCCATCAAACTTTTTTCTCTCCTTTTTCTTCAATTCAAACAAAGGAAAGAAATTTCATTTTCCATATTTTTTTCTTTCCTTCTAATTTTCTTAGAATCAAATAAAGCCTAAAGGAGTTGTAGAGAGAAGATTTGAAGGTGTAATTTTTAGTGGCTTACTTGGAGGCTCCTTTCATAGTGAACTCCAGGACTAAAGTCCTTGCATGTCACACCATTGAAGTTCGCTAGAGCCACCAAACCGAGGGTTGTCCGGCGCCGGCCAAACCGTTCGATCTACTTCATTTTTGGGCCCGAGCACTCCTTGGGTCGCATTCCGGTTTCGCTTCGGCTCATTTTAGCCAAGCCCTAATATTTTTTGACCGAGGCACTTACCACTCCCTATTTTCCATTTTATTGTTTTCTTTTGGGCAAAATGGGGGATAGTGCAATTTTTTTTTTCATTTGTCTTTGCATTTTTCTTAGAATTTCTAGTGCATTCTTTTTCGATTTGTCTTTGCAATTTCTTTCTTAGAATTTTTTCGCATCATATAAATAAACGAAAGAATTTTAGAATTGAGTCTTTGTATTTGTCCCATTACATAGAGACAAAATGATACAAAACATTAAACACATTAACAAAAGCACCCTACAAGGAGATGATTAATCTTCATCATCGGAGGCGTCATCGAAGATATAGTTTACCAAATCCTCTAAGATCGAAGTGGAAACTCATCTGTCTTTACTAGCTTGTAAGGAGTTAGCCCCGTAGTCCCAAAAATATTCATGAGAAGGCCCGCTATATGACATCCGGTCAAAACCAAACAGGTTACCATGAGGGTTGAGTGCTTGAAGAGGCATGATATCCATATAATCCTCGGAAGAGCTAAGCCTAGAGCTAGAAGAACTAGGCCCGGTACGGATGTACCGAGCCTCGCCTCACAAGCACTACGATGATGCAAAAGCCGTGAAGAACGACGGGAAGTACCATTTGGGGCTATGTTACAAGATGGCATTTGCTGGCTAGAAGGGCATGCCCGAGTCCCGGACCACCAAGGAAACCTCCTGATGAAGAAGATCTAGGCTGGTGACTACAAAAATGATAGAACAATTAGCACATTTACTAAAAGCTCAATAACTTGGTACTTTCACTAGCAAAAACTCACCCGAGAATGTTCGGAAGGCATTTCCAGTCAACAAATCCTTAAAAGCTTTGAGGGAAGAGTAGAGATTAATGGACATAATTCAAGATTTCTCCCGATCATACTACAAAAATTCATTATGTTAGCAACACACTTTTAGCATACAACTAAAAGTAAAAGAGCATAATACTCTTACCCCTTTCCAATTCTTCGGAAGAGGATGCCCCGTACACTCATCTTCGGGAATTTCTTGAATTCTAACATAGCATGGGGACTCCCAGCATTGTGACAAATCAACATCAAGGCTCATAATATAGATGTCATCCGGGACAAGCTATAAAAGATGAAGTTAATGTCCACATAAGAAATTCAACTACACAAAAGAGGGAGATGAAGACTCACCGATCGGGTCATAATTCACCCCAAATGTTGGGCATAGGACGAATGTATGTTCAAAAACTAGGTATAGAGATACCCGATGGTTATTTCTTCGTGCTCCTCTTGAGTAACGGAGCGGAAGAAAAACATCATTCGATGCCAAGTAACATGTTTTCTCCACATTTGTTTTTCATGACTCTCAAGATATACTCAAATCGAGTCCCGAGTTCCCCGCCCTATTGCTTAAATGGCATGAGGGTTGAGAAACCGAACCGACTCATTTCCTATCTCGTGGAGCCACCTCTTACATGTTAATTGTACATATAGTTGGAAATGGATATTAACGGTTAAAAAATGAACTTATATAAATAGTAACTCACATAATTCCAAGAATAATAGCCGATGTGCCGATCTTTTACATCTGTAGAAATTGCATTATGTCATCCAAGAAGACATATATGGTCATGTCCTTATCATTCCCTTCAAATACCTCAAACACATGACTTGGTGCTTTGATTTCAAATGTTGTTTCTTCTCATAAAGTCTTCACAAAACATTATAGAATAGAACACCTATCCGTATATGGGTAGGAGAGGGGACTGTCTTCCTCGAGGCTCATCCTCCTAAAACACGATAGAGAGTGGTGCTTCGACTTAGCGGTTGTGGATCGACCAATGTCCCCGACTTTTTCTAACCCACACAAATCGTTATCCGAGGAGATTAGTTCCGGTTCGAGGGCTGCTGCACCTTGGCCCTCATGTTAAGCGGCCTCCTCTTTCTCTTTTCTTCTTCCTCCTTCTCCTCCTCGAGCCGAGTTGCTCCTGCTGCAGCTTCTTCTTCTTCGACCTCGGCCAAGGTAGACTTGGTCAGGCTGGAGGACTCTTCGAAGTATCTAAAGTTTTTGGGTCCCGGGCATCCTTGGATCTGCATTCTTGAAGAAGTTGGAGCTGCTCGCACTCGCTTGTTGATAATTCCCTTGAGCTTGATCAATAGATCCTGGTTCTCCCGGATCCGAGACCGTCCGATCTTACTGGTCGATAACTAGGCCTTGAAGGACATTTTTAGAGAGCGGAGGGTGTCTCGAAGTTCTTCGGACATAGAAGAAATTTTGTCTACCAACATGGTAAACATAGCAACAGAGGCTATAGGAGGTGGTTGAGAAGTGGAGGGACCAGCAGAGGGAGGAGGAAATGGTAGATGAGTCTAAGTCCGAGTGGGAGGGGGTGAAGGAGGTTTCAACTTAGACCCATGGACCTAGACACTAGGCTTGACTTCCCGGCACCCGTAACCCGAAGCTCCTTTACGCCAACCACAATGGCAGCCTCAAAAGCTGTATTTGGATATGAGGAGAGAGGAACTTTGAAAAGTTTGAAAATAACGATCAAAAGGGCTCCGAAGGGAAAAGGAGTAGATTTTTGGACAGAGGCGGCACGGAGGCCATCTCGCTCAACAATAGAGGGGAAGAGCCCTCTAAAATCACAAATAAAGCTTTGAGAATCTTAGAGTTGGGATTCTCTTCACTAGAATAATGAGAGAAGAATGTTCTCATCAAAAGGAAACAAAGTAGTCCGGCCTCAGTCTTCATCCGAGTCATTAAGAAATTTTAACGTGACTCGGGGACTTACTTACTTCTCAAAGAATTCATCGGCAATCTCCAGTAAATGGGATGCGATTGCGGTTAAGAAAAGAGAAGAGACTTTGAAAAGTCCGTGAAGAAGAGAGAGGTTGACACGAACAACCTTCTCTTGAACTCATGAGGTAATGATTCCCTAAGAGTAAGACATATTAGAATAGAATTTGGCGAGCAAGTTCGGGATAAATAAATTCATCGAAGCATAAAAAAATTGTACACTCTAGTACTTTTTATGTGCTACAACCACGAAAAAGAAGTGGTTGGGAAGAATTTATCATCCAACGTGAGATGTTGGGTGACAATGATTTTAGAGGGATTAAAGGTACCCTCTTGACGAGTTTTAGTGCGAGGCTTTTTGGTAGCATACCCCAAAAAATCAACTCGCTGAACCTCTTTTAGGGATGGTGAGATTTTCCGAGAAACGAGAGAGGACACGAGACGAGTAAAGAAAGTATGAGCGCTTAGAATTCACGAGAGAGAGAGAATGCGATTGTGCAAGAATGCTTAGAAAGTAAGAAGGCAGTGAGTAAAGAGATGTTACTTATAGCGAAGAGAAATGACCTTCCGCCTTTGATCCGACCGGATTACCCAACGATACTCTCGGACCGGTGTGACGTTTTGCTCTCCAACGGTTAGAATTCCAACAACTTCTTCCAACGACTAGTTTTCTCTTATTGAAACATGTGGCAAAGAGAGAGAGAGAGAAGAAAGTCCTTTCGAAAAGAATTCCGAACTTCTCCATTTTTCGAGATATAATTCCGTAAGTTTGATGTCCATTTTTCTCAAAACCGAGTCCGACCCAGTATGGTTTCCGAGTGACTTAGAACACTCGGATAACTAATAACTCATAGCTGAGTTTCACTTAGTCAACCGATCCATTTGTTATTAAAAAAAAGAAAATATATAACACATAATTATGCAAGGAAAGTTCACTTAGAAAACACATAATCATGCATTAATCATGCCAAGCTCATTCCTAATAAAACAAAACTGATCCTCACTAAGTGGCTTAGTGAAAATATCAGCTAACCGAAATTTCGTAGGAATGAATTCAAGTTCAACATCACCTTTCTCATAATGGTCTCTCGAGAAAATGATATTTGACCTCAATATGCTTTGTTTTTTAGTGCTTGAACCGCATTCTTGGTAATGCTGATTGCACTCGATTGTCACATTTGATTGGGATATATTTGAATGATAGTCCTAGATCCTTGAAGTGTTGCTTGATCCATAGAATCTGAGCACAGCAAGCACCAGCTGCAATGTACTCAACTTCGGCAATTAATAGAGCAACCGAATTTTGTTTCTTTGAGTGCCGGAAGATGAGGTATTGACCGGAAATTGGCATGCTCCGATGTGCGCTTTCTATCAACTTTGTATCAAGCATAATCAGCATCCGAGTATCTAGTGAGAGTTAGTTATGAGTCTTTTGAAAACCATAGACCAAGATTTTGAGTCCCTGCAAGATATTTGAAAATTCTCTTCACCGTAGTGAGATGTGATTCTTTTGGATTAGTCTGTGTTAAACCTTATTTTTATCGATTTTTAAGGCATTATTTAACCCAATTCCTTGATGATTTCAATGATATTTATTTAGTTTTGGGTTAGATTTTGCTCATTTCTCTTTATCGTCACATGAGCTCGTAAATCTCTTTATTACGGGTTTTTGGCCTTAAATTTGAGAGATTCGAGGTAAATTTGATGAAAAGCGATGAAGAGGAGAGTTCGGGCCCATGAGGAGGCAAGAAAGAAGCCTAAAACACATCAAGAAAAGTTGCACGGCCTACCGTGCGAAGCTGCATAGCTGTGCAAATCATCGAGCATAGGGCTCGAAGTCAAGGAAGGCTGCACGGCCCCCGTATACACCTCGCACGGCCATGCGAGAAATTACAAAGTTGAAGTCGCGCACGGCCTACCGTGCGAAGTTGCACTGGCCGTGCGAAATGGGTAGAGACTTCGGGGTTTTCGCAAAGGCTGCTGTGCAAAACCTGCACAGCCGTGAGAAACTTGCGGCAAAACATCGCACGGTACCCGTGCGACCTTTTCACTGGTCGTGCGACCACTTGTTTCCGCAAATATATAAGTTTCCTAATTGTAATTTTTAAGGATCTTTTCCATTTTTTCTAAGATTTAGCTAGGGTTTTTGAGAGAGAACTTTGGGAGGAGACTCAAGAACACTCATTATTGATTATCAACTTCAAGTTTTTGTATGATTGAATCACATCAAGTTTTCATTCGGTAATCGTAATTTCTTCTCTTTGTCTTTTCTTCACAGTTTCTCTGCGTTTTTCCATGGCTATGTTCCCTAAATTTTGTCAATTGTTTAGTATCATGTTTAGTGGCTAATTTCTCTACTTAGGTTGGGATTTATCCCTATTATGCCTTGATAATCATGAATTGAGTACCAATTAAATTGTCATATGCTTGTTAGGTTAGAATTCACTTTGTTCATAACTTTCTCATTGATTGCCTCGAGAGAGGACTCATATGCTTTTATTCGGGTTTTGTGACCATCGAAAGATGAAAACTCACCTAAAATGATGTTGTGAACGATTAGAACTTCAAAATAGGTGATTAGATTGTGCAAAATTAGTCTTTGACCTTCAAAAGTAGAAGAAGATAGGTTTAATTTGGTGTCTCCCCTTCTAAAATGCTAGCATAGGCAAATCTCAAGCGGTATCCGATGTTGATTTTAGGCATAGTAGTGTGATTAATCCCAATCTAAGGCTTATTATTCATTGATCTCTGAAGGTTTGCTCAAGGAGAGTCCGAGTCACCCTAGAGGGGGGTGAATAGGGTGATAGAAAAATCTTTCTGAAAGTACACACTTTTGCGCGAGAAAGAGGCAAAGACAGAATCCGAGTCTAATAATAGAGTCGAAAAGATTGGACTCAGAAAGCAATGAATCGAAGAAGCAAGAGCACTAAGGCCATCCGAGTCTAGAATGAACTCGAAAAAGAACACGAGAGATTTTAGGTGGAAACCCTCCCGGGGCGAGAAAACCACGGCCCGTGTCAATCCAGACACGAAGTCAAATCCACTATTTTGAGTCCACAAAATACCGTGAACTTGACGGAACCCAAGTTGCTCCCTTAGACAACTCTATACAGATTTTCCTAGACTCGAAGTTACCTTATCCGATCTAGTACTTCCTAGCTGAGATAACCCTTACAGCTAGGGACAACTAAGCTGAGTTAACCTTTACAGACTTAGTCAAGGGACCTTACAAAGAATGTAAGAAGTGTTTGTAACGAAGTACAAGACCTTACAACTCGAAAGTAATGAATTACGAGTGGGAGTTGTAAGTTGAAGATTGAGAGTAAATACAATAACTTTGATCAAGTAAGTGTATAGACAATATGTTCGGCAACCTTCAAGTCTTGTGAAGTGGCTTCTTTTATAGAAGACCAGGCAGAGTAGCCGTTATTTTCATCTGCTGACCGAGAGTCCTCTCGTGACCGTTGTGAAAAGCTTTACGAGTCACTCGGAAAGTATCCGTTGAAATATGGACGTTGGACAACGGTTTAACTCTCTTGGAAGTCCCAAAACCATCGGTTGTGTCTTGATAAATATGGTGGAAACCACCGTTAGGCTTAGCGTTCCATTTTTCCGAGATATGGAAGCGGACGGCTTCCGACACAATCTTACGGGACTAAAGCGAGCAAGGTGAAAAGCCATATCTCGCTGGTGATTTGACGTTACGAGCCAGCTACTTTTGTAGTTTGAAAAGATATCCTCGATTGAATAACCTACAAATGTAAAACACCTTCGGTTCTCAAAGTATAAAATACTTTGGTCTAAGGTTAGACACGAGATAACAAAATAATTTTGAAAAATTACGCAATTGATTATCCGAGTCGGAAAAGAAATGGAATTTTCGAGTCTAATATCCATGATACTCGGAATTCCATATGACTTAGTCTTAAGTAAAGAAACACGTTCTATAGCAAATATCGAGTGAGAAAGAACTTGACTAAGCATGAAATGAACTATGAATGCTGACTTTGCAAACAATAGAGTAAATAACCACAAGTCGATTCCGAGTGAGAAACAGCGGAATACTGGTATATTCAAAATGCGATTAATCCGAGTGAGAGTGGACTCGGAATAAAGAACCGGTTTTACGAGGCGCTAAGCGAAAGCGATTAAAGAGATATGTGAAGGCCGAATCGCATAGAGAAGATACTTATTTAACTCAAGTAAGTTTCTAAGACACGAGAGAATGCCTTGGAATCAAAACTCTATATGAATGACATCGTTATACCCGATTCCTTTTGCATGACTCGAAAGATATAGAGCAATGTCCGAGTCTTCAATCTCTCTTAGTTATTACGTTATTAGTTGAATCCGAAAACCAAATCATCTGTCGAACTAAGTTTTACATAGATTAGAGTTGTTAGGTGGATTTAGTATTTAAAAGCGAATTCTCGTGGACACAACCCGTACTTGCTGGTTCTTAGCTATAGCTACACCGTGCACTTGCGGTAATAAATAATCTCTAACAAGTTTTTGGCGCTGTTGCTGGGGAACTTTGTTCTCTTGAGTACTGAATTTGCTTTAAGACTTTAAACTAGGTCTTGTGTTCTTGTCCCATCACCTATCTTTTCTTGATTTCTACTAGAACCCGTTTACGCTCGGTATAGTTCTTGGTTTTGCATGCATAGGAGGAGTCTAAGAGGGAGAGAAATTGTCCTGTTTGACCACGAAATCGAAGCAACAACAAGAGCAACCAGCGCAGCCGCGAGAAGGCGGAAAAGAGAGGAAAGGGTGGCAAAGCAAGGACCATGACCGAGACTGCTAGGGACTATGCCATCCCTAGTGCGTCCGGGGCAATTTCGGCCATTGTTGGGCCGAATGTCGCTGCAGAGTACTTCGAGGTGAAGATGTCGCTAATTCACTTCGTGCGGCAAGATGCATTTGGAGGGCTTCCCAGCGAAAATGCCATCCGACATATCAACTCCTTCTTGGAGAAGTATGGAGCTGTGAAGATCAACAACTTCACCGATGAAGCCCTCCGCCTCAAACTCTTTCCTTTTTCCCTAAAGGATAGAGCCAAGGATTGGTTGCTTGAATGAGGATCCCAAGAAGTACGCCACCTTGGAAGCTTTGTCTAAGGCATTTATGGCAAAGTTCTTCCCCCAAGCAAGACCGCCAAATTGAGGAACGCTATTTCGACCTTTTGCTTGGAGGATGGAGAGTCACTCTACGAGGCTTGGGAGCGTTACAAGGATCTCCAAAAGAAGTTTCCTCACCACGGCATTCCCGAATGGATGCTCTTGCAGACTTTTTACAACGAGCTACCTCCCGGATTCGGATTTCTATAGATGCGGTTGCAGGAGGTGCCCTAATGGCTAAGTGTGAAGGTGAAGCCAAGGCCCTTATTAAGAACATGGCTTCCAATAGCTATCATTGGGGCGGTGACAAGTTAGTTCCGAAGAAGGGAGGGATGCATGAGATTGATTCTATAGCCCTCCTAGCTAGCAAAGTGGAGGCTCTCGGTCGAAGTTAGAGCGAGTGAGTGCGGTGTCTACTTCCAGTGGTTTCTCAAGTGCTTGCAAATGAGGGATACATAGTTTGTGAGATATGTGGAGTGCAAGGGCATGTGAGCGCCGAGTGCCAAGTTGACTTCCAAACTATTGAGCAAGCCGATGCCTTGCAGAACTTTAATTCCAAACCATAAAACAACCCATACTCCCAAACCTACAAACTCGCTCTGAAGGAATCATCCTAATTTCTCCTATAGAAACAATAATCCTTTGCCACCTGGTTTTCAACCTAGGGCCCCCTTCAATCCGAGCACCTCAACCCCCACCTCGGAAGTCAAACTTAGAAAGTCTAATGGAAAGCTTCGTTCAAACACGATCTAGAACAAACGAGCCCTTAAGTAAATCAATCAAGCAATTGACTTCCAAGTTTGATGGCATGTCTACTAAAGGTTTGCTCTTGGAGAGGCTAACTCACCTAAGAGGGGGCTGAATAGGGTGATGATGAAATTTTCTTGCAATTTAAAATAGATGTGAATATGAGATGGCCGAGAGTCAAGGATGAACTCGGAAAAGCACTAACTCGGAATTCGAGTGAAGAGTGAAGAAGCGGATTAAACGAAGTTTGAATGCATGCGAGTCTAGAATGCACTCGAAAAGTAATAACTCGGAAAGTACGTGGAAACCCTCCTAGGGCAGAGAACCATGGACCGTGCTAATCCAAGCACCAAGTCAAATCCACTATTTTGAGTCCACAAAATTCGATGAGATCGACTCAACCCAAGTTGCTCCCTTAGACAACTCCTTACAAGTTTTTCCTAGACTCGTAAATCACCTTATCCGATCTAGTACTTCCTAACCGAGATCACCCTTACATTAGGGACAAGCGAGCTGAGTTAACCCTTACAGCCCGAGTCAAGGGACCTTACTTAGAAAGTAAGAAAGAGAGTGTTTGTAATCGAGTACAAGACCTTACAACTCGGAGAAATATTAAATACGGAATTGGAGTTGTAAGTTCAAGATTGAGAATGAATACAATGACTTTTGCTCAAGTATGTACATTAACAATTGGTTCAACAATCTTCAAGTCTTGAAAGTTGGCTTCTATTTATAGATGACCAAGCAGCTTAGCCGTTGTGTCCATCTTCTTACCACAAGTCCCTTGAGACCGTTATAATGGATTTTCCGAGTCACTCGGAAAATATCCGTTGAGATATGAACATTGGGCAACGGCTCTCGACTCCTTTGGAAGTCCCAAAACCACTTGGTGGTGTCTTGAAAAATAAGGTGGAAACCACCATTGATCTTAGTGTTGCGGATTTCCGGCTTTGGAAACAGACAACCACGACACGATGTCCGGAGCTAGGTCAAAGGTGGGAAAAGCCTTGTCTGCTTGGTGATTTGACGTTTTGAAGCTGGTTACTTTTGTAATTCAAAAATAGGATAGCCTCGTTTGAATAACCTACAAAAGTAAATCAATTTGGTTCTCAAAGTATAAAATACTTTGGTCCAAGAATAGACACATATAATAACATAATTAAGATAATTAAGTGACTAATTATCCGAGTTAGAAAAGGAATGGAATTTTCGAGTCTAATATTCATGATACTCAAATTCCATCCGAGTCGATCTAGAAGATAATCAAGTCGGATAAAGAATATCGAGTAAACAGACTTGATCTAGACTAAATAAAGTTCAACCAAAATATGCTCGACTTGGAATAGTGAATTAGCAATATAATTCCCGGAACACGAAGTCGGACTCGAGTTTATGTGCGTGAAAGAAAGTGTTTGAACATGCCATATATCCGAGTGTTGAGTGACTCGGAACCGAGTGTGAAGTGGCATGTAGAAGTATGCTTTCCGAGTCAATTAGAATCAAGCGTAAACAAATACGGTAGTTTCTATAACACTTAGAGAAAATGTTATATCACTCGGAAAAGTTTCTAAGGCACATAGAATGACTTGAAATCAAAACCCTATAAGGTATGAAGTCTTATACCTTATTCCACGATGGAACTAAAAAAGTGTAAGTATAAAGTCCGAGTCTTCAATCTCCTCCTTTTTATGAAAGGCATTCCATACTCGGGCAAAAACTTTGTTAGTGATATAAATCGATTTTGCAAACTTGCTCGGAAAATAACTTAAGATTTCGTAGCTATCGGAAGCGAGAAAAGAAAGAAATCCGGATAAACAACAATTATTAATGAAATGCATTTACTTCATTAACATCAAAGGAAATATTTACAAAGGGTGAGAGAGACTCCCCTAAACAAGACAACAAAATTTTTCTATCTATTCTCCCCTTACCTTTCAGCAAGAAACAAAAAAAACATGGGAAGAATACAACGAGAAGTACATATTTGATGTCCGGACAAAAGAGAAAAACATGAAATACTGTAAATAAAACACTAAGAGACTAAGGAGGGGATGGATCAGTCGGGGTTGAGGAGGAAGGACAAGTGGTGCGGCTGGCGCTGATAAGATCTTGACGATGTGCTTGAGCGCGGCGGAGGAAGTACATGAATCTCCGGTATCGGCTCGGTTTGAGTGGGCGACCCGGAACTAGGTCGTCCGGAGGCTCGTCCTCTTGGAACTCAATGACTCGGAGGGGTGTGCTCAGGCTGACATACTGCTGACTAGCTTTGGTCAGCGAGGTTCTTCGACCCACTCGGACCGTTGTCCGAGCCGATCACTTCGGTTGCGCTTCAGAGCACTCGGACCCTCGATTCTTCGCTGTGTGGCCTTCTTGCTCTCCTTGTCCTTCCGGCTCTCCTTGCTTAGAAGGATCGGCCTCAGCCACGCAGCTCCTCTGCTTCTTCTCCTTCTTCTTCTTCCTCGCCTTTGTCCGAGGAGGACTTGACGGGGCTCAAGGATTCCCCGAAGTGTCCGAGTTACCTGGATCCTAAGTCGCCTTGGTTCTTCTCTCCTGAAGGAGCTCGAGAAGCTCCCTTTGCTCTTTACTGCAGCCTTCATCTCAAGGAGCACATCCTACTGCTCTCGAATTTGAGATTGGGTGGTCTTCGGTTGATGGTCATAGACAGGAAGACAATCTTGAATGACCGAAGAAGGTCCTTGAGTTCCAAGGGCACAAAGAGATTTTGTCCATGAAAGCAGTGGACAAAATGGAAGAAAGAGTTTTAGAAGCACTCGAGGTGGAGGCACCACCAGGTGGAGCAGGAAGAGAAAGAGGAACTTCAATCCGAGTCCGAGGCGGTGAAGGTGGGCTCAGCTCTAAGTCGTGGATCCGGACACCGGGTTTGGTTTCCGGTATTCGTACCCAAGAAGTTCCTTCTTGCCGACTACAATGGCAGCCTCGAAACAGCGTTCAGATTTGAGGGAAGAGGAACTTTGAACTGTTTGAAAATGAGAGTGAGAAGAGCACCGAAGGGAAGAGGGGTGTTCTTCTTGTTACGTGTCCGAGCCGGCACAGCGGCCATTTGCTCAATTATAGCGGGAAAGAGGTCTACTTTGTAGCCCTCTAGGATATCAAAAAGAGCTTTGAGATGCTTGAAGTTAGGGTTCTCCTTGTCTGGAATGCTGTGAGAAGAATGTTCTCATTAGCAAGAAACACAAAAGACGAGCTTCGACTTTAGTTAGGTCACGTAAAAGTTTTTGCGTGGCCCGGGGAACTCTTTGGCGTACTTTTCAAAGAAGTCGTTAGCGACCTCATTGAAAGGTATTGGATTGCTTGTTCAAAAAAGGGAAGAGACTTTGAACAGGACGATGGAGGAGGGAAGTATTGATTCGAACAGTGATGTTCGAACTCCGGAGGTTAGAATACCCTCGAGTTGGAAAGATGAGTGTAAAACTCGGAGACGAGTTCAGGATAGATGAACTCGCTGAAACAAAGAAAGTTGTAGACCTCTGTCGATTGTATGTGAGGCAACCACGAAAATTTTGTGGTTTGGAAGAATTTGTCATCCAGAGTGTCGGTGCTAGGTGACAAGAGGTTTCGAATTTGAGGGCCTTCCTGGCTTTTTGTGCTTGGGTTTCTTGGTGGCGAGCCAAGAAAATCAAAGTGAGAACCTCTTTTCGGCATTTTGATGGAGAAAAGAGAGAGTAGATAAGCTTGAGAGAGAGGAGGAGGATGGAGCTCGAAGAGAGTGAAAGAGAAGAATAAAAGAGTAGAAGATGAAAGAGTTTGTGAGCAACAGAGCTTACTTGAGATGTTCTTCACAAAGCTTGAGATCGCTGGGTGTCACTTTAATCACGGAGAACGTGTTCACAAAGATTTGATTTCGAGAGAGAGAGTAAGCGAAGAGTAAAGTAATGAAATGAAGGAGAATAAGCTCGAAGACTCAAACACTGCCCAACACATTTCGAGTTGTATCGAAGGAATCGGTATAAGAACTTCTTCGATATAGAGTTTTGATTCCAAGGCATTCTCTTATCCTTAGAAACTTTTATGAAGTAATAAAGCATATTTTCTAAGTGATATAGCATTTACTTCTCTTATTCTTGCTTGTCTCTGTGTGACTCGGAAAACGAGATATGCGTGTCTCACACGGTTCCGAGTCCCTCATCACTTAGATATATCGCATGTTGAATTGACTAGTATTTCGTTTAATCGCGCTCGGATCCGACTTCATGTTTTAAGTTTTACTTTGTTGGAGTCGGTAATTCTAGTCCGAATCGTGCTTAGTCTATATCAAGTTATTTCACTCTAATATTCGTTATGCAACTTGATTCTTCGCTTAGACTAACTCTCATGGAATTTTGAGTTTTATGGATATTAGACTTAGAAAATTCCACTCACTTTCCGACTCGGATAATTAGTTACTTAATTATCTTAATTATTTTATTATCTCGTATCTAATCGTGGACCAAAGTATTTTATACTTTGAGAACCAAAATTTGATTTACTTTTGTATGTTATTCAAACGAGGATACACTTTTGAATTACAAAAGTAACCGACTTCAAAACGTCAAATCACCAACGAGACATGGCTTTTCCTCTTCTCTGTTCCAGTCCCGTAAGATTGTGTCGTGGCTGTCTGTTTCCAAATCTGAAAACCGAAATGCTAAGCTTAACGGTGGTTTCCACCTTATCCTTCAAGACACCGCCAGTGGTTTTGGGACTTCCAAGAGAGTTAAACCGTTGCCCAACGTTCATATCACAACGGATACTTTCTGAGTGACTCGAAAGTCCTTCTCAACGGTCACAAAGGACTCTCGGTCAGCAGAAGGAGATAACGGCTACTCCGCTCGGTTATCTACAAATAGAAGTCGACTTTCAAGACTTGAAGATTGTCGAACCTATTGTTAATACACGTACTTGAGCAAAGTCATTGTATTTACTCTCAATCTTCTACTTACAACTCCCACTCGTAATTCATTACTTTCGAGTTGTAATGTCTTGTACTTAGTTACAAACACTTTCTTACTTTCTAAGTAAGGTCCCTTGACTAAGTCGTAAAGGTTAACTCGGCTTAGTTGTCCCTAGCTGTAAGGGTTATCTCAGCTAGGAAGTACTAGATCGGATAAGGGAATTTCGAGTCTAGGAAAACTTGTAAAGAGTTGTCTAAGGGAGCAACTCAGGTTCGGTCGATCGATCTATGGTACTTCGTGCTTGGACTAGCACGGTCCGTGGTTTTCTCGCCCCATGAGGGTTTCCACGTAATCTCCGAGTGTTTACTTTCCGAGTTCATTCTAGACTCGAGACAGTGTCAAAGCTTTTGCTTAATTTGCTTCATTACTGTCTATTGCAATTCTAAGTTCATACTTTTCGACTCGCTTTTCACTCGGAATCCATCTGCGTTTCTAGTTTGGCAAAAGAGTTTGATTTTTAACGAAAATCTTCTGTCACCCTATTCACCCCCTCGAGGGTGACTCCGATTCTCCCCGAGCAAACCTTCAGCCTCTATTTATAAGAAAATAATCGTCCTTCGAGTATCCGTTCGACTCGGCTCCTTCAGCGGTCACCTCGGACCGGTGTGACTGTTCTCTTCTTCAATGGTTAGAATTCCAGCGGTTTGTCTTCCAACGGCTAGTTGTCTTATCACGGTGCGTCGGAGAGACAAAGAAAAAGAAAGATTTTGAAAATAAATTCCGAAATTCTCCACTTATCTCGCAGATGATTTTAGAAGTTTGATGTCCATTTTTCTCAAAGTCCGAGTTCGACCTGACTAAGTTTCGAGTGACTCGAAGCTGGAAAATAGATAACAACTATCGGCTCGGTATCACCGAATCAACCGAACTAATGGTTATTAACGAATCGTAAGCACATATCACATAATCAAGCAATGAGATTTTCACATAGAAAACACATAATTATGCATTTAACATATCAAGCTCATTCCTAATGAAGCAAAACTAATCCTCACTAAGTGGCTTAGTAAAGATATTAGCTAATTGAAGATTTGTTGGAATGAATTCGAGTTCAATATCACCTTTCTCATAATGGTCTCCGAGGAAATGATACCGACCTCAATGTGTTTCGTCTTTGAGTGTTGAACTGGATTTACGGTGATGCTGATTGCACTTTGATTATCACACTTGATTGGAACTAATTTGAAAGAAAGTCCAAGATCTCTCAAGTGTTGCTTTATCCACAAAATCTAAGCACGGCATGCTCTAGCCGCAATATGCTCGACCTCGGCAGTTCGTAGAGCTACCGAGTTTTGCTTCTTTGAGTGCCAAGATATTAAGGATTGACCCAGACAATTGGCAAGCTCCTGAGGTGCTCTTTCTATCAACTTTGTATCCAGCGTAATCATCATATGAGTATCCAGTGAGAGTCGGTTACGAGTCTCCGGAGTACCATAGACCTAAATTCCGAGTCCCTGCAAGATATCTAAATATTCTCTTCACCGTAGTGAGATGTGATTCTTTTTATTAGCTTGGAATCTTGCTCATAGACGGACACTAAACATTATATCTAGTCTACTAGAAGTAAGGTATAGTCAAGATCCAATCATACCTCGATAGAGCTTCGATATATTGCTTTACCTTTTTCGTCCGAGTCTAGTTTTATGCTACTCGCTCATAGGTGTTCGCTGCATGCTTCGCATCTTAAAGTTTGTACTTTTTCAGCAGCTCCTTGGTGTACTTTGATTAATGGACATAGATTCCATCTTTGCCTTGCTTGATTTGTAGACCAAGGAAGAAATTGAGCTCTCCCATCATACTCATTTAAAATTCCTGTCTAATTAACTCGGAAAAATCTCCACACGGAATTTCATTAGTAGCTCCAAAAATTATGTCATCAACATATATCCGAGCGATAAGGAAGTATTTCCCCTTGGTTTTTATAAAGAGAGTCTTGTCGATCCGACCTCTTCTAAAATCATTTTGAACCAAGAAATTGCTCGAGGCTTTCATACCAAGCTCTGGGAGCTTGTTTAAGACCATAAAGAGCTTTCGCAGTTTGAAAACATGATTTGGAAATTCCGAGTTTTCAAATCCAGGGCCGGCTCAACATAAACTTCCTCTTCGATAAAACCATTAAGAAATGTGCACTTAACATCCATTTGATATAGCTTGATATTCATGCTAGATGGAAATGCCAACAGGATTCTAATGGCATCAATTCGGTAACAGGTGCAAAGGTTTTCCCACAATCAATCCCTTCTTCCTAATTGTAACCTTGAGCCACAAGTCTAGCCTTATTTCGATCGCCAACCCACCTTCATCCAGTTTGTTCTTGAAAACCCATTTGGTGGGTGGTTAGAACATTGTTTGGTCGAGTCCGGACTTGGTTTCTTTCAAATTGATTGAGTTCCTCTTGCATGGCCTCTACCCATTCAGGTTCATTTAGGGCCTCTAGTGCATTTTTAGGTTCGAGATAATGAAATGAATGCAGTGAATGCACATAAATTTTGAAGAGAGGAACGAGTTCTTACCCCACTTTTGATATCGGATAATATGTTTTCTAGTGGATGACTAGAACCATACTTGAATGCTCTACCTGTTCTCCGATTCACCGGATCCGTAGGCTAAATTGGTTGATCTTCGAGGTCCGTTCCGAGTGAGCTTGTTCAACATTCCGAGCGAGTTCATGAGTCGACTCATTCCGAGTCACTTCGTTACGAGTGTCATGTATTCGATTCTTGATGGACTCATTTTCATCATGATCATCATCTTTGCTTGAGCTTAAGGTCCGAGAATGATGATTCACTTGGCTTTTCCTGTTCAATCTCATCAAACATAACGTGGATGCTTTCTTCCACTTTGTTAGTTTTCTTATTGAAAATGTGATACGCCTTACTATGAGATGAATAACCCAGAAAAATACCTTCATTTGATCGAGTATCAAACTTGGCCAGGTGATCCTTACCATTGTTATGAACAAAACACTTACATCCAAAGGGTCCGAAGTATGAAATATTGGGTTTCTTCCCTTTGTAGAGCTCGTATGGTGTTTTCTTCAGGATGGGTCCGATGAGGCATCTATTCAAGGTGTAGTTTACGGTGTTTACTACCTCGGCCCTGAAATAGTAGGGTAGATTATGTTTAATCATCATTGTCCTAGCTATTTATTCAAGAGTTCTCGCTCTTTCTCTCCACTACTCCATTTTGTTGAGGAGTTCTTGGTGCTGAGAAGTTGTGGGAGATACCATTCTTGTCACAAAACTCGTAAATTTTGAGTAGTCAAACTCCCTTCCATGGTCGGTTCAAATTCTCCGGATCTAAGTCCGAGACTCAACTTGGATTTTCTCGCGAGCTTGCTGAACTCTTTGAATACTTCATTTTTATGCTTAAGAAAACACACCCAGGTAAATCATGAGTAATCATCAACAATAACCAAGTACATATGATTTACCTCCAAGACTCTTAACAGGGATTTCACCACATAAGTCCATATGTAGCATTTCAAGCACCTTGGATGTGGAAATTGTCTTCAAAGATTTGAAAGATGATCCGACTTGTTTCCCTTTTGTGCATGCTTCACAAATTTTTATCTTTCTCAAAAGCACAATTAGGCAATCCTCTAACTAAACCATGAGATGCCAGTTTCTTAATAGTATGCATGCTAACATGACCTAATCTACGATGCCATGTCCATGAGTCATCAAGAAGTGATGCTTTTAAACAAGATAAATTTTGACTCGAGTTAGAAAGAGGAATAATGTAAGTGTTACCTAATCTCTTACCAGAGAACTTGATCTTTTTGGTAGTATCATCGAGAGATAGAACGGTTGGTCCGAGTGAATCTTACCTCTTGACCTTTATCACATAGTTGAGAGATGCTAAGCGGGTTGTAATTTAACCCTTTGACAAGGTATACCAGTCGACCGGATTGCCTCCCTTTCCAATCTTGCCTATCCCAATTATCTTGCCTTTGTCTGTCATCTCCAAATGTGACTTTTCCTCCTTTGTACTCTTCTAACTCGGAAAAGAGTCCCGAGTCTCCTGACATGTGGCGTGAGCATCCACCGCCCAGTACCAATGCCCTTTTGATCTTTTCTAAGTGGCCCGCAGAACCAGAGGCAAACTAACCCTTCTCACTTCCTCCGACGAACCCAGTAACACCCTTTACTCGTGGTCCTTTTACGAGGAAGAAGGTTTTCGGAACCCGGATTTGAATGACTTTGGGTCTAGTCCGATTCTCGAGTCTTCCATTTAGAGAAGCTGAGTCCGTGTCTCTTTCCTTTGAAAAGCTTTTCTCTTATAAACCGGTGGAGATGATTTTCTCCTGTAAGCTGGTTTGGGCTCGAGTCCTCCTTCCATTTTTATGAATGGGACGAGTGCTCAGCCTTCCTGAACTTTACAGTTCTTGAATCCTTTTGAAAAGCTCTAAGTAGGAATTGGATTCCTCCCCTTTGTTAAAACCAAGGCCTTCTTTTCTAAAGAAGACACATTGGGATCCCAAGAGCATGTCAAGGTTTTTTGACCTTGAGTAAACTTTAAAACAAGATCTTGAGACTTGTTGAGCTTTTGTTTTAGTTGCTCATTTTCTTTTCGAGTGACTCGGACTTAGTCTCATTGGATTGAGCACTAGTCTTGAGTTCTCTCGAGTGTAAGTCTCGGCTTTTCCAATTCATTTTTTAAAGAGATCCTCTCGAAGAAATTGACTCCAATTGTTCTTTAAAATGAGAAAAGTCGAATTGGACTTCTCCTCCAAAGTGAAAATATACTTGGCTAAATCAACTTTAGAAAATTTTAGAAAGTATTCAATAACCTCTTGAGGGTTTGCTTCCTCATTGTCGGATTGATGCGTGTCCGATTGTTTCCACTTCGAGTCGGAAAGTGCCATCGGACACTTTGAGTCATCCGAGTCCTCATCATCTTCCGATGAGTCCTCGTCGCTCCATGTGGCCATCATAGCCTTTTTCTTTCTTCTGTCCCTTTTTCTCTTGGGCCAGTCCTTGACTATGTGTTCCTTGCTGCCACATTCAAAACGACCAGAGTTCTTAGTCAAAGATAACTTTGAAGGGGAGGAGTATTTACCTTTTCTATCCTTCTTGTCTTTCTTATAGAACTCTTCTTTTGGTTTCTTGTCCCATCTCTTGTGCTTCATCATTCTCTTGAAGCCTCTAGCTATAAGTGCCATGGGATCCTCTTCGAGTCGGAAGAACTCGGATCCGCTTCTCCGGTTTTTGAGGCTTTCAGCGCAATGTTCTTTTTGGTGCTGACTTCGCATCCTCCTTTTCCAGGTGGATCTCATGGGTGAGAATATTCCCAATGAGTTTGTCTGGTTTTAGTAGAGACAAGTTACGAGCCTCTTCGATAGTTGTCACTTTGAGACCCCATCTTTTCTTGGGTAGGCTTCGAGTTTCTTTCTGCACATTTCCTCATGGGAAATCCTTTTAACTAGAGATTTGAGATTGCTTGGTAATCTAAGTAAAGCGATTGAACATCCGAGTGATGTTTTCTTACGGCTCCATCTTGAACAGCTCATACTTATGAAGATATTGGCTTATCTTCGCTTGTCCGACCTGGCTTGTGCCTTCATAAGTGTTGACCATCATGTCCCATACTTCTATGGTTGTATCATAGGCGGATACTTGGTTGTATTCATCCGAGCTGATGGCGCACATCAGAATGTTCATTGCCTTGAAGTTCTTTCTAAACTTCTCCGCTTCATCGCGATGAACTCGGCCTTTGTCTTGGGTACGAGTCTTGTTTCTTCCATCTTCATGGGAATGTAGTTGCCTACTTGTATAATGTTCCGGACATCCTCATCGTGATCCAGTAGGAAACATTCCATGAGTTTCTTCTAGTGCACGAAGTTAGATCCTTTGAACTTTGTTGGTCTGCTGGAAGATCTTCCTTCATCTAACTCTCCGTTGTTACGAGCCATTTGATCTTTAAACCTTTGGATGGTTAGATCCTTTCCGAAAGGCTAGGCTCGATACCAATTGAAGGTTTGCTTTTGGAAAGGCTAAGTCACCCTAGAGGGGGTGAATAGGGTGATGATGAAATTTGCTTGAAATTTAAAATAAATGTGAATCCGAGATGGGCGAGAGTCAAGGATGAACTCGGAAAAGCACTAACTCAAAATTCAGTGAAGAGTGAAGAAGCGGATTAAACGGAACTTTGAAAGCTGTCCGAGTCTAGAATGCACTCGGAAAAGTAATAACTACGAAAGTACGTGGAAACCCTCCTGGGCGAGAAAACCACAGACCGTGCTAATCCAAGCACGAAGTCAAATCCACTATTTTGAGTCCACAAAATTCAGTAGATTGACTCAACCCAAGTTGCTCCCTTAGACAACTCCTTACAAGTTTTCCTAGACTCGAAATTACCTTATCCGATCTAATACTTCCTAACCGAGATCACCCTTAGATTTAGGGACAACTAAGCTGAGTTAACCCTTACAACCCAGTCAAGGGACCTTACTTAGAAAGTAAGAAAGAGAGTGTTTGTAATCGAGTACAAGACCTTACAACTCGGAGAAATATTAAATACATAAGTGGAGTTGTAAGTTGAAGATTAAGAATGAATACAATGACTTTTGCTCAAGTATGTGTATTAACAATTGGTTCGAGCACTCTTCAAGTCTTGAAAGTTGGCTTCTATTTATAGATGACCAAGCAACTTAGTCGTTGTGTCCATCTTCTTACTACAAGTCCCTTGAGACCGTTGTAATGGATTTTCCGAGTCACTCGGAAAATATCCGTTGATATATGAACGTTGGGCAACAGCTCTTGACTCCTTTGGAAGTCCCAAAACCACTCGGTGGTGTCTTGAAAAATAAGGTGGAAACCACCGTTGATCTTAGTGTTGCGGATTTCCAGTTTTGGAAACAGACAACCACGACACGATGTCCGGAGCTAGGTCAAAGGTGGAAAAAGCCTGGTCTCGTTGGTGATTTGACGTTTTGAAGTCGGTTAGTTTTGTAATTCAAAAATAGGATAGCTCATTTGAATAACCTACGAAAGTAAATCAATTTAGTTCTCAAAGTATAAAATACTTTGGTCCAAGAATAGACACGAGATAATAACATAATTAAGATAATTAAGTGACTAATTATCCGAGTCGGAAAAGGAATGGAATTTTCTTAGTCTAATATTCATGATACTCAAATTCCATCTCGGTCGATCTAGAAGATAATCAAGTCGGATAAAAATATCGAGTAAACAGACTTAATCTAGGCTAAACAAAGTTCAAACAAAATATGCTAACTTAGAATAGTGAATTAGCAATATAATTCTCGGAACACGAAGTCGGACATGAGTTTATGTGCGTGAAAGAAAGTATTTGAACATGCGATATATTTGAGTGCTTGAGTGACTTAGAACCGAGTGTGAAGTGGTATGTAGAAGTATGCTTTACGAGTCGGTCAGAATCAAGCGTAAACAAATACAGTAGTTTCTATAACACTTAGACAAAATGCTATATCACTCGGAAAAGTTTCTAAGGAACATGGAATGACTTGAAATCTAAACCCTATAAGGGATGAAGTCTTATACTCGATTCCTCGATGAAACTCGGAAAAGTGTAAGTATAAAGTCCGAGTCTTCATCTACTCACCACAAGATCCTTGAGACCCAAATATCCCAAATAGCCCAACAAGTAAGCCATCTTTCTAGACCTCAAGGGCATTTGCCGGGTCAACCAGAGATCAATCTAAAGGGGCATGTCAATGCTATGACTTTGAGAAGTTGGAAAGAGTTAGAGGGTCCCGGGATGGTTGCTAATGAGGAGGATTTTGTTGCTAAAGAAGAGGAGAAACAAGGAGATGTTCAAGCTGAAATTCAGGGTGCTAAAGATGACATTGGAAGTTCAAAGGGTAAAGCTGTAATTGAAACTGTAGTGAAGCCTCGTTGAGTCTTACAAACCTCCGAGTTCCATATCCTCGAAGTTAGTAAAGACTAAGGATCGGAAGAAGTACACCAAGTTCATAGAGATGTTGCAGAAATTCCATATCAACATCCCATTCATAAAGGCACTTGCGGAGATACCATCTTATGCAAAATTTTTGAAAGACATACTCGTCTAACAAAAGGAAGTTGATTGAGAGTGGGACCGTGTCTCTCACAGCTGAGTGCAGTGTTGTTTTGCAAAACAAGTTTCCTCCGAAGCTTTCAGATTCAGGAAGTTTCTCTATACCATGCTCTATTGGAGATGTGCCAATTAGCAAGGCATTGTGTGATTTAGGAGCTAAGGTAAGCGTTATGCCCCTCTCCATCTGCAAGAGGCTTTAAATGGGTGATTTAAAACCTACTTCTATATCCATTTAGCTTGCGGATCATTCTCGTGAAGTATCGAGTGGGACTCCTAGAAGATGTACCGCTCCAAGTGGGCAAGATTTTCATCCCATGTGACTTTGTGGTGATGGAAATGGAGGAGGATGCCTGGATTCCAATCATTTTAGGGAGACCTTTCCTAGCCACAGCTGGTGCTATGATTGATGTCAAGAATAGAAAGCTTTCCCTTTATGTAGGAGATGAGAAGATGGAGTTAAATCTCTCCAAAGCCATGGTTGCCCCCACATTTGAAGATTTATGTTGTCGAGTTGACATCTTGGATGGGATTGTTAATGGAGACAGGGTGAACCACAAATTGCAAGATGATCCTCTTGAAGCACTTTTAACTGGGGAAGAGGTGATTGAAGGACAAAAAAATGAGAGAAAGGAGTATGCTAGGCTTCTTGATGATGCTCCGGTCTATGAGCATAGACCACATTTACTGCCGACCCTTAATGTGGAGGTTCGGACCGCAAAGGAAGGCGAGAAAAGGGCCCCATAGGTAGAGCTAAAACCTCTACCTCCACATCTCGAATATGAATTCTTGGGCCCTAACTCCGCTTTTCCAGTTATTGTCAATGCTAAACTTGAAGGCCCACAACTTGAAAAATTGCTTGATGTCCTTAGAAAACACCGTGAGGCCATTGGGTATAGCATTGATGATATTAAGGGAATTAGTCCTTCATTATGCATGCATAGAATTCTTCTTGATAATGGTCATAGGCCCTCTAGACAACCTCAAAGGCGTTTAAATCCAAATATGCAAGAGGTTGTGAAATTGCTTGAAGTCTGGAATTATCTATCCTATCTCGGATAGTGATTGGGTTAGTCCAGTCTAAGTAGTTCCTAAAAAGGGGGCATATGACCGTCATTAAGAATGAAAAAAGAGTTGATTTCTACTAGGACTCGTTACCGGGTGGCGCATGTGCATTGATTACGGAAAATTGAATAAAGCCACCCGGAAAGATCATTTCCCCTCCTTTCATTGATCAAATGTTGGAAAGGTTGGCAAAGCATTCCTTCTTTTGTTACTTGGATGGTTTTTCGGGATTTTTTCAAATTCCTATCCACCCGAGTGATCAAGAGAAAACAACATTCACGTTCCCTTATAGTACCTTTGCCTATCGAAGGATGCCGTTTAGGTTATGTAATGCACCAGCTACCTTCCAACGATGCACGATCGCTATCTTTTCGAATTCATCGAAAACATCATGGAGGTTTTTATAGATGACTTCTCCGTCTATGGAGGCACTTTCGATTTGTGTTTGGAGAATTTGGCTAAAGTGCTCCATAGATGTGAGGAAGTCAATTTGGTTTTAAAGCTGGGAAAAGTGCCACTTTATAGTGGAAGAAGGTGTTGTTTTGGGGCATGTAATTTCGATAGGGGCATCGAGGTTGATAGGGCTAAGATTGAGGTTATAGAGTGATTACCACCTCCCACTTCGGTGAAGAGTGTTAGAAGCTTTCTTGATCATGTGGGGTTTTATCCCCGCTTTATCAAGGACTTTTTAAAATTGCTAAACCTCTAACTAAGCTCCTCGCCAAAGATGCACCATTTGTTTTCACCGATGAGTGTCATGAGACCTTTTGCAGGATTAAAGAGGCTTTGATTTCAGCCCCGATCATTCAGCCACCAAATTGGAGCATGCCGTTTGAGATAATGTGTGATGCCAGTGACCATGCAATTGGTGCGGTTTTGGGGCAAAAGATAAACAAGAAGCCTCATGTGATCTACTATGCTAGTAAGACACTTGATGAGGCCCAGTGAGAACTACACCACTACCGAGAATGAGTTGCTTGCGATGGTGTATGCAATTGAAAAATTCAGACCGTATCTTTTGTGCTCCAAGGTCATTGTGTACACCGACCACTCTGCTCTCAAGCATCTCCTCTCGAAGCAAGATGCCAAGCCCCGCCTCATTCGGTGGACCCTACTTCTTTAAGAATTTGACATAGAGATTCGGGATAAAATAGGAGCGAGAGAATGTAGTTGCAGATCCCTTGTCTAGGCTCATTGTTGAGAGTCAAGATGCTCCCATTGATGACACTTTTCCTGATGAGCACTTGTTAACTGTCCATACGGGTGTAGTTCCATGGTTTGCTCGACATTGCTAATTTCCTAGCCAGCAAAGTCACCCCATCTAATTTGAGTTATCGCCAAAGGAAAAAGTTCTTCCACGACATCAAGTTCTACTATTGGGAAGAACCATTCCTTTACAAGCTGTGCAAGGATGGGATTTATAGGAGATGTATCCCCGAGGAGGAGATTCGAGTGTAATTTCCCACCTGTCACGACTCTCCTTGTGGTGGACATGCTAGCACTTCGAAGACTCGCAAGCAAAAGTTCTACAAGCTGGTTTCTTTTGGCCTACATTATTCAAAGATGTGCACAAGTATGTTCATGCATGTGATAGATGCCAAGGGACCGGAAACCTCTCAAGGAAGAATGAGATGCCCCTCAATTACATTCTAGAGTTGGAGATTTTTGATGTTTGGGCATTGACTTCATGGGACCATTCTCGCTTTCAAAAGGTAACCAATAAATCCTCGTTGCGGTGGACTATGTCTCAAAATAGGTGGAAGCAATTGCTAGCCCCACCAATGATGCTAGAGTGGTGGCTAAGTTCTTTCAAAAGGCGATCTTCCCAAGATTTGGAGTTCCTAGAGTTCTAATTAGTGATGGAGGAACTCATTTTATTGAAAAGAAGTTTGAGGCAATGCTTAAGAAGTATGGGGTGCATCACAAGGTTGGTTTAGGCTATCATCCCCAAACTAGTGGACAAGTAGAGATCTCAAACCGAGAAATCAAGTCAATTTTGAAGAAAATGGTTTCGAGGTCGAGAAGAGATTGGGCGGATAAGTTAGATAATCCTTTATGGGCTTATCGAACAGACTTTCAAAACACCTATTGGAACTACACCATTTAGGTTGATTTTTGGAAAACCATGTCATCCCCCGTGGAGTTGGAGCATAAGACATTTTGGGCCATCAAGCACCTAAACTTCAATCTCAAGGCTGCTGGGGAAAGAAGGTTACTGCAATTGAACGAGCTAGATGAGATTAGGATGGATGCCTATGAGAACTCTAAGATTTACAAGGAGAAAATGAAAAAGTGGCACGACAAATTTATCAATAAAAGAGAATTTCGGGAAGGAGATTTAGTTCTTTTGTTCAATTCAAGGCTGAAATTATTTCCCGGAAAACTCCGCTCATGATGGTCGAAGCCATTTAGAGTTTTTAAGGTGTTTCCATATGGAGCAGTGGAGATCGATGCTGAAGCCGATACTACTTTCAAGGTGAACGGTTTGAGGCTCAAGCACTACCTATCCGGAGAGTCCATAGAGGGGAAGGTCTCTTACAACCTCCCTAATGCACCAATCGCATGAAGAATCGGGTAAGGGTCAACCTCGGGACCTAAAACAAGCGCTTCTTGGGAGGCAACCCAAGTCTTTTTAATTGTTTTTGAGAAAAAAAAAGGAAAAAAAAGAGAGTTAAAAAAAAGCGGGTCGCACAGCCGTGCAAGTCGACCAGAGAGTTGGGCTATTTTGTACACCCCGTCGTGCGCTTTCGCACAACCGTTCGAGAACACATGGCGTTACCCGGTTCGCACGGTACCCAGTGCCAATTTCGCACAACCGTGCGAATTGTCCAAAGAAGCACTTTTTCGCACGGTGGACCGTGCGAGACTCGCACGGTTGTGCGACTTTTGAATTTTCGCAAAAAGCCCGACTTTCATCGTTTCTTCCTCACTCCCTCGTCCTTCCTCTCTCCCAACCTCCAGCCCTTGCACCACCAACTTCTCTACACCATCACGTCAACCATCCAGCCACTACTCCCGCCGTCGTCGCTGCCGCTGCTGTCTCTCTCTCCTCGCTGCTCCATCTTCGAACTCTAGCTCCTTCTTGTTCGCACGTCCGTGCGGTTCGAAGACCCCACCCCTTAAAGAGCGAAAATTGTTGTCTTTTCCCTCTTACCCACTGCTTTCCACCGGAATTCATGTGCTTCATGCTGAATTTGGGTTTTAGTGTTTGATTATGGGGTTTTGGTGCTCGAAATTAGGGTTTTGAAGTTTGGTGCTCTAGATTTTGGTGTGCTTTGTTGAATTAGGCGTGACTCGCCCTCCATTGCTATTTCACAATGTCGCCAAAGAAGAAATCGCGCACCACCAACACCACCGGTGCTTCCTCTTCTGGCCGGGCCCCTGTGGCCCGAGGTAAAAGCTCCCAATCTTCTCGCCCTAACAATGTTTTTGGAATTGAGTTTGTCAATGCTGCACAACGTTCTAAGTTTGATGAAATAGTGTTTAGAGAGATGAGTGCGCCAAAATTTATTGATGTGGAGTGGATGACAAACTTAGGATTGTAGGATGATCTTCGTACTTTATTGTTGAATTTGGGTTTGCTTGAGTTGGTGACCCGTCGTTTTGGGGTATATGCTAGGCTAGTCTATGAATTTTACAGTTCCTTTAGACTTGACGCCAACCCATCCAAGTGAGATGGATTACTTTACGAGTGCATTTTCGTTTAGGAAAGAGGACTTTTGTTTTGAGTTTGGGCGAATTCAATGACGCCCTTGGCCTCCCTCACCACGGCCTTCTTACCTGTCGCCACAAAAATTATTCCTCGAAGCCGTTTGGAATCCATTAGTTGTGAGGCAAGGCCGACATATCCTTTACGAGATGGGCGTTTCGTTATTTCAATCCTCAAAAGAGCAAAGCCACCTTTATTTGCAACCCCATCCTTCGTTACCTTCAACGTACTCCGGCCAGTCTGCTTTTGCTTGTCATGATAGTCGAATACCGTTAGGAGATCGGAACTTTTTACGATGTGGGCAGCCCTTCATGAGGTCCTCGTTAACTCGTGGTGCTTTCATTGTTAGAGCACATTAGGGACCAATGCGACCAAGTCCATTTGTTTAGCTACCGGTGGTATTGCTACTGATTTAGTCTGTGTGCCTCGGGGTAGTGATTGATTTATCCTCACCGACGTTGCTACACCCTGGTGGTCTGTTTAAATATGATGCTTGCACGTACATGAAACTCTTCGTGCTTCAAGACAATGCTTTCTTTGTCAACCACCACGGGGTAGCCCTTTTTCGCCTCCCCGATCATGCCAGGACCACTATTACCGACAAGCGCAATTGGTCATATGGTCGGTTCGCTGCACTGGGGACTCGGACCCGATACCACCACATCTCATGTCGGGCCATCCGAGCCATCTCGGGCATTGCGAGGAGCCGGATGCTTGGGCCATCCGGGTATCCCGAAGAACAAGAAGCTCAACAACATGCTTGGGGTCAACATTCCTCTTCTTGCCGGCCCTCCCACCACCGAGACAATGTTTCAATCCATCATTAATCACCTCAACCACCTTCAAGTAGGTCGGGATGGTCTAAGAGATTCCGTGAACCGAGCATCGGACCGAGACGCAGCAAGGTTTTGAGCATCTTGATAACCGTATTGCTGGGGTGGAGCATCTTGTTTACATGCTTATGAGCAACTCCACTACCCTTATCCTCCACCCGGGTGGCAACCTCGTGGGCCACCTAGCCCATATTGATGCACTTGTGAGTTTTGCCCCCTTCCCCTCTTTTTCTCGTATATTTCTTTCATTGGGGACAATGAACAGCTCAAGCATGGGGGGTTTTTCATTGACATTTGATTTGACATGACTGAATGAGTTGAGAGAAATTTGTTGATTGTTGGATGATTTGGGGTAGTATAGTTGCATATAGTTAGCAATGCATTCATATAGGCGCATTAGTTTTTGCTTCCTTTATTTCCTTTTTGTTACTAGCATATAGGACTAAGCATGAGCATACTAGTTAGGATTTTGCATTGTATATTATTTTTCCTTCTTTTTGATTTAATCACAAAAATCGATGCGAGGCGATGGGCACCTGTAAGCATTTGAGGTAACCACATTCCATCCTTCTTTCTCTTTCTTTTTGGTGAGTTTCTTTTTGTTAGTTTTCTTTATTTTGAAAAAAAACTATTTTCAAAACCCCTCTTATGATGATGATGTGATGTAGGACAGTTGATTAATGGGCGTGATTATGTATGATTTGATGGTCCATTCTTGGTGGAATCTTTATGTGGAAATGAACTTGTGAATTAATTTGATTGTGATGTTTTGAGTTGCTTGCCGGTGTCTTTGAGAATTTCTTTGCATGATTGGTCAAACTTGAGCATGTGGTAAATCTTTGAGCCGGTTGTTGACTATGGTGGATAAGCCCGTGAGACTTTGAGCCTTATAGACTAATTCATCGGTTTTAGTCTCATGTTTCATTCTTTGTGTGACTCTTCCTTAATGCGTACCTCTAGAACTTTCTATTTCTCTTTGAGACCACACTTGGCATATGCATTGTGTAATATGATAGAGCATTCGTTTGTTTTCAAGCTACGTGAGCCAAAAAGTCGTTCCATTTATTTATACCCTTTTGCTACCCCTTTGAGCCTCAACCTATTCCTTGGTACACCTGTATCTGCTTTACCTTTGGCCTATATACATTTCCTATGCTAAAGCCGGGTCTAGTGGAGCAATACTTCTTGGGTAGTTTTGGGTTAAGTGATGGAGTGTTGCATTCGGTTTGTAGTTTGATTTAGGGACCCGTGTTAAAAAAATGATTAGTTCCCCTTTTAGACTCTTTTGAAATTGAGTAGTGTTTATGATTCCCAAGCCAATTATATCTATCCCTGAAAGTTTTGAATATTTTTCTTCAAAAAAAAGGTGAAGAAATAAGTGATTGGCATGTGGAAAGTTCAAAAAGTTGTATACTCATTCCATAAGTTGTCTTAAAACGTGTTATGCTTAAAGAGGTGTATTGGGAGAAAGTTTTTAGTCATGTTTGGAAGTGTTTTTGCTCCTTAGCTGTTAGACCTCGACTGTTTAGCTCCACATATCCCAAATTGGTTCCCCTTTCTACCAATGAATCTTGGCCACGTTACAAGCTTTGAAAGACCTCTTGATTGCACTTGCATTCTTGCCTCTATAGTGGTGGAGAATGAGAATATGACCAAGCCTATAGTAGGTTATGTTTTGGAAAGAGATGTTGAGAGAAACCTCAAAAAGAAATTTCAAATGAGATGGAGTGATCCACATTTCCTAAAGTGAGGTTCCACCTGGTCAAGCTAGTTTGCCATTTGTTTGAGGGATTCATGAGTGTTATGGTAGTTTAATACGAGATAATTGTGCATTGTAACCAAGCATTGTAGTCATTGAAGTTTTCAGGCAAGTTTTCATGGAAGTACGATACTTTGAGTAGGTTGTCTCTGTGCATGGTCATCCCTATTGATTGAACTGTTAACTCGTCACCTGAGGAGGGTGAATGCGAGGTTTTAACCCGGGATCGTTAATTGACAGTCTTGCTTGGGGATAAGCAAGAGCTAAGCATGGGGAGTTGTTAAACCTCATTTTTATCGGTTTTAAGGCATTATTTAACCCAATTCCTTGATGATTTCAATGATATTTATTTAGTTTTGGGTTAGATTTTGCTCATTTTCTCTTTATCGTCATCCGAGCTCGTAAATCTCTTTATTACAGGTTTTTGGGCTTAAATTTGAGAGATTCGAGGTAAATTTGATGAAAAGCGATGAAGAGGAGAGTTCGGGCCCAAGAGGAGGCAAGAAAGAAGCCTAAAACACATCAAGAGAAGTTGCACGGCCTACTATGCGAAGCTGCACACTGTGCGGATCATCGAGCGTAGGGCTCGAAGTCAAGGAAGGCTGCACGGCCCCTGTGCATACCTCGCACGGCCGTGCGAGAAGTTACAAAATTGAAGTCGCGCACGGCCTACCGTGCGAAGTTGCACGGCCATGTGAAATGGGCAGAGACTTTAGGGTTTTCGCACGAGCTGCTTGTGCGAAACCGGGACAGTAACATCGCACGGTACGCCGTGCTACCTTTCATGGCCGTGCGACCACTTGTTTCCACGAATATATAAGTTTCGTAATTGTAATTTTTAGGGATCTTTTCCATTTTTCCGAGATTTAGCTAGGGTTTTCGAGAGAGAACTCGGGAGGAGACTCAAGAACATTCATTATTGATTATCAACTTCAAGTTTTTGTATGATTGAATCGAATCAATTTTTCATTCGATAATCGTAATTTCTTCTCTGTCTTTTCTTCACGGTTTCTCTGCGTTTTCCAATGGCTATGTTCCCTAAATTTTGTCAATTGTTTAGTATCATGTTTAGGGGCTAATTTCTCTACTTAGGTTGGGATTGATCCCTATTATGCCTTGATAATCATGAATTGAGTACCAATTAAATTGTTATATGCTTGTTAGGTTAGAATTCACTTCGTTCATCACTTTCTCATTGATTGCCTCGAGAAAGGACTCATATGCTTTTATTTGGGTTTTGTGACCATCGAAAGATGAAAACTCACCTAGAATGACGTTGTGAATGATTAGAACTTCAATATGAAATAATTAAGGTTCCAATCGGGAGTTGTGAGAAGCATTCTTTGTAATTTTGCTCTTTATTAATCCCATGAAAATAGGTGATTAGATTGTGCGAGATTAGTCTTTGACCTTCGAAAGTAGGTGAAAATAGGTTTAATTTGTTATCTCCCCTTCTAAACTGCTAGCATAGGTAAATCTCATGCGGTATTCAAAGCTGATTTCGGGCATAGTAGTGTGATTAATCCTAATCTAAGGCTTGTTATTCATTGATCTCTCTTAGTTATTCTGTTATTAGTTGAATCCGAAAACCAAATCACTTGTCGAACCGAGTTGTACCTAGATTAGAGTTTTTAGGTGGATTTAGTATTTGAAAGCGAGTTCCTCGTGGACACGACCGTACTTGTCGGTTCTTAGCTACGGCTACACCGTGCACTTGCGGTAATAAATAATCTCTAACAGCCTAAAATCTTGCACATAGGCAAACAATGAACATGATATCTAGCTTACTAGATGTGAGATAAAGTAAAGATCCGATCATACCTCCGTAGAGTTTCTAATCTACAGCTTTACCTTTCTCATCCGAATCCAATTTCAAACTGCTACTCATAGGTGTTACTTGCATGCTTCACATCATGTAGCTTGTACTTCTTCAAAAGCTCCTTGGTATACTTAGATTGACGCACATAAATGCCATCCTTGTCTTGTTTGATTTGTAGACTAAGAAAGAAGTTGAGTTCTCTCATCATACTCATTTGGAACTCCTGTCTCATCAACTCAAAAACTCTTGACATAGAGTTTCATTAGTAGCTCCAAAAATGATATCATCAACATAGATTTGAGCAATAAGAAAATCTTTCCCCTTGATTTTTATGAAAAGAGTTTTGTCAATCTGACCTCTTTTGAAATCATTTTCAACCAAGAAACTGCTGAGTCTTTCATACCAAGCCCCGGGAGCTTGTTTAAGACCATATAAAGCTTTTTGCAATTTAAAAACATGATTTGGAAATTCTAGGTTTTCAAATCTAGGGAGTTGCTCAACATAGACTTTTTCTTCAATGAAACCATTCAGAAAAGAACACTTGACATCCATTTGATAAAGCTTGATATTCATGCTAGATGCAAATGCTAACAAGATTCCGATTACCTCAATCCTAGCAACGAGTGCAAAAGTTTCCCCACAATCAATTCCTTCTTCTTAATTGTAACCCTAGGAAACAAGTCTAGCCTTATTTCGACTACCAACCCTTCCTCATCCAGTTTGTTCTTGAAAACCAATTTGGTTCCTATGACAGGGTGCTTAGATGGTCGTTTGGTCGAGTCCGGACTTGGTTTCTTTCAAATTGATTGGCTCTTCTTGCATGGCCTCTACCCATTCAAGTTCATTTAGGGCTTCTCGTGCATTTTTGGTTTTAGTTAATGATATGAATGCAAAAAATGCACAAAGATTATGCAAAGAAGATCAAGTCCTTACCCCATTGTTGATATTAGAAAGTATGTTTTCAGGTGGGTGGCTGGATGCATATTTGAAAGCTTTACCTATCCTTTGATTTACCAAGTTTGTTGGCTGAACAGGCTGATCTTCGGTTAGTTGATCTTGCTTGAGTCTCATTGACTTGTTCTTCGACGATTCGAGCTAGCTCTTGAGTTTGGTAAGTCCGAGTCATACCATTCCGAGTTACTCCATTCTCGGTTGCCTCAATAATTATGTTTTGACTCTTTCTAAGCTCGGCTTCAGCAAGGTCATCTTCATCTCTTTTTAGTCCGAGATATGAGTATGTGGACTCACTTATCAAGCCAAGATCAATTTCATCAAAGACAACATGGATACTTTCTTCCACTTTGTTAGTTCTTTTGTTAAAAACTCCAAAAGCTTTGCTATGAGATGAATAACCCGGAAATATACCTTTATTTGACTTCATACTTTCTTCCTTACCATTGTAGTGAACAAAGCACTTACATCCAAATGGTCTAAAGTAGGAGATGTTGGGTTTCTTCCCTTTGTAAAGCTCGTAGGGTGTTTTCTTCAAGATAGATCCGATGAGGCATCTATTTAGTGTGTAATTTGCTTGTGTTGATCTGCCTCAGCCCATAAATAGTAAGGTAGATCATTTTCAATCATCATAGTCCTTCCTATTTCTTCAAGAGTTATGTTCTTTCTCTCCACTACTCCATTCCGTTGAGGAGTTCTTGGTGCAGAGAAGTTGTGAGAGATGTCATTCTTGTCCGAAGGTTTGCTCTTGGAGAGTCTTAGTCACCCTAGAGGGAGGCTGAATAGGGTGATGAGGAAATTTTAACAAACTTGGAAGATTAAAGCTTGAAGAGAATAATCAAGACAATCCGAGTCTAGATTTGACTCAAAAAGTATAAACTCAATTTACGTAGAAACCCTCCTGGGGCGGAAAACCACGGCCAGTGCTAATCCAAGCACCAAGTCAAATCCACTATTTTGAATCCATAAAATACAATAGACTGACTCAACCAGAATCACTCCCTTAGACAATTCCTTACAAAGTTTTCCTAGACTCAAAAGTTCCCTTATCCGATCTAGTACTTCCTAACTAAGGTAACCTTTATAGCTAGGGACAAGCTGAGCTGAGTTAACCCTTACAGTTCAGTCAAGGGACCTTACTTAGAGAGTAAGAAAGACTATGTGACTGATTACAAGACTTTACAACTCATAAAGTATGAATTACAAGTCGGGAGTTGTAACGGTTCTTCCGAGTCGCTCGAAAAGATCCGTTGAGATGTGAACGTTGTGCAACGGCTCTTGACTCCTTAGGATGTCCCAATCCACTGGAGGTGTCTGAAAAGTAGGGTGGAAACCACCATTGAGCTTAGCGTTGAAGATTTCCAGCTTTGGAAACGGACAACCACGACACGGCGTTTAGGCCTTGTTCGAAGTAGAAAAGCCTTGTCTACGGTGATTGACACCTTGAAGCTGGTTACTTTTGTAATTCAAAAATAAGATAACCTCATTTAGATAACCTACAAAAGTAAACAAATTTTGGTTCTCAAAGTATGAAACACTTTGGTCCAAGATTAGGCACGAGATAATAATTTAATTAAGATAATTAAGTGCATAATTATCCGAGACCTAGAAGAGTGAAAGTTTATTAGTCTAATATTCATTATACTCAAATTCCATCTGAGTCAGTCTTAGGAAAGATCAAGTTATAAAAAGAATATCGAGTATGAGTACTTGATCTTAGACAAATAATTTTCGAACAAACATGCCGACTTAGAAAGTTCAATTAACGCAGTAATTCTTTTTAACTTAGAATATGAAGTCGAACTTAGATTAAAAGAGTTAGAGAGATTGTTTGAACATGCGATAAATCTAAGTGGTGTCCGAGTGACTCGAAGCATCGAGTGTGAGTTTATGTCCAAGAATGTGATTTACGAGTCGGTCGGAATCGAAAGAAAACGTATACAATAGTTTCTATAACACTCGGAATGACTTGTAATCAAAACCTAGGAGGGATGAGGTCCGTACACTGAGTCCTTGATAGTACTCGGAGTGATAGGAGTTTAGAGTCCGAGTCTTCATTGTCACGTAAGTCCGCAAATTCCGAGTAATCAAACTCCTTTCCATGGTCGGTTCGAATCCTTATGATCCGAGTTGAGAGTCCACTTGAATTTTTCTACGAGCTTAGTGAACTCTTTGAAGGCTTCATTCTTGTTATTAAGAAAACACACCCAAGTAAATCGTGAGAATCATCAACAACAACAAGTACATATGATTCACCTCTAAGACTTTTCATAGGAATTTCACCACACAAATCCATATGAAGTAATTCAAGTACTTTGGATGTAGATATAGTGTTGAGTGGCTTGAAAGATGATCCGACTTGCTTACCTTTTGTGCATGCCTCACATATTTTATCTTTCTTAATGGCATAGTTAGGTAAACCCCTAATTAATCCATGAGATGCAAGTTTCTTGATAGTATGCATGCTGATATGACCTAGTCTACGATGCCAAGTCCATGAATCATCATTCACATATGCTTTTAAACAAGATAAATTTTGACTTGAATATGAGAGAGCAATAATATAAGTGTTACGTGACCTCGGACCCGAGAGCTTAGTCTCTTTGGTGACTCGCATCGGAGATGTAGCGGTTAGTCCGAGTGAACATTACCGCTTGACCTTTGTCACATAGTCGAGAAATGCTAACGAGATTGTATTTGGGTCCTTTGACAAGGTAGACTGGGCTGTGTTGATGCCTTTACCAATTTTGCCAATCCCTACTATCTTGCCTTTGCTTGTTATCTCCAAATGTGACTTTTCCTCCTTTCGGATCTTCTAACTCAAAGAAGAGTCTTGAATCTCCCGACATGTGGCGTGAGTAACCACCTGTCTAAGTACCAATTACCTTTCTTCTTCTTCCGAGTTACCTGCAAGACTGAAACAAACTAACCCTTCTCACTTTCTCTTACGAACCTAGTAACTCCCTTTACTCGTGGTCCTTTTCTAAGGAAGAGCACTTTTGGGAACCCGATTTGAATAATTTTGGGTCCAGTCCGATTCTAGGTCTTCCTTCCGAAAGCCGAGTCCGTGTCTCTTTGTTTTGAAAATCTTTTCTTTTGTAAACTGGAGGAGAAGGCTTTTTCCTGTAAGTTGGTCCGGGCTTAGTCCTCTGTTCATTTGTATGAATGGGACCATGCTCAGCCTTCTTAAACTTTACAATTCGAAATCCTTTTTGAAAAGATTAGAATAGGAATTTGATTCCTCTTATTCATTAAAACTAAGTCCTTTTTTCCTGAAGGAGACACACTAAGAACCTAATAGCATATCAAGTTTTTCTGACCTTAAGTGAGTTTCAAAACAAGCTCTTAAGACTCATTGAGCTTCCTTTTCAGTCTGCAAATTCTCCGTTATGAGTTACTCGGACTCGAGTCCCATTGTTTTGAGCACTAATCTTAAGTACTTTCGGATTTTATCTCAAGTTTTCTAACTCGGCTTTTAAAACATTGCTCTCAGCGAGTAAGAGACTCAAGTTGTTCTTTAAACTCGAATGTGTCGAATTGGACTTTTCTTCCAAAGTAAAAATACATCGTGCTAAATCAACTTTTGAAAATTTGAGAAAGTATTCAACTACCTCATCAATATTCGAGTCCTCGTTGTCCGACTCGATTCGGATTACGAGTGCATCGGTGCCATAAGACACTTAGAGTCATCTCGAGTCATCTTCTTCGGATGAGTTGTCATCACTCCAGGTAGCCATCATAGCCTTCTTCTTTCTGTCCTTCTTTCTCTCGGGACAATCTTTGACTATGTGCTCCTTGCTCGCCACATTGAAAGCGGCCGGAGTTCTTAGATAAAGATAACTTTAAAGGAGAAGAATATTTACCTTTTCTCGTCCTTCTTATCTTTTTTATAGAACTCATCCTTTGGCCTCTTTTCCCACTTCTTGTATTTCATCATTTTCTTGAAGCCGCAAGCTATGAGTGACATAGGGTCCACTTCGATTTTGAGGAGCTCGGACATTCACGTCCGCTTTCTAAGGCCTTCGGCGCAATATTCTTTTTGGTGTCGACCTCTGCATCTTCTTCCTCCGGATGAATCTCGTGGGTCGAGTAGCTTGCCAATAAGCTCGTCCGGCCTTAGTTAAGAAAGGTTCGAGCTTCCTCAATGGTTGTCACCTTAGGACCCTATTTCTTCTTTAGTAGACATTTCATAATCTTTCTAGACGTTTCTTTGTGAGAGATCTTTCTACCTAGAGATTTGAGATTATTGGTAATCTCTCGAGAACCGAATGTACATCCGAGCGATGTTTTCTTCCGGCACCATCTTGAACGAGCTTATATTTATCAAGATATTGACTTATCTTTGCCTGTTTCACTTGTCTTGCTCCTTCGTAGGTGTTGACAAGAGTGTCTCACACCTCTTTGGCTGTGTCACATGCTAAGACCCTGTTGTATTCTTTTATGTTAATGGCACACATCGGTGAGTTCATACCTTTGAAATTCTTTCGAATTTCTCGGTCTCCTTAGTGGTGAACTCGGATTTGGCTTTAGGTACAAGAGTTGCATTCTCTGTCTTCATTGGAATGTAGTTGCCGGCTTGGATGATATTCCAAACTTCTTCATCGTTGTCCATCGAGAAACATTCCATCATCTTCTTCCAATGGGCAAAGTTTGACCCTTTGAACTTCGATGGTCCGGTAGATGATCTTCCTTCATCGAACTCTCCATTGTTCCGAGCCATCCGATCTTTATACCTTTGGATGGTGAGATCCTCTTGAAAGGCTAGGCTCTTATACCAATTGAAGGTTTTCTCGTGGAGAGTCTAAGTCACCCTAGAAAGGGGTGAATAAGGTGATGGAGAAAATTAAACGATTTTTTGCAACGGATTAGCTAAAGAGCAGATTTTGAGACTATATTGGACTCAAAAAGTGATAGCACATATTTACGTGGAAACCGGTTCGGAGGAGAAAACCACGGATAGTGCTAATCCAAGTACTAAATCAAATCCACTATTTTGAATCCACAAAATACAAGGATTGACTCTACCAAAATTGCTCCCTTAAACAATTCTTTACAATGTTTTCCTAGACTCAAAAGTTACCTTATCCGATCTAGTAATTCATGACTAAGGTAACCTTTACGATTAAGGACAACCGAGCTGAGTTAACCCTTACGGCTCGGTCAAGGGACCTTACTCAGAAAATAAGAAAAGAATGTGACTTATTACAAGACTTTCTTTACAACTCGGAAAATATGAAATACGAGACTTGGAGTTGTAAATATAAGACTGAATATAAATGAAAACAATAACTTTTGCTCAAGTAATATGTTCGAGCAATAATGTTCATCAATCTTCTAGTCTTGTGAGGTGGCTTCTATTTATAGCCAACTAGGCGGAATGACTTGTTGAGTCTTGGTTACGGACATAAGTGTTCACTAGCCGTTGTAATGGCTCTTCCGAGTCACTAACAAAAATTCCGTTGAGATGTGAACATTGTACAACGGCTCTTGGCTCCAAAAGATGGTCCGATCACTTGGTGGTGACTGAAATATGTGGTGGAAACAACCGTTAAGCCTAGAGCTGAAGTTTTCCAGTTTTGGAAACGGACAACCACGACACAGATGTCCGAGCCATGTCCGAAGTAGATAGATTCGGTCTGCTGGTGATTGATAGCTAGAAGTCTGGTTACTTTTGTATTTCAAAAAGAGTTAGCCTCGTTTGAATAACCTACAAAAGCAAACCACATTGGTTCTCAAAGTATAAAATACTTTGGTCCAAGATTAGGCACGAGATAATAATTAAGCTAGCATAATTAAATGCTTAATTATCTTTGGCCTAGAAGAGTGGAATTTTACGAGCCTAATATTTAATATACTCAAATTCCATCTGAGTCAATCCTAAGGATGATCAAGATAAAATGATAGAACATAAGAGTTTAACAACTTGATCCGGTTAAATAATCCTCAAAGAAATAAACCGACTTAGAATAAGGAATTAACGTTGTAATTCTCTTTGCGTTGAAATACACAGCCAATACTCGGAATAAGAGTGTTAGAGAAATTATTTGAGCATGTGATAGTTCCGAGTGATGTCCGAGCGAGTCGAAACATCAGTGTAGAAGATATACAATAAGGTGCTTTACGAGTCGGTCAAAAAGAATGAAAACTTACACACGAGTTTTTATAGTACTCGGAATGACTTGAAATCAAAACTTAAGAGAGATAGGATTTATATCCGAATCTTCATGTAATACCGAGAATGACTTAGAGTTAGAAACCGAGTCTTCACAAAAGTTTAAGACACTACATACTATGAGTAGGTGAAGATTCAAGAAAATTAGCCTTCCAATTCTAGAACACATTATGCACTTTACTATATGTTTTTTCTAAAAATATTTAGGAAAGTAATTGGTTTAACCCATCCTTGAAAAACAAGGTTCTTATATATTTTTCCAATGGCTCTCTATGGGCTATATTGATATCGAAGAGACAATGGATCTATGTGCATAAGTAGCATTTTTAGAAAATATTAGAACCGATTTCTAAAAATTAATCACCCGACCCAAGTAGATATAAAAATCATTAAGTATAGTGTTCGGTTTCATGCATGTTTCATAATTGAATTCACAAAAGAGTAGACTATCTTCAGCAAGCAAAAGACATGATTTTTTTATTGAGAACAAATTTTAACCACCAATTCCTATTTTAGATTCATTGAAGAAAAGTGGAGTCTATATGCCAAGACATCCACGTAAAAGGATAAACAAATAAAGGGACAGTGGATCTCCTTGTCGAATTCCTCTTGACGGATAGAAGAATTCAGATTCTTCATCATTAATGATAATTGAATATGACATTATAGTAATACATTCATGTACCCAATTAATCCATGTTTCATGAAAACCTACATCACTCAAATATAAAAAAATAAAACCCCATTTTGTTATGTCATATGCTTTTTACGTATCTAATTTAAGTCCTATATAAGCTTGCGTTCCTTTAATTTTGCTGAAGTTATTGATAATTTCATGAGCAACAAGTATATTATCGTGAATGTTTAGGGACAAAGGCGCTGTAAGACCCAAAATTTAAGTAGGTCAATTACGGGATTGAATTAAATTAAGTGATTGATTCGTAAATTATTTTATTTAGTATGAGTTCTTAATCGTACGCGCTTTTATAAATCGAGTAAATTATCCTACTTCTTCCCGATTCCCCTCCTGGACCTAGTTGCAACTTCTAATTTATTATCTCAATCTTCACCTTAAGATAAGCCTAGCAGCAAAAAAGGGGGAGAAAAGAAAGGGATAGTTAAGAAAGGGAGTATGTGTAAATTAGATAAGCAATGGAGAGATTAATGTAAAAGGAGTGTTGTGGTGGCATTAGGTGAAAAGGCCAAAGCAAAAACAAAAAAAAAGGAAAGAAGAGGAACCGAACGAAGTAGGGAAAACGAGAGGGGGATCAGGCGAACAAAAGAAGCAGAGAGAGGGAGGGAGAGAGAGAGCGCGAGAGACGAGAGAGGAGGTCGATGGCTCGCTCGGCGGCTGATGGGAAAAGGGAGAGCGAGGGCTCAAGAAGGCGAAAGGAAAAGAAGTAGAGCAAAGGAAAAAGGGAAGAGGGAAGACCGAACGGGGAAAGTGAGAGAGAGAAAGCGAGCGAGTGTGAGGGCCAAGGAGACCGAGGGGTGGCCGCGAACACCGCGGACCCGAAGACAGCGACCGGCGATGCGAGTAGGCGGCGAGCGAAGGAAAAGAGTGAGGGACCGGGACAGAGCGAGAGGCGGAAGAAGAACAAGAAATAAAGACAAACGCGAGAGAGACCGAGACCAAAAGGGGGAAGTAAGGAAGCCCGAAATCAACCCCTATACTCGAGTTCCGGTGGGTAGTCTTATACTCTAAATTTATAGTAATTTCGAAACCCAACCGAGTTTTGTTGTGAATATTGAATGTTTATGCTATAGAATGAATTTAGGAAGTAGTTAGGGCTGAATTAGGATATGAGAAAATCGAATTGAGTACGTTAAGTCTAAATTAGAAACTTGAAGGAGTTTAGTAGTTGTTTAGAAGTTGAGTTAGGGTCTTGGAAGTTTAAAGGGAGTTAGGTTGTGTAGGTATAAAGAGTAATGTGGAGATCTCAAATAGCACTTAAGGATGAAGAAGTGGTGACTTATGTATAAATTGTAAATTGATGCTTCGATTAAACCCTTAGAGATTTCCTAAGTTCTTTGCATTGGAAGGTCACGATTCGTATTGGGAAACAATGATTTGAATATAAAGGAAGGGTGTGAGTTCATCTTGATTAGTACATAATTTAGGTAGGGAAATTGTGAGTTGGGGATTATAAGGTTAAATTAAGTTTAGAATGTATCTAAGTTTTTGAGATTAAATTAAGTTGAAGATAAGCATAGCGAGAGGAACTTAAGTGATAAAGTGAGATTAAGAGTTATATGATTGAGTATGGGCAAAAGAAGTTGATTTATAAAGTAGAGACACAAAATGAGAAATTGAGGTAAAGACAATAAATTGTGAGAAGTTGAGACGTTGAATTAGGTGGTATCTACTTGTGGTTATTGCGACTCGAAAAAGGAATTAATCTTACTAAATTAGTGGATTAAGAAAGGCATAGTCGGGAAGGAGTCGAAGATGACTGTCTGCATTGAATTGTGACTATTCATGTTAAGTGATTGCATTATACGATGTTCAAAAGTAGTTTTGAAAGGAGTTTTGTATTTTACGCGAATGATCCTTGAATGCAACTTCTTGTTAATCGCCTTTCAAACGTGATTATGTTTTAAAAAGAAGTGAAACTTATTTGAAAAAGTGAATCGGATTTGAGAAAGTTGTTTTATAAGGGTGACACGTGGTGTCATGCCTTCCTTGGTATTAAACCAATTTGAGAAAGTTGTTTGAAGCAAACGTGATGAATGATTATGTGCAAACTGTTTTGAATCGACTTGGCTATGATCGTTTAGCATACCGAAGGATTCGAACCAGGGTCCTCATTCGTGAGGATGCCCGACCGAAACTTCGAGGGAAGGGTTCCAACAGGGGTCCTGAGGATCGGGATGCCCGACTAGAGACTTCCTAGAAGATAGGTCTCGGGAGCCTTTTATTCGGGGTCGACCCCGGAGAAATAAGAGAAACTAAGAGAAATTATAAGAAATCATGAAGTGCTAGTTCGAGTCCCCCGAAAGCCCGGAAAGTTGATTCGGTTCCAAAAGAATTGCTAATGATTGTGAAATCGTGCTTTTAAATGATTGAAGTGTTATGATCTTTACGTTGCAAACGATTTCAAGATATTTCATTGAAAAGTATCTAGATTTGTATTATGTTATTATACTTTTGCCGATTTCATTATTATGAGTAGTATGTGTAATGAATTTCCGTTTTGAGAGTGTAAGACTTTCCGGTGTGCTCGCGGTTCGCTCACCCCCATAAATTTCCCCATTTTCCCTCCCCAGATGTGCAGGTACACTCTAAGGTGTGTCATGTACTTAGCATAATCTAGACTCCTACATGCCGTATGCCCGTTGTTGTTGAAGTTATTCAAGTGCTTATATGCATTCCACTTGTTCTAAATGATATAGTTTGTAATTAAGTTCATATAGTTCGTACCGGATGTATAATGAACCATTTAGATTATTTTAAGTTTTATCGCATGATTGTTTGGACTCCGGCGTGTGGTCGTTGAGTTGTATACTCCGAGCGTGTGGCTCATCGAGTTATATTATAGATTTTTTTGTGCAGGATTTAAGACTTTAAGCCTAGGGGATAGCCCATATTACAAACGGAACTCTACCGAAATTTTTAGAAAATTTTCAAACTCATTTGGAAAATTACCTATATTGCGTTAAGTTGGAATTAGAAAGCCAAACCAACACCTGAAAGAGCCTTGGGAGCTCCTTTGAATCACTCGGCAATGTAATACTTTTAGGAGGTGTTTTTAGGTGTTACAGGCGCTTTGATAAGGAGCAAGGATCCTTTGTAAAATCGGCCTCATTTTATTAACAAGAATTTTCAATATAATTTTGTATAAATTATTCCAAAGGCTAATAGGTCTAACTGTATAGCGGCCCAAGGACTATCAACTTTAGAGATTAAAGTAATAAGAAAATGATTAACTTTTTTCGATAGCTTTTCATTCTGAAAAAGTATTTGCAGTGACTTGTGATGAACTAATCATGGTTCGTTCCAAGTTTTCCGTTTTTTGGTGATGTGGGGAACCTAGGAGGCTAAAGATGTAAACTTACAACGGGGGTAATGGGAAGGGGTCTGGTATAATTCAGAATTCTAAATTCTTTGATTCCCTTGGAAAGTGAACAAATTCAAGCAACTTTCCTAATGGATGAACCTCTTTGCTGGACGCACATGTGGCCATGGTATGTGTATGAAGTTCAATGTAGAAGCTTTGACACAGAGAGATTCAACCTATTTGGTTTAGTATGCAATTTTTGACAATACCTAGTTCAAAAATACACAGTCTTTCCGTTGATATGACCGATAAATATTAGAGCTTTATAATTGACAAAAATTTTATAATTTTACATCATATAATGCATTGATAATTAATGTAAGTTTACCTGTAGCAATATAATTGTTTACCTATTGTAGTAGGTTAATAAAGGATATAATGGCATTCTAAACTAAAACTTTTGCATACAACCGTAATTTTGATTTTTTTTTCCCTTGAAATGAGGGTTACCCAAAAGGAACGTTCAATGGCATGTGTAGTAATGAACTCGCATTGAACATGAAGAGGGGTTTCTCATTTGGGATATAATTATAACTCTTTTGCAAGGAAACTATCGTGATTTCAAATTGCAATTCATAATTAGCCTTTAGTTTTATAACATCTACAACAATGGTAGATAATGATTATTAATATTTAAGTTAATATTTTTTTATTTTAATAAATTACGAATATTTAAGTTACGTTTTTTTATTTTAATATTTTTTATATTTTGATAAATAATTTAGTCTATGATAATAAATAAATAGTTTTCTCAGATAAATGTCAAATATATTTTAAAAACAAACTTAAAAAGATATACATAATTAAAAACTGTGTAGAAGATATAAATATAATTTTATATATCGTATCTTTCTTAATTAATGTTAAGAAGAAATATAAATATAAAATAAAAATATTTATAATGTATAAAATAGTTATGAAATTAAGCTGTGGGTATAATTGAAATTTCACCAAACACCTTTGTTAAAAACAACTAACTTTACTAAACACATTTTTCTCAATCAGCTAATGTAAACAGTTAAGTCAAACAGTTAATACAAACAACTAACAGTTAATATAAACCACTAACAACTTATTGTAAACAAGCTTCTTACACCAATAATAGGAATGTCACATTGAACTAATCCTTCAACCTATTGTTATTTTACAACAGGCTACACGCCTAAAATATAACACTGAACTCATCGCTTAAAGCCAAGCAGAAAGCTTGAAAATCTCCAATTATTTAGTAAAAGAAAAAAGTCAGGGCACATGTTCTCGTGCATAACCCAAGCTTACAAACTTGCAAATATACCTCAGTATCTAAAATCTCACCCAAAAACAGAAACTTCATCTGAAGTCCTGGAGAGTTTGGTCATTATTCTGGATAAACAAGGGGACAACGCCCATTAACGAGAAACTACATGTCACGAAATCTGCACCTCCTGCAAGTTGTTCAGCATATTGAATAATCTCCTCAAGCTGCTCCTCATGAAGAAATTCGAAGGAGTCCATCGCCAATAAGAGTTCATTTTCTTCCCGATTTGCCAATGAGAGATCCAGAAAAATCCATCCTTAAATGACCGACTCCAGCATAAACATGATAGGCCAGGGCTAAAGCAGTCATCTCCAGGGAGATTAGAGTGAGCTTTGATGAGTAAAAGAGAAATTGGTAGAAATTCTCAAAAGAGAGGCAAACTGGGCCAAGTTTCAAATAGATAAGATAGAAAGAGGTAACCATCACAGTTAGGAAAGATCCAGAGATTCTATTGAGGATGGAAAGTGTCGAATTGACATGTGGCTTATAGATAGGAAGATGAGGAGATAAAGGGCGAAGGACATTAGCTTGAACTCCACTTTCTTGATTGGTCGAAGGTGAAGAATAACTCTCCCATTTTCCAATGGGCTTGCCATCTAACTGCTTCACTCTGTCAGCCAGGTTGTGAATCATCCGGCTTTGAAAGCATTTCTCATACGCCTGTTCAAAATTACATCAAGCAGTAAGAAATAATAAACTAAGAGCACTCTTGCCAATATGACTCAGGACATATATATTGCATCTGCTTAGGACTTCTGCAACATGACAAGAACACATAAGGAAATGACAAGCAGGTTGCTTAGAAAATAATATTACAATATAGACAAAACCCACTTTTTTACTTGGGCTCAGCACAGTAAACACAAGTTAAAACATAATATACTTTCTAGGAAGAAAAGGTTTTTTTTTTCGTTTTTATTTTTTTGGGGGGGATGAAGGTGGTATAAGGAAAATCTATTGAACTAATGATGGATAAGGTATATATCATCACCAAACTTCAGCCTATTGTTTGAATGAATATCAATCTAGCATTTTTGAAAGTAAAGAAAGCCTATGCGGTGCCATTAAATAACAAATCTTTTATCTTGCATTGCAAATCATTTTGAAGTGAAACTTTCAAATTTTAATCTTTGGTTCTTTTCCAAAAATAAATAAAAAAATCTTTGGCTACCATAGGTTCTAAGACCTTCATATCTCCACAAGTAGATAAAGACCAAGTATATATTTCTATGCTGATAACTATATATATCTACGTAAATAACTATTTCACCCCTTGCGCCTAAATATTTCTCACTAGAATTTACAGACAAAACACCCCCACTGCCGGATTTCACGGGACGATAATTTACTCGGACTTAATACCCGTGCGGCACTAGCAAACTAGACCCAAGACCCTTTTGTAAGCTTACTAGTAAGCCTTAAAGATGCTTGACTTAAGCTTGAGAGAGCTAAGTAAGCAAAGACACTTAGAGAGAGAGAGTTTGGGAGAATGCTTTATATTGAACTCTTGGAATTGATGATTGGATGAGTTGATTACAAATGAGCCCCCTTATGGGGTATTTATACTTGTCCACCTCCTCAATGGACGGTGGAGATTTAATCTAATCTTACGGCTAAGATTGCGTATCTAGAATTCTCTATACAAATATCTATATATCTACATTAAGTGTAGAACATTCTAGAACTTGGGATGCCTTGGTGGAACCAAGGAGAGAATTTTAGAAGATTCCGGACTCCTCCGGAATCAAGGAGAGAATTCTAGAACATTATAGAATAGTAGGGAGAGATCTAGAAAATTCCGGAATGTTCCGGAGCGGCCCGTGACACTGAGTGGAGTGTAGACATGCCTTGGCAAGGTTTACAGGGACCCAAATTTTGGTGAACCTACCCTTGCTTGTAAGCAGACAGGTCAATCTGATGGACCCATCTGTCTTTCTTTTTTGAACACACTTTTGGCCTACTAACATCTATTTGCGAATTTACAGGAACGGGAAGAAAAATACAAGCCAACCTATTCCAATGTGATAGGCTGCATGGATTTAACACTGAGGTTTGGCTACAAAGCAAATCCTTATGAACACTTCCAAAGGGTATTTGGCAGAAATAAAATATTGCAAGATAACAAAAAATCTAATCAGCAAGAAATCTAATCGGCAACACAGAATTTATCCCAGAAAGCAATACTAATATTTGAAATGGCTAGAGTTTGGAATCTAGGAATGACTAGTTAGAAAGGAATTTACACATTGCAGCAGCTACGAATTCATTCTACAGCCAGTAGCAGTGAGCTTCATGACCCCTAAAATGACCGCATGTCCACAAGAGAGTCCTACACTTGATGCTGACAAATAACAAATAGTAACTAGCTGCCAGATTCAAACAAGTAATTAACTTGACATGATTCATGAGCATGCAATCTGGTTCATGAGTGATGTGTCAAGTATCAATCATGAAAATCACAGGATGCATAATACACTGTCTCACACTCTGTGAGATCAATGCCTAACTAGATGACAACAAAGTACGACCTTAATTTAGAAAACCAAAAGAACAAAACATGTGAAAAAAGTTCATCTAGCAATTCAATGAAGAGACACCTTTGGATGAGGAATGGGCTCTGCTGGACCTTTCACTTTTGTAAAATCAAGGACACCATTGTAATTCCCACAGGGTAAAATGATGCTATTTCTGACCATTTGACCACCCTAATGCATGAAAAACAACATCAAAGTCATAAAAATCGATCATGTAGAAAAAAGCAAGCCAATAAGTACATCCATACATTTGTAGCTTTCTATAGGCAGTTCATAATGATTAAATAAACATCCAAACCCTATCATCACCTCCATGACATCACATTCTACTATGTGAACTGTTAAGAGTGTAGCATAAACAAATGACTACGTTCTGCTGCAAATCACTCGACAATATTAGCAAAAATTTTTTATAGGCCGTATGACCATTGATGGCATATAAATAAAACAAAAATAACCAAACACCAACAGCAAAGAAATGTCTTAATTTTGTATACGCCAAAAAAGCAATGAGTGGAGGAAAAATGAAACTGAACCAAAGATATTTTCAACATTGAGAATTATATATAAGGTACTGCTCTCTTATTCAGAATAAAAGGCACAAGTAAATCCAAGAAGCGAAATAAATCTAGAGGAAAAGGCTTAACCGCCCTATATAAGTACTGGTTAAACTGATCAGATTTCATGCAAACCACCAAGCTAAACCTTAGAAAAGTTCCGCTACATCACTCCCCAATAGCCAAAAAAAGATAATTACTGTTCTAAGTTAGCAACCAAATAGCCAGTTTATTTGCCAATTTAGGATGCCATAACACATTAATTGAATGATATTATTGCAAGAATAAGGTTAAGTCAGCTCATATTTCCCTCTGGCAACAGGAATACCAACTACATATCCAGAATGTTCTGCAAACCAGCAGCTCCAGGATTCCATTCGAAATTTAACTCGTAGGAAACAAATCACAACTTATTGATATGAGAAAGTTACATACAATATACACAAGAACCCAAAGGAGCCAACGTTGCACATATTAATGAATAGAAACAAGCATAAAACTAAAACTAAGGAAGCAGTGCTACAGAAGCAACAAACATTGAAGGTTTAAACCAATCCCAACAACAAAAGCGCACAAGCTCCATGCTCACAATAGCATCACAAGTTCCTTTTCGGCATTGACTTCCATCAACCCTAGTCATCCTAAAGACATTTTCTTTCACATCTAGGAAGCCATGTTTGAAGATTCAGTTTCAAGATCTTTTTAAGTAATCTGATGATGGCTACTGATAATTTCAGTAAGCAAAATATTATTGATCATGGAAGGATGGGGACTATTTATAGGTAAACATTTGACATTTTGAACATTGAACAACATATAAGGTCCTGTTCTCTTCAGAATATAAAGCACAAGTTAACCCAAAAGCAAATTGAAACGAGAAAGGCATCACTCCCTCGCATACATACCAGCTCTGCTGATTAGATTTCATGCAAACCATTAAGTTAAACAATTAATCAGAACTCCATTTGTCCCAAAGCAAAAAGAAATGGTGATTCTTCTAAGCTAGTAGCCACATAGCAGAATTTATAAGCCAATAAACATACAACACATTAATTGACTAACAAAGCATAAGGTATAGTCAGTTCATGTTTTTGTTTAGAGACAAGGAATTCAATTTCCGAACTCAGATCCATAAAGTTGGGGATCATTTACAGTTCAAAACAAAGGAGGCTTAACTATTAAAATCTGACTCATAGAAACTGCTGATTGATACAAAACAAATAACACTAAATGCGAGGAAGCACTGTACAAAGATAATCAACATTGAATGTCCTAACTAATCTCAGAAGCAAAAGCCCACACATGCAGACCCTGACATATTCGTGGCAAACAAGTCAAAAGAGAAAAAGTCATATCCATGCATGAGTATGAATCAAAAGGAGTCAGCAATAGACGCAGATGAACATTCTTTCTAAACTAACTAAACTGAAACGAAGTAACGCTACAATGACATCAATATGATAACATCCAAGCCAACAGAAACATGGGTGACTGCGTCCTGCCCCTGCACTCATGCAGCCATACCCACACGTACAATAGTCATAAAAAGCTCAAAGCCAATACAAAGACTAATCTGATAAGAGATTGTGGGGGAACACCAATAGCATTGCATAAAAATGTATTTCAAGATAAAGTGATGCTAGCACTTACTTTTCTATACATCGGTATTCGTTTCTTCTCTGTCAGGGAATTCCTCTCTTCTGTAAAATCTCTTTTTCTAGTTTCTCCTCGAGCTCTTTGTCAGCTGAAGTTCAGAAAGATAGTTAGGGGTGAGCCAAATAAGAGAGAATGCATCTAGACTGCCCAGACATTTGGAAGACAGAGAGAGAGAGAGAGAGACTGGATTTCATTTGACATTTGAAGGGGGATGCACAACCAATTAAAGTTTTCAAGAGGAAAGAAATCCCAACAATAAAGCTTGAGGAAGATGAAAAACACCCCATTCATCAGTAATATGAACAAATCATAAAGATACTCCGTATGCATATTCATAAGAGATAAATTTCATTTTACAACATCGCAACAGGACAAAACATGTCAATTTTAATTAGAGAATGCTCAGTGCCTTCAAACAAAATGTCCTACACTCACAGATACGTCAAATCCTATAGAAATCATTTAAATTTAACCAACATCAGCATTCCTAATACATTGCTTATGCAAGATTGTTTATATCGAGGATTACATGTGGAACTAAACTGCAGAAGATATGAGTTCAGCAAACTTACACAAAAATAACTATAAACATAAACAGCTACAATTCATAAAAATCAAAGAGTTGTCCACAGAAGATTGTAAATATTACAAAATTGAACAGTTCCGAGAACCAGACTACATCCAGTATATCATTAAAAAAACCCAAACAATTCAAACGCAATCATGAAAGAGGGAAGGGAAGCAAGATATACAGAGAGAGACTGAACCTGTGAACCTCAACCAGATCTGCGATGGCGGCGGCAACAACCTTGAGCCTCCGTAGCAACCGGCGACACCAAAAGCATACGCGGGTTTCACACCGGCCAAATCGTTTGGTTCCACACAGGAAAAACCTCGAGACGACCCAACTTTCAGATCTGGATGTGGTGTATAACCGGCGAAAGCTCGACACACTTCAGATCGATACCAGAGAAGCCCACGCGACGCCACCGCTAGTGCCCTCATCGCTGCTCTGTTCTGGCACGAAACGGGCTAGATGGGGAGAGGGAGAACAAGGGTTGGGAGAGAGTTAGTTTGATGGGGGAGGGGAGTTCTACTATATTGTATTTTTGCACTTTCTGGTTCATTCGCCTTCACATTCTTTTATTTCCATTTTTTGACAATGTCGCTCGCTTCTATTCCATTCATTTGGTGGCGACTCCCTTTTTCATTTGTCAAGGACTTTAACTCCGATTAATTAAAAAATTTATTAGACCGATCTTTTTAAATTTTAATTTACAATTTTATACTCTCTTATTATTTTGAAGTATTAATCTTATAATTATCTTATAATTATTACAATCTTGAAACTCTTTATAACTAAAAAAATACGGTCCTATAATTTTTTCTAAATTTATCGATAAGTAGTTCAAAAAAATTTCTTATGGGGAAATTGTTTCTCATTCTTAGTTTTTTCACTAATATTTTTTATGATCTTATATGTTCATTCATATATATATATATATATATATAGGGAAGGGTTCAGTGAGCACTCCCGTTTAGGTGAATCTCAACTTTAGGTGAGCACTTTTAATCTCAACCATTGAATTTTGATTTAATGGTTGAGATTAAAAGAGAAATTTTAATTTAAAAAAAATTTACTGGGAGAGGGGAGAAGCTGGAAAATCATTGTCATTTTCCATCCTCACCGACCCTCCCAAGCGCTCTCTCTCTCTCTCTAACTCTCGCTCTCTCTCTCCTCTGCAGATATCCTCCGCTGGCGTCTACCTCCGGCCACTATCCTCTCTATGGCGCCTTCCTTCCTCTCGCCTCGAATCAAGATCGTCGGTATCTCTGTCGCTCGAATCCTCGCCGCTTTCGGTTCCTCTCGTTCTTCTCTCTCGCTCTCACCACTACTACAAAACTATAAAATAGCGACGGAAATGAGCGACGGAAACAACTCCGTCGCCCAATAGCGACTGGAATCGGCGACGGACACCGACACAAAATGCCACCTTGATCATCCACCGAGCGGAATTAGCGACGGAACATGACGTCCGTCGCTATTTTGGGGTCATCGACGGCTTAGCGACTGAATATTCCATCGCCGATTTTGTTAGCGACGGAATATTCCGTCGCTAAGCCGTCGCCAGTGGACATTACAAAACTCCGGCGAAAAAAATTGAATTTACTAATTAGCGACGGAATAATCCGTCGCTAATTACACATAAATCCGAACTGGCTTCGGCCGGTTCGGGATTTATTCGCGCAAACAAAGAGAGCGAGAGCGAGAGCAAGTGCGACTACGCCCGCCGATTCACCACCGCCAACAGCCACCACCGCCGGCGACTATGCCCGCCGCCTGCAGCCCGCCGCCGCCCTTCCGCCGCCGGTTGAGGACGACCAAGGCCGAATAACCACCGTTCGGCTTGGTTTCAGCCGACCCCTGCACCGCCGCTTCGCGCTCGGGTGGAGGACGCCGCCGACGCACCGCCGCGCTGCCGCCACACGCCCGACCTTTGCCGTCGCCGCCTGTGCCACCGCCGGTGCCGCCCATAATTTTGAGGTATGCTTGTGTTGATTTTTGTAGATTTATGGTTTTACAAAATTGAAGTTGAAATTGATGAATATATGTAATTTGTTGGAAATTAATGTTGTTTGTGAATGAATTTGAGAAGAAAAATGTGAAATTGTGTTGTTTATGGAGTAAATGTTATTGAAGTTAAATTTAAGGTTTTAAAAAATGTAACTTGAAATTGACGAATATATGTACTTTGGTGGGAATTAATGTTGTTTGTGAATGAATTTGAGAAGAAAAATGTGCAATTGTGTTGGTTATGGAGTAAATGTTATGGAAGTTAAATTTAGGGTTTTGAACATTGTCACTTGAAATTGACGAATATATGTAATTTAGTGGAAATTAATGTTGTTTGTGGATGAATTTGAATAGAAAAGTGTGCAATTGTGTTGTTTATGGAGTAAATGTTATTGAAGTTAAATTTAGGGTTTTAAAAAATGTAAGTTGAAATTGACGAATATATGTAATTTGGTGGAAATTAATGTTGATTGTGGATGAATTTGAATAGAAAAATGTGTAATTATGTTGGATTTGTTGGACATTATTGTTGAAGTTGAGGGAAATGGTTTTTGTGATTTATATATGTGTAATTGTTTGTTGTTTATTTGTGTGAGGTTGTTCACGCTAATTAGGTATGCTTATAGGTATGATTGCTTTACTTGTATGATAAGTTTAATTATATGTATATGAGTTTATTTATGCTAATTAGATATGATAAGTTTAATTATATGTATACGGTTCAAGGGAACTTATTCTTTTTTACATACACAATGTGTTAGAATGAGCCTTGTTTGGTCTTGATTTGTTGATATAACGACTGCTATAAGAGATAAATAACTTGATTAATGGATAAGTGTCATTATAGTAATAAATTTTGAAATATACATTGTCTTAAAGACATTCCAACTCTTTTGGAACTTTAAAGAATGTTTTGTTGAATGATTATTGTCATAATGATAAGGCTTTTTGTCTTTCTAATGACCAAGATTATCACTTAATGATTGGTATAATAGAAATGAATGAAAATGATACCCAATCCACTTTCTCGAATTTAGAAAGTTAATTAACAAATTCCTTGTACTACCATATGCACTTTTGTCCCATCTTGGGGAATATTTCATTGCTTTTATGTCACTTTTCTTTAATGATTTTAGTTGGAATTGACTGATCTTTAGTATATCGGTTTATATTTTATTATATTGCTTATCCGAAACTTATTACAATTTACGACTTTTCTAATTAATCGGGTAAAAAGAACCATATATACATATATATGAATAAGTGGCTAACTGACCTTATCGACATAAATCAATAACTTTCCATTATTCTAATGTGTATACAAGAAAATAATAGTAGCTAGGAAGGGAAAGCAAAAGGGGAATAGGTATTGGCCTTAACCAAGCTAAAAGGGCAAAAAATGATCATCTAAAATAATTTTTTCTATTTTTTTTATTTGTTTGAAATAGACAGTTTATATGGTTCCATTTAGTTCCCTTTCAACATTTAAAACATTAGCCAACCGAGGCCTGGAGGAACCTCTCGCCCTCTCTTATTATTCAACCAAACCTTTCATATAATTGTCAACTTGATGATCACATGTTACGTAAATTGGCTCAAAGGTCCATATCATGTAATGTAGGCACTCAATTTTCAAAAATATATATTGAAAAGCTCATCTCGAAATATTTATAATCATAGTTTCGTTGTTCTCAAAGCCCTCATTATATAAGCTACAGCTTTTTATGTAAATTGGCTCAAGAATATTTATAATCATAGTTTCGTTGTTCTCAAGGCACGAGTCGACGGTTTACTGAGCCAATAGCACGTATGAACGAATTTACGTAGTCTTAGCAAGCATCCGGATCTCACCGTCGACCACCACAACCACAAGAGGAAGAGGATGAGGAAGAGGATGAGGATGAGGAAGAGGATGAGTGAATTCAAATGTGAACTTTTGTATATATTGGTGATCACCACTTTGCGAACTATTTAAATGTGTTTGAGGTTTCTTGTGAGTTATTGTTTGTTTGTTGTGTTGAACTTGTGAATTTGTTTTAAGTATGTTATGGTTGTTGATGATGTTGAACATGTAAGTTGGATTTGTATATCCAACTTTGATGAATTATTTGTGGCCGGCATATGTAAATGCCAAATGTAAGTGTCACATATGTGAATGCTTTGGATTTGTATATCCATTCACAATTTTACGTAATGAATAATTAGAAAACAATATTTAGAATTTTTGATGGAACAATGACGGAACAGCGACGGATCCGTACTCAATCGGCGACGTAAATTAGCGACGGAAACCCCCATATTCCGTCGCTAATTAGCGACGGAAAGCCCTCAATTCCGTCGCTAATTCAGCGACGGAATGTCGGTCCGTCGCTGATTTCCATCAGCTACGGAAATGGTGCCCGTCGCTAATCAGTCGCTAATTAGCGACGGAATTGAAAATTTCCGTCGCCGATATTTAGTGACCAGCTTTCAGCGACGGAAGAGTTCCGTCGCTAATGCCGAAATTCCGTCGCTATTTGCCGACATTCCGTCGCTATTTCCGTCGCAAATTTGCGGTTTTCTAGTAGTGCACACACGGCTCCCTAACATTCCGTAAGACCAGGAAATTTCGGTGTTTGCTTGCTAGTGAATTAGAATTTTTCGAGTCAAAATTAGAAAACCGAGAACTGAAACCCGAGCGTGGGCTAGCTAAATTGGGCCTTGTGAAGCTAGTTGGGCCCAATTAAAATAAAAAGAAAAGGAAATGAGAAATGAGGGGTGGTCGACATTGAGGATTAGTGGCATTGGAGATTAGTGGCCTTTTGCTGGCAAAGAAAGGAGCATAGAATTAAAGGGGTCCAATGAAAAATAGGCAGCAAAGCCCAGTATGTGTAATAAGAAAATTAGGAGAGAAAGTGGGACCGAGACCTTAGAAGGAAAAAGCGAAGCGAGGAAAGAAAGAAAAGAACGGGGAAAGCAGAAACGGGGAAAGCGAGAGAGGAGAGAGCGCGAGAGGCCGGCCGCCGCCGCCGGTGGGCGAAGGGAGAGCGAGGGCTCGGGAGGCCGAGCAGAGCAAAAGAAGAAAGGGGAATGAAAGAACGCAGAAGCAGAGGAAAGCGAGAGGAGGACGAGAGCCGGCGCAGGGACGAGAGAGGAAGAGGAGCACGGCGTGCTCGCACGGCCGACGAGCGTGAAGAGGAGCCGGCAAGACCGAACAGAACCGAGGCTAGGGGTTTGAGAACCCAAAAACAACAGAGTAGAGGGAGACACGCGAGAGTTTGAGCAAAGGTAGAAGAAGTGGGTGCCGGGAAGAAGAAGGTTTGAGGGATCGGGAGCTAGACTAGAAATCGAAAGGCGAAGAAGAAGCAAACCCCAATCGAAATTCGAAACCTTCTAAAGCTGAAATTCTTAGAACCTCTAAGAATCTAAGGTGAGTAATCTGAATTCATCCTCTAAAATAAAATGAATTAGGTGGATTGAACATGAATTCGAAGCATGAAATTGGGAACCCTAGGTTTAATTGAAGAAGTTGAAGGCTCAAATTCACTAAATTAGCAACTCACGAATCAAAGAGCATGTGGTGATTATGTGATATCTAGTTCTGAATTTGTGATGTTTAAGTATTATTGAGCATGATTATTGAGAATTGGATGAGATTAGCTTGAGCGAGAATTAGGGGAAAAAATCGGAAAGTTAATTTCATGATTCATGTGCGGATTTCTATGAATTAAGCATGCTGTCCGAATTTCTGTGAATTCATGTGTGGCCCAAATTTCCTGTAAATTTTACTGCAGCTTCATGGAAATTTATGGAAATTTCTTGTAAAATTTGGTATGCATTGGATGAGTAGATAGGGAGATATGCAATTTTAAGTGAAAATGTCCTGTTTTGAGCAAAATCGGAACTAAGTGAGTAACTCGAATTAAGAACTGAGATTTAAGAAGCTATATGGCTAGATTAAAAGATATATATCGATTAAGGAAAGTTATAGAGCCATTAACCACCTATACGCGATATTACGCGAGCATGAAAACGATGAGTTCATTGATGGGAATCCTAGTTGGCATGTTTATGTGATTATGTGTTTATCTCGAATTACATCGATTATTAATGACATAAGCATGCGTATGTGAAATGAATTGATCGTACTTGAGTTGGAACTTGCTTATGTGAATTGCTTGTTTTGAAGAAGTTACGCATGAACGTGTTGAGTATGAATTATATGAATTAAGTATATCTTATGTATAAGTAATAAGAAGTAATAAGAGGATAAGAAACATACGAGAACTAAAGAAGGGAGAAAGGATTGTGTTATTGATCTAAGACCCCACGAATTAAAGAACCCTCTGAAGCTATGGCCATAGAAGTGTCACGTTAAACCGAAGCCACGAATTATTTTGCTTCTACGAATTATTGACGAGTATGCATCCTTCGGGGAAGGGAGGCTGCCTCGAGGCCACGAATTGTTTTGCCTCGAGGCCACGAATTGTATGCCTCTCGTGAACCGAGCCCACGAATTATTTTGGCTCCAAGAACTGGGTCTTTAGAGCGAGCATAAATCTTCTTTCCATTCGAAACTAAGAAGACTTAAAAGAATTATGATATGAAGAACCGAATGATCATGCATGACGAACAAGAAAGAACGAATGATTTATGAAGTGCATGATTAAACTCAAGAAGAAGAATAAGAAGAAGAACGAATCCCGATTTCATAAGAAATGAATACGAAAAGAAGCAAGATATGAATTACGTGATGAATGACTTACTTGATGAATGATTTACGTGATGAATGCTTTACATGATGAATGATTCTATGACTTACTTGCGTAGAAAGATGAATGAAGTATGTTTGATTGAATTCATGAGTAAATGATGTCATTATGTTTCTCGGCAAGTTGGTAAGTTTAGAATCTCGCATGTCTTAAGCATATATGAACCGAATCGCATGTTATGAATGAATTGTGAACTTACGTGTGTTTGTTAATGAATTAATGTGCAAAGTGAAACCGGGGTTGGGTTTGGATTATTCACTGGGCTAGTGAGCTCATGACATCACCAACATTTCGGTATAGAAGTTAAGACTCCTTGGAGTTGCTTTTGGCTTTTAGAAGAAGCGAACCATCGGATAGGACTTCTCCGGACTTATTTTGTACTTTATGTTTTTCATGGTTGTAAAGACCGGTTGTACTTGAACTTAAGTTTGACTATGAATGTAAAAGCCCTATGTGAATACTCCGAGCGTGTGGCTCGTTGAGTCCGTGTTATGTTACTCCGAGCGTGTGGCTCGTTGAGTTTAAGATTGCGAATCGTGCGGGGTTAAGGCTTTAAGCCTTTGGGATTAGCCATGTTACGGAGGAAACTCTGCTGAAATTTCCGAAAAACCTTCGAAAACCTAAAACCGCGCTTCCACCAAGCTAAGATAGGGTTTTTAACCCCAAGTTGAGATCCTCAGCAGCCTTAGGGGTTCCTCCCGGGAACCCCGGCATGTAATACTCCTAGGGTGGGTCTAGGGGTGTTACACATTCCCTCTCCCTCTGCCTCTCGACTTGCTGGAACACCGGCGTGTTCTGTTGCCATCGTCTCATCTCTCTTCTCTCTGCATCCCTTCGTGGCTCTCGCCGACTCTCCTTCTCTCCCGACTGTAATCCCCGATCCAAGCACCCAGCTGCGGCGAGATTCACATTTAGTCGGGTTCGTTCTCTCTTTCTTCCCACTCCCCAAAAATCGGATATACGATTTTATATAATTCATGCTTAATTTGTTCTTTCCGTTTGATGGGTTTGTTTGCACTAATTTGGGACAATTAGTTTGGTTTTGTATAATTCATGTTCTCTCGATCGAATATGCTTCAAAATTCTTGCTTGAAATTGTGCTAGTTTGGGTTTGTTTGGCTGAATCTCTCTAGTACATCGCTGAAATTGTGTCTCTCTCGTCCGGAAGCGGAATGCTTCGCTGAAATTGTGTTAGGCGATACATGCTCAAAGAATTCGTTTTGTCTTCGATTTTTATTTGAGTTTGCTTGATTGATTTGATTTGCACTAAATTGTGGTGAAAAGTTGAAACTGTTAAGGACTCGAATTATGCTTGTTAGTGTTGGGCATTAGTGAGTCGAATTGTGTTAAAAGAAATTGGGTAGCTTGGAGCAATGTGTATCTCGCTCTAAGTACAACCGTTGGAAATCTCGCTTGAAGTTGAATAATTATTCTTAAAAAGTGTTCCTGAACATAATACCCAATGTAAGTTTTCACATTCACATATTTCGAGATCTAATTTATTTTATCTTCTTTTTTTAGATGGAATATAGGATTCATGGATGATCTATCGGTGCCGATTACTTGGAAGGAGGGGGCAATCTTCATTCCTAGCATCGAAATGCTTGGAGTTGTTAGTTGATGACCTGGAATCCTCGGGCATTTCAGGTGATGATCTCTTGTTAGTCCAAGCACCATCATTTGAAGTTGATTGGTTGTGCTGGTTCATTGCTTCCGGGAGCCCTAATCCGAGCTCGGTTGCTTCAAGATGCATATCATTTTCATAAGTATCCGACCTTGCCATTGTTTCGATCAAGTCAATATTTTCTCTATAATCAATCCTTCGATAGAAATTCGAACTCCTAGGTCGCTTTCGATCCCTTTTGATCAATGAATACAAAACTAGCTTGTTTGAGACTTTATCGATTAGATTGTACAAGTACTTGCAAGATTTTGTTGATTGTACCGGTTCAGTCGGATCTTCTCCGGGCTCTAGCTATTTCAAAGTTTGAAAGGGAAATAATGGTTAGTGGTGAGGATGGAATGGGTAGGAAAGCAAGGTGTATTTATCTTGAGTGATTGTTTGTGTATATATGCCCGGATGTGTAAAAGTTACGTTGTTGAATTTGGTAGATGACACTAGTGGTAATAAATGATGTAGCTTTCTCAATTGTAGCTACTGTCACGAGTTGAATGGGGATGTTCTAAATTCGGTTTAGTTGTGGATAGTCTTGTGGATAGTCTAATGACCTGTTCTTCTCGGACCTATTTTTGTTGAACTTAAGCTTTACTAAACTTAAATTCGTGGAATGGGTTGCAGCGGAAAAAATGGAATTATTATTGCTATTTGGGTGTCTCGTTGTTGTTTGTGTTATTGTAGTCTGTCCAAAGATACTCATAGCTCTAGTTGATCACTGTTTTCAAGTAAGATTTACCTTGTATTATATCTCTTCCTGTGCCTCAAAAACTTCAAAATTAGAGATTATGTACTATTGTAAAATACACTGCAAAGAGTGTTCTTTGATGCATAAGGTAACATATAGTGCACAAAACATTGACATCTCGAAGCCAATGCGTAGTCCTTAAAACTTACAAAGCCTATTAGCTCAATTGGTAGAGCGTTTGTGTTATTTCACAAAGATGTGGATTCAAATCCCACATAGGCTACAATTCAATGTGTCAACTTGGACTCATACTTGGTTTGCACACAAGTATCACAACAAAAGTGCTTATAGATAAGCTAACTAAGATAAAATTATCACACCTGGAGGCTTTTGCAACTTGTTTACCGCTATTATCCTTCCGGATGAGCTGTTGCTAATCTCTCTTGGCTCAACTCCATACCGAGCTCCTCTTTATAATATCAAGAGGGACTTGCCTCTTTGCTTCTTATTGATCACCGTTGATGGAACTTTGCTTCTTTGCTTCTTATCAAAATTAGCTCCTCTTTGCTACTTATCGATCACCATTAACGGTGTTGAAGAAAGTTCGATTTACAATATCAAAAGGGACTTGTCTCAAGCAAATAATTAAGTAAAGGAAAGCTTATTTTCACATGTTCCTTTATCTTTTTGAACATAATTTTTCTTCTTGTTCGTATGATGACTAATAAAAAGTTCCGTTGAAAATCAAGAACTCAATATACTAAAATTGGAACCCTTACTTTGACTGCTCTTTCCTCTATGGAATAACCTTCCTAACTTTATTTTAGGTTTGTCCATAGCCCTGGCTGCTCCAAAATTAACTTCCTTCAACTTTTATGCGCATGTCTTACTAACTGGATTTGTTATGACCCGGACTAAACCTGGAGGGTGTGACACTTAGCTCTTTCCTCCATGGAATAACCTTCTCTTCATGAATCATCTTCCTTGACTACTTTTGAGACATGTCCAAGGTGTCTTCATAACCTCAAACTACATTGCCTCTAAGCTTTACGCAAGTCTTTAACTTTTAGTCGAACTTGCGCATGCTTGAACAGTCTAAATGTATTGATTTTAACTTTGAAGGTTTTTAGTTTTGTTTTCAGCCTATGTGGGATTCGAACCCACATCTTTGTGTAATAACACAAATGCTCTGCCGATTGAGCTAATAGGTGTCCACGGTTTTATAGACATAGACACTAAATTGCACTAGAGTTATTCGTCGCTGAACACACACCTTGACTCAATTTTTGAGATTCCAGTTCACATTTCTTTCTCTCTCTCTCTTCAACTCGCTTAGTTGGTTTCTAATGCTTAGTGTAGAAAGTTTGTGGGGTACTAGCTGGGTGGAAAGTTTGTGGGATTCGAACCAACATCCACTAAGAAAGCATCAACCAATTAGTAATCAAGCCAAGCAACCCAAAGTCCTAACTCAAGCGGGAAGTGGAATCATACCGGTTACTCTCTAAAGAAAATAGATGAGGCTTGACAACTTACAATCTTCTTCTCTTGCAGTTTACTAAAAAAGGATGATTGCTTAATAACCTCACAACAAGTAAAACTGCTCAATAACCTCACAAAAAAGGATGATTGCCGAAATTGTAGCATTGAATTTACACAAATCCCAACAAAAACTGTAAGAAACTTTAAGGGTGGAGGGCATAAACGAGATGGAGTTGTATGATTATATTCTGCTATGGACTTGGGTGCAATGGTTACCCCCGAATACAACTGGGGCTTCATCATGCATGAAATAACCAAAAATTGACATCAATTGGTGTCCTAAATCTTTTTGTAGTGTTTCTTGACTTCCCCTCCCTTTACGGCAATGTCTTGTAGAATTGTAATATTTGAAGGATTGGTCTGTATGAATTTGTAGAGCAAACTCTCTAACTTACCTGATTTTCTGATTTTTGTGTGTATATGGTGTTTTTGAGACGGGTTGATCACCTAAGGGATTGTGGGCAGAATCTTTGTCACTTGGCAAAATGATTCCTTAATCACAAGATTCTTTATTATTGAGTTGATCTCTTCCTATTCTTTATCCTTGGTGCATGCAATAGTCGGATGGTTTCGCATGGTTGTAGTTAACTTTGATGCCTTATTTTTGATAAAAATAGTTGGAAGAGTGTAATGTAAGGAATTGAGATGCTAATTTAGCATTAGCCATTGATTGTTAGTAACGTATATTGCCAGTTCTATTTTTAAATTGCTTACGTAATTAACTATCGTTACCTGGTTTTCTATCAATATCATCATCAATTGATGAGCTGCTGAGATTGAGAATTTTTAGATTATAATTACGTAAACTCATTACTAAACAAGTAAACACTCCTATGTCTCCATAACTATCATTACAATTTTATACTTGCATTCGAGTGACATTCGACTTGCTATCCATTTGATCCTAAGTAATTCGAGCAACCTACGCCTCATTTTCACTCAACAAACAACTAAAAGCAAAAATCAAAACCCTACGTGTCGCCATCTAATAATGAGATTAACGTTTAGAAAATCGTCTCAAATATTCAAATCGACACAATTTCCCCAAAACCAAATTCATCCAATGAGCTTAAAATCCACAAAATTTAATCCACAAAATTCATCATCGGTTTCATAATCCACAAAATGAGCAAATTAATCACCATATGAGCATTTTAATGGAGAGAAAAATACAAAGAAGGGATTGAGAGACAGAGAGAAATTGCAAACCTAGATTTAATTGAAACTCTTACTTGCGATTTCCGACGGGTCTCAAAGAGCGAAGGACGGGAGAGCGTCCGGCCGGTGGTGGAGGGCGCGGGCGGGACGACTTCTCGCACGAGGCTGGGCCGTGCTGCGAGGCCATCGTCTAGCGAGTGCTGCACTAAGGCTGAATCCAAGAATGCACGAGTGACCACATACAAGAGAGGGTCCGGGAGACCGACTGTTTGGGAGAGGAACAAACACGGCGGCCGAGAAGAATCCGGCAGTGGTCGCCGACTAAGAGGAACCCAACGAGAGAGAAGAGGAGACGAGTAGAGGATAGTAGCAGGAGTAGCAATTTGGGGGACAGGGTCGACCCCTTCCAAACATTTTGTGATTTTTCTTTTTTTTAAATAAAAAATGCTCTTTTAATCCGAACCCTCAAATTTTAATTGAAGGGTTCGGATTAAAAGTGCTCACATATTAAATGTGCTCACCTAAAGGGGAGGGCTCACTTGAACCCTCCTATATATATATATATATATTATTGTTGTATTTGATGAACATCAATAATATGTTCAATGAGCCTTATGAATAAATTAATGTCTATGTACATTTGAGTTTGGCTCACTAAAAATATAATATAGCTCGCTAAAATCCAAGTTCAACTTACTAATACATACTATATGTTCACTAAAACTTCATCATTAATACATTATACAATTCTATGCTCTTTAATATAAACATATATATTAATAGTTTTAAAAATGTTATCTCGATCAATAAAAAATTTTATATAGCCCACTAGCATCTGATTTTGTATAGTCGAGTTTAGTTTGACTAAAAATATAGTATAAAAACATCCATATTTAGCTTACTAACATATAATGTATGGCTCACTATTACCTACTTACTAATAGATTATGCAATTATATACTAATCAATCTAAACTTATATGTTCATTACAAAAAAAAAAAAAAAACCTTGTTCACAGTTTTAAAATATCATATAGGTTACTAAAAATTGTTGTATACCTTGCTAACATTTATTTTTGTACACATAGGTTTGTCTCATTAACACCTAGATTCAATTGTTAGTATGCCATATAATTATAAATTAAATCACGACAAAGGCTTGTAATTAACAATATATTATAGGAAAGTAGGGATCGAATCCATGAAAAAAATAATGGGGGTTTGGCAAAGAACTTTTTACCCTAAAAAGCTCTTTTGGGACAATTAGTTATTTTATCCAAGTCAAAAAGTTAATTGGAATATTTGATAAAGAGTTTTTATATCCAAAAGGCTCTTTTATAAAAATCTCTTTGGAAGAGTTTTATAGGAGAGCTGTTTATATTTGAGACATGAATTTACCGTATTGTCATTCACATATTGGCGTCATGCTAATTGTCATATTGCTCTTCACATTTTCATATTTTGTATATAACTACGTAGAATGTTCTAAATAATGTTATTAAATATCGCATGCTTATGTTTAAGATTTTTCGACTTTTAGAATAAGAGTAGTGGATGATTATGAACATTTAATATTTTCTATATTTTAACAAATAATTTAGTCTATCATAATAAATAAATAGTTTGTCACATAAATATTGAATATACTATTAAAAATGACCTTTAGAAAAAAAATATACATTATTAAAATTGTGTAGAAGGTATAAATGTAATTTTTTATATCACATAATTTTTAATTAATATTAAGAAGAAATATGAATATAGAACAAAAATAATTGTAATGCATAAAACAGTTAATGAAATTGAATTATGGGCATAAATGAAATTTCACCAAACATTTTGTTAGAAACAACTAATTTTATCAAACACTTTTTCCACAAACAACTAAGTCAAACAACTAATACAAACAACTAACATCTAATATTTAATACAAACAACTAAACAGTTAATAGTTAATAGCTAATTGCTAAATATGGTCTAATAATATGCAAGATTTAATGGAATTAAATTTTTAATACTTTAAATCAAAACATAAAATATAAACTAGAAAATTAATAATTAAAAATAATATAAAATTTTCAATAAACTGAATAAATAATCTGGACAGAACATAATTAACATAAAAACCTAGAAATATTTTTTTTAAAGTAAAAAAATAAAATAACAGAAAATAAAAAAAATCTAAAATAGAAAATTAAATAAGTAATAAAATACACTAAAATAAATATAAAGATAAATGATAAAACCAACCTAAATATAAAAATTAATTTTCCAAACCTATGTAAACTATGAATGAAAAATTGAATTTACAAATTTATTAAAATAAAATATTGCACTAATCAAATTCAAGAATGAAATTTTAAAAATTATCAAATAAATTCAAAATATTTAGAAATTAAATTACAGAAAATTGGGACTCTATCTATGTGAGACCCGAAATTTCAAGTAGGTTATTTAAATTAAGTAATCAATTTGTAAATTATTTTATTTAACATGAGTTCTTAATCGTGCGCGCTTTTATAAACAAAATAACGGATTATATTATTGTCTCCCGATTCCTTTCTCGGACCCGATAATTAAAATCGGAGACCGCTTATACTACGTATGTGGGTTTAATTATATTTAAAAAAAGGAGAAAAAAAGAAAAGAGGAAATAAGGAGTTAGATTAGTGTAATATGGATGGGGTGGCTGGTTCTTAAGAGGCCACGGTAGAGAGAGAAGACCAATAGAGAGAGGGACTTGGGGGGGCAAATAGAGAAGAACCAAACAGAAGCGGAACAAGTAGAACAGGGAGGGGGAGAGGAGCACCGAACGGAAAAGAGAGAGAGAGAGAGGAGGAGCGCGCGGCGAAGGAGACAGAAGGGGAGGACCGGCGACCACCGCAGACCGAAGGTGGCGGCCGGCGACGCGAGTAGGCGCGAGCGAAAGGAAGAGAGCGAAGGACTGGGGCAGAGCGAGGGAGATAACGCGAGAATGAGAAGGCGAGCGAGAGCAGGGAAAGCGACCGGAGGCCGGCGGGCTCCACGGTAAACGAAGGTGAGACGACCGGCGAGCACGGGGAACGGCCAGGGCCCGAAGGAGGGCGAAACCGAGGCCAGGAAAGAGGACACAAACGTGAGGGCAGAGAGAGAGGCAGTCGAGGACACAGGACCTCGACCGGCGACGGTGACAGACGCGGAGGAAGGAGGCAGAATCGGGACTAGCAGCAGGGAAGAGAAAGGAAGGGAGGAACCGACCGGGAAACTCGAACCTCAACAAAATGTCAATCCCTAAATTGAGGTGGGTAGTCTTATACTCCAAACTATTAGTAATTTCGAAACCCAAATGAGTTTGTTGTGATTATTGAATGTTTGTGATAGAATGAAGTTAGGAAGTGGTTATGATTGAATTAGGTTATGAGAAAATCGAATTGAACTCGTTAAGGCTGAATCGAAACCCGAAGGAGCTTAGTAGTTGGTTAGGGCTGAGTTGAAATGCTCGAAAGTTTAGGAGTTAGGTTGTATAGGTATAAAGAGTATTGTGAAGGTCTCAATTAGCACTTAGAAATGGAGAAACGGTGATTTGGGTCTAAACCGTGAATTGATGCTTCAGTTGAACTTTAGAGACTTCTAAGTTCTTTACGTTGGAAGGTAACTACTTATATTGGGAAATAATAAGTTCAAGTATAAAAGAGGAGTGTGAGTTCACACCGAGGGATGCACCATCGAGGCATGGGAGTTAGAGGTGAGTGAGTATTAGGATAATTGAGTTCAAAAGATAATTAAATCCTTGAGGTTGAACTAATTTCGACGATAAGCGAAGCTAGCGGAAGTGGAGCGAGGAAAAGAGATTAAGAGATGTATGATTGAGTTTGGACGAGAAAGAGCGATTAATGAGATAGAAACTTAAGATGAGTGCAAATTACACTTGGAGATGAAGGGAGCTAGAGGAATTTTAGTAGTGAAGAATGAGAGCTATCCGACTAAGTATGAGTAAGAAGAGGCTGATTAGTAATGTGGAGGTGTAATCGGAAAACATTGAAGCAAAGATGGTAAATTGTGAGAAGTTAGGACATGTGAGATTAATGGTAACTACTTAAGGTTATTGTGACTCGAAAAAGGAATTAATCTTACTAAATGGCAGAATTGAGAAAGGTTTAGTTGGAGAGAAACTGAGAATGACTATCCGTGTTGAATTGTGGCTATCTCGCGCAAGTGATTGTGTTAAACGTTGTCCAAAAGTTGGTTTTGAAAGCGAGTTCTATGTTTTACGCAAAATGATACATGAATGTGACTTGTGTGATATATGATTTTCAAATGTGAAAACGTACTTTTAAGAAGTGAAATTGATTTGAGAATGCTTGTTTGAAACAAGCTTGATAAGTGAACGTGTTAAAGAAACTGTTGTGAATCGATTTTGACTGGATCGTTTAGCACAAGGAAGGATTCTAACTAGGGGCGGCTAGCTAGGGTCCTGTGTAGCAAGACGGCCGATTGGAATCTTCCTAAATAGGTCCCGGAGCCTTTTATTTGGGGTCGCGCCCTAGAGAAATTAGAGAAACTAGAGAAATCAAAGAAATTATGAGAAATTGCAAAGTGCTAGTTCGAATCCTCAACCTGGGAAGTGATTCACCAAAAGAGATTCATTGAAAATGATTCATGAAAAGTGATTTAGTAGAAATGATTCGGTTTCGATCGAAAGCCTTTGAAAGAAAATGTAGGTGGTTGCCCCACCTTGTTAAAAGTTGATTCGAGTCTCAAAAGAATTGTTCATGAATGTGAAATCGTGCTTTTAAATGACTAAAGAGTCATGATATTTACGTTGCAAGAGATTTCATTGAAATTATTTAGATTTGTATTATGTTATTATGTTTTCACCGATTTCATTAGTATAAGTAGTATGTGTAAAGAATTTTCATTTTAAGGGTGTAAGACTTCCGGTGAGCCCATGGTTTATTGCTCACCCCTACAAATTTGCCCCTTTTCCCCAGGTGTTGCAGTACACTTTCGGAAGGTATAATCTACACTTAGCGTATTTCGGACTCCGCTGATTGTCTGTTTGATGTGTGCTGAATGATTCGAGTTAAGAATATGAATTTCTTATATTTCCTAGTATTGTACTTTGTAATTCAGTTTATATAGTTTGTACCCAATGTACCACGAACCATTTAGATCGTTTTAAGTTTGTCGCATGATTGGTTGGACTCCGGCGTGTAGTCTGTTGAGTTGTATACTCCGAGTGTGTGGCTCGTTGAGTTTTATTATGCATTTTATGCAGGGTTTTAGGGCTTTAAGAATATGGGATAGTCCACATTACAAACGGAACTCAGCCGAAATTTTTAGGAAATCTCAATTCTTTTGGAGAACCACCTTTACTACCTTTAAGATGAATTTAGGAAGCCAAGCCGACACCTGAAAGAGCCTTGGGAGTTCCCGTAAGGAGTTCTGGAAATGTAATACTCCTAGGGGTGTTTTGGGGTGTTACAATCTAAACCCGAGAAATATATAAAACGTGAAAATTTTAAAAACTAATTTTAACCTAATTTCTAACAAACCAAAATAAATACAATAAACACTAGCAACAAAATAATCTGAAAATAAAAATATATTAAGACTAAAAAGTAAATTAATCTTACTAAATTTTACCTAAAAGACTAACCTTTTCGAGGCAGTAGAAAAAATTAATTCTAAAAACTATAAAATTGTACATAATAAAGAAATAACTAAAAATGACAAATAAATAATATCAAATAAGAAATTTATAAAAACACTTAACATAATTTATATCCACCATGAAAATTAATATTTATAATTAATGCAATAATTGATTAATCCATGAGCTAGATCGAAGAAGACACCACTAGGCGGTTCTTTCTTGTTTTTCCTTAGTTATTAGTTCAATTTGGACATGGTCTAATATAAATCCTACTAATACGATAATCGTAGCACTACCACTAACATTTAATCAAATTAGACCATTAAGTACTAGAAAAATATTATCTACCATCTTGTAACAAACCTACTAACAAGCTAATTTAACAAAGATCTATAATAATTTTCTAATTAAGATAGATGGGTATGATAATCAATTAGGATGATATTGATGCCTAAAAGACTATATGTACTTAAAGCCTTTCAAGTTATGATATGAATTTATATATAATCCAATAAGCATGCATTCTAATTAATCTAATACTAAATCATGAACAATAAGCACAAATTATTATAAATGTTATTCCCAAATGGCTCAGATTACTTAGATGGGGTGAATAGGGTAACATTTAATCTGACAGTCAACCTTTTGTTTTAGAATGAACTCATATGCTAAAATAAAACAAACAAAGAAGTAAATAAATATGAGACAAAAACGTTGTTTATTTACAATCTTGGCCTAAATCTAAATATTTAGGTTAGTAACCACCTAAGGACCTTTCCTTAGGATTAACCACTACTTTTTTTATACTCATACTAAGTCTTTGTCATGAGAGTTCTTCAATTAACTCATTGACTGACCTCTTGAATTAATTAACTCTTAAGATCCTACCTCACACTTCACCAAGTGCTACAATACTCACAAAGATGTCCTCACTCAAGACTCTTGCTACAAATAATAATATAATTGATTTTTGCAAATGCAAGAGATTAGTAGTAGAATTAGATAAGAATTGGATTTCTGTTGCTTGCTTCTTCTGGTCTTCTATTAAGATATAAATAATGTGTTCTTTCTTGAGCAAGACCGTTGGTCTTTAAAATTTTACCATTGGTGACTCGAATCTTCGGGATCTAACTTGATAAGAGCGATTTTGATGTAAATCGACTTTCCCTTTGATTTGATTCTTTCCTTTTCGAGTTACTTCTAAGATTTCATCCATCAATGGTATTTTCCAACCTTGACTCCCTTCATAGAAGTGCTAAAATATTGCAATCACCATACTCCTACTTCTTGTGATTTTTTACTATATTAGGAGGATATCGTTTAAAAAATAGATGGACATAAAATCTGGGTGAAAAGAGAAGATTTTCCGAACATAATTTTGCCAAGATATTTGTTAAAAAATGGCAAGAACTATGGTATTTGACTTCCCAAAAATCTTTCCATAAAATGCAGTTAAAATAAGGAAGTAGCAGAAAGTACGCATGAATAAATGATATGATAGAGAAGATAATGCAATCAATTAAGGATATCGAGAATAGACTAAGTTTCCATAAGGATAGATCAATAAGAATAACTTAACTAATAAATATGAGGGAGTTAGATATTATACCATAAAAAGAACATAAATTAGATCAAAACAGACTATCATATAACTCGAAAGTATACCTTGAGATTAAAACTAGGTAATTTTAAGAGGTTAGAGATAAGCAAATAATTAGGTAATCCGAGGAGTCGATACGGGTTTCGACTAATAATCTCCCCTTTTGAGGAAAGGCATAAGTTTAGCAAGAAAATAATGATAGTTTAAAAGCTCGCTGCTAAACATGATGTTATAGGAATAAGATTAATTACCAAGTAGATCAGAATAATCAAACTTAAGATTTAATCATTTAAAGTAAGGTCGGATACCAATATGACAAACAACAAACATGCAGACAAAGGTAGTCGAGTAGTATTGTAGCATAACAAACCATAACATCTAAATATTCTCCCCTTACCTTTCAGCAAAAACAGGGCTCACAACAGAGTACGCAAAAGATTATAAAAATGTGGTCCAAATGTTTTGAAAATTAACTAAGTAAATTGTTTAAAACTACCGAGAGGGAGAGGGGTTAACCGATGTAGGGGGTTAAGAGCTTGACTCTTCCTTCTTGTCCTCCTTGGTGAGCTCTTGAAGCTTCTCGGCTATCTTTTGCTTCTCGGCCACTTCAACGCACTCGGAACTTCAATAGAATCAAAGTATTGATGTACTATAGCCCGACGACTTGTTTAGTGAGGCACTCATTGATGACACTCGGGGTGGTCACTTCCTTGGTAAAGCGTCCATGGCGATGCTCATCAGCTCAGCTCTATGCTCAAAAGAAGTGATTAAGTTCTTGAGACAATTGATTTCTTCGAGTAAAATATGAGGCAAAGCATAATTTGAGAATAAAAGGGCAGCAAGTTGAGGTGTCAAAGGAAGATCGATGCTGCTAATCCATCTACCGGATTTTGTTTGAACAAAGCCTAACCTAACTAAAGTATGAAGATTGATGATCTAGGGTCGCTCAGGCTCAGATTCCTCATTTTCAAGAGGAACCTTAAAGTACACAAAACTTCGATAAGAAGGTTTACGTAGGGGAGGGACTAACTTGGAGTGTCGGACAAAGCATGAAACATCCGATGAAGTATGATACAAAGCAAAGTCTATATCATATCCTTCAAGGATGTCATAGATGATTTTGAGAAGCTAGTTGGTAGGATTCTCTCTAGTTGTTTTGTGGGGGTAGACGGTCCGAATTACGATGTAACAAAGAAACCTTTCTTCGAGATGTCCAAGTAGTGTAAGAGTAGTTTCTCTTAACAGGAGGGAGAAATTTTGAGTATTTGGAGTACAAGTCTTTTGCAAACTCATAAAAGGGTTCATTATTTTCATTCAAGAAAAGGCGAGTTACAATTTAAAAAAAGGCGGTTGAGAAGGGCAAAATTCAAGATGATGGGGACTCCGAGATAGAGGTATGACCCTTCGGGACAACATACTTAATGAAGGGAGCCATCCAAAGAAGATCTAAGCTCAGCTTTTAATTTGTTTCGTAGGAACCATGGCATGCCCTGCAGGGACTAGATCAAACAAGCATTCCCCCACGAATCTTCGGATCACTCTTTATGTTTTTATTAAGATTCTTTTTGATTTTTGAAAGTTGATTTTTATTTTGAAAGTGCGGCGCATCTCTTATCAAGATAGCTATTAGAATTAGATTTTTTGAAATAGTTTTAGGTGAACGTTTGATTGGTGATTTTTATTAATCATTTTATTATTCGAAATTAATTTTAGAGAAATCTCGAGATGTTATTTTAAAGGGTAAATAAATAGAAAAACAAAGAGTTCATTTCGCCGCAAAGCTTTTGGACCAAACAGAAAATCTACTTGAGCCAGGAGCCGAGCCCGGTTTCGGTCCGTGGCAGCTAACACCAACATCGGCTCGAAGCCGGCGCCGGCTATATGGCCGAGACTAAGAAGCCGGTCTCGGTCATACAACTTTAGCTGTCAAAATTATCAAAAGTTTCTACATTTTTAGCTTAAGATGCCGAGAAGCAGTTTTAAGAATAAAAACTAAGAATTGAGTCGCTTGTCAATTTTAGCAAATAAAAACTAACAAAAATAAAGAAAATACTCTTCTAAATTCGAGTATGGAAAAAAGTAAACTTAGAAACGGTTTTAAAAGAGACTCCATCGGTGTTAAACCAATAATCCAAGTGTTCGGAATGAAGGTACGAAACAAAAAGGGATACTCTTCATTCCGCCCATCAATAGATGACGTTTACTAATCTAACTTGTGAGTTACAATTGTGTTTAATCTATCAAGCAACCAACATGCAATTACTGAATTAAAACACCCGACATACTTGGAAAGTGATAAATAAGCAATAAAAAAGCAATAAAAAAGTGATAAAGAAAGCAAAAAGGAAAGCGGAAAAGAAATACAAAAATTACATCAGGTGGGGAGGAATTAAACGTGATACAATTTCAAACCACAATAAAAAAGCGATTAAATAATTGAAATTAAAAAAAAACCGTAAAGGCAAACTTGAAAAGTGAATCGGCATCCTTAGGTTACCAGCTAATCTAAATCACAAACAAATTTTGGCAATGTAATGGTAGGGAAATGAACTCAAATGAGGTGCAAAGAAAGCCTTTTGTGTGGGTTAAGAAATGGAGAATTGAGTATGAAGATTTGCTCTTGGAGAGACTAAGTCATCCTATAAGGGGGTGGTGAATAGGGTGATGGAAGATTTTTGTGAATTAACAAAGTATCCTACTCAAGCAAAGACTTAGAAAATAATTTTGAGTCCAGAATGAACTCAGAAATAGATAAAAACCAAAGTTATATGGAAATTCTCTTGAGGCGAAAACCCACGAGACAATGCTAATCCAAACACCAAGTCAAATCCACTATTTTGAATCCACAAAATATAAGGACTAAACCCTTGTAGAATTGCTCCCTTATACAATTCAATTACAAGTTTTTCCTAGACTTAGAAATTCCCTTATCCGATCTAGTATTTCCTAATTGAGATAACCTTTACAACTAGGGGACAAGCTGAGCTGAGTTAACCCTTATAGCTAATCAAGGGACTTAACAGAGAATTGAAAATGTAAGAGTGATTACAAAACTTTCTCTTTACAACACAGAAAGTAAGAACTTAAGAAGTGGAGCTGTAAAAGCTAGAAGATTGAGAGGTTATGCACTGAGTAAGTGATTAACAATATTGTAGGAAGGCTTCTATTTATACTCGGCAGGCGAGTAACCATTGAGTCCGGTTCCGGACTTGTGATCTTCCTTAGCCATTATAACGGCTAGCCTGAGTCATTCAAAAAGGAGCGAGTTGCAAAATGAATGTTGTGCTTATAGGTCCTTGGCTCAAAAGTAGTCCATCCCACTGCTTGTGGTTGAAATGCAGGGTGGAAACAACCATTAGATTCAAAGTTCAAGTTTACCGAATTTGGTAACAAATAACCCGAAGACTCGGACTTTGCATGTATAACATTCTAGGTGACTTTCAAGGAATCAGGTATAAACTCCATCTCTCATAAGTTTTGATTACAAGCCATTCTAAGTGATATAGAAACTTTTACGAGTGATACGGAACCTTTCTCGAGTGTTACGAAACTACTGCATAAGTTTTGATTTGTTTCGAGTGACTCGAAAGCATACTCTTGCTCATCTTTTCACATCTCGTAGTTCCGAGTCACTCAAACAACACTCGGATATATTGCATGTTCAGACAGACTCAGATGGAATTTGAGCATAATGAATAAAAGACTCGGAAAATTCCATTCCTTTCTTACTCGGATAATTATGCACTTAATTATCTTAATTAAATTATTATCCGTGTCTAATCGTGGACCAAAGTATTTTGTACTTTGAGAACCAAAATTTGATTTACTTTTGAAGGTTACTTAAATGAGGTTATCCTACTTTTGAACTACAAAAGTAACCGGCTTCAAGATGCCAAATCATCGACAGACAAGGCTTTTTCTAGTTCGACCAAGGCCTAGAAACCGTGTCGGGGTTGTCTGTTTCCAAAGCTGGAAATCTTCAACGCTAAGCTCAACGGTGGTTTCCACCCTACTTTTCAGACACCACCAGTGGATTGGGACATTCTAAGGAGTCAAGAGCCATTGCACAACGTTCACAACTCAATGATCTTTTCGAGTGACTCGGAAAAACCATTACAATGGTCACGAGAGGACTTCTAATCGAAGATAATCACAACGGCTAATCTGCTTGGTCATCTATAAATAGAAGCCAACTCTCAAGACTTGAAGATTGCTTGAAATCATTTGTCAATACATATACTTAAGCAAAAGTCTTTGTATTCATATTCAATCTTCCACTTATAACTCTAATTCCGTACTTAATATCTTTACGAATTGTAAGGTCTTGTAATCCGTCACAATTTTCATTCTTACTCTCGACTAAGGTCCCTTGACTAAGTTGTAAGGGTTAATTCAGCTCGAGTTGTCCCTAACTGTAAAGGTTACCTCGGTTCGGAAGTACTAAATCGGATAAGGGAATTTCTAAGTCTAGGAAAACCTTGTAAGGAATTGTCTAAGGGAGCAATTTTGGTTGAGTTTATCTACTGTATTTTGTGGATTCAAAATAGTGGATTTGACTTGGTGCTTGGATTAGCACTAGCCATGGTTTTCTGCCCCGGGAGGGTTTCCACGTAATTTACGAGTTATCATTTTTCTGAGTCCAATCTAGACTTAGATTGCATCAAAGTTAGTTTTAGACTTTATTCTTCCATTTATTGCTTAAATTTCCTCATCACCCTATTCACCCCCTCTAGGGTGACTAACTCTCTCCAAGAGCAAACCTTCAATCGGTGTCGAGCCTAGCCTTTCGTAAAGGATTTAACCATCCAAAGGTTTAAAGATCAAATGGCTTAGAACAATGGAGAGTTCGATGAAGGAAGATCTTCTAGCAAACCACCAAAGTTTAAAGGATCAAATTTTGTGCACTTGGAAAAAGCTTATGAAATGCTTTCTACTTGGATCATGAAGAAGATGTATGGAACATTATACAAGAAGGCAACTACATTCCAATGAAGACGGAAGAAACATGACTCGTGCCTAAAGCAAAGGTTGAGTATACTACTAAAGAGGCAGAAAAGTTCGAAAGAACTTCAAGGCCATGAACATTCTAATGTGCGCCATCAGCTCGAGAGGAATACAACACGAGTATCGGCTTGTGACATAGCGAAAGAAGTGTGGGAAACTCTTGTCAACACATATGAAGACATAAGCCAAGTTAGACAAGCGAAGATAAGCCAATATCTTCACAAGTATGAGCTGTTCAAGATGGAGCCGAAGAGAACATCACTCGGATGTTCACACGCTTCATTGAGATTACTAACAATCTCAAATCTCTCGGGTCGAAAGATTTCCCATGAGGAAATGTGCGGAAAGATAATAAGAAGCCTGCCTAAGAGAAGATAGGGTCCAAAGGTGACAGCCATCGAGGAAGCTCAAAACCTCTCTTTATTAAAGCTAGACGAACTCATTGAGAAGCTACTCACCCATGAGATCCATTTGGAAGAAGAGGACACCGAGGTCGGCACCAAAAAGAATATTACACTCGAAGGGCTCGAAAGCGAGAGAAGAAAATTTGAGTTCATCGGACTTAGAAGAAGATCCCATGACACTTATTGCTAGAGGCTTCAAAAGAATGATGAAGCACAAGAGATGGGATAAATGGCCAAGAGAAGAGTTTTACAAGAACGACAAGAAGGATAGAAAAGGTAAACAATCTTCCCCTTCAAAATTATCTTTAACTAAGAACTCGGCTATTTTGAATGTGGCAGCAAGGATCATATAGTCAAATACTATGCAAGAAGAAAAAGGGACGGAAAGAAGAAGAAGGCTATGATGGCCACATGGAGTGATGAAGATTCATCCGAAGAAGATGAAGACTCGGATGACTCAAAGTGTCCGATGGCACCATCGGACTCGAAGCTGAATCCGAGTCGATTCCGATCACTCGGACAATGAGGAAATTAATCCTCGGGAGGTAATTGAATATTTCCTCAAGTTTTCCAAAGTTGATTTAGCTAAATACATCTATACTTTGGAAGAGAAGTCCAATTCGACTCTTCTCATTTTAAAGAACAACTTGAGTCTATTACTTCGAGAGTATTTCTTTGAAAAATGAATTAGAAAAACTAAGACTTACTCTAAGAGAACTCAAGACTAGGGCTCAATCCAATGAGGCTGAGTCCGAGTCCCTCATAAGAGAAAGTGAGCATCTCAAGCAAAAGCTCAACAAGTCTTAAGAACTTGTTTTGAAATTTACTCAAGGTCGACGAACCTTGAGATGCTCTTAGGGTCTCAATGTGTCTCCTTCGGAAAAGAAGGACTTGGTTTTAACAAGGAGGAGGAATCCAATTCCTACTAAGATCTTTTCAAAAATGATTCCAGAACTGTAAAGTTCGGGAAGGTCGAACATGGTCCCATTCATAAGAATGAAACGAGGACTAAGCCCGGACCGACTTACAGGAGAAAACCTTCTCCACCTGGTTTATAAAAGAAAAGATTTTCAAAAGAAAGAGACACAGACACAGTTCTCTAAAAGAAAGACTCGGAATCAGACCAAACCCAAAGTTATTCAAATCCGGGTTCCAAAGAGTCTTCTTCCTCGAAAAGGACCACGAGTAAAGGGAGTTATTGGGTTCGTTAGAGGAAGTGAGAAAGGTTAGTTTGTTTCGACTTGCAGGTGGCTTGGAAAAGAACAAAAGGACACTAGTACTGGATAGTGGATGCTCAAGCCACATGTCGGAAATCTAAGACTCTTTTCGAGTTAGAAGATTACAAGGGAGGCAAAGTCACATTTGGAGATGACAGCAAGGGCAAGATAATTGGGATAGGCAAGATTGGAAAAGGAGACAATCCGGTCAGCCTCGTCTACTTGGTCGGGGATTGAAGTACAATCTACTTAGCATCTCTCAACTGTGTGACAAAGGTCAAGAGGTAAGATTCACTCGGACCAACCGCTATATCTCCGATGAAACTGCCAAGGAGACTAAGCTCTCGGGTAAGAGATCGGGTAGTACCTACACTAATCCCCTTTCGACCCAAGTCGGAATCTATCTTGTTTAAAAGCATCTTTTCATGATGATTCTTGGACATGGCATCGTAGACTAGGCCATGTTAGCATGCATACCATTAAGAAGCTTGCTTCTCATGGTTTAGTCAAATGATTGCCTAACTGTGCATTTAAGAAAGATAAAATTTGTGAAGCATTCACAAAAGGGAAACAGAGTTAGATCATCTTTCAAACCTCTTAAAAGCTGTTTCCACATCCAAAGTGCTTGAAATGTTGCATATGGACTTATGTGGTGAAATCCTCGTCAAGAGTCTTGGAGGTAAATCATATGTGCTTGTAATTGTTGATGACTATTCACGATTTACCCGGGTTTGTTTTCTTAAGCACAAAAATGAAGCACTCAAAGAATTCGAAAGCTCTGCGAGAAAATTCAAGTTGAGTCTCGGACTCGGATCAAAAGAATTCGAACTAACCATGGAAGAGAGTTTGACTACTCGGAATTCGTAGAGTCTCGTGACAAGAATGGTATCTCCCACAACTTCTCGAGCACCAAGAACTCCTCAACAAAATGGAGTAGTGGAGAGAAAGAACCAGTACTCTTAAAGAAATAGAAAGGACAATGATGGTTGAACATGATTTACCTTACTATTTGTGGGCTAAGGCGATCAACACAACAAACCGCACATTGAATAGATGCCTCATTAGACCCATTCTGAAGACAACTCCATACGAGCTCTACAAAGGGAAGAAACCCAACATTTTATACTTCAAGCCTTTTGGATGTAAGTGTTATGTCCATAACAATGGTAATGATCACTCGACCAAGTTTGATGCTCGGTCGGATGAAGGTATTTTTCTTGGTTATTCATCTCATAGTAAAGCTTACCGCATTTTCAATAAAAGAACTAACAAAGTGGAAGAAAGTATCCACGTTGTTTTTGATGAGATTGATAAGGGAAAATCAAGTGAGTCAACATTCTCGGATCCGAAGCTCAACAGAGATGATGATCTTAGTAAAGATGAGCTCAGAAAGAGTCAAATCAAAGTCACTTAGAATGAAGCGACTCGGAATAACCTGACTCGGAATGAAACGACTCAAAGAACTAGCTCAGAATGCTGAGGGTCAATAAGATGAACAAGCTCAATCAGAACGGACTTCGAAGACCAATAAATTCAACCTATAAATATGGTAAACCGGAGAACAGGTAGAGTGTTTAAATATGCTTCGAGCCACCCACTCGAAAACATATTGTCTAATATCAACAGTGGGGTAAAAACTCGTTCCTCTCTACAAAATCTATGTGCATTCATTGCATTCATTTCATTAACTCGAACCCGAAATGCACTAGAGGCCCTAAATGAACCTGAATGGGTAGAGGCCATGCAAGAGGAACTCAATCAATTTGAAAGAAACCAAGTGTGGACTCTAACCAAACGACCTTCCGACCACCCAGTTATACGAACCAAATGGGTTTTCAAGAACAAACTGGATGAAGGTGGGTTGGTAGTCGAAATAAGGATAGACTTGTGGCACAAGGTTACAATCAAGAAGAAGGGATTGATTGTGAGGAAACCTTTGCACCTGTTGCCGAATTGAAGCTATTAGAATTCTATTGGCATTTGTATCTAGCATGAATATCAAATTGTATCAAATGGATGTTAAATGTGCTTTTCTCAATGGTTTCATTGAAGAGGAAGTCTATGTTGAACAACCCCCTGGATTTGAAAACTCAGAATTTTCAAATCATGTTTTGAAGCTGCAAAAAGCTCTTTATGGTCTTAAACAAGCTCCCGGAGCTTGGTATGAAAGACTCGAGCATTTTCTTGGTTGAAAATGATTTTAGAAGAGGTTAGATTGACAAGACTCTTTTTATAAAAACCAAGGGGAAAGACTTTCTTATTGCTCGGATCTATGCTGATGACATAATTTTTGGAGCTACTAATGAAATTACGTGTCGAGATTTTTCTGAATTAATGAGACAGGAATTTCAAATGAACATGATGGGAGAACTCAATTTCTTCCTTGGTCTACAAATCGAGGCAAGAAAAAGATGGCATCTATGTCCATCAATCAAAGTATACCAAGGAGTTGTTGAAGAAGTAGAAGCTTCAAGATACAAAACATGCAACAACCCCTATGAGCGAGTAGCATAAAGCTGGACTAAGATGAAAAAGGTAAAGCGAGTAGATCGAAACTTTATCGAGGTATGATTGGATCTCTACTATATCTCACTTCCAAGTAGACCAAACATAATGTTTAGTGTATGTCCGTGTGCAAGATTTCAAGCTAATCCAAAAGAATCACATCTCACTAGGGTGAAGAGAATCTTCGAGATATCTTGTAGGGACTCGGAATCTAGGTCTATGGTACTCAAGAGACTCGGAACCGACTCTCACGAGGCTACTCGGATGCTGACTATGCTGGGTACAAAGTTGATAGAAAAAGCACTTCGAGAGCCCGCCGGTTTCGGCTCAATCTCTTATATCCTGGCACTCAAAGAAGCAAAACTCAGTAGCCTCTATCAACTGTTGAAGTTGAACACATTATATCCGGAGCATGTCTGTGCTCGGATCTTATGGGTCAAGCAACACTTGAGAGATCTTGGACTTACATTCAAATCAATTCCAATCAAGTGTGACAATCAAAGTGCAATCAGCATCACTAAGAATCCAGTTCAGCACTCAAAGACAAAGCACATTGAGATCGGGTATCATTTTCTAAGAGACCATTCTAAGAAAGGTGATATTGAACTTGAATTCATTCCTAACAAACTTCAATTAGCTGATATCTTTACTAAGCCACTTAGTGATGATCGGTTTTGCTTTATTAGGAATGAGTCGGCATGATTAATGCATGATTGTGTGCTTTTCCGAGTGAAACTACTTTGCTTGTTTACGTGTTAATTTTCTAGTCTTTTTACTTTAATAATAATTAGTTCAGTTGATCTCATGATACTCGAGCTATGAGTTATTACTTGTTTGCGATTTCGAGTCACTCGAAACTCTACTGAGTTAGACTCGGATTTTGAGAAAAATGGACATCAAACTTCGAAATCATCTCTAGATCAGTGGAGAATTTCAGAAATCTCTTTTAAAATCTCTCTTTTCTCGCTCTCTCTCGTGCGCATCGGTCGGAGAACTAGTCGTTGGAAGACAATCGCTGGAATTCTAACCGTTGAAGAAGCAGAACGGTCACACCGGTCCGAGGGCGACCGTTGGAGAGTAAGGTCGAACGAATTCGAAGGATATCTCTTTCTCTATAAATAGCATCCTTTTACCCTCATTTCGATACTTTACTCACAACATACAGTCTCTCTCTCGTACTACATCTCGAGCAAGCTCACTGTTTTCAAGGCATGAACCGACTCTCAAACTAAGTGAAAGAAATCTCAAGTAAGCACCAATTGCTCTAAACTCTCTTTCTACTTTTTCATTTTCCTTTATTCTCTATTCTCTACTCACTCTATCTCTTCGAGCTTTCTATCTCTTTCTCAAAGTTCATTATCTCTCTTTTCTCATCAAAACATGCCGAAAAGAGGTTCCCACCTAGAATTTCTTGGTTCTCGCAACCAAGAAACCCCAATCAAAGAAGCCAAGAGGGCCCCTCCAATCCCTCCAAAATCATTGTCACCCAACACCTAACGTTGGATGACAAATTCTTCCCAACCAAAAAGTTTTTGTGGTTGAATCACATCAAATTAACAAGGGTTTACAATTTCCTCTGTTTCGACGAGTTCATCTACCCGAACTCGTTTCGAGTTTTACTCCAATCTGTTTAACTCGAGGGTATACTCACCTCCGGAGTTCAAAACATTGTTGTATGAGTCAACGTCTCTCTTCTCCATCGTCTTTTCAAAGTTCCTTCTCTTTTCCTCAACAACAACCCCATACCTTCCAACGAGGTTGCTAATGAATTCTTTGAGAAGTATGCCAAAGAATTTCCTGAGTCATGCAAAAATTTTTCGTGACTCAACTAAAGTCGAAGCCTATCTTCCGTGTTTCTGCTGATGAGAACCTTCTTCTCTCAGCATTCGAGCAAGGAGAACCCCAACTCCAAGCATCTCAAAGCTCAGTATGATATCCTTGAGGGCTACGAAGTAGACCTCTTTCCCGCCATAGTCGAGCGGATGGCCGCTGTGCCGGCTTAGACTCGGACTAAGAAGTCAACCCCACTTCCTTTTGGGGCTCTTCTCACCCTCATCTTTAAACAATTCAAAGTTTCTCTTCCCTCGGATCCTAATGCGGTTTTCGAGGCTGCCATCATTGTTGGCAAGAAAGAACTTCTTGGTTATTGATACCAGGAGACGCAACCGGGCGTCCGGGTCCATAGCTCGAACCGAGGCAACCTTCTCCGCCTCGGACTCGGACACAACCCCTCTCTCTCTCCCTCCTCCACCTGGTGGTGCCTCCACCTCAGGTGTCTCTCGAGTACTCTCATCTCCCTTGTCCACTGCCATAATGGACAAGATCTCCTCGATGTCCATTGAACTCAAGGACACCCTCCGGTCATTCAAGACTGTCCTACGGTCTATGACCATCAATCAAAAGACTGCTCGATTCTAAATCGAGAGAGCAGCAAGATGTGCTTCTTGAGATGAAAGCACTTGTTAAGGAGAAGAAGGAGATGATAGAGCTCCTCTAGGAAAGGCGCTCAAAGGCTGCTCAGGACTCGGTCGACTCGGACACGTCCGAAAAGTCCTTGAGCCAAGCAAAATCTTCCTTTGGGGAGCAAGAAGAGAAAGAAGAAGAAAAGGAGACTGCAGCTGAGGCAGCTCCTTCTAAGGAGAAAGGGGAAGGGGAGAAGGAAGAAGAAGGAGCCGAAGCAGCAGAGAGCCAAGGTCCTCCAAAGCACTCCAACCAAAAGTGATCAGCTCGGACAGTGAGTCCGAGTGGGTAAGAAGACCCTGCCGACCAAGGTCGGCCAGCAGCTGTCCAACCCGAGCAAGCACCTCCCTCGGTCGAGTTTCAAGAGGATAAACCTCTAGATGACTTGGTTCCGGGTCGGCCACTCGGAGGTGAGCCCATCCCGGAGATACCGGTGTTGCCACCTGTCTCGATCTTCAACTTCATCACGATCTTACCGGAGAAGGCGCATTGCTCGTCCACCCACCTCGACTTAGACTCGCTCCCTCCCCTCCATCTTAGAATTTTTTCTTTTCTGTTTTTAATTTTCTTTTTCCTTGTTTTTGTCTAGAGATACAAATTGTATCTTCTTGATACACTCTTCCTCCTTTTTGTTTTTTGCTTGAAAGGCAATTGGGAGAATAGTTAGAAAAATTTGTTGTCTTGTTTAGGGGAGTTTTTCTCATGTTTTTTGAGTGTATATATATGTTTTTGTGAATATGAATGAAGTTCCTATTTCCCGCTTATTGCTTTCCGAGTTTCAATTTATTTTTGTACATCTTACTCTAATACAAGAACTCAATCAATTTTTTTTACTCCGATATAAGAAATGCTCTGAGCTCGAATCACTTCATTTCTATGCGATACTTATCTGCTTTGATAGAATCTAAGTTTAAATCACTTTAACTTTGTTATACGATTCTATCTTTTTAGTCCGACTTATTCTTTGATAAAGAATAAAAACCGAGGGTTTTAACACTAACAAAGTTTCTATCTCGAGTAAAGAATGCCTTTCATCAAAAAGGGGAGATTGAAGACTCAAACTTTGCATGTATAACATTCCGAGTGACTCGTCAAGGAATCGGTATAAACTCCATCTCTCATAAGTTTTGATTACAAGCCATTCTAAGTGATATAGAAACTTTTCTAAGTAATACAAAACCTTTTACGAGTGTTACGAAACTACTGCATAAGTTTTCATTTGTTTCTTACTCATCTTTTCGGAGTCTGTAGTTCTCGAGTCACTCGGACAACACTCGGATATATCATATGTTCAAACACTCGCTCTAACACGTTTAAACACAAGTCCGACTTCATATTCCAAGTTTAGGCAGACTCGGATGGAATTTGAGTATAATGAATATTAGACTCAAAAATTCCATTCCTTTTGACTCGGATAATTATGCACTTAATTATCTTAATTAAATTATTACATGTGTCTAATCTTGGAGCAAAGTATTTTGTACTTTGAGAACCAAAATTTGATTTACTTTTGAAGGTTATTTAAACGAGGTTATCCTACTTTTGAACTACAAAAGTAACCGGCTTCAAGATGTCAAATCACCAGCAGACAAGGCTTTTTCTACTTCGATCAAGGCCTAGAAACCGTGTCGGGGTTGTCTGTTTCCAAAACTGGAAATCTTCAAAGCTAAGCTCAATGGTGGGTTCCACCCTACTTTTCGGACACCAGTAGTGGATTGGGACATTTTAAGGAGTCAAGAGCCGTTGCGTAACGTTCACATCTCAACGGATCTTTTCGAGTGACTCGAAAAACCGTTATAATGGTCACGAGAGGACTTCTAATAAGAAGATAGGCACAACGGCTAATTTGCTTGGTCATCTATAAATAGAAGCCAACTCTCAAGACTTGAAGATTGCTGAAATCATTTCTCAATACACATACTTAAGCAAAAGTCTTTATATTTATATTCAATCTTCCACTTACAACTCCAATTCCGTACTTAACATCTTTCCGAGTTGTAAGGTCTTGTAATCCGTCACAACTTTCATTCTTACTTTCTGAGTAAGGTCCCTTGACTGAACTGTAAGGGTTAACTCAGCTCGGTTTTCCGTAGCTGTAAAGGTTACTTGCAGTTAGGAAGTACTAGATCGAATAAGGGAATTTACGAGTCTAGGAAAGCCTTGTAAGGAATTGTCTAAGGGAGAAATTCTGGTTGAGTCTATCTACTGTATTTTGTGGATTCAAAATAGTAGATTTGACTTGGTGCTTGGATTAGCATTGGCCGTGGTTTTCTGCCCCGGGAGGGTTTCCACGTAATTTACGAGTTATCATTTTTCGAGTCTAATCTAGACTCGGATTGCATCAAAGTCGGTTTTAGACTATATTCTTCCATTTATTGCTTAAATTTACTCATCACCCTATTCAAACCCCTCTAGGGTGACTAACTCTCTACAAGAGCAAACCTTCACAACCCTTACACGGTGTCCGAGCCTTGTCTAGAAAAGGTGTTTTTTTGTTTGTTGGTGTTTAACGGTAGGAAGTCGGTTGCTTTTGCTTTTCAAAATAAGATTAAAATACTTTAATCAACCTACAAAAGTAAATCAAAGTGGTACTCAAAGTATAAAAATACTTTGGTCCAAGATTAGGTAAAGATAATGATTAATTCATAATAATTAAGTGCTTAATTATCTTCGACTGAAAGAATGAAATTTTACGAGTCTAATATTCAATAGGTTCAAATTCCGTCTTGAGTCAATCCTTTAAATAATCAAATTATTAAAATTGAATAAGTAAAATGCATAGACTTGATCGGGTAAATAATTTCATACAATAAATTGACTTAGTAAGGAGAATTAATGCAGTAATTCATTTTCAATTAGATCAATAAGCCGATGCTCAGAATATGAAGTGTTTGAGAAATGATTTACTCATGCCAACTTTCTGAGTTATGTTTGAGTGGGTCGAAACCCAGTTAAGTGCGTTCTACTCATTGATGGTTTCGAGTGGGTAAGACAATATTAAAAACTTAAAGTTGAGCTTCTTAAATACTTAGAATGTCTTGAAATCAAAACCATAGAGAGATAGAGAGTTATACCCGAGTCTTCAATCTCCCCTTTTTGATGAAAGACATTCCATACTTAAGATAGAAGCTAAGAGGGCAAAGAGTTAAGTTTTCATTACATTTTGATCGGAGCAAAAATATTAGAGTATATTGATCATATGTATCTCGGAGCATGGTTTTCAAAGTATAATGAAAAGGTATCGAGTAGAGATATAGTATGAGAGTTATAACTCGGTTATGCTCAGAAATAGGGAAATGTCATTGCAACTCAAAAATATCATACAAAGATACTTAAACAAAAAAGAAAAACTTAAGAAAGAACTCCCCTAAACCAAGCATCTATCTTTTTCTCTCCCCTATGCATTTCATAAAAAATAGAGGAGGGAGGGATTAACAGAAAAGTACAAAGATATTGGACAAAAAAATTTTAAAATTAAGAGGGAGGAGGAGTAGTGTGGGTTGATGCATAAGAACAGGGACCTCGTCTGCGCTCGTAACGTCGAGTAGATGCATCCGAGTGAGGAAGCAAGAGTAGAGGCAAGTCGGGGACTTGAAGTGCACTTCTGCCAATCAGAGGTTGTACATCCTCCGGTTCTTCTTCGAGCCCTCAACCACTTCAGCTTGAGGATGTTGAACTAAGGAGGGGGCTTTAGACGGCCTGCATAGCCGATCTCTTCTAAGGCAGATTGAGTATGATATGAGGAGATCACCTCATGTTCTTTCTCCCCTTAGCCCTCAGCTGGAGCTACTCTATTTCCTTCTTCTCCTTGTGCTTCTTCTTCTCCTTGTTCTCCTTATAACTCGGAGTGAGAAGAGCTTGAAGACACGAGATGGTGGTACTTTAGTGGATGATTACGAGTCCTCATCGGCTTTGGATCTTCTTTCCTGAAGGCGGCGGATTTGATCTTGTTGGTGCTTGATCACCTCCTTGAGCTCACCAACCAAGGCTTGACTATGGTCAATTTGGCACTGAGCCTTACTCCGGAGCTGAGTCAAGATTGGCATGAAAGCCCGGAAAGCTACCACGATTGATCGCAACTCTTTAGCTAGGATAACAAACCGGGTTACCACCTTCGAAGCAACTCGAAAGAAGGGGCAGGCTGGGAAGATGAAGGTCCAGCGAGTGAGAAGAGGAGTCTCGGAGTCTTTCTAAGTTTGAGGCGAGAGGAGGAGAAGAAGGTTCGAAGTATTAGCCTGGACACCGAGTCGGATTTCATGGTATCCTAGACTAATGAGCTCATCTCTGCCTATACGGATAGTTGGCTCGAGAAATTTGTGTGGATCGAAAGGAGATCCACCTTGAATTGTGTAAAAATAACAGAAAGTAAAGCTCCAAAGAGAAGGGAGGCTTTTTCGATATAAGGGAATATAAGCAATTTGTTTCAGGATGAAAGGGAAGAGGTCAACCTTATACCCTTCAAGGATATCATAGAGAAACTTGAGAACTTTGCGGTTTTGGTTCTCTTTGGAGGGGTAGAAAGAAAAGAAAGTTCTCATCAGGATGAAGCAAAGAAGTGTTGCTTCGAGGTCATCGAAGTCACACAAAAGTTATTTCGGACTTTAGAACCTCCTTAGAGAATCGATCAAAGAAGTCATCAACAACTTCATTAAATGGAATGGGGTTGGAGTTCAAGAAAAGACACTTCACATTAAAGAGATTGTAAAGGACAAAGAGATTGATGCAAATGGTTTTGCCTTGAACGACTTAAGAAATTACATTATCTCTCACATACATGTTGGAATAGAACTCAGCGATGAGTTTTGGATAGATATAGTCGCAGAAACACAAGTACTTGTAAGCACTCGTGTTGAGCATTGGCTTGATCGAAGACAATTTGGTGGTAGAGAAGAATTTCTCTTCTATAAAGTAGTGTTGGGCCACAATGAGCTTTTGGTCATCATAGGCAAGGGCTTTTGCCTTAGATGGATCCTTTTAAGGATTATCGAATAAGTGGATTTGGTTCTAGCCTTCTTGGTGGCTAAACCTCTTTCCATGGTGCTTCCTCTCTTAGGCATGGTTGATAGAGAATGAAAGAAATTGAGAGTAAGAGAGTGAAAGTAGATGAACGAGAGAGAGAGTAGAGAGTTAAGTTTATGAGTTCAAGAGTAAAAAGAGCAAAAGTGAGAGCAAAACATAGCAAAGTGATCGAATGAGAATGAAGGGGTGCTATTTATAGAATAGGAGCTTCCATTAAACAAAAGCCTTTCTAACTCAGCCCTCAAAGTAACGGTTAGCGGACTGTTGAGTATTCCAGAGTGTGTAATGACTATCTCAAAATTGCTTCCCTCTAACGACTAGTTTGTAGATTGTTCGCGTGCTAGAGAGAGAAAAAGAGATTTTCGAAAACTTTTCCAAGATTCTCCATTGATATAGAGATGAACTTAGAATTTTGATGTCTATTTTTCTCATAAGCTAAGTCCGACTTAGTGATGTGTCCGAGTGACTTAGAACACACTCGGAAAATTAATAACTTATAGATCGAGTCTCATCTTGGGTCAACTTATCCATTTATTATTCACTCAAAATAAATAGCAATCAATCAAATTAGCAATAACTCTTGCAATAAATCGGATAATCATGCAATCAACATGCCAAGTTCATTCCTAATAAAGCAAAACTGATCTTCACACAGAGGTTTTGTGAAAGTATCGACTAATTGAAATTTGGTAGGAATAAACTCAAGTTCAATATCACCTTTCTCAAAGTGGCCTCTCAAAAAATGATACATGTTCTCAATGTGTTTTGTTTTTAGTGCGGAACTGGATTCTTGGTGATGCTGATGGCACTTTGATTATCACACTTGATTAGGATAGATGTGAATGATAGTCCAAGATCCTTCAAGTGTTGCTTGATCTAGAGAATCTGAGCACGGTAAGCTCCAGCTGCTATGTACTCAGCCTCGGCAATTGGTAGAGCAAGCCGAGTTTGAAGACTCGGACTTTATACTTACACTTTTCGAGTTCCATCGAGGAATCAGGTATAAGACTTCATCTCTTATAGGGTTTTGATTTCAAGTCATTCCATGTGCCTTAGAAGCTTTTCTAAAGTGATATAACATTTTCTCCGAGTGTTATAGAAACTATTATACATGTTTACGCTTGACTCGACTAACTCGGAAAGCATATTTCTACATGCCACTTCACACTCGGTTATGAGTCATTCAACACTCGGATATATCGCATGTTGAAACACTCTCTTTCATGCGTATAAACCCGAGTCCGACTTCGTGTTTCGGGAATTATATTGCTAATTCACTATTCTAAGTCAGCATATTTTGTTTGAACTTTGTTTAGTCTAGACCAAGTCTGTTTACTCGGATATTCTTTATCCGACTTGATTATCTTCTAGACCGACTCGGATGGAATTTGAGTATCATGAATATTAGACTCGGAAAATTCCATTCCTTTTCCGACTCGGATAATTAGTCACTTAATTATCTTAATTATGTTATTATCTCGTGTCTAATCTTGGACCAAAGTATTTTATACTTTAAGAACCAAATTGATTTACTTTTGTAGGTTATTCAAACGAGGCTATCCTAATTTTGAATTGCAAAAGTAACCGGCTTCAAAACGTCAAATTACCAGCAGACAAGGCTTTTTCACCTCCGACCTAACCCCAGCACAATCGTGTCAAGGTTGTCTGTTTCCAAAACCGGAAATCTGCAATACTAAGCTCAACGAGTGGTTTCCACTTTATTTTTCAAGACACCACCAGGTGGTTTTGGGACTTCCAAAGGAGTCAAGAGCCGTTGCCTTACGTTCATATCTCAACGGATATTTTACGAATGACTCGGAAAATCCATTACAACGGTCACAAGGGACTTCCAGTCAGAAGTTGGCCACAACAGCTAAGTTGCTTGGTCATCTATAAATAGAAGCCATCCTTCAGGACAAGGAGATTGCTTGAACCAATTGTTAATACACGTACTTGAGCAAAGTCATTGTATTCATTCTCAATCTTCTACTTACAGCTCCAATTCCGTATTTAATATTTCTCCGAGTTGTAAGGTCTTATACTCGTTACAAACTCTTTTTCTTACTTTCCGAGTAAGGTCCCTTGACTAAGTTATAAGGGTTAACTCATCTCGGTTGTCCCTAACTGTAAGGGTTATCTCGAGTTAGGAAGTACTAGATCGAGATAAAGGAATTTCGAGTCTAGGAAAACCTTGTAAGGAGTTGTCTAAGGGAGCAACTCGGGTTGAGTCGAGCCTACTGAATTTTGTGGACTCAAAATAGTGGATTTGACTTCGTGCTTGGATTAGCACGGTCCGTGGTTTTATGCCCTAGGAGGGTTTCCACGTACTTTTGAGTTATTACTTTTCCGAGTGCATTCTAGACTCGGACGGTTTCAAAGTTCCGCTTAATTTGTTTCCTCATTCTTCATTGAACTCCGAGTTAGTGCTTTTACGAGTTCATCCTTGACTCTCGCTCACCTCGATTCATATCTATTTTAAATTTCAAGCAAATTTCATCATCACCCTATTCACCCCCTCTAGGGTGACATAGCCTCTCCCGAGCAAACCTTCGAGTTTTTCTTCTTTGAATGCCAGGAGATGGGTGATTAACCTAGAAATTGGCATGCTCATAACGTGCTCTTTCTATCAACTTTGTATCCAGCATAGTCGGCATCTAAGTATCCAAGTGAGGGTCGGATCCGAGTCTTTCGAATACCGGAGATCAAGTGTCCGAGTTCCTATAAGATATCTAAAAATTCTCTTCACCTTAGTGAGATGTGATTGTTTTAGGGTATCTTGAAATCTTGCATAAAGGCGAGACATCGAACATGATATCTAGCCTATTACATATAAGATAAAGTAGAGATCTAATCATACCTTTGTAGAGTTTTTGATCTACAGACTTTACCTTTCTCATCCGAGTCCAGTTTAGTACTTGCTACTCATGGGTGTTGCTGCATGCTTCATATCTTGTAGCTTGTACTTCTTCAATAATTCCTTGGTGTATTTTGATTGATGAACATAGATGCCATCCTTGTCTTACTTGATTTTCCGTCTAAGGAAGAAATTGAGTTCTCCTATTATGCTTATTTGGAACTCCTGTCTCATCAACTCGGAAAACTCTTGGCATAGAGTTTCATTAGTAGCTCCAAATATAATGTCATCAACATAAATATGAATGATAAGAAAATCATTCCCCTTGGTTTTTGTAAATAAAGTTTTGTCAATAAGACCTCTCTTGAAGTCATTTCAACCAAGAAACTGCTTAATCTTTCATACCAAGCTCTGGGAGCTTATTTCGGACTATACAAAGTGTTTTGAAATTTGAAAACATGATTTGAAAATTGAGAGTTTTTAAATCTAGGGGTTGCTCAACATAAAGTTATTCTAGAATATAACTATTGAGAAATGCCCACTTGACATCCATTTGATAAAGCTTAATATTCATGCTAGATGAAAATGCTAAGAGAATTCTGATTGCCTCAATCCTAGGAATATGTGCAAAGGTTTCCCCACAATTAATTCCCTTTTCTTTGTTATATCCCTAAGCAACTAATCTGGCCTTAGTTTTTGCTACCAGTCCTCCTTCATCCACCTTGTTCTTGAAAACCCATTTGATTCCTATAACTGGGTGGCCATAAGGTTATTTGGTCGAGTCCACACTTGGTTTCTTTTAAATTGAGTTAATTCTTCTTGCATAGCCTCTACCCATTCAGGTTCAAGTAGGGCTTCTAGTACATTTTTAGGTTCAATTAATGAAATGAATGCTGAAAATGCACATTGATTTTACAAAGAAGAACGAGTTCTTACCTCATTATTGATGTCGAAATGATGTTTTCATGTGGGTGACTCGTTGCATATTTGAAAGCTTTTACCTATTGTAGGAACCACGACCTGGGCTGTGACCTGGGATCGAGCTAGCATGAGATGATTTTCTTTGGCTAATGCAAACCGACTCACCTAATATGAGATGATTTTATTTGGCTAATGCAAGTGGACTCATCTTATATGAGATGATTTTATTTGGCTAATGGAAATGGACTCACCTTATATGAGATGATTCTATTTGGCTAATACAAATGGACTCACCTTATATGATATGATTCTGTGTGGCTAATCTAAATGGACTCACCTTATATGAGATGATTTTATTTGGCTAATGTAAATGAAATGTGAAAATGCAAAAAGAAATAAAAGGACTAGACAATAAGAAAAGGGAACTTCATGTAAGACCCTTTCACAAAACAACTACTTAGGCTACTAAAAGGAAAATTTTTGGAATGACACAGAAAGTGCGGACAATGGACCAACCCTAATAGGAAAAAGGCATTTTGGCTTTTGCTTAAATGCACATAATAGACCGACTCTAGGAAATTTTTAAAGTATTTTATTTTCACCCATGTAAGGGTCTAATTAGCACTCCTCACCTATTCCTAAAGGCTTACAAAAAGAAGATTAAATCTAAAAAACACATTCATCCAAGCATGCATGAAGTATGAGGGGCACCTAAAAGTTCAAAAGTTCTATGGCTTAAGAGTTCAAGAGTTTGGATACATGGTGACACGTAGTCCGAGAATTTGGCATGGGTTTCACGGATAAGGATACCAACCAGAATTCTCGGTGCCTCTTGGTGAACCAAAAGGTTTAGCCCAAGATGGCATACTACGAGGGACGAGGTACCGTTTCCTCGGGCAATCAAGCCTAGTTGGGCCCACCTAAAGGAACCAGTGGGGCCTCTCTCTAAAAAGGGTAAACGAGTGGGTACAATAAAGTTTTCCTAGGGTCCAAAACAGTATTTAAACTAATTCAAAGGTTGCTAAATGTGGGATGTCTAATGCAAGTACATCGTTAAAAAACACTACTCAAATTTTTAAGTTTAGCCCTCCTAATAAAAAGTTTATCCCCAGTGGAATCGCCACTTGTAGGAACTATGGCCTAGGCGGCGACCGGGACTAAGCTTCCCTACGATTTGCCTCTTTGGTGTTAGGATTTTATAGAAAGAGGAAAGAATGATTTAGGGTTTTGAAGATGCATTTTAAAAAGTGGGGATGAACCTTTTATTAAGATTTTCCGAGTTTTATTAAATCCGATTAGTCAAAGTTTAAATGGCGGTTTTATTAATTATTTTATTTTAGGAATTATTTTCAGAATTCTTGGGATCTTATTTTCTAATTAAGGAAAAAGAAAAATTAGGGTTTTGGTCATGCCGTGAGGCTTTAGGGCTAGATTGGTGTAAAAACACCAATCGGACTGAAGCCTCACCTGCCGACTCACCTAGTACGAGCGGCAGCCTATGCCAGTGAAGGCCGGCGCTAGCCAAAGGCAGGGACCGATGGAGTAGGCCTCGGCCGTTGCCTTGGTGGGCAGATCCAGAACCTCCTCTTACTGTTCCTACAACTAGAAAACACGGAGATGCTCAATTGAATAGAACAAAATATAAAGCAAGGTAGTTGCCGGTCGGTTTTTAGGAAAGAAAAACTAACAAAAATGAAATTTGCTCTTTCAATCTTAGTATGGGAAAACTAAGAGTAAAAGAGGCTAAAATGACTCCTTCGGTCTTTGAACCGAGAATCGGAGTTGGGGGCAAGCGTACGAAACGTAGAGAAAACCCTTCCTTTCCACCCATTCGAAGACGGTCATTACTAGTTTGAGTACTGTATTAGAATGATGCGTGAAAACAAATATACAATGACATGCTAAATGAAATTAAAGCAACCAAAATATAATAAAGAAAACAATAAAGAAAAGCGATAAAGAAAGTGATAAAGAAAAGTGAGAAATAGAAAAATTACATTAGTCGGGGAGGAATTTAAAGCGATTACATCTCTTAAACCACAATACGGAAAATAATAAAACCAGAAATAAATATAACCGTTTGAAGGCTGAATTATGGTCCTCGGGTTGTCCCACCTTGCTGATTTGGATCTCCACACTGGATCTCTTGATGCAATGGCGTCAATCCAATGAAAAAGGCTAGTTTTGTGAATTGTGTCTAGGGTATAGTAATGATCGATTGAATGAGTGCCCACAGATTAGAATAATTGAATATTCTTTAGCTCTTTGCACAGATTCAATGGTGAAAGATGAATGCTTATAGGAATTTCAGCAGAGTAACGTTTAGATGAGAGTATTCGGATTGGCTTTCAGCAGCATGATGTTAAGGCAGGAAGTCATATGGGAATGAGAGCCATACGTCTCTATTTATAGGAGGAGACCTAGGTCACAAATGACCTAGGGTTTGCCTCCATCCAGCCAGTCCAAACAGCTAAAATAAAGCTGGGGCAAATCCTAAGAGATAGAACCATATCGGAAAGGAATAAAATCGGATAGAACCGGATAAAAAGGGGAAGGCGGGCACCGACCAACCGGACGCCCTAGGGTTTCGTGCCCTAGTTGTGTCTCCAAGGACTCTCCAAGCCAAAACGCAGTGTTCCACCTAATGCTTCTAGAAGGCGGGTGCCGGCCATGACGTTTTTCTAAGGGGCAAAGCTCTAGCTTCATATGGGCTGTCTTGTGAAGCTTAAATGTAGCACTTTGATACTCCTAATCATGAAATGCAACGCTTTAACACCGTCTTCAGGTCTTCAGCTCCTTGGCTGATTGGACAAAAAGTAGAATGAGATGTTCTAAACTTAGATTTTTCGAGCACACTCGCATGGGACTCCAATCTCTAAAGGCTTTGCCTGGTTCTTGGACGGTTCGAAAGAAAAGAGAATTTGTGGACCAACCCAAGGCAAAAGGGTTATTTATTTCGTGCTGGGAATTCTTTGTGGATTACTAGCTTATGTTGCACTCGATCGATGACAGTTCGAGATCTAAATCCACAATAGGACTCAGGATTATCATCATCGGGCCAACAAAACAAAACATAGAAATAAAGAGATAAAGGACAACACTTTTTCGTTGTCTACAGTTAGTCCCCACTTTGACCGAGTCTAAAAAGACGAAGGATCAACGTAGACACTAAAGGGTGCTTACCTCAATTTTTATAAGATATTATGTGATACCTGAAATTGGTTGTAATCAAACCCGAACTCTAAAGTGGGACCTGAACTTGATCGCGATGCATGTGTTCGAAGTCTAGTAAAAGGATCCTAAGCTTGATTTGATCGAGCTTGAAGCTTGGCATATTCTGGTGCTGAAACCTCGATCGTTTTTTGATATGAAGCTTGGCTAAATATTCTGCTGTGCTAGCATACATGTTAGTACATAATTGAATTAACAAAATATCGGTGTTTTTACCTGAATAATTCAGTAAAAAAAAAACTGATAAAACCGTTCTAGAAAAGCTGACTAGTGGGCCCGGAAGCTCTCACTTGCATGCACAAGGGACAAAAACCATATGCTTCGAAGGGACAAGGCTGCATGGACTAGGGAGGTGGGCTAGGCTGTAAAAGCTGTCACCGATTGGACTTCACGACGCCTTGTGGTTGGTGCCGGCCAGCCTTTGGCAAGCATGGCCCACGGCGTGCCTGGCCAAATTCCCTTCGTTCCCTACTACTTGCTTGACTCTTGTTGTATGTGCTTGGATGTCTTGACCGAATTTTCCTATAAAAGGAGGTGCATGGTGTGTTTTATTTTGCACACTAATTCTTTATCTTATTCTTGCTCCCCGCTTGCATTTCCTTGCTTTGCTCCCTCTTAAAAACTAGTTGGTTCTCAAGAACTCTTTTGTCTTCAAAATGCTTAGAAGAAAAGCCCATCATGAAGGAAAAATTAGAGCCGAGAGTCTTACTCAAGACTCTTTCCTTGAGTGCAAATGGCGACCTCATAACAAATGGAACCCAAGCGATCTTCTGGTTCAAGCTGAAAATCACGTCTCTTCACTTGCTATTTCTTCTTTGATAAGCTAATTAGCTTAAACCTCTTTATTTGGTCATTTAGAGTAATCCTTTAACCAAAGTCTTGTTGGATTTTGTCTTATAGAAAGGCTCAATTCGAAGCAGTGGAGCCATCCCGAAATTTATGGAGACATGCGAGAGGATGAGTTTTCCTCTTGAAAATGTCATGTATAATGCTGGGTTTAGACCTCTCTACATCGCTTTACATCACCTTATTGATAGGAGGGAAAGGGATCCCATTAGAGCTATCAGTGAACGCTTCTGGGACACAACCAACACGTTCCACCTCCCCTTCGGTGAGATGACAATAACTCCCTTTGATTTTGCTGTTTTGTCCGGTTTGTGCTTCTCGGGAGAACCTTTAACCTATGACCGGAATTTGTATAAGAATCGTGAATACCTCCATCACCTTTTTGGTCCCGTAGTAGATAGATTTTCATGTAGTAACCACTTCAAATATACCATTCTTTTTGAAACTTTTGAGGATGATGTTTTCTGGTCTCAACATTCTCCTCAACAACAAATCGATATCGTGCTTACTCTTCTCTTGAGTACGATCCTCTTTTTGACCAAGCCACTAAAATTCATGTTCACTATTTGGTGAACTTAGTGGACCTTGGTAGAATAAAAGAGCTCAATTGGGGTGTTCGTGCATATACTTGCCTCGGTTGGGGTGTTCCTGCATACACGAAACCAAAACCGGACTCCACCAACTATCTTCCTTTGAATTGCTTATCGAAGATCATTGAGGTATGCTCAAATGATCTTTTCTTCAGTATTTACTTTTCATCTTGTGTGGATAAAAAGCTTTACTTAACTTGTCAAAATGTAGCCATGGTTGTATGAATATTTTCCACACCTCTCTCTTGGCTTAGTTAATTGACCCATGTTTCCAGGCGTCGCATCATGGGCTAGAGTTTATCTTGAATGTCCCAAGATATATGAAATAGGCTTCTTGAGATTAGCCCTCAACCGTTTAAACTTGGTATACTGCCTCTACTCACAAATCTTGCTCCAAAAAAAAAAATGCTTAAAAGGCCTTTTAACCATATTTTTAGCATTCTGGTCATGCCCACGGCCTGCACCACAGCCTGTGAGGCTGCCCGTGGTGTACTCCAGCCCTCTATACTCACTGTTTTTTGTCCGTTTCTTGTTGCCTTTCATTCTTGCTAGCTGATTTCTTGACAATTCTTGCATGTAGGACAACTTCCACCCTTGGTCCTTACTCAACTTCCTCAAAAAGTGTCCTTGTGGCTCGCGAGTTGAGTGAAAGAAGGATCCTGTTTGGAGGTCATTTCGAGTTTTGTTGGTATCTTGGGGATAGGGTCACTCCTCAAATTCGAGTCAACACGTGGCCTCCATTTGTTCTGGTTGATCCACCGCTGAACACGTGGTATCCTTTTACCTCACTTTTGAACTTGAATACTTCCTACGCCCATCATGTTCTCGTATTATGACCCAATTAGCTAGTGCTCAACATCTTTCTTGAATTTCTTTCATGGAAATTAATCTTCATCTTCTCTTCTCCTTTGGCAGCTTACTCCTGTTGACATCCATATCCCAAGTCTCGATGTGGATGTTACTCTTCCCGGGGACCTCCTCGTTTTGCGAGAATTCCTGAAATCCCGGGTTGGGCATCCTTTTCCTATGAATTGGCGAGGGGTAAGAGTTATATGCTCTCTTCCTTCTTTAGTTGTATGCTAAAGATATCTCCTTTGGCTGACATCAATAAATTTTGCAGTATAGTCGAGAACAATCGAGAGCCATGTCTATCGGGTTTCAGTCAGCTCTCCATGGACTCCAAAATTTCTTGACCAGGCGATCTTTTGGGTCAATCCTTAATTAGTGTGGTGCTAATTTTATTGAGCTTCTAGTGCTTTTAGTGATTTGCTAATCACATCTTTTGATCTTGTAGAGGTGTCGATCTAGAGCACCTCCTTCCGGTAATCTACCCGGTGTACTCAAGACACCGTCTCAAGCTCCTGAATAACAAATGCCTTCTAGTAGTAATGCTAGACAAGGCTCGTCACAACATTCTTCACGGCACACTCATCATAGGGGTGCGTTCGAGGCAAGACCTAGCACTTCCGAGCCTAGTACTTCCGATGTGGGACCTAGCATTCCGAGGAGAGTTTGAACATCCTTCCCTTGTAAGCCTTCGATTGTCATAGGAACCCTCTTTACTTCCCTCGGTCTTCTTATAGCGGACCATCTCATGAGGCTTCGCAAGCTTGGGACCAAGGAGGTAGCTCATATCAAAGTAATGAAGGTGGTTGATTTTCTACATCCGTCTTGGATGGCTTCGGGAACTACATCTTCGATGACGTCTCCGATGATGACGCGTAGAAGACTCCATGTTGCTTCCGCTTGTTTACTGATTTTTGGATCCTTGTGGGGTGTTTGTTTAATAATGTATTATTATATTGTAATGAGGACTCTTATGCGATGAGACGAAATGCGGGACTCAATTCTAAAAATGCGTTCTTTTATTTAATATGATGCACAAAACTTACAAAAACAATTCACTAGCCCTATTCCCGCTAAAGAAAATAATAAAAGAAAAATGGAAAATCTTAAGTGCATTGTCCAAAAAAGAAAAACAAAGCGTGCGCCACGGGCTAGGACGAAGAAATAAAATGACCAAGGAATGCTTGACCATAAGAAAACCGCAAAACGAGCTGGGCCCAAGCCATTGCCGGCACCGGCCATGTATGAGTCCTGCAGGTATTGTAATGCCTCGTTGTACTTATTGCAATGAGACTTGGATAACTCCAAAAAACACCTATAAATATAATGAACGTACGAGTGCAAAATAAACGCTAACATCAAAGCCTTCAATCAACTGCACTATATCTCCTTCTTATCCTCGAAATAGAACCATGAATTACTTGATTGAGTTAACCCGATGGATGTATGAGATGAGTAACATGGATAGGTCCGGGTTAACCAATTACGGGCTGAATGGCCTATTCAACATTCGCCAGGTGAAAATATCTTGGCCTTTCTTAAGGGCTATTGTAGCCTCACTGGGATCATCACTACCATGCCTTTAGGTCCGGGGATAATGAAATGTGTCCCCTGTTTGAAGAATTCGATGCCAAACTAGATAGTTTGAGGTGAACAAAACCAACTGATCCCAAATCCTCGGTAAATCTTCATGAAAATTACCAATATTTATTAAAACTTAGTAATAAGAATCGAGGGTGGATTCGTATTAGGAATCGGGTGAGTTTAACCAATCCGATGAAGCACTACCGCAACACGTACGCCTATGCCGAATCTATTATCATCCTAAGACGGCGAGCCATTATTACTTGCATGATAGGGGATTCCCGCTAGTGGGAGGTCACCGGGACCTGGCACCAACGGCCCTACTAAGCCTGGTGGAACAGCTTAGAGAATTATTGTTCCCTAACTCCACTAATAGTAGCTGAAACGATAATTGGCTTAGACCGAGTTGAAGCCAATCCCGAACAAAATTTCCATGGTAGCACCCTGTTATTGCAGGTAAGCATTAAAACAGACGGAAGCAAACAACGAGTAAGCAGGCGGCGGTGCCAACCATAAGGCGGTGGTTCGGTGCTAGCTAGAGGCCGAGGAGCCTTCGGCTTATGCCGAAAAACCAAACTTTCATTCCTGCCTCTTTTGTCCCTATTAATTATTATTTCAATTTTTCTCTTGTTGGGCCTAAAAATTATACTTTAACCGTACGAGTCACTAATATTTGATTTTGCATCCGTGATGTGCAGATCTAGTTAATGGAACATCTATAGCTCATTGATGCTCCCTCTAAGTTGGATACATACCTAGTGACGCACATCTCGCCAGCGAAAACGAAACCCGGTGGTGGTTGATTATTGGCCTCTCGATGGGAAGAGTACCTCAAAATCACACCAACAACCTCCTATGGTATATTAAACACTCGGAAGGTGTCCTAGTTTAAAACACACTCTGCACAGCACCTGTACATACGTCTATTGGGCCTACAGGAGAGTACATACTACTTTCCTAGCCGTGTGTTGCGGCAAATGGGTAGAGAACAAGTGATACCACTACTAGATTGCATCCGGCCTCGTAGCTTTTGACTTGTTTAGAGGGCATGGTAGCTCTAAACGAACAGGGTCGTGGCCCGAATATTGGAGAGGTATGCCGAAGCTATCGACTCTTGCAAACCTGCGGACACCTGAAAGAGTTGCGAACACCACTGTTTCTCCCTATTATCTAGAGTGGATAATAGAAGTAGATCCAAATGACGAAAGGCACCGAGACTCCGAGAGTTAAATCCTGAAGAAGTTGTCCCTGCTATTGTCCCTCTGCAAATTCATGAAGTAAACCCTTGGATGGCTGCACGCGCCCGTTGAAGACATACTAAAGCTAAAGAAACTGAAGAAAGGAGGGCCCGCCAAATCTAAAAACGAAAGGAACGCACCCGAGACGAGGCAGCTGAGTTTAGCGATCCTAAGGGACAGAAAGTGAAAGTAGATTAGGACATAGACTCTTAGGAGTTTGAATAAAAGAAGGAGGAGGATTAGTTTTGCCTCTTTAGAACAGTGTTTATTTTTACAAGTAGTATGCTTGCAAGTATTTCCCTTTATTAGTTATATAATTGGGTAAGTAGGCTTACCTTTTATTGAATAAAAGTAAGTATTATGCTATACTTTCATATTTTTATTGCTCACTTAGAGGCAAAATAAAAAACAAACAAACTGGACTGCCTAGTTGGACTATCCTTAAAAAAATAACAAACCGCCTAATTGGGCCATCCCGCAGATAAAAAAACAAGGAACACCAGAATAAGAGGGGAAAATCGTGGCCCGACCAGCCCACTGTTGACCAGGTGGTGGCCGACGCTTGCCTTGGCTTAGCCTGGTTGGGCTGGGCTTGACCTACTACCTAGGGGTATGCTAGGCATAGTACTTCTTCAATTGATCTAAATTGGTGTATTGAAAAATCTTTTCTCTGTCTAAATCGATTAATTTGACCGCTCCGCTGAGTAAAATTTCACTAAGTAAATGGGCATTGCCAGTTGGGCTTGAATTTTCCTCGTGGGTCCTGAATTAGTGCTCTTATCTCTTTAAGGACTAAATCCCCAATTCGTAAGTTACAAGGCTTAAACTTCTTATTAAATGCCATGGATATACGAGCTTGGTGTATTTGGACATTATGTAAGGCGTTAAGGCACCTCTCATCCAATAATACTAACTCCTCATATAGTGCTTTGGGCCATTCTACTTCGGAATTTGGCTTTCAGCAATTATCCTTAACGAATGAATAACAATCTCAGCTGGAAGGACTGCTTCCATACCATAGACTAAAGAGTATGGTGTCGCTCCTGTAGAGGCTCTAATAGAAGTTCTATAACCCCAAAAGCAAAAGTTAATTTATCTGGTCAATCCTTATAAGTAACTCGCCATTTTCTCTACTATCTTCCAAATATTCTTATTAGTTCCGTTGGTCCGAGGGTGATACGGGAAGATTTGTGATGTTGGATTTTATATTTATCCATCAAATCTGCTACTTCCTTCTTAAAATGACTACCATGGTCACTTGTTAATTTGTGGGGCACCCCATAACGGCGAGATAATGTTCTGGGTGATAAATTTGGCTACTTGTTTAGACGTCAAAGTTGTATAAGAGGCTACCTCTACCCATTTGGTGAAGTAGTCGATTGTTACTAACACAAATTCATGACGTCTTGTTCCTTTAGGAGTCACCTTGCCAATAATGTCTATTCCCGAACTAAAAATGGCCAGGGTGAAGACAACATAGTAAGGAATGACGGGGTTGGTATCGTAGGTTTACTTACACCGACATTTATGGCACTTCCTAACAAAGTCATGACGATCTGCTGCCATAGTAGACCAGTAATAACCAAGTCTCTCGAATCTTCCGGACCAACATCCTACCATTCATATGAGGTCCACATTCCCCACCATGAATCTCTTCCATAATGCACTTTGCTTTATGTTGATTAACAAAAAGTAAGTTAATTGCGAGTTGGTTTTCTTGAACAATTGCCCCGATTAATGAAGAATTAGACAGCTAACATCTTGATGGCTCGTTGGGCTCTAAGTGTGGAGTCCAAGGGATACTCTTGCTTATCCAAATACCGATAAATATCATGATACCAACTGGTATGTCGAGTATTAAATACTTCTAAGGTGCGGACATGCGCAGGCTGACTCCGTCGCTCAATGTGAATGGGCATTGAGTGAATGCCCGTGGGGATATTGATCATGGATGCTAATTTAGCTAACGCATCCGCAAGTTGATTATCATCCCTAGGAAGGTAAATGAAAGAGGTATTCTTGAAATGCTTAGATAATCCTGTTAAGTATGTGATTAATTACCTAATAAAGTAAAAAAAACACATAAGTCTCCTAAGTTAGCATTTATTGAGAACTAAAATCAAGTGTTAGGGGTGGTAAGAATGCCTCGGTACAAGCCCGAACAAATACCCCCACACTTAGATTTTGCTCGTCCTCGAGTAAAACAAGAGAAAATCACCTTTTCGTAGGTGCAACGATTGCATTTAGCACATGCAATAAGCCCTTTAAACCCCTTGGTAGCCCAAGTGGACGAGTGAGGTCTCATGAGGGCTTGTAGAAGATATACCCACGAAATCTTTGAAATATTTGTGGAATTTTTCGGAAAACATGAGATATATACAAAGCAAATGGGAAGTATGTACACATCAACAGGATTTATTACACTCATAACTTAGTTACTAAGCTATATACAAGAAAGACATGCAATCAAGACTTACTTAGACAATAAATGCACCCCGGTTTCTTATTTTTCACCCCACACAACACAATGATGCGATATGTACACCCCGGTGCTCGAGTGTAATGTGTCATCACCTCGTAAATCAAATTGCTGAGGCTAACACGATTCCCTCTACTTACTTAGATGATTTCCATGCTCAACTTTCTTGTTGGATTTTCCAAAGTTAACACACACACATAACTCAACTCCAAATGCCCCTTTGCCCAGGTGGGTAGCTCTTGGGTTTTGACGCCCTTAAGTACTCCGGAGGAAACACAAAGCAAGCACATAATTGGGTCGTCTTCCCTTTTGGGGTTTTATTAGTAACCTATGCATAACACTTATTTACAACCCAATTAGAGGTGCTGGAATCAAGCAAACGTAACCACTTATTCACAGATCAATTAAAGATATGGATATAGATAGTGACTATGAATAATGGTGCCAAATTATTCAATTTTTTTTCATTAATTTGAATACTACGAAACCATTAAGTAAACAAAAGGTGCACGGTCAACCTAGGAACTCAATCCCCAAAGTGATGGTTTAGTGAACAAGGTAGACACAAAATCAATCATGTGCGGTGAGGTTATTATCAAAAACTACAAGCTACATCATAGGTCAAGTGATCAATCATGCACATTTCACCTATGTACAACTAGTAACCAAATTATTAAAGTTAAAATCTCATCAACATATACGAAACTCCCCAAAGCTAAGCAACACAAAAATGTTTGGGTACATGACTTCACCACCCCCACACTAAAATTGCACAATGACCTCATTGAGGTAAGGGAGGGTAAAAAAATGAAACAAATAAATGCGTTGCAAAGAGTAAAGGGAAGGTAATAGCTGGAGTTATACCTTGAGTGGAATGACAACGCGTCTCCGTATTTTCATGAAACCCAACACAACAAATATGTACACAAGAAACACAAACATAACCCTAAAAAGAAAGCTATAAAAAACAAAGATTATGTACATTATTACACCCACGAACCCAAGATTGATATATCATATCTCAACACAAAATCCATCAATTGGCCATCATTCACAACCACAACCCACATTTTACCTCAAATGACCAACAGTTACCAACCATATTGAAAAGGTTGGGGGAAGAGGGCAAACAAAGTAAGGCAATATAGGATAAATGATGCCGAATTAACAACCTCCCAATGAGCATGCAGCTCCCTTAATGACATGCAAAAATGAACCCCCACAAGAAATATATCATAAAAAAGTTGGGGTGGGGGAAGACGACACTTACAAACTCACTAGCTCCCATCGTGGTCGGGACCGGGTAGGGTCCAATCCGGTGGAGCGTACTCGAGCCCACCTTGATGCATATGATGATAGTACATGGCCCTCAACATCGCATCATTCCTCCTTATAGCCTCAACTTGCTGTCGGGACTCTTCTATAGCTAAGAGGTGTTGCTCTTCATATTGATCCAAGCGCCCTTGAAGATCTCCGATGTTACTCTCCACGGATCGGCAGCGAGGCTTGCACTCCTCTCAAAGTGTCCCCAAATGCAATATCGGAGCGGAGTGAGGCAATCTCCATTCTCATGTCGGCCAAGGCTTGAGCCATTGAATCGTGATATTGGAAAGGAGGGGCTTGAGACGAGCCACCGGCTTCAAATTGCAAGTGTTGCTCGGTTGGCTCATCCTCATTATCATCTCCCTCCATGGCGACATCGTCCTCCAAAACATTATCCTCACCATCCTCAAACTTCTAGTTGTTGGGATTAATAAAGCACTTGCTCCCTCAAATCAGCACAAACTTCATCCTAATAAGTGGTTACATGTCCAACCTCTCTCCCAAAAAGTGAGGCTCTAGTTTCTCGACTTTACTACTCAAATTAAGCCCTAAAGCAATAGCTGTAATCACCCCCCAAACGCAATGACCTTCTTTGGATGCTTCGCCGCATCCTCCAAGTGACCGAGAATAAAAGCCCCGATGTTTACTTTAATCTTTTTCACCGTTGCCCAAAGTAGGAATAGCTCCAGGTTCCTAGCAAAACCTTGGCTGTCATGCCTCGCAAAAATAATGTTTTCCATTAGACGTTCGAGGTAGCGAAAGGTTATGTTGCATATATCGGTGACTTTAGCTTGTCGGGACTCAAAAGGAACTCGAATGCCGGTGCCATCTCTATCAACGTGAGTTTTCCGCCTACGACAAGTGATTTTAAACCACACCTCCTGGGGGAAAAGGTATCGTCTAAGCATGAAACACCCCCGGGGTTAGCCGAGTATATGATTGAATTGCACCAAATTTAAGTTATAATCCTGGCTTAATATGAGGAAAAATATATGCACCCGGCCCCCATTACATTCCCCTTCCCAGTCTACCCTCAAAGAGCTCAGGAACTCAACAATCAATTGATCAAACACAACACATTTAAGCTCCACAAGTTCGAGCCAACCCAAGTTACCTAACAAGCGGTGTATATTATCCCAAAGACCTAGACCCATGAGGGTCTTTTGATTTAAGCACATTAAATTTAGCCTTCTGTTCTCTATTGACACATTTTATAGACCGAGAGGAGGAAGAATGAATAATAGGATGTGCTTGAGATTTACCTGGTTCTACCTCGGAATTTGGAGCCTCTTATCTCTCTTAGAAATTTTCCCTAACTCGTTGACACCTAAGGCAACTCTTACTATACGCGTGAGCGTCTTTAAAGAGTGTGGGTCAATAAAAACCACATTGGAGAACCTTAGCGGTGGTTTTGTTGCCACTAAAATGCCCTCCACATGCTTGGTCATGACAGAAAGAGAGGACACTTGTCACTTCGAATCGAGGACACACCTCCTAATAATCTGATCGAGATAATACTTGAACAAGTAGGGATCATCCTAAATGAAGAATTTGGCTCGGCTAGGAAAACATCCCGATTAGTTTTTGTCTACCCATGCGACATTTCTCTTATTACCAAGTAATTCACTATGTCCGCATACCAAGGTTCTAAATTCATTGCAAACAATTGCTCATTCGGGAAGCATTCAGAAATGGGTGGGTCATTCACATGGTCAAACATAATTCTAGATAAATGGTCCGCCACATGATTGTCGGATCCCTTTCTATCCTTAATCTCACAAGTCAAATTCTTGGAGAAGTAAGACCCATCTAGCAAGCCTAGGTTTGGTATCTTTCTTCCCAAGGATGTAAGTCAAGGTAGTATGGTCGGTGTGCACAATCATATGAGATCCAAGAAGATAAGGTCTAAACTTCTCAAATCCAAACACCACTTGCTAAGAATTCTTTCTTGGTGACGAGTGTAATTCAGCTTGGGCCTCATTTAATGTATGACTAGCATAGTGAATGACATGAGACTTTTCTCTACCCTTTGGCCCAAAACAACTCCAATGGCATAGTCGGAGGCATCACACATAAGCTCAAAGGGAATCCCTCACACATGAGGGTGGAGAATGGGGGTGGTGGTCAAGGTGATCTTTAACTTCATGAATGCCTCTTCACACTCCTTAGAGAAGTGGAACGACACCTCTTTGGCTAAGAGAGAGGATAAGGGCTTAACAATTTTACTAAAATCCTTAATGAACCTCCTATAAAAACCAGCATGCCCTAGAAATAAACAAACACCTTTCATAGTAGTGGGAGGAGGGAGATTAGCAATCAAATCGGACTTAGCTTTGTCCACTTCAATTCCATGTTCGAAACAATATGACCTAGGGCAATCCCTTTTGCACCATGAAATGACATTTCTCCCAATTCAAAATCAAATTCTTTTCCTTACATCTTGCTAAAACCTTAGTTAAGTTGGTCAAGTAATCATCCAATGACACACCAAACACAGAGAAGTCATCCATAAAAATTTCCACACATTGCTCCACCATATCGAAAAGACGGACATCATGCATCTTTGAAAGGTAGCCGGGGCATTGCACAAACCAAATGGCATCCTCCTAAATGCATAAGTACCAAAAGGGCACGTCAAAGTGGTTTTCCCTTGGTCACATGGGGCAATGGAAACCTGAGTGTAGCCGGAGAGCCATCAAGAAAGCAATAGAAAGGATTACCGGCTAATTTATCTAGGAGTTGATCCATGAAAGGGAGAGGGAAGTGATCTTTCCTAGTGGCTTTGTTCAGCTATCTATAATCAATGCAAATCCTCCATCCAGATTGGATCCTAGTGGGCACAAGTTCATTTTTATCATTTTTGACCACGGTGATACCGGTCTTTTCGGTACCACTTGAACCGGACTCACCCACTCACTATCCGAAATGGGGTAAATGATATCATAGTCAAGCCATTTCAAGACCTCTTTCTTCACCACCTCTTGTAAAGTAGGGTTCAAACGTCTTTGGTAGTCCCTAAATGGTTTGGCATTATCCTCTAAAAGAATAGGATGTTGGACATGGAAGGACTAATGCCTTTGATATCTCCTAAAGTCCACCATATGGCATCTCGATTCTCTTTAAGTACTTTAAGCAATAGGTCTTCATGAACCCCATCTAAGTCTAATGCAATGATCACAGGATAGGTCTCTTAGGGACCTAGAAATGTGTACTTAAGGTTCTCGAGTAGGGGTTTCAACTCAAGAGTGGAAGATGAAAGCACATTCGAGTCGGACTCAAGAGTTGATGTAGTAAGAGACATAGGTTGGGGTGCATGCAATAATGCACTAATTGACTCAATGTCACATGCTTCCACATCACAAGCAAATGCATTAAATTCGGGATCATATTCCATCATGAACTACTCAAACTCACATGTTGTCCATTCATCATCAATTTCATCAAACACATGCTCCAACTCATCAAAACAAAAGTCACTCACCCAATTAAGGGTAGAGTGCTCCACATCATCAAATCCATTAGGTTGCTTTTGAAGGTGAAACACATTAGCATCCATGCTCATGTTGCTAAAAGTCAACTTCATTTTTCCATTCCTACAATTAAAGCATTTGTCATAGCAAGGAACGGACGGCCAAGAATAACTGGAATCTCATTTTCTAGGCAAGCGATCAATTTAGTTTCAAGAACAACAAAATCAGCAGGAAAGACAAATTCACCAACCTTAACTAAGACATCCTCAACCATCCCTCTAGGCAATCTAGTGGAACGATCGGAAAATTGAAGTATCATCCTAGTTGGGTTGAGCTCACCTAACCCGAGTCTCTCATAAACACTCAAAGGTAACAAGTTCACACTTGCACCTAAATCAAGCAAAGCTTTGCGAAAAATGTGACTCCCTATAGTAATGGAAAGAACCGGACAACCGGGATCTTTGTACTTTGTGGGCATAGGGCTAAAGATGAGAGAACTCACATTAGAAGTCAAGAAGAGTCTTTTGGGCACATTTGTTGTTCTTTTGGTGGTGCACAACTTTTTCAGAAACTTGGCATATGGTGGCATTTGAGAAATGGCATCAAGCAAAGGCATGTTGATTTTGACTCGAGAAAATATTTCTCGTATCATATCAATATGGGCTTGGTCTTTCTTCCCTTTAAGATGATTTGGGTAGGGAGGAACAGGCTTTGGAACCCTTGAAGAGGAAGTAGCCTTAGGGATAGATGTATCAACGGTAACCGGAGTTTCATCTTCCTTAGGCTCTCCTCTACTCAAATCGATGGGTGAACTAGAAGAAGGTTCATTTTCCACACGACTGGAAGAAGATTCAGGAAACACACTGGAATCACAATCAAGATGGGGGTGGGGAGTTTCATCATCATTAACATCACAAGTAGATTCACCAACATGGGTATCAATTTCCTCCCCGATCTCAAAGTAATCACAGCATTCACTTTGCGCACATCATTTTTTCTTTCCCTCTTGGATCATTAGGAAGGAATGAAGAGCTTCCCCTTGGATTGACCTTGGATTGGCTAGGAAATACACCCTTCTCCCTATTCACCATAGAAAATTGGGAGAATTGTTCATTCATTGCTCTCATGATTTTCTCCATGTTAGCATTCATTGTCCTCTCCATGTCATTAATCCTTTTTTCCATCCTATCATAGTCATTATAACCCGAGGGAGGTTGGGATTGAGCTACAAACGAACGAAGGGGCCCTCTTGGTGCATTGTATGCACCTTGGAGGAGGAGGGGCCTAGTAAATTGTGTACTAGAAGAGTTTCCATGGAAACCTCCTTGATTGTTAGGCATTAAAGCATTTGACCCCGTCCATGAAAAATTTAGGTGCTTAGTCCATCCCGGATTGTAAGTGTTAGAATAAGGATCGAACTTGGGCCTTTGAAAGGCTGCATTGACATGCTCATGGCTAGTAGCCAACTGTTGAGCAAACCGAGGATAAGCACTCAAAGAATGATCACTCGCTTGACATTTAGAACAAGTAGCTAAAGGGGTTGTGAAATTGGGGCTTGACCTTGTGCAAGAGTAAGCCCTTTAATCATATTTACCAAGGCAGTGACCTTTGAGTCAAAGCAACTCGTGTCATTAACCATATGCATCCCTCCCCTTTGACCAGTAATGACTCTAGCACTAAGAATTTCATCTCTTGTGGTTTCCGAATGCATGGTTTTTTCGGCAATGTCCTCAAAGAAATCCCATGCCTCATCATCAGTCATTAAGAAAACCCCTTGACACATTGATTCGATCATGGTCCGGGTTTGTTGGTCAAGACCCTCATACACAATTTGGCACAAATGAGACAATTCAAGTCCATGATGAGGAATTGGGTCAAGAGGTCCTTAAACCTTTCAAAGTATTTCCAAAAGGATTCTTTCTCTTGTTGCACAAAATGATTAATCTCATTCCTAAATCCGACAGCTTTGCCATTTGGAAAGTACTTTCTAAGAAACACCCGCACAAATTCGTCCCATGTAGCAATGGAAGAAGCGGGAAGGCTATACATCCACTTCTTAGCCATGTCTCACAAGGCAAAGGGACAAGTCTTAGCCTTACAATGTCGGCTGACACATTGTTGAAGTGCACCATTTGGCACACTTCCTCAAACTCCGTTAAGAACATGTAGGGTGCTTCGATCCCCGAAAAAGTAGGAAGCATTTGAGTGTATTGGGGCCAAAGAACAAATTGAGTTCCAACTTGGAGGTCCAAGAGATTGAAGCAAAAGGGAAGGGTGGACCTCGGTGGGTAGAAAATGTCATTTAAAGTCCTACGAGGTGGAGCCTCTCGTTCATTCTCTTGATCATTTTCAGCCATGTCTTGGCAAAATGGGGGTATGGGTTCGGTTCTTTCCTTTCTTTTAATTAATCAACCACTATTTGGATCCCGAGACCACACACTCATTCAACACAATAACACATTCCCATTTTTTAGATTTTCTATTTTATCTTATTTTTTTCAAAAACAAAGCAAAGCAAAGATTTATATACATAATTCTATCAAAAATCGGTCGTAATTTAGTGCTTCTATCCCCAGCAACGGCGCCAAAATTGTTCATTTGTAGATAAGGGGTTTAGATTATCGTCCTCCGGGATGGAGGAAAACTACCACTAATATTTGATTGAAAAGGGATTCACTCAATGAACTAAACTACTAACAAATAATTAAACTACTAAATACACAAACACTAAATGCTAAAACTAGCAATTATGGTAAACTAAACTACTAATGGTGATCAAACCCACTTTGGCACAACAACCAAATTTCTCCTCAAACCTATCACCAACAAAATCACAATTACTCTCAAATAAACAACAACCCTAGATATCCACAAGTAGAGCAATATATAAAAACAATCCTTGAAGACTCGGACTTTGCATGTATATCATTATGAGTACTACCAAAGAATCAGGTACAAACTTCATCTATTCTAAGTTTTAATTACAAGTCATTCCGAGTACTCTAGAAACTATTATGAGTGGTATAAAAACTTTTCTGAGTGTTACGGATACTATTGCATATGTTTTCATTCGTTTCGATCGACCGAGAAAGCATACTCTTGCTCATCAATTCACACCGATGGTTCCGAGTCACTCGGACAACACTTAGACTTATCACATGTTCAAATAATCTCACTAACACTTTCAAACTCAGGTCTTATTTCATATTCCAAGTTCAAGTGAATTACGAGTGTTAATTCAACTCTCTAAGTCGACATGGTTTGTTTGAATTATATTTGTCTTGATTAAGTACTCATACTTTGATATTCTCTGTCTAACTTGATCTTTCTTTAGATCGACTCGGATGGAATTTGAGTATAATGAATATTAGACTCGGAAAATTCCATTCTTCTCTCGACTCGGATAATTATGCACTTAATTATCTTAATTAAATTATTATCTCGTGTTTAATCTTAGACAAAAGTATTTTATACTTTGAGAACCAAAATTGGTTTACTTTTGTAGGTTATGTAAACGAGGTTATCCTACTTTTGAATTACAAAACTAACCGGCATCAAGATGTCAAATCGCCAGCGAGACAAGGCTTTTTTTTATTTCGACCAAGATCCAAACATCGTGTCGGGGTTGTCTGTTTCCAAAACTGGAAATATTCAACACTAAGCTCAATGGTGGTTTCCACCTTACTTTTCGGACTCCACCGGTGGATTGGAACATCTTAAGGAGCCAAGAGCCGTTGCACAATGTTCACATCTCAATAGATCGTTTCGAGTGACTCGGAAGTACCATTACGACGGTTACAAAGAACTTCTATTCGGAAGATAGTCGCAACGGCTAATCTACTTGGTCATTTATAAATAGAAGTCAACTCTAAAGACATGAAGATTGCTGGACTTACTCGTCAATACACATTACTTAAGCAAAAGTCTTTGTATTCATACTCAATCTTCTACTTATAACTCTCAGCTTGTAATTCATATTTTCCGAGTTGTAAGGTCTTGTAATCAGTCACACACTCTTTCTTACTTTCCGAGTAAGGTCCCTTGATTGAGCTGTAAGGGTTAACTTAGCTCGATTGTCCCTAGCTATAAAGGTTACCTCGGTTAGGAAGTACTAGATCGGATAAGGGAATTTCGAGTTTAGGAACATCTTGTAAGGAATTGTCTAAGGGAACAATTCCGGTTGAGTCCGGCTACTGTATTTTGTTGATTCAAAATAGTGGATTTGACTTGGTGCTTGGATTAGCACTTGCCGTGGTTCTCCGCCCTAGGAGGGTTTCCACGTAATTCGAGTTCACACTTTTTTGAGTGCAATCTAGACTTAGACAGATTCAAAGTTTGTTTTAAACTTTAATCCTCTTTCTCGAGTCCGCACCTTGAGCCTTCATTTGCTCCTTAAAACCTTGATGCTATCCGAGTTTTTCCCCTTTAATTAAGTACCTAACAAAGTAAAAAAACTCATAAGTCTCCTAAGTTAACATTTATTGAGAACTAAAATCGAGTGTTAGGGGTGGCAAGAATGCCTCGGTACAAGTCCGAACAAGTATGCTTAGTAGGGTGCCAAGGCTTCACTATGTACCTTCCACCTTTACAAAATTTGGTTGATGATCAAATTGGAATATCCGAAAACCCCGATATTCTTGACCCCGATCTCTGTTATAGCCTCAAGTCCCATAATACAAGCCTCATACTCTGTAGCATTATTGGTGACCTCGAAGTCTAGTTTGATCGAAATGGGAGTATGTGCTCCCTTTAGTGAGACTAAAAGAATCTCTACTCCAAAGCCCTTCTTATTGGAAGCACCATTAAAGTACATTGTCGAAACGTCCACCTCTACTTGTAAAATATTTTCATCTAGGAAATCAAGGTGTTCGGGTCGGGATTTAGGCACGGGTAGGTCAACTAAGAATTCTGACACTATCCTTCCTTTGATCGCTTTTTATGGACAAACTTGAGTTCGAATTCGATAGCATGACAGTTCATCGTGTTATTTTACTGGTGACAGTTGGTTGCTTAAGTATGTAGTTAATAGGATTCATAGGTGCTACCATATGTACCGTGTGGGCTAACATTAGTGTATAAGCTTCTTTGTAGCCCAAACTAAAGCCAAATATGTCTTCTCTAGTGGTGTATATCTAGTCTCATAATCCAGGAACTTCTTACTTAGACAGTAGATCGCACGTTCTTCTTTCCCGTCTCTTGAGCTAGCATGGCTCCCATAGCGGGTTCTGTTGTGATGAGATACGTAGTAAAGGTTTCCCTGGTTAGGGTGGAACTAACACTAGAGGATTAGCCAGTATTCGTTAACCTTCTTGAATTCTTGTTGGCACTTGGTATCCCAAATGGGTTTAGATCCTTTCTTTAACTTCTTGAAAATGGGTTCACGGACCATAGTCAATTTTGATATGAAACGACTAATGTACTGCAAACGTCCTAGGAAACCTCTTATCTTCTTCTCCGTACTTGGTGGAGAGATCTCCTGAATGGCCTTGATCTTGGATGGATCAACTTCAATTCCTCTAAGACTAACAACATAGCCTAACAGTTTACTGGAGGTTACCCCAAAGGCACACTTTTGAGGATTAAGGTGCATGTTGTACTTCTTGATCTATGGAGAAATTTTCTCGGGCCGGGTAAATGCCCCGCCCTGTCTTTTGATTTTATGATCGTATCATCTACGTGTACTTCGACTTCTTTATGGATCATATTATGCAGTAATGTCGTTGCTGTCCTCCGATATATTGCACTAGCATTATTGAGCCCAAATGGCATCACCACATAACAGTAAGTCCCCCATTGAGTGATGAAGGTTGTCTTCTCCATGTCTTCTTCCGCCATCTTCACCTAATTATATCCGGCATAACCATCCATGAATGCGAGTAGAGCATGACCCATCTGTATTATCTACCGGAAGATCGATATGAGGCAACGGGAAGTCATCTTTAGGACTGACCTTATTTAAATCCCTGAAGTCGACGCACATACGAACCCCTGCCATCTTTCTTTGGGACCGGAACTATATTTTCAACCCACCGAGGATAGTGAACTACCTTAATAAACCCAACCTCTAATTATTTCCGAACCTCTTCCTTAATCTTCAAGGCCCATTCTGGTTTCATCCTCCTCAACTTCGCTTAACCGGCTTAGCATCCTTATATAGTGGAATTTTGTGTTCTGCTATACTCGGATCTATACCCGACATGTCTTTGTAAGACCATGCAAAGACATCGATAAATTCCATAAGGAGCGAAGTGAATTGCTTCTACTCTTCTGAATCTAAAGTTTTCCCAATCTTAACTTCTTTGGGTTAATTAACTAACCCGGACTAATTGTTATTATTTCTTCTATTATTGGTGAGTGATTTTCATCATCTTCCATAACTTTTATTAATTCTTTAGGAATTTCTTGTTCATCATTAGAGGCAAAACAATTAAGCACAAGAGGAGGCAAAGAGTAAGTATAAAGGTTCACTTTATTAAAAGAAGCGACGAGTACATTAGACTCGAAACGAATTGGAAATGACAGAATTGGGAAGATAACTAAAAATAATAGAAGCGTAAGCATAAGCCTTAGTACTAGACTCGAAAGAGGGTGCGCTTCTAGGCCGACAGACAAATTCTTGGTCCTCCTCAGCATCAATCTAAGTAACATACTTGGACCCTTCTATATCGGTGTCGGTGACGAACCTAGATGGATAGAAGCTGCGGGTGCGACATAGCTCAAGACAAGTATCGAGACTAAGTTCCCTTCTAGGTCACCCTCTTGTCCGAATAAGAGACCAAAAAGATTGTTTTCGGCAAGACAAGTATCGCACGTTCACATCCCAACGGATCTTTTCCGAGTGACTTAGAAAAGCCATTACAATGGCCAGTAAAGACCTCTACTCGGAACAAAGACACAATGGTCACTCTACTTGGTCATCTATAAATAGAAGCCACTTCACAAAACTTGAAGATTTCTTAACATTATAGCAAAGCACATTACTTGAGCGAAGTTGTTGTCTTCATATTCAATCTTCTATTTACAACTCCGAACTTGTAATTAATATTTTATGAGTTGTAAAGTCTTGTAATTAGTTACATACTTCTCTTACTTTCTGATAAGGTCCCTTGACTGAGCTGTAAGGGTTAACTCAGCTCGCTTGTCCCTAACTGTCAAGGTTATCTCGGTTAGGAAGTACTCGATCGAGATAAGGGAACTTCGAGTCTAGGAAAACATTGTAAGGAATTGTTTAAGGGAGTAATTCTGGTAGAGTCAGTCCTTTGTATTTTGAGGATTCAAAATAGTGGATTTGGCTTGGTGCTTTGATTAGCACTATCCGTTGTTTTCTACCCCGGGAGGGTTTCCATGTATTTCGAGTGTTTGCTTTTCGAGTTCAATCTAGACTCGGACTCAGCAGTTTATCTCTTTCAAGGCAAAAATTGTCTAAGTTTGTTTAAATTTCCTCGTCACCCTATTCAACCTCCCTCTAGGTTGACTTAGACTCTCCAAGAGCAAACCTTCACCTAGTGAATTCGATCTCATTGCTAAAGGAAAAAAGGGTTATGGGAACTCCGGTTCTAGTTATGTCTTGAGAAAGTTAAAGAAAACTAAATGGATGTCCTCAACATTGCATTCATATTCATTATATTGTCTTATGCATTACGTAAAATTGAAAAAAATCATGTACTCTAGTTTAAGCTCATGTACAATACAACAAACTTGCAACCAAAAAGGAAACCCAAAATTTAGATAATTGGATAAATTAGTCCACCCTAACATCAACTTATCAAAATAAATAAATTTGATAATAAATTTATCTTTATTACAAGTATTTGGGGATATCCCTATAGCCAAATACCTTTCCAATTTTTACATTTTCACCTTTATATTTTCTCCCTTTTCAACCTTACACCCTTAACCAAAAATTTTTCTATTTCCCCAAACCCTCAACCATAAATATTTCTATTTCTCTAAACTCTAAACATATTTAGATTCCAATTTCGATAATTGAATAAATGAGTCAACCCCAACATCACCTCATCAAAATAAACAAATTTGGATACAAATGTATCTTAATGACAAGTTTTTGCAGAAGACCCTATATCACAATTATCTTTTTATTTCTCTAAAACCCTAAACAAATTTGGATGCACTCTTTCGATTTACCATCCTTAATTATCATTCTATTTCCCCTATAATTAAATCTTAAATACCTAAACCCATTTCTCAAAATCTCAAACATTTCACGAATTTCCAACTTATTAAACTAAACAAATGTTACCCACGTTCTCAATATTCAACATTTCAATAAAGATTCAACATTTCAACAATCTCAAACATTACCCACATTCTCAACATTCACATAATTACCTCAAATACATTCAACATTTAACTATATAAATCTTGTAAATAACTTAAAGTGAAAAATAAGAAAGGGAAAAGATTCATACCGTAAGAACGAGAACAACAACAGCGAGAGTGAGGGAGAGGATTCATGACAAAACACACATAGCCACCAACGCAAATACTTTGTAAGACAAGACAACTACAAGAAAGACGAGAGACGAGAGGATCTAGTGAGCAAAATGAAACATTGAACAACAAGAGGAACAACGGCGAGGATAACTTACCGGCGAGGATTACACTAAGCGGATTTAGATCCGAGTAGTAGTGGACGAGAGTGAACTGTGGAAAGTGACAAAATCAAGAGTAGATAGGAGACGAAGTGGGCGTGGAAATAACAGGTATGCTCTTTGGTTTTTAGATTGTATCAAAAAGACATTTGACAACAATTCTTTCATAGAACCGATCATCAAATGTTTTCAGCAATACATATGATGACGAGTTCATCTTAAAGAACCGTCGTCATATGTGTTACATAATGCTGGTTATTTACAAAAGTGCCATCGATCCATTATTAATGACGGTTTGTCCCTTTAACTGTCGTTAAAGACGTGTAATTAAAAGTGTTTCCTATAGTAGTGAAGGCCCAAAAGAGCTTGAAGTTACAAAAGACGAAGCTGGTATTTCGATATGAAAACTAATATCCGATTCCCGAAACAAAGGCAGGCTTTGAATGAAGCACTTGGCAAGATCGAGGTCTCTCCCGAGACCATACCTGAGGTGGTAGTAGGATTGGCTAATAGTTGGGACGGAATCATTACTTTTGATCAAAAGGATCTCCATGAAGAAGGCGTTGCATACAACAATGCCCTTTATTTAACTATAATGTGCATAAACAAGTTTATTCCCTTAACATTGGTAGACAATAGATTAGTAGTAAATGGTTGTCCTTGTAGAACTGCCTGAAGGTTAGGAATTAGAGCAACAACTATCTAAATAGACTTTTTATCTCCAAGCTTACGACAACTCTAAGAGAACAGTCTCGGGAATGTTGACCTTATCAATCAATATAGGGCCAGTAGAAAAGAACATTGAATTCCAAGTTTGAGATATCCCAGCTATATTCAACTTGCTTTTAGAATGCCCTTGGTTGCATGATCATCAAGCGAGTGCCTTTACACTGCATTAGAAAATTAAGATGATCATCAAAGGTCAAATTGTAACTGTCAACAGGTATAATTTATGTGCTACTATCACTTCTAAGGAATTCGTGGTTGAGATCGAGCATGATGCCAATAACAAGGAACTATATGGATTTGAGACTGTCATTGCCTTAGATAAGAAAGAAGCACCTCTTAACTTCCATCCTTATGGCAACCCTAGCGTGCATTCGATGCCTAGGAAGAAGGGTTACTTTCTAAGTCCGGCTCCGGGAAGAAGGGCATACCACCCTATCTTTCCACCTCTTGAACCCACTAATAGCTACAGATTTGGGCTAGGCTATGGACCTCGCTACTAAGGAAGTAGCCTAAGCCAAGTGGGAGATTCGGATTAAAAGGACTCGCACATCACACGATCCGTTCTACTAAGCCTTTTCCCTATACTCTAAACAGGAAATTCTTAAAAGAAGGAGATGACTTTCCTTATTATGGTTTTCTTGAACCCTACTAACTCAAAGAGAAGGGTGTTCTAGTACCTAGCTTAGAGATTTTCAGTGACTGTTGCATACTAGAAAAGCGGGCACCCTACCTCCTCGAAGAGGGATAGTCCACACTAGACTAGCCAAACCTAACTGGGAATAGTCATTTCAGTCTTCTTTTCGAGCAAGAGAAGAATTTAAAAGAGAATTCCGTCTCGTGCATCGTCACGAGCCATGTCACACCTATAGTTCGATCTATCTAGATTCATCATCGACATTGATAATGAAGGGTCGAAGCATGTTACTTGGATTGACGCCGAGGAGGACGAGGAATTCGCTGTTAGCTTTGGAGCGCATCCCCTTCCCGAGCCTAGTACCGGGGCTTTTTATTCTTCTTCTATTATTTCTAGTTCTATTCCCTAATTCTGTCACTTCTAGTTCTACATCTTTAGTCTCTATGTCCGATGTACTCGTTGCTTCTTTCAATAAAGTAAACCTTTCTACTTACTCCGGGGCTCCTCTTGTTTTTAACTGTTTTGGCTCTAATGATGAACAAGAAATCCCTAAAGAATTAATAAAAGCTATGGAAGATCATAAAAATCATTCACTAATAATAGAGGAAACGATAACAATTAATTTAGGATCGGTTGATCAACTTCAAGAGGTTAAGATAAGGAAAAGGCTAGATCCAGTAAGAGTATGAGCAATTTCCTTCACTCCTTACAAAGTTTATAGATGTTTTTGCATGGTCCTACAAAGGCACGCCGGGGATAGACCCAAGTATAGCAGAAAACAAAATTCCACTTTACGAAGACGCTAAGCCGGTTAAGTGAAAGTTAAGTAGGATTAAAGTTGAATGGACACTCGAAGATTAAGGAAGAGGTCCGGAAGTAGTTAGAGGTTGGGTTCATCAAGGTAGTTCACTATCCTCAACTATCCTCAGTGGGTATCAAATATAGTATCGGTTCTAAAGAAAGATGGCAGAGTTCGGGTATGCGTTGACTTCAGAGATCCGAATAAGGTAAGCCATAAAGACAATTTCCCGCTACCCCATATCGACATCCTTGTAGATAACATAACGGGTCATGCTTTGTTTTCGTTCATGAACGGCTATGCTTGGATACAATCAGTGAAGATGGCTGAAGAAGATATGGAAACAATGACCTTTATCACTCAATGGGGGCCATACTATTATATGGTAACGCCATTTGGGCTCAAGAACGTCGGTGCAACGTACCGGAGAATGGCTACAAAATTATTGCATAACATGATCCACAAAGAAGCTGAGGTCTATGTGGATGACATGATCATAAAATTCTTCTAGAGACTCGGAAAATAAATCATGTGCCTCAACCCTCAAAAGTGTGCCTTTGGAGTAACCTCAGGAAAACTGTTAGGCTATATTGTCGACCTTAGAGGAATTGATGTTGATCCATCCAATATCAAAACCATTTAGGAGATCCCGCCGCCAACTACAGAAAAAGATATAAGGGGTTTCCTAGGACGTTTACGATGAAATCGGTCGTTTCATATCAAAACCGACTATGGTCTCGTGAAGCTATTTTCAAGAAATTGAAGAAAGAATCTCAGCCCATTTAGGATGCCGAGCGCCAATAAGCATTTGAGAAAGTTAAGGAATATCTATCTAATCCTCTAGTGCTAGTTCCGCCCCAACCAGGAAACCCTTTACTACGTACCTCACCACAACAGAGACGGTTATGGGTGTCATACTAGCTTAACCTGACGAGAAGGTAGAACACACGCGATTTATAACCTAAGCAAGAAATTCCTTGATTATGAGACTAGATACACGAACTTAGAGAAGACATCATTGGCAATAGTCCGGGCTACCAAGAAGCTCAGGCACTACATGTTACCCCACATGGTACATGTGGTAGCACCTATGGATCCCATTAATTATATAATTGAGCAACTAACCATTAGCAGCGAGGTAGCAAGGTGGACTATCATGCTCGTCGAATTTGAAATCAAGTATGTCCCTCAAAACGCGATCAAAGGATGGGTAGGGTTGGAATTTCTAGCTGATCTACCTATAACTAAATCGCAACCCAAAGACCTTGACTTTTCATACAAAAGTATCTTACAAATAGAGGTGGACGTTTCGAAAATGTACTTCGATGAAGCTTCCAATCGAAGGCCTTCGGAGTAGGGATTCTTCTAGTCTCATTGAACGGAGCATATATTCCCATCATCAACAATGTTGCAGAGTATAAAGCGTGTATCACAAGACTTGAAGCGGGTGTAGAGATCGGGGTCAAGAGTATCGGGGTTTTTAGTGACTCTAATCTGATCATTAATCGATTTCGCAAAAATGAAAGGTACAAAGTGAAGTCTTGACACTTTACCAAGCGCACCTACTCGAACTATCCAAGCATTTTGGGAATATTTCTTTCACCTACCTTTCGGGGATGACAATCAATTCGCGGATGCGTTAGCCAAATTAGCATCCATGATTACTATCCGTAACGACATTCATTCAATGCCCATCCACATAGAGCAAAATAGTCAACTAGCACACGTTTACGTGTTAAGAGTGTTTAATATCGACCAAACTAGTTGGTATCATGACATTTATCGAGTATGAGGATAAGCAAGAGTACCCATTGGATTCCATACCAAGAGCTCAATGAGCCATCGGGATGTTGGTAGCCAAATTCTTCATTAATCAACAACAACTCGTACAAGAAAACCGAGCACTAAGATCAGCTTACTTTATGTCAACCAACATGAAGCAAAGTACATTATGGACGAGATTCATGGTGGGGAGTGTGGACCCTATATGAATGGTGAGATGTTGGTTGAGAAGATTGAGAGACTCTAATATTAGTAGTCGACCATGGCAGCAAATTGTCATAAGTTTAGTAGAAAATACCGTAAGTGTCGGTATATGCAAATTTAAACCACCAACCACCCTTATTTCTCACAATACTAGCATCTCCCTGGCCATTCTCGGTTTGGGGAATAGACATTATTAACAAGGTGACCCCTAAAGGAATGGGTGGTCACGAATTTGTGTTAGTAGCAATCGACTACTTCACCAAGTGGGTAGAAGCTGACCTCTTACGCGACTCGACATCAAAGTAGGTGGCTAAGTTCATCACTCGAAACATCATTTCACGTTATGGGGTGCCTCACGAGTTAATCAATGAGCATGGAAGTCATTTTAAGAAGAAGGTAGAAGACTTGTTAGATAGATACAGGATTAAGCACCATAAGTCCTCTCCTTATTGTCCTCGGACAAACAGAAGCGATCGAGGCCGCTAGCAAGAAGATTCGTAAAGTAGTAGAGAAGATGGTTGTTAGCTATAAGTATTGGCCTTATAAGTTGCCTTTCGCTTTATGAGGCCATTGAACCTCTATGAGAGCAACACCTTACTCCCTGGTATACGGCATGGAAGTAGTCCTTACAATAGGGATTGTCATTCCCCCATTAAGGATAATCACTGAAAGTCAAATTCTAGTAGCTGAGTGGGCTAAAGCATGCTACGAAGAGTTGGTGTTGCTAGATGAGAGGCGCCTCAACACCCTACATAATGTCCAAATATAATAGGCATGTATATCAAGGGCATTCAACAAAAGAGTGAAGCCTCGAAACCTACAAATTGGGGATTTGGTTCTTAAAGAGATTAGAGTGCCAATTTGGGATCTAAGAAGGATGTTTAGGCCTAATCGAGCAAGGTCCATTTTTCTTAGTCGGATATTGCTAGGCGAAGCGATAAAGCTGACTCGATTTAGATGGTGAAGAAATTTTTCAAGTACACAAACTTGGATCAATTGTAAAGATACTATGTTTAGCACGACCCTAGATGGTGGGCCAACCCCGGCCCAACTAGGTCTGTGTCGGCCACGACCCGGACAATAGTGTGCTACTTGGGCCAGAATGTCCCATTTTATTTTTTAACTCTATAATTTATTTTTTAACAGACCAAATGAGATGGTTTCCTCATTTATTGGATAATCTATTAGGTAGTCAAATATATTTTTACCTTTGTGTGAACGATAAAAATATAAAAGTATAGCATAATACTTGCTCTTATTTACTAAAAGGAAAGCATAATAGTTTCCGAGTACATAGCTAATAAAAGGGTAATAAAACAAGCAGACTACTTGAAAAAATATATATAATTTGTTCTAAAGAGGCGGAACTAATCCTCTTATTCTTCCCTAAAAATCCATTCTAAAAATCTAAGCCCTATTCTATCTTTACTTTCTTTCGTTGGTGGTCACTAGACTCAGCCCATCATCCCGGGTACGCTTCTTTAACTCCTCAATTATAGAGGTCCTCCTTTCTTCGGCTTCCTTGGCTTCGGTTTCTCTTTGGCGAATGCGTTCAGCTACCCGAGGGTTTGCTTCGCGAATTTGGAGCAGATGTACCAGCGAGGACAGCTTCTTCGAGATCTATCTCTTTTGCTCTCAGTGACTTACGTCATTGGGGATCCACTTCTATTATCCAATCCATATAATAGGTAGATAGAGTAGTATTCATTTTGCCTATAGGTATCAACAACTTCGGCGAGTTCATCTAGTATTCGAGCCATGACTTCGTTTGATTAAAGTGGCCAAATCCTTTAAATAATTAAAAGGAACCGGGCTATATACAGTCCAACGAGCAATTACTTGCTCTCTTCCCATGTGGTGCAACACACGGTCGGGAAGTAATAGGTGCTTCTTTCTAGGCCCAGCAGCATACAAAAGGATGTTACATGGTATGTGTTATAAATTTAGACACTTTCCAAGTGCACAATGTAGCATTTAATATCATTATTATGATTCTTGATGTACTCCTCCCACTAGGAAGTATGATGATCGATTACCACCTCTTCCCATTTTCGTTGACGAAGTGTACTTGCTAAATGCGTATCAATATTTGCAGGAGCTCGAATCGGCTTTAGATGCTCCATTAACTAGATCCGCACACAACAGATGATAAAAAATAAGTGTCTTGCAAGGTCAAAATCCAACCTTTTTAGGCTTGACATGAGCAAAATAAAAAAAATATGAAAAATAACGCAAAGTGAAAAATTGAGACTTTTAGCTTGAATCGAGGCGATTCCGCCTTGGTAGCGTCGGACCGTCGTTTGTGGCCGATGCCACCGACCGACCCACACCGTTTGGTCTCGTCAGCCGTTATTTAGTTACCCGCAACAACAAGGGGCTCCTAGTGAAGTCTTCCTTGGGATTAGCCTTAACGCAGTCTAGGCCTACAATGGTTTCAACAATTATTAGCGGTGTTAGGGAACAATAATTCTCTAAGTGCTCCACTAAACATAGCGAGTGCCGTCGGCGCCATATCCTCGCAGACCTCCCGCCTGTAGGAATTCACCTATCACGCAGGTAATAACAGCTAGTTGCCTCGGGATAATTATCTCTTAAGAGAACGCATACATCTTACGATTATGCTTCATTAGGTTCATCAACTTCACTTGATTCCCACTAAGAATCGACCCTAAATTCTTGTTGCTCGGTTTCGAAGATACTTATAGGTCTTGCGCATGTTTTCGGAAGATTTAGGCATGACGAGTTTCGCACGCCATGGGACGCCTAGTATGGCATTAAATTCTTTAGGCAGGGGGCACAATTACTTATCTGCAAACTTAAAGACATGGTGGTGAGGGTCCTCAAAGGCCACAACGACCCTTAAGAATGTCCAATAAACTTTCACTTGGTGAATACTTGAATAACATACTCAGCTTATATTGTGATAAACCTATTCTCTCGAATTGGTCATCTCATGCATCTAACAAGATAGGTTGCTCATGAAGTTCATTTTTTTTAGAAGGAAGTAGATGCCACTAGGGAATTCTCTTTGATTCGCAGAAGGTTTTGTGCAAGGCACGATTATTTTAGCCTCAGCATGGATCCAGTTTATAGGAATTTTCTAGAGCTTAAGAGTCCTACTGCATCACAACTACTAGAATTCGCTAGCACTCTTAACTTCACGGGTGCTCGGCTCCGACCACAATATTGGTCGGACAGGTTTGCCTTACTTTTGAAGCCCGAGCACTCCTTGGGCCGTAATCTTTTTCGCCCTAGCCCATTTTGTGCGCATAATATTGTTATTCGTGGACCATGCACCTAAGAATTCCCATTTTTTATTTTTATTATTTTCTTTGCAATTTTTTCCTGTGAATTTTTGCATCATGTTAAATAAAAGAATGCATTTTTAGAATTGACTCTTTTTGCATTTCATCTCATTGCATAAGAGTGACAACATTGCAAAATAATAAATATTAAACAACAACAGAACCTTACAAGGGATCCACTAATCATCCCATGTGAAGCGTCATCGAAGATATAATTTCGAAAGTTCTTCGGGACGGATGTAAAAAATCGGTCGTGTCCACCACCTTGATAAGAGCTTGTTTTGTGGTCCCAAGAATGAGATGCTCCATGAGACGGTCTACATGAAGAGGATTTCCATGACGGCCGAAGGCTTGAAGAGGCAAGATATCTAGACTTTCCTCGGAAAAGTTGGGCCCCGCACCGGAACCACTAGGCCTCGCTTCGGACGTACTCCAGCAATGTGCATGCCGCGATGAACACCGAGAAGTACCTGCCCTAGATGAACCACCAGAAGGTTCTTGTTGGCCAGATTGATGAGCTTGTGCTCTCGATCCAACAAGGAAGCCTCCCGATGAAAATGCTCTAGATCGCCGCCTCTACAAAAATGAAGGAGCAATTAGCACATCTAATAAATCGATAAAGTTAGCACTCCACTAACTAAGGACTTACCTGGAAGGTTTGGAAAGTTCTCCTAGTGAGGAATTCTCGAATTCCCTAAGCGGAGATTGAAGATTAGTGGACATAGTCCGAGATTGCTCCTTGTTGTACTACAAAATTTATTTAATGGTATCAGCAAAAATGCTTCTAGCATGCAACTAAAAGTTGAAGGTTTGCTCGGGAGAAGTTAAGTCACCCTAGAGGGGGTGAATAGGGTGATGGAAAATTTTTGAGAAAATTAAACTCTTTTGCACATAATAGAGACAGAAATAGATTCCGAGTCTAGATTGGACTCGGAAAAGTGTAAACTCGGATATACGTGGAAACCCTCCTAGGACGAGAAAACCACGGACAATGTCAATCCAGCACACCAAGTCAAATCCACTAATTGAATCCTCAATTACAATGAATATGACTACCCGGATTTGTTCCCAAACAAATCTGTTACAATTTTCCCAGTGCTCGGAATTTACCTTATCCGATCGACCCAGTACTTCCAAGTTGAAGTTACCTTATCAACTTGGGATCCTCCAATTTTTCCCGGGGTTAGAAGTTCCCTTATCTAACCTGGTACTTCCAAACCGAGGTAACCTTTACAGTTTGGGACAACCGAGTTGAGGTAACCTTTACAACTCGGTCGGAGAGAAAGAGTAGAAGAGTAGTAAGAATTGCAATACAACCGACTCGGAAAAATAAAACTCGGAATATTAGAATTACAGTTTGGGAGTTGTATGCTAGAGAAGATGTTCAATATGGTCTCTCTTTTTCTTCCATTCGTCGGTTGAAATCTTGTGCTAAGGCTTCTATAAATAGTCCGCCTTGAAGAGATAGCCGTTGTGCCTCCAACGTCTTTCGTTGAAGTCTGTCCGAGTCAACTAGCCGTTGTAACGGATAGTCCGAGTCACTCGCATTTTGGACCACCTTGAAATAACCGTTGTGCCTTGGTCCTAGCTTCCAACAACTCTTTTTCCAACTTTTGTAAACTGGAAAAGCAAAACGAAAAGACCGTTAGACACAGAAATAAAATATTACCCAAAACAAGAATGGACAAGGTCGTCGAGTAAGTTCCGAGCTTTTCTAGAAATTCCAGCTTTTTGTCCGGCGAGTGCTTTAATGGTCGAAGCCTTTTGCTTTTGCTTTTTCTTCAGATAATTGACATTAGAAAAACCTGCAAAAACATTAAGCACAATGGTTCTGAAAGTATAAATATACTTTGGTCCATAATTAGATAAGGATTAGTCTAAATAAAGCATTTAATGACTAATTACCCTAATCTATTAATCTGGAATATTTCAAGTCTAATATTCAATATACTCAGATTCCGGATATGCTAAAACTCATAAATAAATCATTCAATCTTAATGGGCACAAGAGTTATATAGACATTTTACAATTACGCATAATTAAACAAATAATAGCGTAGGCAAACTAAATGTCCGAGTCCGACTAAGTGGGTCGGACATAGTCGGATAATCTTAATATGCTTAAGTCCGAGTTCGATCAAGAATAATTCATATTGAAATGATGAATTGTAAAGCATATGACTTAGTTAAATGAATTTCTTTTAGGATGCTTCTATCTTTATCCTAAATTTAGATGAATGCATGAAATCAAAACACATTCAAGGGGTTAGTCAGTCATACTCGAGTCTTCAAAAGTAAAGAGTACGAAACTCTTACCGTTTGCCAATTTCTAGGGAAAGGATGCCCAACACATTCTTTCTCGGGAATTTCAGGAATCCTCATATAACGAGGAGATTCCTCGGGTTGTGTAACGTCCACGTCAAGGATTGGAATGTTGATGTCCGCCATGGAGTTAATTTTCATAGAAGAAATTCAACTATGTAAAGGAGAGGAAGAAGTATGAACTCACTAGTTGAGTCATGATCCGACCTGCATGATGAGTATAGGATGTGTATAAATTCAAGAACAAGGTATAGGGATACCCGGTGGTAGTCTCAACTTGATCTTGTTGGGAAAGAGAGTGAGAGTAGAACATGGTTGGTGGTGGATCCAAAGGAACAAACGAATGCCATGAGTTAACCCGGATCCGTTGTGTAACTCTTTCACCAAGATACCACAAAAGGACCCTCAAATAAGAAACTCCTCTCACTTAACTCCCGTGCTATGGTTACATTTGGAGGGAGTTGAAGTTAGGCCCAAGGATGGAAATTAGCATACACATATAAGATTAACAAGAAAAGTGGGTAGGGGAGCCAGCAAACAAAAGTAGAGAATAACAAGAAAACGGGAAAAAACCGTGCAAAACCCAGGCTATAGCCAGCCACGACTAGGCCCACCATGTCCACCACGAGCAATGGGTGGGGGCAGCCAACAAGATAGTGAAGTAAAATTTTTCTGGATACATTTTTGAGGTTAATTTTGAGTCCTAAATCAACATACTTAAGTCACACGGTTGAGGCTGGATCTCAAGAAGCCTATATCATACATCTTTGACCTTCGAAGATAGATTCTAGCCTATGATATGGCGGCCGAAAACGTTGGATGAATTGTTGAGCTGGGATAAAGATGTAGAAAGTATTTACACAACCACGACTACATTTTGCGAATTACGTATGATTTTTACACACACAAGATAGAAACATATCGGGAATACATGAAGAATTAGAGTATACCTTCATGATCTTCGACAAGCCGCACAAGGGAAGATATTAGGTGAAATCTTTTCCGGATTTTATATGTCGCACACCAGCATGGAGGCCTGTTATAAGCCATGTGTATGCGGGAGCACCCTAGTTAAGCTCCTTTATTTTATCAAGGTCTACTAAGTTCATCAAATAGCAAACATGAACCTTAGAGGCTTGGTTGGAAAAAAGAACCGTGCTCAACAAAAGAGCAAGCATGATCCAGACTTCTTGTTGTAAAGAATGTAGAGGCCAAAACCTAACATCCTCAAAAGCCTTGAAAAGAATGGTATGCTTCAAACAAATTTCATGAGGGAACCTAATAGCCATGGGTCCAAAGAGATGATGAAGGTAACCGTGATTTTTGTACAAATTCCAATCATAATCTAGAGGCTCCCCAGAAGCCGAAACCTAATAAAACAACAAAATCAAAAGCGAGTCATGGTCATTTCCCCAAAGGGAAGGTAGAATGTGTTAGTGGTATCCCAAAAGCACTCACTAATGGCCTTGATGGGATCTCGTTCTCTTTATCACATAGATGGTTTAAAGCATACAAGATAAGCGTAAAAAAAAAAAAAGGCAAAAGAGACCAAGGGAATCCGGCAGAGCATACTTGGGGTCTAAGCTCGCCAAAGGCTAGCCAGCGCGAGCCATGAGGCACGGTGGTGTCTCTTAAATGGCCGCTTGCAGCCCTAGCTTGTGAAGTCCCATCGGTCGTGGCATGTTTCTTGGCATCATGTGCATGAAAATGAGAGATCTTGGGCCCACAAAATCATCTTCTTCGATTAGATTTTTAGTCCGTTTTCAACATAGTTATTTAGGTAAAACACCGAACTTTTGTCAATTTAATTATCTACTAACAAGCATGTTAGTACAAAACGATTATCAAGCCAAGCTTCGATTGGAAACGATTGAAGTTTCAGCAGATCGACATTCACCAACCTTTAGGCTTCGATCAAGCCAAGCTTAGGACCATTTTACCAAAATTCAAAATGCATGCATCACGATCAAGTCCAACCCCCATCTTGGAGTTCGAGTTCGACAACAACCAATTCTCGATGAAGGTTTGCTCTTGGAGAGTCTAAGTCACCCTAGAAGGGGGTGAATAGGGTGATGATGAAATTTGCTTGAAATTTAAAATAGATATGACTATGAGGTGAGTGAGAGTTAAGAATGAACTCGGAAAAGCATCGACTCAAAGTTCAGTAAAAAATGAAAAAATAGATTAAACAGAACTTTAAAACTATCCGAGTCTAGAATGCACTTAGAAAAGTAATAACTCGGAAAGTACGTGGAAACCCTCCTGGGCCGAAAACCACGGACCGTGCTAATTTAAGCACGAAGTCAAGTCCACTATTTTTAGTCCACAAAATACGGTAGACTTACTCAACTCGAGTTGCTCCCTTAGACAACCCCTTGCACGTTTTTCTTAGACTTAGAAATTCCCTTATCCGATCTAGTACTTCCTAACCGAGATAACCCTTACAGTTAGGGACAACTAAGCTGAGTTAACCCTTACAGACTCGGTCAAGGGACCTTAGAAAGTAAGAAAGAGAGTTTGTAACTGGGTACAAGACCTTACAACTTAGAGAAATATTAAATACGGAATTAGAGTTGTAAGTAGAAGATTGAGAATGAATACAATGACTTTTGCTCAAGTATTAGTATTAACAATTGGTTCAGCAATCTTCAACTCTTGAAAGTTGGCTTCTATTTATAGATGACCAAGCAACTTAGCCGTTGTGTCCATCTTCTAACTGGAAGTCCTTTGCGACCGTTGTCAAGGATTTTCCGAGTCACTCGGAAAATATCCGTTGAGATATGAACGTTGGGCGACAGCTCTTGACTCCTTTGGAAGTCCCAAAACCACTCGGTGGTGTCTTGAAAAGTAAGGTGGAAACCACCGTTGAGCTTAGTGTTGTAGATTTTCAATTTTGGAAACGGACAACCCCGACATAGTGTCTAGGGCTAGGTTAGAGGTGGAAAAAGCCTTGTCTGCTGGTGATTTGACATTTTGAAGCCGGTTACTTTTGTAATTCAAAAATAGGATAGCCTCATTTGAATAACCTACAAAAGTAAATCAATTTGGTTCTCAAAGTATAAAATACTTTGGTCTAAGATTAGACACGAGATAATAACATAATTAAGATAATTAAGTGACTAATTATCCGAGTCGGAAAAGGAATGAAATTTTCCGAGTCTAATATCCATGATACTCAAATCCCATCTTAGTCAGTCTAGAATATAATCAAATCAAAAGAGAAGATCGGAGTAGACAAACTTGATCTAGACTAAAAAAGTTCAAACAAGATATGCTGACTTAGAATAGTGAATTAGCAATATAATCCCTGGAACATGAAGTCGGACTTGAGTTTATGCGTGTGAAAGAAAGTGTTTGAGTATGCGATATACCTAAGTGTTAAGTGACTCGGAACTAAGTGTGGAGTGGCATGTAGAAGTATGCTTTCGAGTCGGTTAGAATCGAGCGTAAACGTATACAGTTGTTTCTATAACACTCACGGAAAATGCTATATCACTCGGAAAAGTTTCTAAGGCACATGGAGTGACTTGAAATCAAAACCCTATAAGAGATGAAGTCTTATACCCGATTCCTTGATGGAACTCGGAAAAGTGTAAGTATATAGTCCGAGTCTTCAATCTCCCCTTTTGATGAAAGGTATTCCATACTTAGAAAAAAGCTTTGTTAGTGATATAAATCTGATTTTGCAAATTTGCTCGGAAAATAACTTGAGATTTCAAAGCTATCGGAGCAAGAAAAGAAATAAATCCGAGATAGACACCGTAATGATTGAAGCAACAATTATTAATGAAGTGCATTTACTTCATTAAAATCAAAGAAAATATTTACGAGAGGGTGAGAGAGACTCCCCTAAACAAGACAACAAATTTTTTCTATTTATTCTCCCCTTGCCATTCAAAGAAAAAAAAAAAAAAAATGGGAAGAATACAATGAGAAAGTACATATTTGATGTCCGGACAAAAGAGAAAAACATGAACTACTGTAAATAAGTAAAATTAAGAAAAACTAAGGAGGGGATGGATCAGTCGGGGTTGAGGAGGAAGGAAGAGTGGTGCACCGGCGCCGATAAGATCTTGAATATGTACTTGAGCGCGGCGGAGGAAGTACAGGAATCTCCGGCATCGGCTTAGTTCGAGTGGGCGAGCCAGAACTAGGTCGACCGGAGGCTCATCCTCTTGGAACTCAACGACCGGAGGGGTGTGCTCAGGCTGGCCTGCGCTGCATCGACCATGGTCGGCGGGTTCTTCGACCCACTCGGACTCACTGTCCGAGTTGATCACTCTGTTTGCACTTCAGGAGCACCCGGACCCTCGATTGCTTGCTCTTTGTCCTTCTTGCTTTCCTTGCTCGGAAGGAGCTGCCTCAGCCACTGGCTCCTCTCGCTTCTTCTCCTTTTCCTCTATCCGAGGAGGACTTGGCGGGGCTTGGGGATTGTTCGAAGTGTCCGAGTCACCTTGATCCTGAGCTACCTTGGATCTTCTCTCCTGAAGGAGCTCGAGAAGCTCCTTTTACTCCTTAACCGAGCCTTCATCTCAAGAAGCACATGCTGCTACTCTCAGATTAGAGATTGGGCGGTTTTACGGTTGATAGTCATAGACCGGTAGATAGTCTTAAATGACCGGAAAATGTCCTTGAGTTCCAAGGACACGAAGAGATTTAGTCCATGAAAGCGGTGGATAAAATAGAAGAAAGAGTTTTAGAAACACCTAAGGTGGAGGCACCACCAGGTGGAGCGAGGAGAGAAAGATGTGCTTCGATCCGAGTCCGAGGCGGAGAGGGTGGCCTTAGCTCGAGCTGTGGATCCAAACACCAGGTTGGGTTTCCTTGTATTCGCACCCAAGGAGTTCCTTCTTGCCGACTACAACGGCAGCCTCGAAACAGCGTTCGGATCCGAGGGAAGAGGAACTTTGAACTGTTTGAATATAAGAGTGAGAAGAGCACCAAAGGGAAGAGGGGTGTTCTTCTTGTTCGAGTCCGAGTCGGCACGACTGCCATTTGCTCAATGATTGCGGGAAAGAGGTCTACTTCGTAGCCCTCGAGGATATCAAAAGGTGCTTTAAGATGCTTGGAGTTGGGGTTGTCCTTGCTGGAATGCTTTGTGAGAAAAAGGTTCTCATCGGCAAGAAACATAGAAGACAAGCTTCGACTTTAGTTGGGTCACAAAAAGTTTTGCGTGACCCGGGGAACTCTTTGGCGTACTTTTCAAAGAAGTCGTTAGCGACCTCATTGAAAGGAATTGGGTTGCTTGTTCAAGAAGAGCGAAGATACTTTGAACAGGACGATGGAGGAGGGAAGTATTGATTCGAACAATAACGTTCTAAACTTTGGAGGTTAGAATACCCTTAGAGTTGGAAAGGTGTGAGTAAAACTCAAAGACGAGTTCAGGATAGATGAACTCGCTAAAACAAAGAAAGTGGTAGACCTCGGTTGATTGTATGTGAGGCAACCACAAAAATTTTATGGTTGGGAAGAATTTATCATCCAGCGCAAGGTGCTTGGGTGACAAGAGGTTTAGAATTTGAGGGGCCTTCCTAGCTTTTTATGTGGGGTTTCTTGGTGGCAAAGCCAAGAAAATCGGGGTGAGAACCTCTTTTCGGCATTTTCATGGAGAAAAGAGTGAGTAGATAAGCTTTAGAGAGGAGAGGAGAGATGAGCTAGAAGAGAGTGAAAGAGAAAAATAAAAGAGTAGAAGAAGAAAGAATTTGAGAGCAACAGAAGCTTACTTGAGAGCTTCTTCACGAAGCTTGAATTCATCGATTGTCGCTTTAATCACAAAGAGCTTGTTCATGAAAATTTGACTTCGAGAGAGAGAGTATGCGAAGAGTAAAGTAACGAAATGAAGGAGAATAGGCACTATTTATAAGAAAATAATCGTCCTTCAAATCCGTTCTAACTCGGCTCTTTCAACGGTCACCTCGGACCGGTGTGACTGTTCTCTTCTTCAACGGTTAGAATTCCAGCGGTTGTCTCCCAACGGCTAGTTGTACGATCACGGCGAGAGAGAGAGAGAGAGAAAGAAAGATTTTGAAAATAAATTCGAAATTCTCCACTTGTCTAGAGATGATTTCGAAGTTTGATGTCCATTTTCTCAAAGTGTGAGTCCGACTCAGCTAAGTTTACGAGTGACTCGGAGGCTGGAAATAAGTAATAACTCTTAGCTCGGTATCATCTGGATCAACTCGGGTTATTAAAGCATATATCATATAATCATGCAAAGAAATTTTCACATAAAAAACACATAATTATGCATTTAACATACCAAGCTCATACCTAATAAAGCAAAACCGATCCTCCCTAAGTGGCTTAGTAAAGATATCAGCTAATTGAAGATTGGTAGGAATGAATTCGAGTTCAATATCACCTTTCTCGGAATGGTCTCTTAAGAAATGATACCGACCTCAATGTGTTTCGTTTTTAAGTGCTAAAGCTGGATTCTTGGTGATGCTGATTGCACTTTGATTATCACACTTGATTGGAGCCGATTTGAAAGAAAGTCCAAGATCTCCGAAGTGTTGCTTTATCCATAAAAATCTGAGCACGGCATGCTCCGGTTGCAATATACTCGGCTTCGGCGGTTGATAAAGCTATTGAGTTTTGCTTCTTTGAGTGCCAAGATATTAAGGATTGACCTAGGAATTGGCAAGCTCCTGAGGTGCTCTTTCTATTAACTTTGTACCTAGCGTAATCGGCATCCGAGTATCCGGTGAGAGTCGGTTACGAGTCTCCGGAGTACCATAGACCTAAATTCCGAATCCCTGCAAGATATCTCGAATATTCTCTTCACCATAGTGAGATGTGATTCTTTTGGATTAGCTTGGAATCTTGCGCATAGACAGGACACTAAACATTATGTCCGGCCTCACTGGAAGTAAGATATAGCAAAGATCCAATCATACCTCCATAGAGCTTCGATCTATTGCTTTACTTTTTCATTTGAGTCCGAGTTTTATGCTACTTGCTCATAGGTGTTCTTGCATGCTTCACATCTTGAAGTTTATACTTTTTAGTAGCTCCTTGGTCTACTTTGATTGATGGACATAGACTCCATCTTTGTCTTGCTTGATTTGTAGACCAAGGAAGAAATTGAGTTCTCCCATCATACTCATTTGAAATTCCTGTCTCATTAACTCAGAAAATTCTCAACATAGAATTTCATTAGTAGCTCCAAAAATTATGTCATCAACATATATCCGAGCGATAAGGAAGTCTTTCCCCTTGGTTTTTATGAAGAGAGTCTTGTCAATCTGACCTCTTCTAAAATCATTTTCAACTAAGAAATTACTCGAGTCTTTCATACCAAGCTCCGGGAGCTTGTTTAAGACCACAAAGAGCTTTTTGCGGTTTGAAAACACGATTTGGAAAATCTGAGTTTTCAAATCCGAGGGCTGCTTAACATAGACTTCCTCTTCGATAAAACCATTAAGAAATGCGCAGTTAACATCCATTTGATATAACTTGATATTCATGCTAGATGCAAATGCCAACAGGATTCTAATGGCTTCAATTATGCTACAGGTGCAAAGGTTTCCCCACAATCAATCCCTTCTTCCTGATTGTAACCTTGAGCCACAAGTATAGCCTTGTTTCTAACTACCAACTCACTTTCATCCAGTTTGTTCTTGAAAACCCATTTGGTTCCTATGACTGGGTGGTCGGATGGTCGTTTGGTCGAGTCCGGACTTGGTTTCCTTCGAATTGATTGAGTTCCTCTTGTATGGCCTCTACCCATTCGGGTTCATTTAGGGCATCTAGTGTATTTTTAGGTTCGGTTTATGAAATGAATGCGGTGAATGCACATAGATTTTGAAGAGAGGAACGAGTTCTTACCCCACTGTTGATATCGGATAATATGTTTTCTAGTGGATGACTAGAAGCATACTTGAATGCTTTACATGTTCTCCGGTTCACCAGATCTGTAGGCTAAATTGGTTGATCTTCGAAGTTTGTTCCGAGTGAGCCTCGTTCATCGGTTTGTCCTTCGAGCATTCTAAGCGGGTTCTTGAGTTATCTCATTCTAAGTCATATTGTTCCGAGTCACTTCGATCCGAGCTGGTTGGGTTTGATTCCTAATAGGCTTAGTTTTATCAAGCTCATCATCTTTCTTGAGCTTCAGTGTCCGAGAATGATGATTCACTTGGCTTTTCCTGTTCAATCTCATCAAACAAAACGTGGATGCTTTCTTCCACTTTGTTAGTTCTCTTATTGAAAATGCGATAAGCCTTACTATGAGATGAATAACCTAGAAAAATACCTTCACTCGACCAAGCATCAAACTTGGTCGAGTGATCCTTACCATTATTGTGAACAAAACACTTACATCGAAAGGGTTTGAAGTATGAGATATTGGGTTTCTACCCTTTGTAGAGCTCGTATGGTGTTTTCTTCAAAATGGGTCTAATGAGACATCTGTTCAAGGTGTAGTTTGCTCGTGTTTACTGCCTCTCGCCTAGAAATAGTAGGGTAGATTATGTTCAATCATCATTGTCCTAGATATTTCTTCAAGAGTTCTGTTCTTTCTCTTCACTCGCTCCATTTTGTTGAGGAGTTCTTGGTGCTGAGAAGTTGTGGGATATGCCATTCTTGTCACAAAACTCTGCAAGTTCCGAGTAGTCGAACTCCCTTCCATGGTCGGTTCGAATTCTCCGGATCTCGAGTCCGAGACTCAACTTGGATTTTCTCGCAGAGCTTGCTTGAACTCTTTGAATGCTTTATTTTTGTGCTTAAGAAAACACACCTAGGTAAATCGTGAGTAATCGTCAACAATAACAAGTACATATGATTTACTCGCAAGACTCTTAATAGGGATTTCACCACATAAGTCCATATGTACCATTTCAAGCACCTTGGATGTGGAAACTGTCTTTTGAGATTTGAAAGATGATCCGACTTAGAATAGTGAATTAACAATATAATCCGTGGAACACGAAGTCGGACTCGAGTTTATGCGTGTGAAAGAAAGTGTTTTAACATACGATATACTCGAGTGTTGAGTGACTCGGAATTGAGTGTGGAGTGGCATGTAAAAGTATGCTTTCCGAGTCGATCGAATCAAGTGTAAACATATACAATGGTTTCTATAACACTCGGAGAAAATGCTATATCACTTAGAAAAGTTTCTAAGGCACATGGAGTGACTTGAAATAAACCCTATAAGAGATGAAGTCTTATACCCGATTCCTTGATGGAACTCGGAAAATTGTAAGTATATAGTTTGAGTCTTCACCGGATACCACACAACAACTAATATTAATATCACTGCAAAGGATGGAACTCTACTTTGATCCTTCGTCTCTTAGACTCGGTCAAAGTGGCGGCTAACTATAGACATATAAAAAGTGTCATCCCTTATCTCCTTTGATTCGAGTATTTTATATTGTGGGCGTGATGATGATATCCTGAATTCTGTTTGAGGATTTGGATCATGAACTAAGTTTGATTGGTGCTAGAGAAGCCGATAAATGACAAAGAACACCCAAGCACCAAATAAACAGTTTTTGCCTTTGGTGAGTCCAAAAATCGCTTTATCTTTCGGACGGTCCAAGCCCGGGCTAAGCCTCCCGAGACAACGAAGTATATATACCGGGAAATTTCAGGCGTAGAATTCGTATTTTACTATTGTCCAATCAAACATGGAGCTGAAGACTTTAAGATAGTGTTACAACATTGCATTTTATGGTCGCGAGTATCAAAGTGTTGCATTGATGCTCCAAGATAGTCCATTCAAAACTAGGAGCTTCTCCCCTCAAAACAACATCATGTTTGGCGCCCCTACCTAGGATATTTTAAGTGGAGCTTTGCATTTTGGCTTAGAGACTCCCTCTTCCGCATGATAGGGCACGAAACTCTAGGCATGCTCGGGTGAATGGCGCCTTTGATCTGTATTCTATCCGGTTTTATCTTATTTTATCCGGTTCAATCTTGTGATTTAATGGCCCGATTTTTCTACTCGACTTTGGACGGCTGGTGAGAGAAATCCTAAGTCGTTTGTAACTTAGGTCTCTCCCTATAAATAGAGAGCCTTGGCTCTCATCTCAGCATGACTTATTTCCTTAGCGCTATGCTTCGTGAACTTAGCTAAAAACAACATTTTTCTAAATGTTACTATACTCGAAATGTATCCTCAAATACTCTTGTTTTCTACACATTGTCATTGAATCTTTGGAAAGCATTAAAGAATCTTTAGTTATTCCGATCTCTCGGGCATTCATTTAGTTGATCTTTCCCATTCCTAACAAACTTAACTTCACAAAATTCATAAAAAGAAGCCATTTTCTTTGATTCGTCGTTGTTACATCAAGAGATCCAGTGCGAGAGATCCATATCGGCAAGTGGGACAACTTGAGCGCATGAAATCAGCCTTCAAACAGATTCTATATTTTTATGTTTTATTTATCGCTTTCCGTATTGTGGATCAAAGTTATATTATATTTTAATTCCCCTGCCCGATGTTATTTATTTAGATTTCTCGCTTTCTTTTCTTTCCGCTTTTCTTTTTTTCACTTTTACTTTACTTTACCTCTTTCCTTTTATTTGCTTTTATTGCCTTCATTCATGTTTGGTTACTTTTAATTTTGTTTAACATGCTATGTGCTTGTGTGTAGTACGTCATTTAAATTCGCTACTCAAATTAGTAATGGTCGTCTTCGGAAGGGCGGAATGGAAGGGTTTTCCCTTCATATCGTACCCTCGCCCCGAATCCGATCCTCGGTTCTTAGACCGATGAAGTCCTTTTAGCCTTTTTCGGTCATAGTTTTCCCATACTATAATTGAAAGAGCAATTTCTTTTACTTTTGTTTTTGTTAGCTTTTCTCTCCTAAAATCTAATTGGCGACTCCTATTTTTGCTTTAATTCTATGATATTGCATCTCAACTATTTTTTTATGTAGGATAAATAAAAAGGTTCGAGATTTTCCACACTAGGCCGGAGGCCAAGGCTGGCTGCCCGAGCCTAGGTCCCTAGCTATCGTCGGCCACCACCGGGTACAGGCTGCCACCTGCACCGAGTGGTTAGTAGGCGGGGCTCGGGTCCAAACCGTGTTTTCACACCTGTTTGGCCCTAAAGCCTAGTGGCGGATTCAATAAACCCTAATTTTTATTTTTCGATTAAGAAATAACATCGCGAGAATTCTAAAAATAATTAGTAAAATGCTAATCAATTTAATTTAATTCATCTTTAATTCAACTTAATAAAACTCGGAAATCATAGTAGGAGATTAATCCCCACTTTTTAAAATTCATTTTTCAAAATCCTAAATCATTTTCATCCCCTTTTAAAAATAATAATGCCAAAGGAATGCCAGGTTTCGTGGGAAAGCTCGGTTCGACCCCGCAGCACCGTGGTTCCTACAACAATGTGTGGAAATTTTTATCGATGACTTTCCCATGCTTGGTGTGTAATTTGATGATTGCTCAACCAAATTCACTAGGGTCCTATTAAGTGGAAGGAAAATAATTTAATTTTGAATTGAGAAAAATGTCATATCATGGTGACAAAAGGGATTATTTTTGGTCACATTGTGCCTTAACATTGCATTGAAGTAGACGAAGTAAAGCTATATTAATTGCTAACCTCCCTCCTCCCAATTATGTGAAAGGTGTTCGTTTATTATTGGGTATGTAGGATTTTATAGGAGGTTCATAGAGGACTTTAGGAAGATTGCTAAACCATTTTTCTCCCTCTTAGCCAAAGATGTGTCGTTCCACTTCTTCAAGGTATGTGAAGAGGCATTTATGAAAATAAAGATTGCCTTAACCACCCACCCCATCTCCACCCTCTCATGTGGGGATACTCTTTAAGCTGATGTGTAATATGTCCGACTATGCCATGCGGGTTGTTTTGGGCCAAAGGTTGGAGAAAACGCCTCATGTTATTCATTAGTCGTACCTTGAATAAGGCTCAATTGAATTACACTTGAAGGTTCAATTAGAGAATCTTAATCACACTAAAGGGGGTGTGAATAGGGTTATGAGGAAATTATGCGTAAATTAAAAGTTCACTACTACAGAAACCACTTTTAACTACACTTAAAAATGACCTTTAACGACGGTTAATAGACGTCGTATATGTTAGCGTCGTTATATGTACCACCTTTGACTTCAGTTTTGAACCGTCGTCATGGGTCCCTATATGAGGACGGTTTAGAAGAAAAAACCATAGTAAAAGGCTCATATATGACGACGGTTTTCCAAAAGAGCCATTGTCATATGCATACCTATGACTACAATTTTTTATCTAAAACGTAATTTTCAAATCTAAAAGTAAAAGTTGAAGAAGAGAGTTAAAAAGTGAATGAAAAGAAAATAAATAAGATATAAAATTATTAGCTTTGTCATTTACAAAGTTAATACAAAACTTTGGATTAATCCGCGCCTAAGATAAGATTATACAAATATTGTAACAAAGCTACAACGATGTGGGCATTGATACAAGTTGATGAATCGAATACAAAATATAACTTAGTGGTATTCTAATGCCATGAACCCGCCAAATCATCAGAATAAAAGTGCAAGAACCTTAAAAATTTAAACTTGCCCAATTCTTTTACTAGTCATTATTGATTTGCCATAGGATGAAGGAAGAACCAATGGGTTAGGGTTTAGAGATCCGGATCTCCGAGGTTAGGAGAAAACGAAAAATCGAGAGATTGAGATGGGAAAAAACAAGAGAAAATAAAAAATGAAAGCAATGGAGAGGGAAAAAAAGGTATCTTTTAAGACCAATGGAGAGCTTTAGAGATCCGGATATGAGAATTGATGGCGCTTTAACATCTACCTCTTCCCCCATTACTCTAAATCGCGTTAGAATCACACGATGATATGGATTTAAAGAGAGAGAAATCCCCAAATTGTAACTTGACTTGCAAAGAAAACATAAGATCCAACAGGTTAGGGTCAGGGTTAGGATTTGACAAGGAGAAAAGATTAGAATTCACGGTGAAATAAGGGGGATTTTTGACCGGATCGAAAAACACCAATGGCGGACTTCAAATAAACGAAGCGGGTAATTCTGGGTGGCGTTGGGGATAGTGGGGTGGTAGGAGAGAGAAAGGGAAGGACTAAAGGAGAAGTTGGAGAAGGGAGAGAAAGAGAGGTCGGAGGAGTCGCCGCGGCGATACCGAAAAGGAAAGGGAGGCCTTCGCTTTTGCCTCTACAATGTCTTCACTCTCGGAATTTGGGGGAAGAGGAAGCGAGAGAGAGAGAGAGAGACTTAGATCTGAAAAAATAAGGGGTGGGATGAGAAAGAGAGAGAGAGAGAGTAGGGGAAGGGGGTAGAAATAAGATCTAAGGAATTTTGAGTATGGTTCATTGAAAGAATTGTAGTCATAAGTAATACTATTACTACGGTTCTTTCATTGAACCGTAGTTAAGCGTCTAACATATTTTTAACTAATGGTTTAGTGAAAGAACCATAGTAATAGTATTACTTATACAGTTCTTTCAATGAATCGTTGTCATATGTTCACAGACCTAACATATGACAACGGTTCAATAAAACAACTACCGTCATAGGTGGTAAACAATGCCACTTATTTACAAAAATACCACCGGTACATTTTTCATGACGATTTTTCCTTTTAACCATCATTAAAGACCCGTCTTTAGACGTGGTTCCGTACTAATGGTTCTTTGATAAGAGACTCGAACTCGGAAAGTAGAACTAAGTCCGGATTGACTTAGAAAGTGAAAGACATAATGTTTTATGTGGAAAACCTATTAGGGAAGAAAACCACGGATAGTGCTTCCCAAGCATTAATTCAAATCAACTATTTGAATCTACAAATACAAGCAATTGACAAACCGAATTACTCCCTTACACAATCCCGATACAAAGTTTTTCCTAGGCACAAAAGTGATCTTTTCTGTCCTCATTCTTCCAAAATGATTACCCTTTACTATTTGGGACAATTGAGTTGAGCTAACCCTTACAACTTAGTTAAGGGATATAGTAGAAATGTATTTTTAAAAAGAGTAAAGGTTACGGGACTTTTCTTTACAAGATGATACAACATAGAAAGTTATGATTGAATGAGCTAGGATTGTAAGTTAGAGAAACGAGTATGCGACTTGAGTTATTGGTTTTAGAAATCTTGTAAGTCTTGAATCAAGGTTTTAATTTATAGGCAGCATGGTAGAAAGTCGTTGTGCCTTAGGCTAGGACTTCTAGGTTAGTGAACCATTACAACGAATAGTATGAGTCCTCGAAATAGAACTCGTTGTGAATGTATACGTTGTGCATAGGTTCTATCCTCCAAAAGTAGTCCTACCTACTTGTTGTATATATGAAAAAAGCTAGAAATATCTAGTAAACTGAAAAAGCTAGAAGTTATCCAAAATCGAAACAAATAGTCTTGACATAGTGTTTGAGTCTACCAGTAAAATGGTGGCTTTTCTATCTGTTGTCTTTGAACGGTATGAAGGCGCTTGTTTTTTCTATAATATGAATTTATTTAACTTTAATAAACTTGCACAAACAAATTACAAATGGTACTCAAAGTGTAAAAATAGTTTGGTCGAAGGTTAGATAAGGATTAGTCTAAATAAATCATTTAACAAATAAATTTCTTTCATATAATAATATTTAATTTTTAAGTCCAATAACCATTATGTTAAAAATCCATTTATGTCTAAACTCAAAGAATAAATAAGTTAGAATTATGTTCCAAGAGTTATTTACACAAATCTTAGTGTTTGCCAACTTAATTACTTTCAACTTAATAAATGTGGCTATTTTATAACTAACATAGGTAATTTTGTTTTAAAATATAAAGGAAGCCAGTTATAAAGATAAGTTAAGTGTGTGAAATTATTTAGGTAAATTTTATGTCCGAGCCATACTAAGTGGGTCGGTTTTCCAAAACTAAGTCCTATGCCGGTGCTTAGTAACTAAAGCTGAGTCGGTTCTACTTAGTTTTGTAGAACGAGTTATAAGGCTTTAATAGATGTTTGTTAAGGCTTAGAGTCTTAGGTTAATTTATAGCTCATCAATAATCCAATGACGAAAGTGCCAAGGGTTACATTTAAATTTATATTCATTATACTCATCAAGAATGTATGTAAGTTAAGATATATCTAAGTTATGGAAGAATGACATGAAATAAAAACCATACAAGGGGTCAATTAATACTTGCGTCTTCACTCTCCCCCTTTTGACGAAAGACATTCAAAACTTTAGATATTCAATAATTAGAGCAATCTTTGCATTATATATCGAGCATTCGACTAGCTCATTTAAATTAAAGTTATCGGATCAAACTCGGACAAGTATATCATATAACTTAAATATGTATCGGAGCAAACAAAATCATAAAGATGTATCGGAGAAAATAACAATATATCGGAGCGAGAATCAAGAATATCATACCAAAACAGATATTTCATTGATCATTAAATTGTAAGTGATACATAAACAATTGGCTCCCCTAAATAAGTGAACTATTGAACTAATTTCTCCATTTCTTCCCATATGCATTTCATTAAAAATAAAAGTACAGGGAGAGAGGAAAAAAATGTTAGAAAAAAACAAAAAAATAGAGAGAAATTAAGAGGAAGATGGAGTTGCTTGGTTGAGATGAGGATGTCTACTTGGACACCCGAGAATGTTTGCATCAGATTAGTGGAGGAGAATTTGGTGCTCTAATTATTGTGCCCTCAGCCTACGAGTGGTTGAGTAGGCTATTTAGGTTCCGTAGGCGAAGATGGAGCTCGTTGCTCACAAGTTCTAACATCTTCCTTTTTGGTACTGAGCCCTTATGAACACGGTTCACCTTCTTACGAGCAGGAGGACTCATACTCATATTCTTCTTCTGCTGCTGTTGGCTGACTTGAAGGTTAAGGAAGTTGGTGAATAACAACTTCTTGCCTCTTGAGCATGTCTTGGACTCATTAATCATAGTTTTACTCTAATGAATTTGGTGCTGAGTTGTGGCCTACATCTTGATGAGCTCGGGGATGATTTTTTAAAACCAAGAGGGTATCTCTTAACTCTTTTGCAAGAGATACAAAGTGAAAAGGCCAAATACTCAAAAGATTCAGCAGAGGGTCCTGGCTAACTGGATGGGCCAAAAGTCAAAAGTAGTGTTTTTGGAGAAGAAGATGGAGGATATGCAGGAATCTCTTAAGAATGATTCTAGATGCTAAGCTCAATTTCCTGGTAGCCTAGACTTAGAAGTCCCTCTCGCCAACAGAAACAACAAGAGTCGAAATTTGTCTTTAGGGAGCTCGAGCTTGAAGTGAGCAAAAGCGAGTAGTGCTCCAAAGGGAAGAGGGACGTTCCTCGTGTCCTGACGGATCGAAGCAATTTATTCGATCATGAACAGGAAGACATCAACAACATACCCTTCCATGACATTGTAAAGAACTTTGAGAACATTGTTGTTAAGGTTCTTTGTTGAAGGATAAAATGAGAACATAGTTCTCATCGAAACAAACAGGAAAGTTTGGGTCCGGACTTTAAGCTGGGTGATACAAAAATTTTTTCAAGCTTTAGGTTTGGCTCTAGCATATTTGGTAAAGAAATCATCTGCGATGTTAGAGAATGATTGAGTATTGGAATCAAGAAACATACTTTCGATATCAAAAAACCTAAAATGAAGAGCAAGACTAATAATAATTTTCTTACACGAACCGAGGATACTAGAATGTTATCCAAGATAGACAAATTTCGATAGAATTCAATGACTAAGTCTAGGGAGACATAGTCGCATAAGAAAAGAAGTTCAGGAAAATGAGTCTTCTTGAGTTTCTCAACCTAAGAGATTTTGTGTAAGACCCGTAATTTTGGGTTAGTAGTTATATGAGTTAAAGTTAATTATTTAGTTTTAATTAAATAGAGTAGGTCAAATAACTAAAATATATACGCGGATATATATTCGTTAATTTGTTTGAGAGAATTATTATTAGTTCGCGTAATCGTAATTAGTAGAGTGTATTAATTCCTTCCTCCAAATTTTCAGCTCGGTCTAGCTAAATAGAACCCTGGACCCCTTATGCCACTTACTTAGGTTTAACCTAAGTGATGCTTAATAAAAAATAAAAAAGAGAGAATGAGAAGGGGAAAGGAAGAGATAATGAAGGAGGTTATTATATGGGCAAAGAATGGGATTAGTGTAAAGTTAAGGTGGTTACATTACCCGATGGAGCTAACAAAAAAAAAAAAAAAGAGGAAATGAAATGAAAGGTAGGAAAGAGGGCTTGGGGGAGCCGAAGCGGGAAAGAAGAAGAAGCGAACCGAGCGAGAGAAGCGAGAGAGAGGAGAGAGGCGAAAACGGGACAGGCATAGAGGAGGTCGGTGGCCTACCCGGCAGCCGGTGGGCGAGAGGAAAGGGAAGGCTCGGAGACCCGAGCAAAACAACGAAAGGAAAAGCAAGGGGAGGACACAGAGAGAGAGGGTGCGAGCGTGAGAGCCAGCAAGGGCGGTGTGGAGCGGACCGAAGCGAGCAGAGACGAGAGAGTGCGAGAAGTGAGAGACGGAGACCAACGCTAAGGAATGAGTGGGAATGGTGAAAAGGGACCACAGCGGAAGGAAAAAGAGGCAGCGACCGACGAACAAGGAAGTGGCTGCCGGCAAGCTGTGGGCGCGCGTGAAGGGATGAACCAAGCCAGGCAAATGGAGACTAAGTCAAGAGGAATGAAGCGAGACAAAGAGAGATACAGAGGTAGAATGGGAAGAAGAGGAGGGCAAGGAACCCAATTCGAATTCATCCAAATCAAATTACAAACCATAAAATTCTAGGTGGGTAGTCTCATGCTCTAAACTATTAGTAATTTCGAAACCTAAATGGATTTATTGTGATTATTGAATATTGCTTTGGATAATGAATATGTGTGCCATTAAACAAGTTTAGTAGTTGCTTAAAAGTTGAATTAGGAGTCTTGAAGGGACTTGGTAGTTTCTTAGGCTCGAATTGGAAACCGGGAATTCGAGACGGAGTTAGATTGCTTAGGTACGATGAGTAGTGTCTAGAATTTAGTCGGTTAGGGATGAGCACGTGGTGGTTTGGACATAAATTATGAAATTAATATTTCAGATTGAGCCTTAGAAATTTATTGAATTTACGGCATTACGAGATAATTGTTAATATTGGGAAATAATGAGTGAATTATAAAGAGGAGTATGAATTCATGTTGATGGATTCACAATTGAGACATGGGAGTGAGAAATGGGTGATAGTCGGGTTAATTGTGTTTGAAGTATATTTAAATCCTCAAGGTTAAACTAAACATAAATGTAAGGGAAGCTAACGTAAATTGAGTGATGAAAAGTGATTAAGAATTATATAACTAAGGATGGACGAATAGGTGTTGATTAATAAGATAGAGACATATAATGGAAGTTTAAGGCACGAGAAGGAAAATGAAGAGTCTGGGAATTGTAAGGTTAAGTTGAGTTTGGAATGTATCTAAGTCTTTGAGATGAAATTAAGTCGGAAGATGAGCCTAGCGAAAATGAACCTAAGTGATAAAGTGAGATTAGGAGTTATCCGGCTGATTATAAGGAAAGGAAGTTTATTTATAAAGTTGAGACCTAGAATGAGGAATTGAAGTAAAGACAGAGAATTGTGAAAAGTTGAGACGTTAAATTAGGTGGTACCTACTTGTGGTTATTGTGATTTAGAAAAAGGGAATTTATTTTACTAAATTGGTGAATTTAGAAAGGTACAATCGGAGAGGAGCTAAGAATGACTATCTATGTTGAATTGTGACTATCTCTGTTGAATTGTGGCTATCTGTGCAAGTGATTGTGTTAAACGATGTTCAAAAGTAGTTTTGAAAGGAGTTATGTATTTTACATGAATGATTCTTGAATGCAATTTCTTAAGAACTACCTTTCAAACGTGAGTATGATTCTTGATAAATGCTTTTCGAACTTGAAATGTGTTCTAACAAAGTGAAACTTAATTGAGAAAGCGAAACCGATTCGAGATAGTGAATTTAGAAGGGTCACACGTGGTGTCATGCGTTCTACGATGATAAACTGATTTGAGATTGTTGTTTAAAACCAAATTTGATATGTCATTGTGATCATTTCGATTTTAAACGAATTTTAGGCTAAGGATTGTTTAGACAAGAGGAAGGAGGTGGTCGTGCTTATCGGGCCATGGGATCCTTATGTATCGGGATGCCCATCAACCGGAGAGGTTAATTCTTTCCCGACAAGGAAAGTGGAGCCTTCCGGGTATTTGACTAGAGATAGGTCCCGGAACCTAAGTCAAGGGGTCGCACCCGTGAGAAACCTTCTAGTGCTAGTTCAATTGTCTAAAGCCTTGAAAGCATCCTCGGTTTCTAATTGAATGTATTCGTGAGAAAGTGCGGTGGTTGCACCACCTTGTTTAAATTGATTCAAATCCCAAAATGATTACAATTCGTGCTTTTGAATGATTAAAGTGTTATGATCTTTACATTGAAAACGATTCTAAGAGATTTCATTGAAAGGTATATAGATTTGTATTATGTCACTATGCTTTCGCCGATTTCATTATTATGAGTTGTATGTGTAAAGAATTTCCTTTTAAGGGTGTAAGATCAGATGGTTCAACACTATAGAGAGTATGATGAAGGAAGGTCATTCACTGCACCACCGAGTCCAAAGGGTCCAACTTTGCTCACTAGAAAAAGCTAATGGAGTGCTTCATTCAAGATTACAATGAAGAAATTGGGAAGTCATCTCCGATGGAAACTACATTTACACCAAGCTAATTAGCAATCAAACTATGGTGAAGTCTGCAGTCAAAATTTAGACTAGAAGAGAAGACTTCAAAGCCGTGAACATCATAATGTATGCTTTGGATGCTTCTAAATACAATAGAGTGTCATCTTGTGATACTATTAAACAGTGTGGGACACTCGGTCGCCACCTATGAAGGCACGAGCAAAGTGAGACAAGCAAAGATAATTCGAGTACTTGCACAAGTATAAGATGTTCAATATGGAGACAAACGAGAACATCACTCGGATGTATCTTTGCTTTACTGAGCTTGTGAACAATCTCAAGTTACTTAAAAGAAAATGTTCAATGAAGAAGTGGTCGGAAAGTTTCTAAGGAGTCTTCCAAAGAAGAGATAGGATCTAAAGGGAGCGCTCAGATTAAACTACCCTCAAACTCTCTAGAATTGTAAAAATACCACTAATTTAATCGATGGTAATTGTCGCCACTAAGCTAGTAATTAGGTAAAAAATGCCACTGGAGGTTAAAGTGACCCGCTGAGGCCGGTAAAACCCGAGCAACCGGTCACAACCCACGAATGTTTTCTCTCTCCTCATCTTCCTCTGTTTTTAATAAAACCAGTCCACAACCATTGAAGAACATCTCTCTTCCTTCTCACTCACTCTCTCTCTCTCTCTACTCTCGTTAGTTTACTTCATGAAGAGAAAGCTGAATCAATAAAAACAATGATGTGGTCTAAGAACAAGAAGATCAAGCTAATAAGTTCACATAGTAATTAATGTTGAGACCTTCAACAAGTTCCAACTCCCAAATAAGGAAGATGAAGATCAAGAAGTACATAAATTATACCTAAGGCGGAGACCTCTTAGGCCGAGATTTCCTCGGCTCCGAAGCATGTTCGCATTAACAACCCCAACAATGATGTGGTCTAAGAGCCCACAATCCTCTTCTCACTCTCCAAGCACAAGTAAGCTTCGACCCTATTCAGCACCGCCGAGGCACCCATTGCTTAGAATTGAACATGAGCCCAAGTTCGGCCGGGACCGAATCGAATCCACAAGCCAAGACCACCGGACTCCCCGACTCGCCGCCTGATCATGGTACTCTACCTCCATTCTCTCCATGAACTCCGGTTCACAGCAAATGTCGAGGTAGTCCCACCCCACTTCGACGTAGGCTCGAACCACCGGCTCCCCATGGACTCGAAATGGCCCGATGCAGTTGAGCACGAGCCGAGTTCGGCAGCAGAGGTCGAGGAGGGAGTTGGGGCGTGTGGTGTCGGCGATGAGGATGGGGATTGGAGGTGGTGGGTTCGGATAGGATGCCTAGGAGGTGGTGGGTTCCAATTACAAGCAAGATAGAGAGAGTGTGAGTGAAAATGGCGAGAGTAGAGAGAGAGTCCGACTGAAAATGCCGGATCTGGTTTCATTCAAAACATAGGAAGATGAGGAGAGAGAAATATTTGTGGGTTGTGACCGGTTGCTTGGGTTTTACCGGCCTCAGCAGGTCACTTTAACCTCCGAGTGGCATTTTTTTACCTAATTACTAGTTTAGTGGCGGACGATTACCATCGATTAAATTAGTGGCATTTTTGAAAATTCTAGAGAGTTTAAGGGTAGGTTAATCCGAGCACTCGATCTAAAGGTAACAACCATCAAGGAGGCTCAAGACCTCAGCAAGCTTAAACCAAATAAAATCATTGGGAAGCTTCTCAACTATGAGTTACACCTCAAGGAGGAAGAATATGAGGTTAACACCAAGATGAACATTGCTCTTAAGGCCTTAGAGGAAATTGGTCCTTGTCTAAGCTCCTCAAACTCGGAAGAAGATCCTATGGCACTTTTAGCCTGAGGTTTCAAACATATGATCAAATACAAGAAGTGGTAGAAGAAGCCCAAACATGAGATCTACAGGAAGAGAAGAAAGGTAAATTCTCATCCCCTTTAAATTCCTCTTTTACTAAAAATTCTTGTTACTTTGAATATCGTAACAAGGAACATATAGTGAAGGATTACTCAATGAGAAAGAAATATCACAATAAAAAGAAGGCAATGGTAGCAACCTGAAGTGATAAAGAGTCGGATGATGATGAAGACACTAAAGATGAGTCAAACTATCTCAAGGTCATAACATACTTAGAAGTTGAATCTAAATCAAAAACATAAATTTGACACAAAAAACTAATCTTCAAGAGGTAATAAATTATTTTCCTCACATTTTCTAAGTAAGACTTATAAAACTTAGAACAATGAGAACAAGATTATAAAACCCAATTTACAAAAACTAAGACTAAGTATGAAGGTACTTGATACTAGCTCATGAGACAATGAGACCGAGTTTGAGTGCCTTAGAATTTAGAATGAGGAACTGAAGAAAAAGCACACCGAGTCATAAGATCTTGTTTTGAAACTAACTGAAGGTGAGAAAACCTTGATCTAGTCCTTAGTTTTTAGGGTGTTTGTTTTTGAAAAGAGGGACTTGGTTTCAGCTCTAAAAAGAAGGATAACTCCTACAAGAGCCTTTTTCAAAAATGATTCAAAAAATTTTCATTTTAGAAAAGGTTAGCATGGGTCCATTCATCCAATGATCAAAGGGACTGAGCACATAAAGGTTTATTAAAAGAAGTCTCCCCAGTCTTTTAACAAACAAGAATGTTTTTCATGAAAAGAAGACTCAATTTCGTGGAAAATGGGTAAGAATCAAACCAAGCTCAAAATAATTCAAATCTGGGTTTCCAAAAGTTCTTTTCCTCCAAAACCGACCTCACTAAGGACATTTACTAGGATTGTAAGAGGAAGCGAGAATGGTTAGTGTATTTATATCTTATAGGCACCGCAAATAAAGAAGAAAGATCACTAGTATCTTGACAGTGGTTGTTCCGGACACATGTCCGGTGATTTTGGACTCTTTTCGAGAGAACCGATGAATGGAGAGAATGTCACCTTTAGAAACAACAAGGAAAAGATTGTAGGAATTGGTAGAGTTGGTCATGATGACAACTTTGTTAGCTTAGTCTACCTTATCAAAGGTCTACAATACAATCTTCCGAGCATCTCCTATTGTGTGACAAAGGAGAAGAGGTAAGACTCACTATGACCCACTCTTCATAAATGATGCTACTTCAAAGGAGACAAAGCTCTCAACTATGAGGTCATGTAACACCTATATTATCCATCTTACTGATTCATTTCAGAACTTGTCATGCTTAAAAGCTTCTATTAATGATGAATCATGGACATGCATCGTAGGTTAGGGAATATTAGCATGTCTATCATGAAGAAACTAGATTCACAAGGGTTAATTCGAGGACTTCCTAAGTGTACTTTTAAGAAATATAAAATTTACAATGCATGTACAAAAGGGAAAGAAGTTAGATCTTCATTTAAAATACTCAAAACTATTTCCACCTCAAAAGTGCTTGAATTAATTTATATGGATCTATGGTGGTGAAATTCATGGAAAAAGCTTAGGTGGTAAATCTTATGTAGTTGTGACTATTGACGATTTTTCAAGAGTTACCTAGGTTTCTTTTCTAAAAACAAGAATGGAGCTTTCAAGAGTTCCCTAAGGCCAGCAGGAAAATTCAAGTAGAATCCGAGACTCAGATAACGAGAATTTTTGCGAAAAGAATGGTGTCTTCTACAACGTCTTTACACCGAGAACGTCCCAACAAAATGGAATGGTGGAAAGGAAGAATCGAACTCTTGAAGAACTAGGAAGGAATATGATTATTAAAAATGATTTTCCTTACTATTTCTGGGCCGAGGTAATGAACATGGCAAGCTGCATACTTGAATAGGTGGCTCATCCAGCCAATCATGAAGAAAACACCTTATGAGCTATACAAAGGAAAAAAGCCCAATGTCTTATACTTGAAGACTTTTGGTTGTAAGTGCTTTGTGGATAACAATGGTTAAGAGAATCCACTTTCTAATACTTCAAATTGAGCAGAAATAATGATGAGATAGTTGAAATTGAGCTAAGAATGATGGAAAATAAGTGAACCGAGGTAAATAATCACCCGGTTTAAGAACCAGACTTAGACCATCGAAGCTCAAGAAGAAACTGTGACACTACTAGCTAAAGAAACAAGTGTTCAATCTTCAAATATGTGGTAAATCAAAGGTCAAGTAAAGCATTTAAATATTCTTCTAGTCATCCACACGAAAACATCATTTCTAACATCAATCGATTACTAAGAACTCGACCTTCTTTGCATAATCTATGTGCATTTTGTACATTCATTTCATTAATTGAGCCTAAAAATGTAATAGAAGCCCTACTTGCACCTAAATTGGGTAGAGGCCATGTAAGAAGAATTATCATAATTTGAAAGAAACCAAATTTGGACCTTAACTAAACGACCAATGGACCACCCAGTTATTCGAACGAAGTAGGTTTTTAAGAACAAACGGGATAAGGAGGGGTTCGTAGTGAAAAACAAGTCAAGACTTATAGCCTTAGGTTATAACCAAGAAGAAGGAATTGATTATAGAGAAACCTTTGCACCAGTTGCTCGGATTGAAGCAATTAGGATTCTACTCGGCCTTTGCATCTAACATCAACATCAAGTTGTATCAAATAGATTTTAAGTGTTCATTTTTATATGGTTATATTTAAGAGGAAGTTTATGTATACCAACCCCATTGATTTGAAAATCCTTATTTTCAAAATCATGTTTTCAAATTGAAAAATTGTCTCTTTAGTTTGAAACAAGCTCCAAGAGCTTGGTAAGAAAGACTTGTTAGTTTCTTGGTTGAAAATGGACGTAAAAGAGGTTTGATTGGTAAAACCTTATTCACTTAAATGAAGGGGAAAGATTTTCTTATCATTCAAATTGATGTTGATGATATATTCTTTGATGCTACTAATAAGATTTTATGCGAACAATTTTCTAAGCTTATGAGACCGGAGTTCCAAATGAGCATGATGAAAGAATTAAATTTCATCCTTGGCTTGTAAATTTACGCAATAGAAAGATGGAACCTATGTCTTTCAGTCCAACTATGTCAAGGAGTTACTCAAAAAGTACAAACTTTAAGATGCTAAGCCAGTAGCAACTCCTATAGGTAGGAGTACCAGATTAGACTCGAGATAAGAAGGGCAAGTCAGTAGATCATTAAGTCTACAGAGGTATGATTGGATCTCTACTTTACCTAACTTTTAGTAGGCCACATATTATGTTTAGTGTCTGCCTATGTGCAAGATTTTAAGAGAATTCAAAAGAATCATATCTCCCTACAATGAAGAGAATCTTTAGATATCATGCATAAACTCACACACTTGGTCTTTGGTACTCAAAAGAGTAAGGCTTCTCGATGGCTACTTAGATGATGACTATGCTCGGTACAAGGTTGATAGGAAAATTACTTTATGAGCATGTCAATTCTAGGTCAATCATTCATCTTCCGATATTCAAAGAAGTAGAACAGAATCGCCTTATCAATAGCCGAGGATGAGTACATAACGAGTAGGAGCTTGTTGTGCTCGGTTGCTGTGGATCAAGCAACATCTTAAGGATTTGGGACTTATCTTCTTAGTCATTCTTATCAAGTGTAACAATCAAAGTGCTATCAGCATCACCAAAAACCCGGTTCAACATTCAAAGACTAAGCACATTAAGGTAAGATACACTTTCTCATAGATTATTTTAAAAAAGGTGATATAGAGTAAGAATTTATGCCTACTAAGCTTCAATTGGATGATATTATCACCAAAACATTACGTGAAGATACGTTTTTCCTTATTAGAAAATAAGTTTGGTGTGTTAAATGTTTGCTTATATGTTTAGTTGCCTAAGTTATTACTTGTTTATCTTGTTTAAACATGTTTTCATCGAGAGAAATATGATTGATTGGAAGTACAGTTGAGAATTCATGAAACTATGCTCTAGTTGTTACTAAACCGAGTTATTTCGAGCACTCGGACGGCTAACCGAGTTAGATTTAAAAAGTTCAAATAAAATGGACATTCAAATGTTTAAGGTAGGCTCTAATTAATAGAGAATCTTGGATATATTTTTATAAAATTATCTCTCTTTGTCTCTCCCACGCGATATGACTAAAAAAGTAACCTTTGGGACGTTGACTCCGATGAATCGTTAGAAACTAGTCATTGGGAACCGCGGTTAACATGCATTTAATACTCAAGGTTAGATTTCTATCCGTTGAGAGTATTTTCTCAATAATTAGCCCTCACTTTCATCCAATTCATCAATTTGCTATTTTTCTCTCACTCATTCAAAACTCCGAACTCGGAACTCACTTTTCACTTTCACTCGATTCGCCCTTCACTCGTTGATTTCAAACTCATGTTCTCATTCTCATTTTAGTTTTCTCTATTTCTTAGTTTTTACTACTTCAACTTTTTCTTTCTCTCTCTCTCTCTGTTTCTCTCTCTCAATCAAAATGCGTAAGAGAATTTCCCTAGTTGAGGGTGGTTCGACCACAAAGAAAATGACTAGAACTACTTTTTGACTAGTCCCCTCAACATCTAAGCCCGAGGAACCTCGGAAGGAGGTCTCAAAAAGCAAAGTCGGCTCTTCCATAAAATTGGAAGAATTAAAAAGTCCTATCACCCAACACTATTAATTGGAAGATAAAATTTTCTTATCCACCAAAATCTATTGGTTTGAGAGGCTTAAGAAAAATCATTTTCTTGAACTGCTTTCCTTCTCGACTACGTCTACCCACATCTAGTTATTGAATTCTATCAAAATATATCTGTCTCATACAACATTCTTCCATCCTTAGTTCACAAGCAAGAAAATTGTTATCGCTTTTACTCTCCTTCGCATGCTTTTTAAAATCAAAAGTCTATACCTTAACTCGTACCTTCCATCTTTTTCGACATTGTTGATGACTTCGTTTCTAAATATGTCGAGTCAAGTCGAAGTGTAACACCCCAAAACACCTCCCGGGAGTATTACATCACCGAGTTCCTTAGAGGAACTCCCAAGGCTCTTCTCGGTGTTGGTTTCATTGTCTAAACTCAACTTAAAAGTAATACCGGTGGTTTTCCTAAAAGAATCCGAGATTCTCTAAAAATTTCGGTAGAGTTCTGTTTGAAACATGGACTAACCCATAGGCTTAAAGCCTTAAAATCCTGCATAAAAGCATAATAAAACTCGACGAGCCACACGCTCGGAGTATACAACTTAACGGCCACACGCCGAAGTTCAACCAATCATGCGGTAAAACTTAAAACAATCTAACTTAAAACAATCTAACTAGTTACTATACATTTGGTACAACTATATGCGCTAAATTACAAGTACAACCATTTAGAAATAAACAATGCATGACAGCCACTTGGGTCACTTCAACCGTCAACAATCGGCAGGAGTCCGAAGCGTGTTAAGTGTAGATTATGCTTTTGAAAGTGTACCGCAACACTCGGGTGGGGACGGGGCAATTTGTGGGGGTGAGCAATAATCCATGGGCTCACCTGAGTCTTATACCCTTAAAATGGAAATTCTTTACACATAATACTCATAATAATGAAATCTGCAAAAATATAATAACGTAATAGAAATCTATATACTTTCAATGAAATCTCTTGCAACGTAAAGTTCAAGACTCTTTTAATCACTTAAAAGCACATATTCACATTCAAGAAGACTTCTTTTGGGGTTGAATCAACTTTTCGGGCCTTCGAGGATCCGAACTAGCACTTCTTTCATCTCGGGCGCGACCCCGACAAAAAGGCTCCGGGACCTATCTTCTAGGAAGTCTCGGGGCGGGCATCCTGCCTCTGCAGGACCCCTGTTAGAATCCTTTGCTCGAAGTTTCTAGCCGGGCGTCCCCAGTTCGAACCCTTCGGTATGCTAAACAATCCGTAGCTCTGTCATTCAAAACTATTTGCAAACATTCTCATTCATCACATTCACTTTACAGACTTTCTCAATCAATTTAGTATCAAGGAAGGGATAACATCACGTGTCACCCTTATAAATTCACTTTCTCAAATCAACTTTGCTTCTTTAAAACACATTCACGTTCGAAAGGCAATTCACAAGAAATTGCATTCAAGAATCATTCACGTAAAATACAAAACTCCTTTCGAAACTATTTTTGAGCATCACGTAAAGTAATCACATAGCACGAATAATCACCATTCATTGCAAGCAATCATCCTCAACTCTTTTCCAACTAAGCTTTTCTCAATTCATCGGTTTAGTACGATTGAATCCATTTTCCGAGCCACAAAAACCGCAAGTAGATATTATTTAACTCGACATTCTCACTTTTCCCAATCCACTATCTTTACCTCATTTCCTCATTTCATGACTTCACTTTGTAAACCGACCTCTTTTGCCCTCATTCAACCATATATCCTTAAACTTACTTTACCGAATTTCCTCTATCTCTATTCACCTTTGAATTCAATTCTCTCTCCAAGGTCTTAGACATGACTATGGCTTAGTTCCACTTTACCGTCCCCAACTTGCTATTTCCCAACCTCAATTTCCCATTTAATATCTCTTACCTTATTAATCGATTCTTGCTTGCCCATCCTCAATTATGTACCTCTTACTTACTTTTCATTATTCAATTCCCGTTAGCTACTTACTTTCACGCTCGGTTCAACCTCGAGGATTTAAATATACTTCGAATGTAATTAATCTCACAATCACCCATTTCTCACTTGTCCCAATTGCACATTACTCAACACGAATTCATACTCCTCTTTATACTTCGGCATACCATTCCCCAATGTTCGTAATTAGCTCTTAATATCGCAGGTTCAAGAATCTCTACAACTTAGTTAACTCATAATTCATATCCATAACCAAACTCTTCATCCTTAATAGCTAATCGAAACTTCAATACTACTCCTTTGACCTATGTAATCTAACCTCCTCGGAATCAGCGGGTTCTAATTCAACCTTAAGTAACTATCAAATCTCTTCGAAATTCTTAATTTAGTTCTACTATTTTAACCCAAGTAACTCCTTTCATTTCACGACTCAGCCCTCTCAATTCCTTAAATCCATTCTAAGCTCTTATTTCAATCTTAAATAACGATTAGGTGCTGTTCCGCAATACTGGATATTCAACGTTCACAACAATTCAATATTCACATAACACATTCAACATTCACAACAAATCCATTGGGTTTCGAAATTACTAATAGTTTAGAGTATAAGACTACCCACCTGAAATTCTTGGGTTTTAGGGATTGATTTTGAACTCCTTTACTCCTGCCTTCTCATTTCGGTCTCCGTTTCCGCAGTCCTTGCTCGGTCGCTCGGTTTTCGCTTCCCTGTTCCGGCTTACCGTTTTCGGCCTCCGCCGACTCTCGGTCCGAGCCACGGCGCGTTCACCGCCGGTCCTTCCCCTTGCGCCGTTACTCTCTCGGTTTCGGCCTCCTGGACCCTCTCGCGCCAGCCCCAGCCGGGCCCTTCCTTCGCCCTTGCTCTGTCCCGGTCTCTCGCTTTCTTCCCCGCTCGCCGCCTGCTCAAGTCGCCGACCAGTCGATTTCCGGGTCTGCGGCGTCGCCAGCCCCGCTCGGCCTCCTTGGCCCTCGCACCGTTCGCCTTCTCTCCCTCTCGGTTCCTCTCGCTCGACCCTCTTTTGCTCCGTTTCTTTTCCTTTCGCCTTTGTCCGCCACCGGCCCGCGTTTGCCGCTCCGCCCGCCGGCCTCCGGCCTCTTCTTCGGTTCCCGCTCACCCTCTCTTTCTCCCTCTCTTTCTCTGTTTTTCCTGCGCGTTCCCTCTCTGCTGCTCGGGAGCCTTCTTCCTCTTTGTTTTCCCCTCTCTCTCCACCGCTTGCTTAATTGGCAGTTAATGCTCCTTATTGGACCCCCAAATAAGCTTAATCATCTCTTCATAATTTAGTAAAAATAATCATGGCCCATATACGACAAGTCTATATCTTCTCCCTTCCGTCCTCTTATGCTTCTGGCGTCCTAAATTATTTTAATACGCCGGCCACGACAATTCCTAATCACCCAACAGTTTAGCTCGGATGAAAAAGAAATGCAATTTCCTTGATTTAATTTATTCAATACCAGCCTCCAAAGGAATTCTAACGTAATATGTCCGGCCGTAAATAAAATCAGCCACTCAACCCCCTAGTTGCGGGGAAAAATACTCAATAATTCTATGCTTTTCAACCGCTTTCTTTAAAATTTCGGGTATTACACGAAGGCTCTAAAGAACTTTTCTATCACCCAGTTGAAGTCTAAACCTAAACTTCTCCATTTCATTGTGATGAGAACTATATTCTCATTTTATGCATCAAAGGAGAATCCCAATAACAAGGTTCTCAAAGTTCTCTAGAACATCATGGAAGGGTATGATGTCAATCTCTTCCCATTTATCATTGAACAGATTGTTTTGGTCCGTCAAGACATGAAGAATCTCGCTCTTTGCTTCAGAGCACTAGTTTCACGAGTCTTTACTCAATTCAAGTTCGAGCCCCCAAAGATAAATTTCGACTCTTGCCATTTCTATTGGCTAAGAAGAGCTTTTGGGTCTAGGTTACTAAGAAACCAAGTCTTGCATGTGGACTCATTCTTCAAAGATTGTTCAACCTCCTCTTTCATGATCTACTACTACTCTTATTCTCAGCCCCGATCCTTCTACATCTCAGCCATCTCTATCCGATCAGTCCTTTGAGCAACCGGCTTCTCATTTTGCTGCCCTAGCTAAAAAGTTTATAACAACTCTCACAGCCTTTTAGCATTTCATTTCTCTTCGAATTAGATGCAAGTAACGAGTTAGAAGAAAATTGATGAGGGTAAGACTCTAATTAATGAAGTTTAGGAAGCTCCTAAGAGGCAAGAGGCTTTGATTGAGCGCCCTCCTCAAGCATCTAGGCAACAAGTAATAGTAGAAGTAGAAGCATTTGAGGACAAGTCCTCCTCAGGAGAAGAAGGAGAATCATCTTCGAAGGGACAACTTGTGAGGACTCGAAGTAGAAAAACAAGAGGTTGGTACTTCGAGCAACCGCCTCCACCTCCACCTACACAGCCTTAATGACCTACTTAGCCTCGCTAAGGCCAAGGGCTCGAAATTGGAGAACCAAATAGTCCTAAGCTGGTTCGACGCAAATGTTCTCAAATGTCCAAGCGGACATCATCATGTCAACCAACAGATCTACCTCCCTCTTAATCTCTTTTTATTTTTTGTTTTTGTCCAACATTTTTTTCTCCCTGTATTTTTTATTTTTGAGGAAATGCATAGGTGGAGAAATAGATCACTTGTTAAGGGGAGTCACGTTAATTTTTTTTCGTATCACTTAAAACATTATGATCGATGAAATATTTATTTGGTTGCTCTAATATTTTTGTTTTTTGCCCTAATACATCCTCATTCTTTTTGCTCTCATATTTATTTTTATAACTCTTTCCGAGCTCATTCTACTCTCATCCCCTTTAATCTAAGTGTCTTGACTCCAATTTGGTCAATGAAATAACTCTTTTGAATTTTATATAAATGTCTCTACTCTGGTACTTCTCTCATGTTTTGAATGTCTTTCACAAAAGGGGGAGATTAAAGACTCAGGTATGAACTAACCCCTTGTATGATTTTCATTTAAAGTCATTCCTTCAAAACATAGATATATACATTCTTGATGAGTATACTGCATGAATATAAACATAATTGTATCCCTTAGCATTATGATGCTTTGGATTCTAGATAAGCTATAAATTTGCACAAGACTCTTGGCCTTAAAAGAAACATCTCTTTTAATCTAAGAACTCAATTCTACTAAGCAAAGTAGAAACTAACATATATTTCGTTATCGAGTACTAATTGAGGACTCGATTTTGGGAAACTAACCCACTCGGCTTGGCTCGAGATAGAAAAGCTTGCCTAAATAATTTCACACACTAAAATTATCTTTCTAACTAGCTTAGTTCATATTCAAAACAGAATTACCTATGTTAATTCTAAACTAGCTAGATTTATTAAGTTGAAATCAATTAAGTTGGCATACACTTATGTCTAGAGAACTCTTGGAACTTAATTCTAACTTATTTATTCATTGAGTTTATACATAAATGGAATTTGAACATATTAGATATTGTACTTAAAAAAATCCATTTTAATAGATTAAGAAATTTTAGTCGTTAAATGATTTATTTAGACTAATTTTTATTTAACCATCCACCAAAATATTTTTCTACTTTGAGTACCATTTATATTTAGTATTTTCTACGTTTATTAAAGCTAATAATCTCGTATTAAAGAAAAACAAATAGGCTTCTTACCACTCAAAGACAACATATAGAAAAGCAATAATTTTCGGGTAGACTCAAACACTATGTCAATACTATTTTTTACCATTTTCGGTAAATTCCAGCTTTTCGAGTCTAACATGTTTCTACCTTGTTTGTTAGATACAACAAATGGGTAGGACTTGTTTTGGAGGCTAGAATCTATGCACAATGAATACATTCACAATGGTTATATTTCGAGGACTTAGACTATCCATTGTAACGACAAACTTACCCGTAAGCCCTAGCCCAAGCCACAACGGTTTTCTACCATGCTGCCTATAAATTGAAGCCTTGATTCATGAATTACAAGATTGTTAGAAGCAAGAACTCAACTCTCATACTCTTTCTTCTAGCATACAACTCTAGTAAACTCAATCTCAACTCAACTCGGTTGTCCCAAACTATGAAGGTTAACTCGGTTTGCAAGTATTGGGATAGATAAGGTAATTTATGTGCCTAGGAAAAACTTGTAACGCAATTTTCTATGGGAGCTATTCCGAGAATGAATTCATTGTATTTGTGAATTCAAATAGTGAATTTGACTTAGTGCTTAGATAAACACTATTAGTGGTTTTCTGCCTCAAGATTGTTTCCACATAAAACTTTCTGTTTTTTTCTACCGAGTCAATCTAGACTCGGTTGTACTTTCTAAGTTGACTCTTTCGTAAACAAATTTTAATTTCCGCATGACTTCCTCATAACCATATTCACCTCCCTCTAGGGTGACTTAGACTCTCTAACTAAGCCTTCAACAACAATATGAGTTTTTGACTCTTCCAATTTTATTGAAGAACCAACATTGGTTTCTAAGGATCCTCAAGCTTAGATGTTGAGGGGATAATTCTAGAAGAGGTTTTGATCATTTTCCGTGTGGTCGAACCACCCTCAACCATGGAACCTCTCCTAGGAATTTTTAAGAAAGAGAGAAAATCAAAGGATTAGAAGTAGAAGTAGTAAGAACTGGGAAAAAAATAGAGTGGAAATGAGAATGAGAACTCGAATATGAAATCGAGAGTGAAGAGCAAGTCCGAGTGAGAGCACAAAGTGAGTTATAAGTTTTGAGTTTTGAATGAGTGAGAGCAAAATAGTAATGTGATGAATTGAATGAGAGTGAGCCCTATTTATAGAGAAAACACTCTCAACTAATAGAGATCCAAGCCTGGGTATGAGACGTATGCTAACAGCTAGTTCCCAATGGCTAGTTTCAAGTGGGTACTTGAGTTAGCGTCCCAATGGTTACTTTTCCAGATCGGATCTCACAGGAGAAAAATAGAGAGATAATTTTGTAAAAGTTTATCCAAGATTCTCTATTAATTAGAGGTCACCTTAAACATTTGAATGTCCATTTCATTTTAATTGATTTTCACTTAGTTAGTTATTTTAGTGCTCGAAGCAACTCAATTGACTAACCACTAGAGATGAGTTTAATGAATTTTTAACTAATCATCCAATAAATCGTATTTGTTCAATGAAAACATGTTTAAATAGTACAAACACATAATAGCTCATGTAATAAAACATGTAATCAAGCATTTAACAAACCAAGCTCATTTCTAATAAAGAAAAACTAATCTTTACCAAGAGCTTTAGTAAAAATATCAGCTAACTATTGCTCAAGTAGGTATAAATTCTAACTCTATATCACCTTTTCCAAAATGATCACTTAGAATGTGATATCCGACTATAATGTGCTTAGTCTTTGAATGTCGAACTAGGTTCTTGGTGATGTTGATTGTACATTGATTGTCACACTTGACATGAATGGCTAAGAAGGTTAGTCCTAATATTGGAGATGTCACTTGGAGCTATATACTCAGCCTTAGTTGTTGATAAGGCGACCGAGTTCTGCTTTTTTAATGCGAAGGGATGTGTGATTGATCTAGAAATTTGCACTCTTCCTATGAACCTTGTACCTAGCATAATCAGCGTCTAAGTAGCCACTGGGAGTCGGACCTAAGTCTTTTGAGTACCCAAGACCATGTGTCCGAGTCCCTACAAGATATCTAAAAGTTCTCTTCACCGTAGTAAGATCATATTCTTTTAGATTAGCTTAAAATCACGCACATAGGCAGACACTTAACATAATATCTAGCCTGCTAGAAGTTGGTTAAAGTAGAGATCTATTCATACCTCTATATACTTTCGACGTAATAACTTATCCTTGTCGTCTAAATGCATTTTGGTACTACTACCCATAAGAATTGTTGTTGGCTTAACATCTTGAAGTTTGTGCTTTTAAGTAACTCCTTAACATACTTTGACTGGTGGACATAGATTCCATCTTTTTCTTGCTTGATTTGTAAGCCAAGGATGAAATTTAATTCTCCTATCACACTCATTTAGAATTCTTGTCTCATAAGTTCAGAAAATTCATGGCATAAAATCTCAGTAGTAGCACTAAAGATTATATCATTTACATAAATTTGAATGATAAGAAAATCTTTCCCCTTAGTTTTAGTAAATAAGGTTTTGTCAATTTGAATCCATTTTCAACTAAGAAGGTACTTAACCTTTCATACCAAGCTCTTAGAGCTTGTTTCAAACCATGAAAAGATCTTTGCAATTTGAAAATATGATTTAGAAAATGTTGATTATCAAATCCAAAAGGATTACTTTACATAATCTTCCTCTTCAATATAAACCATTTAAAAATGCACAGTTAACATCCATTTGATATAACTTGATGTTCATGCTAGATGTAAATTCAAGTAGAATCCTAATTGCTTCAATCCTAGAACCTGGGGCAAAGGTTTCTCCACAATCAATTTCTTCTTCTTGGTTATATTAGGCTACAAATATAGCTTTCTTTTTGCCACCAACCATCCTCATCTAGTTTGCTTCAAAAACCCATTTGGTTCCTATAACTGGGTGGTCGGTTAGTCTTTTGGTCAAGTACCAAACTTGGTTTAGTTTTTCTTGTATGGTCTATACATAATCAGGTTCAAGTAGAACTTGTATTACATTTTTAGGTTCAATTAACGAAATAAATGCGAGAAAATGCACAAAGCTTATGCAAAGAAGATCGCGTTCTTACACCTGAGTTGATGTTAGAATGGATGTTTTCAGGTGGATCAGTAGAAGCATATTTAGATGCCTTACCTGACCTTTCATTTATAAGGTTTGAAGGTTGAATACTTATTTCTTCAGCTAGCTGTGTCTCAACTTCTTCTTGAGCTTTAGTTATCCGAGTTGATTCTCAAACTGGGTCATTTTTTGGCTCAATTTTCTTATTTTGCATCGTTCTCAACTTAGTTTCAATTATCTCATCATCATTTTGGCTTAGTTTGAAGTCCGAGAAGGTGGATTCGCTTAAGCTACCTTTATCAATCTCATCAACGTGGATACTTTCTTCTACTTTGTTAGTTCGTTTATTGAAAATGCGATAAGCTTTGCTATGTGAAGAATAATCAAGGATAATACCTTCCTCTAACCTAGTATTAAACTTAGTTAAATGATCCTTACCATTGTTATGCACAAAGCACTTACAACCAAAAGTCTTGAAGTATGAGATGTTGGGTTGCTTTCCCTTGTGTAGCTCATGTGTTTTCTTTAAGATTGGCTGGTTGAGGCATCCGTTCGAGTGTGCGGTTTTCCATGTTCACTTCCTTAGCCTGAAAATAGTTAGGAAGATCATTTTAAATCATCATAGTCATTCCTATTTCTTTAAGCGTTCGTTTCTTCCTTTTCACCACTCCATTTTGTTGGTGCATTTTGGATGCAGAGAAATTGAGGAATATACATTCTTGTCGCAGAAATCAACAAATGATGAGTAGTTGAACTCTGTTCCATAGTCAGTTCTTATTGTCCCGATTTGAGTCCTAGATTCCACTTGAATTTGCATGCAGACCTTGGTAAACTCTTTGAATGCTTCATTCATATTTTTCAAAAAACAAACACAGGTAAATCTTAAAAAATCATCAATAATAATAAGAACATAATATTTACCTCGTAAAGTTTTTATAGGATTTTCACAACATAGATCCATTTGAATTAATTTAAGCACTTTTAATGTGGAAATAGTTTTGAGTGGCTTTAAATAAAGATCTTATTTGTTGCCCTTTTGTCATACATCACAAATTTTATCTTTCTTAAAAGCACACTTAGGAAGTCCTAGGACTAACCCTTGTGAAGCTAGTTTCCTAATGGTGTTCATGCTTGTATACCCTAACCTACAATGCCATGTCCATGATTCACCTCTAATAGAAGCTTTTAAACATGACATGTTCTAAATTGAATCAGTGAGAGGGATTATATAAGTGTTACATGACCTTGGACCCGAGAGCATTGTCTCCTTTGAAGTAGGATCAATTATGAAGTAGGCGGTTTGAGTGAATTTTAACAGTTTTCCTTTGTCACACAATTCGGAGATGCTCGGAAGATTGTATTTTAGGCCTTTGACAAGATAGGATCGGGCTGACCGAGTTGTCACCATGACCAACTCTACTAGTTCCGAAACTCTTCCCCATGCTATTGTCTCCAAAGGTGACGTTCCCTCCATCAATATTTTCTAGCTCAAGTAAAGAGTCTTGAATCACTTGACATGTGTCTCGAACACCCACTCTCCAGATTTTAGTGGTCTTTCTTCTTTGTTTGTGGATCCTGCAAAATTAAAACACATTGACCCTTCTCACTTCCTTTTACAAACCTAATAACTATCCTTACCGATGTCGGGTTTTGAGGAAGAGCACTTTTGGGAACCCATATTTGAATAATTTTGGGATTGGTATGATTCTAAAACTTTTTCTTTGGAAACCGAGTCTCCTTTTTTCCGAAAAGCTGTCTTTTTGTTGAAAGAATGAAGAGACTTCTTTTATTAACCTTTCGTGCTCATTCCCTATTATCGTTGGATGAATAGGACAATTCTTATTCTTTTTAAAATGAATTACACTTGATTTTTTGGCCTTGAGTAAGTTTCGAACAAGATCCCAAGACTCGATGAGATTTATCTTCGGTTGGTCATTCTCGGTTATGAGACACTCACACTCATTCTCATCGTCTTGTGAGCTAGTTTCTAGTACCTTCATGCTTGAGTCTTAGTTTTTCTAAATTAGTTTTTAAAGCATTATTCTCAAATTTTAGAGACTCGAATTTTTGTTCAAGGTTTTTCCGACCTTGAGTAAGTTTTAAATCAAAATCATGAGACTTGGTGATGTTTTTCTTGAGTTGCTCATTCTCGGTTATGAGGCTCCCGACTCATTTTCATTGTCTTGTGAGCTAGTTTCAAGGACCTTCATACTCGAGTCTTGGTTTTTTTAAATAATTTTTAAATTCTTGTTAAATTTTAGAGACTCAAGTTTTTCTTCAAATAAAGAAGAATTCGAATTCGACTTTTCCTCTAAAGTAAACATATGTCTAGCTAAGTATTGCTTAGAAAATTTGAAGAAACAGTTGATTGCCTCCGGAGGATCGGTTTCCTTGGTGTTAGATGTTCCTATTCTGTATGAGATTCAACTTTTGAGTTAGTATGGCCACGAGACACTTTCATTGATCTTTAGTGTGTTCATCATCATCCAACTCTTAATCGATCCAAGTTGCTACCACTACCTTCTTTTTACTATGATCCCTTTTGGGCAATCCTTCACTATGTGTTCCTTGCTACCACATTCAAAGCAATGGGAATTTTTAGTAAAAGAGGAATTTGAAGGGGATGAGAATTGACCTTTCTTCTCTTTCATGTAGATCTCATGTTTGCATTTGTTCTCTCACTTCTAGTATTTCATCATATGTTTGAAGCCTCTAAACATAAGTGCCATAGAATCTTCTTTTAAGTCCGAGGACCTTGGACTTGCTTCGTCTAAGGCCTTAACGACAACATTCTTCTTAGTGACGACCTCAAATTCTTCCGCATCGATGTGTAAACTCATGGTTGAGAAGCTTCCCAATGAGTTCATTTGCTTTTAGCTTGCTGAGATCTTTGGCCTCCTTGATGGTTGTCACCTTCGAACCCATCTCTTCTTTGGAAGACTCCTTAGAAGCTTTCGACCACTTCTTTATTGGACATCTTGTTCCCAAGTGACTTGAGATTGTTCACAAACTCGTAAAGCAAACATACATATGAGTGATGTTTTTGTTAGTCTTTATATTGAATATGTCGTACTTGTGCGGGTATTCGCTTATCTTTTCTTATCTCACATGGCTTTTCCCTTTCTATGTGTTGACTAGAGTGTACTTAGAAACATAAAAAACACACATTAGGATGTTCATGGCTTTGAAGTTCTTCTTGTTCTTTTCATTCTTTTTTAGTGTGAATTCTAACTTCACATTAGCCAAAATTCAATTGCCAAGTTGCTTGGTAGGAATGTAGTTTCCATCGGAGATGACTTCCTGAACTTCTTCTCCATAATCTTGAATGAAGCACTCCATCGGCTTCTTCAAGTGAGCAAATTTTAACCCTTTGAACTTAGGTGGTCTGGTGAATGACCTTCCCTCATCAAACTATTCATAGTGTCGATCCATCTAATCTTCACACCTTTGGATTATGATATCCTTTTGAAAAAGGCTAGTATCTATTACTAATTGAAGGCTTAGTTAGAGAGTCTTAATAATCTTAGAGGAAGGGGTGAATAAGGTGATGAGGTAATAATTCCAAAATTAAAAGTTCTTTGAGCAGAGGTTTCCTCTATTACCGGCGAGCAATTTTCATAATCTTGCATAACTTTTATTAGCACTCGTAGGGATTTCTTGTTCATCATAAGAGGCAAAACAATTAAAAGCTAGAGGAGGCAACAAGTAAGCTTAAAGGTTCACATTATTGAATGACGCAACGAGTACATGAGACTCGAAACCGAAGATTCGAACAAGAAGTACAAAATTAGGAAAAGAAATGGATATAACGAAGGAGAAATACAAGCCCTAGTACTAGATTCGAAAGAGGATGTGCTCCTATGCCGACAACAAATTTTTAGCCCTCCTCGGCATCAATCCAAGTGACATACTTGGATCCTTCAATATCAACGTCGTGATGAACCTGGAAGGATCGAAAGACGGTTGCGACATAGCTCGTGACAGTACCAAGACTGAATTCCCTTCGAAGTTACCCTCTTGTCCGAACAGAAGACCAAAATGATTGTTTCCAAGTGAGGTTGGTCCAGTTTGGCGTGCACTCGTCCCTATTTAAGGAGGTAAAGTACCTTATTCTCTAGAATATATTAGTCATTGAAAATCACCCGACCAGGTACTAGGATCCCATTTTTCTTGATATAGTAGGGCTTAGGAAAACCATAATAAGGGAAGTTATCTCCTTCTCTTAGGAACTGCCCATTCGAAGTATAGGGAAAGGGCTTGATAGAGTGGACTATGTACGGTGCGAGTTCTTTTTGTCTCGAATTTCCCACTTGGCTTGAGCTATTTCCTTAGCGGTAAGTTGATAGCCTAATCCAAAGTTGTAGTTATTGGTGGGTTCACGAGGTACAAAAGTAGCCTGGTATACCCTTCTTCGTAAGCATTGAATGAACACTAGGGTTGGCATAAGGATTAAAGTTAAGAGATGCTTCATCCCTTTCTAAGGCGGGGATAGTCTTGACTCCATGCAGTCCCTCGTTATTAGCATTATGCTCAATCTCAATTATGAATTCTTTAGAAGTAATAGGTTATGCCCGTTGACCTTTGATGATCATCTTAACTTTCTAATTCAGTGTAAAGGGCACCACCCAATGATCATGTAACCAAGGGCGCCCTAGGAGTAAATTGAAGGTATCCGGGATATGTAGGACTTGGAATTCAATGTTCCTTTCTAGTGGTGCCACGTTGATTGGCAAGGTCACTATTCTCAAGATCTGTTCTTTTGGAATTATCATAAGCATGAAGATGGACAATCTGTTTAGAGAGTTATTGCTCCCTAATTCCTAACCTTCTAGCAGCTTTCTAGGGACATACATTTACTACTAATCCATTGTCTACCAAGGTTAAGGGAACAAACTTATTGATGCAACTTATGGTTAAAAAAGGTCATTATTGTGTGTAACACCTTCCTCCGGGAGATCCTTTCGGTCAAAGGTAATTCCATCCCTACTGTTAGCCAATCCTACCACTTCCTCGGCGTAGTTTCCAAAGAGACCTCGATCTTATAGAGTGCATCAATCAAGGCCTATCTATGTTTCTCTCAAGCAAAGATTAATTGCCGATTGAGATATTGGCTTTTAATTTCCGGAGTTGCTTAAGGATTAGGTCTTCTTCTTTTGTAGCTTTAGATCTTTTGGGGCTTCTTGAGTCCGTTTGTGGACCCAAGGGTGCATTGTGTCATCACAATCTAGAAATAACTAGATTGCAGGGCAAAGAAGTGGTTTAGACTTGTTTGTTCTTTAATTTCTAAGGTGCCGCTAAAAGGATTCTTAGAGTCCTCGGATATATTTGCCCTTAAAGTGTTCGAGAAATACGGCTTTGCCTCCCAATTGTTTTTCCGTTTAATCGTGCCATTAATGAAGTAAAACCATGCAAAATTTACCCCTGGGGCCCACAAAAAGTGGTTTTAGCCGATTTCTAACTATATTTTAGTTTTTTAGGCGGTTTTCATTTTGGGCAGCCTTAGGCAGGTAAAAAAATGAAAAATTTAAAAATTGTTTATGTATTCCCTCGAATGACTTTATTTCCTATCGAACTACTCATTCTTACCAAGTCACTCATCATCATCTCGCTCCCTTTCTCTCTTTCCCCTCGTTCTCCATTAAAACCCTAAATTTGAAGCAACAATCATGAAGAAGAAGAAGAAGAAGAAGGGGTGGTCATTTGCGAAAATTACAACATCGAAGAAGAGGAGGCTTCGAGGCTTCTTCAATTCTCGCTAACCTTCGTGTATTCGCCTTACCAAAAATGGAAAAACGTGGGTTTTGATATCGAAAAATCATAATAAACGGAGAAATTGAATATAGATTGTTAGAATTTGTTTATTTTTTGAAAGCATGCAGTAAAAGCTTTATATTTATTTAAAATTAAGCGGTTGTTGTGTGAATGTGGGATTTCTCTCTCGTTTTTTGTTGAATGTACTGATATTTTTTTGAATAAAGATTAGGTTTTTTGTAATGAAATTATGTTGTTGAGGTATTATAATTTTGTATAATTTGTATCCGGATGTCTCGTGAAGGTTGGTGTGGTTATAAATCATGGTGGGGAATTTGAGCAAGGGTCATTTTTAGCATATCGGGAGGGGGAATGCTATGTATATCCGGATGTGGACCCTAATTATCTGAGTGTGGATGACATAAAGGAAATGGTTATGAACGTAGGGTACTTAGAGGAGAGAATTAAAATTGTGTATTACTACAGTCTAGATAAACCTTTCGCAGAGAGTCTTGTAGCCATTGAGAGAGATGAATAAATTCATGATATACATGCTATTATTCAATAACAAAATTTTGCTGAGTTGTATGTTGAACATAATGATGTAGTTAATGATTATAGAAAGAATGAAGGTAAGGATGTTGAAGATGAGGGTGAGTTTATAAAGGGTGGTGGAACCACCCCTTTTGATGACCTAGAAGGTTTGTCTAATGATGATAATTGGGTGAATTCGAGAGGATGAAGATGATGAAAAGTATGTTAAGGTTAGGGAACAGGAGAAAATATTGAGGGAAGATGTTTTGAAAAATATGCAGTTGATTAATGGGAACAATGCTACGGATACACCCGACTTAGAACATGAATCGGACTATGTAGAAAGCCCTTCATCCGAGTCAACTGATAAAAATCAAGAATCAAATAAGAGAAAGAAAAAGAAAAGGATAAAGTACCCTAGATATAAGGGCAGGGCAGCAATTAAAGATTACGAGCTGGAGGTTGGGATGTATTTTGTTGATAAAAAGAATGTAAGAAAGTTATGGATGATTATAAGATATTTAGAGGATACAATTTGAAGGTTGGGAAAAGTGATAAGGGTAGGTTGAATTACCACTACTCAGTTGAGAATTGTAAGTGGTATGTTCATTGTTCTTACTATGGGACAACTAAGTCTTGGCAAAATAAAACTATGCGAACACCACATACATGTATCCCATTTGGTGTGGAGGGGGAAGACAAGGATGAACACTGCCCGGCTTGCAAGTGAATACATAGAGACTTTTAGGGTTATGCCTACTTTGAGAGTTAGGGCTTTTCAGGAGTTGGTTTTGAAGGAAAGAAACTACATGCCCTCGAAATCTATCTCGCTTAAGGTCTATGTGGCTGTAGGCAAGGATGCAAATAATCATATGTGTCCTGTAGATTGGGGTGTATCTCAGGCGGAGATTGCTGCTAGTTGGACATGGTTTACCTAGTACATAATTGACGACCAGCATATTGGTGATGGGGATGGTTGGGTTAACATATTTGATCAGCAAAAGGTTAGTATTATGCTCAAATATTGATTGATTTACTTACAATTCACTTGCTTGCATTTTTATATAATGTATTACTAACATTGTTTTCTTAATAGGGTCTTATGGATGCTATATTAATGCTCTTGCCAAAATGTGAGCATAGACTTTGTGCTAGACATGTCTATGAGAATCTTATGAAGACCCGGGAAGGATTAGTGTATAGGGATGCCTTTTGGAATCTTGCTAAGAGCACAAACGAGATGCAGCTTCAATAAGTTTAAGTAAGAAATCCCTAACTTAGACCCTGCTGCATGGAACCATTTAGAGAGAAAGGATCCTAAACATTATTGCGTAAGTTTTTTCCACCACAGATGAAGTGTGATTACGTGGACAATACTATGGCGTAAATCTTCAATGGGAGTATTGTTGTAGCTAGATACAAGCCAATTCAAACAATACTTGATATTTACAATTCCGTGATGAATAGGATTGCTAAAAGACAAGATGGGCTGCAACTTTAGATCATCCAATCTGCGCTAGAATCATCATTAAGCTGCAAGCCAAAAAAGATCAATCTAGATTTTGGATTGCTCCGAGGGCTGGAAATCGGTTGTATAGTGTTAAGCAAGGGTTAGAAATGGATTGTGGATATGAATGAAAAAGTTTGTTCTTGCAGACATTGGCAACTAAGTGGCATCCCATGGCCCCATGCTATATCTCGTTATGAGGCTTGAGAGGTTAGACCCTATGAACTATGTTGATGAGTGTTACAAAACTAAGTTGTTGAGGAACACATATGCACATACTCTCCATCCTGTTAATGGGAAGGACATGTAGGAAAAGGCAGGTGGGGAGGCAATCACTCACCAAAGTTCAAGTTTAAGAAGAAATTGAATCAATTGTAGAAAAGAAGGCTTGAAGAACGAGAGAAAAAGACTAGCAACAAAGCATCTAAGAGAGGAGGTGTAGTGCACTCGCTCCATCTGTGGTCAAGAAGGGCATAACTCTTTGACATACTCTCATAAGGTATCCCACTCTAAGTTCATGCTGAATTTTGATATTATGAAATCTATAATGTTAGTTATACACCAATCTTCAATGACAGGCTACACCTACACATGCCAAAAAAGGAAGAGACATAAGGGGGCCATCAACAAGGACAAGTCCAAGGACACATAAAGCGATCACTGCCAAGGGTGCACAAACAGCTAAGTTGCAAGTGTGGTTAGATATTTTAATGAATTCAGTTATGAATCTTCTAGTTGTCACTTATCAAATTAACTTATCTTCATTCAGGTCGAAGACCATCATCCGCCCTCGTTGCGGATGCCTCATCTCAGCCCAATCCCCGAGTTGCTCACACAATATTCATCCGCCCCTATTTTGCCAAATTCTCAGCCAACTAAGTTGCTCACATAAGAATCATCTGCCCCTGCCCATGTTTTGCCAAATTCCGAGCACACTCAAACATGTCAACGAAGAAAAGACCTCAGCTGTTGTGCTAACCGTAGAAGGGATCCCTTCACAAAAGAAAATGTAGAAAAGCCCTTCAAAGACAAGGTCTTGTTCTTCCACTTCAATGTCACCTTTCGGAAGATCCGGCATGATGAGAAAGGTTTTATTTCCAACTAAGACATATATTGTCATCGATGAATGACAAGTGTTGGCAAATCTAGTAGAAAATATGTAGTATGGTAAATTGTAGATATATTATCTTTTGGACAATGATTGCTTTCAGATCGAATTTGCTTAATTTTCTTTATTTGACAAGCATGTACAAAATGTATAGTGCAATAGAGTTGTCATTTTTTGGGGTATATGCTTCAATGCTATCTACAAGGGTAAACACTAAAATGCTCAATGTCATTTTTGGACAGACACTAGCAATGACAATGATATTGCCTAAGTTATGAGTTTTCACTTATTTGTGATTATGCTCTCTAGGATGTGAATTTTCAATTATTGATTATGTATATGCTTCAATGCTAGTTATCATCTTCAACTTTAATGCTGCAGGGGTAACATATATTCTCACATATCAAATTCCAAAATGTGTCTCCTAATTGCACCTGTTGTGTCACAAGATCGTTTAACTTTCAATATTAAAATGCTCATTTCATAAATTATAAACAAACAACATAAAACAAATTATGTATTAACCATAAAAGAATTATATGAATCAAACTTCAGCTTTCATTCCATCAGATCATGACTACAAAAGTTAGTCCAAAATACATTGACTCCCCCTCCCCCAAAAGATACATTTCTTCAACATAAAAATTTACAATTCACCTAAATGAGATCAAATTTTAGACATGTATTCTCCAAAATTCGCCAATCCCTCCAACACAAAATATATTATCCTAAATCAGATCTCCTTACCCATTCCTAACCCACCAATGCACCTACCAATAGATACTCTTCCCTTTCGCAACTAACCCAAAGACAATGGCAATCACAACACAAAATAACATCATTAGAATCATAAAAATCCTCTCTCTCGTTCACATATCCGTTGACCTCCATTTTTAACTTTTTATTCTTCCCCTTCAACTTCCTCAATTCCTCTCTCTCTACTACTGTTTGTTGCTTCAAACTCCGCAGTTCTTTAGTATCTCGACTAAGAACTTCATTTTGCGCAATCAAGCCTATTGCCATCGATCTTATGTGGTCACAAAGAGAGTCATCCACCCATTCAAAATAATTGCAACCACCAACCATCTTATACTTCTTGCAACTCGCAAACCTCCTCACAGGATTCTTCATTGTCATGCTTGTCAAAATTATGCATTTCTTTCCACATTTGCATCCCCTCCGACAATCCGAAAAACAAGGACAAGAATGGCATGCATGAATTGGGCTTCGAGCAACGAAGTGGACATTTTTCACTCGTAAATGTGGTCAATTTTGGATGAATTACAAAACCCCTAAACTAATTTCCAAAATCAGCTTTGCCCTTCCCCCAATTCGATCTCTCATTCTCGCTCAAACCTTAGCCCCTTTCAACTTCGAAAACCCTAGCATTTGAAAGGAACTACCTAAATGCTTCCTCTAGCCTTTTAATTTTCAATATATGACTAATCCTTGCTCGAAACTTGCCCAAGGCTGCCCAAAATGAAAATCGCCTAAAAAACCTAAAAATAGTTAAAAATCGGCTAAAACCACTTCTTGTGGGCCCCAAGGTTAAATTTTGCATGGTTTTACTTCATTAATGACATGATTAAACGGAAAAATAATGGGGGGCAAAGCCGTATTTCTCGAACACTTTAAGGGCAAATATATCCGAGGACTCGGGATTCTTATTGTTGCTTGGTTTCTGGGCAGCCTTAGGCAAGGGTAGTTGGCCATTTTGAAACATGCCCAACACTGTTCGGTATCATGTCCTCGTGCACGATGATATTTATAAATTTTTCCTGCGTCCTAATTTTCAAATTGTTTTGTGGTTTCGATTGTGCTATATTGTGGCAATTCTATTTTTCCCTTTTCCAAGAGACACTCAAGGGAATTAGTGTAGGTAGTGTCAATAGGAGTGTAGTCAGTATACTGTTGAGGGCATTAACATCCGCACCCCTACTAATATTGCGTGTATTTGAGGTTTTCTTATCTTTGGAATGATAATTAGCTCTATACTCGGTCGCGACTTTTGTGGTCGTGGTAGACTACTCGCTCTTCTATCGAGCAAATGGGCATTTCTAAGGGTTGAAGAGTTCGTCATGGGTAGGAATTTGAGGAGTTGATTGTAAATGGGCTAAAGATTTTTACTATTATCCTAACTTAATCTTTCTCGGAGGGTCGATCAACCATGTGGGCCGCTTCGCTCTTCATCCGGTGAGAAAATTTGTGAAGCTCTTCTTATTACCTTGCTTGATTAATTCCAAGTTTATGAGGGTAACGAGCGAGATAAGTGTTATAGGAGTATTAATGGAGGAACTCCTTGCACGGATCAGTCCAATTAGCATCCTTGCGTGGGTCAATCACATTGTACCACTTCATTGCATCGGTGTCGAACGTCCAGGGGAAGATAATGTGGTAATTGCCTTTAGGAATGTTCTTAAGAGTCACTCGCTCCTAAAAAGTTGCGGACGTTATGATGGGGATTCTCAAAACCTATGAACTTGATATCGGGCATGATAAATATAGGAGGTAGTTTACCCTTAGGGATTGAAGTGAATCCCTTATGATCAAAGTAGTGATTACTGAACATGGATGACTCCCTTAACATCCATTCTATCCGATCTATACGGGGATCGGGATGAGATTTGGATTCATGTTTAGGGGATTCGTGTTTAGGATTGCCTGGAGGAGACAAGATAGGTGGAGGTGGCAGAATAATGGCTCTTCTCTTCTCAAGCATTCAGCTTCCTCATCTCCCTTACTCGTCCTCAATAGCCCTTATGATAATCTTAATATGCCTCGATATAGATGACGTTTCCTCGTCTTGATCATTCAATCTAGTTTCCACCCCGGCTATGTTTTCATTAAGTACACTGAGATTAAGGGATTGTTCCGGGTTCAAATCCATTGGAAGGGAACTCTTTCTAGGTACTATCTTGTGATGAGGAGTAGACTGAGATGGTGTAGTGTGCACCAAAGCTTGTTGCACCGGTGTAGACCGCGGAGTAGAGAGAAAAGAAGATGTGCCAAACTCTTTGGTGAGGTGTTCTAATCTTTTAAAGCTCGGATCTCTATGATACTCAGCCCAAAAGATGAGGTTTCGGACCATGTGAGAGAATATCACTTTTGGGAGGAAGGGACTTAAGCGCGAGACCTGAAGAAATTAAGGTTGCTTTTTGTTTGGATTCACATAACGAATGTGATGATAATATGATGCAGGACTTAGGTAAGATAATAACCTAACTAAATGAATGATTGACCCTTGAAGAAAAGATGCTTTCTATTCTAGCTAAATGATAATGCATTTCCTTATTTGAGATGAATTTGTTTTAGGTTAAATGCAAGTGCAACACATGAATTTACCTAATACAAGATGAATACATATGGACTCACATAATAGGAGGTGAATTCTAAATGAAAATGGGCCCCTCTAATATGAAATGATTTTTATTTTGCTAATGGAAATTGATTCACCTAATATGAGATGATTTTGTTTGACTAATGCAAATTGACTCACCTAATATGAGATGATTTTCTTTTACAAATGCAAATGAACTCACCCAATATGAGATGATTTTGCAAATGGATTCACCTAATATGAGATGATTTTGTTTGGCTAATGTAAATCGATTCACCTAATATGTGTAGGAACCACGGCAGGTCGGGGCCTGCCAAGCTTCCTCGCTTGTGTCGGGTCTCTTTTTAAAGATTGATTTTGATGATGGTTTTTATAAAGTCGATTTTGGAATGTGAGGATGAACCTTTTATTAAGATTTCCGAGTTTTATTAAATATGATTTATAGCGAATTAAGCAAAGTTGAATGGCGGTTATTACCCATTTTATTTTAGTAATTATTTTTAAAAGTCCCGGGATATTATTTCTTAACCCAAAAATAAAAATTAGGGTTTATGTTTCTGCCACGAGGCTCTAGGGCCAAACCGGTGTGAAAAATAGTGGTTCGGACCTAAGCCCGCGTACTAACCACACGGCTAGAGGCCACGGCTAATGAGATTAGCCTCGGCCTCTGCTCCGGCTTGGCAAATCCAGATCCTGTTTTTCACTGTTCAATTAAAAATAGCCAGGAAGCAAATTTGAATAGAAAAAATGAAAGGGAGTCGCCGAGTCACTTTTTAGGAAAGAAAAACTAACAAAAATAAAAATAAAGTTTGCTTTTCCAATCTTAGTATGGGAAAACTAAGACCAAAAGAGGTTAAAAATGACTTCATTAGTCTTTGAACCGAGAATCGAATTCGGGGGCGAGGGTACAAAACATGGGAATAAACCCTTCCGTTCCACTCGTCCGAAGACGACCATTACCAGCTCAAGTAGTGAACTTAAATAATCCGAAAAACACAAGCATCCAACAACATGCTAAGAGAAATTAAAGCAACCAAACATAGTAAAAGAAAGCGATATAGAATGTGGTAAAAGCATAAACAAAAGGCGAAAGCAAAAGAAAAGCGAAAAAGGAAAAAAAGAGAAATCTAAAAGATTACATCGGGCGAGGAAGAATTAAAAGTGATACATCGTACTGTCCACAATACGAAAGTAATAAAGAAAGCATAAAATAAAATATTCCATTGTAAAACTGGATCTGTCCCTTTATGTTATCCCACCTGTTGATCTCGGATCTCGGATGTGGACATCTTGATTCGACGATGGCGAATGAGAAGGGCTTTTGGTGAGTTTTTGGTGTAAGTAGGTAGGCAGATTTGTGATTGATGGAATTAGGGATCGGATGTATCGAGTATGATTGAAGTAGAGAAGGAATAGGCTGAAAAGGGACCAAGAGATCGGAATACGGATGTTCGGTAGCTCTTAGGTGAGCTTCAACAAGTGTGGTGCTAAGGCGAGAAGCCGTGTGGGAATGAGAGCTAAGTCTCTCTATTTATAGGGAGAGGTTAGGTCAAGGAATGACTTAGGGTTAGCTCGGCTAGCCTCCAAAAGTAGCAGAGAAAAATAGGGGCAAGATCAAACCGATAAGACTCGATAAAGCAAAGGATAGAATCGGATAGGATCCAATTCACGACGCTAGGCACCAAGGGTGTTGCCTAGGGTTTCATGCCCTAGTGTGCTTCTAAGGAGTCTCCGGGGCAAAATGTAGTGTTCCACTTACTAATTTTGGTTGGCAGGCGTCGGCCATCGCACATTTCTAAAAATGGAGCAGGTTTTCATTTTTGGCGGGTTTATATTTTTGGCGGGTTTCAATATTGATCCGAATGCGTGCTCCTAGTCTCAGGTGGACTGACTTGGAGCCAAAACGCAGCACTTTGATGCTTGTGTTGATGAAATGTAGCATCTAACATCGTCTTGAGGTCGTCATCTCCTTGTTTGATTGGAATAAAGGTGGAATGCGATATTTTGAGCCCGGAATTCCACCGTACGTAGCACTGGACTCCAATTGTCTTTGGAGGCTTCGCCAGCTTTGGATCGTCCAAAAGAAAAGGGGATTTTAGATCGACCCAAGGCAAAAGGCTACTTATGTGGTGTTGGGGCTTCTTTGTGGTTTACTAGCTTCCGTCACATCAATCAAACACGATCCAAGATCCAAATTCTCAAATAGGACATGGAATTTCATCATCGGGGCCAATAAATAAAAAACAGAGAAAAGGACGACACTTTTTGGTGTCTACAGTATGAGATAATTTTTATTTGGCCAATGCAAATGCAAAATGTAAAAGAAAGAGAGACTAAACAACTAAAAAGAAAAGGAGCTTTTGGTAAGTCCCTTGATAGGCAGTAACTACTTAACCCATCAAAAAGAGAATTTGATATACTGAAGTGCAAACAATGGACTAACCCTAATAGAAAAAGAATTTTGACTTTTTGCTAAATGCACATAATGGAGTGGCTCTAGGAAGTTTATTAAAGTGTTTTAATTTCATCCATGCAAGGGTTTAACCAAGTGCTCCCCACCTATCCCTCAAGGTTCACAAGCAAAAGATTAAATCTAAAACACACACGAGTCATTCAAGCATGTAAATGAAGTCAAAGGGTCCACCTAATAGTCTAAAAGTTCTATGGTTAAAAGAGATTTAAAAGGTAGGATACACTCATAGTCCAAGAATTTTGTCCTCCATGTGGGACACGGCAAGAAATCAGCCAGAATTTTCGGTGCCTCTCGGTGAACCAAAAGGTTTGACCCAAGAGTGCGTGCTATGAAGGAGGAGGTACCGTTTCCTTAGGTAATCAAGCCTAGTTGGGCCTGCCTAGGAACCAGTGGGAGCCTCTCTCCGTAAAGGGTGAACAACGGGCAATATAAACTTTTCCTATTGGTCAAAAATAGTATTTAAACTAGTTTAAAGGTTTCTAAATGCGTGATGTCTAATGCAAGTACATTGTTAAAACACACTATTCAAATTTTCAAGTTTCGCCATCTTCATAAACGATTTGTCTCTAGCGGAGTCGGCAATGTAGGAACCACGGCCTCGGGCCCCACAACGGGACCCGGACCGAGCTTCCCATGAATGGTCGGCGTTCGGAGTTTAGAAAGCTTAAGGAATGATTTTAGGGATTTGAAGATGCATTTTAGAGAGTAGGGATGAACCTTTTATAAAGATTTCTAAGTTTTATTAAATCCGATTAGACAAAGTTTGAATGGCGATTATATTAATTATTTTAATTTTATAAATTAATTTCGAATTCCTGTGATATTATTTACTAACTGAAGGACAAACAAAATTAGGGTTTTGATTTTGCCGCGAGGCTTTAACACCAATCTAGACCGAAGCATCACCTACCAACCATCGGTGCAAGCGGTAGCTCTGTACCCAGCGGTGGCGGGCGCCGGCCAGAGGTAGTGGCTAAGAAGATCAGCCTTGGCCTTTCCCCGGCTGGCAGATCCACAACATATTTCTTTTACCCCGCACTCACAAAATAACGAGGATGTAGATTCAATAAGAAATAAGCATAAAAAGGGAGTCGCCAAGTGAGTTTTTAGGACGAAAAGTACCCAAAATGAAAACTTGCTCTTTCGGTTGGGGAAACTAAGACTAAAAGAGGCTAAAATTGTCTTCATCTGTCTTTGAACCGAGAATTAGATTCGGGGTGAGGGTACGAAATGTAAGGAAAACCTTTCCACTCCTCTCGTCTCGAACACAACCATTACTAATTTGAGTACTCAATTAAAATAATGTAAAACAAGCAAGGAAGCGACATGCTAGGCAAAAATTAAAGCAACCAAACCGATAATAAAAGAAAGAAATAAAGAAAGCGAAAGGAAAGGAAAAGCGAAAAACAAAAAATTACATCGAGCGGGGAGGAATTAAAAGAACGATTACATCTCTTTAATCCACAATACGGAAAGCAATAAGTGAAGTATAAAAATAATAAACCATTTGAAGGTCGCACGATTGCCCTCGGGTTGTCCCACTTTGTTAATATGGATCTCTACACTAGATCTCTTGATGCGATAGCGACAAACGAAAGAAAAAGGGCTTGTTTTGTGAATTATGTATTTAGGGAATAGTAAAGATTAGTTGAATAAGTGCCCGGAGATCAGAATAATCGAATATTCTTTAGCTCTTTGCACCGATTCAACTGCAGTGAAGTAGAAAAGAGATGAATGGTTTGATAGTAATTTCGGTAAAGTAACGTTTAGGTATGAGTGCTCTGGTTAGTTTTTTTGTAGCATTACGCATAGGAGAAAGTCATATGGGAATGAGAGGTAAGGCTCTCTATTCATAGGAGATGACCTAGGTCACAAATGACTTAGGATTCACCGTCGGTCAGCCGTGAAAACAACTGCGAATAAACCGGGCCAGAATCTCACAAGATTGAACCGAATAACGAAGTGATATAACCGGATAGTACCCGGTTCACGGCGCCGACCAACCGGGTGCTTCTAGGGTTTCCGCCCTATCGTGTTTCCAATGGATTCTCTACGCCGAAATGCAACATTTTACTTCAATCTTCGGGGTTGCAAGCGCCAGCCATGACGTCCTTTTGAGGGGAAAAGCTCCTACTCTCTTGCGGACTATTTTAGGAAACCGAAATGTAGCACTTTAACGCGGTCTTCGGGTCTTCGACTCCTTGTCCGATTGGACAATAGTAAAATGCGATTCTCGAACTTAGAATTTCTTGATACATAGCATTGGACTCCGTTACCTCTAAAGGCTTCGCTCGGTTCTTGGATCGCCCGAAAGAAAGCGGGATTTATAGACCAACCCAAGGTAAAAGGTCTGTTTATTTGGTGTTGGGGATTCTTTGTGGTTTAATGGCTTATGCCGCACCAATCGGATCATAGGCCAAGATCCAAATCCTCAAATAGGACTTGAGATTTTCATCATCGAGCCACCGGAATAAAATACGGAAATAAAGAGATAAGAGATGACAGCTTTTATGTGTCTACGAGTGTCCACCACAGGCGAGTCCCACAAGCAGTCTCACGGTCTATGGGCAAGGGCAGCTAGCAATTAGTGAAGTAAAGTGCTTTCTAAATAGATTTTGAGATCAATTTTAAGCTTGAAGAAGACATACCGAGGTCACATAGTTGAAGGGTTATCTTAAGAAACCAATATCATGGATCGAGGACCGTTGACGGTGGATCCTAACCCATGACATAAAGGCTAGAAACACAGTAACGATTTGTTGAACCATGAGAAAGGTGCAGGAAGTACTCGTACAACCATGGTTGCAATATAACAAGTCAAGCTTTGTGTGCCGCACAATAGCACGGAGACCCTTAATGAGGCAAGTATATGCTGCAGACACCCAGCTTAAGCTCCTCTATGTTATCGAGGTCCGTTCGGTTCACCAAATAATGAACATGAACCTTGGAGGCTTGATCGGAAATGAGCACCATACTCAATAAAAGAGTCGACACAATCCGAACTTGTTATTGAGGTGAATGGCGAACCCAAAACCGAGCATCCTCAAAAGCGCTCAAAAGAATAGTGTATTGAAACGAATTTTCTTAAGGAAATCTATTAACTATGGGACTGAAAAGGTGGCGAAGATGGTCACGGTCCTTATACAAATTCTGGTCATCACCTATGGCTTCCTTAAGAAGCCCAAATAGGATAGAACAACAAAATCAAAAGGAGTTATGGTCATTTCCCGAAGGGAAGGTGAAAAGTGTTGGTGGTATCCCAAAAGCGCTCACTAATGGCCCTAATAGGATCCCACTCTCTTGTCACATATGTGGCTTAAAGCAAGGAAAAGAAAGCCAAGCCTAGCATTTTGCATAACATCTTCAAGAGGAAAGTTGATCTCCCTACACGTCTCCACAAATTTAGAAATAGCTCAATCTGCTCCAAATTAAGCCCTTCTACAAAACAGAAGTCCAACAAGATTTTAGTCAAAGAACTACTCTAAATGAGTAAAGGAAGAAACTTTAGCAAACTAGCTTACTCGAAGGAGTGATAGCAACGGAAGCAAGCATGGTTCCCAACTTCCACCAAGAGGTTATTTGAGTTCCATTCATTCCGCGGACGCCTTCTCGCTGGAGGTAGCTATCTTGAATGAGTCTTTTAGCACTTGATCTTCCAATAGGATGAGCTCTTATTCTAGACATTTTGAAGAAAGGATTTGTTTTGGTAACCAACAACGAGTAAGAAAGCACAAGAGTAAGGCAAGAATGCAAGAGCAAGAGGGAGAGCAAGTGTGTAAAGTGAACACATCACGCATCGCTTTTACAGGAACATTTGGTCAAGCCAGCCAAGCATACAAGACAAGAGTCAAAAAGAGTAGTGGGAGACCAAGGGAATACGGCAGAACATGTCGGGGCCATACCTACCAAATGGCCGGCGTCGGCCACGAGGAAACGTGGTGTCCCATCGGCGAAAACTTTGCAGCCTTAGGCTGGTAGCCCAACTTATGGAGTCCCATCAGCCCTGGCATATGACTTCTTGGCATCTTAGCTTGTAAATGGGAGCTCTTAGACTCACCAATCAGCTTTTTAGATCAGATTTTTCAGTCTGTTTTCAACCGATTTATTCGGGTAAAACACCGAACTTTCATCAATTCGATTATCCACCGAGGAGCATGTTAGTATAGCATAGCATTTACCCAAGTTATAGATTAAAAAACAATCTATGTTTCAACATCAAAATGCACCAAGCTTTAGGCCTTGATCATGCCAAGCTTAGGACCTTCTTACCGGATTTCAAAACACATACATCTCGATCAAGTACAGGTCCATTCTTGAGTTTAGGTTCAATAGAAACCAATTCCGGATATTACGCAACAACTAATACCAAAATCATCATACGGAATTAAGGTAAGTATCGTTTAGTTTCTACTTTGACCATTCGTCTTTTTAGACTTGGTCAAAGCGGGGCTAACTGTAGACACCTAAAAAGTGCCAGTCCCTTATGTTTTTAAATTCTATATTTTATTTTGTTGGCCCAATAATGAATTTCCATGTCCTATTTGAGGATTTGGATCGCGAACTCGTGTTTGATTGGTGCGATGGAAGCCGATAAACCACAAAGAACCCCAGACATCACATGAATAGCCTTTTGTCTTGGGTCAATCAAAAATCCCCTTTGCTTTCGGACGATCCAAGATTGGGCCAAGCCTTCGGACATAACTGAGTCTAGCGCCGCATGCCGGGAAAATCCAAGTTTAGAATACTCTATTTAACTTTTGTCCAATCGGACAAGGAGTCGAAGACGTGAAAACAGGTGTTAGAATGTTACATTTCATGATCACGAGCATCACGGTGATACGTTTAAGCTTCAAAACAGTCCACACGAGACTAGGAGCTCTTTGGCCTCAAAACAACGTCGTCGCCGGCGCCGGACACTATACATATCTTAAGTGAAATGCTGCGTTTTTAGCTTGGAGACTCCCTTGGAAATACGATAGGGCATGAAACCCCGGGTATGGCCGGGCGACCGGCGGCGACCATCCTGAATTTACTTGGTTCTATCCGGTTTGTTATCTTCTTTATCTAGTTCAATCTTATGATATTCCGGCCCGGTTGTTTCTTAGCTGCTTGAACGGCTAGCCGAGAGCAACCCTAAGTCATTTGTGACCTAGGTCTCTCCTTATAAATATAGAGCCTTAGCTCTCATTCCTAAACGACTTTCTCATGTACATTATGCTATAGAAAGCTAATTAGAACACACATCCATTAACCTTACTATGCCAAAAATAATCTCAAACATTCCTCTTTTCTACTTACCGTCATTGAATATGTGCAAAAAGCTAAAGAATATTCAGTTATTATGATCTCTCGGGCATTTACTCAACTGATCCTTCCTCCTCCTTACACACTCACCATTTCCGAAATTCACAAAAACCAATCCTTCTCTTGGATTCTTCGTTGTTGCATCAAAAGATCCGAGATCAGCAGGTTGGCCATCCCGAGGGCAATTATTCAGCCTTTGGACGAGTTATTTAATTTATGTCTTTTTATCGCTTTTTTATTGCGGATCAAAGAGATGTAATCGCATTTTAATTCCTCCCCGCCCGATGCAATTTCTTTAGTTTTTTCTCTTAGCATGTTGATGAGTGCTTGTTGTTTTTGTATTATTTTAGTATACTACTCAAATTAGTAATAACCGTCTTCGGACGGGCGGAATGGAAGGGTTTTCATACATTTCGTACTCTTGCCCCGAATTCGATTCTCGGTTCAAAATCGGTGGAGTCATTTTTTAGCCTTTTTCAATCTTAGTCTTCCCATACTAAGATCGACAGAGTAATTTTTTTACTTTCATGTTTTTGTTAGTTTTTCTCTCTTAAAAACCGACTGGTGACTCTTTTTTTCGCTTTATTTCTTTTAAATTAGCATCTCGGTTGTTTCTTAATTGCAGGAATAAAAACAAAAGAGTTCGGATCTACTAGCTAGGGTAGAGCCCGAGGTTTATCTCCTCGGTCGTGGCCTCTTCTTGATGTCGGCCACCGCAACCTGCGCCGAGTGGTCGGCAAGCTAGGCTTCAGCCTAGACCACTGTTTTCACACCGATATGGCCCTAAAGCCTCGTGGTAGATTTAACAAACCCTAATTATGTTCCATTTTGTTAAGAAATAATATCCCAAGAATTCTAAAAATAATTGTTAAAATGAAATAATAAACAAAACTACCATTCAAGCTTTGTCTAATTCGCTTTAAATCATATTAAATAAAAGTCGAAAATCTTAGTAAAAGATTCATCCTCACTTTCGAAATGCATATTTCGGAATCCTTAATCATTTTCAAAACCCATTTCCCCTAAAAACTCTTACGCCAAAGGGTAAACTGTGGGGAAGCTCGGTTCGATCCTCATGTTCTTTGTCTTTGAATGCTTAATTGGATTCTTTGTAGTGCTGCTAGCACTTTTATTGTCACACTTGATGGGGATGGCTTTGAATGATAGTCCTATATCCTTCAAGTGTTTCTTGAAGTATAAAATATGAGCACAACAAGCTCAAGCTACTATACTCGCCTAAGTCTGTTGATAAAGCAACCGAGTTTTGTGTCGTTAAGTGCTACGAGATGAGTGATTGACCCAGAAATTGACATGCTCCTGATGTACTCTTTCTATCAACCTTGTATCCAATATAGTCAGCATATGAGTATCCACTAAGAGTCGGACATGAGTCTTTTGAATACCAGAGACCAAGTGTCTAAGTTCCTGCAAGATATCCGAAAATTCTCTTCACCGCACTTAGATGTGATTCTTGTGGATTAGCTTGAAATCTCGCATATAGATAGACACTAAACATAATATCTGGCCTACTAGATGTGACATAATGTAGATAACCAATTATACCTCTTTAGAGTTTCTAATCTGCACCTTTACCTTTTTCATCTAAGTCCAATTTGGTACTTGCTCCCGATTAGTGTGCTTGTAGCTTATACTTTTCAAGTAACTCCTTAGAGCATGTTTAGTTGGATACAATCAAAGTGGTAATGGTCATGACATTACCATATTTGGTTACAAATTTGTAATGCAATCAAAATTGTATAGGAATCACATTAACCTCTACCTATGCAATCACAATTACTTGGACATTTACTAAACAATCATAATGATATCCATCCTTGTGATCAAATTTTAAACACTTTCAATAATTTTTTTCTCTCTCGCTCTCTCTATTCCATATCCTTTTTCTCCCACCCATCCGGGAAGCAAAAATTCATCCGTTTGAAAAGGAACTTGATTTTTTCTTCTATTATCTTAATATATGATATGATCGGTTGGTCATTAAGAGAAAAATTCAACTTCAATATTTTAAATTTTAAATTTAACTATTCAATTAAAAAGATAAAAGAAGCTTAAATTAAAATTTTTAGATTGAATTTTTTTACTTGCTAACATTTATCTTTAATTCAATAAATATTTATCATCAATAAAATAATTTCAATTTATATTTTTCATGAATGAATAAAATTTGAAACTTAATTATATGATAGAAGAGATTAAAAAAGCTCAAAAATACAAATTTAGAGCTTAAAATTTTGTTACTTGGATACCATTTATTTTTACTATGACAAACATTTATCGCCACTAGAATAATCCTGTTGATCTTTTTACCACCAAAAAAATTTTAAAATTTAAAAATATGATATAAAAAATTAAAAAATCTCAAATATGATTTCGAATTTAAAATGTTTCCGTGTGGATAACATTTATCTCTATTACGATATTTATTGCCATTAGAATAATATAGTTGATATTTGCCACAAAAGAAATAAAACTTGATTATTTGATAGAAAATATTTTAAAAAGATCAAACATAAATATGTAGCTCAAATTTTTATTTAGATAACATTTATCTTCATTACAATAATTTAATTACTATTTCTTGCCATTGAAATAATCCATTACCTTTATGATTACATTACACTTTTTACATAACCAAACAAGGTAATGTAATTGTTGTTCTATTACATTGCATAACTAATTACATTATATAGTTGATTACATTACACCCGTATTATATTACATCCAAACAAATATCACGTTAGTGTATTTGGACTGATGAACATAGATGCCATTTTCTCTTATTTCATTTGCGAGTGCAAGAAAGAAATTGAGTTGTCCCATCATACTCATTTGGAACTCCTGTCACATAAACTCAGAAAACTCTTAACATAGAGTTTCATTAGTTGCTCCAAAAATAATGTCATCAACCTAAATATGAATAATTAGAAAATAATTCCCTTGGTTTTTGTGAAAAGAGTTTTGTCAATAAGACCTCTTTTGAAATCATTTTCAACGAAGAAGTTACTTAACCTTTTATACCAAACTCTTGGAGCTTGTTTCAAACCATATAAAACTTTTTGCAATTTGAAAACATGATTACGAAATTCGAGTTTTCAAATCCAGGGGTTACACAACATAAACTTCTTCTTGTTAACATCCATTATATATAATTTAATATTCATATTGGATGTGAGAGGTAAGAGAATTTTGGATGCCTCAATCCAAACAATAGGTGCAATGGTTTTACCGCAATCAATTCCCTCTTCTTGATTATATCCCTGAGCAACTAGTCTAGCTTTGTTTCTTACTACTAAGCCTCCCTCATACAGAGTCGTTTTTGAATACCCATTTGGTGCCTATAACGGGGTGTTCAAAGGGTCATTTGGTCGGAGGCTAGACTTGGTTTCTTTCAAATTGTGATAGTTCTTCTTGCATGTCCTTTATTCATTCAGGTTCAAATAAAGCTTCTAGTAGATTTTTAGGTTTAATTAATGATATGAATGTAGAAAATGTACATAAACTTTATAAGGAAGAACGAGTTCTAACCCTAGTATTGATGTCTAAGATGATGTTCTCGGGTGGGTGACTATATTAATATTTGAAAGCTTTACCTATCCTCTGGTTTACCAGATTTGATGGTTAAATACTTTGTTCTTCAGCTGGTTTAGCTTGCTGACTCCCTTCTTCAATATGTCCTTCGAGTGGTCTAAGTTCATGAACTTGCTCATTCTAAGTTGGCTTAGTTCTCTTGTAGTTGTTCATTTTGACCTCAACCTCCACTAAGTCATCATCATCTCGGTTGAGCATGAGTTATAAGAAAGTGGATTCACTTGTCCTGTCATTATCAACATCACCAAAGATAATGTGGATGCTTTCTTCCACTTTGTAAACTTTGCTATGAAAAGAATAACCAAGAAAAAACCTTCATCTGACCTAGCATCAAATTTGGTCGGATGTTCCTTACCATTGTGAAGGTTTACTCTTGGAGAGGCTAAGTTACCCTAGAGGGGGTGAATAGGTTGATGGAAGATTTTTGAGAAATTACAAACAGTTCTACACAAAACAAACTTAGAAATTAATTCTAACTCTAGAATGAACTGAGAAACAAGTCAAACACATAAACATGTGAAAACCTCGCTGGGGTAGAAAATCACGGACAGATGCTAATCCAAGCACTAAGTCAAATACGATTTTGAATCCACAAAATACAAGGACTCGACTCTTTATAGAATTGCTCCCTTATACAATTCAATTACAAGTTTTCCTAGACTAAGAAATTTGCTTATCCGATGTAGTACTCCCTTTATGAGATATCGTTCACGGTTAGGGACAACTTAGTTGAGTTAACCCTTACAGCTCGGTCAAGGGACTTAGTAGAGAATAGAAAGAGTAGAAGTGATTACATGGCTTTCTCTTTACAACTCGGAAAGTAAAGACTTAAGACTTAGAGTTGTAAATGCTACAAGATTGAGTGAGAGTATAATATGTTCGGTTCCAAGCAATCTTCAAGTCTTATAGAGTGCCTTCTATTTATACACAATCGTAGAAACCACGGCCTCAAGCCAGCACCAAGGACCTGGTCGAGCTTCCCCATGATAGCCTTTTTGGTGTAAGGATTTTACAAAATATAAGAAATGATTTAGGGTTTTTAAAATGCACTTTAGAAATTGGGGATGAACCTTTTATTAAGATTTTTCAAGTTTTATTAAATCTAATTAGTCAAAGTTTAAATGGCGATTTTATTAATATTTTATTTTAGTAATTATTTTCAGAATTCTCGGGATCTTATTTTCTAATTTAGGAATAAGTAAAATTAGGGTTTTGGTCCTGTAGTTAGGCTTTAGGGTTAGATTGGTGTGAAAACACCAATCGCATCAAGCCTCCCTACCGACCACCCGGTACGAGCGGCGACCTATGCCAGGAGGTGATAGGTGTCGGGCAAAGGCAAGGGCCGATGGACTTATCCTCGGCATCTACCCTAGTGGGCAGATCCAGAACTTCATCTTACGGTTCTGCAACCGAGAAAACACTGAGATGTAAGTTTGAATAGAACAAAGCATAAAATAAAGGAGGCTGCGATCGGTTTTAGGAAAAAAATTAAGAAAAACAAAAAAAATAAAGTTTGCTCTCCTAATCTTAGTATGGGAAACCTAAGACTAAAAGAGGCTAAAAAATGACTCTATCGGTCTTTGAACAGAGAATCGGTTTTGGGGGCGAGGGTACGAAACATAGGGAAAACCCTTCCATTCCGCCTTGTCCAGAAGATGGCCATTACTAATTTGAGTAGTGTATTAAAATGACGTACAAAAAATAGGCAAACAACATATTAGGACGATAAATAAAAGCAACTAATCATAGTAAAGAAAGCAATAAAGAAAAGAATTACATCGGTCGTGGAGGAATTAAAAGAAGCGATTACATCTCTTAAACCACAATACGGAAAGCGATAAAAAGCATGAAAGTAAATAAACCGTTCGAAGGTTGGATAATTACCCTCGGGTTGTCCACCCTCGCTAAGCTGGATCTCCACACTAGATCTCTTGATGCAACGACGATAAGCAAAAGAAAAGGGCTTATTTTTGTGAGATATGTGCGTAGGGTATGGTAACGATCGGTTGAATAAGTCCCCAAAGATCAGAATAATTGAATATTCTTTAGCTCTTTACACGGATTCAAGAGTGGTAAGAAATAATTAGATTTGATTTCGAGAAAGTAATATTTACATGAGCGTATTCAGCTTAGCTTTCGCAACGTGATGTTAAGGTAGGAAGCCATGTGGGAATGAGAGCCAATAGTCTCTATTTATAGGAGAGGACCTAGGTCACAAATGACCTAGGGTTTGCCTCCATTCAACCATCCAAATAGCTAAAAATAAATCTCGCCAAATTCTAAGAGATAGAAGCTGGATCGGTAGGTGATAAAACTCAATAGAATCCAGGTTGTTAGACGCCGGTCACCGGGCGCCCCAAGGTTTTGTGCCTAAGTTGTGTTACCAAAGGACTCTCCAAGCCGAAACGCAGAATTCCACTTCATGCCTCTAGAAGGCGGCGCAGCCATGACGTCATTTTGAGGGGAGAAGCTTCGAGCCTTGTGTGGGTTGTCTTGTGAAGCTTAAATGCAACACTTTGATGCTCCCGATCATGAAATGCAAGGCTTTAACGCCGTCTACAGGTCTTCAGCTCCTTGTCCGATTGGACAAAAGAAGAATGCGATGCTCGAACTTGGAATTTCCCGGCACAGAGCATCGAACTCCACGAGTCTCTAAAGGCTTCGCCCGGTTCTTGGATGGTCCGAAAGAAAAAGGATTTTTGGACTAAGCCAAGGCGAAAGGTTGTTTATGTGGTGTTGGGGGTTTTTGTGGTTTACTAGTTTATGTTGCACCAATAAATCAAAGTCCAAGATCCAAATCCTCGAACAGGACTCGGGATTATCATAATTTGGCTAACAAATAAAAATACGAAATAAAAAGATAAAGGACGACACTTTTTATATGTCTACAGGTAGCCCCCACTTTCACCGAGTGTAAAGGACGAAGGGTCAAAGTAGACACTAAAGGGTACTTACCTTGATTTTTGTAAGGCATTATGTGTTACTTAGAATTGGTTGTAATCAAACCTGAACTCCAAAATGGAACTCGAACTTGATCGCGATACTTATGCTATGAAGTTTGGTAAAAGGATCATAAGCTTGGCTTGATTAGAACCTAAAGCTTAGTATATTTTGGTGCTAAAACTCCGATCGTTCTTTGATCCGAAGCTTGGCTAAATAATTTTCCATGCTAGCACACTTGTTAATGCATAAGCTGAATTGACAAAAGTTCAATGTTTTACCTGAGTAATTCAAACAAAAACAAACTAATAAAGCTGTTCAGGAAAGCAGATTAGTGGGCCGAAAACTCCCACTTGCATGCACAAGGGGACAAAGATCACGTGTCTCGGTTGGACAAGGCTACATAGACTAGGGAGGTGGTCTACGTTGCAAAGGCTGTCGCCGAGGGGACCTCTCGGCCGGCACCGGCCAGCCTATCCAAGGCGTGGCCCCCGGCATGTCCTGCCGGATTCCCTTGGTTCCCCACTATTTGCTTGACTCTTGTCTTACGTGCTTGGATTCCTTGACCGAATTTGTTTATAAAAGGGAGTGCATGTTGTGTTTCATTTTGCACACCAACTCTTCTTCTTACTCTTGCTATTTTCTTGTGTTTCCTTGCTTTGCTCCTTCTTGAAAACTAATTGGTTCTAAAAATGTCTTGTCTTCAAGATGTCCACAAGAAAAGCTCATCCTACTTGGGAGAACTAGAGCAGAGAGTCTTATTGAAGACTCTTTCTTCAAGCGAGAATGACGTCCTCAAAGGGAATGGAATCCAAGTGACCTTCTAGTTGAGGATGAAAACCATGTTTCCTCACTAGCTATTTTCTCTTCGGTAATTTAATTGGCTAAAACTCCTTCATTTGCTCATTGAGAATAACTCTTTAACCAAAATCTTGTTGGATTTTTCTTGCAAAAAGGCTCAATTCGAAGCACTTGGAGCCATTTCCAAGTTCATGGAGACATGCGGGAGGATGAACTTCCCTCTTGAGAATGTCATGTACAATGCCGAGTTCGGACCTCTTTACATCACTTTATATCACCTTACTAATAAGCGGAGAGAGATCTCGTTAGAGCCATTAGTGAGCGCTTTTGGGATAATACCAACACGTTCCACCTCCCATTTGGTGAAATGACCATAACTCCTTTTGAATTTGCTTGTTTTATCCGATTTGGGCTTTTCGGGAGAACCTCTAGCCTATGAACAAAATTTGTACAAAAACCGTGACTACCTCCGTGACCTTCTTGGCTCTGTAGCCAAAAAATTTCCACACAATAATCACTTTAAGTATATTCCTTTTTTGGCTTTTGAGGATTTTGTTTTCTAGCATCAACATTCTCCTCAACAACAAATCAAGATTGTGCTTGCTCTTCTCTTTAGTTGTATGCTAAAGATATTTTCCTTGCTGATGTCATTGAATGAACTTTGCATTATAACCGGGAGCAATCTAGAGCCATGTCTATCGGTTTTCAATCTACTCTCGGGGAATCCAAAACGTTTTGACTAGGCGATCTTTTCCTAATTTTTGGGTAAGTCCATGATTTATAAAGTGCTAATTTTATTGATCTTTTAGTGATTTACTAATTGGTCCTTTTATTTTGTAGAGGCGTCGATCTAGAGCACCATCGCATGCTCAAATAATTTCTTTGTAATATAACATCTTTTACTTGTGTTTCGACTCACTCGGACATCACTTAGAACCATCGCATGCTCAAATAATTTCTCGAACACATTTATTTTAAGCACAATCTTTGTAAAATGAATTACAACATTAATTCTTTATTCGTAGTCGGTTTATTTCTTTGAAGATTATTGATTGAATCAAGTTCATACTTATTGATGTTTTACTATTTCACTTGATTACTTTTAGGATTGACTCAAGATGGAATCTAAACTTGATGGGTATTAGACTCACAAAATTCAACTCTTTTAGGCCAAAGATAATTAAGCACTTAATTACTCTGATTTAATTATTATCTATGCCTAATCTTGGACCAAAGTATTTTATACTTTGAAAACCAATGTGGTTTGCTTTTGTAGGTTATTCAAACAAGGCTAATCTATGTTTTTAAATTACAAAAGCAACCGAGCTTCTAGCCGTTAAACACCAGATAGATAAGTTTTAGCTACTTCTAGACATGGCTCGGACACCGTGTCGGGGTTGCTTATTTCCAAAACTTGAAAACTCCAACTCTAGGCCTAATGGTTGTTTCCACCTCATATTTTAGTCACCACTAGTTGATTGGACCATCATTTGGAGCCAAGAATCCTTGCACAATGTTCACATCCCAACGGATGTTTTCTGAATGACTCATAATAGTCATTACAATGGCTAGTGAAGATTTCAGTCCATAAACAAGACTCAATAGTCATTCCGCTTGGTTGCCTATAAATAAAAGCCACTCCACAAGACATAAAAGTTACCGAATTTATTGTTGAACTAATTGTTGTTATCATTTTCATATAATCTTCTACCTATAACTCCATCTTTATATTTCATATCTTTAGAGTTGTAAAGAAAATCTTATAATCAAGTACATTCTTTTCTTACTTTCTCTGTAAGTCCCTTGATCGAGCTATAAGAGTTAACTCAGCTTAGTTGTCCCTAATTGTAAAGGTTACCCCAGTCGGGATGTACTAGATCGGATAAGGGAAATTTTGAGTCTAGGAAAGCTGTGTAAGAAATTGTTTAAGTGAGCAATTCTAGTTGAGTCGAGTCCTTTATATTTTGTGGATTCAAAATAGTGGATTTCATTTAGTGCCTTAATTAACACTTGTCTATGGTTTTCTACCCCGGGAGGGTTTCCACGTATATCTATGTTGAAGGTTTGCTCTTGGAGATACTAAGTCACCGTAGAGGGGGAATAGGGTGATGGGGAAATTTAAGCAAGTAATGGAAGAATAAAACTAGAGATGTCTCTGTGGAGAGTCCGAGTCTAGATTGGACTCGGAAAAATGCTAACTCGAAAGTTACCTGGAAACCATTCAGGGCAAAAACAACGCGAAGGTTTGCTCTTGGAGAGCTCGAGTCACCCTAGAGGGGTATATAGGGTGATGAGGAATTTTAAACAAATAAAGGAAGAATAAAACTAGAGATGACTCTGTGGAGAGTCCGAGTCTAGCTTGGACTCATAAAAGTGTTAACTCGAAAGTTACGTGAAAACCCTCCTAGGGCGGAAAAGCTGCGGTCGGTGCTAATCCAAGCACCATGTCAAATCCACTATTTTGAATCCACAAAATACGATGCTGAAGGTTTGCTCGGGGAGTCCGAGTCACCCTAGAGGGGGTGAATAGGGTGATAGAAGTTTTTCGTGGAAACTTTAGCTCTTCTATGAAAAGCAAGACCGTGACGGGTTTTGAGTCTATCAACGAGGTCGAGAAAGATTGAACTCGAAGGCTATTAAGCGAGAATGAGCAAGAGCTGAAAAGCTGTCGAGTCTAGAATGAACTCAAAAAGATAACACTTAGAGATTACGTGGAAACCCTCCCGGGGCAGAAAACCACGGACCGTGTCAATCGAGACACGAAGTCAAATTCACTATTTTGAGTCCACAAAATACCGTGAGCTGATTGAACTCGAGTTGTTCCCTTAGACAACTCTATACAAGTTTTCCTAGACTCAGAAATTCCCTTATCCGATCTAGTACTTCCTAGCTGAGATAACCCTTACAGCTAGGGACAACTAAGCTGAGTTAACCCTTACGGCTTAGTCAAGGGACCTTACGAGAGAATGTAAGAAAGAGTTTGTAACCGAGTACAAGACCTTACAACTCGAAAGTAATGAATTGCGAGTGGGAGTTGTAAGTTGAAGATTGAAAGTAAATACAATAACTTTTAGCAATTATGTGTATTAGCAATATGTTCGGCAACCTTCAAGTCTTGTGAGATGGCTTCTATTTATAGATGACTAGGCGAGTAGCCGTTATCTTCATCTGTTGACTGAGAGTCCTCTGTGACCGTTGATAGAAGCTTTCTAAGTCACTCGGAAAGTATCCGTTGTAATGTGAACGTTGGACAACGGTTTAACTCTCTTGGAAGTCCAAAAACCATTAGCGGTGTCTTGAAAGATAAGGTGGAAACCACCGTTAAGCTTGCCGTTCAGTTTTCCAGATTTGGAAACGAGACGGCCACGACACAATCTCTGGGACTGGAGCGAGAGAAGGTGAAGAGCCATGTTTGCTTGGTGATTTGACGTTACGAAGCCGGTTACTTTTGTAGTTTGAAAAGTGTATCCTCGATTGAATAACCTACAAAAGTAAATCAATTTTGGTTCTCAAAGTATAAAATACTTTGGCCCAAGATTAGACACGAGATAATAAAATAATAACGATAAATAAAGCAACCGATTATCCGAGTCGAAACAAAATGGAATTTTACGAGTCCAATATCCATGATACTCGAATTCCATCTAACTTAGTCTAAGCGAAGAATCAAGTTCGATAAAGAATATCGGAGAGAATTAACTTGATATAGACTAAGCATGAAACAAGCTAAAAATACTAACTATAACAAAATAGGACTTATAACCACAAGTCAGATTTTGAGTGAGAAAAGACGAAATACCGAGTCTATTCAATCTGCGATAAATCTGAGTGATGTTGGACTCGGAACAAAGAACCGGTTTTCGAGTCGCTTACGGATAAGCAAGAAATATAATAAGTAAGAGCGGTATCACTTAGAAAAGATACTATTTTACTCAAAGAAGTTTCGAGATACGAGAGAATGCCTTGGAATCAAAACTCTATAGGTATGAGATGGTTATATCCGATTCCTTTTACGAGCGAGTGTCCGAGTCTTCAAGTACAAAGACTCAACCAGAATTGCTACCTTAGAAAATTCCTTACAAGATTTTCCTAGACTCGAAATTACCTTATCCGATCTAGTACTTCCTAACCGAGGTAACCTTTACGAGTTAGGGACAACAGAGCTGAGTTAACCATTATAGCTCGGTCAAGGGACCTTACTTAGAAAGTAAGAATGAGTGTTTGAAAACTGATTACAAAACCTTACAACTCATAAAGATATTAAGTACGAGTTGGAGTTGTAAGTAGAAGATTGAGAATGAAATACAATGACTTTTTGCTTAAGTGCGTGTATTGACAACTGGTTTAGCAATCTTCATGTCTTTAGAGTTGGCTTCTATTTATAGATAACCAAGCAAATTAGCCGTTGAGACTATCTTCTGATTGGAAGTCCTTCCATTGCAATGGATTTTCCGAGTAACTCGGAAAATATAAGTTGAGGTGTGAATGTTGGGCAACGGCTCTTTTCTTCTTTGGAAGTCCCAATCCACTGGTGGTGTCCGAAAAGTAGGGTGGAAACCACCGTTGAGCTTAGCATTACAGATTACCGGTTTTGGAAACAAACAACCACGACACGGTGTCCGAGCCTTGGTCGAGAGGTGGAAAAAGCCTTGTCTGTTGGTGATTTGACGTTTTGAAGCCGATTACCTTTGTAATTCAAAAATATGATAGCCTCGTTTGAATAACCTACAAAAGTAAATCAATTTGGTTCTAAAAGTATAAAATACTTTGGTCCATGATTAGACACATATAATAATTTTAATTAAGATAATTAAGTGCATAATTATCTAAGTCGGAAAGAGATGGAATTTTACGAGTCTAATATCCATTATACTCAAATTCCATCCGTAGTCGATCTAGAGGAAAAGCAAGTCGGGTAAATAACATCGAGTGGAAAGACTTGATCTAGACGCCAATGTTCAAACCAAACATGCTGACATAGAAAGATGAATTAACTTAGTAATCCAATCAAAGTTAGATCATGAAGTCGGAAGCGAGTTTATGTAAACTAGAACAAGTGTTTGAACATTGTAATATATTTGAGTGTTGTCCGAGTGACTCAAAAGCTGTGTGTGAAATGATAAACAAGAATATGCTTTCCGAGTCGGTTAGAGTCAAAAGAGAATATATACGATAGATCCTGTAACACTCGAAAAGATACTATATCACTCAAAAAAGTCTGTTAAAGCAAATAGAATAACTTTTAATCAAAACCTTATGAGAGATGAAGTCTTATACCCGATCCCTTGATGGAACTCAAAATGATATATATGTAAGGTCCGAGTCTTCACCACGGTCGGTGTTAATCCAAGCACCTTACTCGAAAGTAAGAATTAGTGTTTGTAAGCCGATTACAAGACCTTACAACTCGGAAAGATATTAAGTACAGAGTTGGAGTTGTAAGTAGAAGATTTAGTATGAATAAAATGACTTTTTCTTAACTGCGTGTATTAACAGTTGGTTCAGCAATCTTGAAGTCTTGAGAGTTGATTTCTATTTATAGATAACCAAGCAGATTAGCCGTTGTGGCAATCTTTTGACTGGAAGTCCTTTGTCACCGTTATAATGGATTTTCCGAGTAACTCGGAAAATATAAGTTGAGGTGTGAATGTTGGGCAACGGTTCTTTTCTTCTTTGGAAGTCCCAATCCACTGGTGGTGTCCGAAAAGTAGGGTGGAAACCACCGTTGAGCTTAGCATTGCAGATTACCAGTTTTGGAAACAAACAACCACGACATAGTGTCCGAGCCTTGGTTAGAGGTGGAAAAAGCCTTGTCTGTTGGTGATTTGACGTTTTGAAGCCGGTTACCTTTGTAATTCAAAAAATATGATAGCCTCGGTTGAATAACCTACAAAAGTAAATTAATTTGGTTCTCAAAATATAAAATACTTTGGTCCAAGATTAGACACATATAATAATTTTAATAAAGATAATTAAGTGCATAATTATCTAAGTTAGAAAGAGATGGTATTTTCCGAGTCTAATATCCATTATACTTCAATTCCACCTGAGTCAATCTAGAGGCAAAGTAAATCGGGTAAATAACATCACGAGTGGAAACACTTGATCTAGACTCGCCAATGTTCAAATCAAACATGCTGACTTAGAAAGATGAATTAACTTAGAAATCCAATCAAACTTAGATCATGAAGTCGAACCGAGTTTATGCAAACTAGAACAAGTGTTTGAACATTGTAATATATCTAAGTGTTGTCCGAGTGACTCAGAAATTGTGTGTGAAATGATAAACAAGAATATGCTTTCCGAGTCGAGTCGAGTCAAAAGAGAATATATACGATAGATTCCGTAACACCTAGAAAAGATACTATATCACTCGAAAAGGTCGTTAAAGTAGATAGAATGACTTTTAATAAAAACCTTATGAGAGATGAAGTCTTATACCTCATCCCTTGATGGAACTCAGAATGATATATATGTAAGGTCCGAGTCTTCCATCTCCCCTTTTGATGAAAGGAATTCCATACTTAGACATAAACTTTGATAGTGATATAGATCCGGTTATTCATCCGTTCTCAAGAAATAAGTCGGAAAAACATTATAGAATTGTATAGAGTCAATGAATGGGAACTTATATTCTATCGGAGCAAAATCAGCTGAGATTACATAAAAAGAGCTAAAGTATCGGAGCAAGAAAATAACCGAGTAGCGGAGCAATGATAGACATAGTCAAAGAAAAAAAATACTAAGCAAGAAATTGAAACTCATAAATAATAAACTCAAAAATAGTTGCTTTAAGTAGTAAACTCGAGAGATAGTGCAACTCGGAAGGCGGATAGTAGGATTATTAATGAAATTTCGTTATAATTTAAGCTAAAGAGTTTACACAAAAGAGGGTGAGAGAAATTTCCCTTAAACAAAACGACAAATTTTTTAACTATTCTCCTCCTTGCCTTTAAGCAAAAACAAAAAGAGGAAGAATCTATCAAGTAGATATAGATTTGATGTCTTGACAAAAAAATTAAGCAAAAAAAAAAATTAAGATGGAGGAGATGGAGCGATCTGAGTCGAGGTTGGTGGACGAGCAATACGCCTTCGCCGATAAGATCTAGAAGATGTTGACGAGGAAGGCGGAGGCAACACCGGGATCTCCGGAATGGGCTCGGCTCCGAGTGGTTGACTCGGAACTAGGTCGTCCAGAGCCTCATCCTCCTAGAACTCGAGCTGTCGGAGAGGTGTGCTCAGGCTGACCACCTGCTGACCGACCATGGTCGGCAGGGTCTTTAACCCACTCGGACTCACTGTCCGAGCCGATCATCTCGGGTTACGGTTCGGGAGCACTCGGGTCCTCTGCTCGCTGCTGGTGGTTTTTCTTCCTCCTCTCCTTTCTCGAGATAGAGCTGCCTCAGCCGCATGCTCCTTTTCTTGTCCTTCTTTTTCTTCATCTCCCCCTTCGAGGAGGATTTGGCCGGACTCGAGGATTCTTTAGAAGTCTCCGAGTCGACCGGATCTCGAGCCGTTATGGATCTCCTCTGCTGAAAAATCTCGATCGGCTCCCTCTTCTCCTTAACCGGGTCCTTCATCTCGAGAAGCACATCTTACTGCTCTCGGATTTGGGATTAAGCGGTTTTCTAGTGAATGGTCATAGATCGAAGGACGAGTCTTGAACTCGGTAGACACCGAGGAAAGCTTGTCCATGATAGCGGAGGACAAGGCGGAAGAAAGAATCGAGAAACACCTGAGGTGGAGGCACCACCAGGTGGAGGACGTAGAGGAAGAGGGGATTGAGTCCGAGCTTGAGGCGGAGAAGGTGACCTCACTTCGAGCTATGGACCAAAATACCCGGTTGGGTGTCATAGTATCCATACCCAAGAAGTTCCTTTTGCCAACGACAATGGCAGCCTCGAAATCGCGTTAGGATATGAGGGAAGAGGAACTTTGAACTGTTTGAAGACAAGGGTGAGAAGAACCCCGAAAGGAATTGGGGTGGTCTTTTTGTTATGAATCCGAGCAAGCATAGGCTGCCATCCGCTCGACTATAGCAGGAAAGAGGTCTACTTCGTAGCCCTCGAGAATGTCGTAAAGAGCTTTAAGGTGCTTGGAATTGGGGTTCTCTTTACTAGAATGCTCGTGAGAAGAAGGTTCTCATCGATAAAAAACAATGAAGGCGAGCTTCGATTTGAGTTGGGTCATAAAGATGTTTTTGCGTGACCCGGGGAATTCTTTAGCGTACTTCTCAAAGAAATCATCAGCAACCTTGTTGAAAGGTATAGGGTTGCTGTTCAAGAACATACAAGATACTTTGAAAAGACGGTGGAGAAGAGAAGTGTTGATGCGAACAAGTGATGTTCGAAGTTGAGAGGTGAGGATACCTTCGGAGCTAGGAAGATCGGAATAGAATTCGAAACGAGTTATAGGTAGATGAAATCACCGAAACAGAGGAAATTGTAAACCCCTGTGGACTTTATGTGAGCCAACCACGAAAACTTAGTGGTCGGGAAGAATTTGTCATCCAACGTTAGGTGTTGGGTGACAAGAGGTTTGGAATGAGTAGAGGGGCCTTCCGGCTTTTTGTGCGAGGTTTCTTGGTGGCGGAACCATGAAAATTAGGGTGGGAACCTCTTTTCGGCATGTTTGTTATTTAAAAGAGAGGAAAGAGATGAACTTTTGAAACAGAGAGAGTGAGAGAAAGCTCGACGAGAGTAAGCGAACCAAAAAAATTGAAAGAGTAGTAAGAGAGAGAGAGCCGAGAGCAACAGGGCTTACTTGAGATGTTCTTGTCTTAGCTTGAGAGCGACGTACGTTTCTTCGAATGCAAAGAACTTGTTTTCGAGTTGGAGTTAGTGCGAGAGTAAGAGTAAGTAGAGAGTAAAGTAACGAAATGAAGGATAATATACGCTATTTATAGAGAAAAAATCGTCCTTCAGTATTCATTCGACTTAGCTTCTTCAACGCTCACCTTAGACCGGTGTGACTGTTTTGCTCTCCAATGGTTAGAATTCCAGCGACTGTCTCTCAATGGCTAGTTGTCCGATCGATGCGCGCCAGATATAGAGAGAAAAAGAGAGATTTTGAAAGAAGTTTCGAAATTCTCCACTGATCTAGAGATGATTTCGAAGTTTGATGTCCATTTTTCTCAAAGTCCGAGTCTAACTCAGCTGAGTTTCGAGTGAATCGAAATCACAAACAACAAATAACTATAAGCTCAGTATCACTAGTTCAACTGAACTAATGGCTATTAAGGAAAGTAAGCACACAACACATAATCATGCAAAGTAATTTCACTCATAAAAAGCATATAATCATGCCAAGCTCATTCTTAATAAAGCAAAACCGATCCTCACTGAAGGGCTTAGCTAAGATATTAGCTAATTGAAGATTAGTAGGAATGAATTCAAGTTCAATATCACCCTTTTCATAATGATCTATCAAAAAATGATACCCGACCTCAATATGTTTAGTCTTTGAGTGCTAAACTGGATTCTAAGTGATGTTGATTGCACTTTGATTATCACACTTGATTGGAACAGATTTGAATGAAAGTCCAAGATCTTTCAAGTGTTGCTTTATCTATAAGATCTCGAGCACAACATGCCCCAGCCGCAATATACTCAGCTTCAACAGTTGATAGAGCTACTAAGTTTCGCTTCTTTGAGTGCCAAGATATCGTGGATTGACCCACAGACCGGCATAGTCAGCATCCGAGTATCCAAGTGAGAGTCGGTTCTGAGTCTCTAGAGTACCATAGACCTAAATTCTAAGTCCTTGTAAGATATCCGAAGATTCTCTTCACCGCAGTGAGATGGGATTCTTTTGGATTAGCTTGAAATCTTGCACACGTGACAGACACTAAACATTATGTCCGGCCTCGCTGGAAGTGAGATAGAGCAAAGATCCAATCATACCTCGGTAGAGTTTCGATCTACTGCTTTACCTTTCTCGTCCGAGTCCAGCTTTATGTCTGCTCGCTCATAGGCGTTGCTACATGTTTTGTGTCTTGGAGTTTGTACTTCTTCAGCAGCTCCTTGGTATACTTTGATTGATGGACATAGATGCCATGTTTGTCTTGCTCGATTTATAGACCAAGGAAGAAATTGAGTTCTCCCTCATACTCATTTGAAATTTTTGTCTCATTAACTCGAAAAATCTCAACATAGGATTTCATTAGTAGCTCCAAAAATTATGTCATCTACATAGATCTTAGCAATAAGAAAGTCTTTCCCCTTGGTTTTATAGAACGAGTCTTGTCAATTTGACCTCTTCTACAATCATTTTCAACCAAGAAATTACTTAGTCTTTCATACCACACTCGGGAGCTTGTTTAAGACCATAGAGAGCTTTTTGCAATTTGAAAACATGATTTGGAAATTCTGAGTTTTCAAATCCAGGGGGTTGCTTAACATAAACTTCCTCTTCAATGAAACCATTGAGAAAAGCTTATTTAACATCCATTTGATATAACTTGATGTTCATGCTAGATGCAAATCCCAATAAGATTCTAATAGTTTGAATTTTGGCAATAGGTGCAATGGTTTCCCCACAATCAATCCCTTCTTTTGATCTGTAACCTTGAGCCACAAGTCTAGCCTTATTTCCGACTACTAACCCACCTTTATCCAGTTTGTTTATGAAAACCCATTTGGTTCCTATGACTGGGTGGTCGAAGGTCGTTTGGTCGAGTCCGGACTTGGTTTCTTTCGAATATATTGAGTTCCTCTTGCATGGCCTCTACCCATTCAGGTTCATTTAGGGCCTCTAGCTCATTTTTGGGTTCAGTTAATGATATGAATGCAGTGAATTCACATAGATTATGAAGGGCGGAATGAGTTCTTACCTCGCTGTTGATGTCGGATATGATGTTTCTAATGGGTGACTAAAAGTATACTCGAAAGCTCTACCTGTTCTTTGGTTCACGAGATCCGTAGGTTGAATTGGTTGATCTTCGTAGTCCGTTCCGAGTGAGCTTGTTCATCGATTGACTTTCAACATTCCGTGTTGGCTCTTGAGTCGTCCGATTCCGAGTTTGAGTGACTTTATTCTGAGTGACATGGATTTGATTTTTGATGAGCTCATTTTGATCATCATTTCTACTGAGCTTCAGTGTCCGAGAAAGTTGATTCACTTGGTTTTTCCTGTTCAATCTCATCAAACACAATATGGATGCTTTTTTCCACTTTGTTAATTCTTTTATTGAAAATACGATATGCTTTGCTATGAGATGAATAACCAAGAAAAATACCTTCATCTAACCTAGCATCAAACTTGGTCAGGTGATGCTTACCATTGTTATGAACAAAGCACTTACATCCAAAGGGTATGAAGTATGAGATATTGGGTTTCTTCCCTTTGTAGAGCTCGTATGGTGTTTTCTTCAGGATGGATCCGATGAGGCATCTGTTCAATGTGTAGTTTGTTGTGTTGACTACCTCAGCCCATAAATAGTAGGGTAGATTATGTTTAATCATCATTGTCTTAGCTGTTTCTTCAAGAGTTCGGTTCTTCCTCTCTACAACTCCATTTTGTTGAGGAGTTCTTGGTGCTGAGAAGTTGTGAGAGATGCCATTCTTGTCACGGAACTCTACAAATTCCGAGTAGTCGAACTCCCTTCCATGGTCGGTTTGAATTCTTTGGATCCGAGTCCGAGACTCAACTTGGATTTTCCTTTAGAGTTTGCTCGAACTCTTTGAATGCTTCATTTTTGTGCTTAAGAAAACACACCCGGGTAAATCGTGAGTACTCATAAAAAAACAAGCACATATGTTTTACCTCCGATACTTTTGACAGGGATTTCACCACATAAATCCATATGTAACATTTCAAGCACCTTGGATGTGGAAACAGTTTTCAGAGATTTGAAAGATGATCCGACTTGTTTCCTTTTTGTGCATGCTTCACGGATTTTATCTTTCTTAAATGCACAGTTGAGAGATGTTGAGCAGATTGTACTTTAACCTCTTACAAGGTTTCTTGGGCTGACCAGATTGCTTCCTTTTCCAATCTTGCCTATCCCAATTATCTTGCCTTTGTTGTCATCTCCAAACGTGACTTTTCCTCCCCTGTATTCTTCTAACTTAGAAAAGAGTCTTGAATCTCCTAACATGTGGCCATCATAGCCTTTTTCTTCTTTCTGTCCCTCTTTCTCTTGGGACAGTCCTTGACTATGTGTTCCTTGCTCCCACATTCAAAACAAGTGAGAGTTCTTAGTCAAAGATAACTTTAAAGGGGAAGAGTATTTACCTTTTCTATCCTTCTTTCCTTTCTTATATAACTCTTCTCGTGGCTTCTTATCCTATCGCTTGTGCTTCATCATTCTCTTGAAGCCACTACCGATGAGTGCCATGGGATCCTCTTCCGAGTCTAATGAACTCGGATTTGCTTTTCTCGGTTTACGAGGCTTTAAGCGCAATGTTCTTTTTGGTGCTGACCTCTGCGTCCTCCTCTTCCGAGATGGATCTCGTGGGTGTGTAGCTTCCCAATGAGTTTGTCTAGCTTAAGTTGGGACAGGTTCCGAGCCTCTTCAATGGCCATCACCTTGGGACCCCATCTTCTCTTGGGTAGGCTTCTAACTATCTTTCCGCACATTTCCTCATGGGAAATCTTTCTACCCGGAGATTTGAGATTATTGGTAATCTCGGTGAAGCGAACGAACATATATGAGTGATGTTTACTCGGCTCCATCTTGAGCAGCTCGTACTTGTGAAGATATTGGCTTATCTTCACTTGTCCGACCTGGCTTGTGCCTTCATAATTGTTGACGAGTGTATCCCACACTTCTTTAGCCGTGTCACGAGCTAACACTCAATTGTATTCTTCCGAGCTGATGGCGCACATAAGAATGTTCATCGCCTTGAAGTTCTTTTTGAACTTCTCTGCTTCTTTAGTAGTGAACTCGGCCTTTGTCTTGGGCACAAGTCTTGTTTCTTCCGTCTTCATAGGAATGTAGTTGCCTACTTGTATGATGTTCCCAACATCTTCATCGTGATCTAGCAGGAAACATTCCATGAGCTTCTTCCAGAGCACGAAATTAGATCCTTTGAACTTTAGTGGTCTACAAGAAGATCTTCCCTTATCGAACTCTCCATTGTTCCGAGCCATTAGATCTTTAAACCTTTGGATAGTTAGATCCTTTCCGAAAGGCTAGGCTCTCATACCAATTGAAGGTTTGCTCTTGGAGAGACTAAGTCACCCTAGGGGGTGAATAGGGTGATGGGGAAATTTAAGCAAGTCATGGAAGAATAAAACTAGAGATGACTCGTGGGGAGTCTCGAGTCTAGATTGGAATTACAAAAGTGTTAACCTCATAAAGTTACATAGAAACCCTCCCGAGGCGAGAAAACCATGGTCGGTGCTAATCCAAGCACCCAATCAAATCCACTATTTTGAATCCACAAAATACACTAGAAAGACTCAACAGAATTGCTCCCCTAGACAATTCCTTACAAGATTTTCCTAGACTCGTAAATTACCTTATCTATTCTAGTACTTCCTAACCGAGGTAACCTTTACCGTTATGGACAACCGAGCTGAGTTAATCCTTACAGCTCAGTCAAGGGACCTTACTCGGAAAGTAAGAATGAGTGTTTGTAAACTAATTACAAGACTTTACAACTCGGAAAGATGTTTAGTACAGAGTTGGAGTTGTAAGTAGTAGATTGAGTATGAATACAATGACTTTTTCTTAAGTGCGTGTATTGACAGTTGGTTCAGTAATCTTGAAATCTTGAGAGTTGGCTTCTATTTATAGATAACCAAGCAGATTAGCCGTTATGACTATCTTTTGACTGGAAGTCCTTTGTGACCGTTGTAATGGATTTTTTGAGTCGCTCGGAAAATATCTCGTTGAAGTGTGAATGTTGGGCAACGATTCTTAACTTCTTTAGAAGTCCCAATCCACTTGTGGTGTCCGAAAAGTAGGGTGGAAACCACCGTTGAGCTTAGTGTTGCGGATCTCCAGCTTTGGAAACATACAACCTCGACACGATTGTCCGGGCCTTGGTTAGAGGAGGAAAAAGCCTTGTCTCGCTGGTGATTTGATGTTTTGAAGCCGGTTACTTTTGTTATTCAAGAAATATGATAGCCTCGTTTGAATAACCTACAAAAGTAAATCAATTTGGTTCTCAAAGTGTAAAATACTTTGGTCCAAGATTAGACACAAATAATTATTTTAATTAAGATAATTAACCGCATAATTATCTAAGTCGGAAAGAAATGGAATTTTCCGAGTCTAATATCCATTATACTCAAATTCCATCCGAGTAAGTCTAGAAGCAAAGCAAGTCGGATAAATAACATTAGAGTGGAAAAACTTGATCTAGACTCGCCAATGTTTAAACCAAGCATGCTGACTTAGAAAGATGAATTAACTTAGTAATCCTATCAAACTTAGGTCATGAAGTCGAACCGAGTTTATGCAAAATAGAACAAGTGTTTGAACATGCAATATATCCGAGTGTTGTATGAGTGACTTAGAACTGTGTGTGAAATGATAAACAAGAATATGCTTTCTGAGTTAGTCGAGTCAAAAGAGAATATATATGATAGATTCCGTAACACTCGTAAAAGATGCTATATCACTCGAAAAGTCTGTTAAAGCGAGATAGAATGATTTTTAATCAAAACCTTATGAGAGATGAAGTCTTATACCTGATCCCTTTACGAAACTCGGAATGATATATATGTAAGGTTTAAGTCTTCATGTATATTTGTCTTTTTGAGTCAATTCTAGACTCAAAATCTACTTTATCTAAGTGTTTGTACAAAAATGTTTAATTTTCTTCATCACCCTATTCACCCCCATTTAGAGTGACTTAGAATCTCAAGGAGTAAACTTTCAATTGATTCGGTGATTAAGTTGCAGTAGGACTCCGAGAACTCCATAAAAACCCTTATAAATAGGATCGGCACGGTGCGGAAGAAATAAGAAGACCAAACCCTTCATCGAGCTAAACTCAAAAACACATCCTATCTCCTTCTTACATTCAAAGCCATGAATTACATGAGTGAGTTAACCCGGTGGATGCATAAGATGAGTAAGATGGATAGATGCTGGGTTAACCAATTATGGGCTAAATGTCCTATTTAGCATTCGCCAGGTGAAGATCTATTGGCCTTTCCTAAGAGCTGTTGTGGCCTATTGCGATCCTCATTACCATGTCTTAGGTTCGAGGATAAGGAATTGTGCCCCCTACTCGAAGAGTTCGATGCCATACTAGGCAGTTTTAGGCGAACATTCCCAAATCTTGAGAAAACATTCACGAGAAATGTAAATGCCTATTGAAGCTGAGCAACAAGAATCTAGGGTGGATTCTTATTAGGAATAAGGTGAGTTTGACCAATCTGATGAAGCAATACCGTAACACGTATGCCTTTGTTGAATTCATTATCATCCCTAAGCGGTGGGCTAACATCACATGTATGATAGGTGAATTTTTGCTAGTAGGAGGCCATGAAGACTTGGCACCAATGACCCTACTAAATCTAGTGGAACAAGTGGAGGATTATTGCTCTTTAACTCCACTAATAGTAGCTAAAATAATAATTGGCTTAGACTAAGTTGAAGCCAATGCTTGAGCGTAACTTCCGTGAGAGCCCCTATTATTGTAGGTAAGCATAAAACAATGAACGAAAGCAAGTTAACATAGACCGGTCGGCGGCGCTCGAAGACTAAGACTATATACTTACTCTTTTCTAAGTTCCATCGAGGAATCAAGTATAAAACCTCTTCTCCTATAGAGTTTTGATTCCAAGCCATTCGATGTGCCTTAGAAACTTTTCCGAGTGATATAACATTCTATCCGAGTATTATAGAATCTACTATATATGTTTCCAATTGATTTTGACTGACTAACCGACTTAGAAAGCTTGCGTCTACATGCCTCTTCACACTCGGTTCTAAGTCACTCCACACTCAGCTATATTGCATGTTCAAACACTTTATTCCACGCACATAAACTCGGACTCGACTTTGTGTTCTAAGAATTACCATGTTAATTCATTCCTCTAAGTAAGCATATTTTGTTTGAACTTTGTTTAGTATAGATCAAGTTTGTTCACTCGATATTCTTTACTTAACTTGATTCTCTTTTAGATCGACTCGGATGGAATTTTGAGTATCATGGATATTAGACTTAGAAAATTCCATTCCTTTTCCGACTCGGATAATTAGTCATTTAATTATCTTAATTATGTTATTATCTCGTGTCTAATCATGGGCCAAAGTATTTTATACATTGAGAACCAAATTGATTTACTTTTGTAGGTTATTCAAACGAGGCTATCCTATTTTTGAATTGCAAAAGTAACCGACTTCAAAACATCAAATCACCAAGCAGACAAGGCTTTTTCACCTCCGACCTAGCCCTAGACATCGTGTTAGGGTTGTCTGTTTCCAAAACTGGAAAACTACAACACCAAGCTCATCGAGTGGTTTCCACCTTATTTTTAAAGACACCACCAAGTGGTTTTGGGACTTCTAAAGGAGTCCAGAACCGTTGCTCAACGTTCATATCTCAACGGATATTTTCTGAGTGACTCGGAAAATCCCTTACAACGGTCACAAAGGACTTCCAGTCGAAGATGGACACAACGGCTAGGCTCGCTTGGTCATCAATAAATAGAAGCCGACTTCCAAGACTTGAAGATTGCCGAATCTATTGTTAATACACATACTTGAGCAAAAAGTCATTGTATTCATTGTAAATCTTCTACTTACAGCTCCAATTCCGTATTTCCTAACTTTTTGAGTTGTAAGGTCTTGTACTCGATTAGAAACACTCTCTTTCTTACTCTCTAAGTAAGGTCCCTTGACTAAGTCTGTAAAGGTTAACTCAGCTCAGCTTATCCCTAACTGTGAGGGTGATCTCAGTTAGGAAGTACTAGATCGGATAAGGTAATTTCGAGTCTAGGAAAAATTGTAAGGAGTTATCTAAGGGAGCCACTCGAGTTAAGTCGATCTACCGAATTTTGTGGACTCAAAATAGTGGAGTTGACTTCGTGCTTGGATTAGCACGATCCGTGGTTTTCTACCCCGGGAGGGTTTCCACGTAACTTCGAGTAATTACTTTTCTAAGTGCACTTTAGACTCGGATCTGTTTCAAAGTTTCGCTTAACTGTTTCTTCACTCTTCACCGAATTCCGAGTTAGCACTTTTATGAGTTTATCCTTGCCTCTCACTCAACTCGGATTCATAACTATTTTAATTTTTCAAGCAAGTTTCCTCATTACCCTATTCACCCCCTCTAGGGTTATTTATACTCTCCAAGAGCAAATCTTCGACGACCGACCATAAGGCGGGTGTCCTGCACTGTCAAGGCCGATACGCCGTAGTTTGTGCCTAAAAGATTCTAACTTTCGTGCTCGATTTTTGTTGTTATTTATTATTATTTTGATTTTTCTCCTGTTGGGCCTAAAAGAGTTGGGCTTTGACCGTGCAGGACACTATGATATGATTTTGCATCCGTGATCTGCAGAATCGGTTGATGGAACACCATAAGTTTATTTATACTCCTCGAAAGTTGGACACATACCTAGCAACTCACTTCGCCAGCTAAAATGAAACCTAGTGGTAGCTGATCACCTAGTGTCTTGGTGGGAAGAATACCTTAGAAATCATAGCAACGATCTTCTATGGTATGTTCAACACTGGAAATTGTCCCAGTTCAAAACACGAGTCACAACACTCGGTCATACATCTACTGGGCCTAGAAGAGAGCACGTATTACTTTCCTAGCCGTATGTTGTGGAAAATGGGTAGAGAGCAAGCAATACCACTATTAGATTGTATCCGCCCGCTACCTTTGACTTGTTCAAAGGGCATGGTAGCTCTAAATAGACCAGGTCGTGGCCCGAATCTCTGGAGAGGTCTACCGAAGCTGCTAATTCCTGCAAACTTGCTAACCCTTGAAGGCAAATCTAACATTACTATTTCTCCCTATTATCTAGAGTGGATAATAAAAGTAGATCCCGAATGATGAAAAGCTTTGAGACTCGGAGAGATAAATCTCAAGAAGGTGGCCACACGCGTCCCTTGCAAATTCACGAAATAAACCCTTGAATGGCTGCACACGCTCCTCGAAGCAAAATTGAAGCCAAAGAACATGAAGAAGCTGAGTCCAATGATCCTAAAGGAAAGAAAGTAAACATAGACTAGGGCTCATATTCTTAGGATAGAATAAAAGAAAGAGAGAATTTGTTTTGCCTCTTTAGAACGGTGTTTATTTTTATTTACAAGTAGTATGCTTGCAATTATTTTCCTTTAGCTTTGTATTTAAGTAAGTAGTAGGCTTACCTTTTATTAAATAAATGCAAGTATTGTGCTATACTTTTATATTTTTATCGCTCACTTAGAGATAAAACAAGAAAATAGATGAATTGGATCGCGTAATCGGACCGCCCGTAAATAAAAGATACTGATGCATTGCCTAATTAGATAAACCCGATAATCAAGGAAAAAAACAGAATAAGAGGGATAACCGTGGTCCGACTAGCCCATTGTTGTCCGAGTGGTGGCCAACACCTGCCTTGGCCTAGCTTGGTTGAGCTGGGTTCGGCCTACTACCTAGGGGTATGCTAGGCATAATGTTTCTTCAATCGATCTAAGTTGGTATACTAAAAATCTCTTCTCTATCCAAATCAATTAATTTGACCACTCCCAAGGTAAAATCCGACTAAGTATAAACGAGTCTTGCCAGTTAGGCTTAAACTTTCCTCGCGGGTCCTGAAATGGTGCTCTTATTTCCTTAAGGAGCAAATCCCTAATTTACAAATTTCAAGACTTAACCTTCTTATTAAATGCCCTTGATATGCAAACCTTGTATATTTAGACAATACGTAAGGCGTTGAGGCACCTCTCATCCATTAATACCAATTCCTCATAATAGGCTTTGGCCCATTCTCGCTTCGAAATTTGGCTCTCAGCAATTATCCTTAACGAGGGAATGGCAATCTCAATTGGAAGGACTGCTATCATGCCATAAACTAAAGAATAAGGTGTTGCTCCCGTTGAGGCTCTAATAGAATTTCCACATCCCCACCATGAATCTCCTCTATGATGCACTTTGGTTCATGTTGATTGACACAAAGTAAGTTAATCCCATAATAAGTTTTCTTGAACAATTGGCCCTAACCGATGAAGAATTGGGAAGCCAACATCCTGGTGGCTCGTTAGACTCTAGGTGTGGAGTCCAAGGGATATTCTTGCTTATCCAAATACTAATAAGTGTCATGATACTAACTGGAATGGTCAACATTAGACATTTCTAATGCGTAGATGTTTGCGGGATGACTCCGTTGCTTAATATGAACGGGCATTGAGTGAATGTCGGTAGGGATATTGATCATGGATGCTAACTTAGCTAGTGCATCCGCAAATTGATTATCATCCCAAGAAAGGTAAGTGAAAGAGATGTTCTCAAAGTGTGTAGTTAATTATGTCAAGTATGTTTGGTAGGGTGCCAAGGCTTCACTGCGTACCTTCCACCTTTGTGAAATCTACTTGATGATCAAACTAGAATCACTCGAAAACCCTTATATTCTTAACCCCGATCTCTGTTGCAGCCTCAAGTCCTATGATACAAGCCTTGTACTCTATAGCGTTATTAGTGACCTCGAAGTCTAGCTTAACCGAAATGGGAGTATATGCTCCCTCCAGACGAGACTAAAAGTATTCCTACTCTAAAGCCCTTTTGAGTAGAAGCGCCATCAAAGTACATTTTCCAAATGTGCACCTCTACTTACAAAATATCCTCATTTAGAAAGTTAAGGTGTTCGGGTTGTGATGTAGGCACGAGCAAATCAGTTAAGAATTCCGACACTATCCTTCTTTAAACGCTTTTGAGGGATGAACTTGAGTTCAAATTCTAATAGCATGATAGTCCATTCCGCTATCTTACTCGCGGATAGTTGGTTGCTTAAGTGTGTACTTAATAGGATCCATAGGTGCTACTACATGTACCGTGTGGGCTAACATGTAGCGTCTAAGCTTCTTGGTAGCCTAGATTAATTCGAATGATGTCTTCTCTAATGGCTGTATCTAGTCTCATAATCCAGGAAGTTCTTGCTTAGATAGTAGTTTGCGCATTCTTCTTTCCCATCTCATTGAGCTAACATGGCTCCCATAGTTGTTTCTATTGTGGTGAGATATAGAAGTAAAGGTTTCCCTGGTGTGGGTGGAACTAACACTAGAGGATTAGCCAGGTATTCCTTAACCTTCACGAATGCTTGTTGGTACTCGGTATCCCAAATGGCCTCAAATCTTTCTTAAATTTCTTGAACATAGGTTCACATACCATAGTAAGTTTTGGCATGAAATGACTAATGTCATCGTAAACTTCCTAATAAACCTCTTATCTTTTTTCTGTTCTTGGTGGAGGGATCTCCTGGCTGGCTTTGATCTTGGATGGATGAACTTCAATTCCTCTAAGACTAACAATATAGCCTAGTAGTTTACTCAAGCTCACTCCAAAGGCATACCTTTGATGATTGAGGAGCATGTTGTACTTACTAAGTCTATGGAAGAATTTTCTCAGGTTGGGTAAGTGCCCTATCTTTGGGTTTTATGATCATATCATCTACATAGACTTCAGACTTCTTTATGAATCATATCATGTAGTAGTGTTGTTGTTGTCCTTTAATACGTTGCATTGACATTTTTGAGCCCAAATGGCATCACCACATAACGAGTAAGTTTCCCTTAAGTGATGAAAGTCGTCTTTTTCATATCTTCTTCAACCATCTTAACCTCGATTATACCCAAGCATAATTGTCCATGAATGAGAGCAAGACATGACCCACTATATTATCTACTAGAAGATCGATATGAGTCAACGGGTTTAGGACTAGCCTTGTTTAATTCCCTAAAGTCGACGCACAAACGATCCCTGCCATCTTTTTCAAGACTTGAAATATATTTGCTACCCACCGAGGATAATGAACTACCTTCATGAAAACAGACCTCGAACTACTTCGAACCTCTTCCTTAATCTTCAAAGCTCATTCTGGTTTCATCCTCCTCAACTTACGCTTGATTGGCTTGGCATCTACGTAAAGAGAAATTTTGTGTTTTGCTATACTCGGATCTATACCCGGTATGTCTTTGTGGGACCATGCAAAGACATCAATAAATTCTGTAAGGAGCGAAGTGAATTGTGAAGGTTTGCTTGGGGAGAGTCCGAGTCACCCTAGAGGGGGTGAATAGGGTGATGGAAGTTTTCCGTGGAAACTAAAGCTCTTCGTCAAAAACAAGGCAGAGACAGATTCCGAGTCCGTCAACGAGTGTCAAAAAGTGTGGACTCGAAATGCTATTACGAATGGGTAAGCAAGATAAGCAAGAGTCAGTAAAGCTGTCCGAGTCTAGAATGAACTCGAAATATAACACTTAGAGATTACGTGGAAACCCTCCCGGGGCAGAAAACCACGGACTGTGTCAATCCACACATGAAGTCAAATTCACTTTTTGAGTCCACAAAATACCATGAACCGATCGAACCCGAGTTGCTCCCTTAGACAACTCTATACAAGTTTTCCTAGACTCGAAATTCCCTTATCTCGATCTAGTACTTCCTAGCTGAGATAACCCTTACAGCTAGGGACAACTAAGCTGAGTTAACCTTTACAGACTTAGTCAAGGGACCTTACAAAGAATGTAAGAGAGAGTTTGTAATCGAGTACAAGACCTTACAACTCATAAAGTAATGAATTACAGAGTGGGAGTTGTAAGTAGAAGATTGAAAAGTAAATACAATGGCTTTTAGCAAGTATGTGTATTAACAATATGTTCGGCAATCTTCAAGTCTTGTGAGGTGGCTTCTATTTATAGATAACCACGCAGAGTAGTCGTTATCTTCATCTCGCGACCGAGATTCCTCTATGACCGTTGATAGAAACTTTCCGAGTCACTCGGAAAGTATCCGTTGTAATGTGAACATTGGACAACGGTTTAACTCTCTTGGAAGTCCCAAAACCATTGGCGGTGTCTTGAAAGATAAGGTGGAAACCACCGTTAAGCTTGACGTTCCAGTTTTCCAGATTTGGAAACAAACGACCTCGATACTGATCTATTGGGACTCGGAGTAGAGAAGGTGAAAAGTCATGTCTGCTGGTGATTTGACATTATGAAGTCTGGTTACTTTTGTGGTTTGAAAAAGGTGTATCCTCGTTTGAATAACATACAAAAGTAAATCAATTTTGGTTCTCAAAGTATAAAATACTTTGGTCCAAGATTAGACACAGATAATAAAATTATTAAGATAATTAAACAATCGATTATCCGAGTCGGAAAAGAAATGGAATTTTCCGAGTCTAATATTCATGATACTCGGAATTCCATCCGACTTAGTCTAAACAAAGAATCAAGTTCGAGTAAAGAATATCGAGTGAAGTAACTTCATATAGACTAAGTATGAAACGGACTAGAAATACTGACTATAACAAAATAGAACTTATAACTAGAAGTCGGATTACGAGTGAGAGACGGTGAAACACTAGTCCACTCAATCTGCAATAAGTCTAAGTGATGTTGGACTCGGAACAAAGAATTAGTTTTCTAAGTCACTTAAAATATAAGAAGTAAAAGTCTGTATCACTTAGAGAAGATACCATTTTACTCAAAGAAGTTTCGAGATACGAGAGAATACCTTTGAATCAAAACTCTATAAGTACGAGATTGTTATACCTGGTTCCTTTTATACAACCGAGAAAAGTATTGAGCGGTTTCGAGTCTTCAATCTCCCCTTTTTGATGAAAGGCATTCCATACTTATACGTAAACTTTGTTAGTGAAAAAGATCCGATTCCGAGTCGTTGCACATGAGATGAGATAAGTAAGGCATACTTAATGTATCGGAGCAATAAGTAAAATATGTTTTATCAAGGAATTAATATTAACTCGAAAAGCATGCTAGCAAGTAATGAACGCAGAAATTAATAATGAAATGCATTAGTCCATTAAAGTTAAAAAGAAATATATTCAAAAGGGCGGAAAAACTCCCCTAAACAAGACAACAAGTTTTTCGACTCTATTTCTCCCCCTTGCCTTTGAGCAAAAACATCAACAAAAAGAAGGGAAGAAAAGAACAATTAGTACAACTTAGATGTCCGGACAAAAAAAAAAAAATTCTCTCGGAAGAAGAATCGCGGACTAAGGAATTGTGACTCGGTGCATGGCGCCTACGAGGGAGAGGGAGATTTCGAGTGGAGGCGAGAGGGAGCGGAGGTTCGCCGGCGCCGATATGATCTTGATGATGTGCTTGAGCGCGGCGAAGGGAGAACCGGTATGATCGTCGGGGCTCAACTCGAATGGCCGACCCGGAGTGAGTGGATCGAGAGGTTCTTCCCTTGGAACCTCGATAGCTGGAGGGGCTGCTCTGTCGACCCGCTGGTGTGGCTAGGTCGTCGACCCACCCGGACTAGCTGTCCGAGCTAAGTACTACTATTTGAGCTTGTGAAGTAGTCGACCCTCGGCAGTTCCCACTTGCTTCTTTTTGGTGTTCCTTCCCTTGCCCGGATGGACCTGCCTCGGCCGCAGGGTCCTCGGCGTCTGCTGCTTCTGCATCTGCAGCTACTTCTTCTTCATCCCACTGTCCGAGGAGGTCGGACTCGGGCTCGAAGATGCTTCGGATGCGTCTTAGTCATCATGGTCCTGAGCCTCCTTAGACCTTCTCTCTCCGAGGAGCTCGACCAGCTCCTTCTGCTCCTTTACCAGTTCCCTCATCTCAAGAACTAGAGACTACTCGCTCTCGGAGTTGGGACCGACTAGTCTTGTGGTTGATGGTCAGATTTTGGCAAACAAGTTTGAAAGACCGGAGCATGTCTCTAAAATCGAGAGGACACGGAGCTGATCTTGGCCATAAAAACGGGGGACAAGAGGGCGAGAGAGATTTTGAGGCACCTGAGGTGGAGGCACCACCAGGTGGAGAGGGAGAGAGAGAGGGGTGGATTTCGAGTCCGAGGCGGAGAGGGAGGCCTTAGTTTTGAGTTATGAACCCGGACACCGGGGTTAGTTTCCTGGTATCCGTACCCTGTAGTTCCTTTTTGCCGACAACAACGGTAGCCTCGGACACGGCGTTTGGGTCCGAGGGAGAGGAACTTGGAATTGTTTGAAGACAAGGGTTAGAAGAGCACTCGAAAAGAAGGGAGGTGTTCTTCTTGGATTGAAGTTGAGCTGGCACAGCGGCCATCCGCTTCAATGATGGAGGGGAAGAGGTCTACTTCGTAGCCCTCAAGAATGTCAAAGAGAGCTTTGAGGTGCTTGGAGTTGGGGTTCTCCTTGCTTGGAATGCTTGTGAGAAAAAGGTTCTCATCGGCAGAAAGCACTGAAGGCGAGCTTCGACTTCAAGCGAGTAACGAAAAGTTTTTACGGGACTCGGGGAACTCCTTGGAGAATTTTTCAAAGAAGTCGTTGGCGACTTCGGTGAAAGGAATAGGGTTGTTGTTCAAGAAGAGAGAGAGACCTTGAACAAGTGATGGAGGAGAGAGGTGCTTAGTCGAGCAGGTTATGTTCTTAACCCTAGAGGTTAGAACATTTTCGGAGTGGGTGAGGTGAGTGTAGAACTACGAGGGGAGAGGAATTTAGTTGTAGGAAAGAACTTGTCGTCCAGCGCAAGGTGCTTGGGTGACAATGGGTTTGGAGGGGTGGAGCTTTACGGCGTTTTGGTGAGAGGCTTTTGGAAGAGGAGGAGACTCGGAAGTTGGGATGGTTACCTCTTTTAGGCATTTTAAAAGAAGGAAGGAATGGTGAAACTTTCGAGTAGGAAAGAGAAGGAGATGTAGAAGAGAAGAAACGAAAAAGATGTAGAAGAAAGAGATGAGAGCATTCGAAACTTACGAGAGATGGCTTCTTCGACGCTTGCGAAGTTTTAGGATGATCTGTTCACGCAGAAATCTTCCGCGAAAAGTTTCGTTTGAGAGAGATGGAGTTTGGAGTACCGAGACGAAGATGAATAGACGCTATTTATAGACAATAAACGTGCCCGTCAACTATCCGTTAAATATAACTCCGTTCGACTCGGCTTGTCTATCGGTCACCAAAGACCGGTGTGACGGTTTTCTTCAACAGATTAAGATTTCAGCGGTTAGAGATCCACGGCTAATATCCGATCACGGCGCTCGAGAGAGAAAGAGAAGGATTTTGAAAATATGATCCGAAACTCTCCACCGATCTAGAGATAGTTTCGGAAAATTTGAAGTCCAAGTTTCTCTACGTCCGAGTTTGACTCAAATAGGTTTCGAGTGACTCGAAACACGAAATAACTACGAGCCCGAGTATCACTAAATCAAGCTGAGCTAATGGTTATTAATGGTGAAAGCACATAACACGAGAATTATGCAATGAATAAGAATAGCACATAATTAAGCATTTAACATACCAAGCTCATTCCGAATAAAGCAAAGCCGATCTTCACCAAGAGGCTTGGTAAAGATATCGGCTAATTGAAGATTAGTAGGGATGAACCGAAGTTCAATATCACCTTTTCCGAGTGATCGCGTAGGAAGTGATATCCGACCTCGATATGCTTTGTTTTCGAATGCTTGGACGGCGTTCTTGGTGATGCTAATTGCGCTTTGGTTGTCACACTTGATTGGTACTGATTTGAATAATAGTCCAAGATCTTTCAAGTGTTGCTTTATCCGAGAGAATGCGAGCGCAACAAGCTCCAGCTGCAATATATTTAGCTTCAACGAGTTGATAGAGCTACTGAATTCCGCTTCTTTGAGTGCCAAGATATTAGGGATTGACCCAGAAATTGGCACGCTCCGGATGTGCTCTTTCGATTAACTTTGTATCCTGCGTAGTCCGCGTCCGAGTATCCAGAAAGAGTCGGTTCGAGTCTCCGGAATACCATAGACCTAAATTTTGAGTGCCTGTAAGATATCCGAATATTCTCTTCACCGCAGTGAGATGTGATTCTTTTGGATTAGCTTGAAATCTTGCACATAGACAAACACCGAACATTATATCCGGCATGCTAGAAGTAAGATATAGTAAAGATCCAATCATACCTCGATAGAGTTTCGATCTATCGCTTTACCTTTCTCGTCCGAGTCGAAGCTTTATACTGCTTGCTCATGGGAGTAGATGCGTGCTTTGCATCTTGAAATTTGTATTTCTTCAACAATTCCTTGGTATACTTAGATTGATGAACAAAGATCCCATCCTTGTCTTGTTTGATTTGTAAGCCAAGGAAGAAATTAAGTTCGTCCATCATGCTCATTTGGAATTCTTGACTCATCAACTCGGAAAATTCTCAGCACTGAAACTCATTAGTAGCACCGAAAATAATATCATCAAGATAGATTTGAACAATAAGGAAATCTTTCCCCTTGGTCTTTTTGAAGAGAGTCTTGTCGGTCGACCTCTTTTAAAATCATTTTGAACTAAGAAGCTACTCGAGTCTTTCATACCAAGCTCGAGGTGCTTGTTTAAGACCATAGAGAGCCTTTTGAAGTTTGAAAACATGATTTGGAAATTCCGAGTTTTTAAAACCGGGAGGTCTGCTCGACATAGACTTCTTCTTCAATAAAACCATTGAGAAATGCACACTTAACATCCATTTGATATAATTTAATATGCATGCTTGGATGCAAATGCCAACTGATATTCTAATGGCTTCAATTCAGCTACAGGTGCAAAGGTTTCCCCACAATCAATTCCTTCTTCTTGATTATATCCCCGAGCCATAAGTCTAGCCTTATTTCGACTATCACCCCACCCTCATCAAGTTTGTTCTTGAAAACCCATTTGGTTCCTATAGCTGGGTGGTCGGAAGGTCGGTTGGTCGGAGTCCGGACTTGGTTTCTCTCGAATTGATTGAGTTCCTCTTGCATGGCCTCTACCCATTCAGGTTCATTAAGGGCCTCTAGTGTATTTTTGGGTTCGTTTAATGAAATGAATGCGGTGAATGCACATAGATTATGTAGAGAGGAACGAGTTCTTACCCTAGCGTTGATGTCGAGAGTATGTTCTCTAGTGGATGACTAGAAGTAAACTTGAATGCTTTACTGTTCTCCGATTCACGAGATTTGTGGATTGAGCCGCTTGATCTTGTTACGAGTGATCTTCTTCATTGGCTTGTTCGTTCGAGTGAGCTCTTGAGTTGTCTCATTCGAGTTTCCTCGTTACGAGTGAGCTCTTGAGTTGTCTCATTCCGAGTTTCCTCGTTACGAGTGACCTTATTTTGAGCGAGGTTGAGTCCGAGTCTTTGTAATCTCGGCTTCGTCATCATCTCTACTGAGCTTCGGTTCGAGTATGACAACTCACTTGGCTTCTCTGTTCAAACTCAACAAACACTACGTGGATGCTTTCTTCCACTTTGTTAGTTCTTTTGTTAAAGACACGATAGGCTTTACTATGTGAAGAGTAACCCGAAAGGTACCTTCATCGACCTAGCATCAAACTTGGTCGAGTGATCCTTACCATTATTGTGAATAAAACACTTGCAACCAAAGGGCTTAAAGTATGAGATGTTTGGCTTCTTCCCTTTGTAGAGCTCGTAGGGTGTTTTCTTCATAATGGGTCCGATGAGGCATCTGTTCAAAGTGTAGTTAGTCTGTGTTGACTGCCTCGGCCCAGAAATAGTAAGGCAAGTTGTGCTCAATCATCATCGTCCTTGCTATTTCTTAAAGGGATCTGTTCTTTCTCTCCACTACTCCATTATGTTGAGGAGTTCTTGGTCTTGAGAAGTTGTGAGAGATTCCATTCGATCGCAAAACTACGAGAATTACGAGTAGTCGAACTCTCTTCCATGGTCGGTTCGGATCCTTTGAATCGAGTCCGAGACTCAACTTGAATCTTTCTACAGAGCTTGCTGAACTCCTTGAATGCTTCATTTTTATGCTTGAGAAAACACACCCAGGTAAATCTTGAAAAGTCATCAATAATGACAAGAATGTAGGATTTACCTCAGAGGCTCTTCACTAAAATTTCATCACATAGATCCATATGTAGCGGTTCAAGCACCTTTGTTGTCAAAACAGTCTTGAGAGACTTGAATGAGGATCGACCTATTTCCCCCTTGTACATGCTTCACAAACTTTGTCTTTCTGAAAAACACGAGTTAGGTAAACCCCTAACCGGACCATGAGATGCGAGCTTTTTGATAGTATGCATACTAATATGACCTAATCTACGATGCCAAGACCATGAATCATCATAAAGAGATGCTTTTAAGCAACATAAATTCTAGCTTGGGTCGAGAAAGAGGAATGATATAAGTGTTCTTGGATCTCTTACCGAGAGCTTTACCTCTTTGGTGGTCTTATACGAGATGTAGCACTTAGATTGAGTGAATCTTACCTCCGACCTTTGTCGCATAGTCTGGGAGATGCTAAGCGGATTGTATTTTAGTCCTTTGACAAGGTAGACTGGGCTCACCAGATTGTTTCCATTTCCAATCTTGCCAATACCCACTATCTTGCCTTTCTTGTCTTCTCCAAAAGTCACTTTTCGTCCTTTGTATGATTCTAGCTCGAAAAGAGTCCTTGGTCACCTGACATGTGTCGTGAACATCCGTTGTCCGGATACCAATGTCTTTTCGATCTTTTCTCGATGACCTGCAAAGCAGAGTGAATCTAACCCTTCTCACTTCCTCTAACGAACCCAGTAACATTCCTTACTTGTGGTCCTTTTACGAGGAAGAAGGTGTTTCGAACCCAGATTTGAATGACTTTGGGTTTTGTCGGATTCCGAGTCTTCCTCTCGAGAAGCCGAGTCCGTGTCTCTTTCTTTTTGAAAACTATTCCTTTTGAAACGAGGAGAGAATGGTTTCTTTTTGTAAACGAGTTACGGGCTTAGTCCTCCCTTCATTTACGTGAATGGGACCAGTGCTCGGCTTTCTCGAACTTTACGGTTATGAAATCCTTTTTGAACAATTCCGAGTAGGAATTGGATTCTTCCTCTTTGTTGAAACCAAGACCTTCTTTTCGAAAAGAGACACATTGTGATCCTAAGAGCATGTCAAGGTTCTTCGACCTTGAGTAAACTTTAAAACCGAGATCTTGAGACTCGGTGAGCTTCCTTTTTAGTTGCTCATTTTCTTTCTGAGCGGCTCGGACTCGGTCTCATTAGATTGAGCACTAGTCTTGAGTTCTCCGAATGAGAGTCTCGGTTTCTCTAATTCATTTTTCAAAGAAGTGCTCGAGAAGTAATTAACTCAAGTTGTTCTTTGAATTTAGAAGAATCGGAGTTGGACTTTTCTTCCAAAGTAAAAATATACTTAGCTAAATCAACTTTGGAGAACTTAAGAAAGTATTCGATTACCTCCCGAGGATTTGTTTCCTCATTGTGCGAGTCCGAGTCGACTCTGTTCGGCTTCCGAGTCGAGATTGCCATCGAGACATTTCGAGTCGTCCGAGTCCTCATCATCTTCGATGAATCCTCATCACTCCATGTTGCCATCATGGCTTTCTTCTTCTTTCTGTCCCTTTTCCTTTTCGAACAGTCCTTGACTATGTGGTCTTTGCTTGCCACATTCGAAACAACCAAAATTCTTAGTCAAAGAAAATTTGGACGGGGAAGTAAACTTACCTTTTCTGTCTTTCTTATCTTTCTTGTAGAATTCTTCTTTTGGCCTTTTGTCCCATCTTTTGTGCTTCATCATTCTCTTGAAGCCTCTTGCAATGAGTGCCATGGGATCGTCTTCGAGTCGGAAGAGCTCGGATTTGCTTCTTTGGATTACGAGGCTTTCGGTGCTATGTTTCTTTTGAGTGCTGCCCTCGGCATCCTCTTCTTCTAGATGGATCTCGTGAGTTAGAAGCTTTCCGATGAGCTCGTCGGCTTTAAGAGTGAGAGGTTACGAGCCTCCTCTATGGCGAGTCACCTTCGGACCCCATCGTCTCTTGGGTAGGCTTTTGAGAATTTTCCAGGCACATTTCTTCATGGGAAATTTTCTTTCCCGGAGATTTGAGATTATTAGTAATCTCGGTGAAGCGAATGAACATCCGAGTAATGTTCTCCTCTGGCTCCATCTTGAAAAGCTCATATTTATGAAGATACCGGCCGATCTTCGCTTGTCTTACCTGACTTGTACCTTCGTAGGTGTTGACTAAAGTATCCCACACCTCTTTAGCGAGTCACGAGCAGAGAGTCGATTATATTCTTCCGAACTTATGGCGCACATAAGGATGTTCATTGCCTTAAAGTTCTTTCCGAACTTCTCTGCTTCTCCGGTGTGAACTCGGCCTTTGTCTTGGGAATGATTCCGAATTCATCTGTCTTCATTGGAATGTAGTTTCCTTGTTGTATGATTTCCCATACCTTTTCATCATGATCCATAAGAAAACATTCCATAAGCTTCTTCCGAGTGCCCAAAGTTTGATCCTTTGAATTTTGGTGGCCTCGTTAGAAGATCTTCCTTCGTTGAACTCTCCAGGTGTTCGAGCTATTTGATCTTTAGACCTTTGGATTGTTAGATCCTTTCCGAAAGGCTAGGCTCGATATCAATTGAAGGTTTGCTTGGGGAGAGTCCGAGTCACCCTAGAGGGGGTGAATAGGGTGATGGAAGTTTTTCGTGGAAACTAAAGCTCTTCGTCAAAAACAAGGCAAAGACAGATTCCGAGTCCGTCAACGAGTGTCGAGAAAACTATGGACTCGAAATGCTATTACGAATGGGTAAGCAAGATAAGCAAGAGCTGTAAAGCTGTCCGAGTCTAGAATGAACTCGAAATATAACACTTAGAGATTACGTCCAAACCCTCCCGGGGCGAGAAAACCACGGATCGTGTCAATCCGGACACGAAGTTAAATTCACTATTTTGAGTGCACAAAACACCGTGAACCGATCGAACCCGAGTTGCTCCCTTAGACAACTCTATACAAGTTTTCCTAGACTCGAAATTCCCTTATCTCGATCTAGTACTTCCTAGCTGAGATAACCCTTATAGGTAGGGACAACTAAGCTGACTTGACCTTTACAGACTTGGTCAAGGGACCTTACAAAGAATGTAAGAGAGAGTTTGTAATCGAGTACAAGACCTTACAACTCGGAAAGTAATGAATTACATAGTGGGAGTTGTAAGTAGAAGATTGAAAAGTAAATACAATGGCTTTTAGCAAGTATGTGTATTAACAATATGTTCGGCAATCTTCAAGTCTTTTGAGGTGGCTTCTATTTATAGATAACCACAAAGAGTAGCCGTTATCTTCATCTGCCGACTGAGAGTCCTCTATGACCGTTGATAGAAGCTTTCGAGTCACTCGAAAGTATCCGTTGTAATGTGAACGTTGGACAACGGTTTAACTCTCTTGGAAGTCCCAAAACCATTTGCGGTGTCTTGAAAGATAAGGTGGAAACCACCGTTAAGCTTGACGTTCCAATTTTTCAGATTTGGAAACAGACAGCCCTAATACGATCTATTGGGACTGGAGTAGAGAAGGTGAAAAGTCATGTCTGCTTGGTGATTTGACATTCGAAGCCGGTTACTTTTGTGGTTTGAAAAAGGTGTATCCTCGTTTGAATAACCTACAAAAGTAAATCAATTTTGGTTCTCAAAGTATAAAATACTTTGGTCCAAGATTAGACACGAGATAATAAAATTATTAAGATAATTAAACAACTGATTATTTGAGTCGAAACGAAATGGAATTTTCGAGTCTAATATTCATGATACTCAGAATTCCATCCGACTTAGTCTAAGCAAAGAATCAAGTTCGAGTAAAGAATATCGAGTGAAGTAACTTGATATAGACTAAGCATGAAACAGACTAGAAATACTGACTATAACAAAATAGAACTTATAACCGGAAGTCGATTCTGAGTGAGAGACGATGAAACACTAGTCCACTCAATCTGCGATAAGCTCTGAGTGATGCTTGGACTCGGAACAAAGAATCGGTTTTCGAGTCACTTAAAATATAAGAAGTAAAAGTTGTATCACTTAGAGAAGATACCATTTTACTCAAAGAAGTTTACGAGATACCGAGAATGCCTTGGAATCAAAACTCTATAAGTACGAGATTGTTATACCTAATTCCTTTTATACAACTCGGAACGAGTATTGAGCGAGTGTCCGAGTCTTCAAATTGCTTCTACTCTTTCGGATCTAACGTTTTCCCAATCTTAACTTCATAAGGTTGATCAATTGACCCCAGGTTAATTGTTATTGTTTCTTCTATTATTGGTAAGCAATTTTCATGATCCTCTATAGCTTTTATTAGTTCTTTTGGAATTTCTTGTTCATCGTTAGAGGTGAAACAATTAAGAGCAAAAGGAGGCAAGGAGTAAGCGGAAAGGTTCACTTTATTGAATGAAGCAACGAGTATATCGGACTCAACAACAGAATTAAAAATAACAGAACTAGGAAAAGAACTAGAAACAACGAAGGAGAAGTATAAACCCTAGTGCTAGACTCGAAATTTGAGGTGTTGATTATAATTGGGATAAAGGTTTTTACGATGATTCGAACTTGGTCCTTCTTAGAGGATCAATCAACCATATGGGATGCCTTTTCTCTCCATCCGATAAGAAAATCGAGAAACTTTCCTTCTCGTCTTGCTTGATTAATTCCAAGTCTTTAAGAGTAATAGGTAAATTAGTATTATAGGCTCATTAATGGAGGAACTCCTTGCACAGATCTGTCCAATTGATAACCTTATGTGGGTCAACCGTGTTATACCACTTCATTACATCAGTATCAAATGTCCAGGGAAAATGATGTGATAAGTGTCTTCAGGAATGTTCTTAAGAGTCATTGCTCCCAAGAAGTTGTGTGCATGATGATGGGGATTCTCGGAACCTTTGAATTTGATATTAGGCATGGTAAACTTATGAGCTAGTTTACCCTTATTAAGGATTGAAGTGAATCCCTTATGATCAAAGTAATGATTAGTGAACATGGATAACTCCCTTAACATCCACTCTATCTGATCTAAAGGGGAATCGGGGTGAGATTTGGAGTCGAGTTTAGGGGATGTGCATTTGAGACTACTTGGAGGAGACAAAATAGGTGGAGGTGGCAAAACCAAGGTAATTTCCCTTCTCAAACGTTCAACTTCTTCGACCTCTTCCCTTTTCAAATGCTCGGCTTCCTCATCTCTTGTACTAGCCTCAATAGCCCTTATGATAGTCATAAGATCCCTTGACATAGATGATATCTCGCTCTTCTTGATCATTCAACCTGGTTTCCACCTTAGTTATATTATCATTAAGTAGACTAAGGTTAAGATATTGCTCAGGATTATCATCCATTGGAAGGGAACTCTTTTTAGGTACTTCTTCGAACAAGGAGTAGACTGTGACGATGTGGTATGCACCTAAACTTGTTGCACTGATATAGACCACGAAGTAGAAAGAAAGGAAGATGTGTCGGACTCCTTGGTGAGACGTTCTAATCTTTTAGAGCTCGGATTCCGACAATACTCGGTTATCATAGACATCCCTATTCTGCAACCCAAAGGATGAGGTTTAGGACCATGTGAGAGAAGATCTCTTTTAGAAGGAAGGGAATTAAGCGTAAGACCGAAGGGACCGAGGATGCTTTTATTTGGATGCACATAAAGAATGCGAAGATAATATGATGCATGATTTAATTGAGATGATTCTATGATTTGGCTAGTGTAGAACTCAAATGAATAGATGATTATTCCTAATGGAAGATGAATTTGATTTGGTTAAATGAGAAATGAAAATGCAAGACAGACTCATCTAATTTGAGATGACGATAATCTAATAAATATATAATCCTTAAAGAAAAGATGCTTCTTATATGATAATACATTTCCTTATTTGAGATGAATTACTGGACTACATGCAAAAATGAAAGGAATGGATCTATCTATTAGAAAATGATTTTATTTGGCTAATGCAAATGAACTCTCCTAACATGAGATGAATGTATTTGGCTAATGCAAATGGACTCACTTAATAATATGAGATGACTTTATTTGGCTAATGCAAATGGAATATGAGAATGTAAAAGGTTAAAAAGGACTAAACAAAAAAGAGAAGGGGACTTCGGTAAGATCCTTTCAAATAAGAATTGCTGAGACTCGCTAAAAGAAATTTTCGGAGTGACGGTGAAATGCAAACAATGGACCAACCCTAATAGGAGAGGGAATTTTGACTTTGGCTAAATGCACATCATGGATCGACTCTAGAAAATTCATTAAAGTGTTTTATTTTCACCCATGCAATGTTCTAATAAGCACTCCTAACCTATTCCTAAAGGCTTACAAACGAGACGATTAAATGTAAAACACACACTCATTCAAGCATGCACACAATGTCTAGGTAACACCTAAAAGGTCTAAAAGTTCTATGGTTAAAGAGTTCAAGAGTTTGGATACATGGTGACACGTTGTCCGAGAATTTCGTCCCCATGGGTTGTACGGGTAAGGATACCAACCAGAATTCTCGGTGCCCCTCGGTGAAAAGGGTTTAGCCCAAAAGTGCGTGGTACGAGGAAGGAGGTACCGTTGCTCGGGCAATCAAGCCTAGTTGGGCCAACCTAAAGGAACCAGTGGGACCCTCTCCCCATAAAGGGTAAACAGGGGGTACAATAAAGTTTTCCTAGTGGTCCAAAACAATATTTAAACTAGTTCAAAGGTTGCTTAATGTAGGATGCCTAATGCAAGTACATCATTAAAACACACTACTTAAATTTTCAAGTTTTGCTCTCTTAATAAATGATTCATTCCTAGTATAATCGCCATCTGTACGAATCAAGGCCTCGGGCCCGCACAAAGGATCGAGTCAAGGTTCCTCATGATAACGTTTTAAGCACAAGGGTTTACAAAAGACAAGATATGATTTAGGGTTTTTGAAGATGCATTTTAGAAATTGGGGATAAACCTTTTATTAAGCTTTTCCGAGTTTTATTAAATCTAATTAGTCAAAGTTTTAATGGCAATTTTATTAATCTTTTACTTTAGTAATTATTTTAGAATTCTCGGGATCTTATTTTCTAATTTAGGAATAAGTAAAATTAGTTTTTGGTCAGGCCGTGAGGCAAAACACCAATCTGGACCGAAGCCTCCTCTGCCGACCACCCGAGTACGGGCGGTAGCCTATGCCAGAGCGGAGAGGCACGGGCTGATGGAGTCAGCCTTGACCTCTGGCTCGGTGTGCAGATCCGAACTTCATCTTACTATTCTTATAACCAGAAAACACTGAGATGCAAGTTTGAATAGAATAAAGCATAAAATAAAGGAGTCCCTAGTCGGTTATTAGGAGAGAAAAACTAACAATCACAAAAGAAAATAAAGTTTTCTCTTCGATCTTAGTATGGGAAAAATAAGACTAAAAGATGCTAAAAAATGACTTCATTGGTCTTTGAGCCGAGAATCGAATTCGGGGGTGAGGGTACGAAATGTAGGGAAGACCATTCCATTCCACTCGTACAAAGATGACCATTACTAATTTGAGTAGTGTATGAAAATGATGTAAGACAAACAAGCAAATGACATATTACGACGATGAATAAAAGCAACCAATCATAGTAAAGAAAGCGATAAAGGAAGCGGTAAAGAAAGCGATAAAGAAAAGAAAAGCGCAAAATAAAATAATTACATCGGTCGGGAGGAATTAAAAGAAGCGATTACATCCCTTAAACCACAATACGGAAAGCGATAAAAAGCATGAAAGTAAATAAACCACTCGAAGGTCTGGATAATTGCCCTCGAGGTTATCCCACCTCTCTAATCCGGATCTCCACACTGGATCTCTTGATGCAACGACGACAAGCAAAAGAATAGGGCTTATTTTTGTGAGATATGTGCATAGGGTATGGTAATGATCGGTTGAATAAGTGCCCATAGATCAGAATAATTGAATATTCTTTAGCTCTTTCCATGGATTCAATGGCGGTAAGCAATAATTAGATGAATGCTAAAGATTGATTTCGACAGAGTAACATTTACATAAGAGTATTCTAGTTAGCTTTTTGTAGCGTGATGCTAAGGCAGGAAGTCGTGTAAAAATGAGAGCCAAGGCTCTCTATTTATAGGAGAGGACCTAAGTCACAAATGACCTAGGGTTTGCCTCCATTTAGCCATCCAACATGCTGAAAATAAACCAGGCAAAATCCTAAGAGACAGAAGCTGGATCGGAAGGTGATAAAACCGGATAGAATCTGGTTAGCAAGCGTTAGCCACCCGGGCGCCCTTGGGTTTCGTGCCCTAGTTGTGTCGCCAAAGGACTCTCCAAGCCAAAACGTAGCGTTCCACTTGACGCTTCTAAAATGCAGCCCTTTCAAAAATAGATCAAACTACATTAATCAATGTGCAAAAGCAAATCAAAGTGGTACTCAAAGTATAAAAATACTTTGGTCCAAGATTAGGCAAAGATAATAATTAATTCAAAGTATTTAAGCACTTAATTATGTTCATCCTCCAAGAATGAAATTTTTGTGTTTAATATTCATTTGGTGCAAAATCCATCTTCGATCAATGATCAAGTTAATAAGAATAAATAATCAGAATGCATAAACTTGATCACTTAAATAATTTCATTCAATAAACTTACTTAGAAAAGAGAATTAACACTACAAGTCATTTTCGGTTTGAACACCAAGTCGATACTCGGGATATAAAGTGTTTGTGAAATTATTTACTCATACCATTGTTACGAGTTATTTACGAGTGATTAGAAACCCCATTAAAATTTATATGGTAGATAGATGGTTTCAGAGTGGGTCGGAAAAAAATGAAAACTTAGATATGAGTTTCTTAAAAACTTATAATGACTTGGAATGAAAACTATAGAGCGAGAGAAAGTTATTCCTAAGTATTCAATCTCTCCGTTTTTAAGGAAAGGCATTCCATACTTAAGATATAAACTAATAAGTTCAGAGAGTTATGTTTTCATTGTATGTTGATCGAGCCAGAAAAATAATAAAGGATATTGAATATCTCGGCTTAGATCATATATAACTACGAGCGAGGCTTCTTGAAGTAAATAGAGCATATTTGTCACCGAATAGTGAAAAATGTACCGGAGTAAATAAGAAATATGCTCGAAATATGAAAATTTCATTAATCATTCGAAGCAATTATATAAAAACTTAAACAAACAAAGAAACAAACTGAGAAAAACTCCCTATAAACCAAACATCTCTATTTTCTATCTTTTCTCTCCCATAATGCATTTCAAGCAAAATAAGAAAAGAGGGAGGAAAGAATAATTACTTACAAAGATGTTGGACAAAATAAAACAAATTTTGAAATCAAGAGGGAGGAGGAACAGACTTGGCAAGAAGTAGAAGAGTGAGTGTTGCGCCTGCACTGTAGCCTTGAGTAGAGATAGCTTAGCGAGGAGGTAATAATAGAGGTAGATCCGGCGGTGGAATTACACGTCTACGAGACACATGAAGTGCTTCCTCTACTTCTCCTTTTACGAGTCCTCAACAACTACTGCTATAGGTTGTGATTCTGAGTTATGGGCCTTAGACAGGCCTACGTTGCCAACCTCCTCTAAGGCGGATTAAGTGTGATATGGGGAGATCACCTCGGGTCTTTGTCGGCCTTACCTTTAGATTTAACTAATTTAGTCCGCTTTTCTCCTTCTCCTTTAGCTTCTCCTTATCCTTCTTCTTCTTCTTCTTCGACTTCTTCTAACTCATACTTAGAAGAACTAGAGGACTTTAAAGGTTGTTCTTCTTCGGGTTTTAAGTCATCTGCTATCTTGGACCTTCTTTTTAGAGGTGACAGATTTGCGATTGTTGGTGCTTGAATAATCTCCTTGAGTTCGGCAATCAAGGCTTAGCTCTACTCGATTTGAGTCCGAGCCCTACTTTGGAGCTGAATCATAATTTGCATGAAAGCCTTGAAGGTTCCTAAAGTTGTTTGTAGCTCTTTAGGAAAATAGACAAATTGAGTGGCCACCTTCTAAAGTAAATCATATGAAAGGGCAAGTTGAGAAGTGAAAAGTCCGAGTAGTAAGAAGTGGAACCTTAGTACCAATCTAAGTCCGAGGTGGAGAAGGAGGAGCTAGATCCGAAGAATGAACCCGGACACCGGGTTAGATTTCACGATATCCAAGTCCGATGAGTTCACTTACGCCTAGCGGACGAGCAAACTTTAGGAACTTGTTTAGGTTGGAAGGGAGATCGACCTCAAACTAAGTAAAGACAGCTGAAAGAAGAGCTCCAAAGGGATATGGATTCTTCTTACGGGCGGATGGAACGAAGCGATCTGTTCCGAGGATAAAAGGGAAGAGGTCAACCTCATACCCTTCTTAAATGTCGAAGAGAACCTTAAGAACTTTGCTATTAGGGGTTTTTATTTTTTAGGGATAGTAGGAGAAGAAAGTTCTCATCGAAGTCATTTGAGTCACAAAAAGAATTTCATGGACTAAGGGATTTCTTTCGAGAATTTGTCAAACAAGTCATCCGTGAAGACTCGGACTACGAAACTAGACCGTTCGAGTACTACCAAACACAGGTACAAACCTCATCCCTCATAGGTTTTGATCACAATTCATTCCGAGTACTATAAAAACTATTGCATATGCTTTCATTCGACTACGATCGGCTCACAAAACATATTATTCTTTATCAACTTGCATTGATGTTTCGAGTCACTCGGACATGACTGAGATTTACCATATGTTTAAATAATCTCTCGAACACTTCATATCCGAGTTCGACTACATATTTCAACGAAAAGTGAATTACGAGTGTTAATTCCTATTTTTAAGTCGGCATGTCTGTTTAAGAGTTATTTGTCTAGATCAAGTACTTATACTCGATATTTTCTCAATCTTATAACTTGATCTTTCTTAAGGTGACTCTAATGGAATTTGAGTATAATGAATATTAGACTCGGAAAATTCCATTCTTCTAGGCCTCGAGATAATTATGCACTTAATTATCTTAATTAAATTATTATGTTTGCCTAATCATGGACCAAAGTATTTTATACATTGAGAACCAAAATTATTTACTTTTGTAGGCTATCTAAACGAGGTTATCTCATTTTTGAAATACAAAAGTAACCGGGTTCAAGCTCGTCAATCACCAGCGAGACAAGGTTTCTACTTCGAACAAGGCCCGGAGGCTATGTCGGGGTTGTCTGTTTCCAAAATTGGAAAAATTCAACGGTAAGCTCAACGGTGGTTTCCACCTTACTTTTCGGACAACACCAGTTGATTGGAACACCCTTAGGAGTCAAGAGTTGTTACACAATGTTCATATCTCAACGGATCTTTTCGAGCCACTTAGAAAAACCATTACAACGGTCACAAAGGACTTTGGCTCGAAACTAGTCACAACGGCTTATCCGCTTGGTCATCTATAAATAAAAGCCAACTCTCAAGAGTTGAAGATTGTTGAAACACATTGCTTGAAATTATATCTCTTTGTATAATACTCATTCATTCTCCTTACAACTCCAAGTCCGTATTTAATATTTTTTGAGTTGTAAAATCTTGTAATCAGTTACATACTCTTTCTTACTCTCTAACTAAGGTCCCTTGACTGAGCTGTAAGAGTTAACTCAACTTAGTTGTCCCTAGCTGTAAAAGTTACCTCGGTTAGGAAGTACTACATCGAGATAAGAGAATTTTTGAGTTTAGGAAAGCGTGTAAGGAATTGTTTAAGGGAGCAAATCTGGTTGAGTTAGTCTCGCTGTATTTTGTGGATTCAAAATAATGGATTTAACTTGGTGCTTTGACTAGGACTAGCCGTGGTTTTACTGCCCGGGAGAGTTTCCACGTAAATGCGAGTTCATACTTTTTGAGTCCAATCTAGACGCAAAGCTGTTACGATTCTTCTTTTCAAGCTTAAATCTTCCAAGTTTGTTAAAATTTCCTTATCACCCTATTCACCCCCTCTAGGGTGACCAAGACTCTCCATGAGCAAACCTTCAATTGGTATCCGAGCTTAACCTTTCAAAAGGGTCTAACTGACCTAAAGATCTAAAGATCGGATGGCTCGAGAATAATGGAGAGTTCGATGAAGGAAGTTCTTCCAACAGACCATCAAAGTTTAAAGGATCACATTTCGTGCCTTTGGAAGAAGCTAATGGAATGCTTCCTCTTGGACAATGATGAAGATGTCCGGAACATCATAAAAGAACGCAATTACATTCTATTGAAGATGGTATATACATGACCTGTGCCTAAAGCAAAGTTCGAGTACACCACTCGAAGTGGCAAAAAGTTCGAAAGAACTTTAAAGCAATGAACATCCTGATGTGCGCCATCGGCTTAGAAGAATACAACAGAGTGTCGGCTTGTGACATAGCCAACGATGTGGGACACTCTTGTCAACACATATGAAGGAATAAGCCAAGTAAGACAAGGGAAGATAAGTCAATATCTTCACAAATACGAGTTATTCAAGATGGAGCCATAAGAAATCATCACTCGGATGTTTATACGCTTCACTGAGATTACAAACAATCTCAAATCTCTGGGTAGAAAGATTTCACATGAAGAGATGTGTAGAAAAATCCTAAGAAGTCTACCCAAGAGAAGATGAGGTCCCAAGGTGACAGCCATCGAGGACGCTCGGAACCTCTCATAACTAAAGCCGGACAAAGCGATTGGGAAGCTACTTATCCATGAAATCCATCCGGAAGAACAGGATGCCGAGGTTAGCACTAAAAAGAACATTGCGCTGAAGGCCTTACAAAGCAAAGGAGAAAATCTCGGTTCCTCGGATTCGGAAGAAGATCCCATGGCACTTATCGCTCGAGGCTTTAAAAGAATGATGAAGCATAAGAAATGGGAGAAAAGGCCAAGAGAAGAGTTCTACAAGAAAGATAAGAATGATAGAAAAGGTAAACACTCCTCCCCTTCACAATTATCTTTAACTAAGAACTGTAGTCTGTTTTGAATGTGGTAGTAAAGATCACATAGTCGAGAGCTGTCCAAGAAGAAAGAGGGATAGAAAGAAGAAGAAGGTTATGATGGCCACATGGAGTGATGAAGATTCATCCGAAGAAGATGAAGACTCGGACGATTCAAAATGTCCGATGGCACTATCGGACTCAGAAGCTGAATCCGAGTCGAGCTGCGACAACTCGGACAATGAGGAGACAAATCCTCGGGAGGTAATAGAATACTTTCTTAAGTTCTCCAAAGTTGATTTAGCTAAATACATTTACACTTTGGAAGAAAAGTCTAATTCCGATTCTTCATAATACAAAGAACAACTCAAGTCTCTTACTTCGAGAGCATTGGTTTGAAAAATGAATTGGAAAAGCGAGACTTACTCTAAGAGAACTTAAGACTAGTACTCAAGCTAATGAGACTAAGTCCGAGAAACTCGAAGAGAAAATGAGCATCTAAAACAAAAGCTCAATGAGTTTCAATAGCTTGTTTTGAAATTTACTCAAGGTCAGAAAAACCTTGACATGCTCTTAGGCTCTCAATGTGTCTCCTTCGGAAAGGAAGGACTTGGTTTTAACAAAGAGGATGAATCAAATTCCTACTCGGATCTTCTCAAAAAGGATTCCGAACTGTGAAGTTTAGGAAGGTTGAGCATTGTCCTATTCATAAGAATGAAAGGAGGACCGAGCCCATACCAGCTTACAGGAGAAAACCTTTTTCCACCAGGTTTATAAAACAAAAGATTTTCAAACGAAAGAGACACATATTCAGTTTTCTAAAAGAAGACTCGAGAATCGGACAAAAGCCACAAAGTAATTCAAATATGGGTTCCCAAGAGTCTTCTTCCTCGAAAAGAACCACAGTAAAGGAAGTTACTAGGTTCGTTAGAGGAAGTGAGAAGGGTTAATGTGTTTCGACTTGCATGTAACTCGAAAAGGACAAAAGGTCATTGGTACCTAGACAATGGATGCTCACGCCCCATCTCGGGGCAAGATAGTTGGAATAGGCAAGATTAGAAAAGGAGACAACCTGGTCAGCTCGACCTATCTTGTCAAGGGATTAAAGTACAATGTACTCGAGCATCTCTCAACTATGTGACAAAGGTGAAGAGGTAAGATTCACTCATATCAATTGTTATATTTACGATGCAACTACCAAGGAGACTAAGCTCTCAAGTAAGAGATTAGGTAATACTTATATTATTACTCTTTCCGATCCAAGTCGAACTTATCTTACTTAAAAGCATCTATGCATGATGATTCTTGGACATGGCATCGTAGACTAGGTCATCTTAGCGTGCATACTATCAAAAAGCTTGCATCTCACGGTTTAGTCGGAGGTTTGCCTAATTGTGTATTTAAGAAAGATAAAATTTCTAAAGCATGCACAAAAGGGAAACAGGCCGGATCTTCTTTCAAATCTCTCAAAGCTGTTTCCTCATCCAAAGTGCTTGAAATGCTGCATATGGATTTATGTGGTGAAATCCCTATAAAGAGTCTCGGAGGTAAATCATATGTACTGGTGATTGTTGATGACTACTCACGATTTACATGGGTTTGTTTTCTTAAGCACAAAAATGAAGCCTTCAAAGAGTTCAGCAAGCTCTGCGAGAAAATTCAAGTAGAGTCTCAAACTCGGATCGGAAGAATTCGAACCGACCATGGAAGGTACTTCTCAGCACCCGAACTCCTCAAAAGAATGGGGTAGTGGAAAGAAAGAACAAAACTCTTAAAGAAATAGGAAGGACAATGATGATTGAACATGATCGGCTTTATTATTTACGAGGTCGAGGCGATCAACACAGACAAACTACACACTAAATAGATGCCTTATCGGACCTATTTTGAAGAAAACTCCATACGAGCTCTACAAGGGAAAGAAACCTAACATCTCATACTTCAAACCTTTCAAACGTAAGTGCTATGTTCACAATAATGGTAAGGATCACCTGACCAAGTTTGATGCTCGGTCGGATGAACGTATTTTTCTTGGTTATTCATCTCATAGTAAAGCATATCGCATTTTCAATCAAATAACTAACAAAGTGGAAGAAAGCAACCAAGTTATTTTTGATGAGATTGATCAAGGACAACCAAGTGAGTCAACATTCTTAGATCTCGAAACTCGGTCGAGATGAAGATTACCTTTTTGAAGGTGAGCTCGGATAGAGTCAAGAAAAAGCAACTCGGACCGAGGTAGCTCAAAATATCATGACTTAGAGTGAACCAGCTCTAGAGTCGGCGGCTCGGAATGCTGAAGGTCAATTAAATGAGCAAGCTCAATCGGATCGGATCACCGAAGATCAACCAGTTCAACCCACAAATCCGGTAAACCGAGAGAAGAGGTAGAGTATTTAAATATGCTTGAAATCACCCACTTGAAAACATCTTGTCCGACATCACCAAGTGGGGTAAGAACTCACTCTTCTTTGCAAAATCTATGTGCATTCACTGCATTCATATCATTAATTGAACCTAGAAATGCACTACGAGCCCTAAATGAACATGAATGGGTAGAGGCCACGCAAGAGGAACTTAATCAATTTGAAAGAAACCAAGTGTGGACTTTGACCAAATGACCTTCCGACCACCCAGTTATAGGAACCAAATGGGTTTTCAAGAAAAAGCTGGATAAGGATGGGTTGGTAGTCGAAATAAGGCTAGACTTGCGGCTCAAGGTTACAATCAAGAAGAAGGAATTGATTGTGGGGAAACCTTTGCACCGATTCTTTGGGATTGAAGCGATTAGAATCCTATTGGCATTTGCATCAAGCATGGATATTAAATTATATCCAACGGATGTCAAATGTGCTTTTCTAAATGGTTTCATGCAAGAGGAAGTCTATGTTGACCAACCCCATGGATTTGAAAACTCGGAATTTCCAAATCATGTTTTCAAATTACAAAATATGGTCTTAAACAAGCTCCAAGAGCTTGGTATGAAAGACTAAGCAATTTCTTGGTTGACAATGATTTCAAAAGAGGTCAAATTGACAAAACTCTTTTTATAAAAACCAAGGGGAAAGACTTTCTTATTATTCAAATCTATGTTGGTGATATAATTTTTAGAGCTATTAATGAAAATCTCTGTAGAGATTTTTCTGTGTTAATGACATAGGAATTCCAAATGAGCATGATGGGAGAGCTCAATTTTTTCCTTGGTCTACAAATCAAGCAAGATAAAGATGGTATCTATGTCCATCAATCAAAGTATACAAAGGAGTTGCTTGAAGAAGTACAAGGTTCAAGATGCAAAACATGCAACACCACCAATGAGTAGTAGCATAAAACTAGACTTAGACGAAAAAGGTAAAGTAGCAGATTAGAAACTCTATTGAGGTATGATTGGATCTCTGCTATATCTCACATCCACTAGGCCGGACATAATGTTTAGTGTATGTACGTGTGCAAGATTTCATGCTAATCCAAAAGAATCACATCTCATCTGCGGTGAAGAGAATCTTTAGATATCTTTCGGGGACCTAGAATCTAGGTTTATGGTTCTTAAGAGACTTATAACCGACCCTCACTGGATACTCGAGATGCTGACTATGCTGTATATAAAGTTGATAGAAAGAGCACCTCAAGAGCATGCCGGTTTCAAGGTCAATCCCTTATATCTTGGCACTCAAAGAAGGAGAACTCGGTTGCTCTATCAACTACTGAAGCTATGTACATTGCAGCTGGCGTATGCTGTGGTCGGATTCTATGGATCAAGCAATACTTGAAAGACCTTGGACTTTTATTTAAATCAATTCCAATCAAGTGTGACAATCGAGTGCAATCAGCATCATTAAGAATCCAGTTCGAGCACTCAAAGACAAAGCATATTAAGGTCGGGTATCATTTTCTTAGAGACCATTCCGAGAAAGGTGATATTGAACTTGAATTCATTCCTACAAAATTTGAGTTAGCTGATATCTTTACTAAGCCACTTAGTGAGGATCAATTTTGCTTTATTAGGAATGAACTTGGCATGATAAATGCATGATTATGTGTTTTTCTAAGTGAAATTATCTTGTATGATTATGTGTTACAAGGTTCTTTTCTTTGTCTTAATAACAACTAGTTTAGTTAACCTAGTGATACTGAGCTAGGAGTTATTATCCGTTTGAGCTTTCGAGTCACTTAGAAACTTTACTTGAGTCGATTCAATTTTGAGAAAATTAGACTTCAAACTTCTAAAATCATCTCTAATTAGTGGAGAATTTCAGAAATTTCTTTTAAAATTTCTCTTTCTATCTCTCTATCGCACGCAACAATCGGTGAACTAGCCGTTGGGAGACAGACACTCGGAATTCTAACCGTTGGAGAGCGAAACGGACACATTGATCCGAGGTGACCGTTGTAGAATTGGGTCGGAACGGATATCGAAGGAAATTTTTTTCTACTATAAATAGCATATATTTTCCTTCATTTTCTGCTTTACTCTCTGCTAACCTACATTCTTGCAATCTCAAGCTCTCAAGCACTCTCTCTCTTTCTCTCTCTCTCTCTCTCTCTCTCGTTTCTTCGAAGTTAACTCACTCTCATCTCAAAAATTCTCAACCATGCCTAAACGAGGTTTCACTCCGCATTTTCTAGGTTATGCCACCAAGAAACCTAGAACCAATGTCAAGAGGATCCTTCTAACCCCTCTAAGATCCTTGTCACTCAACATCTTATACTTGGATGACAAATTCTTCCCAACCATAAACTTTTCGTGGTTAAAAACACATCAAAACCACAAGGGTATACAATTTCCTATATTTCAGTGAATTCGTATACCCGTAACTCGTTGCTTGAGTTCTATTCAAACTTTTCTAGCTCGAGGGGATCATCACCTCACAAGTTCGTAACACCATCGTTCCCATCAATCTCTCTCTCCTCCCTTGACTTTTTAAAGGTTTCTTCTATTTTCCTCAATAGCAACCCCATCCCCTTCAATGAAGTTGCTTGATGAGTTCTTTGAAAATTACGCTAAGGAAGTACCCGAGTCACGCAAAAACTTTTCTATGACTCGGATGAAGACCGAGGCTCGACTCTGCTATTTGTTGTTGATGAGAACCTTCTTTTCTCATCATTCCAAGCAAAGAGAATCCAAATTCAAAGATTCTGAAAGCTCTATTCGACATTCTCGAGGGCTATGTCATAGACCTTTTCTCCGCCATAATAGAGCAAATGGCCTCTGTGCTAGCTCGGACTAAGAAATCCACCCCTCTTCCTTCCGGAGCCTCTTCGCTCCTTTAAGACTCGTCCTTCGATCCATGACCATCAACCAAAAACGACCTAATCTCAAATTCGAGCGCAGCGAGATGTGCTCCTCAAAATGAAGGCTTCGGTTAAGGAGTAGCGAGGAGATGATTGAGCTCCTCAAAGAAAGGCGCTCCTAAGCGAGTCGGGACCCGGACAGCTCGAAACATCTCGAAGAGTCGTCGAACGCTGCTAAGTCTCCATCCGGAGAGGCGAGCTGAAGAAAAAGAGGAGGTTGCGGCTGAAGCAGCTCCTTCGATGAGAAGGAGGAAGGAGAGAAGGAAGAAGAAGAGGGAGAGGAAGAAGGAGAAGAAAAGGAAGAAGCCGAGGGACAAGCTGCTCCCATTCCTCAACCGGAACCGATAAGCTTAGACAGCGAGTCCGAGTGAGTTAGAAGACCCTATAGATGCTCTGGACAGTCAAGCCGGAGGAAGCACCACCCTCTGTGGCATTTCGGGAGGATGAACCTCTAGATGATCTCATTCTAGGTAAGCCACTCGGAGGTAAGCCCCTGCCAGAGATACCGGTGCTGCCCACCACTCGGATCTTCAACATCTTCACAAGCATATCGGCGAAGGCGTACCGCACGTTCATCCGCTTGCACTCCGCACCCACTCCACCGTCTTAACTTTTTTTCTCTTTTTTTCTTAGCCGGACATCAAATTTGTATCAACTTGATACATTCTTTCCTAATTTTTGTGTTTTTGCTTGAAAGGCAAGGCGGAGAACAATTCTAGAAAATTTGTTGTTTTTTGTTGTCTTGTTTAAGGGAGTTTTTCACCCTCTTTTTTCTTACGTATGTACTTTCTGTGTATATATGAATGAAGTTTCTTATATCAGCTTGTTTCTCTTATTATTTACTTTTTTGCTCATATATATATATATATGGTCCCATTTGTTTTCTCTCACTCGATGCAAGTATTCATATTCTTAGCTAAACGAGTTATCCGCATAAATTTTCCAAGTACAAAACACTTCACTTATTACTCTATTCTCTCGAGATACTCTACTTAGTCGAACGAAAACTCATAATTGTTTCACTAACAAAGTTTCTCTCTAAGTATGGAATGTCTTTCATCAAAAAGGGGAGATTGAAGATTCGGACTCAAACCTGGACCGTTGAGTACTACCAAATATAGGTACAAACCTCTTCCCTCCTAGGTTTTGATTACAAATCATTCTAAGTACTATAGAAACTATTGCATATGTTTTCATTCAATTCTAACTCACTCAGAAAACACATTCTTCTTTATCAACTTGCATTGATGTTTCGAGTCACTCGGACACCACTCGGATTTATCGCATGTTCAAATAATCTCTCGAACACTTCATATCCGATTTCGATCTGCATATTTCAAAGCAAAGTGAATTACGAGTGTTAATTCCTATTTTTAAGTCAACATGTTTATTTAAGAGTTATTTGTCTAGATCAAGTACTTATACTCCGATATTTTCTCACTCTTATAACTTGATCTTTCATAAGACCGACTACGATGGAATTTAAGTATAATGAATATTAGACTCAGAACATTCCATTCTTCTAGGCCTTAGACAATTATGCACTTAATTATCTTAATTAAATTATTATCTCGTGCCTAATCATGGACCAAATTATTTTATACTTTGAGAACCAAAATGTTTTACTTTTGTAGGTTATCTAAACAAGGTTATCTCATTTTTGAAATACAAAAGTAACCGGCTTCAAGTCGTCAATCACCAACGAGACAAGGCTTTTCTACTACTAATCAAGGCCCACGAGGCTATGTCGGGGTTGTCTGTTTCCAAAGCTGGAAAACTTCAATGCTAAGCTCAACGATGGTTTCCACCCTACTTTTCGAGACAACACCAGCTGATTGGAACACCCTTAAGAGTCAAGAGCCGTTGCACAACGTTTACATCTCAATGGATCTTTTCTGAGCCACATAGAAGAACCGTTACAACTGTCACAAAGGACTTCGGTTCGAAACTAGTCACAACGGCTTATCCGCTTGGTCATATATAAATAGAAGCCAACTGTCAAGAGTTGAAGATTGCTGAAATTATATCTCTTTGTATAATACTCATTAAATCTTTGTCCAACTCCAAGTTTGTATTTTATATTTTTCCGAGTTGTAAAATCTTATAATCGATTACATACTCTTTCTTACTCTCTAAGTAAGGTTCCTTGACCGAGCTGTAAGGGTTAACTCAGCTCGGTTGTCCCTAGCTGCAAAGGTTACCTCACTTAGAAAATACTAGATCGAGATAAGGGAATTTCGAGTCTAGGAAAACTCTGTAAGGAATTGTTTAAGGGAGCAATTCGATTTAGTCGATCTGTTGTATTTTGTGGATTCAAAATAGTGGATTTGACTTGGTGCTTGGATTAGCACTGGCCATGGTTTTCTCGCCCCGAACGAGGGGATCCAGAGGTTCTTTCTCTTGTAGCTCGACAACTGGATGGGAGTGCTCAGGCCGACCCGCTGCCGATTGTCCTTATGCAGCGAAGGTCTTCGACCCACTCGGACTCACTGTCCGAGCTGAGTACTTCCAGTTGAGCTTGAGGAGCACTTTGACCCTTAGCTGTGGCTCCTTGTTCTTTCTTTTGTTCCTCCCTTTGGCCAAAGGAGCTGCCTCGTCGCGAGCTCCTCGGCTTTTGATTTTTCTCGATCTTCTTCTTCTTCTTCCTCGCCTCAATCCGAGGAGGTCTTGGCCGGGCTCGAAGACTCTTCGGATGTGTTTGAGTCGTGTTGGTCCTGAGCGACCTTTGACCGTCACTCCTGAAGAAGCTCTAGCAGCTCCCTCTGCTCCTTCACCGGGGCCTTCATCTCAATGAGCATATTCTGCTGCTCTCGAATTTTAGATTGGGCGGTTTTCTGGTTTATGGTCATAGAGTGATAGACGAGTCTTAAGTGATCGGAGTTTGTCCTTGAATTCCAAGGACACGGAGCTGATTTTGTCCATGAAGGCGGAGGACAAAATGAAAGTGAGAGATTTAGAGGCACTTAAGGTGGAAGCACCACCAGGTGAGGCAGGAAGAGAAAGGGGGTTTCTTTACGAGTCCGAGAGGGCCTCGGCTCCGAGCTATGCATCCAGATACCGGGTTCGGTCTCCTGGTACCCGTACCCTCGAAGTTCCTTTTGCCGACAACAATGGCAGCCTCGAAACGAGCGTTTGGGTCCGAGGGAAGAGGAACTTTGAATTGTTTAAAAACAAGGGTGAGAAGAGCACCGAAAGGGAGAGGGGTGTTCTTCTTGTTTTGGAGTTGAGCTGGCACAGCTGCCATTTGCTCAATGATGGAGGGAAAGAGGTCTACTTCGTAGCCCTCAAGAATGTCAAAGAGAGCTTTGAGGTGTTTGGAGTTGGGATTCTCTTTGCTTGGAGTGCTGATTGAAGAAGGTTCTCATCGGCAAGAAGCACGTAAGGCGTGCTTTTGACCTCAGCTGAGTCACGGAAAAATTCTTGCGTGACCACTGGGAACTCTTTGGCATACTTTTCAAAGAAGTCGTCGGCGACCTCATTGAAAGGAATTGGATTGATGTTCAAGAAGAGAGAAGCGACCTTGAACAGGACGATGAAGAAGAGAGGTGTTTATGCAAGCTGTGATGTTACGAACCACGGAGGTTAGGACACCTTTAGAGCTGGTGAGATGAGTGTAAAACTCATATATGAGTGCGGGGTAGATGAACTCGCTGAAACAAAGAAAGTTATAAAACCCAATTGTTTGGATGTGGGGCAACCAGGAGAATTTGGTGGTTGGGAAGAACTTATCATCCAAGCACAAGATGCTTTGGGTGACAATAGGTTTAGAGTTTGAAGGGCCTTCTTGGCTTTTGGTTAGGGGTTTCTTTGTGGTAGAGCCAAGAAAGTCGGGGTGAGAACCTCTTTTAGTCATCTTTAAGAGAAAAAAGAGAGTCAAAAGGCTTGAGAAGGATGAGGAGAGAAGAACTCGAAGAGAGTAAAAGTAAAAGAGTAGAAGAAGGAGATGAGAGCAGCTGCTTCACGAAGGTTGAAATTTACCAGAAATCGTCGTAGACGCAGAGAGCTTTGTGCGTGAAGTTTTGATTTCAAGAGAGAGAGTAAGTGAAAAGTAAAGTAACGAAATGAAGGAGAATAGTCGCTATTTATAGGGAAAATAATCGTCCTTCAATATCCATTCCGACTCGGCTCTTTTATCGGCCACCTCGGACCAGGTGTGACGGTTCTCTCCTTCAACGGTTAGAATTCCACCGGTTTACCTTCTAACGGCTTGTTGTCCGATGACGACGCGCGAGAAAGAGAAGAAGATTTTAAAAAATTTCTGAAATTCTCCACTTATCTAGAGGTGATTTCGGAAGATTGATGTCCATTTTTCTCAACGTGTGATTCGACTCATCTTAGTTTACGAGTGACTCAAAAGCTGGAAGCAAATAATAACTATAGTCTCGGTATCACTAAGTCAACTGAACTAATGGTTACTATAGGATTCTAAACACGGAACACATAATCATGCAAAGAAATTTTCACATAACAACCACATAATTATGCATTTAACATACCAAACTCATTCCTAATAAAACAAAATTGATCCTCACTAAGAGGCTTAGTAAAGACATCAGCTAATTGAAGATTAGTAGGAATGAATTCAAGTTCAATATCACCTTTCTCGGAATGGTCTCTTAAGAAATGATACCGACCTCAATATGTTTTGTCTTTGAGTGCTGTAGCTGATTTTTGATGATGCTAATTGCACTCGATTGTCGCACTTCATTAGAACCGATTTGAAAGTAGGTCCAAGATCTCTCAAATGTTGCTTTATCGATAAAATCTGAGCGCAACATGCTCCAGCTGCAATATACTCAGCCTCGGCAGTTGATAGAGCTACTAAGTTTTGCTTCTTTGAGTGCCAAGATATTAAGGATTGACCCAGAAATTGGCATGCTCTGAAGTGCTCTTTCTATCAACTTTGTATCCAGCGTAATTAGTATCCGAGTATCTAATAAGAGTCGGTTACGAGTCTCTTGAGTACCACGGACCTAGATTCCGGGTCCCTGTAAGATATCTAAATATTCTCTTCACCGTAGTGAGATTTGATTCTTTAGGATTAGCTTGAAATCTTGCACATAGACAAACACTAAACACTATGTCCGGTCTACTTGAAGTAAGATACAGCAAAGATCCAATCATACCTCGACAGAGTTTCGATCTATTGCTTTACCTTTCTCGTCCGAGTCAAGTTTTAAGCTGCTTGCTCATAGGTGTAGCTGCGTGCTTTGCATCTTGGAGTTTATATTTTTCAGCAGCTCCTTGGTGTACTTTGATTGATAGACATAGATTCCATCTTTGTCTTGCTTGATTTGTAAACCAAGGAAGAAATTGAGTTCTCCCATCATACTCATTTGAAATTCCGACTTATTAACTAAGAAAAGTCTCGACACGGATTTTAATTAGTAGCTCCAAAAATTATATCATCAACATAAATCGAGCGATAAGGAAACCTTTCCCCTTGGTTTTTATAAAGAGAGTCTTGTCGATCGACCTCTTCTAAAATCATTTTGAACCAAGAAATTGTTCGAGTCTTTCGTACCAAGCTCCGGAAGCTTGTTTAAGACCATAAAGAGCTTTTGAAGTTTGAAAACATAGTTTGGAAAATCTAAGTTTTCAAAACCGGGAGGTTGCTCAACATAGACTTCCTCTTCCATAAAACCATTGAGAAACGCACACTTAACATCCATTTGATATAACTTGATATTCATGCTAGATGCGAATGCCAATAAGATTCTAATGGCTTTAATTCGGCAACAGTGCAAAGGTTTCCCCACAATCAATCCCTTCTTCCTGATTGTAACCTTGAGCTATAAGTCTAGCCTTGTTTCGACTACCACCCCACCTTCATTCAGTTTGTTTTTGAAAACCCATTTGGTTCCTATGACTGGGTGGTCGGAAGGTCATTTGTTCAAAGTCTAGACTTGGTTTCTTTCGAGTGGATTGAGTTCCTCTTGCATGGCCTCTACCCATTCATGTTCATTTAGGGCCTCTAGTGCATTTTTGGGTCAAGTTAATGAAATGAATGCGGTGAATGCATATAGAGTTTGGAGAGAGGAACGAGTTCTTACCCCACTATTGATATCGGATAATATGTTTACTAGTGGGTGACTAGAAGCATACTTGAAAGCTCAACCTGTTCTCGATTTATAAGATCCGTAGGTTGAATTGCTTGATCTTCGAAGCTTGTTCGAGTGATCTTCTTCGTCGATTGTTCTTCAACATTACGAGCAACCTCTTGAGTTGTCTCATTACGAGTCACATTATTTTGAGTTGCTTCATTCTAAGTCTGGTTGGGTTTGAATCTCGATAGACTCGGTTTTATCATCATCTTCTCTGCTGAGCTTCGGATCCGAGAATGATGATTCGCAAGGTTTTTCCTATTCAATCTCATTAAACACAACGTGGATACTTTCTTCCACATTGTTAGTTCTTTTATTGAAAACGCGATAAGCTTTACTATGAGATGAATAACCCAGAAAAATACCTTCATCGACCAGAGCATCAAACTTGGTCGGGTGATCCTTACCATTGTTATGAGCAAAGCATTTGCATCCAAAATGTTTGAAATAGGAAATATTAGGTTTCTTCCCTTTGTAGAGCTCATATGGTGTTTTCTTCGATATGGGTCCGATGAGTCACCTATTCAAAGTGTAGTTAGGCTGTGTTGGCTTGCCTCGGCCAGAAATAGTAAGTTAGATTGTGCTCAATCATCATTGTCCTAGCTATTTCTTCAAGAGTTTTGTTCTTTCTCTCCATTACTCCATTCTGTTGAGGAGTTCTTGGTGCTTGAGAAGTTGTGAGAGATACCATTCTTGTCACAAAACTCGAGAATTTTGAGTAGTCGAACTCCCTTCCATGGTCGGCTCGAATTCTCCGGATGCGAGTCCGAGACTCAACTCGGATTTTTCTGCAGAGCTTGCTTGAACTCCTTGAATGCTTCATTTTTGTGCTTAAGAAAACACACCCGGGTATATCGTGAGTAATCATCTATAATAACAAGTACATATGATTTACCTCCGAGGCTCTTGGCAGGGATTTCACCATATAAGTCCATATGTAGCAGTTCAAGCACTTTCGATGTGGAAGCTGTCTTTAGGGATTTGAATGATGATCGACTTGTTTCCCTTTTATGCATGCTTCACAAACTTTATCTTTCTCAAAAGCAAAGTTAGGCAAACCTCTAACTAAATCATTAGATGCCAATTTCTTAATAGTATGCATGCTAACATGGCCTAATCTACGATGCCATGTCCATGATTCATCATGAAGTGATGCTTTTAAATAAGATAAATTCGACTAGGGTCGAAAGAGGAATAATATAAGTGTTACCGATCTCTTACCGAGAGTTTGATCTCCTTGGTGGTATCATCAAAAATGTAACAGTTGGTCCGAGTGAATCTTACCTCTTGACCTTTATCACATAGTTGAGAGATGCTTAGCGGGTTGTATTTCAGTCCTTTGACAAGGTAAACTGGGCTAACCAGATTGCTTCCCTTTCTAATCTTTCCCATCCCAATTATCTTGCCTTTCTTTGTCATCTCCAAAAGTGACTTTTCCTCCTTTATGCTCTTCTAACTCGGAAAAGAGTCCCGAGTCTCCGACATATGGCATGAGCATCCACTTGTTAAGGTACCAATGTCCTTTTGATCTTTTCTGAGTAACTCGCAAAACAGAGACAATCTAACCTTGCTCACTTCCTCTAACGAACCCAATAACACTCTTTACTATGGTTTTTTTCGAGGAAGAAGGTTTTTCGGAACCCAGATTTGAATGACTTTGGGCTTAGTCCGATTCCGAGTCTTCCGTGTAGAGAACCGAGTATGTATCTCTTTCTTTTGAAAAACTTTTCTTTTGGAAACTGGAGGAGATGGTTTCTTCTTGTAAGCTGATTTGGGCTTAGTCCTCCTTTCATTTTTATGAATGGGACCATTCTCGGCTTCCCTGAACTTTACGAGTTACGGAATCCTTTTGAAAAGTTCCGAGTAGGAATTGTATTCCTCCTCTTTGTTGAAACCAAGACGTTCTTTTCTGAAGGAGACACATTAAGATCCTAAGAGCATGTCAAGGTTTTTCGACCTTGAGAAAATTTTAAAACAAGATCTTGAGACTCATTGAGCTTTTGCTTTAGTCTGCTCATTTTCTTTTTGAGTAACTCGGACTCGGTCTCATTGATTTGAGCACTAGTCTTGAGTTCTCTAAGTGTGAGTCTAAGTTTTTCCAATTCATTTTTTAAAGATAGCTAGTTTTGTGAATTATGTCTAGGGTATGGTAGTGATCGAGTTGAATGAGTGCCCCGAGATCATAATATTTCTAGAAAATTTGGCGAGTAAGGATTAGATGAGTGCATTCAAGTTGGCTTTCACCAGCGTAATACTAAGACAGGAAGCCGTATGAGAATGAGAGCCATACGTCTCTATTTATAGGAGAGGACCTAGGTCACAGCTCGACCTAGGGTTTGCCTCTTATCGGTCGTCCAAACAACTAAAATAAAATCGAGTCATTCCTTAAGAGATAAAACCGGATCGGAAGATGATAAAATCGGATAGAACTAGTTAAAAGAGAGGAGGCGGCGCCGACTAACCAGACCCTCTTAGGGTTTCATGTGCTAGTTGCGTCTCCAAGGACTCTTCAAGCTCAAAATGCAACGTTCCACCATGCTTCTAGAAGGCGGGCGCCGGCCATGACCTTGTTTAGAGGGGAAAGCTTTTAGCCTCGTGTGGACTGTCTTGTGAAGCTTAAAACGTAACACTTTGATGCTCCCGATAATGACATGTAATGCTTCAACGTTGAAGACTCGGACACTTGCCAACACATTTCGAGTTGCATCGAAGGATTCAGGTATAAGAACTTCTTAAGTATAGAGTTTTGATTCCAAGGCATTCTCCGATCCTTAGAAACTTTTATGAAGTAATAAAGCATATTTTCCAAGTGATATAGTATTTACTTCTCGTATTCTTACTTGTCTCTGCGTGACTTAGAAAATAGATATGCGTGTCTCACTCGGTTCCGAGTCCCTCATCACTTAGATATATTGCATGCTTGAATAGACTAGTATTTCGTTTTATCTCATTCGGATCCGACTTCATGTTTTAAGTTCTATTTTGTTGGAGTCGGCGCTTTTAGTCCGAATCTTGCTTAGTCTATATCAAGTTATTTCACTCGACATTCTTTTTGTAACTTGATTTTTCGCTTAGACTAACTCCGATGGAATTTTGAGTTTCATAGATATTAGACTCGGAAAATTCCATTTCTTTTCCGACTCGGATAATGAGTCGACTTAATTATCTTAATTATATTATTATCCGTGTCTAATCGTGGACCAAAGTATTTTATACTTTGAGAACCAAAATTTGATTTACTTTTGTAGGTTAGTCAAACGAGGATACACTTTTTGAATTACAAAAGTAACCGGCTTCAAAACGTCAAATCACCAACGAGACATGGCTTTTCCTCTTCTCTGTCCCGAGTCCCGGAAGATTGTGTCGGGGCATGTCTGTTTCTAAATCAGGAAAACTAAAACGCCAAGCTTAACGGTGGTTTCCACCTTATCCTCCAAGACACCGCCGGTGGTTTTGGGACTTCCAAGAGAGTTAAACCGTTGCCCAACGTTCATATCACAGCGGATACTTTACGAGTGACTCGAAAGCCCTTATCAACGGTCACAAAGGACTCTTAGTCTACGAGATGGAGATAACGGCTACTCTGCCTTGGTCATGTATAAATAGAAGCCAACTCACAAGACTTGAAGATTGCCGAACCTATTGTTAATACACGTACTTGAGCAAAGTCATTGTATTTACTCTGAATCTTCTACTTACAACTCCCACTCTGTAATTCATTACTTTACGAGTTGTAAGGTCTTGTACTTAGTTACAAACAATTTCTTACTTTATGAGTAAGGTCCCTTGACTAAGTCTGTAAAGATTAACTCGGCTTAGTTGTCCCTAGCTGTAAGGGTTATCTCAACTAGGAAGTACTAGATCGGATAAGGGAATTTACGAGTCTAGGAAAACTTGTAAAAAGTTGTTTAAGGGAGCGACTTAGGTTCGATCGATCTATTGTATTTTGTGGACTCAAAATAGTGGATTTGATTTCGTGCTTAGATTAGCACGGTCCGTGGTTTTCCGCCCCAAGAGAGTTTCCACGTAATTCCTGTGTCTTTACTTTACGAGTTCATTCTAGACTCGGACAGGTCTCAAAGCTTTTGCTTAATTTACTTCATTACTTGTCTATTGCAATTCCGAGTTCATCCTTTTCGACTCTATTTTTCACTCGGAATCCATCCGTGTTTCTACTTTGGCTAAACAGTTTGATTTTTAACGAAAATCTTCTGTCACCCTATTCACCCCCTCTAGGGTGACTCCGACTCTCCCGAGCAAACCTTCAAACGTCATCTTCAGGTCTTTAGCTCCTTATCCGACTTGGATAAAAGTATAATGTGGTATTCCGTACTTGGAATTTCTCGGCACACATCATGGGACTCCCTAATCTCTAAAGGCTCGACCTGGCTTTTGGACAGATCCAAAAGAAAAGAGGATTTTTGGATCGACCTAAGGCGAAAGGCTATTTAAGTGGTGGTGGAGGTTCTTGCTGGTAGGAGGTCACGGGGATATGGCACCCGTGACACTACCGAATTTGGTTGCACAATTAGAGAATTATTGTTCTCGGACACCGGTAATAGTTGTTGAGATAATCATAGGCTTAGATCGAGTCGAAGCAAATTCCGAGGAAGACTTCTCTAGGAGCCCCTTATTATTGCAGATTAGCAAACAACAACTAACGAGACCAAACGGCGTAAGCCGGTAGGCGGCGTCGGCCATAGGGTGGTAATCTTTTGCCGTCGAGGCTAAATCGCCTCTAGCTTATGTCAAAGTCCTATTTTTTCTTATTTTTCTCCTTTTCATTTTTCACATCTCGTGTTTATTTAATTTTGCTCCTTTTGGGCCTAAAAAGATTGAATTTTGACCGGGCGAGACACTTTTAATTATTTTGATTTTACATCTCGTGATGTGCAAATCTAGTTAATGCAAGCACATAAAACTAATTCGAGCTCCGGCAAAAACGGATGCGTACTTAGTGGTACACTTCGTTAGTGAAAACAAGAAGAGGTAGTAACCGATTGGCTTCTTGGTTGGAGGATTACCTTAGGAATCACGAGTAACGATACAGCGTGGTACGTTGTGCATTGGAAGGTGTCCCGATTCTGGATGCATACCTCACAGCATCCTTTGTGCACTCTGTTGGGCTTAGAAAGCAGTACCTACAATTTCCCGACCGTGTGTTATGGCGAGATGGGAAGAGAGGAAACAATTCCTTTGTTGGACTGTATCTAGCCCGCTACCTTTAAATTATTTAAGGGGCTTGGTAACTCTAACCGAACAAAATCGTGGCCCCAAATACTTGGACAAACTCGTCAAAGCTGTTGACACCTCTAGGCAAACCCTATACTTCGTATCTACGTATTATCCGGAGTGGATAATAGAAGATTCTTAATAGCGTAAGGCACTAAGAGCTAGATAGATGGATCCTGAAGAAGCGTCTGCTGAAGAGAAGCTCAAGTCAAAGGAGCTGAAGAGAGGAGGACCCGCGAATTGAAGAACTCAAGAAATGCACCCGGGATGATGAGGTTGAGTCTAGTGGCCCTAAAGGAAAGAAAGTAAAGATGAACTAGGGCTTTCGAATTTTAGATAGAATTTAGGATAGAATAAAAGAGAAGCGAGGTTTAGTTTTGCCTCTTTAGACAAAATTTATTGTTTTTTACAAGTAAAGTGCTTGCATTGATTTCCCTTTAATTAGCTATGTACTCGGGTAAGTAGTAGGCTTACCTTTTATGAAATAAAATTAAGTATTACGCTATACTTCTATGATTGTGTAATATCATATATAGGTGGTTTATGGTTCTATAACATTCATTAATCATTATATATCTCTTAATCTAGCCATATAGCTTCTTAATTTTCAGTTCCTAACTCAATTACTTAATTAGTTCCGATTTTGCCCAAAATAGCACATTTTCACTCAAAAATCCATATCTTCTAATCTACTCATCCAACGCATATCAAATTTCCAGGAAATTCCCATAAATTATCAGGAAGCGACAGTAAAATTTTCAGGAATTTTGGGTAACTTATGAAGGCATAATAATTCGGACAACATGCTTAATTATTAAAAAATCTGCACCTAAATCATTAATTCAGTTTTCCGATTTTTCTCACTAATTCTATTCAAGCTACTTTCATCAATTTCTCAATATACATCTCAATAATCATGCTTAACAATACTCAATCATCATTAAATTCATGAACTAGGCACATAATTTGCAACATGCTTTTCAATTCGTGAGTCGCTAGTTTCCTTAATTTAGGCCTCTAACTTCTTCAATTAACCGAGACTTTTCAATTTCATGAATCAATTTCAAGTTTAATCCACCTAATTCATTTTTATTCTAGAGGATGAACGAAAAAGACTCACCTTAGAGACTTAATGGTTCTAGAAATTTCAATTTTGGATTGAATTTTGAATTTGAAATGGGGGTTTGCTTCATCTTTTTCCTCTTTTTACTATTCTCGGTCTCGGTCCCTCTTACTTCGTCCCTCATTCTCCTTCCTCTTCATTTCTGCTCCGGCTCTCGTCTCTCTCTCGGTCCGTTCTACTTCCTTCCCGAATTGCTGCCTTCTTTCTTAGCAACGAATCCTCACTACTCTCTGTCTCTCGTTTTTCTCTCGTTATCTAGCTTCCACATCTATGTTTCGACCCCTCTCGCTCTTCCTCTCAATTTCTCACTCTCTTTGCTCTGCTCTTCTCTCGCTTTCCTCTGCTTTTGCTTCCCTAAGGATCTCTTGCTCTCGCTCTTGCTTCTTCTCTCTTTTTCCCCTTCATCTTCCTCTTACGCTTCTTCGGTCTCTCCTTCCTCTTGTTCCGTTTCTTCCTCTCGCTCCCTCTCGCTTTCCTCTGTTTCTATTTTTCAGTTTGCTTTCTTTCCCTTCCCATCTATTATGTCTTAGTCTTATCTTTAATTCCCTCTTTCTCTCTCCTTTCAAAACCTGAGTAACTTTGCTATAAAAACCTCACTGGACCCCTTAATTCTCTGCTTCTTTCTTTGTCGACAAAATGCCACTAATCTCCAATGCCACTAATCCTCCTTAAATGCCGACCACCCCTCATTTCTCATTCCCTTTTCCTTTTTATTTTAATTTCTAGTCTGGTATTTTAGTGTGAATTAGGCTTAAATTTAATTTCAATAAGCCCAATTAAGCTAGCCTATGCTAAGGTTTCAATTTTTGGGTTTTAATTTCGACTTGGGAAAAGTTCTAATTCACTTAATTTAAAAATTTTGAATTTTTAACTTAACTTTTAATAACTTAATTCCTAACTAAGCAAGCACCTGAAATTTTCGGTTATATATTTCTCCCTTACTTATAAAAAGTTTCGTCCTCGAATCTTGAAACTTTAAGTTACCCGAGATCTTATGGGTACGGTTCAATGATGTTGAAAACTCCGCCCATGGTAAGTGGGGGCTCACCGCTCTTGTCTTATCAAGTTCTCTTGTTCTGCGGTTGCGAGCTTGTTCCTTCACCTTGGTGTGGCCTCTTGGTACCCACCGCCTCGGTACCTTGCTCTTTGTTCCTCCGAGGACAATTCCTAGCAATATGTCCTTTTTCCCCCACATTTGAAACATTTTCCAGCTGCCACGTAGCATTCCTTTCCTCCGTGAACCTTGTGACAGTAATGGCATGGCTTTCTTGCCATAGCACTATTATTCTGGCCAACTTGGCCTTGCCCAACACCCCTTGGGATGTTCCTCTAATTCCCATAATTCACATTCCCACTTCCGGATCTTCTAGCATTAGCAACCTCCTCGACCTTACATTCCTATAGAACTCGTTCTATGCGGATCGCTCTCTAATACATATCTTGGTACGTGGTAATGGTTTGGCTAGCTATTTTTTCACGTATGTCTAATGCTAAACCATCCTCAAACCGGTCAATCCTTCTTTGCTCCGTATCTACCAAATACCTACCAAATCGACTAAGCTCAGTAAACTTTACACCATACTCCGTAACACTCATTTTTCCTTGTTTCAAGTCGATAAACTCCAACTCCTTAGCTCTCTGCACATCCCTAGGATAGTATTAACCATTCATCTTTTCCTTTAGTTCCTCCCAAGTTATTGGCTTTACTCGTTCTTCTTCTAGGCTTGGTTTAACTGCATCCCACCAATGATCGGCTTCTCTAACGAAAAGATACGTAGCTAATCCAACCTTATACTTTTCAGGACACATCATAGTCTTAAATATTTTATCGATCTCCCTCATCCATTCATATAACTTTCTAGGATTTACAATACCCCTAAACTTGGAAGGTTACAATTTTAGAAACTTAATGCCTATCATTGGATCGGTTACGTTGCTCTGTTTATCGGTTCTAGTACTTCCTTGCCCACGAGCTATCTAACAAAGTTAAGTTATGCGATCATTATTAACTCTTAACTACATTACTATTCATAAATTCATAGAATCGCACATGAGCACGTATATTCACAAATCAGATCATATGAGATTCACTCAATCACATATAGGCACATAGGTTCATGAATCAATTCACATACTTATGTTTCAATCGGTTACATAAGCAATCACTCAAGTCCTAGACTCGATTCTAGGAAAATCTACTAGTCGTAGGATTCGTGCTCCGATACCATTTTTGTAACATCCAAAGACCCACCCTAGGAGTATTACATGCTAGGGTTCCCGAGAGGAACCCCTAAGGCTACATAAGATCTCAACTTAGGCTTAATAGTTTTCTCTTAGATTTGCGGAAGCGCATTTCTAGGTTTTCAACGGTTTTCCTGAAAATTTGGGCAGAATTTCCTCTATAATATGCCTAATCCCATAAGCTTAAAGCCTTAACCCCGCACGAATTACATTCATAAACTCAACGAGCCACATGCTCGAAGTTTCCACAACACAAACTCAACGAGCCACATGCTCGGAGTATTCACATTGGCTTTTATTATACATAGTCAAAACTTAAGTTTACATATAATCGATCTTTACACATATCTTTACAAATAAGAAGACATAAAAACATGTAGTAAGTCCGGCATCTCCTATCCGTCTGCTATTTCGAAAGTCAAAAGCCACTCCTGAGAGTCTTACTTCGTACCGGAAATGTTGGTGAGGTCATGAGCTCCACGAACCTAGTGAATAACCTAAACCCAACCCCGGGTTTCACTTTGCACATTAATTCATTAACAAACACACGTAAGTTCACTATTCCTTCATAACATACGATTCGGATCATACATGCTTAAGACACGTGAGATACTAAACTTACCAATTTGCTTGAGAAGCATAATAACATCAATTACTCATGAATTCAATCAAACATACTTCGAGTATTCTTTCTAGGCAAGTAAGTCATAGAATCATTCATCACGTAAATCATATCTTACTTCTTATCAAATTATTTTCTTATGAAATTAGGGTTCATTCCTCTTCTCATTCTTCTTCTTAAGTTCAATCATGCATTTCATAAATCATTGCTTCTTTCTTTCTTATTCATCATGCATAATCATTCGTTTCTTCATATCATAATTCTTGAAGTATTCTTAGTTTCGAATGGAAAGAAGATTTATGTTTTGTCTGTAAAGACCCAGTTCTTGGAGCCAAAATAATTCGTGGGCTCGGTTCTTGGAGGTAAAATAATTTGTGGCCTCAAGGCAAAATAATTCGTGGCCTTGAGGCTTGCCTCGGACTACGAAGGGTGCATACTCGTCAATAATTGGTGGAAGAAAAATAATTTGTGGCTTCGTTGACATACACTTCTATGGCCATAGCTTCGAGAGGGTTCTTTAATTCATGGGGTCTTAGATCAATAACACAATCCTTTCTGCCTTCTTTGGTTCTTTATGTTTCTTATTATCTTACTATTTTCTTATTACATCGACCAAGTACATTTAATTCATATAATTCATGCTCAACACTTTCATACGTAACATCTTCATAACTAACAATTCACATAAGCACGTTCCAACTCAAGTACAATCAATCACATTCACATACGCATGCTTATGTCATTTATAATCGATGTACTTCAAGATAAACACATCATCACATAAACATATCAACTAGGATTTCTAATTAATGAACTCATCGTTTTCATGATTGCGTAATATCGCGCATAGGTGGTTTATGGTTCTATAACTCTCCTTAATCATTATATATCTCTTAATCCGGCCATATAGCTTCTTAAAATTCAGTTCTTAACTCAATTACTTAGTGGGTGTTTGGCCTAGATTTTAAAATTGTTTTTGGATTCTAAAAACTAAAACTAGGCCAAACAAGTAACTTTTAAAAAAATTAAAAGCTGTTTTGCAAAAGTGATTTTAGAAAAAAATCCTCAAAAACGAAACATGACAAATAGCTACTTCGTTTCTAGTTTATGGAGAAACCGCTTAACAACTATCAAGAATTCCACTCTCTCTCTCTCTCTCATCTCTTTTTTTACGCTATTTACCTATTCTTTCTCCTCTCTCTGTTTCTCTCTCTCCTCTATCTTTATCTCTCTCCTCTCTCTCTCTTTTATTTTGTTTTATCTTTTATCTCTTGTTCTAACAAATAAATAAATATTATCCGATACAAAAAATAAATATTAAATAATTATTATTATGTAAATAAAAAATCAAATTATACTATATTAAATAGTGTAGACAAAACTAGGCCGGACAACTTATTATTCAAAAATATTTTCATATAAATTAGGTCAAACATTTCATAACTTCTTTAAAAACACTATTAGAAAAGCTGTTTGTCATAAACAAAAGTACTTTTTTATAAACGAGGCCAAACAACACCTTAATTAGTTCCGATTTTGCCCAAAATAGGACATATTCACTTAAAAATCCATATCTTCCAATCTACTCATCCAATGCATACCAAAATTTACAGGAAATTCCCATAAATTATCAGGAAGATACAGTAACATTTTAAGGAATTTTAGGCAAGTTATGAAGGCACAATAATTCAGAGAGCAGGCTTAATTATTGAAAAATCTGCACCTAAATCATTAATTCGGTTTTGTAATTTTTCTCACTAATTCTATTCAAGCTACTTTCATCAATTTCTCAATATACAACTCAATAATCATGTTCAACAATACTCAATCATCATTAAATTCATGAACTAGGCACATAATTCACAACATGCTTTTCAATTCGTCGGTTGCTAGTTTCATGAATTTAGGCCTCTAACTTCTTCAATTTACTTAGAGTTTTTAATCTCATGAATCAATTTCAAGTTTAATCCACCTAATTTGTTTTCGTTCTAGAGGATGAATTCAAATTACTCATCTTAGATTCTTAGCGGTTCTAAGAATTTCAAGTTTGGATTGAATTTCGAATTTGAAATGGGGGTTTGCTTCTTCTTCTTCCTCCTCTTACTTTTCTCATTCTCAGTCCCTCTTACTCAGTCCCTCGTTCTTCTTCCTCTTTGTTTCTGCTCCGGCTCTCGTCTCCCTCTCGGTCCGTTATGCTTCCTTCCCGAATTGTTGCCTTCTTTGTTAGCAATGAATCCTCACTACTCTCTGTCTCTCGTTTTGCTCTCGCTATATGGCTTCCACTTCGGGTCTCGACCCTTCTCGCTCTTCCTCACAATCTCTCGCTCTCTTTGCTCTGTTTTCTCTCGCTTTCCTCGCTTCGCTTCCCTCGGGCTCTCTCGCTCTCGCTCTCGCTTTTCTCTCTCTCCCCCTTCCTCTTCCTCTTGGTTTCTTTTCTACTTCTTCGAGTCTCTTCTTCCTCTCATTCCGTTTCTTCCTCTACTCCCTCTCGGCTTTCCTCTCGTTTCTATTTTTTAGTTTGCTTTCTTTCCCTTCCCATCTATTATGTCTTAGTCTTATCTTTAATTTCCTCTTTCTCTCTCCTTTTAACACCTCAGTAACTTTGCTATAAAAACCTCACTGGACCCCTTAATTCTCTACTTCTTTCTTTGTTAGCAAAATGCCACTAATCTCCAATGCCACGAATCCTCCTTAAATGCCAGCCACCCCTCATTTCTCATTCCCTTTTCGTTTTTATTTTAATTTCTGGTTTGGGCTTTTAGTGTGAATTGGGCTCAAATTTAATTTCAATAAGCCCAATTAAGCTAGCCCATGCTCGGGTTTCTATTTGTAGGTTTTAATTTTGACTCAGGAAAAATTATAATTGACTTAATTTAAAAATTTTGAATTTTAACTTAACTTTTAATAACTTAATTCCTCACTAAGCAAGCACCTGAAATTTTCAGGTCTTACATGAATATTAGATTTGGAAAATTTTATTTAATTAGTTTAATTAGTTTAAGGATAAATAAGTGTTTAATTATTTAAATTACTTCTTATAGTTGACTAATTTTAGATCAAAGTATTTTTATACTTTCGAGTACAACTTTGATTTGTTTTTGCGGAGTTAATTAAAGGTTTGTTTATCTCAATTTGAAAATAAAAAATAACCGACTTCATACTATTAAACGCCAGCGAGACGGAAAAGCCACATTTTCGGGATGGCTCACACACCATGTCGGGGTTGTTTGTTTACATTTATGGAAAACTTCAACATTGAGGCTAACGATTGTTTCCAACCTAAATTTTAGTCACAATAAGTGGGATGGATTACTTTTTGAGCTAAGGACCAATGAACAACGTTCATCTTCTACAACAGTTCTCTTTTTAAGGGATTTAAACTATCCGTTACAATGGTTAGTGAAGCTTCCTTGTCAAGACCGAGACACAATGGGTATCCGCTTTGCTGATTATAAATAGAAACCACTCTACAAGACATAGAAAATTGCTTGGAACCGAACTCGATCTCATGCACTCGGTGTTTTTATAGATTTCAACTTTGTACTTAGTTTTTCTCAACGTTTGAGTTGAAGCAAAGAAGTTTGATAATAAGTCAAATACTTACTATTTCAATTCTTCGGTAATTTTCCTTGAGCGAGCTGTAAGGGGTAACTCAGCTCGGTTGTACCTAAGTGTAATGGTTAACTTAGTTAGGAAGTAGTAGGTTAGATAACGGATCTTGTGTGCCTAGGAAACTTGTTTTGAATTGTAGAAGGGAACAATTGTATGAAGAAGTTAGTCCTTTGTATTTTGTGGATTCAAAATAGTGGATTTGACTTGATGTCCGGATTGCCACTGTCCATGGTTTTCTGTCCTAAGAGGGTTTCCACGTAATTCTTCTTTTTTAACCTTTCTATGTTCATTCTAGACTCACAACATTCATTCTATTTTTTGAGTTGTGCTTTAAAATTTCATATTTTCGATAAATATCCTTCACACCCTATTCAACCCCTCTATGATGATTCGGACTCTCAAGGAGCAAACCTTCAATTAGTATTAGAGCCTAACATTTCTAAAGGATTAAACAATGCAAGGTCTAAAGATCACGTGGCTCTTAACTATAGAGATTTCGATGAAGGAAGATCTTTCACCGGGCCACCAAGGTTCAAGAGATCAAACTTCGCACACTCGAAGAAGATCATGAAGTATTTCATCCAAGACTATGATGAAGAAGTCTAGGAAATTATATGTACTTGGAAACTATATTCCTGCAAAGATGGATGACACTCATGCAGTAGCCAAAGCGAAGTCGGAATTCACTCCTAAAGAAAATGAAAAGCACACAAAAATTCAAGGACATGAATATTTTGATGTGTGCCATTAATGCAGATAGAATACAATAGAGTATGTACTTGTGATACTGCCCAGGAAGTCTTTGACACCATGGTTACCACTTACAAGGTTACAAGTCAAGTGAGGTACGCAATGATCGGTCGAGTATCTCCATGAATATGAGATGTTCTAGATGGAGGTTGATGAGAACATAACTCGGATGTACATCCGCTTGTTTGAGATTGTTAATAATCTCAAGTTCCTTGGAAGGAAGATGTCTTACGAGAAGATTGTCATAATGATTCTGAGGAGTCTACCAAAGAAAACATGGGATCCAAAGGTGACTGCTATTGAAGGAGCTTAGGACCTCACTCAGCTGAGTCTATATGAGCTCATTGGGAAAGTACTTACCCATGAGTTGCATATAGAGGAAGAAGAATCTGACACAAGCATTAAAAGAAACATTGCTCCAAAGCCTCGGAGGAATTTGGTCTAAGTCCGAGCTCCTTAGATTTTTAAGAAGACCCCATGGCACTTCTAGCCCGAGGATTCAAAAAGATGATGAAATATAAAATGTGGTAGAAGAAACCTAAGCAAGAATTCTTCAAGAATGAAAGTGAAGGTAAATTCTCATCTCCTTCAAATTTGTCTTTGACTAAAAACACCAGTTGTTTTGAATGTGGAAGCAAGGAGCACATTGTCAAGGACTATCAAAAGAGAAGAAAGGGCGAGAAAAAGGAAAAAGAAATGGTAGGCAGATGGAGTGATGATGAATCAGAAGATGATGATGATATAGATGATGAATCTAAGTGTCTCATGGCTATGACAAACTCATAAGCTAAATTTGAGTCAGAAAGTGAAGCATCAAACATTGAGGAAACCGATCCTCGGGAGGTAATCAACTACTTTGTCAAATTCTCCAAGCATGATTTGGCTATATACATTTGTACTTTAGAGGAAAAGTCCAATTTTGATTCTTCTACATTTAAAGAAAAAGAAGAGTCTCTTAATTCCGAGAACAAATCTTTACAAAATGATTTAGAAAAATTGAGACATAATCCGAACATACTCGAGACTAGTTCTTAAGATAATGAGACTAAGTTAGAGTGCCTTAGAACAGAGAATGAGCAACTAAAACAGAAGCTCACTAAGTCTTAGGAGTTGATTTTGAAACTTAAGGTTAGAAAAACCATGATTTACTTCATGATTCTCAGTGTGTCTCTTTTACAAAAGAAAGTCTTGGCTATAATGCTGACTACGAGGATAATTCCTACAAACATCTTTAAAACTGATTCCGGAACAATTAAGTTCGAAATGCTGAGCATAGTCCCATTTATTTAAAGAAGAAAGGGGTTGAGCCTAGACCAGACTTCTAAGAAAAAGTCTTCTCAATTTATTTAGAAAAAGAAGGAGACATAAACTCAAGACTCTTCTCAGAACTAGAAAAGATGAAAGGAGGAAAGGTTACATTTGGAGATAACAACAAGGGCAAGATCGTTGATATTGGTAGAGTTGGACTTTGTCACAACTCGGTTAGTCCTGCCTATCTTGTCAAGGGACTCAAGTATGATCGCCTAACTATCTCTTAAATGTGTGACAAACCTCAAGAGGTAAGATTCACTCAAACTAATTGCTTCATTTCGGATGCAACCATAAATAAGATAAAGCTCTCTTGTTTGAGGTTAGGTAACACCTAGACCATCCCTCTTTCTAATTCTACTCAAAATGCATCATGTTTAAAAGCTTCAATTATGATAATTCATGGACATGGCATGATAGATTAGGTCATATTAGTATGCATATCAAGAAACTTGCGTCTCAAGGGTTAGTCAAAGGACTACCTATCTCGCGCATTTTAGAAAGATAAAACATGTGATGCATGCACAAAAAGAAAACATGTTAGATCATCTTTCAAGCCAATCAAAATTGTTTCCACATCTAAAGTCTTTGAATTGATACGTATAGATTTGTGTGGTGAAATCCCTATTAATAGCTTAGGAGGTAAATCATATGTACTAGTCATTTTTTGATTTCTAACGATTTACACGGGTTTGTTTTTTAAAGAATAAGAATAAAGCCTTCAAAGAGTTCACTAAGATCTGCAGGAAAATTCAAGTGGAGTCTCAAACTTAGATCGAAGAATACAAACCGACCATGAAAGGGAGGTTGACTACTTAGAATTTGCATACTTCGTGATGAGAATGGCATCTCCCACAACTTCTCAAGCACCTACAACTCATCAACATAATCGAGTAATGGAGAGAAAGAGCATAACTCTTGAAGAAACTAAGGACTATGATTATTGAAAATGACCTTTTGTATTATTTCTTGGCTCAGGCGAGTGAACATAGCAAACTACACACTCAACATATGTCTTATTCGACCCATCCTGAAGAAAACACCCTACGAGCTCTTCAAGGGAAAGTAACCTCGCATTTCCTATTTCAAACCTTTCGGGTGTAAATGCTTTTTGTATAACAATGGTAAGGATCATTTGACTAAGTTTGATGCAAGGTCGGATGAAGGTATATTTCTTGGTCATTGATCTCATAGCAAAGCTTATCGCACTTTTAACAAAAGAACTAACAAAATGGAACAAAACATCTATGTTGTCTTTGATGAAGTCGATAATGGAAGCATAAGTGAATCTACTTTCTCATGCCTCAAGCTCAACTAAAATGATGATGACGTAGTGGAAGTTAAGCTTAGAAACATTAATAACAAAAGAACTTAGCTAACTTAGACCGAGTCAACTCAAGAACTAGCTCGGACCTCCGAAGCACAAGGTGAGGAAGAGATACAACCAGTTAAACCAGTTGAAAAACAAAGTATTGAACCATCAAATCTAGTAAACTTTAGAACACGTAAAACTTTGAAATATGCATCAAGTCATCCACCCGAGAAGATCATCTCAAACATCAACTATGGGTAAGGACCTGTTCTTCTTTGTAAAATATATGTGCATTATTTGCATTCATTTCATTGATTGAACCTAAAAATATACTAGAAGCCCTATTTGAACCTAAATTGGTGGAGGCCATACAAGAAGAACTCTCACAATTTCAAAGAAACCACGTTTGGACCTTCATCAAATGACCTTCTAACCACATGGTTATAGGAACCAAATGGGTATTCAAGAGCAAACTGGATGAGGGAAGTTTTGTAATGAGAAATAAGGTCAGACCTATTGCTTAGGGACACAATCAAGAAGAGGGAATTGATTATAGGGAAACGTTTGCACCGGTTGCTAGGATTGAGGCAATCAAAATTCTCTTAGTATTTGGATCCAAGCATGAACATTCAATTATATAAAATGGATGTTAAGTGTGCTTTTCTTAATTTTTATATTCAAGAAGAAATCTATGTTAAGCAAGCCCCTAGATTTGAAAACTCTCAATTTCCTAATCATGATTTCAAATTGCAAAAAGTTTTGAATGATTTGAAACAAGCTCCAAGAGCTCGGCGGTACCTTGTCGTTCAACTACAAATTAAACCACTACTTAGCCTTATAACAAATAATATAGCATAGGGAAGTAGAGATCGAATCTATGAGGAAAGATATAATAACATGCAAGCTTCAACCTAACTAAATTTACTACTCTTAAAAACAAAATAGAAAATATAAATTAAGAAAATCAAAAACTAAAAATAATAGAAAATTATCTAACAACTAAATAAATAATTTATACATAATAGCAAAACTATAATAACCCAGAAATATTTTTTTATATTGTTTTAGAATAATTAAAACAAAAAACCAAAGCAGAAAATAAACAAATTCTAAAACGGAAAATTAAATAACTAAAATTCTGCACTAAATTAATTACGAAAATAAATACTAATATTACCTACAATATTAACACTAATTTCCTAGATGTAACCAGACCCTAAAATTATAAAAATAAAATTTAAAACCGAATTTACGAATTTATTTAACTAAAAACCTGCAGTAATTAAATTCAAGAATTAAATATGAAACATTATCAAATTAATTCCAAAAATTCTAAAATTTAATCACATAAAACTAGGACTCTATGTAAACCCTAAAAAAATAAAACACGAAAAATAATAAAAGAAACTATTTTTAAACTAATTTCTAACAAACCGACTCAAAAATAATAAAAACCGACAGAAAAATAATCTAAAAAGTAAAATATATAAAAACTCAAAATTATATTAAAATAAAATTCCTAAAAGTAACCTAAAAGACTGTTATTTAAGGGGGTAATAATGAAATTGATAATAAAATATAAATTTTAAATAAAAATTGACAAACTAAAGAAAATAACTAAAAAGCAAATAAATAATTATTAAAGATATCAAATTTATAAAAATACTTAGTATAATCTATATCCACCATGCAAATTATTATTTATCATTGATCACACAAATTGATCTACCCATGAGCTAAATTGTAGAAGACAACCACAAGCAGATCTTCCCTGGTTTTTCCTTAATTATTAGTTTACTTAGGCTTAGCCCTAATATAAACCCTACTAATATTGATAATCCTAGCACTAGCACTAGAATTTAATCAAATTAGAGCATTAAGTATTAAAAAACATCATCTAGCACCTAATAACCAATCTACTAGCAAATTGATTTAAGAAGGATCTATGATAATTTCCTAATTAAAAGAGATGGGTATGAGCCATCCATGATTAACTAGGGTGATACTTATGTCTAAAAGACCAAGTGATTACGTACTTAAACCCTTTAAACTATCATACGAATTTATATCAAACTAATTAGCCTGCACTCTAATTAATTAAATATAAAAACATAAACATTAAACACAAATTATCATAGAATCATGGACAAAATCAATAAGACAATAAAGATCAAAACTTTGTTTCAAAATAAATAATTTAACATGGTTTCAAATAGATTATACTAAATATAAAAAAACTACTCAAACATAATATAATTTAGGACACATAAACTAAATAAAAATATCATCTTTAATATTAAACTAACAATAAAAATAGAGTATTTAAAATAAAAATAAAAATTACAATAATAATAATAATATCATAATAATCCTTGCCATGGTGGTGATGGTTAAAAATATGATGATGATTAGATGAGAGATGATGATGGTGTAAGATAGTTGTGAGGCAGCAAGAGGTGAAGAGAAGATGGGTGTTGATGAGTAGCGAGTGTGTGATAGGCAGCGAAATGGCCAGCAAGAGATGTTCCCAACACCCCGGTAACGTGAGCAAGGGAGCTGCATGGGATTAAATGGCTTGTGAGGGATGTTGGCTTTGTTCCTCTTTCTTCTCATGCAACTCTAAGGAGGAGTCCTAGTAGGTTTAGAAGTATGATTATTTTCACTCTCCTCTTCAAATTAATACTACAAAAATATAATGTCATAAAACAAAATTTTATGACATATTATTTTTATGGACCGACATATGTCTTTTCTTGAACGCTTGTCGGTAGCTAAAAATCCGATTTTAACATCTTTTCTTTCCTTCCCTACTTTATTTGGTAATTACATATAAATAGACATTCAAAGAAGAAAATTTTAGTTGCTCTATCTACAGCAGAGGCTGAATACATAGCGAGATGGAGCCTGCTCTGCTAAGATATTATGGATCAAGCAACACTTGAAGGATTTGAGTTTGTCATTCACAACCATTCCTATCAAACGTGATAATCAAAGTATAATAAGCATTATAAAAATTCAATTTAGCACTAAAAAATGAAGCACATCGAGGTCAAATATCACTTTTTGAGATATCAAAATAGTGATATAAACTTGAATTTATTCCTACTAAATTTTATTTAGTCGATATCTTCACAAAACCACAAGTGATGGACAATTCTGTTTTATTAGGAATAAAATTGGTATGTTGAATGCGTGATTACTGGAGTTATCGCATGAGATATTATTTGATTATATTCTTTTAGACATCTCTTGTCTGAGTAATTAATAGTTAAGTTGATCTTTCATGAGACTCGATCTATGGTTAGTAGTTTCTTAGTGTGTTCGGAGCAACTCCGACAAAGCATATTGAGTCGGACTTGGTTAAGAGAAAATGGACATCAAACGTTTGAGATCATCTCTAATTTAATCGAGAATAAATATTTTCGAAAATTTCTCTCTCTCTAGCATGTGAACGGTAAAGAAACTAGTCGTTCGAGGAAGCAGTTTCTAGAAGTAACAGTTAGAAAGACACTGGAACACCAAAGGATTGAACTAGCCTTTACTCTACAAACTAGGTTAGTTGAGGTTTGCTTCAGTGAGAGCCTTTATTTATAAACAGACCATTGTTCACCCTTACTCTTTCACTATGTTATTCTTGCTCTCTCAATCTAAATCTCATAACTCATAACTCTCTCTCTAAGACTCTTTTAGACTTAGAATCCTACTCTTTTACTCTCGCACTCTTTCTTACTCGCTCAAATGTACTTCTCTCTTCGTTTTTCATCTTCTCATAACATGCCAAAAACAGGGAATGTTGCTTAAACAGGTCCTCTCATAAAGAAGGAAAGAACCTGTGTCACTCAATTTGAGGATCCTCAAAAGGATACCTCAAAGGGAAAAGCCCTCACATTCGAAGATCCTAAACATTCAATCGTCGCCCAAGCATTGCTTTCGAAAGATAAGTTCTTCCTTTCTACCAAACTGTCGTGGGTAAAAATACTCACCAAGACAATTATTTTCAACTATATCTCGCTTCGTGACTACATCTATCCCGAGTTTGTGTCGGAATTCTCATTGAATATGTCCTTCAAGGACAACATCATCTATTCAACTATCTAGGACAAGAGCATAACTATCAATCTTCGACTTCTTCACAAACTCTTTGATGTTTAGTGTTTATTTCTAAACTCCAATCCCATTCCTTTTGCTAAAGTAGTAGAGGAATTCTTTGAAAAGTATGCACAAGCTCCTCCCAATTCTCGAAAGAACTTCTTTGTTACCCAACCGAAATCCGAGGCCAAATTTCTTTGTTTCTTTCGATGAGAATTGTGTTCTTATTCTATCCATCTAAAAAGAACCCCAAAAGCAAGGTTCTCAAAGTATTATTTGATATTATTTAAAGCTATGAGGTTGACCTCTCCCCTTTCATCATTTAACAGATGGCTTATGTTCCTTTAGATCAAAAGAATCCTCCTTTACCTTTTGGAGCCCTTCCGTAACACCCCCAATACGTAACCACATAAGTAAGTAATTAACAGCGGAGGACTTGTAAATTGGGAGACGTTACCGCCGTTTTAGAATGAAAAGAAGGCAAATTCATTTGAGCAAATTAATTTTTCAAACAATTTATGTAACAATCCAACCCAAATTTTCCTTTACGTGAAAATGAAATTTTCAAAATGTCGAGGATCAGCCGGAGAGGAATCATGAGCCAAGAGACCGAGGAAGGGACTAACATGTATGGGGTCAAGACGAACAGCTGGACATCACTTCTCCTAACCAGCTTTATCTTTTCTTCCTCTTTAAACTTTGGATGTGATTGCGAATAGTCCGTCATGCGCTCAAGTCCCTAAAAATTTTCAAACATAAAACAATAGACGTGTGAGCTAGAAGCTCGAGTACGTTACCGTTATAAAATAAAATTATAATTTTAATGCTCTTAAATCATGCATATCTTAAATCATTTTTCTTGAATAAACAATTCGCAAACTTGTCAATTGCCGATTTGCTTTGCTTGATTTAGCCAAACTTAGGACCCATACTCGTGAAACAATTAATCATGGAATCCGACTCCTAAGGCCATTGAACCGTGAGGCGATCGGCTCGTGAACTATTGAACAACTAAACGATTAAACGGTTAACAATTGAACGATTAACAATTCCGTGAATTGAACAATTAACGATTACGTGCACAAATGAACAATTAACGATTACAGTGCACAATTAAACAATTAACGATTCTATGTACGATTGAACAATTAATGATTACGTGCACAATTGAACAATTAAAGATTCCGTAAACAATTAAACAATTAACGGTTAAATGCTCGCTAGCGAGCAACGTTGTCCAGGTGTCCCCGGATCAACCATTTACGATTACGATTATGATTATGATTACAATTACGATTACGATTTCGATTACGATTACGATTACGATTACGATCACATTCATTCATGGATCGTCATAACGATTAATGGGTCCTTTGCACGGCCAAATCATGATAAATTGTGAAAAACTTATTTATGAATGCAATGAATTGTAAGTGCTAACTATTAATCAGTAAAGCTTTTACTTTTAGTATAAATGTAAAAGCAATAACGTACCTTAGCGTGCCGAATACTTGAATTGCTGATTGTTTCTACAACACAATTTCAATTCCATTTCGTTTCCAAAACGACTCTACTTTTGTAGGTTACTAATCTTCTAACAATATTTATATGCATTTACGATCACCAAACTGTTACCTTTCGCGTACTTATCCATGTTATTTCCTTTCAATCTCGATATTCATACATTTCCCGAAATAAGCTATTGATGATATAGTTTGAATTCGTATATAACAATTGATGAGTTCAAATTCCCATTCTTTCAATAAAACTCAAGTTTGATCTCTTGCTTCTATCATTTCTATTATGTACTTAATGTAGCCTAATCTTAATTATACCACTCGTTTCATCTAGCATGCCCAAATGTCCTCATATCTCGTAAACCGAATATACTTTCTATTTGAGGTGTCGGTTTGGTTTTCCAATTTTCTAAAAATTTTGGCATAGTTTCGTTTGAAACATGGCCTAACTATTAGGGTAAAAGCCTTAAAAACCTACATAAAATCCACAATAAAACTCAACGAGCCACACGCTCGGAGTATACAACTCAACGGTCACACGTCGGAGTATATTTACAACCACAAAAACTAAGTTTCAAACCGAGTATATAACCCAAGTTACGATCTCGTCAATATTCTCATTTTCTTGTGCCCATGAACTTTTCGATTTTTTAATCAATACAAGAACCTTCATACATGTATATTTATAGTTAAAGCTTCAGTTAAACAATTTAATCATAAAAATCCCGATTATCGGGAGATGGCCCCGTACGATTAATATCTTTATGAGTAGTACCCATAATCGGTTAACGATTTAGTAGATCATAGACAAAATAGTAAAACTCATTAATATTCTAACATGTTAACATTTAAATATTTTGAAAAGTATACATAGTAACGTACCTAAGGTGGTTGTTCGTTTTCCTTTAAATATCGTTGTTCGTTACTTTCTCCGAGCATGTCGTTCCCATCGATTTTTTGTTTTCGGGAAGAAATTTGATTTATGCTTAATAACTACTCTCTATTTATTATAAACTTTTCACATTTGACTTCCTCTATTTCCCACTTATTACTCAAATTCATTTGAATTTCTAACTTCCTTTAATTCTGTAAATTTCTTTTCCCCTCTCCTCCTCCTACTCAATCCAACATTCGAATTTTCCTTTCAAGCCAAGTCTCACTTTAAGTAATTTGTCGAATTCTCGCAAAGATCGAGTGCACATTGAATTATTCTTGTCCTTTCACCACCATATTACTTATTATCACCAAATTACTAACTCCACCAAAGTCTCTATTAATTTCAATAAAGTTCCCAAGTATAACCCAATTTCATTTTTCAATCAAGCTTAACATAACCTAACTTTTAATCACTTTCCCGTGATCATATATCTATCCTCCCATCCACTTTCTACATTTCAAATTAATTCGCACTTGTACAATTAGACCAAGACTAAATCACGTTAATTTACTCAAGTTTAACACACATACAAACAAATAAATTCAATCCTCCATCAACCTTCAATGTCTCATTTACACATTCTTGAAACCACTCCCTAAATTATATATACGCTCATATTTCAATCATCCTCAATATTTTTCTTCCAATTCTTCCACCACCAAACAATTCATTCATATTCATATAACACTTAAACAAGCACATTCACAATTATAAATAAACCCAAGTCAATTTCCAATTGCATATTCACACATATTAAACCCTAAATCCAATTTCATTTTCTCTCAAGATTCTGTCAATTCCACCACAACCAAGTTACAACTCACATTAACTTGTCTAATTCTTCAATTACAACATGAATTCGTAATAGCAATTTGCTTAGAAATGGGGAATTAGAGATATACCTCAAAGGGGTTTTGAAGTGGAATTAGTGGTGGTGGTTCGGTGTTTGAGGTGGAAGCTCCGAGCATTGATCAGCGGTGTCGGGTGCCGGATGGTGGCCAAAGGCGGTAGCGCTAGCCCGGTCCGGAGGCGGCAGTAGCCGCAGGGCCGAAACAACACGGCCCCTGTTCGAGTAGAACAGAGCGGGGAGGAGAGAGGGACGCGATGGAGGTAACGGGGATGGCCGAGGCACGGCGGCGCCCTGCCGGTGGCCGCGAGACCGGTGGTGACGGCTAGCCAGCAGTGGCGCGACCGAGCATCGGTGGCGGGGCGGTTTGCCGCTGCCGGCGCGAGACAGGGAGGAGGGAGAAGAAAAACATGGTGCGGGAGCGAGGCGGCGGCCAGTGCACGCCGGCGACGGCTTGCGGCAGCGGAAGGAGCCAGCGAGGGCTGGCCGGCGGTGACAAGGCAGGGCGGTGAGAAGGAATGGAGAGGTGAGAGAGAGATGTAGAAGATAGAATAATATTTTCTTGCTTGACAAAGCCCCTTCATTGATTTATCCCGATGCTTCTAGCATCTACTTCTCTTTCTTTTCTTTTTTTCTTTTTTTTTCATCTTTTACTATTAATTTATCATATGGTTAAGTTTATATCACACATTTGGCTAAATTTTATTTGCTGTTATAAGAATTTCAATTTTATATATTGTTTTATTTTATTTCTTTTTACTTATTAATTAAATTATTCGGATTAGGAATGAAATTATTCGAACATATATACATTTCGTAGTATAAACGTAAATTGTATGAATTACCTATTATTATGTACGATTATCAAATTTGTTCGCATCTTTTATTTCGTTTTCATATTGTGCGCGGTTCACTACTCTAAAGCAATATTAAGATGATAAAAAGAAAATTTAAAATAATTAATTACGATTAAGTTTCGGGGTGTTACACCTTCTCTCCAAAATCTTTGCTCATTTTAAAATTAAAATTCCCAATAAACAAACAAAATTCCTAGAGCTAGTCATTTCGTTGGAAGAACTAAGCTTATGAATCTTGGGAAACTAAACTTGGTGTCCGGGTTCATACTTTCGAGATACCTCATTCTCCTTCTTTATCTAACAAGAGTTCATAAGAACATCTTCTTTGGATTGCTAGTCTTTCTCATCAACCAACCCCTTCCACTAATCTCCTTTTGAAGGTGGCTTCTCAATTTGCAGCTATGGCCAAAGATTTACAATCAACTTTTGGTGCTTTCTAGACATTCCTGCCTACTCTAACCCAGCTTCAGAGCACAACTCAAAGCAAATCAATCGGAGTTGCCTCCGATCAATGATCTCGAGAGAGGTCATCCGAAGGCAGCAAGAGCGGATCGACCACCTCCAAAAGCGTAGATCAATGGCTCGTTGAGGACATAGAATCCGATTCGGATTCGCCCTCCGAAGCATCCTCTTGTTTTAACTTAGAAGAAGAAGAAGAAGAAGAAGGTCATATTATGCTAAAACCACTTTAACTGAATTAGCAAAAATCAAAAATCTCAAAAAGAAGCGCATCCTCATTTTAAATAAACTTTCAAAAGAACCTTCGAAAATGAAAAAGACCCCACATTCGTAGCAAAACTCGATCTTAGCTTCGGGGTCCCCTCCCTATTGGGAGATAGACCCTGGTTCCTACAATGTACTCTTCTTGGGAGGAGAGGGAAGAAGATTGATCTTAGAAGAGTGAATCTAGACACCGGGCTCGGTTTCCTAGTAGCGAGATTCGAAGCTCGTTTCTACCGATAGAAACATCCGGCTCTAAAACTTTGTTGAGATCCTCGGGAAGTTTAATCTCGAAGTGAACAAAAATTTTGGTTAGAAGGGCCCCAAAAGGAATAGGGGGCTTCTTCGAGTCCGTGAGCACATAAGATATGTATTGAATTATGAAAAGGAAGTGTTCAATCTTATACCCTTTTAGAATGTCGAGCAAGACTTTGAGAACCCTACTCGTTAGGATTCTCCTTTGAGAAGAAGGAGGAGAACACAGTTCTCATCGAAAGAAATAGAGAAGTTTGACCTCATACTTTAACTACGTGATAGAGAAATTTTTACAAGTGTTGGCTATAGCTTGAGCATATTTGTAGAATAATTCGTCAATAAGTTCGATAAAAGGAATTAGATTGGTGTCCAAGTAACAAACATTGAATAATTTGTCAACAAGTCTCGTGAAGAATAGGGATGTTCACTTCCTAACATAGATACTCTCTATATTTAGGGACAACCGAGTTAAGTTAACCCTTACAACTCAATCAAAGGAAATACGGAAGAATTGAGTAAAAGTAATTGGGAGTGATTACAAGACTTCATAGTTCAACTTATAATGTTGAGAATCTACACTACTACAAGACTGTTAAATAGCGACGGAAATTAGCGACAGATACAGCTTCCGTCGCCAAATAGCTGACGGAATCAACGACTGAAACCGACAAAAATTGGCAACTATGTCGACAACGACGAAATTAGTGACGGAAACAGGGATCCGTCGCTATTTTGGAATTACTGATGGAAATATCCGTCGCTATTCCGTCGCTGATGTAACTAGTGACGAAATATTCCGTCGCTAATCCGTAGTCGGGGTATTTCAAATTTTTAGATCTAGGAAAACCAAAAAAACTATTATAATTAAATTCATTTAGTTGTTAGCGACGGAACAGTCCATCGTTGTTCCGTCGCTAACGATGAATAAAATTCGGATCTGGCTTTTCAGCCGGACGAGAAACCGAAAGTGAAGAGAGAGAGAGAGTCCGAGTGAATTTGCGAGCACGAGTGCCCAGCCCGTCGACAACCCCTTCCCGCCGCCGGTCGACCGCCCCTACTTTCGTCCGCCGCTTGAGGAACCCGAAGGCCAAAGATGGGTGAGTTATCCTTGGTTGCTCCCGCCCCTCGTGTCACCACTACTGCCGCCAGGAGGACGCTGCTGACGCCGCCGTCGCCACCTCTCGTCCTGCCGCCGCTACCGTTGCACTCCTGTCTCGACGTCGCCGCCGTGCCGCCGCCTAGTTTGAAGGTATTGTTTTCTTGATTGTTATTAGATTTAGGGTTTTCAATAATTTATCTTCAAATTGATGAATTTATATAATTTGTTGTAAACTAATGTTGTTTATGAATGAATTTGAAAAGAAAAATGTACAATTGTGTTATTTATGTATAGATGTTGTGTTGTTTAAAGTATGTGAGGTTAGATTTGTTGGAAATTGTTGTTTAAGTTGAAGTAAATGTTATTTATGTATACATGATGTGTTGTTTAAAGTATGTGAGGTTAGATTTGTTTGAAATTATTATTGAAGTTTAAGTAAATGTTATTTATGTATAGAATTTGTGTTGTTTAAAGTATGTGGGGTTAGATTTGTTGGAAATTATTGTTGAAGTTGAAGTAAATGTTATTTGTGATTTATATATGTGCAATTGTTTATGGTTTATTTATAGATTTATTGAACATTTGACAAATTATTAATAAATAGTGGTTAGTTGTGTGAAATTAGAAATGAAATGATTGTTGTAAATTTTGAAATAATTGTATAAATTATAATTGTGTGTGCATTATTTTATACTAATTAGGTAGAAATAATGTAATCAATTATATTTGTGTGAGTTTATTTATGCTAATTAGGTATGCTTAGTTTAATTATGACATAAATACTTACGAGTAAAATATAGAAATTAAAGAAATTTATGTATAAGAAAATTATATGTTCAATGCATAATGGTTATATATATTATGTTCATTACAGAAGAAATGTAATCATAACATCTCCATGTATTGATTACTAACTAATAATTTTATTAAATTGTTAAATGTCAATCGAATATATATGGACGGGTCTCACGCATCGTAGATGGATGTATCGTAGGTTATTACCTGGTAGAGTTGGGTATAGACAAGAGTTTTTAGACGGGGTTGAGGAGTTTGATGCACATGGTAGAAGTCAATCGAATTTGTACATAATCAACAATATAGGTGTCCATGTCGCAAATGCAAAAATCGGAAGTATAAGGATCCCGATGAAGTTAAGTTACACCTTTATCAATATGGTTTTCTTCCAAACTATCGGTATTAGACTAGTCATGGAAAACTAGATCCCGATGTACATCAGGATGGTGGTATGACTTCTAACATATTCAACGTCGAAAGTGGCTATAATCATATGAACTGCGATGTAGAATCAATATCGACCGTATGAATGATATGGTCACGGATGCCAGAATCTCAAATCAAGGCTCTAGAAGTGAGCCTCCAAATACCCATGCCTAAACTTTCTATAATATGGTTAAGGCTGCACAACGACCTTTCCGGGTAGGAAATGAAACTCACACTGAGTTGTCCGCCACTCGTTAGAATGTTGAGCATCAAGTCTAACTACAACATGCCTCAAAATTACTTTAATGAGATTGCTCAACTTATGAAGGAGATTTGTTCGCCCGATAACCGAGTTCGTTGTGACATTCACCATGTAAAGAAGGTCATTAAAAATCTTGTGATGGATGTTCAAAAATTGATTTTTTGTATGTTTACTAATGTTTATATGTTGTTTTATATTGAATCACTTTAACCGTTGGATGTTTACTAATTAGGAAATATGGAGAGAGGTAGAGGCGGGTCGAAAAGATCAGCTACTCGGGAAGGGCTAGAAACGTCGCATCGATGGTGAAGGTAATGATGTAAACACTTCTACCCCCTCTCAAAACTGTCCTAACCTCGCAGTCTTTTGTAGGTGGAGCACTATCTCTACACTCCCTTACAACCAAACCGTAACGGGTGGGTCAATCATTCCCAACCCTCCTTATTTCCAACCTCCAAACATCCCACACATGTAAAGCCAAATTGGTGGATCTTTCATCCCAAACCCTCCATATTCTCAACACGCTCATATGTACTCAAACCCGCCCAATACGTACGCATATAACCAATATGGTACAACCCTTATACCACGCATCCATGTTGGTGCCGAACAAAGGCCACCACAAAGGCCTACGAATGATGGGGCAACCGATGCAGGCAACGAGCATGCTAGTCTTGAATCAAGCAATGCTAGCAGCCAGGAAAAGATTCAGATTGCGCCGGATGGTGAAGGGTAAGTGTGATAATAAGTAATAAAATAAATTAAGCTTAGTAGTAGAATAGTATAACTAACTGTTTTATACGTTTCTTGATTAGGTTCTTCTCCATTAATAAAGTTGTGGGCATGATTTCCCACATCTTCCAAAGAAAATATGACGGAGCATGGCCTTCATGGGGTAAAGTTCCTCGATCACAACGTGATCCGTTGTTTTCTTAGTTCAAGGTAATGACAAAACTTTAGTTTTCTGAATTTGAGATAACATAATGACTTATTGTGCATGTTTGAGCATTATATTATAATTTCATAACTTATAAACTACTTTTTCATTTATATAGAAAATTTTCACTTGGTCTCCAACCGATGAAGTCCAAATAAGAAGAAATTTTGAAAAGAAAGGAAGTGATCGATTAAAGGACTTCATGCTCGAAGGCAAGAAAAATAAGAAGAAGTCCAAATGGTTGGGTGACAACTACTGGCGAGAGTTGTTAGAATATTGGGAAACTGCTAACTACAAGATGTTTTGTGAGCAGAGCTCGGAAAAACCGCACTCGCTGATCAAGGTGGACTTGGTTCACCGCTCCGTACTTGTGGCTCAATCCCTATGACGGAGCATAAGCGGCGATTGGTACATACCCCTTTAGTGATTACGCATGCAACTATTAACATGTTCATATTAGTAAATTGAATCTCTACTAACTTTTTTGTATTTAGATGAAGGAGCTTAAAGGAGTTCTTCCTCTATCGACCCAACTATTTTCACGAACCCACAAAACAAAAAAAGACGAATGGGTCGACCAAAAATCCAAGGCCATTCATGTGAGTAACCTTATCTATGCAATTTTTATATTTTTTAATATATGGTCTTCTTTGACAACCTGTGATAGTTACATGCCTCAAATATTTATATATTATTCAGGAGTTTCAAAAAGAGTGGGAAGAGTAGCAAAACACTCAACCAACTCAACCTTCCACGAGATGACTCCAACTCTTCCGAGGATCATGTCTCCACCCCTTCACAACATGAGTTGTGGGTCAAAGGCAATGCGAACAAGAAAGGTTGCATTTATGGACTTGGATCTCGAGGCTAAAAACTTAAAACCAACCATGTCCTTTAAATCACCAAAAGCTTCTACTCCGGATGACTCGGATCCGATAGCAAAAGTGCATAATTTAACTTCGGGTTACATCAATTGATTGAGCATGCTCATGTGCTTGGGTTGGAAAATAGGCAGCTTAAAGAAAAGGTGGACAGTTTCACTGAGCCATTAGCACGCTTCACTAAATTTATGAAATCTCAGCAAGCATCTAGATCTCACCGTAGATCAATACATCCACAAGAGGAAGAGGAAGAGGAAGAGGATGAGGAAGAGGAAGAGTGAGGACCACCGAATTCATTGTGAACTTTTGTGTATTGGTGAACATTTTGTGAACTTTTCGATAATGAGTTTATGGTTGGTTGTGAACTTTTGTATGGTTGTTTTGTGAAGTCTGTGAATTGGTTTTAAATATGTTTGGATTGTTTATGATTTTGAACATGTATGTTGGATTTGTATATCCAACTTGGATGAGTAGTTTGTGGCCGGCATATGTAAATGCCAAATGTAATTGTCACATATATGAATGTTAGATTTGTATATCCATTAACAATTTTTGTATTAGGGTAACGAAAAATTAGAAAAAGCTATTCTGGAATTCTGTCAAGATAGCGATGGAACAACGACAGATTAGCGATGGATTAGCGATGGATCGGCGACGGATTAGCGATGGATCAGCGACGGAAATACCACAAATTCCTTCGTTAAAATCGGTGATAGAAGATGTATTCGTCGTTGATTTCCATCAGCTACGGAAGGAATTTCCATCACCGATCCGTAGCTAATTAGCGACGGATTCGGAAATTTCCGGCTTTTAAGCGACGAAATTTTTCCGTCGCTATTTTTGAAAATCCATCGCTATTATTTTCCGTAGCTATTTTCGTCATTATTCGTCGCTTTATAGTAGTGCTAATTACAAAAGTTAAACGTTAGACTAAGTATGAGAGTTCAAAGTATTGTTCTATCAAGCTTCCAAGCAATCTCGTAAGTCTTTTAAAGAGGCTCCCATTTATAAGTTGTGCCTTAGGCTTGACTTTAGAAATAGGTAGTCGTTGTAATGGATAGTTTTGATCTCCGAGAATGAACCGTTGTGGAAATACTTGTTGTGCATAGGTTCTAGGATAAAGAATAACTCCAACCCGATTGTTCTGTCTGAAATTTAGCGTGAAAACAACTGTTAGACTCAAGCGAAGTTTATAGGAAATGGTAACAAACAGTTGTGACACTATGTCTAAGCTTTCTTGAAAACACTCCTACTCGTCTGCTGTTTGTAAACGGTAAGAAGTCTGTTTTATTTTGCTTTTCAAACTAACATTAATCAACTACAATCAACCTATAACTAAAAAGTCCAAGTGGTACTTAATGTATAAAACTACTTTGGTCCATTAGACAAGGATTTTAATTAACAATTAAAAATCCTTAATCTAATTAAATAAAATATTTAAAGTCTAATATTCAATATATTTCAATTCTATTTGTGTTGATTTTCAAATGATGAATGAGTAAAAGAAATTATCACTACTACAATAACCACTTTTAACGACGGGTCTTTAATGACGGTAGTAACGAAAAACCATTGTAAAACATAATGCGGTGGCATTTTAGTAAAAAATGACGTTTAATGTACATATCACAATGGGTTTTTCAAAATAAATTGTTGTTAAAAGTTAACATTCAACTTTTTACGACAGTTCATTCAAAGAACCGTCGTCATAGATATATTTATCACAACGGTTCAAAGAAAAAACGTCGTTAAAAGGTGTTAAAATTGGAAGTTGAAAAGTCTCGTTATCAATATAACCCTAATATTGGGTCTCTTCCTCACTCTCTCTCTCCAGCGTTGCTGAAATCCCCTCCCCACCTCTCTCTCTGGTCTCCATCGAGAGCCCCCTCTCTAGTCTCCCATCGAAGAACCTCTATCTCTCTCCCTCTCTCACTCTCTCCTACGGCGCCGCTGAAATCCTCCCCCTCTCTCTCTAGTCTCCCATCAAAACCCCTAGCCTCTCTCGGTCTCCCATAAAAAGAACGGCGCTTCTCTCTCTCTCTTTCTCTCCCTTCCCTCCAAACGACCGACTGATAGATCTTCTCAACGTAGAGGGGCTTAGCCTCCACGAGGGTAGGGGCTCGGCCATGAGCTCGTGGTCGACGACCTAGTCGGCTTGTTTTTCACCGGAAGAGGACTCTGTGGGTAATTTTTTGTTCATTGCTTTTACCTATTGTGTTTCTTAGTTTATTGTTTGAGTAATTTTTTCTTCGTTTGTTTTTGTAATGTTCAAATTTGAGACTATTTCTATTGTTTTTCTAATGTTCGTTTGTTTTTGTTCGCCAAAGTCCTTGTTTTTCTAGGGACATTAGGTTCTTCACTAAGGCGACATTGCGTGCTTCCGACGCTGGAAGAAGACTCTAAGGGTGAGTACCGTCATGACAAAAGGGAAGACAATCGTCCTGACTTCACACCGTTGTCCTCACTAGAGATCGAACAACAAGCAGCAGCTTGAGTAATTATTTTTTTCATTTGCTTTTACCTATTGTTTTTCTTCGTTTGTTGTTTGAGTAATTTTTTCTTCTTTTAGTGTTCGGGATTGGTTCTGTTTAAGTAATTTTTTTGTTCACTTGCTGGTGATTGTGTTTTGTAATTAGACTTTTAAAATATGTATAATTTTAACAATTTGGGCCTGGAGTTCGAAACTTACCTCCGTGAATAATTTATTTATTTTTTAAATAATTGTACATAAAACTACAGTTCTTTCTCCGTAACCATAGTTATTGGTGCTCTTTGACCATGGTTCTCGATACTTATAACTATGGTTCTTTCTCCAAGCACCGTAGTTATAGGTGCTCTTCGACTACGGTTCTTGAACCGTAGTAAAAGATGGTACATACAACGACGCCCATATACACGACGCCTGTCATTAAAGGTCATTTTTAACTATAGTTAAAAATGATTTACGTAGTAGTGTATATAGACATATTTAATTGTTTTCAATATCAAAATAATTTCAATTAAATAAATCTAGCTATTTTAGAATTAATGTAGTAATTTTGTTTTGAAATATAAAACAAGCCAATTGAAACAAGTTAAGTTCATGAAATTATTTAGACCAGACTTTTCGTCCGAGTGGATCGAAACCCAAGACAGAGTGTTCACTCAAGAAAGGCTTTCGGAATGGATCATATAGAGATGAACAACTCAAAGATAATATTTCCAAAGTGTAGGAAAGACTTGAATTCAAAACCATAAGGAGAGATAAATTCATACCTAAGTCTTCATCGCTTACTTAATTCAGAAAATTAAGTAATTTCTCTTTTGGAGTGCAATCTATTTATCCACTCACGTCACACTCAATGCATTCTTATACATTTTAAAGAGACTTAAAGTCAAATATAGTTTGGTTCTTAAGGTGAGAATGTTTCAAATTGAAATTATTATGAGTAAACATATACTTCTACACATTTTCTAATACCTAAAATCTAAATTTCCCCATTATAATTGGGAGGACTTCTACATTATTTCGTCTCTTATTTTCCCCTAAAATCTTCGGAGATGGTATGTTTTTTATTGATGGAAATCTCAACCTAAAAACTAAAGGCAAAGGTATAAAACAAGTAGGGAAAAGAATTAGGGAAAAGAAGCTTATTCTAGAGAACTACCTATATAGGAAAGAATACCTATACCTTAATCTTGAGCTTCCATGGTTGACTCGTGTGCTTCTTTCACAATCAACGAATACTATTATCAATAAAAAACACTTAAATCACTTTAATATATTAAGTTATTATACATTGAACGAATGTAGGTGTAGTAAACCAAAATGAATGTAGCAAATTTTTCAAAGACCGCAAAGAAGGAATGAATACAAAGAAGGAATGCAAAGAAGTAATGAAGGAATGAAAATTATAAGTAAGTTTAAATACCAATGGATCAAGTGTGAATTGACGTGGTAAGCGGCAGCCAGGGTCTGCGGTAGCGAGTGGTGGTGGTTAGGCTAGTGGTGAGAGAGGCAGGCTAGGGGTGAAGTGTTTAGCACGGGAAAAAGGTCGTCGCTGAACTACTTCTTTGCTAAAGGAAAGAGAGAGCAAGTGGGGAGGAGGGTTCTAGGAAAGGGAGTTAAGTGGGAGAGAGAATCGTGACCGTTGGGGGAGGGGGAGAGAGAGACGTCGCGTTAATGAACCGGACCGGAAGCAAGCAAATAAAATTAACCTTTATTTTTAAATGTCTTCAGTCCGGACCTAAAATCGTTGGACTAAATCGAATCGGAGCAAAGACTGACCTAGTAGAAATTTGAGGTCCGCGCACTGCACCAAACATTGTCGGTCCGAGTCCAATCCATACCAATTTGCGGTCTAGTGCAGTTTTGAACTTAACAATGCACAGCTAGGGAAGAGGGCACTGCTTGGTGGTCATGCAACTAAGGCGTCCTAAAAGAATGTTGAAAGTGATACGAATGTTTAGGAGTTAAAAATCAATGTTGTTTACTACCGGCCTAACATTGATAAAGAGAGTCAAAGTTCCTAATATTGTTCTTTTATAATTATCATAGGTCTGTGAGATGAAAAATTTGTTTGGAGAGTTGTTGCTCTCTTATGCCAAACCTCTTAGTAGTCCTCCATGACCAAACAATAACAGTTGACGCTTTGTATACTAGAGTCAAGGGTATGAACTTTTATTCCAAGTTAAAATCCAAGAAAAGGGCATTGTTATCTACAATGCTTTCTTTAGTAGCTCCTTCTTATCGAAAGTGATAGTTCCATTCCCGATGTTGACCAATCCTCCAACTTTTTAGGGAAACTTCTAGAGATACATAAATCTTGCTTAGTGCATTGATCGTGGCTTCTCTGTGCTTTGGAGAGACAAATATTAGTTACCAAATGGATATGTTAGCTTTGAACTTTTGAAGTCGCTTAATGACTAAATCTTCTTCTTTGACGATTTCTTTTTCTTTTGGGACCTTTTGAGTCTTTTGTGGACCCATTGGTACATGATAACACCCATATCTTGTTAGAAACCGAAAATTGGAGGACTTTGGTTCTCTCCAAAACTCATCATCTTGTAAAGATTTTGTGCCCCGTAAGCCGTCATCGTTATCATCCTTAGTCTCGTAGGCATCCTCTTCATCACTTGCCACAATCCACATATTTTCCGATCCATTGGGGTAGATTGATTTGTAACATAGGTTCTCGCTGTGTCTTGAATAAAGATAGAGGTAACTCACTACCCTAGAATGGGTCCTGGAAAGATGGCTAAGGTTCCACTAAATGGGTTTTTGATGTTACATAGTTTCGAGCGACCTTAGGAAGGGGAAGATGACCATTACGAAACATATTCTCTAATTTGTTCTTGAAGGTCCAACACTCGTTCGAGTATCGTGTCCGCATTCACGATGGTATTTGCAAAATTTTCCCGCGTCTTAGTTTTTCGATCTGTTTCGTGGTTTCCGATTGTGCTCTAATGGCGTAAGTTAAATCTTCTTCCTTTGGAGAGTGGCCGATGGAGTTCTTGATAATAAGTAGTGTCTATTGAACCATAGTAAATATACTTATTCGAGGGCATTGGCAACCGAACCCCTACTAGTTGTGCCCGTATTAGAGGTCATCTTGTCCTTAGTATTGTAATTACCTTTATAACTTGCCACAACTTTTGTGGTCGTGGTGGATAATTCTTCTTCGATCAAGCATCCATGTAGACACCTAAAAGTGTCAGCCCTTACCTCTTTAATTCTATATTTTATTCTCGTTAGCCTCGATGATGAAATCCTAAGTCCTGCTTGTGAATAAACAACCTTTTGCCTTGGGTCGGTCCACAAATCCCCCTTTCTTTCGGGCGATCCAAGAGTTGAGCCAAGCCTTTCGGAGACAATGGAGTCTAGTGCTGTGTACTCGGGAAGTTTCAAGTTCGGAATACTAAATTTGGTTTTGTCCAATTAGACAAGGAGCTGAAGATCCGAACACGACGTTAAAGTGTTGCATTTCATGATCACGAGCATCAAAGTGTTGCATTTAACCACAAAATAGTCCACATGAGACTAGGAACTTTTCCCCTCAAACCGACGTCATGGTCTGAGCCTACAACCTTGGAGTTTTAAGTGAAATGCTACATTTTGGCTTACGTAATCCTTTGGAAACACAGAGAGGACACGAAACCCTAGGAGCACCCGAGTGGCCAGCACCCACCAACCGAGTTCTATCTCGGTTCTATCATTTCTATCCGGTTTAATCTCTTGATTTGTTGGCCCGATTTTGTTTCGTTATTTTGGACTGAGCAGTCGTATGCAAACCCTTGGTCATTTGTGACCTAGGTTCTTACCTATAAATTGAGAGCCTTGGCTCTCATTCCCATATGGCTTTCTCCTAGGCGTAATGCTGCGTAAAGCTAACCAAAGCACCTATACATAAACGTTACTCTACCGAAATTACTATTAACCATCCATATTTTCTTTATTTATCATCATTTAATTTGTATCAAGAGTTAAAGAATATTCGATTATTCCGATCTCTCGAGAACTTATTCAACTTATTATTCATATTCCCTACATATGTTATTCATAAAACAAGCCCTTTTTATATAATTTGTCGCCGTCACATCAGGAGATCCAGTGTAGAGATCCAAATTAGTGAGGTGGTACAACCCGAGGGCAATCATTCAGCTTTCAAACGGTTTATTTTATTTATATGCTTTTACCGCTTTCAGTATTGTGGATTAAAGAGATGTAATCGTTCTTTTAATTCCTCCCCGCCCGATGTAATCTTTAAATTTGTTCGCTTTTCTTTTCTTTATTGCTTTTCCTTTGATTTTATTTGGTTGCTTTCATTTATCATTTTAGCATGTTGTATGTTTGTGTGTAGCACATTATTTAGATTTACTACTCAAATTAGTAATGGCCGTCTTCGAAGGGGTGAAATGGAAGGTTTTCCCTACATTTTGTACCCTTGCTCCCGAAGCCGATTCTCGGGTTCAAAGACCGATGGAGTCAATTTTGAACTCCTTTAGTCTTAGTTTTCCCATACTATGATTGAAAGAGCAAGTCTTTGTTTTTGTTAGTTTTTCATCCTAAGAAACATACTCGCGACTCCCCTTATGCTTTATTCTTATCAAATTTGCATCTCAATTAGTTTTTGGTTATAGGATAAAAAAGATAGGACTTGAATCTACCTGCAAGGCCGGAGGCCTATGGCTAGCGCCAAGGACCGCTAAGTGTAGGCGGGTTAGCAGCTGAGCCTTGGGTCCAAACCGGTGTTTTTACACCAGCTTGCACCTGAAGCCTCACGGAAGAAACCCTAGTTTATAATTTTAGTTGTCCTTTAATTAGGAAATAATATCCCAAGAGTTCTGAAAGTAATTTATAAAATTGAAATAATTAATAAAATAACAATCAAATTTGATTAATTTATTTTAACTTGATTTAATAAAATTCGGAAATCTTAATAAGAGGTTCATCCCCACATTCTAAAATCAACTTTCAAAACCATCTCCAATATCAACCTTTAAAAGAGAGAGACCCGACCCACAAGTGGGGAAGCTCAGCTGGGGCCCTTGGGGCACTCGTCCATGGTTACTACAAGTGGCGACTCCATTGGGCATAAATTTTTTTATTAAGAGGGCAAAACATGAAAATTTGAGTAGTGTATTTTTGTGATATGCTTACATTAGGCATCCTACATTTAGCAACCTTTGAACTAGTTTAAATACTATTTTGGACCCTTTGGAAAAGTTTATTCTTCCCCCATTTTTACCCTTTCCGGAATGAGACTTCCACTCGCATCCTAGGCGGGCCCAACTAGGCTTGATTGCCCATGAAAACGGTACCTCTTCCCTCATAGCACGTGCTCTTAGGTCAAACAGTTTTGTTCACCAAGAGGCACCGAGAATTCTTGCTGATTATCCTACCGTGCCCCACACGGAGCACCAAATTCTCGAACTATGAGTCACCATGCATCCTACCTTATAAAAATCTTTGACCATAGAACTTTTTGACTATTAGGTAGTCCCTCGGACTTCATTTTCATGCTTAAATGAGTGTGTGTGTTTTAGATTTAATCCTTTGCTTGTGAGCCTTTAGGTAGGAATAGGTGAGGTGTGCCGATTAGCCCTTGCATGGATCAAAATAAAACACTTCAATAAATTTTCCTAGAGTCGATCCATTATGTGCATTTAGCCAAAAAGCAAAATGAAAACTCGAGCTCGGAAACTAGACCATTCTCGAGTACCGCCAAAGACAGTACAAACCTCTTCCCTCCTATGTTTTGATTACAAATCATTCAAAATAGAAACTATTGAATATGTCTTCATTTGATTTTGACTAACTCACAAAACATATTTTCGTCTATCATCTCACACTCGATGTTTCGAGTCACTTAGATACTACTCGGATTTATCGCATGTTCAAACAATCTATTCACTATTATAACTTGATCTTTCTTAAGATTGACTCTGAAGGAATTTGAGTGTAATGTAAATTAGACTTAGAAAATTCCACTCTTCTAGGCCTAAGAGAATTATGCACTTCATTGTCTTAATTAAATTATTATATGTGCCTCATCATGGACTAAAGTGTTTTATACTTTGAGAAACAAAATGATTTACTTTTGTAGGTTATCCAAATGAGGTTATCTTATTTTTGAATTACAAAAGTAACCTAGCTTTAAGATGTCAATCACCAGCAGACAAGGCTTTTCTACTTCTCAATAAGGCTTAGACACTCGTGTTAGGATTGTCTGTTTCAAAACTGGAAAACTTCAACGCTAAGCTCAACGGTGCTTTCCACCTTACTTTTTAGACACCACCAGTTGATTGGAGCATCTTTAAGAGCCAAGAGCCGTTGCATAACGTTCACATCTCAACGGATCTTTTCGAGCGACTTAGAAGAACCGTTACAACGGTCACAAAGGACTTTTATTCAAAAATAGTCACAACGGCTAATCTACTTGGTGATCTATAAATATAAGCCAATTCTCAAGACTTGAAGATTGCTGAACATATTGTCAATATACATTACTTAAGCAAAAGTCATTGTATTCATACTCAATCTTCTATTTACAACTCCCGTCTTGTAATTCATACTTTATGAGTTGTAAAGTCTTGTAGTCGGTTACATACTCTTTCCTACTTTCCGAGTAAGGTCCCTTGACCGAGCTGTATAGGTTAGCTCAGCTCGGTTGTCCCTAGCTATAAAAGTTACCGTAATTAGGAAGTACTAGATCGGATAAGGGAGTTTCTAAGTCTAGGAAAACTATGTAAGGAATTGTTTAAAGGAGCAATTCGGTTGAGTCGATCTGCTATATTTTGTGGATTCAAAGTAGTGGATTTGAATTGGTGCTTGGACTAGCACTATCCGTGGTTTTCTATCCCGGGAGGGTTTCCATGTATATCCGACTTCACACTTTGTGAGTCCAATCTAGACTCGGATTGTCTTGATTATTCTTTTTAAGCGCAAATCTTCTAAGTTTGTTAAAATTTCCTCATCACCCTATTCATCGACCCTCTAGGGTGAGTAAGAATCTCCAAGAGAAAACCTTTAATTGGTATCAAAGCCTAACCTTTCGGAAAGGGTCCAACAACCTAAAGGTCTAAAGATTAGATGGCTCGTAACAATGGAGAGTTCGATGAAGGAAGATCTTCAAGCAGACCACCTAAGTTCAAAGGGTCAAATTTCATGCACTAGAAGAAACTAGATGCTTTCTGCTCGATCACGATGAAGATGTATGGAACATCATACAAGAAGGCAATTACATTTCATGGCACTCATTGCTCGAGGCTTCAAAAGAATGATGAATCACAAGAAATGGTTGAAAAGGCCAAGAGAAGAGTTCTACAAGAAAGATAAGAAGGATAGAAAAGGTAAACACTCCTCCCCTTCAAAGTTATCTTTAACTAAGAACTCTATCTGTTTTGAATGTGGCAGCAAAAATCACGTAGTCAAAGACAGTCCAAGGAGAAAGAGGGACAGAAAGAAGAAGAAGGCTATGATGGCCACATGGAGTAATGAAGACGACTTAAATTGTTTGATGGCACTATCGGACTCGTAAGCTGAATCCGAGTTAGACTCAAACAACTCGGACAATCGAGGAGACAAATCCTCAAGAGGTAATAGAATACTTTGTTAAGTTCTCCAAAGTTGATTTAGATAAATACATTTACACTTTGGAAGAAAAGTCCATTCCGATTCTTCTCAATTCGACAAACAACTTTAGTCTCTCACCTCTGAGAGCATTGGTTTGAAAAATGAATTGGAAAAACCGAGACTTACTCTAAGAGAACTCAAGACTAGTACTCAAGCTAATGAGACCGAGTCCGAGACACTCGAAGAGAAAATTAGCATCCGAAACAAAAGCTCAATGAGTCTCAAGAGCTCGTTTTGAAATTTACTCAAGGTTAGAAAAACCATGACATGCTTTTAGGCTCTCAATGTGTCTCCTTCGGAAAGGCAGGATTTTGTTTTAATAAAGAGGAGGAATCAAACTCCTACTCGGATCTTTTGAAGAAGGATACCAAAACTGTAAAGTTCAAGAAGGCCGAGCATGGTCCCACTCATGAGAATGAAAGGAGGACCGAGCCCGGACCAATCTATAAGAGAAAACCTTCTCCACCTGTTTATAAAAGAAAAGGTTTTTAAAAGAAAGAGACATAGACTCGGTTTTCTAAAAGGAAGACTCAGAATCGGACCAAACCCAAACTAATTCAAATTTGGGTTCCCAAGAGTCTTCTTCCTCCGAAAAGGACCACGAGTAAAGGGAGTTACTAGGTTCGTTAGAGGAAGTGAGAAGGGTTACTCGTGTTTCGACTTGTAGGTAACTTAGAAAAGGTCAAAAGGTCATTGGTACCTAGACAGCTGGATGCTCACGCCACATGTCGGGAGATTGAAGACTCTTCTCTGAGTTAGAAGATTACAAAGGAGGCAAAGTCACTTTTGGAGATGACAAGTAAGGGCAAGATAGTTAGAATAGGCAAGATTGCGAAAGGAGAAAACCTAGTCAGCCCAGCCTATCTTATTAAGGGATTAAAGTACAATCTACTCAACATCTTTCAACTGTGTGACAAAGGTCAAGAGGTAAGGTTCACTCGGACAAATTGCTATATTTCGATGCAACCACCGAAGAGACTAAGCTCTCGAGTAGGAGATCGGGTAATACCTACATTATTCCTCTTTCGATCCAAGTCATAATTTATCCTGTTTAAAAGCATCTCTCGCATGATGATTCTTGGACATGGCATCATAGGCTACGTCATGTTAGTATGCCTATTATCAAAAAACTTTCATGTCATGGTTTAGTTAGAGGTTTACCTAACCGTGCCTTTAAGAAAGATAAAATCTGTGAAGCATGCACAAAAGGGAAATAGGTCGGATCGACTTTCAAATCTCTCAAAACTGTTTCCACATCCAATGTTCTTGAAATGTTGCATATGGATTTATGTGGTGAAATCCCCGTAAAGAGTCTTAGGGGTAAATCTTAGGTACTTGTGGTTGTTGATGTCTAGTTATGATTTACTTGGGTGTATATTATTCAGCACAAAAATGAAGCCTTCAAAGAGTTCAAGCAAGCTCTGCAGGAAAATTCAAGTAAAGTCTCGGACTCATATCAAAAGAATTCGAACCGACAATGGAAGAGAGTTCGATTACTCGGAATTTGCAGAGTTCCGTGACAAGAATGACATCTCCCACAATTTCTCGGTGCCTATAACTCCTTAACGGAATGGGATAGTGGAGAGAAAGAATAGAACTCTTGAAGAAATACGAACGACAATGATGATTGAACACGATCTTCCTTACTATTTCTAGGCCGAGGCGATCAACACAAAGAAACTACACACCGAACGGATGCCTCATCGGACCTACTTTAAAGAAAACGCCATATGAACTCTACAAGGGAAAGAAACTAAACATCTCATATTTCAAACCCTTCGGATGTAAGTGCTATGTTCACAATAATGGTAAAGATCACCTAACCAAGTTTGATGCTCGGTCAAATGAAGGTATCTTTATTGGTTATTCATATCATAGTAAAGAAAATCGCATTTTTAATAAAAGAACTAACAAAGTGGAAGAAAGCCTCCACGTCGTGTTTGATGAGTTTGATCAGGGAAAACCGAGTCAATGTTCTTAGATCCGAAACTAAATCGAGATGAAGATAATCTTACCGAAGCTAAGCTCGGATAAAGTCAAAATAAAGCGACTCGTAATATCATGACTCGGATCGAATCAGCGCAAGAGCCGGCTTAGAATGCTGAAGGTCAAATAGATGAGGAAGATCAATCGGATCGGATCATTGAAAATCAACCAGTTCAACCCTCAAATGTGGTGAACCGGAGAACCGGTAGAGCATTCAAATATGCTTCGAGCCACCCACTCGAGGGTATCTTGCCCGACATCAAGAGTGGGGTAAGAACTTGCCCTTCTTTGCAAAATCTATGTACATTCACTACATTCATATCATTAACTAAACCAAAAATGCACTACAGGCCCTTAATGAACCTTAATGGGTAAAGGCCATACAAGAGTAACTTAATCAATTTGAAAGAAACCAACTCCGGACTTTAACTAAACGACCTTCCGACCACCCAATCATAAGAACCAAATGGGTTTTCAAGAACAAATTGGATGAGAATATGTTATTGGTCAGAAATAAGGCTAGACTTATGGCTCAAGGTTACAATTAAGAAGAAGGAATTGATTGTGGGGAAACCTTTGCACTGTTGCTAGGATTGAAGCAATTAGAATCCTATTGGCATTTGCATCAAGCATGAATATTAAATTGTATCAAATGGATATCAAATGTGCCTTTGTGAATGGTTTCATTCAAGAGGAAGTCTATGTTGAGCAACCCCTGGATTTGAAAACTTAGAATTTCCAAATCATGTTTTCAAGTTGCAAAAGGCTCTTTATAGTCTTAAATAAGCTCCCGTAGTTTGGTACAAAAACCGAGTAGTTTCTTAGTTGAAAATGATTTTAAAAGAGGTCAAATTGACAAAACACTTTTTATAAAAACCATGGGGAAAGACTTTCTTATTGTTCAGATTTATGTTGATGATATAATTTTTGGAGCTACTAATGAAAATCTCCGACGAGATTTTTCCGAGTTAATGACACAAGAATTCCAAATGAGCACGATGGGAGAGCTCAATTTCTACAAATCAAATAAGATAAAGATGGTGTCTATGTCTATCAATTTATTTATACCAAGGAGTTGCTGAAGAAGTACAAGCTTCAAGATGGAAAACAAGCAGCAACACCAATGAGTAGCAGAGATAAAACTGGACTCGGACTGAAAAGGTAAAGCAAGTAGATCAAAAACTCTTTCGAGGTATGATTGGATCTCTGTTATATCTCACATCCAAGTAGGCTAGACATTATGTTTAGTGTATGTCTCGTGTGCAAGATTCCAAGCTAATCCAAAAGAATCACATCTCACTACGGTGAAGAGAGTCTTTAGACATCTTGCGAGGACTCGGAATCTAGGTCTATGGTTCTCAAGAGACTCGGAATTGACCCTCACTAGATACTTAGATGCCGACTAAGAAACCCACCCGTCTTCCTTTCGGAGCCCCGCTTACCCTTATCTTTAAACAATTCAAGGTTCCGCTCCCCTCGGACCTAAACGAAATGTCTAAGGCTGCCATAGTAGTTGACGTGAAAATATCTTCTTCGATACGTGTACCCGGAAACCCAACCCGGTGTCCGGGTCCATAACTCAAAACCGAGGCAACCTTCCCCTCCGCCTCGGACTCGGACTCCTCTCTCACTCCCTTCTCCACCTGGCGGTGCTTCCACCTCAGGTCCTCCTCGCGAAGCCACTATTGCTTTGTCTACCGCACCGATAGACAAACTCTCTTCCGTGTCCATGGAAATTCGAGACACTCTTCGCTCCTTCAAGACCGTCCTTCAATCCACGACCATTAACCAAAAGATGGCATAATCTCATATTCGAGAGCAACAAGATGTGCTTCCTAAAATGAAGAATTTTCTTGAGGAGCGTAAGGAGATAATTGAGCTCCTTAGAGAAAGTCGCACCAAAGCATCTCAGGACCTGGACGGCTAAGATACGTCCGAAGAGTCCTCGAGCCCCGCCAAGTATCCATCCGAAGAGGAAGTCGAAGAAGAAGAGGAGGTCTGCGGCTGAAGCAACTCCTTCGTAGAGAATGAGGAAGGAAAGAAGGAAGAAGAGAAAGAGAAAGAAGGAGAATAGAAGGAAGAACAAGTCGAGGGACAAGGTGCTCTAGGTCCTCAACTAGAACCGATAAGCTCGGACAGCGAGCCTAAGTAGCTCGGAAGACCCCGAGGATGTTGGACAGTCCATAGCAGTTAAACCGGAGGAAACACCCCCTCTATGACGTTCCAAGAGGATGAGCCTCGGACGACATCGTTACGGGTCGACCATTTAGAGCCGAGCCACCGCCGGAGATACCAGTGCTGCCGCCGCCCAAATCTTCAACATCTTCAAAAGGGTATCAGCGTAGGCGCACTCGCACACTCATCTACCTTAACTCGGACCGCCCCAACTCCACCATCTTAATTTTTTTTCTCTTCTATTTTTTTGTCCAAACATCAAATAGTATCAACTTGATACATTCTTCCCCATTTTTGTTTTTGCTAGAACGCAAGGGGAGAATACTAGAAAATTTGTTGTCTTGTTCAGGGGAATTTTCTCACGCTCTCTTTTATATGTATTTTTTGTGTTTTTATGTATATATATGAACGAAGTTTCTAATTTCGAGCATATTGATTTTTGAATATAACTCTTTTTGAGTTTGAATTTCTCATTTTTGTTTTTCTCTCGATATATCAACTTGTTTCTCTATCTTAATCTGATATAATTACTCACCATTCTTCACCATATCGGTTATCTCGTTGAAATATTCTAAGTTTGAAACATTTCACTCATTACTCTATTTTCTAGAATACTTAACTAAGTCGAATGAAAACTCATGACTCTTTCACTAACAAAGTTTCGTCTAAGTATGGAATGCCTTTCCTCAAAAGGGGAGATTGAAGACTCGGACTTGGAAACTAGACCATTCTAAGTACTACCAAAGATAGGTACAAACCTCTTCCTTCCTATGTTTTGATTACAAGTCATTCGAGTATTGTAGAAACTATTGAATATGTTTTCATTCGATTCCGATCGACTCAAAAACACATTTCCATCATTCATCTCACACTCGATGTTTCGAGTTACTCGGACACTACACGATTTATCACATGTTCAAACAATCTATCTAACATTTCATTTCGAGTTCCGATTGGATATCTTAAAGTAAAGTGAATTACATCGTTAATTCATTTTTCTAAGTTAGCATGTATGTTTGAGAATTATTTATCCAGATGAAGTACGTATACTCGATGTTATCACTCTTATAACTTGATCTTTCTTAAGACTCGACTCTAAAGGAATTTGAGTTTAATGTATATTAGACTCAAAAATTCCACTCTTGTAGGCCTAAGATAATTATGCACTTAATTATCTTAATTAAATTATTATCTAAGCTTAATCATGGACCAAAGTATTTTATACTTTGATAACCAAAATGATTTACTTTTGTAGGTTATCCAAATGAAGTTATCTTATTTTTGAATTACTAAAGTAACCGGCTTCAAGTTGTCAATCACCAGCAGACAAGGCTTTTCTACTTTTGAACAAGGCTTTCGTGTCGGGATTGTCTGTTTCCAAAACTAGAGAACTTCAACGCTAAGCTCAACGAGTGATTTCCACCTTAGTTTTCAGACACTACCAGCTGATTGGAGCATCTTTAGGAGCCAAGAACCGTTGTATAACATTCACATCTCAACGGATCTTTTCTTAGTGACTCGAAGAACCGTTATAAGGGTCACAAAGGACTTCTGTTCAAAAAATAGTCACAACGGCTTATCTACATGGTGATCTATAAATAGAAGCCAACTCTCAAGACTTGAATATTGCTGAACATATTGTTAATATACATTACTTAAGAAAAAGTCATTGTATTCATACTCAATCTTCTATTTACAACTCCCGGCTTGTAATTCATACTTTATGAGTTCTAAAGTCTTGTAGTCGGTTACACACTCTTTCCTACTTTCCGAGTAAGGTCCCTTGACTAAGCTATAAGGGTTAACTCAGCTCGCTTGTCCCTAGCTGTAAAGGTTACCTCAATTAGGAAGTACTAGATCGGATAAGGGAATTTCTAACTCTAGGAAAACTATGTAAGGAATTGTTTAAGGGAGCAATTCGGTTGAGTCGATCTGCTGTATTTTGTGGATTCAAAGTAGTGGATTTGACTTGGTGTTTAGACTAGCACTCGTCCGTGGTTTTCTACCCCAGGAGGGTTTCCACGTATATCCGACTTCACACTTTGTGAGTCCAATCTGGACTCGGATCTGTCTTGATTATTCTTTTCAAGCGCAAATCTTCCAAGTTTGTTAAAATTTACTCATCACCCTATTCACCTCCCTCTAAGGTGACTAAGACTCTCCAAGAGCAAAACTTCACAAAATATACTTTCTTTACCACTAGGATTATTCCATTATTTTCACCTGCGAGTCATACTAAAATTTTCTTTAAGCAATCCGAGTAAACATAGCCTCGTCGATCCAACAGAGTTCTTGCCAGAGATCCCCTTTTATCTTTGGTCAATTGTTTTTTTTTCCCGTTGACTTCTTTTCTTTCACATTCACATTTGCATTAGCCAAATTAAATTCATCTCATATTAAGTAAGTCCATTTGCACTAGCCAAAATAATTTCATCTCATATTAGGTGAATCCATCTCGCATTAGCCAAACTAAATTCATCTCATATTATGGTAGTCCATTTGCATTAGCCAAATTAAATTCATCTCATATTAGGTGAATCAATCTACATTAACCAAATTAAATTCATCTCATATTAGGTGAGACCATTTGCATTAGCCAAATCAAATTCATCTCATATTAAGCTTCATTTGCATTAGTTAAATCAAATCCTCTCAAATATAAGGAAAGGCATCATCACTTAGCTAGAATAGAAAGCATCTTTTCTTTAAGGATCAATCATTTATTAGCTAGATCACCATCTCAACTAAGTGACACATCATTTCATTATTGTGTTCTTTATGTGTATCGAAATAAAAGCATCCTTAGTTTCTTCTGGTCTTCCGCTTAAGTCCTTCCTCCCAAAAGTGATCTTCTCTCACATAGTCTTAAGCCTCATCCTTTGGGCTGCAGAATAGGGAAGTCTACGACAACCGAGTATCGTCGGAATCCGAGCTCTAAAAGATTAGAACACCTCACCAAGGATTCCAACACATCTTCTTTTCCTTCAACTCCGCGGTCTACATTAGTGTGACAAGCTTTGGTGCATATCACACCGTCTCGCTTTATCCTTGCCATAAGACAGTCCCAAGAAAGAGTTCCTTTCTAATGGATCTAAACCCATAGTAGTCTTGTAATCTCGGCTTAATTAATGAGAATATAGCCAGGGTGGAAACTAGATTGAATGATCAAGAGGAGAAGATTTCATCTATATCAAGGGAGTCATCCATGTTCAGTAATCATTACTTTGATCATAAGGGATTCATTTCAATCCCTAAGGGTAAATTACGTCTTAAGTTGACCATGCCTAATATCAAGTTCATTCGAACTAGTAATGGCCATCTTCGGACGGGAGGAATGGAGGGATTTATCCCTACGTTTCATACCCTCGCCCCGAATCCAATTCTCGGTCGAAGACCAATGGAGTCATTTTTTAGTCTTTTCGGTCTTAGTTTTTCCATACTAAGATCGAAGGAGGAAGTCTTCTTTTTTGTATTTTTGTTAGTTTTTCCTTCTTAAAACCGACTGGCGCCTCCCTTATTTAATATTTTGTTCTATGCGAAATCGCATCTCGGTGTTTTCTTGTTGCAGGAAGAATGGTCTTAGGTTTTGGATCTACCAACCGGGCAGAGATCGAGGCTGGTTTCACCAGCCACGACCTCCGACCAATGCTTGCCTTCCCTTGGTGTAGGTTGCAGCAAGCATCTTGGGGGCAACAATGGTGGCTTCGATCTATGAAGACTCGCATTTTAACTTTTATATTCAGGTATAAACTTCGTCTCTCTTGAGTTTTGATTGCAAGTCATTCCGAGTTTCATAGAAACTCATATCTAAGTTTTCATCTTTGTTCTAAGTGACTCGGATATCACCGTATCCTATATCCTCTCTATTCAGGTATTCCGACCTACTCATAATATAATTGAACCATCTCATGATCAAATAATTCTTTTAACGCATTTTATTATAGTACTCGACTGTGTCCGCCAACTCGTAACCGAGTCTTTCTATACTCGTGTTCGTCTAAGTCAGTTTATTCCTTAAATGATTATTTGATAAATCAAGGTCACTTTCTATGTTTGAATATTCTTTTACTTGACCTTTCTAGGAATTATTCTTAACCGAGTTTGAACCGATTTGATATTAGACTCGGAATATTGCGCTTTTCTAGGCCAAAGATGATTAAGCATTTAATTATCCTAATTTAATTATTATATGTAACTAACATTGGACCAAAGTATTTTATACTTTGAGAACCAATGTGGTTTTCTTTGTAGGTTATTCAAACAAAGATAATATAGTGTTTGAATTTCAAAAGGAATCGGCTTCTAGCCGTTAAACACCAAGCATACAGCTTTAGCCAATTTCGGACAGGAGTTAGACACCGTGTCCAAGCCGTCTATTTGCATATCTAGAAAAATCCAACGCTAGGCTCAACGGTGGTTTTCGCTTTGCTTTTTAGACAACACTACTTTATTGGAACACCTTTTGGAGCAAATAGCCGTTGCCTAACGATTACACTCCAACGGATCTTTTCGAGTGACTCGAAAGGCCCCTCCAATTGCTAGTGAAGAATTCGATCGAGAAGCCGACACAACGGCTAATCTTCTTGGATATCTATAAATAGAAGACACTTCATAAGACTTCAAGATTACTGAACCTATTGCTAAAACTATTCTCTTAGTGCATTACTCACTCAATCTTCTACTTACAACTCCAAGTCTATACTTAATATTTTCTCGAGTTCTAAAGTCTTGTAATCAATTACATACTTCTCTTACTTTTTGTATAAGGTCCCTTGACTGAGTTGTAAGGGTTAACTCAGCTCAGCTTGTCCCTAGCTGTAAAGGTTATCTCGAGTTAGGAAGTGCTACATCAGATAAAGGAACTTCGAGTCTAGGAAAACATTATAAGGAATTTCTAAAGGAGTAATTCTGGTAGAGTCGATCCGTTGTATTTTGAGGATTTAATATAGTGGATTTAACTTGGTGCTTGGATTAGCACTCTCCATGGTTTTCTACCCCGGGAGGGTTTCCACGTATTTTTAGTGTATCTTTTCCGAGTCCAATCTAGACTCGGACTCGGTTGTTTATCTTCTTTCAAGTAAAAAGATTCTAAGTTTGTTTAAATTTCCTCATCACCCTATTCACCCTCCTTCTAGGGTGACTTAGACTCTCCAGAGAAAACTTTCAATTGGTATCGAGCCTAGCCTTTCAAGAAGGATCTAACAATGCGAAGGTGTAAAGATCGGATGGCTCGTAACATTGGAGAGTTCGATGAAGGAAGATCTTTCACCGGACAACCAATGTTCAAAGGATCAAACATCGTGCGAGTGGAAGAAGCTAATGGAGTGCTTTCTATTAGACAATGATGAAGATGTCCGGAACATCATCCAAGAAGGCAACTATATTCTAATGAAGATGGAAGGTACAAGATCTATGCCTAAGGAAAAGTTTGAGTATACGAATGAGGAGTCGAGAAGTTCGAAGAACTTCAAAGCGATGAACATTCGAATGTGTGCTATCAGCTCGGAAGAGTATAATAGAGCGTCGACCTGTGACACAACCAAAGATGTGTGGGACACTCTTGTCGACACATACGAAGGTACAAGCCAAGTGAAACAGTGAAGATAAGCCAATATCTTCACAAATATGAGTTGTTCAAGATGGGGCCGAAGAAAACATCACTAAGATGTTTATACGCTTCACCGAGATTACAAACAATCTCAAATCTTTGGGTAGAAAGATTTCTCGAGAAGAAATGTGTAGAAAAATTCTAAGAAGTCTACCAAAGAGAAGATGGGGTCCCAAGGTGACAGCTCGTAATCTCTCTCAACTAAAGCCGGACGAATTGATTGGGAAGCCGCTTACCCATGAAATTCACCTGGAAGAAGAGGATGTCAAGGTAAGCACCAAAAAGAACATTGTGTGAAAGGCCTCGGAAAGTTGAGGGGAAAGTCTTAGTTCCTCGGACTAAGAAGACGATCTAATGGCATTCATTGCCCAAGGCTTCACAAAAATGATGAAGCACAAGAAATAGGAAAAGAGGCCAAATGAAGAGTTCTACAAGAAGGATAAGAAGGACAGAAAAGGTAAATATTCTTCCTGTTCAAAGTTATCTTTAACTAAGAACTCGGTCTGTTTTGAATGTGACAGAGAAAGATCACTTAGTCAAAGATTGTCCAAAGAGAAAGAAGGACAGAAAGAAGAAAAAGGCTATGATGGGCATATGGAGCTGTCATGACTCATCCGAGGAAGATGATGATACTTATGACCCAAAGTGTCCGATGGCACCGACGGACTCGAAGCTAAATTTGAGTAAGACTCGACAACTCAAACACCGAGGAGACAAGTCCTCGGTAAATAATTGAATACTTTCTCAAGTTCTCCAAAGTTGATTTGGCTAAATATATTTATACTTTGGAAGAAAAGTCCAATTCCGATTCTTCTCGGTTCAAATAACAACTTGAGTCTCTTACTTCGAGAGTAATTATTTGAAAAATGAATTGGAAAAACTAAAAGTAACTCGAAAGAATCGAAGACTAGAACTTAGACTAATCGGACCGAGTCCGAGTCACTCGAAAGAGAAAATCAACATATGAAAAGAAATCTCAATGAGTCTCAAGAGCTTATTTTGAAGTTTACTCAAGGTTAGAAAAACCTTGACATGTTTTTAGGCTCTCGGTGTGTCTCCTTCGGGAAAGAAGGACTTGGTTTTAACAAAGAGGAGGAATCTAATTCCTACTAAAATCTTTTAAAAAAGGATTCCATAACTATGAAGTTCAGGAAGGCTGAGCATGGTCCTATTCATAAGAATGAAAGGAGGACTCGAACCCGGACCAGCTTTATAGGAGAAAACCTTCTCCACCGGTTTTTAAAAGAATAGATTTTCAAAAGAAAGAGACATAGACTCAATTTTCTAAAAGAAGACTTAAAATAAGACCAAACCCAAAGTCATTCAAATCTGAGTTCCCAAGAGTCTTCTTCCTTCGAAAAGGGCCACAGTAAAGGGAGTTATTGGGTTCGTTAGAGGAAGTGAGAAGGGTTAGTGTGTTTCGACTTGCGAGTAACCGAGAAAAGGACGAAAGGTCATTAGTACTTAGATAGTGGATGCTCACGCCACATGTCAGGAGATTCAAGACTATTTTATGAGTTAGAAGATTTTAAAGGAGGCAAAGTCAATTTTGGAGATAACGAGTAAGGGCAAGATATTTGGAATTGGCATGATTGGGAAGGAAGACAATCCGGTCAGCCTAGTCTATCTTGTGATGGGACTAATGTACAATCTACTCAGTATCTCTCAATTGTGTGACAAAGGTCAAGAGGTAAGATTTACTCATAGCAATTGCTATATTTCGATGCAACTACCAAAGAAACTAAGCTCTCGGGTTAGAGGTCGGGTAATACCTATATTATTGCTCTTTCGATCCAAGTCGAATTTATCTTGTTTGAAAGCATCATTGTATGATGATTCTTGGACATGGCATCGCAGACTAGGTCATGTTAGCATGCACACTATCAAAAAGCGTCCATCTTATGGCTTAGTTAGGGGTTTACGTAACTATGCGTTTAAGAAGGATAAAATTTTTGAAGCATGCACAAAAGGGAAACAAGTCGGATCATCCTTCAAACCTCTCAAAATTATTTCCACATCCAAAGTGCTTGAGTTGCTACATATTGATTTATGTGGTGAAATCTCTATGAAGAGTCTCCGAGGTAAAGCATATGTACTTGTAATTGCTGATGATTATTCACGATTTACCTCTCGTTTATTTTCTCAAGAACAAAAATGAAGCTTTCAAAGAGTTCAGCAAGCTCCGGAGGAAAATTCAAGCACGATCTCTAACTCGGATTAGAAAAATTTGAACCGACCATGGAAGGGAGTTTGACTACTCGGAATTTGCAGAGTTCTCGCGACAAGAATAGTATCTCTCACAACTTCTTAGCACCCGAACCCCTCAACAAAACGGGGTAGTGGAGAGAAGGAACCAAACTCTTGAACAAATAGGAAGGACGATGATGATTGAACATGATCTACCTTACTATTTATGGGCTGAGGCGATCTACACAACAAACTACATACTAAACAGATGCCTCATGAGACCCATTTTGAAGAAAACTCTATACGAGCTTTACAAGGGAAAGAAGCCCAATATTTCTTACTTCAAACCCTTTGGATATAAGTTCTTTATTCACAATAACGGTAAGGATCACCCGACCAAGTTTGATTCTCGATCGGATGAACGTATCTTCTCGGGTTACTCATCTCACAATAAATTAGATCGTGTTTTTAATAAAATAACCGACAAAGTGGAAGAAAGCATCCACGTTGTGTTTGATGAGATTAATTAGGGAAAAACAAGTGAGTTAAGCTTCTTAGATCTGAAACTCAACCGAGATGAAGATCATCTTGCTGAAGCTAAGCTCGAGACGAGTCAAAAGAAAAGAACTCATAATGAGGCAGCTCGTAACATCATGACTCGGGTCGAACCAGCACAAGAGCGAGCTCGGAATCGTTGAAGGACCAGCAAATAAGGAAGCCGAGCAAGCTCGGACTACCGAACATCAGCCGGTTTACCTACAAACTTGGTGAACCGAGAGAACAGTAGAGCATTCAAATATGGTTCGAGCCACCCACTCGAGGGTATCTTGCTTGACATCAAGAGTGGGATAAGAACTCGCCCTTCTTTGCAAAATCTATGTACATTCACTGCATTCATACCATTAATTAAACCAAAAATGAACTAGAGGCCCTAAATGAACCTAAATGTGTAGAGGCCATGCAAGACAAACTTAATCAATTTGAGAGAAACCAAGTCTAGACTTTGAACAAACGACCTTCCGACCACCCGGTTAAAGGAACCAAATGGATTTTCAAGAACAAACTGGATGAGGATGGGTTGGTAGTCATAAATAAGGCTAGGCTTGTGGCTCAAGGTTACAATCAAGAAGAAGGGATTGATTGTGGGGAAACCTTTGCACCGATTGCTTGGATCGAAGCAATTAGAATCCTACTGGCATTTGTATCAAGCATGAATATTAAATTATATCAAATGGATGTCAAATGTACTTTTCTAAATGGTTTCACTCAAGTGGAAGTCTATGTTGAGCAATCCCTGGATTTAAAAACTCAGAATTTCCAAAGCATGTTTTAAAATTGCAAAAGGCTTTATATGGTCTTAAACAAGCTCCTAGAGCTTGGTATGAGAGACTCGAGTAGCTTTTTGGTTGAGAATGATTTCAAAAGAGGTCAGATTGACAAAACTCTTTTCATAAAAACCTAGGGGAGAGACTTCCTTATAGCTCAGATTTGTGTTGATGATATTATTTTTGGAGCTACTAATTAAAATCTATGCCGAGAGTTTTCTAAGTTAATGAGACAGGAATTCCAAATGAGCATGATGGGAAAGCTCAATTTCATTCTTGGTTTACAAATCAAACAAGATAAAGATAGCATCTATGTCCATCAATCTAAGTATACCAAGGAGTTGCTGAAGAAGTACAAGCTTCAAGATGTGAAACATGCAGCGAACACCCATGAGTTGTAGCACGAAACCGGACTGAGACGAAAAGGTAAAGCGACAGATCAAAAACTCTATAGAGGTATGATTGGTTCTTTGCTATATCTCACATCCCATAGGCGAGACATTATGTTTAGTGTTTGTCCGTGTGCAAGATTTCAAGCTAATCCAAAAGAGTCACATCTCACTACGGTGAAGAGGATTTTTAGATATCTTACGAGAACTAAGAATCTTGGTTTATGGTTTTCAAGAGACTTAGAACCGACCCTAACTGGATACTCGGATGCGAACTATGCTAGCTATAAGGTTAATAGAAACAACACATTAGGAGCATGCCAATTTCTAGGTCATTCCCTTATATCTTGGCACTCAAAGAAGCAGAACTCGGTTGCTCCATCAACTATTGAAGCCGAGTACATTGCAGCTACAGGTGTGTTGTGCTTAGATGCTATGAATCAAGCAACGCTTGAAGGATCTTGGACTTTCATTCAAATCTATCCTAATTAAGTGTGATAATCAAAGTACAATCATCATCGGTAAGAATCCAGTTCAACACTCAAAGACAAGGCATATTGAGGTCATATATCATTTTCCGAGAGACCATTCCGAGAAAGGTGATATTGAACTTGAATACATTCCTACGAAATTTCGGTTAGCTGATATTTTCACTAAGCCACTTAATGAAGATCGGCTTTTGTTTATTAGGAATGAGCTTGGCATGATTAATGCATTATTATATGTTTTATGTGCTTAATTGTGTGATTAGTTCTTGATTGACAAATGGACTAGTTGAGTTAACAATGAGACCGAGCTATTGGTTAATTGGTTTCGAGTCGCTTAGAAACCATACCGAGTCGAACTCGATCTTTGATCAAAATGGACACCAAACTTTTGAGATTATCTCTAGATGAATGGAGAATCTCGGAAAGAATTTTTTTAATTCTCTTTCTCTCTCTGAAGCGCGTCACTTTTAAAGAATTCGAACCGTTGGAGAGACAAACACTTGAATTGTAACCATTGGATCTGTTGTACCTCATGTCTACCTAAGAGTGTTGTTTGAATGTTAAGAAACAAGGTTGAAGGACATCTCCATTCTCTCTATAAATAGATTATGTTTGTCTTCATCTCTTCACTTTGCGCCTTATCTCTCTTACATGAAATTCTCTACTCTCTCTTTCTCGTCCTTTGCTCTCAACGTGATCTCTCTCTGTCTCTCTCTGTCGCTCACTTCTTTAGTAACCTGTCATCTCTTCTCTCTCACAATGCTTACACGCGGTTCTACTTCGGAGTTCATGGGCTCTGCTGAAGGTTTACTCTTGGAGAGTCTTAGTCACCATAGAGGGGGTGAATAGGGTGATGAGGAAATTTTAACAACTTCGAAGATTTAAGCTTTGAAGAGAATGAACCAGACAATATGAGTCTAGATTAAACTCAAAAAATGTAAACACGGATATACGTGGAAACCATCCTAGGGCGAGAAAACCACGGACGGTGCTAGTCCAAGCACCAAGTCAAATCCACTATTTTGAATCCACAAAATACACCGGATCGACTCAACCAGAATTGCTCCCTTAAACAATTCTTTACAGAGTTTTCCTATACACATAAATTCCCTTATCCGATCTAGTACTTCCTATTGTGGTAACCCTTACAACTAGGGACAACTGAGCTGTGTTAACCCTTACAGCTCAATCAAGGGACCTTACTCATAATGTAAGAAAGAGTATGTAACTAATTACAAGACTTTACAACTCGGAAAAGTAGTAAGTACGGACTTGGAGTTGTAAGAAGAAGATTGAAGGAGTATTGTACTAAGAGATGTAGTTTCAGCAATGTGTTTAGCAATCTTCAAGTCTTGAGAGTTGTCTTCTTTTATAGATAACAAAGCAGATTAGCCGTTGTGACTAATTTCGAACGAAGTCCTTTGTGACTCGTTGTAACGGTTCTTCCGAGTCACTCGAAAAGATCGGTTGAGATGTGAACGTTGTGCAACGGCTCTTTGCTCCTAATGGTGCTCCAATCAGCTGGTGATGTCCGAAAAGTAAGGTGGAAACCACCGTTGAGCTTAGCGTTGAAGTTTTCCAGCTTTGGAAACAGACAACCCCGACACGGCGTCCGGGCCTTGTTCAAAAGTAGAAAAGCCCTGTATGCTTGGTGATTGACGACTTGAAGCTAGTTACTTTTGTAATTCAAAAATAAGATAACCTCGTTTAAATAACCAACAAAAGTAAATCATTTTGGTTCTCAAAGTATAAAATACTTTAGTCCAAGATTAGGCACAAATAATAATTTAATTAAGATAATTAAGTGCATAATTATCTCAGGCCTAGGAGAGTTGAATTTTCATAAGTCTAATATTCATTGTACTCAAATTCCATCAAAATCAGTCCTAAGAAAGATCAAGTTATAAGAGTGCAAACATCGAGTATACGGACTTGATCCGGATAGATAACTCTCAATCAAACATACTCGACATAGAAAGATGAATTAACACTCGTAATTTACATTACTCCAAGATATGCAGTAAAAACTCGGATAAGGAGTGTTTAGAGAGATTGTTTGCTCATGCAATAAATCGTGTGATGTCCGAGTGACTCGAAACATCATTGTGAGAGAATAGACAAGAATGTGATTTCGAGTCGACCGTAATTAAATGAAAACTTATGTAAGAGTTTACGTAACACTCGAATGACTTGTAATCAAAACTTAGGAGGGATGATGTTTGTACCGTGTCTTTGGGTAGTACTCAAAATGATCTAATTTCGTAGTCTAAGTCTTCAATCTCCCTTTTTTGATGAAAGGCATTCGGTATTTAGACGTAAACTTTGTTAAAAAAAAATTCATGAGTTTTCATTGTTACTTAGTAGAATATCTCAGAATATAAAGTGATGAGTGAAGTGATTCGTACTTAGGATATTTCTGCAGATAACCCATACAACTAAGAATCATGAGTGATTATATCGGAGCGAGATATGGAGAAAAAAATAATGCGAGCTGATATATTAGAGCAAGACTAAATAATAAGAAATTCAAACTCACAAAGAGTGAACTTAGAAATAAGTATGCTCAAAAATAAAACTTCATTCATATATATAATAAAAATAAGGAAAATACACGTAAAAGAGGGTGAGAAAACTCCCTAAAACAAGACAACAATTTTTCTTAGTATTCTCCCCGTGCCTTTAAGCAAAAACAAAAAATAGGGAAGAATGTATCAAGATGATACAATTGATGTCTAGACAGAAAAAAAACAAAAAAGAGAGAAAAAAAATTCGGATGGTGGATTCGGGGTGGTCCGAGTTGAGGCGGATGAGCGTGTAGTGCGCCCGCACTGGTATGCTTGTGATGAAGTTGAAGATTTGGGCCGTGGCAACACCGGTATCTCTCGGAAGTGGCTCAACTCGATTGGCTGACCTAGAACTAGGTCGTCTAGAGGCTTATCCTCTTGAAACGTGATAAAGGGGGTGCTTCTTCCGGTTTGATTGCTGTGGATTATCCAACATCTGCGAGGTCATTCGACTCACTCGGACTCACTGTCCGAGCTTATCGACTCTAGTTAAGAAACTGCAGACACCTTGTCCCTCGGCTTCTTCTTCCTTCTCTCCTTGTTTCTCCTTCTCCTCTACGTTCTCTTCTTCCTCCTTCTCCTCGAAGGAGCCGCTTCAGCCGCAGCCTTCCTCTTCTTCTTCTGCTCGCCTCTCCGGAAGGAGACTTGGCGAGCTTGAGGACAGTTCGAGACGTTTTGAGTTGTCCGGGTTCGAGTGGCCTTCGATCGCCTCTCTCGAAGAAGTTCAAGCATCTCCTGCTGCTCCTCAACCAAATTCTTCATTTCGAGGAGCACATCTTGTTGCTATCGAATCTGAGATTGAGCCGTCTTGTGGTTGATGGTCATGTTCTAAAGAACAATTTTAAAGGAGCCGAGAGTGTCCTTGAATTCCGTGGACACCGAAGTGAGCTTGCCTATCGGTGTGGTAGACAAAGCAACAACTGCTTGGAGAGGAGGACCTGAGGTGGAAGCACCGCCAAGTAGATGAGGGAGTGAGAGATGAGTCTCGTGTCCGAGGCGAGGGGAAGGTTGCCTCGGCTTTGAGTCGTGGACCCGGACACCAACACTACTAGAAAAAGGGTACTAACGACAAATAAATTGGTCATTAAAAGTACATTTTATCGTCGTTAAAGTGATTAACGACCAAAAAAATTTTGGTCGTCGATCGTCGTTAGTGGTTCCCTCGTTAATACTTTTAACGATGACTTTAAAATTTTCGTCAGTCGGTTAAAATAACGATGAAACAAGATGTCGTCGTAATTAGTTGATTGAATAACGATGAACTACATATCATTAAGGACAAAATTTTTCATCGTAGATTTAAAAGAACCATAAATACAAAAATTAAAATCATGATCATTAACAACCAATTTGGTTCATCGTTATTTCTTTGACGATTAATATGTTCATCGTTAATAATATTATGGATAACCTAAATATATAATTTTGCCAATTATCTTTAAAATAATGTAATAAACTATTGATCACTAATATATAGTAACAAAAAACTCGAATTGATATGTATTAATTCCTTTGAATACCATCGGTCTGCGAATACACAATATAAAACATAACCTAATACCAAAAGAATCCTAAGACACATCATCTAAAAAACAATCGAGGAAACTAGAAGTTCTCATAGCAATTGATATCCGAGTACAAGCAATATTAACCAAAAACTAAAAAAAATGAAGTCATCGAGGATACTTCAGCCTTCGACTTTAGCTTCAAAACACCAACGAGTTATTGCAAAATCCAGTTTGAGCAGCCTCAAGCATCAGCATCAACAGCAGCGAATTGCAGAAACAACAATTAATAACATGCATATTTAGATCTAAGTCAAATTTGTATGATTACGTAAAAGAATAACAATTAATAACAACAATTAATAACAATTAATAACTTGCAAATAAACAACAATTACAGCCACAACAAGCAAACATAGGCACCGTCGGAGAAGCCTCAAATACCTCAATCAACTTTTGTAAATAGCCTCAAATACATCTAAGTCATATTTGTCAAGAGCTGCAGACGAAATAATTCGAGATTAGCATAAATGATAGAGATTTTGGGAACCTATTACAATTCTTTCACTTGATTAAACCGAAAGGAGATCAAGAATTTAATCATTCAATTGCAGAAAGTTCGAGGCCAGCAAACTAGCAAATAAGACCCAGCCTCTTTAGACTACAGTCTATGCACCATTACCCCAGGAGGCGGGGGTGTCAAAACATTTCTAAGTCGGGAAAGAAAAATCTCAATAAGAATGATCGAATGAGATGTTCGAAAAAGAACACAAGGCTAAAAGATCCTATTTTCCGAAGTACAAGAACACAATAACACTAGTTAGAACTTAGAAGAGAGGACATAGATATTTAGACACTATCCACCAACAGGAAGGCCCGAGTAGTATAAGTGCTCGAATAGAAAAACACACGAGTAGGAACATCGGGTTTTGTTTTCTTCATTTTTTTTTGAAATTTGTCATATTAATATAAACATATCCAGCAGAAACTTGAGTACGAGTGAAACTAGTGCCCCATCCACCAGCACTAAACATGTACCTCAAGCAATGGCTCTACACTTGTATCTTCCACATATTCCAAAACAGATTCAAGTAAATTTTGGGCAAGGAAAATTCAGATTTACAAGAAAGTATTTCCTGCTTTCCATTTCATATTAAACCATAACTAAGACAAAAGGGAGAACATTAAAATGTTGGGTTCCAAGGCTAAAAGATCCACGCTACACCGAAATAACACAAGCAGCCAACATGGGTATGTTTTCAAAATTCAGATTTAATTGATTCTCGCGAAGTTTGCAGATTTTTGGCCCTGTCTATAGTCATGACTCAAGAGCATATCCAAGTGTACATTGAAGAGCCCATCAAACACTTGTTTGAATTTTTTTGTGCAAACGTGGAAATAGCTTAATCATTGATCCGAAACTCTTCTATATACACTACACAAGTATATGTTTAAGTGGAAAAAAAGCTCAAATTTCTAGTCAAAGGTTTCAACATTGAGCAAATTACAGAGAAACCAATCACTTTTTGAAGTTACAAGGATAACCTTGAGCAAATTAATCCAGAAAACTTCAAATTAACAAGGGAAAGAAATCAAACCTTGGTTGCCAAACAGAGAGGATGGAATTGCTCGACTTTCGGATGGTCGGACACGGAAATTCCAAGGAAAGATGTCTCCTTAAACCCACCATATTTACCCCGTGACATTCAAAGCCCAATTTGTGTTAATTTCAAACATGCAAGAATTTCCAAGACCTCAAGATTAGAAATTTCAAGACCTAGAAACCAATTAAGCGTCAAAGTTGAGAACAAGAAATCTGAGGGAATAATTGAATCAATTGATCAATAAACAAGCAATATGATCACTAAGACACAAATTTCTTGCAAATCAAATCGTAAAGCAAATAGAAATTGGAGAGCAAAATCGGAACCCTAAAACCGTCATAGAGAGAGATGAACGAATTTCTCGCAAATTAAGGAAGAGAGCATGCCTATATCAATTGAAAAATTTCAATGCAAATTAAAGAAATTCGTGAATGAAATTACAAAGTCATAGAGAGAGATAAACGAACCTGATATGAATCCAATTGAAAGTTGCAATGCTCGAGAGACGATTTTTGCTAGGTGATGAACGAACTTGAGTGAGCCGGAGAAAATCAAATTCAATCAAGAAAACCTAGCATTAGATCCCATCCTCAAAACAAACCAAAAACCCATAAAAAATTATACACAAACAAGAAAACCGCATCAAAAGTACCTATTTAAACATGACATTGAGGGAGACGATTGAGCGTCTGGAGAGGTCGAGAGAGAGAGAGAGCCATATGAATGAGGAGGGTGGAGGGAGGGCTGTCGACGGCCGGCGATTTGAGAGGGCGAGAGGGAAGAGGGGTGGGGTTTGCTGCGTGAGAGTACTCGCGAGAGGGAAGAGGGGTAGGTTTCACTGGGTGAGAGTAGTGCGAGGAGTGCGAGAGGGAAGAGGTGGTTACGCCGGTGATGAACGAACGAAGAACGTAACACATAAATGTTCTTCAGCTTTTTTAAAATCATTAATCAATTACATTATCAATTTTCACTTAAGAAAAATCTAGTTTAATGTTCCCCTAATAATTTTAGCTTAGGAGGAAAATCTTAGTTTAATTTTTCCCCTTCAATAATTTTACCTTAGAAAAGGAAATAATAATAATTAACTTTTTGAGTATTAATAGTATTAACGACCAACATATCGAAGTAATAACGACCCTTGTTTACATTTGTTGTCTAAGGATAGTAATTTGATAAAATTAAACGATAAAAAATAATTTTGTCGTTATTAGTAACTTTTAACGACTAATTTTATGAGTGGTCGTTAAAACCTCGTCGTCGAAATCCAATTTCTAGTAGTGCAAGTTGGGTTTCCTGGTACTCGTATCCAAGAAGCTCTTTTTCGCCAATGACGATGGCAGCTTCGGACACTTCATTTGGGTCCGACGGGAGCGGAACCTTGAATTGTTTAAAAACAAGGGTAAGAAGGGCTCCGAAAGGAAGAGGGGTGGATTTCTTTGTCCGAGCTGGCACACCGGCCATCTCGCTCGATTATGGCGGGAAAGAGGTCTACGTCGTAGCCCTCAAAGAATGTCGAACAAAGATTTAAGAATCATTGTGTTAGGATTCTCTTCACTCGGAATAATGAGAAAAGAAGTTCTCATCGGTAAGAAGCACAAAAGTCTAGCCTCAGTCTTCATCCGAGTCACGGAAAAATTCTTGCGTAACTCGGGGACTTCCTTGGCATATTTTTGGAAGAAATCATTAGCAACTTTATTGAAGGGGATGGGGTTACTATTGTGAAAGATAGAAGAAACTTTGAAAAGTCGATGGAGGAGAGATTTATACAAACCGTAGTGTTGCGAACTCTTGAGGTGATGATCCCCTCGGACCAAGAAAGGTTTGAATAGAACACAACAACGAGTTATGGGTATATAAACTCACTGAAACATAGAAAGTTATATACGCCGATGGTTTTGATGTGTTTCAACCACAAAAATGTTATGGTTAGAAAGAATTTGTCATCCAATATAAGATGTTGGGTGATGAGGATTTTGGAAGGGTTAGATGGACCCTCTTGGTTCTTGGCTCTAGGCTTCTTAGTTGCGAGATCCTAGAAAGTCTGCAGTGGAACCTCTCCTAGGCATGGTTGAGATGTTTAAGAGGAAAGAGAGTGAACTTCGAAGAAACGAGAGAGAGAGAGTGAGAGAGAGAGAGAGAGAGAGAGAGAGAGCACCGAGAGTGTTGAGAACTCATAAAAGCTTAGATTGCAAGAGTAAGTGCATGAGAGCTTAGGTTAGCAGAGAGTAAAGTAGCGAAATGAAGGAAAAGGGATGCTATTTATAGCGAAAGGAATGTCCTTCAGTATTCAATTTGACCCAAACCTCCAATGGTCGCCTCGGACCGGTGTGTCCGCTTCTGTTCTCCAACGGTTATAATTCCAATGTGTGTCTCCTAACGGCTAGTTCACCGATCGATGTGTGTGGTAGAGAGAGAAAAAACACAAATTTTAAAAGAAATTTATAAAATTCTCCACTAATGTAGAGATGATTTCGAAGTTTGAAGTCCAATTTTCTCAAAACCGAGTGTGACTCGAAAACACGAACAGACTAATAACTCCTAGCTCACTATCACTGGGTCAATCGAACTAATTGTTATTAAGATAAAGAAAAGAACATGTAACATATAATCATGCAAGATAATATCACTTAGAAGAACACATAATCATGCAATTATCATGCCAAGTTCATTCCTAATAAAACAAAACAGATCCTCACTAAGTGGCTTAGTAAACATATCGGCTAATTGAAATTTTGTCGAATGTAGTCAAGTTCAATATCTCCTTTCTCGGAATGGTCTCATAGAAAATGATACCTGACCTCAATATGCTTTGTGTTTGAGTGCTAGACTGGATTCCTAATGATGCTGATCGCACTCGATTATCACACTTGATTGGAATTGATTTGAATGAAAGTCTAAGGTCACTCAAGTTTTGCTTGATCCATACAATCCGAGCACAGCATGCTCCAGCTCCAATGTACTCTACTTCAGCAGTTGATAGAGCAACCGAGTTATGCTTCTTTGAGTGCTAAGATATAAGGGATTAACCCGAAACCGGCATGATCCCGAGGTGCTCTTTCTATCAACCTTGTATCCAAGTATAGTCGGCATCCGAGTATCCAGGTGAGGGTCAATTCTAAGTCTCTTGAGAACCATAGACCTAGATTCCGAGTTCCTTCAAGATATCTAAAAATTCTCTTCACCGTAGTGAGAAGTGATTATTTTGGATTAGCTCGAAATTTTGGATTTGGAAATTCGGAGTTTTCAAATCTAGGGGTTGATCAACATAGACTTCCTCTTGAATAAAACCATTCAGAAAAGCACACTTGACATCCATTTGATATAATTTAATATTCATGCTTGATGCAAATGCCAATAGGATTCTAATTGCTTCAATCCTAGCAACTCGGTGCAAATGTTTCCCCACAATCAATCCCTTCTTCTTGATTGTAACCTTGAGCCACAAGTCTAGCCTTATTTCGACTACCAACCCATCCTCATCCAATTTGTTCTTGAAAACCCATTTGGTTCCTATGACTGGGTGGTCGGAAGATCATTTGGTCGAGTCGAGACTTGGTTTCTTTCAAATTGATTAAGTTCCTCTTGGATGGCCTCTACCCATTCAGGTTCATTTAGGGCCTTTGGGTTCAGTTAATGATATGAATGCAGTGAATGCACATAGATTTTGTAAAGAAGAGCGAGTTCTTACTCTACTGTTGATGTCGGCCAATATGTTCTCGAGTGGGTGGCTCGAAACATATTTGAATGCTCTACCTGTTCTCCGGTTCACAAGAATTTGTGGGTTGAACTGTTTGATCTTCGATGATCCGATCTAATTGAGCTTGCTCATCTATTTGACCTTCAGCATTTTGAGCTGGCTCTTGAGCCGATTCGGTTTGAGTCATGACAATCGAGCTACTTTCTTTTGACTCGTCGAGCTAAAGTTCAACAAGATCATCTTCAGCTCGACCGAGTTTCAGATCTGTCAATGTTGATTCACTTGTTTTTCCCCGATCAATCTCATAAAAATAACGTGGCTGCTTTCTTCCACTTTGTTAGTTCTTTTATTGAAAATGCGATAACCTTTACTATGAGATGAGTAACCAAGAAAGATACCTTCATTTGACCGAGCATCAAACTTGATCAGGTGATCCTTACCATTGTTGTGAACATAACACTTACATCCAAAGGGTTTTAACTATGAGATGTTAGGTTTCTTTCCCTTATAGAGCTCGTATGGAGTTTTGTTCAAAATGTGTCCGATGAGGCATCCGTTCAATGTGTAGTTTGTCTGTGTTGATCGCCTCAGCCTAAAAATAGTAAGGCGGATCGTGTTCAATCATCATTATCCTTCCTATTTCTTCAAGGGTTTTGTTCTTTCTCTCCACTACTCCATTCCGTTGAGGAGTTCTTGGTGATGAGAAGTTCCGAGAGATACCATTCTTATCACATAACTCTACAAATTTTGAGTAATCGAACTCCCTTTCATGGTCGGTTCGAATTCTCCCGATCCGAGTCCGAGACTCTACTTGAATTTTCTTGCAGAGCTTACTCGAACTCTTTGAATGCTTCATTTTTGTGCATAAGAAAACAAACTCATGTAAATCGTGAGTAGTCATCAACAATCACAAATACATATGATTTACCTCCAAGACTCTTTACAGGGATTTCACCACATAGATCTATATGCAACAATTCAAGCACTTTGGATGTCGAAACAGTTTTGAGAGATTTGAAAGATGATCTAACTTGTTTCCCTTTTGTGCATGCTTCACAAATTTTATCTTTCTTAAATGCACAATTAGGTAAGCCTCGACTAAATCATAAGATGCAAGCTTTTTGATAATATGCGTGCTAACATGACCTAGTTTACGATGCCATGTCCAAGAATCACCATTCAGTGATGCTTTTAAACGAGATAAATTTTGACTTGGATCGAGAGACGAGTAGTGTAGGTATTACCCGATCTCTTACCCGAGAGCTTAGTTTCTTTGCTTTTGCATCCGAAATGTAACAATTTGTGTGAGTGAACCTTACCTCTTGACCTTTGTCACACAGACTTAGATATGCTGAGTAGATTGTACATTAATCCCTTGACAAGATAGACTGGGCTGACCGGGTTATCTCCTTTCCCAATCTTGCCTATTCCACCTATCTTGCCCTTACTCGTCATCTCTAAAAGTGAGTTTTCCTCCTTTGTAATCTTCTAACTCGGAAAAGAGTCTTGAATCTCCTAACATGTGGCATGAGCATCAACTGTCTACGTACCAATGACCTTTTGTCTTTTCTCGAGTTACCGCTGAGGATTTGTTTCCTCGGTGTCCAAGTTGTCGAGAATCGACTCGGATCGAACTTCCGAGTCCGTTAGTGCCATCAGAATTTTCATCTTCTTAGATGAGTCTTCATCACCCCATGTGGCCATTAGAGCCTTCTTCTTCTTTCTGTCCCTTTTTCTCCTTGGACGAGTCTTTGACTATGTGACCTTTGTCTGCCACATTCAAAACAGCCGAGTTCTTAGTTAAAGATAACTTTGAAGGGGAGGATTGTTTACCTTTTCGTAGAACTCTTCCCTTGGCCTCTTATCCTATTTCTTGTGCTTCATCATTCTTTTGAAGCATCAAGCAATGAGTGCCATGGGATCTTCTTCGAATCCGAGGATCTCGGATTTTCTCCTCTACTTTCCGAGGCTTTCAACGCAATGTTCTTTTTGGTGCCGACCTCGACGTCCTCTTCCTCCGGATGGATTTCATGGGTAAGTAGCATCCCAATCGGCTTGTCCGGCTTTAGCTGAGAGAGGTTCTGAGCTTCCTCAATGGCTGTCACCTTGGCACCCTATCTTCCCTTTGGTAGACTTCTTAGAATTTTTCTGCACATTTCTTTATGAGAAATCTTTCTACCCAGAGATTTGAGATTGTTTGTAATCTCGAGTAAAACGTATAAACATTTGAGTGATGTTTTCTTCTAGCTCCATCTTAAATAACTCATATTTGTGAAGATATTGACTTATATTTGCTTGTCTTACTTAGCTTGTTCCTTCATATGTGTTGACAAGAGTGTCCCACACTTCTTTAGCCGTGTTACAAGTCGACACTCTGTTGAATTCTTCCGAGCCGATGGCGCTCATTAGAAGGTTCATTGCTTTAAAGTTCTTTCGACCTTTTCTAACTCTTTATTGTTGTACTCAAACTTTGCGTTAGGTACGGGTCTTGTATCTTCCATCTTTATTAGAATGTAATTGCCTTCTTATATGATGTTCCGGACATCTTCATCGTTGTGCAGCAGAAAGCATTCCATTAGCTTCTTCTAGTGCACGAAATTTGATCCTTTGAACTTAGGCGGTCTGCTAGAAGATCGTCCATCGTCGAACTCTCTGTTGTTATAAGCCATTTGATCATTGGACCTTTTGATTGTTAGATCCTTTCTGAAAGGTGAGGCTCGATACCAATTGAAGGTTTGCTCTTGGAGAGTCTTAGTCACCTTAGAAGCGGGTGAATAAGGTGATGAGGAAATTTTAACAAACTTCGAAGATTTAAGCTATGAAGAGAATGAACCGGACAATCTGAGTCTAAATTGGATTTAGAAAAGTGTAAATGCGGATATACGTGGAAACCCACCGGGGCGGAAAACAACGAACACTGCTAATCCAAGCACTAAGCCAAATCCACTATTTTGAATCCATAAAATACAGCAGATCGACTCAACCAGAATTCCTCCCTTAAACAATTCTTTACGGAGTCTTCCTAGACTCATAAATTCCCTTATCCGATCTAGTACTTCCTAACCGAGCTGAGCTAACCCTTACAGCTCGGTCAAGGAGCCTTACTCGAAAGCAAGAAAAAGTATGTAATTGATTACAAGACTTTACAACTCGTAAAAGTATTAAGTACGGACCTTGAGTTGTAAGAACTAGATTGAATGAGTATTGTGCTAAGAGATATAGTTTCACCAATGTGTTCAGCAATCTTTAAGTCTTGAGAGTTAGCTTCTATTTATAGATGACCAAGCAAATTAGGCTGTTGTGACTAATTTCGAACAGAATTCCTTTGTGACAGCTTGTAACGGTTCTTCCGAGTAGCTCGAAAAGATCTGTTGAGATGTGAGCGTTGTGCAAAAGCTCTTAGCTCGTACTCGGTGCTCCAATTAGCTTGTGATGTCCGAAAAGTAAGGTGGAAACCACCGTTGAGCTTAGCGTTGAAGTTTTCCAATTTTGGAAACAGACAACCCCGACACGGCTTCTAGGCCTTGTTCGAAGTAGAAAAGCCTCGGTTTGCTTGGTGATTGATAGCTTGAAGCCGATTACTTTTGTAATTCAAAAATAAGATAACCTCGTTTCGATAACCTACAAAAGCAAATCATTTTGGTTCTCAAAGTATAAAATACTTTGGTCTAAGATTAGGCACGAGATAATAATTTAATTAAGATAATTAAGTGCATAATTATCTCGAGCCTAGAAGAGTTGAATTTTCTAAGTCTAATATTCATTATACTCAAATTCAATCGAGTCGAGTCTTAAGAAAGATCAAGTTATAAAAGTGAAAACATCGGAGTATACGGACTTGACCTAGATAGATAACTCTCAATCAAACATCTTAACTTTGAAAGATGAATTAACAACATAATTCACTTTACTCAAAGATATGTAGTCGAACTCGGATAAGGAGTGTTTGAAGAGATTGTTTGATCATGTAATAAATGTGAGTGATGTCCGAGTGACTCGAAATGTCAATCCGAGAGAATAGACAAGAATGTGATTTCTAAGTCGATCAGAATCAAATGAAAACTTATGTAGGAGTTTCTATGACACTCGGAATGACTTGTCATCAAAACTTAGGAGGGATTATGTTTCTACCTGAGTCTTTAGGTAGTACTCGGAATGATCTAATTTCGAGTCCGAGTCTTCATTTACAATAAAGAAGGCCCGAAAAACAACTCAAGAGGGTACGTCCGACCCTTCAAAAGTTTTTGTTGTACAACATTTCATGTTTGATGACAAGTTTTCAAAACCACCACCTTCTCTTGGCTAAAGTTCATTCAAGAAACTGGAGTTTACAACTATCTATGCTTCGGTGATTTTATTTATCCAGTAACTCATGGTTGAGTTCTATGCCAACAAATCTTTCTCTGGAGGTGTCATCGGTTATAAAGTTCAAGGTACCACAGTCGAATCAGCCTCCCTCTTCTCCACAAACTGTTGAATGCTTCTTCTCTCTTTACGAATCCCAATCACATTCCTTTTCTCAAAGTTATTGATGATTTCTTCGACAAGTTTGCCAAAGAAGTGCCTAAGCACGTAAAAAATTTCTCTATGACTAAGATGAAAAGTGAGGTCAGATTATTTTGTTACATTATGATGCGCACTTTCTTTGCTCAACACTCGAGCAAGGAGAAACCAAACTCCGGGGTTCTCAAAGTTTTCTTTGATATCATGGAGGGCTACGATGTAGACCTCTTTCCCTTCATTATCGAGAAAATTGCACAAGTGCTCGCTCAATCAAAGAATTCCACTCCTTTTCCTTTCGGAACTCATTTCTTTCTCATCTTCAAACATTCAAAATCCCTCTTACCTCGGATCCCTCCATCTGTTTCCAAATCGGCCATTATCGTTGGGCCGAAAAGAACTTCTAAGGTATGGATACCGGGAGGTTAAGCACTGGTGAATGGGTTCACTCTTCTAAGTTGGAACCTACCTCTCCTCCTACCCAGACTTAGATTCAACCCACTCTGCCATCCACTTCGGTTGGCCCCTCCTTGTCTCAACCTCTTCTCTAGAGCTACCGCATTTACTGCCTTGGTCAAGAAACTCGTGTTTACAGGTGACCAACTGCAGTCGGTTATACGCTCTCTCAAACCCATTTTTCAAGTGAATAGTTATTCACCGGAAGACTGCCCAATCCAAGATTCAGGAGTGTCAATCCCGATGCTTGAGTTCAAAGGGGTTCTTGGCGAGCAACATGAGCGGCTCGAACTTCTTCGCTAATGCGGAATGCGAGCTGCGCAGGACTCGTAACACTCCAACACATCCGAGAAGTCCTCCAGCTGGCCAAGTCTACCTCTGCTGAGGTAGAAGAAGAAAAAAAGGCTGAGGATGTAGCTGAGGTAGGCGAGGCTCAGCTGAAGAGGAGAATAAGGAGGAAGAAGGAATACAAGAAGAGGACTATCTACCAAAAGACAAGGGGGCTATGGAGCCCGAACATGAGCTGATCACCTTAGATTTAAGTGGATTGGAAGATGCTAGGGTCATTGGACAGTCCAAACCAGCTGACACGAAGCCCCTATAGTCTTCCGGGAAGACGAGCCGGAGGATGACATTGTCCTAACTCGACCACCCCGATCCGAGCCGCTTCCTAACATCCCGAGTGCTACCGCCGCCGCGTCCTACCACTTTATCTAAGACTTACCGGCACAAGCGCACTCGCTCGTTCGTCTGTTCCGTCCAACCATCACCACTCTCTTGATCTATTTTCTTCCCTCTTTTTCGCTGAAATGCTAGGCGGAGAAAAATAGGAAACTTGATGTTTGGCTAAGGGGAGTTTCTTTCCTCTCTTTGTATTGTAATTTTTTTTTTTTTATGAATGAATGTTAGTGTTTATCATTTCTATGCTTTGAACATTTTTGAGTTTCTTTCAAGTATTTATCTTATATACTCAAAAATCTTTGTTTTAATATTTACTTATAAGTCTTACTTTGACTCGGAATTTCTTTATATTCTACACACTCTAATACGGATCTTTAGCACTGAAAACTTAATTTGTACTAACAAGTTTCTATCTTAAGTATGGAATGCCTTTCTTAAAAAGGGGAGATTGAAGACTAAAACATTAACTCTTTATCTTCGGGTATAAACTTCTATGTCTCTTGAGTTTTGATTGCAAGTCATTATGAGCTGCATAAAAACCCATATCTTAGTTTTCATCTTTGTTCTAAGTGACTCGAGATATCACTGTGTCCTATATCCTCTCTACTAAGGTATTCTAACGTACTCGGAATATACTTGAACCATCGCATGATCAAATAATTCTTTTAACGCATTTCTATCGTTGTATCGATCGTGTCCGCCAACTCGTAACGTAGTCTTTCTCTACTGAGTTCGTCTAAGTCGGTTTATTCCTTAAATGATTATTTGATAGATCAAGGTCACTTTCTATGTTTGAATATTCTTCTACTTGACCCTTATAGGAATTATTCTAAACCGAGTTTCAACCTATTTGATATTAGACTCACAATATTCTACTTTTCTATGCCAAAGATAATTAAGCATTCAATTATCCTAATTTAATTATTATCTCGTGCCTAACCTTGGACCAAAGTATTTTATAATTTGAGAACCAATGTGGTTTGGATTTGTAGGTTATTCAAACAAAGCTAATATAGTTTTTGAATTTCAAAAGCAACCTAGCTGCTAGTTGTTAAACGCTAGTAGACAATTTTAGCCAATTCCGGACAGGACTTAGACACCATGTCGTAGCTGTCTGTTTCCATAACCAGAAAAATCCAATGCTAGGCTCAACGAGTGGTTTCCACCTTACTTTTCGAGACAACACTAGTTGATTGCAACACCTTTTGGAGCAAATAGCCGTTGCCCAACGTTTACACTCCAACGGATCTTTTACGAGTGAAGGCCCCTCCAACGGCTAATGAAGACTTCAATCCAGAAGCCGAGACACAACGGCTAATCTTCTTGGATATCTATAAATAGAAGTCACTTCAAAAGACTTGAAGATTGCTGAACCTATTGCTAAAACTATTCTCTTAGTGGATTACTCACTTAATCTTTTACTTACAACTCCAAGTTTGTACTTAATATTTTCTAAGTTATAAAGTCTTGTAATTAATTACATACTTCTCTTACTTTCCGAGTAAGGTGCCTTGACTGAGTCTGTAAGGGTTAACTCGGATCGGTTGTCCCTAGCTGGAAAGGTTAGCTCGGTTAGGAAGTACTAGATTAGATAAGGGAACTGCTGAGTCTAGGAAAACATTGTAAGGAATTTTCTAAGGGAGAAATTCTGGTAGAGTTAGTCCGTTGTATTTGGAGGCTTCAAAATAGTGGATTTGACTTGGTGCTTGGATTAGTATTGTCCGTGGTTTTCTGCCCCGGGAGGGTCTCCGCGTATTTTTGAGTGTATACTTTTCCGAGCCCAATCTAGACTCGAGACTCGGTTGTTTATCTTCTTCTAAAAAAAGATTCTAAGTTTGTTGAAATTTTCTCATCACCCTATTCACCCCCTTATAGGGTGACTTAGACTCTCCGAGAGCAAATCTTCCGTCTTGACTAGTGTTTTCATTCAAATCGGCCCTAAAGCCCCACGGTAGAATCATAACCCTTAGTCCTTAATTCAAAAACAAGATCCCGTGACTTCTAAAATAATTTCTAAAATAAAAAGTTTAATAAAACCGCCATTCAACTTTGCTTAATTAGCTTTAAATCAGATTTTATAAAATTTAAAAATCTTATTAAAAGGTTCATCCCACGTTCCAAAATCGACTTTCTATAACCATCTTCAAAATTAATCTTCAAAAAAGAGACCCGATACAAGTGGTGAAGCTCGCCGGCCGTGGTTCCTAGAGTGCGGATCGCACTAGGGATAAATCATTTATTAAGAGGTCGGAACTTGAAAATTTGAGTTGTGAGTTTTAATGATGTGCTTGCATTACACATCCTACATTTAGCAACCTTTGAACTAGTTTAAATGTTGTTTTGGACTCTAGGAAAAGTTTATTGTACCCACTATTTAACCCTTTCTAGAGAGAGGCTCCTACTGGTTCCTGTAGGTAGGCCTCCCTATGCTTGATTGCCCGAGGAAAGGGTACCTCCTCCCTTGTAGCACGCCATTTTGGGGTAAATCTTTTGGTTCACCGAGAGGCACAAAAATTCTTATTGGTATCCTTATCTGTTCAACCCACGGGGATCAAATTTCGGACTACGTGTCACCATGTATCCAAACTCTTGAACTCCTTGTTTACTCCTTGTTCTAATATGGTACCTAAAAAGAGTTCCCCTCTAATGGAGCCCAATCCCGAACAATATCTTAACCTCACTATGCTTAATGAGAATATAGCTAAGGTGGAAAACGGGTTAAGTGGTCAAGAGGAACATAAATCCTCTATATTAAGAGATCTTAAGGAAATTATAAGGGCTATTAAGGCTAGTAAGATCTACCTATCACTCTTGGAGACTTGGAGTTAATCAAGCAAGGTAAGAAGAAGAGCTTCATTGATTTCCGACTAGATGGAGAGCAAAGGCATCCCACATGGTTAATCGACCCTCCGAGAAAGATCAAGTCCGCATCATCGTGAAGAACTTTCAGCCCAATTATAATAAGCAAATCAAATTCTTACCTATGATGAACTTTTCAACCCTTAGAGGAGTGGTTTGATGATAGAAGAAGAACTTCCACCGCGACCACAAAAGTCGCAACCGAATATAGAGGTAACTATCATTCCAAAGATAAGAAAACCTCCACCATCGGCAATACTACCGAGGGTGCGGATGTCGATGCCCTCAAAAGGTATACTAACTACACTCCTATGGATACTACATATGCTCAAGCCCTTCACCGTCTGTTGGAGAAAGGGAAAATAGAGTTGCCACCTATGAGAGCGAGAATCGAAACCATGAAACAGTCTAAGAATTGGGATGCAAGCATATTTTGCAAATACCACCGTGCACGGGGACATGATACTGAATGGTGTTAGACATTCAAGAACAAACTAGAAGATATATTTCGAAATGGTCAATCACCCTCGCCTAAGGATGCCCAAAAAGCAAGTAATAACAAAAACCCATTTAGCGGCACCTTAGCCATCTTTATTTAACCTACACAAGGTCGGTGAGATCTTTCTATCTTTATCCGAGATGTTAATGAGTCGGAACTTCTTCTTAATCTACCGTCGTTGGATTCGGAAGTCCAAGGGTTGTGGGTAACCGATGAAGAAGATGTTTACGAAACACAAGATTATGACAACAATAGTGATGACTTCTAGGGCACACCACCCGTAGAAGAAGACTTTTGGGGAAACACTAAGAGCTCTATTGTTCAATTTCTTACTAGATCATAACAGACATAACGCGCCCTTGGGTCCGCAATAGACTTAGGAAGCTCCAAAAGAACCTAAAGTTGTAAAGGAAGAAGACTCAATCCTTAAACAAATCCTAAGATTAGAAGCTAACATTTCTATCCGGCAATTAATGTCCGCTTCCCGAAACATATGCAAGCTTTAATCGATGCACTCAGTAAGATTGAAGTTTCTCCTGAAAGCACGCCAAAGGAAGTAGTGGGATTTATTAATAGTGGGGATGGAACTATTACTTTTGATAAGAAGGATCTCCTAGAAGAAGGCATTGCACACAACAATGCCCTTTATTTAATCTGTAACTTTCATTAACAAGTTTATTCCCTTAACCTTGGTAGACAACGGATCGAGTAGTTAACATGTGTCCCTGGAACAATGCTAAGAGGCTAGGAATTAAGGGGTAACAACTCTCTAAGCAAACTGTTCATTTTCGAGTATATGATAATTCTAGAAGAACAGTCTTGGGAATAGTGAGCTTACAAATCAATGTAAGGCCAATGGAGAGGAACATTGAATTCCAAGTCTTAGATATCCCATCTACTTTCAATCTGCTTCTAGGATGCCCTTCGTTGAACGATCATCAAGTAGTGCCCTCTACACTGTATCGGAAGGTCAAAATGATCATTAAAGGTCAGGTCATAACTGTTAATAGGGATAATCTTTATGCTACTATCGTTTCCAAAGAGTCCGTAGTGGAGATCGAGCACGATGCTAACGATGAAGAATTATATGGATTTCAAACCGTCGCTGCCTTAGAAAGGGATGAAGCACCTTTTACATTTAACCCTTATGGCAACCCTAGTATCCAATCGATGCTTAGGAGGAAGGGGTATTTTCCACGTCTTGTTGCAGGCCGAAGGGTATACCACCTTATTTTTTCACCCCTTGAACCCACTAATCTATGTTATATATAAAGGGAAGAATAAGGTGTTGTATAAATTTTAATTTGCCATATTTACCCCTCCTGTAACTTAAATTTTAAGGATAAAAATGTAATTATGTTTAATGTAGTTACCCTCTCTCTCTCCAATTACCACCCCTCCCTCTCTCTCTCTCCAGCTAACCCCTCCCTCTCCAGTTAACCCCCTCTCCTCTGCCTCTCTCTCTCTCTCTCTCTCATACCCAAGTCCCATTAATTTTTTATCAAATTAATTAATTAATTTTTTTATGTAATTTATTAACTATTTTTAATCTAACATAATTATAAAGATACATAAAGTTTTTTTTTATATATAAACTACCCTTGATAAAATAAGAAAATTAAATTACCTTAAAAAATTAAATACATAAAGTCTAAATTTAAAGTTTGGACTTGGATAAATAAATAAATATTATTGATATAAATTACCTTTATAATATATAGAATTTAGCTAATTTATTCCCTTTATATATCTACCTATCTATCTATTTTGTATATAAGGCCAAGACTTCTCTATTGTTTTATAACTTTTACTTTTCTTTGTTTTTACCCTTCATATAACTTATATTTTAAAGATAAAATAGTCACAAATTATTAAATCATTAAGCTTATCTATGTAATATATAAAGATAAGGCCTTTTCATTATTGTATAAATTTTAATTTATCAATTATACCCTTATTTTGCATAAACTTATAGAGATTAGTTACTCATACATAAAAATAATTATTTTTAAAAAATTAAATTAAAAAAACCACTCACGTCTAACATTTTCAAAGCACATGTATATATGATTCAATTTAACGGTGACTTAATGAAATGATTGGTTTATTTATTTATTTTATTGTTTGGTAATTATGTGTAATTTCTCTCTAACTCTCCTATTTGTCACCATTTGGGAAGAACTAGCTCCACGAGTCCCAAGTTGGTTGTGAGGCCTCATTATAAGGCCCACTATAAGATGCTTGATCAAAATCATACGACTAGTCCGTGGACCCGCTAATCGAGCTTCCCCACCGATTGCCTTAGCGTAGGTGTTTTTGAAAGATGAGGGTGGAAAATGATTTTCGGGTTTTGAAAGATGAATTTTTTGAAAGTAGGGATTGATCTCTTATTAAGAGTTTCGAATTTTATTAAGTCAAATGGATTCGATCAAATTGAATTGATTGGCATTTTATTAACTCGCTTTATTTTATGAATTCTTTTCAAGAATTCCTGGGATACTATTTCCTAATTAAAGAATAAAATAACTAGAAATTAGGGTTCTACCGTGAGGCTTTAGGGACAGACCGGTGTAAAAACACTTGTTTGGACCCAAGCCTCGGCGGCAACCTACACTCGGTGGTCATATTTCTTTTTACACCGAGATTAGGGGCCTAGGTTGAGACAGTCATATTTCTTTTTATTAGCCCTACAATCAGAAAATAACCGAGATGCAATTCTAGAAAAATAAGTGAAAAGGAGTCCCCGAGTAAGTTTTTAGGAAAGAAAAACTAACAAAAACAAACAATAATGATTTGTTTTTCTGATCTTATTATGGGAAGACTAAGACCAAAAAAGGCTAAAATTGACTCCATTGATTTTTTAATCAAGAATCGGATTCGGGGCGAGGGTACAAAATGTAGGGAAAGCCCTTCCATTCTGCCCGTCCGAAGACAACCATTAGTAGTTTGAGTAGTATACTAAAAGAATGTGCTAAACACAAACATTCAACATGCTAAACGATAATAAAAGCAACCAAACAAAATTAAAGGATAGCAATAAAAAAAGAAGTAAAGAAAGCGATAAAGAAAGAAAAACAGAAAACTAAAAGATTACATCAGGCGGGGAGGAATTAAAAAATGATTACATCTCTTTGATCCACAATACGGAAAGCAATAAATAAAACATAAATTAAATAACCGTTTGAAGGCTGAATGATGGCCCTAAGGTTGTCCCACCTTGTTGATATGGATCTCTACACTTGGACCTCTTAATGCAACGACGATAAATCAAAGAAAAGGGCTTGTTTTTGGTTGAGTTTTGAAAAGGTGAATTTGTAGGGAGTAGGAAGGATCAGTTGAATAAATGCCCAGAGATCATAATAACCGAGTATTCTTTAGCTCTTTGCACAAATTCAATGGCGTTGTTTAGTAAAGAGGAATATTATAGTATGCTTTTCAGCAAAGTAATGATAAGGTATGAATGCTCTTATTAGCTTTCTGCAACATTAGAACGCGAGTATGAGAATGAGAGCCAAGGCTCTTTATTTATAGGGAGAGACGTAGGTCACAAATGACTTAGGGTTGTGTAAGAACCACAGCTGGCCGGAGCCCTGCTGAGCTTCCCCACTCGTGTCGGGTCTCTTTTTTAAGATTACTTTTGAAGATAATTTTAGAAAGTCAATTTTGAAATGTGGGGATGAACCTTTTATTAAGATTTCTGAATTCAATTAAATCAATTTGAAATAAATTAAATCAGATTTGATTAGCGATTTTATTCATCATTTTATTTTAGCAATTATTTTAGAAGTCTCGGGATCTTATTTTCTAATTAAGGACCAAATAATATTAGGCTTATGATTCCGTTATGGGGGCTTTAGGGCTAGATTTGTGTGAAAACACCGGTGTGGACCGAAGCCACCACCGCTGCCCCCACGGTGCTGGCTATAGCCTGCACATGGAGAAAGCGAGCAGCGGCCAAAGGCTGTGGCTAGTAACACCATCCTCGATCTCGCCCGGTGGGCGGATCTAGAACCTAATATAATCTTTCCTGCAACCGGAAAACACTCGAGATGCGATTTTGCGAAGAACAAAACATAAAATAAGGGAGAGGCCAATTAGTTTTTAAGAAGGAAATAACTAATAAAAACACAAAAAATAAGACTTGCTCCTTCGATCTTAGTATGGGAAAAACTAAGACCGAAAAGATTAAAAATTAACTCCATAGAGTACGAAACGTATGTATAAATCCCTTCCTTTCGCCCGTCCGAAGATGACCATTACTAGTTCGAGTAGTGTATTAATAAAGATGTAAGAAAACAAGCATACAACATGCAAAACAAAATTAAAGCAACTAAAACATAACAAGGAAAACGATACGAAAAGCGATAAAGAAAGCGATAAAAGAAAGAAAAGCGGGAAATAACAGATTACATCGGTTGGGGAGGAAATTAAAGTGGTTACATCTCTTAAACCATAGTACGGATAGCAAATAAAACAAAAATAAATATAACCGTTTGAAGGCTGAAATATGGCCCTTAGGTTGTCCCACCTTGCCGATCCGGATCTCCACGTCTGGATCTCTCGATGCAATGGCGCCAATCCAAAGAAAAGGGCTAGTTTTGTGAATTATGTCTAGGGTATGGTAGTGATCGAGTTGAATGAGTGCCCGAGAGATCATAATATTTCTAGAAAATTTGGCAGAGTAAGGATTAGATGAGTGCATTCAAGTTGGCTTTCACCGGCGTAATACTAAGACAGGAAGCCAGTATGGGAATGAGAGCCATACGTCTCTATTTATAGGAGAGGACCTAGGTCACAACTCGACCTAGGGTTTGCCTCTTATCAGCCAGTCCAAACAAGCTGAAATAAAATCGGGTCATTCCTTAAGAGATAGAACAGGATCGAGAAGATGATAAAATCGGATAGAACCGGTTAAAAGAGAGGAGGTGGGCGCCGACCAACCGGACCCTCTTAGGGTTTCATGTGCTAGTTGTGTCTCCAAGGACTCTTCAAGCTCAAAACGCAGCGTTCCACCATGCTTCTAGAAGGCGGGCGCGGCCACGACGTTGTTTAGAGGGAAAGCTTCCGGCCTCGTGTGGGCTTGTCTTGTGAAGCTTAAAACGTAACACTTTGATGCTCCTGATAATGACATGTAATGCTTCAACGTTGAAGACTCGGACACTTGCCCAACACATTTCGAGTTGTATCGAAGGATTCGGGTATAAGAACTTCTTAAATATAGAGTTTTGATTCCAAGGCATTCTCCGATCCTTAGAAACTTTTATGAAGTAATAAAGCATATTTTCCAAGTGATATAGTATTTACTTCTCGTATTCTTGCTTGTACGTGTGTGACTCGGAAAATAGATATGCGTGTCTCACTCGGTTATGAGTCCCTTATCACTTAGATATATTGCATGCTTGAATAAACTAGTATTTCGTTTTATCTCATTCGGATCGACTTCATGTTTTAAGTTCTATTTTATTGGAGTCGGCGCTTTTAGTACGAATCTTGCTTAGTCTATATCAAGTTCTTTCACTCGACATTCTTTATGTAACTTGACTTTTCGCTTAGACTAACTCGATGGAATTTTGAGTTTCATGGATATTAGACTCGGAAAATTCCATTTCTTTTCCGACTCGAGATAATGGCCGACTTAATTATCTTAATTATATTATTATCTCGTGTCTAATTGTGGACCAAAGTATTTTATACTTTGAGAACCAAAATTTGATTTACTTTTGTAGGTTAGTCAAACGAGGATACACTTTTTGAATTACAAAAGTAACCGGCTTCAAAACATCAAATCACCAGCGAGACATGGCTTTTCCTCTTCTCTGTCCCGAGTCCCAGAAGATTGTGTCGGGGCTATTTGTTTCCAAATCGGGAAAAGCTGAAACGCCAAGCTTAACGGTGGTTTCCACCTTATCCTTCAAGACACCGCCAGGTGGTTTTAGGACTTCCAAGAGTGTTAAACCGTTGCCCAACGTTCATATCACAACGGATACTTTACGAGTGACTCGGAAAGCCCTTATCAACGGTCACAAAGGACTCTCGGTCTGCGAGATAGAGATAACGGCTACTACTGCCGGTCATCTATAAATAGAAGCCAACTCATAAGACTTGAAGATTGCCGAACCTATTGTTAATACACGTACTTGAGCAAAGACATTGTATTTACTCTCAATCTTCTAGTTACAACTCCCACTCTGTAATTCATTACTTTCTAAGTTGTAAGGTCTTGTACATAGTTACAAACACTTTCTTACTTTACGAGTAAGGTCCCTTGACTAAGTCTGTAAAGATTAACTCGGCTTAGTTGTCCCTAGCTGTAAGGGTTATCTCGGCTAGGAAGTACTAGATCGAGATAAGGGAATTTACGAGTCTAGGAAAACTTGTAAAAAGTTGTTTAAGGGAGCAACTTGGGTTCGGTCGATCTATTGTATTTTATGGACTTAAAATAGTGGATTTGACTTCGTGCTTGGATTAGCACGGTCCAGTGGTTTTACGCCCAGGAGGGTTTCCACGTAATTCCTGTGTCTTTACTTTACGAGTTCATTCTAGACTCGGACAGTCTCAAAGCTTTGCTTAATTTGCTTCATTACTGTCTATTGTAATTCCGAGTTCATACTTTTCGACTCTGCTTTTCACTCGAGAATCCATCTGCGTTTCTACTTTGGCTAAAGAGTTTGATTTTTAACGAAAATCTTCGTCACCCTATTCACCCTCCTCTAGGGTGACTCCGACTCTCCCGAGCAAACCTTCAAACGTCATCTTCAGGTCTTTAGCTCCTTGTCGACTTGGATAAAAGTATAATACGCTATTCCGTACTTGGAATTTCTCGGCACACATCATGGGACTTCCTAATCTCTAAAGGCTCGACTCGGCTCTTGGACGATCCGAAAGAAAAGAGGATTTTTGGATCGACCTAAGGCGAAAGGCTATTTAAGTGGTGGTGGAGGTTCTTGCTGGCAGGAGGTCACGGGGATATGGCACTCGCGACACTACCGAGTTTGGTTGCACAATTAGAGAATTATTGTTCTCAAACACCGGTAATAGTTGTTGAGATAATCATAGGCTTAGATCGAGTCGAAGAAAATTCCGAGGAAGACTTCTCTAGGAGCCCCTTATTATTGCAGATTAGCAAACAACAACTAACGAGACCAAACGGCGTAGGCCGTAGGCGGCGTCGGCCATAGAGTGGTAATCTTTTGCCGTCGAGGCTAAATCGCCTCTAGCTTATGTCGAAGTCCTATTTTTCTTCTTTTTCTCCTTTTCGTTTTTCACGTCTCGTGTTTATTTTATTTTGCTCCTTTTGGGCCTAAAAAGATTGAATTTTGACCAGTGCAGGACACTTTTAATTATTTTGATTTTACATCCGTGATGTGCAAATCTAGTTAATGCGAGCACATAAAACTAATTCGAGCTCAGGCAAAAACGGATGCGTACTTAGTGGTACACTTACGTTAGTGAAAACAAGAAGAGGTAGTAACCGATTGGCTTCTTGGTTGGAGGATTACCTTAGGAATCACGAGTAACGATACGGCGTGGTACGTTGTGCATTGGAAGGTGTCCCGATTCGGGATGCATACCTCGCGAGCATCCCTTTGTGCACCTGCTTGGGCCTAGAAAGCAGTACCTATAATTTCCACGACCGTGTGTTATGGCAGATGGGAAGAGAGGAAACAATTCCTTCGTTGGACTGTATCCGGCTCGCTACGTTTAAATTATTTAAGGGGCTTGGTAACTCTAACCGAACAAAATCGTGGCCCCAAATACTTGGACGAACCTGTCAAAGCTGTTGACACCTCTAGGCAAACCCTATACTTACGTATCTACGTATTATCCGGAGTGGATAATAGAAGATTCTTAATAGCGTAAGGCATTAAGATCTAGATAGATGGATCCTGAACAAGCATCTGCTGAAGAGAAGCTCAAGTCAAAGGAGCTGAAGAGAGGAGGACCCGCGAATTGAAGAACTCAAGAAATGCACCCGGGATGATGAGGTCGAGTCCAGTGGCCCTAAAGGAAAGAAAGTAAAGATGAACTAGGGCTTTCGAATTTTAGATAGAATTTAGGATAGAATAAAAGAGAAGTAGGTTTAGTTTTGCCTCTTTAGACTAAATTTATTGTTTTTTACAAGTAAAGTGCTTGCATTGATTTCCCTTTAATTAGCTATGTACTCGGGTAAGTAGTAGGCTTACCTTTTTATGAAATAAAATTAAGTATTATGCTATACTTCTATGATTGTGTAATATCATATATAGGTGGTTTATGGTTCTATAACATTCCTTAATCATTATATATCTCTTAATCTAGCCATATAGCTTCTTAATTTTCAGTTCCTAACTCAATTACTTAATTAGTTCCGATTTTGCCCAAAGTAGCACATTTTCACTCAAAAATCCATATCTTCTAATCTACTCATCCAACGCATATCAAATTTCCAGGAAATTCCCATAAATTATCAGGAAGCGACAAGTAAAATTTTCAGGAATTTTGGGTAACTTATGAAGGCACAATAATTCGGACAACATGCTTAATTATTAAAAAATCTGCACCTAAATCATTAATTCGGTTTTCCGATTTTTCTCACTAATTCTATTCAAGCTACTTTCATCAATTTCTCAATATACATCTCAATAATCATGCTTAACAATACTCAATCATCATTAAATTCATGAACTAGGCACATAATTTGCAACATGCTTTTCAATTCGTGAGTTGCTAGTTTCGTGAATTTAGGCCTCTAACTTCTTCAATTAAGCTGAGACTTTTCAATTTCATGAATCAATTTCAAGTTTAATCCACCTAATTCGTTTTTATTCTAGAGGATGAATGCAAAAGACTCACCTTAGAGACTTAGTGGTTCTAGAAATTTCAATTTTGGATTGAATTTTGAATTTGAAATGGGGGCTTGCTTCATCTTTTTCCTCCTTTTACTATTCTCGGTCTCGGTCCCTCTTACTTCGTCCCTCGTTCTCCTTCCTCTTCATTTCTCGCTCTGGCTCTCGTCTCTCTCTCGGTCTGTTCTACTTCCTTCCTGAATTGCTGCCTTCTTTCTTAGCAACGAATCCTCACTACTCTCTGTCTCTCGTTTTTCTCTCGTTATCTAGCTTCCACATCTATGTTTCGACCCCTCTCGCTCTTCCTCTCAATTTCTCGCTCTCTTTGCTCTGCTCTTCTTTCGCTTTCCTCTGCTTTTGCTTCCCTAAGGCTCTCTTGCTCTCGCTCTCGCTTCTTCTCTCTGGTTCCCCTTCATCCTCCTCTTACGCTTCTTCGGTCTCTCCTTCCTCTTGTTCCGTTTCTTCCTCTCGCTCCCTCTCGCTTTCCTCTGTTTCTATTTTTCGGTTTGCTTTCTTTCCCTTCCCATCTATTATGTCTTAGTCTTATCTTTAATTCCCTCTTTCTCTCTCGTTTCAACACCTCGGTAACTTTGCTATAAAAACCTCACTTGGACCCCTTAATTCTCTGCTTCTTTCTTTGTCGACAAAATGCCACTAATCTCCAATGCCACTAATCCTCCTTAAATGCAAGCCACCCCTCATTTCTCATTCCCTTTTCCTTTTTATTTTAATTTCTAGTCTGGGATTTTAGTGTGAATTAGGCTTAAATTTAATTTCAATAAGCCCAATTAAGCTAGCCTATGCTAAGGTTTCAATTTTTGGGTTTTAATTTCGACTCGGGAAAAGTTCGAATTCACTTAATTTAAAAATTTTGAATTTTTAACTTAATTCCTAACTAAGCAAGCACCTGAAAGTTTCGGTTATACATTTCTCCCTTACTTATAAAAAGTTTCGTCCTCGAAACTTGAAACTTTAAGTTACCCGAGATCTTATGGGTACGGTTCAATGATGTTGAAAACTCGCCCATGGTAAGTGGGGGCTCACCGCTCTTGTCTTATCAAGTTCTCTTGTTTTGCGGTTGTGAGCTTGTTCCTTCACCTTGGTGTGGCCTCTTGGTACTCACCGCCTCGGTACCTTGCTCTTTGTTCCTCCGAGGACAATTCCTAGCAATATGTCCTTTTTCCCCCACATTTGAACATTTTCCAGTCGCCACGTAGCATTCCTTTCCTCCAGTGAACCTTGTGACGAGTAATGGCATGGCTTTCTTGCCATAGCACTATTATTCGGCCAACTTAGCCTTGCCCAACACCCCTTGGGATGTTGCTCCGATTCCCATAATTCACATTCCCACTTCCGGATCTTCTAGCATTAGCAACCTCCTCGACCTTACATTCCTATAGAACTTGTTCTATGCGGATTGCTCTCCGATAGATATCTTGGTACGTGGTAATGGTTTGGCTAGCTATTCTTTCACGTATGTCTAATGCTAAACCATCCTCAAACCAGTCAATCCTTCTTTGCTCCGTATCTACCAAATACCTACCAAATCGACTAAGCTCTGTAAACTTCACACCATACTCCATAACACTCATTTTTCCTTGTTTCAAGTCAATAAACTCCAACTCCTTAGCTCTCTGCACATCCCTAGGATAGTATTAACCATTCATCTTTTCCTTTATTTCCTCCCAAGTTATTGGCTTTACTCGTTCTTCTTCTAGGCTTGGTTTAACTGCATCCCACCAATGATCGGCTTCTCTAACGAAAAGATACGTAGCTAATCCAACCTTATACTTTTCAGGACACATCATAGTCTTAAATATTTTATCGATCTCCCTCATCCATTCATATAACTTTCTAGGATTTACAATACCCCTAAACTTGGAAGGTTACAATTTCGAAACTTAATGCCTATCATTGGATCGGTTACGTTGCTTTGTTTATCGGTTCTAGTACTTCCTTGCCCACGAGCTATCTAACAAAGTTAAGTTATGGGATCATTATTAACTCTTAACTACATTACTATACATAAATTCATAGAATCGCACATGAGCACGTATATTCACAAATCGGATCATATGAGATTCACTCAATCACATATAGGCACATAGGTTCATGAATCAATTCACATACTTATGTTTCAATCAGTCACATAAGCAATCACTCAAGTCCTAGACTCGATTCTAGGAAAATCTACTAGTCGTCGGGTTCGTGCTCTAATACCATTTTTGTAACATCCAAAGACCCACCCTAGGAGTATTACATACCGGGGTTCCCGAGAGGAACCCCTAAGGCTATATAAGATTTCAACTTAGGCTTAATAGTTTTCTCTTAGATTTGCGGAAGCGCATTTCTAGGTTTTCAACGGTTTTCCTGAAAATTTGGGCGGAGTTCCCTCTGTAATATGCCTAATCCCATAAGCTTAAAGCCTTAACCCCGCACGAATTACATTCATAAACTTAACGAGCCACATTGTTAAGCTTGTCGTACGAGTAACAAATTAAACCACTACTTAAACTTATAATAAACAATATAGCAAGGGCAAGTAGGGATCGAATCCATGAGGAAAGATATAATAACATGCAAGTTTTAATCTAATTAAATTTACTACTCTTAAAAACAAAACAGAAAATATAAATTAAAATCAATAACTAAAATTCATAGAAAATTATCTAATAACTAAATAAATAATTTATACAGAATAATAAAACTACAATAACCCAGAAATATATTTGTATATTTTTAGAACAATTAAAACAGAAAACTAAAGCAGAAAATAAACAAATTCTAAAACAGAAAATTAAATAAGTAAAATTCTGCACTAAAATAATTACAAAAATAAATACTAAAATTACCCAGAATAATAATACTAATTTTCTAAACCTAACCAGACCCTAAAAATATAAAAACAAAATTTAAAATCTAATTTACGAATTTATTTTATTAAAAACCTGCAGTAATTAAATTCAAGAATTAAATCTGAAAAAATATCAAATTAATTCCAAAAATTATAAAATTTAATCACAGCAAACTAGGACTCTATCTAAACCCTAAAAGAAAATAAAACAAGAAAAATAACAAAAGAAACTATTTTTAAACTAATTTCTAACAAACTGACTCAAAAATAATAAACACTAACAGAAAATTAATTCTGAAAATTAAAATATATAAAGACTCAAAATTAAATTAAAATAAAATCACTAAAACTAACCTAAAATACTGATCTTTAGGGGGTAACGAAATTAATAATAAAAGACTATATATTTATAAATAAAAATTGACAAACTAAAGAAAATAACTAAAAAGCAAACAAATAATTATCAAAGATAGCAAATTTATAAAAACACTTAGTATAATCTATATCCACCATGCAAATTATTATTTATCATTAACACACAAATTGATCTACCCATGAGCTAAAGCTGTAGAAGACAACCACTAGCGGATCTTCCCCGTTTTTCCTTAGTTATTAGTTTACTTAGGCCTAGCCCTAATATAAACCCTACTAATATTGATAACCCTAGCACTAGCACTAGAATTTAATCAAATTAGAGCATTAAGTATTAGAAAAACATCATCTAGCACCTAATAACCAATCTACTAGCAAATTGATTTAAGAAGGATCTATGATAATTTCCTAATTAAAAGAGATGGGTATGAGCCATCCATGATTAACTAGGGTGATACTTATGTCTAAAAGATCAAGCAATTACGTACTTAAACCCTCTAAACTATCACATGAATTTATATAAAACTAAATAGCGTGCACTCTAATTAATTAGACATAAATTCATAAACATTAAACACAAATTATCATAGAATCATGGATCAAATCAATAAGACAATAAAAATCAAAACTTTGTTTCAAAATAAATAATTTAACATGGCTTCAATGAGATTATACTATGTATAAGAAAAACTACTCACACATAATGTAATTTAAAACATGTAAACTAAATAAAACTAGCATCTTTAGTATTAATCTATCAATAAAAACTCAATCTTTTCTAATAAAAATTACAAAACTAAATTATACTACCGATATTAGTTTCTTTGACCCGGGAAGATGAAGAAGATGGTGATGGATGGTGGCTGGCTGGGCAGCGGACAACAGCAGCCAGCAAGGAGCGATAGCAGACGATGCGGTGCAGCCGGGAGCGACGGCGGACAGCAAGCGGCAGGTGCAACAAGGAGCAGCGGAAGCGAGTGCAGCAAGAGAACGTGAGGTGGTGCGGGTAGCTAGGTGGCTGGCTGCTTGTGTGGCCGGTGGACGTGAGCAAGCAGCGAGTGCGGGCGGCTGGGATGTATGTGGCTGGCTTCCCGGGTCTCTCTCTATGATGATAATAAGTAGTATATATAGGGTGAAAGAGTTAGGGTTTATTTCTCTTTCTTCTCTTCTAAGTTTCCCTTTTCTATTCCACTTAGGATTTCCTAAAATATAATATCCTAAAATAAATATTTTATTACATATTATATTTATGGACCGACTTCATATATTTTCTTGGATGCTTGTCGGTAGCTAAAAATCCACTTTTAACGACTTTTCTTCTCTTCCCCACTTTATTCGATAATTACCTATAAATAGACAAAATAGAATAAATTAGATAAAATAAACTATATAATATAAACTCAATAACTACTAAAAATACGTGTAAAATACGACTTAACACACATGCTCGAAGTTTCCACAACACAAACTCAACGAGCCACATGGTCGGAGTATTCACATTGGCTTTTGTTATACATAGTCAAAACTTAAGTTTACATACAATCGATCTTTACACATATCTTTACAAACAAGAAGACATAAAAACATGTAGGAAGTCAGGCATCTCCTATCCGTCTGCTATTTACGAAAGGCAAAACCCACTCTCGAGAGTCTTACTTACATACCGGAAATGTTGGTGAGGTCATGAGCTCCATGAACCTATTGAATAACCTAAACCCAACCCCGGGTTTCACTTTGCACATTAATTCATTAACAAACACACGTAAGTTCACTATTCCTTCATAACATACGATTCGGATCATACATGCTTAAGACACGTGAGATACTAAACATACCAATTTGCTGAGAAGCATAATAACATCAATTACTCATGAATTCAATCAAACATACTTCAGTATTCTTTCTAGGCAAGTAAGTCATACAATCATTCATCATGTAAGGCATTCATCACGTAAATCATATCTTACTTCTTATCAAATTATTTTCTTATGAAATCGGGGTTCATTCCTCTTCTCATTCTTCTTCTTGAGTTCAATCATGCATTTCATAAATCATTGCTTCTTTCTTTCTTATTCATCATGCATAATCATTCGTTTCTTCATATCATAATTCGTGAAGTATTCTTAGTTTCGAATGGAAAGAAGATTTATGTTTTGTCTGTCAAGACCCAGTTCTTGGAGCCAAATTAATTCGTGGGCTCGGTTCTTGGAGGCAAAATAATTTGTGGCCTCAAGGCAAAATAATTCGTGGCCTCGAGGCTTGCCTCGGACTACGAAGGATGCATACTGTCAATAATTCGTGTAAGAAAAATAATTTGTGGCTTACGTTGACATACACTTCTATGGCCATAGCTTCGAGAGGGTTCTTTAATTCATGGGTGTTAGATCAATAACACAATCCTTTCTCCCTTCTTTGGTTCTTTATGTTTCTTATTTTCTTACTATTTTCTTATTACTTCGACGAAGTACATTTAATTCATATAATTCATGCTTAACACTTTCATACGTAACATCTTCATAACTAACAATGCACATAAGCACGTTCCAACTCAAGTACAATCAATCACATTCACATACGCATGCTTATGTCATTTATAATCGATGTACTTCAAGATAATCACATCATCACATAAACATATCAACTAGGATTTCTAATTAATAAACTCATCGTTTTCATAATTGCGTAATATTGCGCATAGGTGGTTTATGGTTCTATAACTCTCCTTAATCATTATATATCTCTTAATCTAGCCATATAGCTTCTTAAAATTCAGTTCTTAACTCAATTACTTAGTGGGTGTTTGGCCTAGATTTTAAAATTGTTTTTGGATTCTAAAAGCTGAAACTAGGCCAAACACTAACTTTTAAAAAATTAAAAGTGTTTTGCAAAAGTGATTTTAGAAAAAAAAAAATCCTCAAAAACGAAACAGACAAATAGCTATTTCTGTTTCTAGTTTATGGAGAAACCGCTTAACAAGCTGTCAAAAAATCCTCAAAACAGAAACGACAAATAGCTACTTCACAATCTCTCGTTCTCTTTGCTCTACTTTTCTCTCGCTTTCCTCTCGCTTACGCTTCCCTCGGGCTCTCTTGCTCTCGCTCTCGCTTCTTCTCTCTTGCTCCCCCTTCCTCTTCCTCTTGGTTTCTTTTACGCTTCTTGAGTCTCTTCTTCCTCTCATTCCGTTTCTTCCTCTGCTCCCTCTCGGCTTTCCTCTCGTTTCTATTTTTTAGTTTGCTTTCTTTCCCTTCCCATCTATTATGTCTTAGTCTTATCTTTAATTCCCTCTTTCTCTCTCCTTTCAACACCTCGGTAACTTTGCTATAAAAACGTCACTGGACCCCTTAATTCTCTGCTTCTTTCTTTGTCGACAAAATGCCACTAATCTCCAATGCCACGAATCCTCCTTAAATGCCAGCCACCCCTCATTTCTCTTCCCTTTTCGTTTTTATTTTAATTTCTGGTTTGGGCTTTTAGTGTGAATTGGGCTCAAATTTAATTTCAATAAGCCCAATTAAGCTAGCCCATGCTCGGGTTTCAATTTGTAGGTTTTAATTTTGACTCAGGAAAAATTATAATTGACATAATTTAAAATTTTTGAATTTTTAACTTAACTTTTAATAACTTAATTCGTCACTAAGCAAGCACCTGAAATTTTCAGGTCTTACATGAATATTAGATTTGGAAAATTTCATTTAATTAGTTTAATTAGTTTAAGGATAAATAAGTGTTTAATTATTTAAATTACTTCTTATAGTTGGCTAATTTTAGACCAAAGTATTTTTATACTTTGAGTACAACTTTTGATTTGTTTTTGCAGGTTGATTAAAGTTTTTTATCTCAATTTGAAAATAAAAATAACCGACTTCGTACCATTAAACGCCAGCGAGACGGAAAAGCCACATTTTCGGGATGGCTCACACACCATGTCGGGGTTGTTTGTTTCCATTTATGGAAAACTTCAACATTGAGGCTAACGATTGTTTCCAACCTAAATTTTAGTCACAATAAGTGGGATGGATTACTTTTTGAGCCAAGGACCAATGAACAACGTTCATCTTCACAACGATTCTCTTTTTAAGGGATTTAAACTATTCGTTACAATGGTTAGTGAAGCTTCCTAGTCAAGACCGAGACACAATGGGTATCTCGCTTTGCTGATTATAAATAGAAACCACTCTACAAGACATAGAAAATTGCTTGGAACCGAACTCGATCTCATGCACTCGGTGTTTTTATAGATTTCAACTTTGTACTTAGTTTTTCTCAACGTTTGAGTTGAAGCAAAGAAGTCCGATAATAAGTCAAATACATACTATTTCAATTCTTCGGTAATTTCCCTTGACCGAGCTGTAGGGGGTAACTCAGCTCGGTTGTACCTAGGTGTAATGGTTAACTCGGTTAGGAAGTACTAGGTTAGATAACGGATCTTGTGTGCCTAGGAAACTTGTTTGGAATTGTCTAAGGGAACAATTGTATGAAGAAGTTAGTCCTTTGTATTTTGTGGATTCAAAATAGTGGATTTGACTTCATGTCCGGATTGCCACTGTCCATGGTTTTCTGTCCTAAGAGGGTTTCCACATAATTCTTCTTGTTGTAACCTTTCTATGTTCATTCTAGACTCACAACATTCATTCTATTTTTTGACTTGTGCTTTAAAAGTTCATATTTTTGATAAATATCCTTCACACCCTATTCAACCCCTCTATGATGATTCGGACTCTCAAGGAGCAAACCTTCAATTAGTATTAGAGCCTAACATTTCTAAAGGATTAAACAATGCAAGGTTTAAAGATCACACGGCTCTTAACTATAGAGATTTCGATGAAGGAAGATCATTCACCAGGCCACCAAGGTTCAAGAGATCAAACTTCGCACACTCGAAGAAGATCATGAAGTATTTCATCCAAGACTATGATGAAGAAGTCTGGGAAATTATATGTACTTGGAAACTATATTCCTGCAAAGATGGATGACACTCATGCAGTAGCCAAAGTGAAGTTAGAATTCACTCCAAAAGAAAATGAAAAGCACACAAAAATTGAAGGACATGAATATTTTGATGTGTGCCATTAATGCAGCGAGAATACAATAGAGTATGTACTTGTGATACTGCCAAGGAAGTCTTTGACACCATGGTTACCACTTACAAGGTTACAAGTCAAGTGAGGTACGCAATGATCGAGTCGAGTATCTCCATGAATATGAGATGTTCTAGATGGAGGTTGATGAGAACATAACTCGGATGTACATCCGCTTGTTTGAGATTGTTAATAATCTCAAGTTCCTTGGAAGGAAGATGTCTTACGAGAAGATTGTCATAATGATTATGAGGAGTCTACCAAAGAAGACATGGGATCCAAAGGTGATTGCTATTGAAGGAGCTTAGGACCTCACTCAGCTGAGTCCGTATGAGCTCATTGGGAAAGTACTTACCCATAAGTTGAATATAGAGGAAGAAGAATCTGACACAAGCATTAAAAGAAACATTGCTCTTAAAGCCTTAGAGGAATTTGGTCTAAGTCCGAGCTCCTTAGATTTTTAAGAAGACCCCATGGCACTTCTAGCCCGAGGATTCAAAAAGATGATGAAATATAAAATGTGGTAGAAGAAACCTAAGCAAGAATTCTTCAAGAATGAAAGTAAAGGTAAATTCTCATCTCCTTCAAATTTGACTTGGACTAAAAACACCAGTTGTTTTGAATGTGGAATCAAGGAGCACATTGTCAAGGACTATTAAAAGAGAAGAAAGGGCAGAAAAAAGGAAAAAGAAATGGTAGGCGGATGGAGTGATGATGAATCAGAAGATGATGATGATATAGATGATGAATCTAAGTGTCTCATGGCTATGACAAACTCATAAGCTAAATTTGAGTCAGAAAGTGAAGCATCAAACATTGAGGAAACCGATCCTCGGGAGGTAATCAACTACTTTGTCAAATTCTCCAAGCATGATTTGGCTATATACATTTGTACTTTGGAGGAAAAGTCCAATTTTGATTCTTCCGCATTTAAAGAAAAATAAGAGTCTCTTAATTCCGAGAACAAATCTTTACAAAATGATTTAGAAAAATTGAGACATAATCCGAACATACTCGAGACTAGTTCTTAAGATAATGAGACTAAGTTAGAGTGCCTTAGAACAGAGAATGAGCAACTAAAACGTAAGCTCACTAAGTCTCGAAGTTGATTTTGAAACTTAAGGTTAGAAAAACCATGATTTACTTCATGATTCTCAGTGTGTCTCTTTTAGAAAAGAAAGTCTTGGCTATAATGCCGACTACGAGGATAATTCCTACAAACGTCTTTAAAACTAATTCCGGAACAATTAAGTTCGAAATGCTGAGCATAGTCCCATTTATTCAAAGAAGAAAGGGGTTGAGCCTAGACCAGACTTCTAAGAAAAAGTCTTCTCAATTTATTTACAAAAAGAAGGAGACATAAACTCAAGACTCTTCTCAAAACTAGAAAAGATGAAAGGAGGAAAGGTTACATTTGGAGATAACAACAAGGGCAAGATCGTGGATATTACTAGAGTTGGACTTTGTCACAACTCGGTTAGTCCTGTCTATCTTGACAAGGGACTCAAGTATGATCGCCTAACTATCTCTTAAATGTGTGACAAATCTCAAGAGGTAAGATTCACTCAAACTAATTGCTTCATTTCGGATGCAACCATAAATAAGATAAAGCTCTCTTGTTTGAGGTTAGGTAACACCTAGACCATCCCTCTTTCTAATTTTATTCAAAATGCATCATGTTTAAAAGCTTCAAATATGATAATTCATGGATATGGCATGATAGATTAGGTCATATTAGTATGCATATCAAGAAACTTGCGTCTCAAGGGTTAGTCAAAGGACTACCTATCTCGCGCATTTTAGAAAGATAAAACATGTGATGCATGCACAAAAAGAAAACATGTTAGATCATCTTTCAAGCCAATCAAAATTGTTTCCACATCTAAAGTCCTTGAATTGATACGTATAGATTTGTGTGGTGAAATCCCTATTAATAGCTTAGGAGGTAAATCATATGTACTAGTCATTTTTTATGATTGCTTACGATTTACCCGGGTTTGTTTTTTAAAGAATAAGAATAAAGCCTTCAAAGAGTTCACTAAGATCCGTAGGAAAATTCAAGTGGAGTCTCGGACTTAGATCGAAGAATACAAACCGACCATGAAAGGGAGGTTGACTACTCAGAATTTGCATACTTCGTGATGAGAATGGCATCTCCCACAACTTCTCAAGCACCTACAACTCATCAACATAATCCAAGTAATGGAGAGAAAGAGCATAACTCTTGAAGAAACTAAGGACTATGATTATTGAAAATGACCTTTTGTATTATTTCTTGGCTGAGGCGAGTGAACATAGCAAACTACATACTCAACATATGTCTTATTCGACCCATCTTGAAGAAAACAACCTACAAGCTCTTCAAGGGAAAGTAACCTCGCATTTCCTATTTCAAACCTTTCGGGTGTAAATGCTTTTTGTATAACAATGGTAAGGATCATTTGACTAAGTTTGATGCAAGGTCGGATGAAGGTATATTTCTTGGTTATTGATCTCATAGCAAAGCTTATCGCACTTTCAAGAAAAGAACTAACAAAATGGAATAAAGCATCTATGTTGTCTTTGATGAAGTCGATAATGGAAGCATAAGTGAATCTACTTTCTCATGCCTCAAGCTCAACTAAAATGATGATGACGTAGTGGAAGTTAAGCTTAGAATCATTAATAACAAAAGAACTTAGCTAACTTAGGCCGAGTCGGCTCAAGAACTAGCTCGGACCTCCGAAGCATAAGGTGAGGAAGAGATACAACCAGTTGAACCAGTTGAAGAACAAAGTATTGAACCATCAAATCTAGTAATCTAGAGAACACGTAAAACTTTGAAATATGCATCAAGTCATCCATCCGAGAAGATCATCTCAAACATCAACTATGGGTAAGGACCTGTTCTTCTTTATAAAATATATGTGCATTCTTTGCATTCATTTCGTTGATTGAACCTAAAAATATACTAGAAGCCCTATTTGAACCTAAATTGGTGGAGGCCATACAAGAAGAACTCTCACAATTTGAAAGAAACCACGTTTGGACCTTCATCAAATGACCTTCTAACCACATAATTATAGGAACCAAATTGGTATTCAAGAGCAAACTGGATGAGGGAAGTTTTGTAATGAGAAATAAGGTCAGACCTATTGCTTAGGGGCACAATCAAGAAGAGGGAATTGATTATGGGGAAACCTTTGCACTAGTTGCTAGGATTCGAGCAATCAAAATTCTCTTAGTATTTGGATCTAGCATGAACATTAAATTATATAAAATGGATGTTAAGTGTACTTTTCTTAATTTTTATATTCAAGAAGAAATCTATGTTAAGCAAGCCCCTTGATTTGAAAACTCTCAATTTCCTAATCATGATTTCAAAGTGCAAAAAGCTTTGAATGATTTGAAACAAGCTCCAAGAGCTCGGCGGTAGCTTGTCGTTTAGTTACAAATTAAACCACTACTTAGCCTTATAATAAATAATATAGCATAGGGAAGTAGGGATCAAATCTATGAGGAAAGATATAATAACATGCAAGCTTCAACCTAACTAAATTTACTACTCTTAAAAACAAAATAGAAAATATAAATTAAGAAAATCAAAAACTAAAAATAATAGAAAATTATCTAACAACTAAATAAATAATTTATACATAATAACAAAAATATAATAACCCAGAAATATTTTTTTATATTGTTTTAGAATAATTAAAACAAAAAACCAAAGCAGAAAATAAACAAATTCTAAAACGGAAAATTAAATAACTAAAATTCTGCACTAAATTAATTACGAAAATAAATACTAATATTACCTACAATATTAACACTAATTTCCTAGACGTAACCAGACCCTAAAATTATAAAAATAAAATTTAAAACCGAATTTACGAATTTATTTAACTAAAAACCTGCAGTAATTAAATTCAAGAATTAAATCTGAAACATTATCAAATTAATTCCAAAAATTCTAAAATTTAATCACATAAAACTAGGACTCAATGTAAACCCTAAAAAACAGAATTCGGTTTTGTGAAGAAACATTATCAATTTTATTCCTAATAAAACAGAATTGTTCATCACTCGTGGTTTTGTGAAGATATCGGCTAACTAAAATTTAGTAGGAATAAATTCAAGTTTAATATCACTATTTTGATATCTCGAAAGTGATATTTGACCTCGATGTGCTTCATTTCTTAGTGCTAAATTGAATTTTTATAATGCTCATTATACTTTGATTATCACGTTTGATAGGAATGGTTGTGAATGACAAACTCAAATCCTTCAAGTGTTGCTTGATCCATAATATCTTAGCAGAAGCGAGGCTCCACCTGCTATGTATTCAGCCTCTGCTGTAGATAGAGCAACTAAAATTTTCTTCTTTGAATGTCCGGAGACGAGTGATTGACCAAGAAATTCACATGCTCCTAAGGTACCATTTCTATCAACTTTGTATCCAACATAGTTAGCATCGGTGTATGTATTGAGGCTCGGACTTGAGTCTTTTGAATACTAGAGACCAAGTGTTTGAGTTCCTGCAAGATATCAAAATATTCTCCTCACTATAGTGAGATGTGATACCTTTGAATTAGCTTGAAATCTTACACATAAACAAATACTAAACAGGATATCCGGCCTACTAAATGTAAGATAAAGTAGACGTCTAATCATACCTTAGTATAGTTTTTGATCTGCTGCTTTACCTTTCTCATCCGAGTCCAACTTGATACTACTCTCCATTGGAGTTGCTGCATGTTTGACATCTTGTAACTTGTATTTCATGAGTCACTCTTTTGTGTATTTGGATGTATGGACAAAGATGTCATCCTTCTATTGCTCGATTTGCGAGTGCAAGAAAGAAGTTGAGTTATCTCATCATACTGATTTAAAATTCTTCTTATCGGCTTAGAAAACTCTTGACATAGAATGTTATTAGTAGCTCCAAAGATTATGTCATGAATATAGATCTAAATAATGAGAAAATTAATCTCCTTGGTTTTTGTAAAAAGATTATTGTCAATAAGACGTCTTTCGAAACGATTTTCAACCAAAAAGCTACTTAATCTTTCATACCAAGTGTTAAGTTGTATTTTACACGTATTTTTGTAGTTATTTAGTTTATATTATATAGTTTATTTTATCTAATTTATCCTATTTTGTCTATTTATAGGTAATTACCAAATAAAGTGAGGAAGGAAAGAAAAGATGTTAAAATCGGATTTTTAGGTACCGACAAGCGTTCAAGAAAAGATATAAGTCGGTCCATAAAAATAATATGTCATAAAATTTTGTTTTATGACATTATATTTTTGAAGTATTAATTTGAAGAGGAGAGTGAAAATAATCATACTTCTAAACCTACTAGGACTCCTCCTCGAGTTGCATCGAAGAAAGAGGAACAAAGCCAACATCCTTCACAAGCTATTTAATCCCACGCAGCTCCCTTGCTCACGTTACCGGGGTGTTGGGAACATCTCGTGCTGGCCATTTCGCTGCCTATCACACGCTGCTACTCATCAACACCCATCTTCTCTTCACCTCTTGCTGCCTCACAACTATCTTACGCCATCATCATCTCTCATCTAATCATCATCATATTTTTAACCATCGTCACCATGGCAAGGATTATTATGATATTATTATTATTATTGTAATTTTTATTTTTATTTTAAATACTCTATTTTTATTGTTAGTTTAATATTAAAGATGATATTTTTATTTAGTTTATATGTCCTAAATTATATTATGTTTGAGTAGTTTTTTTTTTATTTAGTATAATCTATTTGAAACCATGTTAAATTATTTATTTTGAAACAAAGTTTTGATCTTTATTGTCTTATTGATTTTGTCCATGATTCTACGATAATTTGTGTTTAATGTTTATGTTTTTATATTTAATTAATTAGAGTGCAGGCTAATTAGTTTGATATAAATTCATATGATAGTTTAAAGGGTTTAAGTACGTAATCACTTGGTCTTTTAGACATAAGTATCACCCTAGTTAATCATGGATGGCTCATACCCATCTCTTTTAATTAGGAAATTATCATAGATCCTTCTTAAATCAATTTGCTAGTAGATTGGTTATTAGGTGCTAGATGATGTTTTTTAATACTTAATGCTCTAATTTGATTAAATTCTAGTGCTAGTGTTAGGATTATCAATATTAGTAGGGTTTATATTAGGGCTAAGCCTAAGTAAACTAATAATTAAGGAAAAAACGGGGAAGTTACTGCTTGTGGTTGTCTTCTACAATTTAGCTCATGGGTAGATCAATTTGTGTAATTAATGATAAATAATAATTTGCATGGTGGATATAGATTATACTAAGTGTTTTTATAAATTTGATATCTTTAATAATTATTTATTTGCTTTTTAGTTATTTTCTTTAGTTTGTCAATTTTTATTTAAAAATTTATATTTTATTATCAATTTCATTATTACCCCCTTAAATAACAGTCTTTTAGGTTACTTTTAGGAATTTTATTTTAATATAATTTTGAGTTTTTATATATTTTACTTTTCAGATTATTTTTCTATCGGTTTTTATTATATTTGAGTCGGTTTGTTAGAAATTAGTTTAAAAATAGTTTCATTTATTATTTTTCGTATTTTTTATTAGGAATAAAATTGGTATGTTGAATGCGTGATTACTGGAGTTGTCGCATGAGATATTATTTGATTATATTCTTTTAGACATCTCTTGTCCGAGTAATTAATAGTTAAGTTGATCTTTCATGAGACCGATCTATGGTTAGTAGTTTCTCGGTGTGTTCCGAGCAACTCCGACGAGCATATTGAGTCGGACTCGGTTAAGAGAAAATGGACATCAAACGTTTGAGATCATCTCTAATTTAATCGAGAGTAAATATTTTTGAAAATTTCTCTCTCTCTAGCATGTGAACGGTAAAGAAACTAGTCGTTCGAGGAAGCGGTTTCTAGAAGTAACAGTTAGAAAGACACTTGGAACACCAAAGGATTCAACTAGCCTTTACTCTACAAACTAGGTTAGTTGAGGTTTGCTTCAGTGAGAGCCTTTATTTATAAACAGACCATTGTTCACCCTTACTCTTTCACTATGTTATTCTTGCTCTCTCAATCTAAACCTCATAACTCATAACTCTCTCTCTAAGACTCTTTTACACTTAGAATCCTACTCTTTTACTCTCGCACTCTTTCTTACTCACTCAAATGTACTTCTCTCTTCGTTTTTCATCTTCTCATAACATGCCGAAAACAGGGAACGTTGCTTAAACAGGTCCTCTCATAAAGAAGGAAAGAACTCGTGTCACTCAATTTGAGGAACCTCAAAAGGATACATCAAAGGGAAAAGCCCTCACATTCGAAGATCCTAAACATTCAATCGTCGCCCAAGCATTACTTTCGAAAGATAAGTTCTTCCTTTCTACCAAACTGTCGTGGGTAAAAATACTCACCAAGACAGTTATTTTCAACTATATCTCGCTTCTATGACTACATCTATCCCGAGTTTGTGTCGGAATTCTCATTGAATATGTCCTTCAAGGACAACATCATCTATTCAACTATCTAGGACAAGAGCATAACTATTAATCTTCCACTGCTTCACAAACTCTTTGATGTTCGGTGTTTATTTCTAAACTCCAATCCCATTCCTTTTGCTAAAGTAGTAGAGGAATTCTTTGAAAAGTATGCACAAGCTCCTCCCAATTCTCGAAGGAACTTCTTTGTTACCCAACCGAAATCCGAGGCCAAATTTCTTTGTTTCTTTCGATGAGAACTGTGTTCTTATTCTATCCATCTAAAAAGAACCCTAAAAGTAAGGTTCTCAAAGTATTATTTGATATTATTGAAAGCTATGAGGTTGACCTCTTCCCTTTCATCATTTAACAGATGGCTTATGTTCCTTTAGATAAGAAGAATCCTCCTTTACCTTTTGGAGCCCTTCCGTAACACCACCAATACGTAACCACATAAGTAAGTAATTAACAGCGGAAGACTTGTAAATTGGGAGACGTTACCGCCGTTTTAGAATTAAAACGAGGCAAATTCATTTGAGCAAATTAATTTTTCAAACAATTTATGTAACAATCCAACCCAAATTTTCCTTTACGGAAAATGAAATTTTCAAAATGCCGAGGATCAGCCGGAGAGGAATCATGAGCCAAGAGACCGAGGAAGGGACTAACATGTATGGGGTCAAGACGAACAGTCGGACATCACTTCTCCTGACCGACTTTATCTTTTCTTCCTCTTTAAACTTTGGATGTCATTGTGAATAGTCTATCATGCGCGCAAGTCCCTAAAAATTTTAAAACATAAAACAATAGACGTGTGAGCTAGAAGCTCAAGTATGTTACCGTTATAAAATAAAATTATAATTTAAATGCTCTTAAATCATGCACATCTTAAATCATTTTTCTTGAATAAACAATTCGCAAACTTGTCAATTGCCGATTTGCTTTGCTTGATTTAGCCAAACTTAGGACCCATACTCGTGAAACAATTAATCATGGAATCCGACTCCTAAGGTCATTGAACCGTGACGTAGTCGGCTGTGAACTATTGAACAACTAAACGATTAAACGGTTAACAATTGAACGATTAACAATTCCGTGAATTGAACAATTAATGATTACAGTGCACAAATGAACAATTAACGATTCCGTGCACAATTAAACAATTAACGATTCTATGTACGATTGAACAATTAATGATTCTCGTGCACAATTGAACAATTAAAGATTCTCGTAAACAATTGAACAATTAACGGTTAAATGCTCGCTAGCGAGCAACGTTGTCTAGGCGTCCCCGGATCAACCATTTACGATTACGATTACGATTATGATTACAATTACGATTACGATTTCGATTACGATTACGATTACGATTTCGATTACGATTACGATTACGATTACGATCACATTCATTCATGGATCGTCATAACGATTAATGAGTCCTTTGCACGGCCAAATCATGATAAATTGTGAAAAACTTATTTATGAATGCAATGAATTGTAAGTGCTAACTATTAATCTGTAAAGCTTTTACTTTTAGTATAAATGTAAAAGCAATAACGCACCTTAGCGTGCCGAATACTTGAATTGCTCGATTGTTTCTACAACACAATTTCAATTCAATTTCTGTTTCCAAAACGACTCTACTTTTGTAGGTTACTAATCTTCTAACAATATTTATATGCATTTACGATCACCAAACTGTTACCTTTCGCGTACTTATCCATGTTATTTCCTTTCAATCTCGATATTCATACATTTCCCGAAATAAGCTATTGATGATATAGTTTGAATTCGTATATAACAATTAATGAGTTCAAATTCCCATTCTTTCAATAAAACTCAAGTTTGATCTCTTGCTTCTATCATTTCTATTATGTACTTAATGTAGCCTAATCTTAATTATACCACTCGTTTCATCTAGCATGCCCAAATGTCCTCATATCTCGTAAACCGAATATACTTTCTATTTGAGGTGTCGGTTTGGTTTTCCAATTTTCTAAAAATTTTGGCATAGTTTCGTTTGAAACATGGCCTAACCATTAGGCTAAAAGCCTTAAAAACCTGCATAAAATCCACAATAAAACTCAACGAGCCACACGCTCGGAGTATACAACTCAATGGTCACACGTCGGAGTATATTTACAACCAGAAAAACTAAGTTTCAAACCGAGTATATAACCCAAGTTACGATCTCGTCAATATTCTCATTTTCTTGTGCCCATGAACTTTTCGATTTTTTAATCAAGACAAGAGCCTTCATACATGTATATTTATAGTTAAAGCTTCAGTTAAACAATTTAATCATAAAAATCCCGATTATCGGGAGATGGCCCCGTACGATTAATATCTTTATGAGTAGTACCCATAATAGGTTAACGATTTAGTAGATCGTAGACAAAATAGTAAAACTCATTAATATTCTAACATGTTAACATTTAAATATTTTGAAAAGTATACATAGTAACGTACCTAAGGTGGTTGTTCGTTTTCCTTTAAATATCGTTGTTCGTTACTTTCTCCGAGCATGTCGTTCCCATCGATTTTCTGTTTTCGGGAAGAAATTTGATTTATGCTTAATAAACTTAATAGCTACTCTCTATTTATTATAAACTTTTCACATTTGACTTCCTCTATTTCCCACTTATTACTCAAATTCATTTGAATTTCTAACTTCCCTTAATTCCGTAAATTTCTTTTCCCTCTCCTCCTCCTACTCAATCCAACATTCGAATTTTCCTTTCAAGCCAAGTCTCACTTTAAGTAATTTGTCGAATTCTCGCAAAGATCGAGTGCACATTGAATTATTCTTGTCCTTTCACCACCATATTACTTATTATCACCAAATTACTAACTTCACCAAAGTCTCTATTAATTTCAATAAAGTTCCCAAGTATAACCCAATTTCATTTTTCAATCAAGCTTAACATAACCTAACTTTTAATCACTTTCCCATGATCATATATCTATCCTCCCATCCACTTTCTACATTTCAAATTAATTCACACTTGTACAATTAGACCAAGACTAAATCACGTTAATTTACTCAAGTTTAGCACACATACAAACAAATAAATTCAATCGTCCATCAACCTTCAATGTCTCATTTACACATTCTTGAAACCACTCCCTAAATTATATATACGCTCATATTTCGATCATCCTCAATATTTTTCTTCCAATTCTTCGACCACCAAACAATTCATTCATATTCATATAACACTTAAACAAGCACATTCACAATTATAAATAAACCCAAGTCAATTTCCAATTGCATATTCACACATATTAAACCCTAAATCCAATTTCATTTTCTCTCAAGATTTTGTAAATTCCACCACAAGCAAGTTACAACTCACATTAACTTGTCTAATTCTTCAATTACAACATGAATTCGTAATAGAAATTTGCTTAGAAATGGGGAATTAGAGATATACCTCAAAGGGGTTTTGAAGTGGAATTGGTGGTGGTGGTTCGGTGTTTGAGGTGGAAGCTCCGAGCGTTGATTAGCGGTGTCGAGTGCCGGATGGCGGCCAAAGCGGCAGCGCTAGCCCGGTTCGGAGGCGGCAGTAGCCGCGGGGCGAAACAGCCCGGCCCTGTTCGAGCGAGAACGAGTGGGGAGGAGAGAGAGACGCGATGGAGGTAACGGGGATGGCCGGAGGCACCGGCGGTGGCCTGCTAGTGGCCGCAGAGACCGGTGGTGATGGCTAGCCGGCGGTGGTGCGACCGAGCATCGGTGGCGGGGGTGGTTTTGCCCTGCCGGCGCGAGACAGGGAGGAGGGAGAAGAAAAACTTGGTGCGGAGCGAGGCGGCGGCCGAGTCACGTCGGCGGCGGCTTGCGCGGCAGAAGGAGCCAGCGAGGGCTGGCCGGCGGTGACAAGGCAGGGCGGTGAGAGGGAATGGAGAGGTGAGAGAGAGATGTAGAAGATAGAATGATATTTTCTTGCTTTACAAAGCCCCTCCATTGATTTATCCCGATGCTTCTAGCATCTACTTCTCTTTCTTTTCTTTTTTTCTTTTTTTTCATCTTTTACTATTAATTTATCATATGGTTAAGTATATATCACACATTTGGCTAAATTTTATTTGCTTCAGTTATAAGAATTTCAATTATTCGGATTAGGAATGAAATTATTCGAACATATATACATTTCGTAGTATAAACGTAAATTGTACGAATTACCTATTATTATTTACGATTATCAAATTTATTCGCATCTTTTATTTCGTTTTCATATTGTGCGCGGTTCACTGCTCTAAAGCAATATTAAGACGATAAAAAGAAAATTTAAAATAATTAATTACGATTAGGTTTCGGGGTGTTACACCTTCTCTCCAAAATCTTTGCTCATTTTAAAATTAAAATTCCCAATAAACAAACAAAATTCCTAGAGCTAGTCATTTCGTTGAAAGAACTAAGCTTATGAATCTTGGGAAACTAAACTTGGTGTCCGGGTTCATACTTTTGAGATACCTCATTCTCCTTCTTTATCTAAGAAGAGTTCATAAAAACATCTTCTTTGGATTGCTAGTCTTTCTCATCAACCAACCCCTTTCACTAATCTCCTTTTGAAGGTGGCTTCTCAATTTGCAGCTATGGCCAAAGAGTTATAATCAACTTTTGGTGCTTTCTAGACATTCATGCCTACTCTAACCCAGACTTCAGAGCACAAGTCAAAGCAAATCGATCGAGTTGCCTCCGATCAATGATCTCGGAGAGGTCATCCGAAGGCAGCAAGAGCGGATCGACCACCTCCAAAAGTGTAGATCAATGGCTGCTGAGGACATAGAATCCGATTCGATTCGCCCTCCGAATCATCCTCTTGTTTTAACTTAGAAGAAGAAGAAGAAGAAGGTCATATTATGCTAAAACCACTTTAACTGAATTAGCAAAAATCGAAAATCTAAAAAGAAGCGCATCCTCATTTTAAATAAACTTTCAAAAGAATCTTCGAAAATGAAAAAGACCCCACATTCATAGCAAAACTCGATCTTAGCTTCGGGGTCCCCTCCCCTGTTGGGAGACAGGCCCTGGTTCCTACAATGTACTCTTCTTAGGAGGAGAGGGAAGAGGATTGATCTTAGAAGAGTGAATCTAGACACCGGGCTCGGTTTCCTGGTAGCGAGAATCGAAGCTCGTTTCTATCGATAGAAACATCCGGCTCTAAAACTTTGTTGAGATCCTCGGGAAGTTTAATCTCGAAGTGAACAAAAATTTTGGTTAGAAGGGCCCCAAAAGGAATAGGGGGCTTCTTCGAGTCCGTGAGCACATAAGATATCTATTGAATTATGAAAAGGAAGTGTTCAATCTTATACCCTTTTAGAATGTCGAGCAAGACTTTGAGAACCCTACTGTTAGGATTCTCCTTTGAGAAGAAGGAGGAGAACACAGTTCTCATCGAAAGAAATAGAGAAGTTTGACCTCATACTTTAACTACGTGATAGAGAAATTTTTACAAGTGTTGGCTATAGCTTGAGCATATTTGTAGATTAATTCGTCAAGAAGTTCGATAAAAGGAATTAGATTGGTGTCCAAGTAACAAACATTGAATAATTTGTCAACAAGTCTCGTGAAGAATAGGGATGTTCACTTCCTAACATAGATACCCTCTATATTTAGGGACAACCGAGTTAAGTTAACCCTTACAACTCAATCAAAGGAAATACGTAAGAATTGAGTAAAAGTAATTGGGAGTGATTACAAGACTTCATAGTTCAACTTATAATGTTGAGAATCTACACTACTACAAGACTGTTAAATAGCGACGGAAATTAGCGACAGATACGGTTCCTCGCCAAATAGCGACGGAATCAACGATGGAAACCGATAAAAATTGGCAACTATGTCGAACAGCGACGGAATTAGTGACGGAAACGAGGGATCCGTAGCTATTTTGGAATTAGTGATGGAAATATCCGTCGCTATTCATGCGTACATGCTAATCCGTAGCTGGGGTATTTCAAATTTTCAGATCTAGGAAAACCAAAAAAACTATTATAATTAAATTCATTTAGTTGTTAGCGACGGAACAGTCCAGTCGTTGTTCCGTCGCTAACGATGAATAAAATTCGGATCTGGCCTTTCGGCCGACGAGAAACCGAAAGCGAAGAGAGAGAGAGGAGTCCGAGTGAATTTGCGAGCACGAGTGCCCAGCCCGTCGACAACCCCTTCACGAGGCCGGTCGACCGCCGCTGCTGTCTCCGGCCACCCCTACTTTCGTCCGCCGCTGAGGAACCCGAAGGCCAAAGATGGGTGAGTTCTCCTTGGTTGCTCCCGCCCCTCGTGTCGCCACTGCTGCCGCCAGGAGGACGATGCCGACGCCGCCGTCGCCACCTCTCGTCCTGCCGCCGCTACCGCTGCACTCCTGTCCCGACGTCGCCGCCGTGCCGCCGCTTAGTTTGAAGGTATTGTTTTCTTGATTGTTATTAGATTTAGGGTTTTCAATAATTTAACTTCAAATTGATGAATTTATATAATTTGCTACAAACTAATGTTGTTTGTGAATGAATTTGAAAAGAAAAATGTGCAATTGTGTTATTTATGTATAGATGTTGTGTTGTTTAAAGTATATGCGGTTAGATTTGTTGGAAATTATTGTTTAAGTTGAAGTAAATGTTATTTATGTATACATGATGTGTTGTTTAAAGTATGTGAGGTTAGATTTGTTGGAAATTATTATTGAAGTTTAAGTAAATGTTATTTATGTATAGAATTTGTGTTGTTTAAAGTATGTGGGGTTAGATTTGTTGGAAATTATTGTTGAAGTTTAAGTAAATGTTATTTGTGATTTATATATGTGCAATTGTTTATGGTTTACTTATAAATTTATTGAACATTTGACAAATTATTAATAAATAGTGGTTAGTTGTGTGAAATTAGAAATGAAATGATTGTTGTAAATTTTGAAATAATTGTATAAATTATAATTGTGTGTGCGTTATTTTATACTAATTAGGTAGAAATAATGTAATCAATTATATTTGTGTGAGTTTATTTATGCTAATTAGGTATGTTTAGTTTAATTATGACATAAATACTTACGAGTAAAATATAGAAATTAAAGAAATTTATGTATAAGAAAATTATATGTTCAATGCATAAAGGTTATATATATTATGTTCATTATAGAAGAAATGTAATCATAACATCTCCATGTATTGATTACTAACTAATAATTTAATAAATTGTTAAATGTCGATCGGAATATATATGGACGGGTCTACGCATCGTAAATGGATGTATCGTAAGTTATTACCTGGTAGAGTTGGGTGTAGACAAGAGTTTTTAGACGGGGTTGAGGAGTTTGATGCACATGGTAGAAGTCAATCAGAATTTGTACATAATCAACAATATAGGTGTCCATATCGCAAATGCAAAAATCGAAAGTATAAGGATCTCGATGAAGTTAAGTTACACCTTTATCAATATGGTTTTCTTCCAAACTATTGGTATTAGACTAGTCATGGAGAACTAGATCCCGATGTACATGAGGATTGTGGTATGACTTCTAACATATTCAACGTCGAAAGTGGCTATAATCATATGAACTGCGATGTAGAATAAATATCGACCGTATGAATGATATGGTCATAGATGCCATAATCTCAAATCAAGGCTCTAGAAGTGAGCCTCCAAATACCCATGCCCAAACTTTCTATAATATGGTTAAGGCTGCACAACGACCTTTCCGGGTAGGAAATGAAACTCACACCGAGTTGTCCGCCACTCGTTAGAATGTTGAGCATCAAGTCTGACTATAACATGCCTCAAAATTACTTTAATGAGATTACTCAACTTATGAAGGAGATTTGTCCGCCCGATGACCGAGTTCGTTGTGACATTCACCATGTAAAGAAGGTCATTAAAAATCTTGGGATGGATGTTCAAAAATTGATTGTTTGTATGTTTACTAATGTTTATATGTTGTTTTATATTGAATCACTTTAACCGTTGGATGTTTACTAATGTTTTTATGTTGTTTATGTTAGGAAATATGGAGGAAGGTAGAGGCGGGTCGAAAAGATCAGCTACTCCGGGAAGGGCTAGAAACGTCACTAGTGATGGTGAAGGTAATGATGTAAGCACTTCTACCCCCTCTCAAAACTGTCCTAACCTTCAGTCTCTTGTAGGTGGAGCACTATCTCTACACTCCCTCACAACCAAACTGTAATGGGTGGGTCAATCATTCCCAACCCTCCTTATTTCCAACCTCCAAACATCCCACACATGTAAAGCCAAATTGGTGGGTCTTTCATCCCAAACCCTCCATATTCTCAACACGCTCATATGTACTCAAACCCGCCCAATATGTACGCATATAACCAATATGGTACAACCCTTATACCACGCATCCATGTTGGTGCCGAACAAAGGCCACCACAAAGGCCTACAAATGATGGGGCAACCGATGCAGGCAACGAGCATGCTAGTCTTGAATCAAGCAATGCTAGCAGCCAGGAAAAGATTCAGATTGAGCCGGATGGTGAAGGGTAAGTGTGATAATAAGTAATAAAATAAATTAAGCTTAGTAGTAGAATAGTATAACTAACTGTTTTATATGTTTCTTGATTAGGTTCTTCTCCATTAATAAAGTTGTGGGCATGATTTCCCACATCTTCCAAAGAAAGTATGACGGAGCATGGCCTACATGGGGTAAAGTTCCTAGATCACAACGTGATCCGTTGTTTTCTTAGTTCAAGGTAATGACAAAACTTTAGTTTTCTGAATTTGAGATAACATAATGACTTATTGTGCATGTTTGAGCATTATATTATAATTTCATAACTTATAAACTACTTTTTCATTTATACAGAAAATTTTCACTTGGTCTCCAACCGATGAAGTCCAAATAAGAAGAAATTTTGAAAAGAAAGGAAGTGATCGATTAAAGGACTTCATGCTGAAGGCAAGGAAAAATAAGAAGAAGTCCAAATGGTTGGGTGACAACTACTAGCGAGAGTTGTTAGAATATTAGGAAACCGCTAACTACAAGATGTTTTGTGAGCAGAGCTCGGAAAAACCGTACTCGCTGATCAAGGTGGACTTGGTTCATCACTCCGTATTTGTGGCTCAATCCCTATGACGGAGCATAAGCGGCGATTGGTACATACCCCTTTAGTGATTACGCATGCAACTATTAACATGTTCATATTAGTAAATTGAATCTCTACTAACTTTTTTGTATTTAGATGAATTAGCTTAAAGGAGTTCTTCCACTATCGACCCAACTATTTTCTTGAACCCACAAAATAAAAAAGGACGAATGGGTCGACCAAAAATCCAAGGCCATTTATGTGAGTAACCTTATATATGCAATTTTTATATTTTTTAATATATGGTCTTCTTTGACAACCTCGTGATAGTTACATGCCTCAAATATTTATATATTATTCAGGACAAGTTTCAAAAAGAGTGGGAAGAGTTGCAAAACACTCAACCAACTCAACCTTCCACGAGATGACTCCAACTCTTCGAGGATCATGTCTCCACCCCTTCACAACATGAGTTGTGGGTCAAAGGCGATGCGAACAAGAAAGGTTGCATTTATGGACTTGGATCCGAGGCTAAAAACTTAAAACCAACCATGTCCTTTAAATCACCAAAAGCTTCTACTCCGGATGACTCGGATCCGAGAGCAACAAGTGCATAATTTAACTTCTGGGTTATATCAATTGATTGAGCATGCTCATGTGCTTGGGTTGGAAAATAGGCAGCTTAAAGAAAGGTGGACAATTTCGCTGAGCCATTAGCATGCTTCACTGAATTTATGAAATCTCAGCAAGCATCTAGATCTCACCATAGACCAATACATCCACAAGAGGAAGAGGAAGAGGAAGAGGATGAGGAAGAGGAAGAGTGAGGACCCCGAATTCATTGTGAACTTTTGTGTATTGGTGAACATTTTGTGAACTTTTCGATAATGTGTTTGTGGTTGGTTGTGAACTTTTGTATGGTTGTTTTTGTGAAGCTATGAATTGGTTTTAAATATGTTTGGATTGTTTATGATTTTAAACATGTATGTTGGATTTGTATATCCAACTTGGATGAGTAGTTTGTGGTCGGCATATGTAAATGCCAAATGTAATTGTCACATATATGAATGTTAGATTTGTATATCCATTAACAATTTTTTGTATTAGGGTAACGAAAAATTAGAAAAAGCTATTCTGGAATTCTGTCAAGATAGCGATGGAACAACGACAGATTAGTGACGGATTAGCGATGGATCGGCGACGGATTAGCGATGGATTAGCGACGAAATACCACAAATTCCTTCGTTAAAATCGGTGATAGAAGATGTATTTCGTCGTTGATTTCCATCAGCTACGGAAGGAATTTCCATCACCGATCCGTAGCTAATTAGCGACGGATTCGGAAATTTCCGGCTTTTAAGCGCGGAATTTGTCCGTCACTATTTTTGAAAATTCGTCGCTATTATTTTCCGTAGCTATTTTTGTCGTTATTCGTCGGCTTTATAGTAGTGCTAATTACAAAAGTTAAATGTTAGACTAAGTATGAGAGTTCAAAGTATTGTTCTATGAAGCTTCCAAGCAATCTCGTAAGTCTTTTAAAGAGGCTCCCATTTATATGTGCCTTAGGCTTGACTTTAGAAATAGTTAGTCGTTGTAATGGATAGTCTGAGACCTCCGAAAATGAACCGTTGTGGAAATACTTGTTGTGCATAGGTTCTAGGATAAAGAATAACTCCTACCCGATTGTTCCGTCTCGAAATTTAGCGTGAAAACAACTGTTAGACTCAAAGCGTAAATTTAGAGGAAATGGTAACAAACAGCTTCGACACTATGTTTAAGCTTTCTTGAAAACACTTCTACTCGTCTGCTGTTTGTAAACGGTAAGAAGTCCGTTTTATTTTGCTCTTCAAACTAACATTAATCAACTACAATCAACCTATAACTAAAAAGTCCAAGTGCTACTTAATATATAAAACTACTTTGGTCCATTAGACAAGGATTTTAATTAACAATTAAAAATCCTTAATCTAATTAAATAAAATATTTAAAGTCTAATATTCAATATATTTCAATTTTATTTGTGTTGATTTTCAAATGATGAATGAGTAAAAGAAATTATCACTACTACAATAACCACTTTTAACAACGGGTCTTTAATGACGGTTATAACGAAAAACTATTGTAAAACATAATGCGGTGGCATTTTAGTAAAAAATGACTTTTAATGTACATATCACGATGGGTTTTTCAAAATAAATCGTCGTTAAAAGTTAACATTCAACTTTTTACAACAGTTCATTCAAAGAACCATCGTCATAGATATATTTATCACAACGGCTCAAACAAAAAACGTCGTTAAAAGGTGTTAAAATTGGAAGTTGAAAAGTCTCGTTATCAATATAACCCTAATATTGGGTCTCTTCCTCACTCTCTCTCTCCAGCGTTGCTGAAATCCCCTCCCCACCTCTCCTCTCGGTCTCCATCGAGAGCCCCCTCTCTAGTCTCCCATCGAAGAACCTCTATCTCTCTCCCTCTCTCACTCTCTCCTATGGCGCCGCTGAAATCCTCCCCCTCTCTCTCTAGTCTCCCATCGAAACCCCTAGCCTCTCTCGGTCTCCTATAAAAAAACGGCGCTTCTCTCTCTCTCTTTCTCTCCCCTTCCCTCCAAACGACCGATTGATAGATCTTCTTAGCGTAGAGGGGGCTTAGCCTCCACGAGGGTAGGGGCTCGGCCAAGGGCTCGTGGGTCGACGACCTAGTCGGCTTGTTTTTCACCTGAAGAGGACTCCGAGGGTAATTTTTTTTCATTTGCTTTTACCTATTGTGTTTCTTAGTTTATTGTTTGAGTAATTTTTTCTACGTTTGTTTTTGTAATGTTCAAATTTGAGACTATTTCTGTTGTTTTTCTAATGTTCATTTGTTTTTGTTCGCTAAAGACCTTGTTTTTCTGGGGACATTAGGTTCTTCACTAAGGCGACATTGCGTGCTTCCGACGCCGGAAGAGGACTCTAAGGGTGAGTACCGTCACCGGCAAAAAGCGAGGGTGGCAGCTTTCTTGCTTGAAAAAGTAGTAACATCGGAGGATCTAGTCAAGGCTAATCCCCGATTTTTACTCACCTCTCTCTAGAAAAAGCCTTTCCCCCTTATATTACGATTACGGTCTATGAGAAAAGAATCCCGCCACCCGACTTCAAATTTTAAAAGCGAGGGCTTTCTATTTGCTTGCAATGCCGGCTGTTCGCCTTTAGTTAGAAGTGAAAAGGGAAGACAATCGTCCCGACTTCACACCGTTGTCCTCACCAGAGATCGAACAACAAGCAGCGGCTTGAGTAATTTTTTTTTCATTTGCTTTTACCTATTGTTTTTCTTCGTTTGTTGTTTGAGTAATTTTTTCTTCTTTTAGTGTTCAGGGATTGGTTCTATTTAATTAATTTTTTTGTTCACTTGCTGGTGATTGTGTTTTGTAATTGGACTTTAAAATATGTATAATTTTAACAATTTAAGCCTGGAGTTCGAAACTTACCTCCGTTAATAATTTATTTATTTTTTAAATAATTGTACATAAAACTACGGTTCTTTCTCCGTAACCATAGTTATTGGTGCTCTTTGACCATGGTTCTCGATACTTATAACTATGGTTCTTTCTCCAAGCACCATAGTTATAGGTGCTCTTCGACTACGGTTCTTGAACCGTAGATACACGACGCCTGTCATTAAAGGTCATTTTTAACTATAGTTAAAAATGATTTATGTAGTAATGTATATAGACATATTTAATTGTTTTCAATATCAAAATAATTTCAATTAAATAAATCTAGCTATTTTAGAATTAATGTAGTAATTTTGTTTTGAAATATAAAACAAGCCAATTGAAACAAGTTAAGTTCATGAAATTATTTAGACCAACTTTTCGTCCGAGTGGATCGAAACCCAAGACGGAGTGTTCACTCAAGAAAGGCTTTCGGAGTGGATCATATAGAGATGAACAACTCAAAGATAATATTTCCAAAGTGTAGGAAAGACTTGAATTCAAAACCATAAGGAGAGATAAATTCATACCTAAGTCTTCATCGGTTACTTAATTCGTAAAATTAAGTAATTTCTCTTTTGGAGTGCAATCTATTTATCCACTCAGGACACACTCAATGCATTCTTATACATTTTAAAGAGACTTAAAGTCAAATATAGTTTGGTTCTTAAGGTGAGAATGTTTCAGATTGAAATTATTATGAGTAAACATATACTTCTACACATTTTCTAATACCTAAAATCTAAATTTCCCCATTATAATTGGGAGGACTTCTACATTATTTTGTCTCTTATTTTCGCCTAAAATCTTCGGAGATGGTATGTTTTTTATTGATGGAAATCTCAACCTAAAAACTAAAGGCAAAGGTATAAAACAAGTAGGGAAAAGAAGCTTATTGTAGAGAACTACCTATACAGGAAAAAATACCTATACCTTAATCTTGAGCTTCCATGGTTGATCTGTGTGCTTCTTTCACAATCAACGAATATTATTATCAATAAAAAAACTTAAATCACTTTAATATATTAAGTTATTATACATTAAACGAATGTAGGTGAAGTCAACCAAAATGAATGTAGCAAATTTTCCAAAGACCGCAAAGAAGGAATGAATACAAAGAAGGAATGCAAAGAAGTAATGAAGGAATGAAAATTATAAGTAAGTTTAAATACCATAGGATCAAGTGTGAATTGACATGGTAAGCGGCAGCTGGGGTCCGCGGTAGCGAGTGGTGGTGGTTAGGCTAGTGGTGAGAGAGGCAGGCCAGGGGTGAAGTGTTTAGCACGGGAAAAAAGGCCGTCGCTGAACTACTTCTTTGCTAAAGGAAAGAGAGAGCAGTGGGGAGGAGGGTTCTAGGAAAGGGAGTTAAGTGGGAGAGAGAATCGTGACCGTTGGGGGAGGGGAGAGAGAGACGTCGCGTTAATGAACCGGACTGAAGCAAGCAAATAAAATTAACCTTTATTTTTAAATGTCTTCGATCCGGACCTAAAATCGCTGGACTAAATCGAATCGGAGCAAAGACTCGACCTAGTAGAAATTTGAGGTCCGCGCACTGCACCAAACATTGTCGGTTCGGTCCAATCCATGCCAATTTGCGGTCTAGTGTAGTTTTGAACTTAACAATGCACAGCTAGGGAAGAGGGCACTCGCTTGGTGGTCATGCAACTAAGGCGTCCTAAAAGAATGTTGAAAGTGATACGAAAGTTTAGGAGTTAAAAATCAATGTTGTTTACTACTGGCCCAACATTGATAAAGAGAGCCAAAGTTCCTAATATTGTTCTTTTATAATTATCATAGGTCTGTGAGATGAAAAATTTGTTTGGAGAGTTGTTGCTCTCTTATGCCAAACCTCTTAGTAGTCCTCCATGAGCAAACATTAACATTTGACGCTTTGTATACTAGAGTCAAGGGTATGAACTTTTAATGCAAGTTAAAATCCAAGAAAAGGGCATTGTTATCTGCAATGCTTTCTTTAGTAGCTCCTTCTTATCGAAAGTGATAGTTCCATTCCCGATGTTAACCAATCCTCCTACTTTTTCAGGGAAACTTCTAGAGATACATAAATCTTGCTTAGTGCATTGATCAAGGCTTCTCTGTGCTTTTGAGAGACAAATATTAGTTGCCAAATGGATATGTTAGCTTTGAACTTTTGAAGTCGCTTAATGACTAAATCTTCTTCTTTGACAATTTCTTTTTCTTTTGGGACCTTTTGAGTCTTTTGTGGACCCGTTGGTACATGATAACACCCATATCTTGTTAGAAACCGAAAATTGGAGGACTTTGGTTCTCTCCAAAACTCATCATCTTGTAAAGATTTTGTGCCCCACAAGCCGTCATCGTTATCATCCTTAGTCTCGTAGGCATCCTCTTCATCACTTGCCCACAATCCACATATTTTCCGATCCATTGGGGGTAGATTGATTTGTAACATAGGTTCTTCTCGTGTCTTGAATAAAGATAGAGGTAACTCACTACCCTAGAATAGGTCCTGGAAAGATGGCTATGGTTCCACTAAATGGGTTTTTGATGTTACATAGTTTCGAGCGACCTTAGGAAGGGGAAGATGACCATTACGAAACATATTCTCTAATTTGTTCTTGAAGGTCCAACACTCGTTTAGTATCGTGTCCGCGTTCACGATGGTATTTGCAAAATTTTCCTGCGTCTTAGTTTTTCGATCTGTTTCGCGGTTTCCGATTGTGCTCTAATGGCGGAAGTTAAATCTTCTTCCTTTGGAGAGTGGCCGGTTGAGTTCTTCATAATAAGTAGTGTCTATTGAACCATAGTAAATATACTTATTGAGGGCATTGGCAACCGAACCTTACTAGTTGTGCCCGTATTAGAGGTCATCTTATCCTTAGTATTGTAATTACGTTTATAACTTGCCACAACTCTTGTGGTCATGGTGGATAATTCTTCTTCGATCAAGCATCCATGTAGACACCTAAAAAGTGTCAGCCCTTAAGCCCTTACCTCTTTAATTCTCGTATTTTATTACTGTTGGCCCGATGATGAAATCCTAAGTCCCGCTGTGAATAAACAACCTTTTGCCTTGGGTCGGTCCACAAATCCCCCTTTCTTTCGGGCGATCCAAGAGTTGAGCCAAGCCTTTCGGAGACAATGGAGTCTAGTGCTGTGTACTCGGGAAATTTCAAGTTCGGAATACTAAATTTGGTTTTGTCCAATTAGACAAGGAGTCGAAGATCCGAACACGACGTTAAAGTGTTGCATTTCATGATCACGAGCATCAAAGTGTTGCATTTAAGCTGCACAAAATAGTCCACATGAGACTAGGAACTTTTCCCCTCAAACCGACGTCGTGGTCGGCGCCTGCAACCTTGGAGTTTTAAGTGAAATGCTACATTTTCGCTTAGAGAATCCTTTGGAAACACGAGAGGGCACGAAACCCTAGGAGCACCCGAGTGGCCAGCACCCACTAACCGGGTTCTATCTCGGTTCTATCATTTCTATCCGGTTTAATCTCTTGATTTGTTGGCCCGGTTTTGTTTCGCTTATTTGGGACGACGAGTCGTATGCAAACTCTAGGTCATTTGTGACCTAGGTTCTTCCCTATAAATAGAGAGCCTTGGCTCTCATTCCCATATGGCTTTCTCTTAGGCGTAATGCTCGCAGAAAGCTAACCAAAGCACCTATACATAAACGTTACTCTACCGAAATTACTATTAACCATCCATATTTTCTCTATTTATCATCATTTAATCTATATCAAGAGTTAAAGAATATTCGATTATTCCGATCTCCGAGAACTTATTCAACTTATTATTCATATTGCCTACATATGTTATTCATAAAACAAGCCCTTTTTATTTAATTTGTCGCCGTCACATCAGGAGATCCAAGTGTAGAGATCCAAATTAGTGAGGTGGTACAACCCGAGGGCAATCATTCATCTTTCAAACGGTTTATTTTATTTATAAGCTTTTACCGCTTTCCGTATTGTGGATTAAAGAGATGTAATCGTTCTTTTAATTCCTCCCCGCCCGATGTAATCTTTAAATTTGTTCGCTTTTCTTTTCTTTATTGCTTTCTTTATTGCTTTTCCTTTGATTCTATTTGGTTGCTTTCATTTATCATTTTAGCATGTTGTATGTTTGTGTGTAGCACATTATTTAGATTTACTACTCAAATTAGTAATGGCCGTCTTCGAAGGGGTGAAATTGAAGGTTTTCCCTACATTTTGTACCCTCGCCCCGAAGCCGATTCTGGGTTCAAAGACCGGTGGAGTCAATTTTGAACTCCTTTAGTCTTAGTTTTCCCATACTATGATTGAAAGAGCAAGTCTTTGTTTTTGTTAGTTTTTCATCCTAAAAACATACTCGCGACTCCCCTTATGCTTTATTCTTATCAAATTTGCATCTCAATTAGTTTTTGGTTATAGGATAAAAAGATAGGACTTGAATCTACCTACAAGGCCGGAGGCCTATGGCTAGCGCCGACGACCGCTAAGTGTAGGCGGGCTAGCAGCTGAGCCTTGGGTCCAGACCGGTGTTTTTACACTAGTTCGCACCTGAAGCCTCACGGCAGAAACCCTAGTTTATAATTTTAGTTGTCCTTTAATTAGGAAACAATATCCCAAGAGTTCTGAAAGTAATTTATAAAATTGAAATAATTAATAAAATGACAATCAAATTTAATTAATTTATTTTAACTTGATTTAATAAAATTCGAAAATCTTAATAAAAGGTTCATCCCCACATTCTAAAATCAACTTTCAAAACCATCTCCAATATCAACCTTTAAAAGAGAGAGACCTAACCCACAAGTGGGGAAGCTCAGCCTAGGGGCCCTTAGGGCACCGTCCATGGTTACTACAAGTGGTGACTCCATTGGGCATAAATTTTTTTATTAAGAGGGCGAAACATGAAAATTTGAGTAGTGTATTTTTGTGATGTGCTTACATTAGGCATCCTACATTTAGCAACCTTTGAACTAGTTTAAATACTATTTTGGACCCTTTGGAAAAGTTTATTCTTCCCCCATTTTTACCCTTTCCGGAATGAGACTTCCACTCGCATCCTAAGCGGGCCCAACTAGGCTTGATTTCCCATGAAAACGGTACCTCTTCCCTTATAGCACGTGCTCTTAGGTCAAACTGTTTTGTTCACCAAGAGGCACCGAGAATTCTGGCTGATTATACTACCGTGCCCCACACGGAGGACCAAATTCTCGAACTATGAGTCACCATGCATCCTACCTTATAAAACTCTTTGACCATAGAACTTTTTGACTATTAGGTAGTCCCTTAGACTTCATTTTCATGCTTAAATGAGTGTGTGTGTTTTAGATTTAATCCTTTGCTTGTGAGCCTTTAGGTAGGAATAGGTGAGGTGTGCCGATTAGCCCTTGCATGGATGAAAATAAAACACTTCAATAAATTTTCCTAGAGTCGATCCATTATGTGCATTTAGCCAAAAGGCAAAATGAAAACTCGAGCTCGGAAACTAGACCATTCCGAGTACCGCCAAAGACAGGTACAAACCTCTTCCCTTCTACGTTTTGATTACAAATCATTCAAAGTATTATAGAAACTATTGAATATGTTTTCATTTGATTTTGACTAACTCACAAAACATATTTTCGTCTATCATCTCACACCGATGTTTCGAGTCACTTAGATACTACTCGGATTTATCGCATGTTCAAACAATCTATTCACTCTTATAACTTGATCTTTCTTAAGATTGACTCTAAAGGAATTTGAGTGTAATGTAAATTAGACTTAGAAAATTCCACTCTTCTAGGCGTAAGAGAATTATGCACTTCATTATCTTAATTAAATTATTATCTATGCCTCATCATGGACTAAAGTATTTTATACTTTGAGAAACAAAATGATTTACTTTTGTAGGTTATCCAAACGAGGTTATCTTATTTTTGAATTACAAAAGTAACCGCCTTTAAGATGTCAATCACCAGGAGACAAGGCTTTTCTACTTCTGAATAAGGCTTAAACGCTATGTTAGGATTGTCTGTTTCAAAACTGGAAAACTTCAATGCTAAGCTCAACGGTGCTTTCCACCTTACTTTTTAGACACCACCAGTTGATTGGAGCATCTTCAAGAGCCAAGAGCCGTTGCATACGTTCACATCTCAACGGATCTTTTCGAGCAACTCGGAAGAACCGTTACAACGGTCACAAAGGACTTCTGTTCAAAAAATAGTCATAACGGCTAATCTACTTGGTGATCTATAAATAGAAGCCAACTCTCAAGACTTGAAGATTGCTGAACATATTGTCAATATACATTACTTAAGCAAAAGTCATTGTATTTATACTCAATCTTCTATTTACAACTCCCGTCTTGTAATTCATACTTTATGAGTTGTAAAGTCTTGTAGTCGGTTACATACTCTTTCCTACTTTCCGAGTAAGGTCCCTTGACCGAGCTGTATAGGTTAGCTCCGCTCGCTTGTCCCTAGTTGTAAAGGTTACCTTAATTAGGAAGTACTAGATCGGATAAGGGAATTTCTAAGTCTAGGAAAACTATGTAAGGAATTGTTTAAAGGAGCAATTCGGTTGAGTCGATCTGCTATATTTTGTGGATTCAAAGTAGTGGATTTGAATTGGTGCTTGGACTAGCAATGTCCGTGGTTTTCTATCCCGGGAGGGTTTCCACGTATATCCGACTTCACACTTTGTGAGTCCAATCTAGATCGGATCTGTCTTGATTATTCTTTTTAAGCACAAATCTTCTAAGTTTGTTAAAATTTCCTCATCACCCTATTCATCCACCCTCTAGGGTGACTAAGAATCTCCAAGAGAAAACCATCAATTGGTATCAAAGCCTAACCTTTCGTAAAGGGTCCAACAACCTAAAGGTCTAAAGATCAGATGGTTCGTAACAATGGAGAGTTCGATGAAGGAAGATCTTCAAGCGGACCACCGAAGTTCAAAGGATCAAATTTCGTGCACTAGAAAAAACTAGATGCTTTCTGCTCGATCACGATGAAGATGTATGGAACATCATACAAGAAGGCAATTACATTCTATGGCACTCATTGCTCGAGGTTTCAAAAGAATGATGAACCACAAGAAATGGTTGAAAAGGCCAAGAGAAGAGTTCTACAAGAAAGATAAGAAGGATAGAAAAGGTAAACACTCCTCCCCTTCAAAGTTATCTTTAACTAAGAACTCTATCTCGTTTTGAATGCGGCAGCAAAAATCACGAAGTCAAAGACAGTCCAAGGAGAAAGAGGGACAGAAGGAAGAAGAAGGCTATGATGGCCACATCGAGTAATGAAGACGACTCAAAGTGTCTGATGACACTATCGGACTCGAAGCCGAATCCGAGTCAGACTCAAACAACTCGGACACCGAGGAGACAAATCCTCAAGAGGTAATATAATACTTTGTTAAGTTCTCCAAAGTTGATTTAGATAAATACATTTACACTTTGGAAGAAAAGTCCAATTCTGATTCTTCTCAATTCAATAAACAACTTTAGTCTCTCACCTCCGAGAGCATTGGTTTGAAAAATGAATTGGAAAACCGAGACTTACTCGTAAGAGAACTCAAGACTAGTACTCAAGCTATTGAGACCGAGTCCGAGACACTCGAAGAGAAAATTAACATCTCGAAACAAAAGCTCAATGAGTCTCAAGAGCTCGTTTTGAAATTTACTCAAGGTTAGAAAAACCATGACATGCTTTTAGGCTCTCAATGTGTCTCCTTCGTAAAGGAAGGACTTTGTTTTAATAAAGAGGAGGAATCAAACTCCTACTTAGATCTTTTGAAGAAAGATACCAGAACCGTAAAGTTCAAGAAGGCCGAGCATGGTCCCATTCATAAGAATGAAAGGAGGACCGAGCCTAAACCAATCTATAAGAGAAAACCTTCTCCACCTGTTTATAAAAGAAAAGGTTTTTAAAAGAAAGAGACATAGACTCGGTTTTCTAAAAGGAAGACTCAGAATCAGACCAAACCTAAAGTAATTCAAATTTGGGTTCCCAAGAGTCTTCTTCCTCAGAAAAGGACCACGAGTCAAGGGAGTTACTAGGTTCGTTAGAGGAAGTGAGAAGGGTTAGTGTGTTTCGACTTGTAAGTAACTCAGAAAAGGTGAAAAGGTCATTGGTACCTAGACAGGTGGATGCTCACGCCACATGTCGGGAGATTCAAGACTCTTCTTTGAGTTAGAAGATTACAAAGGGCAAGATAGTTGGAATAGGCAAGATTGCGAAAAGAGACAACCTAGTCAGCCCAGCCTTTCTTATTAAGGGATTAAAGTACAGTCTACTCAACATCTCTCAACCGTGTGACAAAGGTCAAGAGGTAAGGTTCACTCGGACAAATTGCTATATTTCGATGCAACCACCAAAGAGACTAAGCTCTCGGGTAAGAGATCGGGTAATACCTACACTATTCCTCTTTCTTATCCAAGTCATAATTTATCCTGTTTAAAAGCATCTCTCGCATGATGATTCTTTGACATGGCATACTATCAAAAACTTTCATCTCATGGTTTAGTTAGAGGTTTACCTAATCGTGCCTTTAAGAAAGATAAAATCTGTGAAGCATGCACAAAAGGGAAATAGGTGAGATCAGCTTTCAAATCTCTCAAAACTGTTTCCACATCCAAAGTTCTTGAAATGTTGCATATGGATTTATGTGGTGAAATCCCTGTAAAGAGTCTCAGGGGTAAATCTTATGTACTTGTGGTTGTTGATGACTAGTCATGATTTACTTGGGTGTGTTTTATTCAGCACAAAAATGAAGCCTTCAAAGAGTTCAGCAAGCTCTTTAGGAAAATTCAAGTAAAGTCTCGGACTCGTATCAAAAGAATTCGAACCGACAATGGAGGAGAGTTCGATTACTCGAATTTGCGAGTTCCGCGACAAGAATGACATCTCCCACAATTTCTCAGCCGCTATAACTCCTCAACAGAATGGGATAGTGGAGAGAAAGAATAGAACTCTTGAAGAAATAGGAAGGGCAATGATGATTGAACACGATCTTCCTTACTATTTCTAGGTTGAGGCAAGTCAATACAAAGAAACTACACACCTGAACGGATGCCTCATCGGACCTACATTAAAGAAAACACCATATGAACTCTACAAGGGAAAGAAACCAAACATCTCATATTTCAAACCCTTCGGATGTAAGTGGTATGTTCACAATAATGGTAAGGATCACCTAACCAAGTTTGATGCTCGGTCAAATGAAGGTATCTTTATTGGTTATTCATCTCATAGTAAAGAAAATCACATTTTCAATAAAAGAACTAACAAAGTGGAAGAAAGCCTCCACATCGTGTTTGATGAGTTTGATCAAGGAAAACCGAGTCAATGTTCTTAGATCCGAAACTAAATCGAGATGATGATGATCTTATCGAAGCTAAGCTCGGATAAAGTCAAAAGAAAGTAGCTCGTAATATCATGACTCGATCGAATCGGCGCAAGAGCCAGCTCAGAATGCTAAAGGTCAAATAGATGAGCAAGATCAATCGGATCGGATCATTGAAAATCAACCAGTTCAACCCTCAAATCTGGTGAACCGGAGAACCGATAGAGCATTCAAATATGCTTCGAGCCACCCACTCGAGGGTATCTTGCCCGACATCAAGAGTGGGGTAAGAACTCGCCCTTCTTTGCAAAATCTATGTACATTCACTGCATTCATATCATTAACTAAACCAAAAATGCACTACAGTGCCCTTAATGAACCTAAATGGGTAAAGGCCATACAAGAGTAACTTAATCAATTTGAAAGAAACCAAGTCTCGGACTTTGACTAAACGACCTTCCGACCACCCAATCATCAGAACCAAATGGGTTTTCAAGAGCAAATTGGATGAGAATATGTTATTGGTCAGAAATAAGGTTAGACTTATGGCTCAAGGTTACAATCAAGAAGAAGGAATTGATTGTGGGGAAACCTTTGCACCTGTTGCTAGGATTGAAGCAATTAGAATCCTATTGGCATTTGCATCAAGCATGAATATTAAATTGTATCAAATGGATATCAAATGTGCCTTTCTGAATGGTTTCATTCAAGAGGAAGTCTATGTTGCGTAACCCCTCGATTTGAAAACTCAGAATTTCCAAATCATGTTTTTAAGTTGCAAAAGGCTCTTTATAGTCTTAAATAAGCTCCCGTAGTTTGGTACGAAAGACTCGAGCAGTTTCTTAGTTGAAAATGATTTTAAAAGAGGTCAAATTGACAAAACTCTTTTTATAATAACCATGGGGAAAGACTTTCTTATTGTTCAGATTTATGTTGATGATATAATTTTTGAAGTTACTAATGAAAATCTCCGACGAGATTTTTCCGAGTTAATGAGACAAGAATTCCAAATGAGCACGATGGGAGAGCTCAATTTCTCCAAATCAAATAAGATAAAGATGGCATCTATGTCTATCAATTTATGTATACCAAGGAGTTGCTGAAGAAGTACAAGCTTCAAGATGGAAAACAAGCAGCAACACCAATGAGTAGCAGCGATAAAACTAGACTCGGACGAAAAAGGTAAAGCGAGTAGATCAAAAACTCCTTCGAGGTATGATTGGATCTCTGTTATATCTCACATCCAAGAGGCTGGACATTATGTTTAGTGTATGTCTCGTGTGCAAGATTCCAAGCTAATCCAAAAGAATCACATCTCACTACGGTGAAGAGAATCTTTAGACATCTTGCGAGGACTCGGAATCTAGGTCTATAGTTCACAAGAGACTCGGAATCGACCCTCACTAGATACTTAGATGCTGAGTATGAAACCCACTTGTCTTCCTTTCGGAGCCCTACTTACCCTTATCTTTAAACAATTCAAGGTTCCATTCCCCTCATACCTATACGAAGTGTCTAAGGCTGCCATAGTAGTTGACGTAAAATATCGTCTTCGATACGTGTACCGGAAACCCAACCCGGTGTCCGGGTCCATAACTCAGAACCGAGGCAACCTTCCCCTCCGCCTCGGACTCGGACTCCTCTCTCACTCCCTTCTCCACCTGGCGGTGCTTCCACCTCAGGTCCTCCTCGTGAAGCCACTATTGCTTTGTCTACCGCACCGATAGACAAACTCTCTTCCGTGTCCATGGAAATTCGAGACACTTTTCGCTCCTTCAAGACCGTCCTTCAATCCACGACCATTAACCAAAAGATGGCATAATCTCATATTCGAGAGCAACAAGATGTGCTTCTCAAGATGAAGAATTTTGTTGAGCGAGCAGAAGGAGATAATTGAGCTCCTTAGAGAAAGTCGCACCAAAGCATCTCGAGACCTGGACGGCTAAGATACATCCGAAGAGTCCTCGAGCCCCGCCAAGTCTCCATCCGAAGAGGAAGTCGAAGAAGAAGAGGAGGTTGCGGTTGAAGCAACTCCTTCGAAGAGAATGAGGAAGGAGAGAAGGAAGAAGAGAAAGAGAAATAAGGAGAAGAGAAGGAAGAACAAGCCGAGGGACAAGGTGCTCTAGGTCCTCAACTAGAACCGATAAGCTCGGACATGCCAGCCTAAGTAGCTTAGAAGACCCCGAGGATGTTGGACAGTCCATAGCGAGTTAAACCGGAGGAAACAACCCCTCTATGACGTTCCAAGAGGATGAGCCTCCGGACGACATCGTTCCGGGTCGGCCATTTCGAGCCGAGCCACCGCCGAGATACCAAGTGCTGCCACCGCCCAAATCTTCAACATCTTCAAAAGGGTATCAGCGCAGGCGCACCGCACACTCATCCACCTTAACTCGGACCACCCCAACTCCACCATCTTAATTTTTTTTCTCTTCTATTTTTTTCTCCAAACATCAAATAGTATCAACATGATACATTCTTCCCCATTTTTTGTTTTTGCTGGAACACAAGGGGGAGAACACTAGAAAATTTGTTGTTTTGTTCAGGGGGAATTTTCTCACGCTTTCTTTTATATGTATTTTTTGTGTTTTTATGTATATATGAACGAAGTTTCTAATTTCGAGCATATTGATTTTTGAATATAACTCTTTTTGAGTTTGAATTTCTCATTTTTGTTTTTCTCTCGATATACCAACTTGTTTCTCTATCTTAATCCGATATAATTACTCACCATTCTTCACCATATGAGTTATCTCGTTGAAATATTCTAAGTTTGAAACATTTCACTCATTACTCTATTTTCTAGAATACTTAACTAAGTCGAATGAAAATTCATGACTCTTTCACTAACAAAGTTTCTGTCTAAGTATGGAATGCCTTTCCTCAAAAAGGGGAGATTGAAGACTCGGACTTGGAAACTAGACCATTCTAAGTACTACCAAAGACAGGTACAAACCTCTTCCTTCCTATGTTTTGATTACAAGTCATTCGAGTATTGTAGAAACTATTGAATATGTTTTCATTCGATTTTGACTCGACTCAAAAACACATTTGCATCATTCTTCTCACACCGATGTTTCGAGTTACTCGGACACTACACAGATTTATCACATGTTCAAACAATCTATCTAACACTACATTTCGAGTTCTGACTGGATATCTTAAAGTAAAGTGAATTACATCGTTAATTCATTTTTCTAAGTTAGCATGTATGTATGAGAATTATTTATCCGGATGAAGTATGTATACTCGATGTTTTCACTCTTATAACTTGATCTTTCTTAAGACTCGACTCTAAAGGAATTTGAGTTTAATGTATATTAGACTCAGAAAATTCCACTCTTGTGGGCCTAAGATAATTATGCACTTAATTGTCTTAATTAAATTATTATCTAAGCTTAATCATGGACCAAAGTATTTTATACTTTGAGAACCAAAATGATTTACTTTTGTAGGTTATCCAAATGAGGTTATCTTATTTTTGAATTACTAAAGTAATCGGCTTCAAGTTGTCAATCACCAGCAGACAAGGCTTTTCTACTTTTGAACAAGGCTCGTACGTCGTGTCGGATTGTCTCGTTTCCAAAACTAGAGAACTTCAACGCAAAGCTCAACAAGTGATTTCCACCTTAGTTTTCGGACACTACCAGCTGATTGGAGCATCTTTAGGAGCCAAGAACCGTTGTATAACGTTCACATCTCAACAGATCTTTTCTTAGTGACTCGAAGAACCGTTATAAGGGTCACAAAGGACTTCGTTCAAAAAATAGTCACAACGGCTTATCTACTTGGTGATCTATAAATAGAAGCCAACTCTCAAGACTTGAAGATTGCTGAACATATTGTCAATATACATTACTTAAGCAAAAGTCATTGTATTCATACTCAATCTTCTATTTACAACTCCCGTCTTGTAATTCATACTTTATGAGTTGTAAAGTCTTGTAGTCGGTTACATACTCTTTCCTACTTTCCGAGTAAGGTCCCTTGACTGAGCTGTATAGGTTAGCTCAGCTCGCTTGTCCCTAGTCTGTAAAGGTTACCTTAATTAGGAAGTACTAGATCGGATAAGGGAATTTCTAAGTCTAGGAAAACTATGTAAGGAATTGTTTAAAGGAGCAATTCTAGTTGAGTCGATCTGCTATATTTTGTGGATTCAAAGTAGTGGATTTGAATTGGTGCTTGGACTAGCACTGTCCATTGTTTTCTACCCCAGGAGGGTTTCCACGTATATCCGACTTCACACTTTGTGAGTCCAATCTAGACTCGATCTGTCTTGATTATTCTTTTCAAGCGCAAATCTTCCAAGTTTGTTAAAATTTACTCATCACCCTATTCACCTCCCTCTAAGGTGACTAAGACTCTCCAAGAGCAAACCTTCACAAAATATACATTCTTTACCACTAGGATTATTCCATTATTTTCACCTGCGAGTCATACTAAAATTTTCTTTAAGCGAATCCGAGTAAACATAGCCTCGTCGATCCAACAGAGTTCTTGCCAGAGATCCCCTTTTATCTTTGGTCAATTATTTTTTTTTCTCGTTGACTTCTTTTCTTTCACATTCACATTTGCATTAGCCAAATTAACTTCATCTCATATTAAGTTAGTCCATTTGCACTAGCCAAAATAATTTCATCTCATATTAGGTGAATCCATCTCGCATTAGCCAAACTAAATTCATCTCATATTATGGTAGTCCATTTGCATTAGCCAAATTAAATTCATCTCATATTAGGTGAATCAATCTACATTAACCAAATTAAATTCATCTCATATTAGGTGAGACCATTTGCATTAGCCAAATCAAATTCATCTCATATTAAGTTCCATTTGCATTAGTTAAATCAAATCCTCTCAAATATAAGGAAAGGCATCATCACTTAGCTTGAATAGAAAGCATCTTTTCTTTAAGGATCAATCATTTATTAGCTAGATCACCATCTCAACTAAGTGACACATCATTTCATTATTGTGTTCTTTATGTGTATCGAAATAAAAGCATCCTTAGTTTCTTCTGGTCTTCCGCTTAAGTCCTTCCTCCCAAAAGTGATCTTCTCTCACATAGTCTTAAGCCTCATCCTTTGGGCTGCAGAATAGGGAAGTCTACGACAACCGAGTATCGTCGGAATCCGAACTCTAAAAGATTAGAACACCTCACCAAGGATTCCAACACATCTTCTTTTCCTTCAACTCCGCGGTTTACATTAGTGTGAGAAGCTTTGGTGCATATCACATTGTCTCGGCTTATCCTTGCCATATGACAGTCCCAAGAAAGAGTTCCTTTCTAATGGATCTAAACCCATAGTAGTCTCGTAATCTCGGTTTACTTAATGAGAATATAGCCAGGGTGGAAACTAGATTGAATGATCAAGAGGAGAAGATTTCATCTATATCAAGGAGTCATCCATGTTCAGTAATCATTACTTCGATCATAAGGGATTCATTTCAATCCCTAAGGGTAAATTACCTCTTAAGTTTACCATGCCTAATATCAAGTTCATTCGAACTAGTAATGGCCATCTTCGGACGGGAGGAATGGACGGATTTATCCCTACATTTCATACCGTCGCCCCGAATCCAATTCTCGGTCGAAGACCAACGGAGTCATTTTTTAGTCTTTTTCGGTCTTAGTTTTTCCATACTAAGATCGAAGGAGGAAGTCTTCTTTTTTGTAACTTTGTTAGTTTTTCCTTCTTAAAACCGACCGGCGCCTCCCTTATTTAATATTTTGTTCTATGCGAAATCGCATCTCGGTGTTTTCTCGTTGCAGGAAGAATGGTCTTAGGTTCTGGATCTACCTATCGGGCGAGAGATCGAGGCTGGTTTCACCAGCCACGACCTCCGACCAATGCTTGTCTTCCCTTGGTGTAGGTTGCAGCAAGCATCATGGGGGCAACAATGGTGGCTTTGATCTATGAAGACTCGGATTTTAACTTTTATATTCAGGTATAAACTTCTATCTCTCTTGAGTTTTGATTGCAAGTCATTCCGAGTTTCATAGAAACTCATATCTAAGTTTTCATCTTTGTTCTAAGTGACTCGGATATCACCGTATCCTATATCCTCTCTATTAAGGTATTCCGACCTACTCATAATATAATTGAACCATCTCATGATCAAATAATTCTTTTAACGCATTTTATTATAGTACTGACCGTGTCCGCCAACTCGTAACCGAGTCTTTCTATACTCGTGTTCGTCTAAGTCGGCTTTATTCCTTAAATGATTATTTGATAGATCAAGGTCACTTTCTATGTTTGAATATTCTTTTACTTGACCTTTCTAGTTTGAACCGATTTGATATTAGACTCGGAATATTGCACTTTTCTAGGCCAAAGATGATTAAGCATTTAATTATCCTAATTTAATTATTATATCGTGACTAACCTTGGTCCAAAGTATTTTATACTTTGAGAACCAATGTGGTTTGCTTTTGTAGGTTATTCAAACAAAGATAATATAGTGTTTGAATTTCAAAAGCAACCGGCTTCTAGTCGTTAAACATCAGCATACGCTTTAGCCAATTCTGGACGAGAGTCGGACACCGTGTCCAAGCTGTCTATTTGCATATCTAGAAAAATCCAACGCTAGGCTCAACGGTGGTTTTCGCTTTGCTTTTAGACAACACTACTTTATTGGAACACCTTTTGGAGCAAATAGCCGTTGCCCAACGATTACACTCCAACGGATCATTTCGAGTGACTCGTAAAGGCCCCTCGAATTGCTAGTGAAGAATTCAGTCGAGAAGCCGGACACAACGGCTAATCTTCTTGGATATCTATAAATAGAAGACACTTCACAAGACTTCAAGATTACTCGAACCTATTGCTAAAACTATTCTCTTAGTGCATTACTCACTCAATCTTCTACTTACAACTCCAAGTCTATACTTAATATTTTCTCGAATTCTAAAGTCTTGTAATCAATTACATACTTCTCTTACTTTCTGTATAAGGTCCCTTGACTGAGTTGTAAGGGTTAACTCAGCTCAGCTTGTCCCTAGCTATAAAGGTTATCTCGGTTAGGAAGTACTACATCAAATAAGGGAACTTCTAAGTCTAGGAAAACATTATAAGGAATTTCTAAAGGAGCAATTCTGGTAGAGTCGATCCGTTGTATTTTGAGGATTTAATATAGTGGATTTAACTTGGTGCTTGGATTAGCACTCTCCATGGTTTTCTACCCCGGGAGGGTTTCCACGTATTTTTGAGTGTATCTTTTTGAGTGAAATCTAGACTCGGACTCGGTTGTTTATCTTCTTTCAAGCAAAAAGATTCTAAGTTTGTTTAAATTTCCTCATCACCCTATTCACCCTCCTTCTAGGGTGACTTAGACTCTCCAGAGAAAACTTTCAATTGGTATCGAGCCTAGCCTTTCAAGAAGGATCTAACAATGCGAAGGTGTAAAGATCGGATGGCTTAGAACATTGGAGAGTTCGATGAAGGAAGATCTTCCACTAGACAACTAAAGTTCAAAGGATCAAACTTCGTGCGAGTGGAAGAAGCTAATTGAGTGCTTTCTATTAGACAATGATGAAGATGTCCGGAACATCATCCAAGAAGGCAACTATATTCTAATGAAGATGGAAGGTACAAGATCTATGCCTAAGGAAAAGTTTGAGTATACCAATGAGGAGTCGGAGAAGTTTAGAAAGAACTTCAAAGCGATGAACATTTGGATGTGTGCTATCAGCTCGAAGAGTATAATAGAGTGTCGACTTGTGACACAACCAAAGCTGTGTGGGACACTCTTGTCAGCATATACGAAGGTACAAGCCAAGTGAAACAGGTGAAGATAAGCCAATATCTTCACAAATATGAGTTGTTCCGAGATGAGGCCGGAAGAAAATATCACTAAGATGTTTATACGCTTCACCGAGATTACAAACAATCTCAAATCTCTGGGTAGAAAGATTTCTCGGGAAGAAATGTGCAGAAAAATTCTAAGAAGTCTACCAAAGAGAAGATGGGGTCCCAAGGTGACAGCTCGGAACCTCTCTCAACTAAAGCCGGACGAATTGATTGGGAAGTCTGCTCACCCATGAAATTCACCTGGAAGAAGAGGATGTCGAGGTAAGCACCAAAAAGAACATTGTGTTGAAGGCCTCGGAAAGTAGAGGGGAAAGTCTTAGTTCCTTAGACTAAGAAGACGATCTAATGGCATTCATTGCCCAAGGCTTCACAAGAATGATGAAGCACAAGAAATAGGAAAAGAGGCCGAAAGAAGAGTTCTACAAGAAGGATAAGAAGGACAGAAAAGGTAAATATTCTTCCTGTTCAAAGCTATCTTTAACTAAGAACTCGGTCTGTTTTGAATGTGACAACAAAGATCACATAGTCAAAGATTGTCCAAAGAGAAAGAAGGACTGAAAGAAGAAAAAGGCTATGATGGGCATATGGAGCTGTCACGACTCATCCGAGGAAGATGATGATTCTTATGACTCAAAGTGTCCGATGGCACCGACGGACTCGAAGCTAAATTTGAGTAAGACTCGACAACTCAAACAAGGAGGAGACAAGTCCTCGAGAAATAATTGAATACTTTCTCAAGTTCTCCAAAGTTGATTTGGCTAAATATATTTATACTATGGAAGAAAAGTCCAATTCCGATTCTTCTCGGTTCAAATAACAACTTGAGTCTCTTACTTCGAGAGTAATTATTTGAAAAATGAATTGGAAAAATTAAAAGTAACTCGAAAGAACTCAAGACTAGAACTTAGACTAATGAGACTGACTCTAAGTCACTCGAAAGAGAAAATCAACATATGAAAAGAAATCTCAATGAGTCTCAAGAGCTTATTTTGAAGTTTACTCAAGGTTAGAAAAACCTTGACATGTTTTTAGGCTCTCGGTGTGTCTCCTTCGGGAAAGAAGGACTTGGTTTTAACAAAGAGGAGGAATCTAATTCCTACTCAAATCTTTTAAAAAAGGATTCCATAACTGTGAAGTTCGGGAAGGCTGAGCATAGTCCTATTCATAAGAATGAAAGGAGGACTCGAACCGAGACCGGTTTATAGGAGAAAACCTTCTCCGCCGGTTTTTAAAAGAATAGATTTTCAAAAGAAAGAGACATAGACTCAGTTTTCTAAAAGAAGACTTAAAATAAGACCAAACCCAAAGTCATTCAAATCTGGGTTCCCAAGAGTCTTCTTCCTTCGAAAAGGGCCACAGTAAAGGGAGTTATTGGGTTCGTTAGAGGAAGTGAGAAGGGTTAGTGTGTTTCGACTTACGAGTAACTAAGAAAAGGACGAAAGGTCATTGGTACTTAGATAGTGGATGCTCACACCACATGTCAGGAGATTCAAGACTCTTTTATGAGTTAGAAGATTTTAAAGGAGGCAAAGTCAATTTTGGAGATGATAGTAAGGGTAAGATATTTGGAATTGGCATGATTGGGAAAGGAAGACAACCCGGTCGGCCTAGTCTATCTTGTCAAGGGACTAATGTACAATCTACTCAGCATCTCTCAATTGTGTGACAAAGGTCAAGAGGTAAGATTTACTCATACCAATTGCTATATTTCGATGCAACTACCAAAGAGACTAAGCTCTCGGGTTAGAGGTCGGGTAATACCTATATTATTCCTCTTTCGATCGAAGTCAGAATTTTATCTTGTTTGAAAGCATCATTATATGATGATTCTTAGACATGGCATCGCAGACTAGGTCATGTTAGCATGCACACTATCAAAAAGATTCCATCTCATGGCTTAGTTAGGGGTTTACGTAACTATGCGTTTAAGAAGGATAAAATTTTTGAAGCATGCACAAAAGGGAAACAAGTCGGATCATCCTTCAAACCTCTCAAAATTATTTCCACATCCAAAGTGCTTGAGTTGCTACATATTGATTTATGTGGTGAAATCTCTGTGAAGAGTCTCCGAGGTAAATAATATGTACTTGTAATTGTTGATGATTATTCACGATTTACCTCTGTTTGTTTTCTCAATAACAAAAATGAAGCTTTCAAAGAGTTCAGCAAGCTCTGTAGGAAAATTCAAGTAGAGTCTCTAACTCGGATCAGAAAAATTCGAACCGACCATGGAAGGGAGTTTGACTACTCGGAATTTGCAGAGTTCTGCGACAAGAATGGTGTCTCTCACAACTTCTTAGCACCCGAAACCCTAAACATAACGGGGTAGTGGAGAGAAGGAACCAAACTCTTGAACAAATAGGAAGGACGATGATGATTGAACATGATCTACCTTTCTATTTATGGGCCGAGGCGATCAACACAACAAACTACACACTAAACGAGATGCCTCATGAGACCCATTTTGAAGAAAACCCTATACGAGCTTTACAAGGGAAAGAAGCCCAATATTTCTTACTTCAAACCCTTTGGATATAAGTGCTTTATTCACAATAACGGTAAGGATCACCCGACCAAGTTTGATTCTCGATCGGATGAACGTATCTTTCGGGTTACTCATCTCACAATAAATCAGATCGTGTTTTTAATAAAATAACCGACAAAGTGGAAGAAAGCATCCACGTTGTGTTTGATGAGATTAATTAGGGAAAAACAAGTGAGTTAACCTTCTCAGATCCGAAACTCAACCAAGATGAAGATCATCTTGCTGAAGCTAAGCTCGAGACGAGTCAAAAGAAAGGAACTCATAATGAGGCAGCTCGTAACATCATGACTCGGACTAAACCAGCACAAGAGCGAGCTCGGAATGCTCGAAGGACAAGCAAATGAGGAAGCCGAGCAAGCTCGGACTACCGAACATCAGCCATTTTAACCTACAAACTTGGTGAACCGAGAGAACAAGTAGAGCATTCAAATATGGTTCGAGCCACCCACTCGAGGGTATCTTGCTCGACATCAAGAGTGGGATAAGAACTCGCCCTTCTTTGCAAAATCTATGTACATTCACTGCATTCATACCATTAATTAAACCAAAAATGAACTAGAGGCCCTAAATGAACCTAAATGTGTAGAGGCCATGCAAGACAAACTTAATCAATTTGAGAGAAACCAAGTCTAGACTTTGAACAAACGACCTTCCGACCACCCAGCTTAAAGGAACCAAATGGATTTTTAAGAACAAACTGGATGAGGATGGGTTGGTAGTCATAAATAAGGCTAGGCTTATGGCTCAAGGTTACAATCAAGAAGAAGGGATTGATTGTGGGGAAACCTTTGCACCGGTTGCTTGGATCGAAGCAATTAGAATCCTACTGGCATTTGTATCAAGCATGAATATTAAATTATATCAAATGGATGTCAAATGTACTTTTCTAAATGGTTTCACTCAAGTGGAAGTCTATGTTGAGCAATCCCCTGGATTTAAAAACTCAGAATTTCCAAAGCATGTTTTAAAATTGCAAAAGGCTTTATATGGTCTTAAACAAGCTCCTAGAGCTTGGTATGAGAGACTCGAGTAGCTTTTTGGTTGAGAATGATTTCAAAAGAGGTCAGATTGACAAAACTCTTTTCATAAAAACCTAGGGGAGAGACTTCCTTATAGCTCGGATTTATGTTGATGATATTATTTTTGGAGCTACTAATTAAAATCTATGCCGAGAGTTTTCTAAGTTAATGAGACAGAATTCCAAATGAGCATGATGGGAAAGCTCAATTTCATTCTTGGTTTACAAATCAAACAAGATAAAGATAGCATCTATGTCCATCAATCTAAGTATACCAAGGAGTTGCTGAAGAAGTACAAGCTTCAAGATGTGAAACATGCAGCGAACACCCATGAGTAGTAGCACGAAACCGGACTTGAGACGAAAAAGGTAAAGCAAGAGATCAAAAACTCGATAGAGGTATGATTGGTTCTTTGCTATATCTCACATCCCATAGGCGAGACATTATGTTTAGTGTTTGTCTCGTGTGCAAGATTTCAAGCTAATCCAAAAGAGTCACATCTCACTACGGTGAAGAGGATTTTTAGATATCTTACACGAACTAAGAATCTTGGTTTATGGTTTTCAAGAGACTTAGAACCGACCCTAACTGGATACTCGGATGCGAACTATGCTAGTTATAAGGTTAATAGAAACAACACATTAGGAGCATGCCAATTTCTAGGTCATTCCCTTATATCTTGGCACTCAAAGAAGCGAACTCGGTTGCTCCATCAACTATCGAAGCCGAGTACATTGCAGCTACGAGTGTGTTGTGCTTAGATGCTATGAATCAAGCAACGCTTGAAGGATCTTGGACTTTCATTCAAATCTATCCTAATTAAGTGTGATAATCAAAGTACAATCATCATCGGTAAGAATCCAGTTCAACACTCAAAGACAAAGCATATTGAGGTCATATATCATTTTCTGAGAGACCATTCCGAGAAAGGTGATATTGAACTTGAATACATTCCTACGAAATTTCGGTTAGCTGATATTTTCACTAAGCCACTTAATGAAGATCAGTTTTGTTTATTAGGAATGAGCTTGGCATGATTAATGCATTATTATATGTTTTATGTGCTTAATTGTGTGATTAGTTCTTGATTGACAAATGGACTAGTTGAGTTAACAATGAGACCGAGCTATTGGTTAATTGGTTTACGAGTCGCTTAGAAACCATACCGAGTCGGACTCGATCTTTGATCAAAATGGACACCAAACTTTTGAGATTATCTCTAGATGAATGGAGAATCTCAGAAAGAATTTTTTTAATTCTCTTTCTCTCTCTAAGCGCGTCACTTTTAAAGAATTCGAACCGTTGGAGAGACAAACACTTGAATTGTAACCATTGGACTCGTTGTACCTCATGTCTACCTAAGAGTGTTGTTTGAATGTTAAGAAACAAGGTTGAAGGACATCTCCATTCTCTCTATAAATAGATTATGTTTGTCTTCATCTCTTCACTTTGCGCCTTATCTCTCTTACATGAAATTCTCTACTCTCTCTTTCTCGTCCTTTGCTCTCAACGTGATCTCTCTCGTCTCTCTCTGTCGCTCACTTCTTTAGTAACCTCGTCATCTCTTCTCTCTCATAATGCTTACACGCGGTTCTACTTCGGAGTTCATGGGCTCTGCTGAAGGTTTACTCTTGGAGAGTCTTAGTCACCATAGAGGGGGTGAATAGGGTGATGAGGAAATTTTAACAACTTCGAAGATTTAAGCTTTGAAGAGAATGAACCAGACAATATGAGTCTAGATTAAACTCGAAAAAATGTAAACATAGATATACGTGGAAACCATCCTAGGGCAGAAAACCACGGACGAGTGCTAGTCCAAGCACTAAGTCAAATCCACTATTTTGAATCCACAAAATACACCGGATCGACTCAACCAGAATTGCTCCCTTAAACAATTCTTTACAGAGTTTTCCTATACACATAAATTCCCTTATCTGATCTAGTACTTCCTAATTGTGGTAACCCTTACAACTAGGGACAACCGAGCTGTGTTAACCCTTACAGCTCAATCAAGGGACCTTACTCATAATGTAAGAAAGAGTATGTAACTAATTACAAGACTTTACAACTCGGAAAAGTAGTAAGTACGAGACTTGGAGTTGTAAGAAGAAGATTGAAGGAGTATTGTACTAAGAGATGTAGTTTCAAGCAATGTGTTTAGCAATCATCAAGTCTTGAGAGTTGGCTTCTATTTATAGATGACAAAGCGGATTAGCCGTTGTGACTAATTTCGAACGAAGTCCTTTGTGACCATTGTAACGGTTCTTCCGAGTCGCTCGTAAAAGATCGGTTGAGATGTGAACGTTGTGCAACAGCTCTTTGCTCCTAATGGTGCTCCAATCAGCTGGTGATGTCCGAAAAGTAAGGTGGAAACCACCGTTGAGCTTAGCGTTGAAGTTTTCCAGCTTTGGAAACGAGACAACATCGACACAACGTCCGGGCCTTGTTCAAAAGTAGAAAAGCCTTGTATGCTGGTGATTGACGACTTGAAGCCAGTTACTTTTGTACTTCAAAAATAAGATAACCTCGTTTAAATAACCTACAAAAGTAAATCATTTTGGTTCTCAAAGTATAAAATACTTTAGTCCAAGATTAGGCATAGATAATAATTTAATTAAGATAATTAAGTGCGTAATTATCTCAGGCCTAGCAGAGTTGAATTTTCATAAGTCTAATATTCATTATACTCAAATTCCATCAAAATCGAGTCCTAAGAAAGATCAAGTTATAAGAGTGAAAACATCGAGTATACGGACTTGATCTGGATAGATAACTCTCAATCAAACATACTCGACTTAGAAAGATGAATTAACACCGTAATTTACATTACTCCAAGATATGCAGTAAAAACTCGGATAAGGAGTGTTTAGAGAGATTGTTTGCTCATGCAATAAATACGTGTGATGTCCGAGTGACTCGAAACGTCATTGTGAGAGAATAGACAAGAATGTGATTTCGAGTCGACCGTAATTAAATGAAAACTTATGCAAGAGTTTCTATAACACTCGAATGACTTGTAATCAAAACTTAGGAGGGATGATGTTTGTACTGTGTCTTTGGGTAGTACTCAGAATGATCTAATTTCGAGTCTGAGTCTTCAATCTCCCCTTTTTGATGAAAGGCATTCCGTATTTAGACGTAAACTTTGTTAAAAAAAAATTCATGAGTTTTCATTGTTACTTAGTAGAATATCTCGAGAATATAAAGTGATGAGTGAAGTGATTCGTACTTAGGATATTTCGCGGATAACCCATACAACTAAGAATCATGAGTGATTATATCGGAGCGAGATATGAGAGAAAAAATAATGCGAGCCGATATATTAGAGCAAGACTAAATAATAAGAAATTCAAACTCGCAAAGAGTGAACTTAGAAATAAGTATGCTCAAAAATAAAACTTCATTCATATATATAATAAAAATAAGGAAAATACACGAAAAGAGGGTGAGAAAACTCCCTAAAACAAGATAACAATTTTTTTAGTATTCTCCCCGTGCCTTTAAGCAAAAACAAAAAATAGGGAAGAATGTATCAAGCTGATACAATTGATGTCTAGACAGAAAAAAAAATACAAAAGAGAGAAAAATAAATTCGAAGGTGGATTCGGGGTGGTCCGAGTTGAGGCGGATGAGCTTGTAGTGCGCTCGCACTGGTATGCTTGTGATGAAGTTGATGATTTGGGCCGCGGCAACACCGGTATCTCTCGGAAGTGGCTCAACTCCGATTGGCCGACCTAGAACTAGGTCGTCTAGAGGCTCATCCTCTTGAAACGTGATAAAGGGGGTGCTTCTTCCGGCTTGATTGCTGTGGATTATCCAACATCCGCGAGGTCATCCGACTCACTCGGACTACTGTCTCGAGCTTATCGATTCTAGTTAAGAAACTGCAGCACCTTGTCCCTCGGCTTCTTCTTCCTTCTCTCCTTGTTTCTCCTTCTCCTCTTCGTTCTCTTCTTCCTCCTTCTCCTCGAAGGAGCCGCTTCAGCCGCAGCCTTCCTCTTCTTCTTCTGCTACCTCTCCGGAAGGAGACTAGCGAGCTTGAGGGCAGTTCGAGACGTTTATGAGTTGTGCGGGTCTCGAGTGGCCTTCGATCGCCTCTCTCGGAGAAGTTCAAGCATCTCCTGCTGCTCCTCAACCAAATTCTTCATTTCGAGGAGCACATCTTGTTGCTATCGAATCCGAGATTGAGCCGTCTTTTGGTTGATGGTCATGTTCTAAAGAACAATTTTCAAGGAGCCGAGAGTGTCCTTGAATTCGTGGACACCGAAGTGAGCTTGTCTATCGGTGTGGTAGACAAAGCAACAACCGCTTGGAGAGGAGGACCTAAGGTGGAAGCACCGCCAAGTAGAGGAGGGAGTGAGAGATGAGTCCGAGTCCGAGGCGAGAGGGAAGGTTGCCTCGGTTCGAGTCTGTGGACCCGGACACCAAGTTGGGTTTCCTGGTACTCGTATCCTAGAAGCTCTTTTCTACCAATGACGATGGCGGCTTCGAAACTTCATTTGGGTCCGACGGGAGCGGAACCTTGAATTGTTTAAAAACAAGGGTAAGAAGGGCTCCGAAAGGAAGAGGGGTCGATTTCTTTGTGCGAGCTGGCACACTCGGCCATCCGCTCGATTATGGCGGGAAAGAGGTCTACGTCGTAGCCCTCAAAGAATGTCGAACAAAGCTTTAAGAATCTTTGTGTTAGGATTCTCTTCACTGGAATAATGAGAAAAGAAGGTTCTCATCGGTAAGAAGCACAAAAGTCTAGCCTCGGTCTTCATCCGAGTCACGGAAAAATTCTTGCGTAACTTAGGGACTTCCTTGGCATATTTTTGGAAGAAATCATTAGCAACTTTGTTGAAAGGGATGGGGTTACTGTTGAGAAAGATAGAAGAGACTTTGAAAAGTCGATGGAGGAGAGATTTGTACGAACCATAGTGTTGCGAACACTTGAGGTGATGATCCCCTCGGACCAAGAAAGGTTTGAATAGAACACAACAACGAGTTATGGGTATATAAACTCACTGAAACATAGAAAGTTATATACGCCAATGGTTTTGATGTGTTTCAACCACAAAAATGTTGTGGTTAGAAAGAATTTGTCATCCAACGTAAGATGTTGGGTGATGAGGATTTTGGAGGGGTTAGAAGGACCCTCTTGGTTCTTGGTTCTAGGCTTTTTAGTTGCAGATCCTAGAAAGTCCGGAGCGGAACCTCTCTTAGGCATGGTTGAGATGTTTAAGAGGAAAGAGAGTGAACTTCAAAGAAACGAGAGAGAGAGAGTGAGAGAGACGAGAGAGAGAGAGAGAGAGAGAGAGCACCGAGAGTGTTGAGAACTTGTAAAAGCTTAGATTGCAAGAGTAAGTGCATGAGAGCTTAGGTTAGCAGAGAGTAAAGTAGCGAAATGAAGGAAAAGGGATGCTATTTATAGCGAAAGGAATGTCCTTCAGTATTCAATCTGACCCAAACCTCCAATGGTCGCCTCGGACCGGTGTGTCCGCTTCTGTTCTACAACGGTTATAATTCCAATGTGTGTCTCCCAACGGCTAGTTCACCGATCGATGTGTGTGGTAGAGAGAGAAAAACACAAATTTTGAAAGAAATGTATAAAATTGTCCACTAATGTAGAGATGATTTGAGAAGTTTGAAGTCCAATTGTCTCAAAAGCCGAGTGTGACTCAAAAACACGAACGAGATAATAACTCCTAGCTCAGTATCACTGGGTCAATCGAACTAATTATTATTAAGATAAAGAAAAGAACATGTAACATATAATCATGCAATATAATATCACTTAGAAGAACACATAATCATGCATTTATCATGCGAAGTTCATTCCTAATAAAACAAAACAGATCCTCACTAAGTGGCTTAGTAAAGATATCAGCTAATTGAAATTTTGTCGGAATGAATTCAAGTTCAATATTTCCTTTCTCAGAATGGTCTCTTAGAAAATGATACCCGACCTCAATATGCTTTGTCTTTGAGTGCTGGACTGGATTCTTAATGATGTTGATTGCACTCGATTATCACACTTGATTGGAATTGATTTCAATGAAAGTCTAAGGTCACTCAAGTTTTGCTTGATCCATACAATTTGAGCACAGCATGCTCCAGCTCCAATGTAGTCTGCTTCAGCAGTTGATAGAGCAACCGAGTTATGCTTCTTTGAGTGCCAAGATATAAGGGATTAACCCGAAACTAGCATGCTCCTGAGGTGCTCTTTCTATCAACCTTTTATCCAAGCATAGTCGGCATCCGAGTATCCAGGTGAGGGTCAATTCTAAGTCTCTTAAGAACCATAGACCTAGATTCCGAGTTCCTTCAAGATATCTAAAAATTCTCTTCACCGTAGTGAGAAGTGATTATTTTGGATTAGCTCGGAATTTTGGATTTGGAAATTCGAGTTTTCAAATCTAGGGGTTGCTCAACATAGACTTCCTCTTGAATAAAACCATTCAGAAAAGCACACTTGACATCCATTTGATACAATTTAATATTCATGCTTGATGCAAATTCCAATAGGATTCTAATTGCTTCAATCCTAGCAACTCGGTGCAAATGTTTCCCCACAATCAATCCTTTCTTCTTGATTGTAACCTTGAGCCACAAGTCTAGCCTTATTTCTGACTACTAACCCATCCTCATCCAATTTGTTCTTGAAAACCCATTTGGTTCCTATGACTTGGTGGTCGGAAGATCATTTGGTCGAGTCGAGACTTGGTTTCTTTCAAATTGATTAAGTTCCTCTTGCATGGCCTTTACCCATTCAGGTTCATTTAGGGCCTTTGGGTTCGAGTTAATGATATGAATGCAGTGAATGCACATAGATTTTGTAAAGAAGAGTGAGTTCTTACTCTATCGTTGATGTCGGACAATATGTTCTCGAGTGGGTGGCTCGAAACATATTTGAATGCTCTACCTGTTCTCCGGTTCACAAGAATTTGTGGGTTGAACTGTTTGATCTTCGATGATCCGATCTGATTGAGCTTGCTCATCTATTTGACCTTCAGCATTTCGAGTCGCCTCTTGAGCTGATTCGGTTTGAGTCATGACAATCGAGCTACTTTCTTTTGACACTCGTCGGAGCTAAAGTTCAACAAGATCATCTTCATCTCGACTGAGTTTCAGATTTGTCAATGTTGATTCACTTGTTTTTCCCTGATCAATCTCATCAAAAATAACGTGGCTGCTTTCTTCCACTTTGTTAGTTCTTTTATTGAAAATGCGATAACCTTTACTATGAGATGAGTAACTAAGAAAGATACCTTCATTTGACCGAGCATCAAACTTGATCAGGTGATCCTTACCATTGTTGTGAACATAACACTTACATCCAAAGGGTTTGAACTATGAGATGTTAGGTTTCTTTCCCTTATAGAGCTCGTATAGAGTTTTGTTCAAAATGTGTCCGATGAGGCATCCGTTCAATGTGTAGTTTGCTTGTGTTGGTCGCCTCGGCCTAAAAATAGTAAGGCGAGATCGTGTTCAATCATCATTATCCTTCCTATTTCTTCAAGGGTTCTGTTCTTTCTCTCCACTACTCCATTCTGTTGAGGAGTTCTGGGTGATGAGAAGTTTTGAGAGATACCATTCTCATCACATAACTCTACAAATTTTGAGTAATCGAACTCCCTTTCATGGTCGGTTCGAATTCTCCTGATCCGAGTCCGAGACTCTACGTGAATTTTCTTGCGGAGCTTACTCGAACTCTTTGAATGCTTCATTTTTGTGCATAAGAAAACAAACCCATGTAAATCGTGAGTAGTCATCAACAATCACAAATACATATGATTTACCTCCAAGACTCTTTACGAGGATTTCACCACATAGATCTATATGCAACAATTCAAGCACTTTGGATATGGAAACAGTTTTGAGAGATTTGAAAGATGATTTAACTTGTTTCCCTTTTGTGCATGCTTCACAAATTTTATCTTTCTTAAATGCACAATTAGGTAAGCCTCGACTAAATCATAAGATGCAAGCTTTTTGATAATATGCGTGCTAACATGACCTAGTTTACGATGCCATGTCCAAGAATCACCATTCAATGATGCTTTTAAACGAGATAAATTTTGACTTGGATCGGAGAGAGGAATAGTGTAGGTATTACTCGATCTCTTACCCGAGAGCTTAGTTTCTTTGCTATTTGCATCCGAAATGTAACAAATTGTGTGAGTGAACCTTACCTCTTGAGCTTTGTCACACAGCTGAGATATGCTTGAGTAGATTGTACATTAATCCCTTGACAAGATAGACTGGGTGACCGAGGTTATCTCCTTTCCCAATCTTGCCTATTCCACCTATCTTGCCCTTACTCGTTATCTCTAAAAGTGAGTTTTCCTCCTTTGTAATCTTCTAACTCAGAAAAGAGTCTTGAATCTCCTAACATGTGGTGTAAGCATCAAGTGTCTAGGTACTAATGACCTTTTGTCTTTTTCGAGTTACCACTTGAGGATTTGTTTCCTCGGTGTCTAAGTTATCGGAATCGACTCGGATCGAACTTCGAGTCCGTTAGTGCCATCAAAATTTTCATCTTCTTAGATGAGTCTTCATCACCCCATGTGGCCATTAGAGCCTTCTTCTTCTTTCTGTCCCTTTTTCTCCTTGGACGAGTCTTTGACTATGTGATCTTTGTTGCCACATTCAAAACAGACGAGTTCTTAGTTAAAGATAACTTTGAAGGGGAGGATTGTTTACCTTTTACGTAGAACTCTTCCCTTGGCCTCTTATCCTATTTCTTGTGCTTCATCATTCTTTTGAAGCGTCAAGCAATGAGTGCCATGGGATCTTCTTCCGAATCCGAGGATCTCGGATTTTCTCCTCTGCTTTACGAGGCTTTCAACGCAATGTTCTTTTTGGTGCTGACCTCGACATCCTCTTCTTCCGGATGGATTTCATGGGTAAGTAGCATCCCAATCGGTTTGTCCGGCTTTAGCCGAGAGAGGTTCCGAGCTTCCTCAATGGCTGTCACCTTAGGACCCTATCTTCCCTTTGGTAGACTTCTTAGAATTTTTCGCACATTTTTTATGAGAAATCTTTCTACCCGGAGATTTGAGATTGTTTGTAATCTCGAGTAAAACGTATAAACATCTGAGTGATGTTTTCTTCTAGCTCCATCTTAAATAACTCATATTTGTGAAGATATTGACTTATATTTGCTTGTCTTACTTAGCTTGTTCCTTCATATGTGTTGACAAGAGTGTCCCACACTTCTTGAGCCGTGTTACAAGTCGACACTCTGTTGTATTCTTCCGAGCTGATGGCCTTCATTAGAAGGTTCGTTGCTTTAAAGTTCTTTCTAACCTTTTCTAACTCTTTATTGTTGTACTCAAACTTTACGTTAGGTACGAGTCTTGTATCTTCCATCTTTATTAGAATGTAATTGCCTTCTTGTATGATGTTCCGGACATCTTCGATGTGGTGCAGCAGAAAGCATTCCATTAGCTTCTTCTAGTGCACGAAATTTGATCCTTTCAACTTAGGCGGTCTGCTAGAAGATCGTCCTTCATCGAACTCTCTGTTGTTATGAGCCATTTGATCATTGGACCTTTTGATTGTTAGATCCTTTACGAAAGGTGAGGCTCGATACCAATTGAAGGTTTGCTCTTGGAGAGTCTTAGTCACCCTAGAAGCGGGTGAATAAGGTGATGAGGAAATTTTAACAAACTTCGAAGATTTAAGCTATGAAGAGAATGAACCGGACAATTTGAGTCTAAATTGGATTTAGAAAAGTGTAAACGCGGATATACGTGGAAACCCACCGGGCGTGAAAACAACGAACACCTGCCAAACACTAAGCCAAATCCACTATTTTGAATCCATAAAATACAGCAGATCGAGTCAACCAGAATTCCTCCGTTAAACAATTCTTTACGGAGTCTTCCTAGACTCATAAATTCCCTTATCCGATCTAGTACTTCCTAACCGAGCTGAGTTAACCCTTACGGCTCGGTCAAGGAGCCTTACTCGAAAGCAAGAAAGAGTATGTAATTGATTACAAGACTTTACAACTCGGAAAAGTATTAAGTACGAGACCTTGAGTTGTAAGAAGTAGATTGAATGAGTATTGTGCTAAGAGATATAGTTTCAACAATGTGTTCAGCAATCTTCAAGTCTTGAGAGTTGGCTTCTATTTATAGATGACCAAACAAATTAGCCGTTGTGACTAATTTCGAACAGAATTCCTTTGTGACGGTTGTAACGGTTCTTCCGAGTAGCTCGGAAAAGATCTGTTGAGATGTAAGCGTTGTGCAAAATCTCTTGGCTCGTACTTGGTGCTCCAATCAGCTGGTGATGTCCGAAAAGTAAGGTGGAAACCACCGTTGAGCTTAGCGTTGAAGTTTTCAATTTTGGAAACAGACAACCACGACACGGCTTCCGGGCCTTGTTCAAAAGTAGAAAAGCCTTGTCTGTTGGTGATTGACGACTTGAAGCCGATTACTTTTGTAATTCAAAAATAAGATAACCTCGTTTGGATAACCTACAAAAGTAAATCATTTTGGTTCTCAAAGTATAAAATACTTTGGTCCAAGATTAGGCACGAGATAATAATTTAATTAAGATAATTAAGTGCATAATTATCTCGGGCCTAGAAGAGTTGAATTTTCTAAGTCTAAAATTCATTATACTCAAATTCAATCGAGTCGAGTCTTAAGAAAGATCAAGTTATAAAAGTGAAAACATGAGAGTATACGAGACTTGATCTAGATAGATAACTCTCAATCAAACATCTTAACTTAGAAAGATGAATTAACAATATAATTCACTTGACTCAAAGATATGTAGTCGAACTCGGATAAGGAGTGTTTAAAGAGATTGTTTGATCATGTAATAAATGTGAGTGATGTCCGAGTGACTCAAAACGTCAATGTGAGAGAATAGACAAGAATGTGATTTCTAAGTCGGTCAGAATCAAATGAAAACTTATGCAGGAGTTTCTATGACACTCGGAATGACTTGTCATCAAAACTTAGGAGGGATGATGTTTGTACTCGAGTCTTTAGGTAGTACTCGGAATGATCTAATTTCGGAGTTTGAGTCTTCATCTACAACAAAGAAGGCCCGAAAAACAACTCAAGAGAGTACGTCCGACCCTTCAAAAGTTTTTGTTGTATAACATTTCATGTTTGTTAACAAGTTTTCAAAACCACCACCTTCTCTTGGCTAAAGTTCATTCAAGAAACTGCAGTTTACAACTATCTATGCTTCGGTGATTTTATTTATCCGGAACTCGTGGTTGAGTTCTATGCCAACAAATCTTTCTCTCGGAGGTGTCATCGGTTATAAAGTTCAAGGTACCACAGTCAGAATCAGCCTCCCTCTTCTCCACAAGCTGTTGAATGCTTCTTCTCTCTTTCCGAATCCCAATCACATTCCTTTTCTCAAAGTTGTTGATGATTTCTTCGACAAGTTTGCCAAAGAAGTGCCTAAGCACGAAAAAATTTCTCTATGACTAAGATGAAAAGTGAGGTCGGATTATTTTGTTACATTACGATGCGCACTTTCTTTGCTCAACACTCGAGCAAGGAGAAACCAAACTCCGGGGTTCTCAAAGTTTTCTTTGATATCATGGAGGGCTACGATGTAGACCTCTTTCCCTTCATTATCGAGAAAATTGCACAAGTGCCTGCTCAATCAAAGAATTCCACTCCTTTTCCTTTCGGAACTCATTTCTTTCCCATCTTCAAACAATTCAAAATCCCTCTTCCCTCGGATCCCTCCATCTGTTTCCAAATCGGCCATTGTGCTTAGGCCGAAAAGAACTTCTAGGGTATGGATACCAGGAGGTTAAGCCTTGTGAATGGGTTTACTCTTCGAGTTGGAACCTACCTCTCCTCCTACCCGAGACTTAGATTCAACCCACTATGCCATCCACTTCAGTTGGCCCCTCCTTGTCTCAACCTCCTCTCTAGGCTACCGCATTTACTGCCTTGGTCAAGAAACTCGTGTTTACAGGTGACCAGCTGCAGTCGGTTATACGCTCTCTCAAACCCATTTTTCAAGTGAATAGTTATTCACCGGAAGATCGCCCAATCCAAGATTCATGAGTGTCAATCCCCGATGCTTGAGTTCAAAGGGGTTCTTGCCGAGCAACGTGAGCGGCTCGAACTTCTTCGCTAGTGCGGAATGCGAGCTGCGTAGGACTCGGAACACTCCAACACATCCGAGGAGTCCTTCAGCCTGGCCAAGTTTACCTTTGCTCGAGGTAGAAGAAGAAAAAAGGCTGAGGATGTAGCTGAGGTAGGCGAGGCTCGGCTTGAAGAGGAGAATAAGGAGGAAGAAGGAATATAAGAAGAGGACGTTCTACCAAAAGACAAGGGGGCTATGGAGCCCGAACATGAGCTGATCTCCTTAGATTTAAGTGGATTGGAAGATGCTTGGGGTCATTGGACAGTCCAAACCAGCTGACACGAAGCCCCTATAGTCTTCCGGGAAGACGAGCCGGAGGATGACATTGTCCTTACTCGACCACCCCGATCCGAGCCGCTTCCTAACATCCCGGTGCTACCGCCGCCGCATCCTACCACTTTATCTAAGACTTACCGGCACAAGCGCACTTGCTCGTTCGTCTGTTCCGTCCAACCATCACCACTCGTCTTGATCTATTTTCTTCCCTCTTTTTCGCTGAAATGCTAGGCGGAGAAAAATAGGAAACTTGATGTTTGGCTAAGGGGAGTATCTTTCCTCTCTTTGTATTGTAATTTTTTTTTATGAATGAATGTTAGTGTTTATCATTTCTATGCTTTGAACATTTTTGAGTTTCTTTCGAGTATTTATCTTATATACTCGAAATATGCGTTTGTTCTAATATTTACTTATAAGTCTTACTTTGACTCGGAATTTCTTTATATTCTACACACTCTAATACGAGATCTTTAGCACTCGAAAACTTAATTTGTACTAACAAGTTTCTATTTTAAGTATGGAATGCCTTTCTTAAAAAGGGGAGATTGAAGACTAAAACTTTAACTCTTTATATTCAGGTATAAACTTCTATCTATCTTGAGTTTTGATTGCAAGTCATTATGAGCTTCATAGAAACCCATATCTAAGTTTTCATCTTTGTTCTAAGTGACTCGGATATCACTGTGTCCTATATCCTCTCTACTAAGGTATTCGACGTACTCGGAATATACTTTAACCATCGCATGATCAAATAATTCTTTTAACGCATTTCATTGTTGCACTTGATCGTGTCTGCCAACTCGAACGGAGACTTTCTCTACTCGAGTTCGTCTATGTCGGTTTATTCCTTAAATGATTATTTGATAGATCAAGGTCACTTTCTATGTTTGAATATTCTTCTACTTGACCCTTATAGGAATTATTCTGAACCGAGTTTGAACCTATTTGATATTAGACTCACAATATTCTACTTTTCTAGGCTAAAGATAATTAAGCATTCAATTATCCTAATTTAATTATTATCCGTGCCCAACCTTGGACCAAAGTATTTTATAATTTGAGAACCAATGTGGTTTGGATTTGTAGGTTATTCAAACAAAGCTAATATAGTTTTTGAATTTCAAAAGCAACCGACTGCTAGTTGTTAAACGCTAGTAGACAATTTTAGCCAATTCCGGACAGGACTTAGACACCATGTCATGGTCGTCTGTTTCCATAACTAGAAAAATCCAATGCTAGGCTCAACGAGTGGTTTCCACCTTGCTTTTCGAGACAACACTAGTTGATTGCAACACCTTTTGGAGCAAATAGCCGTTGCCCAACGTTTACACTCCAACGGATCTTTTACGAGTGAAGGCCCCTCCAACGGCTAATGAAGACTTCAATCTAGAAGCCAGACACAACGGCTAATCTTCTTGGATATCTATAAATAGAAGTCACTTCAAAAGACTTGAAGATTGCTGAACCTATTGCTAAAACTATTCTCTTAGTGGATTACTCACTTAATCTTCTACTTACAACTCCAAGTTTGTACTTAATATTTTCTGAGTTATAAAGTCTTGTAATTAATTACATACTTCTCTTACTTTCCGAGTAAGGTCCCTTGACTGAGCTGTAAGGGTTAACTCGGATCGGTTGTCCCTAGCTGGAAAGGTTAGCTCGGTTAGGAAGTACTAGATTAGATAAGGAAGCTGCTGAGTCTAGGAAAACATTGTAAGAATTTTCTAAGGGAGAAATTCGGTAGAGTTAGTCCGTTGTATTTGGAGGATTCAAAATAGTGGATTTGACTTGGTGCTTGGATTAGTACTTGTCCGTGGTTTTCTGCCCCGGGAGGGTCTCCACGTATTTACGAGTGTATACTTTTCCGAGCCCAATCTAGACTCGGACTCGGTTGTTTATCTTCTTCCAAAAAAGATTCTAAGTTTGTTGAAATTTCCTCATCACCCTATTCACCCCCTATAGGGTGACTTAGACTCTCCAAGAGCAAATCTTCGAGGCTTGACTACTGTTTTCATTCAAATCCGGCCCTAAAGCCCCACGGTAGAATCATAACCCTTAGTCCTTAATTCAAAAACAAGATCCCGTGACATCTAAAATAATTTATAAAATAAAAAGTTTAATAAAACCGCCATTCAACTTTACTTAATTAGCTTTAAATCAGATTTTATAAAATTTAAAAATCTTAATAAAAGGTTCATCCCACATTCCAAAATCGACTTTCTATAACCATCTTCAAAATTAATCTTCAAAAAAGAGACCCGACACAAGTGGTGAAGCTCGCCGGCCGTGGTTCCTATAGTGCGGACTGCACTAGGGATAAATCATTTATTAAGAGGTCGGAACTTGAAAATTTGAGTTGTGAGTTTTAATGATGTGCTTGCATTACACATCCTACATTTAGCAACCTTTGAACTAGTTTATATGTTGTTTTGGACTCTAGGAAAAGTTTATTGTACCCACTATTTAACCCTTTCTAGAGAGAGGCTCCTATCGGTTCCTGTAGGCGGGCCTCCCTATGCTTGATTGCCCGAGGAAAGGGTACCGCCTCCCTTGTAGCACGCCATTTTGGGGTAAATCTTTTTGGTTCACCGAGAGGCACAAAAATTCTTGTTGGTATCCTTATCCGTTCAACCCATACGGGACCAAATTTCGGACTACGTGTCACCATGTATCCAAACTCTTGAACTCTTGGGCCATAGAACTTTTGAACTTTTAGGTTTTCCCTCATACTTTATTGGTATGCTTGGATGAATGTGTTTGTTTTAGATTTAATGTTCTGCTTGTGAGCCTTTAGGAATAGGTGAGGAATGCTTGATTTAAACCCTTGCATGGGTGAAAATAAAACACTTTAATAAATTTTCTAGAGTCGATCCGTTACGTACATTTAGCCAAAAGTCAAAATGCCTTTTTCCCTAATAGGGTTGGTCCATTGTTTGCATTTTTCCATGTCATTTCAAAATTATCTTTCTAATAGCCTAAGTAGTTGCTATTTGTGAAAGGGCCTTACCGAAGTTCCTTTCTCTTATTGTCCAGATCCTTTTATTTTCTTTTGCATTGTCACATTTCATTTTGCATCATCTCATATTAGGTGAGTCCATTTGCATTAGCCAAATAAAATCATCTCATATAAAGTAACTTCATTTGCATTAGCCAAGAAACAAAAATCATTTCATATTAGGATAGGTAGGTCTGTCCCTCCCATTTTGCATCCATGTCCAAAGTTCATCTCAAATAAGGAAATGCATTATCATATAGGAAGCATTTCATTAAGTCATTCATCATATCATATCATCATTGCACTCTTTACATGCATCCAAATAAAAGCATCCTTAGTCTCTGCAGGTTTTGGGCTTCAGTCCCTTCTTCCTAAAAGTCAACTTCTCTCACATGGTCCTAAACCTCATTCTTTAGGCTGCAGAATAGGGAAGTCTATGACAACCGAGTATCATCGGAATCCGAGCTCTAAAATATTAGAATGTCTAGCCAAGGAGTCCGACACATCATCATTTCTTTCGACTCTGCGGTCTTCACCGGTGCGACAAGCTTCGGTGCATACTACACTCGTCACAGTTTACTCCTTGTTCTAATATGGTACCTAAAAAGAGTTCCCCTCCAATGGAGCCCAATCCTGAACAATATCTTAACCTCACTATGCATAATGAGAATATAGCTAAGGTGGAAAACAGGTTAAGTGGTCAAGAGGAACATAAATCCTCTATATCAAGAGATCTTAAGGAAATTATAAGGGCTATTAAGGCTAGTAAGATCTACTTATCACTCTTTGAGACTTGGAGTTAATCAAGCAAGGTAAGAAGAAGAGCTTCATTGATTTCCCGACTAGATGGAGAGCAAAGGCATCCCACATGGTTAATCGACCCTCTTAGAAAGATCAAGTCCGCATCATCGTGAAGAACCTTCAGCCCAATTATAATCAAGCAAATCAAATTCTTACCTATGATGAACTTTTCAACCCTTAGAGGAGTGGTTTGATGATAGAAGAAGAACTTCCACCACGACCACAAAATTCGCAACTCGAATATAGAGGTAACTATCATTCCAAAGATAAGAAAACCTCCACCACTGGCAGTACTACCAGGGGTGCGGATGTCGATGCCCTCAAAAGGTATACTAACTACACTCCTATGGATACTACATATGCTTAAGCCCTTCACCGTCTCGTTGGAGAAAGGGAAAATAGAGTTGCCACCTATGAGAGCGAGAATCGAAACCACGAAATAGTCTAAGAATTGGGATGCAAGAAAATTTTGCAAATACCACCGTGCACAAGGACATGATACTTGAATGGTGTTAGACATTTAAGAACAAACTAGAAGATATGTTTCGAAATGGCCAATCACCCCTGCCTAAGGATGCCCGAAACCAAGTAATAACAAAAACCCATTTAGCGGCACCTTAGCCATCTTTATTTAACCTACACATGGTCGAGTGAGATCTTTCTATCTTTATCCGAGATGTTAATGAGTCACAACTTCTTCTTAATCTACCTTCGTTAGATTCGGAAGTCCAAGGGTTGTGGGTAATCGATGCAGAAGATGTTTACGAAACACAAGATTATGACAACAATAGTGATGACTTCTAGGGCACACCACCCTTAGAAGAAGACTTTTGGGGAAACGCTAAGAGCTCTGTTGTTCAATTTCTTACTAGATCATAACAAAGCATAACGCACCCTTGGGTCCGCAATAGACTTAGGAAGCTCCAAAAGAACCTAAAGTTGTAAAGGAAGAAGACTCAATCCTTAAACAAATCCCGAGATTAGAAGCTAACATTTCTATCCGGCAATTAATGTCCGCTTCCCGAAACATATGCAAGCTTTAATCGATGCACTCAGTAAGATCGAAGTTTCTCCCGAAAGCATGCCAAAGGAAGTAGTGGGATTTATTAATAGTGGGGATGGAACTATTACTTTTGATAAGAAGGATCTCCTAGAAGAAGGCATTGCACACAACAATGCCCTTTATTTAACTCGTAACTTTCATTAACAAGTTTGTTCCCTTAACCTTGGTAGACAACGGATCAGTAGTTGACATGTGTCCTCGGAAAAATGCTTAGAGGCTAGGAATTAGGGAGCAACAACTCTCTAAGCAAACTGTTCATCTTCGAGTATATGATAATTCTAGAAGAACAGTCTTGGGAATAGTGAGCTTACAAATCAATGTAAGGCCAATGGAGAGGAATATTGAATTCCAAGTCTTAGATATCCCATCTACTTTCAATCGCTTCTAGGATGCCCTTCGTTGAACGATCATCAAGTAGTGCCTCTACACCTGTATTAGAAGGTCAAAATGATCATTAAAGGTCAGGTCATAACTGTTAATAGGGATAATCTTTATGCTACTATCGTTTCCAAAGAGTCTCGTAGTGGAGATCGAGCACGATGCTAATGATGAAGAATTATACGAATTTGAAACCGTCGCTGCCTTAGAAAGGGATGAAGCACCTTTTACATTTAACCCTTATGGCAACCCTAGTATCCAATGGATGCTTAGGAGGAAGGGATATTTTCCACGTCTTGTCTGCAGGCCGAAGGGTATACCACCTTATTTTTTCACCCCTTGAACCCACTAATCTATGTTATATATAAAGGGAAGAGTAAAGTGTTGTATAAATTTTAATTTGCCATATTTACCCCTCCTTTAACTTAAATTTTAAGGATAAAAATGTAATTATGTTTAATGTAGTTATCCTCTCTCTCTCCAATTACCACCCTTCCCTCTCTCTCTCTCCAGCCTAACCCCCTCCCTCTCCAGTTAACCCCCTCTCCGCCTGCCTATCTCTCTCTCTCTCTCTCTCTCTCTCTCTCATACCCAAGTCCCATTAATTTTTTTATCAAATTTATTAATTAATTTTTTTGATGTAATTTATTAACTATTTTTAATCTAACATAATTATAAAGATACATAAAGTTTTTTTTATATATAAACTACCCTTGATAAAATAAGAAAATTAAATTACCTTAAAAAATTAAATACATAAAGTCTAAATTTAAAGTTTGGACTTGGATAAATAAATAAATATTATTGATATAAATTACCTTTATAATATATAGAATTTAGCTAATTTATTCTCTTTATATATCTACCTATCTATCTATTTTGTATATAAAGCCAAGACTTCTCTATTGTTTTATAACTTTTACTTTTCTTTGTTTTTACCCTTCATATAACTTATATTTTAAAGATAAAATAGTCACAAATTATTAAATCATGATGCTTATCTATGTAATATATAAAGATAAGGCCTTTTCATTATTGTATAAATTTTAATTTATCAATTATACCCTTATTTTGCATAAACTTATAGAGATTAGTTACTCATACATAAAAATAATTATTTTTAAAAAATTAAATTAAAAAAACCACTCACGTCTAACATTTTCAAAGCACATGTATATATGATTCAATTTAACAGTGACTTAATGAAATGATTGGTTTATTTATTTATTTTATTGTTTGGTAATTGTGTGTAATTTCTCTCTAACTCTCCTTCGGATTTGTTGAAGATTTACGCCAATGCACCAAGCATGGAGATTATGATGATGTGCATAGAGAATTTGATTACTTTCCAAGTAAGTCTAATACTCGTTGTTAAAAATTCAATATATTTTGAGCTAAATTTTCACATTTGATCCATACGTGCTAATATAATCTATATTAACATCCGCCGTATTTTTTTAAAAAAGAAAGAAAAGATGAAAATGCATACTCGTAAAGTCGAACTTTATAAGAACACCTTTTTATTTCCCACATATCTATCTATATTTATATCTATATCTATATTCTATATCTATGTTATATATAAAGAGAAGATGGATTTAGTGCTGCATAAATTTTGATATACCACATTTACCCTTTTTAAACATAAATTATAGGGTTTAAACGGTCTCTTATAATTATTTATTTTTATTTGCCAAAAAAAGTATTATTTTATTTTTCTCTCTTCTCCTATCCCATTCTCTCCAGCTTACCTCTCTCTCATGCAACTACCTTCCCCCTTAAAATTAGTATAAACTTTTTCCAATTAATATAAGTTACTTTGTGATTTAATGGCAGTCTTTTTTATTTATCAATATACCATAGCTCCCTACTCAAACTTTGTTTTCCCCTTTATTGAATGTTTCCTTCCTAACACTCGTAAGATTTTAAACGTTTGTTCAATATTTTGTAAAATCATTCTAAATACACAAACAATAGATCCTAAATTTACATTAATATTACCCATTTTAAGTATGCTCACTTATTAATTTAATAATTATATATTATTATCTTAGTCATCATAAAAATACCAGATTACAAGGTGCTTGAGAAAAAAAAAGGACAAACATGACTCTAACGATTAATATATGGTACTTAAAAGTTAGAAAAATCACATACTTAGAGCAAGAATGTTTGATATATTGTCATGAACTTCAAGTCTTATTGATTTTGTTCTTTCATAATAAAAATAAAAGTTCATACTTGATTTACTTAATTTTGTGTTCTTTTTCCATCTTCTAAATATTATAGTCATGCAACGTTTACCCTTTTAAGATTTAATTCTTTGTTAGTTATTACGCAAATATTATTTTAATTAACTTAAACTATCGTTGTTCTCTTTTGTTTAATTTATTAATATTTACCACAATATAAGTTCAAATACGATAAAAATTATTATATATCAGTCGTACACGCATTTCGTATAACTTAAAGCTAGTAATTATAACCGTAGGCTAGGCCATCAACCTACCACTAAAGAATTAGCTCAAGCCAAGTGGGAAATCCAGGTCAAGAGGATCGCACCACACACGATCCGTTCTATTAAGCCCTTTCATTATGCCCTAAATGGACAATTTATGAGAGAAGGAGATAACTTTCTTTATTATGGTTTTCCCGAGCCCTATTACATCAAGCGAAGGGTATCCTAGTACCTGGTCTAGAAATCTTCAATGACTCGCTATATTCTAGAACAAGAGGCGCCTCACTTCCTCAAAAACGGACACTCCACATAAGATTGGAAAAATCTCGCCGGAAACAATCTTTTCGGTCTTTTGTTCAGTGACGAGGGTAATCTAGAAGGGAACTCTGTCTTAGTACCGTCGCGAGCAATGTCGCATCCGCAGCTTCGATCCATCCAGGTTCATCACCGATACCGATATAGAAGGGTGCAAGAATATCACTTGGATTGATGCCGAGGAGGCCCAAGAATTCGTTGTTAGCCTAGGAGCGCATCTATCCAGGTTCATTTTCAATTTTGCTTCGAGTCAAATGTACTCATTTCCTCATTCAATAAAGTGAATCTTTTTGTTAGTCCTTGCCTCCTCTTACTCTTGATTGTTTTTCTCGAATGATGAACAAGAAATTCCTAATCAATTAATAAAAGCTATGGAAGATCATGAAAATCACTCACAAATAATAGAGGAAACAATAACAATCAATCTCGGGTCAACCGATTAACCCTAGGAGATTAACATTGGAAAAACATTGGATATAGAAGAGCGAAGCAATTAACCGCACTCCTCACAGACTTCATCGATGTCTTTGCATGGTCCTACAAAGACATGCCGAGTATAGATCCGAGTATAGCAAAACACAAAATTTCGCTTTATGAAAATGCTAAGCTAGTTAAGCGAAATTGAGAAGGGTGAAACTGGAATGGGCCTTGAAGATTAAGGAAGAGGTTCAAAAATAGTTAAATGCTCGGGTTTATTAAGGTAGTTCACTATCCTCAATGGGTAGCAAATATAGTTCCAGTCCTTAAGAAAGATGGTAGGGTTCGTATGTGCGTCGTCTTCTAGTAGATTTAAACAACGCCAGTCCCAAGGATGATTTCCCATTGCCTCATATCGATCTTCCGGTAAATAATAAAGTAGGTTATGCTTTGCTCTCGTTCATGGATGGTTGCGGCGGGTATAATCAAGTGAAGATGGCTGAAGAGGACATGGAAAAGATGACCTTCATCACTCAATGGGGTAACTATTGCTATGTTGTGATGCCATTTGAGCTCAAACATGTGGGTGCAAACGTATCGGAGGACAACAACGACACTACTGCATGATATGATCCTAAAAGAAGTCTGAAGTATATGTAGATGAGATGATCATAAAATCTAAGGACAGGGCAAGGCACTTACCCGACTCGAGAAAAATTTTCCATACACTCAAAAAGTATAACATGCGCCTTAACCCTCAAAAGTGTCCCTTTGGAATAACCTCTAGTAAACTGTCAGGCAATGTTGTCATTCTTAAAGGAATCGAAGTTGATCCATCCAAGATCAAAGCTATTAAGGAAATCCCTCCACCACGAGAGGAAAAGGAGATAAGGGGTTTCCTAGGACGTTTGTAGTACATAAGTTGTTTTATATCAAAACCGACTATGGTCCGCGAACCCATTTTCAAGAAGTCAAAGAAAGGATCTGAACCCATTTGGGATACTAAGTGCCAACAAGCATTCGAGAATGTTAAGGAATACCTAGCTAATCCTCCAATATTAGTTCAACCCTAATAAGTGAAACCTTTGCTTTTATATCTCACCACAACACAGACAGACTATGGGAGCCATGTTAGCTCAAGCATGATAAGAAAGAATATCCTCTCTACTCCACACTTAAAGCCCAACGAGCCATTTGTTAGATAAGTTTAAAATTTGGCATCACAAATCTTCACCATATCGTCCTCAAACCAATGGAGCAGATTGAAGCCGCTGATAAGAACATCCGGACAATAGTGGAGAAAATGGCGAGTTAAATGTAAGGATTGGCTAGATAAATTACCTTTCTCTTCGTGGGGTTATAGAACTTCTATTAGATCTTCCACAGGAGCAACACCCTACTCTCTAGTATATGGCATAGAAGCAGTCCTTCCCGTTGAAATTGTCATTCCATCGTTAAGGATATTTGTTGAAAGTCGATTCTAGAAGTTGAGTTGGCTAGAGCATGTTATGAGGAATTAGTATTATTGTATAAGAGGCACCTCAATGACCTACATAATGTCCAAATATACCAAGCTCGTATATCCGGAGCATTCAATAGGAGTGTTAAGCCTTGCAACTTGCAAATTGAGGATTTGGTCCATAGAGAAGTAAGAGATCCAATTCATGGTCCACGAGGGAAATTTAAGCCCAACTAGGAGGGCCCATTCATACTTAATCAAATTTTACCCGGTAGAGCGAGTAAAATTAACCGATTTAGAAGGAGAAGATATTTTTCAAGTATACCAATCTAGATTAGTTGAAGAAGTACAACGCGCAAGCATACCACTAGGTAGTAGATCGAGCCCAGCCCAACTAGGCTCTTCTTTCTTTATTTTCTTTAGCTTCATTTTCTTTTTGATCAGCGCGTGCAGCCATCCGAGGGTTTACTTCACGAATTTGCAAAGGGGCAGCAGCAGAACGACTTCTTCGTGGTTTAACTCTCTAAGTCTTTGCACTTTTCGCCGCTCGGGGTTGACTTCTATTATCCCTCTACATATTAAGGAGAAACGAAAATATTTTCAACTCAGTAAGGTGTCGACAAGGCTGCAGTGTAAACAGCTTTGGAAGACCTTTCCCGTATTCGGGCCATGACCTAGTCCGACTAAAGTTACGATGTCCTCTCGAACACGTCAAAAGTTGCAGGCTAGATAGAATCCAATAATGGTATTACTTGTTCTCTACCCAACTACCACAACACACGGCTCAAAAAGTAATACATACTCTCCTCCAGGCCCACACGAATGAATGGATGTTGTGTAGTATACATTATGAACTTGGACGCCTTCGAATGCTTAATATACCATAATGGGTCATTGTTGTGATTTTTGAGATATTTTTGAGATGTTGTGTAGTATACATTATGTTCATTTTCGCTGGCGAAGTGAGTTGCTAGGTATATGTCCTACTTAGGAGAAGCTTTGATGAGTTTCGAAGTTCCATTAGCCGGATCCGCACATGATAGATGCAAAATAAAAAATTAGTGTTCTACACGGTCAAAGTCTAACATTGTAGGCCCAATGGGAGCAAAATCGAAAGAATAAAAATAGCGTCACCGAAGTAGGAACGAAAGTTAGGTTTTTCGGTATAAGCCGAAGGCACCTCGGCCTTTGGCCGGTACCGACTACCACCTTATGACCGACACCGTCGCTCGGTTTACCGTTGTTTACTGCTTTCTTTTAGTGCTTACCTACAATAATAGGGGGCTACCATGGAAATTTTGTTTAGCATTGGCTTTGACTCGGTCTAAACTAATTATTATTTCAAGCAACTATTAGTGGAGTTATGGAACAATAATCCTCTAACCTGTTCGACCGGACTTAGCAGCGATGCTTGGTGCCAATTCCTCGTGACCCCTACTAGCAAGAATCCTCATATCATGCACATAATTATAGCTCGCCATCTCGGGATGATGATGGACTCAAGCATAAGCATACACGTTGAGGTAATGCTTCGAGCTGATTCGTTAAGCTAACTTGATTCCTAATAAGGATCTACCATAGATACTTTTTACTCAATTTTAGTAGATATTGCCACTTTTGGTGGAGATTTTCCGAGGATTGGGGAACAAATGGTTTCGTTTGCCTAAAACCGCCTAGTATGGCATCTCATTGTTTAGTAAGGGCACAGTTCATTATCTCCGAACCTAAAGACGTGGTGATGGTGATACTAATAAGTTACAACAGCCCTTAGGAAAAGGCCAATTAATTTTCACTTGGCGAATGTTAAAGACGTCATTTTGCCCATAATTGGTTAACCTGACCTATCCATGTTGCTCATCTCATGCATCCATCGGGTTAATTCGGATATGAAGTCCATGGTTCTAGGTTTGGTCATGAGAAGAGGATATTTTACGGTTAGGTGAAGGCTTTCGTGTGTGTATTTCTTGTTACGTGAACAATTGTATTTATAGGCGTTTTCCTAGAGTTCTTCGAATCCTACTTTGATAAGAATAATAAGGCACTATAGTCCCTACGAGACTCATGCATGGTCGGCGCTGGCCTCACCTCGGACTCCAGCTTATTTTGTGCTTCTCGCGGGCCGAGCAGTCCTTGGTTAGTTTTGTTTCTCATCCTAGCCCGTGGAGTGCACCGTACTTGGATTATGCACTTGAGATTTTATATTTCTTTTTTTATTATTTTCTTTTAGGGGGAATGGGGGCTAGTGCCTTTTTTTTTTAATTTGTCTTTATATATTTTCCTAACTTTTGTGTATCATATTAAATAAAAGAACATTTTTTAGAATCGAGTCTTGTATTTCATCTCATTGCATAAGAGTCTTCATTACAAATGAAGAAAACAAGCACCCTATAAGAGGTCCATGAGTCGACAAGCAAGTGGAAGCAGCAAGGAAAACAAACATATTTTGGGCTAAGGATTGTTTATACTAGATGAAGGAGGTGGTAATGCATACCAGAGCCACGAGGTCCTTGTGTATTAGGATGCCCATCAACATGAGAGGTTGATTCTTTCCTAATGAGGAAAGTGGAACCTTCCAAGAGTTTGACTATAGATAGGTCCTAGGAGCTTGAGTCAAGGGGTCGTGCCCTATAGAAAAATGTATGGTGATAGTTCAAGTCTAAAGCCCTTTAAACATATTAGGTTTCTAACCGAAAGTATTTGAAAGAAAGTGTAGGTGGTTGTACCACCTTGTTTAAAGTGATGGAGTTCCAAAAGAGTTATTAATGATTGCAAATCGTGCTTTTGAATGATTGAAATGTAAGGATATTTAAGCTGGAAGGAATTTTAGGAGATTTCATTAGAAAGTATCTAGATTTGTATTACGTTATTTTACTTTTACTAATTTCATTATTATCATTAGTTTTAAGAGTGTAAGACTCTCCACCGACAGGATTAGTGCTCACCCCCACATATCCCCTCCCTAATTACAGGTATTCTCTCGGAAGGTGTGGCTTGTGCTTTAGCATATTCTGAACTCCTACATGTTGTTTGTTGTTTTTGAGTGACCTAAGTTCGTTGAAATGCATTACATATATTTCTAAGTATTGCAGCTTGTAATCGAGTTCATATAGTTTGTAATAATTGTATCATGAACCATTTAGATTGTTTCATGTATTAATGTATACTGGTTGGACTTCAGCACGTGGCCGTTGAGTTGTGTACTTTGAGCGTGTGCCTCATTGAGTTATATTGTGATTTTTATGCAGGGTTTTAAGGCTTTAAGCCTAGGGAATAGACCATATTATAAACAAAACTCGGCAAATTTTTTTGAAAATTACAAACTAAAATGGAAATTACCCGTATTACCTTTAAGTTGGAATTGGAAAGCCTAACTAACGTCTTAATTAGCCTTGGGAGTTCCTTTTGATGAACTCGGCGATGTAATATTCCTAGGGTGGGGTTCGGGGTGTTACAATCATTTAATTTAGAAATTAATTTTTAGAAAGGTCTAGGGATGTTATTTCGAGGATAACGAAAATAGAAAAATAAAAATTCCATCTTGCCATAAAGCTCTTGGATCAAACACGAAATCTAGTTGGGCTGAGAGTTGAGCCCGATTACTAGCCGACGCCGGCTATAGCCCCGCACCGATAGGTAACGGACACTAGCTATAGGGCCATGAATGACAACTCAATCTCGGAGCTAGTGCTACAGCTATTAAAATGAAACATAATTTTCCCTTTTTTATCCTCAAATGCAGAGAAAAAATAGGAAGAAATAAAACAAAATAAGGAGTCGCTAGTCAATTTTAGAAAATAAAAAATAACAAAAATACAAAAATACTCTTCTAATCATAGTATGGAAAAACCAACCTTAAAATAAGTTTTTGAAAGAGACTCCATTGGTTATAAATCAACAATTTGGTGTTTAAGGGTGAAGGTATGAAACAAAGAGGGACGTTCTCCATTCCGCCTATCAATAGACGACCTTTACTAATATAAATTATAAGTTCATGTGTTTAAAGAGTCAAGTAATTAGCATGCAATAGACACAAAATAAAGCAAACAAAACATGCTATGAAAGTGATAAATAAACAAATAATAAAGCACTAAAGAAAGTGCTAAAGAAAACGAAAAAAGCAAAAAGGAAATTAAAAGTTATAGTGAGCCGGTGGAATTCAAAAGCTATTACATCTCCAAAACAACAATACAAAAAGCGATAAATAATAGAAATTAAATAAGGTACAAAAATAAACTCCAAGAAGGTGGAGGCGAGCCCTCAAGTGACTCACCTGCTAGCTTCAATCACGATCGGATTTAAGCAGAGTGTCGGCAAGACAACGAGCGTAAGAAGTGATGAAAAGAGGGCTATTTTAATGGGTTTAGAAAGGACCTACTCAAGTAGACTAACTGGGAAGTAGAGAGAAGAGAATGTGAGAGAGAGTGAGGTAGAGAGAATTTCAGCATAAGGGGTTTTTCCTTCCGAAATTAGGGTGTGAAATAAGGAGAGAGGGGTCACGAAATGGCGTCGAATGGCTTAGCCTCTTATTTATCTTTTGTTTTTGTTAGGTTTTCTTTCTTAACAATTTACTGGAAACTCCTTTTTCGTTTTATTTCTATTCAAATTACATCTTAGTTATTTTTTAACTACAAGATAAAAAAAAAAAAAAGGGTTCTAGATTTGCCAAGCTAGGCTAGAGGCCGAGGCCGACTGTCTTAGCCCCACCTGGCCGAGCCGGCCACCACTAGGTACAGGCCGCCAAAGCCTCGTGGAAGATTCAATAAACCCTAATTCTATTTTATGCTTAAGAAATAACACCCCGAGAATTCTTAAAATAATTGCTAAAATAAAACAATTAATAAAACGCCAATAAATTAAATCCGATTTAACTCTTTAACTTGACTTAATAAAACTCGGAAATCTTAATAAAACGTTTATCCCCACATTCCAAAATCATCTTTTACAACCCTAAATAATTTTCAAACCCACTTCGAAAACCCTAACGCCAAGGTATGTGGACGAACTCGGCCTGGCCCCAGTGGGGGACCGCCCAGGTTGTGGTCCCTACAGCGACCCCCAAGTCTGCTGCAAGAGTTTAAGATTAGAAAGTCCTCAACTTTAGAAGAGCAAAACTAATTTACTTCACTATTGAAAGAATTTATCGATGTCTTCGCTTAGTCCTATAGAGACATGGCCGAGAAGTTATAAAACTAGGAGACTCTTCTTTTGAGGAGACAAAGTCATCTTCTGCAGGGATTAAAAGGACAGGAACTTCGATGGAACCTCCCTCTCCACGGCCTATTCAAACGGTTTATGGAGAAGGTTGAGTCATTGAAAGAGAAGAACAAAAACAACTAGCTAAATGCAACCAAGCTGAACTTGCACAATCAAGACCTTCTTCATTGCTTCCTCTACCTCCACCAAGTAAGGCAAGCCCTAAGTTTGTTTCATCTTGTAGACACCTAAAAATGTCGTCCCTTTTCTATTTATTTATTTTTTTGTTTTTGTTAACCCGGTGATGAAAACCTAGTCTCATTTGCATACTTAGGTCAAGATTTGATTAAACAAAAGTGGCGAAAGCCAATAACCTACAAAAAGATAACCCACACCAAAAATAAAACTTTCCAAAAATAAAAACCTTCTAAAAATAAGAAAATTCTAAAAATAAAAAGTGTCGAAGAATAAGAGAGAGAAGAACAGATTTTCAAAAACATTTATGATATTCTCGCATTGATCTAGAGATGATCCTACAATTTTAAGGTCCATTTTGCTAACAAACCGAGTCCGACTTAGTGATATGTTTGAGTGACTCACAACACACTTAGAAAATTGATAAGTCATAGCTCGGTCTCATTCTCTCGTGAACTGATCCATTTCTTATTCACTCAAAGCATATAACAATAAATCACTCGGTGATATGTTTGAGTGACTCACAACACACTCAAAAACTTCATAACTCATATCTCATTCTCATTCTCTCGTGAACCGATCCATTTCTTATTCACTCAAAGCATATAACAATCAATAAGAGTAAGAATAAATTATGCATTAACTCGGATAATCATGCAATTAACATTCGAAGTTCATTCATAATAAAGAAAAACTTATCTTCACTCGGAGGTTTAGTGAAAATATCAGCTAATTGAAATTTTTGTGGGAATAAACTCAAGTTCAATATCACCTTTCTCATAATGGTCTCTTAGAAGATGATACCTAACTTAAATGTGTTCCATTTTTTAGTGTTGAGCTGGATTCTTAGTGATGCTGATTGCACGTTGATTGTCACACTTGATAGGGATAGATGTGAATGACGTTCCTAGATCCTTCAAGTGTTATTTAATCCAGAGAATCTCGAGCACTCGCAAGCTCTAGTAACAATGTACTCAGCCTCAGCAATTGTTAAACCAACTAAGTTTTGCTTCTTTAAATGCCAGGAGATGAATGATTAACCAAAAATGTGCCATGCTCCTAATGTGGTCTTTCTATTAACTTTGTATCCAGCATAGTCAGCATCCGAGTATCAAGTGAGGGTCGGATCTCGAGTCTTTCAAGTACCAGAGACCAAGCGTCCGAGTCCTTACAAAATATCTAAAAATTCTCTTCACCACAGTGAGATGTGATTCGTTAGGATTAGCATGAAATCATGCACAAAGGAAAACACTAAACAAGATATTTGGCTTACTAGATGTGAGATAGAATCTAAATCTAATCATACCTCTCGTAAAGTTTCGATCTACAACTTTATCTTTCTCATCTCGTGTCTAGTTTTGTACTACTAGTCATTAGTGTTACTACATGCTTCACATCTTGTAGCTTATACATCTTCAATAACTCCTTGGTGTAGTTTGATTGATGGACATAGATTCCATTATTTTCTTACTTGATTTGCAATCCAAGAAAGAAATTGAGTTCTCCTATCATGCGCATTTGGAACTCCTGTCTCATTAACTCAAAAACTATTAGCATAGAGTTTCATTAGTAGCTCCAAATATAATATCATCAACATAGATATGAATGATAAGAAAATCATTCCCTTTGGTTTTTGTGAAAAGAGTTTTGTCAATAAGACCTCTTTTGAAATTATTTTCAACCAAGAAACTACTTCGTCTTTGATACCAGTGTTCTAGGAGCTTGTTTCGGACCATATAAAGTCTTTTGTAACTTGAAAACATGATTTGGAAATTGAGAGTTTTGAAATCTAGGGGTTTGTCGACATACACTTCTTCTTGAATATAACCATTAAGAAATGCACACTTAACATCCATTTGATAAAGCTTGATGTTCATGCTAGATGCAAATGGCAAGAGAATTCTGATTGCGTCAATACTAGCAATAGGTGCAAAGGTTTTTCCATAATCAATTCCCTCTTCTTAGTTATATCCCTAAGTAACTAATCTGGCCTTATTTTTAACTACCAAAACGCACTCATCCAGTTTGTTCTTGAAAGCCCATTTGGTTTCTATTACTTGGGTGGGTAGAAGCTCGTTTGGTTGGAGTCTAGACTTGGTCTCTTTCAAATTGATTTAGTTCTTCTTGCGTGGCCTCTACCCATTTAGGTTCAAGAAAGGCTTCTAATACATTTTTAGGTTCGGTTAATGATATTAATGCTGAAAATGCACACAGATTTTGCAAAGAAGAACCAATTTTTACCCCATTAGAATGTGTATTCTTAGGTGGGTGACTCGGATGCATATTTAAAAGCTTGACTTGTCCTCCGATTCACTAGATTTGTTGGTTGAATAGCCTAATCTTCAACTTGTTATTGCTGTTGAACTTCGCATTGGCTTGTTGTTCAAGCATTCTCAACTAGCTCATGAACTTGATTATTCTAGGTCACTTCATTTTGAGTTGGCTCATTCCGAGTTGTCTCGGTTCTTTTATTTTTACTCATTCTTAGCTTAACTTTAGCAATATCACCTTCATCTCTGTTGCGCTTGAGATTTGAGATAATGGATTCACTTGTCCTGCCCTCGGTCAATCTCATCAAAGACAACATGCATACTTTCTTCGACTTTGTTAGTTCTCTTGTCAAAAATTATATAAACTTTACTCGTGAGTTGAGTAACCCAAAAATATACCTTCATCTGACCTTACATCAAACTTAGTTAGATGTTCCTTACCATTGTATGCACATCCAAATGGTTTGAAGTAGGAGATGTTGGGCTTCTTTCCCTTGTACAACTTATAGGGTGTTTTCTTCAGAATAAGTCTAATGACGCATCTGTTGAGTGTATAATTTGTTGTGTTGACTCGCCTCGACCTGAAATAGTAAGGTAGATAATTTTCAATCATCATTGTCCTTATTTCTTGAAGAGTTCTGTTCTTTTTCTCTACTACTCCATTCCATTAAGGAGTTGTTGGTGCTTGAGAAGTTGTGGGAGGTATTATTCTTGTCATAGAAGTTTGCAAATTCTCGGTCATCGAACTCCCTTCCATGGTTAATTCGAATTGTTCTGATCCGAGTCTTAGACTCCACTTGAATTATCCTGCAAATTTTAGTGAACTCTTTGAAGGCTTCATTTCTATTATTTAGGAAACACACCCAGGTAAATCATGAATAATCATTAACAATAACTAGCACATATGATTTACCTCCTAGGCTTTTCACAAGAATTTCACCACATAAATCCATAGGAATCAATTCAAGTACTTTAGATGTAGCCACAGCTTTGAGTGGTTTAAAAGATTATCTTATTTGCTTTCCTTTTGTGCATGCCTCACAGATTTTTCTTTCTTAAATGCACATTTAGGTAAACCCCTAACTAATACATGAGATGCAAGCTTCTTGATGGTATGCATGTTAATATGACCTAGTCTACGATGCCATGTCCATGAATCATCATGCAAAGATGCTTTTAAACATGATAAATTTTTACTACATTTTGAGAGAGGCCTAAGACTTGAGAGCTTAGTCTCTTTAGTGACTCGCATCCGAAATGAAGCAATTGGTCCGAGTGAATGTTACCTCTTTACCTTTGTCACATAATTAAGATATGCTCATAAGATTGTACTTGAGCCCTTTAACAAGGTAGACTAGACCGACCGAGTTATCTCCTTGACCAATCTTGCCAATCTAAACTATCTTGCCTTCGCTATTGTCTCTAAATGTGACTTTTCCTCCTTTTATATATTCTACCTTAGAGAAGAGTCTTGAGTGTCCGGACATATGGCGTGAACATCCACTGTCTAAATACCAATGACTCTTTTGTTTTTGAGTGACCCGCAAAATAAAAACAAGCTAACCCTTCTCACTTCCTCTTATAAACCCGAGTAATGAGTCTTTACTGTGGTTCTTTTCTAAAAAGAGCACTTTTAGGAACCCAGATTTGAATAATTTTGGGCTTGGTCTGATTGTTAGTCTTCCTTTTAGAAAACCGAGTTCGTGTCTCTTTTCTTTGAAAACCTTTCTTTTTGTAAACAAGTTGAGAAGGCTTTCTTATATAAACTTGTCTCGTGCTCAGTCCCTTTTCTTTGTGAATGAATATGTCCCCGCTCAGCATTTCGAACTTAACAATTCTGGAATTGGTTTTGAAAAGATTGTTGTAAGAATTATCCTTCTCTTGAACATTGTAACCAAGACCTTCTTTTCTAAATGAGACACACTAAGAGCCAAGTAAAAGATCAAGGTTTTTCTCACCTTGAGTGAGTTTTAAAACCAACTGTTGAGACTCATTGAGCTCCTTTTCGCTTGCTCATTCTCTCTTCCGAGGCACTCGGACTCAGTCTCATTATCTTGAGTACTAGTCTCAAGCACTTTCAGATTTTGTCTCGGGTTTTCTCAGTCCTTTTTCAAAGTGATGCTCTCTGTTGTAAGAGACTCTCATTGTTATTTAAAATAAGATGATTGAGCATTGGATTTTCTTCCAAAGTCAAGATATATCTAGCAAGATCAAGTTTGGAAAACTTGAGGAAATGGTTAATTACCTCCTAAGGATTTGTTCCTTCGGCATCCGAGTCATCACTATCTCACTCGGATCCAGACTTCCGGTCCTGTCAGTACCATTAGACACTTTGAGTAATCAGAATCATCATTTTTAGAGGAGTCATCATCACTCTAGGTAGCCACAATAGCCTTTATCTACTTTCTGTCCTTCTTTCTCTTTGGACAGTCGTTGACTATGTGCTCCTTGCTACCACACTCAAAATAGCCAAAGTTCTTAGTTAAAGACAAATTGGAAGAGGATGAGTATTTACCTTTCTTGTACAACTCCTCCTTTTGGCCTCTTTCGCCACTTTTTGTACTTCATCATCTTTTTGAAACCTCGGGCAATGAGAGCCATATGATCTTCATCAAAATCCGAGGAGCTTAAACTTTGTCGTCTATCTTATGAGGCCTTCGAGTGCAATGTTCGTTTTGGTGCCGACCTCAGCCTTCCTCTTCTACTAGGTGCAGCTCATGAGTGGGTAGCTTCCCAATAAGCTCATTAGGTTTCAGCTTGGAAAGATCTTGAGCTTCTTTAATTGTTGTCACTTTGGGACCCTATCTTCTCTTTGGTAGACTTCTTAGAATTTTTCTAACAACTTCTTCGTGAGAGATCTTTCTACCCAGAGATTTAAGATTGTTAATAATCTCAGTGAAGCAAATGTACATATGAGTGATGTTACGCTCAGGCTCCATTTTGAACAGCTCATACTTGTGAAGCAACCGACTTACTTTTGCTTGCTTCACCTGGCTGCTACCTTCATAGGTATTAACCAATGTATCCCGTATTTCTTTAGTTATTTCACATGCTAACACTCTATTGTATTTTTCTAAGTTGACAGACGCACATCGATTTATAATACCCGTAATTTTATTTAAACTTGTTATATGAGTTAAATTAATTCATTAAATAAATTAGGTCGCACAACTAAAATATATACGTGGATATATATTCACAATTTCATTTAAGAGAATTATTATTTGGTTGCTTAGCTTTGATTAGTGAAATATATTATTTCTTCTCTCATAACATGTCGTCCGGCCAAATAAGAAAAAGATGCAAGATAGACGGAAGTTGAATTTTATTACCTATTCTAACTTAACCTAATGCTATGCGTAATTAAAAGAAAGACAGGTCTAACAAACTTAGGGTTAGATGTTAATAGTAGACAAGTGATAGGAAAAAAAAAGGGTGAAAGGGGTGAATTAGCAAATAATAATAAGAGACTAGTGTAAAGTCGTTAATGTGGTGGCTTGTTCCCGAAAGGCCACGGGAGAGAGAGAGAACCAGAATTAGAGAAAGAGAGAAGGCTTGAGACCAAAACAAGAAAAAGAAACGGAGACGGAGAAGGGAAGCGAGACAGTGAGGAAAAGAAGGGGAAAGCGAGAGGAGATGGACGAAGAAAGCGAGAGAGGGATCAAAGGACCGAGAAGCCGAGCAAAGAGAGGAAGAGCAGAGGAGGAACAAAATAGAACCCGGAGCAAAGAAAAACACACACACACAAAGAGAGAGACAGAGAGACAGAGAGACAGAGAGAGACTCGGTGAGATAGAGGGAAGAAGGAGGCCGAGGAGGAACAAGAGAGGAAGAGGAAGGCTGGTGGCACCGGAACGGCGAGCCTTGGGAGGGAAGAAGAAGGGAGCAAAAACACCAAAGAGAAAGAGGGAGAAAGCACGAGTAAGGAAGCAAAAACGAGAGAGGGCGAGAGACCGACCGAGTAGAGAACCAAACGGGAACAATGAGAGGGAGACGAGGCCGGCGACTAGAGTAGAGATGGCCGGTGAGCAAGGGAGACAGGAGACAGAGCAAGAACTGGACGAGAGGCAGGGACCACGAGGAGGAAGGACAGAAGTCCAAATCAATTTCAATCCTTTAAAATTTGAGGTGGGTGGTCTTATACTCTAAATTAATAGTAATTTCAAAATCCAATTGAATTTAGTTATGAATATTGAATGTTAGTGCTATAGAATGAATTTTGGAAGTAGTAAGGGACAAATTAGGACATGAGAGAATATGATTAAGGTTATTAAGGTGGATTCGGGAACCTAGAAATTCTAATGGAATTAGTTGCTAAGGTCCGATGCGTGATATGGAGATTTCGGATAGAAACTTAGGATAAAGCAATTGTAATTTTAGGCACAAATTAGGAGCTAATATTTTAAATTGAACCCTTAGGGATTTCGTGAATTTTTGGCATTGAGAGGTAATTATTAAGTTTGGGAAACAATGATTTGGAGTATAAAGGGGAGTATGAGTTCATATTGATTAATGCGGAATTGAGGCACGGAAGTAGTAAGCTGGTGATTTTTAGGTTAAATTGAGTTTACAACATATCGAAATCCTTGACATTGAGCTAAACTTGAAGATAAGCGGAGCGAAGGGAATTTGAGTGCTAAAGTGAAATGGAGAGTTATATGGCGGAGTATAGGCGAGAAAGAGTTGGTTAATGATACGGGGCATAACATGAGAATTTGAGGTAAAGATGACTATTTGTGAGGGGTTAGGACCTTTTGGGTTATGTTGTAATTACTTGTGGTTATTGTGGCTCAAAGTAATTTTAGTTTCCATGTTCGTTGTGCTTGAAAATGAATTAAGTTAAGGAAAAACGAACGTTGGAGTATAGAAAAGGAGTAGGAATTTGTGGTATCAAGGAAGTACGTATCTATATTGATCGATTATGTCTTTGAAATCGAGTAAGACGAGAGTTACGTATATGAGAATAGGAGATTCTTGCTTGAATATGATATGGATAGATATGAGTAGATGCTAAATACTTGGGTGAGTCCTTGAGTTAATGTGCTAGCTTGGAATGCTAAATCCTAATATTGAGATGCTTGACATGTGAAGTAACTTGATCGCTCAAAAATTAGTTTTGAAAAGAGTTTAAATGTTTACGCAAAACAATACTTGAGTATGATTCTTGATAACTAATTTTTAAACTTGAAATGTGTTATAAAGATGTGAAACTTGAAGGTTAGCCCGAGGAGAGTCTTAGTCACCCTAGAGGGGGTGAACAAGTGTGATGAGGAAATTTTATCAAACTTAGAAGATTTAAGCTTGAAAAGAATGAACAACATAATCCGAGTCTAGATTGGACTTAGAAAAGTGTAAACTCAAAAATACGTGGAAACCCACCAGGGGCAGAAAACCACTGGACAGTGCTAGTCCAAGCACCAAGTCAAATCCACTATTTTGAATCCACAAAATACAGCAGATCGACTCAACCGGAATTGCTCCCTTAAATAATTCCTTACAAAGTTTTCTTAGACTCGAAATTCCCTTATCTCGATTTAGTACTTCCTAACCGAGGTAACCTTTACAGCTAGGGAGAACTAAGCTGAGTTAACCTTTACAGACTCGGTTAACGGACCTTACTCGGAAAGTAAGAAGAGTATGTAATCGATTACAAGTCTTTACAACTCATAAAGTATGAATTACGAGCTGGGAGTTGTAAATAGAAGATTGAATATGAATATAATGACGGTTGCTTAAGCAATGTGTTTCAACAAATAACTCCAAGCAATCTTCAAGTCTTGAGAGGTGGCCTCTATTTATAGATGACCAAGCGGACTAGCCGTTGTGTCTAATTTCTAAACTGAAGCCTTCTTGACCTTTGTAAAAGTTCTTCCGAGTCGCTTAGAAAATATCCGTTAGGATGTGAACGTTGGGCAATGGCTCTTGACTCCTCAAGGTGCTCTAGTTAACAGGTGTTGTTTGAAAAGTAAGGTGGAAACCACAGTTAAGCTTAGCATTGAAGTTTTCCAGCTTTGGAAATAGACAACCTTGACACAGCGTCCGAGCCTTGTTTGGAAGTAGGAAAGCCTTGTTTAGAAGTAAGGTGGACTGGTCGAGACACGGTTTTCCTTGTCTTTGTTCTAGTTTTCTTGGGTTCATTTATTTGCTAGACAGTCAAACTAGATGGTCTTATATGTATGTTGGCTTTACATTACTATTATTATTCTACCTCTAAGTGAGGGATAAAAATATGAAAAGTATAGCGTAACGCTTACTTTTATTCAATAAGGGTAAGCCTACTGCTTATCTCGAATATATAGCTAATGAAAGGAATTTCATTGCAAGCATACTATTTGTAAATAAAAAATAAAAAAAAAAACACTATTCTAAAGAGGAAAAACTAATCCTTCTTTTATTCTATCTCAAACTCTTTACAATTTGAGTCCTAGTCTATCTTTACTTTCTTTCCTTTAGGATTATTAGAGTCGACTTCCTCGTCCCGGTTTCATTTCTTTAGCTCTTGGATTCGTCGGGCTCTCCTTTCTTTATTTTCTTTAGCTCCAGTTTCTTTTCGATGAGCGTGTACGGCCATCCAAGGGTTCACTTCATAGATCTCGTAGATGGGCAGTAGTAGGAATGGCTTCTTTAGGGTTTGGTTCTCTAAGTCTCAATGCTTTTCTTCACTCGTGGTCAACTTCTATTATCCACTCTAGATAATAGGGAGAAACAAGCAAGCATTTGCAACTCCGTCCGGTGTCGTCTAAACAACTCAAAAGTAGCGGGCCGGATGCAATCTAGTAATGGTATTACTTGTTCTCTACCCATTTGCCACACCACACGACATAGAAAGTAATACGTGCTCTCCTCCAAGCCCAATAGACGAATGTATGGATGCGAGTGCAATGTGTGTTTTGAACCAGGACACTTTGCAATGCTTAACATACCATAACAGGTCATGACTGTGATTTTTGAGATATTCTTCCGATCAGGAAGCAGGACGATCGACTACCACCGATGTTCATTTCCGCTGGCAAAAATGGGTTGCTAGGTATGGGTCTGGTCTATGAGGAGCTTCGATGAGTTTCAAATGTTCCATTAGCCGGATATGCACATCGCACATACAAAATCATAAATTAGTGTCCTCCATAGTCAAAGTCTAATTTTTTAGGCCCAACAACGAAGAAAATCTAAATAATAAAAATAACATCAACAAAAGCCTGAACGGAAGTTATTTTTTGGAATAAACCGAAGGCAACTCGGCCTCCGGCCGGCGCGGACTACCACCTTATGGCCGTCGCCGTCGTCGTCGCTCGGTTTACCGTTATTTGTTTCCGTTTATTTTAATACTTACCCGCAATAACCGGGGTCACCAAAATCTATGCTTCCTGTTTACGATCTAACTAATTCAACTAAGTGACCGAGCTAATCACTTATAAAGCGGAGGTTGCACCTAAGGTCCTACGTGTGTCTCGCGATAAATAAAGCACATAATCACATAACAAGGATCCTACACAGCTATATGCAATGCAAACTTGAGGTCACCGAAATCTATGCTCGATACCATTTTGTAATGCCCCCAAACCCACCCTAGGAGTATTACATCGCCAAAGTTCCTCAAAGGAACTCTCAAGGCCCTTGCAAGTGCTTTTGCCTTTCTAATTCCAGCTTAAGGTAATTGAGGAATTCTTTTTTCTCCAAAAGAGTTGACCATTTTCTAAAAATTTTGGCGAGTTTCGTTTGTAATATGGATTACCCCTTAGGCTTAAAGTTGTAAAACCCCGCATAAAATTCATAATATAACTCGACGAGCCACACGCTCGGAGTACACAACCGAACGGCCACACGCCGGAGTCCAACCAATCATGCATTCAAACTTAAAACAATCTAAACGGTTCCTTATACATCCGATACAGACTATATGAACTAAATTACAAAGTACAATACTTAGAAATATAAGAAATGCACGTCCGTCACTCGAATCACTTAACAAACAGCAAAGAACAACAAGCGGGAGTCCAAGATATGGTAAGTACCGCACACATCTCCCGAGAGTGTACCTGCAACATTGGGAGGGTAAAAGGGGGAATTTATAGGGGTGAGCAATAAATCACGGGCTAACCGGATGTCTTACACTCTTAAAATGGAAATTCTTTACACATACTACTCATAATAATGAAATCGGCGAAAGCGTAATATCATAATACAAAACTATATACTTTTTAATGAAATCTCTTGAAATCATTTGCAACATAAAGCTCGTAACACTTCAATCATTCGAAGCACGAATTCCAATAATTTTGGGAATCAAATCATTTTAAACAAGGTGGTGCAACCACTTGCACTTTCTCTCAAATACATTCGATTAGAAACTAAAAATCCTTTCGGGGCTTTAGACAATTGAACTATCACATGATGGCTTCCGGGCGCGACCCTTGACTCGAGTTCCCGAGACCTATCTCCGGTCAAATACCTGGAAGGCTCCGCTTTCCTCTTTAGGAAAGAATCAACCTCTCTGGTTTATCGGCATCTTGATATGCAAGGACCCCATGGCCTCGATACGCACGACCACCTCCTTCATCCGGTCTAAACAATCCTTAGCCCAAAATCCGTTCAAAACCGAAGTGATCACAATCACTTATAAAATTTGGTTTTTAAACCAATATCTCGAATCAATTTATCATCGTAGAAGGCATGACACTACGTGTCACCCCTCTAAATTCACTTTCTCCACTCAATTTCACTTCTTTAGAACACATTTCAAGTTTGAAAAGCATTTCTCAAGAATCACACACAAGTATTATTTTGCGTAAAACATTCGAACTCTTTTCAAAACTAACTTTCAAGCGTTATTTAGAATCAAATCACTTCACATGTCAAGCATCTCCATACTAAGACTTAACATTCCAAGCTAGCATATTAACTCAAGGATTCACCCAAGTACTTAACCTCTCATCTTCATCCACATTCTATTCAAGAAAGTCTCCTATTTCTACATACGTAATTCTCATTGTACTCGTTTTCAATGCCACAAATCAATCCATAAGGATACATATTCCCTTGATACTCCAATTTCCTGTTCCTCCTCTATATTCCCAAGGTCTATTCCACTTAACTTAATTCACTTTCACGTAATATGTTTAGGAACTAAACTTTTCCGAGCCACAATAACCACAAGTAATTACCACTTAACTCAAACGCCCCAACATCTCATAAATTGCCATTTTTACCTCACATTCTCATCTTACGGTTCTACCTTATTAATCAACTCCTTCTCACTCATACTCAATCATATAAGTCATAATTTCCTTTCTTTACTTAAGGGGTGCTAGCTCCTTTAGTCTTAAAGAGCATTAAGCATTGGTACTTTACCCACTTCAGGACATATTCCTAATGGTACCCTAATGTGCGGCTGTTAGGATTTGAGTACAACACGCACGATTTCCCTTACCGTGGTATGTGGTAAATGGGTTGAGTGCAATATATCCCATGCATGGATTGTGTACCTTTTGCTTCGTGGTTTAAGCCTAATACCACTAATCGAGTCCATTCTTGAACCGAATACCGCATGAACCTTCCGTGCTTGGCGAGGCCTAGAGAAGCTCGCTCCGATGTTGTCTCTAAGTTATATCCGGAATGGATAGAAGACCCCGATCTTAGGAACCGTAGGATACTAAGGGCTAGAGGTAATGAACAATGTAGGGAAGCTCTTGTTGCTACACCATAAAATATTTGCGAGGTTGATCCTCAAGTCAACGACGAGGATTGTAAGAGAGAAACTTAAATGAAGGAAGAAGAAGAAAGGAGGGTCTGCGACATTAAAGAAGTGAAGAAGTGAACCCAAGAAGATGAAGGGGAGTCCAATGACCTAAAAGGAAAAAAGTTCAACACTAACTACGGCTTAGGTATTAGAACTAAGATTATATTTTGGAATGCTTTTTTAACTTTAGATTTGTTTAGCCTCAATTATGCTTTCATTTTCAAGTAGTGTGCTTGTTTCCCTTAGTTGTGTATCATGATAAGTAGTATGCTTATCTTTATTATTAATAAATTCAATAACAAGTTATATGTTTACTCTTATGATTTATTTAAATTTAATTGGATTGTTCACAATTAATACTCAAAATTGGACCGCCCTTGATGAAATAATAAAAACCGACTGGAAATATAAATATGGATCGTTACCTAAATCGTTTTATGGACATCCTCAAAAAGCACGAAAAAGAACAATGTGGGTCATCTATTATGGGCTGGCGTAGGACGATTAATTGGCTTTGTGTGAGCCTGGCTGGTTTGGAACAATTTCGTGTTAATCTTCTTATTGATGTGCTAAGCATAATATTTTTTCAATTGGTCCAAATTGGACTATCGAAATAATTCTTCACCATCTAAATCCTTCAATTTGATTGCCCCTCGCTGTAGAATCTGGCTGAGAATATATGGTCCTTGCCACTTAGGTCTGAATTTATCCCCTAGGTCTTGAATAGGTGCTCTAATTTCCTTAAGAACCGCATCACCTAATTACAAGTTGCGGTTTCTAACCTTTTATTGAATGTCCTTGATATTCGTGCTTGATATATTTTGGACATTGTGTAGAGCACGTAGATGATGCTTACCTAGTAGAACCAATTCTTCATACTTGGCTTTCATATAGTCTCCTTATGGAATCTGGCTCTCGTAATAATTCTTAACGAGGACGTAGAAATCTTTACTCGGAAGTAGTGCTTTGATGCTATAAACTAGGGAGAAATCTTTGATTGAAGTCTTATAACCCTATAAGGCAAGTGGTACTTTATCAGGCCAATCCTTATAACTTATAAAGCCACCTTTTCTATGATCTTACGGATGTCCTTATTGGCTACGTCAACTGCTCTATTAGTCTAAGGACAATATGTTGAAGACTTACGGTGTTGGAACTTGTACTTTTCCAGTAAGTTTTCTACTTCTTTCTTAAAGTGACTGTTATGGCACTTATTAACTCATGCAGTACCCCATAACAACAGATGATGTTATGGGTTAAAACATTTGCCACATGCTCCGATGTGATGGTGGCTTAGGATGCAGCTTCTACATACTTTTTAAAGTAGTCGATTGCTACTAACACAAATTCATGACCTCTCGTTCCTTTAGGAGTTACTTTACCAATAATGTCTATTCCCAGGCTGAGAATGGCCAAGGTGATGCAAGCCTAGTCAAGAAAGAAGGTGGTTGATGTTATAAATTTGTGTGCACTCGATATTTATGGCACCTTTTGACGAAATCATGCCAAGTTACCACTATAGTCAATCGGTAATACCCTAGTCTTTAAATCATTTGAACGAACATTCCTCCATTTATGTGAGGTCCACATTCTCCACCATGAACTCCGGACATTATGTGCTTTGCTTCATTTTGGTTTACGCAAACTAAGTTAATGCCTCGGTTTTCTTATACAACTTTCCTTGACTTAGAAAATGTTGAGCAGCTAGCATACGAATCACTTGTTCGGCTCTAGGAGTGCTACCAATGGGTATTCTTAGCTTTCTAGGTCTCAATAAATGTCAAATTACTAACTCGTTTAGTCAATACTAAATACTTCTAGTATACGGACGTGTGCGGGTTGACTCCTCCATTCGATGCAAATGGGCATTGTATGAATGCCATTGGGAATATTGATCATGGAAGTTGTAGACACCTAAAATGTGTCATCCCTTATCTCTTTTATTCCTGTATTTATTTTGTTGGCCCGATGATGAAATCCCGAGTTGTGTTTGAGGATTAGGATCACGGACGCTATTTGATTAGTGTGAAGAAAGCCAATAAACCAAGAAAGATCCTTTAGCACCAAATAAATAGGCTTTTGCCCGTGGTTAGTCCAAAAGCCTTTTCTTTCGGACGGTCTAAGCCTAAGTCAAACCTTCGGACTCAATGGAAGTCCGGTGCTGCATACGGGGAGATTCTAGGCTCAAAACACTACGTCTCACCACCAGCGTCCAACCCAAACATGGAGTTGAAGACATCAAGCCGACATTGTATGGCCGGCGCCGCGTTTCATGGTCGAAGCACCAAAACACTCGTATTTTCCTCCAAATAGTCCACCCAAGACATGGAACTTATTTCCTCAAAAGCTGTCATTTATGTCAAGCTTTCACGCACCGGGTTCCACTTCACCTAAACCGCTACGTTTTTCCTAAAGTCACACCTGCAATACGAAAGAAGCCTGGAGGACCAAACCGACACTTGTTTTGGTCGACATCGCCCATCCTAAGATCTCGACTCAATCCTTTGATTTTTTGTGATTCTCACACGGGCTCATGCCTCATTCTAGACGGCTGATTCACGTCTCATGCATCCAACGAGATAACATAATTATGAAATTCATCTTTTGAAACTAAAAGGCACGAAGGAATTTTTTAGGATCTGTTTTTCTAGGGGAATTATAGAAGAATGTTCGGAGGGCACAATTTTTGGTATCCAAGCAAGGGTCCAATTTATAGTAATTTTAGGATTAGTGTCCTCCTACGCCAACACCACCGAAAACCAATGGAGCCTCGTTTCTGTGTGGCGGCGCCGACCGAGCCTCCCAAATCGGCCGATTGACCTTATTCTCTTGGCCCGAGCACTCCTTAGGCCATAACTTGTTTCTGCCCTTGGCCCATTTTTGATCAAACGATATTATTTCGACCCGTGCACTTACAAATTCCTATTTTCGTTTTTATTATTTTCTTTTGGGGGAGTGGGGTCTGTGCAAAATTTATTGGATTTATCTTTATAATTTTATTAGAAGTTTTACATCATATTAAAAAAAGAAAGCATTTTCAGAATTGAGTATTTTGCATTTCATCTCATTGCATAGGGTCTAAGACATTTACAAAATATCAAATATTTAACAACACAAGCACCCTACAAGGGATCAACTAATCTTCATCATCAAAAGCCTCATCGAAGATATAATTCTTGAAGTCCTCCAAGATGGACGTGGAAAATCGATCGTCTCCACCACCGTGCGAAGAGCTAGCCCCATGGTCCCAAGATTGAGAAGCTCCATGAGAAGGCCACTATAAGATGCTCGGTGGAAGTCAATCGAGTTCCCATGACGATCAAGTGCTTGAAGAGGCAGAATATCCATGTATTCTTTAGAAAAAGTTAGACCCCGCACCAAAAGAACTAAGCTCGGAAGTGCTAGGCCCCACTGCAGAAGCACTCCGATGATGTGAAACTCGTGAAGAACGCCGAGAGGTACTCGCTGTAGATGTACTACCGAGAGGGTTCTTGTTGGCCGGATGAATATGCTTGGATCCCCCGACCACCAAGGAGGCGTCCCGATAAAGACGTTCTAGATTGACGCCTCTACAAAAATAGTGGAGCAATTAGCACATCTATTAAAAGCTCAATAATATTAGCATTTCACTAACTAAGACTCACCCGGATGGTTGGGAAAGTGTAACACCTCGAAACTTAATCGTAATTAATTATTTTAAATTTACACTTTATCGTCTTAATATTGTTTAAGAGCAAGTGAGCCGCACACAATATGAAATCGAAATAAAAGATGCGAACAAATTTAATAATCGTAAATAATAATTGGTGATTCGTACAAATTTACGTTTGTACTACGAATGTATAAATGTTCGAATAATTTCATTCCCAATATGAATAAATTAAATTAATAAGTAAAAAGAAATAAAATAAAACAAGTATATATATAAATATATATATACAAATTATTACAACACAAATAAAATTAAAAAAAAAGAAAAAGAAAAAGAAAAGAAGATGGTAGAAGGATCAGGAAAATAAGTGAAGAAGGGAAAGGAGCTTTGAAAATAACTAAATATCGTCCATCCCTTAGGTACCTCTGTCTCTCTCCTCCCCTTCACTCCTTGTCACTCCCTGTCACTTGCCTGACTTCCACCGCCGGCCACCCATCACCACCGGCCTTTGCTGCGCCGCCGGCGCGACGCCTCGGCCACCACCCCGTTCCCGCCGTCGTATCTCTCGCATCTCTCGCTCCTCTTCGCTCCGTTCCGCATCGAGTAGGGGTTGTCCCGCCCTGCTGCTGCCACCGTCCACGAGCCTCACCGAGCTGCTGCCGCCCGACCCGGCTGGACGCCGGTGCTACTGCTGTCCCCCTCTCTGCCGCCAGACACCTTCTTCTCTCCCCTTCCCTCTGTTTCGAGTCAAGCGGGCAGAAAGCCCTACTCGCTGCTGCGCTTGGTCGGGACAGTGCCGCCCCAGCCGCCCTCCGGCTGCCGATCGACTCCTCCGTCGGTGCCTAACGCCACCAACCAACCTCTCACGCATCCGGATATCCACCACCGAGCCACCACCATCCGATTTCACATCTAACCCAATTTGAGGTATGTCTCCACATCTCCAATCCTTAATTTCTAAGAAAATTTTATCACAAATTTATCTTATTATTGAATAATTAGACAAGTATATGTGAATTATGAATTGATTATGGTGGAAGTGAAGGAATTGTGGAAGTAAATGAAATTGGATTTAGAGATTATTATGTGTTGAGGTAGAATTAGAAATTGATTTGGCTTTATTTGTAATTATGAATGTGTTTGTTTAACTTAAATACGAGTATGAATGAATTATTTGGTTGTGGAGGAACTAGAAGAAAGATATTGAGGATGATTAGAAATATGAACATGTATATTGGGAGTTGGTTTAACGAACGTGTAAATGAGACATTGAAAATTGATGGAGGATTAAATTTATTGGTTTGTATGGGTGCTAAACTTGAGTAAATTAACGTAATTGAGTCTTGGTCTAATTGTACAAGTGCGAATTAATTTGAAATGTAGAAAGTGGATGAGATTATAGATATATGATCATGGAGAAAGTGATTAAAATTAGGTTATGTTAAGCTTGATTGAAAAATGAAATTGGGTTGTACTTGGGAACTTTATTAAAATTAATAGAGACCTTGGTGGAGTTAGTAATTTGGTGATAAAAAGTAATACGGTGGTGAAAAGACAAGAATAATTCAATGTGTGATGATCTTTGTGAGAATTCAAAAATTACTTAGAGCGAGACTTGACTTTGAGAAGAAAATTGGAATGTTGAATTGAGTAGGAGGAGGAGGGGAAAAGAAATTTACGGAATTAAAGGAAGTTAGAAATTCAAATGAATTTGAGTAATAACTGGGAAATTAGAGGAAGTCAAATGTGAAAAGTTTATCACAAATAGAGAGTAACTATTAAGTTTACTAATGCATAAATCAAATTACTTCCTGAAAACAAAAAAGCGACAGGAACGACATGCTCGAAGAAAACAACGAAAAGCGATGTTTAAAGGAAAACGAACAATTACCTCAGGTACATTACTATTTGTACTTTCCAAAATATCTAAATGTTAACAAGTTAATGAGTTTCACTATTTATCTACGACACACTAAATCATTAACTGATTATTGGTAGTACTCATAAAGGAATTAATCGTACGGATCCATCTCCCGAAAATCGGGATTTCTATGATTAAATTGCTTAACCTGAGCCTTAGCTATAAATATATATGTCGTGATCAAAAATCGGAAAGTGCATAAGCACCAGAAAATGATAATATTGACGAGATTGTAACTTGGTTTGTATACTTGGTTTGAAACTTGGTTATTGTGATGGTAGATATACTTCGGCGTGTGACCGTTGAGTTGTGTGCTCCGAGCGTGTGGCTCATTGAGTTTTATTGTGGATTTTATGCAGGTTTTTAAGGCTTTTAGCCTAATGGTTAGGCCATGTTTCAAACGAAACTCTTCCAAAAGTTTTAGAAAATTGGAAAACCAAACCGACACCTTAAGTAGGAAGTATATTTGGGTTACGGATAAGAGAACATTTGGGCATACTAGATGAAACGAGTGGTACAAGTAAGGTTAGGCTACATTAAACAAAGACTAGAGATGATAGAAGCAAAAGATCAAACTTGAGCTTTATTACAAGAATGGTGAATTAAACTCATCAATCGTTATATAAAAATTCAAACTATATCATCAATAGCTTATTTCTGGGAAACGTATGAATATCTAGCTCAAAAGGAAACAATATGGATAGGTATGCGAAAAGTAAAAGTTTGGTGATCGTAAATGCATATAAATATTGTTAAAGGACTAGTAATCTACAAAAGTAGATTCATTTTGGAAACAAAATTCGAATTGGAATTGTGTTGCGAAACAATCGATCATTGAAGCGTTTGGCACGCCGAGGTACGTTATTGGTTGTACCTTTTCCAAAAGCGTTCATCTTTATTATTGAGTTTACTATTTTAATAATATACATAATTTGGACCCACATCACGATTACAGTTCACGATAGATTTATCACAATTCATTGTTTACAGCTTACGAACACAATTATAGTTCACGATGCAGCTTACGGCTTACGATTTACCGTACGGTTTACGGTTTACGAACACGATTACAGCTTCACGATACGGTTTACGGTTTACAAACACGGTTATAGTTCACGGTTAAAGTTTACAAACACGGTTACACAGATACGATTACGAGTTCACGATTACAGTTCACGGGGCCCTCCCTAATTAATCGAGGTAAATGAATGAATTGTTTATACAGATCATAATTATATATATGATGACTTCACAGACTTCATAGAATCGTTAATCGTTCAATTGTTCACAATCGACGGCCCCGGGGTTCGATGAACCTAGGAGTCGGAGTCCATGATTGATTGTTTCACGAGTATGGGTCCTAAGTTTGGCTAAATTGGAAAAGTAAACCAGAAATTGACAAGTTTGTATATTGAGTATTCAAGAAAAATGATTTAAGATATGCCCGATTTAAGAGCATTTAAATTATAATTTTATTTTATAACGGTAACATACTGAGCTTCCAGCTCACACGTCTATTGTTTTATGTTTTTAAATTTTTAGGGACTTGAGCGCATGACGGACTATTCGCAATCACATCCAAAGTTTAAAGAGGAAGAAAAGATAAAGCTGGTCGGGAGAAGTGATGTTCGACTGTTCGTCTTGACCCCATACATGTTACTCCCTACCTCGGTCTCTTGGCTCATGATTCCTCTCCAGTTGATCCTCGGCATTTTGAAAATTTCATTTTCACGTAAAGAAAAATTTGGGTTGGATTGTTACATAAATTGTTTGAAAAATTAATTTGCTCAAATGAATTTGCCCTATTTTCATTCTCGAAAACGGCAGTAACGTCTCCCAATTTACAAGTCTTCCGCTGTTAATTACTTATTTATGTGGTTACATATTGGGGCGTTACAGGAAAGTTTTCCTGGAGAAGAGGTATCGGATAGCCCTAAGGGTATATTGGAGTCCGATGGATATGGTTCGAGATTGCTCCCGAGCATACTACAAATATTTAATGGTATTAGCAAAAACACTTTTAGCATGCAACTAAAAGTAAAGAGCATAAATCTCTTACCCCTTGCCGGTTTCTAGGGAAGGGATGCCCCACAAACTCTTCTTCGAAAATTCAGGAATTCTTATATAACGAGGAGATTCCCGGGTTGAGAAAATGCATATCTTCGAATATGGATATCCTCGGGAAGAAGTTATAAAAGATGATGTTAATTTCTATATAAGTAATTCAACTACAAAAAAAAAGGAGGAAGGGATGGAGGCTCGCCAATCGGATCATAATTCGTCCCAAATGATATGCATAGGATGTATACAAATTTAGAAACTGGGTATAGGGATACCCAGTAGTTGCTTTCTCCTACTCTTCTTCGAAAGGGAGCGGCGATGAGAACATAGCCTGAGGTGGATTGTAAGGAACGAACGAAAGCCATGTGTTGGAGTAGATTTGACGCGTAACTCTCTCCCCAAGGTACTAGCAAAACCCAAAAAGGACCTTCAAACATGATCCTCCTTTTATTCAACCCCGTGCAACGTCTACACTTGAAGGGAGTTCAAGTTGGGCCCAAGGATGAAAATTGGCCTGTACACACAAGATTTATAAGGAAATAAGCAAGCAAAAGCAAAAAAGGGGCAAAAATTGGGAGGCCAAACGCTCGCTTATGGCGGACGCCAGCCTCCACTGCCTATCCCACTCGGCCCACCACAAGCCATGGGCAAAGGCAGCAAGATAGCCGTAAAGACCATTTTTCTAGGCATATTTTGATGCAAATTTAAGAGCTTAAAAGTGAGGACTGGAAGCCACACGATTGAGAGTGGACCGTAAGAAGCCAATGTCATGTGCTTTAGATTGTTGAAGATAGATTTTTGCCCTCGATACCGAGGTCTGGAAATGTAAGATGATTTGTTAAGTCTGGGTGAAAGGCGCGAGAAATATTCATATAACCACGACAATAATTTTACTGAAACAAGTGAGAATTTTATCCACACAAGATAAAAATATATTGGAAACAGTGAAGAAATAGAGCATATCTCAATTATTTTACACAAGTCACATAGTGGAAGATAGTTTGTCATGTCCTTCTCGGGTTTAGTATGCCTCACAGCGGCACGATGACCCCTCAAGAGGCAAGTATATGCAGGTGCACCCCTGTTAAGCTATTTAATTCTATCAAGGTCCGTTAAGTTCACCAAATAGTGAACATGAAACTTCAACACTTTTTTGAAAAAAGTAACGGACATGTTATTGAGGAGTGTGTCGAGCCCAAAACCCAGGCATCCTCAAAAGCCCGCAAAAGAATGTTGTCTTTAAAGAAATTTTCGTGAGGAAACCTACCAGCGACGGGACTCAAGAGATGACGAAGATAGTCATGATCTTTGTACAAGCTCCGATCATAGACTAGAGGCTCCCTCGAGAAGCCCAAACCCAATAAAACGGCAAAATCAAAAGGCATAATGGTCATGTCCCTAAAAGGAAGATGGAAGGTGTTAGTGGTATTCCAAAAGCATTCACCAATAGCCCTAATGGGATCCCGTTCTTTCTTATAACACAAATGACTCAAACCGATAAAGAGCAAACCAAATCCGGCATTATTCATGACATCTTCTAACGGGTAGTTCCTCTTTCTATATGTTTCCATGAACTTGTGTATAACACCACTACTCCGAATAGAGCCTTTTTGCAAAATGAAAATACAAAAGAGTTTTAGTAGAAGTACTATTCTAAATGAGCAAATAGAGAAGTTTATGTCAACAAACTTACCGATGGAGTAATTATAAAGAAACATGGTTCTCGACCTCCACCAAGAGGTCATTTGGGCTCCATTCATCGTGATGGTGCCATTCTCGCTCTAAGAAGTTGTCATGGACCAACTTCTCAGCTTGGATTCTTCAAATCGGATAAGTTTTTCTTCTAGACATGTTTGGAAAGATGTCTTGAAAACCAACTAGTTTTCTCTAAAAACAAAGCAAGAACACAACAAGAGGAAAGCTAGAGCAAGCAAGAGAGGAGTCGAGAAGTGTGCAAAATGAACACACTAAGCTCCCTTTTATAGACCCATTCGGCCAAGCCAAGCCAAGCATGCAAGACAAAAGTGAAGAAAACAAGAGGAGACCAAGAGAATCTACTACCATGTCGAGGGGCCAGGTCGGCCAAAGGCTGCCCGGCACCGACCACGAGGCATGGTGATGTCTCATTGGCAGCGAGCCTTGCAGCCCTAGTTGGTGGCCTAGCTTGTGTAGTCCCATGAGGCATGGCAAGTGGATGTTTGGCATCATATGCATGCAACTGGAAACTTTTGGACCCACCATATCAACTTTTGAAGATCAAATTTTCAGTCTGTGAAGGTTTGCTCTTGGAGAGGCTAAGTCACCCTAGAGGGCGTGAATATGGTAATGGAAGATTTTTCTAAATTAACAAGGAATTCCGCACATCAAAGGCTTAGAAATAAATTCTTTGTCTAGATTGAACTTAGAAATAGATAAGACAAAAAATTACGTGCAAACCCTCCCGAGGCGGAAAACCACGAGACAATGCTAATTTAAGCACTAAGTCAAATCCACTATTTTGAATCCATAAAATACAAAAGCCGACTCTTACGTAATTGCTCCCTCATACAAGTCAATTACAAGATTTTCCTAGACTTAGAAATTTCCTTAACCGATCTAGTACTTCCTAATCGAGGTAACCTTTATAGTTAGGCAACAACTAAGCTAAGTTAACCTTACAGCGTAGTCAAGAGACTTACCGAGAATTGAAAATGTAAGAGTGATTACAAGACATTCTCTTTACAATTCTATAAGAAGTGGAGTTGTAAAAGCTAAAAGATTTAGTGAGAGTAGATTCTCTTCATTAGTTCAAGCAATGTTCAGTAATATTCAAGTCTTGTAGGAAGGCTTCTATTTATACACAGCAGGGCGAGTATCCATTGAGAGTGGTTCCGGACTTGTGAGCTTCATTAGCCGTTGTAACCGCTAGTCTATGTCAATCGAAAAGGAGTCCTTGCAAGATCAAATTTGTGCTTAGGTCCTTGGCTCGAAAAGTAGTCCATCCCACTGGTTGTGACTGAAATCTAGGGTGGAAACAACCGTTAGACTCAAAGTTGATCTTGACCGGATTCGGTAACAAACAACCCTAACACGGTGTATGAGCCTTGTCTAGAAAATGTTTTTTTTTTTTCTCGCTGGTGTTTAACGGTAAAAAGCTCGTTGCTTTTGCTTTTGAAAATAAGATTAAAATACTTTAATCAACCTGCAAAAGCAAATCAAAGTGGTAATCAAAGTGTAAAATTACTTTGGTCAAAGATTAGGTAAAAATTTAATTAATTCATAATGATTAAGAGCTTAATTATCTTCGACTTGAAAGAATGGAACTTTCTATGTCTAATATTCAATAGGTTTAAACTCCATCTTAAGTCATTCCTTTAAATGATCAAGTTATTATGATTGAATAAGTAAAATGCATAGACTTGATCGGGTAAATAATTTCATACAATAAACTAACTTAGGTCCTGTTCGAATTATCGTTTATAAAAGCGTTTATAACCGCTAACCGCTAACCACTAATAACCGCTTATAAACGCTCATAACCGCTCATAAACGCTCATAACCGCTTATAACCACTATAACAACTCATAACAGACTAGTTATAACCGCTATTACAGACTACCCATTATAACGACTAATCATAAACTCAAATACTATTATTATTATTATTATTATTATTATTATTATTATTATTATTATTATTATTATTATTATTATTATTATTATTATTATTATTATTATTATTACTACTACTACTACTACTACTACTACTACTATTGCTATTATTATTATAATAATAATGATAATAATAATAATAATAATAATAATTATTATTATTATTATTAGTATTATTATTATTATTATTACTATTTTTATTATTATTATTACTACTACTACTACTACTACTACTACTACTATTGTTATTATTATTATAATAATAATGATAATAATAATAATAATAATAATTATTATTATTATTATTATTATTATTATTATTACAACTATTATTACTACGATTATTGTTATTATTATTATTATTATTATTATTATTATTATTATTATTATTATTATTATTATTATTATTATTATTATTATTGCTAAAAAAATATTATTATATTTAAAAATTTTAGTAATATCATTACTCTAATTATTATTGTTATTATCATTATCGTCGTTGTAACTTTTTATTATAATGGTCGCCATTTTCATCGTTATAGTGCTCTTGTGAAAATTTCATAATGTTTTTGGATAATATTTCCTTACAACATTACTGATGCTACTATTTTTATTTTTATTATTATTATTATTATTATTATTATTATTATTATTATTAAAAAGTTAATTATTAATATTATTATTACCATTATAACCGCTTATAAATGCTCGTAACCGCTATAAAACTCATAATAGCTATAACCGCTAATTATAACATCTCATAACAGCTCGTAACATCTCATAACAGTTCATCGCAGCTCATAATAGCTCATAACGGATCGTAGTAGCTCATAACGACTTATAACAGCTTAATAAACGCTATAACCGCTAGTTTTAACAGATTAAACGAACAGGCCCTTAGAAAAGAGAATTATCGTAGTAATTCATTTTCAGTTAGATCAATATGTGAGTACTCAAAAAATGAAGTGTTTGAGAAATTATTTACTCATTCCATCTTTCCGAGTTATGTCCGAGTGGGTCGAAACCCTGTTAAGTGTGTTCTACTCAAGATATGGTTTCGAGTGGGTCGGATGATATTGAAAACTTAAAGTTGAGCTTCTTAAATACTTAGAATGTCTTGAAATCAAAACAATAAAGAGATATAGAGTTATACTTGAGTCTTCAATCTCCCCTTTTTGATGAAAGGCATTCCATACTTAAGATAGAACGTAAGAGCGCAAAGAGTTAAGTTTTCATTGCATCTTGATCAGAGTAAAAATATTAGAGTATCTTGACCATTTATAACTCAGAACATACTTATAAAAGAATTATGAGCAAGTATCAAAGCAGTGATAAAATATATCGAAGTATAGATAAGATAGGAAAGATATAACTCATTTATGCTCGAAAAAGGAAATTTCATTTAAATATAGAAAGTAACATACAAAGATACTTAAAAAATTTTAATAAGGAAAGCTCACCCTAAGCCAAACATCTATCTTTTTCTCTCCCCTATGCATTCATCAAATAAAGATAAAGTAGAAGCAAATAACGAGAAAGTACTTGACAAAAAAATTTGAAAATAAGAGGGAGGTGGAGCAATGCGGGTTAAGGCGGAAGAACGAAGACCTCGTCTATGTCTCAGTAGCCTTGTGTAGATGCAGGTGGCCCAGGAAAAAGTAGGGCGAGTGAGGAACTTGAAGTGTACTCCTGTGAATAAGAGGTTGTACATCCTTTAGTTGTTCTTCCGAGCCCTCAACCTCTTCACCTTGACGCTGTTGAACCGAGGAGAGGGCCTTAGACAGAGCTCGCATCACCAACCTCTTCTAAGGCGGATCGATTATGATCTAAGGAGATCACCTCGGGCTCTTTCTCCCCTTGGCCCTTAGCTCGAGCCGATCAAGTTTCTTCTTCTTCTTCTCCTTGTTCTCTTCCTTCTTCTCCTTCGACTCGAGTCGAAGAGCTTAAAGACTCATATGGTGGTGCTTCTTCAAAAGATGGTTCTGAATTTTCGGTAGCTTTGGATCTTCTCTCCCGAAGGCGGCAGATTTGATCATGTTGGCATTTGATCACCTCCTTGAGCTCACCAACCAAGGCTTGACTCTGGTTAATTAGGCGTTGAGCCTTACTCTAGAACCGAGTCAAGATTAGCATGAAAGCCCGGAAATCTGTCATAGCTAATTGCAGCTCTTTTGCTAGGTTAGCAAAATGGGATGCCACCTTCGAAGCAATTCGAGAGAAGGGGCAGGTTGGGAAGACGAAGGTCCGAGTAGTGAGAAGGTGGGGTCTTCGAGTCTTTCTATGTCCGAGTTGGAGGAGGAGGAGTAAGTTCGGAAGAGTGAACCGAGACACCAGCTTATATTTCCTGGTATCCTAGTCCAAATAGCTCAGCCATGCCTATCCGGACAGCCTAGCTCCAGAAATTTGCTCGGATCACTAGGAGGATCCACTTTAAAATGAGGGAAAATAGTAGAAGTAAAGTTCCAAAGGTAAGAGGAGGCTTTTTTCGATCGAAGGGAACATAAGCAATATGCTCCAAGGTAAAAGGGAAGAGCTCAACCTCATACCCTTCAAGGATATCATAAAGAACATAAGGTTCTCATCAAGATGAAGCAAAGAAGTCATGCTTCGAGGTCATCTAAGTCACGTAAAAGTTCTTCGTAGATTTAGGGGTTTCTTTGGCATATCTATCAAAGAAGTCATCAGCGACTTCATTGAATGGAATGGGGTTGGAGGTCAAGAAAAGACACTTCACATTGAAAAGATTGTGAAGGAGAGAGAGATTCATACAAATGATTTTACCTTGAACAATAGAAGAGATTAGGTTATCTCTTGCAGATCATGTGAGAATAGAACTCGATGACGAGTTACGGATAGATATAGTCGTAGGAACACAAGTACTTCTAAACACCTGTGTTGATAGTGGATTTGATCTAAGAAAATGTGATGCTGCAGATGATCTTCTTCTATGAAGTAGTGTTGGGCTATGATGAGTTTTTGGTCCTCGTAGGCAAGCGCTTTTCCCTTAGATGGATCCTTTTGAGGATTATCTCGAATGAGTGGATTTGGTTCTAGCCTTCTTGGTGGCTGAACCTCCTTCCATGACGCTTCATTTCTTAGGCATGGTTGACCTAGAATAAAAAGAAATATAGAGTAAGAGAACGAAGAGTGTAAATGAACGAGAGAGAGAGTAGAGAGGTGAGTTTTTTAGTACAAAAGTAAAGAGTGCGAGAGTGAGAGTAAGAAATAGCAAAGTGAGAGAATGGAAACGAAGGAGTGCTATTTATAGAACAAGAGCTTTCATTAAACAAAAGCCTTTCTTACCCAGCCCTCAAAGTAACAGTTAGCGGATCGTTGAGTATTCGAGTGAGTAACGACTATCTTCGAAACTGCTTCTCTGTAACGGCTTGTTTGTAGACTGTTCGCGTGCCAAAGAGGGAAAAATAAATTTTTGAAAACATTTCCAAGATTCTCCATTGATCTAGAGATGATCTCAAAATTTTAATGTCCATTTTTCTCATAAACGGAGTCCGACTCGGTGATGTGTCCGAGTGACTCAAAACACACTCGGAAAATTAATAACTCATAGCTTAGTCTTATCATGGTTCAACTGATCCATTTGTTATACACTAAGAACATATAACAATCAATTAAACTCGTAACAACTCGTGCAATAATTCAGATAATCATGCAATCAACATGCCAAGTTCATTCCTAATAAAGCAAAACGGATCTTCACTCGGAGGTTTTGTGAAAATATTAGCGAGCTAAAATTTTGTACGAATAAGCTTAAGTTCAATATCACCTTTCTTAGAGTGGTCTCTTAAATAATGATACCTGACCTCAATGTGTTTTATTTGTGTGTGCTGAACTGGATTCTTGGTGATGATGATGGCACTTTGATTATCACACTTGATTGGGATAGATGTGAATGACAATCCGAGATCCTTCAAGTGTTGCTTGATCTAGAGAATATAAGCGAGCATGCTCCAATTGTTATGTACTCAATTTCAGTAGTTGATAGAGCAACTGAGTTTTACTTCTTTGAATACCAGGAGATGAGTGATTGACCTAGAAATTGGCATGTTCCTAATGTTCTCTTTCTATCAACTTTGTATCCAAGCATAGTCGACATCTAAATATCCAAGTGAGTCGCTTGAATATTAGACACCAAGTGTCTAAGTTCCTGCAAAACACCTAAAAATTCTCTTCAGCTCAATGAGATGTGATTCCTTTTGGTTAGCTTGAAATCTTGCACATAGGCAAACACTAAAAATGATATCTGGCCTACTAGAAGTAAGATAAAGTAGAGATCCAATCATACCTCTATATAGTTTCTAATCTACTCGCTTTATCTTTTTCATCCGAGTCCAGTTTAGTACTGCTACTCATTGGTGTTGCTGCATGCTTCACATATGATAACTTGTACTTCTTTAATAATTCCTTGGTGTATTTTGATTGATGAACATAAATGTCATCCTTTTTCTTTCTTGATTTGCGAGTCCAACGAAGAAATTGAGTCCTCTCATCATGCTCATTTTGAACTCCTATCTCATTAACTCGGAAAACTCTTCGCATAGAGTTTCATTAATAGCTTCAAATATAATATCATCAACATAAATCTAAATGATAAGAAAATTGTCCCCCTTGGTTTTTGTAAATAGAGTTTTGTCAATAAGACTTCTCTTGAAGTCATTTTCAACAAAAAAGCTGCTCCGTCTTTCTTACCAAGCTCTGGGAGCTTGTTTCACACCATACAAAGCTTTTTACAATTTGAAAACATGATTTCGAAATTGAAAATTTTCAAATCCAGGGGGTTGCTCAACATAAACTTCATTTTGAATATAACCATTGAGAAAAGCACACATAAAATCTATTTGCTAAAGCTTAATGTTCATGCTAGATACAAATGCTACGAGAATTCCGATTGACTCAATCCTAGCTACGAGTGCAAAGGTTTCCCCACAATCAATTCCCTCTTCTTGGTTATATCCCTAAACAACTAATCCGGCATTATTTCGACTACCAACTCTCCCTCATCCAGTTTGTTCTTGAAAACCCATTGGGTTCCAATAACTGGGGGTCGGAAGGTCCTTTGGTCAAAGTCTAGACTTAGTTTCTTTCAAATTGAGTTAACTCTTCTTACATGGCCTCTACCCATTGAGGTTAAAGTAGGGCTTGTAGTACATTTTTAGGTTCGATTAATGAGATGAATTCTAAAATTGCACATAGATTTTGTAAAGAAGAAGGAGTTCTTACCCCACTATTGATGTCGAAATGATGTTTTCGGTGGGTAACTGGATGCATATTTGAAAGCTTTACCTGTTTCGTAAAATAAAAAAAGCTTACTTGTCCTCTAATTTACCAATTTTGTTGGTTGAATGGTCTCACGTTCATTTTGTTTAGCTTGTTGAACATCTTGATGAGCATGATCTTCGATAATCTGAGCTGATTCCTTTGCTAACTCATTCCGAGTTGTCTCGGTTCCTTTGTTTTGGTTCATTCCGAGCTCAAATTCTTCTATGTTATCTTCATCTCGGTTGAGCTTGAGATATGAGAAAGTGGATTCGGTTGTCCTGCCATGATGAATTTCATCAAAGACAATGTGGATACTTCTTCCACTTTGTTAGTTATCTTATTAAAGATTCTATAAGCCTTACTATGATATGAGTAACTCAAAAATATACCTTCATCTAACCGTGCATCAAACTTAGTAAGATGTTCCTTACCATTGTTATGCTCAAAGCATTTACATTGAAATGGTCTGAAGTAGGAAATGTTAAGCTTCTTTCCTTTGTACAACTCATAGAGTGTGTTCTTCGAGAATGGGTATGGTACGTCATCCTGTTCAATGTGTAATTTGTTGTGTTGACTACCTCAGCCCATAAATAGTAACATAGATCATTTTCAATCATCATTATCTTTCTTATTTCTTCAAATGTTCTATTCTTTCTCTCCGAGTACTCCATTCTATTGAAGAGTTCTTGGTGTTGAGAAGTTGTCGGAGATGTCATTCTTGTCACGAAGTCCGCAAATTCCGAGTAATCGAACTCTCTTACATGGTCAATTCGAATTATCCTTATCTCGAATCTCATACTCCACTTGAAATTTCCTTCAGATCTTAGTGAACTCTTTGAAGGCTTTATTTTTGTTCTTCAAAAAATAGACCTAGGTAAATCTTGAGTAATCATCAACAATAACTAGCACATATGATTTACCTCCTAAGCTTCGACAGAATTTCACCACATAAATCCATATGAATAAATTCAAGCAGTTTGGATATGGATACTGTCTTTAGTGGCTTAAAAGATGATCCGACTTGCTTTCCTTTTGTGCAAGCTTCACAGATTTTATCATTCTTAAATGCACAGTTAGATAAACCTCTAACTAATCAATGAGATGTAAGCATCTTAACGGTATGCATGCTGATATGGCCTAGTCTACAATGCCATGTCCATCAATCATCATTTAAAGATGCTTTTACGCATGATAAATCTTAACTAGAATCGAAACATGAATAGTGAAAGTGTTACCTAACCTCAAACCCGATAGCTTTGTCTCTTTGGTGACTTCATTAGAAATGAAGCGGTTGGTCCGAGTGAATCTTACCTCGGGACCTTTGTCACATAAATTAGAAATGCTCGGAAGATTGTACTTGAGCCCTTTGACAAGGTAGACCGACTGATCGAATTATCTTTCGATAAATGCTTCCAATTCCAACGATCTTGCCTTTGCTATTGTCTCCAAATATAAATTTTCCTCCTTTCATTTCTTCTAGTTATGAGAAGAGTCTTAGTCCCTAAACATGTGACGTGAACATCCGAGTGTCTAAGTACCAATGTCCCTTTTGTTTCTAGGTGACTTGCAAAACAGAAATAAACTAACCCTTCTCATTTCCTCTTAAAAACCTAGTAACTATTTTTATTGTGGTCCTTTTCGAGGAAGAGCACATTGGGGAACCCAGATTTGAATAATTTTGGGTTTTGTCTAATTCGAGTCTTCTTTCTAGAGAATTGACGTTGTGTCTCATTTCTTTGAAAACCTTTCTTTTGTAAGGAGGTTGAGAAGGCTTTTCTTCGAAACTGGTGCAGGCTCAGTCCCTTTTCTTTGTGAATGAATAGGACAATGCTTAGCCTTCTTGAACTTAATAGTTCTTGAATTAGTTTTAAAAAGATTGTTATAAGAATTATCTTTCTCTTCAGACATTGTATTCAAGACCTTTTCTAAATGAGACACATTAAGAGCCAAGTAATAAATCAAGGTTTTTCGACCTTGAGTGAAACCAACTCTTGAGACTCATTGAGCTTCTATTTCAGTTGCTCATTCTCTTTTCCGAGGAACTCAGATTCAGTCTCATTATCTTGAGTACTGGTGTCCACCACTTTCAAATTTTGTCTCAATTTTTCTAATTCCTTTTTCAAAGTCCGATAGTGCCATTGGACACTTTGCGTCATCGGAATCATCATCTTCTTCGAATCATTATAACTCCAGGTAGCCACCATAACCTTTTTCTTCTTTCTCTCCTTCTTTCTATCCTTCTTTCTCTGTGGACAATCCTTGACTACGCTTCATAAGATGTCATAATAGATATGCTCGGAGCTAAACTCATAATATATATATATATACATATATAAAGAAAAACTCCCCTAGACTCAACATCTAACTTTTTATGTATTTCTCTCCCCTATGCATTTCAGGAAAATACCAAAAGGAGGGAGGAAAGACAAAGTAATTACATAAGATGTTGGACAAAAAACTATTTGTGGTTAAAGAAAAATTGAGATTAAGATTAAGAGGGAGGGGCGAGGTTGTCTTAAGGTTGAGGAACGAGCGGTGCGCCTTCGCCTATATGCTTGTGTTGAAGTGGTTGAGCAAGGAGGCTGCAGAGTGGTACATCGGGAAGTTGAGATGTCCTGGTTCTACAAACCAAAGGCATATCATCCTCGGCTTCTTCGTCTTCCTCAAAGACAACTGCTGACTATGTTTCTAAGGCAGGGATTTTGGATCGACAAGTATCATCGGCCTCTTCCGAGGCACTTTGAGCGTGATCAAAGGAGATTAACTCAGGTTCTTTGTTGTCATGGTCCTCAAGTCGAGCAGTTTTTTCCACTTTGTTTTCTTTTTCTTTTTCTTCTTCTTCCTCTATAGCTGCTCCTCCTTCTTCCTTTACTTCGACTTCTTCTCAACTTCGACTTCTTTCTCAACTTCATCCGATTGTGACTTAGCGAGGCTGGAGGACTCCTCGGAAGATTCGGTGGTTTCGAGTCCTCGGCTACCTTAGTCTTGTGCTCGTGGAGACGAATGATCTGTTCTCCTTGTTCTTTAATGATCTCCTTGAGCTTAGAAATTAGTTCTTGGTTCTCACGGAGCTGAGACTCGGGCTTGTTTTTGCATCAAAACCAAGGTTGGAATGAATGTTTTGAAAGTCCTCGGAGTTGCTTGAAACTCGCGGTAAGAGAAGCAAATTGGTTGGCTAATTTTTCAAATAGCGCAATAGAGGGAATGGATTGAGAAGCGGAAGGTCCAATGGTCAAAAGTGGGACCTCTAGAGTTGTCTAAGTTTGAGGTGGATGAGGAGTAGGTAACTCGGACACATAAACCCGGACACCAAGTTTAACTTCCTAGTATCTTAGACTTGAAAGCTCATTCCTGCCTAGACAAACGAGCGGGTTTTATGTAATCTTTGGGATCGGAGGGAAGAAGACTTGAAATTATTTTAGAACAGCGGTAAAAAATGCCCCGAAAAGAAATGAGCAAACTTTTTAGAGCTAGCAGGCACAACTTCCATCTACTCTAGAATAAAAGGAAACAGTGTCTACTTTGTAGCTTCGAGAATATCGAAGAGAACCTTGAGAACTTTTGAGTTGGGGTTTTCTTTATAGGAATGATGAGAGAAGAAAGTTCTCATTAGAATGAAGCAAAGAAGTGTTGCTTCGACTTCATCCGAATCACAGAGAAATTCTTTCCGGACTAAGGAACCTCGTTAGCAAACTTATCAAAGAAATCGTGAGTGATTTCGAGTGAAAGGAACATGATTGGAATTTAGAAAAAGAGTCTTCACATCAAAGAGTTTGTGAAGTACCGCAAGGTTGACCCGAATGGTCTTACCCTAAACAAGTGATATAAGAATGACGCCTTTGTTGGCGAGTCATATGAGAATAGAACTTAGACACTAGGTCTAGATAGATGTATTCACAAAAACAGAGAAAGTTGTACATACCAGTGTTTGTGATGTGTTTCAACCAAGAAAAAGTGGTGGTAGGGAAGAAATTGTTTTCTAAAATGAAATGTTGGATGGAAAAATGCTTTGGAGAATGCGAGGCAACTTCTTTATCTTTGCTCACTAGGGACTCGAGTCTTAGATTTGGTTCCGGCCTTCTTGGTGGCCGACCCTCCTTCTTGAGTAGCTCCTCTCGTAGCCATGTTCGCAAAGAGATTAAAGAGAGTGATCGAAGGAGTCGAGAGAGAGAAGAGAGAATAAAGTGACTTGAGATTTAGAGAGAAAACACGAGTGAGAAAGAGAGAGTTTGAGAGTAAAAAGAGCAAGAGTGCGAGTAATAAGTTGGTAAAGTGAAGAAAACAAAATGAAGCGGTGCTATTTGTAGGAGAAAAGGCTTCCAACCGTCTTTCCGACCCAAATACCAAACAACGGTTCTCGGACCGTTGTGTCGCTCTCGCACTATAATGGCTAGTTTTCCAACAACTTTCTTTTAACGGCTAGTTTTTCGCTTGACAGAGAGAGAGAGAGAGAAGAAAGAGTTTTAAAAACATTTATGAGATTCTCCATTTATCTAGGGATGACCTCGGAATTTTGATGTCCATTTTGCTCATAGTCCGAGTTTGACTTAGTAAAAATGTTTGAGTGGCTAAGAACACTCATCACACTAATAACTCATAACTTAGTTTCGCTCTAAATCAACTGATGCATTTGTTATCTATTCAAAGCATATAACACATAATCATGAAAGAATATTCATGCAATAAATCACATAATCATGCATTGATCATGCCAAGTTCATTCCTAATAAAACAAAACTGATCCTCACTAAGAGGCTTAGTGAATATGTCGACTAATCGAAACTTAGTAAGAATAAATTCAAGCTCAATATCACCTTTCTCAAAATGGTCTCTCGAAAAATGATACCTGACCACAATATGCTTAGTCTTTGAGTGCTTGAACTAGATTCTTAGTGATACTATTTGCACTTTGATTGTCACACCTGATTAGGATGGATGTAAATGATAATCCAAGATCCTTTAAGTGCTTGCTTTATCTAGAGAATCTAAGCATAGCAAGTTGCAACCGCAATGTACTTTGCCTCAGCAGCGAGATAGAGCAACCGAGTTCTATTTCTTTGAGTGTCGGGAGATAAGAGATTGACCTAGAACTTGAAATGCTCCTGATGTGCTCTTTCTATCAACATTGTATCTAGTATAGTTTGCATATGAGTATCCAATGAGAGTCGGTTCTAAGTCCTTTGAAAACCATAGACCAAGATTCCGAGTCCCTATAAGATATCTAAAAATTCTCTTTACCACGAGTGAGATATGATTCCTTTGGATTAACTTGAAATCTTGCACAAAGGCAAACACTGAACATGATAATTGGCCCACTAGATGTGAGATAAAGTAGAGATCCAATTATACCTCTTTAGAGTTTCTTATCTACAACTTTATCTTTCTCATCCGAGTCCAGTTTCAAACCGCAACTCATAGGTGTTCGTTGCATGCTTCACATCTTGTAGCTTGTATTTCTTCAATAGCTCCTTGGTGTACTTAGATTAATGGACATAGATGCCATCCTTATCTTGTTTGATTTGCATACTAAGAAAGAAATTGAGTTATCCTATCATATTAATTTGGAACTCCAATCTCATCCACTCGGAAAACTCTTGGCATAGAGTTTCATTAGTAGCTCCAAAAATGATATCATAAACATAAATCTGAATGATAAGAAAATCATTCCCCTTGGTTTTTATGAAAAATACTTTTGTTAATCTGACTTCTTTTGAAATCATTTTCAACTAAGAAATTGCTTCGTCTCTCATACTAAGCTCCGGGAGCTTGTTTAAGACCATATAAAGCCTTTTGCAACTTGAAAACATGATTTCGAAATTCCGAGTTTTCAAATCAAGGGGTTGCTCAACATACACTTCTTCTTGACTATAACCATTGAGAAATGCACATTTGACATCCATTTGATAAAGCTTGATGTTCATGCTACACGCAAATGCTAAGAAAATTTTGATTGCCTCAATCTTAGCAACGAGTTCAAAGGTTTTCACATAATCTATTCCTTCCTCTTGGATACCCCTGAGCAACCATTCCAGCTTTAGTTATGACTATCAACCTTTCCTCATCCAGTTTGTTCTTGAAAACCCATTCGGTTCCTATTATCGGCGGTGGTCGGAAGGTCATTTGGTTAGAGTCCATACTTGGTTTCTTTCAAATTGATTAAGCTCTTCTTGCATGGCCTATACTCATTTAGGTTCATTCAGGGCCTCTAGTGCATTTTTGGGTTATATTAATGATATGAATGCGAGAGAATGCACATAAATTATGCAAAAAGATCAAGTTCATACCCCACTTGTTGATATCGGAAAGTATATTCTTAGGTGGGTGACTAGATGAATATTTGGAAGCTCTACTTGTCCTCCGATTCACCAAGTTTGTGGGTTGAATAGGCTGATCTTCGGTTTGTTGTTCTTGTTGAGCCTCTGCTTGGCTTGTTCTTCAGATTCCGAGCTGGCTCTTAATTCCGAGTTGGCTCGTTTTGAGTTTCCTCGTTCGAGTTGCCTCAATTCTTCTATTTTGACTCTTTCCGAGCTCAACTTCAGCAAGGTCATCTTCATCTCTATGAAGCTTGAGATCTAAGAATGTGGATTCACTTATCTTGCCAAGATTAATCTCATCAAAGACAATGTGGATTCACTTATCTTGCCAAGATTAATCTCACTTAAACACATGATAAGCTTTGCTATGAGATGAATAACCCGAAATATACCTTCATCCGACCTAGCATCAAACTTAATCGGATCTTCCTTACCATTGTTATGCACAAATCATTTACATCCAAACGGTCCGAAGTAGGAGATATTGGGCTTTTTTCACTTGTATAGCTCATAGGGTGTCTTCTTCAGAATAGGTTTAATGAGGCATCTATTAAGTGTTTAGTTTGTCTGTGTTGACTACCTCGGTTTAGAAATAGTAGGGTAGATCATTATAAATCGTCATGGTCCTTCCTATTTCTTCAAGAGTTCTATTCTTCATTTCCACTACTCCATTTTGTTGAGGAGTTCTTGGTGCAGAAAAGTTATGAGAGATGTCATTCTTGTCATAGAAATTTGCAAATTCCGAGTAGTTCAACTACCTTCCGTGGCCGGTTCGAATACTTCGACATGAGTCCTAGACTCTACTTGAATTTTCTTGCAAATCTTAGTGAACTTTTTGAAGGATTCATTCTTGTTCTTTAGAAAATGCACCCAGGTAAATCGTGAATAATCATCAACAATAACAAGTACATATGATTTACCTCCTAAGCTTTTCACAGAATTTCACCACACAAATCCATACAAACTAATTCAAGTACTTTCGATGTAGACACAATTTTAAGTGGTTCGACTTGCTTGCATTTCATGCATGCTTCACAGATTTTATCTTTCTTAAATACATAGTTAGGTAAACCCCTAACCAATCCATGAGATGCAAGTTTCATGATAGTATGCATACTAATATGACCTAGTCTACGATGCCATGTCCATGAATCATCATTCAAAGATGCTTTCAAGCATGATAAATTTTGACTAGAATCTGAAAGAGGAATAGTATAATTGTTACCTGACCTCAAACCCGAGAGCTTTGTCTCTTTGGTGACTGCATTAGAAATATAGCAGTTGGTCCGAGTGAACCTTACCTTGCTCTTTATAACGTAGTTGAGAAATGCTAATAAGATTGTACTTAAGCCCTTTAACAAGGTAGACTAGATTGACTGAGTTGTTTCCTTGACCAATCTTGCCAATCCCTGCTATTGCCTTTGCTATTTTCTCCAAATGTGACTTTACCTCCCTTCGGATCTTCTAACTTTGAGAAGAGTCTTGAATCTCCGGATATATGGTGTGAACAACCACTATCTAAGTACCGGGGACCTTTTTGTTTTTGAGTCACCTACAAAACAGAAACAAACTAACCCTTCTAACTTCCTCTTACAAACCCAGTAATTACATTTACTGTGGTCTTTCTTTGATAAAGAACACTTTTGGGAACCCAGATTTGAATGATTTTGTGTCCGGTCCGATTCCGAGTCTTCTTTCTAGAAAGCTGAGTTTATGTCTCTTTTGTTTGAAAATCCTTTCTTTTGTGAATAGGTGGAGAAGGTTTTTCCTGTAAACTAGTATGGGCTCAGTCCTCTTTTCATTTGTATGAATAGGACCATGCTCAACCTTCCCGAACTTTACAGTTCGGAATCAATTTTGAAAAGACTAGAATAGGAATTTGATTTCTTTTCAACATTGTAACCAAGTCCTTTCCTGAATGAGACACACCGAGAGCCGAGTAAAAGATCAAGGTTTTTCTAACCTTGAGTGAGTTTTATAACCAGCTCTTGAGACTCATTGAGCTTTCTTTTTAGTTGCTCATTCTCTATTGTGAGTGACTCAAACTTAGTCTCATTGACTTGAGCACTAGTCTTGGGTGCTTTTAGATTTTGTATCAAGTTTTGAAACTCGGTTTTCAAAAAATTGGACTTGTTTTGGCAGTAATAGACTCAAGTTGTTCTTTGAAATTTGAATAGTGAAAATTGGACTTTTCTTCCAAAGTAAAAATATATCTAGCTAAATCAACTTTGGAAAACTTAAGAAAGTATTCAATTACCTCCTGAGGACTTGTCTCCTCAATGCACTACTGAAAAAGGGGTCATTTTTCGAAGCTTTTACTTCAACATTTTGTCGGTAATAAGCGTCGAGATATAGGTTCTCGACGCTCGAAAAAGCATGGAGAATTTCAATGTCGAGATATCTCGACGTTTTTTTCATGGATCAGTTTTGGTATTTCGACGCTTTATTTCATTGAACAATTTTGTGCCTTGACACATAACTGTCTATAGTATCGACGCTTTTTCTGTCAATTTATTAATTTTGAGTCAAACCATACGAAATTGGCGGGCAATCTCTTTAAACAAATAAAGGTGTCCAGAATTTTTTTTTTTTTTTTGCTTTTGTTTTTACCCTAAGGCAACAACGCATTTCCTTTCTTGTTTATCATAAATTATATATATATAAAGAGAGAGAGTGTTAAATTAAAAACCAATTAATGACCCACAGTCTAAATATATAGCTGAACTACTATTTAACACAATCCAAAATTTAGAGCAACACAATAACAAAATATACTTCTATTTGGTCTTCAAATATGCAATAGTACTTCTCTATCCTAAAATAAGTATACTACTCTATCCTGAAATAAGTATGATATTCAAAGACGAATAAACAGTTCATTTCTTCAAATATGTAAAAGTACTACTCTAAAGCAGTCTCTTCAAATATACAAAAGTACTACTCTAAAAATCATCTACTTGTGAATTTGAAGAAGAAGAGCTAGCCGAATTGGTTCATTGCCACCATAGTTTGTAGTTCGATCTTGTTCAATGGCATCACCATTTCCGCTTGACAAATAGAACCTTGTCAAAAGAATTTGCAAAATCTCAAAATTAGACCATATATACAAAGGAGTTTAATCCCTACATCACTAGGATTGGAGTACATATATAAAACCCAAGACAGGCGAACAAAGAAGAAATCCATCATATATTCTTCTTCATAAATTATGTACACAATTTCCTAAAACTAAATTTATACCGCTATCTAGGAATATAAACTACAAGCAACATTTGGCTACACGATTGCTAGCGAGATGATGTGAGAGAAGCCCGATAGTTGAGCTCAAATCGAGTGTGGTTACCAGTTTACTTCGAAAGTAGAAGGACTGTTCACCGATATGAAAACTTCTCAGGATACAATGTAGGGATTCTATGCAATGAGCAATGAGCTGGTAGATGCACCTACTCTAGTTGTGCAAGTCTAAACGCCTAGGTCTAGGCCTACTTAGCCATGTGTTCCCTGCAATCTCCCTGGAACGTTGTCCGCACTTTGTGAAAATTTATGCTTCTACTACCATACTTGGGGACGATCGTCTTGGCAAACTAACATGGAACAACGAGATATAAAGGCAACATTTGGAGAGGGTCGAAGCATGAACTAAATGTTTCCACTTATCGGATGTGTGTTACGAAGACTCGAACATCTGCTGAACGCATTTCGAGTTGCATTAAATGAATCGGGTATAACCATCTCATACTTATAGAGTTTTGATTCCAAGGCATTCTCCGTATCTTAGAAACTTCTCTGAGTGAAATGTTATCTTCTCTAAGTGATATAACTTTTACTTCTTATATTTCTTGCTTATGTGTAAGTGACTCGGAAAACTGGTTCTTTGTTCTAAGTCCCTCATCACTCAAATTTATCGCAGATTAAGTGAACTAGTATTTCGTCTTTTCTCACTCGGAATCCGACTTCGATCTTAAGCTCTATTCTGTTATAGTAAGTGATTTCTTAGTCCGTCCAATACTTAGTCCGTATCAAGTTATTTCACTCGATATTCATTATATATCTTGATCTATCGCTTAGACTAAGTCGGATGGAATTTTGAGTTACATGGTTTTTAGACTCGGAAATTCCACTTGTCTTCCGATTCGAGATAATTAGTTGTTTAATTATCATAATTACTTTATTATCCGTGTCTAATCTTGGACCAAAGTATCTTATACTTTGAGAACCAAAATTGTTTTACTTTTGTAGGTTATTCAAACGAGGATACACCTTTTTCAAACCACAAAAGTAACCGACTTCAAAACGTCAAATCACCAACGAGACATGGCTTTTCACCTTCTCTCGCTCCAGTCCCAGAAGATTGTGTCGGGGTTGTGCTGTTTCCAAATCTGGAAAACTGGAACGTTAAGCTTAACGGTGGTTTCCACCTTACCTTTCAAGACACCGCCGAGTGGTTTTGGGACTTCCAAGAGAGTTAAACCGTTATCCAACGTTCACATTACAACGGATACTTTCGAGTGACTCGAAAGCTTCATCAACGGTCACGTGAAGACTCTCGGTCGGTAGATGAAGATAACGGCTACCCTGCCTGGTTATCTATAAATAGAAGCCACCTCACAAGACTTGAAGATTGCCGAACATATTGTTAATACACATACTTGCTCAAAGTCTCTGTATACACTCTCAATCTTCTACTTACAACTCCCAATTTGTAATTCATTACTTTCGAGCTGTAAGGTCTTGTACTCGATTACAAACACTTTCTTACTTTCTCTATAAGGTCCCTCGACTAAGCTGTAAGGGTAAACTCAGCTTAGTTGTCCCTAGCTGTAAGGGTTATCTCAACTAGGAAGTACTAGATCGGATAAGGGAATTTACGAGTCTAGGAAAACTTGTATAGAGTTGTGTAAGGGAGCAACTCGGGTTCGGTCAGTTCACGGTATTTTGTGGACTCAAAATAGTGGATTTGATTTCGTGCTTGGATTAGCACGGTTCGTGGTTTTCTGCCCTAGGAGGGTTTCCACGTAATTTCTAAGTGTTGTCTTTCCGAGTTCATTCTAGATCGAGACTGTTATACTTCTTACGCTTGATCTCGCTTATTTATTCTTGATAGCATTTCGAGTCCATATATTTCGACCTCGTTAATTGACTCAAAACATGTCCTTGTCTCTTCTTTATCAAAAGAGTTAAAGGTTTCACGAAAAACTTCCATCACCCTATTCACCCCCTTTAGGGTGACTCACACTCTCCCCGAGCAAACATTCATGTTCTTATGCTCTCTTTAATAACACCGACAAACTTAGCTACAAGGAGAGAAGTTGTTACCTATACATTGACTTGATCGGGGTGCTCACTAATTAACTTGTGAGTTTAAAGAAGAGGGAGTAGTGTGCTCTGAAGGATTTGCGCTACTATTTCCACTTTGTGCATTGGGAACCTAAAAAAGATGAGCACAATAAAGTAAATTGAATATCATGGTGGCTAATAAAAGAACGTGAAAAAACATGGGACAAAATCTCCTACCTGTCTATTAGCCATGCATAAGGTTGATTCAACGAGCATCTAGGAACTCATTCGAAGCTTGTACATCACGCACAACATTCAATACAAGAAAAAGCTGTTTTGAAATTAGTCCAAGCACATCTCTTTGTTCATCCGACTCTTTTTCATCCGCTTCATTTCAACATGATTGTTGTTTAGGTAGTTATAGCCCGTTTCCTAAGAATTCCATTTACCCCAAAAACATCATTCCGATTCACTCCAAACCCGAATCCCACAGGTCGTTTAGGATCATCGCCTTCATACATAAGATCATGAAAAACTTCATTTTCAATGTCAACTTGAGTCATTGAAGGAGAAGAGTTAAGAAGGAGCTCTTGAACCTTCGAATTTGCCTCATTCTACATTGTAAATAATGTAAGAGAAAATCAATTTCATAATCAGGAAATGAGATATAGGGATTACGAAATTTGTATATACCGGAAAATCTTCGGTAATAGTATCGACTACAAATCCACCATCCCGATTAGTATGTGTCTCTTTAAAAAACTCTAAATTGGTAGGCTCTCTTCCATTAGTATCCACCTGTAATGCAAACTTCCATAAATATATATATATAATAATGAATAACCTTATCAATTATGTCAATTACATAATAGTAAATCATACAAAATCAGCTCGTTTGTTGGCATAGCTCGTAGACCCGGTTGTGTGAAAATGGTTTTGTGTAGCTCGTGCTTCTCTACCTTTTTCAGCCAATGTTTGCATGTTAAAAGGAAATGACTTGATTGCTTTTAATTCATATATACATTAGAAAAATGAATTCTCATAATCGGCTCATGATTGAAGATAGAAAAACAATGCAAAAATGTCAACAAGAAAGTAACAAATTAAATACCTTACTTTTTTGCTATACCAATAGTCAACCAAACGTGTCCAACTATCAAGAGGGTGCTCTTTAGGACCGTCCTTATAGATTTCTTCTTGTGTTTTCTTTTCGGGTTTGAAATACGTTTTCTTCAAACTATGTCTATATTGCTTGAAATGCTTAGCAACATGTTGAAGGACTCCTTTGTCAAAATTCTCTCTCTCGGGATAAGCAAACTTAGCCTGAATCATCAAAGCTTGAGTGAAAATGTGAAAAATATATGCCAATTGCAAAACAAAAAATTTCAAACTAGTGATCTCGGTTCTAAAAATCTGAAACCAAAAGAAGTTGTTTCAATTGCAAAACAACTCGGATATCTAAACTACAAGAATAGAACGACATTGAGAAACTTACTCGCATCAACTGAACTATTTCAGCTTTGTACGTCTTGTTTAACTTATGCCGATTCGTTGTTACAATTGGGCAAAACCTTTCCAACCTCGCAACATAGCCAAGAAATATGACAAAAATGTAACCCCCTTCCTTATTGGTTATTCAAAGTTGTTGAATGCAACACAAATTCTTGTTCCTTTGTTATTCATAACATCCCGAGGTTGAATGGACGAGTCCTTATAGATTTCTTCTTGTGTAAATGATTGACTCTTCCCTGGTGGTGACTGACGTTCTAGTGTTGATGTACTTGTGTGGTCTGTCTTGTGGATGGTTGTGTTGTGACAGAAAAAGTTGGGCTGAATGGTCCAAATTTTATAGGGCATGAAGATTGTTTTCTAATGGACGACATGTGTTGTGATGCTTTTGTGGAGGAATTGGGGTTTATATTAGAATGTGATGGTTTATTAGGGGAGGGGCCTGATTGGGCAACTATGATACTCTACCTCCAGGTGGTTGTGATGTTCTATCTCCATGTGCTCTAATAGCAAAAGAGGTCCGCCTAGGTGAGGCCACCATCGATACTCTTGAAGAAGGAGCCTGGATAGGTGGTTGTGATGCTCTACCTCCCGAGTGGAGGTCGAGGAGCGAAGGAGTCCGACCAAAAGGGGTATGACAAAAAGGGTTTGACCCGGTGAGGCTTTATATAGTTCTCTTGAAGAAGTGGTCTGGATAGGTGGTTTTGATGCACTTCCTCCAAGTGGTGGTCGAGCGGAAAGTGTTTGACCAAAAGGGTTATGAGGAAAAGGGGTCCGACCGGGTGAAGAGAGAGTTGGTTCTCTTAAAGAAGGGGCCTGGATAGGTATTTGTGATGCTTGACCTCCAGGTGGTCCACCAGCAGATTCCATGTGAGGTTGGGAGGCTTTAGGCTATTGTGCTTGCTTTGATAGAAGAAGTGGCCCGGTTAGACAATTGTGATCTTGAAGAAACGGTCCAAACAGGTGGTTTAGATGCATCACTTTGGACAAATGGTTGGATAGGGAGCTGTGATGTTGTATCACCAAGAGGTTTTGAAGTCTGCGCTATAAAGAGGTTGGACAGAGTTCGCTGTCGAGGTTGCTGCCCGGTTTGCTCTGTAGCTCCGGACGATGCAACAGCTAATGCTCTTGTTTTTTGCTCCTATAACTCATATTCCAAACTTGAAGTTTTGTAATAGCCTAACATAGAAAAATGTAAACATTAGTTTACCGTGTCATTGTGAACAAAAATTTCCTAATGGAAAATAAACTTAACGGAATACAATTTCCTTACCATGCACAAAAAGTAAGTTACCGGTTTGTTAAATAGAAAAATATAATACGTAAATCAATATACCTACTATCAAAATATAGAACAATATAATATTAGAAAGGATGCCAACAATACCACTTACTTATGTTACTATATCAAAAGATATATACAAAAATAATAAATACTTATATTAATCTAATAATTATTGATACTCGGACCATAATCCTAAAGGAAAAAATAAACGAAAGCGTATGGATAATGAAACCTATAAATGGAACCAAGGTTTATAATTGCTCTAAGCAATTCTCCCTAAATCAAATAAGTCTCTAAGCTTGGTCTTAATGACATGAGACCATCCTTTCTGTTTCTCATCATCAATGTAGAGTACTTGTTTTGCTTGAGATGAGAAAACAAATGGATCCTCATGTAAAAATCGACCGGTGTGCATCAATTTGGAAAAGTTAACACAAGTATGACCATTTGTGTAAGTTTTCAAACCCCTATTTATGTCCACCCAATCACAACGAAAAACTACATCTTTGTAAGCCCCATAATAATCTAACTCATATATATCTCGTGAGTCTCCCATAATATGCATGTCCTTTTGCTTCCACCATAACTCCGAATTTTGTGTTTTATGATAACATTCGCGATCAAGTGTTTGAAACTTGTAGCCATTAACAAAAAAACTTTTGTATCTCTTTGCTCTATTGTTTAAACCACCCACTAAAGCTTTTTAAACTTTCCATTTGGGGTGCTGGCATCAATGTGGTGCACCTATAAATTCAAAAAGTTTAGTTACACACTACTAGTTACGAAATAACAATTATATTGGCCTCAACTGTGAGAGAGAGAATAACCTGATTTAGTTACACACTACCATGCTAAATTACTGCTACTATTTTTTTAGTACTTTTTAATCTACCTTTAAAAATTGATGAAAGCACTCAAATATCCATATACCAGGAAAGGAAAAATTACACATAAAAGGAATGATATTCCCAAAATCAACAACTCCAAAAATTAATTATTTATATCCAAAATTTGGATGGCAAGAGATTCATTAATAGACAAACTTAAAGAATTGAAAAAAAGAATAAGAAATTGGTGAATGCATGGTGTGCATATGGGGCATAGGAAATTCATCCATATTAGCAAAAGACAAACAAATAGTGAGAGAAAATGGAAGTACCTGAAATGAAGAATAGGGACTTGGGGGATTTCAACGTCCGAGAAGAATTCCGAGTAGTTACCCACTCCGAGAGAGAGGAAGCAAGAGGGGAGACGTTTAAGACTTCTTAATAATGGGAAGTGGGCGAAGAATTGACCACAAACAGAAAATTTGTGTGATGACTTCCACAATTTTCGAATTGACCACAAACAAGCAAGTTACGCCACAATCGCTAGGAATTGTGTGACGACTTCCACAATCGCCGGATATTGAGCGAGTGACCACAAATAGCGATACTCGAGCAAGAACGGCGAGTGATGGTTGCCAAGAACATCCAGATTGATCACAAGGAATTCATGAGAGACAAAGTTCGTTAGCGATTGTAGGAGAGAGAGTTAGGGTTTGACGAGTCATGGCAGCTTTTGATTCTAATTTTTAATTTTTTAGAATACTCGCGCTCTCTTTTATTTGGGTCGCTCGGCGCTTACAATAATAGTGTTGGACCTCGACGCTTCTAATTGACATTATATCACTAGACGATAAAACGCGATGGGATAAGTCTTACTTGGGCTTCCGCAAATTTTACTCGTTTACGCTAAGAAAAAGCGACGAGGCCCAAGCGACGAATTTAGGCCCGTTTTCTAGTAGTGATGTTTGAGTTTTCATTGTCTTACTCGGATTTGGCTTCGAGTTTGTCAGTCCCATAACACACTTTAAATCATCAAAATCATCTTCTTCGGATGAGTCATCATCACTCCAGGTAGCCATCATAGCCTTTTTCTTCTTTTTATCCTTCTTTCTCTTTGGACAGTTCTTGACTATATGCTCTTTGCTGCCACATTCAAAGCAACCACAGTTCTTAGTTAAAGATAACTTTGAAGGGGATGAGTATTTACCTTTCCTGCCCTTCTTATCTTTCTTGTAGAACTCTTCCTTTGGCCTCTTTTTCCACTTCTTGTACTTCATCATCTTTTTGAAGCCTCGGGAATTAGTGCCATGGGATCCTCTTCCGATTCCGAGGAGCTCAAACTTTGACGTCTCGTTTTCCGAGGCCTTCAACGCAATGTTCTTTTTGGTGCTGACCTTGGCACCCTCTTTTCCAGATGAATCTCATATGTAAGCAGCTTTCCAATGAGGTCATCTGGCTTTATTTAAGAAAGATTTTGAGCATCTTCAATGGCTTTCAACTTGGGACGCCATCTTCTCTTTGGTAGACTTCTCATAATTTTTCTTACCATTTCCTCGTGCTAGATCTTTTTACCCAAAGACTTGAGATTATTAGTAATCTTTGTGAACTGAGCATACATCCGAGAGATGTTCTCTTCGGGCTCCATCTTGGACAACTCATACTTGTGAAGATATCGACTTATCTTCACCTGCGTCACTTGACTTGTTCCTTCATAGGTGTTAACTAGAGTGTCCCACACCTCTTTGGCTATGTCATAGGTTGAGACTTTGTTGTATTTTTGTGAGCTAATGGCAAACATCGAGTGTGTTCATAGCTTTGAAGTTCTTTATGAACTTCTTAGTCTCTTCGATGGTGTACTCAAATTTCTCTTTAGGCACATATCTTACACCTTCCATCTTCATTGGAAAGAAGTTCCGGACATCTTCATCTTTATCCATAAGGAAGCATTCCATCATCTTTTTCCAATGTGCAAAGTTTGACCCCTTGAACTTAGGTGGTCTTGTAGATGATCTTCTTTCATCAAATTCTCCATTGTTATAAGCCATTTGATCTTTAGACCTTTAGATTGTCGGATCCTTTTGTGAAGGGCTAGGCCCTAATACCAATTGAAGGTTTGCTCTTGGAGAGGCTAAGTTACCCTAGAGGAGGGGTGAACAGGGTGATGGAATCTTTTAAATAAAATCAAACTCTTTTAGCACAGAACTAAGGAGAACCAGAATCCGAGTCTAGATTATACCCAAAAAGATAAACACACAAAAGTACGTGGAAACCCTCCTGTGGCGGAAATCTACGGACAGTGCTAATCCAAGCACGAAGTCAAATACACTAATTGAAGCCATAATTACAAAGTACTTACTCTAGGAATTACTCCCTTAGACAATTCCTTTACAAATTTTCCTAGACTCGAAGTTCCCTTATATGATCTAGTACATCCTTGCTGAGCTAAATTGTAACTGTTCATGATTATGTGTGGTTTTATGGCTTGTCGTCATTGTGGCTCAGGAGAATTGAACTCCCTATGGTTTCCTAAGTTTGTTATGCTTGCTATTGAATCAAGTTTAATGAGAAACCGATGTTTAATGTATAGAAAGAAATATGAATTTGAAGCATAGAGGTTCGAAATGAATTTTGGAACTTCAAGTTATTGTTGCGGTGATTGTGTGGTGTTTAGTGTTTGATTTAAATCCTGTTGATGATACTTGTAGTTTGGGAAATGCAATCACTTAATCACTTAATCATATGAGAACTATGAATGAGACATGAGCTTGAGGTGCACCTGCTTGATACAAACTAAGTGTTGTGGAGTTTTAACCATCTATGTTGAATTATAAGGATTTTGCATAAGTGAGAGATTACTATGCATACATAGGTGTAAATGCTGGATTTAAAGGTGAATTATAACTAAAGGGACTATAATACGAAATATAAAGGAAAGGGAAGTTAAAGAATCGAGTTATGCTAGTATTACTCGCGATATAGTCACCAATCAAATTATTTTGCTATTAATTCCTGAAAAAGTGTGCTAGTGTGAATGAGTGAACTTGATGGTGGTTCTGAATGTCTTTTAGTTAAACTCGAATTGAAAGAAATTTATTATTTAGTTTTGAAAAGAGTTCAATTGTTTATGCAAAACAATCCTTAAGTGTGATTGCCAAATATTTCTCTTCAAACTTAAATATGTGTTCCAAAGATTTGAAACTAGGTTTAGAAGGGTGGCCAATTGTGCTATGCGTTCAATTGTGTAAACCGATTTGAGAATGATGTTTGAAACGAGACTTGATAAATGAATGTGTTAAAACTAGTTTGAATTGATTTTGGACTAAGTATAGTTTAGCATAGTGGAAAGGTTCTAATTAGGGTCCTCGTGTATCGGGATGCCGGACCGGAGACTTCCAATAGTTTCATTAAAACTAAATCTCGGGAGCTCGAGTCATGGGATCGCGCCCCATAAATTGTTTGATGCTAGTTCAAGTCGAAAGCCTTAGAAAGATGCTCGATTTTTAGAATTATTTATTGATGTGTGCGGAACATGATTGAGAAAAGATTTCAGTTTGAAACTGCGTGAGTCGAATGTTGAGCTTTACCTTTTTTTCGTGTGAGTACTTGGTAGAAGAAAAGATCGTAAACGTTTCGGTTTTTCGTATTTTTAAAGGATGTTATGAAAATAAAAATGTAGTATGATGATATTAAATACCTGGATGCTAGTATGTGTAATATTTTATGAAACTTATTTCTGTTTTAAGAGTATAAGACTATCACTAAGAGGTTTGGTGCTCACTCCCATGTATTTACTCTCAAGTTGCGAGTACTCCTTAAGGTGATTAATCTCATACCATTAGCATTCCGGAACCACTTGCATTAATGCTAGTTCCGAGTAGCACAAACTTGTTGAACGTGTATTTTATGTGTTGTATTTGTTCTATATGTTGTATTTGTTATAACTTGTAAATTACTTCATATAGGTTATGTAAGTTGTGTCATAGTTCAACTAGTTAGTTTTATGTTTAAATGCATATGGGTTGGACTCGGCGTGCGATCGTCGAAATCTTCGAGCATGTGGCTCGTCGAGTATTTCTATTGTCATTTCTTATGCAGGAGTAAAGCATTAAGCCTAAGGGAAATAGCCGAATTACGGATGGACCTCTGCCGAAAGTTTTAGAAAATTTCAAACCAAACTAGAAATCACCTTTATTACCTTTAAGTGGAAGTTAGAAAACCAAAACCGACTCCTTAATTAGTCTTAAGGGCTCCTTTTGGGGAACCTCAACAATGTAATACTCCTAAGATGGGGGCGAGGCATGTTACACCTAATCTACGATGCCAAGTTTAAGAATAATCATTAAAAATTGCTTTTAAACAGGATAAATTATGAGTTGAATCACTAGGAGAGATAGTGTAAGTGTTCCCCGACCTAAGACTTGAGAGCTTTGTTTCCTTTATGGTTGCGTCAGATATGAGACAATTGGTCCGAGTGAATCTTTCCTCTTTTCCCTCGTCATCGGGTTAGGAGATGCTCGGAAGATTGTATTTGAGTCCTTTAACATGATAAATCGGGTTGACCGAGTTGTCACCATGGCCAACTCTAAGAATTCCCAATCTCTTCCCTTTACTATTGTCTCCAAATGTGACTTTGCCTCCATCCATCATTTCTAGTTCGGAAAAGAGTTTTGAGTCCCCCGACATATGTCCAGAGCATCCACTTGTCTAGGTACAATTGGTCCTTCATCTTGACTTACGAGTGCTTCCAAAATAAAAACACAATAACCCTTCTCACTTCCTCTTATAAACTTAATAACTATCCTTACTAAGGTCAATTTTGGAGGAAGGGCACTCTTGGGAACCCAACTTTACATAATTTTAGGCTTGTTCAAATTCTATCTCTTCTTCTTTGGTAACCGAGTATCCTTTTTGTTGAAAACTTTTCTTTTGTTAAAAGTCTAGGAAGACTTCTTTTGATAAACCTATTTGGGCTTAGTCCCTTTTCTCATTGGATGAATAGGACCATGCTCGGATTTTCAAAAGTGAATTTTTCTAAAATCATTTTTGAGAAGACTCTTATAGGAGTTGCCCTCCTTTTTAGAGTTAAAACCTAGTCATTCCTTCTAAAGAAAACACATTAAGAACCAAGCAATAAATCAAGGTCTTTCCGACCTTATGTAGGTTTTAAAACAAGGTTCCGAGGCTCCGTGAGCTTTTTCTTTAATAGCTCATTTTTAGTTCTAAGGCACTCGGACTCAATCCCATTATCCTGTGAGCTGGTCTTAAGTATCTCTTGAGGGTCAATTCCCTCGGAATCAAACGCTTCGGTTCCGACACGGACTCGCTTATGCGTCGATCATAGCTACTAGACACATGGACTCATCATTAGTGTTTTCATCATCGTCCGACTCATCTTCACTCCATGTTAGTACCATGGCTTTCTTCTTCTTGTAGTCCTTCTTCCTCTTTGGGCGAGTCATTCACTATGTGTTCCTTGCTGCCACACTCAAAACAACCAGAATTTTTAGTGAAAGAGGAATTTGAAAGGGAAGAAGATTTACCTTTATTTTCTTTCCTAGAGATCTCATTTCTAGGCTTCTTCGTCACTTCTTATGCTTCATCATACGCTTGAAGCCTCCGGCCAAAAGCACCATTGGATCTTTTTCTATGTCTAAGGAGTTCAGACTAGGACCACACAACTACAATATCCATCTTTTACTACGGTTCTAAAGAACCTTTCACTACGGTTACAAGGTGTCGTGCATTTGAGTGTACATCTATTACTACGGTTCTTTCTCCAGTAATCATAGTGGTAGCTACAATCATTAAAAAAATCATCTATAATTATTAAGAGAGAGAGAGAGAGAGAGAGAGAGAGAGAGAGAGACATGGGCATTTGTTTTCTCTGTTTCGAAACAGAGCACTTTAGAATTTGGAGATGGGGGATTTCGGGGTTTCGAAGAATTAGCGAGTAAAGATCCTCGTTGACGGTGGCTTCAACGACCAGATTTTGCCACTTGTCATAAAGCTCGTCGCCAGATGAGAGAAGGCATAATCATCATGTCCAATTACCAACTCAAATTAAACTTGAAACCCTCATCTTCACCATTGTAGGGTATGGTAACTCCGAGGTCGAATTCCTAGTTAAAGAGAATGATTGTGGATGAGAAAGAAGGTATAATTACCTAATAATTAACACACTTGTAATGAAAAGATTCATTACCAGTAATATAATAATAAGAATAAACAATATAATACTAAAATTTATTACGAATATTTACAGACCAATAGTTTTAGTCACTCAAGTAATCTCGGATCCAAACATAAGAAACAAATTTAAGCCTAAAATCAAGGTGACAAAAACCCAAGGCAAGAAAATAGAACTGAAATTGGAGCAAACGAGAGGAATCTTACGAGGTCTTCTTGGAGGACCTCGATTTGTACTTTTCAGGCTTATTGCTCATCGTCATCTTTCCTTCGATAGCCTTGGGCCTCGGCTTCAACCTCGGCTTGAGATCGTACTTCTTCTTGTCATCCGGAACCACCATGTCTAATTCCGAGGAGAAAGAGAGAGACAGGTGAGGGAATTTGGGGTGGCGGTTGATGAAGGAGTGGAATGCAGAGGTGGCAGCGGGTGCGGTGGTAGTGGCACTAATGGCTATGGCAGGAAGGAATGGTAGGGCTGAGGAAGCCATTGGAGAGAGAATTTTGGGGGAGAGGATTTAGGGGTGGAGAGGAGTGTCTAGGATTTGAGTGGGATTTTAGAGAGAGAGAGAGAGAGAGAGAGAGAGAGAGAGAGAGAGAGAAAGAAAGAGAGAAATAGAGATTTGAGAAATAAATGCATATAATGGGATTAAGGAAAGAAGGAACATAGACTTTTTACTACGATTCAATCAAACGACCATTGTAAAAAGTCCCACTATCACTACGGTTCTTTCATTGAATCATAGTAAAAGTTCGGACATGACTTTTTACTATAGTTTAATAAAAGAGCCGTAGTAATAGGTGAATTTTATTAACAAAAATGCCACTTGTCTCTTTTTTTAGTACGCCTTTTGTTTTAACCGTTGTAAAACACCCGTAGTAAAAAGTCATTTCTATAGTAATAGGTGTTGACTTCGATTCTTCTTCCCGAAGATGTAACTCATGGGTAAAAAGTTTCCAAATGAGCTTATCTAACTTGAGCTTGCTAAGGTCTTGGGCTTCATTGATAGCTATCACCTTTGGGCCCTATTTCTTCTTTGGGAGACACCACAGAACTTTCTGGACAACTTCTTCATTGGACATCTTCTTACTAAAAGATTTGAGATTGTTAACAATCTCGAGTAAACCGTGTGTACATCTTAGTCATGTTCTCATCAGCCTCTATCTTGAATAATTCGTATTTGTTCAAGTACTAGCTGATCTTAGTTTGTCTCACTTGGCTTGTTCCTTCATATGTTGTCACCAAGGTTTCCCACACCTCTTTAGCTATGTCACAAGCTGAGACTCTATTGTACTCAAATGCGTCTAAGGCACACATGAGAATGTTCATAGCTCTAAAAATTTTCTTGTGTCTTTCCTTCTCGTCTAGTGTGAATTCTGAATTCAACTTTGCTAGAACATCGTTTCGAAGTTGCTTTATGGGAATGTAGTTTCAATCTGTGATAACCTCCCATACTTCTTCATCAAGGTCTTGGATGAAGCACTCGCATCATCTTCTTTGAGTGGGCGGAATTGGAGCCCTTGAACTTCAATGGTCTAGTGAATGACATTCCTTCATTGAACTCTCTATTTTATTGAGCAATGATCTTCAAACCTTTGGACAATCAGATCCTTTTGAGAAAGGCTAAGCTCTTACACAAATTGAAAATTCAAATAGAGAGTCAAATCACTCCGGGGGAGGGGAGAATAGGGTGATGAAAGAAACATCAAAATTTGAAGTTCTTGAAAAGAGTTTGAACTCGAAACAAAAACTAAATCTAAAGTGACTCGGAAATAAAGAAATGAAGAAAACAACTTTATGTGGAAACCGTCTTGGGGCATAACATCATGGACTATGCTAATCTAAACACAGTCAATTTAAATCCACAGAGATAGAGTAATTGAATATCCGAATTGCTCCCTTAGACAATTCTAATACAAGTTTTTCCCATACATAAATATTATTTTATCTGCTCTAGTACTTCCAAGCTAAGGAACCCTTTACGAGTTTGGGACAACCGAGTTGAGGTAACCTTTACAACTCAATCAAGAGATAACTAGGAAAAAGTGTTTGAAGTAAACAGAGATATTGCAAGACTTTTCCTTCACAAGATTTACAACTTAAAAAATTGTGAGTGTATGAGAAATATTTGTAAGCTAGAAGAGAGAATTAATATGTTCTGTTCTTAGTTTCAACAATCTTGTAAGTCTTGAATCAAGTCTTCTATTTATAGGTTGCACAAAAGAGAGCCATTGTGTCTTGACCTGGAAGCACTAAGTCGGCTAGCCATTATAACGGATAGTTTGAGGATTCGATTTTGGAACTGTTGAAAATTTATTCATTGAGCTTGGGTCTTATCTCCCAAAAGAAGTAACTTGTTGTATCTAAAAAAATGGTGGAAACAGATCGTTAGACCTAGAAAACAAAAGTTACCTAAAATGGCAATAAACAGGCACGATAGTGTGGTCACGATCGCCCGTGAAATCCGAATTTTATGTCTGCGAGTCATTGAACGATAAAGAAGCCATTGTTTTTGCTTTAATTTAAGATTATTCAGTTTAATATGTCCGGAATAACAAATTAGAATTTGTACTCAAAGTACAAAAGTACTTTAGCCCATGAATAGATAAGGATTAGTCTACATAAAACATTTAATGACTAAAATTCCTTAATCTATTAATTTGAAAATTTTTAATTCAAATATTGAATAAGATCAAATTCCATATATGTCTCAATTCAAAGAAAAGACTGAGTAAAAATAGGTTCAAGGAGTTAATTAGACACATATTAGTGTTTGCTTAAGAAATTAGATTCAACTTAATAAATATAGTGACAGACCCCAAGCGCACGGTGTATCTTTATAACAAGTCAAGGTCGATCCCACAAGGACTCAATCTAGCAATGCGAGTAACTAGCCTTCTACTCAATTGCTAAGAACATAAGATTTTGGAGTTGGTTCTTTGCTAAACTAATTCTAAATATTAAAATTAAGAAAATTAACCTAATCAATAGATAAAAACATATGGGGATTTGCTTTCCTAACAATGAGTTTGATTATTAAAACCTAATTTGTGCAATCATTCTTTCAATTGAATCAAGGATTAATAATCAAATAAATGCACCGCTCTTTCAATGCTTAATAGAATTACTCTAATTAACCTAACAAACAACTTTCATATTCTTTTCAAGTTAATTAAAGTTAAAGATTTCAAATTGTCAAAATGATCCCCTAATTTACTAATTTTTTTATTTAATAAACTAGGTAGAGAACTTGGTTGTTGGATTATTCCATTTCACTTTTCAAGTACTTCACGATTAATCTCAAATCACAAATATTCTAGGCCTTAAAAATACTCATAACCATGAAAAATACAACTTTCCATTGATTCAAAATTAGAATTCAAGTACAAATCTTGAAAGCCTAATCAAACTTCATTGTTTCGGATTACAAATGCCTAGATAAACTAAAACTACTCACACATGATTATGAAAACTGAACAAAAATAATCCTAAACATGGTAATCAAACCACAACAACAACAATGAAGAATTAGCTTGATGCCCTTCAAGAACTCCACTTGAGTCTCTCGAATTTGAATGGAATCCCCTCAACTTGTGTCAGTCTTCTTCTTTGATCTTCAAATGTGCCTTGGTTTGATGTGAATGATGAAGGTATGGATAATGGAAATAATGAATGGAGGATACATCATAGGATGTCTGCAGTTTTTCATGTTAAATAGTCATAAATTAGCACTCAATACACCCAAAAGCTTCGAACTTGAACGACCACATGAAAATTTCAGAAAAAGAAGCCACTCCGGGTCCGAGTTGCCACTCCATGCAGCCTAAAGTAGCCTTTGTCCAACTTCTCTCACTTTGATTCTTCTACCACGGTTTCGGGGTTCATAGGGAGATCCGTGGTAAACTTGTTTTGACCAAAAATATAAAAAATTGGGTTGTTTAGGCCTCAAAACCTATAAATTCACATTAAAAACAACAACACCAAGTGTAATATGGGTATAGGGATATAAATCAAACAATTTAAGCATAATATTCCCTAATCCACTACCGAAATTCCCTAAAAATCAAGTCGAAATATGCTCGTATTAATCTCTCCCATGCTAACTCCTTGCTTGTCCCCAAGTAAGTACAAGACTCAAACAAAAATAGAAAGACTCAAAAATAAAATTACAGACTTAAGATGAAAAAGAAAAATCTATTTACACATAGTCCTCAAGTAAGTATCGATAAAGTTCTCTAACAACTAAGTCTAACCAAGAATAAGCCGAAAGTAATGAAAACCATTAAGCACAAGTAAGACGGAAGTTTCGAAAAGATTTATAAGAATCACACAACCAAGATCAAATCAATCACCTCTAATCTCTAATGATAACAAGTTGGCATAGGCATGAGCATGAAACTAGACAGATTGAGAGCAAACCTCACTTTAGGGTAGTGAAAACACTCCTCTCATATGTTTGAAAATATAACAATGAAGATTCTCTCAATACTCCCACCAAAGAAACAATCTACCATATGCTTGCTAAGAATCTTAACTCTCCACCACGAGTATGAAAATGCAAATGGCAATCAAGAGGTCTTTTCAAGGGTTGTAACGGGGCTAGGGGTGAAAGGTAAGGAGTGGAAAATTATTTGAGTAAAGTGGAGCTAAAAGCCAAACTTGGAGCTAACTCATCAAATATCTTATATATACAATACTAACCACTAATAAACATTCAAAATAAACTCGGAGAAACCCATTGGAAACGGCCTTAAATCAACGAAGCCAATGCCAAACACTTTATTTCTTCCTTTTTTCCTTTTTCTTTTCTTTTCTATTTCATTTTTTGATTTTTTTTTTATTTTTTCCTTTTTGAATGGAAAAACAACAAATTTAGAATACTAGGCAAGTTTCCAATTTTCAACCCATATTAAACTACACAAGTTGAAAAAGTTTGAAGAATGAAATTTCACAACTATTTCCCATCAACCAAACAAAAAAATTTACCACAATAGACCCATATCACACCCAAAACACTCTAAGCAATGGCTTAAGGGTAGGAGAAATGTATTGGCCTAGGCTTATTAAAGTAGCTTCAATAAAAAGAGTGGTCAAAGGCTAGAAAAGGGAAAAAGTGGTAATTCATACGTGAAAGGGTGGCTTTTTCGCTCATGTAGCCTACAAAATTAACAAATGAATGCATCTATCATATTGTCAATGCAAATGAAAATTGCGATTTTGAAGAGATTTAAAGCAAATTCTAAAGATTGCGACTAAGGTAGAGTCACACATAGAAAACATGAGCCTAATAAAAATTATTAGTCTTTTAAGGCTTAGTGGTCTCACGGGGTTAAGGCTCAACAATCAATCTTCATTCAAGATTTCCACATGCCAAACTCACACCAAAGATCAATAAGGGTAATCAATTATCTCTATCAAAGTGCAATCCTAAACCAAGATTCTCTTACAAACTCTTTTCAAAAACTATTATTCACAAATGGGTTATACAGGATAAAACAAAGTCAAAAGAAAAACTACCTAACCTAAGAATCATCACTAGAGGATTTTATAATTTATAAAAAAAATTTCAGATTATTTAATTACATTTTCAAATTTTTTAAATTAAAAAATAAAAACTACCCCTACATGTAACCTAAATGCAAATGCAAAACCTAGATATTACAAAAAGAAACTAAAAACAAAAGACAAATAAAACTAAACAAAGAAAACTAAAGTAAAGTAAATGCAATGCGACTATATGAATGCAAATGTAATTGTATACATCGACCTCTATATACACCATTACTTATCAACCATAGAATATGTAAAACCTTTCCCCATGCTAGGACAAAGCATTGTCCTCAATGCAACTTAAATATCAATGTAATAGGAGGAGAGACAAAACAATCACTCTTCCGGAGGCAGGGAAATGGGGGAGAAACTTGGGGTCCATGGTAAACAAACCAATCATGCAAGGTCGTATGGAAATCACTCATACTATGCAAATATTGGTTCTACGATGAAATCATGCCACATATCGCAGCATGCTCCTCTTGTACATACTCCTTAAAGGAGGCTTGTTCATCGCGAATCTCTTGAAGTACTGACGGTGTTAAGATTTAATAAAGTGGGAGGGGCTCTAGAAGAGGAGGAAGGGCCAGATTGATCTTGATCGGGTGGAACTTATCCACCCTTAGGCTGAAAAGCAAGGTTGATCGGGTCATGTATGTTGGTTTGGGTAACATAGAGCAGCTTCATGACAAGCCCTACTTAGATATGTACGATGAACGAAGCACCTCTCATAATAATGAACTGCATACTAGACAAGGTCATTTGATCAAATCTTTCGGACCACTGGAATCCTAAACTCTTCCTCGGGCACTATTCCTAATGATTTGGCAATTATAGTAACAATGCCTCCATAAGCAATTTTTCTACTTTTACGATTTTCCACATCTTGCAAGTGAGTAATTAAAAATGAACCGGGATTCATAGCCTTGGGATAATACATGTTACCCATGAGAAACAACTCGACATTCTAGGCACATTTAAACTATCCTTCCTAGTGAAGAAACTCATCGCAAAAATGTGTTGAGCAACTTGAAAAACAGGGTTCTTAATAGTAGTAGCCTTAGAATTACTAGAGTCAACAACTCCCCAAATGGATTCGGATTATATCTAGGAGACGGACGACGGTCATTAACATCTCTAGGTGGGGGCAGATGAAATATCTTTAAACGAGCTCAAGTTCAATTGACGAGTCATGACTACGCAATCAAAACTTGATCAATCCCTCTTGAAAAAATTCATCACTTCGGACCTCGGTAAATAAAGTACTTAAAAACTCTAAGGTCAAATCCGAATGAGAGGGTTCCTTGATTTCAATATAATCATCCATCCCACCCCGAGTAAAAAACCATTTCACTCCATCCAAAATACCCATAACACTTAACAAGTTCTCATCATACTATCTTGATGTAATAAAACCACGATCTTTCAAATGACAATAATTAGCAACTTGTATACTATTAGAAAATTGAAAAGGTATAGAGTCATTATGATGCTCCACGGATGCTCGGTTGGCCGCCCGTAGTGCTCTTTGCTTCATTGCATTTGCCTTTCTTGAAGTATCCCCCATGCCAACCACTTTTTCTTCTTCTTTGGTGCCATTATAACCAAATTAGAAGTTTAAGTTCAAAAGAGTGTGTTCCTCAACAATGGTGGATGAGGAAGAATGGGTAGTGAGAGAAAATGGAAGAAGAAGGATGATTTAGAGTAGAGAATGGTTTAGAAGTGAAAAGAAAGTAGAAAGATAGAAAATTTGAAAGAAAATAGAAGAATTTGGGGTAAATGAAGAGTGAAGGGGAATTAGGGTTTAAGAAGAGGAGATGGAGAATGTAAGATGGAAGAGAGAGAAAGGAAAGAATTTATGGATCAAAAAGAAGGAAATCAACATTTTGGGATTGATTTTAGAAAAAATATGGGAAGAATTGATGGTGAGTTGGATGAAGGTTTGCTCTTGGAGAGGCTAAGTCATCCTAGAGGGGGTGAATAGGTTGATGATGAAATTTGCTTGAAACTTAAAATAGATATGACTATGAGGTGAGTGGGAGCCAAGGATGAACTCGGAAAAGCACCGACTCGGTGTTCGATAAACAATAAAGAAACAGATTAAACATAACTTTAAAACTGCTCGAGTCTATAATGCACTCGGAAAACTAATAACTCGGAAGGTACGTGGAAACCCTCCTGGGGCAGAAAATCACGGACCGTGCTAATCCAAGCACGAAGTCAAGTCCACTATTTTGAGTCCACAAAATACGATAGATCGACTCAACCCGAGTTGCTCCCTTAGACAACTCCTTACAAGTTTTTCCTAGACTCGAAATTCCCTTATCCGATCTAGTACTTCCTAACTAAGATAACCCTTACAGTTAGGGACAACCGAGCTGAGTTAACCCTTACGACTCAGTCAAGGGACCTTACTTAGAAAGTAAGAAAGAGAGTGTTTGTAACTAAGTACAAGACCTTACAACTCCGGAAATATTAAATACGGAATGGAGTTCTAAGTAGAAGATTGAGAAGGAATACAATGACTTTTGCTCAAGTATGTGTATTAATAATTGGTTCAAGCAAATCTTCATGTCTTAAAAGTTGGCTTTTATTTATAGATGACCAAGCAGCTTAGCCGTTGTGTCCATCTTCCGATCTGGAAGTCCTTTGTGATCTGTTGTAATCGATTTTCCGAGTAACTCAAAAATATCCGTTGAGATATGAACGTTGGGCAACGGCTTTTGACTCCTTTAGAAGTCCCAAAACCATTGGTGGTGTCTTGAAAAGTAAGGTGGAAACCACCGTTGAGCTTAGTGTTGCGGACTTCCAGCTTTGGAAACAGACAACCCCGACACGATGTCCGGGGCTAGGTCGAGGTGGAAAAAGCCTTGTCTACTCGGTGATTTGACGTTTTGAAGCCGATTACTTTTGTAATTCAAAAATAGTATAGCCTTGTTTGAATAACCTACAAAAGTAAATCAATTTTGGTTCTCAAAGTATAATACTTTGGTCCAAGATTAGACACGAGATAATAACATAATTAAGATAATTAAGTGATTAATTATCTCGAGTCGAAAAAGGAATGGAATTTTCCGAGTCTAATATCTAGGATACTCAAATTCCATCTTAGACAGTCTAGAATATAATCAAGTCAAAAGGAGAAAATCAGAGTAGACAAACTTGATCTATACTAAACAAAGTTCAAACAAAATATGTTGACTTAGAATAGTGAATTAACAAGTATAATTCCTGGAACACGAAGTCGGACTCGAGTTTATGCGCGTGAAAAAAGTGTTTGAACATGCGATATACCTAAGTGTTGAGTGACTCATAACCGAGTGTGAAGTGGCATGTAGAAGTATGCTTTACGAGTCACTCGGAATCAAGCGTAAACATATACGGTAGTTTCTATAACACTAAGAGAAAATGCTATATCACTCAAGAAAGTTTCTAAGGCACATGGAAGGACTTGAGATCAAAACCCTGTAAGAGATGAAGTCTTATACCTGATTCCTTGATGGAACTCATAAAAGTGTAAGTATAAAGTCCGAGTCTTCAATCTTCCCTTTTTGATGAAAGGCATTCCATATTTAGACAAAAACTTTGTTAGTGATATAAATTTGATTTTGCAAATTTGCTCGAGAAAATAACTTGAGATTTCATAGCTATCAAAGCAAGAAAAGAAATAAATCCAGAGATAAATACAGCAATGATTGAGGCAACAATTATTAATGAAATACATTACTTCATTAGAGTCAAGGAAAATATTTACGAGAGGGTGAGAGAGACTCCTCCTAAACAAGACAACAATACTTTTCTATCTATTCTCCCCCTTGCCTTTCGAAAAAAAAAAATTGGGAAGAACACAACAAGAAAGTACATATTTGATGTTTGGACAAAAGAGAAAAACATGAAATACTGTAAATAAGTAAAGTTAAGAAACCGAGGGGATGGAGCGAGTCGGGGTTGAGGAGGAAGGACGAGTGGTGCGCCGGTGCTGATAAGATCTTGAGGATGTGCTCCAACGGCTAGTTGTCTAATCACGGTGCGAGAGAGAGAAAGAGAGAAAAAGAAAAATTTTGAAAATAAATTCCGAAATTCTCCACTTGTCTAGAGATGATTTCGAAGTTTGATGTCTACTTTTTCTCAAAGTCCGAGTCTTACTCAGCTAAGTTTCGAGTGACTTAGAAACTGGAAATAGATAATAAATATCGGCTTAGTGTCACTGGATCAACTGAACTAATGGTTATTAAAGAATCGTAAGCACATATTACATAATCATGCAATCAGATTTTCACATAGAAAACATATAATTATGCATTTAACATACCAAGCTCATTTCTAATAAAACCAAAATTATCCTCACCAAGAGGCTTAGTAAAGATATCAGCTAATTGAAGATTGGTAGGAATGAATTCGAGTTCAATATCACCTTTCTCATAATGGTCTCTTAAGAAATGATACCTGACCTCAATGTGTTTCGTCTTTGTGTGTCTGCACTGGAATTTTGGTGATGCTGATTGCACTCGATTATCACACATGATTGGAACCGATTTGAAAAAAATCCAAGATCTCTCAAGTGTTGCTTTATCCATAAAATCCGAGCACAACATGCTCCAACTGCAATATACTCAGCCTTGGCGGTTGATACAGTCTACTGAGTTTTGCTTCTTTAAGTGCCAAGATATTAAGGATTGACCCGGTAATTGGCAAGCTTCGAGGTGCTCTTTCTATCAACTTTGTACCCAGCATAATTAGTATCCGAGTATCCAGGTGAGAGTTAGTTCCGAGTCTCCGGAGTACCATAGACCTAAATTCCGAATCCCTGCAAGATATCTGAATATTCTCTTCACCTACGAGTGAAATGTGATTCTTTTGGATTAGCTTGGAATCTTGCGTATAGACAGACAATAAACATTATATCCGGCCTGCTAGAAGTAAGATATAGCATAGATCCAATCATACCTCGATAAAGCTTCGATCTATTGCTTTACCTTTTTCGTCTAAGTCCAGTTTTATGCTACTTGCTCATAGGTGTTCTTTGCATGCTTCGCATCTTGAAGTTTATACTTTTTCAGCGGCTCCTTGGTGTACTTTGATTGATGTACACAGATTCCATCTTTGTCTTTCTTGATTTGTAGACCAAGGAAGAAATTAAGTTCTCCCATCATACTCATTTGAAATTCTTGTCTCATTAACTCAGAAAAATCTCGACACGAGAATTTCATTAGTAGCTCCAAAATTATGTCATTAACATGTATACGAGCGATAAGGAAGTCTTTCCCCTTGGTTTTTATAAAGAGAGTCTTGTCAATCTGACCTCTTCTAAAATCATTTTGAACCAAGAAATCGCTCGATCTTTCATACCAAGCTCTAGGAGCTCGTTTAAGACCATAAAGAGCTTTTTGCATTTTGAAAACATGATTTGGAAAATCTAAGTTTTCAAATCCAGAGGCTGCTCAACATAGACTTCCTCTTCAATAAAACCATTAAGAAATGCACAATTAACATCCATTTGAAATAACTTGATATTCATGCTAGATGCAAATGCCAACAGGATTCTAATGGCTTCTATTACAGCTACGAGTTGCAAAGGTTTCCCAACAATCAATCCCTTCTTCCTGATTGTAACCTTGAGCCACAAGTCTAGCCTTATTTATGACTACCAACCCACCTTCATCCAATTTGTTCTTGAAAACCCTTTTGGTACCTATGACTGGGTGGTTAGAAGGTCATTTGGTCGAGTCCGGACTTGGTTTCTTTCAAATTGATTGAGTTCCTCTTGCATGGCCTCTACCTATTCAGGTTCATTTAGGGCCTCTAGTGCATTTTTAGGTTCGATTAATGAAATGAATCCAGTGAATGCACATAGATTCCGAACAGAGGAATGAGTTCTTACCCCACTTGTTGATATCGGATAATATGTTTTCTAGTGGATGACTAGAAGCATACTTGAATGCTCTACCTGTTCTCTGGTTCACTAGATCCGTAGGCTGAATTGGTTGATCTTCAGAAGTTTATTCTAAGTGAGCCTATTCATCGGTTTGTCCTTCGACATTCCGAGCGGGTTCTTGAGTTGTCTCATTCCGAGTCATATTGTTCCGAGTCACTTCATTCCGAGTTGGTTAGGTTTGATTCCTGATAGGCTCGGTTTCATTAAGGTCATCATCTCTCCTGAGCTTCAGGTCCGAGAATGATGATTCACTTGGCTTTTCCTGTTCAATCTCATCAAACACAACGTGGGTGCTTTCTTCTACTTTGTTAGTTCTCTTATTGAAAATGCGATAAGCCTTACTATGAGATGAATAACCCAAAAAATACCTTTATCCGACTGAGCATAAAACTTGGTCAGGTGATCCTTATCATTGTTGTGAACAAAACACTTACATCCAAAGGGTTTGAAGTATGAGATATTGGGTTTTTTCCCTTTGTAGAGCTCGTATGGTGTTTTCTTCAGGATGGGTCCGATGAGGCATCTGTTCAAGGTGTAGTTTGCTTGTGTTTATTGCCTCGGCCCAGAAATAGTAAGGTAGATTGTGTTCAATCATCATTGTCCTAGCTATTTCTTCAAGAGTTCTGTTCTTTCTCTCCACCACTCTATTTTGTTGAGGAGTTCTTGGTGCTGAGAAGTTGTGGGAGATGTCATTCTTGTCACAAAACTCTGCAAATTCTGAGTAGTTGAACTCCCTTCCATGGTCGGTTCGAATTCTCCGAATCCGAGTCTAAGACTCAACTTGGATTTTCCTGCAGAGCTTGCTGAACTCTTTGAATGCTTCATTTTTGTGCTTAAGAAAACACACCCGAGTAAATCGTGAGTAATCATCAACAATAACAAGTACATATGATTTACCTCCAAGACTCTTAACGAGGATTTCACCACATAAGTCCATATGTAGCATTTCAAGCACCTTGGATGTGGAAGCTGTCTTCACAGACACAAGAGTGCATGCTACGATGAAGGAGGTACCATTTCCTCGGGCAATCAAGCCTAATTCGGCCCGTCTAAAGGAACCTATGGGAGCCTCTCTCCACAAAGTGTAGCGGGGGTATAATAAAGTTTTCCTAGTGGTTCAAAAATAGTATTTAAACTAGTTCAAAGGTTGCCTAATGCAAGCACATCATTAAAACACACTACTCAAATTTTCAAGTTTCACCTTCTTAATAAATGATTTAACCCCGAGTGGAGTCGCCATCTGTAGGAACCATGGCCGATCGGGGCCGCCGAGCTTCCCTACTTGTGCCAGGTCTCTTTTTAAAGATTGATTTTGAAGATGGTTTTGAAAGTTGATTTTAGAATGTAGGGATGAACCTTTTATTAAGATTTCCGAATTTTATTAAATCTAATTTAAAGCAAATTAAGAAAAGTTGAATGGCGATTTTATTAACCTTTTATTTTAGTAATTATTTTCGAAATCTCACGATATTATCTCTTAATCAAAAAATAAAAATTAGGGTTTTTGTTATGTCTGTGAGGCTCTAAGGCCAAACTGGTGAGAAAACACAGATTTGGACCCGAGCTCGCCTACCGACCACAAGGTGGAGGCGGCAGGTAAAGGCCACGCTTGATGAGATTAGCCTCGGCCTCCGCCCTGGTCGAGCGGATCCAGATCCTATTTTTCACTATTTAAAAATTAGCTGGGAAGCAGATTTGAATAGAAATAAGCAAGTAAAGGAGTCGCCGAGTCGGTTTTTAAGAGAGAAAAACTAACAAAAACATAAAAGTAAATTTTGCTCTCTTGATCTTACTATGGGAAAACTAAGACCGAAAAAGGCTATAAAAATGACTCCTTCGAGTCTTTGAACCGAGAATCGGATTCGGGGGCAAGGGTGCGAAACGTTGGGATAAACCCTTCCATTCCGCCCGTCCGAAGACGGTCATTAATAGTTCGAGTAGTGAATTAGAATAATGTAAAACAACAAGCAAGCAACATTCTTATTTCTCTCGAGCATATATGTTTCCGAGTTCCACACTTTACTTTGCTTTAATATCTCCGATACTTAACTCGTTGACAAATTTGCTCCGACCTTTTTTTTTTTTTTTTTTGCTCGATTAATATCAAGAAATATGTTATGAGTTATGTTTTTCATCCGAGCTGCACTTATAAAAATCTTAAGTTCTAATTAAGATTTTCTTTTCCTCTGTTCAATTCGTTATGAAAACTTAACTATTTAAACTGACAAATTTTTGTCTAAAATATGGAATGTCTTTCATCAAAAAGTGGGAGATTGAAGACTTAGGTATAACTCTCTATCTCTCTTAGGTTTGATTCAATGTCATTCTGAGCCCGATAGCAATCATTATCTAAGCTTTCATTATGTTCCGACTCACTCGGAAAGCACGTTCTTGTATATCTATCTTAAGCGTGCTTCGACCAACTCGGACATCACTCGGAACTATCGCATGATCAAATAATCTCTCTTACAATACTTATTTTGTGCACTCGACTTTGTATTCTAAGTTAAAATGAATTACGAGTGTTAATTCTTTGCTTTTATGTCGGTTTACTTGTGGAGAGTTATTTGTTAGATCAAGTTCATGTATCCTATTACTTTACTCTCTCTAACTTGATCGTTTAAGAATTCACTCAACATGGAATATGAACCTAATGGATATTAGACTCAGAAAATTTCACGTTTTTAGGCAAAAGATAATTACGCACTTAATTACTTTGATTTAAATATTATCGGTGTCTAATCTTCGACCAAAGTATTTTTGTACGTTGAGTACCAATGTGTTTTACTTTTGTAGGTTATTCAAAGAAGCCTAATCTACTTTTTGAAATACAAAAGCAACCGGTTTCTAGCCGTTAAACACTAGCAGACAGAAAACAACTACTTCGGACATGGCTCGAGACACTATGTCCGGGTATTTGTTTCTAAAGCTGGAAAATTACAACTTTGAGTCTAACGAGTTGTTTCCACCTCGTTTTTCAATCACCAGCAGATGATTGGACCATCTTTTGGAGCCAAGAGTCGTTACACAATGTTCACATCTCAATAGATCTCTTCTAAGTGACTCGGACTAGACGTTACAATGGCTACTGAAGTTTATCAGTCCAAAACAAGACTCAACGGTCATTATGCCTAGATTCTTATAAATAGAAGCCACTCCACAAGACTTGAAGATTGCTCGCTGAACATATTCCACCACACACTTAGTGCATTCTTATTCAATCTTCGACTTAAAACTCCCAATCGGTAATTTCGATTATGCGGGTTATAAAGAAAGTCTTGTAATCACTTACATTCTTTTCTTACTTTCTTTATAAGTCACTTGACTGAGCTGTAAGGGCTAACTCAGTTGAGTTGTCCTTATTGAAAGGGTTAACTAAGTTAGGAAGTACTAGATCCGATAAGGGAACTTCTAAGTCTAGGAAAAACTTGTAAAGGAATTGTCTAAGAGAGAAATTCTAGTTATAGTCGAGTCATTTGTAATTGTGGATTCAATTAGTGGATTTAACTTAGTGCTTTGATTAATACTGTCCATGGTTTTCTCGGCCTAGGAGGGTTTCCACGTACTACGTGTATTATCTTTCTAAGTCCAATCTAGACTCATATTCTAGTTATGCTCGGTTACGTGCAAAAATTGTTTGATTTTATTTAAATCTTCCATCACCCTATTCATCCCCCTCTAGGGTATCTTAGCCTCTCCAAGAGCAAACCTTCACTAGTCATCCTCATAAGAACAAGTATCTCATATATTAAATCAGGTGTGCGAACTCGTCTGTTATTTGCAAAATCTTTATGCATTTTCTGTATTCATCTCAATGATTGAACCTAACAATGTAATAGAATCCCTACTTGAACCTGAATGGGTAGAGGCCATGCAAGAAGAACTATCACAATTTGAGAAAAACTAGGTTTGGACCTTGACCAACCGACCAACAGACCACCAAATTATAGGAAGCAAATGAGTTTTCAAGGACAAACTAGATGATGAAGGTGTGGTAGTCAAAAATATGGCCAGACTAGTCTCGGAAGGGTACAATGAAGAACAAGGTATTAATTATAGGAAACCTTTGCACTTGGTTCCTAGGATTTAAGCCATTAGAATCCTACTTGCATTTGCATCTAGCATGAATATCAAGCTTTATCAAATGGATGTCAAGTGTGAATTTACGAATGGTTACATTTAAGAAGAAATTTATGTGGTGCAACCCCTTGGATTTGAAAACCCTCATTTTCCAAACCATGTTTTAAATTACAATAGCTCTTTATAGTTTGAAACATGCTCCTAGAGCTTGGTATGAAAGATTGAGTAGCTTCTTGGTTGAAAATAGATTTAAAAGAGTTTTGATTGACAAAATCGTATGTATAAAAACCAAGGGAAAATATTTTCCTATCATACAAATCTATGTTGACGATACTATTTTCGGTGCTATTAATGAAATACTCTGTCAAGAATTTTCTGAGTTAATAAGGTAGGAATTTCAAATGAACATGAAGGGAGAACTAAATTTCTTTCTTGGACTACAAATCAAACAAGAGAAGGATGAAACTTATTTTCACCAATCCGAGTATGTCAAGGAGTTACTCAAGAAGTACAAGCTTCAAGATGCTAAGCCACTAGTAACTCATATGGGAAGTAGCATAAAACTAGACTCGGACGAGAAGCGTAAGTTAGTAGATCACAAAATCTACAAAAGCATGATTGGATCTCTATTATACTTAATTTCTAGTGGGCTAGACATTATGTTTAGTGTTTGTTTTTTAGCAATATTTCAATCTAATCTAAAAGAATCTCATCTCACTGCGATGAAGAGAATTTGTAGATATATAACATAAACTCGAGTCACTAGGTCTTTTCTGTTTGCTCGATTGTTGACGGGCAATTTGCTTGATTGTTGAACACAATTTTAAACTCACGATTTTGATTAGTAAAGGTCATTTGTTGATGGGTGGAAGGGAGAGTATCCCTCTTCATTTTGTACCTTCACCCCGAACATCGAATTATCGGTTTAAAATCGATTAAGTCTCTTTCAAAACCTCTTTCAAGCTTAGTTTTTCCATACTAACGTTGGAAGAGTATTTTTCTATATGTTTGTTACTTTTTATTCCCTAAAATTAACTCGCAACTCCTTATGTATGCTTGTATTTCTTCATATCTGTTTCTTGGCATTTTAAGTTAAAAATGGTAAAATTAGGTTACGTTTTGGCAGTTGAAGCTATAAGGTCGAGACTAATTTCTCGATCATAGCCCTATAGCCGGCGCTGGTTTTCGATCAACATTGGCCAATACCGAGTGTCGGCTAAAGGTCGAGCTCGACTCTCGGCCAACCCGGATTTCTCTGTTTGGTCCAAGAGTTTTGCGAGAAAATGTGATTTTAATTTTTGGTTTCCTTTAACCTCGAAATAACATATCGGGACTTCTTTAAGATTAATAAATAAAATAAAAATGGTTAATAAAAATCACCAATCATACATTCATTTAAACAGTTTTAAAATTATATTTTAAAAATAAATAATTTCACCTCACTTTCCAAATGAACTTTTAAAAATAAACTTTCAAAATAATCTTAATAAAAATAAGAGATCCGAGCATTCGTGGGGAATCTCGATCCGACTGGTTCCTACAAGGACGAGTCGTGCTTCCTACGGCGGCGACTCCACTAGGGAACATCACTTATTAAGAGGGTGAGACTTGAAAATTAAAATTATGAGTTTTTCTTATTATATTTTGCATTAGACATATTACATTTAACCAGACCTCAAACTTTAATTGCTTTTAATTTCAACCTTTAGGCTTTATCCTTAAGTGAACATTTTCGGAGACGTCGAACCATTACCTTAGCTGGCCCACTTAGGCTTCATACATTGGGAAGATGGTTATTCTCCACTTATAGCACGCTTTTTCTCGATTCTTAATCAAGAAACCGATTATTCAAGTCTCGCTACGCACTCAATAAGGGACAAAATTTTTAGACTATGAGCCACCATGCATCCAACCTAGAATTATCGTTCTTTTGACCATAAAAATTTGGCAGTTTAGGTTGTACCCCCTTTCTTCATTTGCGTGCTCGAAACAAATGTGGATGCTTTCACTATTTAACCTTTTCTTGTGAGCCTTTAGTTTAGGTTAGGTTCGTTAAAATAATCCTTGCATGGGTGCAAACTAAAATAAAATAACGAACCTTCTTGAGTCGGTCCATTTTTGTGCACTTTTTAGCCAAAAGTTTGAATTGCCTTTCCCATTTAGGTCGGTCCATTTGTCACATTTTCCGAGTTAGTCGATCATTTTCATTTTCTAAACAATCGTCGGCTACCGGACATAGCCGGTGATGGTTTCCGTCCACCGGACGAGGTGGGTCTCGCCGTGGACCTCTTCCTCTCTTCAATAGGTTTTAGGCGATGGCTTTTGTCGGCATTTTTTACATTTTTGTCCATCATCATATTTAATCCCTAATTAGGAGAATCTTTTTGCATTTAGCCAAAACCAAATTCATCCCTAATTAGGAGAGTCTTTTGCATTTAACCGAGTCAAATCCATGCCTAATTAGGTGAGTTTACATTTTAGCCAAATTAAAATCATCTAAAATTAGGTGAGTTCACTTTTGCATTAGTCAAATAAAATTCATCTCAATTAAGGTGAGTCTTTTTTGCATTTTGCTAAATTAAATTCATCTCAATTAGGTGAGTTCTTTTTTGTATTAACCAAAATTAAATTCATTTCAATTACTTGAGTTCTTATTTGCATTTAGCTAAATTAAAATTTATCTCAAATATGTTAGTCTTTTATTTGTATTAACCAAATTAAAATTCATCCCAAATTAAGTGGATCGTTGTTTGCATATAGTCAAATCAAATTCATCTCAAATTAGGAGATTCTTTGTTTGCACTTAGTCAAAGGGATTCCATTTGTATCATTGCATTTCACTTTGGTCAATTTGCGTTCCTTTATGTGCACCCAAATAAAAGCATATCATTTTTTTCCTCTTAGAATCAATCATTCCTCGAGTTAAGCACTTAAACCCCATCTCCCTAAAATTTTCCACGAACCAATCCCGAGCACTTACTCTTTTGGGTCACATGATAGGAAATCCTACCCAAATCAGGAATCCCAGTAGGAAATGGATGGGGAATAAGAAATCTACTTTAACATCGACACGGAACACCCTAGTATGTCCAACACCTTTTATAGTAACACCAAGATCGTCGCCCATGGGTAAAGCGCTACCCTCTTCCAAAAATGGCCAATGAACCGGAAGCGGACCATCATCATGACTTTGTTCAATAACTAAAACCCTTGATCTTATACTCCAAACCCTCAATAAGAATGCTAATCAAGCTGTAGGAACCACAGGCCTCGCGTCCGCCTCCGTTCGGAGCGGAAACTAGATTTTGGACCGAGCTTCCCCACGAATTGGCGGGGTTTATCATTTTGAAGATGGAAATGATTCTTTGAAGCTGATAATTTTTGAAATGGAAATGTATCTCTTATTAGGAATTCAGATATTGATAATCTGATTTAAGAATAAATTAAGCAAAGGTGAACAACGAGGTTTTATTAATCATTTTAATGTAGGAATTATTTTTGGAAGCTTCGGCATATTATTACACAAATAAAAATATAACAAATAAGAATTAATTTAATTATGTCGTAGGGCCTTTGGGCCAAACCAATGTGAAAACACCGGCTTGGATGAAGCCCTACCCATTGACACTATTCGGCGCCGGCAAGAGCCAGCCATTGTATGGTCCACAGCACCAGCCATGGGCTGTGACTAAGGTGGTCACGGTCCATGGCCTAGCTATCGGAAAATAAAAATTCTTTTTTTTATTTTTAGTCAAAAATGCCAAGGAGTCAATTAAGAAGAAATAAAACAGGAAAATAGAGTCGCCGATCGGTTTTAGGAATAAAAACTAACAAAAATAAATAAATACTGTTCCAATCTTAGTATGGAAAACTAAGTTTGAAAGAGGTTTGAAAATATGACTCCATCGAGTCTAGAACCGAGAATCTAAATTCGAGGGTGAAGAAATGAAATGTAGGGATAAACTCTTCTATTCTACCCTTCGAGTAGACAACCTTGACTTCCTAGAAGAGTGAGTTTAGGTAATGCATTAAAGACAGACATACAACATATTAAGTCCGAAATTTAAATCAACCAAGGCATGCTAATGAAAGCGATAAAAGCGGATATGAAAGCGATAAATGAAAACGATAAAGAAAATAAAAACGAAAGAAAGTAAAAATAAAAACAAACGATTACATCGGGAGAGGAGGAATTAAAAATGATTACAATCCTTCTCCATAATATCGATAGCAATAAATAAAGGTAAATTAAATAAATCGTAGTTGAAGGCGGATTTGACGCCCTCGAGTTGTCCCACTTGCTGATCTAGGTCTTGATCCGGATCCGAAAATGTGACAGTGGTGGCTAGAAGAGGCTTTTGTGAGTTTTTCCGGAGGTAGGTAGAAAGATATATGTAACGGATAGAGGATTAGGGTTTGAATGTCGATAGTGTAGGGGAATTAGTTGAAAGGAAACCAAGAGATCGGAATATGAAAATATTCAATCGCTCTTAATCAAACTTTAGCGAGTGAAATACATAGGAAAAATCCATATGCAAATGAGAGCCTAAGCTCTCTATTAATAGGAAAATATTAGGTCACAAATGACCTAAGGTTTCAGCTAATGCAGCTAGTCCAAAGTGAGCAGAAAACTAGTTAGTAGAATGACAAAAACCGACCCTAATCAAGCTTGGACCGAATCCCGAGAACAGTGCCAAGATACATGGCGTCGACCGGAAACGACATCGTACGGACTCGGCTTCCTTTCGTGGTGCAATTGGACTTTTAAGCAAAATGCAACATTTAGGCTTAAAATCCCTTGAAACAAGGTGTTGGCTAAGAACGGTGTCATTTTATGAAAGTGATCTCCATGTCTCGGTTGGACGCTTGGAGTAAAACATAGCCTTTTATCGATGTTTGCCATGAAACACAGCCACGGCCAATGCGACGTTGTACGGATGAGTTTAGCTCCGTGTCTCAATTGGACGTTGATGATGAAACACGACGTTTTGAGTGCAATAAGGCTCTGTATGCAGCATCGCCTAAGGGTTGACTACGAAGCGTTGACATGGGCCTAGATTGTCCGAATAAATGGACTTTTGTGTCGACCCAAGGCAAATAAGGTTTATTTTTTATGCTAAAGGGTTTTTTGAGGTTTTCACAGCTTCAGTCACACCAATTATACAACCACCATGATCCAAATCCACAAACAGGATCGGGATTTCATCATCCGGCTGACAAAAATAAAATCCGAAATAAAAGAGATAAGGATGATATGTTTTAGGTATCTACAATTAGCCCTCACTTTGACCGAGTCCGAAAGATGAAGGGCAAAGTGGACACTAAAGGATACTTATCTCGCTTTCGAGCATTGTTTCAAATACTTGATTGACTTGTAGTGTCTAGAATTGGTTGCTATCAAACCCGAACTCCAAGATGGGGCCCGCTTCATGTTGATTGACGAAAAGTAAGTTAATTTACGTGTTTGTGTCTTTGTACAACTGTCCTTAGTTGATGAAGAATTGAGCTGCTAACACACGGATGGCTCGTTGGGCTCTAGGTGTGGAGTCCGGTAGGTACTCTTGACCTTCACGATCTCGATAGATGTCATTATACCAACTAGTTTATTCGGTTCTAGACACTTCGAGTACGTATATGTGTGCGAGGTTGACTCTGTCGTTCTATATGAATGGGCATTAAATGAATGCCACTAGGGATATTAATGATGGATACCAACTTAGTTAGGGCATCTGCAAATTGATTGTCATCCCTAGGAAGGTATGTATATGGAATATTGTCAAAGTATTTTGCTAATTCCATCGGATGTGCCAGGTAAGGTGCCAATGCTTCCAACGTACCTTCCATTTCTATGAAATCTAATTAATGATCATACTAGAGTCACTGAAAACCCTTATATTCTTGGCTCCGATTTCATTGGTAGCTTGTAGTCCTATGATGCATGCTTTATACTCTGTAGCATTGTTGGTGACCTCAAAATCTAACTTAACTAAAATGGGAGTATGTGCTCCCTTTGGCGAGACTAGAAGGATCCCTACTCAAAAGCCTTTTTGATTGGAAGTGACCGTTAAAGTACATTGTCCGCATGTCAACCTCTACTTGCAGGATGTTTTCATCCGGGAAGTCGAGGTGTTTGGCTTGTGACTCAATTATTGGTATATTAGTAAGGAATTCGATACTACTCTTCCTTTGATTGCCTTTTGAGGGCAATACTTGAGTTTAAAATCGATAGCAATACTATCCATCTAGCTATCTTGCTATCGATGGTTAGTTGCTCAAGAATGCACTTATTGGGATCTAATGGTGCTACTACATATACCATGTGGGCCAACATTTAGTGCTTGAGCTTCTTGGTAGCCCAAACTAAAGATAATGATGTCTTCTCTAAAGGCATGTACCTAGTCTCGTAATCTAAGAATTTCTTGCTTAGATAATATAGTATGTACTCTTCCCTTCCGTCTCATTAAGCTAACATGGCTCCCATCACGGTTTACGGTGGAGCGAGGTATAGGAGTAAAGGCTTCCCTGGTTGGGGTGGAAATAACACTAATGCATCGGCCGGATACTCTTTAACCTTTTGGAATGCTTTTTGGCACTCTTCATTCAAAATAGGCTTAGACCCTTTCTTAAGCTTCTTGAAGATGGGTTTACAGATCGTAGTGAGTTTTGATATGAAATGACTAATGTACTGTAAACGTCCCAGGAAATCTCCTTCGTGTCTTCGGCAGTGGGATCTCTTAGATGGATCAACTTCAATTCCTTTAAGACTAACCACATATCTTATTAGTCTTTCAAAGAATTTTCCAAGGCTAGAAATGTGCCATGCCCTATCCACTACAAAAAAAACACAAAAATAACGACGGACATTTTCCGACGAGTAAGAACTCGTCGGACATTCCGAGGGAATTCCGACGGGTTTTTTCGAATTCCCATGGGACAACCCGTCGAAAAACCCGTCGATTTTGGCAATTCCATCGGAAAACTCGTCGGTATTTCGGTTTTTTTTCGTGATCTTTGGACTTGATCATCATGTCGTCCATATAAACTTTGGTTTCCTCATGTATCATGTCATGTAGTACTTGTTGTGGGATCGTCCTTTGCTATGTATCTTTAGCATTGTTAAGCCGAAATGGCATTACTACATAGCGATACGTCCGCCATTGAGTAATTGTAGACAAAAAAAAGTATCGTCCTTTTCTCTGTTTTTTATTTGTTGGCCCAATGATGAAATCCCGAGATCTGTTTGAGAATTTAGATCTCGGATCGTGTTCGATTGGTGCAGCGGAAGCAAATAACCCACAAAGAACCCCCAAGCACCACATAAAAGCCATTTGCCTTGGGCCGATCCAAAATCCCCTTTCCTCTCGGACGATCCGAGACCGAGCCAAGCGTTAAGAGACAATGAAGTCCGAGTGCCACGTACCGAGAAATTCCAAGATCGAGTCTGCGTTTCACTTCATTCCAACTAGACAAGGAGTCGAAGACTTGAAGAGGATGTTAGACACTCGCATTTCATGATCACAAGCATCAAAGTGCTGCGTTTTGGCTCTAAAATAGTTCATCCGAGACCAAGAGCGCGCATCTCGCACCAAAAATAAAGCCGGCCAAAAATATAAACCTAGCAAAAATGGAAACCTACCAAAAATGGGAACTTTCCATTTTTGGAAAGGTGTTATGATCGGTGCCTGCCATCTCAAAACCTTAAGTGGAATGCTGTGTTTTGCCCAGGAGACTCCCTTGGAAGCACACTAGGGTACGAAGCCCTATGCAACACCCTTGATGGCCGCGCAGTGAACTGGATCCTATTTGGTTCTATCCTTTGCTTTATCCGGTCTTATCACTTTGATCCTGCCCAATTTTTGTACCCTATTCCGGACAGCTGGCCAAGCTAACCCTAAGGAAATTCCTTGACCTAACCTCTCCTTATAAATAAAGAGCCTTGGCTTTCATTCCCACACGGCCGCTTGCCTTAACACCATGCTTGCTAAAACTCGCCTAAGAGCTACCGAATACTCTCATCTCTTGATCTCTTTTCAGCCTCTTCCTTCTCTACTTTCATCATACTCTATACATCCGATCCTTAAACTCCATCGGTTACACATCCGCCTACCTACCTACACCAAAAACACACAAAAAGCCCCTCTCATTCGCCACCATCGCATCAAGAGGTCCATATCCGAGATCCATATCAACGGGTGGGAGAACCCGAGGGCATAAATCCGATTTTCACAATGGTTTATTTTATTTTATACTTTCTTTATTACTTTACGTATTGTGGACAACGATGTATTGCTCTTAATTTCTCACCGCCCGAAGTAATCTTTTAGATTTCTCACTTTCTTTTCTTTTTTCTTTTTCTTTCGCTTTACCCCTTTCTTTTTGTTTTCGTTTTTCTTTTCTTTTCGTTATTTCGTTCTTTACCGCTTTCTTTACTTTCGCTTTTATCGCATTCTATTATGTTTGGTTGCTTTCAATTTCGTTTAGCCCAATCCCGAGCGTACTCTTTTCGGATATAGGTTAGGAAATCCTATGCAAGTCCGGAACCCTAGCACGAAGCATCCGGGAAATAAGAAATCTACATCGGCACCAGATGCGGTCAACACCAATACGTCCTAGATTAGTACGTACCACACTAGTACGTCCCTCTTGACTAATAATACCGGCGTGTCGTCCAAGGTGTAAACTTAATCCTCCTCCGAAAATCATGACCTTGATCAAAGAGTCTCGTTGCTAAAGTAGAAGCTAGGATTAAGGCTTAGGATAAGAGGATTGAGTCGATATAAAAACCCTTAGTCTTATACGCAAAGAACTAGAGAGGAAATCAAAGTCAAAGGGAAAGAAAAAGAAGGAGAAGGATCACACCCTAAACCTCAACCCAGGCCTCAATCCGATCCAAGAATAGATCGGATAGAGAAGATGTTGCGAGAGTCATCATTGTTCAACCACTACAATCGGGCCCAAGGATTCACTTTAATCCCTAAAGGCAAGCTACCCCTAAGTTTACCATGCCTAACATGAAATTTCATGGAACCGAAAACCTCACCATCACGTAAGAAACTTTGTGGGGGCAATGACTTTGAATAATGTATCGGAGGACACGTACCATGTCATCTTCCCTTGGACTTTCGATACGAGACGTCATGAAGTGGTATAACGCAATTGACCCACGTAAGGTCACAAGTTGGAATGATCTTTGTAGGGAGTTCATACATCAATACTCCTATAATACAGATATATCGGTCGCTCTTCGGGATCTAGAATTGATCAAGCAAGGAGACGATAAAGGCTTCACCGACTTCCTTACTCGTCGGAGGGCGGCAGCTGCCCATATAACTTATCGGCCATCTAAGAAGGATCGGGTCGGAATCATCATCAAGAACCTCCAACCCACCTATCATTAGCACCTAAAGTTCTTGCCTATCATGGACTTCAAGACACTTTGAGATATAGGCATGCTCATAGAAGAAGAGCGGACATCCGACTAGAGGTCATCCAATGAGCTCACTACTCATCAAGGATACCAAGTACAAACTGCATTTCCCTTTCATATTTGTTCTTTGTCCATTTCCCTTTTCTATATCCATTGTATGTCTATTTCCTTTTCCTATTTTTCTATTAAAAAAAAAAGCGAAACCCAAATTACTTCCTTTTGAACTACAAAGGCCTATTTTCCGTTATTGCGGATACGTAGGAAGCCCATGAGGTCCGGCCCTAAACCTAATCTTGATCCTAATTTCCATCTCCAATTTTCCCAAATTCAAAGCCACATTGTCTTACTCAAAGTAGTAGAAGTTAATCGAGAAGCATGCTAGTCCGATTCGGCACCAAACCATTAGGTTCATGATCATTGCCAGCAGTAATACATCGCAGTTTGAGCAGATTACCATTCTTTAGGCTTTATTTTGGGGAGTGCGGGCTAAAGTGCAATTTTTTATTTGTCTTTTTGAACTTTTTGCATCATCTTAATAAAAGAATGCATTTGTTTTTAGAATAGAGTATTGCATACATCTCATTTGAATGAATCAAACTCCTAAAAACACGGAACTTAATAACAAAGCACCCTACAAGGAATTATTCAATCAAGCAACATCAAGCATCGAGAAGCAAGTAGCATCAAGCATAAAGTAGTATGAAGAATCAAGTCGGCATCAAAAGGTCACCGGCATTGCCACCTTCAAAGGAGTTCAACCAAGAATATCAAAGCTAATCTCCAACATTCAAGAAGAGCTAGACACAAGAACCCAAGAAGAACGTTGGGGCTTCTAATCAAAGGGTTCATACAACCACAACAACTCTAAGAATACTCGGGGAAGACACAAATCATCTACCATACAAAGGAGCTATTAACATACAAACTAAAAGCTCAAATTTCGAATGAGGCACATCACCTCATGGAACATCATATTTTCAAGCAAGCAAACTTTAGGTCATCCAATGATCATGTCTAGGCAAGAATTTCTACATAAAGATAAGCAGCCAACCCTCTTTCGACGAAAGTGGATAGAAGTTGAATCTCCGGCCCAGCAGCGGTCAAGGTTCGAACGACGACGCCAAGACTTCAGGACCACTCTATTGGATTACAAATTATCTTCGAGTAACACTTGAAACTATTTACATTTGATTATTAGCTAACAAAGTCGTTAGTGCAAAAAAATTTCAGCCAAGCTTCGGACCAAGAAAGGTCAAGTTTAGGCACACCTAGCTGAACTTCGGATCTAAGAAGCGATCAAGTTCGAGCACCCTAACTAGACTTCAAACATTACTACCCGAGTCACGTACAAGCTCCCTCGCCAAGCTTCGGACTAAGTGCATGGTCAAGTGTAGGCACACCAATCCGAACTTCGGATCTCTAAGCATCCAAGTTCGAAATCAACAACCCAAACTTCGGACTCAACGAGTCAAGTCCACGCCCTCTATTAAGAGTTTACTCCACAAGGTACCTAATTTCGGACACATCAATTCAAACATATTCATCAACAACACCGAGTACCAGGTAAGTACCCTTTAGTGTCTACTTTGACCTTCATCTTTCGGACTCGGTTAAAGTGGGGGCTAACTATAGACACCAAAAAGTGTCGTCCTTTTCTCTATTTTTTATTTGTTGCCAAGATGACGAAATCTCGAGTCCTATTTGAGGATTTGGATCTTAGGTCGTGTTCAATTGGTGCGACGGAAGCTAGTAAACCACAAAGAACCCCTAGCACCACATAAAAGCCATTTGCCTTGGGTCGACCAACCCAAGGCAAATAAGGTTTAATTTTTGGTGCTAAGGGGTTTTTGAGGTTTTACAGCTTCGTTACGCCAATCGGACACCGACCGTGATCTAAATCAACAAATAGGACTATCATCACGAAGTCGACAAAATAAAATATAGAAATAAAAGAGATAAGGATGACACATTTTAGGTGTCTACACAAGCAAGAAAAGACGGAGAGGAAGCAAACCCTAAGCCTAAACCTCAACCTTAGCCAAAACCTCAATCCGATCCACGAATAAATTGAATAGAGAAGTTGTTGTTGAGTCTTCGATGTTCATTGACTAATATCCGGCCCAAAGATTAACTTTAATCTCTACAGGGAAGTTTCCCTAAAATTCACCATGCTCGACATCAAGTTCCATGGGACTGAAAACCCTCGTCACCACGTGAGGAACTTTGTATGGCAATGACTCTAAAAATGTACCAGAGGACATATACCATGTCATCTTCCCATGGACGTTTAACAAAGACACTATGAAGTGGTATAATGTTATTAACCCATGAAAGGTCCAAACTGGCAGGAGCTTTACAAGGAGTTCTTACATCAATACTCGTATAATACTAATCTACCGATTACTTATTGAGACCTATAGTTGATCAAGCGAGGAGACAAAGATAGCTTCACCGACTTCCTCACTCGTTGGAAGGAAAAGGCTTACCACTCGGCAGATTAACCTTTTAAAAAACCATCCGGTAAGACTAATCGTCAAAAACACAAAATATGCCTATCAACCGAACATGAAGTTCTTGCCTTTCATGTACTTCAAAACACTTAGATATATTGGCATGCTTATAGAAGAGGAGCACGCATCTACAAAAGCTTTAACTAGCTAGAAGATCATCCAATGAGCCCATCACTTATAAAGGATGCCAACAAAGTGCTCATTTCCCTATTTTATATCCGTTCTATGTTTGTTTCCTTTTCTTTTTTTTAAAAAAAAACCAAATCAATACCTTTCTTTGAACTACGAAGGCTCGATTTCCGCTATAGAGGATACGTAGGAAGCCCATGAGGTCCGGCCGTAATCCTAATCTTGATCTCAATTCCCATTTCCAAATTCAAAGCCACTTTTCTATATATCTAGAAGAGCATAAATCAATGGGGAAGAGTGCCATTCTGATTCGACATTAAACCATCGGGTCCATGGTTCATCGTTCGATAGCGATACATTGTAGTTCAAGGTGCGATTTTGTCTTTGTCTTTTTGAAATTTTTCACATCATATTAGTAAAAGAATACATTTGTTCTTAGAATAGAATCTTGCATTCATCTCCTTTGCATGAGTCAAAATACTAAAAATACAATAATTAATGATAAAGCACCCTACAAGAATTATTTAATCAAGCATCATCCATCAAGCCAGCATCAAGGAAGCCACAATCATCACCACATTCAAAGAAATTCAACCAAGAAAAAGCTAGTCAACTCTTTGACATTTTGGAAGAGCTAGACATGGGCATCCAAGGAGAATGTGGAGGTTCATGATCAAAAGGATCATACAACTTCAACAACTCAAAGAATACCTACGGGAAGACACGAATCATCTACCATGTAAACAAAGGAGCTTTTAGCACACAAACTAAAAACCTCAAAATTAGAATGAGGTACATAACATCATGGAACTTCGATTTTTAAGTCAAGTTCATATGTCCCTATTCCAACGAAATTGGTTCAACGTCGAGCTTCAAACCTTAGAGTGCTCAAGGTTCAAACACCCTAGTCGAGTCTCGGGCCCAATAGCAATTAAAGTTCATACAACCTAATCGAACTTCGACCTAACAACGATCAAGGTTCACACGTCCCCGTCAAGTTTCGGCCCAACAGCGGTCAAGGTTCGAGATATCCCATCGAGCTTCGGACCTAACAATTGTCAAGGTTCATACACCTTCTTCGAGCTTCGGGCCCAACAAAGGCCAAGGTTCTAACAACCCGGTCGAGCTTCGGGCCCAACAGCGAATAATGGTCAAGGTTCAAACATCAATTCGAAACTTTAGGACCTCTCCATAGCCAAGTCAACGTAACACATTTAAAACATGATTTGGGCTATAGATTATTTTTAAGTAACACTTGACACTCGTTTACATTCAATTATTAGCTAACAAAACTATTAGTGCAGTAAGTTTTAGCCAAGCTTCAAACTAAGAAGCGGTCAAGTTTAGGCCCCTCATTCAAGCTTCAAGATGATAATCAAACCAAGCTTAGGATACTCGACTAAACTTTAAATCCAAGAAGTGGTCAAGTTCAGGCACCCCATTAGACTTTAGACTTTACTACTTAAGTCAAGTTCAAGCTCCCGCCAAGCTTCATACTAAGCATGTGGTCAAGTTTAGGAACACTAATCCGAGCTTTAGGACTTTCATTAGCTAAGTTCGAGAATTAACCTACCGGACTTCATACTCCATTAGTCAAGTCCAAGCTCCCTTGTCATTGTTCAAGTTAAGAGACAACTAATTTTGGGTGTCTTAATTCAATCACCATCCAAAGCAACGAGTTAAGTACCCTTTAGTGTCTACTTTGACCTTCGTCTTTCAAACTCGGTCGAGTGGGGGCTAATTGTAGACACCTAAAATGTCGTCCCTTTTCTGTTTATTTATTTTATATGCTTTTGTTGGCCCGGCGATGAAAACTCAATCTCATTTGCATGCTTGGGTCAAGATCGGACTAAAGCATAGGCCACAAAAAGCAAACCCACACCAAAAATAAAACCTTTCCAAAAATAGAAACCTTTAAAAATAGAAAATTTCCAAAAATAGAGAGATTTTAAAAATGAAAAGTCCCAAAACCGGCGATGGTTTTCTCAGATCGCGCAAAAACGTAATGTTTTTCTTTACACTAAACGGCCAACCAAGGCACGCAACTCGAGATGACCGTACGACATCATATAAGACATTGACACCGGGTTTATTAGCCATCTAGATGGTATCATTATGTCCAAGTAGAAGATCCGATTCTTTTCCATTATCACTTCCGGCAAATCCAGTGCTGGTTGACGCCTAACTCCAACAGACTAATTAGCATTTTAGGGTTCGTTTCTACCCTAATATTCTACTATAAGTAGAGGGCTTCTCCTCTCTCATTTCACACAACTCTATGCATGTTTTGTTTGCTTTAATTTTCCGCCTATCGCATGTTGTTTTCTTGACTATTAAACACAATTTTTAAACTCATGATTTTGATTAGTAAAGGTCGTCTGTTGACGAATGGAATAGAGAGCATCCCTCTTCGTTTCGTACCATCAATCCCGAACACCGGATTCTCGATTTAAATACCGATGGAGTCTCTTTTAAAACCACTTTCAAGCCTAGTTTTTCCATACTAAGGTTAGAAGCTTACTTTTTGTATTTTTGTTAGTTTTTATTCCCTAAAACCGACTTGCAATTCCTTATTTATGCTTTTATTTCTTCATATCTGTTTCTTGGCATTTCGGGTTAAAAAATGGTAAAATTAGGTTACATTTTGATAGCTGAAGCTATAGGGCTGAGATCAATTTTTAGTCACAACCTTATAGCCGAGTGCTTGGTTTCCGGTCGCGCTAATTAACGCCGGCGCCGGCTAAAGACCGGGCTCAACTCTCAACTCGGTTAGATTTCTTTGTTTGGTCCAAGAGCTTTGCGGAAAAATGTGATTTAAAATTTTTTTGTTTCCTTTAACCTCGAAATAACATCCCGGGACTTCTCTAAAATTAATTTCTAAAATAAAAATGGTTAATAAAAATCGCCAATCATACTTTCGCTTAAACTATTTGTTGAATTTCTCAAGCATATTCAAATTAGGTCGTTAGGCCTATTTGTTGCCGTTTTGGGTAATAACACGATAGAACTTCTTTTAGGAGCTAGGACCTAATCTTAACGACTAATAGTCTACTTGAATTAGCGTTTATAAAAGCGTTTATAACTGCTAACACCTCATATCAACTCATAACCATTATAACAACTCATAATAGCTCTTAATAACTATAGTCGCAATGACAGCTACACACTATAACCGCTAATCATAACATCATGTAATAATAATAAAAATAATAATAATAATGTAGGAACTACGCCCGGCCCGTTTGCCCCGTAGGAGGGGGCAGTCAAAAGACCGCGTTTCCCCACGAATATCGGGTGTCTTTGAAGATTCTTGTTTAAAAATGATTTTGAAAGTTTATTAAAAATGGAGATGCACCTCTTATGGAAATTTCTGATTTTTGTAGTTTTATTTGAAACAGTTTAAGCGAACTAGTGATTGGACATTTTATTAATCTTTTATTTCCGAAAAATAACGTTAGAAGTCTCGAGATGATATTTCATAATTTAAGATAGTAACCGAACATGATTTGCATTCAGCCGCAAGGCTTCCAGGCCAAAAGGTTGAAAACACCAGTGTGAGTCGAAAGCCTTACAAGGTGACAAGCTGGCGCCAAGCAAGAGCCAGCACCATCCGGTTGCCAGCGTCGGCCATGGGTCGTGACTCGAACGGTCAATCTCGGTCCATGGCTCCGGTTGTCGGAATATAAATTGGTTTAGTCGATTTTTAAAACTAGAAATGCCGAGATGCAGATTTAGAGAAATAAAATGGAAAAAGAAGAGTCGCCGATCGGTTTTAAGAATAAAAACTAATAAAAATAAAAACGGACTCTACTAATTCGAAATGTAAGGATAAGCCCTTGCATTCCGCACGTCAACGACGAGGCTCTACTAATTTAAATTGTGAGTTAAAGTAATGTGTTTCAAACAAGCACACAACATATGAATATGGAAATTAAATCAAATAAACATGGGAAGAAAATGATAAAAGAAATTAAGAAAGTAGTAAGGAAAGCAGGAAAGTAAGAGAAAAGAAAAGCGATAAAAATAAATTACCGCGGGCGGGACGAATTAAAAATAATTTCATCTTTTCCACAATACTAAAAGCGGTAAAAATTATAAATTTAAATAGAATGTTAGAGATTGCAAATGAGTTAAACGTCCTTAGGTTATCCCACCTGCTGATCTTAACCGCAAACCAGATCCGGAAGTGTGACGGTGGATGAACAAGAGTGAAAGAGGCTTTTTGTAAATTTTGTGGAGGTGGAATAGTGTATGAAAATGGTGAAGGTTGGGAAACACAATGAAATGGTTGTATTGTGCTACGGAGTAATGAGGGTCAACTGAAAATGAGCCAAGAGATCAGAATAATGTATAGCATTCAAGTAACTCTTAGCTTAATTTCATAAGTGTACAGACTAGGCTATTGACCTCTCTCCAAATGAGAAGCTAAGCTCTCTATTTATAGAGAAATGACTAGGTCACAAAATGACCTAAGAAATGAGCAAATGGTCGTGCAAATTTGCAAAATCAAATCGACTAGAATGAGAAAAAATAAAATAAAATTGGCTTAAACCGAAAATCCCTTGGGAAGGGCCAAGGATCGCGGTGCTTGGTCTCAAAACATCGTTACCTGGAAAATAGACCTTCCGTGCGTTGGCTGAACAATGGAGCAAAACGCAGCGCTTTGGCACAATAAACCTTGAACCACGACGCCGACCTTGTACGATGTCGTTTAGTGAAGTTGGCTTCCGTGTTTCGGTTGGACGCTCGAGAGAAAATGCGAGTGCTTTGGCGTAAAAGCCATGAAGCACAACGCTTGCCTACACGACGTCTTACGGACATGTTGAGCTCCGTGTTACGCTATGATATTGAAGACAAAATGTTGCGTTTAATGAGCAAGCAAGACCTTATGAGAGGTGCCGGCCTTACGTTCACTTGGAACATTGACCCGGGCTTGGACCGGCCAAAAGAAAATGGGTTTGTGGGCTGACCAAAAGTAAAGAAATCTAATTTTTGTGCTAAATGGTTCTTTGTGGCTTACTCGGCTTCGTCATGCCAATTAGACTCCGACCGTGATCCGAATCCGCAAACAGGACTGGGATTTCATCACTAGATGACAAAAAAATAACATAAATAAAGGAGACATGAGTGACACATTTTTCATGTCTACAGTTAGCCCCCACTTTGACCAAGCCTAAAAGACGAAGGGTTAAAGTAGACACTAAAGGATACTTATCTCGCTTTTAGGCATTGCTTCAAGTGCCAATTGATTTGAAGTGTTTGGAATTAGTTGCTAGTGAACTCGAACTCTAAAATGGGGCTTGGACTTGACCGTGATTTGTGCCTTCCAAGTGCGATAAAAATGGTCCTAAGCTTGGCTTGATCAAAGTCATGAAGCTCGATAATTTCTACTCGAAGATTGATGATCCTTAATCTAAAGCTTGGCTTAATAACTCTGTTGTACTAGCATATTCATTAACGGATAATCATATTGACGAAAGTTCCGTATTTTTACCTAAATAATTAAGTCAAAGACAGACTAAAGAATGAATCGGATAAAGTTAAAGTTTTGGGTCCAAAGATCCACTTGCATGCATAATGCTCCAAAAGACTACTAGCCACGCTTCATGGGACTTCACCAACTAGCCCTAAGCCTACGCTCGTAAGGCTGCCACCAAGTTCACGCTGGTCGGGCCTCGTGGCTGGGGTCGATCGAAGCTTTAGGCGAGGCCTTGTCTCAGCCGCATACTCCCCGCTTCCATGCTTGGTCTCCTCTTGCTTTTTGAGCTTTGTCTTATGGTCTTCTCAAGTTGGCCGATTTTTTCCTATAAAAGGAGAGCTTGGTGTGTTCATTTTGCACACATCATTTGCTTCTCTCTTTGCCTCTTCTTGCTTGCTTTAACCTTTTTCTAGCTTGCTTACATTTTCCTAGAGAAAACTAGCTTGGTTTTCTTACAAAACTCCTCCAAAAATGTCTAGAAGACATGCCCACTTTATTAGGAGGACAAGAACCGAGAGCCTAATCCATGATAACTTCCTTGAGCGAGAGTGGTGCCCTCACCATGAGTGGAACCCCAACAACCTTTAGGTGGAGGCCGAGAACCACGTCTCATCTTTTTTCATTTCTACCACAAGTAAGCTTATTGGCTTGAGTTTCTTCCTTCATGTGTTGGAATGATATTTTCAACTAAAATCTTGTTCGATTTCTCTTTTGCAGAAGGGTACCGTTTGGAGTAGCGAGTGCTATAAAGAAATTTTTGAGACCTTCAAGGAGCAGAACTACCCCTTGGAGCAAATCATGACGAGCATCGGGTTTGGCCCCTCTTCCATGCTTTGAGTCATATGTGTAATCAAAAAGAACATGATCCTATCTCGACCCATTAGTGAGTTGTTCTAGGACACCACCATTACACCTCTTGACTTTGCCATTCTTACGAGGCTTGGGCTTTTCGGGGAACCATTAGTCTATGATCGGGACTTGTACAAAAATCGTGACTATTTACATAACCTCTCGTGGTCCTATAGCTAGCCGATTTCCTTAGGCCAACTACTTTAAATACTCCATTCTTTTTTAGTCTTTTAAAAATGTTAAGTTATGGACTCAACACAACCCACAACAAGTCCGCATAGTGCTTGCCCTTATACTAAGCACATGCATTTTTCGGACCAAAGCTCTAAAGTACATGTCCACTATTTGAACTTTGTGGACTTAGATAAAATAAAAGACCTCTATTGGGGCGTTCCTACATACACTTGTCACATAAAAGGCTTACGTTCCCGGCTAGGCACACAACGACCGAGAAGGACTTGCAGAATTTCATGAGCTTATGCGGTTTATGGAAGGTCATCGAGGTATGCTCGTTCTTCTTTTAGCTTTCAAAATAATTATCTTGTGTGGATAAGAATCTCACTTGTGTTGTAAATTTGCAACTGTGGTTGTATGAGTACTTCCCTAATTTTCACCTAGTTCTAGAAATCATCCTTCTTTTCCAGCTCGGTGGCATGGGCTAAAGTCCATTGTCGTCAATGGAAAGTGCATGAGATTACCTCTTTGAGGTCCGCCTTTAAAAACATGGCCACTATATATCATCTTTATGCTTTAGATTTTGAACTAGAATGGCCCAGAATTTTCCTACTTTTCGGTCTAAAGCTACGCCACGACCCAACGACTCGTGGTGGGGCTGTGGGCGTGGCATTGGTGTGGCCGACACCGGCCAAATGGTCGGGCTTTGCTGCTCAATATTGCTGGTTCCGACTTGTTTGTTTCATACGTTTTTATGTGCAGGCCAACTATCACCCTTGGACCCAAATTCATCTCCTTCCAAGCCTTAGTATAGCGCGAGAGTTGAGTGAAAGACGAATTTTATTTGAGGGTCCATTTGGTTTTTGTTGGTACCTCAATGAGTGAGTAACGCCACAAATCCGTTACAATACATGGCCACCTTTTGTTCCCCAAGATCGACCATGGACGATGTTTTACTTCCGCTCCATAACCTAAGAGAAGCTGGAAGAAATAACCAATGGGTATCTCTATACGCAGCTTCTTGGATGCGGGTTCGTCCTATGCTCAATATTTGGGATGAATTATAACGTGATTGGTATGTCTCTATCTACTCTTTTGTGTGATTATATTTGCTGGTGCTGGTATGGAAATTAACCTTATCTTTACAGGTTCTCCTGAGTGACATCCACATTCCGAATCTTTAGGTTGGTGTATCTCAACCCAGAGAGTCCCCATGCATTGTTAGGAATTTCAGAACTTGCTGAGTCCGAATGTGTGGGGCATCCACTCTCGAAGAAGTGGAAAGGGTAAGAGTCGTATGCTCTTTAACTTTTAGTTTAATACTAAAAGTGTTTTGCTAACATAATGAATTTGTAGTACGATTAGGAGCAATCTAGAAAAATATCCATCAGGTTCTAGTATGCCATTAAAGCTTTCAAGGATTTGTTCACCTAGGTGGGGCATTCCGAACATTTTGGGTGAGTTTAGTTAGTTAATGTGCTAACTCATGAGCTCTTAGTATATTTGCTAATCCATTGGGAGGTTTCCTTGGCGGTTACGGGGCTCGAACTCGTGCCACGAGCCAACAATGTCATCCAATAGTATTATTGGAGCTAGTTCTTCACGATGTTTATCTTGGCGCTCTCATGGAAGATTTAGGCCCAACACTAAAAGAAAAACAAAATTCAAAGACAAATAAGAAAAAATGCACTAGCCTCCATTCCCATTTTCGCTTCCCCCTTTTTAATTTTTATTTTGCTCTGTTAGACCGCAAATTAGGATGAATTTGGCCGTGCGGGACACTATTTAATTTATTTTTACCTATTGTGTAGATTTGGCTGGTGGAGCACTTTGAATTGGTGCGAGGACTCGAAAAAGTTGACCAATACCTGGCTGCGCAATTCGTCGTCGGCAACGGCTGGATCTACTAAGTGATCGGGCAGCTTCCTAGTAGGAGGCCTGGTTTAGAGATAGGCATCCCGTTAAGTGGTATATCGAGCACTTGGAGGGTGTACCAATTTAGGACACACATTGAAAGACATCCTATTGTACATTTGCTTGGCCTTGAAACTAGTACGTACTATTTCCTTGACCATGTAATGTGGCAAATGGGGAAAGTCCAGGATATCCCTTACCTAGATTGCATCGCACCTACCTCTTTTGATGTTTTTGGCAACTTTGACAAGACGAGGCGGTACCTACGTGGATTGATTATTTGATGAACCTGCCAAGGTTATTAAAACCTATAGACAAACAATCTACCGCGAGTCTCTGGATGTTTTCCAGAGTGGATGAATGAGACTCGATCCCAAATGACGCAAGGCACCGAGGGTTCGAGAACGCGATCCGAGAAGAGCTATTCTCGCTGTAGCACCCCTTCGATTTGCGAAGTGGTCCTGAAGATTGATAAAAGGACTCGCATGAGAGAAACATAAGCTAAGGAAGTAGAGGATAGAAGGGCTTGCAGGATCGAGCAACCGAAAAGGAAAACCCAGGAAGATACAACTCGGTCTAGCGATTGAAAAGGGAAAAAAGTAAAGATTGACTAGGGCTTAGATTAGGAATGAATAAAAAGTAGGAAACTTTTGTTTTGCTTCTTTAGAACTTTTTTTTTCCATGTAGTATGCTTGTTAATTCCCTTTTTATTTAGATATGTATACGAGTAAGTAGGAAGCCTGCCCTTTATTAATAATAAAGTAAAAAGTAAGCATTATGTTCACCTTTATGCTTTATTTATTTTATTTTATCGCTCACTTAAAATAATAACCTAATAATTGGACCGTCTAAATGGACCGTCCTAAAAGTACTTAAAATGCCAAAATAAAATATCAATCGGAGGGTTTTATTGACCCGGCCATCTCGTCATTGACCGGATAGTGACCGACACCGGCCAGGGCCATGACCTAGTTGGGTCGGGCCTAGTAAACCACGAAAATTATTTAGTGTTATGCTAAACATAGTATTTCTTTAATTAATCCAAGTTAATGTATTGAAACACTTCTTCGCCATCTAAATCTGTCGGTTTAATCTGCTCCTCCATGCAATATTTGACTAAGTATGAATGGGCCTTGCCAATTGGGCCCGAATTTCCATCTACTGGTCGTGAATTGGTGCTCCGATTTCTTTAAGAACCAAATCTCAAATCTGTAAATTACAAGGCCTTACCTTTTTTTAAATGTCCTTGATATACATGCCTAATATATATTGACATTATGTAGAGCATGCAAGCCCCCTTTCATCTAGTAAGACTAACTCCTCGTAACACACTTTAGCCCATTCTCGCTTCAAGAATTTTACTTTCTGCAATTATTTGCAAAAAGGGATGGAAATTTCTATTGGAAGGACTGCTTCAATACCATACACTAGGGAGTAAGGGGTTGCTCCCGTTGAGATTCTAATTGAGGTTTGCTAGCCCTATAAAGCGAAGGGCAATTTATCGGGCCAAACCTTATAAATGATGGTTATTTTCTCCACTATCTTTTGGATATTTTTGTTATCTACTTCGACAACTCCGTTGCTCTAAGGTCGATAGGGAGAAGACTTATGTGGCATTTAGTTGGGTGTAATGCAATAGGAGTGTAATGTAATTAACTATTTAATGTAATTAAGTATACAATGTAATGGGACAACAATTATATTACCTTGTTTAGTTATATAGAAAGTGTAATTTAATCACAATGGTAATGGATTATTTCAATGACAAAAGTTAGTAATTAAAATATTGTGGTGGAGATAAATGTTATCCAAATAAAAATTTGAGATACATATTTAGATTTGAGTTTTTAAAAACATTTTCTATTAAATAATCAAGTTTTATTGCAAATATCAAATATATTACTCTAATAAAAATAAATATCTTAAAAAAAGATAAACGTTATCCATACAAAAATATTTTAAATTCAAAATCATATTTGAGATTTTTTTAATCTTTTACATCATATTTTCTAATTTTAAAACTTTTTGATCGCAAAAAGATCAATTGGATTATTCTAGTGGAAATAAATGTTTGTCGTAATGAAGAAAAATGTTATTCACATAACAAAATTTTAAACTCTAAATTTATATTTGAACTTTTTTAATCTCTTATATCATATAATTAAGTTTTGAATTTTTTTCATAGATAAAAAATACAAACTAAAATTGTTTTTTTTATGATAAATATCTATTGAATTAAAGATAAGTGTTAACAAGTAAAAAATTTTGATCTAAAAATTTTAATTGAAGTTTCTTTTATCTTTTTAATTGAATACTTAAATTTTAAATTCAAAATATTAAAGTTCAAATTTTCTCTTAATGACTGACCGATCATATCATATATTAAGATAATAGAAGAAAAAATTCAAGTTTCTTATCAAATGGATGAATTTTTGCTTGCCAAGGAGGAGAGAGAAAATGGATATTGAATTGAGAGAGAGAGAAAGAGAGAGAATTATTGGAAGTGTGTTAAAATTTGATCACAAGGATGAATGTAATCATTATTGTTTAATAAATGTTCAAGTAATTGTAATTGTATAGGTAGAGGTTAATGTGATTACAATGCAATTAGGATTACATTATAAAGTTGTAATCAAACATAGTAATGTAATCACCATTACCAACTTGATTGCATTGATTACATCCAACCAAACATTCCTTTATGATGTTTAATTTTGTACTTGTCCAGTAAGTCTGTTACCTCTTTCTTAAATTGAATACCATGGTCAATAATCAGTTCACGTGATGCCCTATACCGAGAGATGATATTGTGAGTTATGAACTTTGCCACACATTTTGATGTTATCATCACATTGGATGTCGCTTCTACGAACTTGGTAAAGTAGTCAATTGCTACTAACACAAATTCGTGACAGCCCGTTCCTTTAGGGGTTACTTTACCAATGATGTCTATGCCTTAAACCGAGAATGGCCGGGCGATCCAAGTGTTGTTAAACAAGAAGGTGGTTGGTGCTGCAAGTTTGCACATACTTGACACTTGTGACATCTTTTAATAAAATCATGACTATTTGCTATCATGGTTGACCATTAATACCCTAACCTCTGAATTTTTTGAATCAACATTCTTCCATTCATATAGGGTCCATATTCCCCACCATGAATGTCAGTCATTATGCGCTCCGCTTCATGTTGATTGACACAAACTAAGCTAATTCCCATGTTGGTTTTCTTGTACAGCTTGTCCTTGATTTATGAAAAATTGTACAGCTAGCATGCAGATAGCTCGTTAGAGCTGTAGGTGTGGAGTCTAGTGTGTATTCTTGGCTTTCTAAGTATCGATAAATGTCATGGTACCAACTCATTTGGTCGAGTACTAGACACTTCTAATGCACATACGTGCGCATGTTGATTCCTCTATTCTATATGAATAGGCATTGAATGAATAACACTAGGGATATTGATCATGGACGCTAACTTAGCTAAGGCATCTGCAAACCGGTTGTCATTCCTAGGAAGGTAAGTGTATGATACGTTGTTGAAATGTTTGCTAATTCCATCAAATGCACATGGTAGGGTGCCAAGGCTTCACGAGGTACCTTCCACTTCTTTAAAATCTTATTAATGATCAAATTGGAGTCATTGAAGACCTTGATATTCTTGTATCCTATTTCTATTATAGCTTGGAGTCCGAAATACATGCCTCGTATTCCATATCGTTGTTGGTGACTTCAAAATCCAATTTCACTGAGATGGGAGTATGTACTCCCTCTAGAAAAACTAAAAAGATCCCTACTCCAAAACCCTTCTTATTGGAAGCTCTAGCAAAGTACATGGTCCATACATCGACTTCTACTTGTAAGATGTTCTCATCCGGAAAGTCTAGATGTTCTGGTTATGCTTCGGTTATTGGTAGATTAGCTAGGAATTCCGATACTACTCTCCCTTAATTGCCTATTGAGGGACATACTTGAGTTCAAACTCCGATGTCATGACTGTCCATGTAGCTATTATGTTACTTGAAGACTTAGGTGAAGGTTTGCTCTTGGAATGTCTAAGTCACCCTAGGGGGCTAAATAGGGTGATTAGAAAATTTTAACAAACTTAGAAACTTTAAGCTTGAAAAGGATAAACAACTGAATCTAAGTCTAGATTGGACTTAGAAAAGTATACACTTGGAAATACGTGGAAACCCTCCTGGGCGTGAAAACCACGGACGAGTGCTAATCCAAGCATCAAGTCAAATCCACTATATTGAATCCATAAAATACAATGGATCGACTCAATCAGAATTGCTCCCTTAGACAATTCTTTACAATGTTTTTCCTAAACTCAAAAGTTCCCTTATCCGATCTAGTACTTCCTAACCGAGATAACCTTTACAGCCTAAGGACAACTTACCTCCGTTTAACCCTTATAGCTCGATCAAGGGACCTTACTCGGAAAGTAAGAGAAGTATGTAATTGATTACAAGGCTTTACAACTTAGAAAAGTATTAATTAATAGCTGGGAATTGTAAATTGAAGATTGAATATGTAAACAATGACTTTTGCTTAAGTAATATGTTTCAACGATAATTCCAGACAATCTTTTAGTCTTATGAAGTGGCTTCTATTTATGGATGACCAAGCAGAGTGACCATTGTGTCTTGGTTCCGAACAGAAATCTTTTCGGCCGTTGTAACGGCTCTTCCGCGTCTCTCGAAAAGATCCGTTTGGATGTGAACATTGTGCAATGGCTCTTGGCTCCTAGAGGTGCTCCAGTCAACTAGTGATATTTGAAAAGCAACGTGGAAACCACTCGTTGACCTTAGCGTTGGAATTTTCCAGTTTTGGAAATAGACAACCCCGACAGAGTGTCCGAGCCCTCTTTAGAAGTAGATAAAACTTGTTTGCCAGTGATTGACAGACTTGATGCCGGTTACTTTTGTATTTCAAAAATGAGATAACCTCATTTAGAGAACCTATAAAAGTCAACCACTTTGGTTCTCAAAGTATAAAATACTTTGGTCCAAAATTAGGCACGAGATAATAATTTAGTGCATAACTATCTCAGGCCTTGAAAAGTGGAATGTTCTTAGTCTAATATTCAATATACTCAAATTCTATCGAGTCGAGTCCTAAGAGAGATCAAGTTAGAAAGAGTAAAATCATCGGAGTATAAAGACTTGATCCGAATAAATAATTCTCAAACAAACAATCGACTTAGAAAGAGGAATTAACATTATAATTCATTTAGCTTTGAAATATGCAGATCGTAACTCGGGATAAAAGTGTTAGAGAAGTTATTTGAACATGCGATTGATCCGAGTGCTTGTCCGAGTAAGTCGAAACATTAATGCGGAAGATCTACAAGAATGTGTTGTCCGAGTCGATCGAAACGAATGAAAACTTATACAAGAGTTTCTATAACACTCGGAATAACTTGTAGTCAAAACTTGAGAGGGATGAAATTTATACCGAGTCTTCATGTAGTACTCAAAATGTCTTAAAGTTAAAGTCCGAGTCTTCAATCTCCCCTTTTTGATGAAAGGCATTCCACACTCGGATAGAAACTTGTTAATGTAAAATATGAGTTTTCATTCACTAAGTAGAAGATATCGAGTAAGAAGTAATGAGTGAGAAATATTTCATACTTAGAAAATGCATTGTAGATACTATCATTTCTTATAATCAGTTATGCGGATAACATATTAATAGATATATCGAGCAAATAAAAATATAAGAGATCGAACTCGGAAAGAGTTAACCCATAAATGAGTCTCGCTCAAAGAAAGAAAATTCATTCATATACAAGAAAATACAAAAAGAGGGTGAACTCCCTAAACATAACAACATCAATTTTCTTATCTTTCTCCCCTTGCATTTCATCAAAAATAGGGAAGAAAACATAAAAAAGATACACTTGATGTTGGACAAAAACAAAAAATAAAAGAAAAATAAAAAAAGAAATGAAGACGGGGTGCTGGTGGTGTAGAGGTGGAAGAGCGAGCAGTGCCCGAGCACTGGTAAGCTTGAGATGATGTTGATGAACGAGGCGGCGGCAACATAGGGATGTCCGGCAATGGCTAGGTTCCGGTTGTCCGACCCGGAACTATGTCATCCTCTAACTCATCCTCCTGGAAGATAGCGGAGGGAGGTGCTTCGACTTGACCACCGTGGACTCGACCAAGGTCTACAGGGTCTTCCGACCCACTCAAACTATCATCTAAGCTTATCGGTCCGGTTTAAGGACTATAGAACCTTGTCCCTCCGGCTGAGTTGCTTCTTCTTTCACCTTTTCTTCTTCCTTCTCTTCTTCCTTCTCTTCCTCCTTTTCTTCCTCCTTCTCCTTACCCCGAGCCGCTTCGATAGCAGCTTCTTCTTCTTCCGCCTCTGCGGAGGGGACTTGGCGAGGCTCGAGGACTCCTCGAAGTGTCCGAGCTTTCTAGGTCCCTGAGCAGCCTTAGATCTCCTTTCCTAGAGGGGCTAAAGTTGCTCGTTCTACTCCTTAATGAGTCCCGTCATCTCGATGAGCATATCCTAGTGCTCCCGGATTCGAGACCGAGTCGTCTTTTGGTTGATGACCGGACTCGAAGGACATTTTTGAGAGAACGAAGAGTGCCCTAACATTCTTCGGTCATCGAGGAGAGTTTGTCTACTAAGATCGTAGACAAAGCGGCAGCTTGCTGCAAAAGGGGGTGCAGAGGTGGACGAACCATCCGGTGGAGGAGGGAGAGATAGGGGAGTCCGAGTCCGAGTCCGAGTAGGAGGAGCTTCAACTCGGACCCATGGACCCAGCACACTAGGTTTGATTTCCTGGTATCCGTAGCCTAGAAGCTCCTTCCCGCCTACTACTATGGCAGCCTCGGACACTCGTGTTTGGGTCTAAGGGGAGAGGAACCTTGAACTGTTTAAAGACCATAGTTAGAAGGGCTCCGAAGGGAAAAAGAGAAGATATTTTGGATTGAGCTGGCACAAAAGCCATTTGCTCAAGGATGGCTGGGAAGAGGTCTACATCGTAGCCCTCAAGAATATCAAACAGAGCTTTGAGAATTTTTGAATTGGGATTCTCCTTGCTTGAGTGATGAGAGAAGAAGGTTCTCATTAGAAGAAAACAAAGTTGGCCTCGGTCCTCATCTAAGTCACGTAAAAGTTTTTGCGTGACTCGGGGACCTCCTTAGCATATTTCTTAAAGAACTCATCCGTAATCTCATTGAAAGGGATGGGATTGCACTTCAAGAAAAGAGATGAAACTTTGAAAATTCGGTGGAGGGGGAAGAGGGTGATACGAACAACCGTGTCTTAAACTCGTGAGGTAATGATCCCTCATAGTAAGACATGTGAGAATAGAACTCAGTAATGAGTTCGGGTATATGAACTCACCGAAGCTACGTAAAGTTGTAGACTCCAAGTGGTTTTGATGTGCTGCAACCACGAAAACGATGTGGTTGGGAAAAATTTATCATCCAATGTGAGGTGTTAGGCGATGAACACTTTTGAGGGCTTAGAGATACCCTTTTGAGTTTGTTTGATGTGAGGTTTCTTGGTCACAGACCACTAGAAAATCTTAGGTTGAACCTCTTTTAGGCATGGCTTAATATTTGAGAAAGAGAGAGAAAGAGTGAACTTGGAAAGAGAGAGAGAAATAATGAGAGAGTGAGCACCGAGAATTTTGAGAGCGAGAGCGAATAAGCTTAGAGAGTAAGTAAGCAGAGAGTAAAGTAGCCAAATCAAGGCAAAAAGATGCTATTTATAGCGAAAAAGAATGTCCTTCAACTTCCATTTTGACCTTAACCTCCAACGACCACCTCGGACACATGTGACGTTTATGTTCTCCAATGGTTAGAATCGTTCTCTAATAGATGTGCACGGTAGAGAGAGAGAAAGAGAGATTTAAAAAGAAATTTCTAAAATTCTCCACTTGTCTAGAGATGATTTCGGAAGATTGATGTCCATTTTGCTCAAAACCGAGTCCGACTCAAGTATGGTTTCTAAGTGACTCGGAATACTCAAACACAGAATAACTCCTACCTCGGTTTCACTTGGTCAACTAAACCAATTGTTATTAAGGAAAAGAAAAACATATAACACATAATCATGCAGGATAATTTCACTTAGAAATATACATAATCATGCTTTTATCATGCCAAGCTCATTCCTAATAAAGCAAAACTAATCCTCACTAAGTGGCTTAGTGAAAATATCAGCTAACTGAAATTTCATAGGAATGAATTCAAGTTCAATATCACCTTTCTCAGAATGGTCTCTCAGAAAATGATACCTAACCTCAATATGCTTTATCTTTGAGTGTTGAACTGGATTCTTAGTGATGCTGATTGCACTCGATTATCACAATTGATTGGGATAGATTTGAATGAAAGTCCAAGATTCTTCAAGTGATGCTTGATCTATAGAATCTAAGCACAGCACGCTCCAGCTGTAATATACTTAGCTTCAGCAGTTGATAGAGCAATTGAGTTCTACTTCTTGGAGTGCGAAAATATAAGGGATTGACCTAGAAACCGGCATGCTCCTGATGTGCTCTTTCTATCAACCTTATAACCAACATAGTTAGCATTTGAGTATCCAGTGAGGGTCGGTTCGAGTCTCTTGAAAACCATAGACCAAGATTCCGAGTCCTCGCAAGATATCTAAAAATCCTCTTCACCGTAGTAAGATGTGATTCTTTTGGATTAGCTTCAAATCTTGCACATAGACACACACCAAACATAATATCCGGCCTACTAGATGTGAGATATAGTAGATAACCTATCATACCTTGATGGAGTTTCGATCTACTCGCTTTACCTTTTTCGTCCGACTCCGGTTTCATGCTCGCTACTCATGGGGGTTGCTGCATGTTTCACATCTTGAAGCTTGTACTTCTTCGGTAATTCCTTGGTATACTTAGATTGATGGACATAGATGTCAACTTTATCTTATCTGATTTGTAGACCAAGAAAGAAATTGAGCTCTCTCATCATGCTCATTTGGAATTCCTGTCTCATCAACTCGGAAAATTCTCAACAGAGATTTTCATTAGTAGCTCCAAAAATAATATCACCAACATAAATTTAAGTAATAAGGAAATCACTCACCTTAGTTTTTATGAAAAGAGTTTTATCAATCTGACCTCTTTCGAAATCATTCTCAGCCAAGAAACCTGCTCAGTCTTTCATACCAAGCTCCGGGAGCTTGTTTAAGACCATATAGAGCCTTTTGCAATTTGAAAACATGATTTGGAAATTCTGGGTTTTCAAATCCAGGGGTTAGTCAATAAAGACTTCCTCTTAAATGAAACCATTCGGAAAAGCAAATTTGACATCCATTTGATACAATTTAATATTCATGCTTGATGCAAATGCCGGTAGGATTCTAATTGCTTCAATCCTAGCAATCGGTGCAAAGGTTTCCCGCAACTAATCCCTTCTTCTTGGTTGTAACCTTGAGCCACAAGTCTAGCATTATTTCGACTACCAACCCACCCTTATCCAGTTTGTTCTTGAAAACCATTTGGTTCCTATAACTCGGGTGGTCGAAGGTCGTTTGCTCAAAGTCCAGACTTGGTTTCTCTCAAATTGATTAAGTTCCTCTTGCATGGCCTCTACCCATTCTGGTTCATTTAGGGCCTCTAGTGAATTTTTGGGTTCGTTAATAATATGAATGCAGTGAATGCACATAGATTTTGCAAAGAAGAATGACTTGTTACCCCACCGTTGATGTCGGACATAATATTCTCAAGTGGGTGGCTCGAAGCATATTTGAATGCTTGACCTGTTCTTTGGTTCACCAGATTTGTTGGTTGAACTGGCTGATCTTCGATAGTCCGAGCTTGCAGAGTTTGCTCAGTAGCTTGTCTTTTAGTGTTCTAAGCTAGCTCTTGAGCTGGTTCGATCTGAGTCATGATGTTCTTAGTTGCTTTCTTTTGACTCTTTCGAGCTCAATTTCAGCAAGATAATAAGTTTCAGATCTAAGAAGGTTGACTCACTTATTTTTCCATAATCAATCTCATCAAACACAACGTGGATACTTTCTTCCACTTTGTTAGTTCTTTTGTTAAAGACACGATATGCTTTACTCGTGAGATGAGTAACCCGGAAAATACCTTCATCCGACTAAACATTAAACTTAGTCGAGTGATCCTTACCATTATTGTGAACAAAGCACTTACATCCAAAGGGTTTAAAGTATGAAATGTTGTGCTTCTTTTCCTTGCAAAGCTCGTAGGGGTTTTCTTCAAGATGGATCTAATGAGGCATCTGTTCGGTTTGTAGTTTGCTTGTGTTGATTGCCTCAGCCCGTAAATCGTAAGATAGATCATGTTCAATCATCATCGTCCTTCCTATTTCTTCAAGAGTTTAGTTCTTTCTCTCCACTACCCCGTTCCGTTGAGAGGTTTTGGGTGCTGAGAAGTTGTGAGAGATACCATTCTTGTCGCGGAACTCTATAAATTCCGAGTAGTCGAACTCTCTTCCATACTCGGTCCGAATTCTTCCGATCCGAGTCCGAGACTCTACTTGAATCTTCTCGCAGAGCTTGCTGAACTCTTTGAAAGCTTCATTTTTGTTCTTGAGAAAACAAACTCGGGTAAATCGTGAGTAGTCATCAACAATCACAAGTACATAGGATTTACCTCCGAGACTCTTTACAGAGATTTCACTACATAAATCCATATGCAGCAACTCACGTACTTTGGATATGGAAACAGTTTTGAGAGGTTTGAAAGATGATCTTACTTGTTTCCCTTTGTGCATGCTTCACAAATTTTACTTTTTTAAGTGCACAGTGAGGCAAGCCTCGACTAAACCATGAGATGCAAGCTTTTTAATGGTGTGCATGCTAACGTGACCTAGTCTATGATGCCATGTCTAAGAATCATCATGCAAAGATGCTTTTAAACAATTCGACTTGGATCGAAAGAGGAATAGTGTAGGTATTACCCGATCTCTTACCCGAGAGCTTAGTCTCCTTGGGAGTTTTATAAGAAATATAGGAATTGGTCTAATTGAATCTTACCTCTTGACCTCTGTCACACAATTGAGAGATGCTTGAGTAGATTGTACTTTAATCCCTTGACAAGATAAACTAGGCCGACCAGGTTGTCTCTTTTTCCAATGTTGCCTATTCTAACTATCTTGCCCTTACTCGTCATCTCCAAAAGTGACTTTGCCTCCCTTGTAATCTTCTAACTCGGAAAAGAGTCTTGAATCTCCTCACATGTGGCGTGAGCATCCACTGTCTAGGTACCAATGACCTTTTGTCTTTCTCTCGAGTTACCTGCAAGTCGAAACACACTAACCCTTCTCACTTCGTCTAATGAACCCAGTAACTCTCTTTACTCGTGGTCCTTTTCGAGGAAGAAGACTCTTGGGAACCTAGATTTGAATAACTTTGGGTTTAGTCCGATTCCGAGTCTTCTTTTGAAAACCGAGTATGTGTCTCTTTCTTTTGAAAATCTTTTCCTTTATAAACAGGTGGGAAGGCTTTCTCCTGTAAGGTGGTCCGGGCTCGATCCTTCTTTCATTCTTATGAATGGGACTCGTGCTCGAGCGTCCTGAACTTTACGGTTCCGGAATCATTTTTTAAAAGATCCGAGTAGGAATTAGATTTCTCCTCTTTGTTAAAACCAAGTCCTTCTTTCCTGAAGGAGACACATTGAGAGCTCAAGAGCATGTCAAGGTTCTTCTAACCTTGAGTAAACTTCAAAACAAGTTCTTGAGACTCACCGAGCTTTTGTTTCGGATGCTCATTTTCTCTTCGAGGGTCTCGGACTCAGTCGCATTAGCTTGAGTACTAGTCATCAACTCTCCGAGAGTAAGTCTCAGCTTTTCCAATTCATTTTTCAAAGTAATGCTCTCGAAGTGAGAGACTCAAGTTGTTCTTTTAATTGGGAAGAATAAGAATTGGACTTTTCTTCCAAAGTGTAAATATATTTGGCTAAATCAACTTTGGAGAATTTGAGAAAGTATTCAATTACCTCATGAGGATTCATCTCCTCATTGTCCGAGTTGTCGAGTCCGACTCAACTTCAGCCTTCGAGTCCGATAGTTCCATCCGACACTTTCGGTTGTCCGAGTCTTTATCTCCCTTTTGTGCATGCTTCATAGATTTTATCTTTCTTAAATGCATAGTTAGGTAAACCCCTAACTAAACCATGAGATGCAAGCTTTTTAATAGTGTGTATGCTAACATGACCTAGTCTACGATGTCATGTCCAAGAATCATCATGCAATGATGCTTTTAAACAAGATAAATTCTAACTTGGATTAGAAAGAGGGATAGTATAAGTATTACCCGATGTTTTACCCGAGAGCTTAGTGTCTTTGGTAGTCGCATCGAAATATAGCGATTAGTCCGAGTGAACCTTACCTCTTGACCTTTGTCACACAATTGAGAGATGCTGAGCAGAGTTGTACTTTAGTCCCTAGACAAGATAAACCGGGCTGACCAGGTTGTCTCCTTTCCCAATCTTGCCAATTCCATCTTGCTCTTACTCGTCATCTCCAAAAGTGACTTTGCCTCCTTTAAAATCTTCTAACTCGTAAAAGAGTCTTGAATCTCCCGACATGTGGCTTGAGCATCCACCGTGTAAGTACCAATGACCTTTCGTCCTTTCTAAGTTACTTGCAAGTCGAAAAACACTAACCCTTCTCGCTTCCTCTAACGAACCCAAGAACTCCCTTTATCGTGGTCTTTTCCGAGGAAGAAGACTCTTAAGAACCTAGAATTGAATGACTTTGGGTTTGGTCCGATTCCGAGTCTTCTTTTAGAAAATTGAGTTTGTGTCTCTTTCTTTTGAAAATCCTTTCTTTTATAAACAGGTGGAGAAGGCTTTCTCCTGTAAACTAGTCTAGGCTCAGTCCTCCTTTCATTCTTATAAATACGACCATGCTCAGCCTTCCTAAACTTCACAGTTCCGGAATCCTTTTTAAAAGATTTGAGTAGGAATTAGATTCCTCCTCTTCGTTAAAACCAAGTCCTTCTTTCGTGAAGGAGACACATTGAGAACCTAAGAGCATGTCGAGGTTTTTCCGACCTTGAGTAAATTTCAAAACAAGCTCTTGAGACTCGTTGAGCTTTCTTTTCGGATGCTCATTTTCTCTTTTGAGTAACTCGGACTCAGTCTCATTAGTCTAAGTACTAGTCTTGAGATTCTATCGGAGTTAGTCTTAGTTTTTCCAATTCATTTTTCAAATAGTTGCTCTCGAAGTAAGAGACTCAAGTTGTTTGTTAAAGTGAGAAGAATCAAAATTGGACTTTTCTTCCAAAGTATAAATATATTTAGCCAAATCAACTTTGGAGAACTTGAGAAAGTATTCAATTACCTCCCGAGGTCTTGTCTCCTCGATGTCCGAGTTGTCGAGTTTGACTCGGATTCGACTTTTGAGTCCGTTAGTGCCATCAAACACTTTGAGTCATCAAAATCATCATCTTCTTCGATGAGTCTTCATCGCTCCATGTAGCCATCATAGCCTTCTTCTTCTTTCTGTCCTTTTTTCTCTTTGGATAGTCCTTGACTATGTGATCTTTCCTGCCACATTCAAAACAACCGGAGTTCTTAGTTAAAGATAACTTTGAAGGGGAAGAATATTTACCTTTTCTCGTCCTTCTTATCCTTCTTGTAGAACTCTTCATTTGGCCTCTTTTCCCATTTCTTGTGCTTCATCATTCTTTTGAAGCCTCGGGCAATGAGCACCATAGGATCCTCTTTTGAGTCCGAGGAACTCGGACTTTCTCCTCTCGCTTTCTCGAGCCTTCAGCGCAATGTTCTTTTTATGCCGACCTTGGCTTTCTTTTCTTCCAAGTGAATTTCATGGGTAAGGAGCTTCCCAATTAGTACATCCGGCTTTAGTTGAGAGAGGTTTTGAGCTTCCTCGATGGCTGTCACCTTAGGACCCCATCTTCTCTTTGGTAGACTTCTTAGAATTTTTCTAAACATTTCTTCGTGGGAAATCTTTCTACCCAGAGATTTGAGATTGTTTGTAATCTCGGTGAAGCGTATAAACATCCGAGTGATGTTTTCTTCCGGCTCCATCTTGAACAGCTCATATTTGTGAAGATACTAGCTTATCTTCGCCTATTTCACTTGGCTTGTACCTTTGTATGTGTTGACAAAAGTGTCCTACACATCTTTAGCTGTGTCACAAGCCGACACTCGTTGTACTCTTCCGAGCCGATAGCACACATCATAATGTTCATTGCTTTGAAGTTCTTTCGAACTTCTCCGACTCCTCATTGGTGTACTCAAACTTTTCTTTAGGCACAGTTCTTATACCTTCAATATTCATTGGAATGTAGATTCCTTCTTGGATCATGTTCCGGACATCTTCATCATTGTCCAATAGAAAGCATTCAACCAGTTTCTTCCAAGTGCACGAAGTTCGATCCTTTAAACTTTGGTGGTCTAGTGGAAGATCTTCCTTCGTCGAACTCTCCAATGTTCTCGAGCCATCTGATCTTTAGACCTTCGGACTGTTAGAACCTTCTTGAAAGGCTAAGCTCGATACCAATTGAATGTTTTCTCTTGGAGAGTCTAAGTCCCCCTAGAGGGGGTCAATAAGGTGATGAAGAAATCTTATCAAACTTAGAAACTTTATGCTTGAAAAGGATAAACAACCGAATCTAAGTCTAGATTCGACTTAGAAAAGTATATACTTGGAAATACGTGAAAACCCTCCTCGGGGCGAGAAAACCACGGAGAGTGCTAATCCAAGCACCAAGTCAAATCCACTATATTGAATCCACAAAATACAACGGATCGACTCAATCGAATTGCTCCCTTAGACAATTCCTTACAATTCAAAAGTTCCCTTATCCGATCTAGTACTTCCTAACCGAGATAACCTTTACAGCTTAGGGACAACTTAGCTCAGCTTAACCCTTACACCTCAGTCAAGGGACCTTACTCGGTAAGTAAGAGAAGTATGTAATTGATTACAAGGCTTTACAACTTAGAAAAGTATTAATTACAAGTCGGGAGTTGTAAATTGAAGATTGAATATGTAAACAATAACTTTTGCTTAAGTAATATGTTTCAACGATAATTCCAACAATCTTTTAGTCTTATAAAGTGGCTTCTATTTATAGATGACGAAGCGAGTGACCATTGTGTCTTGGTTCCGAACGTAAATCTTTTCCGGCCGTTGTAACGGCTCTTCGCGTCTCTCGAAAAGATCCGTTTGGATGTGAACATTGTGCAATGGCTCTTGGCTCCTAGAGGTGCTCCAGTCAACTAGTGATGTTTGAAAAGCAATGTGGAAACTACCGTTGACCTTAGCGTTGGAATTTTCCAGTTTTGGAAATAGACAACCCCACACAGATGTCCGAGCCCTATTTAGAAGTAGATAAAACTTGTCTATCGGTGATTGACAGATTGATGCCGGTTACTTTTGTATTTCAAAAATGAGATAACATCATTTGGAGAACCTACAAAAGTCAACCACTTTGGTTCTCAAAGTATAAAATACTTTGGTCCAAGATTAGGCACGAGATAATAATTTAATTAAGACAATTAAGTGCATAATTATCTCCGGCCTTGAAAAGTGGTTTTAAGTCTAATATTCAATATACTCAAATTCCATTAGAGTCAGTCCGAAGAGAGACCAAGTTAGAAAGAGTAAAATCATCGTAGTATAAAGACTTGATTTGGACAAATAATTCTCAAACAAACAATTTGACTTAGAAAAAGGAATTAACATTGTAATTCATTTAGCTTTGAAATGTGCAGATCGAACTAAGGATAAAAGTGTTAGAGAAATTATTTGAACATGCGATTAATCCGAGTGCTCGTCCGAGTGAGTCAAAAACATTAATACGTAAGATCTACAAGAATGTGTTTTCTAAGTTTGTCATAAACGAATGAAAACTTATACAGGAGTTTTTATAACACTCATAATGACTTGTAGTTAAAACTTAGGAGGGGTGAAGTTTATACCCGAGTCTTCATGTAGTACTCAGAATGTCTTAAAGTTAAAGTCTCAGTCTTCATCGAGTATGACCGACTAACCCCTTGAATGTGTTTTGATTTCATGCGTTCATCTAAATTTAGGATAAAACAAGAAGCATCCTAAAGAAATTAATTTAACTAAGTCATATGCTTTATAATTCATCATTTTAATATGACTTATTCTTAACTAAACTCAGTCTTAAGTATATTAAGATTATCTCGACTAAGTCCGAGATTCGGAAAGTAGAATCTAAGTTAGTTATGACAAACCGAGTAAGACTCGACCCACTCGGATCTCGGGTTCCGACCTACTCATTCGGACTCAAACAATTAGTTTGTCTACACAATCTCATATTTAATATGTCTATTTGATCATGGCAAATATCATGATTTTATCCGGGATTGAATTATTTGAATCATGCTTTAACCGAGAAACTTACGCTATTATTTCTTTAATCATGAGTAATTGTAAAATGTCTAAATAACTCTTGTGCCCGTTAAGATTGAATGATTTATTTATGAGTTTTAGCATATCTCGTAATCTGAGTATATTGAATATTAGACTTGAAATATTCCACATTAATACATTAAGATAATTAGTCATTAAATGCTTTATTTAGACTAATCGTTATCTAATTATGGACCAAAGTATATTTATACTTTGAGAACCATTGTGCTTAATGTTTTTGCAGGTTTTTCTAATGTCAATTACCTTAAAAAAAAAAAGCAAAAACAAAAGGCTTCTAACTGTTAAGGCATTGCTAAACAAAAAGTTTGAATTTCTAGAAAAGCTCAAAACTTACTAACAGACCTTGTCGATCCATCGTTTTGGGTAATATTTTATTTATGAGTCTAATGGTCTTTTCTTTCTATTTTTCAAGTTTAAACAAGCTGAAAAAGAGTTTTTGGAAGCTAGGACCAAGGGCACAACGGCTATTTCAAGGTGGTCCAGAAACCCGAGTGACTCATACTATCTCGTTACAACGGCTAGTTAACTCGGACGGCTTCAACGAGAAAGACGTCTGGAGGCTCAACGGCTATCTCTTCAAGGGAGACTATTTATAGAAGCCTTAGTATAAGATTTCAACCGATGAATGGAAGAAAAAGAGAGACCATATAGAACATCTTCTCTATCATACAACTCGTAAACCTGTAATTCTAATATTCCGAGTTGTATTCTTCCGAGTGAGTTGTATTGTAACTCTTACTACTCTTCTAATCTTTCTCTCCGACTGAGTTGTAAAGGTTACCTCAACTCGGTTGTCCCAAACTGTAAAGGTTACCTCGGTTTGGAAGTACCGAGTCGGATAAGGGAACTTTTAAACTTGGGAAAAATTGGAGGATCCCAAGTTGATAAGGAAACTTCAACTTGGAAGTACTAGGTCGGTCGGATAAGGTAAATTCCGAGCCTGGAAAAATTATAATAGATTTGTTTGGGAACAAATCTGGGTAGTCATATTCATTGTAATTGAGGATTCAATTAGTGGATTTGATTTGGTGTCCGGATTGACACCTGTCCGTGGTTTTCTCGCCCCATGAGGGTTTCCATGTATATCTATGTTATTGTCTTTCCGAGTCCAATTTAGACTTAGAATTTGCTCCTTATTCGAGTCTTGTGCAAAAAGAGTTTGATTTTTATCTTAAATCTTCCATCACCCTATTCACTCCCCTTTAGGGCGACTTAACCTCTCCAAGAGCAAACCTTCAATTAGTATTAGAGCCTAGCCTTTCAAGAGCATCTCACAATCCAAAGGTTTACCGATCATGGCTCATCCTACTCGGAGAATTTGAAGAAGGAAGATCTCTTTTGAGGCCACCCAAGTTCAAAGGCTCAAACTTTGCACTTTGGAAGAAGTTGATGTAATGCTTTATCGAAGACCTTGATGAACAAGTGTGGAAGATCATCACTAAGGGAAACTATATTCCCACAAAGCAAGAAGGTGACCAAATAGTGGCAAAACTAAAGTCAGAATACACCGCGAGGAGAAGGAAAGGTACAGGAAGAACTTCGAGCTATGAACATCCTTCTATGTGCCATAGATGCTTTAGAGTACAATAAAGTCTCGGCTTGTGACATAGCTAAGGAGGTGTAGGACACCGTCGTGACAACATATGAAGGAACAAGCCAAGTGAGACAAACTAAGATCAGCCAATACCTCCACAAGTATGAGCTATTTAAAATGGAAGGAGCTGAGAGCATCACCGAGATGTATATCCGATTCACAGAGATTGTTAATAATCTCAAATCTCTCGGTAAGAAGATGCCTCATGAAGAAGTTGTTAGAAAACTTTTGAAGAGCTTACCAAAGAAGAAATGGGGTCCAAAGGTTAGTGCAATAAAAAAAAGCAAAGGACCTCAGCAGAACTGAAGTTAGATGAGCTCATAGGAAAACTTCATACCCATGAGCTATATCTTCAAGAGGAGGATTCGAGGACAGCCTAAGAAGGAACATTGCATTAAAAGCCTCAAAAGAAGTTGAACTAAGTTCATGTAGTTCTAACTCGGAAGAGGACCCAATGCAGACAAATTGGAAAAGGCTTCAAGAAGATGATGAAGCATCGGATATTGAAAAAGAAGCCCAAATCCGAGGTCGTCGGACAAGAAAGAAAAGGTAAACTCTCTCATCCTCTCAATTCTTTTTCTACTAATTATTCCGAGGGTGTTTTAAGTGTGGTAGCAAGGAACACACCATCCCCGAAAGGAAAACAGATTATAAAAAGAAGAAGACCATCACTTATAGTGAAGATGAGTCAAAAGAAGAAGAAAACTCATCTGTCTCAACCACGAGAGGATGAGTCCAAGTGCCAAATAGCAATGACTCGACTCAAACACGTAAACCGAATCGGAACAAGACTCATCTAATGTTGAGGAAAATTATCCTCAAGAGGTAATCAATTACTATCTTACGTTTTCTAAGATAGATCTTATAAAGTACATTTTTTCTTTAGAGGAAAAGTCCAACTTTGATTCTTCCCTCTTTCAAGAAAAACTTGAATCTCTTGAAACCGAGAACAATTTTCAAAAAAATGGTCAAAAGAGGGTTTGGGTTTTAATTCGAAAAGGAGGATAACTCCTATACATGTCCTTTCAAGAATGATTCTCGAAAAATCTTTTTCAAAAATTCCGAGTCTAGTTCAACTCGAAATAGTAAGAAAGAGAACTGAGCTCAAAAAGGTTTATTAAGAGAAGTATGCTCTAACTTTTTACAAAAGAAAAGATTTTAACAAATCGAAACTCGGTTTTCAAAAAGGAAGACTCAAAATCGGACCCTTCCAAAAAATATTCAAATTTGGGTTCCCGAAAGTGCCCTTCCTCCAAAACCAACCTCAATATGAACTATTCTTACTGGGATTCGTTAAAGGAAGCAAGAAGGGTTAGTCTGTTTTTTTTTTACCGGTACACTACAAAGCAAAGGAAGACTCGGGTCCGACCCTTAGAGAGTGCTCGGAATTTTAACTTGGTAAGCCGGAGATTTGGAAAAACACTCGGGTAAAAGTCTAGTCACCTCCTTGATAATATCATTTCGGACATCAACTAAGGTATGACTGACCTTACTTATAATTACATTCAATTGGTATTCATAATTCTTCCGTTCAAGATCTCGTTATCTCCTTGTTTATTTTTGATGAAATGCATTAAGGGGAGAGAATAATGAGCTTTATAGATTCATCTACTTAGGGAAGTTCAATGGTTTAGGGGGACCGAATTTTGAAAAGTTTCACAAATTTAAAATGCTCCTCATGTCATTTTAATTATGCTCGATAATTATGATGAATTTCTTGGAGTCATTATTTATTTGAATGTATTTCATCAAAAAGGGGAGATTGAAGACTCGGGTCCGATCGACTAACCCCTTGAATGTGTTTTGATTTCATGCATTCATCCAAATTTAGGATAAAATAAGAAGCATCCTAAAAGAAATTCATTTAATTAAGTCATATGCTTTATAATTCATCAATTGAATATGACTTATTCTTGACTGAACTTAGACTTAAGTATATTAAGATTATCTAATAAGTCTAAGACTCATAAAGTAGAATTTGAGTTAGTTATGATAGACTAAGACTCGACCCACTCGGATCTCGGGTTCCGACCTACTCGAGTCATACTCAAACATTTAGTTTGTCTACGCTATCTCATATTTAACATGTCTATTTTATCATGGCAAACATCATGATTTGATCCGGGATTGAATTATTTAAATCACGCCTTAACCTACAAACTTACGCTATTATTTGTTTAATCATGCGTAATTGTAAAATGTCTAAATAACTCTTGCGCCCATTAGGATTGAATGATTTATTTATGAGTTTTGGTATATCTAGAATCTGAGTATATTGAATATTAGACTTGAAATATTCCACATTAATATATTAAGATAATTAGTCATTAAATGCTTTATTTAGACTAATCGTTATCTAATTATAGACCAAAGTATATTTATACTTTGAGAACTATTGTGCTTAATCTTTTTGCAGGTTTTTCTAATGTCAATTATCTGGAAAAAAAAAGCAAAAATAAAAGGCTTCTAACTATTAAGGCATTGCCGGACAAAAACTGGCATTTCTAGAAAAGCTCAAAACTTACCGACAGTCTTGTCTCATTCTTGTTTTGGGTAATATTTTATTTCGAGTCTAATGGTCTTTTCTTTCGCTTTTCGAGTTTACACAAGCTGGAAAAAGAGTTGTTGGAAGCTAGGACCAAGGCACAATGGCTATTTCAACGTGGTATAGAAATGTGAGTGACTCGGACTATCCGTTACAACGGCTAGTTAACTCGCATGACTTCAACAGAAAGATGTTAGAGGCTCAACGATTATCTCTTCAAGGCGGACTATTTATAGAAGCCTTAGCATAAGATTTCAATTGATGAATGGAAGAAAAAGAGAGACCATATTGAACATCTTCTCTAGCATACAACTTCCAAACTATAATTCTAATATTCTAAGTTGTATTCTTCCGAGTGAGTTGTATTGTAATTCTTACGACTCTTCTACTCTTTCTCTCGTGACTCGAGTTGTAAAGGTTACCTCAACTCGGTTGTCCCAAACTGTAAAGGTTACATCAGTTTAGATGTATCAGGTTAGATAAGGGAACTTCTAACTATGGGAAAAATTAGAGGATCCCAAGTTGATAAGGTAACTTCAACTTGGAAGTATTAGGTCGATCGGATAAGGTAAATTCCGAGCCCGGGAAAATTGTAATAGATTTGTTTGGGAACAAACCCGGGTAGTCATATTCATTGCAATTGAGGATTCAATTAGTGGATTTAACTTGGTGTCCGGATTGACACCGTCCGTGGTTTTCTACCCCGGAGGGTTTCCATGTATATATATGTTATTGTCTTTCTATGTCCAATCTAAACTCGGAATTTGCTTCTTCTTCGGTTACGTGTAAAAATAGTTTGATTTTTATTGTAAATCTTCCATCACCCTATTCACCTTCCTCTAGGGTGACTTAACCTCTCCAAGATAAACCTTGACTACCGATAGTCGGTTGTTCTAAAATATACTTGATGAGGTCCATCGACGCTACTGCATATACCATATAGGCTAGCATGTAGTGTTTAACCTTCTTAGTGGTCCGGACTAAAGCCAATGGTGTTTTCTCTAGAGGTGTATAGCGTGTCTTATAATCTAAGAATTTCTTACTTAGATAATACAATGCATGCTCCTCCTTTCCGTCCCGTTGAGCTAACATGGTTCCCATTGTGGTCTTTGTCGTAGCAAGGTATGAGAGCAATGGCTTTTAAGGTTGTGGCGGAATCAACACTAGCTAATTAGCCAAATACTCCTTAACCTTCTTGAATATGGTTTAGCATTTTTCATTCAAAATAGGCTTAACTCCCTTTTTGAGTTTATTAAAGATAAGTTCATAGACCATAGTCACTTTTTATATGGAATGACTAATATATTACAAACGCCGCAAAAAACCCTATATTTCCTTCTCTGTCTTCGGCGGTGATATCTCCTGGATGGCTTTGATCTTTGATGGATCAACTTTGATTCCTCTAAGACTAACCACATAGCCTAATAGTTTACCCGAGGTTACCCCAAAGGTATAGTTTTGTGGGTTACGGTGCTTGTTATATTTCCGTAGTGTTTTGAAGAATTTCCTAAGGCTTGGTAGGTGCCCCGCCCTATCCCGGGACTTGATGATCATTTCGTCGATGTAATCTTTAGCTTCTTTATGTATCATGTCGTGCAACAATGTCATGTATGTTCTTTGATAGATGGCTCCATCGTACTTAAGTCCAAAAGGCATCACGACATAAGAGTACATCCCTCATTGAGTGATGAAGGTCATTTTTTCTATGTCTTGTTTAGCCATCTTCACTTGATTATATCGAGCATAACCATCCATGAATGAGAGTAAGGCATGACCAACCATGTTGTCAACTAGAATGTCTATATACGGTAACGGGAAGTCATCCTTGAGGCTTTCCTTATTCAAATCCCCGAAGTCGATGCACATCCCAACCCTGCCATCTTTCTTTAGGACTCGGCACTATGTTTGCTACCCACTAAGGATAGTGAACTACCTTAATAAACTCGGCTTCTAGTTTCATCTCGAACTTCTTCTTTGATCTTCGAGTGCCCATTTGGGTTTCATCCTCTAACGTTTTTGTTTGACTTGCTTAGCATCTTCATAGAGTGGAATTTTATATTCCGCTATACTTGAATCTATCCCCAGCATGTCTTTGTAAGACCATGCAAAGACATCTATGAATTCTATAAGCGAAGTAAATTACTTCGCTCTTCTAGATTCAGCGTTTTCCAACTTTAACTTCTTATGGTTAATTTGTTGACCCTAAGTTAATAGTTATTGTCTCCTCTATTATTGGTGAGTGATTTTCATGATCTTCCACAACTTTTATTAATTCTTTAGGGATTTCTTCTTCTTCATTAGAGGCAAAACAATTAAGAACAAGAGGAGGCAAAGAATAAGCGGAAAGATTTATATTATTGAATGAAGAAAGAAGTACATCGGAAAGGGAAACAAAAATTGCAGAATTAGCAGATGAATTAACACAATTAGTAAAGGAAACCATAGTCCTAGTGCTAGACTCAAAAATAGATTGCTCTCCTAAAATGACGGTGAACTCTCGACCCTCTTCAATATCAATCCAAGTGATATGCTTGAACACTTCTATGTCGCTGTCGGTGATGAACTTGGACAGATCAAATTTTGGGTGCGACATGGCCCGGGACAAGACTGTAAACTAAATTCCCTCTAGGAATTTCTCTCGTTCCAAAAACATAGTAAAAATGTTGCTCTCAGCCGGATTGGTCCTATCTTGTGTGGACTATTCCTTCTTGAGGAGGTAGGGTGCCTCCTTTTCTAGCACATGACAGTCACTAAAGATTTCCAAACCAGATACTAAGATGCTCTTTTCATTTATATAATAGGGCTCGGGTAATGTGATGGTTTTATCCCCATTATTGACCAATCTACTACTTCCATAGGCATAGTTTCGGGAGAGACCTCAATCTTACTAAGTGTGTTGATTAAGGCCTGCCTATGCTTTTGGGAGGCGAGATATGAGTTGTTAAATGGAAATGTTAATTTTAAGTTTTTGAAGTCTGTTTTTGGATTGGGTCTTCTTCTTTGGCAACTTCCTTTTCTTTTGGGGCTTCTTGAGTATTTTATGGACTTATGGGCACATTATGTTGTCCGGATCCGGTAAGGAACTGGATTTTAGAACTTTTGGTTCTCCCCAAAAGTCATATACTTCTAAGGCTAGTGTGCCCCGAAGTTGTCATCACTCGTCCTCTTTACTCTCGTAGACATCTTCTTCATCACTTACCCATAATCCATGGACTTCGGTCTAAAGAGGGTAAGTTAACAAGTGATTTAGAATCACCGATGTCTTGAATGAAGATAGAGGGATCCCACCGACATGGAATGGGTTCAAAAAGATGGCTAAGGTACCACTCGAATGGGGTTTTGCTATTGTGGGGTTTCGAGCGACCTTAGGGAGAAGATGTTGGCCATTACGTAACATACTCTCTAATTTGTTCTTGAAAATCCAACATTGTTCCGTACCATGTCCTCGTGCACGATGGTACTTACAAAATTTGCCAACATCCCAGCTTTTTTATCGCTCGCAGCTTTCGATTATGCTCTTACACGTGGTAGCTCAATTTTCCTTTTGGACAATAAGCGGTCGAGGGCTTGAGTGTAAGTAGTATCTATAGGAGTGTAGTCACTATACCTATTAAGGGCATTAACATCTACACCCCGTATCGGTATTGCCTTGGTTAGAGGGTTTCTTATTGTTAGATTGGTAATTACCTCTATACCTAGCCATGACTTTTGTGGTCGCGGTAGACAACTCTTCCTCTCGTCAGCATGTCTATGTCTCTAAGGGTTGTGAAACTCATGAATGGTAAGAACTTCAAATGTTGATTATAGATGGGTCGAAGGTTCTTTAAGATAATTCCGACTTGGTCCTTCTCGGAAGGTTGGTCAACCATATGGGCATCATTTGCCCTCCATCCAAGTAAGGAAGTCGGTAATGCTTTCTTTGTCCCCTTGTTTGATCGACTCTAAATCTCTAAGGGTGATAGGTAGATCGGTATTATATGAGTATTGATGTAGGAACTCCTTATACAGATCGGTCCAATTAGTGACCTTGTGTGGGTCAACCGCATTATACCACTTCATTAAATCACTATCGAATGTCCATGGGAAGATGATGTGGTAAGTGTTTTCGGTTACATGTTTAAGAGTTATTGCTCCTTGGAAGCTGCGAACATAGTGATAGGGATTCTCGTAACCGTGGAATTTAATATCCGGCATAGTGAATTTGGGAGGTAGTTTCCTTTTAGGGATTGAAACGAACCCGTGAGATTAAAGTAGTGACTCTTGAATATTGAGGATTCCATTAACATTCTTTTTATCTCGATCTATGCGTGGATCAAACTTAGATTTGGGCTTAGGATTATTTTCTAAAGTAGATTGATCGGTCTCGCTTAAGGTGGTAGACCTCCAGGTGGTGGACGTGCTTCTTCTTCACCTCCTTTCTTATTCTTTTGAAGAGTCTTTAGGATGACCTCAAGAGTTTCATATATGGACTCTATCTTTTTGGCTTGAGCCTCAATTTGGGCTTCCATCTTAGCTGAGGATTCATTGAGCGGGGTGATGATAGGAGATGGTCGTGGTTCTTCTTTCATTAGAGAGGAATTGTTTTTTGGTACTATCCTATAACGGAACATTGATTGAGCAAGTGTTATGTGCACCGAAGTTGGTCGCACTAGTATAGATGGAGGTGAAGAGCGAGGGGAAGAGGTACTGGATTCTTTAGTAAAGCGTTCTAACCTTTTGGAGTTCGGATTCGATGAAATCCAATGGTGGTAGGCTTCCCTATTCTGCAGCCCAGAGGATAACCGCTTAGGACCATATTAAGAAAATAAATTTTGGTGAGAAAGGGACTCAAGTGCAAGACTCGAGGAAACTAAGAAAAATAATGCTATTTATTTGGATATACATAAGAAATGCAAAGCAATTAAAGAGGGGTGCAATAATGCCAATGACTTAGATTGGGATGAATTTTATTTGACTAATGCACAAATGGACTCATCTTAATTTGAGATGAATTTATTTTGGCTAAAATACAAAAATGAACTCACCCGATTTGAGATGAATTTTATTTTGGCTAAAATACAAAAAATGAATTCACCTAATTTGAGATGAATTTATTTTTTGCTAAAATACAAAAATGGACTCACCTAATTTGAGATGAATTTTTATTTTAGCTAAAATGAAAATATGGACTCACCTAATTTAAGATGAATTTTATTTTTGGCTAAAAATGCTCAAAAAAGGACTTCCCTAATTTGAGATGAATTTTATTTTGGCTAAAAATACAAAAATGGACTCACGTAATTTAAAATGAATTTATTTTGGCTAAAATGCAAAAATAAACTCGCCTAATTTAACATGAATTTTTTGGCTAAAAATACAAAAATGGACTGCAAGCATGCTAAAAAGTCAAAACCTTAAAAGAAACCTCAAACCGATCGAAAAAGAAAGGAAGGTCCCCGTAGGATCCTCCTAGGTTGACCGGCGGTGGTCGGCCTCTGCTCGGCCGCCGGTGGCTACAAAAACTAGACTAAGAGAGAAGTTTTTGGATTGACTCAGAAATACAATTAATGGACCGACCTAGAAAAAGGAAATTTTTGACTTTTGGCTAAAAATGCACATATTGGACCGACTCAAGGAAATTAATTATTGTATTTTATTTGCACCCATGCAAGGATTATTTAGCACTCTAAACCTAACCTAAATGCTCACAAGAAGAAGGTTAAATACTAAAGCAACCATATTCATCCAAGCATACAAATAAAGAGAAAAGGTGTCACCCGGATAACCAAGGATTTATAGTCAAAAGAGAGATAAATCTAGGTAAGATGCATGGTGTCTCACAATCCGAGAATTTAGTCCCTCGTCCGGACCATGACGAGAAAAAGTATGAATTCTCGGTGCCTCTTATTAAACCAAAATAGCGTGTTATGAGGGAAGAGTAACCATCTTCCCAAAAATCAAGCCTAGTTGGACTTGTCTGGGTCAGTAGCTCGAACCTTCTCTAAAAGATGTTCTTAAGGGTAAAACATAATGATCGAAATTAAAAGCAACTATGTCCAAGACTTTCTAAACGCAACATGCCTAATGCAAAACACATTAAGAAAACTCACAATTCAATTTTTCAAGTCTCACCCTCTTAATAAATGACACATCCCCAGTGGAGTCACCGCTGTAGGAACCACGGCCCGGCTCGTCCGCCCCGTAGGGAGGGGCCGACGAAAAGACCGCGTTTCCCCATGAATGTCACGTCTCTTTGAAGATTCTTTTTTAAGATGATTTTGAAAGTTTATTAAAAATGGAGATGCACCTTTTATTAAGATTTCCAATTTTTATAAGCTTATTTTAAACAGTTTAAGCGAACTAGTGATTGGCAATTTTATAAATCTTTTATTTTTGAGAATTAATTTTAGAAGTCTAGGGATGATATTTCATAATTTAAGAAAGTAACTAGAACATGATTTACATTCTTCCACAAGGCTTTTGGTGGGCCAAAAGGTGTGAACACACTCGGTTTAGGTCGAGAGCCTTGCCCGGTGACTAGAGCCGGATGGTGGGCCGTGATTGAAGGGTCGGTCTCATTCCATGGCTCGGTCGTGAGAATGCAAATTGGTTCAGCCAATTTTTTAAACTACAAATGCTGAGATTTAGATTTAGATAAATAAAATGGAAAAAGAAGAGTCTCCAGTCAGTTTTAAGGAGTAAAAACTAACAAAAATAAAAATAGACTCTTCCAATCTTACTATAGAAAACTAAGCTTGAAAGAGGTTTGAAATTGACTCCATCGGTTTAGAACCGAGAATCCAGAGTTTGGGGGTGAAGGTACGAAATGTAGGGATAAGCCATTCCATTCTACTCGTCAACGGACAACCTCTACTAATTTGAATTGTGAGGTAAAGTAATGTGTTTCAAACAAGCACACAACATATGAATACGGAAATTAAATCAACCAAACATGCAAAGAAAGCGATAAAAATAAATTACAACGGACAGGGAGGAATTAAAAATAATAACATCTTTGTCCACAACACGAAGAGCGGTAAAAAGCATAAATTTAAATAAACCGTTAGAGATTGTGAATGAGTTGAACGCCCTCAGGTTGTCTCACCTGTTGATCTTGATCGTGAACCGGATTTGGAAGCGTGATGGTGGATTAATAAGACTAAATGAGGCTTTTGGTAAATTTTGTGGAGGTGGAACAATGTATGAAAATGATGAAGGTTAGGAAACGGAACAAAATGGCAGTATTATTCTAGAGTGTAATGAGGATTAGCTGAAAATGAGCCAAGAGTGTAACAACCCCACCCTAATTTATATTATTAATTTTCTTAAACAACAGCTTAAGTTTACCAAATCGAGCGCGTACACTTTAATTCGAAATTTGGAAGTGTTTGTTTTTGTGGGACTCGAACTACCGTGGAGGTTTTCGATCAAACATATAATTTGTGCATATATTATATAAATAAGGTTACTAATGAAATGACCTAGCTAAATATTAAATGTCAAATACTAAATAATAAAAATTGAATTACATCCTTATAACTTTCATAAAAAAAAAAGGTACAAGTAACACACTTAAACATATACATATGCTCCATATAAGTAGGGTAAAAATAAATCTAATAAATAAGATCAATTATGAACATTTGCATATAAATACTTGATTTAAATGTCATTTAATCGCTCGTATAACATTTTTGTTGACCTTAATACTTCTAAAAACAATTAAAATTATGTGTTCATTTGATTAATTCACATGCATCAAAATTGTTAATATTATATTTAGTAAGTTACCTAGTCATATAAAATTGGTCAATCCAAAGTCAAAATCAAGTCAAGTCAAGACAAGTCAAATGCATACTTAGTAATTAAGTAAAAATAATAATAAAAAGATAATAATAAAAAAATATATATAAACCAATTGTTTTAGCTTGCACATGGATTTTTCAAAACCATGGTTTTATTTAGCCATAGTTTTTAAGATGCACATGATTTTAGTCTATGGTTTTCTAAAAACAATTTGACAAGTATCATAATTTCATTGGTTTGAAATTTCTATAAATATGAGTTGTTTTTCCTCCCAAAAAGCATCAAGAAGAAACACGCCAAAAATAGTGATAAGGAAAGGAAGAGTTTGGAGAAAATGAATAGTTTGGAGGTTTTTTCTTGGTAGATTAAGAAACACAAAAAGAAACACAGAGAAGGAAAGGATGATCTTAAAATTGTGTTGCATGTATTATTTGGGAAAAAATTATAGGTTGAAAATATAAATGGAGATATGCAAGGTTAAAGTAAATAAGTTCCCTTTAGCGAGTAAGGAAGGTAGGAGAAGAGGAAATTTTAAATAAGATGTAAAATAAGGGGGTAATATAAAGCTATAATATGGAGTAATTTAATATATATTAAAGTTAATAAATATGCTACAATATAGAGCAGGAATTTATCTTTCCAACAAATCAAATTTCACTTGATTTGGAGGTATACAACTCGAGTTATAATCGTTTTACCAAAATGGTACAATTTTTATGTAAATTGGGAGCAGTTCAATTCAAGTACATTTTTGAAGTTCTTGTTGTCTTTTGTGGATTTTATTATCAAAATAAAAATTTTAAAGCACTTTTCATGCTTTGTAATTTGGGGTCTTAAGCCTTGTTTCATCATCGGGTGAGAAAGATACAAATTTTCTAAGTTAGCTTTAAAATATGACCAAAGCGGTCGAGGTTTCATTATATGGATTTGTGATAATTTTGCATAAGTTGTCAAGTTAGTTCATAAATAATAATAAGAGACTATGTTAAATGAATACCTTGGATATGTTAAGAGTTCACTTCTATTTTATATTAGTTTTGAGTCGTTTTAAAGTTTGCATGAGTAGAGATAAAATTGATTATATCTTAATAACTTTTTAATTAGCGTGTGAAGTATACAACTATAACATATATAGAAAAAAGGTTGGAAACCGAAGTATGTGAAAATTAATGACGAGAAAAATTAATGTAAGAACATTATTAAAAGAAAAGAATAGATATATACACAAATATACCGATATGAATATTTAAGGAGTTACGGAGCGCAAAAACCACGAATTTATAGTCCGATAATAATTTTAAATATATTTGGGGGCTAATACGATGGTCAATAGGAATGGTCTAAATAGAGACCAAAATATTTCCCAAGGAAATTGGATTATAACAATTAATCTAAGAATAAAACATTAAGCATTGCATAAAGTGATCTAAAACATGCAAGGAATAATCTTATCAAATTATTGACCATATAACTATTTACTTAAGCATCAAAAGAGGATCCTCCGATGGTTGTTAAGCCAATGCACATTATTAAATATCAATAAGGGATATCGAGGCTACGGTACGTTTATTAATTGTGCCTTATGAAAATCCACATGTTTATATATATATATATATCAATATCAAAATGGTCTACATAATGAAAAAGGAACCATTTCAAATATTATTTGTCATCTAATTATGTGGCCCACCCCATATCATGATCAAATCATATCATACATATTCGGCCATTATCAACCGGACTTCTCGATTGGTTTGGGTACGTGCATACTTAGGGAAACCGATGATCATAAGGAGCCACTCAAATAATAAATGAATAATTATTTTACTATTATTCTTCCAATCTGATTTATAAATGAATTAAAATGTGTGTGCTCACAAATAACTTTACATAATATTCATTTAAAGTGTAAGGATAAATGTACTCGAGCTTCGGTTACCTATTTCAAAATATTTTGTATATTTTGTTTTAGGTAATGCTAATGCTGATCGAAGCAAGGAGTAAACATATTTATTTTAGTCGGTGAGACTTAGAAGCTCACAATGGTAGTAAGGGATGTGATGTTTGGAAGTCATGTATTTTCCGATTAAATGAGTTATAATTATGATGATACTTGTCAAGTTAACTTGATATTGTACAAGTTGGGCAACTAAGATTTTTTGAATTTTATTTTCGCAAGAGACGTGGTGGAGTCCTACTCATATTATATTTTTAAAGGAGTTGCCTTACTCTTTGTATAAAGAGGTGGTAACGCTTCTAATATTCCTTTCTGTTGTGCCAATTACTAGTTAATTACTTGTTAAAACTAAATTGGTGATATGAGATGTGGGAGCATTACAAAGAGATCATAATACCGTGAAGCATTCTCGTAGCTCTTAGCTTAATTTCATCAACGTGCAGCTAGGCTATTGACCTCTCCCCAAATGAGAAGCTAAGTTCTCTATTTATAGAGAAATGATTAGGTCACAAAATGACCTAAGAAATGAGCAAATAGCCATCCAAAGTTGTAAAATTAGACCAACCATAATCAGAAAAAAGGGAGAAAAATCAGCTTAAACCGGAAATCTCCCGGGAAGGGCCGAGGGTCATGGCGGCGACCTCAAAACGTCGTCATCCGGAAAACGGACCTTGCGTGCTTTGGCTGAACATCGGAGAAAACGCAGCGCTTTAGCGAGATAAGCCTTCAAGAGTGACACCGGCCTTATACGGTGTCATTTGGTGAAGTTAGCTTCCGTGTCTCGGTTGGACGCTTGGAGCAAAACAGAGTGCTTTGGCGTAAAAAGCCATGAAGCGCGACAACGGCTTACACGTCATCGTACGGACATGTTGAGCTTCGTGTTACGCTGGGATGCTGAAGACAAAACGTTGCGTTTACCGAGCGAGTAAGGCCTTATACATGGCATCGACCTCACGTTAACTTGGAGCGTTGACCCGGGCTTGGACCGGCAAAAGAAAATTTGTTTGTGGGCTTGCCCAAAGCAAAGAAAACTGATTTTTGGTGCTAAAGGTTTCTTTGTGGTTTAGTGACTTCCAGCATGCCAATCGGACTCCGACCATGATCCGAATCCGCAAATAGTACTCGCATTTCATCACTAGGCCGACAAAATAAAATAACAGAAATAAAGGAGATATAAGTGAATTATTATTATTATTACTCTCACTACTCCTTGACAAAATAATAATAATAATAATAATAATAATAATAATAATAATAACATTATTATTATTAATTATTATTATTACTTATTATTGTAAAAAATTATTATATTTAGAAATTTTATTATTAGCATTGTAACAGTTCATAACAGATTATAACAACTAATTATAATAGATCATAAACGCAGCGAACAGACTAGTTTTAACGAGTTCAAACAAACAGACCCTAAATCTCCAATGGTCCCAAAACTAAGTCCTCATACTATCTCGTTGCTAGCCGATCAACTGCTTCCAGCCCAAGACACAATGACTCTCTTCTATGCAACCTATAAATAGAAGCTTTGATTCCAAACTTATAAGATTGTTGGAGCTAAGAACTCAACATACTCATTCTCTCTTCTAGCTAACAGCTTCTTTCTCATACACTCACAATTTTTTACGTTGTAAATCTTGTAAAGGAAAAGTCTTATAATCTATCTTTTCACTTCAAACAATTTTTCTTAGTTATCCCTTGACTGAGTTGAGGCGGTTATCCGAACTCATTTGTTCCTAATTGTAAAGGGTACCTCAATTTGGAAATAATAGGGAACATAAGGTAATTTATGTGCCTGGAAAAACTTGTATTAGAATTGTCTAAGGGAGCAATTCGGATAATCAATACTCTGTATTTGTGGATTCAAATAGTGGAGTTTTAACTTTGTGCTTGGATTAGCATAGTAGGAGGGTTTCCATATGAAGGTTTGCTCTTGGAGAGGTTAAGTCACCCTAGAGGGGGTGAATATGGTGATGAAAGATTTTAAGAAAAATCAAACTCTTTTTGTACAAAACGTAACGTAAACATGATTCCGAGCCTACATTGCACACAGTAAAATTAGACACTTAGAAATACGTGGAAACCTTCCCGGGAAGAAAACCATAGACAATGCTAATTCAAGCACCAATCAAATCCACTAATTGAATCCTCAATTACGAAGGACGGACTCGACCGGAATCTGTCCCTTAGACAATTCCTTTACAAGTTTTTCTCGACTAAAAAGTTCCCTTACCCGATCTAGTACTACTTGACTAAGTTAACCTTTATAGTCGAGGAGAACTGAGCTGAGTTAGCCCTTATAGCTCAGTCAAGGGACTTAGAAAGAAAGTAAAGAGTAGAAGTGATTACAAGACTTTCTTTACAACTTAGAAAGTAAGAAATTACATATTAGGAGTCTGTAAGTTGAAGATTGAGTAAGAATGCACTAAGAGTGTTAAGCAATGTGTTCAGCAATATATTCAGAAATCTTTAAGCCTTGTGGAGTGGCTTTTATTTATAAGCACCAAGGCGAGAATGACCTTTGAGACTTGTTCCGGACTAGTGAGCTTCATTAGCCGTTGTAATGGCTAGTCTAAGTCACTCGAAAAGATCCGTTGAGATGTGAACCTTGTGTAGCGATTCTTGGCTCCAAAAGATGGTCCAATCATCTAGTGGTGGTTGAAATCTAAGGTGAAAATAATCGTTAGACTCAAAGTTGTAGTTTTCCAGTTTTGGAAACAAACAACACTAACACGGTGTCTAAGTCAAGTCCAAAAATGGTTAATCTTTGTCTACTAGTGTTTAATAAACCGGTTGCTTTTGTATTTCAAAAATAGATTAGGCTTGTTTCAACAACCTACAAAAGCAAATCACAAGTGGTACTCAAAGTATAAAAATACTTTGCTCCAAGATTAGGCACGAGATAATAATTAAAGCAAAGCAATTAAGCACTTAATTATCTTTAGCCTAAAAGAGTAGAATTTTCCGAGTCTAATATCCATTAAGTTAAGATTCTATCTTGAGTCAATCCTTAAAATGATTAAGTTAGAGTGAATAAAATATCAGGATACATGAACTTGATCAAGCAAATAATTCTCCATAAATAAACCGACTTAGAAATTAGAATTAACACAAGTAATTCAATTTTCACTTAAAACACAAAGTCGATGCTCGGAATAAAAGTGTTAGAGAAATTATTTACGCATGCAATAGTTTTAAGTTGTGTCCGAGTGGGTCGAAATACAGCTTCGAGTTATATGCAAATTAACTGGTTTCGAGCGAGTCGAACAGGATGAAAACTTAGATATGAGTTTCTATAAGGCTCGGAATGACTTAAAATCAAAACCCAAGAGAGATATAAAGTTATACCTGAGTCTTCAATCTCCTCCTTTTTTATGAAAGGCATTCCATACTTAAGATAGAAATTTATTAGTTTAAAAAGTTAAGTTTTCACACAAATTGATTAGAGCAAGAAAGAATCAATCGAGTATAAAAATTTATATAAGTTCACCTCATATCAAAGCATAACTCGGAACATGTTTCTTGACATTAATTAGAGCAATGGTGTTAAAGAGTCATGTATTAGAGCTATTAAAGCAAAGTAAAGTATATAACTTAGAAACAGATATGCTCGTAAATAGATTTCATTCATTGCTAAAAGCATCAAGAAATAAAGAAAAAATAAATAAACTCAAAAGTAGCGAAGGGATGAGATCCCCTAAACCGAACATCTAATTTTCTATCGTTTTCTCTCCTCCTATGCATTTTAGCAAAAAATTACAAAAGGAGGGAGGAAAGAGCAAGTAATTACAGAAGATGTTGGACAAAAACAAAAAATGAAATCTAAGTTTGAAAAAATCAAGAGGGAGGGGCAATATGCCTCGAGGTAGAAGAGCGAGTTGTGCGCTTGCGCCTGTAAGCTTGTGTTGAAACAATTGGGCGGGGAGGTCGTAGAATGTGTACGTCCGAAGTGGAGAGATCCTAGTTTTATGAAACAAAGGCATATCATCTCGCTTCTTCTTCTTCTTCCTCAATGACGAGCCACGAGATACGATTCTCGAGGTAGGTGCTTTGGATTGTCCACCGTCACCAGCCTCTTCCGAGGCACTCTAAGTGTGATCCGAGGATATCACCTCAAGTTCTTTGTTGTCCTGGTCCTCAAGCTTACCAGCTTCTTCCTCTTTGCTTCTTCTTCTTCTCCCCTTCGGCTTCTCCTTCTTCTTCTTCCGCTTGACTTCTTCTTCAAGATCTCGCTGATTTGGACTTAGAAGGACTCGGAGGACTTCTTAGATTTTTTAAAAGATTCCGAGTCCTCTGTTGCCTTAGACCTCTCTTTCGGAGGCATCCGATCCGATCTCGTTGGTCCTTGATGATATCCTTGAGCTCGAAATTAGTTCTTGGTTCTCTCGAAGCTAAGACCGAGCTTGTTTCTACATCAAAACCAGAGTTAGAATGAAGCCCTTGAACGACCTGAAAGTTGATTGCAACTCTTCAGCAAGCGAAGCAAATTTGTTGGCTAATTTTTAAGTAGCTCAATAGAGGGGATAGGCTGAGAAGCGGAAGGTCCAGCAGGTAATAGTGGTACATCCGGAGTTGTCCGTGTTTGAGGTGGAGGAGGAGGAGGTAACTCGACACATGAACCCAAACACCAAGTTTAACTTCTTGGTATCCTAGACCTGTAAGCTTAGTCCTACCAAGATAGATAGCAGGTTCCAAGCAAGCATTAGAGTCGAAAGAAGAGGAACTTAAAGTTGTTTGAAAAGAGCACTAAGAAGTGCCCCGAAATGATATGGAGCTTACTTCTTAGAGTTAGCAGCACAAGTGGCCATCTCGCTCCAAAATAAAAGGAAAGAGGTCTACTTCGTAGCCCTCAAGAATATCGTAGAGAACCTTGAGAACTTGGGAGTTGGGGTTCTCTTTACACGCGTAATGAGAGAAAAAAGTTCTCATTAGGATAAAACAAAGAAGCCTAGCTTTTGACTTCATCTAAGTCACGTAAAAGTTCTTTCTGGACTCGGGAACCTCTTTAGCATATTTTTTAAAGGAAGTCATTATAGGAACCACGGCCTGCGGGCCCACACCGGGACCGGGCCGAGCTTCCCCACGATTGCCCCTTTTAGCATTTAGGGTTTTTGAAGAGTTGGAAAGAACGATATTAGGGTTTTTGAAGATGCATTTTAAAAAGTGGGCATGAACCTTTTATTAAGATTTTTCTAGTTTTATTAAAACTTATTAGCCAAAGTTTGAATGGTGGTTATATTAATTATTTTATTTTAGAAATTATTTTCAGAATTCCTGAGATCTTATTTTCTAATTACGGAATAAATAATATTAGGGTTTTGTTCCTACCGTGAGGCTTTAGGTTCGGATTGGTGTGAAAACACCAATCTGGACTCAAGCCTTATTGGTCGACCCCATGGTGCTGGCGTAGCCTCGCACCTAGGGGTGGCCGGTGCCAGCCAGAGGCCATGGCTGGTGAAACCAGCCTTGGTCTCTCGCCCAGTGGGCAGATCCAAAACCTAACATTATCATTCCCGCAACCAAAAAGCACCAAGATGCAAATTAAATAGAACAAAGCATAAAACAAAGGAGTCGCCAGTCGCTTTTAAGAAAGAAAAACTAACAAAAAACAAAATTTGCTCTTCCAATCTTAGTATGAGAAAACTAAGACTAAACGAGGCTAAAATGACTCCATCGGTCTTTGAATCGAGAATCGGATTCGGGGCGAGGGTACGAAACATAGGGAAAACCCTTTCGTTCCGCTCGTAAGAAGACAACCATTACTAATTCAAGTAGTGTATTAAACTGATGTAAGACAAATAAGAAAACGACAACATGCTAAGCGAAATTAAAGCAACCAAACATAATAAATAAAGCGATAAAGAAAGCGGTAAAGAAAGTAATAAAGAAAATAAAAGCGAGAAATCAAATAATTACATGGGTAAGGGATGAATTTAAAAAGAGTGATTACATCTCTTAAACCATAATATCGAAAGCGATAAAAACATAAATAAATAAATCGTTCGAAGGCCGAACAGTTGCTCTCGGAGTTGTCTTGCCTTGTTGATCCGGATCTCCACACTGGATCTCTCGATGCAACGGCGACAATCCAAAGGAAAAGGGCTTGTTTTGTGAATTGTGTATAGGGTATAGTAATGATCAGTTGAATGAGTGCCCATAGATCATAATAACTAAATATTCTTTAAATCTTTGCACGGATTCAACGGTAGCAAGTAAAAAGGATTAATGCTTTATGGAAATTTTAGTTAAGTAATGTTCGGATGAGAGGATTCCGGTTAGCTTTCATGCAGCATGATGCTAAGGCCACAAGTCGTCCTCAACATGAGAACCAAGGCTCTCTATTTATAGGATAGGACCTAGGTCACAAATGACCTAGGGTTTGCCTCCATCCAGCCAGTCCAAGCAGCTGAAAATAAACCGAGCCAAATCCTAAGAGATAGAACGGGATTAGAAAGGGATAAAATTGGATTGAACCGGGAAGGCGAGGCACCAGCCAACAGGGTGCCCTAGGGTTTCGTGCCCTAGTTGTGCCTCCAAAGGATTCTCCAAGCCAAAACACAAGCATTCCATTTAGTGCTTCTAGAAGGCAAGGCGTCGACCACGATCTCGTTTTGAGGGAAGAAGCTTCTAGCCTCGTGTGGGCTGTCTTATAAAGCTTAAATGTAGCACTTTGATACTCTTGATCATGAAATGCAATGCTTTAACACCATCCTCTCGGTCTTCGGCTCCCTATCTAATTTGGACAAAAGTCGAACGCAATACTCGAACTCGGAATTTACTCGTGACACAGCATGGGACTCCACAATCTCTAAAGGCTCGACCCGATTCTTGGACGGTCCGAAAGAAAAGAGGATTTATAGACCGACCCAAGGCAAAAGGCTATTTTTGGTGCTCGGGGGTTTTTTGGGGTTTACTAGCTTATGTTACACCAATTGATCACAGTTTGAGATCTAAATCCACAAACAGGACTCGGGATTTTATCATCGGGCCAACAAAACAACACGTAAAAAAAGAGATAAGAGATGACACTTTTAGGTGTCTACAGGTAGCCCCTCTTTGACCAAGTCAAAAACACGAAGGGTCAAAGTAGACACTAAAGGGTACTTACCTCGATTTTTATTATAAGATATTGTGTGATGCTTGGAATTGGTTGTAATCAAACCTAAACTCCAAAGCGGGACCTGAACTTGATCGTGATGCATGCATTCCGAAGTTCGGTAAAAGGATCCTAAGCTTGGCTTAACCAGAGCTTGAACCTTGGCATATTTTGGAGCTGAAACTTCGATTGTCCTTTGATCTGCAGATTGGCTAGATAATCTGTTATGCTAGCATAATTGTTAGTGCATAATTGAATTGACAAAAGTTCGGTGTTTTACCCGAGCAATTCAATTGAAAACAGACGGATAAAACTATTTTTGAAAATCTAATTAGTGGCCCCTGAAGCTCCCACTTACATGCACAAGGGACAAAGGTCACATGCTTCGAGAGGACAAGGCTGCATAGACTAGGGAAGTGGGCTAGGCTGCAAAAGCTACCACCGATTGGACTTCTCAAGCAACTCGTGGCTGGCGCCATCCAGCCTTTGGCAGGCGTGGCCCCCAGCAAGTGTGGCTGGATTCCCTTAGTTCCGTACTCAATTTCTGGACTCGTTGCCTTATGTGCTTGGATGCCTTGACCGAATTTGCCTATAAAAGGAGATGCATGGTATGTTTCATTTTGCACACCAACTCTTCTTCGTACTCTTATTATTCTCTTGTGTTTCCTTACTTTCCTGCTTCTTGAAAACTAGTTGGTTCTCAAGAATTCCTTGTCTTCAAAATGCCTAGAAGAAAAGCTCATCCTGTAGGAAGAACTAGAGCAGAGAGTCTTACTTAAGACTCTTTCCTTGAGCGAGAATGGCGTCCTTAAAGTGAATGGAACCCAAGCCATCTTTTGGCTGAAGCTGAAAACCATGTTTCTTCACTTGCCATTTCCTCTTCTGTAAGCTAATTGGCTTAAACCTTTTCATTTGCTCATTTAGAGTAACTCTTTAACCAAAATCTTGTTGGATTTTGTCTTGTAGAATGGCTCAATTCAAAGTAGTGAGCAATTCCTAAATTTATGCAGACATGTGAGAGGATGCATTTTCCTCTTGAGAATATCATGTACAATGCCGATTTGGACCTCTCTACATTGCTTTAAATCACCTTACTGATAGGAGGGAGAGAGATCCCATTAGAGCCATTAGCGAGCGCTTTGGGACACTACCAATACATTCCACCTTCCCTTCGGTGAGATGACAATAACTCTTTTTGATTTTGCTATTTTATCCAGTTTGGGCTTTTCGTATGACCCTTTAGCCTATGACTGGAATTTATACAAGAATCGTGACTATCTCTGTCACCTTTTTGGTCCCATAGTATATAAATTTCCACATAGCAATCACTTTAAGTATACCGTTCTTTTTTAGGCTCTTGAGGATGCTATTTTCTGGCCTCAATATTCTCCTCGACAACAAATTAGGATCGTGCTTGCTCTTCCGTTGAGTACGGTCCTCTTTTCCAACTAGGTCGTCAAGGTTCATGTTCACTATTTGGTGAACTTAGTGGACCTTGATAAAATAAAGGAGATCAACCGGGGTGCTCCCGCATACACTTGCCTCATTAGGGGCCTCCATGCCGGTGTGCGGCACACAAAACCAAAGCCGGACTCCACCAATTATCTTCCTTTGAATGACTTATGGAAGATTATTGAGGTATGCTCAAGTTCTTCTTTCTTCAAAATTTCTTTTTCATTTTGTGTGGATAAAAACCTTAGTTGATTTATCAAAATGTAGTTGTGGTTATATGAATATTTCCTACATCTCTCTCTTGGTTCAACAAATCAACCCGTATTCCGAGCGTCCGCATCATGGGCTAAAGTCTATCTTGAACGTCCCAAGATACATCGAATAGACTTCTTGAGATCAGCCCTCCATCGTGTAAACTCGGTATGCTGCTTCTATTCTCAAAAACTTGCTCCGAAATTTGCTTAAAAGAGCTTTTTACCACATTTTCAGCATTCTGCTCATGCCCACGGCCTATGGGGCAGCCCGTGGTGCACTCCAGCGCTCTATATTCACCGTTTTTGTCTATTTTCTTGTTGCCTTTCATTCTTGCTAGCTAATTTCTTGATAATTCTTGCATGTAGGCCAACTTCCACCCTTGGGCCCAACTTCAACTTCCTCAAAATGTCCTTATGGCTCGGGAATTAAGTGAAAGAAGGATCTTGTTTAAAGGTCCTTTTGGGTTTTGTTGGTATCTTGGGGAGAGGGTCACTCCTCAAATTCTAGTCAACACATGGCCTCCGTTTGTTCCGGTCGATCCACCTCTACCATGTACTATTTTCATTCTCTCCCTCCAAATGAGCAAGCGGCAGACATGGTGGGGTATCCTTGACCTCACTTTTGAATTTGGATACATTTTACATCCATCATGCATCACGTATTATGACCCAATTGGTGAGCTCTCAACTTTTCCTCATAACTTTAATTTCTGGTATAGAAATTAATCCTTCTCTTTGACATCTCACTCTTGTTGATATCCACATCCCAAGTCTCGATGTGGATGTTACCTTTCCTAGGTGATCTCCGGTTTCATGAGAATTCTCGAAATCTCGGAAGAGGAATGTGTCGGGCATCCCTTTCATAGGAATTGGCAAGGGGTAAGAGTTATATGCTCTCTTCCATTTGTTTCTATGCTAAAGGTGTCTTCTTTGCTAATACCATCAAATAAACTTTGTAGTACAACCGGGAGCAATTAAGAGCCATATCTATCGGGTTTTAGCCAGCTCTCCAGTGGAATACAAAACTTCTTGACTAGACAATCCTTCCCTACTTTTCAAGTAAATCCTGGATTAGTGTAGTGCTAATCTCATCAAACTCTTAGTGCTTTTAATGATTTGCTAATCACTTCTTTCGATCTTATAGAGGCGTCGATCTAGAGAACCTCCTTCCAAGTAGTCTCCTTTGTGAACCCGGACACCATCTCAAGCTCCCAAGCAACAAATGCGTTCTAGTAGTAACGCTAGACAAGGCTCGTCATAGGAGTGTGTCCGAGTCATGACCTAGCACTTTTGGGCCTAGTACTTCTGATGCGGGACCTAGCTATTCCGAGGAAAGCTTGAACATCCTTCCCTTGCAGGCCTTCGATCGTCACGGGAACCCTCTTTATTTCCCTCGGTCTTCGTATAGTGGCCCGACCCATGAGGTTTCACAACCTTGGGACCAAGGAGGTTGTTCTTATCACGGTGATGATAGAGGTTGATTCTCTACATATGTCTTGGATGACTTTAGGAACTACATCTTCAATGACGACTTAGATAAAGATGCGTAGAAGACTCCTTGCCGCTTCCGCCCGCTTGCCGATTAACGAGTCCTTATATGGTGTTTGTTTATTAATGTATTATTACTTTGTAATGAAGATTCTTATGCAATGGGATGAAACGAAGGACTCGATTCTAAATATGCGTTCTTTTATTTAATATCATGTACAAAGCTTAGAAAAGAATATAAAGACCTAATTAAAAAAATTGAACTAGCCCCCATTCCCCTAAAAGAAAATAATAATAAGAAAAATAGAAAATCTCAGGTGCATGGCCCAAAAGAATAACAACGTGCGTGCAATGGGCCGTGACAAAGAATAAAATAGCCAAGGATTGCTCGGACCCAAGAGAAACGCGAACGGGCTGGGCCCAGGCCGTGGCCGGCACCGGCCATGCATGAATCCTGTAGGATTTGTGATTGCTCAATGTACCAATTGCAGTGGGACTCGAAGAATTCCAGAAAAACACATACAAATATGATGGATGTGCGACACAAAAGAAATACCAATCATCAAAGTCGTCATTCAACCACTCCATATCTCCTTCTTACATTCAACAAATAGAACCATGAACTACATGACTAAGTTAACTCTGATGGATGCATGAGATGAGTAACATAGAGAGGTCCGAGTGAACTAATTATGGGTTTAATGTCTTATTCAAGTATCCACCAGGTGAAGATCTATTGGCCTTTCTTAAGGGCTGTTGTAGCCTACTAGGATCGTCATCATCATATCTTTAGGTTCGAGGATAAGGAATTGTGCCCCCACCGAAGAATTCGATGCCATACTCGACAGTTTCAAGCGAACTAAAGCGAGATATTCCCAAATCTTCGGAAAACCTTCACGAGAAATACAAATAGCTACCGAAATTGAGTAATAAAAATCGATGAAGCACTACCGCAAAGCATGTATGCCTATGCTTCTCCCATTATAATAATGAGACGGCGAGCCATAATCACTTGCATGATAGGTGGATTCTCGCTAGTGGGGTCACGAGGACTTGGCACCAGCTTGCTCTACTAAGCCTAGTGGAACAGTTAGAGAATTATTATTTCCTAACTCCACTAATAGTGCTCGAAACAATAATTGGCTTAGACCGAGTTGAAGCCAACATTGAACAGAACTTCCGCGGTAGCCCCAGCTATTGCGAGTAAGCATAAAACAACAAGCGGAAGCAAACAATCGTAAACCGGTTGACAACGCCGGCCACAAGGCGGCAATTTGGCGCCGACCAAAGGCCGAGGCGCCTCGGTTTACGCCGAAAACTAAACTTTCATTCCTACCTCTTTTGTCGCTATTTATTATTATTCCGATTTCGCCCTGTTGGGCCGAAAGAGTTAAACTTTGACCATGCAGGACACTTATATTTCATTTTGCATCCGTGATGTGCGGATCTAGTTAATGGAACATCTCGAGCTCATTGATACACCTCCGAAGTTGGATAAATACCTAGCGACTCACTTCGCCAGTGAAACGAAAACCGATGGTAGCCGATTACCCAACCTCCCAATAGGAAGAGTATCTTAGAAATCACGAGTCATAATCTCCTATGGTATGTTAAACATTAGAGGGTGTCCCAGTTCAAAACACATACTACACAACGACCCGTACATATGTGTACTGGGCTTAGAGGACAAAGCACGTATTACTTCCCTAGTCTTGTGTTGCGGAAAATGGGTAAAGAACAAGTAATACCTCTACTAGATTGTATCCGGCCTACAACCTTTGACTTGTTCAGAGGGCATAGTAGCTCCAAGCGGACTGGGTCATGGCCCGAATATTGGAAAGGTCTGCCGAAACTCGCCGACTTTTGCAAACTTACCGACACTGACGGAGTTGAAAACACTCATTGTTTCACCCTATTATCCGGAGTGGATAATAGAAGTAGATCCCGAACGACGTAAGGCACTAAAACTCGGAGAGATGAATCTTGAAGAAGTCGTCCTCGCTATTGCCCCTCTACAAATTCGTGAAATAAACCCTCGGATGGCTGCATGCACCCGTCAAAGAGAAACCGAAGCTAAAGAAATCGAAGAAAGGAGGGCCCGCCGAATCCAAGAACTAAAGGAACGAACCCGAGACGAAGGAGATGAGTCTAGCAATCCTAAGGGAAAGAAAGTAAAAATAGACAAGGGGTTAGACCCTTAGGATAGAATAAAAGAAAGGAGGATAAGTTTTGCCTCTTTAGAACAAGTGTTTACTTTTATTTTAAAAGTAGTATGCTTGCAAATAGATTCCTTATATTAGCTATGTAGTTAGGTAAGTAGTAGGCTTACCTTTTATTGAATAAAAGTAAGTATTATGCTATACTTTCGTAATGTCGTCGCTTATTTAGAGGAAAAAATGGATAAACTGGACCTTCTAATTGGACCATCTAAATAAATGAACCATGGAAAACAAGAATAAAAAGAGAAAACCGTGGAGCGGCCAACCCACTGTTGACCAAGTGGTGACCGGCGCTCGCCTTGGCCTCGGCCTAATTGGGCTAGGCTCGGCCTACTACCTATGTGCATGCTAGGTGTGATGCTTCTTCAACTCGATCTAAATTGGTGTACTGGAAAATCTCTTCTCCGTCCAAATCGGTTAATTTTACTCGCTCCGCCGTGTAAAATCTAATTAAGTATAAATAGGCCTTGCCAGTTGGGCTTAAACATTCCTCGCGGATCCCGAATTGGTGCTCTTATCTCTTTAAGGACCAAATCCCCAATTTGCAAGTTTCGAGGATTAAATTTCTTATTAAATGCCGTGGATATACGAGCTTGGTATATTTGGACATTATGTAAGGAGTTGAGGCGCCTCTTATCCAATAATACTAACTTCTCATAATGTGCTTTGGCCCATTTAGCTTCTAGAATTTGACTCTCACCAATTATCCTTAATGAAGGAATGACAATCTCAATTGGAAGGACTGCTTCCATGCCATAAACTAAAGAATAAGGCGTTGCTCCTGTAGAGGCTCCAATAGAAGTTCTATAACCCCATAAAGTGAAAGGAAATTTATCCGGCCAATACTTATAAGTAACTGCCATTTTTTCCATTATCTTCCGAATATTCTTATTAGCAACCTCAACTGCTCCATTTGTTTAAAGGCGATATGGGGAAGATTTGTAATGCTGAATCTTAGACTTATCCAATAAATCTGCTACTTCCTTCTTAAAATGTCTACCATGATCACATATTAACTCGCTAGACACCCCATAACGGCAAATAATATTTTGGGTGATGAATTTGGCTACTGTTTCGACGTCAAAGTTGCATAGGAAGCCGCCTCTACCCATTTGGTAAAGTAGTCGATTGCTACTAATACAAATTCATGACCACTTGTTCCTTTAGGAGTTACATTGCCGTTAATCTATATTCCCCAAACCGAAATGGCCGAGGTGAAGATAGCATAGTAAGAAATGACGGGGTTGGTGTTATAAATTTGCATACACCCGACACTCGGCTAGAGGAAATAAGCTTTTTAAGGAGAAGGGACTCAAGTGCTAGACTCGAAGAAAAACCAATCCTAAAAATAAATTAAAAAAAAGCGATGGTATGCTCTTGTTTTTTAATGCACATAAAAGTACTGGACCGACCGAAATTGAAAAATGCAAATGCATCTTATGCAGAAATGGACAGACCTAAATGGCAAATAATGCAACAATGGACCTTCCTAAATTGAGATGAAAAAATACAAAAAGGGACTCACCTTAATTGAGAGGAATACCAAAATGGACTCATCTTAATTGAGATGAATTTATTGGGCTAAAAATGGAGTCACCTAAATTGAGATGAATTTATTTGGTTAAAAATGTAAAAAATGGACTCACCTTAATTGAAATGAATTATTTGGCTAAAATACAAAAAAAAAAATTGGACTCACATTAATTGAGATAAATTTATTGGGTAAAATGCAAAAATAAAAAATATAAATAATGCGAAAACAAAATCTAGACCTACAACCTACTAGAACAAGGAATGGGTCCAAGCGGAAAGATGCGACCTAAGGAAGATGTGGTGGGTTGGCACCAGACTCGAGCCCACCATATTTTGCAGTGCTCTTTTTACATTTTTTTTTACCGAGACTCGGAAAAGGAATGAACCGACTTCTAAAGAAAACTTTTGTAACTCGGAAAATGCAAATATGGACCAACCTTAAAGGAAAAGAAAAATTTGACTTTGGCTAGTATGCACGAAATGGACCGACTCAAGAAGATTTATTATTATGTTTTATTTTTGTACCCATGCAAGGATTATTTATCGAACCGAATATGCCTAATCTACTAGAGGTTCACAAAAAGAGTCCAATAATAAAGCAACAACAATCGTTCAAGCATACAAACGAAAAAGGGTACAACCTACACTCGCCAAGGTTTTATGTCCACAAGATAATTCTATGTCAAATTAACATAGTGGCTCATAGTCTAAAAAGTTCGTGACCTATAGGATGTATAGCAGGACTTGAATAATCGGTACTTCTCGATTAGGGATCAAGAAAGCGTGCTATCGGTGGATAGTAATCACACCTTATTGTTAAGTCGAGTGGACCCATCAAGATAATGATTAGTTCTCAAAAAGGGTTCATAAGGGTTGAAACCTATAGGTCCAAAAAAATTGTGCTCAAGATTGCCTAAATACAAAAATACCTAATGCAAACATAATAAAAACTCACAATTTAAATTTTCAAGTCTCACCATCTTAATAAATAATGTCCCTAGTGGAGTGAGTCGCCAATGTAGAAGCCGGCGCCCGACATTTCTCTGTTTCGAGAGAGGAGGGGCGATTCAAAAAGGGGTGGAGCCTCCCCACGAAGTGTCAACTTTAGATGAGGTGGGTCTCTTATTAAGTTGATTTTTTTAATTAGGTTTTAAAACAGATTTAGAGAAAAATTCTATTGGCTATTTTATCAATTATTTTATTTCCAAAATTAATTTTAGAAACTTTGGGATATTATTTCTTTAGGAAAAAATATCAAAAATAGAAGGGGAAAATTAATTGCCGCAAAGTTGTTGAGCCATGCAGTGAAACTACCTAGACCGAAGCTAAGCCCGGACATCGGTCAAGGTAGGCCCTCTAGCTAGGATTGTTGTGGCAATCTTGGCTAGATAACTTAAGGTCGTCAATTTTTTCCTAATTATCCCTGTTTTTACCAAGAAAGGCTAAGGATAAATTTTTAAAATAAAAAGTTAAAACAAGGGAGTTATCGATCAATTTTTAGGATTAAAAAACTAACAAGAATAAGTGGCACTTTTCTAATTCCCGCTTATCGAAGGGATTGTCGAAAGGCACAAAACTCATAATTTCGAAAAGGTTTTTAAAAAAAGGGACTCCATTGGTCAAAATCAATGATCCATTGTTCAGGGACAATGATACAAAATGAGTAGGGTCACTTCTCATTCCGCCCGCCAATAGACGGCCTCTACTAATTTAAATTGTGAGTTTAAATCACATTAAATAGAGCAAACAATCAACATGCAAGGTGAGAAAATTAAATGTTCAAAATAAGCTTAAAAGCAATAAAGAAAACCAATAAAAGAAAGTGAGAAATAAAAAGTTACATTGGCGGGAAAGAAAAATAAAGTGATACAACTTTTAATCCACAACACCGAAAGCAATAAATGCGGGAATTAAAATAAATTGTAAACATCAAACTTAAAATTGATGAAGCGTGCCCTCAGGTTGATCCACCTGTCGGACTTGAATCACGAACGGATTTCGACAGAGTGTAACGATAGGACAACAACATGAAAAATGGTGGAGAAAAGCCCTTTTGTGAGCATTTCAAAATGGAGCTTTGAGTGAGTAAGTAAGAATGGAGAGAAGAGAGTGTGTCGGAGAGAATTTAAACAAAATTGGGGGTTTTTCCAATCGAAATTGGCCTGAAATGAGGAGGGGGAATCCTCCTATTTATAGAAATTTTTAGGGTTCTAAAAACCCTAAAAATAGTCGAAAATTTCGTCCCCTGTGGGATGCATAGCTGGACTTGAATAATTAGTGCATCTCAATCGGGGATTAAGAAAGCGTGCTATGAGTAAAGTATCACACCTCGGTGCTAAGTCGAATGGACCCACCAAGATAATGAATCGACCTCTCCGAAAAGGGTTCTTATAGCTTGAAGCCTATAAGTCCAAAAACAACTATGTTTAAAGTTGCTTAAATGCAACAAAAAAATGTCTAATGCAAACGTGATAAAAACGTACAACTTAAATTTTCAAGTTTCGCCCTCTTAATAAGTGATGGTCTCCATGGAGTCACCACTATAGAAGTCGGTGCCCTGGCCCTTCCCCTCTTCGTTTTCGAGAGATGAGCAAGTGGTCCAAAAAGGGCGAGCCTCTCCACAAGTGTCGACTTTTGGTGAGGTGGGTCTCTTATTAAGTTGATTTTTAAATTATGTTTTGAAATAGGTTGAGAGAAAGCTTGATTGGCGTTTTTATTAATTATTTTATTTTCAAAATCAAAATTTTAGAAGTCTCGGGATATTATTTCTTTTAGTAGAAACATTAAGAATGAAGAGAAAGAAAAAAATTATCGTAAACTTGTTGAACCCGACAATCAAACCGCCCGGCCAAAAGCAAAGAATAGATAGTAGCCTGGGGCCGGGGTTGGCCCACCATGATTGATGTCCGGCGTCGGCGATCTTGTTGGGACTACCGAGGTAGTTTTAGCCAAATGGCTTAAGGTCTGCTAATTTTTCTCCAATTTTTCCCGATTTTTGTTAAGCGAAGTTGAGAGGCATTTCTTGGAATAAAAAGCTAAAAATAGGATTGTCCAAAGACGTTTTAGGAATAAAAACTAACAAAAATTTTAAAAAGAAGCACTTTTCTAAATTCGCTACAAAGACTCAAACTCAATAAAGGTTTCTTAAAAAGGATTCCATCAGTCTTAAACCAATAATCCGGTGTTCGGGGACGATAATACTAAATGAGGAGGGTCACTTGTTCGCACTCGTCGACAAAGGACCTCTGCTAATTAAAATTGTGAATTTAAATTGTGTTAAATAAAACAAGCAACTAACATGTGAAGTGCGAAAATTAAACAATCAAAGCATGTTTCAAAGCAAGTAAATGAAAGCGATAAAAAAAGCAATAAATGAAAGCAATAAAAGAAAGCAAAAATAAAAAATTACATAAGGCAAGGTTGGAAATACAAAACAATACAACTTTAATGCATAGTATAAAAAGTGATAAATGTGAAAATTAAATGAAACTATAAACAACAAACTCCGAAATGATGAAGTGTGCCCTCGGGTAGACCCACCTGTCTTACTTGAATTACGAACGATTTCGACAGCAGAATCGGGAAGACAATGGTATAAAAAAAGAGGCGAAAAAGGGCTTAGAAAAGGATTTCTTTGAGTGAGAGTGAGTGAGAATCAAGAGAAGAGAGTATGGGAGAGAGTTTTAGCAGCCTATGAGGCAAGAATAGAGCGAAACCGGTGTAAAATGAGAGAGGGGGAACCCTATTTATGGAAATTTTTAGGGTTCAAAACCATAAAAATGGCCTCCAACCGCCGACTAAGGGATAGAATTGGGTCCAAAATTGCCGGAATTCGTTAAAGAAAGATCCAGGGAGTTGTACCAGTCAAATTGACACATCTCAAAGGATTCTTGGGTTTGCGCTGGACCCAAAATGACATCATTTGGATGTTTGGGAGTGTGTGTCAAGCTAGGCCGCGAGAAAAGCATAACATTGAATTTCTAGCAGCTGGGTGGTCCGGTACCGGCTCCGCTTAGGCTTGGGAATTCGAACCTAGCTTGGCTGGGCCTAAGCATTGATTTGTGGGCTGAACCAATCCTGAAAAATTGATTTGAGCTATTTTGTGGTGCTCGGTTGAGTTTCGTGGGTTAAACCGACTTCGTTATGCTATTTTAGTCCGATCATGACCTGAGGTTGCAAATGAGACTCGGACATTCCTCACCGGCCTAACAAAAAAAAATTAAAAAAATAAAAAGACAAGGACGACACATTTTAGGTGTTTACACTTTCCTAAATGGTTTTATTCAAGAAGAAGTTTATGCTCGAGTTCCAAACCATGTTTTCAAGTTGTAAAAAACTCTTTATGGTTTAAAACAAGCTCCTAAAGCTTGGTGTAAAAGATTAAATAATTAAAAATATTTTTAGAGAGGTTTGATTGACAAAACCTATTTATAAAAACAAAAGGCAAGGATTTTATTATTATTCAAATTTACGTTGATGATATTATCTTTGGTGCTACTAATGAAACTCTCTGCTAAGAGTTTTCTAAGTTGATGAGATAGGAATTCCAAACAAGATGAGAATTGAATTTCTCCCTTGAATTGCAAATCGAGCAAGAAAAGGATGAAATCTATGTTAATCAAAGGAAGTATATGAAATAGCTTTTAAAGAAGTAAAAGATTTAGGATGCAAAGCCAACAGACTACATAAATGGGCAGTGTAGGAACCATAGCCTAGTGGCCCCACATTGGGACCCGGGCCGAGCTTCCTCACGAATGCCTTAGTGTAAGAGTTTTTGGAAAAATTTAGGGAAAGGATTTTAGGGTTTTTAAGATACCTTTTAGAAAGTGGGGATGAATCTTTTATTAAGATTTCGAATTTTTATTAAATCTAATCTTGGCCAAGTTTGAGTAGCAGCTTTATTAATTGTTTTAAGTTTATAAGTTATTTTCAGAATTCTCGGGATATTATTTACTAATTGAAAGATAAATAAAACTAGTTTTTGGTCCTTCCGTGAGGCTTACTGCCAGATTGGTGTGAAAACACCAATCCGGACCGAAACCTCACCTGCCGACCACTCCGTGCGAGCGGCAACCTTCACCCAAGCAGTGGCGGGCGCCGGCCGAGGCTAGGGCTCGGGAGATCAACCCCGGCCTCTACCTTGGCTAGCAAATCCAGAATCGATTTCTTTTATCCTACAATCAGAAAATAACTAGGATGTAGATTCAATAAGAATAAAGCATAAAAAGCGAGTCACCGATTACTTTTTTAAGATGAAAACTAAAAAAACAAAAACTTGCTTTTCCAATCTTAGTATGGGAAAACTAAGACAAAAAGAGGCTAAAATTGATTCCATCGGTCTTTGAACCGAGAATCAAATTCGGGGCGAGAGTACGAAATAGACGGAAAACCCTACCATTCCCCCATCCTAAGACGGCCATTACTAGTTCGAGTAGTGAATTAAAATAATGTAAAACAAATAAGCAAGCAATATGCTAGGTGAAATTTAAAGCAACCAAAACGAAATTAAAGGAAAAGCAAAAATGAAAGCGGTAAAAAAAAGCGATAAAGAAAAGAAAAGTGAAAAACTAAAAGATTACATCGGACGGGGAGAAATTAAAAGAACGATTACATCTCTTTAATCCACAATACTGAAAGCGGTAAATAAAGCACAAAAATAATAAAGCATTTGAAGGCTACACGATTGCCCTCGAGGTTGTACCACCTTGCTAATCTCGGATCTCTACGTTGGATCTCTTGATGCAACGATGACGAACAAAAGAAAAAGGGCTTGTTTTGTGAATTGTGTATGTAGGGAGTAGTAAAGATCAATAGAATGAGTGCCCAGAGATCAGAATGATTGAATATTCTTTACCTCTTTACACGGATTCAACGGTAGTAAGTAGGAAAGAGATGAATGGTTGATAGTAATTTCGGCAGAGTAACGTTTAGTTATGAGCACTCGGTAAGCTTTCTGCGAGCATTATGCATAGGAGAAAGTCGTCCAGTAGAATGAGAGCCAAGGCTTTATATTTATAAGAGAGGACCAAGGTCACAAATGACCTAGGGTTTGCCTTCGGCTAGCCGTCCAAGGCTGCTAAAAATAGACCGAGCTAGATTCTCACAAGATTGAACCGGATAGAGAGGATAGAATCGGATAGAAGTCGGTTGGTGGGCGTTGCCTACCCGGCGCTCCTAGGGTTTCATGCCCTACCGTGTTTCCAAGGGATTCTCTAAGCCAAAACACAGCATTTCACTTAGTACTCCGGGGTCGCAGGCACCGACCATGACGTCGTTTTGAGGGGAAAAACTCCTAGTCTCGTGTGGACTGTCTTGTGGAGCTTAAACGCAGACACTTTGATGCCTCGTGATTTTAAAATGCAACGCTTTAATGCCGTCTTTGGGTCATCAGCTCCTTGTCTAATTGGGCAAAAGTAAAATGCAGTATTCGAACTTAGAATTTTCTCGGTACACAACACTCGGACTCTATTGTCTCTAAAGGCTTAGCCCGATTCTTGGATCGCCCGAAAGAAAAAGGGGATTTGTGGACTGACCCAAAGTAAAAGGTTGTTTATTTGGTGTTGGGGGTTTTTGTGGTTTATCGGCTTATGTTGCACTAATCGATCATAGTCCGAGATCCAAATCCTCAAACAGGACTCGGGATTTCATCATTGAGCCCACGAATAAAATACTCAAATAAAGAGATAAGAGATGACACTTTTTAGGTGTCTACAGTTAGCCCCCACTTTGACCAGAGTCTAAAAGGACGAAGGCTCAAAGTAGACACTAAAGGATACTTACCTCGATTTTTTATATAAGGTATTGTGTGATGCTTGGAATTGGTCATAATCGATCCTAAACTCCAAAATGGGGCCTAGACTTGATCGCGATGCAGGTGTTCGAAGTCCGGTAAGAAAATCCTAAGCTTGGTATAGTTTAATGCTGAAAATTCGCTTGTTCTTTGATATGAAGCTTGGATAAATAATCTGTTGTACTAACATACTTGTTAGTGCATAATCGAATTGACAAAAGTTCGAGTGTTTTACTCGAGTAATTCGATCAAAACAGATCGATAAAATTGTTCGAAAAGCTAATTAGTGGGCCGAAAACTCCCACTTGGATGCACGAGGGGACAAAGGTCATATGTCACGGTTTGATAAGGCTCCACAAGCTAGGTGGGCAGAGCTAGGCTGCAAAGGCTGTCATCGATAGGACCTCTCGGCTCCTCGTGGCCGGCGCCGGCCAGCCTTTGGCGACGTGGCCCCGGTGTGCTCTGCCGGATTCTCTTGGCCTCCCACTACTTACTTGACCCTTGTCTTGTATGGTTGGCTGCCTTGACCGAATTTGCCTATAAAAGGAGATGTTTGATGTGTTCATTTTGCACACTTACTCCTCTTCTTGCTCTTGATTTCTTCTTATGCTTTCTTACTTTGTTCCTTCTCGAAAACTACTTGGTTCTCATAAATATCTTCTCTTCAAAATGTCTAGAAGAAGAGCTCATCCTCGCTGGAAGATATAGAGCGGAGAAGCTAACTCAAGACACTTTCCTCAAGCGAGAATGGCGCCCGCAGAATAAATGGAATCTAAATGATCTCTTAGTCGAGGCCGAGAATCACGTTTCTTCGCCGGCCATTACTCCTTTGCCGTGTGCATCATAGGAGTGCTTTCGAGGCAAGACCTAGCACTTCCGGGCCTAGTGCTTCCGATGCGGGACCTAGCTATTCCGAGGAGAGCTTAAACATTTTGCCCCTACGGGCTTTCAACCGTCACGGAAATCCTCTTCACTTCCCTCGGTCTTCGTACAGCGGGCTAACCCATGAAGCTTCACAATATTGGGACCACGGAGGTACCTCTTATCAAGGTGGTGAATGTGGTCGGTTCTCTACATCCGTCTTGGAGGACTTCGGAATTACATCTTTTATAACAACTCGGATGGTGATGCTTAGAAGATGTCTTGCTTTGCTTCAGTCGTTGATGATTGTGGAGTCCCTTGTAGGGTGTTTGTTTATTAATGTAATATTTTCTTTGTAATGAGTACTCTTATGCAATAGGATGAAATGCAAGATTTGATTCTAACAAATGCGTTCTTTTATTTAATATGATGCACAAAGCTTAAAAAAATTGCACTAGCCCCCACTTCCCTAAAAGAAAATAATAAAAAGAAAAAGGAAAATCTTAAGTGCATGATCCAAAATAATAACACAATTTGTGCAATGGGCTGAGGCGAGAAAATAAAATGGCCCGGGGAGTGCTTGGGCAGAAGAAAACCACAAAAATGGGTCGGCCCATGGCCATAGCCGGCGCCCGCCACCTGCGAATCCCGGGCGCCGGCGACGCTCGATGATCCGGTTGCAGTAGGACTCTAAGAACTCTAGAAAACCCCTATAAATAGGATCCATGTCGGTGCTAAAAGATTCCCAACTCAAAAAGCTTTTGCGAAACAAACTAAGAATATACCATATCCTCTTCTTCTAAAAAAATGAATTACATGACCGAGCTAACATGGTGGATGCATGAGATGACTAATACGGATAGATCCGGGCTATCCAATTATGGGTTGAATGTCCTTTTCAGCATTTGCCGGGCAAAGGTCTATTGGAATCCTCACCACCATGTCTTCAGGTTTAAGGATAAGGAACTCGCCCCTGCCTAAAGAATTCGATGCCATACTAGGCGGTTATAGGTGAACGAAACCAACTATACCCAAATCATCGAGAAAACCTCCACAAGACGTACAAATACTTGCTGAAACCGAGCGAGTAGGAATCTAGGGTGGATTCTTATTAGGAAACGAGTAAATCTGACCAACCTCGATGAAATATTACCGAAACATGTATGCCCATGCCAAAGCTATCATCATCCTAAGGCGGCGAGCTATTATCACCTGTCCGATAGGTGGATTCCTTTTGGTAGGAGGTCACGGGGATTTGGCACCAGCAGGATTGTTAAGTCCGGTTGAACAATTAGAGAATTATTGTTCCCTAACACCCCTAATAGTTGTTGAGACAATCATACGTTAAGACCGGGTTGAAGCAAATTCCGAGGAAAACTTCTCAGGAGGCCCCTATTATTGTAGGTAAGCACATAACGACGAACGAGAGCAAGTAACATGAACCGGTTGGTGGCGTCGGCTACAAGGCGGTTGTCCGGCGCCGCCGAGACTCGAAATGCCTCCGGTTCACGCCGAAAGACTCTAAATTTCTTTTCTATCCAGCTTTCGAGTCCTCCGTTTTTTATTTGATTTTGCTCCTGTTGGGTCTAAAAGATTAGACCTTGACCAGTGCGGGACACTAATTTTGATTTTGCATCTATGGTGTGCGGATCTAGTTAATGGAGCACTTAAAACCGATTCAGGCTCCGCCAAAAGTTGATGCATACCTAGCGAATCACTTTTGCCAGCGAAACGAAAAGTACCTCAAGAATCACAGTAATGATATACTTTGGTATGTTAAGCACTAGAAGGTGTCTCAGTTCAAAACACACACCTTGCAGCATCCTTTCATAAGTCTACTTGGCCTAGAAACCAATACATACTAGTTCCCTGGCAGAGTGTGTTACAGCGAGATGGGAGTAGAACAAATAATAATTTTATTGGACTGCATCCGGCCGGTTATCTTTGAATTGTTCAAAGGGCATGGTAGCTCAAACCGAACAAAGTCGTGGCTCGAATACTAGAGGAGCTCGCCGAAATTTCGACACCTGCAAACTTGTTGGCTCCTGAAGAAACACCCAACACTTCGTTTCTCCCTATTATCTAGAGTGGATAATAGAAGTAGATCCCCAACAGATGGAAGGCATTGATAACTAGAGAGATGAATCCCGATGAAGTTGTCCCTGTTGCTTGCCCCTCTCCAAATTCGAGAAATAAACCCTCGGATGGCTGAACGCATCCGTCAAAGAGAAACGAAGTCAAACAAACCGAAGAAAGGAGGGTCCGCCAAATTCAAGAACTGAAGGAACGCACCGGGATGAAGAAACCGAGTCTAGTGACCCTAAATGAGGTTTAGTTTTGCCTCTTTAGAGCGAGTGTTATTAGTATTTTACAAGTAGTGTGCTTGCAATTATTTCCCTTTATTAGTTATGTATTCGGGTAAGTAGTAAGCTTACCTATTATTAATGAAAGTAAGTATTATGCTATACTTTTATTTTTTATCTCTCACCTAGAGGTAAAAATAAAATAAATAAACTAGACCGCCCTTTAAAATATAAAAGACACGAATGGACCGCCTAATTGGGCCATCCAGGAAGTAAATAAGAGAACCAACTAATCCGACACTTGAAAATGAATTGCGGAATCAAAGGAAAATACCTCGGCTCGGCCAGCCCACCGTTGTCCAGGTGGTGGTCGGCGCTCGCCATGGCTCGGCCTGGTTGGGCCAGGCTCGGCTTACTACCTAGGGTTGTGCTAGACATAATACTTCTTCGGTGATCTAAGTTTGTATACTTGGAAAATCTTTTCCCCATCTAAATTAGATAATGTTACCGCTTCTCTAGGTAATATCCGACTAAATATAAACGAGGCCTTACCAATTGGGCTTAAATTTCCCCGTGGATCCTAGATTGGCGCTCTTATCTCCTTAAGGACCAAATCTCCAATTTGCAAATTTCAAGGCTTAACTTTCTTATTAAATGCCCTAGATATACAAGCCTGGTATACTTGGACATTGTGCGGGGCTTTGAGGTGCCTTTCATCTAATAATACTAATTCCTCATAGCATGCCTTGGCCCATTCTCGCTTATCGAATCTAGCTCTCAGCAATTATCCTTAATAAGGGAATGGCAATCTCGATTGGAAGGACTATTGGTCTAAAAATCCGCCACCTTCTCGTAGAGGTTACGAAAGAAGTTCTATAACCCCACAAGGCGAAAGGCAACTTGTAAGGCCAATCCTTGTAAGTAACTCGCCATCTTCTCCACTATCTTATGAATATTCTTATTAGTAGCCTCAATTACTCCGTTGGTCTAAGAGCGGTACAGGGAAGATTTATGATGTCGGATTTTGTACTTGTCTAAAAATCTGCTACTTCCTTCTTAAAATGGCTACCATGATCACTTATTAACTCGTGGGGCACTCCATAACCACGAGATGAGATTTCGAGTAATGAATTTGGCCACTTGTTTCAACGTCAAAGTTGCATAAGAGGTCTGCCTTTACCCATTTGATGAAGTAGTCGATTACTACTAACACAAATTCATGACTCGCGGTTCCTTTAGGGGTCACCTTGCCAATGATGTCTATTCCCCAAATCGAGAATGGCTAGGGAAAAGCTAATGTTGTGAGAAATGGCGGCAGTTGGTGTTGTAAATTTGCATACACCCGACATTTGTGGCACCTTCTAACAAAATCATGACAGTTTGCTGCCATGGTCGACCGATAATAATCAAGTCTCCGAAACTTCTAGACCAACATCGTACCATTCATATGAGGTCCACACTCCCCACCATGAATCTCTTCCATGATGCTCTTTGCTTCATGTTTATTGACACAAAGTAAGCTAATCCCGAATTGGTTTTCTTATATAGTTGCCCCCGATTGATGAAGAATTAGGCGGACAACATCCCGATGGCTCGTTCGGCTCTAGGTGTCGAGTCTAAAAGATACTCCTATTTATCCACATACTCGATAAATGTCATGATAACAACTACTATGGTTAGTATTAGACACTTCTAACGTACGGATGTGTGCGGGGTGACTCCATCATTCAATGTCAATGGGCATTAAATGAATGCCAGTAGGAATGTTGATCATGGATCCTAACTTAGCTAGCACATCCGCAAATTGGTTATCATCCCCAGGAAGGTAAGTGAAAGAGATGCTCTTAAAGTGCTTAGATAATTCTATCGGATACGCTTGGTAGGGTGCCAAGGCTTCACTATGTACCTTCCACCTTTGTGAAATCTGATTGATGATCAAACTGGAGTCATCGAAGACCTTGATATTCTTGACCCCGATCTCTATAGTAGCCTCAAGTCTTGTGATACAAGCTTCGTGCTTTGTGGTGTTATTGGTGACTTCGAAGTCTATATTGACTAAAATGGGAGTACGTGCTCCCTTCGGTGAGACTAGGAGAATTTCTACTTCAAAGCCCTTCGATTGGAAGCGCCATCGAAGTATATTGTCCAAATGTCCACCTCACTTGTAAAATATCTTCATATAGAAAGTCCAGGTGTTCGGGTTCCAATTCAGTACAGGTGGATAAGGTAAGAATTCGATAGCATGACAATCCATCTCGCTATCTTGATACTAATAGTTGGTTGCTCAAGTATGTACTTAATAGGATCCATAGGTGCCACCACATGATCCATGTAGGCTAGCATGTAGTACCCGAGCTTCTTAGTAGCCCAAACTAGTGCCAATGATGTCTTCTCTAGTGGCGTGTATCTAGTCTCATTATCTAGGAACTTCTTACTTAGATAGTAGATCTCACATTCTTCTTTCCCGTCTTGCTTGAGCTAGCATGGCTCCCATAATCATTTTTGTCATGGTGAGATACAAGAGTAAAGATTTCCCTTATTAGGGTGGAACTAACATTGGAAGATTAGCCGGGTATTCCTTAACCTTCTTGAATGCTTGTTAGCACTCGGCATCCCCAATGGGCTCACATCCTTTCTTTAACTTCTTAAAAATAGGTTCACGGACCATAGTCGGTTTTGATATGAAATGACCGATGTATTGCAAACGTACTAGGAGTCCCCTTATCTCTTTTTCTGTGCTTGTCCGAGAGATCTCCTGAATGGCTTTGATCTTGGATTGATCAACTTCAGTTCCTCTAAGACCCGACAACATAGCTAGCAGTTTACCCGAGGTTACTCCAAAGGCACACTTTTGATGATTAAGGCACATGTTGTATTTCCTGAGTCTTTGGAAGAATTTCCTTAGGGTCGGGCAGGTGCCCCACCCTATCACTGGACTTTATGATCATGTCATCCAGGTAAACTTCAGCTTCTTTGTGGATCATATCATGCAATAAGGTTGTCGCTGTCCTCCGATACGTTGCGTCGGCATTCTTGAACCGAAATGGCATCACCACATAACAGTAAGTCCTCTATTGAGTGATGAAGGTCGTCTTTTCCATATCCTCTTCGGCCATCTTCACCTGATTATACCCAAGCATAACCATCCATGAATGAGAGTAAAGCATGACCCGCTATATTATCTATAAGGAGGCCAATATGAGGCAATGAAAAATCATCTTTGGGACTGGCCTTATTCAAATCCTTGAAGTTGATACACATACGAACCCCGTTGTCTTTCTTCGGAACTCGGAACTATATTTGCTACCCGCTGAAGATAGTGAACTACCTTAATGAACTCAGCCTCCAGTTGCTTCTAAACCTCTTCCTTAATCTTCAAAGCCCATTCCGGTTTCATACTCCTCAATTTCTACTTAACCAACTTAGCATCTTCGTAAAGCGGGATCTTGTGTTCTGCTATACTCGGATCTATACCGGCATGTCTTTGCAGGACCATGTAAAGACATCTAAAAATTCTGTAAGGAGTGAAGTAAATTGCTTCTACTCTTCCGGATCTTAGGTTCTCCCGATCTTAACTTCTTAGGGTTAATTAACCGGCCCCAAATTAATTGTTATTGTTTTCTCTATTACTGGTGAGCGATTTTCATGATCTTCCATAACTTTTATTAATTCTTTAGGGATTTCTTGTTCATCATTAGAGGCAAAACAATTAAAAGCAAGATGAGGCAAGGAGTAAGTGGAAAGGTTCACTTTATTGAATGAAGCAACGTGTCCATCGAATCGAAATCGAAGACACGAGAATAAGAAATGATTGAATTAGGAAAAGAATTGGAAATAACGAAGGGGAAATACAAGCCCTAGTACTAGACTCGGAAAGAGGATGCACTTCTATGCTAACAGACAAATTCCTCGGCCCTCCTTAGCATCAATCCAAGTGACATGCTTGGATCCTTCAATATTAACGTCGGTGATGAATCTAAACGGATCAAACTACGGGTGCAACATAGCTCGTGACACTACCGAGACTTGATTCCCTTCTAGGTTACCCTCTTGTCTCGAACGGAAGACCGAAAAGATTGTTCCTAGTAAGGTTAGTCCAGCTGGGCGTGGATTGTCCCCTTTCAAAAGGTAGGGTGCCTCTTTTCTAGAATATAACAGTCATTGAAAATCTTCGGATCAGTGCACAAAAATGCCCTTTTCCTTGACATAGTAGGGCTCGGGAAGACCATAATAAGGGAAGTTATCTCCTTCTCTCGAGAACCGGCCATTTAGAATATAGGGAAAGGGCTTGATAGAGTGGACTATGTGCGGTGCAGTCCTCTTTGTCTCAATTTCTCACTTGGCTTGAGCTATTTCCTTAGCAATTAGGTTGATACCCTAATTAGAAGTTGTAGTTATTGGTGGGTTCAAGGGGTAGAAAAGTAGGGTGGTATACCCTTCGGCTCGCAACAAGACTTGGAAAATACCCCTTCTTCCTAAGCATCGAATGGACACTAGGATTGCCATAAGGATTAAAGTTAAGAGGTGATTCATCCCTTTCTAAGGCAGTGATAGTCTCGAATCCATACAATTTCTATCATTAGCATCATGCTCAATCTCGACTACGAATTCTACAGAGGTGATAGTAGCACAAAGGTTATCCCCATTGACAGTTATGACTTGACCATTGATGATCATCTTAACTTTCCGATGTAGTGTAGAGGGCATCACTCGATGATCATGTAACCAAGGGCGTTCTAGGAGTAGATTTAAGGTAGCTGGGATATCTAGGACTTGGAATTCGATGTTCCTTTCTACTGGTCGTATGTTGTTTGGCAAGGTCACTATTCCCAAGACTGTTCTTTTGGAATTATTGTAGGCTCGAAGATGGACGAGTGTGTTTAGAGAGTTATTGCTCCCTAATTCCTAACCTTCTAGTAGTTCTCCAAGGACATTCATTTATTATTGATCTATTGTCTACTAAGGTTAGGGGAACAAACTTGTTGATGCAAGTTATGGTTAAGTAAAGGGCATTGTTGTGTTCAAAGCCTTCTTTTGGGAGATCTTTCGATCAAAGGTAATAGTTCCATCCCCATTGTTAACCAATCCTACCACTTCCTCTCGACGTAGTTTCAAGAGAGACCTCGATCTTACTGAGTTCATCAATCAAGGCTTGTCTATGTTTCGGGAAGTAGATATTAATTGCCGGATTGAGATATCGGGCTTTTAATTTCCGAAGTTGCTTAAGGATTGGGTCTTTTTCCTTTGCGGCTTCCGGCTCTTTTGGGGCTTCTTGAGTCCGTTGTAGACACAAGGGTGCATTATGCCATCCATATCTAGTGAGGAATTAGACTGCAGGGCTTTTAGCATCTCCCCAAAAGTCTTCTTCTTCTATGAGTGGTGTGCCCGGAAGTTGTCCCTATTGTTATCACTATTGCTTCTCGTTTCGTAGACATCTTCTTCATCACTTACCCACAGCCCCTAGACTTCTGGATCTAATAGAAGTAGGCTAAGAAGTGGTTTAGACTTGTTAACATCTTGGATAAGAAGAGACGGATCCCACTAACCTCGGAATAGGTTTAGTGAAAATGGCTAAGGTGCCGCTAAAAGGATTCTTGTTGTTGCTTGGTTTCGGGCGGCCTTAGGCAAGAGTAGTTGGTCATTTTGAAACATGGTTTCTAGTTTGTTCTTGAATGTCCACAATTATTTGGTATCATGTCCTCATGCACGATGGTATTTGTAAAATTTTCCTACGTCCTATTTTTGGATTGTTTCGCGGTTTCGATTTTGCTCTAATGGGTGGCAATTCTATCTTTCCCTTTTCTAAGAGACGGTCAAGGGCTTTGGAATAGGTAGTATCAATAGGAGTGTAGTCAGTATACCTGTTGAGGGCATTGACATCTACACCCTCGCTAGCGAGTGCTCGTATTGAAGGTTTTCTTATCTTTAGAGTGATAATTACCTCCGTACCTAGTCGCGACTTTTGTGGTTGCGATAGACAACTATTTTTCTATCAGCAAACTAGCCTCTCTAAGGGTTGAAAAGTTTATCATGGGTAGGAATTTGAGGTGTTGATTGTAATTGGGCTGAAGGTTTTTCACAATGATCCCGACTTCGTCTTTCTCGGAGGATTGATCAACCATGTGGGCTGCCTTCGCTCTCCATCTCATAAGGAAATCCGTAAAGCTCTCCTTCTCACTTTGCTTAACTAATTCCAAGTCTCTCGAAGGTAACAGGTCGATTAGTGTTATAGGAGTATTGATGGAGGAACTCCTTGCACAAATTAGTCCAGTTGGCAACCTTGTGTCGGTCAACCGCATTATACCACTTCATTACATTAGTGTTGAACGTCCAGGGGAAAATAATGTGGTAAGTGTCTTCGGGAATGTTCTCAAGAGTCAATGTTGTGCACGTGATGATGGGGATTCTCATAACCTTTGAACTTAATATCGGGCATGGTAAACTTAGGAGGTAGTTTACCCTTAGGGATTGAAGTGAATCCCTTATGATCGAAGAAGTGATTATTGAACATGGATGACTCTCTTAACATTTGTTCTATTTGATTTATATGGGGATCGAGGCTAAGATTTGGATTCGGGTTTAGAGGATTCATGTTTGGGACTCGCCTAAATGAGACAAGATAGGTGGAGGAGGTACCGTTTCCTCCGGCAATCAAGCCTAGTTGGGCCCGCCTAAAGGAACCAAGTGAGAGCCTCTCTCTAGAAAGGGTAAGAAGGGGGTAGTATAAACTTTTCCTAATGGTCCAAAACAATATTTAAACTAGTTCAAAGGTTGTTAAATACGGGATGTCTAATGCAAGCACATTATCAAAACACACTACTCAAGTTTTCAAGTTTCACCCTCTTAATAAATTATTAATTCCCAGTGGAGTTGCCACTCGTAGGAACCACGGTCACCGGGCCCTATATCGAGACTCGAGCCAAGCTTCCCCACAAATGCCTTGGCGTAAGGGTTTTTGAAAAGTTTGGGAAAAGGATTTTAGGGTTTTTAAGATGCCTTTTAGAAAGTGAGGATGAATCTTTTATTAAGATTTTTGAGTTTTTATTAAATTTAATTTAGGCAAAGTTTAAGTGGCGATTTTATTAATTATTTCAAATTTGTAAGTTATTTTCGGAATTCCCGATAAATTATTTACTAATTGAACAATGAATAAAACTAGGGTTTTGGTTCATCCGTGAGGCTTTTGGGCCGGATTGGTGTGAAAACACCAATGCGGACTAAAGCCTCACTGCCGACAACTCGGTGCAGGCGGCAGCCTGCACCTAGTGGTGGCGGGCGCCGACCGAGAGGCCGGGGTTGAAGAGATCAACCTCGATCTCCGCCTTGGCTAGTAGATCCAGAACCGATTTCTTTTATCTTGCAATCAAAAAATAACCAGGATGCGGATTCAATAAGAATAAAACATAAAAAGTGAGTTGCCAGTAAGTTTTTAAGATGAAAACTAACAAAAACAAAAACTTGCTCTTCCAATCTTAGTATGGGAAAACTAAGACTAAAAGGGGTAAAATTGACATCCATCAATCTTTGAACCCAGAATCATATTCGGGGTGAGGGTACAAAATAGAAGGAAAACCCTACCATTCCACCCGTTCGAAAACAACCATTACTAGTTCGAGGTATGAATTAAAATAATGTAAACCAAATAAGCAAGCAACATGCTAGGTGAAATTTAAAGCAACCAAAACAAAATTAAAGGAAAAGTAATAAAGAAAGCGATAAAGAAATGCGATAAAGAAAAGAAAAGCGAAAAACTAAAAGATTACATCGAGAAGGGAGGAATTAAAAAACGATTTCATCTCTTTAATCCATAATACGTAAAGCGGTAAATAAAGCATAAAAATAATAAACCATTTGAAGGTTGCACGATTGCCCTCAGAGTTGTCCCACTTTGCTAATCTAGATCTCTACGCTGGATCTTTTGATGCAACGATAACGAACGAAAGAAAAAGGGCTTCTTTTTGTGAATTGTGTATGTAGGGAGTAGTAAAGAACGAGTTGAATAAGTGCCCAGAGATCAGAATAATCAAATATTCTTTAACTCTTTGCACGGATTCAACGGTAGTAAGTAGAAAAGAGATGAATGGTTTATAGTAATTTCGGCAAAGTAACTTTTAGGTATAAGTGCTCTGGTTAGCTTTCTACAACATTACGCATAAGAGAAAGTCATCCTTAGAATGAGAGCCAAGTCTCTCTATTTATAGGAGTGGACCTAGGTCACAAATGACGTAGGGTTTGCCCTTGGCCAGCCGTCCAAGGTTGCTAAAAATAAACTGGGCCGATTCTCACAAGATTAAACCGAATAGAGAGGATAGAATCGGATAGAACTCGGTTGGCGGACGCCAGCCACCCGGGCGCTCCAAGGGTTTCATGCCCTACCGTGTTTCCAAGGGATTCTCCAAGCCAAAACGTAGTGTTTCACTTAATACTTCGGGGTTGCGGGCGCCAGCCACAACATTGTTTTGAGGGGAAAAGCTCCTAGTCTCGTGTGAACTATCTTGTGGAGCTTAAACGCATCACTTTAATGCTCATGATCATGAAATGCAACGCTTTAATGAAGTCTTCGGGTCTTCAAATCATTGTCCGATTAGATAAAAGTAAAATGCGAGTATTCTAAACTTAGAATTTCCCGGTACACAACACTCGGACTCCATGGTCTCCGAAGGCTTGGCCCGGTTCTTGGATTGCCCGAAAGAAAAAGGGGATTTGTGGATCGACCCAAGGAAAAAGGTTGTTTATTTGGTGCTGGGGGTTCTTTGTGGTTTATCGGCTTATGTCGCACCAATCGATCACAATTGGAGATCCAAATCGTCAAACAGATTCGGAATTTCATCATCGGGTCGACGAGAATAAAATGCGGAAATAAAGAGATAAGTGACAACACTTTTTAGGTGTCTACAACTAGCAACACAAAACTGGACTCAAACAAGATGGGTAAGTCAGTAGATTAAAAAATTTACAGAGGTATAATTGGATCTCTACTTTAACTATTTTCCAAGTATACTAGATATCATGTTTAGTGTGTGCCTTTGTGAAAGATTTCAAGCTAATCCAAAAGAATATCATCTCACTATAATGATGAGAATTTTTAGATAACTTGTAGGAACTCGGTCACTTGGTCTTTGCTATTCCAAAACTCAAGTCTAACTCTCAATGGCTACTCAAATGCTGATTATGTTGGATATAAAGTTGATAGGAGGATAGGAAGAGTACTTTAAGAGCATGCCAATTTCTTGGACAGTCCTTGATCTCGTGGCACTCCAAGAGCTAGTTGTGCTCGGTTGTTGTAGATCAATCAACATTTAAAGGATCTTGGATCGACCTTGTCGACCATCCTTATCAAGTGTGATAACCAGAGTGCAATAAGCATAACAAATAACCCATCTCACTTTGCATTCTCTTTCACAATCTCTCTCTCTCTCTCTTACACACACACACACACACACACACACACACACACACACTCACACACACACACTCTCAAATTCGCTCTATTATTCACTCATGCTAGCTATCTTTTCTATTTTCTCACTCGGTTTTCGTTCTAAATCTTACTTTCTCTGTTTCAGTCCAACTTCTACTTTCTTCATTTCACTCTCTTTCTCTCTAAGTAAAAATGAGGAAGAGACCATCTGAAGTTAAGGCTGCTTCAGTAACAAAGAAGAAGATAAGAACATGTTCTAGAGTCGTTCTTCAAATGTCCAAACCTAAGGCCTAAGAAGGTGAGACATTAGAACATCAACCTGGATCCTCTTTAAAACTAGCATAATCCAAAGAATCATCTATCACTCCACACTACTATTTAGACAACATATTCTTCCACTCTACTAAAATTTCATGGATTCACAATCTAAAATCCACAAAATTTCTTAGTCTTCTAACTTTTTATGATTATGTTTATCCTTCCCTCATCATTAAATTTTATCAGCATATCTCGCTTTGTTGACTCCTTAATTATGATCTCCCAAGTTCAAGGGAAAAAGACGATCCTCAATATAATCCTCGCCCTTCACAAAATCTTCAATATTGATTGCCTCTTCCTCAACTCGTAACATTAAGAAATTTGTTGAGGTTGTAGATGACTTCTATACCAAATATGCACAAGCCAAACCAAAGGTTCAAAAGAATTTTTCCATCACACGGTTAAAAGTATAAGCCAATACTTCTCTATTTCTTCCTAATGAGGATAGTGTTCTTTTTCTTTCCTTCCAAAGGCAACGCCAAGCAATCGATCTTCGAAGTCATCTATGATATCATAGAGGGCTATGTCATTTATCTATTACCCTCTTTATTATTCAACAGATCAGCTCAATCCTTTCAAACATTAAAAACCTCCCTCTTAACTTTAGAGCTCTAATCTCCAAAGTCTTTGCTTATTATGAGCTGAAACTCCCATAATAATTTCTTTCTCCCACTGTTCCGATCGGGAAAGATGAGTTAAAGAGTTTTGGTTACCAAAAACTTCACCTGATGTCCGGACTCATTCATATGAGATCATCCAGCCATCTTGTTCTACTCCTCTCCTCACTCCTGGTGCTTCTAAGCCCAAATCCACAACTAAGAGTATCGAAAAGCGGCTTCATATTTCTCCTCACTTGCAAAACAATTTCATGACGCCTTAACTTCATTCAAGGCTCTCATTCCTATTCTTCTTGGCACACAAAAAGCCCTTGAAAAGGAGCTTACTAATGCCAACACTCTCACAAAGCGAGATGACAAAAATGATCTAGGGTGCTCGGATCACCCTCAAGCCTCCTCAACCTTAGCAACAACAACAACAACAAGAATATGAGGAGATTGGCACCTCTCGAGCCTTAGAAGGAACAAAGTAAGAAGGCTCAACAAAAGCCTCTTAAAGTCTCAATCGGGGAAGTCGATAACTCGGAAGGAGAAGATGAGGAGGATAAAGAAGAAGATGAGGAACAACATCAATTGGTTCGTCACTCCGGGAGCTGGACTCAACCTTTACATAAAAAGCCTTTTCTTCCAAACCAACTGCCCCCTCCTCTTGATTTATTTATTTATTTATTTTTGTCCAACATAGTTTCTTCTCTCCTTAATCTTTATTTTTTGATGAAATGTATTAGGGGAGAAGAATGTGTGTTTGGTGGACTTAGGGGAGTTCACATGTTTAGAGGGAGCAATTAATTTTTTTGTTGTATATATTTTTTAATGAATGAAAATATTTCATTTGGTTGTCTATGTCTAATTATTGCAAGGCAATTTGTTACCTTTGCTATTACCTACTCGAAACTCATAACATAGTTTACTGAGAAAGATCTTGTAACTACTCTTACTCTTCAAACACTTCTCTTTTCCCTTAACCGAGTTGATAACGTAACTTCAACTCAGCTATCCCAAGTTGTTAAGGAAACTTAAACTTGGAAGTACTACGTCGGATAAGAGAATTTTTAGACATGAGAAAAACTATAATAGATTTGTTGAAGGGAACAAATCTTGGTAGTCATATTCATTGTACTTGAGGATTCAATTAGTGAATTTGACTTGCTTGGATTAGCAATATTAGGGGTTTTCTACCCCGGGAGGGTTTCCTCGTAATATCTCTTGTCAATCTTTTCACCTTTTGTCTAAGTCTTTGTGTTTCGAGAGCTCGGTTTATCTCGAACTTTATTTTACGCAAAAATTTTTCAACACCATATTCACTCCCTAGGGTTATTTAGTTCTCCTTTTGAACTTTCTTAAGTTGTAACAACTTTTTCCATAAATTTCAAGCATAAATTCTTTTTGTGAAAATAAACAAAGAAAGAAAAATCATCGAACATGACCACAATTGCAAACAATTAGTATTACAAACATGTGAATTTTATAATTTAATTTATATAAAGCTCATAAACAAATAAAATAAAATATACTTTTTAATTTTAATGCACATAACTAATACTTATAAATATTTCATAAGTCATATACAATATTTAATATTTCTTATAGTTGTAGCTCCATATATTTTCCACTCCCAAAAATTATGTTTATTCACAACTTGTCTTCGTAATTTTTTTATAAAAATAAAAATTTAATTTATCATGAATTTATTTTTCTATCATTAATGAAATATTTTACAAGTTTGAAATTACTATATTCTTAACTAACATTTCACAAATTCCTTACATTTTTTTAATCTTCTTCAAATTCTTTATTATCCGGCTATAAGAAAATAAGCGCTCTCCACTAAACTATTGTTATTTTCCTTATTGATCATTGTAAATCGACACAAATTTATATTCTAAATTTTATAAAATAATTTTTTTATCTAAACTATTAATTGTTTTTCGTAAATATCAAGCATATTTTATTTTTCATAAATATATATGTATTTTTTTGAAACATGGCCGAATAGTAAATAATACATTTGGTATTTATGAATTTTATAATTTAATTTATGTAAAATTAACAAACAAATCAAATAATATGTACATGTTGTTTTATTTTAATGCACTTAACTAATACTTATAAACATTTTATAAGTCATTTTATATTCCTTGTAGCTGCTTGCAACCTTACTATTTATAGTTCCTTATATCTAATTGGAATAAGGCCAAATGAGAAAATTGGGAGTGAGGAGGGGATAGGGAGTGTCTCAACACTCGAACAATAAAACAAAACCTAAGATTTGTCGGCAATGCCTCTAGCTATACCTTTTTTTTCAAAACAAGAACTTATTAGACTATTAAGCACTAGAAATTCCAAAACTCCTCAATTATACCTCAATCAATAATCCGAAAATTTTATGTTTTGGTACAATTTTAAATATTTTATTTCGGATATTTGAAAATTTAAGTTAGTTTGTTGATTTTTAATTTAGATTTTTAGTTACTAAGAGATTGTAGCCTAATTAGTATGAAAGTGGAGTTTCATATTTTCCACCAAACTTTGAATCATAGTAGCCACAATTTACTTGGTGAAAGTTTTAAACTCCTAACGAGACTCTTTATAGGTCCGAAGACTAAACTACACCCCCATTAGGCCTAGTCCAATGATTGTACACCTTCTTCTCCAACCAACGAGTCCATTAAGTTTACATCCTCTCGGAAGATTCAGTGAATGAGTCCACTTATCACTAAAAAGAATTAGAGGGTATTTGACCTAGATTTTAAAAATGTTTTTAGATTCTAAAAACTAAAATTAGATCAAACACTATTTTAAAAAAAATTAAAACTGTTTTTCAAAGTGATTTTGGCAAAAAAACTCCTCATAAATAGAAATAGCAAATATCTATTTCTATTTCTAATTTCGAAAAATTGTGTAACAACCACCCGAATCTAATTCGTGTCTCTCTTTTTTTTTAACTTTATTTTATCTATTCGATCACCTCTATCTCTCTCTATCCTCTATCTTTATCTTTCTCCTCTCTCTCTTATTTTGTTTTATTTCTATCTCTTACTCTAACAAATAAATAAATATTATCTTATACAAAAAATAAACATTAAATAATAATTATTATGCAAATAAAAAAATAATATCAAATTATAATATAATAAATAGTGTAAACAAAACTAAGCCAAACAACTTATTATTCAAAAATATTTCATATAAATTAGGCCAAATATTTCATGACTTCTTCAAAAACTACTTTTACAAAAACTGTTTTTCAAAAACAAAAACAGCTTTTTATAAATTAGGCCAAACAACACCTTAGATTTTAAATTTCAATATTTTTATTTGTGCATTAGAGAAGCAACAAAAATAATACAATAAAAGAATGAAAATTAATCCCAAGAATTACTCTTCGTCCCAAAATAAGTGATTTGTTCGATATTTTGAGATCTTCAATACATCATTTTAACTATCATTTTAAAATTATGTAATAGAAAAAAATTACAAAATTATATTATAACGAAAGTATTTTTTAAAAAAATTATTGACAATTATTTCATATTGTAAATTAACATATATTTTAATTAAATATTTATTAAAATTTATAAAATTCAACCTCAAACGTTATAAATAAGAATTTTTTTAAGACGTGGGGAGTATATGCTGCCGAACCTCAGCTTTAAATCACTGACATGACTTTTTGCTTTTGGAGTTGTACTAACAGGACTTCAATGATTTGGTTTAGAAGATTTTTGAACAGCCATCGTAGCCTTCGGAGGCCGAGGACTCCCCAATATCTCAAACCCCTGGGGCCGAACTGGAGATTTAACTTGCCGTGAACCGTCAGACATTCAGAGCCCTCTCTCTCTCTCTCTCTCTCTCAACAGCATCGTCCAACAACATTCACTTTATCTCGATTGAGAATCTGAAGAAGAAAGCGAACGAAAATGGAGGGCAGTGAAGAGGTCAGCATAGAAGAGCTCACTTCCAACATATCTATCTATAAAGAACAGCTTCAAAAAGTAATTTCCCTCCCCTTTTTGTTTGTTTATTTCTCTCTATTCATAATTTCTTGTTCCACTTCTTCCTGAATTCCGTAATATCTTGGGCATGTTAGGGTTTATGTCAGAATTCGGTTTCATGTTTTGCACATGGAATCGGTTCAACGGTTTTGCTGTAAAACTAATTTGTCGATTCGATGTGTTCAAAATTTATTTAGTTTTGTTCTAGGTTTATCAACTTCAACTCTCAATTTTCGAAGTGAATTGATAATTCAGAGTGGCATCAATTTGGAAGGAGAGGGAAAAGGGATTTATGTTTGAAGGGGAAAGAGAGAAGCATGTTAGCTTCGATTGCTTGTTCTCTTGTCTAGCATCTGAGATAGAATAAAGAAAAGATCCTTCTGTGTACTTGTTGCGGCTCATTTTTGTTCTTTGTATTTATATTTTTGGGGGTAAGTGGTTTCATTGAACTTGGTAAAAAGTAATTAGGCAAAGACCAAATTTTTATTGAAAAGCCATCAATTTTTGGCCCATTCCTTTTGGTTAGGGAGGGGAACAACAAAAGTTGAAGGAACTTTGTCCTGATCAATCATGTTCGAATGATTTGTTCTCCATCATAACTTTTATGAGTTGGCACTGTAAATTTATGCATGGCTGCCTTGTTTATTCCGGGAGAACTTCTTGAATATGTAACCAGATGATTAACCATTTTAAGAATACAAGTTAAAGGTTAGACAGCCAATATGCAATGCAATGCTTCAAGGAGTTAGGCAGCCAATATGCAATGCAATGCTTCAAGGAGTTGAACTTTAACCTTAGAAAGCAGTTGAGATGCAGGAGTTGTCTTATAGTTCGTGGATGGCAAAATATGCTTTAGTTTTTCCGTCTAGCATTCATGCAAAGCCAGAAAAGTGGCTTTTGTACTGCTGCTTTAACTTGCTTTACAACTCTTCATTATCATTTTATTTTCCTTGACATAAATTTCAAGATACTTCGAGGGGTTTCTACTCTTAGCGATGGGTTCTTTCCTATAGTTTTGGCAATGACAATGAGATGATGTCAATGCACATCATAACCGGCCATCCTCATAAAAGATAGGATTTTGGGCACTTCTTTCTACTTGATCCCAAATTAAAAATTGCTTGTTTCAAAGGATGGAGATTTAAGTCTATTATGAGGTTCTTTGGATGATTGCATGCCATTTTAGATTGGATTGCCACCAAGATTAACTCAAATCATGCCCTTCTCTGTGTCCAAAGGATCTACATACTGCCAATGCGGGGCATAGAGGCAGCCCCTTCTCAAATTTAAAGGACGAATCCAAAATCCCTTAAGATCAAAGGATGATGGAATATGGATGACACATATTCTTAGCCGATTTGTTGTTAATTACTTAAATGCTATAATGATAGTTTTTGGCTTCTTAAAATAATTTTATCTTAAATGCATGTTATTTTCTATATTTTTGGCTAATTATGGGCCTAGTTTCATACTTTTCCTTATGGATTCCATATTTCTATATTTGTTTTTCTAATTTCACACTTGATCCCAGATTTCTGGACAATTTTATATTTCTCCATATTTCTACAATTTTTGATATTATTTCACATTTTTCAAGATTTGAGATTCAGATATGTCACAGTCAAATTTAAAACCATGTAGCTATGACAATTTATATTAGATATGGCCGTGAAAAGGCTTGTATGGATTTTCTTTGTACATACATTAGCATCCCACTCGTATGGTGGACACTATGAGTATAGTCGTGCTCTTTTTGCAGTAGGGAGGAGCTGTAAGTTGAAAGCTTACCTTGCTTAAAGCAAAAAAGAACAGACCTTATATTTTTTGAATCACATAATGCAAAATAAGTTGTGTTTGAGATATATCATCATGGTTATATCTTATTGAGGAAATGAAATTAATATTTAATATCCTAACCATCTTCTCCCCTTGTCTTCATCTTAGTGCAACCTGTTATCTTGTCTGAGGAATCCATTTCATCTACCAATTGGCTATTATGATTCTATCATGGATGCCTGAATATTTTCAGGAGTGGTTTGGGCAGATTTTTATATCCTTTACGCTGGATGAATGACTTCTAGAAATGAATCTAATGCTTGATTTTGATGGTCCGTGCATAAGAAAGTGTGGGGGCTGGACAGCTTATATAGCATATTTGGGGCTCAATCTTTTCCAAAATAAAATCTATAAAATTCTTGGCATATTATTATCATTTCAACTGACAAGTAATTTCATAAAAAAATGGATTTACTGACCTCAGCTATGCATGAAGCAAATGGAAAAGAACAACTTTCTGTATTGTCAGGATATTATCATTAATAGCTGAATAAAATGAATGTTCTCAAGTCTCCAGGATTTTCGAACATTCACTGTTAAAATAGCATCAAATATAGAAGATGAAAATTTATTAGAGGGCGGATTTCAAAGTAGGCAAACAAAAGATGGAGAAGTTGGAGAGAGGAAGGAGAGCGAGAGAAAGCCCATGAAATAAAGTGTGTGAGATTAAGTTGAAAACTCAATTTGAGATAAGGGAAAGATGGAGTGGACCTGAAACAATAACGGGTAATGCAGAACTCCTGGTGACAGGCTGCTGGCACTTAGTACAAATGCCTAGAATAACCAGATTATTGATGAAGTTTAGTCCCACTTTTCATTGACAGCTGTCTTGGGGGTGGGCTGAACAACGGGCCACATTGTTTGTGCAGCTAGAATTTTATGAGTTGTGATTGTGCTTGCTTGATTCTTTGATTTTGGATGATATCAATATCAATGGATTCATAAGAATATATTAGGTAGTGGAGGATTGCTGATGTTTACTCTTATGTTGATGGAATTGTTATGTTGCTTTCCTAATGTTTACTCTTATGGCAGTTGGGAAAAAAAGAAAAAGAAATAGAACTAGAGGTTGATGGATAGAGCGGTTAGGAAAAAGAAAAGAAAAAGAAAGACAACTAGAGGTTGATGGATAGAGATCAAGGATGGGAGGCATCCTTACTTGATGAAAGGGGCCTGGATTATGGAACTTCGACATTGGATGTCCTTGAAGCTTGTAGTGGTCGTGGCTTGGGTTTGTGCTTAACAAAGTGTTGTGGGCAAAGATTTTCCTTCTATACGAGAGAATGGTTACTTGGAATGGACATCAATATGGTTTGATAGCTCTTTATTATTCTCTCATCCATTTCCCATTTCGCTTATCATGATGTAGTCCATTATTTCTAGTTCGAGTAAACTTCTACAAGTTTTATGTCCAAAAACCTTTTTAAGGTTTATATAGTGATGCTCTTTCTTTTTGAGATTACAAACTAGGGAAAGGTCCAATGTAGTTGTTAGGTCGGTTGTAAGCAACTCTAATGTGTTGTTGCTTTGTTGGTCTAATTTTGTTGTAAGGAGATGGAATTGTAAAGTTGTAACGTGGAAGAATTTGGAAGGTTGTAAGCTAAAGATAAAAAGAACAAGCCCCGAAGTGTTTACGGTGTCCATTGAGGAGGCTTGCTTGTTTGTGGTGATTTTCCCACCTTAGTTCATTATCAAGTAGTTTTATGGTTTCTATTTCTAATGTTCTATGAGTTTTCTTAACCCGGAATCACTCCCACCCTTTATGTATTGCGAAATAGTTTGCTCGACCTAGAATGCGATTTGTTGGCTCACTAATTCGCTCCGAGTCGCTAGCCAAGTTGCATTGAGCATACCGCATTTTGCACATGGAAATCGGGTAAAGAGGAAGACAGAGGAGGAGGGGAATTGAAACTCGACATAAGAACTCGACTTTAATTAGCTTCCCAAGTGGAAGAAGTAGTCGAAAAGTAGAAAACAAAGGGGAAATGCTAGGCATATGGACATTTCTACTCGTCCGTGTCTGATTTTTGTTTTTGTTTTTGTTTTCGTCTCTCTCTCTCTTTCTCTCTTTAGTGGGCGGACTAATTGAGAAGGGGCTAGGGTTTTTTTCTTCAAAAGGGTCAACTTATGGTTCGACTTAGTCTAAAGCACATCGGATCGAAGTTAGGATGGGCTATTAGATAAGGCCCATATCTCATAATCACTTAACTCTATTACTTTTTTCCTTTATCGAAAAAGTCCGATAACTTCTGTTTTATCTTTAGCACCTAAAAAAGGTCCCCGTGTATCGGATTCTCTCCTAAGTGGCTATTGCATACACGAATTCATACCTCCGGAGCCGTACGGCGTTCCAGGTAACTATGGTTTTCATTATCCTATTTGTTCTATAAGGTGCTACAGGCATAGCTTGCTCCTTTGAGGAATGCTAAATTAGAATTAGATTGGCTTGATGGGGTCTACAACTCGTCTATGGTTAAGTCCTAAAGGGGCAAAAGAAGGTGTTCAACCCTCAAATGGATGTTCAACCCTCAAATGGATAATGTTCTCCTTTAATTTTTCTTGTCTCTCTTAGATAAATAGGTCTTGATATAGTTTCGGACATTACTAATGTGGGGTATATTGGCTTGGATCTTTACGAACAAGGACTCGAAAAATCTTTTTGAGTGATGCTTGGTATTGCCTCTCCCTCTCCTTGCTCTCCTTGGTGTATGTTTAAAGGCCAATGATGTTGCCAACATATGAATTTGAGGAATAAGAACAATATTTCTTGTAGTTCGTCCGATGTTGAAATTAAGTTTAAAATATGAGTTGTGCTGGTAGGTATAACTTAAACATACGATTATGAGACTTAGAATTTTGGAATCCGCCCAAGCCTTGTAACCAAACTCGTTAGGGTTCAAAGATTTTCATGCTCTGGAGGCCAAAAGGAATTGGGTTGGTAAGTTTCTGCAACTTTATGAGATCAAAGAGGGTAGAAAGTTATTTCTTATCTTCCCGTGGTGGGATGCACGGTTGGACTAAATTATTTGAAGCCCTTGTCGACATAGTAGGAATTTCGACAATGGAGCCGAGTGGCTAAATCAAGCCTTCAATTTCACTGGCTGCCCATTCCACCACCTTCACCCCTTGGTTGTTGTCCCAAACGTGGATTTTCGGGAGAACTTGCATGGTTTATGTGGTCTTTTGCTGGTGTAGTCTCTTCTAGTCCTCTCGGGATTGATGTGGAGAATGTGTCCATTGGTAAAGCTATTCAAGAGCTTGCCCGAGGAGCAAGTGGATAACACTAGGGCTAATTTGGAGAGTTGAGGAAGTCCTAGTAGTGCTAAGCACACTCAAGTTTATGTCCGACGCGGATGCTCTAAGGACATCACTCTTAGGACATCACTCGGTAAGTAGCAGAGACCTAGGTTCGGGGTTACTCGTGAAAGGTATCTTTATGGACGAGTTTGCTTCTAGTTCATGCTCCTCCAAGCCTTTTGTGTGCTCACCCTTTGATCCGCATTGGGCAACTAGGCTATTTCTCGCTCCTTTGGCTAGAGATTATCCAATTCTCCGTTCGGATGATGGTAGCTGTAAGTCTAAATGGTGGTAGTTGTACTCACTTGGTGCCCCTTGCAAGTTTTCTCGCCACAACCTCTCCATTTCGAGTGTGGTGATTGACCTTTTCCGTGTGTTTTTCTTTGGGTAGTTTTGTTCAATTTGGATTAGGTTTATATGGGAGCATCGTATGTGACCTACCTCAAGATGTGGTATGTGATGGCCTTGCCATGAGTGTTGGATTGTGGAGTAATGCGATCTCCGAGGGCTCTCCTATCAACCAATCAACTCTTGATTGGTCCTTGACATCCCTTAATTCAAGGTTAGATTCCGTTGCGTTGGAAACTCTTATCGCTGTGGACTTCTCTTTTCTTCACAATTCAGGTGACTCCTAAGATGTTTGGGATGGCACTAATGTTAGTTATGAGAATGTGTCGTTAGTGGGTTGACGTCACACCGAAAAGCATTGTTGGAGTTCGAGGTGTTGTGTTTTTAGGATTTGAGAGTGAGGTTATTCAACTTCTTTGTAGAATAGAAAGGAACTATGTTATGCCCTAACTATCTCGTGCATAGGAAGACAAAGGGAGTTGTAGAAGATGGCATTCGACGTTAATTATGACAAGACTTGGGACTCTACTAGCAGGATGTCTGGTGCCATATGTTTAGATTGTTAAGTTGGAACGTAAGAGGAATAAATGATCGTTGTGAGGGGGTTGTGCTTAAGAATTTTTTAGGGGATAGGAAATGTGATCTTATATATATTCAAGAGACGAAATTAGAAGAACCTTTTGTGTCCGATGTGCGTAGTATATGGGGTAGTTATCTTGCAGATTTTTCTGCCCTCAAGTCTATAGGTGCAGCGGGAGGTATTCTAGTTATGTGGGACAAGAGTACTTTCGGTTAATACTAGTGGGGAGTTCTTGGTTACTTGCATCCTTCAATTGGTCGATGGTGGTTCCGTGTGGGCTTTTACTAGGTTTTATGGTCCTGAAGTCACAGTTGACAAGCTTAGGTTTTGGGAAGAGCTTCGTCAAACTAGAGATGGTTGGCGGGGTCCTTGGTGTTTGGTAGGAGATTTTGCATCCTCATGAAAGGTCTTCGAGAGTGTGGCCTCCCAATATGATGGGAGAGTTCCATGACTATCGGTTCTTCAACTTCACATTGCAAGAGGGGGCTTTTCTTGATCTAGAAGTGGTGATGATTATGTCCGTTCTAGATTGAACCATTTCCTTGTTTATGTGGATTGGGAGGAAGCTTATTTGGATTTATTTTAGAAGAGATTACCTAGACCTTTGTCGGATCACTTCCTTATTTGCCTTGAAAATATGATCATGGATAGGGGGAACATTCCATTCAAATTTGAGAGCAAGTGGCTTGAAGTGGAAGGCTTCGTGAATCTCATTAAAAAGTGGTGGGAACAGGTACAAGTTTCGGGTTTTGGTTTTGCGAGTTTTGTAATGTCGAGAAAACTGAAGCTTGTTAAAGAAGAGCTCAAGAAATGGAACAAAGATGTTTTTGGTGATGTCAAGTCACGTAAATACAACCTGATGGATAAAATAAAATCTTTGGACGTTAAGGAAGAGTATTTGGGCATTAAAAGTGAAGATATTGAGGAGAGAACAAAGTTGCTAAAGATGAGTTAGCTAAGGTCATTATCATGGAGGAGATTTCTTGGAGGCAGAAGTCAAGAAGTCAAGGGCGTTGTGGCTTACAGCCAGTGATCGTAATACAAGTTTTATAACTTGTGATAATTTACAAAGGAAGGGACAGATTTTGGTGAAAAATGTCCTATGTGCAAAGCTGATTTTGCATTTGGTGTGAGAGAAATAATAGTCTTCGAGGGAGTGATAACTTCTCTTAATCGCTTTAAGGATAAGATTATCAAGATTTTCTACTTTTGGGATAGTGACAATTTTCTCCAATCTTTTGATATTTTAGATTTTGTGGATAGTCTACATATTGGTTGTACATAGTCCTTTTGTAGGATGCTTGCTTTGCATCCATCCTTTTCAGTTATACTTATAATTCTCCTTTTCTTATCAAAAAAAAAAAAATTTAAACATACAGTTACCATGGATGTCTGTCTATGCATAAAAGCCCAGTTACAATTTTAGAGATTCAGTTAATTTTTTGAATTTTAGGCAGTAGGCATTGGGAGGAGGAGTCATTGTTTGTTTTTGAATTCTGTAGTAAAGCATACTTTTTTAAAAAATAATTTTATTAATCCATCTATCTCAAAATGACTGTCCTATTCTGATTTGTCTCAATTTGACTGTCCCACTTCCTATTTAATTAGGATGCTTTTTATATAGATTTTTCGTTGTTTACCTTAATTAAAATATAATACAGAATTTAATTACTGAAAATGGAAAATTCCGTACAAAATGATTAAACGCATAGGGGTAGTGTTGTTAAAGCAATAAATATTGTTATACCGTCTTTAGCTTTCTTAATGTTTGCCAAAGCCAAAGAGGACATTCATTATAGAGACAGAGGGAGTATTATTTTGAAGAATGATTCCTTGTTCTTTATTTACTTGCACATCTTAATGTCTTAATTGTTTTTACTGTGTTCAGATCAAAATGCTGTTGGATGATGATCCTGGGAATTCTGAATACAAGGATATGGAGAAGGAACTTGAGGAGGTGATCATGACCTAAAACCTTTCATTTATTTCCAGAATCCCTCTTTTAATGCGTAATTTCTGTTCATTTTCCCTGAACATATACAAGTTTTGTTATGGACTATATTTGGTATGGCACAGTTGGTAGACATATATCTTTGAATTATTGATAATTTGTTACTTGGATGGTATGATCTTTAAGTTATAATTCTTCTTTTCATTTCATCATATATTCCTAAGGAGTCAATGTGCTGCTCAGCAAACAAGAAAACTCAGCTTCTCTTGGGTGGAATGTATTCCTCTTGTTACCTGGTTCACATAGGTATAAATGATTCCTGCCAACATTTGCTTGGGCAGCTGTTTTGGCAGTGCACAAATGGTTAGAGATATCAGATATGTTGACTTGTTGAAAATTCATCCAGATGCCCATCACCTTTATCTTGGTTTCTTTGCAGGTTTGCTATGTGTTGGATGTTTCACGTCTGCATACTACCTCATGATTTCAGTCTTTCAGGAGTTGAATCTGTATTCTAAGTTCGAAATTTAACAGCTGACTGATTTTACGTTATGTGTTCTGCATCTTGTTTCTGAAATGCTGTGCAATTTTTCTGTACTTCTTTCCCCTCAGGTGATTGCTTTGACAGAAGAGCTATTGGCAACTGCAAAGCAAAATGAGACTTTAACTTCAGGTATGGGTACGAGTGCAAGTTCGTCTAACATCCTGCAGAGCCCGAACAAAACATCCCAATATGGAATGGTAACTTCAATAATTCTGAATGTAAATACTAGTTGTGGCAGTAGTTTCCTAGATTTTTCTGTGCTCAGGATTCCTGGTGACTATTTGCATAGTTAGATCTTAACTTATTGTACGTCGTTGTTTGTTTGTTGTTATGAAGATTAGATTTTCTTGGTCAACGTTTTCTGCTATATTCTATTTCCTGTCTGTTCACCAGTTGCTTTTCAGTATTAAACGAATTAGGAGGTTCTTCATTACTTTCTTGAGTTTAGATTTTCTATATTAATGTTTTCTGTTAATCTGTTCCTGTCTGTGCACCAGTTGCTTACAGTATTAAAACCAATTAGGAGGTTCTCTAGTGCTGTTCTTTGCGTGAAGTTATTTCATTCCTTCAGTAAATTTCTTTATATGTGCGTGGTGTCTTGGTCTGTGCTCTGACATGTGGTTTTATCCTCATTAGGATGCGTTGGATCAGGATGAGAAATTTCCTGTTGCCACAAAGGTGCAAGCAGTTTGGAGCGAGGATGGAGAGTGGTAAGAAGGATTTTGCATCATGTATTGACAGGCTTCGTTTTGTTTTCCTGTGTGTTTTCACCTCCCAATGGTGGTGTTTGATTAGTTAAATTTTCAGGTACGATGCAACAATTGAGGCGTATACTCCAAATGGCTACCTTGTTTGCTTCAATGGATGGGGGAATAAGGAAGAGGTATTATTTCTAATTTTAGAGCATACCAATGATGATTGCAGGCTTTGTTTGCTGTGTCTGATCCATAGTTACCAGATTTGCTCCTACCCCCTGTCAACTACCGACCAGGTTGTGCCACCGGAAATGCGATACGTAAGCGCACCAATTCGCTATGAGTTGTACAACAATTCTTGGTAGAATTTTCCTGTTTGTGATTGATTGTAGAAGAACTAGGAGACCGAGAAGAGGAAGGAGAATTGCAAGGCGTACAAAATCAACAAATCTACCTTAGATTAATATGTTTGATGAGCCCGATAAAGCTGCCGGAGGAGGAGGAAGAGGAGTAGAAGATGAAGGAGAAGTGGAGGATATGACATTTGAAAATTTTTTCTCCATCGCCTCTCTCTCTCTCTCTCTCTCTCTCTCTATATATATATATATATATATATATATATATATCCAGCAGGCTGCAGTAAGTGAAAGGGGTTAAGTGGCTAGGGTTTTTTTTTTTTTCCCAAGAGGCAAAAAGCTTAAAAATATTAGGGTTTGTCCAAGAGTCAAAGCTACCTAGTTTTTTGCGCTTGAGATTTGGATGGGCTTTTTAGACAAAGCCCATATTTCTTTTAGGGAAATTCCATTTGATGCCCTTGTGTTTTTGCAAATTGCATTTGGCGAACGCAAAAATTTAAAAATCCAAATAATAACCTTATGACAAAATCTAATCCGTGACGTTTAGCATTAAGTTTGATCTGTTAACTAATGAGGTGTCATTTTTTAGTGTTTTGACGCAAAAATTTTAAATTTCAAAGAGTACCCTTATGAGTGTGCTTAGATTAAAAAGCGCAAGGCGCAAAAAGCGCACGGGGTCCTGGAGCCCGGGGCATAGGCTTCGAGGCAAAGGCGCGGGCTTTTTGAGGAGGCGCACTTTTTACATAAAAATACTTGAAATTCATTCCGAACCCATATTTTTGTGAAATAAGAAAGATAGCACATCAAAACAGTATTTAGACGACATTTTACCCACTATAAGCACCACATAGTCTTAAGAACCGGAATCGACATTCAAATATCTCAAAACACACACTTAGAAGTCTAAAAAACAAAACAAGCAAGCATAGTCATAGAAAATAACACACAAAGCAAAGTAGTTTGTAAGCCCCCTCCCTATAGGTCAACTAAGCATCATCATTATCATCATCTAACACCACATTCTCCACCTCCACATCATCATCATCTTCTAATTCCAAATCCATCTCCTCTTCATCTTCATCCTCTTCCTCTTGAAATTCCTCCATTCAAATCATAATATTCAACACAATTCACTACAATTATCACAATTAAAACAATTAAAATATAACACAATTCACTCGCAACTAAAAATAAAAACTCCTTATTCTTGACCCACTAACATGGATATTAAAAAAAGCAGAGACAGAAAAAATGAGAAGGATTAGTGTGAACAGAGACAAAAAAAAAAAGAATCACTCTCACTGCCCTCATAATGAACATAGAGACAAAAAGAAAATGAGAAGGATCAGTCTAACCGCCTCAACATTGGAAAAAAGAAAAGAGTAACTCCAAAAACGAATAAAAAGAATAAAAAGAAAAAGCCGAAGGGCCCGAAAACAAAAGAAGAGCGAGAGGAGAAGAAGAGGAAAAAGGAAGCGAGAAGAAGAAAGGAGGAAAAAGGAAAAACGAAAAAGAAGAAGAAGAAGAAGGAAGAGGAAAAAGAAGAAGAAGAAGGAGAAGGAAAAGGGAAAAATAAGATGAAGAAACGAAGAGCTTACTCGGTAATTGGTGACGACGTCACTTGAAAACACCAAGGTAGGTGTCGGAATTGGAGTCGCCGGAAAGATGGAGCTGCCGGCATGGAGCGAGAGGAGGGAGTATGAATGAGGAAGGTCTCAAAAGCTAGGGTTTCGCGAGAAGAGTTTTATCCTGTCTCCGGGAAGTAAAGTAAAAGCTTTTTTCTTTTTTCTTTTTAAGAAAAAGCAAGCAAACGGTAACATAGTCCAAAAGCCCGCCCCGGCCCAAGCTTGCCTCGGAAAAAGCCCCAAAGCGTGCGCTTTTCGGGCTTTTGGAGGGACTGCCCCGACCCCCAAAAGCCCGAGAGGGTGTGTCCCGGGCTTTTCGCGCCCGAGGCACACTTTTTAAACTAAGTGAGTGGGTGCAAGTGAAGAGGGTGGGGGAGAGAGGAAGAGAGAGAGAGAGATTAGGAATGGGGAAGAGGGTTAGACAAAAAATATAAGGGCAATTTGGTCATTTCAATTGACGACCCTAGTGACGAAGGGGTACATAGACATGCTTTAAAATAGAGGAATACTATTTGAAATTCATATTTTTCTTGTTTATCAAATGGAATCTGCATAAACAGAAGGTCACCAATTGGAAATTCCCTATAAATTGAGCTGGCTTTATGTTTTGGGTTGTCTTCCTTTCTAGAATAAGTATCTGGATCTTGCAAAAATGATTTTACTGTCCTACATTTTTTCCTTCTTCGAAAATCCTTTAATTTTGTTATATCTTTAGCACCCCTTAAAAAACGTATCCGATTCTCGCGTGAGTGGTGAATTACTTACCTGTATTCGTCCTGTGTACTGGGGCATACTGTTATCCAGGTAACTCTGGTCTGTTGTGCTTCGATATGCTAGGAATTTTCCTACTATCCTAAGAATGAGAGATTGTTGGTTTGAGCTGTTAGTAGAGCTTAGAGGTTTTAGTAGGGCTTGCTGAAATTTTTGGTGACGATCTGAATACTTTTTCATAGAAGGTGAAATGAATATGAGCCATATGGATAACCTGATTTTTTCTACTTGTTAACGTGGCTTCATTTATTCATTAACGTCCTGACAAGATTGACATCTTTTTAAACATGATTCCATTCTGACCATTGTTGGGTTCATGTTTCCAATGATTTGAACGTTCTTCCATTTTGAAATGGGAACAATATCTTACGCTGGTGTTGGAACAATTTCTTAATGCTGTTATATTATGGAAGAAGCAACAACTACTCTGAAGCTGGATTTTGCTTTTGTGGTTTGTGGGTAGATTTGGATGTAGGCAGCCTTATCTCTGTGAGTATCTTTGTTTGCATAGAGACCGTTTCTAGGAGGCGCACATAAAAACTTTTTGAGAAAACATTTCTAGAGTTGAAAATCTTTGAAAGACCAAAAAAATGTAAATATTGAAAAGTAATATCAAGTAACGTTATATATTCGGTTAGATAAAACACGAGACTAGGATCAAAACTAGTAACATACAAAACAACATAGGATAAAGATAATAACAAAAGCAACCCATCAACATTCCCCAACATAATTAGGAGCCAAAGGAAAGACATGTCCGTCGTAAGTTCTAATTAATTGAATTGTGTTCGATTACTTCGTTCAGCTTTTCTTTGGTCTTCCTTCCTACTGGAAGGTCATTCCTTTTCATATCTCTTTAACATCTCTTTACTGGTTCATCTTTACTCGTCTTCACATGACCAAACTATCTAATCTAGTCTCTCTCATCTTTTCCTCTATTGGGTGCCGCTTCTACTTTGTCTCTAATCACTTTGTTTTTGATCCCATCTAATCTTGCGACACATCCACCGAATCATCCTCATCTTTCCGACGCCCAACACTCTGTTCTATACAACAAAGCTGGACTAATTACCATAAGATAAACTCTCCCCTTGAATCCTATTAGGATATTCTTATCATGAAACTAACAAGGCATTCTTCCTTTTTTGCTATCCCATCTTTATGTGTCAGTTAATTAATGTCTTCATAGATATCCCCTTTTTCTTGAATGATCAAGTATATGTACTTCTCAACCCATGGTCTTGCCTGAACCAATGGCGACTGTTTCCTAAAAATTTAGTCTTTGAAACAGTCCTAAATTTACTATTGGAAAGAAATTTTGAAGAATGAGCAGGAAACTAGTGATGGAAAATAGAGGGCCCTACTTTTTCCCTACAAAGTGCATCCTAATATGTTGATTTGAATTAACAGGTGGATCCTGCCAATGTACGCCCAGTTCAGGTTAACGCATTGGCAGAAGCTGAGAAGATAGCTGAGGCTACTAGACAAGCCTTGAAACGGAAAATTGCACAAGCTGCAGCTGCTGATTTTCAGTCACGAAGTATACCAGCAAAACTTCGCATAAATCCTGATGACCCCGAAGATGTGGTAAGTTGAGTTAATATTGTAATCTTGGGCCATTTCTTAGCTTCTCTCTCCCCATTTTCTACCCCCTTAGATTTCTATCCAGAAAACTTTTCTGTGTGATGCCTTGAGTAGGGAGAACGAAGGGGGAGGGGAGGGGAGGGGAGTGGACTTATGTCTTAGTTTATTTAAGATTTTAAGATATTTTGTTCGTTTGTGCTTGATGAGTATATTTTATTATAAAAAGGGTTGCTTTGTCTCTCCTTCATAGGATACAATTACATTCGTTAACCTCACTCGAAGTGGTGAGGGCATCGGATATTTTTGAAAACTTGATAGTGGAAAAGCCAAATTTAAAAAGAATATTAGGAGCGAGCAATCCCCTTGTTTTGAAAATTTATTGGTCCTAGAATCTTAGTTTAAAAAGCTTAAGGTGTACAAAAGCACAAAGGGTTCTCGGGCATGGGATTCGAGGCGAAGGCCCGGTCTTTTTAGAACGAGGGCACTTTTACTAAAAAATGCTTGAAAATCATTACCATACGGTATTGTTTTACAAACAAGTAGATGAAGTCATCAAGTAAGTCATTAGATATGATTATAACTACGAAATAACCCAAAGAGTCTTAGATTGTGATAATATAATGAATTTGCTACGATTTTCATCTAGAAAGCAAGCAGAAAAATGAAAAAATAGCACAGACGACACAAAATCCATGCTCCAATGGCAATTAATTATCCTTGTACAAAGTTAATCTTGCACAATTATCCTTGTGCGCAGGTAACACAAAATCCATGCTCGAATGGCAATTAATTATCCTTGTACACAGTTAATCTTGCACAATTTCTTGAATTTGAGTGAAAATTCTGGAATCTCTCACTGTTGCACCCCTGAGGCACGCGCTTCCTGGGCTTTTGGAAGGGCTGCTGTTGACCCCTTGCAAGGTGCTGGTGGGTGGGCTTCACACTTTTGTGGGCGCGCTTTTTTAAACTAAGCCTAGAAGGGTCAACACATGCAATGGATTATCCTACGTCTAGCGCTAATAACTTTGATCCTTTCTAGCATTTATGGTACCTTTGCAAACTAATATTTGTCGGTGCACATAATACTACTTTCCTTGCATTGTCTTAGACTAGGATCTCTGTTGCGTGTATGAAAACTTTTTTCTTAGTGTATTATTAACTTTAATTAGTTTTATGCTTAATTATTATTTTTATTTTTCTTGTGGTGTCTTTTGTTAAGAGATGCTTCTCATATGGTAAACTCAGGCATACTTGAGTAGGGGAAGAATAGATCTCTGTGGTTCCCCTGAGGTTGATAACAGCCTCATATTGACATCTCCAAGTTTTTAAGGCAGTCCATGACACTGTTGGTTTAATATACTTAGAATAGCACTAAGGTCTCTTCCCTTTTGCTGAAGCTTTCTATAGTTCTGCTCTTTCCGTTGTCTCATATAAGGTCCCTTAGAAGGAAATCCTACATGCCTTGGACCTGATATTCTGCACTTTAATGCTGAAATCTAACGATCTTACTGCTTGCTGCAAATTCCAATGTCTTTCATGAGTTATGAATAGCAAGTCAATTAATACTGTTGGCCCATATCCCTTATCAAAATTGACGCCAGAAGACAAATGATTGTGGTTTTCTGATTCCCTACCACAAAGACAGCAGTTGACAACCCCTATTTTGGGGGTATAAAAGAGGTGCAAAGGCTGACGTAAGCAGGATTCAAACCTATAGGTCAGTGCCACCAAGTTCGAGAGACCTTATCTAACAGCCACAGTTGCCATGTTAAATATGTAGTGATTTTCAACTTTTCAGTACTTGCTGTTGTTAGTAGCCTTTCTTGAACAACCAACCATGCTAAATTAATTTGTAGGCATTGCAATTGTGTCCGAAACGGATTTGACTGATCCAGTAGGGCTCCCTCCCTGTGTACAGGCACTGCAGCCAACTTTATTTTGAATTAATTGCTGGATTTTGTGGGCTTCCTGAATCAAGCCATCTCTGATCTTAGGTGATTGTCTTGAGGCTGATGACAAATTTCTGCTTGCAGCTGCTTGCCAAATGTTTGATACCCTCTTGCTAATATGGAAAACAGATGCATCATTACTTGATTGTTCCTGAAAGAGGCTATTGTTCATTTCTACTAGAGCCTATCATGAAGACCATCCTTTAAGGCCTTTACTTCATGGGATTTCTTACGATCTTGTCTGATGATGCTTTGGCTCTTGAATTGAACATAACAGAAGAGGAAGTGGAATACAATCATGGACCTAGAGAAAGAGAAAGCCTCCTGAAGGTTTTATTATTGTAGCATTGTTTGAGTATTGTCAAGGGAGACATTATGGGTTTCTTTGATGATTTTTATGAGGGGTGTTTTTGAAAAAAGCATGAATGTAACATTCATTATCTCGCTCCCTAAGGTGGCTGGGCAGATGACATTAAGAAGTATAGGCCTAGTAAGGCTGGTGGGGGAGTTTGTGTAAAATCTTAGCTGAAATTGTGCGGTTGAGTTCCTTGCATCTATCTTCCTATCTCGGCTTTCTTCTTGTAGCTCAATAAATGCAAAGGAGTGTGGGAATCAATAGTAGAACGATTTCAAAAGAGATTGGTCGGGTAGAAATCTAAGTTGGTGTCTAAAGGGGGTAAAGTTACTTTATTGCAAAGCACCTTATGGAGTCTCCATGTTTATTTCATGTCTTTGTTACCATTCGTGGTTGCCACTCAATTAGAGAAAATTATGAGAGACTTCTTTTGTCTACTAATGATGAAAATAGTAGTTTTCATTGGATTCACGGGGATGATGTTTGTCGTTCTAAACATAGGGGTGGCCTTGGTGTTAGACCTCTTCACTCAATTAACGAAGCTCGGAAGGCCAAGTGGCTCGAAGTTTGCATAGGGAGAGAGCACTTTATGGAAAGATGTGATTGCCACAAAATATGGGATCGATAATTGTGATTGGTGGAGCAAAATGACTCCTTATGCTCATGTGGTTGGGTTTCTATTTCAATTGGTTTGGACCGGTTTCACTGTCTTGTGCATTTTAAGGTGAAAAACAAGTCGAAGGTTTTGTTTTGGCATGATGTGTGGCGCGGAGATGAACCTCTCAAGATTCAATTCCTAGGTCTTTTTAGGATGGCTCATTTGGAAGAGGCTATAGTGCAAGAAAATAGTTTATTGGAATGACATCCAAAACCTTTAGAATTTAACTTTCTGGAAAGCCCAAATGATGGGGAAGAAGAGAGTGTGTTCGCATGCTAGCTTTGCTCCCAAATAAGGAGGTTTATTTCGAGGTTGAGGATGAGATTATTTTGCCACATGATTCTAGGTGCACGTTTTTACGTTAAGAGCTTTTTGAAGGGTCGAATCATCTTTACTTTCTAGATGAGGCAAGTTGGAAGTCTAAAGCTCCTATCAAAGCATGTTTTCTAGATGAGGCCACTTTAGGGAAAATTCCGGAGGATATGCTTGAAGGAGAAATTTTTAGTTGTCTAGTAAGTGTGCGATGTGTCTAACGGAGGAAGAATTTGGAGACCACCTTTTTGTTCATTGTCAATCTACGTTATGGCATTTGTCTTTCTCTTTGATAGAGTTAGGTGGGTGCGACCTTCAATAGTAAAAGATGTTACGGTGGTGTGGAAAAGAAGGCTCAAGAGGAGTTGGATTCTAGGAGTTTGGAAGTTGATGTCGTTAGCTATTTGGTGGACTACTTGGGCAGAGAGGAATTGCGGATCCTTTGATGATTGCAAGCTTTACTTTTTAAGAACTTTGTATAGTTGTATAGTTGGAGTCAAGTTTTCAATCATGCTACAAAGTTGACTTGTTGGGATTTTGTTGATATGATTACTTGTCTAGAACTTGAGAGCTTGATTATTTGTTTGACGCCTTTTGTACATGGGTGACATCCCGTTGGTGTTTTTTAATTCATATTTTGTGATTACTCACTCAAAAAAAAATTCTCTTGAAATATTAAAGTAAACATAATCACTAGATAGTAATGAGAAGCGTCATTTCATAAACCAGAAAGGGAGGTACATAATACAAAAAAAACATGTCGTTATAGAATAATAATAAAACTTGGGGGAAAGATAATTAGAAGTAAAATAAAATAAACAAATACATAAACAAAAATATAATCTAGTGAACTTAAAAGATGGGTCGGACGCAAGCTACCATTGGTCTATAACCTTTATCCTAGATCTCCACGCATCCATGTCCTCAGTTATTCATAAATAATCATTTTGTCCCTACTTTTCGTTGGTCTTCGTCGTCCTCTCTCTTTGGAAGGTTGATGCATTCACACCCCCTCACTAGCTGCGCATAGGGTTGGCAATGGGGCCGGGGCCTTGCCCGAAGTGGGAAAAATTCGCCGGACCCATTAGGGATGAGGATGGAGACGGGAAAGGATATTGGTCCCTGGACGGGCGAGAACAGGAGACAATTCCTCCCGTCCCGGCCTCGTTACTCAAATGGAGAATCCCTTCCCCCACCACTAGCCCGAATTGAAATTACATTTATAACCCCATGAAGAAATCCTAATAATAGCGGCTATAATAGCTTAAGCCCCCAAATTACGGAATCTTCTTTTCATAGCCACTCTCTCTCCTCTCTCGCTCACTTTCCCTCTGCTCTCTTCTACTCTCCCTCTCTCTCTCTTGCACTCCATTTTTACTCCTCGTCCTCTTCTACTCTCGTTGCTCTCTCATTTCGACTTTTCTCCTCTCGGCTCCTCGACGTCACCATTCGCCACCGATTTCTTCTCTTCTCCAACTCCTCGATGCCATTGCCCGAAGACATCCTCTCTCCTCAATTGAAGTCCTCGCCTCCTCCTTGCTTGCGGAACGCCACCGCCTCATATCCGGCGTGCTGCCCATCCCGAGCCCTACTCGGTTCTCGCCACCTGGCCACCTCCCTCCTTGCTTGCTGGGTGCCGCCCCCTCCATCCTTTTAGATATGGGTATTTGCAAATTTCTGCAGCCTTGATGGTTTTATTTTTTGAGTATTTGCAAATAGGCTTTTCACTTTTTAATTGTTCAATGTTTGAGATTACTACTCGAGATTTTGATAGCCGATAATGACTTTATCCAACAAAAGCTTGAAATTTAGTTTATTCTCATTGTAGATGATAATTACATATCATGAGCTTTTTTAAAATTATGTATGTGTGGATTTTGTGGTAGAAAAAATGCATTGGGCCTTTATGTTTGGGCCTTTAACCACGGTTCTAGAGTTTTATTTTGTGCTTTGAATTTTGATACTGGGGATAGCGGGGCCCGGCCGGAGCGGGGGCACGGGGAGGAGGGGGCGGGCCCGTGTTGCCGACCCTACTTGCACTTCTTCTCTTCACATGTCGAAACCATCTAAGTCTAGTTTCTCTCATCTTTTACGGTATAGGCGCTACTTGTACTTTGTCTTTAATCACTTCATTCCTAAGCCTATCCAATATTGTATTGTTACACATCCATTGAATCATCCTCATCTTTGTGGTCGACATCCGTTGGGCTTGAGTGTTCTTAATTGGCCAACACTGTGCTCCATATAACCTTAGTTTAAAAAAGCACGCCCTAGGCTCATAAAAGCCGAAGCCCACCCCATTGCACCTTGCAAGGGGTCAAGCCCACCTCCAAAGCCCTCCGAGGCGCACACCTTAGCCACCGAAGTTGCGCCCTGTGCCTCACATGGCTTTTTGTGTTTTTTTTGCTATTTTTCTATCTCCCCCTCTTTTTCTTGTCTCTTTGTTAGACAGGTGAGTATGTTGGTAAGTTGCCCCTTTTTTTCAATATGTGCTTGCTTTTTCTGCATGCTTTTTGGCGAAAATCTTAGCGAATTCATTGTGTTATCACAATCTAAGACTCTTTGTGGTATTTTTCGTAGTTATAATGATATCTAATTACTTATTAGATGTCATCATTTGGCATATTCGACCAAAAATATTGCTTGGTAATGATTTTCAAGCATTTTGAAGGAAATGCTCCTTTCAAAAGCCCGCTCCTTCGCCTCGAAGCCCGGTCCAGGACCCTTTGCGCTTTTGTGCGCCTTGAGCTTTTTAAACTAAGCATATAACAATGTCGGTCTCTCGATAAACTTTTCCCTTTAATCTTATTGGGATCTTCTTATAACACAAGAAGCATACTTCCATTTTGGAGGTTTGCCTTTATGCGATGGCTAATGTCATCATCAATATTGCCATTTTCCTTAATGATCAAGCCCAAGTATCTCAACTTTTCTACTCTTGGTATTACCACACCACCAATGGTAACTTCCTCTTTAATGTTGGCTTACCCTCTACTCGAATCTACATCTCAAGTTAACTTAAAACCTCTTTAATGTCGGCTCACCCTCTACTGAATCTACATCTCATGCTAACTTAAAATCTTTAAAGCTGTACTTTCTCTCTCCCTCATACATATCTTTAATAACTCGGGGATACACCAAAGGTGCTCCTTTCTTTGCTAATAAGCTCTTCCACAACACCTCCCATGGTACTCTTATCATATGCTTTTTCTAGGTCGATGAACACCATGTGGAGATCCTTTCTTCTATCTCTATAGAATTCCATAAGCCTTATAATGAGATGGATAATTTATGTAGTAGATCTTCTTGGCATAAAACCAAACTAGTTCTCTAAAATTGAAATACCCTTCCTTTATCTCCTCTCAATTACCTTTTCCCACAACTTCATAATTTGACAAAGCGGTTTAATATTGCAATATTGAACAAAGCGAGTTTAATACCCCTATAGTTTTTAAATGAAGGTATGATTGTACTAGTTCTCCATTCACGAGGCATCTTAGTGGTCCTAAAAATAACATTCAAAAGTTCAAACTAACCACTCTAATCCCTCCTCTGCTTAACACTTCCAAACCTCCACGGGAATAGAGGTTGGACCCATCGCCTTTCCACTCTTTATCTTCCTTAAAGCTTCTTTAATCTCGTCCTTAGTGATATGACAACAAAACTTAACGTTGTGTAGCCCCTTGCGACACGTTTGCGACCTTGGAAGGTCTCAAACTTTTAACCATTAAAGAGCTTATAGAAGTATCTTCGCCGTCTCTCGTTTATTCTAGCTCCCTCAGCGAGAACCTTATCGTTTTCATCCTTGATGCACATTACATTTTCCAAATCTCTTGTTTTTCTTTTCCTAACCCGTGGTAACTTGAAAAACTCCTCTCCTTCCCTAGTATCTAGTTTTTGATACTTTGTCATAAGCATTTTTTTCAATGGTAAGTGAGCCCACCCACTAGTCTCTCATAAGCATTGTCCTTTGTGGTAGCGACCGCTTTTACTGCAATCTTTTTCGCCATCGTGTACTTGGCTTTGGGAGCCTCTTTTTCCTCCTTGGTACGACTATCTACCACGACCTTCTACGCATCTTGTTTTTTCGTGACTTTTTCACCTCATTGTTCCATCACCATGCTCCCTTAATATTGTGACCACCTCCTCCGGAGGCTCCCAAGAGTTCCTTAGCCAACCTCTCGAATGCATTCCGCCATCTGTTCCCATATCAAATTGGCATCCCCTACTAGTTCCCAATTCCCCTACGATCTTCTTTGAAAGTCTAGCCATATTCTCTTTAGTTAAGATTCCACCACTTAATGCGACAGTCCCCTACTCTTATCATCTTCCTCTTTGGGATTTCAATCCCGCATCCAATACCAATGATCTATGGAGAGTTGTCAAACATTCACTCGGTATTACTTTACAATCTCTACACCATCTTCGATAGTCTATCCGATTCTTAATGTCACCATTCTTAAAAGTCACCAAGTGTTCCTCCTTAAATTGAGAGTTCACAATCACTTGTTCATAAACATGCAAAATATATCCAACCCATATTAATCCACTTGGGTCTTCAATACGTATGCAAGGTTTAGCTCCATTGGGTGTCAACCAACCTAGAATATCTCCTGAAAGGCATGAAGAGTGTAATTGAACTATTTATGCATGTCGCCTTTAGAACATAACGATAATAGATCAACAACAATTAGATGACTAGATGACGAGCCATTTTGGATGAAAGTGAAATTCTTGGGCTATCACTTTGTATGCGATCAATCTAGTATTACTCTTATTTTCTTACGAAGCTTCCTTAAAGAACAGTTTAGAAAACTTTCTTGGATCTCGTTGAAGGGCTCTCTTTGCTTGCTTGCAAGGTTGCCTACATTTACCTACATTTAGATCTTTGACGAGGTATTATTATTGTTGTTGTATGCGACACTTTCAAAGTGATACTTGAGCTATTATTACGAGAATCGGATCGGATTCCACTAGTCGTTTTGTCCGGGACCAGGTCCTAGTGTGGTTTGGAGAAGCCTATATTCCATTTGGACATTTACCTAGCCAATAATTGGTCAAGATCTAGTCCACTCATAAAACTACAAGTGGAACCAGGTTCCTTACTTGATTAGCCTTGGAATATTTTCATTCATTTGCTATGCATTTTCTTTTTAAGTTGTTTTGTTGTAGCTCATGAAAAACACGAGTAAGCTTCAATGGGTCAAGATTGAAAGAGCCAACTTCTTCCTCATGGATAGTCTTGCTGACACCACTCCAAGCTAAGTTATCCATATTATGAATTGTTTTCTCCTTTAACATGCCATGTGTGTTCTTCCGGTTCTTCCTAACAAGTAGAGTTGTATTTTTTTCACTTGTTTCTCATCCGTGATAAATGATGTACCTAGGGGCCTTAGAGGGGAGAGTGGGTAGCACACAAGGAGCAGAGAGCAAAACCGCAAGCCGAGGTTGAACTTGGATATTGCTTTTTGGGGCTTTGAATTTGGTGTTTAGGGGCGGTAGGAGGTTGGATGTAGTTTGAGAGGGGAAAAGATGAGCATCCAAAAAGGGGGTGAAAGAGGGGAATCCTCCGAAGTCACCTAAATCGTTTGAGAAGCCCGAATGCACAAGGGTGGTTGTTTGAGTAGAGGGGAAAAGAGGGACGAATGTGGAGCTCAATTTTGAGAGGGGATAACTAGGTTGAGGGATGATTTGGGGGAGGGGGTGGAGATTTGGAAGGGAGATAACGAGTGAGTGAAAAGAGGGGTTGATTGAAGTTAGAGTGCAAACACTGGTAAGCTAATCTTCTTTGGATAAGGCACACCACCAAAGAAAACTAGGGCACTAACTCAAGCTGATGGATAAGTCACACAAACATTAGCCGAAATTAGACTTTTTGGACAACACTTAATTATGCCACTAATTTAGATAAGTAAAAAGGATTTGAGGGGGTTAAGGAGCTATGCTCAACTTCTATTTCAATTTGGCAAGACCCTTAACATTTCCAAGCTTCACATATTTATAACTAGGGAATGTTAAGGGCATACATTTTGAATCCAAGGGTTCGAAACCCCATACAATCATCCTAGGGCTGGGAGAAAACACAGCCCAAAACGGGGGAGGGGAGACAAAAGTAGGGTACAAGGTGTGAAGGGGAGAAAGGGAGAGGCTGGCATTGACTATTGCTTTCATAAATACCGTCCCTAATTCAAACAGGAATAAAGTTTTATACAAGGCTCCAAATTTAAAGAAAAAGGTATGCCTCGAAAGCTTATTGAAAGAGCTTTCCAGCCATATGTAAACTGTTCATAAAGGCCTTGTGAATAAAAAGTTATGCTAGAAACACCGAGCATGTGTCAAAATTGGATGGAAAACTACTCAATTTGACGAAGTGCTTCTCTAGTTATTTTCTCTGCTTAATTTTGGGATGCCCATAATCCTATAACATATTGGACGTTTTGATGAACATGCTTGCAAAATTTGGAGGTCAGATTCCTCGTCATTCCGAGTAGCTCCTTGTCGTGCTATGCTTGCCTTCTTACGGTGATTGGTGATTAAGTCAAAACCGAACTTGTTTTTGCATTGAATGGGCTTCTCCTTTGGATATGTGGTCCCTAGGGCTATATCTCCATCATCCTCCCCTTGTTTAAGAGAATTTGCCCTCAAAATTCTCCGAGTGTATCAGCAAGGTATGGGAACAAATCAACAACATTGAAACCGGCTGCAACACACCATACTCCCTACTCCCGGGAAAATCCACCTTGTATTCGTTATCATTGTTCCTTTCTAGTAGTTCCATGGATCATTAGCCCTTGGCATCAATTTGGTTTTCCTCTTGGAAGAAAAATTCTCTTTTCTCAAATGAACCCACACGAGCTCATGGGCTTGAAGATTACTAATTAGCGATGCTTGTTGACATTGGTCTTGTATGAAGTGTTAGCTTGCTCAATTGTTGTCTTAACCTTCTCATGGAGGAGCCTGAACTTGTAGCACCCTCTTGGCAGCATCTTCACTTAGCTTCTCATCCATGGCCCTTGGTGCAAGGTCTAGGGGAGTAAGAGGTTCCACCCTGTAGACAACCTCAAAAAGAGACAAACTTGTAGTCTTGCTCGGTGTTCGATTGTAGGCAAACGCGGCACGGGGAAGGAGTTGGTCATATGATTTGGCATTGGCCTTGATCAAAGCCCTCAATAACACGCTCAAGGTTCTATTGGTGTGGTCTTGCATGTTTCATGTTGTAGTTAGCCACCAATTATGACATATTATATATGATCATACAAGATACTTTTATTGTGTGGTCGGATCTCCCTAATGTCTTTAAAAATCTCTCATCGAGATCAACTTGTTCTACTACTCGTCCGTGTGTTTGTGGGTGGCATGTTATGCTACATTTGAGCATAGTTCCCAACTTTTTCCGAGTCACCCAAAATGACTTAGTCACTTGGCATCCCTAGTCACTTGGCATCCCATACACCTTAGGATACCTTGCAACCTCACAATGTGCTTGATGTAAAGGTCCGCAGTATGACACATACTTTGGCTTTGAGCTAGGAATGAAGTGTGCCGTCTTGGAGAAGCGATTAACCACCACAAGTTATAGAGTCTTTCCCCGTGTGTTTGGGGTGGCCCAACAATGAAATCAAGGCTAACATCTAGCGAAGGTCGGCTTGGAGTGAGAAGTGGCTTGTGTAGGCCTTGGGGAAGGGAATGACTCTTGGCAAAATGGCATGTGTACAACGCTTGATGATGTCTTGAACATCCTTCTCCATGGTCCGCAAAAAGTAATGCTCCTTGAGCATTATGAATATCTTTTGCGCCACACACTGGCCGGCTGGACAACTTCCATGGTCTTCTTGGATTAACAACTCCCTTGTCCCACAACATGGCACATGAAGCTTGTGCCCTTAAACTAGTAGCCCTCTTGGACTAAAAACTTTCCTTTTGGATGCTTCTCACACTCTTGGTACAACTTCTCGAAATCTTTGTCATCAATCGAGAAGCACTTTAGATGATCAAAACCAAAGACACAAGCTTCTAATTCAAAGCTTCCCTTGGTTGTCGGATTTGTGCTTGATGGTGAAATGGAATGGTTGGAGGTACTTTACCCACTTGGCAAGGAGTGGATTGTGTTGGCCTTGGATATATTTGAGCGCCTCATGGTCGGAATGTAGGATGAACTCTTGAGCGACCAGGTAGTGACTCTAATATAATACTTCGAGGACAAAATGATGGCATAAAACTCCTTGTCATAGCTGGAGTACTGGACAACTTCTCGATAAAGAAAGCTCTTAGGTGAGAACTCCTCAAAGATCTTGTCAAAGCAAGACAAGGTGAGCTTGGTTTTAATATTTTCAAAGGCCCGACGAGCTTGGTTTTAATATCTTCAAAGGCCTTATGAGCCTTTGGTGCTTGAGTGAGCACGAGTGAGCTTGGTCTTCAAAGGCTTGTTGAGCCATTCATATAACCCTCTCGGTTTTAAAAGCGGTATTCCACTCATCACCCTCCCTAATTTAGATTTGGTGTAACCACTCCTCAAATCAATCTTGGAAAACACGTTTGACCCATGTAACTCATCGAGCATGTCCTTTAGCCCTACTTGATGGTAATCTTGTTAATGGCACTCGCTATCTACACACATTCTCATAGTTCCGTCTTTCTTGGCTCTAGTAAGGCGGGGATTACACATGTACTCAAACTCTCTCTAACGTGCCCCTTGGACACCGCCTTTGGATTTCCATTATGTCCTTAGGGTTCATCCTATAAGCGGGCCTTTTGCGGAGGCGGAGAATGGACACGGGAATAAGATCAATTTGATGTTGGATGTTGCGTTTTAGGGAAGGCCAAATGGTATCTCATAATTGCTTGTGCCAAAGTCTTGGCAAGGGGATATAAAGTTGGGGTCCTCTAGGTTTCATCTTGGCCAAGGCGAATCAACTTTGGGTTCGTACTCATGTTGGGTAGCCTTAAGTTGAGACTCTCCAAAGGTTAGTAAGAGGTAGTTTGGTCTTGTGTTTTGTGGGGCTTGGGTTTTATGAGTTGGGAAGGGGAAAGAGGGGTTAAGGTTATCTTCTTGCGATCCTTAGTAAAGGAATAGGTATTCAAAAACCCATTATGCATCACCTTCTTATCAAATAACCAAAGACATCCCAAGAGGAGGTGACAAGTGTTCATTGGTATCACATCGCACCGTAATTCATCCATATAGTTCTTCCCAATGCTATATGAAATGAAATTAAACACCTGCGAGTTGACTTGAAGGCCTTTACATTGGTTGAGCCATTGTATGTTGTAGGGATGAGGGTGGGCCTAAGGTTGAAGATTGAGCTTCTCAATCATGCCAAGTGACAAGTGATGCAACATTTGTGCAACTTCCACCATCAATAGTGATGGAGCAAACCTTGCCTAACACCTTTCCCCTTGTGTGAAATATATTCTCCCTTTTCTCTTCTTTGGGACACTTGAATCCGTTGAAAGTCCTCTTTAAGACAAGGAGTTCTCCTTCATCGGCCTCTTCAACAAGTTCTTCAAGCCCTTCCATAAGACAATACTCCTCTTGTTCTTCCTCTCCCATTTGAACATCCTCAAACTCGGCCAAGGTTGTCACCCTTCGGTTGGGATACTCCAAGGTAATGTGCCTAAGACCTTGACGCTCATAGCTTCTCCTATTGGCATTGGAACCAAGTGGGAGCTTACGTGAGGGGTAGATGACGTGGTGGAGAATCTCCACATTGCTTCCTAAGTTAAGCATTTTGGGTCCTCGATTTTTCATAAATCTTCATCAACATTTCGAATCTCTCCTCAAGAGGTATGTTGTGTCTCATTTTTCTTGGCGGGTTTTGGGGTTCTTTATGAACTAAATGTGTTTGGGACTTTGGTTCTGTTTAGGGTGAAAGGTTTCGGCCTAGGAGGGGCTCCAAAAGCTCGATACGAAACATGATATACTTAGGAGCATTAGATCGAGAGTCGGTAGCACACAAGGAGAGAAGAGAAAAGACCGCAAGCCAAGGTTGAAGCCGAGTAGTGCTCTTTTGGGGCTTTTGAGGAGGGGAAGAATGTGGAAAGGTAGAATTTGTTGAGTAGGTTGGATGTAGTTTGAGAGGGGAAAAGATGAGGAGCATCCAAAGGGAGGGGGTGACAGAGTGGAATCCTCCAAAGTCACCTAAACCGTATGGGAAGCTCATATGCACAGGGGTGGTTGTTTGAGTGTAGGGGAAAAGAGGGGGCGAATGTGGAGTTGAGTTTTGAGAGGGGATAACTAGGTTGAGGGATGATGAGGAGGGGGAAGATTTGGAAGGGAGATAATGAGCGAGTGGAAAGAGGAGGTTGATTGAAGTTGGAGTATAGACCTAGTAAGCTAATCTTCTTTGGATAAGCACACCACCAAAGAAAACTAAGTCACTAACTCAAGCTAGTGGATAAGTCGTAGCACCATTAGCCGAAATGAGACTCTTTGAACATCTCTTAATTATGCGACTAATTAAGATAAGTAAAGAGGATTTTAGGGGTTAAGGGGGTATGCTCAACTTTCATTTCAATTTGGCAAAATACCCTTAATGTTTCCAATGTTCATATATTTATAACTAGGGAATGTTAGGGTATACATTCTGAATCCAAGGGTTAGAAACCCTATGCAATCATCCTAGGGTTGTGAGAAAGCACAGCAAAACAAAGGGGAGGGGGACACAAAAGTAGCAAGGCCAAAAGCAAGGCACAAGATGAATGGGACTGCCTGCAGTAGTTGTTCACTTTCACAGATATTGCCCCTAATTTAAACGGTAAAAATTTTTTATACAAGGCTCCAAATTTAAAGAAAAGTAAGGCTCCAAATTCAAAGAAAAAGGTATGCCTGGAAAGCTTGAGCTTTCCGGCTATGTAAACAGTTGATAAAGGCCTTGTAAATAAAAAATTATGGTAGAAATGAGCATGTGTCAAAAGTGGATGGAAAACTGATGGAAAACAGGTGACTTTGACTAAGTGCTTCTTCAGTTATTTTCTCTGCCTAACTTTGAGATGCCCATAATCCCCCAACATAGTGGACAATCTTCATGAACACGCTTGCAAAATTTGGAGGCCAGATTCCTCGTCATTCCTGACTGATCAAACAAAGAAGCAGCCGTGGCCTGGCTGGCCTTCTTCTGGCGCTTGCGGATGTTGGAAACAAGTCAAAAACCCAGCTTGGTTTTGCATTGGATGGGCTCCTTCTTTGGATATGTTGTCCCTAAGGGTCATATCTCCATCAATAAATAAACGATATATCTCTACTTATGAGAAACCAATGAGTATAATTATTTTGTCTGAAGATAAATATTAATTTTACAAACTACGTAGCGTATGATGCTAGCTGTCAAATTTTTGTCCACATTATATAACTGAAATTTAGAAGCGTGTATGGTGAATAGAGCTCAAGTTTGCAGATCCAGGTCTATCTGGTCTGGCTGTTAACGTATGTCTCAACTGTTGCCTCTGCCATTTTCGACATTACATGCCACAAGACATACTTTCCTTGATTTGAAGGATAAGATGTGGAATCAAGGATCGGAAAATGAAATTGATCATTAGTTGTGATAGATTTCCTTTGTGGGCACTTGCTTTGTTTTATGCAACTATTTTTGTTTTAAGGACTCCGTCAATTCATCCCTCTTCTTTTGCTACTAATGAAATCCTCCTTGCTCTCATGAAAAGTACTTTGGAATAGTTTGTGTACCAATCCGAACTTGAGGAGTCTGTGAGATGCGTGATATTCCTTATTTTGCATTCCTGGTATTCTTTATCTACTACTTTAAGCCTGTTGAATTTAAGCTCTTGCTTCAGTGTTTCAATTTTCTATTTCTATTAATATTTTACAGCTTGTGGATACGACTAGACTCTTTGTCTACATCTCTTAGATTTGGAGTTGATTTTTTTGCAGAAAGCAGCAAAACGTAAGAAGATACACGCATTTAAGTCAAAGATGCGAATAGAACAACTTGAGGTAAGCCAGAACAAGCGTCAAAATGCTTGGCAGCAGTTCCAAAGTACCAAAGGTCGTGCTAAGAAGGTAGTTCCTTGTGCATCAATTGACTTTATTTTACCCTTTCTTTTGTTTTAGGGTTGGTGGGGGGGTTAACTTTTACACTATTCCCCTATGTTCTTGAGTTGTATGCATATCTTCTTTATTCTTTGACAGGTATAATGTTCTATTGACCAAAAACTTGATGGGGCAAGGTGCATATGTTGTGTTTCCCTAATGTCCCACACAATGGTGGAAACCTATGGAAAGGCTATACTTGTTTATTTTTGGATGGTGTGGTTTTTTTGTTTTTTTGACGGGGGGTAGAAACTTGATGCGACAAGATGTGCGAAGTTCCCTTTTTCCCGTATACATGAACAATGGTGAAAGAGAGCAAGAAAATCTTTTATTTATTGCTTGTTTATTATTGGGGTTTTTGGATTAAAATAAACTGTACGGGGTATTGGATGTTTATATATCATACTTTAGACCTATACTCGGGGGTGATTTTTTTTAAACCACCATCGATTTAGGGGCGACAAGTCGGCAAGAAAATCTTTTATTTATTGCGTTTTTATTAATGGGGTTTTTGGATTAAAAAATAAACTGTACGGAGTATTGGACGTTTATATATCATACTTTAAAGTAAAGTTGACTTACCATGTACCGTATTTTGGGGGTAATTTTTTTTTAAAAAACCACCACCGATTTAGGGGTGACAAGTCGGATGTTTTATGATGTGTCAAGCTGATAAAAGGGAAGGATAACTGATTTAATGGGGGACTAGCATAGTAATTCCCCTTTTCCGAGCTTGGCAAGTCATAAAAAATCGAGTTGCTGCCCCTAAATCAGTGGTGGTTTAGAAAAAAATCACCCGAAAAACGATACATGATCGGTCAAATTTATAGTTTGGTATATTAACGCCCAATACCCCTAAAGCACGCTTTATTTTAATCCAAAAATCCTTATTTTTGTGGTGGTCATTTGGGGAAGGGGAAATCATGTTCATTTTCGTGTAGAGTTGTACATTGCTAGTTTCTGTTGAATTTTGGATAAGTTGCTATCAATGGTGCTCGTGCAAAAACTTTACAGACTTGTCTTTAAAAGTCAATCCTTATTAATTTTGTTGTGTCAGATTATTATCATGGAACCCCTTTGTGCTTACTTTCCTTTTTCTTTTCTTGGGGGGGTGTTGTGGGAGGGAATTCGATGGTGTCAGACCAGTGTAATTGTCTGTGGAAGGTAAGTTACTTATTGTAAAACAATAAGAACACTGAAATTAAGAATTGAACCTGGAAATAAACATGAAGATGTTCAACAATTTCCGCTTATCACCATAAATTTGAATATTTAGAAGTAATTGTACGTTGTGTTGAAAATACTTTTCATGTCTCTCAAAGTTCATTCGGATCTTTATATTCAAAAATACTGCAAGCAAATCTTGAAATTATAACGTACAAAATGAATGAGAATGAGGGGCTATGAATGCAACAAAATGACAAGCATTACAGCCACTGCTGCCTCGTCTGCCCTCTTTCTTAGGAATGTAAATTTCCATCAGACACTGATGGTGATGCAGCTATCCAGTTCCTTTCTAAGTATTATCCTTTATCCAACTTGGGAGCAGCATTAACCATATTCAGCCACTTCCATGTTCGACAGTTAGAGTTGTCGGCCTAGGTGGTGTGTCGTAGTCTTTAATTTTTACAGTTGTGTCTAAAATTTTGTGCTTGTGGCACAAAATGAAGGGTCTGGTGTCATGTGCATGTCAGAGATACCTGATTTTATTCGGTATTTCTATAATACTAGGTATTAATTTTATTTGTTGTATTTTCTCTTGTCAACATATGGCAATTTTTAAGAGATAAAATAACCTTCGCCTAACTGACGAGAAGGTGCTCAATGAGAATCTGCAGGTGTGGAGGCAACTACAATCTGATTTTAGTAATTTTTGTGAACTTCAATCTTTGTCCCTTCAATAGCATTGATGACACCTTTTGCTCCTGCTGCAATGTTTAATATGGTTGTTTCTGTTCATGGTACTAGGTTGGCTTCTTCTCAGGGCGGAAAGAGAGAGCATTTTCAAGTCTCCGGACGATCCATTTGGCAAGGTGGGTGTGACTGGAAGTGGGAAAGGATTGACGGAGTTTCAGAAAAGGGAGAAGCACCTGCACCTCAAAGGAGCAAACATAGAAAATGAAAACACCGAGGCTGAAGAGTGAGCCAGATAATAGCTGCTTCGTATTGTTGTCCTGCGTACTCTGTTTCAAGTTTCAGCTCAGAGCATCATACCCTCTACTTTAGATTAGCTTCTAGAATGACATGAATGGCCTATTTTTCATTTTAGGTAAGAATAGTAGATTCTCTCCCCTTTTTCCACCTTTGGTTTTGGAGATCCTAATGCAATAATATGGAATGTCCCTTGACTTTAAAACTTTTGACATGTTTGGGGTCCGATGCCCAAAGCATTGTTTGTGTTGCGAGTGTCGAGCTGTAACTTCACTTGCTCATGTTGGCCATATGTAAAGCTGACATATACAAAGCTTTACTTGTATAATACATCATTATCAGGTTGCGTTATAATGTGGCTAGCTGCTAATTAGTGCAGCTCCTTGTTTGGCAATTGATTGACAATTAGTTTTTGGTGTTTTTCACAGTATTTATTTTCAATATTTTGTTTTCAAGTCTACAACACGTTGATTGGCCGATTTGATTATAGCTTATTATATGTGAATGATGGTGTTGGGAAAGTGAAGAATACACTAACCGTGCATTATAAACAAGTCATCTTTCGGATTGGTGAACAAATGTGTCTGGTCTGATTATGTTACAATTAAAACAAACACTTGGAATTTAGTGATTAATGATATGGTGGTTTATTTATCACATTTAGATGGTTGTACACAAAGTGTGGAAAAACATATCATTGACATGTGATAGATGATTTAATACATCGTCAAATTGATAACTACAAAAATAGTTATGGTAATAGTATATTAGAAACAAATAGCCTCCAAGGTCGGGCAAATTTAAAAGTCAAATTATTTTTGTTCAAGAGCTTCAAAAATGTAGTTATTAGCCCTAAATAAGCTTTGGGTTGTGTTTTATTAGATCTAATATAATTAGGTTGTAATGTAATCAAAATGTAATGTAATGGAAGTAGAATGTGACACAATGTTGATTGCATTGTCATATTTGGTTAGTTATTTGACATATTATATAAGATAATGTAATTACCATCCATTGCTACGTTCAGTATGCTTTATTTATAATATGTAATGGATTAATTTTACATCCAATATCTTGACTAAAATTAATTTTGAAGACAAGACAACCCAATATGATTTCATAATTTTTTAAATTTTTTTCCTCTTTTTTTTTCTTAATAAAGAAAAATAATTTATCATTATCAATTTCTCATTTCTATTTATTTTTTCTTTTTATAAAAAAATCTATTATTAAACATAATATGTAATAGATCATCAACTATACACTCTACACAAACATGCAAAACATAGTTTTGTCATTGTAACAAATTAATAAAAATTAAAAAACATATCCTCATTTAAATGAGTCAAACTTCAAAGTTAGTTTGACTTCCAACTACACAATTCTCTAATAATTTGTCATTGTAATAAACTGCAAAATAAAAAAGTTTATAAAAAAATTCAATTTCTAAATTCTTCATAAGAGTCTTCATATGAATACTAACAAGTAGCAACTATGTCCACATTTTTCAGCAATAGGAACATGAAATAATCTACCTTGACACAAACACAGAAAAACGAAACAAAACAAAGCAATTACAAAAATCATTAGTAAAGGACTTCATTTGAATTGTTGAAAGATACTCAAAAACAACATTAAAGGATGATTATAAATTAGTTGATACTATATGGTACATATATAAGATTTTTGTATATCACGTTGTAATATGCACACATGATAGGGTGTTGAGATGATGACTATTTGTTAGATGTGAATTTCTCAAATGAGGGAGTTCTATATGTCATTTTAATTAAAGTGGTTTCAAATTTTTTACTACACTTACATATTTAATTTTTTTACTTATATTTAATTTACTACATGAGTGAACCAATTTACCTACTAAAAAGCCTAATTTTATATTTGATAAACACAATAAATAACAGTGGTAAAAATTTAGGTTCGGATCAATTCGAGTTTGGAGAATTCACATATTCGGACAAAAATATCCGAATTGTAGATTTAGACACCTTGATTAGACCCGAACTCAAATGACCAATGTATGAACCCAAATGTTCGAATTTTGATATGAATTTTTGAAATTGGAGTAAAATTATGTATGTGATCGAACCTGGACTCGGGGTTTTTATGTTTGAACCCGAGTGTCCTAATTTTTCATTTGAAAATTTTTATAGATTTTAGACTAAATTATACCTAAAACGAATAACCGAATGTTTGATCCCGGTTATCCGATTATCCGAATTTGTTCGAACCCGAATTAATCACAAAATCTAAACAACCCAAACCCGAATTGTCAAACGCGAACCCGACCCATTTTCGATTCGGACATGATCGATTGTCCGAATTCAAAGTTCGAATAAAAAATTTGTGGTCGGACTCAATTTTTTGAGAACGAACAAATTCGAACAATTAAATCGGATAGATTTTTGCGATTGATAAATAAAATCATCTTGTTGATAAGTTGATATTTTACCACATAATGGACAAATTGATCTTTTGGTTAAATCCCACTCAATCAAGCAAACTCCTTAATTCTAAGCACTTAAAAAGTAACCATCAAAATCATGCCTTTTTGTTTGAAAGTGGGAAATGGGAATCATCGCTTTTTTCATGACCAACATTGTTGATGATATAAAAAGGATCTTATTTTATGACCTATAGCTAGCTAGTGAAGGTGGGATGAGGAGACCTATGCTAATAAAAGTGTTCTAAAGTTTGAGGTAATTAGTATAGGTAAGAAATTTTTGATGAAAGGATTAGGGCAAGCTAGGACCCTGATGGCTCCCATTTGACAACATGCTCGAGACATGTTTGTTTTTGTAGCCTAGAATTAGATGATTTGACATTGGAAATAGGAACACATGAGAATTCCGTGTTGGTATATGCCATTGCCATCTCCAACTTATCTCTCTCCCTCTCTCTCGTGTTTTACTCTCTCTCTCTCTCCACCACCTAAAAGGCTATCTGTAATTCTATTGGAGGTCTTTTACTGTCTCTTTCTCTCCACCACCTAAAAGGTTGTCTGTAATTCTATTAGAGTTCTTTTATTCCAAATACATGCATCACAACACCATAATTATGGATTTGATTTTAGGAAACAAGAATACAAAATGTTCAATAAATATTTTTTAATAAGCACTATGCGTAGTATTTCTTTACACCCTCTCCCTTTAAGATTCTTCATATTAATTATTCATATTAATTAATTCAAATTTAAATTTTTTGGTTTTAGTTTATCCCTTAATAAATGATGTTGTATTAAAGCAACATCAACTCTCGACTAGTTGTTATGATAACAGATAAAAATAAGAGAAAAGGGTAATAAATTTTCATAATTACTCCTAAAGTATTAAGACCCATTATTTTATTTGAATTTTAAAAAAATTATGTAAAATTAAAATTTCTATGCATTGAATTATTATATTCAACCTCTTCCTCTATCTATAAAGGTAAGAAGTAAAAAGTTAAAAAAAAAAAAAAACTTCCACAACCACTCTTCTAAATCTCACATTGAGAAAATTTTCACCATTATTGGATCAATTTCAAGCTAATTTTGTATTTTAGGGTGTGTTTGTTTAGAAGGAAAATATTTTCTTGGAAAATTATGATTTCATTTTCTCGCTGTTTGGTAAATAAAAATTTGGAAAAAAATTTTTAAGCTAAAATATTTTCCCCATTTAGCGTGAAAATAAATTCTTCCCTTTTTGGGAGGAAATTAATTTTCCAATCTCTCGGCTAAACCCTCCCTCTCCCTCTCGCCCTGAAGGACCCCCACCCCGAAACTCCATCATGCAAAATGGGGCCGGATCTCCCGTCGGACGTCATCTCGGCGATCGTCGACCGTCTTGACCCGACGCTTGGCGTCCTCCGCCTACGCTCCGTTTGCCGCTCTTGGCGTTCCTTACTTTCTCTCTCCTCCTCTTCGACTACTCCCCTCGCCCTCCGCTTCCCTATCGAGCTCCCGTCTCCATCCTCTTCCTCCTCTCCTCCTCGGCCGTCGACTCATCTCTCTCTCTTTCGGAGAACCAGTCTGTCTTTTCTCTCCTCCTAATGACCCCTCCCGTGGCTTCCTCGTCAAGGTTGGGGAAGCCTCCTCCAGTCATAATCCCAATACCTTTTCTCTCTTCAACCCCTCTTTAATGACGAGGCATCGCAAACCCGGTTCCCCTATCAATCTCTTTGATTATCGAATTTCCGAGATTTGTAGCTCTTATGTTGTGGAACTCTGTCAATGCTAGGGTTTCGTTGATTGATTTGGGAGGAAATTAATTATCGAATCGTGCAGAGAGTTCAGAGTTTTCGCACGGCACCTCAGTGCGCGTTTCGCACGGCCGTGCGAGAAGTTACATAAATTCAAGTCGTGCACGGTACTCAGTGCGAGACTTGCACGGCCGTGCGAATCGTCCGAGAGTTCAGAGTTTTCGCACGGCCGTGCGAGAAGTTACATAAATTCAAGTCGTGCACGGTACCCGTGTGAGACTTGCACGGCCGTGCGTATCTGCCGCGAAACCCGCACGGTACCCCGTGCGACCCTCGCACGGCCGTGCGAGCTCTTGTTTCGGCTAATTTGTTTTAGGGTTTAGGATTTAGGGTTTAGGGTTAGAGTTTTTTCCTTGAAAATAAATTATATTCCTTCCTACCAAACAAAGGAAAATAATTTTTACCAAACAAAGGAAAATATGGGTGGAAAATGATTTTCCTTAGAAATCATTTTCCCATGGAAAATAATTTCCTAGGAAAATATTTTCCCCCAACCAAACACACCCTTAGTATCTACAAATTCCAATGAATTATATAGCTTGATTGAAGGAAATGTGTTGGCTGAATTGTTTATCTAACTTATTGTTGATATTTTCTTTGTTAAGGGTCGTCATGGGTGGTTGTTCAAACCTTGCTTCCCTAGTATCAAGGGGAAGAATTTGTTATCCAAAATGTCAAGGGCTAATTGAATTGGAGTACAATGAGTTTAGATCCGAGTAGAATTTCTGGAGAGCTTATTGTTTGGTAATTCATTTTTGGGCAAAGCAAGAAGGCAAAAGAGAGATAAGAGGAGGTCATGAATATGGAAGCAACAATAGAGAAGGCAAAAAATAGGAGGACATGGAGATCAAGTGACCATCAATGTGAATCATTTAATTGAGTTGAAGGAAGAACAAATCTAGTATAACATGTAATCTTTATCAATTTTACATTTCGTTACTGGAGTAACATTTACATAAAATATTATCCAATTTTTAGGGAGATAAAATTTAAATGCAAATAGTTTAAAGTTGAATTAATTAATCAGTCAAAAACCTGGAGGGAGGCGGAGGCAGAGGGGAGGGGAGGGTGTAGAAAATTCCTATAAACACCTTGTATTTTTTAAAGATTGTAAAATGTTTTGTCCATTTTCAAGATTGTAAAATGTTTCTGAAAATTATTGTTGTCTTTGTTATGAATAACTAATGAACAATTTTACTTGTTTACCCATAAATATTTTGTAAAATTTGATAAGAACATTGCTCTGTGTATACCGATGAATATTTACATGATATCACAATGAATATTTTGGAAATCTTTAATACTTAAACATTTACTGTATAGTATTTATCGTTGCTTAATAGATATTTACTAGTCATAATATTTAAAGTTTTAGAAAATTTTATATTTTTGACAATTGGTGGTTAGATTGCGGATTACTATTATATTTTAAGTGACCATTATTCTCATAGTCATTATACAAATTCATTTGTTAACTTGGAATTAAAACATAGAAATCTTATAAATTGAACAAAAATAGAAAAAAGAGGAAAAAATTGCGTCTGTATGCCTTGGTTTTATACTGTGATATGAAGTTAGGTCGATATAAGAATTGGTACGAAGTGGTCGTATGTTAGTTTTTTTGTTTGGGGGTGGGGGAGAGGTTGTGTTAGTGAAGTAATTTTTTAATTATATATTTTTTAATTAATGAATATTTTAGATGATTTTATTTTAATGAGGACAATAATGTCTTTTTAGTTAAGAACATGAACCTGAAAATAATTTTTATAAAATTGAGGGGGTCTGATAATATATTATCAAATAAAACAACCTCATAAACAATTTCTGTAAAACATAAGATCTCCTGATAAGGAATCTTTGCATTTCAATTGTATTAATTAGGCGGCATTTAATCGAATGGATAGGGGATTAGACCAGGCCTCTAGTATGATAACTTCTACAAGAGTCTTTTAAAAAAAAATTCTCAAAAAATCAACTTTAGAAAAGTTGAGCAAGGTCCAACTCAATCAATGAGGACGGGGAAAAGGATTGAGCTTAGAAAAATTTACCAGAAAAGGTCTCTCTACGCTTCTTATAAAAGAAAGGATATTAATAAAATTAAGACTCACTTTTCAAAGAAGAAGGGTCGGAATCGGACCGGATCTAAAATCATTTAAATTTGGGTTCCCAAGAGTGCCATTCCTCCAAAATTGACCTCACTAAGGATAATTACTAAGTTCTTTAAGAAAAGTTAGTATGTTTTATTTTGTAGTAACGTTACAAAAAGAAGAAAGACTAATGATACCTAGACAAGTGGATGCTCAAGATACATGACTGGGAATTCAAAACTCTTCTCCGAGTTGGAGAAAATGGATAGTGGTAGAGTCACTTTTAAAGATAACAGACAAAGGTAAGATTGTTGGAATTAGAAGAGTTGGTTATGGAGACAACTTAGTCAATCCAGTCTACCTCGTTTAAGGATTCAAGTATACCCTTCTAAGCATATCTCAACTGTGTGACAAAGGTCAAGAGCCAATGTTCACTCGGAATAATTGTTTCATCTCATACAACCAATGAAACCAAACTCTCTACTCGAGGTCGGGTAACACCTATACTCTGTTTAAGCAATTTTACTCGGAATTTATCATGTCTCAAACCAATAGTTAATGATGATTCATGGACATGGCATCGTAAATTAGGTCATATTAGCGTGCATATAATTAAGAAATGGTAATCACAAGGGTTAGTCCGAGGACTTCCTAAATATGCACTTAATAAAGATAAAATCTGTAATGCATGTACAAAAGGGAAGCAAGTAAGGTCATTATTTAAACCACTTAAATCTGTTTCCACGTCTAAGGTGCTTGAACTAATTAACATGGATTTGTATAGGGAAATTCCAATAAAGAGTATAGAAGGTAAATCTTATGTACTTGTTATTATTGATGATTATTCAAGATTTACCTGTGTGTGTTTTCTTAAGAACAAGAAGTAAACATTCAAGGAGTTCTCCGGAGTTTGTGGACAAATACAAGTCGAATTTGGGACTCGGATTATAAAGGTCAGAATTGACCATGGCGGAGAATTCGGTTGCTCCGAGTTTATAGAATTCCGTGACAACTCTGGAATCTTTCACAATTTTTTGTACTTCTAACTAAATTTGATGCTAAATTAGATGAGGGTATTTTTCTTGGTTACTTAAACCATAGTGAAGCTTATCATACTTTTAACAAGAGAACTAACAAAGTGGAAGAAAGTATCCACGTTGTCTTTGATGAAGCTAACTGTGGCATGATAAGTGAGTCCACATTCTCAAATCTCTAGTCAAGTAAAGATGATGATGACTTGATTGAAAGCTGAACTCGGAATCACTAAAAATAAAAGAATTGAGCCCCAACTCGACCCATTTTAAAACTAAACTTAGACTTTACAATCTAAAGAAGAAATTGTGAATCAAGCAATTGAGGAACCAAGCATTCAAGACTCTAATATGGTAAATCAAAAGTTTGGAAGAGCATTCGGATATAATTCTAGTCATCCCCTTGAGAACATTATTTCGAAGAAATTGTGAATCAACCAAATGAGCAAAATCAAGAGGCGTGATAGTCATTTCCCCAAACGGGAGATAAAAAGTGTCTATGGTGTCCCAAAACCGCTCGCTAATGGCTTGGGTAGGGTCACGCTCCTTCCGGTCACACAAATGGTTCAAAGTAATAAAGAAAGGGCCAAATCCGGCATTGTTCATGATGTGTTCCAAGGGATAATTCTGCTCCTTGAAGGTCTTAATGAACTTACCAATGGCACCACTACTCCTAATGGCGCCCTTCTACAAAATGGAAATCCAACAAGATTTTAGTTAGAAGAAGATGCCCTTTCCAATACAAAGGAAGAAATTCAAGCCAATAATCTTACCAAGGTAGAAATAGCGAGAGACAAAACATGGTTCTCGCCACGCTCCAAGAGGTTATTGGGGTTCCACCAATGGTGAGGACGCCATTCCTGTTCCAAGAAGTTATCATGAACTAGACTCTCGGCTCTTATTCTCCTAACAGGATGGACATACCTTCTAGACATTTTCTTTGAAGAAGTTATGTAATAAAACCAAGTGAGGCAAGTATGAGCAAGCTAGAGCAAAGTGAGAGCAAGCAAGAAGAAGTAAAGAGAGGAGCAAATGAGGTGTGCAAAATGAACACACCAAGTCCCTTTTATAAGCAAATTCGGCCAAGCTTGACAAGAATATAAGACAAAATGCAAAAAGCAAGAAGAGACCAAACATGGAATCCAAGAGCATGCGCTGAGACAAGGCCTGCCCAAAGTCTAGCCGGTGCCGCCATGAGGCCGACCGACGTTATCTCGGTGGTAGATTTACAGGTGTAGCTGGAGGCTAGGCTGGTGAAGTCCTATCGGGCGTGGCAAGTGGCCTCTTAGAGTCTTATGCATGCAAGTGGGCCTTTGGACCCACAATTTTGAATTTATTAGATCCAATTTTTAATTTGTTTTCGATTGAATTATTTAGGTAAAATACTTGAACTATCATAAATACAATTATCCACTAACAAATATGCTAATACAAAAGAATTATTAAGTCAAGCTTCGGATCAAAAGACGATCAAAACTTCAGTGAAATTACCGAGTTTCATAACTTTAATCAAGCCAAACTCAAGACCCTTTTACGCGACTTTAGAATGTGCATATCGCGATCAAGTCCAGGCCCTCTTCTTAGAGTTCGAGTTCAAATGCAACCAATTCCGGACACTATGAATCAATCAACATTCGAAGCAATGCCCAAAAGCGAGATAAGTATCCTTTAGTATCTACTTTGACCCTTCGTCTTTCAAACTCGGTCAAAGTAGGGGCTAACTATAGACACCAAAAATGTGTCACTCTTGTATCTTTTATTTATGTATTTTATTTTGTCATCCCGTTGATGAAATCCCAGTCTGTTTGCGGATTCGGATCACGGTCGAGTCTAATTGGCCTGACGAAAGCACGTAAACCATTAAAAACCCTTAGCACCAAAAATCAGCCTTCTTTGATTTGGGCTAGTCCATAAACCCATTTATTTTGGCCAGTCCAAGCCCGGTCAATGCTCAAAGTTAACGCTTAGCGGACGCCGCGCATCATGCCATACTGCCTGCTAAACATTGTGTTTCTTCTTTAGCGTCCAACCGAGACACAAAGCTCACTTGTCCCTACGATGTCGCATTGGTTGGCACCGTCTTGGAGGAGAATTTTCGCTAAAGAATTGCATTTTACTCCTAGCATCTAACCGAGACACTCGAAACCAACTACACAAAATGGCACTCGTACTTGGCGGGCATTGAGCTTTGGGTGTTTTTTACCAAAGCGTCGTGTTATGCTCTAGAGACCACCTGCAGCATGGAATGGTGGTTTGACTATATGACGTTGTTTTTAGGCCAACGCCGTGATTCTTGGCCTTGTCCATGGGATTTTCGGTTCAAGGGGATTTGGTCCGATTTTTCTAATGTTTCGGTCGGTTCATTACTCGCATTTTAAGCGGTCTGTTTAGCTGCTCCTTAGGTCATTTTGTGACCTACTCTTTTCTCTATAAATAGAGAGCCACGATTTTCATTTGTAGAGAAGTCAATAGCCTACAAAATGCTACTGAAATCTAGCTAAGAGCTACTGAATGCTTTACGATATTATGATCTCTTGGCTTATTTTCAGCTTACCCTCACTATAATACTCGTCATTCTATTTGATCCTCTAACTTTCATCATTCACATAAATCACTCTACCTTCGCCAAACTTCATAAAAAATTGGTTTCGGTATGGTTTACCCACCGTAACGCTTCCGGATCCGGTTCGAGACCAAGATCAGCAAGTGGGACAACCCGAGGACGTTGATTCCTTTGCGGCTTTTAATGGTTTATTTAATTATTGCATTTTATTGCTTTCCGTATTGTGGATACAAAGATGTAATTGTTTTCAATTCCTCCCCGCCCGCTGTAATTTATTTTTATCGCTTTCCTTTTCGTTTTTCTTTACTCGCTTTCCTTTATTGCTTTCTTATTTGTTTTTGTAGATTTTTCACATGCCTTGGTTAATTTAAATTACAGCATTCGTATGTTGCATGCTTTCTTGAAATAGATTTTTTAAACTCACATCTCAAATTAGTGAAGGTCGTCCGTTGACGAGCGGAATGAAAGAGCTTCTCCTACATGACTTGCATTTATAAAAGATTTATAAGGGACTCTAGCACCATGATGAATCCTTTAACCAAGTGTCCCAAAGTTAAATTATTTGAATGATTAAACTCTGTTTAGTGTTTCTTTGAGCCCATGAAAGGAAAATTGTGTACAACTCCTTAGTTTGACATTGACGATGTTTTTGAGGTTGAATGTGATGCAAGTGAGGAAGGTATTGGTGTTTTTCTTACTTAATTCAAGTGCCTCATTGTATACTTTAATAAGAAGTTGAATGGATCATGACTCACTTGTTTTGTTTATGATAAGGAAGACTATGCTATCATTAAAGTATTGGAGTATTGGAGCCATTTTCTCAAGCAAAAGCCCTTTGTTTAGCACTTGGGTGCAAGGATTTTTCATTCATGTATGACCAACACAAACCCAATACTAGACATGCCAAGTTAAGAAAATTACTACATCTACTCACTTTCGTGTGCAAACACGAAAGTGGGAAAGAGAGTAGCATAATATTAAGCCCTCTCGTATAGGACTGATGACTCCACAAGTGCACGTGTTTTACATTGTAACAATCAAGTGTAATTCCCACGATGATTAACACAATCTACTTAGTTTTTATTGCTTCAATATGCTAAGCAATTCAAATTTAATTTTTTGATTTCATTAAAACTTGGGGTAAATTTATAAGACTAAAACAACTACGGTCATCTTACAATGCATCTATGAAATTAGTTAAACATGTGCCTTTCATTAAATTGGATGACTCAAAGTTCGACAAAAGGCAATCAAAACTTTATTTCAAAATCAAGTGAATTACTTGAATTGAAGCAATTGGTTATTCTCAATTCAAGTTAGAAATATGGATTATCAAATTGATCATTGAATTAATAATTTTATCTCTAAACATCGAAATTAAGTATAATCTTAGTATTCCACTATGGAATTTCATAGTATTATAAAACCTCTAAGATAGATTAAATCATTCCAATTGAAACCCAACTAGAGGAGTACAACTATTAACTAGATAACGTTCTTCGACTTAGTGTATTCGTAGATTAAACATTGTACTTACACGGACATCATAGAGTTCATGACCCTAAAAGACATGATAACGCAAGGATGTGATGACCCTAAAGGACAAGAACCTTCACTACCACATGAAGAATTTCGTAGGGGTTATGACCCTAAAGGACATGCCGGAGGATATCTATCATATCATCTTTCGTTAGGCATTTGACAAGGATGTGATGTAGTGGTACAATGTTGTTGACCTGCACAAGGTCACAAATTAGGCTGATTTTTGCAAGGAGTTTCTACATCAATATTCCAACAATGATTATTTATCAATTACTCTTCGAGACTTAGAATTGGTAAAACAAGAAGAAGAGGAATGTTTCGCTAAATTTCTTGCTCGACGGAGGGAAAAAGTAGTCCGCATAGTGGCCCAACACTCTAAAAAGATCAACCGAGGTTCATCTTTAAAAACTTGAGACCTATTTACAACTAGCATTTAAGGTTCTTGCCTTTCATGAACTTCATCACTTTATGCGATGTCTGGATTGCTAACGTAAGAAGAGTTAGAATCTATGACCAAAATAACCAAAACAAACTAGACAAACAACTACCAAAGAAAAGGCAAGGGTACAGAGGTGAATGCCTTCAACTTCTACATTGAATAGACACCTATAGATACCACCTTTGTGGTTTATCGGCTTCCAGTCACGCCAATCGGACTCCGAGCATGATCCGAATCCGCAAACAGGATCGGGATTTCATCACCGGGTTAAGAAAATAAAATAACAGAAATATAGGAGATAAGATTGACATTTTTGGTGTCTATACTTAGCCCCCACTTTGACCGAGTCCGAAAGACGAAGGGTCAAAGTAGACAATGAAGGATACTTATCTCTCTTTTAGGCATTACATCGAATGCTCATTAATTTGTAGCACCGGGAATTGATTGTTGTTGAACCTAATCTCCAAAACGGGGTTGGTCTTGATTGCGATGCGTGCATTCCGAAGTTCAGTAAAAGTGTCCCGAGCTTGGCTTGATCAAAGTTCGAAGCTCGATAGTTTTCTATCGAAGCTTTGACCATCTCTTAATATGGAGCTTGGCTTAACAATGCTGCTGTACTAGCATACTCGTTAATGGATAATCATATTGACAAAAATTCAGTATTTTACGTAAATAATTCAGTTGAAGATCTACTGAAAAATGAAATGGACAAAGATAAAGCTTTTAGTCCAAAGATCCAATTGCACGCATAATGCTCCAAAAGACCACTTCCCATGCCCGATGGGACTTCACCAACCTGGCCCCCAACCTATGCCCGCAAGGTCGTCGCCGAGCTTACGCCGGTTAGGCCTCGTGACCGGCACCGGCCAGCCTTCGGGTAGTCCTTGTTTTGGCACATGCTTCTTGCTTCCATGCTCGGTCTCCTCTTGCGTTTTTGCATTTTGTCTAATTCTCGTGTCAAGTTGGTCGAGTTTTGCCTATAAAAGGGGATTTGGTGTGTTCATTTTACACACCTCACTTACTACTTTCTTTGCTTCTTCTTACTTATTCTAACTTTGTTCTAGCTTGCTCACACTTGTCTTAAGAAAACTAGCTTGGGTTTCTTACAAAGCTTCTTAAAAATGTCTAGAAGGGGTCCCCATCTCATCAGGAGAACTAGGGGCGAGAGTCTTATCCATGACAACTTCTTGGAGTGGGAGTGGCATCCTCACTATGAGTGGAGCTCCAATGACTTCTTGGTGGAGGCCGAGAGCCATGTGTCATCTCTCCCCATCTGTACCTCGGTAAGCTTATTGGCTTTGAGTTTCTTCCTTTATGTATTGAGATAAAATCTTCAACTAAAACCCTTTCGGACTTTCATTTTGTAAAAGGGCACCATACGGAGTAGCGGTATCTGTTAGCTTGTTGTGCAGCTACAAATTAAACCACTACTTAGGCTTATAATTAATAATATAGCATAGGAAAGTAGGGATCGAATCCACAAGGAAAGATATAATAAATATGTAAGCTTAAATCTAATTAAATTTACTACTCTTTAAAACAAAACAGAAAATATAAACTAGTAAATTAATAGCTATAAATCACAGAAAATTGTGCACTAATAAATAAATAATTTATACATAATATAAAAACTATAATAACCCAAAAATATTTTTGTATATTTTTTTTTTGAATAACTAAAATGGAAAACTAAAGCGAGAAAATAAACAAACTCTAAAACAGAAAATTAAATAAGTAAAATTCTACACTAAATTAATTACGAAAATAAATATTAAAATTATCCAAAATATTAACAATAATTTTCTATACCTAACCAGATCCTAAAAGTATAAAAACAAAATTTAAAATCCAATTTACGAAATTATTTAACTAAAAACCTATAGTAATTAAATTCAAGAATTAAATCTGAAAAATTATCAAATTAATTCCAAAAATTCTAAAATTTAATCACATCAAACTAGGACTCTATCTAAATCCTAAAACAAGTTAAAATAAAAAAATAAAAGAAACCATTTTTAAAATAATTTCTAACCAACTGGCTCAAAAATAATAAAAGCCGATAGAAAAATAATCTAACAATTAAAATATATAATGACTCAAAATTAAATTAAATTAAAATTACTAAAACTAACCTAACATACTAATCTTTAAGGGGAGGGGATAAAAAATTAATAATAAAAGATTGTAACTTTGTAAATAAAAATTATTAAACTAAAGAAAACTACTAAAAAGCAAATAAATAATTATCAAAGATATTAAATTTATAACAAGCACTTAGTATAATCTATAACAAGCACTTAGTATAATCTATATCCATCATGCAAATTATTATTTATCATTAACACACAAATTGATCTACCCATGAGCTAAACTGTTGAAGACAACCACTAGCGTATCTTCCCCATTTTTCCTTAGTTATTAGTTTACTTAAGCCTAGCCCTAATATAAACCCTACTAATATTGATAACCCTAGCACTAGCACTAGAATTTAATCAAATTAGAGCATTAAGTATTAGAAAAACATCATCTAGCACCTAATAACCAATCTACTAGCAAATTGATTTAAAATCCATGATAATTTCCTAACTAAAAGAGATGGGTATGAGTCATCCATGATTAACTAGGGTGATACTTATGTCTAAAAGACTAAGCGATTACGTACTTAAACCCTTCAAACTATCATATGAATTTATATAGAACTAATTAGCGTGCACTCTAATTAATTAAATATAAAAGTATAAACATTAAACACAAATTATCATAGAATCATGGACAAAATCAATAAGACAATAAAGATTGAAACTTTATTTCAAAATAAATAATTTAACATGGTTTCAAATAGATTATACTAAGTATAAAAAACTACTCAAACATAATATAATTTGGGACACATAAACTAAATAAAAATATCATCTTTAATATTAAACTAACAATAAAAATAGTCTTTAAAATAAAAATTACAATTACAATAATAATAATAATAATAATAATAATAATAATAATAATAATAATAATAATAATAATAATAATAATAATAATAATAATAATAATAATAATAATAATAATAATAATAATAATAATCCTTGCCATGGTGATGATGGTTAGGAATATGATGATGATTAGATGATAGATAATGATGGCGTGCGATAGTTGTGAGGCAGCAAGAGGTGAAGAGAAGATGGGTATTCATAAGTAGCAGCGGGGCGGTTGCTCGTGAGGGGCTGGGTCCTTTTATAGTGATTCGTCTTTCTTCTCTTCCAAGTTTCCTTTTTCTCATGCAACTCTAAGGAGGAGTCCTAGTGGGTTTAGGGGTATGATTATCTTCACTCTCCTCTTCAAATTAATATTTTCATAAAATAAATATTTTATGACACATTATTTTTATGGACCGACTTCATATCTTTTCTTGGACGCTTGTCGGTAGCTAAAAATGCACTTTTAACGTCTTGTCTTTTCTTCCCCACTTTATTCAATAATTACCTAAAAATAGATAAATAGGATAAATTAGATACAATAAACTATATAATATAAACTAAATAACTACTAAAAATACGTACAAAATACGACTTAACAGGTACCATTAGAAAATTCATCAAGACCTTCAAGGAGTGGAACTACCCTTTGAGCAAATCGCAAACAAGATCTGGGTTTTGCACTCTCTTTCTTACTTTGAGTCATCTATGTGATCGAAAAGAGTGTGACTGTACATGGGCCATTAGTGAATGGTTTTGGGCCACCACAAACACTTTTCATCTCCCACTTGGAGAAATGACCATCACACCACTTGACTTTGCTTGTTCTTTCGAGCTTTGGCTTCACACAGGAACCCCTAGTTTACGACTAGGATTTATACAAGAATAGTGACTATTTGCGTTATCTCTTCAGTCCCATAGCTAGTCAATTTCCTCGAGCCAACTACTTTAAATACACCCTTCTTTTTGAGGCCTTTGAAAATGCTTGAATTGTGGGCTCAACACACTCCACAACAACAGGTCCGAATAGTGCTGGCCCTTATGTTAAGCACATCCATATTTTTTGACCAAGCTTCCAAAGTACACGTCCACTATTTGGTGAACTTAGTGGACTTAGACAATATTAAAGACCTCAATGGGGGTGTGTCTCGCCTATACTTGTCTCATAAGAGGCTTACGTTCTAGGGCTAGGCACATAACGACTGAAAAGGACCTGCTGAATTACATGCCCTTATGTGGTTTGTGGAAGGTTATCGAGGTATGCTCATCCTTCTTTTAGTCTCCAAAATATCTTACCTTGTGTGGATAATGATTTTACTTGCTTTGAAAACCTGCAGTTATTTCGCTCAGTTCAAGAAACCATCCTTCTCTTCGGCTTTGGTAGCTTGGGCGAAAGTCTATCTTCAACAACGAAAAGCGCATGAGATTGCTTATTTGAGGTTTGCCCTCAACAATGTGGCCACGACATGTCCTTTTTATGCTTTAAATTTTGAGCCAGAATGAACCAAAAAATTTCTTATTTCAGCCCAATTTTCCGCCTCAGCCTATAACTCGTGGTGGGCCTATGGGCGCTACCATGGTGTGGCCGATGCCGGCCAAATGGCCAGGTTTGGCTGCCCAATTTTGCTGGTTTTGGTTTGTCGATTCATAAGCCCTGTGTGTGCAGGCTAATTTTCACCCCTAGACCCAAACTTATCTTCTTCCAAGCCTTGATGCACCGCGAGAATTGAGTAAAAGGAGAATCTTGTTTGAGGGTCTATTTCACTTTTGTTGGTACCTTAGTGAGCGGGTTACGCCACAAATATGTTACAATACGTGGCCTCCCTTTGTTCCCCAAGATCCTCCACAGACGATGTTCCGTTTCCGCTCCATAACTCAAGAGGAGGAAGAAGAAATTACCATTGGGTATCTCTATACTCATTTCCTGGATATGAATTTGTCATATGTTCAATATTTGGGACGAATTATGACACGATTGGTAAGTCTCCATCTATCCTTTTGTGCGATTTCGGTGTGGAAATTAACTTTGTTTCTACAGACTTCTTCCGGGCGACATCTACATTTCGAGTCACGAGGTCGATTTATCTCAACCCGGAGAGTTGCCATGTTATGTTAGTATTCTAAAAATTCTCGAGTCTAAATGTATGGGGCATCCGCTCCCAAAAACTTGAAAAGGGTAAGAGTATTATGCTCTTTTACTTTTAGTTATATGCTAAACGTGCCTTGCTAACACAACGAATTTTTGTATGATCGAGAGTAATAGTCGGCCACCAAAGCTGTCAAAGACCTACACGTTTCGAACATTTCGGGTAAGTGTTGAGTCCAAAAAGATGATATTTTTAATAACTTTTTACATCTTATTTTGTTCGTAATAATTAACAAATTGGAAATTTTAATTTAATTTGTGTTATTTTTGTAGGAAATATGGAGAAACCCGAGAAGTAATAAGAAAGCCAAAAACGGAAGAATTGGGCCAGGAAAGCAAGCTTCTCCCCACTGGCCCATTCCTTCACTTAAACTCCTTTCACCAGCCCTCGCTTCTTTGGGTCCTCCACACCACAAAACCTCAAACCCTCTCTCCATCTTCCTCCTCTCAACACCCGTTTACACCGAAAACCCTAGCAATTCTCGGTTCTACCTCTCTTCCCTCAAGACCTCCACACTCTTGCTACTACTCTCCTCTAGCCAAAACCCTAGTTCTCTCTCTCTCCTCATTCCTCTTCTCAATCAAAACCTAACCCACCTCATGCTTCTCTCTCTCCTTACATCGAAACCCTAGTTTCCTCTTTCTATTTTGCTAAACCCGAAATGTAGCCCTCAACCTCAAGATTTCCCCTTTGTTTGGATATAATAAGGGGAGGAGAGGGGAGAGGAGGTTAATCAAGGGAGGGAAATGGAAGGGATGGGAAAGGAAGGGAGGGAAGATACCTTCCCCTTGTTTGGATTTAAAATGGAGGGGAATGGAGGTTACCAATATTCCCTTATTTGGATTAAAAAGGGAAAGGGAAGAGAAGGAAAACATATTATTATTATTATTATTATTATTATTATTATTATTATTATTATTATTATTATTATTATTATTATTATTATTATTGCTATTATTACCACCATCACCACTTTAAATTAAAAATAACAAATTTAAATTTAGTACAAGGAACTCATTTCCCTAGCAATGTTCCACCCAAAAAAATTTTTTTTTCTATTTATAAATTATTATCCAAAGTAAAATAAAATAAATAAATAAAATAATATAAGCACCCAAAATATAATAAAAAAACAAAAGTAGCAGAACAATAAATATGTTAATATCCACATGTATATTCATGGTGATTAACACATATATCATTTACTTTATTAACCATAATTATAAATTTAAAAAAAGATACTTAAGCTAATAATTTGGACCAAAAGCAGTAGGCAACATATGAATTAGATTAGTTACTAACTAAAGGAAAAAAAGTGAAGAGGTATGAACCTTCATGACGATCTGTAAAATAAAATACCATTTTAACCGTAATGTTTATATATATATATAAAATTATTTTGGAAAAAAATAAAAGAAAAAGGAAAATTTGGAGAGTAATAAGAAAAAATAATGTGATAATAAGAAAAAATATAATTAAATTAAATAAAATTATCTTTTATTTATTATCTTATTCCCCTTCCCTCCCTTCTCTCTCAATTTGGAGGGGAATGAAAAATCAACAATAAGGGTGAGGGGGAGGAATGATTTCCTCACCTTCACCCCCTCTATTTTATCTCAAACAGAAAAAATCAAAGGAAATTATTCCCCTCCCCCTTCTCGTCACTTCCAATCCAAACATTTCATCTCTCATTCTCTCTCCTCCCTTTCGTTCTTTCACTAAAACCCTAGCTGAACCCCTCTCTTGCTTTCTCTCTTCTTCGGCCTCTCACCAGCTCAAAACACCAGAACCCTTTTCCATCTAGAGTCTCCATTGCTTTCCTCTCGCATGCCCACGAAGACTCCTTTGGTCTCTATCTCTCTTCCTCACTTTCCGGACCTGAGTTCTTCGCATCCTAACCTCCCTCGATCTCTAATCTTATCCTTCAACTGTGATGCTATCTAGAAGAGCAACGACACCAACAAGGAGGGAAGGGGCTAGACGTTAAAAGGCAGGGGCAAGAAAACGGTGAAGGGGGTGGTTGGATGGATGGTAAGTGACGGCGTGATAGGCTGAAAACTGCAAACTCCACATGCCACAATTTGGGTTTTCGGTTTTTTTTTCTTTTCAATTTTCAGTTCTTTAGTCTCAAAATTTCAATTCTCAAATTTTAGTTTAGGTTGCAATTTTCAGCTTTTGATGTTAGGTTAGATTAGTTCAATTTCTTTGGAAGTCCGAATTCGAATGGAAAGAGTTGATGTTAGTGATGGTTATTGCGAATCCGGAATTGTTTTCGTGAATTCGATGTACTCGTCCCTGTCCCCTTGGTTCGGATCTAATTGTGCTCGAAAGGACTTTGTTTCTTGGTTTGTTTGCTTGAGTATTGTTCTTCCACTTGTGCAATTTTAATTCTTCTAGTTTGATATTTTGTTAATTAAATTATTGATATTCATAGTTTAGATTTTGTTAGTCGATTCTGAATGTTGAGTTGATAAATTATTCTCCTGTCACATTGTTAATTTTGATTGATGTTACTTTAGGTTAATTTCAGTTTTAAGATTGAAACCTTCAATTTGAGTCCCAATCTAATTTTAATTTGGTTCATCTTTATAGTTCGACAAAATCCCGCACTTCGTTAAAATCACTTCAATAAGATGGCGCCATTGCCGAGGATGGCGACAATTGAAATTAGATTGCAAAATTGAGTTTTGTGAATTTTCTCTTTGAGTTTGAGGTTTTGTTTTCTCATTTTTGGTTATTTGAGCTATGTTTTTGCTTGCAGTAGTTATTTTTATTTTAGTTTTTGTTTTTAGTTTGAGATTAGGTGTTAGCTTTAGTTTCTTATTCTTGTTTTGGATGGGTGATGATGGGTTATGTTGTTGTCTAAAAGAAAATTCTAGAAGTTGTGTTGTTCTCGTTTAAGGCGAAACTAGAGGAAAAATTACGTAGAAATTTTTATGTGCGGTTTTTCTTTCTAATTTTCTGTTCTAATTTCCATAAGTTAATTTGGTTTTGGTTTTGTGTTTTGATAATTTTTGAATGTTTCTTGAAGACTTAGACACTACTCAATATTCTTCCGAGTCATGCAAAAGGAATCGGTATAACGATTCTATACATGTAGAGTTTTGATTCCAAGGCATTATCTCGTGTCTTAGAAACTTACTTGAGTAAAATAGTATTTTCTCTAAGTGTTTCGGCCCTCACTTATCTCTTTTATCGCTTTTCAGTTAGCGACTCGTAAAACTAGTTCTTTATTCCGAGTCCACTCCCACTCGGACTAATCGCATTTCGAATATACCAGTATTCGGCCGTTTCTCACTCGTAAATCTGACTTATGGTTTTCTATTCTATCGTTTGCAAAGTCGGCATTCGTAGTTTATTGCATGCTTAGTCTATATCAAGCTTTTCCCACTCCGATATTCGTTATAGAACTTGATTCCTCGCATAAGACTAAGTCATATGGAATTCGAGTATCATGGATATTAGACTCGTAAAATTCCATTTCTTTTCTCGACTCAAATAATCAATTACGTAATTATCATAATTATTTTATTATCTCGTGTCTAACCTTGGACCAAAGTATTTTATACTTTGAGAACCGAAGGTGTTTTACTTTTGTAGGTTATTCAATCGAGGATATTTTTTCAAACTACAAAAGTAGCCGGCTTCGTAACGTCAAATCACCAGCGAGATATGGCTTTTCACCTCCCCGCTTTAGTCCCGGAAGATTGTGTCGAAGCCGTCCGCTTCCATATCCGGAAACTGGAACGCTAAGCCTAACGGTGGTTTCCACCTCATTTTTCAAGACACAACCGATGGTTTTGGGACTTCCAAGAAAGTTAAACAGTTGTCCAACGTCCATATTTCAACGGATACTTTCCGAGTGACTCGGAAAGCCATTATCAACGGTCACGGAAGACTCTCGATCAGCAGATGAAGATAACGACTACTCTACTTGGTTATCTATAAATAGAAGCCACTTCACAAGACTTGAAGGTTACCGAACATATTGTTTATACACATACTTGCTCAAAGTTATTGTATTTACTTTCAATCTTCAACTTACAACTCCCACTCTGTAATTCATTACTCTCGAGTTGTAAGGTCTTGTACTCGATTACAAACTCTTCTTACATTCCTTGTAAGGTCCCTTGACTAAGCTCGTAAGGGTTAACTCAGCTTAGTTGTCCCTAGCTGTAAAGGTTATCTCAGCTAGGAAGTACTAGATCGAGATAAGGTAACTTCCGAGTCGAGGAAAACTTGTATAGAGTTGTCCAAGGGAGCAACTCGGGTTCGATCAGTTCACGGTATTTTGTGGACTCAAAATAGTGGATTTGACTTCGTGTCCGGATTGACACGGGCCGTGGTTTTCTCGCCCCAGGAGGGTTTCCACGTAAAATCTCTCGTGTTCTCTTTCCGAGTTCAATCTAGACTCGCATGACCCTAACCGCTCTTGTTTCTTCCGATTTATTGATTTCTGAGTCCAATCTTTTCTCACCCCGTGTTTAGACTTAGAAACTGTCTTTGCCTCTTTTCGTCAAAAAGAGCGTGTTTTCGCGAAGAATTTTCTATCACCCTATTCACCCCCTCTAGGGTGACTCAAACTCTCCCCGAGCAAACCTTCAATTAGTATCGAGCCTAGCCTTTCGTAAAGGATCTAACAATCCAAAGGTTTAAAGATCGGATGGCTCGAACACCGAAGAGTTCGACGAAGGAAGATCTTCCAACAGGCCACCAAAATTCAAAGGTTCAAACTTTGGTCACTGGAAGAAGCTTATGGAATGTTTCCTCATGGATCATGATGAAGAAGTATGGGAAATCATACAACAAGGAAACTACATTCCAACGAAGACAGATGAATTCGTAATCCTTCCCAAGACAAAGGCCGAGTTCACGCCTAGCAGGCGAGAGAAGTTCGAAAGAACTTCAAAGCTATGAACATCCTCATGTGTGCCATAAGCTCGGAAGAATATAATCGAGTCTCTCGCTCGTGACTCTACTAAAGAGGTGTGGGACACTCGGTCAACACCTACGAAGGTACAAGTCGGGTGAGACAAGCGAAGATCAGTCAAGTATCTTCACAAATATGAGCTTTTCAAAATGGAGCCAGAAGAGAACATTACTCGGATGTTCATTCGCTTCACCGAGATCACCAACAATCTCAAATCTCCGGGAAAGAAAATCTCCCATGAAGAAATGTGCCGGAAAATTCTCGAAGCCTACCCAAGAGACGATGGGGTCCTAAGGTGACTCGCCATAGAAGAGGCTCGGAACCTCTCACTCTTGAAGCCAGACGAGCTCATCGGAAAGCTTCGACTCATGAGATACATCCGGAAGAAGAAGATGCCGAGGGTACTCGTCAAAAGGAACATTGCGCTTAAAGCCTTAGAATCCAAAGAAGCTAGTCCGAGCTCCTCCGACTCGAAGATGATCCCATGGCACTCATTGCAAGAGGCTCCAAGAGAATGATGAAGCATAAAAGATGGGACAAAAGACCAAAAGAAGAATTCTACAAAAAGGACAAGAGAGACAGAAAAGGTAAGTTTTCTTCACCCTCAAAGTTATCTTTGTCTAAGAATTCTGGATGTTTTGAATGTGGCAAGCAAAGACCACATAGTCAAGGACTCGTCCAAAACGAAGAAGGGACAGGAAGAAGAAAAAGGCCATGATGGCAACATGGAGCGATGAGGATTCATCTCGAAGACGACGAGGACTCGGATGACTCGAAGTGTCCGATGGCAATTTCGACTTAGAAGTCGAAAGAGAGTCGACTCAAACTTAGACAACGAGAAAACCGATCCTCAAGAGGTAATAAACTACTTCCTCAAATTCTCCAAAGTTGATTTAGCTAAATATATCTTTACTTTGGAAGAAAAGTCCAATTCCGATTCTTCTCATTTCAAGGAACAACTTGAGTCAATCACTTCGAGAGCACTTCTTTAAAAAACGAGTTAGAAAACCGAGACTCACACTCGGAGAACTCAAGACAAGTGCTTAAGCTAATGAGACTGAGTCCGAGTTACTCAAGAAAGAAAATGAGCGACTAAAACGAAGCTCACTGAGTCTCAAGATCTGGTTTTAAAGTTTACTCAAGGTTAGAAGAACCTTGACATGCTCTTGGGATCACAATGTGTCTCATTTCAAAAAGAAGGTCTTGGTTTCAACAAAGAGGAAAAATCTAATTCTTAATCGGAATTGTTCAAAAGGATTTCGAATCGTAAAGTTCAAAAAGGCTGAGCATGGTCCCATTCACGTAAATGAAAGGAGGACTAAACCTGCACCTATTTACAAAAAGAAACCATTTTCTCCTGTTTCAAAAGGAAAGGTTTTTAACAGGAAAGAGACACGGACTCAATTCTCCGAGAGGAAGACTCGGAATCGGACAAAACCCAAAGTCATTCAAATCTGGGTTCCGAAGCACCTTCTTCCTCGTAAAAGGACCACAGTAAGGAATGTTACTGGGTTCGTTAGAGGAAGTGAGAAGGGTTAGATTCTCTCTGCTTTGCAGTGTCACTAAGAAAAGATCAAAAGGACACCGGTACCTGGACAGCGGATGTTCTCGACACATGTCGGGTGACCAAGGACTCTTTTCCGAGCTGGAGCCATATAAAGGAGGAAAGGTGACTTTTGGTGATGACAAAGAAAGGTAAAATAGTGGGCATTAGAAAGATTGGAAAAGGAAGCAATCTGGTGAGCCCAGATGTACCTTGTCAAAGGGCTAAAGTACAATCTACTTAGCATCTCCCAGCTATGTGACAAGGGTCAAGAGGTAAGATTCACCCAATCCAAGTGCTATATCACAGATGAGACCACCAAAGAGATAAAACTCTCGGGTAAGAGATCGGGTAATACCTACATCATCCCTCTTGCTGACCCAAGTCGAACTTCTCCTGTTTAAAAGCATCTCTTCAAGATGACTCTTGGACTTGGCATCGTAGGTTAGGTCATATTAGCATGCATACTATCAAAAGCTTGCATCTCATAGTCCGGTTAGAGGTTTACCTAATCGTGCGTTTGAGAAGGACAAAGTATGTGAAGCATGCACCGTAGGGAAACAAGTCAAATCCTCATTCAAATCTCTCGAAGACAGTTTCCACATCCAACGTGCTTGAATTATCGCATATGGACCTATGTGGTGAAATTCTCGTGAAGAGTCTCGGAGGTAAATCTTACATACTTGTTATTATCGATGATTTTTCAAGATTTACCTGGGTGTGTTTTCTCAAGCAAAAGAATGAAGCCTTTAAGGAGTTCAGCAAGCTCGTAGAAAGATTCAAGTTGAGTCTCGGACTCAGATTCAAAAGATTCGAACCGACCATGGAAGGGAGTTCGATTACTCGAATTCTCGTAGTTTTGTGACAAGAATGGAATCTCTCACAACTTCTCAAGCACCCATAACTCCTCAGCAGAATGGAGTAGTTGAGAGAAAGAACAGAACCCTTGAAGAGATAGCAAGGACAATGATGATTGAACACAACTTGCCTTACTACTTCGGGCGGAGGCAGTAAACACAGCCAACTACACTCTCAATCGATGCCTCATCGGACCCATTCTCAAGAAAACACCTTATGAGCTCTACAAAGGGAAGAAGCCAAATATTTGCTATTTCGGACCTTTCGGATGTAAGTGCTTTGTCCACAACAATGGTAAGGATCATCCGACCAAGTTTGATGCTCTGGTCGACGAAGGTATTTTTCTAGGTTACTCCTCTCATAACAAAGCTTATCGTATCTTCAACAAGCGAACTAACAAAGTGGAAGAGAGTATCCACGTAGTTTTTGATGAGCTTGAACAGAGAAACCAAGTGAGTCTTCATACTCGAACCGAAGCTCGTAAAGGATGATGACGAAGATGAGCCTACTAAGACTCGGATTGAGACCACTCGTAACGAGGAAGCTTAGAATGAGACAGCTCAAGAGGTCGCTCGTAACGAACAAGTCAATGAAGAGGATCACTCGTAACAAGCTTCGAAGATCAAGCAATTCAGCCCACAAACATGGTGAATCAAAGAACTGGTAAAGCATTCAAATTTACTCCCAGCTATCCCCTAGAAAACATCATTTCGATATCAACAAGTGGGGTAAGAACTCGTTCTTCTTTACACAATTTATGTGCATTCACCGCATTCATCTCATTAATCGAACCCAAAAATGCACTAGAGGCCCTTCATGAACCCGAATGGGTAGAGGCCATGCAAGAAGAACTAAATCAATTTGAAAGAAACCAAGTCCGGACTCGACCAACCGACCTTCCGACCACCCAGCTTATAGGAACCAAATGGGTTTTCAAGAACAAACTGGATGAGGGTGGAGTGGTAGTCGAAACAAGGCTAGACTTGTAGCTCAAGGTTACAATCAAGAAGAAGGAATTGATTGTGGGGAAACCTTTGCACCAAGTAGCTAGAATTGAAGCCATTAGAATACTCGTTGGCATTTGCATCCCGCATGCATATTAAATTATATCAAATGGATGTTAAGTGTGCCTTTCTCAATGGTTTTATTGAAGAAGAAGTTTATGTCGAGCAGACCTCCTGGTTTTGAAAGCTCGGAATTTCCAAATCATGTTTTCAAACTTCAAAAGGCTCTCTATGGTCTTAAGCAAGCCCCTCGTGCTTGGTATGAAAGACTCGAGCAGCCTTCTTGGTTCAAAATGATTTCAAAAGAGGTCAGATCGACAAGACTCTATTCATAAAGACCAAAGGGAAAGATTTTCTTATTGTTCAAATATATGTTGATGATATTATTTTCGGTGCTACTAATGAATTTCACGTGCCGAGAATTTTCTCGAGTTGATGAGTCAAGAGTTCCAAATGAGTATGATGGGAGAACTTAATTTCTTCCTTGGGTTGCAAATCAAACAAGACAAAGATGAAATCTTTGTTCATCAATCAAAATACACCAAGGAACCGTCGAAGAAATATAAACTTCAAGATGCAAAGCACGCATCTACCCCCATGAGCAAGCAAAGATAAAGCTCGACTCGGATGAGAAAGGTAAAGCAAGTAGATCAAAAACTCTATCGAGGTATGATTGGATCACTGCTATATCTTACTTCAAGCAGGCCGATATAGTGTTTAGTGTTTGCTTATGCGCACGATTTCAAGCTAATCCGAAAGAATCACATCTCACTGCGGTGAAGAGAATATTCGGATATCTTGCAGTGCACTCATCTAGGACTCGTGGTATTCCGTAAACTCGTAACCGACTCGACCGGGTACTCGGATGCGGACTACGCAGGATACAAAGTTGATCGAAAGAGCACATCCGGAGCTTGTCAATTTCTGGGTCAATCCTTAATATCCCGGCACTCAAAGAAACAAAACTCAGTAGCTCTATCAACCGTGGAAGCTGAATACATTGCCGCTGGAGCTTGTTGCGCTCGGATCCTCTCGGATAAAACAACACTTGAAGGATCTTGGACTATTTCTCAACTCAGTTCCAATCAAGTGTGACAATCAAAGCGCAATCGTATCACTAAGAATCCTGTCCAAAGACTAAAAACAAAGCATATTGAGGTCGGTATCACTTCTTACGCGATCACTCGTAAAAGGGTGATATTGCACTTGAGTTCATTTCTACTAATCTTCAATTAGCTGATATCTTTACTAAGCCTCTTGGTGAAGATCAATTTTGCTTTATTCTGAATGAGCTTGGTATGTTAAATGCTTAGTTCCGTGTTACGATTATTACATATTTCTATGCTATGTGCTCTCGTTGGTAATAACCATTAGTTCGGCTTGATTCCGTGATACTCGGGCCGATAGTTATTTCGTGTTTCGAGTCACTCGAAATCTTTCCGAGTCAAACTTAGACGTAGAGAAATTTGGACATCAAATTTTCTCGAAACTATCTCTAGAACAATGGAGAGTTTCGGATTATAATTTCAAAATCTTTTTCTCTCTCTTTCTCGAGCGCTGCGATCGGATCATAACCGTAGATTTCAAACCGCTTGTTTCTCAACCGTTGAAGAAGAACCGTCACACCGATCTTTGGTGACTCGATGGACAAGCCGAGTCGAACGGAGTTACTTAACGGATAGTGGACGGGCGCGGTTATTCTCTATAAATAACGTCTATCCATCTTCATCTCGGTATTCTAAAACTCCTTCCCTCTTAAACGAAAATCTTCTCACGGAAGTTTTCTACGTGAACAAGTGACCCCGATCGTCTGCAAGCGTTGAAGAAGCTCTCTCTCTCGTAAGTCCCGATCGCTCTATTCTCTTTTCTTCTACCATTTTTGTTTTCTTCTCTTCTACACCTTCTTCTCTCTCTCACTCGAAAAGCTTCATCTTTTCTCTCCAACTCTCACAATGCCTAAACGCGGAAACCATCCCGACTTCCAGGCTTCCCCTCTTCCAAAAAGCCCCGCACCAACAAGCCGTAAAGCTCAACCCCTTCTAAACCCGTTGTCACCCAAGCACCTTGCTGCTGGACGACAAATTCTTCCCAAGAACCAAATTCTCCTGGTTGTCCAACATCCAAACCACCGGAGTCTACTCTTTCTTGTGTTTCAATGAGTTCATTTATCCCGAACTTGTTTTTGAGTTTTATACTCATCTCACCCACTCGAAAATGTTCTAACCTCTCGAGTTCGTAACATTACTGTTCAGTATCAACACCTCCCTCCTTCACCGTCCTGCTCAAAGTTTCTTCTCTTTTCTTGAACAACAACCCTATTCCTTTCACTCAAGTCACCGATGACTTCTTTGAAAAGTACGCTAAAGAATTCCCGGGTCCGAAAGAACTTTTCCGTGACTCGCTTGAAGTCGAAGCCGAGCTTCGTGTTTTCTGCCGATGAGAACCTTCTTCTCACAAGCACTCTAGCAAGGAGAACCCCAACTCCAAGCACCTCAAAGCCCTCTTCGATATCCCGGAGGGATACGAAGTCGACCTCTTCCCCTCCATCATTGAGCGGATGGCCGCTGTGCCAGCTCAACTTCAAACCAAGAAGAACACCTCCCTTCCTTTCGGTGCTCTTCTCACCCTTGTCTTCAAACAATTTCAAGTTCCTCTTCCCTCCGACCCTAACGCGGTGTCCGAGGCGGCCATTGTGGTCGGCAAGAAGGAACTCCAGGGTACGGATACCAGGAAACTAACCCCGGTGTCCGGGTTCACAACTCGGAGCCGAGGCCTCCTTCTCCACCGCAGACTCGTAAATCAACCCCTCTCCCTCTTCCCTCTACACTGGTGGTGCCTCCACCTCCAGGTGCTTCCAAAACTCTCTCTCGCCCTCTTGTCCCCTGCCTTCCTGGACAAGATCAGCTCTGTGTCTTCCGAACTCGGAGACATGCTCGTGGCTTTCAAGTCCGTCCTTCAGTGGTCCGACCATCAACCAAAAGACCGGTCAGTCCCAAATCCGAGAGTAGCAATCTCTCGTTCTTGAGATGAGAGAGCTGGTTAAGGAGCAGAAGGAAGCCGGCTGAGCTCCTCGAGAGAGACGGTCCAAGGCGGCTCGAGACCGGGATGACTCGGACGCGTCCGAGGCGTCTTGGAGCCCGAGCCCGACCTCCTGGACAGCGAGGAAGCCGAGGAAGAAGAGGAAGAAGCTGCAGATGCAGCAGAGGATGCTCGAGGAACCTGCGGCCGAGGCAGGCCCTTCCGGCAAAGGGAAGAAGAGGCCGTGGCAACCGCTGAGGGTCGACCTGCTCCCTAAGCTCAAATCGGTGTACTCAGCTCGGACAGCGAGTCCGAGTGGGTCGAAGACCTTGCTCCTCCAGCGAGTCGCCAGAGCAGCCCCTCCAGCCTCCGAGGTCCCAAGGGAAGAACCCTCGATCCACTCTCTCCGGGTCGGCCGCTCGGAGCCGAGCCCCGAGGACAATCCCGGTTCTCCCTTCGCCGCGCTCAAGCACATTGTCAAGATCGTATCGGCGCCGGCGCACCTCCGCCTCCACTCGTAAATCCCTCCTCCCTAGTTGGAGCCATGCACCGAGTCACAATTCCTCGGTGTCTCCGCATTTTCTTCTTTAAAATTTTCTTTTTGTCCGGACAACTAATGTGTATTCCTTGTACTTTTCTCCCTTCTTTTTGTTACTTTGTTTTTGCTGAAAGGCAAGGGGGAGAAATGTAGTCGAAACTGGTTGTCTTGTTTAGGGGAGTTTCTTTTTTTTCCTCCCTTGTAATTTCTTTTTAATGAAGTGATGCATTTCATTATTAATTTCCGAGTTCTCTATTTTTCCGAGTTAATGTTAAAGCATACTTTATTTTATTTTGCTCGATATATTATATATTGCTCGATTTATTCAATATGCATTACTCATGAGCAAACTACTCAGAATTGATCTTTTTCTTCTAACAAAGTTTCTGTTTGAGTATGGAATGCCTTTCATCAAAAAGGGGAGATTGAAGACTTAGACACTCGCTCAATATTCTTCTCGAGTCATGCAAAAGGAATCGGGTATAACGATTCTATACATGTAGAGTTTCGATTCCAAGGCATTATCTCGTGTCTTAGAAACTTACTTGAGTAAAATAGTATTTTCTCTAAGAGTTTCAGCCCTCACTTATCTCTTTTATCGCTTTCAGCTAGCGACTCGTAAAACCTGGTTCTTTATTCCGAGTCCACTCCCACTCGGACTAATCGCATTTCGAATATACCAAGTATTCGGCCGTTTCTCACTCGAAATCTGACTTATAGTTTTCTATTCTATCGTTTGCATAGTCAGCATTCATAGTTTATTGCATGCTTAGTCTATATCAAGCTTTTCCCACTCGATATTCGTTATAGAACTTGATTCCTCGCATAAGACTAAGTCATATGGAATTCCGAGTATCATGGATATTAGACTCGTAAAATTCCATTTCTTTTCCGACTCGGATAATCAATTACGTAATTATCATAATTATTTTATTATCTCGTGTCTAACCTTAGACCAAAGTATTTTATACTTTGAGAACCGAAGGTGTTTTACTTTTGTAGGTTATTCAATCGAGGATATTTTTTCAAACTACAAAAGTAGCCGGCTTCGTAACGTCAAATCACCAGCAGATATGGCTTTTCACCTCCCTCGCTTTAGTCCCGGAAGATTGTGTCGAAGCCGTCCGCTTCCATATCCGGAAAACTCGGAACGCTAAGCCTAACGGTGGTTTCCACCTCATTTTTCAAGACACAACCGATGGTTTTGGGACTTCCAAGAGAGTTAAACCGTTGTCCAACGTCCATATTTCGAGTGACTCGTAAAGCCATTATCAACGGTCACGGAAGACTCTCGATCGCAGATGAAGATAACGGCTACTCGCTTGGTTATCTATAAATAGAAGCCACTTCACAAGACTTGAAGGTTGCCGAACATATTGTTTATACACATACTTGCTCAAAGTTATTGTATTGACTTTCAATCTTCAACTTACAACTCCCACTCTATAATTCATTACTCTCGAGTTGTAAGGTCTTGTACTCGATTACAAACTCTTCTTACATTCCTTGTAAGGTCCCTTGACTAAGCCGTAAGGGTTAACTCAGCTTAGTTGTCCCCAACTCGTAATGGTTATCTCAGCTAGGAAGTACTAGATCGGATAAGGTAACTTCGAGTCTAGGAAAACTTGTATAGAGTTGTCCAAGGGAGCAACTCGGGTTCGATCACTTCACGGTATTTTGTGGACTCAAAATAGTGGATTTGACTTCGTGTCCGGATTGACACGGGCCGTGGTTTTCTGCCCTAGGAGGGTTTCCACGTAAAATCTCTCGTGTTCTCTTTCCGAGTTCAATCTGGACTCGAGCATGCCCTAACTCGCTCTTGTTTCTTCCGATTCATTGCTTTCGAGTCCAATATTTTCCGACCCTGTGTTTAGACTCGAAACCGTCTTTGCCTCTTTTCTCGTCAAAAGAGCGTGTTTTCGCGAAGAATTTTCTATCACCCTATTCACCCCCTCTAGGGTGACTCGGACTCTCCCCGAGCAAACCTTCATTTCTAAGACTTTTTAGAGTCTAGGGTAATTTCCATGGATTGTTTTAGAATTTCTAGAATTTTCTACAATTTTTAGAAGATAATTTGGTGTGGTTTTTATTTTTTAGTATTTTCTATTTTAATTTTCTGCTGTAATTAGGTTAGAAAAATTGAGAAATAAAATTTATGCGCTTATTCCTTGGAGTTTTCCTACATTTTTAGTTTATATTTTTATGATTTTAGTTATTGTTTATATTTTTAGTTTGTTTTTCCGTTTTGATTATTGTGATTTTTCCTAAATTTTTAGTTTATATTTTTATGATTTTAGTTATTGTTTATATTTTTAGTTTGTTTTTCCGTTTTGATTATTGTGATTTTTCCTAAATTTTTAATTTATATTTTTATGATTTTAGTTATTGTTTATATTTTTAGTTTGTTTTTCCGTTTTGATTATTGTGATTTTTCCTAAATTTTTAGTTTATATTTTTATGATTTTGGTTATTGTTTATATTTTTAGTTTGTTTTTCCGTTTTGATTATTGTGTCTTATTTTCGTTGTTATTTTTACATTATCTATTTTCTTGTTTTGATTTACAAAAAAGAAAAAAATTAGAAAAATAAAAGACCAAAAATATATTTGTGGGGTTGTTTAGTGCAGGAGCTATTGGGTTAGGAAACTTAAAAGAAGATTTATTAGGATTTATGTTTTTGATTAAACCTTATTATATTTAGAGGCACCCAAAATTTCATGGTTTTGAAGATGCATATATGTTTTTGATGGAATTCGATGAACAAATCTCTATGATGCATTTTCCTAGTATCTTTGATGATGAAATAAGAATGAGATTAATTCCTCTTTCTTTAAGAGATGTTGCTAAAAGATGGATGTATAGCTTAACTCGCTAACTCTATTTCTACTTGGGGTAATTTTGTTAGAAAATATTTCTCTAATAGCAAAGCTGTGAAGCTAAGGAATAAAATCAATTAATTTATTAACCCTTTTGGAATTACTTTGACAGATTTAAAAATTTATTGGCCCAATATCCCCACCATAGTTTAGAAGAGTGGCATCTGTGCCAAATTGTTTATGAAGGACTTGACCAACAAACTAGTACAATGCTAGAGTCCATAAGTCAAGGTGGTTTTCTTTCTAAGAGTCCTACATTTGCTCGGGAATTTTTAAAGAACTTAGCAGAAAAAACTATGCAATGAGAAACCACTAGAGATGAGAGTCTGAATTCTAGGATTAGTGGTGCAAAGAGGGGCATTCATTTGTTTCTAATGTGAGTTACCTTGAGTCCAAAGTTGCTGCACTTGAAAATATGATAAGGGGGTTAAATGTTCAACTACAATCTTTCCATACTTCTTTGGTGTCATGTTCTCATTGTCAAGGCTTAAATCACTTTTTGAGTGCTTATCCTTACTTGGTCACATGCCAAGAGCAAGTGTAAGTGAATGTACCATTTTAAAGATCTAAGTTTGACTCTCATTACTATAGGAACCACTTTTAACTAGGGTTTCGAAAGACCTTAACTACGGTTATCTAGCGTCATGTATGCAGATCGTAATTGTAGATGGACATCTTTTACTACAATTTACAATCGTAGTAAAAGACAACCTATAACTACGGTTGTTCAAAAGAATCTGTACTCTTAGAGTACCTATTACTACGAGTTATAAACTGACAACCATAGTAATAGGATAACATATTGCTACTTGTTTTTCATTAAGAACCATAATAATAGGTCCGGCCTTAAACAGCAGTATTCTAGCTAAAATTTTTAGCCCACACCTGTTACTATGGTTCTTATTGAACAATCATAGTAATAGGTTATAAGTAAGACCTATTATAATGGTTGTTCCTTAAGAAACATAATAATAGGTATAAATTTTTTAGAATTTTTTTGTGTTTGCTTACCCCCGTACAGTACAAATAATATATACAACTAAGGATGGCAACAGGGCAGGGATTCTCCGACCTCGTCGAGCCCCGCCCCTCCCGAATTGGGGAAAAATCCTTCCCTAAACGGGGAACGGGCGGGGATGGGATAAAAATTATTCCCGAGTGGGGACAGGGAGAGTTTTATCCCCGTTCCTCGCCCCGCTCCCCTTTTTTATGCAGATTTATTATGTGTTTACTAGGAAGGGTGATTTTATAATTTCACATTCTTTAAAGCCTAAATATAAAACAACCCACCCTTCCCTTCCCTCACACTCTACCCTTCCCAACCGTCCATGCCTTTCTCCCTCTCTCTTTTCTACTACTCTCTCTGCCCCTCTCTCTCTCTCTCTATATGTTCCTGTCTTTATGCTACTACTCCACCCTTCTCTCTCTATCTCGTGCTACTACTGGAAGTTTACTCTACTAGAAGCGACATCTCTCTCTCTATACTACTACTACTAGAAGTCTCTCTCTCTCTTTCACAATAATCTTCTACAAGAATCCATGGCTGCCACCTTTAAGTTTCTCCGTGTCCATTTAGACCACCATCAACCACCCCTAAAATTAGTACTTTTCTCGTTGTTATGGCCGTAAATATGCAGATCTATGCTATCGGAGATTTTGCACTATCGTTCCTAAGGATTTGGCTGCATGCATCGATCCGGTTCTCTCGCTTTTTTTCCCAAGTTTTTAGATCAAAATTTTGTTGTATATTTTTTTAAATTGAATGAAAAAAGTTCGATTGAATTGAGGATTGTGGTTTTCATTAAATTTTTTTCAATCTTGAATTCAAACTTTGTTCAAGTTTAATGGGAATCGGGAACTCGACCGTAGTCGAGGACCTGTCAAGGCCGGGGATAGTCGAGGACCCTAACCCGACCTGTTGCCATCCCTATATACAACCATTTACACAAACTCTTTTAGAATATATAGAAACCAAAATCCAATAGTCTTGACCAGAATATATATATAAACTAGATTCATCACACAATGTTGTATATGGTACATATAAAATAATGAAGAAAGTGTAAATATAATATACCTATGTAAATATAAACCTATATAACTGTATACCTATGTAAATCACAAACTTGACCAATAAAATAATAAAGAATAAGTGTAAATGTGTACCTATGTTTTTATACGGTTATATAAAAATTCTACTCAACCTTGTTTTAACTTGTTGAGCACTTCATGTGTATAGGGCATGGATGGGTCCTTTCTCGGAAATATTGTGATCAATGTTGTAAAAGACATATTCATAGGTTAAATGCAAGTGTTAATTAAGCTGAAAAGAACATTTAAAAATTTATTTTGTTCATAATCAAATACAAGTGCAAGTTCAAGTACCTCTTTGGGATTAGATTTATTTCAATCGAGTTGGGTTACAATATCTTTCTTATATTGGAGAATGTAGAAGCCGCACTCCACGTTCCCCTATTGTTTGTAGCACTAAAATTATAAAATTCCCAACACATGGACAATTCATTAGTACTTTATGTACCTAGCAAGTAATATGAAATGAAAATAATTAAAGTAGACTCTAAGTAATAGAACCTCACCGTTATGGAGACAATTTGTGGGTTTGTTCTCACACGTGAGCCTCTCAAGCTTCCCTTACAAACATACATTACTAGAGCACTATTTTTCAATCGAAAAATAAAATTCAAATTGGACATACAATTGAAAAGAATACTAATTAAGAAAAAAGCATAAAATGATTAATGTATGAACTCACAACTCGAGTATGTTCCCGATATCTTTCCCGATGGTTTGACCCAAAGGATCGAGCCGAGTACACGACATTGCTCTTTGGAAATATGGCAATAAGCAGCTAATCTTGGCTACATCGACACAAATAACACATTTATAAGTATGTAACACTATAAAAACTTCATTTAAGTTTATTTGTAAACTTACTCCTCAATGAACAGCACGTAGGCAAGTAATATTTTTTCGCGCATTATGTTTCATGGCTTTGAAGATATAATTGTATATAGTTAGAAATTAAAACTAATAGTTAAAAAATCAACTTAGGAATATAGAAACTCACATAATGCCAATCATAATAGCGGATGTGCCGATCTCTTGCATCTCCAAAAATTGCATTATGTTGTCCGGGAAGACATATAAGGTCATGTCCTTATTGACCCCGTCAAATTGCCCAAACACGTAACCTGGCGCGCTGATTTCTAACGTTGTATCTTCCGACAAAGTCCTCACAAAAATTTGCACGAGTAGCACACCAATCCGTGCGGGACTCATGAATGGATATGAGAGGGGATCGCTTCATACGACGAACGGGCGTCGTCGAATAGTTGCTTGTGTCAACGGAAGGAGATGAAGTGCCTTTCATCCCACTCTCGGATATATCGTAGATATCCTAGTGAATAATTGATACACAAATTAGAAATATATATATACCTGATATTAACAACAATTAAATGTAATGTTTTAAAAATGAATTACCATATAGAGGATGACTAAACTCGTAGGGCAAGGAACAAAAGTGTTAATCACATCGTCAACGAGTGTGGAGGTCCGGTGACCGGATCAACAACTCACGGTTGCCTTTCCCTTGCATGAGTTTTCTCACACTAACCCTCACCTGATCAACTAATGGGGTGTGTCGTGAACGATGATATCCGGTCTCTATGGGAAAACAACACTCGATGCCACAACATGATGTAGAGAAGGGTGATGAGAACCTAGCATATAGTTCGTCGAGCTGCAGAAGAATAAGCATAACAATTAGAATCCTGGGATAACCCTTGACATAAAAGTTAACTATCTAAGAATCCTAAAAATAAACGGACATAGTTTTCCCTTAAAATAAGACATTTTCCCAAGATAGCGACCCTCAGCCGAAACAACAAAAATATACTATAAGTAATTACTCGAGCAGCCACACAACAAAGTTCCACAATAACCACACAATATACACCATTCATTCAACAAGATTATACACCAATTAGTCAAAATATAAACATGCATGTAAATAACGGCCCTCATTCGAACAACAAAAACATAATATAACTATTTACTTAATGACCACACGCTGGATTTCCACAATAACCACACAATATACACCATTCTTTCAACAAGAGTATACACCAATTACTCAAAATATAAACATGCATGTAAATACAATTAGGTAGCAAAGTCTAAATTACTTGCACCATAAGTTCGAATTGGTCGACGAGTGAACCGAGCGTTTGTGCTCGCCGGTGTTTGCGGTGAGAATGGACATAAATCATCCAAGTTGTTAGGTGCCGGCATACCCATGTTGGTGAAGTACTTTTGAGGTGTAAACAATTTTGAGTGGTTTCAATAAAGATCTAACTTGTTTCCCTTTGCCATATGCGTTATAAATTTTATTTTTCTTAAAGTTGCACCGAGGAATTCCTCGGACTAACCCTTGTGAAGCTAGTTTCTTAATTGTATGCATGCTAATATGTCCTAACCTACAATACCATGTCCATGATTCATCATTAACGAAGCTTTTAAATGTGACAAGTTATGTGTTGAATTAGTAAGAGGGATAATATAAGTGTTACCTAACCTCAAACTTGAGAGCTTTGTCTTATTTGAATATGACCTTTTGTCGTTTGTCACGGTTGGGAGATACTCGGAAGATTATACTTGAGCCCCTTGACTAAGTAGAGTGGGTGGAAAGAGTTATCACCATGACCAACTACACCGATTCCTATAATCTTTCCCTTGTCGCTAACTCCAAAGGTGACTTCCCTCCACTCATCTTTTCTAGCTCCAAATAGAGTTGTGAATCTCCTGACATGTGTCTAGAACACCTGCTATCGAGACACTAGTGGTCTTTCTTCTTTGTCTGCGGCGCCTACACAATACGAACACACTAACCCTTCTCACTTCTTCTTACAAAACAAGTAATTGTCCTTGCTGAGGTTAGTTTTTTAGGAAGAGTACTGAGTGAGTTTTATTTGGAAACCGAGTCTCCTTTTGATGAAAAGGTTGCTTTTTGTTGAAAGAATGAGGAGACTCATTTTGATAAATAGTTCTCTCGCTTCAATCCGTTTCTTCCTTTGATGAATAGGAGCTTGCTCAACTTTTTTAAGATAAATTTTTTGAGCATCATTTTTAATAAGAATCTTGTAGGAGTTATCATCCTTTTTAGAGTTGAAACCAAATCCCTCGTCTTAAAAAGAAACACAGTGAGAACATGGGAGTAGATCACAGTTTTTCTTACCATGAGTGAGTTTTAAAACAAGATCATGAGACTCAATGAGCTTTTTTCTTCAATTTCCCATTCTCGGTTATGAAGCACTTAGACTTAATCTTGCTTTCCTATGAGCTAATCTCAAGTACCTTAATCTTGAGCCTATGTTTTTCTAAATCGGTTTTAAAATCTTGTTCTCGATTTAAAGACTCAAGTTTTTATTTAAATAAAGAAGAATCAGAATTGAACTTTTCCTCAAATGTAAAATATATATATCTAGCTAAATCTTGGTTAGAAAATTTGTAGAAATAGTTGATTACCTTCTCGAGGTCGGTTTTCTCAATGTCGGATGTTTTTACCATGAAGACTCGGACTTTATACTTACACTTTTCGAGTTCCATCCAGGAATCAGGTATAAGATCTCTTCTCTCATAGGGTTTTGATTACAAGTCATTCTATGAACCTTAGAAAGTTTTACGAGTGATATAGCATTTATTCCGAGTGTTCTAGAAATTATTTCATATGTCTTTGTGTGAATCGATCGACTCGGAAAGCATACTTGTACTAACTCGGTTCCGAGTTACTCAACACTCATAATTATTGCATGTTCAAACTCTCGCATTCACACACATAAACTCGAGTCCGACTTCATGTTCCAGGAATTACAATGTTAATTTTCTATTCCAAGACAGCTTGTGTTGTTTGAACTTTGTTTTAGTCTAGATCAAGTTCGTTCACTCGATATTCTTTGTCTAACTTGATTCTCTTTTAAACCGACTCGAGATGGAATTTTGAGTATAATGGATATTAGACTCAGAAAATTCCATTCCTTTGAGAACCAAATTGATTTACTTTTGTCATTTAATTAGTCATTTAATTATCTTAATTATATTATTATCCGTGTCTAATCTTGGACCAAAGTATTTTATACTTTGAGAACCAAATTGATTTACTTTTGTAGGTTATTCAAATGAGGATATCCTAATTTTGAAATGCAAAAGTAACGAGGCTTCAAAACGTCAAATCACCAGCAGACAAGGCTTTTGCACCTCCGACCTAGCCTCGGACACTATGTCGGGGTTGTCTGTTTCTAAAATTGGAAATCTACAACACCAAACTCAATGGTGGTTTCCACCTTATTTTTAAGACACCACCAGTGGTTTTGCGACTTCCAAAGGAGTCAATAGCCATTGCCCAACGTTCATATCTCAACGGATATTTTCCGAGTGACTCGGAAAATCCCTTTCAACGGTCACAAAGGACCTCCAGTCGGATGATGGATACAACGGCTAAGCTGCTTGTTCATCTATATATAGAAGCCAACTTTCAAGACTTGAAGATTGCCGAATCTATTGTTAATATACATACTTGAGCAAATAGTCATTGTAATCATTCTCAATCTTCTACTTACAACTCCAATTCCGTATTTGATAACTTTCCGAGTTGTAAGGTCTTGTATTCGATTACAAAGACTTTCTTTCTTACTCTCTAAGTAAGATCCCTTGACTCAGCTGTAAGGGTTAACTCACCTCGGTTGTCCCTAATTGTAAGGGTGATCTCGGTTAGGAAGTACTAGATTAGATAAGGAAATTTTTGAGTCTAGGAAAAACTTGTAAGGAGTTGTCTAAGGGAGCAACTCAGGACAAGTCGATCTATCGTATTTTGTGGACTCAAAATAGTGGATTCAACTTCGTGCTTGGATTAGCACGGTCCTTGGTTTTCTACCCCGGGAGGGTTTCCACGTACTTTCCGAGTTATTACTTTTCCGAGTACATCCTTGCTCGTCACTCACATCGGATCCTTATTCGCTTTATTTTTCAAGCAAGTTTCCTCATCACCCTATTCACCCCCTCTAGGGTGATTTATACTCTCCAAGAGCAAACCTTCATACCACTAACTCATATTCAGCTTCCGAGTTTGTTAAAGTTGTGAGGTACTTTAACTCATATTTAGTGTCATCATCATCATCCGACTCTTCATCACACCAAGTTGCCATTATTGCCTTGTTTCTCTTGCATTCATTCTTTTTTTTTTGGGAAATCGTTCACGATGTGTTCCTTGCTTCCACATTCAAAGCAACCAAAGTTTTTCTTTAAAAAGAATTTGAAGTATAGAAGAATCTACCTTTCTTCTCCTTTTTATAGATCTCATGTTTGGGCTTATTCTGCCACTTCTTATGTTTCATCATTCATTTGAAGCCTCTAATTAGAAGTTCCATGAGATCTTCTTCGAGTCTATGTAGCTCAAACTAGGACCAACTTCCTCTAAGGCTTTAAACGTAATGTTCTAGTTGGTGCTGACCTCGGATTCTTCCTCCTTGAGTTATAACTCATGGTTGAGCATTTTCCCAATGAAATCATTAGCTTAGGAAGTTCTTCGACCTCCTTGATGCCTCGTTACCTTAGGACCCCATCTCTTCTTTGGAGGACTCCTTAGAAGCTTTCTAACCACTTCTTCATTAGACGTCTTCTTTCCAAGTGATTTGAGATTGTTAACAATCTTAGTGAAGCAAATGTATATCTCGAGTTATTTTCTCGTCGAACATTTCATACTTCGATCCCGACTTATCTTCGCTTGTGTCACTTGTCTTGTGCCTTCATAGGTGGTGACAAGAGTGTCCCACGCCTATTTAGCAGTATCACAGGAAGATACTCGTTATTCTTTGAGGCATCCACCATACACATTAAGATAGTCATGGCTTTAAAGTTCTTTATATGTTTTTCGTTCTCTTCTACTCGTGAATTCCGACTTCACCTTTGCCCTAGTTTGATTGCCAACTTGCTCGAGTAAGAAGGTAGTTCACATTGCGGATGACTTACCAAACATCTTCATCATAGTCTTGAATGAATCACACAATTAGCTTCTTTTAGTGGGAAAAGCTTGACCTTTTGAACTTAGGCAATCTAATGAATGACCTTCCTTCATCAAACTCTCCATAGTTTAGAGCCATCTAATCTTTAGACTTTTGGATGGTGAGATCCTTTTATGAAAGGTTAGGCTCGATATCAATTTAAGGTTCGGAATAGAGAGTCTCTGTCTCCCTCGAAAGAGGAGAGGGTGAATAGGGTTATAAGGACATAATACGAAATTTAAAAAATCTTTGACATGGTCAAAACTCGGACCAAAGAACTAAGTCTAGATTGACTGAGAAAGAAATGAATAAATTGTTTTACTTGGAAAACATTTTGGGGCGTAAAACCATGGATAATGTCAATCTACACACCAAGTCAAATCCACTATTTTGAATCCATAAAATAGAAAGGATCGATTCTTAGAATTGCTTCCTTAGGCAATTCGTTACAAGTTTTTCATAGGAAAAAACTTTCCTTATCTCTCCCAATGCTTCCAAACCAAGATAGCTCGTACAGTTTGGGATAACTATGTTGAGTTAACATTTATAGCTCGATCAAGGGAAAAAGCGAAAAAGTGTATAAGATAGTGTATAGATTACAAGACTTTTCTTTACATGTGATTGAAGGTTCGCTCTTAGAGAGACTAAGTCACCCTAGGGGTGAATAGGGTGATGAGGAAATTTGAACAGAGACTGAAAGATTGAATTCTAAAACCGACTTTGAAACGAGTCCGAGTCTAGATTGGACTCGAAAAAGTGTTAACTTAGAAAATATGTGGAAACCCTCTTGGGACAGAAAGCCACGGTCAGTGCTAATCCAAGCACCAAGTCAAATCCACTATTTTGAATCCACAAAATACGAGTAGAAAGACTCAACTAGAATTCCTCCCTTAGACAATACCTTATAAGATTTTCCTAGACTCGAAGTTCCCTTATCTCGATCTAGTACTTCCTAACCGAGGTAACCTTTATAGTTAGGGACAACCGAGTTGAGTTAACCCTTACAGCTCGGTCAAGGGACCTTACTCGGAAAGTAAGAATAAGAATTTGTGATCGATTACAAGACCTTACAATTCGGAAGGATGTTTAGTACGAGTTGGAGTTGCAAGTAGAAGATTGAATGAGAATTATATAGAGAGAGATAATTTCAGCAATAGGTTCAACAATCTTCTTGTCTTGTGAAGTGGCTTCCATTTATAGATGACCAAGCGGATTAGCCGTTGTGACTATCTTCCGATTAAAAGTCTTTTGTGACCGTTGCAATGGTTTTTCTAAGTGACTCGGAAAATATCCGTTGAGGTGTGAACGTTGGGCAACAAATTTTGACTCCTTTGGATGTCCTAATCCACTGGTGGTGTCTAAAAATAAGGTGGAAACCACCGTAAAGCTAGGCGTTGCGATTTCCAGCTTTGGAAACAGAAAACAATGACATAGTGTCCGGGCGTTGGTCGAAGTAGAAAAGCCTTGTGTGCTCGGTGATTGACAGCTTGAAGTCGGTTACTTTTGTATTTCAAAAAAGGATAACCTCGTTTAGATAACCTACAAAAGTAAATCAATTTGGTTCTCTAAGTATAAAATACTTTGGTCGAAGGTTAGACACGGATAATAATTTAATTAGGATAATTAAGTGCCTAATTATCTCGAGTCCTGAAAGAATCGAATTTTCTAAGTCTAATATCCATTATACTTCAAATTCCATCTGAGTCAGTCTAGAAGTAAAACAAGTCCGATAGAGAATATCGGAGTAATGAGACTTGATCTAGACATACACAGCTCAAACAAAACATACTGACTTAGAAGGATGAATTAACATTGTAATTCAATCAAACTTAGAATACAAAGTTAGACCCAAGTTTATGCACATTAGAGAAAATATTTGAACATGCGATAACTCTGCATGTTATCCGAGTGACTCAGAACTATGTATGAAAGGATAAGCAAGAGTATGCTTTCGAATCGGTCGGAATCAAGTGAAAACATATGCAATAGTTTCGTAACATTCGTAAGAGATTCTAAATCACACGTAAAAGTTTCTAAAACACTTAGAATGACTTGTAATCAAAACTTACAAGAGATGAAGTCTGTACTGATTCCTTGATAATATTCAGAATGATATACCTGCAAAGTCTAAGTCTTCAATCTCCCCTTTTTTATAAAAGACATTCCATACTTAGATAGAAACTTTATTAGTGATATAGATCCGATTTTTCATTCTTTCTCAAGAGATAAGTCGGAGAAATGAGTGCAAATAAGCTTAGTGAAATAAGTGATTGAAACTTAGATTCTATGAGATCAAGTAAGCTTAAATTGCATTAGTACTAAAAGCCGAAGTCTCGGAGTAATGATAGACTAAGTTGTTGAATCGGAGCAAAAAGAAATTATTGAGCAAGAAATTGAAACTCGAAAGTAATAATCATGAAATTGAAACTTCATTAATATTCAAAACAAATATATACACAAAAGAGGGTGAGAGAAACTCCCTAAACAAGACAACAAATTTCTAAATATTCTCCCCTTGCCTTCCAAGTAAAAACAAAACAAAAAGAGGAAGAATGTATCAAGAGGATACAAATTTCTATGTCTAGACAAAAAAGAAATTTAAAATAGAGAAAAAAATTTCTAAGATGGAGGGGAGGGAGCAGTTTGAGTCGAGGATGGGGACAGGCAGTGCACCTTGGCTGATAAGATCGGGAAGATGTAGACGAACGAGGCGGGGGCAACACCGGTATCTCCGGAATGGGCTCGGCTCGAGTGGTCGACCCGGAACTAAGCCGTCCGCAGGCTCATCCTCCCGGAACTCGACCGAGGGAGGTGCTGGCTCGTTGCCGATCGACCCCGGTCAGCGAGGTCTTCGACCCACTCGGACTCACTGTCCGAGCCGATCACTTCAGGTTGGAGTACTCGGAACACCTTGGCCCTCGGCGCTTCGACTCTCGTTTCGCTTCCTTCTCCTCAAATGAAGCTGCCTCAGCCACGAGCTCCACTTCTTCTCCTTCTTCTTCTTCTTCTTCCCTGCAGAGGGGATTTTGTTGGACTCGAGGATTCTTCCGATGTATCCGAGTCTCATCGGATCTCGAGCCGCCTTGAAGCGCCTTTCCGAAGGAGTCGATCATCTACTTTTGCTCCTTGACAAGTGCTTTCATCTCGAGAAGCACGTCTTGCTGCTCTACGATTTGAGATTGAGTAGTTTTCTGATTGTTGGTCATAGATCGAAGAACAGTCTTGAATGACCGGAGGGTGTCCTTGAATTCGGTAGATGCCAAGGAGAGTTTGTCCATCACTGTGGTGGACAAAGCAAAAGAAAGGATTTGAGAAACACCTTAAGTGGAGGCGCCACCAGGTGGAGGAGGTAGAGAAAGAGGGATTGAGTCCGAGTCTAAGGCGGAGAAGGTGGCCTCGGCTTCGAGCTATGGACCCGGACACCCGGTTGGGTCTCTTTGTTTCCATACCCAAGAAGTTCTTTCTTGCCAACGACAATGGCAGCCTCGAAACCGCTTTAGGATCCGAGGGAAGATTAACTTTGAATTGCTTGAAGATTAGGGTGAGAAGAGCCCCGAAAGGAAGTGGGGTTGACTTCTTGGTATGAGTCCGAGCGAGCACTGCTCGCCATTTGCTCGACTTTAGCAGGAAAGAGGTCTACTTTGTAGCCCTCACGAATGTCGTATAAGGCTTTGAGATGCTTGGATTTGGGGTTCTCCTTGCTTGAATGCTGTAAGAAGAAGGTCTTCATCGGCGAAAGCACGTAAGACGAGCTTCGATTTGAGTTGAGTCACGGAGAAGTTTTTAAGTCACCGAGGAAACTCTTTGGCATATTTTTCGAAGAATTCATCAAGCAACTCGTTGAAAGGTATGGGGTTGCTGTTGAGGAAAAGAGAAGAAACTTTGTAGAGACGGTGAAGAAGAGAGGTGTTGATGCGAACCGTGACGTTTTGAACTCGGAGGTGAGGATACCCTCGGAGTTAGAGAGGCTAGAATAAAACTCGAAACGAGTTGTGGGTCTATGAACTCGCTGAAACAGAGGAAATTGTAAACCCCTGTTGATTTGATGTGAGCCAACCATGAAAACTTTGTGGTCGGGAAGAATTTGTCATCCAACGTTAGATGTTGGGTGACAACCATTTTGAGGGATTGGAGAGGCCTTCTTGGGTTTTAGTTCGAGGTTTCTTGGTTGCGGAACCAAGAAAATCGAGGTGGGAACCTCTTTTCGGCATATTTGTATGAAAAGAGAGAGATGGACTTTTGAGAGAGGGAAAGAGAGAGGGAGAGATAGCTCGACGAAAGTGAGCAAAAAAATAAAAATAAAAATGAAAGAGTAGAAAGAGAGAGAGCTGAGAGTGACGAGTGCTTACTTGAGACTTCTTTCACTTATCTTGAGAGCGATGAAATCTTCTTCGAACGTAAAAAATCTTGCTCGAGTTGAAGTAAGTGAGAGAGAGAGTGTGTAGAGAGTAAAGTAGCGAAATGAAGGAAAATGGATGCTATTTATAGAGAAAGAAATATCCTTCGGGGTATGTTCGACCCAGCTCTTCAACGGTCACCTCGGACCGGTGTGACTGTTCTGCTCTCCAACGGTTAGAATTTCAACGATGGTCTCCCAACGGCTAGTTGTCCGATCGATGCGCGTGAGAGAGAGAAAAAGAGAGATTTTAAAAGAAATTTCTGAAATTCTCCACCGATCTAGAGATGATTTCGAAGTTTGATGTCCATTTTTCTCAAAATCCGAGTCCGGCTCGATGAAGTTTCCGAGTGACTCGAAACCGCAAACAAACAATAACTCAAAGCTCAGTATCACCGGCTTAACCGAACTAATTGTTATTTAAAGATAGAAGGCATATAACATATAATCATGCAAAGAAATTTCACTCGTAAAAGCACATAATCATGCATTGATCATGCCAAGCTCATTCCTAATAAAGCAAAACCGATCCTCACTAAGTGGCTTAGTAAAGATATCAACTAATTGAAGTTTGGTAGGAATGAATTCAAGTTCAATATCACCTTTCTCAGAATGGTCTCTTAGAAAGTGATACCCGACCTCAATATGTTTTGTCTTTGAGTACTGAACTGGGTTCTTGGTGATGCTGATTGCACTTTGATTGTCACACTTGATTGGAATTGATTTGAATGTAAGTCCAAGATCTCTCAAGTGTTGCTTGATCCATAAAATCTGAGCACGAGCATGCTCCAGTTGCAATATACTCAGCTTCAGCGAGTTGCTGAGAGCTACTGAGTTTTGCTTCTTTGAGTGCCAAGATATCGGACATTGACCTAGAAACCGGCGAGGCTCTGAAGTGCTCTTTCTATCAACTTTGTATCCAAGCATAGTCGGCATCCGAGTATCCAGGTGAGAGTCGGTTCCGAGTCTCTAGAGTACCATAGACCTAGATTTTGAGTCCCTGCAAGATATCTCGAATATTCTCTTCATCGCAGTGAGATGTGATTCTTTTGGATTAGCTTGAAATCTTGCACGTAGACATACACTAAACATTATGTCCGGTTTACTTGGAAGTAAGATATAGCAGACATCCAATCATACCTTGATAAAGTTTCGATCTACTGCTTGACCTTTCTCGTCCGAGTCCAGTTTTATGCTGCTACTCATAGGTGTTGTTGCATGTTTCACATCTTGAAGCTTGTACTTTTTAACAGACTCCTTGGTATACTTTGATTGATGGACATAGATGCCATCTTTGTCTTGCTTGATTTGTTGACCAAGGAAGAAATTGAGTTCTCCCATCATACTCATTTGAAATTCCTGTCTCATGAACTCGAAAAATCTCGACACGTAATTTCATTAGTAGCTCCAAAAATTATGTCATCAAGATAGATCCGAGCAATAAGAAAGTCTTTCTCTATGGTTTTTATAAAAAGAGTTTTGTCAATCTGACCTCTTCTAAAGTCATTTTCAACCAAGAAATTGCTCGAGTCTTTCATACCAAGCTTTGGGAGCTTGTTTAAGACCATAGAGAGCTTGTTGCAATTTGAAAACACGATTTGGAAATTCCGAGTTTTCAAATCCGGGGGTTGCTTAACATAGACTTCCTCTTCAATGAAACCATGGAGAAAAGCACATTTAACATCCATTTGATAGAATTTGATATTCATGCTAGATGCAAATGCCAATAAGATTCTAATAGCTTCAATTCGGCAACAATTGCAAAGGTTTCCCCACAATCAATCTCTTCTTCTTGATTGTAACCTTGAGCCACAAGTCTAGCCTTATTTCGACTACCAACCCACCTTCATCCAGTTTGTTCTTGAAAACCCATTTGGTTCCTATGACTGGGTGGTCAAAAGGTCGTTTGGTCGAGTCTAGACTTGGTTTCTTTCGAATTGATTAAGTTCCTCTTGCATGGCCTCTACCCATTCAGGTTTATTTAGGGCCTCTCCGGGGTAAGTTAATGAAATGAATGTAGTGAATGCACATAGATTTTATAGAGAAGAACGAGTTCTTACCCCACTATTGATATCGGATAAGATGTTTTCGAGTGGGTGGCTCGAAGCATATTTGAATGCTTTACCTGTTCTCCGGTTTACCGGATCTATAGGTTAAATTGGTTGATCTTCGAAGTCTATTCCGATTCGAGCTTGTTCATCTGATTGACCTTCAACACTCCGAGTTAGCTCTTGAGTTGTCTCATTCCGAGTCGAGTTATTCCGAGTCACTTCATTCCGAGTGACCTTGATTTGATTCTTGATGAGGTCATTTTCACTAAGGTCATCGTCTCTGCTGAGCTTCAGATCCGAGAATGTTGATTCATTTGGTTTTTCCTGGTCAATATCATCAAAAACAACATGGTTGCTTTCTTCCACTTTGTTAATTCTTTTATTGAAAATACAATATGCTTTGCTATGAGATGAATAACCAAGAAAAATACCTTCATCTCGACCGAGCATCAAACTTGGTCAGGTGATCCTTACCATTGTTGTGAACAAAACACTTACATCCAAAGGGTTTGAAGTATGAAATGTTGGGTTTTTTCCCTTTGTAGAGCTCGTATGGTGTTTTCTTCAGGATGGGTCCGATGAGGCATCTGTTCAACATGTAGTTTGTCTGTGTTAACTATCTCAGCCCGAAATAGTAGGGTAGATCATGTTCAATCATCATTGTCCTTCCTATTTGTTCAAGAGTCTGGTTCTTTCTCTCCATTACTCCATTTTGTTGAGGAGTTCTTAGTGCTAAGAAGTTATGGGAGATGCCATTTTTATCACAAAACTTTGCAAATTCCGAGTAGTCGAACTGCTTTCCATGGTCGGTTCAAATGCTCTAGATCCGAGTCCGAGACTCAACTTGGATTTTCCTGTAGAGCTTGCTCGAACTCTTTGAAAGCTTCATTTTTGTGCTTGAGAAAACAAACCCGTGTAAATCGTGAGTAGTCATCAACAATCACAAGCACATATGATTTACCTCCGAGACTCTTAACACGGATTTCACCACATAAGTCCATATGCAACATTTCAAGCACCTTGGATGTGGAAACAGTTTTGAGAGATTTGAAAGATGATCTAACCTGTTTCCCTTTTGTGCATGCTTCACAAATTTTATCTTTCTTAAATGCATAGTTAAGCAGTCCTCGACTAAAGCATGAGAAGCAAGCTTCTTAATGGTATGCGAGCTAATATGACCTAATCTACGATCCCATGTCCATGAATCATCATGTAGAGATGCTTTTAAGCAAGATAAATACTGACTTGGGTCGAAAGAGGAATAATGTAGGTGTTACCCGATCTCTTACTTGAGAGCTTGGTCTCCTTGGTAGTACCATCGGAAATGTAACAGCTTGGTCCGAGTGAATCTTACCTCTTGACCTTTGTCACACAATTGAGAGATGCTAAGTAGATTGTACTTCAATCCTCTAACAAGGTAGACTGGGATGACCAGATTGTCTCCTTTTCCAATCTTGCCTATCCTAATTATCTTGCCCTTGCTGTCATCTCCAAATGTGACTTTGTCTCCCTTGTACTCTTCTAACTCGGAAAAGAGTCTTGGATTTCCTAACATGTGACGCGAGCATCCAATTTCCAGTACCAATGCCATTTTGTTCTTTTCCGAGCCACCTGCAAGTCGAAACAAACTAACCTTTCTCACTTCCTCTAACGAACCCAAGTAACTCCCTTTACTCGTGGTCCTTTTCGAGGAAGAAGACTCTTGGGAACCCAGATTTGAATAACTTTGGGTTTGGTAAGATTCCGAGGCTTTCTTTTAGAGAACTGAGTCCGTGTCTCTTTCTTTTGAAACTCTTTCCTTTTATAAACAAGAGGAGAAAGTTTTCTCCTGTAAGCTGGTCCGGGCTCAGTCCTCCTTTCATTCTTATGAATGGGACCATGCTCAGCCTTCCCGAACTTCACAATTCGGAATCCTTTTGAAAAGCTTTGAGTAGGAATTAGATTCCTCCTCTTTGTTAAAACCAAGTCCTTCTTTTCGAAGGAGACACATTGAGACCCTAAGAGCATGTCAAGGTTTTTCCGACCTTGAGTAAATTTTAAAACAAGCTCTTGAGAGTCATTGAGCTCTTGCTTCGAGATGCTAATTTTCTCTTCTAAGTGACTCGGACTCGGTCTCATTAGATTGAGCACTAGTCTTGAGTTCTCTTAGAGTAAGTCTCGGCTTTTGTAATTCATTTTTCAAAGAGATGCTCTCGAAGTAACAGATTCAAGTTGTTCTTTAAAATGAGAAGAATCAGAATTGGACTTTTCTTCCAAAGTATAAATATATTTAGCTAAATCAACTTTGGAAAATTTGAGGAAGTATTCAATTACCTCCTGAGGATTTGTTTCCTTACTCGTCCGAGTGATCTGCGTCCGATTCCGATTCAGCTTCGAGTCCGAGAGTGCCATCGGACACTTTGAATCATCTCGAGTCCTCATCATCTTCCGATGAATCTTCATCACTCCAAGAGGCCATCATAGCCTTCTTATTCTTTTGTGTCCTTCTTTCTCCTGGGACAGTCTTTGACTATGTGTTCCTTGTTGCCACATTCAAAACAATTGGAGTTCTTAGTTAAAGATAACTTTGAAGGGGAAGAATGTTTACCTTTTCTATCGTTCTTGTCTTTCTTATAGAACTCTTCTCTTTGCTTCTTATCCCATCTCTTGTGCTTCATTATTCTTGAGGCGATAAGTGCCATGGGATCCTCTTCCGAGTCGGAGGAACTCGGATTTGCTCCTCTGTTTTCCGAGGCCTTCGGTGCGATGTTCTTTTTAGTGCCGACCTCTACATCCTCCTCTTCCACGTGGATCGCATGGTGGAGTAGCTTCCCAATGAGTTCGTCCGGCTTCAATAACGATAGGTTCCGAGCCTCTTCGATGGCTATCACCTTAGGACCCCATCATCTCTTGGGTAGACTTCGAGTATCTTTCCGCACATTTCTTCATGGGAAATATTTTTACCCAGAGATTTTAGATTGTTCGTAATCTCGGTCAAGCGGAAGAACATCCGAGTGATGTTTTCTTCGGCTCCATCTTGAACAGCTTCATACTTGTGACGATATCGGCTTATCTTTGCTTGTTTAACTTGGCTTGTGCCTTCATAAGTGTTGACAAGCATGTCCCACACTTCTTTGTCCGTGTCACAGGCGATACTCGATTGTATTCTTCCGAGATGATGGCGCACATCAGAATGTTCATCGCCTTGAAGTTCTTTTTGAACTTCTCTGCTTCCTTAGTAGTGTACTCAGCCTTTGCTTTAGGCACGATCCTTATTTCTTCCTTCTTCATTGGAATGTAGTTTCCTTCTTGTATGATGTTCTTCTTGTATGATGTTCCATACATCTTCATCATGGTCAAGTAGAAAGCATTCCATGAGCTTCTTCCACTGCACAAAATTTGATCCTTTGAACTTTGGTGGTCTCGCTGGAAGATCTTCCTTCATCGAACTCTCCATTGTTATGAGCCATTTGATCTTTAGACATTTGGATGGTTAGATCCTTTCCGAAAGGGTAGGCTCGATACTAATTAAAGGTTCGCTCTTGGAGAGACTAAGTCACCCTGGGGGCTGAATAGGGTGATCGAAAATTTGAACAGAGACTGGAAGATTGAATTCTAAAACCGACTTTGAAACAATCCGAGTTTAGATTGGACTTAGAAAAAGTGTTAACTTAGAAAATACATGGAAAGCCTCTTAGGGCGGAACACCACGGTCAGTGGTAATCCAAGCACCAAGTTAAATCCACTATTTTGAATACAAAAATACGAGTAGAAAGACTTAACTGAATTGCTCCCTTAGACAATTCCTTATATAAGATTTTCCTAGACTCGAAGTTCCCTTATCTGATCTAGTACTTCCTAACTAAGGTAACCTTTACGAGTTAGGGACAATTGAGCTGAGTTAACCCTTACAGCTCGGTCAAGGTACCTTACTTAGAAAGTAAGAATAACAGTTTGTGATCGATTACAAGACCTTACAACTCGGATGGATGTTTAGTACGAGTTGGAGTTGTAAGTAGAAGATTGAATGAGAATTATATGAGAGAGATAATTTCAGCAATAGGTTCAACGATCTTCTTGTCTTGTGAAGTGGCTTTTATTTATAGGTGACCAGGCAGATTAGATGTTGTGACTATCTTCCGATTAGAAGTCCTTTGGGGACCGTTGCAATGGTTTTTCCGAGTGACTCGGAAAATATCCGTTGAGGTGTGAACATTGGGCAACAGACTCTTAACTCCTTTGGATGTCCCAATCCACTGGTGGTGTCTAAAAATAAGATGGAAACCACCATTGATCTAGGCGTTGCAGATTTCCGACTTTTGAAACAGAAAACCTTGACACGGTGTCATGGCCTTGGTCGAAGTAGAAAAGTCTTGTGTGCTTGGTGATTGACGACTTGAAGTCGGTTACTTTTGTATTTCAAAAATAGGATAACCTCGCTTAGATAACCTACAAAGTAAATCAATTTGGTTCTCTAAGTATAAAATACTTTGGTCCAAAGTTAGACACAAATAATAATTTAATTAGGATAATTAAGTGCCTAATTATCCGAGTCTCGAAAGAGTGGAATTTTCCGAGTCTAATATCCATTATACTTCAAATTCCATCCGAGTCGATCCGAAGTAAAACAAGTCCGATAGAGAATATCGGAGTAATGAGACTTGATCTAGACATACACAATTCAAACAAAACATGCTGACTTAGAAGGATGAATTAACACCGTAATTCAATCAAACTTAGAATACAAAGTCAGACCTATGCACATTAGAGCAAATATTTGAACATGCAATAAGTCCGAGTGTTGTTTGAGTGACTCATAACTATGTATGAAAGGATAAGCAAGAGTATGCTTTACGAGTTAGTCGAATCAAGTGAAAACATATGCAATAGTTTACGTAACACTCGAAGAGATTCTAAATCACACGTAAAAGTTTCTAAAACACTTAGAATGACTTGTAATCAAAATTTATAAGAGATGAAGTCCGTACTGATTCCTTGATAGTATTCAGAATGATATACCTGTAAAGTTTGAGTCTTCGATAATTACAACTCGGAAAGTTAAGATTCTAAATAAAAGAGTTAAAAGCTAGAAGTAAGAGTGTGAGAGTTGAGTTCTTGATTCTAGCAATCTTCTAAGTCTTGTATCAAGGCTTCAACCTATAGGCCACATGGTAGAAAGCCATTGTGCCTTGGGCTTTGGATTCCGTGTCGGATAGCTGTTACAATAGATAGTCTTAGTCCTAAAAATGGAACCATTTTGAATGTATCCGTTGAGCATAAGTTCTAGCCTCAAAAGCGAGTACCAGCCACTTGTTGTATCGTAAAAGAAGGATAGAAACAACCGTTAGACTGAAAGACCGAATGTTACCGAATATGGAACCAAACAACCCTAACATAGTGTTTGAGTGTACCAAAAATAGTGGCTTTTTTGTATGTTGCTTTGAAATGGTAAGAAACCGGTTGTTTTTGCATTAATATGAGATTAATTAGATTTCATAAGCCTACAAAATCAAATTACTAACAGTAGTCAAAGCATAAAAATACTTTGGTCTAAGATTAGATAAGGATTAGACTTAAATAAAACAATTAATGACTAAAATTCTTTCATCATTTAAAATGAAAATTTTCAAGTCCAAGTATTTAATATATTTAAATTCCATTCATGTTTGTTCTCTAATAACAAATCAGATTGATTTCCAAAGTTATATAGACATATTTCAATCTTTGCCAATTTGATTAATTTCAGTAATAATAGAGGTGGCTATTTTAGAATTAACATAGGTAATTATGTTTTGAAATACAAAACAAGCCAATTAAAAAGATAACTAAGTGTGTGAAATTATTTATTTAGGCAAACGTTCTGTCTAAGTCTTACTTAGTGGGTTAGATATCCATGAATAAGTCCTCGGTAAATGCTCGATAAATGCTTTTGAGTTAGTTGCTACTTAATTAAGTAGGACTAAGTTCTAAGACTAAAAGACATCTTTTTGTTAAGGCTTATAATCTTAGTTGAATTTTATAGCTCTTCAAGAATCCAATGACTTTATCAAAAAGTTAAAGGGATTCTTTAAAGATTATATTTATTAAAATTTCATAAAGAATGTATCTCACTTAAAGAATACATCTTAGTTTATGACGAATGACTTGAATTTAAAATCATATAAGAGGTCGGTTCATACCGAGTCTTCGGGAGAGACCAGAGCAAGCGACAGGACTGGAGAATCGGGTTCGAAAATCATAAATCATCAATTGAAATCGTAAAAATCGGGTAATTTCGAAAAATCGCAAACAAATAAACTTAGCCTAAAAAGTCATGTTTTTCTTGTGTAAAGAGACATCCTTCGGAGTTCAATGTTTGCCGACATCCAGCTGACAAATCAGCCTACGAGAGTTGAAAAGTCGTGTTTCCACCTCTGTTAAGGGACTTCCTACGGAGTTCAACGTTTGCCGACATCTAACAACGAATTAGCCTCGCTGGAGGTCAAAAGTTATGTTTCCACCTCTGTAAAGGGACATCTTTCGAGAGATCAATGTCTCGCGACATCTAAAGACGAATCAACTTATGGGAGCTAAACAGTTGTGTTTTTACCTCGATAAACGAACATCCTTCGAGTGTTTAACGTCTTCGGACGTCCGAGAGATGAATTATTCTACGGGAGTTAAAAAGCTGCATTTTCAACTCCGTAAAGGGAAATCCTTCGGAGTTCAACTTCGTCGACATCTAATAATGAATTAGCCAACAGGAGCTAGAAAGTCGCATTCTTACCTCCATAAACGGCTCATCCTTCGGAGTTTAACGTCTATTGACATCTAACGACGAATTGGCTTATGGGAGCTAAAACACACATGTTTTCACCTCCGTCAAGGGACATTTGTCGCAGCTTTAACATACGTCAACATTTAACGATGAATTAGCCTACACAATACGAACAAACTAACCCTTCTCACTTCTTCTTACAAACCTAGTAATTATCCTTGCTGAGGTTAGTTTTTAGAAAGTCTCCTTTTGATGAAAAGCTTGCTTTTAGTTGAAAGACCGAGGAGACTTATTTTGATAAATAGTTCTCTACTCAATCCCTTTCTTCCTTTAAAGAATAGGAGCATGCTCAACTTTTTTAAAATAAAATTTTTGAGCATCATTTTCAATAAGAATCTTGTAGGAGTTATCATCCTTTTCGGAGTTGAAACCAAGTCCCTCTTTTCGAAAAGAAACATAGTGAGAACATGGGAGTAGATCATGGTTTTTCCGACCTTGAGTGAGTTTTAAAACAAGATATTGAGACTCAATGAGCTTTTTTTTCAATTTCCCATTCTTAGTTGTGAGGCACTTAGACTTAATCTCACTTTCCTATGAGCTAATCTCAAGTACCTTAATCTTGAACCTAAGTTTTTCTAAATCTTATTCTCACATTTTCGAGACTCAAGTTTTTCTTTAAATAATGAAGAATCATGATTGATCTTTTCCTCTAAAGTAAAATATATATCCCACTAAATCTTGGTTAGAAAATTTGAGGAAATAGTTGATTACCTTCTTAGGGTAAGTTTTCTCAATGTCGGATGCTTCTACATTTGACTAATATTCATCTTCCGAGTTTCTTAAGGTTGTGAAACACTTTAAGTCATCTTTAGTGTCATTATCATCATTTGACTCTTCGTCACTCCAAGTTACCATCATTGCCTTATTTCTCTTGTGGTCATTCTTTCTTTTTAGGCAATCCTTTATGATGTGTTCCTTTCTTCCGCGTTCAAAGCAACCAAAGTTTGTAGTTAAAGAAGAATTTGAAGTAGATAAGAATCTACCTTTCCTCTTCTTTTTATAGATCTCATGTTTCGACTTATTCTTTGCACTTCTCATATTTCATCATTTATTTGAAGCCTCTAGTCGAAGTTCCATGAGATCTTCTTCTAAGTCCAAGGAGCTTAAACTAGGACCAATTTCCTCTAAGGCCTTAAGCATAATGTTACTGGTTCGTGCTGACCTCGGATTCTTCCTCCTTGAGCTATAACTCATGGTTGAGAATCTGCCTAATGAAATCGTTAGCTTGGGAAGGTCTTCGGCCTCCTTGATGCCTGTTACCTTCGCACCCCATCTCTTCTTTCGAGGACTCCTTAGAAGCTTTCTAACGACTTCTTCATTGGACATCTTCTTTTAAGTTACTTGAGATTGTTAACAATCTCGGTGAAGCAAAAGTACATCTTACTTATTTTCTCGTCGGTATCCTTCATGAACATTTCATACAAAGGTCCTGACTTATCTTCGCTTGTGTCACTTGTCTTGTGCCTTTATAGGTTGTGACAAGAGTGTCCCGCAACTCTTTAGCAGATATCACGAGCAGATACCGTATTGTTCTCCGAGGCATCCACCACACACATTAAGATATTCATGGCTTTAAAGTTCTTTATGAGTTTTTCGTTCTCTTCTACTCGTGAATTCTGATTTCACCCATGCCCTAGTTTGATTGCCAACTTTCTTAGTAGGAAGGTAGTTCACATTGCGGATGACATACCAAACATCTTCATCATATTCTTAATGAATCACACAATTAGCTTCTTTTAGGGAGAAAAGTTTGACCTTTCGAACTTAGGCAATCTAATGAATGAGCTTCCTTCATCAAATTCTCCATAGTTTAGAGCAATATAATCTTTAAACTTTTGGATTGTGAGACCCTTTTATGAAAGGTTAGGCTCGATATCAATTTAAGGTTCAGAATAGAGTCTATGTCACACTAGAAAGGGGACGGGGTGAACAGGGTTATAAGGACATAATATGGTATTTGAAAAATCTTTCAAATGGTCAAAACTCATACTTGAAGAACTAAGTCCGGATTGACTAAGAAAGAAATGAATAAATTATTTACTTGGAAACTCTTTTGGGGAGAAAACCATGGATAATGCCAATCTAGACACCAAGCCAAATCCACTATTTTGAATCCATAAAATAAAAGGGACCGACTCCCATAATTGCTTCCTTAGACATTTCTATTACATGTTTCTCTTAGGCACAAAAGTTATCTTATTTGTCCCAATGCTTCCAAACCGAGTTAAACCTTACAGTTTGGGATAACTATGCTGAGTTAAACATTATAGTTCGAGTCAAGGGAAAAAGCAAAAAAGTGTATATGATAGTGTACACATTAGAAGACTTTTCTTTACATGTGATTACAACTCGGAAAATTAAGATTCTAAGTGAAAGAGTTATAAGCTAGAAGTAAGAGCGTGAGAGTTGAGTTCTTGATTCTAGAAATCTTCTAAGTCTTGTATCATGGCTTCAATCCATAGGCCACATGGTAGAAAGTCATTGTGCACTGGGCTTATGATTCCGAGTCGAGATAGCGATTACAACGGATAGTTTGAGATCTCAAAAATAGAACCATTTTGAATGTATCCATTAAGTATAGGTTGTAGCCTCAAAAGCAGTCCCACCCACTTGTAGTATCGGAAAAGAAGGATAGAAACAACCGTTAGAGTTAAAGACTCGAAAGTTACAAAATGGAAACAAACAGCCCTAACATAGTGTTGAGTCCGCTCGAAAATAGTAGCTTTTGTGTATGCTATTTTGAAACCGTAAGAAGTCGGTTGTTTTTGCATTATTATGAGATTAATCGGACCTACAAAAAGAAATTCTAACGGTACTCAAAGTATAAAAATACTTTGGTCAAAGATTAGATAAGGATTAGTCTTAAATAAAACAATTAACAACTAAAATTCTTTAATCTTTTAAAATGAAAAATTTCAAGTCCAACATTCAATATATTTAAATTCCATTCGGTATCTGTTTCTCCAATAATAAATAAGATAAGTAAGTGTGTTTGCCAATTTGATAAATTTCAGTAATAATAGAGGTGGCTATTTTAGAATTAACATAGGTAATTATGTTTTGAAATATAAAATAATCCAATTAAAAAGATCACTAAGTGTGTGAAATTATTTAGGCAAACTTTTTGTCTATTTCTTACTCGATGGGTTAGATTTCCATAACTTAGTCCTTAGTAAATGCTTCTAAGTCACTTGCTACTTAATTAATTAGGACTAAGTTCTAAGACTAAAAGAGATGTTTTTGTTAAGGCTTATAATCTAACGTGAATTTTATAGCTCTTCAAGAATCTAATGATTGTATGAAAATGTTAATTGATTCTTTAAAGATTGTGTTTATTAAAATTTCATAAAGAATGTATCTCACTTAAAGAATATATCTTAGTTTTGGACAAATGACTTGAATTTAAAACCATATAAGGGGTCAGTTCATACTTGAGTCTTTAGGAGAGACTAAAGCAAGGGACAGGAGTCGGGAATCGGATTCGAAAATCATAAATCATCAACTAAAATCGTAAAAATCGGGTAATTTCGAAAAAATCGCAAACAACTAAAATTAGCCTAAAAATTCGTGTTTTTCTTTTATAAAGAGACATCCTTCGGAGTTCAATGTTTACCGACCTCCAGCGATAAATTAGCCTACGAGAGGTGAAAAGTCGCGTTTTCACATCCGTAAAGGGACTTCCTACGTAGTTCAATGTTTGCCGACGTCTCACAACGAATTAGCCTACGGGAGCTAAAAAGTTATGTTTCCACCTCTGTAAATGGAGATCTTTCAAATATCAACCTCAAGCAACATCTAAAGACGGATCAACTTATGGGAGCCAAACGAGTTGTTTTTACCTCGGTAAAGAGACATCCTTCGGTGTTTAACGTCTTCGGAAGTCCAATGACGAATTATTCCACAGGAGTTAAAAAGTCGTATTTTCACCTCTATAAATGGACATCCTTCGAAATTCAACATCCGTCAACGTCTAACAACGAATTAGCCTACAGGAGCTAAAAGGTCGCGTTCTTACCTCCATAAAGGGTCATTTTTTGGAGTTTAACATCTATCCACATCTAAGGACGAATTGGCTTATGGGAGCTAAAAACACGGGCTTTCACCTCTGTAAAGGGACATCCGTCGAGTTTAACGTAGATCAACATTTAACGATAAATTTGCCTACACAATACAATCACACTAACCCTTCTCACTTCTTCTTACAAACCCAGTAATTGTCCTTGCTGAGTTTAGTTTTTTAGGAAGTGTACTTGAGTGACTTTTATTTGGATACTGAGTCTCCTTTTTACGAAAAGCTTGCTTTTAGTTGAAAGACTTAGGATACTTATTTTGATAAATACTTATCTACTCAATCCCTTTCTTCCTTAGATGAATAAGAGCATGCTCAACTTTTTAAACTAAATTTTTTAGCATCATTTTTAATAAGAATCTTGTAGGAGTTATCATCCTTTTTAGAGTTGAAACCAAGTCCCTCATTTTGAAGAGAAACACAGTGAGAACATGGGAGTAGATCATGGTTTTTTTGACCTTGAGTGAGTTTTAAAACAAGATATTGACACTCAATGAGCTTTTTCTTCAGTTGCCCATTTCGGTTGCGAGGCACTTAGACATAATCTTACTTTCCTGTGAGTTAATCTCAAGTACCTTAATCTTGAATCTATGTTTTTCTAAATATTGTTCACAGATTTTAGAGACTCAAGTTTCTCTTTAAATAAAGAAAGAAGCGAGAATTGAACTTTTCCTCTAAAGTAGAATATATATCTAGCTAAATCTTAGAAAATTTGAGGAAATAGTTGATTACCTTCTTAGGGTCAGTTTTCTCAATGTCAAATATTTCTACCTCTTACTCATATTCAGGTTACGAGTCCGTTAAAGCTGTGAAACACTTTAACTCATCTTTAGTGTCATTATCATTATCATACTTTTCATCGCTCCAAGTTGCCATCATTGCCTTGTTTCTCTTACGATCATTTTTTTTTTTTGGCAATCATTTACGATGTGTTCCTTGGTTCCATGTTCAAAGCAACCAAAATTTCTAGTTAAAGAAGAATTTGAAGTAGTTGAGAATCTACCTTTTTCTCCTTTTTATAGATCTCATGTTTGGGCTTATTCGGCCCTTCTTATGTTTCATCATTCATTTGAAGCGTCTAGTAAGAAGTTCCATGAAATCTTCTTACGAGTCTAAGGAGCTCACACTAGAACCAACTTCTTTAGAAGCCTTAAGCGTAATGTTCCGGTTGGTGCTGACCTCAAATTCTTACTCCTTGAGCTATAACTCATGGTTGAGAATCTTCCCAATGAGTTCGTTAGCATGGGATGGTCTTGTACCTCCACGATGCCCGTTACCTTCGGATCCCATATATTCTTTGGAGGACTCCTTAGAAGATTTCTGACCACTTCTTCATTGCACATCTTCTTTCCAAGTGATTTGAGATTGTTGACAATCTTAGTGAAGAAAAATGTACATCCGAGTTATTTTCTCGTCGGTATTCTTCTTAAACACTTCATACTTATGTCTTCACTTATCTTTGCTTGTGTCACCTATCTCGTGCCTTCATAGGTGGTGACAAGACTGTCCTGCACCTCTTTAGGAGTATCACATGACTCATCTGTTCTCTTAGGCATCCACCATACACATTAAGATATTCATGGCTTTTAAGTTCTTTACGTGCTTTTTCCTTCTCTTCTAGTGTGAATTATGACTTCACCTTTGCTATAGTTTGATGTCCAACTTGCTTAGTAGGAAGGTAGATCCCATTGCGGATGACTTACCAAACATCTTCATCATAGTCTTGAATGAATCACACAATTAGCTTCTTCAAGGGAGAAAAGTTTGACCTTTTGAACTTAGGTAATCTAATGAATGAGCTTCCTTCATCAAACTCTCCATAGTTTTCGACTTTTGGATTGTGAGATCCTTTTAAGAAAGTTTAGGCTCGATAGCAATTTAAGGTTCAAAATAAAGAGTTTATGTCACCCTAGAAAGGGGACGGGCTGAATAGGGTTATAAGGACATAATACGGAATTTGAAAAATCTTTGAGATGGTCAAAACTCGGACCGAAGAACTAAGTCTAGATTGACTAAGAAAGAAATGAATAAATTGTTTTACTTGGAAACCCTTTTTGGGGAGAAAACCATGGATAGTGTCAATCTAGACACCAAGTCAATTCCACTATTTTGAATCCATAAAATAAAAAGGATCGACTCCTGAATTGCTTCCTTAGACAATTCTATTACGAGTTTCTCCTAGGCGGAAAAGTTACGTTATCTATCCCAATGCTTCCGGACCGAGTTAACCCTTACAGTTTGGGATAACTATGCTGAGTTAACCTTTATAGCTCGGTTAAGGGAAAAAGCAAAAAGCGTATATGATAGTGTATAGATTACAAGACTTTTCTTTGCATGTGATTACAACTCGGATAGTTAAGATTCTAAGTACAAGAAGTTATAAGCTAGAAGTAAGACTGTGAGAGTTGAGTCCTTGGTTATAGAAATCTTCTAAGTCTTGTATCATGGCTTCAATTTATAGGCTACATGGTAGAAAGCCATCGTGCCTTGGACTTATGATTCTTGGTTAGATAGGCTATTACAACGGATAGTTCGAGTCCTAAAAAATAGAACCATTTTGAATGTATCCATTGAGTCTAGGTTCTAACCTCAAAAATCAGTCCCACCCACTTGTAGTATTAGAAAAGAAGGATAGAAACAACCATTAGAGTCAAAGACTGAAAGTTACCAAAAATGGAAACAAACAAGTCCTAACATAGTGGTTAAGTCTCGTCCAAAAATAGTGGCTTTTCCGTATGCTATTTTGAAATGGTAAGAAGTCGGTTGTTTTTGCATTAATATGAGATTAATCAGATTTAATAACCCTATAAAAATAAATTACGAACGGTACTCAAAGTATAAAACTACTTTGGTCAAAGATTAGATAAGGATTAGTCTTAAATAAAACAATTAATGACTAAATTTCTTTACTCTTTTAAAATAAAAATTTTCAAGTCCAATATTCAATATATTTAAATTCCATTCATGTTTCTTCTCTAATAATAAATAAGATAGAGTTGAGTTCAAAGGTTCTATAAACATATTTCAATGTTTGCCAATTTGATTAATTTAAGTAATGATAGAGGTGGCTATTTTGGAATTAACATAGGTAATTATGTTTTGAAATATAAAATAAGGTAATTAAAAAGATAACTAAGTTTTAGGTAAACTTTTTGTCTACGTCTTACTAATTTCCATAACTAAGTCCTCAGTAAATGCTCAGTAAATGCTTCGAGTAAGTTGCTACTTAATTAGGTAGGACTTGGTTCTAAGACTAAAAGTGATGTTTTTGTTATTTCTTATAATCTCATGAGAATTTTGTAGCTCTTTAAGAATCCAATGACTCGTATCAAAATGTTAAGGGATTATTCATAGATTTGTGTTCATTAAAATTTCATAAAGAATGTATCTCACATAAAGAATATATCTTAATTTTGGGCGAATGACTTGAATTTAAAATCATATAAGGGGTCATTTCATACGAAGGTTTGCTCGGGGAGAGACTAAGTCACCCTAGAGGGGGTGAGTAGGGTGGTGGAAGATTTTTTTGAAAAACAAACTCTTTTTGAACAAAGTACAAACAGAGCGATTCCGAGTCCATATTGGGGTCGAAAAGTATGAACTCATAATACAAGAAAGAGTAAAAAGCGATTAAACTGAAACTTTGAGTCCGTCCGAGTCTAGAATGTACTCGAAAGTGAAGACACGGAAAGTACGTGGCAACCCTCCTGGGGCAGAAAACCACGGACCGTGCTAATCCAAGAACGAAGTCAAATCCAAGCACGAAGTCAAATCCACTATTTTGAGTCCACTGATCGAACCCCGAGTTGCTCCCTTAGACAACTCTTTACTAGTTTTTCCTAGACTCGAAATTCCCTTATCTGATCTAGTACTTCCTAGCTAAGATAACCCTTACAGCTAGGGACAAGCGAGCTGAGTTAACCCTTACGGCTCAGTCAAGGGACCTTACGTAGAGAGTAAGAAAGAAAGTGTTTGTAACTAAGTACAAGACCTTACAACTCGGAATATAATGAATTACAGAGTGGGAGTTGTAAGTAGAAGATTGAGAATGAATACAAAGACTTTTGATCAAGTATGTATATTAACAATAGGTTCGGTAATCTTTAAGTCTTGAGAATTGGCTTCCTTTTATAGATGACCAAGCAGCTTAGCTGTTGTGTCCATCTTCCGATCTGGAAGTTCCTTTATGACCGTTGTGTAGGATTTTCTAAGTCACTCGGAAAATATCCGTTGATATGTGAACGTTAGACAACGGCTCTTGACTCCCTTGATAGTGCCTAAAACCACCGGCGATGTCTTCGAAGTAAGGTGGAAACCATCGTTGAGCTTAGTGTTGCAGATTTCCATTTCTCGAAACAGACAACCTTGACACCGTGTCCGAGGCTAGGTCGGAGGTGGAAAAAGCCTTGTCTGCTTGGTAATTTGACGTTTTGAAGCCGGTTACTTTTGTATTTCAAATATAGGATAGCCTCGTTTGAATCACCTACAAAAGTAAATCAATTTGGTTCTCAAAGTATAAAATACTTTGATCCAAGATTAGACACGAGATAATGATATAATTAAGATAATTAATTTACTAATTATCCGAGCCGAGAAAAGGAATGGAATTTTTCGAGTCTAATATTCATGATACTCAAAATTCCATCCGAGTTAGTAAATCAAGTCAAATATGAAATATTAGAATAGACAGACTTGATCTAGAGTAAATATAATTCAAACCGAAATATCGAGTCGAGTGCGAAGAGATAGTGTTTGAATCATGCGATATGTCCGAGTGTTAAGTGACTCGGAACCGAGTGAAACATGCGGAGATGATTCATGAGTCACACGAGTCATGCATAAATGCATGAGAAAATTTCTCTAACACTCGGAGCAAGTACCATATCACTTAGAAAAGTTTCTAAGACATAAGGAATGACTTGGAATCAAAACTTTGTAAGTGAGAAAGTCTTATACCCGATTCCCTAGATAGAACTCGGAAAGGTGAGTAAAGTCCGAGTCTTCACATACCCGAGTCGTCGGAGAGACGAGAGAAAGCGACAGGCGTGGAGAATCGGGTTTAAAAATCATGAATCATTAACTAAAATACTAAAAATCGGGTAATTTTGAAAAAATCGCAAACAACTAAAATTAACCTAAAAAGTCGTGTTATTCTTGTGTAAAGAGACATCCCTCGGTGTTCAACATTTGCCGACATCCAGGTGACAAATTAGCCTACGAGAGGTGAAAAGTCGTGTTTCCACTACCATAAAGGGACTTTCTACGGAGTTGAATGTTTGCCGACGTCTAACAACAAATTAGCCTACGGGAGCTAAAAAGTTATGTTTCCACATCCGTAAAGACACATCTTTCAAAGATCAACGTTAGCAACATCTAAAGACGAATCAGCTTATGGGAGCTAAACAATTGTGCTATTACCTCAATAAAGGGACATCCTTTAGTGTTTAATGTCTTCGGATCTCCAATGACAAATTATTCTACGGGAGTTAAAAAGTCGCATTTTCACCTCCGCGAAGGGATATACTTCGGAGTTAAACATCTATCAACGTCTAACAATGAATTAGCCTACAGGAGCTAAAATGTCACGTTCGACCTCCATAAAGGGTCATCCTTCGGAGTTTAACGTCTATGGACATCTAACGATGAATTGGCTTATGGGAGCTAAAAACGCGTTTTCACCTCAGTAAAGGGACATCCGCTGGAGTTTAACGTATGCCAACGTTTAAGAACAAATTAGCCTACGAGTAACTAAAAAGTCGTGTTTTCACCTCCGTGAAGGGAAATCATTTTGTGTTCAACGTCTCGCGACGTCCGACGACGAATTAGTCTACAGGAGCTAAAAAGTCATGTTTTCATCTCCCTTAAGGGACATCCTATTGAGTTTACCATCTCGTATACGTCTAATGATGAAGTAGCCTACAAGAGCTAAAAAGCTGCGTTTTCACTTACGTAAATGGACATCCATCGGAGTTCAATGTCCGTCGACTTCTCGCGACGAATTACCCTACGGAGCTAAAAAGTCGCGACATTACCTCCACAAAGGGATGTCCTTCGGAGATTGACGTCAAATGACAAATTAGCCTATGGGATTAAAAAAAGTCACTCTTTTTCTCCACAAAGGTATGTTCCCTAGGAGATTGCCGTCCATCCGCAAAGTTTGCACATTCAAGCCTACAAGATTTAAAAGGTCTCATAAAGACCCACAATGGTATCTGCTATGAGCACTCCTAACCGGAGGTTAGGAGATCGTGCTTTTCATGGGATGTTCCCTACCGAGAGTCATGCACTTTCAAGCCTAGGGAGCTGAAAGGTCGCACAAAGACTCATAACGGGAAAACTCATACTGTTATCCTACGGGAGCTAAACCGCCACAAGCTTTCGCATGATGTTTCTTAATTAGCTGAATACTATAATTTTTACATGCTTTTCTCGCTACCAACTATTAATCATTACACTTTCTATCTCTTCAAAGGGAAGTTCCCTTCGAGAACAGCACCCTTGTAACACATTTCGGGCTCGATAGAGTAAAGGGTCGTGCATCCTCCTTGGCCTAAGGAAGCTGAGAAGCTCGTACTCTTGTTTCATCGAAGAATCTTGTGGCAGGAAAGTGATAAAGTCAATACACGAAGATGAGCTCCCATTTCTTCAAGGAAAATATATAACAAAAACCGCTCATACACAACGTTACAAGCACTTTACCACCATTCTCACATCCATGTGTGACTATTTTGAGCCTTGAGAAATACAGGCAACACTATTCCACATTCCACCTATCTATCTTAAGAAGCGTGTACGTGAATTGTGAGGAGCTAAATGATGTGGCAATTTCCTGAAAAGCGCCAGTTCATCTTCTACATCCTACACAAACTCTCTTAATAAGTGAGATGAACACAACATTAGTCTAAAACCTTATTCATATTAGGGTACGTAAAGCCCAAGCCCATTAGGGTTAGGGTCTCCTACTTGATTGGCACAAATCTTATTAGATCATAATCCCCAAAAGCCATTCCACTCTTGGCTAACTGATTTGTTCTCTCTACTTCTAAGAAAAGAGTGAAATCCTTACTTTTGTAAAACTGCCCAAATCATTAAGAAACCCCATTGCACATGTTAAGGAAGATTTTCCTTCATCTTCTGACTTTTATCAAACTAACTTGAACGTCGGAGGGACTTTGCCCGAGATCCACCACTAAGGCATACCTTTTCACAGGAAAGAGCAACCATAACGAGGAGCTCGGCCGCTCGAGTCCGTAAACCGGTGCCGAGATAGCAAATCCACTCTCTCTAACTCATCATTCACATGGCACCTTACCGATTTCTTCACGCAACAAAAGTGTTATTTGAAATTCAAAAATTATAATTAAGTTAGTATAATTTTATCTCACCTCTGTATTTGACAAAATATGCAACCATGGCATTACTTCCAATTCTATACTATTGATTAATGATAATCTTTTCATAACAATCTTTTCAAGTCCGTTCATGAATTATAGTAACTCAATCATATTTAGCCGTTCGATCAACAAAAGAAAGAAATAGAATAAGGTTATTGATTATCAAAAAGAAAACTAAAGAAAAATATTTAAAATGCTTGTTAGAAAATGTCAGCAACTACCCTCCTGTTTCTTTTCATCAGTGTAGTTTTGCATATCCTAGTGTTATATAGTTAGTATTTGATATATATGAGAATAAGAAGATCAAAGGCTACTTAATACACTTAATCTCAGAGCAAGGCAAAATATCCTAGTGCTACGTGCCAAGAGGAGAAGCAAAATAGCGACCACGGGTGGTTCATTGGAAGCCACAGGATCATGGCAAGGTGCAGCATTGCCAGCTTGTGAATACTGGCTGCCACGATTCCCACCACGGACTGTCAGCAGTGAAACTGGCTAACATGGTTGACATCATGATCCCGATGTCGACCAAGGCACTACGCAGCACCGACAGCTTATTCTGGCTGCTATTTTATGCTTTAGTATTGCTTATCTAAGTATATTAAATTAGCTTCCTCACTTTGATATTATCTAAAGCTAGTTATTAAGGATATACATAATTAGTTAATTATTTAATTAATTACGGGGTAGCCCCTTGGCAGCCACAGGGTAGTGGCAAGGTGTAGCATGCCCAGCCAGTGAATACTGGCTGGCACGGTCACGACACGTATGGTGGTGCAGACCGAGGTAGTAAAACTAGCTGCCACTGGGCATCGCTCACAACTTGTTCTAGCAACGGTTTTTAGTTTTCATTTTGCTGATCTAAGTATATTAAAATAACTCACTTGATTTGATATTATCCAAATGTAGTTATTATGGATATACTTTATTGGTTTATTAATTAAGAGATTTATAAGGAGTTTTCCTTAGCGTTAAAATTAATCTTCTTTCATTCTCTCTTTCTCTTTTCTCTGACAAATAATGGAGTTCTTTTTCCATGAAATATAAAGGGTGTTTTTATATTTTGTTATTCAAAGAATCCATAAGGCTTTTGTATCCTATTAGTATCTTTGTCAAATCTTGAGTAACCTTTGTGAGACCAAACAAATAATACCTTATAGAATGTGATACTTCATACCTTGGTTTTACACTCTATCTTTATCTAAGTGATCTCCAATTATTCTCTAACAATTTTAAGGAAGTATTATTGCTGAATCATCTGCTGCTTTAAAAGTCTTGAACCTAGATTTCTTCATGTTTGATCATTTTGATGGTATGAACTTCAACCGATGGAAAGACAAGTTCACGTTCCTTGTTACCGCTTTGAGCATTGCCTACATCTGGGACCTAAATTTAGAAGAAAACTCATATGCGGAAGAAGATGTTACACTGAAGGAAACGGAAATACTAACGAAGGAAAAGAAAAAGTGCAAAAAGATGTGTTCGTATGTAGAGGGCACATTTTGCAATCCTTGTCACACTGCTTGTATGATTTCTACATGCCAATATCTTCTCCCATCAAAATATGGAATGCACTAAAGATTAACTACTCTGAGAGACAAGGTACTAATAAATTTCTCATAATCAAGTATTTTGATTTCAAAAAGTAAGAGTTGTAAGTATTCTGTTCCTATTCTTGATCACGTGTAAGAGTTGTAAGTATCGGTCAATAGACTTCATTATCTTAAGGTGATAATTCCTAAATCATTACAAGTGGAGGCAATAATTTTAAACTTTCTTACTACTTGGAATAATTATAAGAAGAAACTTCTTCATTCCACCGAAGATTTTAATTTGAAAAAGATATTAAGGCATCTCCCAATTGAGGATGAATCTTCAAAGAGAAATGTTGTATATCTACCTAATCATTTGAAGGTTAACTATGTGGAAGGAAAGTCCAAGAAGAACAATAAAAGGAATGTACTAGAATTTGGCAACAAAATAATTAAGAATGATAAAAAAACAATCGTAAGTGTTATGGTTTTAATTAAAAAAGGGCACTACATCAAGGATTTTAAGTTAACAAAATTAAAAATGAGACTTCTTTAACCAACGCTAACTTTGTTAAAAGTGAGACCAACTTTGTTAAAAGCGAGAGTTAAGAATTTGTTGTTATGGTCACCAAGGTAAGAGATCTACAAATAGGTATGATGACTGAAGTTAATAAGACTACCACCAATTCTGTTGGGTGGTAGATTGATTCTAGTGCTATATTGCTATGGTCACCGAGGTAAGAGATTTACAAATGACTGAAGTTAATTTGATCACCACAAATTCTGTTGGGTGGTGGATTGATTCTAGTGCTAGTGTGCATGTTCGTAATGACAGGGCACAATTTAAGACATATGATGTTGGTAGGAAGTGCTTGTGGGAAATCATAACATAAAAAAATTTATTAAACAAAGCACGAAGGAACTTCTATTCACATCGGGAAAGATGTTGACCTTCAAAAAGTGTTACATGTGCTTCAAATTGTTAGGAAGAATCTCATTTCTGCTTATTTATTTTACAATTATGGTTTTAAGAATATTATAAAATATGGCCAAGTTTTATTGTTGAACAATGAGACTTTTGTTGGTAAGGGGTATTGCAGCGAGGTTATGTTGAAAATTAATTATTTTTACATAAATGTCATGAATGATGTTTCTGTTTCTTTTGTGAATTCTTCCTCTCTCTGGTATGCAAGATTAGCACATTTAAGTTATTTATATTTGCAATACATGAAAAAATATGGTTACTTGTCCATCAAAGATGAAATAAAAAGGATAAATATGAAATCTATCATTAAGAAAAAATTATTAGAAAAGCTTTTCTTAAAGTTGAAAGAAATACTCAAATTTTAGAATTGCTTCATGCAAATATTTGTGAATTTAATGGTTTTTTAACAAGAGGTTGCCAGTGATATTTTCTCACTTTCATAGATGATAATTCTAGATTTAGTTATGTGCATTTATAAGGAATAAGGATGAAGTATTTGATACATTCAAATGTTACAAAGCTGAAGTGCAAAATCAAAATGAAACAAAAATTAAAATCCTTAGAAGTGATAGACGGGATGAATACATGCCTATGAAGTTTGATGATTTTTACAAAAAAAAAAAGGTATTATTCATGAAAAGTTTATGCCTTATACTCCTCAACAAAATGGTTTGGCTTAAAGGAAAGAATTAAATGTAATAAGGAGTCCCTTGTTTTGTGAAAACTATTACAAGGGTATTCTATTTTCATAATTAAACCCAAGGTACCAACTGTTTTGTGGGAAGTAATTTTAATGTCAAGAGTTACTTTACATCTTTGACATCAAACTTTTGATATTTGCATATTTGACCCCTAGTATTATATTGATATGTTTTTTTCTATCATATGCATTTATATTATAGCTTTGTGTCTTAAAATTGAGAGCGAAATAGTGTGCGAAGCTCTCATATATCGCGAGAAGGAGGAAGGTATCACGATCTAAACCTTAAATGAAACTACCAATACCAATGATAACACTAGAAACAATTTCGTTAATTACCCCTAAAGTCATTCCATAATGAAGATGATGTGACTAGAATGAATTGAAGACTCGGACTTTGCATGTATAACATTCCGAGTGTTATCAAGGAATCAGGTATAAACTTCATCTCTTGTAAGTTTTGATTTCAAGTCATTCTAAGCGCTATATAAACTTTTCCGAGTGGTGCAAAACATTTTCTGAGTGTTACAAAACTATTACATGTGTTTTCATTTGATTCTAACTAACTTAGAAAGCATACTCTTGCTCATCATTCCACATTTGTAATTATGAGTCACTCGGACAACACTCAGATTTATCGCATGTTCAAACATTCGATCTAACACGTTTTAACTCGGGTCCGACTTCATATTCTAGGTTCAAGTGAATTACGATGTTAAGTCATCTCTTTAAGTCGACTTGTTTTGTTTGAACTATATTTGTCTAGATCAAGTACTCGTACCTAGATATTCTTTATCTAAGTTGATCTTTCTCTAGATCGACTCGGATGGAATTTGAGTATAATGAATATTAGACTCGGAAAATTCCATTCTTCCGAGACTCGGATAATTATGCACTTAATTATCTTAATTAAATTATTATCTCGTGTCTAATCTTGGACCAAAGTATTTTCTACTTTAAGAACCAAAATTGATTTACTTTTGTAGGTTATCTAAATGAGGTTATCCTATTTTTGAATTACAAATGTAACCGGCTTCAAGATGTCAAATCGCCAGCAGACAAGGCTTTTGTACTTTTGATCAAGGCCCGGACATCGTGTCGGGATTGTCTGTTTCCAAAGCTGGAAATCTTCAACGCTAAGCTCAATGGTGATTTCCACCTTACTTTTCGGACACCACCAGTAGATTGGGACATCCTAACGAGTCAAGAGCCGTTGCACAACGTTCACATCTCAACGGATCTTTTTGAGTAACTTAGAAAACCGTTGCAACGGTCACAGAGGACTTCTAATTAGAAGCTAGTCACAACGACTAATCTACATGGTCATCTATAAATAGAAGCCAACTCTCAAGACTTGAAGATTGCTTGGAACCATTGTCAATACACGGACTTTAGCAAAAGTCTTTGTATTTATACTCAATCTTCTTCTTACAACTCCAACTCTGTACTTAACATATTTCTATGTTCTAAGTTCTTATAATCAGTCACAAACTTTCATTCTTACTTTCTGAGTAAGGTCCCTTGACTGAGCTGTAAGGGTTATCTCAGCTCAATTGTCCCTAGCTATAAAGGTTACCTCGGTTAGGAAGTACTAGATCGGATAAGGGAACTTCTAAGTCTAGGAAAATCTCGTAAGGAATTGTCTAAGGGAGCAATTCGGTGAAGTCTTTCTATTGTATTTTGTGGATTCAAAATAGTGGATTTGACATGATGCTTGGATTAGCACCGACCGTGATTTTCTTCCCCATGAGGGTTTCCACGTAAATTCCGAGTTCATACTTTTCCGAGTCTAATCTAGACTCGGACAATCTTAAAGTCTGTTTTAAAATTTAATCTTCCATTTACTATTAAAATTTCCTCATCACCCTATTGACCCCCTCTAGGGTGACTAAGTATCTCCGAGAGCAAACCTTTAATTGGTATCGAGTCTAGCCTTTCGGAAAGGATTTAACCATCCAAAGGTCTAAAGATCAAATGGCTCAAAACAATGGAGACTTCGATGAAGGAAGATCTTCCAACGGACCACCAAAGTTCAAAGGGTCAAATTTCGTACCATTGGAAAAAGCTTATGGAATGTTTTCTATTGGATCACAATGAAGATGTATGGAACATCATACGAGAAGGCAATTACATTCCAATGAGGATGGAAGAAACAAGACTCGTGCCTAAAGAAAAGCTCGAGTACACCATTGAAGAGGCAGAGAAGTTCGGAAAGAACTTCAAGGCGATAAACATTATGATGTGCGCCATCAGCTCACAAGAGTACAATTGAGTGTTAGCTTATGACACAGCCAAAGAAGTGTGGGACACTCTTGTCAACACATATGAAGGAACAAGCCAAGTCGGACAAGCGAAGATAAGCCAATAACTTCACAAGTATGAGCTGTTCAAGATGGAGCCGAAGAAAACATTACTCGGATGTTCATCCGCTTCACTCGGATTACTAACAATCTCAAATCTCTGGGTAGAAAGATTTCACATGAGGAAATGTGCAGAAAGATACTCATAAGTCTACCCAAGAGAAGATGGGGTGCGAAGGTGACAGCCATTGAGGAAGCTCAGAACTTCTCTCTATTAAAGCCGGATGAACTCATTGGGAAGCTACTCACCCATGCGATCCATCTCGGAAGAGGAGGATGCAGAGGTCAACACTAAAAGGAATATCGCATCGAAGGCCTCGTAAGCAGAGAAGAAAATCCGAGTTCATCGGACTCGAAGAAGATCCCATGACACTTATCGCCGAGGCTTCAAAAGAATAATGAAGCACAAGAGATGGGATAAACGGCCAAGAGAAGAGTTCTACAAGAAAGATAAAAAGGATAGAAAAGGTAAACACTCTTCCCCTTCAAAGTTATCTTTAACTAAGAACTCGGCTGTTTTGAATGTGGCAGCAAAGAACACATAGTCAAAGACTGTCCATGGAGAAAGAGGGACAGAAAGAAGAAGAAGGCTATGATGGCCACATGGAGTGATGAAGATTCATCGAAGAAGATGAAGGCTCGAGATGACTCAAAGTGTCCGATGACACTATCGGACTTAGAAGTTGAATCGACTCGGACTCGGATCACTCGGACAATGAGGAAACGAATCCTCGGGAGGTAATTGAATAGTTCCTCAAGTTTTCCAAAGTTGATTTGGCTAAATATATTTATACGTTGGAAGTGAAGTCCAATTCGATTCTTCTCTGTTTAAAGAACAACTTGAGTTTATCACTATTGAGAACATTTCTTTGAAAAATGAATTAGAGAAACTGAGACTTACTCTAAGAGAACTCAAGACTAGTGCTCAATCTAATGAGACTGAGTCCGAGTCATTCGAAGAGAAAATGAGCATCCGAAGCAAAAGCTCAATGAGTCTCAAGAACTTGTTTTGAAGTTTACTCAAGGTCGGAAAAACCTTGACATGCTCTTAAAGTCTCAATGTGTCTCCTTCAGAAAAGAAGGACTTGGTTTTAACAAAGAGGAGGAATCCAATTCCTACTCGGAGCTTTTCAAAAAGGATTCCGAAGTGTGAAGTTCGGGAAGGTTGAGCACGGTCCCATTCATAAGAATGAAAGGAGGACTGAGCCCGGACCAGCTTACAGGAGAAAACCTTCTCCTCTTGTTTATAAAAGGAAAGAGTTTCAAAAGAAAGAGACACGGACTCAGTTCTCTAAAAGAAAGACTCGAAATCCGACCAAACCCAAAGTTATTCAAATTTGGGTTCCCAAGAGTCTTCTTCTTCGAAAAGGACCACGATAAAGGGAGTTACTTGGGTTCGTTAGAGGAAGTGAGAAAGGTTAGTTTGTTTCGACTTGTAGGTGGCTCAGAAAAGAACAAAAGGGTATTGGTACCTGGATAGTGGATGCTCACGCCACATGTCCGGAAATTCAAGACTCTTTTCCGAGTTAGAAGAATAGACGGGAGGCAAAGTCCCTTTTGGAGATGATAGCAAAGGCAAGATAATTGGGATAGGCATGATTGGAAAAGGAGACAATCTGGTCAGCCTTGTATACCTTGTCAAGGGATTAAAGTGCAATTTACCGAGCATCTCTCAATTGTGTGATAAAGGTCCAGAGGTAAGATTCACTCGGACCAACTGTTATATTTCTGATGAAACTACTAAGGAGACTAAGCTCTCATATAAGAGATCAGGTAATACCTACATTATTCCTCTCTTAGACCCGAGTCGAATCTATCTTATTTAAAAGCGTCTCTACATGATGATTCATGGATATGGCATCGTAGACTAGGTCATGTTAGCATGCACACCATTAAGAAGCTTGCATCTCATGGTTTAATTCGAGGATTGCCTAATTGTGCATTTAAGAAATATAAAATTTATGAAGCATGCACAAAAGGGAAGTAAGTCGGATCATCTTTCAAATCCCTCAAAACTGTTTTCACATCCATGGTGCTTGAAATGTTTGCATATGGATTTATGTGGTGAAATCCCTGTCAAAAGCCTCGAGAGGTAAATCATATGTACTTGTGATTGTTGATGACTACTCACGATTTACCTGGGTTTTGTTTTCTTAAGCACAAAAATGAAGCTTTCAAAGAGTTCAGCAAGCTCTGCAGGAAAATTCAAGTTGAGTCCCGGACTCGGATCAAAAGAATTCGAACCGACCATGGTAGGGAGTTCGACTACTCGGAATTTGCAGAGTTCCGTGATAAGAATGGTATCTCCTACAACTTCTCAGCACCAAGAACTCCACAACAAAATGGAATAGTGGAGAGAAAGAATTGAACTCTTGAAGGAATAGGAAGGATAATGATGATTGAACATGATCTACCTTACTATTTACGGGTCGAGGCGATCAACACAAGCAAACTACACATTGAACAGATGCCTCATCGGACCCATCTTGAAGAAAACTCCTTAGGAGCTCTACAAAGGGAAGAAACCCAACATTTCCTACTTCAAACCTTTTGGATGTAAGTGTTATGTTCATAACAATGGTAAGGATCACCTGACCAAGTTTGATGCTCGGTCGGATGAAGGTATTTTTCTTAGTTATTCATCTCATAGTAAAGCATACCGCATTTTCAATAAAAGAACTAACAAATTGGAGGAAAGCATCGACGTCGTCTTTGATGAGATTGAACAGGGAAAACCAAGTGAGTTAACATTCTCGGATCCGAAGCTCAACCGAGATGATGATCTTAGTGAAGACGAGCTCATAAAGAGTCAAGGAAAAGTCACTCGGAATGAGGTAACTCAAAACAACATGAGTCGGAATGAGACAACTTAAGAGCCAACTCGGAATGTCGAAGGCCAATCAGATGAGCAAGCTCAATCACAACAGACTTCGAAGATCAACCAATTCAACCTACAAATCTGGTGAATCAACGAACAGGTAGAGCATTCAAATATGCTTTGAGCCACCCACTCGAAAACATCTTCTCCGATATCAACAGTTGTAATGCCCCTAATACGTAAATACATAAATAAGTAATTAACAACGGAAGACTTGTAAATTGGGAGACGTTACCGCCGTTTCAGAATGAAAACAAGGCAAGTTCATTTGAGCAAATTAATTTTTCAAACAATATATATGACAATCCAACCCAATTTTTTTTCTTTACGAAAATGAATTTTCAAAATGCCGAGGATCAGCTGGAGAGGAATCATGAGCCATGAGACCGGGGAAGGTACTAACATGTATGGGGTCAAGACGAACAGTACGAACATCACTTCTCCGACCAGCTTTATCTTTTCTTCTTCTTTAAACTTTGGATGTGATTGCGAATAGTGTGTCATGTGCTTAAGTCCCTAAAAATTTAAAACATAAAACAATAAACGTGTGAGCTAGAAGCTCAATGACGTTACCGTTATAAAATAAAATTGCAATTTAGATGCTATTAAATCGTGCATATCTTAAATCATCTTTCTTGAATACTCGGTTTGCAAACTTGTCAATGCCGATTTGCTTTTTCGATTTAGCCAAACTCGGGACCCATACTCGTGGAGCAATCAATCATAGAATCCGACTCCTAGGTTCATTTAACCCTAAGGCGATCGGCTGTGAACAATTGAACGATTAAAAGGTTGTCCAGGCGTCCCCGGATCAACCATTTACGATTACAATTACGATCACATTCATTCATGGATCGTCATACGATTACAATTACGATTACGATCACATTCATTCATGGATCGTCATAACGGTTAACGGGTCCTTTGCATGGCCAAATCAATTAAATTGTGAAAAACTTATGTATAAGCGCAATGAATTGTAATCGTGTTCGTAAACCGTAAATTGTATCGTGAATCGTAAACTATAATCGTGAATCGTGAATCGTAAATCGTAACTTTGAACTATAAAGCGCATCCGTGAACTGCGAATCGTAATAAATCTGTTGTAAACTGTGAACCGTGGTTGTGAAGTGGGTCCAAATTATTTGTATTATTAAAGCGAGTAACTCAATAATAAAGATAAGCACTTTGGAAAAGGTACAAGCAATAACGTACCTCGGCGTGCCAACACTCCAATGACTGATTGTTTCTGCAACATAATTTTAATTCGACTACGTTTCCAAAACTAATCTACTTTGTAGATTACTAGTCCTTTAACAACATTTACATGCATTTACGATTACCAAACTTTTACTTTTGCGCGCCTATCCATATTATTTCCTTTTGAGCCCGATATTCATACATTTCCTAGAAATCGGCTATTGATGATATGGTTTGAATTTATATATAACGATTGATGAGTTTAATTTCCCATTCTTGTAATATAGCTCAAGTTTGATCTTTTGCTTCTATCACTTCTAGATTGTGCTTAATGCGAGGCTAAACTTAATTGTACCATTCATTTCCTCTAATATGCTCGAGATGTCCTCTTATCTCGTAAACTAGTTACGCTTCCTACTTAAGGTGTGGGTTTGGTTTTCTAATTTTCTAAAAATTTCGGCAGAGTTTCGTTTGAAACATGGCCTAACCAATTGGCTAAAAGCCTTAAAAACCTGCATAAAACCCACAATAAAACTCAACGAGCCACACGCTCGGAGTACACAACTCAACGGCCACACGCCGAAGTATATCCACAACCACAAAAACCAAGTTTCAACTAGTATATAATCCAAGTTACAATCTCGTCAATATTCTCATCTCTTGTGCTCATGCACTTTTCGATTTTTGATTACAACATATATATTTATAACCGAGGCTCCGGTTATGCAATTTAATCGGAGAAATCCCGATTATCGGGAGATGGTTCCGTGCGATAAATTTCTTTATGAAAAGTAGTAATAATCGGTTAACGATTTGGCGCGTCGTAGACAGAATAGTGAAACTCATCAATAGTTTAACATGTTAACCTTTAAATATTTTGAGAAGTGCAAACAGATAACGTACTGAGGTAGTTGATCGTTTTCCTTCAAGTATTGTTTTTCCGTTATTTCCTTCGATCATGTCCATTTCCATCGATTTTCTGTTTTCATGAAGTAATTTGATTTATACATTAATAAACTCGATAACTACTCTCTATTTATGGAAACTTTTCACATTTGCCTTCCTCTAATTCCCCACTTATTACTCAAATTCATCCGAATTCCTAACTTCCTTTAATTTTGTAAATTTCTTTTCCACATGATCATATATCTATAACCTCACCCACTTTCTACATTTCAAATAATTTCGCACTTGCACAATTAGGCCAAAACTCCATTACGTTAATTTACTCAAGTTTAGCACACATGCAACAATAAATTCAATCCTCCATCAATCTTCAATGTCCCCTTTACGCATTCTTGAAACTAACTCCCCAAAATTATGTATCCGCTCATATTTCAATCATCCTCAATATTTTTCTTCCAATTCTTCCACCGCCAAACAGTTTATTCATATTCATATAAAACTTAAACAAGCACATCCACAATTATAAATAATCCCAAATCAATTTCCAATTCCATATCCACACATATCAAACCCTAACTCCAATTTCATTTCCTCCCAAAATTCTTTCAATTCCACCATAATCAATTCACAATTCGCATATACTTGTCTGATTATTCAATAATAACATGAATTTGTGCTAAAATTTGCTTAGAAATTAAGGATTGGAGATGTGGAGATATACCTCACAAGTGGTAAAAAATGGAATTGGGTGGTGGTGGCTCGTTGGTGACGTCGAGTTCCGGTCGGCGACCGGGGATGGCGGCTGAGGTGGCACGACCGTGCAGCAGCAACAGGGCGTCGCCGCTTGCCGGCGCGGGACGGGGGAAGAAGAGAGACCGAGTGCGGGAGCGGGGCAGCTGCCCGTGACGCCGGCGGCGGCTTGCTAGCACCGGCAGCGGCCAAGGAACGATGACACCAGCCCGGTCCGGTGGCGGTGGCAGCCGCAAGGGCGAAATGGCCCCGGCCCCTGTGCGAGCGGAACGGAGCGGAGAGGAAGGAGATGCGATGGAGGTGGCTGGGTGGAGGCCGAGAGCGCCGCCGCGGCTGGAGGCCCGGCCGATGACTGGCCGGTGGCCGGCGACAGGGCAGCGAGTAGGGCGAGAGGAGAAGAGAGGAAGGAGAGGAGAGAGAAAGGATGAATGTGTTACTTGCCTTTCAAACCCCCTCACCGATATATTCCCGATCCTTCCACCATCTTCCTCTCTTTTTTTTTCTCGCTATAATAATTTGTCTATATATGTATACTTGTTTTATTTTATTTCTTTTTACTCATTAATTTAATTTATTTAATTTCGAAATAAAATTATTCGAACATATATACATATGGCAGTACAAACGTAAATTTGTACGAATTACCCCTTATTATTTGCGATTATCAAGTTTGTTCGCATCTTTTATTCCAGTTTCGTATTTTACCCGGCTCAAAACTCTTAAACAATATTAAGACAACAAAATGCAAAATTAATTACAATTAAGTTTCGGGGTGTTACAACAGTGGGGTAAGAACTCGTTCCTCTCTACAAAATCTATGTGCATTCATTGCATTCATTTCAAAACCGAACCCAAAATGCGCTCCGGGCCCTAAAAGAACCTGAATGGGTCGAGGCCATGTAAGAGGAACTCAATCAATTTGAAAGAAACCAAGTTTGGATTCCGATCAAACGACCTTCTAACCACCTAGTCATTAGAACCAAATGGGCTTTCAAGAACAAACTGGATAAAGGTGGGTTGGTAGTAAGTAATAAGGCTAGACTTGTAGCTCAAGGTTACAATCAAGAAGAAGGGATTGATTGTGGGGAAACCTCTGCACTTGTTGCTAGAATTGAAGCCATTAGAATCTTATTAGCATTTGCATCAAGAATGAATATCAAATTGTATCAAATGGATGTTAAATGTGCTTTCCTTAATGGTTTCATTGAAGAGGAAGTCCATGTTGAGCAACCCCTGGATTTGAAAACTCGGAATTTCCAAATCATGTTTTCAAATTGCAAAAAGCTCTTTATGGTGTTAAACAAGCTCCCGAGAGATTGGTATGAAAGATCGAGCAATTTCTTGATTGAAAATGATTTTAGAAGTGGTCGGATTGAGAGGACTCTTTTTATAAAAACCAAGGGGAAAGACTTTCTTATTGCTCGGATCTATGTTGATGATATAATCTTTGGAGATACTAATGAAATTCTTTGTCGAGATTTTTCCGAGTTAATGAGACAGAATTTCAAATGACCATGATGGGAGAACTAAATTTCTTCCTTGGTCTACAAATCAAGTAAGGCAAAGATGGCATCTATGTCCATCAATCAAAGTATACCAAGGAACTACTAAAGAAGTACAAACTTCAAGATGCAAAGCATGCAACAACACCTATGAGCGACAGCAGATAAAGCTGGACTCGGACGAAAAAGGTAAAGTAGTAGATCGAAACTCTATCGAGGTATGATTGGATCTCTGCTTTATCTTACTTCAAGTAGGCCAGACATAATGTTTAGTGTATGTCTCGTGTGCAAGATTTCAAGCTAATCCAAAATAATCACATCTCACTCGTAGTGAAGAGAATTTTCGAGATATCTTGCAGGGACTCGGAATCTAGGTCTATGGTACTCAAGAGACTTAGAACTAACTCTCAATGGATACTTAGTTGCTGACTATGCTAGATACAAAGTTGATACAAAGAGCACCTTAGGAGCCTGCCAGTTTCGGGTCAATCCCTTATATCTTGGCACTCAAACAAATAGAACTCAGTAGCTCTATCAACTGCTAAAGTTGAATACATTGCAACCGGAGCATGCTGTGCTCGGATTTTATGGATAAATCAATACTTGAGAGATCTTGGACTTACATTCAAATCAATTCCAATAAAGTGTGACAATCAAAGTGCAAACGGCATCACTAAGAATCCAGTTCAGCACTCAAAAACAAAGCATATTGAGGTCATGTATCATTTTCTAAGAGACCATTCCGAGAAAGGTGATATTGAACTTGATTTCATTCCTACCAAACTTCAATTAGTTGATAGCTTTACTAAGACACTTAGTGAGGATCAGTTTTTCTTTATTAGGAATGAGCTTGGCATGATTAATGCATAATTATGTGCTTTTACGAGTGGAATTATTTACATGATTATGTGTTAGATGTCTTGTATTTATGCTTTAATAACAATTAGTTCAGTTGAGCCGGTGATACTGAGCTATGAGTTATTGCTTGTTTGCGGTTTCTAAGTCACTGAGAAACTTTACTAAGTTAGACTTAGACTTTAAGAAAAATGGACATCAAACTTCGAAATCATCTCTAGATTAGTAGAGAATTTCAGAAATTTCTTTCAAAATCTCTCTGTTTTTTTTCTTTCTCTCACCCGCATCAATAAGAGAACTAGCCGTTGGGAGATAATCGCTGGAATTCTAATCGTTAAAGAGCGAAACAGTAACACTCGTCCGAGGCGACCGTTGAAGAGTTGGGTCGAGAAGAACACTGAAGGAAAATACTTTCTCTATAAATGACATTATTTTTCCATCATTTCGCTACTTTACTCTCTACATATTCTCTCTCTCGCTTGCAACATCTCGAGCAAGTTCACTGTTTACAAAGAACAAATCGTCTCTCTCAAGCTAAGTGAAAGTTATCTCAAGTAAGCACCTATCGCTCTCGGCTCTCTCTACTATTTTATTTTCTCTTTTCACTCTCTAATCTCTCTCTATCTCTCTCTCAAAGTTCATCCTCTCTCTCTTTTCACACTCAAACATGCCAAAAAGAGGTTCCCACTCGGACTTTCTTGGTTCCGCAACCAAGAAACGTCCCACAAAAAGCCAAGAGGGTCCTTCCAACCCCTCTAATATCATTGTCACCCAACATCTAACGTTGGATCACAAATTCTTCCCAACCACCAAATTTTCGTGGTTGAATAACATCAAAACTATAGGGGTTTATAATTTCCTCTATTTCAGCGAGTTCATCTACCAAGAACTCGTCTATGAGTTCTACTCAAACCTGTCTAGCCCCGAGGGTATACTCACCTCCAGAGTTCAAGATGTTGTTGTTCGCATCAACGTATCTCTCCTTCACCATCTTTTCAAGGTATCTTCTCTTTTTCTCAACAGCAACCCTATACCTTTTAATGAGGTTGCTAATGAATCTTTTGAGAAGTACGCAAAAATTTCCCGAGTCACGCAAAAACTTTTCGGTGACTCAACTAAAGTCGAAGCTCGTCTTCCGTGTTTCCTACCTGATGAGAACCTTCTTCTTTCAGCATTCAAGCAAAGAAAATCCTAACTCTAAGCATCTCAAAGCCCTCTTTGACATTCTCGAGGGCTACGAAGTAGACCTCTTTCCAACTATTATCGGGCGGATGGCCACTGTGCCAACTCACACTAAAAATCCACCCCTCCTCCTTTCGGGGCCCTTCTCACTTTTATTTTCAAACAATTCAAAGTTCCCCTCCCTCGGACCCTAACGCGGTTTCGAGGCTGCCTTTGTTGTTGGCGAAAAGAACTCCTTGGGTATGGATACCAAGAAACCCAACCGGGTGTCCGGGTCCATAGCTCAATACCGAGGCCACCATGTCCGCCTTAGACTCGGACTCGGACTCAAGCTCCTCTCTTTCTACCTCCTCCACCTGGTTATGCCTCCAATTCAGGTGATTCTCGGGTCCTTTCTTCCGCCTTGTCCAGCACAATAATGGACAAGATCTCCTCGGCGTCCAATAAAATTAAGGATACCCTCCAGGTTATTCAAGACTATCTTGTAGTTAATGACAATCAATCAAAAGTCCGCTTAGTCCCAAATTAGAGATCAACAAGATGTGCTTCTTGAGATGAAGGCACTCGTCAAGGAGCAGAAGGAAATGCTTGAGCTCCTCAAAGAAAGATGCTCAAAGGCTGCTAAGGACCCGGCAACTCGGACACTTCCGAGGAGTCCTTGAGCCCAACAAGATCCCCCTCGAGGAGGAAGAAGAAGAAGAAAAGGAGACTGCGGCTAAGGTAGCTCCCTATGAAGAGAAGGAGGAAGGGGAGAAGGAAGAAGGAGAAGAGAAGGAAGAAGAAGGAGCGGAAGCAGCAGAGGGACAAGGTGCTCCAGCCATCTAGCCGTAACCGATCGGCTCGGATAGTAGTCCGAGGGGTCGAAGACCCTGCCGACAAAGGTATACCAAGAACTCGTCTATGAGTTCTACTCAAACCTGTCTAGCTCGAGGGTATACTCACCTCCGGAGTTCAAGATGTTGTTGTTCACATCAACATATCTCTCCTTCACACTCTTTTCAAGGTATCTTCTCTTTTTCTTAACAGCAACCTTATACCTTTTAATGAGGTTGCTAATGAATCTTTTGAGAAGTACGCAAAAAATTTCCCGAGTCACGCAAAAACTTTTCAGTGACTCAACTAAAGTCGAAGCTCATCTTCCGTGTTTCCTACTCGATGAGAACCTTCTTCTTTCAAGCATTCAAGCAAAGAAAATCCTAACTCTAAGCATCTCAAAGCCCTCTTTGACATTCTCGAGGGCTACGAAGTAGACCTCTTTCCAACTATTATCGGGCGGATGGCCACTGTGCCAACTCGAACTAAAAATCCACCCCTCCTCCTTTCGAGGCCCTTCTCACTTTTATTTTCAAACAATTCAAAGTTCCCCTCCCCTCGGACCCTAACGCGTTTTCTAAGGTCTGCCTTTGTTGTTGGCGAAAAGAACTCCTTGGGTATGGATACCAAGAAACCCAACCGGGTGTCCGGGTCCATAGCTCATTACCGAGGCCACCATGTCCGCCTCGGACTCGAGTCGGACTCAAGCTCCTCTATTTCTACCTCCTCCACCTGGTTATGCCTCCACTTCAGGTGACTCTCGGGTCCTTTCTTCCGCCTTGTCCACCATGATAATGGACAAGATCTCCTCGGTGTCGACTAAAATTAAGGATACCCTCCGGTTATTCAAGACTATCTTATAGTTAATGACAATCAATCAAAAGTCCGCTTAGTCCCAAATCGGAGATCAACAAGATGTGCTTCTTGAGATGAAGGCACTCGTCAAGGAGCAGAAGGAAATGCTTGAGCTCCTCAAGGAAAGATGCTCAAAGGTCGCTAAGGACCCGGCAACTCGGACACATCCGAGGAGTCCTCGAGCCCAACAAGATCCCCATCCGAGGAGGAAGAAGAAGGAGCGAAGCAGCGAGAGGGACAAGGTGCTCCAGCCATCTAGCCGGAACCGATCGGCTCGGATAGTAGTCCGAGGGGTCGAAGACCCTGCCGACAAAGGTATACCAAGAACTCATCTATGAGTTCTACTCAAACCTGTCTAGCTCGAGGGTATACTCACCTCTAGAGTTCAAGATGTTGTTGTTTGCATCAACGTATCTCTCCTTCACCATCTTTTCAAGGTATCTTCTCTTTTTCTCAACAGCAACCCTATACCTTTTAATGAGGTTGCTAATGAATCTTTTGAGAAGTATGCAAAAATTTCCTGAGTCACGCAAAAACTTTTCGGTGACTCAACTAAAGTCGAAGCTTGTCTTCCGTATTTCCTACTCGATGAGAACCTTCTTCTTTCAGCATTCAAGCAAAGAAAATCCTAACTCTAAGCATCTAAAAGCCCTCTTTGACATTCTCGAGGGCTACGAAGTAGACCTCTTTCCAACTATTATCGGGCGGATGGCCACTGTGCCAACTCGGACTAAAAATCCACCCCTCCTCCTTTCGGGGCCCTTCTCACTTTTATTTTCAAACAATTCAAAGTTCCCCTCCCTCGGACCCTAACGCGGTTTCGAGGCTGCCTTTGTTGTTGGCGAAAAGAACTCCTTGGGTATGGATATCAAGAAACCCAACCGGGTGTCCGGGTCCATAGCTCATTACCGAGGCCACCACTCAAGCTCGCTGTCTTTCTACCTCCTCCACCTGGTTATGTCTCCACTTCAGGTGATTCTCGGGTCCTTTCTTACTGCCTTGTCCACCATGATAATGGACAAGATCTCCTCGGTGTCCACTAAAATTAAGGATACCCTCCGGTTATTCAAGACTATCTTATAGTTAATGACCATCAATCAAAAGTCTCGCTGAGTCCAAAATCGGAGATCAACAAGATGTGCTTCTTGAGATGAAGGCACTCGTCAAGGAGCAGAAGGAAATGCTTGAGCTCCTCCAAGAAAGATGCTCAAAGGCTGCTCAGGACCCGGGCAACTCGGACACATCCGAGGAGTCCTCGAGCCCAACAAGATCCCCTCCGAGGAGGAAGAAGAAGGAGCGAGGCAGCGAGAGGGACAAGGTGCTCCAGCCATCTAGCCGGAACCGATCGGCTCGGATAGTAGTCCGAGGGGTCGAAGACCTCGCCGACAAAGGTATACCAAGAACTCATCTATGAGTTCTACTCAAACCTGTCTAGCTCGAGGGTATACTCACCTCCGAGTTCAAGATGTTGTTGTTTGCATCAACGTATCTCTCCTTCACCATCTTTTCAATGTATCTTCTCTTTTTTCAACAGCAACCCTATACCTTTTAATGAGGTTGCTAATGAATCTTTGAGAAGTACGCAAAAATTTCCCGAGTCACGCAAAAACTTTTCGATGACTCAACTAAAGTCGAAGCTCGTCTTACGTGTTTCCTACTCGATGAGAACCTTCTTCTTTCAGCATTCAAGCAAAGAAAATCCTAACTCTAAGCATCTCAAAGCCCTCTTTGACATTCTCGAGGGCTACGAAGTAGACCTCTTTCCAACTATTATCGGGCAGATGGCCATCTGTGCCAACTCACACTAAAAATCCACCCCTCCTCCTTTCGGGGCCCTTCTCACTTTTATTTTCAAACAATTCAAAGTTCCCTCCCCTCGGACCCTAACGCGGTTTCGAGGCTGCCTTTGTTGTTGGCGGAAAAGAACTCCTTGGGTATGGATATCAAGAAACCCAACCGGGTGTCCGGGTCCATAGCTCATTACAAAGGCCACCATGTCCGCCTTAGACTCGGACTCGGACTCAAGCTCGCTATCTTTCTACCTCCTCCACCTGGTTATGCCTCCACTTCAGGTGATTCTCGGGTCCTTTCTTCCGCCTTGTCCAGCACAATAATGGACAAGATCTCCTCGGTGTCCACTAAAATTAAGGATACCCTCCGGTTATTCAAGACTATCTTATAGTTAATGACCATCAATCAAAAGTCTCGCTCAGTCCCAAATCGTAGATCAACAAGATGTGCTTCTTGAGATGAAGGCACTCGTCAAGGAGCGAAGGAAATGCTTGAGCTCCTCCAAGAAAGATGCTCAAAGGTCGCTCAGGACGCGGGCAACTCGGACACATCCGTGGAGTCCTCGAGCCCAACAAGATCCCCTCCGAGGAGGAAGAAGAAGAAGAAGAGGAGACTGCGGCTAAGGTAGCTCCCTATGAAGAGAAGGAGGAAGGGGAGAAGGAAGAAGGAGAAGAGAAGGAAGAAGAAGGAGCAGAAGCAGCGAGAGGGACAAGGTGCCCCAGCCATCTAGCCGAACCGATCGGCTCGGATAGTATTCCGATGGGGTCGAAGACCTCGCCGACAAAGGTATACCAAGAACTCATCTATGAGTTCTACTCAAACCTGTCTAGCTTTGAGGGTATACTCACCTCCGGAGTTCAAGATGTTGTTGTTTGCATCAACATATCTCTCCTTCACCATCTTTTCAAGGTATCTTCTCTTTTTCTTAACAGCAACCTTATACCTTTTAATGAGGTTGCTAATGAATATTTTGAGAAGTACGCAAAAATTTCCTGAGTCACGCAAAAACTTTTCAGTGACTCAACTAAAGTCGAAGCTCGTCTTCCGTGTTTCCTACTGATGAGAACCTTCTTCTTTCAGCATTCAAGCAAAGAAAAGCCTAACTCTAAGCATCTCAAAGCCCTCTTTGACATTCTCGAGGACTACGAAGTAGACGTCTTTCCAACTATTATCGGGCGGATGGCCACTGTGCCAACTCGGACTAAAAATCCACCCCTCCTCCTTTCGGGGCCCTTCTCACTTTTATTTTCAAACAATTCAAAGTTCCCTCCCCTCGGACCCTAATGCGGTTTCGAGGTTGCCTTTGTTGGTTGTAGAAAAGAACTCCTTGGGTATGGATACCAAGAAACCCAACCGGGTGTCCGGGTCCATAGCTCATTACCGAGGCCACCATGTCCGCCTCGGACTCGGACTCGGACTCAAGCTCCTCTTTTTCTACCTCCTCCACCTGGGTATGCCTCTACTTCAGGTGATTCTCAAGTCCTTTCTTCCGCCTTGTCCACCACAATAATGGACAAGATCTCCTCGGTGTCCACTAAAATTAAGGATACCCTCCGGTTATTCAAGACTATCTTATAGTTAATGACCATCAATCAAAAGTCTCGCTGAGTCCAAAATCGGAGATCAACAAGATGTGCTTCTTGAGATGAAGGCACTCGTCAAGGAGCGAAGGAAATGCTTGAGCTCCTCCAAGAAAGATGCTCAAAGGCTGCTCGGGACCCGGCAACTCGGACACATCCGAGGAGTCCTCGAGCCCAACAAGATCCCCTCTCGAGGAGGAAGAAGAAGGAGCGAAGCAGCAGAGGGACAAGGTGCTCCAGCCATCTAGCCGAACCGATCAGCTCGGATAGTAGTCCGAGGGGGTCGAAGACCCTGCCGACAAAGGTATACCAAGAACTCATCTATGAGTTCTACTCAAACCTGTCTAGCTCGAGGGTATACTCACCTCCGAGTTCAAGATGTTGTTGTTTGCATCAACGTATCTCTCCTTCACCATCTTTTCAATGTATCTTCTCTTTTTTTCAACAGCAACCCTATACCTTTTAATGAGGTTGCTAATGAATCTTTTGAGAAGTACGCAAAAAATTTCTCGAGTCACGCAAAAACTTTTCGGTGACTCAACTAAAGTCGAAGCTCGTCTTCTATGTTTCCTACTCGATGAGAACCTTCTTCTTTCAGCATTCAAGCAAAGAAAATCCTAACTCTAAGCATCTCAAAGCCCTCTTTGACATTCTCGAGGGCTACAAAGTAGACCTCTTTCCAACTATTATCGGGCGGATGGCCACTGTGCCAACTCACACTAAAAATCCACCCCTCCTCCTTTCGGGGCCCTTCTCACTTTTATTTTCAAACAATTCAAAGTTCCCTCCCCTCGGACCCTAACGCGGTTTCGAGGTCTGCCTTTGTTGTTGGCGAAAAGAACTCCTTGGGTATGGATATCAAGAAACCCAACCGGGTGTCCGGGTCCATAGCTCATTACAAAGGCCACCATGTCCGCCTTAGACTCGGACTCGGACTCAAGTCGCTATCTTTCTACCTCCTCCACCTGGTTATGCCTCCACTTCAGGTGATTCTCGGGTCCTTTCTTCCGCCTTGTCCACCATGATAATGGACAAGATCTCCTCGGTGTCCACTAAAATTAAGGATACCCTCCGGTTATTCAAGACTATCTTATAGTTAATGACCATCAATCAAAAGTCTCGCTCAGTCCCAAATCGGAGATCAACAAGATGTGCTTCCGGAGATGAAGGCACTCGTCAAGGAGCAGAAGGAAATGCTTGAGCTCCTCCAAGAAAGATGCTCAAAGGCTGCTCAGGACGCGGGCAACTCGGACACATCCGTGGAGTCCTCGAGCCCAACAAGATCCCCTCTCGAGGAGGAAGAAGAAGAAGAAGAGGAGATCTGCGGCTAAGGTAGCTCCCTATGAAGAGAAGGAGGAAGGGGAGAAGGAAGAAGGAGAAGAGAAGGAAGAAGAAGGAGCAGAAGCAGCAGAGGGACAAGGTGCTCAAGCCATCTAGCCGTAACCGATCGGCTCGGATAGTATTCCGAGGGGGTCGAACACCTCGCCGACAAAGGTATACCAAGAACTCATCTATGAGTTCTACTCAAACCTCGTCTAGCTCGAGGGTATACTCACCTCCGTAGTTCAAGATGTTGTTGTTTGCATCAACGTATCTCTCCTTCACCATCTTTTCAAGGTATCTTCTCTTTTTCTCAACAAGCAACCCTATACCTTTTAATGAGGTTGCTAATGAATCTTTTGAGAAGTACGCAAAAATTTCCCGAGTCACGCAAAACTTTTCGGTGACTCAACTAAAGTCGAAGCTTGTCTTCTCGTATTTCCTACTCGATGTGAACCTTCTTCTTTCAGCATTCAAGCAAAGAAAATCCTAACTCTAAGCATCTCAAAGCCCTCTTTGACATTCTCAAGGGCTACGAAGTAGACCTCTTTCCAACTATTATCCAGCAGATGGCCACTGTGCCAACTCGGACTAAAAATCCACCCCTCCTCCTTTCGGGGCCCTTATCACTTTTATTTTCAAACAATTCAAAGTTCCCTCCCCTCGGACCCTAACGCGGTTTCTAAGGTCTGCCTTTGTTGTTGGTAGAAAAGAACTCCTTGGGTATGGATACCAAGAAACCCAACCGGGTGTCCGGGTCCATAGCTCATTACTCGAGGCCACCATGTCCGCCTCGGACTCGGAGTCGGACTCAAGCTCCTCTATTTCTACCTCCTCCACCTGGTTATGCCTCCACTTCAGGTGATTCTCGGGTCCTTTCTTCTGCCTTGTCCACCATGATAATGGACAAGATCTCCTCGGTGTCGACTAAAATTAAGGATACCCTCCGGTTATTCAAGACTATCTTATAGTTAATGACAATCAATCAAAAGTCCGCTTAGTCCCAAATCGGAGATCAACAAGATGTGCTTCCGGAGATGAAGGCACTCGTCAAGGAGCAGAAGGAAATGCTTGAGCTCCTCAAAGAAAGATGCTCAAAGGCTGCTAAGGACCTGGGCAACTCAAACACATCCGAGGAGTCCTCGAGCCCAACAAGATCCCCTCTCGAGGAGGAAGAAGAAGAAGAAAAGGAGATCTGCGGCTAAGGTAGCTCCCTATGAAGAGAAGGAGGAAGGGGAGAAGGAAGAAGGAGAAGAGAAGGAAGAAGAAGGAGCAGAAGCAGCAGAGGGACAAGGTGCTCCCGCCATCTAGCCGAACCGATCAGCTCGGATAGTAGTCCGAGGGGTCGAAGACCCCGCTAACAAAGGTATACCAAGAACTCGTCTATGAGTTCTTCTCAAACCTGTCTAGCTCCGAGGGTATACTCACCTCCGGAGTTCAAGATGTTGTTGTTCGCATCAACATATCTCTCCTTCACCATCTTTTCAAGGTATCTTCTCTTTTTCTTAACAAGCAACCGTATACCTTTTAATGAGGTTGCTAATGAATCTTTTGAGAAGTACGCAAAAAATTTCCCGAGTCACGCAAAAACTTTTCGGTGACTCAACTAAAGTCGAAGCTCGTCTTCCGTGTTTCCTACTCGATGAGAACCTTCTTCTTTCAGCATTCAAGCAAAGAAAATCCTAACTCTAAGCATCTCAAAGCCCTCTTTGACATTCTCGAGGGCTACGAAGTAGACCTCTTTCCAACTATTATCGGGCGGATGGCCACTGTGCCAACTCGGACTAAAAATCCACCCTTCCTCCTTTCGGGGCCCTTCTCACTTTTATTTTCAAACAATTCAAAGTTCCCTTCCCCTCGGACCCTAACGCGGTTTCTAAGGCTGCCTTTGTTGTTGGCGAAAAGAACTCCTTGGGTATGGATACCAAGAAACCCAACCAGGTGTCCGGGTCCATAGCTCATTACCGAGGCCACCATGTCCGCCTTAGACTTAGACTCGGACTCAAGCTCCTCTATTTCTACCTCCTCCACCTGGTTATGCCTCCACTTCAGGTGATTCTCGGGTCCTTTCTTCCGCCTTGTCCACCATGATAATGGACAAGATCTCCTCGGTGTCGACTAAAATTAAGGATACCCTCCGGTTATTCAAGACTATCTTATAGTTAATGACCATCAATCAAAAGTCCGCTTAGTCCCAAATCATAGATCAACAAGATGTGCTTCTTGAGATGAAGGCACTCGTCAAGGAGCGAAGGAAATGCTTGAGCTCCTCCAAGAAAGATGCTCAAAGGTCGCTCAGGATGCGGGCAACTCGGACACATCCGAGCAGTCCTCGAGCCCAACAAGATCCCCTCCGAGGAGGAAGAAGAAGAAGAAGAGGAGACTGCGGCTAAGGTAGCTCCCTATGAAGAGAAGGAGGAAGGGGAGAAGGAAGAAGGAGAAGAGAAGGAAAAAGAAGGAGTAGAAGCAGCAGAGGGACAAGGTGCTCTAGCCATCTAGCCGTAACCGATCAGCTCGGATAGTAGTCCGAGGGGTCGAAGACCCTACTCGACAAAGGTCGGCCGACAGCTGTCCGCCTCGAGCAAGCACCTCCTCGGCCGAGTTCCAAGAGGATGAACCTCCGGACGACCCGATTCTAGGTCAGCCACTTAGAGATGAGCCGATCCCGGAGATCCCAGTGCTCGCCCGCCTCGATTTTCAACATCATCCCGCTCCTATCGGTGAAGGCGCACTGCTCATCCATCCACCTCGACTCGGACTCGCCCCTTCTCCACCGTCGTAATTTTTTTCTCTCTTTTTTTTTGTCCAGGCTAACAAATTGTATCTTCTTGAAACATTATTCCTCTTTTTGTTTTCGATGAAAGGCAAGGGGGAGAATAGTTAGAAAAATTTGTTGTCTTCTTTAGGGAGTTTTTCTCTCACCCTTTTGTGTACATATTCTGTCTATGTGAATACCAATGAAGTTTCTATTTTGAGCTTTTCTATCTCTCAATATAATTGCTTTCTAAAGTTCAATATGTCCTTTCCGAGTTCATCTTCCCTAATATATCAACTCGCTACATATATTTTTTTCTTTTTCTTGCTCCGATCTATCAACTTAGTCTACTTTTTTTGCTCCGATATAAGCAATACTCTAAGCTTGATTCATTTCGGGTTTATGCGATATTTCGCTTTTAGATCCGAAGAAATCTAAGCTAAATTGCTCCGATAGAATCTATGTTTGAATCACTCTAGATATTCTATGCGATTCTATCTCTATACTCGACATATGCTTTGACAAAGAATGAAAAATCAGGTCTATAACACTCGACAAAGTTTCTATCTAAGTATGGAATGCCTTTCATAAAAAGGGGATATTGAAGACTCGGACTTTGCATGTATAACATTCCGAGTGCTATAAAGGAATCAGGTGTAAACTTCATCTCTTATAAGTTTTGATTTCAAGTCATTCTAGGTGCTATATAAACTTTTCTCGACTGGTATAGAACCTTTTATGAGTGTTACAAAAACTATTACATATGTTTTCATTTAATTCTAACCGACTTAGAAAGCATACTCTTGCTCACCATTCCACATTTGTAATTATGAGTCACTCGGACAACACTCAGATTTAACGCATATTCAAACATTCGATCTAACTCGTTTTAACTCGGGTTTGACTTCATATTCTAGGTTCAAGTGAATTATGATGTTAAGTCATCTCTTTAAGTCAGCTTGTTTTGTTTGAACTATATTTGTCTAGATCAAGTACTCGTACCCGGATATTCTTTATCTAAGTTGATCTTTCTCTAGATCGACTTAGATGGAATTTTAGTATAATGAATATTAGACTCGTAAAATTCCATTCTTCCAGGACTCATATAATTATGCACTTAAGTATCTTAATTAAATTATTATCTCGTGTTTAATCTTGGACCAAAGTATTTTCTACTTTGAGAACCAAAATTGATTTACTTTTATAGGTTATCTAAACGAGGTTATCCTATTTTTGAATTACAAAAGTAAACGGCTTCAAGGTGTCAAATCGCTAGCGGACAAGGCTTTTTGTACTTTTGATCAAGGCCCGGACACTATGTCGGGATTGTCCGTTTCCAAAGCTGGACATCTTCAACACTAAGCTCAACGGTGATTTCCACCTTACTTTTCAAACACCACCACTACATTGGGACATCCTAAGGAGTCAAGAGCCGTTGCGTAACTCGAGTAACTTAGAAAAACCGTTACAACGGTCGCAGAGGACTAATCTGCATGGTCATCTATAAATAGAAGCCAACTCTCAAGACTTGAATATTGTGGGAACCATTGTCAATATACATACTTTAGCAAAAGTCTTTGTATTTATACTCAATCTTCTTTTTACAACTCCAACTCTATACTTTACATCTTTCGATATTTTAAGGTCTTGTAATCAGTCACAAACTTTCATTCTTAGTTTCTGAGTTAGGTCCCTTGATTAAGCTGTAAGGGTTATCTCAGCTCAGTTGTCCCTAGCTATAAAGGTTAACTCGGTTAGGAAGTACTAGATCGGATAAGGGAACTTCGAGTCTAGGAAAATCTCGTAAGGAATTGTGTAATGGAGCAATTCGGTGAAGTCTTTCTACTCGTATTTTATGGATTCAAAATAGTGGATTTGAATTGGTGCTTGGATTAGCACCGGCCGTGGTTTTTTTTTACCTCAAGAGGGTTTCCACATAAATTTCGAGTTCATACTTTTCCGAGTCCAATCTAGACTCGAGCAGTCTTAATGTCTGCTTTTAAAATTTAATGTTTTATTTATTGTTAAAATTTCCTCATTGCCCTATTCACCCCCTCTCTAGGGTGACTAAGTCTCTCTAAGAGCAAACCTTCATGATTAAAACAATAAGGAGAGGAACTCCGGCGCAAATTAAAGAATATTGCACAAGGTGAACAGGAGCTCTGGTCGATTACCCCAGGCGGATAAACCGTGGAATGCACTTCAAATTGGAAACCATAGGGTACAAAATCGACTTAGCATGGATATTTCCAAAATCCCAAATATAGGGTTCCGATTAGATTACATTCTTGCAACGGAGCAAAATGGGTGTTTGATAAAGAAAATTGATTATGCATATATCGATTTAGAGATTGAATATTGGGTATAGTCTGCGTTGTGCCAAATCCTTAGAGCAAACCCACATGTGGTAGTAATAGAGGGGTATCTTTCTCGAATTTTAGGGAAACTACCATAGACAAGGTGCTTAGAAAGGAAAATGGTACGTATCTTGTTCGCTTTCATGCTAACCTTGATGGAGATGAGGTACTCAAATAAAGTATCTACTACTCTAGTTCCTATCTAGGTCCATTTCTCTAGGTTGCACCCTAAATTTTGGGGGTGGATGGCTTGAGTAAGGTTGCTAGCATGGTGGGAATCCCTATTATAATGGATAAGAATACTGATGAGAAAAACTTAGCGGATAAGAATATCGATGAGAAAAACGGACTTAACTATGGAAGCGTCCTTATTTAGGTTGACAAAAGAAAAGACCTCCAAGACTATATTAAACTTATAGATAAAACGGATGAGTTAGTGCAGCAACTTGTGGAATAGGAATGGAGGGCAACAAAATGCACAAACTGTGGTCACAAATTCAACAATTGTAGGAAGCGTACAAGAAGGCAATGGAAGTCGGAGGAGAAACCACAAGCCATGGATACCTCTAAGGAAGTTACTAAGCAACAAAGGGTGGAGAATCAACAAATTAAGGAACCTGTCTAGAGGCACAACTTAGAAATAGGGCATGGAATTAGAAGAAACTCTTTTTGGCCCCTCTTTTAAATTGAACAAGCGGGTGATAGAGAACAAATATAACTTGGGGAAGTTTAGGCAGAGACTATTCATAGCATAGGGGCATAGAATGTAACGGGCATGAATAGCCCTTGAAAACTAATGGAAATTAATTCCCTCTTGAAAGAGAAAGGAATAAAGCTCATTGGGCTACTGAAGACAAATGTTACAAAACAAAATGTGGTAATGGTTGTAGATAAAGTGTGTTAAGGTCGGCCATATGTCACAAATGCCACTAAAGAGTGTAAGAGCATAATTTGGCTGCTTTTGGAACCAGAACTCTTTGAGATACATATTCTGCATAGCAAATCTCATTTATACATGCTAGTATTACACATATAGAATCGTGGGCGTAGTTTTATTTCTCAGTCATTTATGGATCAAATTATGATATGGATATGAGAGAATTGTGTAATTTGTTATACTCTTAGAAACCTGCAAAAGCTTGGATGGTTGGTAGTGATTTTAACTAAGTGTTAAAAGAGGAAGAGAGGTTAGGTGGTGCTATAGTTGCATACAAAGATATTATAGATTTCCAAAATGTATTGATGATTGCCAGTTGCGAGAAATGCACAACCAAGGGGCTTTCTATACATGGACGAACAAGCGTAAGAAAGGGGATTGAAGTTTTTGTAGACTGGACAAAGTACTAGTGAATGATAGGTTGGTGGAATGTTTCCCTTATACGAATCACATTGTATATCTAGGAGGCATATCTCACCATTGCATGCTCGTTAATATCCAATCATCAAAATGAGAGACCTAAACTTTCTTTTTGATTCCAAAAATATATGGTGTCTACATCCTGGCGTCCAAGATTTGGTAAAAGCTAAATGGGCAAGCAACTACTTATTGTATAAAGATGTTTGTGCTATGTAAAAAGCTCAAACAATTAAAAGAGAACCTAAAATGCCTTGATTTGATTGAATTTCAAGACATGGAGGCTAACTAAGACATAATAAGGTTGGTTTAGAGCATATTCAAGCACAACAATACATAGGGGCTCACTGTGACAAAATTTTAGAAGAGGCAAAATATATTATTCTTGATAAGTTGAACATAAAAAATGCTCTGAGACAAGCGAACATGAAACGTAATAAGGTGAAATGGCTCTTAGATGGGGATAACAATACTCATTTCTTCCATTCCATTATGAACAAAAATGCTTACATAAATAGGATCACAACTATCATAGATCAAACAGGTGCTCTTACATATAAACAAGCGGAAATTAAGAGTATACTCATTGAGCACTTCAAAGCATTGTTCAAGTGCAAGACCAATAAGGGAAAAAGTAAAATGATGAATGTTACAGAAGGGATCCAACATAGTGAGGGAACAACAAGAAGAGTTGAACATGCCATTCTCTATTGAACATGTAAAAGAAGCACTATGGAATATTGATAAAACAAAAGAATCCAAGGCCAGGTGGTTATAGGAGCAAATTTTATTAGCAAACTTGGCACTTAATTGGAGAAGAGGTAAGTTCTATTATACTAGATTTCTTCAGTAATGAAAAGCAACTCAAACAATTGAATACTACTCTTATTACTCTTATCCCCAAGAATAAGCAGCCTAATGTTGCTATGCATTATAGGCCAATATCATGTTGTAATGTTCCGTATAAGGTCACATCAAAAACATTGTAAAAAGACTAAGTTCTAATCCTGCCTATGCTAATAAAGAAGAATCAAATTGCTTTTATTCCTAGTAGGTTCATTCTCCATAATATACTTATTGGACTCGGATTTGGTAACGCATTACAAGAGGAATATCCTTAGATGTATTATAAAGGTTGATATCAAGAAAGCATATGACACTCTGGTCCAGAGATTTATTAAAGAGATGATATTGGCAATTGTTGTGCCTAAAAGATTTGCTAACTGTATCATTGAATGTATATCAACACCCTTTTTCTTTTTAAGCTATAATAGAGAGTTGCATGGATTTTTCAATAGTAGTAGAGGGTTAAGACAGAGAGACCCTATCTCCCCCTATTGTTTTCCACAGGTATAGAATACATGTCTAGAGTATTGAAGGTTGTAGTTGATGATAGACATTTTAAACTCCATCTTGGATGCAAAAGGTGTACTCATTTGATTTTTGCTGATGATTTACTCATCTTTTGTAAGGCTAAGCCATCATCTATTTCATGTGTGATGAATGCTTTAGAAAGATTTGCTTAAACATCCGGACTTGAAGCTAACTTGTAGAAATCACAAATACATTATTTTGGGATAAGTGAAGAAATGAAAAATAGATTGGTTCGGTTAACTGGACTAGCGAAAGGGTAGTTGCCTCTAAAATATTTAGGTATCCCCTTAAAGCATGTTAAACTAAATGCTAATGACTATATCATACTTGAAAAAAATTACAACCATAATAACGTTATGGGGAGCAAAAACCTTAGGCATGTAGGGAGAATACGGATGATCAATTCTATACTCATGAATATGGATACTTAATGGAGCTCTATATTTATGCCGCCTTAATCAATTATCAAAGAAGTGGAAAAGTTGTGTAGACAATACATGTGCGGAGGTGGAACTGGAAAGAGGAAATTGATCCTAGTGGCATAAGGACATTTGTGCACTCGTAAAAAATATGGGGGCTTGGGTATTAGAAGGAATGGGGATTGGAACAAAGCTTTTATGAAAAAATAAGCTGTGGTTTATAAAGGATAAGCCGGATATATCTATGGTTTAAATGGATACATAGTGTCTACACAAAAGATAAGGCATAACAGATGATAGAGTGTAATCAAAATGTAAGTCGACACTTTAGAAGACTAATGAAGTTGAGGAAGCATATGCCTAAATGGTATGATGCACAAAACCAACAACGGACAGTGGCACATTATGGGAAGTTCGAGTATGGGAGCGAGTTACCCTCACAAAACTTGTAAAAGTATGTCTCAATTCATCGCCATTGCATCATAAGATCCGGATCCGAGATCTAGAATCAACAAGTGGGACAACTTGAGGGTGCTAATTCAGCCTTTAAAATGGTTCATTTATATTTTATGCCTTTATTCCTTTCTGTCTTGTGCGAAGCAATTGTATCGCTTTAATTCCTCCGTACCCGGTGTAATCCTTTGAATTTCACGCTTTTCTTTTCTTTTCGCTTCGTCTTCTTTATCGCTTTCCTTTTATTTGCTTTTATCTCTTTCTACTATGTTTTGGTTGCTTTAAATTCTTGTAACATGTTGTTTGCTTGTGTTTAATACATTATGTAAGCTCAGTACTCAAACTAGCTAGTAATTGCCATAATTTTACTGGACGAAAAGGAAGGGCTCTTCCCTACGTTTTGTACCCTCGCCCGCAAATCCGATTCTCGGTTCTAAGACCGATGGAGTCATTTTTATCGTTTTTAGTCTTAGTTTCTCCCTATACTAAGATTGGAAAAGTAAACTTTATGTTGTTTTTACTCGGTGACTCCTATTTTTCTTTAATTCTTTAATATTGCATCTTGGCTATTTCTTACTCGAAAGGATAAAAAAAAAGGAATTTTGGATCTACTTTCCACACCACGGGCCAAGGCTGATTCCCTCAGCTGTGGCCTCTCGCCGATAACCCCGACCACGAAGCCAACACCGAGTGGTCGGTGGCCGTGGCTTAGGTCCAAACCGGAGTTTTCACACTAGTTTGGCCCTCAAGCCTTATGGCGAGATCTTAAAACCCTTACTTTATTTATTTTATGACATTAAGAATTACCATCCCAGGATTTCTCAAAATATTTCTAAAATAAAATAATTAATAAAACCGTTATTCAAACTTTATCTAATCTGTTTCAATCCGATTTAATGAAATTCGGAAAGCTAAATAAGGGGTTCATCCCCACTTTCTAAAATTCATCTTCAAAAACTTAGAATCATTTTCCAACTTTAAAATACCCTAAAAAAGTGCCAAACCCGTGGGGAGGCTCGGTTGGGTCTGCGACCAGTGGTTCCTATAGGGTCCATTAGTACCACTACCTATAATGATTTAACATGTACTTGTCCGAGCTTCTTGGTGGTCCAAACTATTGCCAAGGATGTCTTCTCCAAAGGAGTATAGCAAATTTTAAACTTTACAAATTTCTTTCTTAAGTAGTATACCGCCTTTTCTTCCTTATCATCCCATTGAGTTGGCATGGCTCCCAGTATTGTGTCTCTGGTGGTTAAGTATAGCAATAAAGGTACTCTAGGCTAAGGCAGGACTTGAAGTGATTGATTAGCCAAGTGTGCTTTAACATTTACAAAGGATGCTTGGCATTCTTCATCCTGAATAGGTTTTGCTCCTTTTTGAGCTTCTTAAAGATAGGTTTACTAATATACTAAAGAAATCCTAGAAAACCATGAATTTCTTTCTCAGTCTTTGGTGGTGACATCTCTTTGATGGCCTTAATCTCATATGGATCAACTTTAATTCCACCCAAACTAACCATATATCCCAATATTTTGCTTGTCGTCAACCTAAAGGAACATTTTTGAGGGTTGAGGAGCATGTTGCACTTTCTAAGGCTCTCGAAGAACTTCTAAGGCTACATAAATTCCTGGCCCTAACCTTGGACTTAATGATCATATCATCCATGTACACCTCAGCTTCCGTGTGGATCATATCATGCAACGACGTCATAATTATCCTTGGAGAAATGACCCCGACATTCTTTAACCCTACCGACATCACCATGTAACAATTAGTACTCCACTAAGTAGTAAAGGTAGTCTTCCATGTCCTCCTATGTCATTTCTACTTGGTAATAACTAGCATATCCATTCATGAAGTAGATTAAGGCATGGCCGAGCTGTATTATCGACCAAGCCGTCAATGTAAGGTAGGGGAAGTCATCCTTTAGACCTATCATATTCAAATCCCCGAAGTCGATGCACACTCTTCTTGGGGATGGGTATAATGTTTTTTAACCTACTAAGGGTAGTGGACTACTTCGATGAATCCGAAATCTAGATGCTTTTAGACTTCCTTTATTTTTAACACCCAATCCAGATTAATTCGGTGAAGTTTATCTCGATACTCAAGTATGCTACAATCTATTCCCTAAATGTCACTATAGGACTAGTCAAAGACATTCGTTTAAGAGTGAAGTGAAATGCTTTGGCTCTTCGAGGGTTAACGGTTTCCAATTTTAACCTCTCGAGGTAGCTATAAGGTTTTGCAATTAACTGTGACGAGTATCTTTAATGATGGGGTCAATTTTCTTTTGATCTTCCATAGCTTTTATTAATTATTTAGGGATTCTTTTTCATTATCAGATGGAAAAAAATTAAAATGGGAGAAGGAAAGGAGTAATTGAAAAGATTTATCTTATTGAATGAGGAAATGAGTATCAAAATTGACTTGGAAGAAAAAGAAAAACTAGAAGTACTAAGACAAAAATTGGCCTAGTCCTAGGCTCTAAATTAGACTTCCCTCACTTCCCTCTCAAGGCTATGGTGAACTTTTGGCCTTTTTTAACATCTATCAAAGTGATAGGGTTCAATTCTTCTCCACCCATCTAAGCGATGAACATGGAGGGGCCGAAGTCTCGATAATGCATAGCCATATATAGTACATGGATTAGTGCTATCTTCCTCAAAAAAATTCTTATCCGAATAAGATGTCGAAGATGTTGCTATCTTACAGATTAGCCTAGTGTAGACACCTAAACAAGTGTCGTCATTTTCTCTATTTTTTATTTGTTGGCCTCGATGGTGAAATCTCGAGTCTTGCTTCGGATTTGGATCATGAACTCGTGTTTGATTGGTGCGACGGAATCCAAGCAAACCACAATGAACCCCCACCACCATATAAATAGCCTTTTGCCTTGGGTAGATCCTAAAATCCCCTTTTTTTTCGAGACGATCCAAGACCGAGCCAAGCCTCGTAGAGACAACGGAGTCTAGTGCTTCGTACCGGAGAATTCTAGGCTTAGAACCAGTCCAATCGGACAAGGAGCTGAAAACCTCAAGACGACGTAACATGCTTCATTTCATGATCATATGCATCAAAGTGCTATGTTTTGGCTCCAAAACATTCCACCCAAGACTAGAAGCACACATCCCACACCCAAAATAAAGTGTGCCAAAAATAGAAACCTGCCAAAAATGGACAGTTTCCATTTTTGGAAAGTCGCTATGGTCGGCAATGGCCACCCCAAAATTTTAAGTGGAACTTAAAATTTTTGCCCTGAGGCTCCCTTGAAAGCACGTTAGGGCATGAAACCCTAGAAATTGGTCGGATTGCTGACGCTGTGAATTGGATCTTATCCGGTTTTTTTCCTTCCTTTATACGGTTCAATCTTTTCATTATCCAGACCTGGTTTTGCTTCTAGTTCTGGATGGCTAGCTAAGCTAACCTTAGGTCATTTCCTTGACCTAAGGTCTCCTTATAAATAGAGAGCCTTGGATCTCATTCTCATAATGGCTCATCCCTCAATGTTATTCTCGCTCAAATTCGCCTAAGAGCCATTGAATACTCCTATCTATATTCCGATCTCTTGGTCCCTTTTCAGCCTCTTCCATTCTATTCCTCATTCCAACTACATCTTAACCCAAGACTTCATAATTCACATATCTCCTTTACCTACCTATACTCAAAACTAAAGAAAAAGCCCCTCCAATCCACCACCATCACGTCACCGGATCCACATCGGCAAGTGGGATAACCCGAGGTCACAGCATTCAATCTTCAACGGTTAGTTATTTTTTATGCTTTTATCGCTTTCGTATGATTAAGGATGTATCACTTTTAATTCCTCCCCACCCGATGTAATCTCTTTATTATAGTTTTTCTTTCTTAAAAACTTACTGGCGACTTCTTTATATTTATTCCTCCGAGATCCGCCTCGTGGCTATTTTTTTTATTATACGATAGGAAACAAGAATTCTGGATCTTCTATCCACGGCAGAGATCGGGGTTGATCTCCTCAGCCGTGGCCTCCGGCCGACGTTGACCACAACTAGGTGCAGGCTACCACCTCCACCGAGTGGTCGGCAATCGGGGCTCGGGACGAAATTGTTGTTTTCATGCCCGTTTAGCCCTAAAACCTCATGGGAGATTCAATAACTCCTAATCTTTATTTTTTAGTTAAGAGATAACATCTCGGGACCTTTCGAAAATAATTTCTAAAGCAAAATAATTAGTAAAATAGCCATTCAAAGCTTGCCTAATTCGCTTTAAATCATATTTAATAAAACTCGAAAATCTTAATAAAAGGTTCATCCCCACATTTTAAAATCATCTTCTATAATCAAAAATCAAAAGAGCTTTCTAAAACCCGCCAACCATTTGTAGGGAAGTTCGGTGAGGTCCGCCGGCCGTGGTTCCTACAGATGGCAACTCAACTGGGGATAATTGTTTTAGTAAGAGAGCGAAACTTGAAAATTTTAGTAGTGAGTTTTAATAATGTGTTTGCATTAGGCATCCTGCATTTAGCAACCTTTGAACATAGCTTATTACTTTTTTGGATCCTTAGGAAAAATTTATTTTACCCCCTATTTAACCCTTCCGGAAAGAGGCTCCCACCTGAATCCCAGGCCAGTCAAATTAGGCTTGATTACTAACTAAAACGGTACCTCTTCCCTCGTAGGACATGCTTTTGATTCAAACTGTTTGATTCACCAAGAGGCACGAAGGATTCTGGACTTTTCTCTTGTCGTGCCCCGCACGGAAGACCAAATCTTCGGACTATGAGTCACCATATATCCAAGTGTCTAAACCTTTCTTACCATAGACCCTTTGACTATTAGGTGGTCCCCCTCTTCATTTGCATGCTTGGATGAGTGCGTTTGTTTTTTAGATTTAATCTTCTACTTGTGATCCTTTAGGGATAGGTGAAGAGCACTCGAATAATCCTTGCATGGGTGCAAAAAAAAATCAAAATAAATCTTTGAGTTGGTCCAATTTGCGCATTTTAGCCGAAAGTCCAAAAATTATCTTCCCCTTTTAGGTCGTGTCCATTCATTACATATTTGCATTAGCCAAAATAAATTTCATCTCAATTAAGCTTAGTGCGCATTTCATTTTTGCATTAGCCAAAATGAATTTCATCTTAATTAAGGTGAGTCTCGTATTTTATTTTTGCATTAGCCAAAATAAGTGTCATCTCAATTAAGGTGAGTCCGCATTTCATTTTTGCATTAGCCAAAATAAATGTAATCTCAATTAAGGTGAGTCCGCATTTCATTTCTCCATTAGCCAAAATAAAATTCATCTCAAATTTGGTATGTCCGTCCTCCATTTTCATATTGCATTTAGCCAAAATAAAATCATCCCAATTAGGGTGACTCCATATATTTTTGCATTAACCAAACTAAAAATCATCTCAATTAAGATGAGTCCATCCATTTTATTTTTGCATTAGCCAGAATAAAATTAATCTCTAATTAGGAGAGTTCTTCATTTGCATTAGCCAAAACAAAAATTCATCCCAAGTAAGGTGAGTTCGTTCATTTTATTTTTGCATAAGCCAAAATAAAATTCATCTCAAATTAGGTGAATCTGTTTTGCATTTTTATTTCTCATTTAGCTACAACAAATTCATCTTCCATTAGGAATAATCGTCTATACATTTCAATTATGCACTAGCCAAATCATAGAATCATTGCAAATTAAGCCATAAACATCGTTACATATATTCCATTTGATTTGCATCTCCTTATGTGCATCCAAATAAAAGTGCATATCATTTTCTTTTCCCTTAGGATCAGTTCTTCCTCTCGGTTAAGCACTTAAGCCCCATCTACCTTAGTTTTCTTTTCCACGAGCCAATCTTGAGCGTACTCTTTTGGGATACGAGGATAGGAAATCCTATGCAAGTCGGGAATCCCGGCACGAAGTGTCTAGGAAGTAAGAAATCTACTTCAACACCAACACAATCAACACCGATATGTCCCACATTAGCACGTACCACATCAGTACGTCCCGTAGCTTTATTAGTAACATCGGCAGGCTGCCCGTAGTCAAGTCCTCAATGTTCAATCACTACTACCTAGCCTAGGGATTCAGTTCAATCCCTAAAGGCAAGCTACCCCTAAGTTTACCATGTCTAACATCAAATTTCATGGAACCGAGAACCCTCACCATCACGTGAGAAACTTTGTGGGGGCAATGACATTGAAGAATGTACCGAAGGACTCATACCATGTCATCTTCTCATGGACATTTGACGAAGACGTCATGAAGTGGTACAACGCTATCGACCCACACAAGGTCACAAACGGGAAGGATCTTTGTCGAGAGTTCCTATATCAATACTCCTACAATACTGATCTACCAGTCACACTTCGGGATCTAGAATTGATCAAGTAAGGAGATGATGAAGGCTTCATTGACTTCCTTACTTACCGGAGGGTGACAATCGCCCACATGAATAATCGACCATCCGAGAAGGATCAGGTCGGAATCATCATCAAGAACCTCCAACCTGCGTATCATTAGCACTTCAAGTTCTTGCTTATCATGAACTTCAAAACACTCGAGAGATGTTGGCATGCTCATAGAAGAAGAACAAGCTTCAACCGACTCGAAGATTATCCAATGAGCCCATCACTCATCGGGGATGCTAATAAAGCTTACTTTTTCCCTTTTCCTATATCAATTACATGTTTATTTCCTTTTTCTATCTTCTAAAATTAAGAAAAAAAGAAAAACCAACCCAAATTACTTTATTTTCGAACTACAAAGGCCTGATTTCCGCTATAGTGGATTTGTAGGAAGCCCACAAGGCTTGCCCAAATCCTAATCTTGAACCCAATTTCCAATTTCTTAAATCAAAAGCCACTTTGCCCTATCCATAGGAGCGGAAACTAATCGGGAAAAGGCACCAAATCATCAAGAAGCATGCCGGTCCGATTCAAGCACCAAACCATCGGGTTCAAGGTCCATTAGCAGCAATACATTGCAGTTCGAGCTACCTACCTTTCTTTAGGCTTTACTTTAGGGAGTGGGGGCTAAAGTCTAGGTTTTGTCTTTATCTTTTTGAATTTTTGTATCATCTTAATAAAAAGAATGCATTTGTTATTAGAATTGAGTCTTGCATACATCTCCTTTACATGAGTCAAACTCCCGAAAATACAAAATTTAATAACAGAGCACCCTACAAGGAATTATTCAATCAAGCAGCATCAAGCATTAAGTCGGCATCAAAAGGTCACCGACATTGCCACCTTCAAAGGAGTTCAACGAAGAATATCGAACCTCACCAACTCTCCAACATTCAAGAAGAGATAGACACAAGCACCCAAGAAGAACGTGGGGGCTCAAGATCGAAAAGCTCATACAACCACAACAACTCCAAAATATTCGGGAGGTGACACAAATCGTCTACTTTACAAAAGAGCTATTAGCACACAAACTAAAAGCTTTAATATAGATCGAGGCGGATAACCTCATGGAACATCATATTTGAAGCGGGCATTTCCTAAACTTTAGGTCATCCAACTACCAAGTCTAAGCAATAATTTCTACATAAGTATCTCGTCTCTATTCGACGAAAGTGGATAGAAGTCGAGTCTTTGGCCCAACAAGTGGTCAAGGTTCGGATAAGCATCCTAGTCGAGCTTCACGCCCAACCGTGGTCAAAGTTCGAGATAATCTCGTCGAGCTTCGGGCCCAAGCATCGGTCAAGGTTCGGACATATCCTAGTCAAGCTTCCAGCCCAGCAGCGGTGAAGTTTTAGACAACCCCGTCGAGCTTCGGGCCCGGAAGAAGTCAAGGTTCGGACACATCGTCGAGCTTCGAGCCCTACAGCGATCAAGGTTGAGACACAACTCCCTCGAGCTTCGAGCTGAATAATGGTCAAGGTTCACATACAAAGCCAAGGCTTCAGGACCGCCCCATGGCCAAGTCAATGAAACATGATCCGATTGCAGATTATCTTCGGGTAACACTTGAAACCATTTCTATTTGATTATTAGCCCCAAAACCGTTAGTGCAGAAAAAATTTCAGCCAAGCTTCGGACCAAGAAAGGTATAATTTAGGCACACCCAGTCGAACCTCGGATCTAGAAAGCGGTCAAGTTCAGGCACCTTAGTTGGACTTCGAATTTGCTACCCGAGTCAAGTTGAAGCTCCTCGCCAAGCTTCAAACTAAGCACATGGTCATGTTTGGGGACACCAATCCGAAGTTTAGGTGTCTAAGTAGCTAAGTTCATGAATCAACAACCTAGACTTCAAACTCCTCCACTCAAGTCCAAGCCTCTCCATTAAGAGTTCAAGACCAAAAGGTAGCTAATTTTAGACACATCAATTCAATCAAGCATCCGATATAACACCGTGTAAGTACCCTTTAGTGTCTACATTGATCTTCATGTTTTACACTCGGTTAAAGTGGGGGCTAACTTTAGACACCTAAAGAGTGTTGTCCTTTCCTCTATTTTTTATTTTTTAGCCCGATGATGAAATCTTAAGTCCTGTTTGATGATTTGGATTACAAGTCGTGTTTGGTTGGTACGACGGAAGCCGATAAACCACAAAGAACCCCCAAGCACCATATAAATAGCCTTTTGCCATGGATCGATCCAAAAATCTCCTTTTTCTTTCGGACCATCCAAGACCGGGCCAAGCTTACAAAGCCAGCGGAGTCCGAGTGCTGTATACCAGGGAATTCTAGGCTTGGAATATCGCTTTTCACTTCGATCCAACCGGAGAAGGAGCTAAAGACCTCAAGACGACGGTAGATGCTATTTTTCATGATCACAAGCATCAATGTGGTGCGTTTTGGCTCCAGGACAGTCCACCCGAGACTAGAAGCACGCATCCGGTACCAAAAATAAAACCTTCCAAAAATGGAAACGTGCAAAAATGGACACTTTCCATTTTTGGAAAGCTACTATAGCTGGCATCGGCCACCCCAAAATTTGAAGTGGAACTCAGCCTTTTGCCCTGGCAGCTCCTTTCAAACCATGATAGGGCATGAAACCCTAGAAATTGGCCTGGTAGCCGGCGCCATGAACTGGATCTTATCTAATTTTATCCTCCCTTTATCCAGCTTTAATCTTCCGATTATGCAGCCCGATTTTGCTGCTACTTCTAGATGGCTGGTCGAGCTAACCCGAGGTCATTTCCTTAACCTAACCTCTCCCTATAAATAGAGAGCCTTGGCTCTTATTCTCACAATGGCTCATCCCTTAATGTTATTCTCGCTGAAATTTACCTAAGAGCTACCGAATACTCCCATCCGTATTCTAATCTCTTGGTTCCTTTTTAACCTCTTCCCTATCAATTCCTCATTCAAACTACATCCGAACCCAAGACTTCATCATTCACACATCTCCATTACCTACCTATACTCAAAACTCACAAAAGCCCCTCCAATCCACCACCATCGCATCACCAAATTCGAATTTGAGATCTAGATCAGCAGGTGGGACAACCTACGAGCAGAGATTTGATATTCAATGGTTTAATTATTAATTTTTTATGCTTTTATCGCTTTCGTAATGTGGATTCAAGATGTATCGCTTTTAATTCCTCCCCGCCTACTATAATCTCTTTATTTTTTGTTTTCTTTTCTTTTCGTTTTGCTTTTCTTTTAGTTTTGTTTTCTTTACCTCTTTGCTCTTATTCTCGCTTTATCTCTTTCTATTATTGTTTGGTTGCTTTAATTTCGCTTTGCATGTTGTTTTCTTGCTCTTTTGTACATTATTTTAACTCACTACTCGAACTAGTAATGGCCTTCAATGGACGGGCGTAACGGAAGGGTTAATTCCTTTTTCCTAACCCTCGCCCCCAAATTCGATTCTCCATTCAAAGACCTATGGAGTCATTTTTAGCCTTTTTCAGTCTTAGTTTCTCCTATACTAAGATTGGAAGAGCAAATTTTACTTTTGTTTTTATTAGTTTTTCTTTCTTAAAAAGTGACCATCGACTCCTTTTCATTTATTCCTCCTAGATTTGCCTCCCAACTATTTTTTGATTGCAGGATAGAAAACAGGAATTTTGGATCTACCAGCCAGGGCGGAGACTAAGGATGATCTCCTCAGCCATGGCCTCTAACCGATCGGCCACCACTAGGTGTAGGCTACCACCAACGACCGAGTGCTCAGCAGGCGAGGCACTGGGTCTAAACCGGTGTTTTCACACCTGTTTGGCCCTAAAGCCTCGTGGCATATTCAATAACTCCTAATATTTATTTTTCAGTTAATAGATAACATCCCGGGACCTTTTTGAAAATAATTTCTAAAATAAAATAATTAATAAAACCGTCATTCAAACTTTGCCTAATTCACTTTAAAATAGATTAAATAAAACTCGAAATCTGAATAAAAGGTTAATCCCCATATTTCAAAATCATCTTCTATCTTCCAAAATCAAAAGAGCTTTCTAAAACTCGCCAGCCATTTGTACGGAAGCTCGTGTGGTCCGCCGACCGTGGTTCCTACACCTATTTTAGGGTGTGTTGTTGCTTTTTGGGAGGTAGAATGCCCTTTTCTTGTATGTTGTAGGACTATGGGAAGCCAAAATAAAGGAAAATCTTCTCCTTCTAGTAAGAATTCTACATTCGAGTGTTGGGCTATGGCTCGATGGTTTTAAAAATGGCATGTGCAGCTTCTTGATTTCGACTTCCCGTTCAACTTATAGACGGATAGCTTAGTTGATCTTTAATGAAACAGAGCCACGCTTATTAGTTAGCTATAGGGATTTTTTGTTCATTATTAAAGGGAAAACAATTAAAAATAGAAGAAGACAAGTAGTAATTGAAAAGATTCATCTTATTAAATGAGGAAATGAGTACATCAAAACCGACTCGAAGACGAAAAAATAGAAGTACTCGAGAGAAGAATTACATCTACTCCTAGGCTCTAAATTAGAATTCCTTGGCATCCCTACTCCGGTTGTGGTGAATCCTAGCCCTTTTTGGCATATATCCAAATGATATGCCTAGATTCTTGTATTTGTATCTTAGTGATGAACTTGGTGGGGACAAAATTCGTATAAGACATAGGGATTTTTTGTTCATTATTAAAGCGAAAACAACTAAAAATGTAAGAAGACAAGTAGTAATTTGAAAAGATTCATCTTATTAAATGAGTAAATGAGTACATCAAAACTAACTTAGAAGACGAAAAAATAGAAGTACTAAGAGAAGAATTACATCTACTCCTAAGCTCTAAATTAGAATTCCTTGGCATCCCTCCTCCCAGGTTGTCGTGAATCCTAGCCCTTTTCAAGCATATATCCAAACGATATGCCTAGATTCTTCTATGTGTATCTTAGTGATGAACTTGGTGGGGACAAAATTTATATAAGACATAACTATAAAATGTTCATGGATTGTTCTCTTTTCCCCATAAAATTCCTATCCAAATATGATGCCAAAGATGTGGCTATCTAACATATTAGCCTAGTAAAAGCTTAGTCATTCCTTTTTTGGAAGGTAGAATGCCTCCTCTAATACCTGATAGCCATTAAAAACTTCTACTCCGAGAACCGAAATGCCCTTTTCTTGTAGATTATAGGGCTATGGGAAGCCATAATAAGGAAACCTTTCTCCTTCCCATAAGAATTCTACATTGAGAGTGCAAGGTTATCACTTGATGGCTTGAAAAATGTCATGTGTAAATTTCTTTGTTCAAACATCCTATTTGTCTTTAACAACTTCCTTAGCAGTTGGATCATAGCCTAGGTTGAATCTGTAGTTTTTTTTTCTTGAGAGTTGGGAGAAAATTAGTATTTTCCTATGCTTTCTCTCCAATTACCAATCTATGAACATTGGGGTTTGAGTAACTATGAAAGTTAAAGGGTGCTTTCTCCTTTTCTATGGTTTTCATAGTCTTGATGGCATATCGTTCCTCATTGTTGGTGTCATGTTCTATTTCTACCACTAGCTCCTTGTTGATGTTTATGTCATCCGGATCATCAAGATCTACAATGATCACCTGACCTTTAATGAGCATTTTAACTTTTTAGTGTCATGTAAGGGCTTTAGATCATGGACCATGGATGACCAAGAAGTTAAAAGTTAGAGGGATGTCCAAAGGTTGAAACTCTATATTTTTTTGCCATTGGTCATTGCAGGAACCAACAGTCCCCGCCTCCCCGTAGGGAGCGGAGGTTTGAAGACTAGAGTTCTCGACGAAGCCTCGGCTCACTTGATTTTATTTTTTAGGATGATTTTTGATAGTGGGGTGCTTCTCTTATTAAGATTGTTTATATTTATGATATGATTTTTAAAACAGTTTAAGCTAAATGATGATTAGCAATTTCTATTAATCATTTATTTTAGAAATTAATTTTGAAGAAATTCGGGGATGTTATTTCATGGTTATGAAAAAAAATAAATAAAAGGTTACTTTTTACGCAAAGCTTCCAGGCCAAAAAGGTAAATAACCCGAGTTAGGACCAAGACCTATACCCGGTTATCAACCGACACCGACAAGAGCCAGTACTAACCGATAATAGGTGTTTGCTATAAGGTCATGACCGACAAAGAAGTCTCGGTCCCATAGATTCAATTGTCAAAAATAACTGAAACTTTTTCATTTTGAACCAGAAATGACAACAAGCAAATGGGAGAGATAAAGTAAAAAGAAAAGTGTCACCAGTTAGTTTTACGAAATAAAAAATAAAAAAGGAAAAATACTCTTCCAATCTTAGAGTGGAAAAACTTATCTTAAAAGAGGTTTTCGCAAGAGCCTCCCTCGGTCTAAAACCGAGAATTTGGTGTTTTGGGGTGAAGGTACGGAATGAAGAGATAAGCTCTCCATTCCACCCGTCAATAGACGACCTTTACTAATTTCGGTTGTGAGTTTAAAAACGCGTTTATCAATCAAGTAAAGAAGCGATAAAGAAAGCAGTAAAGAAGCAAAACGAAATTAGAAGTTAGAGTGGGCATGGAGAAATTTAAGGCGATTACATAGTTAATCCACAATACGGAAAGCGATAAATGGCATAAATAAATAAAAACCGTAGAGAGAGTTTTAAAGACAGATTTGACACCCTCAAGTGGTCCGACTTGGTAGATTTGGATCATGAATAGAATCTGGCAGCAGAACGATAGGTACTGAACTTGTAAAAGGATGACAAAGAAGGTTGTTTGTCGAGTTTTAAGAAAATGAGAAATGTTTGATGGTATGATGTAGACACCTAAAACATTTCATCCTTATCTCTTTTATTTTTGTATTTTATTTTGTCACCCTTGTGATGAAATCCCAATCCTCTTTGTGGATTCAGATTGTGATCGGTGTCCGATTGGCATGAGGGAAGCCAATAAACCACAAAAAACCCATTAGCACCAAAAATATACCTTATTGACTTTCGGCAGGCCCAAAATCCATTTCTTTTGCCCGGTCCAAGCCTAGGTAAACACTATAGAGTCAAACCTTTTCCGACGTCGTGTACAGAGCCATTTTACACTAAAAATGTCATGCTTCATCTTCAGACATCCAACCGAGACACGGAGCTAAACTCGATCATATGACGTTGCACCGAACGGTGCTACATTTCATCAAAAACATCACCAAAACACTGCGTTTTGCTCCAAGCATCCAACCGAGACAGAAAACTCACTTTTAGAAAACAACGACATTTTTAACGGATGCCGCGTTTTAATAGATTTTGCCCCGAAACGCTGTGTTTTTCTCCGGAGTTCAGCTGCAGCATGGAAGGAAGCCGAGGCCGTATGATGTCGTTTTTCACCGGCGTCGTACATATCGGCACTAATCCCGAGGATCCGGTCTAAGCTTTACTTGATTTGGTTTTTGTGATTTTGCTAATCGGTTTTCTACTTATTTTGGACAACTGCATCAGCTGAAACCCTAGGTCATTTGTGACCTAATCTTTTGCTAGGTTATTTGCGACCTAATCTTTTGCTAGGTTATTTGCACATGACTTATTCCTATGCGTTATGTTGCTGAAACTTAATTAAGAGTTACTGAATGCATCTTCTTGCATTCTCATCTCTTTCTTTGTTTTCAGCCTATTTTCATTACACTCCCTAATCCTTCACGAAGTTCACAAAATGCCCCTTTCAATTCACCACCGTCACGCTTTTAGATCCTGTTCGGGACCTAGATCGACAGGTAGGACAACCTCAAGGTGCGAAATCGCCTTCAACCACAGTTTATTTAATTTGCATTTATTTATTGCTTTCGGTAATATGGATAAAGAATGTAATCATTTGTCTAATTTCTCCCCACCCGTTGTAATCTTTGATTTTTGCTTTCGTTTTCTTTTGCTTTTCTATTCGCTTTTTATGACTTTCATTTATTTCTTTCATATCTACTATTTATTGCTTTCCTAGCATGTTTGATTTAATTTTCACACTCTGTATGTTGTATGCTTCCTTTTAACACATTTCGTTCATTGATGAGCACAAATCCATCATAAGGAGACAAGATCGAGGAAATCTCTTATAAGGATACAATATCGAGGAAAAAATGAGACGATGGTAATGTTAACTGGTTCGTAGATAAAGTGATCACTAGCCAATTGGAAGAAGCACAACAAAATATCTCGCAAACATTTGTAACCTAGGTCTCTCCCTATAAATGAGAGTCTTAGCTCTCCTTTCAAGCATGACTTTCTCCTATGCATTACGCTGCAAAAGCTAAATAGCATAGCTTATTTCCTTAACGCTATGCTCGCTGAATTGAGCTAAAACAACCTTTCCTAAACATTACTCTACTGAAAAACATCCTCAAATACTGATCTTATATATACATCGCTGCTTAATCTTTGCAAAGAGCTAAAGAATATTCGGTTATTATGATCTCTTGACATTTATTCTGTTGATCTTTCCTAATCCCTACAAACTCATCTTCACAAAACTCATCGAACCCCTTTTCTTTGATTCGTCGTCGTTGCATCAAGAGATCCGAGTGCGAAGATCCAGATCAGCAAGTATGGCAACCTAAGGGCATCAATTAGGCCTTCGAACGGTTCTTTATTTTTATGTTTTATTTATCGCTTTCAGTATTATGGATCAAAGTTGTATCGCACTTTAATTCCTCCCCGCCTGATGTAATTTTTTTAGTTTTTGCTTTGTTTCCTTTCTCGTTGTTCTTATCTTATCATTTTTATTTTCTTTACCGCTCTCATAACTTTTCTTTCATGTTCGGTTGCTTTTAATTTTGCTTAGCATACTTGTGTGCTTGTGTTTGTACGCCGTTTAAATTCCCTTCGAAATTAGTCATGATCGTCTTCGGACGGTAGGAATGGAAGGGGCTTCCCTACATTTCGTACCCTTACCCCTGAATCCAATTCTCGATTCTAAGACCGTTGGAGTCATTTTAGCCTTTTTCGGTCTTAGTTTCTCCATACTAAGATCGGAAGAGCAAATTTTTATCTTTTTTTCTTCTTTCCTAAAAATTGATCGGCGACTCCTTCTTTTGCTTTATTTTATTCAAAATTGCATCTCGATTTTTTTATTGCAGGTACAGAATTTAGGGCCTCCAGATATGCTTGTCGGGCTAAAGGCCGCAACCGATTGACTCGTGGTTGGAGCCACTGATTGCCAGTGTTGGTTTCGGCCAACAATGCGTGGTCTATGGCCGTGACTTCAGTCCAGATTGATGTTTTTACACTAATCGACCCTAAAGCCTCACATAATATGTGAATCCCTAATTTTTTCTATCTTGTCTAATTAAGAAATAAAATCCCGAGAATTCTGAAAATAATTGCTAAAATAAAATAATTAATAAAACACCAATCAATTTAGTTTAATTCATCTTTCATTGAACTAAATAAAACTCAGAAATGTTAATAAGAGATTAATCCCCACTTTCTAAAATTCATTTTCAAACCCTTTTAAAAAGGAATATTGGTTTCTAAATCCCCAACTTTGAGGTCTTTTGATCGTAATATCTCGAAATACCGATTGGCATCGCAACATCCCGAATTTAAACCCTAATATTTGTAGGTATCCCACCACCAAGTTACGGTTAAAACGACTCGGTGGCGATATGACGTGGCGGTGGTGATTGTAAACGTGGCTACTATTTACCCGCTTTTTGACTTTCACCGATGACACATTTACACTCTCTCTTTCTCTTCCTTCTTCCCCCACTAACCCCTCTCGTATCAACTAAATCAAAATCAAACTATCAAAGCCGAAAGTGCAGAACCGATAATCAAGAAGCAAAATTTAGAGGATTATACCGAGCAACTCGGTTCCAATAAATAACAACTCAAAATCAATAGCACAAACCAACACCAATAGCCTCGAACTTTAAGTACATCAATTGAATTCAAAACTGAAGAGCTTAATTGTGAAGTATAAATTGCAAAATTACGAATTGAAAAACTATGATTTGAGGAATTAGAACTGAAATTTGAAGAACAAAAGCTAAATCTAAACTTGGACCTTGGCTCGGCTCCGGTCTGTCACACCTTTGCCTTCGCCGTTTGGCCTCCCCCTTGTGTGCTATCTCGCTGCTCCCTTTTATCCTCTTCATCTCCTCTTTGTTTAGGTCTCGAAGGTCTTCTGTTCTCGCTATAATTCGAAGAGGACACGTAACTTGGTTGTCAAGTTCGACCGAAAAGGAGAAGGAGTTTGAAGGGCCTGGGAGCTTGGTTTCCGGGTAAGAAGGAGAGGAATAAGGTTAGGGTTTTCAGGTCTAATGATGGACCAAAGAGAGGAGAAGAGTCCGGATGGGGGTGGAGTCTTCGATTCGGCGTGATGAAGAGAAAGACAATTAGGGTTTGTGGGATTTTGGGCGATGGAAGGGGAAAGAGAGGCGTGAGGAAGATGAGGGGAGGGAGATGTCTTGGGCTAGCGAAGGAGGAAATGAAGCCCGCGTGAAATGTAAAGGTGTCATTAGTGAAGTCAAAAAGTGGGTCAACATTAGCCACGTTTACAATCGCCACCGCCACGTCATATCGCCACCGAGTCGTTTTAACCGTAACTCGGTGGTGGGATACTACAAATATTAGGGTTTAAATTCGGGATGTTGCGATGCCAATCGATATTTTGAGATATTCCAATCAAAAGACCCCAAAGTTGGGGATTTTAGAATCCAATATTCCTTTAATAAAAGAAAACTCCCAAAGAAACACCAAGGTTTCGTAGGAAAGCTCGGTGAAGCCCCGGCCGATCGTTGTTCCTATAATTACTTGGAAAAATAAATAGTTCTAAAGAGGAAAAACTAAAATTCCCTAATTTTTCCTAAATTCTTCCTCAATTTCAGCCTTAGTCAATCTTTACTTTCCTCCCTTTTGGATCACTAAACTCAACTCCATCTTCTTGGGTGCATTTCTTCGACTTTTCGATCTTGTGAGCCCTCCTCTCTTCAGCTTCTTTAACTTCTATTTCCCTCCTATGGGCGCGTTCGTCTAACTATGGATTCACTTCCCGAACCGAAGCGGTGTTACAAGTAGGGACAACTCCTTTGGGGTCTCGTTTTCGTATTTTCGGTGCCTTCCATCGTTTAGGGCCAACTTCTTTTTCCATTCCGGATAATATTCGAAACCGTAGTAGTTTATTTATCTACAAGTGTCGGCAACTTTTATAGGTTCATCCAAGTAATCAAGCCATGTCAAAACTCGCCTTGAGTTGCCAAAACCTACAAATAAGTCAAAAGTAGTAAGCCAAACACAGTCTAAGAGATCTCCTGGACCTATTCCATTTACTTGCATTACACGGTAAAGGAAATAGTACGTATTGGTTTTCAAACCCAACAAATGTACAAAAGGGTGTTGCTCAGTGTGTGTCCTAAATTGGGATACTTTCTAGTACTCGATGTACCATTCAATGGGATTTGCAGCTCTAAACCAAGCATCCCACCAGGAAGTAGGATGGTCAACCAAAACACTCCTCCGCTTCGCTAATATATTCGTATAGCCAGTGCAGGTCCACGTCGCCGGTGCCTACACCAATTTAAGGTGTTCCACCAACCAAATCTGTACACAGCATATCATAAAATTATTAGAGTCCTACACGATCAAATTCATCATTATCTCCTATCCAACAGGAGCAAAATCAAACTAAAAAAGGGGGCGAAAAACGAGACTTTAGGCAAAGCCGGAGGATTTTGAGCCTCGCCGGCACGAGATCGCCATTTCTTGGATGGTGCCGCCTACCTAGCCTGGTTTCTTGGTTCCCGAGTATGTTTTCTACTTACTAGCAATAACAGAGGGTTGTAAGCGAAGTCCTCATCCGGATTTGCTTCAACCAGGTCCAACCCTATAATAGTTTTTATAATAATCGGTCGAGTAAGGGAGCAGTGATCGTCTAATTGCTCAATGAAATTCAGTAACGTAGTAGGAGCCATGCCCTATGGCCTCCCACTAATAGGAAACCATCTATCACACAAGTGATTATAGCCTAACGTCTCCGAATGTGGGCCTACCCCGAAGAATTCGTTGGGCGATAATATGACAAAGAAATTCATTAGCTGCACCTCATCCCTAATAAGAATTCAACTTAGATTCCTATTATTCAGCTTTAGAAGACCTTTGTATGTTTTATACATATTGGTAGAGGGCGTTAACATTACTTGTTTAGTTCGACGTTGAATGCCTAGGATGGCATCAAATTGTTCGGGAAGGGGACATAATTCCTTATCCCCAAGCCTAAAGACGTGATAGTGTGGATGCCAAAAGGCCAAAGCAGCCCTTAAGAAAGTCCAGTAGACTTTCACCTCCCGAATGCTAAATAGGATATTCAATCCATAAAAGGACAAGCCAACCGTGTCCATGGCGGGATAGTTCAGTCATAAAGTTTATTTTGAAGGCAAAGTGGGCATTAGGGGAATTCTCTTAGGAATTGTTTTTCGAAAAGTTGCGAAGGAAGGTTTAGAAGGTCCGATTTTCGGTAACCGGCTGAAAGTCCCTTTTAAAGCGGTCTCCAGGATCGAGTCTTCCCGGATCACGCCACTGAAGTCCACCAACGCTACTAAACTACGGGTTGGTCGGCGCCAGGTGAAACCAACCGGTCTGTTTTATTTTCGGTTCGAGCACTCCTTGGGCTTAATTTTAGTTTTTGCTTCCAACCCATTTCGGCCAAGCTTTATTATTTTTGAACCATGCACTTACCATTCCTCTTTTTCATTTTATTATTTTCTTTTACGAGGAATCGCGGCTAGTGTAATTTTTTTACTTGTCCTTCAAATTTTCTTTAGAATTTTTCGTATCATATAAATAAAAAGAAAGCATCGTAGAATTGAGCATTTGCATTTATCCCATTGCATAAAGTCAAAATATTACAAAAATTAAACATCAAATATTAACAAAAGCACCATAAAAGAAGGCAATCAATCTTCATCATGAAAGGCGGCATCGAAGATATAGTTGTCGAAATCCTCCAAGATTGATGTGGAAACTCGTCTGTCCACACCAACTTGTGAATAGCTAGCCCCATAGTCCTAAGAAGCTTTATAGGAGTGCCCGCTATATGATATTTAGTGGAAATCAAACAGGTTATGGTCAAGTGTTTGAATAGACATGATATTCATATAGTCCTCGAAGAAGCTTGGCCCAATCCCGGAAGAACTACGCCCAAGTGCGGATGTACTAAGCCCCACGTTGGAAGCACTACGATGATGTGACCGTGAAGAACGACGGGAAGTACCTACTCGACCGTGCTTCTAGATGGCATTTGCTGACTAAAGAGGTGTACCTGCATCCCGGGACAACCAAGGAAACCTCTCGATGAAGAAGATCTAGATCGGCAACTCTACAAAAATAATGGAGTAATTAGCACATTTACTAAAGCTGAATAAGTTAGCACTTTCACTAACAAAAAAAAAAAGAAAAGTCACCTAGAATGTTTGGAAGGTCATTCCAGTAAAAAAATCTTTAAAACATTTGAGGGCGGACTAGACGTTGATGGACATAAGTTGATATTGCTCCCGATCATATAACAAAATTCATTACGTTAGCAAGACACTTTTAGCACGCAACTAAAAGTAAAAGAGCATACCCTTTCCAATTCTTCGGAAGAGGGTGCTACGTCGGGAGCGAAGGATGATTCCTTGAACAGGGTGAAAGGTCAGGAAAAAATTTGTATAGCTACGGTTGCAATTTTCCAAGACAAGTGAGACCTTTATCCATGCAAGATAAAGTATTTTGGAATTAAAAAAGAAATGGAGCATACCTCAATGATCTTTCATAAGCGACACAACGCCAAATAGTTCATCGAATCTTTCTCACCCTTTGTATGGCTCACCGCGGAGCGTAAACCCCTTAATGGGGCAAGTGTTAGCTGGCACAACCAATTAAGATCTTTAACCTTGTCCAAGTCCGCCAAGTTCACCAAACAGTGAACGTACACCATGGAAGCTTGGCCTAAGGAGATGGATATGCTTCGTATGAGGGCTAGCACCACCCGGACTTGTCTGTAGGGTATGTTAAGCCCAAAACTCAACATTTTCAAAGGCCTCAAAAGGGAGAGTATACTTACATAAATTGTTCTTGGGAAACCTACTAGCAATATGACAAAAGAGGTGATCCAAATAGTCACGATGTTTATATAAATCACGGTCATAGACTAGAGGCTCCTTCGAGAAGCTCAAACCCGAGAGAACGACAAAGTAAAAAGGAGTAATGGTTATCTCACCAAAAGGAATATAGAAGGAACCAAACATGACGTATTAGGGTAATTTCTCTTCTTAAACATCTCCATGAATTTCCAAATAGCACCATTACTCTGGATAGTGCCCCTCTAAAAATGGAAATCCAATAAGATTTTAAGTAAAGTTACTACTCCAAATGAGCAAAGAAAGAAATTCTAGCCAATAAGCTTACCAAAGGAAAAATGGCATGTGAAGAGGCATCATTCTCGACTTCCACCAAGAGATCACTAGAGCTCCATTCATCATAAGGGCGGCACTCTCTTTCTAAGAAGTTGTCATGGACTAAGCTCTCGGACCTTGTCCTCCTAATAGGATCAGCTCTTCTTCTAGAAATTTGAGGAGTTTTTGTATGGAAATCTTACTAGTTTTCTCAAGACAAGAATGAGCAAACTAGAGCAAAGCCGGAGCAATCAAGAAGAAACAAAGAGATGAGTAAGTAAAGTGTGAAAAATGAACACACGAACCCCTCCTTTTATAGGCAAATTCGGCCAAGCATGAAAAACACACAAGACAAAAATGCAAAAAGCAAGAGGAGACCAAAAGGAATACGAGAGCACGTCGGGACAAAACCTGCCCAAAGGCTGGCTGAAGCTAGCCATGAGGCTCGAATGGCGTCCCATTGGCGGCAATGTTGTAGGCATAGCTGGTGGCTAGGCTTGTGAAGTCCAATGAAGTGTGGCAAGTATGTTCTTCGAACCATGTGCATGCAAGTGGATCTTTGGACCCACCATATTAGCTTTATTAAATCGGACATTCGATCTATTTTCGACTGAATTATTAAGGTAAAATATTGAATTTTCGTAAATACAATTACCTACTAACAAGCGTGTTAGCATAGTAGATTATCGGGCCAAGCCTCGGATCAAGAAACAATAGAAGTTTGAGCAGAAAAATTTGCCAAGCTTCGGGGCTCGATCAAGCCAAGCTCACGACTCTCTTACCGGACTTCATAAAGCACGCAACACAATCAAGTCCACGCCCCTTGAACGACTAATTCCAAACATTATAAGTCGATCGACATTCGAAATAATGCTCAAAAGCGAGATAAGTGTCCTTTAGTGTCTACTTTCACCCTTCGTCTTTCGGACTTAGTCAAAGTGGGGACAAACTGTAGACACTTAAAACATGTCATTCTTATCTCTTTTATTTCGGTATTTTATTTTGTTAGCTCGGTAATGAAATCTCAGTCCCGATTACAGATTCGGATTGCGATCGGTGTCCGATTAGCGTGACGGAAGCCGATAAACCACAAAAACCCTTTAGCACCAAAAAATAAACCTTATTTGCATTAGACTCAACCCTTGGCCGGTGTCCCATACAGAGCCCTGTTATACTCAAAACGTTGGGTTTCATCATCATAGTCCAACTTAGACACAGAGATGAACTCCTCCGTACAATGTCGCATTGAACGGTGCCTCATTTCATGGCAAACATTGCCAAAACGCTTTGCTCCAAGCGTCCAACCGAGACACGGAGCTCACATTCACAAAACGACGCCACATTTTTTAAGATTTTGTGCCGAAACATTGTGTTTTTGCTGTAGAGTTCAGCTGCAACATAGAAGGAAGCTGTGGCCATATGATGTCATTTTTAGCCGGGCCGTGCATCTCGAAATTGTTCCCGTGTTCCGATGCAAGCTTGATTTGGTTCGATTTTTGTGATTTTGCTAGCTACTTTTCTGCTCATTTTTACGGCCGCACCAGCTGAAACCCTAGATCATTGGTGACCTAATATTTTCCTATAAATAGAAGGCTTAGGCTCTCATTTTGCAACACACTTATTCTTATACGTTATCGTCTCTGAAACTTAATTAAGCGCTACTAAATGCACCTTCTTGTATTCCGATCTCTTAGTTTCTTCTCAGTCTATTTCCATTATAGTCCCCACACTCGATCCCTAATCCTTCATCATTCATCAATATTCACCTACCCTCACAAAAGTTCGCAAAAGCCCCTATCAATTCACCACCGTCATGCTTTTAGATCCAGGTTCGAGACCTAGATCAGCAGGTGGCACAACCTAAGGGCACCAAATCTGCCTTCAACCACGGTTTATTTAATTTGCATTTATTTATTGCTATCGGTATTGTGGAGAAAGATTGTAATTGGTTTTTTAATTCCTCCCCACCCGATGTAATCTTTTATTTTTGCTTTTGCTTTCTTTTACTTTTATTTTCACTTTCATTTACTACTTCCATATCTACTATTTATTGCTTTCCTAGCATGTTTGGTTGATTTAATTTTGGCACTCAGTATATTGTATACTTGCTTTTAACACATTCCCTAAACTTACTTCTCAAATTAGTAAAGGTCGTCTATTAACGAGCAAAACGGAAGAGCTTATCTCAATGCTTTGTACCTTCGCCCTTGAATCCGGGTTCTTGGTTCTAGACCGATGCAGTCATATTTTTAAATCTCTTTCAAGCTTAGTTTCCCATACTAAGATTAGAAGAGTATTTATTTATTTTTGTTAGATTTTATTCTTAAAACCGACTCGCGACTCTGTTTTCTTGTTTTATTTCTTTTTAATTTGCTCCTCGGGATTTCTAACTGAAAATAACAAAAAGAAATTTTATTTTATGACAGTTAAGCCATGGACCGAGACTCGATCACCTTAGTCACGGCTGATGGTCGACGCCGACGACCGTACGGTGCTGGCTCTTGCCAACACCGAATGGTCACTGGGTCAAGGTTTGGTCCAAGCCAATGTTTTTACACCGATTTGGCCCAAAAAGCCTTACGATAGAAATTAATGCATTATGTTTTGTTTTATTTTTAGATGTGAAATAACATCCCACGGCTTCTAAAAATAATTCCTAAAATAAAATGATTAATAAAATCACCAATCACCTTTGCCTAATTTATTTTTAAGTCGATTATAAAAGTTGGAAATGATAATTAGAGATACATCCCCATTTTAAAAATTATCGCTTTCAAAAGTATCATTTTCCATTTTCAAAAAGAAACCCCACCAATTCGTGGGGAAGCGCGGTCCAGTTTCGGTTCCCTCCACGAAGGGAATGGGTCGTGGTTCCTACATATGACCAAATGGAGATAGTAGAAAGTGAGAGATAATGATAACTAATATTTTCAGCTTACAGGGTAGCTAGCTGAAAATAGAGCAGCCAAAAATGAGGGAGTAAGCGATTTAGTTGTCGAAATCGGCTAAACCGGGCCCGATTAGCCAACGAAGATAGTGGGAGTGTATCGGATAAAATCTTTAGAACCAGGGGATCCCGCTTGGGCAACCTAGAAACACAGTGCCGATCTCATATGGCATTGTACACACGTCTTGAGTTCCTTGTGCTAGTTGGTTGCTAGGAACAAAACGCAACGTCTTCAAAAATTAAACCCGAAAATGTGACGCCGGTTTCAACCACTTTGTACGGATGTTTGAGTTCCATGTCATGCTTAACTGCTAGGACAAAAATGTTGTGTTTGATACGTAGACGTGAGTAAAATGTGTTGTTGGTTTGGGTTTCCTAGTTGGGCGCCAAATCGAGGCTTAGTTCGGCTAAAATAAAATGGGTTTTTGTGCTTTTTGGCTTCCATCACGATGATCAAACACCGATCATGGTTTGAGTTTGTAAACAGGATTGGGATTTCATCATCAGGCCAACAGACAATAAATAACGAAAATAAAAAGATATGGACATCACGTTTTCGGTGTCTATAGGTAGCCCCCACTTTGACCGAGCCTCGAAAATTAAAGGGGCAAAGTAGATACTAAAGGGTACTTCACTTATTTTCTAGCATTGCTTTAGATGCCAATTATTTCCAAAGGTTCGAAAATTAGCCGCTGTTGAACCTGAACTACGAAAAAGCGGATTGGACTTTATGCCTACATTTTGTACCATCGCCCTGAATCTAAAACCTTTTTCTAGAACCTTGTTTCTTGACCGATGGAGTCAACTTTTAAGCCTCTTTCAAGCTTAGTTTTCCCATACTAGGGTTGGAAGAGTCTTCCTTTATTTTTGTTAGTTTTTGTTACTGAAACCGACTCGCAACTTCCCTTTTCCATTTTATTTGTCTAAAAGTGGACCTCTACATTTCGATTTAAAGTTGCAAAAAATAAATTCTATTTCTGACAGCCTGAGCCATGGACCAAGGTTGATCCTTCAATCACGGCCTATGGCTAGTGTCGGACACCAATCAACGCGGATCTCGCTAGCACCGGCCATTTGACGAGGCTTGGCTTTGGTTCAACCCATTGTTTTCACACTATTTTGGCCCAAAAGACTTACGGCAGAATTAAATTTAAATTTATGTTATTTTCCTAAATTAAGGAATAGTATCCCGAGACTATTAAAAATAATTTCTAAAATAAGATTAATAAAATCAACAATCAATATTCTGTTTAAACTATTTAAAATTAAATTACAAAAATCAAGAATCTCAATAAGAGGTACATCCCCATTTCTAATAAACTTTTAAAATCATCTTCAAAAAAGTCTTCAAAAAATCTTCAAAAAGAGGCATGACATTCATGGGGAACTTTGACTCTTCGATTAGCCCTCATCCCCGTGAGCCGACGGACCTAGTCTGCTAGTTCCTACAGATGGTGACTCCATTGAGGATTGTCACTTATTAAGATGGTGAGACTCGAATGTTTGAGTTGTGAGTTTTCTTAATATGTTTTGCATTAGACATGTTGCATTTAGGTAGCCTTGAACATAGTTACTTTTAATTTCGACCATTAGGCTTTACCCTTGAGAACATCTTTTGGAGGAGGTTCGAAAGGTTAACCCAAATGGGCCTAACTAGGCTTGATTGTCAGGGAGGTGGCACCTCTTCCCTCATAGCATGCTCTGTTGGTTTACCAAGAGGCACCGAGTATTTATGCTTTCTCCGATGTGCACCCCACGGAGGACTAAATTATAGGACTATGTGAAACCATGTATCCTACATAGATTTATCCTTCTTTTGACCATAGAACCTTTGTTATTTAGGTGGTCCCTTTTCTCTTCATTTGCATGCTTAGATGAATGTGGTTATTTTTAGTATTTAATCTTCTACATATTAGCCTTTAGGTTAGGTCGGAGTGTTAAATAACCTTTGCATGGGTGTGAATAAAACACAATAATTAATTTTCTCAAGTCAGTCCATTGTGTGCATTCTTAGCCAAAATTCAAAAATTGCCTTCCTTTTTTTTTTTTTTTTCTAGGCCAATCCATTAATTGCTTGTATGAGTGATCCTAAAAATTTATTTCTTAGTCTAGGTTTTGGTAGCCATTGGTTGTCGGGCTTCGTCGGCATTGGAAACCTTCCGTCAATCTAGGAAGGTCTTGCCAAGAACCCTCCTCTCTTTCAGCTTAGTTGAGTATCTTAGGGTTTTGACATGTTAGCACCTTTTCAGTCCATATTTTCATTTCATTTTGCATTAGAGCAAAAATAAATTTATCTCAAATTAAGTGAGTCCATATTTGCAGTTCATTTTGCATTTTAGTCAAAATAAATTCATCTCAATTAGGTGAGTCCATATATTACTTTTCATTTTGCATTTTAGTCAAAATTAATTAATCTCAAACTAGCTGAGTCCATATTTGTATTTTAGCCAAAAATAAATTCATCTCAATCGGGTGAGTCGATATTTGCATTTCATTTTGCATTTTAGCCAAGTTAAATTCATTTCAAATTCGACGAGTCCATATTTGCAGTTCACTTGTGCATTAGACAAATTGAAAAATTATCCTAAACCGAGTCATTAGCATTATAGCACTCTTCTTTAATTTCTTTGCATTTCTTATGTGCATTCAAATAAAAAATCATTCTTTCTTTCTACTTTCTTTGGGTCTTACACTAGAGTCCCTTCCTCCCAAAAATTGGTGTTCCTATACATAGTCCTAAATAGTTATCCTCTAGGCTGTAGAATAGGGAAGCCTACCGCCATTGGGTTCCATCGAATCCGAGCTCCAAAAGATTATAGCGCCTAAGTAAGGAATCCAGTACCTCTTCCCCTCGCTCTACACATCAATCGACACTAGTGCGACCAACTAACACCTGTTCGAGTCAATCTTTTGTAGGACGAGTACCGAAAACAACTCCCCTTCAATGGAAGAAGAATCAAGACCATCTTCTATCATCACCTTATAAAATGAATCCTCAGCCAAGATGGAAGCCCGAATTGAGGCTTAAGACATAGTGATAGAGAACATATCTTAAAGCCTTGAGGTTATCCTAAAGGCTCTTTAAGAGAATAAGAAAGGAGGTGAAAGAAGAAGCTCGTCCACCCTCGGGAGGTCCTCCACCTTGACGAAAAAATGATTGAGAACCTACTCCATAACCTAAGCCTAAGTTTGATCAACGCATAGATAAGATAGAACAAATATTATGGGAATCCTTCATATTCAAGAGCCACTATTTTGATCTTGTGAGATCCACTTTAACCCTCGAAGCGAAATTACCTCCCAAGGTCACTATGCTATATATTAAGTTTCGTGGTTCGAAGATTCCCATCATCATGTTCGCAACATTTTAGGAGCAATGACTCTTAAAAACGTAGTTAAAGCCACTTACCATATCATCTTCCCGTGGACTTTCGACGACGATATAATGAAGTGATACAATGCAATTGACGCATGCAAGGTGACTAATTAGACTTATCCGTGCAAGGAATTCCTACATTATTATTCTTATAACACAAATTTACCTGTCACTCTTAGAGACTCGGAGTTAGTCAAACAAGGGGAGAAAGAGTGCTTTACTGCCTTTCTCGGAACTAGAGGGCAAAGGCTGCACATAAGGTGGACCTACCTTCCGAGAAGGACCACGTCGGAATTATTATGAAGAACCTTCGACCTGCCTATAATCAACATCTCAAATTCCTACCATTCATGACTTTCGGAGCCGTTAGAGATGCAAACATGCTAACGAAGAGGAGTTCTCGACCACGACCACAAAAGTCATGGCTGATTATAGAGGTAATTATCAATCCAAAGACAAAAAAACCTCCGAGTCAAGGTAACACTAGCAGGCCCTTAATAGGTATAATGACTACACTGCTATAGATACTACTTACGCTCAAGCCCTCGACCGTTTGTTGTCAAAAGGAATTTTGAGTTGCCGCTTGTAAGAGCATGACCAAAAACTACAAAATAGTAAAAACCAGAACGCAGGAAAATTCTATAAGTACCATAGTGCGGGAGGACACGATATGGAGCAATGATGGACATTTAAGAACAAGTTAGAGAGTATGTTATACAACAGTCAACTTCCTCTTCCTAAGGCCGCTTAGAATCCCAATAATAACAAGAACCCATTCAACGGTACCTTAGATATCTTCTCTAAACCCATTCCAATTCAATGGGATTAATCTATTTTCATTCAAGACATCAACAAGTCTAAACCACTTATTTTCATACCTTCTTTAGACTCGAAAATCCTTGGATTGTGGGTAAGTGACGACGAAGATGTGTATAAAACTAAGGACGACGAGTGATGACAACTTCGGGGCACACCACCCTTAGAAGAAGATCAGCTTTAGGGAGAACCAAAGAGCCCTTAAGTCCAGTTCCTTACTAGATCCGAAAGACATAATACACCAATGGATCCATAACGGACTCAAGAAGCCCCAAAATGAAAATAAGCTGCTAAAGAAGAAGACCAATCCTGCAACGAGGTTCGAAACTCAAAGATGATATTTCCATATAGCAACTTATCTCTGTCTCCCAAAAGAATAGGTAGGCCTTAATAAATGCACTTAAAACGATTGAGGTATATCATGCAACTACGCCTGAGGAGGTGGTAGGATTGGTCAATAATAGGGATGGAAACATTACATTTAACAAGAAGAACTTACCTGAAGAAGGCACTGAACACAACAATGCCTTTTACTTAACCGTAACTTGCATTAACAAGTTTTTTCCTTTAACGTTAGTAGACAATGGATGTCTCTGTAAATGTCTTCCCATGGATAATTGTCAAAAGGTTAGGCATTAGAGAGCAACAACTCTCTAAGCTTCACCTTCAAGCCTATGATAACTCTAAAAAATAGTTTTGGGAATAGTTACTCTTTCGACCAATGTTGGGTCAGTGGTGAAAAATATTGACTTTTAAGTTCTAAACATTCCAGTCGCTTTCAATCTTCTTCTAGGATGCCCTTGGTTACATAACCACCAGGCAGTTCCTCTACACTCGCACCAAAAAGGTCAAAATGGTCATTAAAGGTCAAGTAGTAACCGTTAAGGAGATAACCTCTCTACCACCATCACCTCCAAAGAGTCCATCGTTGAAATTGAGCACGACACCGATGATGAGAAACTCTACGGATTCCACACCATCACCTGTTGTAGAAAAGTATGAAGCAACTTTTACCTTCACTCCTTATGTTAACCCTAGTATCCATTCATTTCTATGGAAGAAGGGATATTTTCCTAGCTTAGTTATAGCTAGGAGGGCATACCACTCAATCTTTCCACCCCTTGACCCTACCAATAATTATAAATTTGGATTAGGTTATCATCACACTCGCTAAGGAATTCGTCAAAGCTAAATAGGAGAAACAAACTAGGAGGGTTGTACCACTCACAATCCGCTCTATTAAGCCCGATCCTTGCACTCTAAATGGACGAGTTTCTAAAAGAAGGGAATGACTTCCTCTACTATGGTTTTCTTGAGCCTTATTATATAAGAGAGAAGGGTATCCTACTACCTGGCTTAGAAGTATTTAGTGACTATCACATGCTTGAAAAGGAGGCATCCTACCTCCTCAAGAAGGAACAGTCCATACAAGACTGGACCAATCTGGCTGAGAGTAACATCTTTTGTTTGTTATTCGGATGCGAAAAAAGCCTATAGGGAATTCAATTTCGATCTCGCCCCAAGTTATGTCGCACCCACAGTTTGATCCGTCCAAGTTCATCACTAACGTCGACACCGAAGGTTCTAAGCATATCACTTGGATTGATGCTGAGGAAGGCCAAGAAATCATTGTCATTTTAGGAGAGCGAGTCTATTTCGAGACTAGCACTAGGGTCATTGTTTCTATTTTTCGATTCCATTAGTTCATCTTCTACAATTTTCATTTACGTATCCGATGTACTCATTTCTTCATTCAATAAAATGAATCTTTCCGCTTACTCTTTGCCTCCTCCTATTCTTAATTGTTTTGCTTCTAATGATGAACAAGAAAGCCCTAAAGAATTAATAAAAGCTATGGAAGATCATGAAAATCGCTCACCGAGTAATAGAGGAAATAATAACAATTTAACTTAAGGTCAACGGATCAACTCTTAGAAGTTAAAATAGGGAAAATACTAAATCCAGAAGAGCAGAAGCAATTTACTTCCCTCCTTGCAAAATTCATAGATGTCTTTGCATGGTCATACAAAGACATACCAGGGATAAAATCCATGTATAGCGGGAACATAAAATTCCACTCTATGATGATGTTAAGCCAATTAAGCAAAAACGTACGAGAATGAAACCTGAGTGGCACTAAAGACTAAGGAAGAAGTTCAGAAGCAACTAAAAGTCGGGTTCATTAAAGTGGTCCACTACCCTCGGTGGGTAGCAAATATAGTACCGGTTCCGAAGAAGGATGGCGAGGTGCGGCTATGTGTCGACTTCGGGGATCTAAATAATGCCAGCCCAAGGATGACTTCCCGTTGCATCACATCGGCATTTTAGTTGATAACATGGCTCGTCACGTCTTACTTTCATTCATGGGTGGATATGTCGGGTACAATCAATCGAAGATGGCTGAAGAAGACATGGAAAAAGATGACCTTCATCACTCAATGTGGGACGTATTGTTATTTAGTAATGCCTTTTAGACTCAAGAATGCTTGGAGCTACACATAAGAGGATGACCAAAGTGTTGCTACATGACATGCTACATAAAGAAGCTAAAGTTTATGTGGATGACATGATCATCAAGTTTAAGGATAGGGCAAGGCACCTACCTAGCTTTAGAAAATTTTTCGAAAGACTACGGAAATATAACATGTGCCTTAATCCACAAAAGTGTGCCTTTGGTCTAACCTTAGGTAAATTGTTAAGCTATCTGGTTAGTTTTAGAGGAAATAAAGTTTATCCATCCAAGATCGAAGCCATAAAGGAGATTCCACCACCGAAGACGAGAGAAGGAGATACGGCGTTTTCTGCGACGTTTACGATACATTAGTCGTTTTATATCATAATTGACTATGGTCCGTGAACCCATTTTCAAGAAGCATAAAAAGGAACTAACCCTATTTGGGATGAAGAATGCCAATAAGCATTTGAGAAGGTTAAAGAGTATTTGGCCAATCCGCTAGAGTTAATTCCGCCATAACCGGGAAGCCATTACTGCTATACCTTGCTACAACAGAAATCGCAATGGGAGCCATGTTAGCTCAACAGGATGGAAAGGAGGAACATACTGAAGGTTAGCTCTTGGAGAGTCTTGGTCACCCTAGGGGGTGAATAGGGTGATGACGAAATTTAAACAACAATGGAGGGGTTAAAGTTTAAACTCAATAATCAAGACAATCCGAGTCTAGATTGAACTCGGAAAAGTATAAACTCGAAATTATGTGGAAACCCTCTTGGGGCAGGAAAGCACGGCCAGTGCTAATCAAAGCACCAAGTCAAATCCATTATTTTGAATCCACAATATATAGTAGACTCCATCAACTAGAATTGCACCCTTAGACAATTCCTTACAAAGTTTTCCTAGACTCGAAGTTCCCTTATATGATCTAGTACTTTCTAACTAAGGTAACCTTTACAGACTAGGGACAAGCTGAGCTAAGTTAACCCTTACAGCTCGGTCAAGGGACCTTACTTAGAGAGTAAGAAAGAGTTTGTGACTGATTACAAGACTTTCCAACTCAGAAAAAGTGTTAAGTATAGACTTGGAGTTGTAAGATGAAAATTGAATGAGTACTATAAAAGAGAGATAATTTCAGCAATGGGTTCGAGCAATCTTCAAGTCTTGTGAAGTGGCTTCTATTTATAGGTGACCAAGCAGATTAGCCGTTGTGACTATCTTTTGATTAGAAGTCCTCTCGTGATAGGTGTAACGGTTCTTCCGAGTCCCTCGAAAAGATCTTTTGAGATGTGAACGTTGTGCAATGGCTCTTGACTCCTTAGGATGTCCCAATCCACTGGTGGTGTCCGAAAAGTAGGGTGGAAACCACCGTTGAGCTTAGCGTTGACGATTTCTGGTTTTGGAAACAAACAGCCACGACACATTGTCCGGACCTTGGTGAGAAGTAGAAATAGCCTTGTCTCGCTGGTGATTGACAACTTGAAGTCGGTTACTTTTGTAATTCAAAAAGTAGGATAACCTAGTTTAGATAACCTACAAAAGTAAGCCAATTTTGGTTCTCAAAGTATAAAATAGTTTGGTCCTAGATGAGACACGAGATAATAATTTAATTATCTAAGTCTAATATTCATTATACTCAAATTCCATCTGAGTCAATCTAGAGAAAGATCAAGTTAAAGAAGAGAATATTAGAGTATGAGTATTTGATCTAGACAAATATATTTCACTCAAAACATGCTGACTTAGAAAGTTGAATTAGTGATGTAATTCACTTTACCTTAGAATATGAAGTTAGAACTTGGCTTGAAAGAGTTAGAGTGAATGTTTGATTATGCGATAAATCCGAGTGATGTCCGAGTGACTTAGAACCATCACGAGTAAATTAATGAACAAGAGTGTGCTTTACGAGTCGGTCGGAATCGAATGAAAACATATGCGGTAGTTTTTGTAACACTCGGAAAAGTTTCTATAACACTCGGAATGACTTGTAATCAAAACTTAGAAGGGATGAAGTTTGTACTTGATTCCTTGATAGTACTCAGAATGATATAAATGAAGAATCCGAGTCTTCACATGCAATGTATTATCTATGCAAGAAATTCTTACATTACGAGACTCGGTATACACCTTTAGAGAAAACATCATTGGCTTTAGTCTGGACCACCAAGAAGCTTAGACACTACATGGTGCCACATACGGTACATGTAGTAGCGCCAATGGATCCCATCAAATATATTCTTCATCAACCAACCATCGGTAGAAAGATAGCTAGATGGACAATCATGTTATCGAGTTTGTACTCAAGTGTAACACCCCGAAACTTAATCGTAATTAATTATTTTAAATTTGCGTTGTATCGTCTTAATATTATTTAAAAGTAGTGAGCCACTCAGAACTTGAACTGAAATAAATGAAGGGAATAAGTTTAATAATCATAAATAATAATAAGTCATTCGTACAGATTTACATTTGTGTGATGAATTGTATATACATTCGAATAATGCAAAAATTTTGCCTCGCACGTGATTTATTATACATAAGTAATAAGTAAATAAAAACATAAAAAAATAAAAAAATAAAAAAAAACAAACAAAAAGGAGAAGTAGACTGTAGAAGCATCGGGATATTTAGTGAAGAAGGGGAAGGAGTCTTGAAAGGCAAAGTAAATATCATCCATCCCTCACATATCCCTCTCTCTCTCACCTTCCCTTCACTCCCTCTCGCTGCCTGACCGCCACTTGCCCGACCATCGATCGCCGGCCTCTCCCGCCGCGGAAGGCTGCCGCCGGCTCCTCTAGCCACCACCCTGTCACCTCCAGCGTATTTGTCTCCCTCCTCTTCGTTTTGTTCTGCGCGCAGCGGGCCGTCCTGCCCCTGCTGCTGCCACTGCCGATAAGCCTCGCCAGCCGCTACTTGCCACCACCGGGCCGGATGCCGGTGCTACTATCGCCCCCTTTCGCCCCAAGCACCTTATTTCCTCCCCTCTTTCTTCGTTTCACCACAAGCGGGGCAGGACAGCCTCGCCGCTGCTGCGCCCGGTCGGGACGAGCGCCGCCCCTGGCCGCCCTTTGGCTACTAACCGACCCCTCCGCCGGCGGCTGACTCCACCAACCAACCTCTCACACGGCCAAATCACCACCACCGAGCCACCACCATTCGATTTCACATCTAACCCAATTTGAGAAAAATGACGAAACAACATGTTTGAGGAAAAGAACGAAAAACGATATTTAAAGGAAAACGAACAACTACCTCAGTGCGTTACTTCGTATGCACTTTTCAAAATCTTTAAATGTTAACATGTAAATATTGATGAGTTTCACTATTCTGTCTATTACCCACTAAATCATTAACCGATTATTTGTACTACTCATAAAGGAATTAATCGTACGGAGCCATCTCCCGATAATCGGGATTTTATGATTAAATTGCTTAACCGAAGGCTTAGCTATAAATATATATGTATGAAGGTTCTTGTCTTGATCGGAAATCGAAAAGTTCATGAGCAAGAAAATGATAATATTGACGAGATTGTAACTTGGTTTATATACTTGGTTTGAAACTTGGTTTTTGTGGTTGTAAATATACTCCGCACATCCGACCGTTGAGTTGTATATTCCGAGTGTGTGGCTCGTTGAGTTTTATTGTGGATTTTATGCTTGGTTTTTAAGGCTTTTAGCCTAATGGTTAAACCATATTCCAAACGAAACTACTGCCAAAATTTTTAGAAAATTGGAAAACCAAACCAACATCCTAAATAGGAAGTATATTTGGTTTACGAGATAAGATGACATCTGGGCATACTAGATGAAATGAGCGGTACATTAAGGGTAGGCTACATTAAGCACGGACCGGAGGTGATATAAGCAAAAGATCAAACTTGAGTTTTATTAAAAGAACGGGAAAATAAACTCATCAATTGTTATATAAAAATTCAAACCATATCATCAATAGCTTATTTACGGGAAATGTATGAATATTGGGATCAAAAGGAAGTAATATGGTTAGGTACGCAAAAAGTAAAAGTTTGGTGATCGTAAACGCATATAAGTATTGTTAAAAGACTAGTAATCTACAAAAGTAGATTCGTTTTGGAAACGAAATCGAATTAAAATTGTGTTGCGAAACAATTCGCATTTAAAGTGTTCGGCACACTAAGGTACGTTATTGCCTTCACATTTATACTAAAAGTAAAAGTTTTACTGATTACTAAATCGGTGCTTACAATTCATTGCATTTACGAATATGTTTTAAGAGTTTTATCATTATTTGGCCACACAAAGGACCCGTTAATTGTTATGATGGTCTATGACCGCATATAATCGAAATCGTAATCGTAATCGTAATCGCAATTGTAATCGTAATCGTAAATGGTTGATCCGGGACGCTCGGACAACGTTGCTCGCTAGCGAGCATTTAACTGTTAGTCGTTCAATTGTTCACAGTAACTATCAATCGTTTAATTGTTCACGGAACCGTTAATAGTTCAATCGTTCACGGGATCGTTAATCGTTCATAGAATCGTTAATCGTTTAATTGTTCACAGCCGATCGCTTTAGGGTTCAATGAACCTGGGAGTCGGATTCTTTGATTGATTGTTTTGCGAGTATGGGTCCTAAGTTTGACCAAATTGGAAAAGCAAATCGGCAATTGACAAGTTTGCAAACCGATTATGCAAGAAAAATGATTTAAGATATGCCCGATTTAAGAGCACTTAATTATAATTTTATTTTATAACGGTAACGTACTTGAGCTTCTAGCTCACACGTCTATTGTTTTATGTTTTAAATTTTTAGGGAGTTGAGCGCATGGCGGACTATTCACAATCACACCTAAAGTTTAAAGAGGAAGAAAAAGGACAAAGCTGGTCGGGAGAGGTGATGTATGGCTGTTCGTCTTGACCCCGCACATGCTAGTCCCTCCCTTGGTCTCTTGGTTCATGATTCCTCTTCAGCTGATCCTTGGGATTTTGAAAATTTCATTTTCTGTGAAGAAAATTTGGGTTGGATTGTTACATAAATTGTTTGAATAATTAATTTGCTCAAATGAATTTTCCTTGTTTTCATTCCAAAACGGCAGTAATGTCTCCCAATTTACAAGTCTTCTGCTGTTAATTACTTATTTATGTGGTTACGTATTAGGGCGTTACATCAAGTATGTCCTTCAAAAACAAATCAAGGGAAGAGTGCTATTAGATTCGTAGCTAACCTACCAATAATCGAAGCACAACCCGAACATCTCGACTTTTTAGATAAGAACATTTTACAAGTAGAAGTCGACATACCTCGAGATAAAGGACGACTTTCTAGATAATCAAGTATGTCCTCTTCTCCGATCAAGCCGCTAACATTCTCCTCAACATTAGATTCCTACTGCCGATGCACGGCATACAAGGCCGGACCCGGATTCCACCAACTACCTTCCATTAAATGGCTTATGGAAGATCATTGAGGTATGCTCAAATTTTCCTTTCTTCAATATGTACTTTTCATCTTATGTGGATAAAAAGACTTACTTGACTTGTTAAAATGTAGCCGTGGCTATATGAATACTTTCCACATATCTCTCCCAATTAAACGAATTGGCCCGCGTTCCCAACATTTGTATCATGTGCTTTGAATAAATCTTAAGCAAACTAAAATACATGAGATAGGCTTTTGAGGTCAGCCGTCAACGTCATTAACTCGGTATGTCACTTTTACTCTTAAAAATTGCTCCAAAATAGGCCTAAACGAGCCTTTCAACACACTTTCAGCATTCTGGTCATGCCCACAGCCTGGACCACTGTCCGTGGGGGCCGCCCGTGCTGTAGTCTAGCTCCTTATATCCACAGCTTTTGTCCATTTTCTTGTTGTTTTCATTTTTGTTTGCTGATTTCTTGAAAATTCTTGTGTGTAAGCCAACTTCCATCCTTGGGCTCAACTTCAACTTCCCCAAAATGTCCTTGTGGCCCGGGAATTGAGTGGCGAAGGATCTTGTTAGAAGGTCCTTTTAGGTTTTGTTGGTATCTTAGGGAGAGGGTTACTCCTCGGATTCGAGTTAACACGTGGCCTCCATTTGTTCCCGTCGATCCTCCTTTGACCATGTTCTATTTCGCTTTCTTTCTCTAGATGAGCAAGCAGTGGCCATGGTATCCGTTTACCTCATTTTTTAATTTACACACCTCCTACGCCCATCATGCATCTCCCATCATGACTCAACTAGTAAGTGCTCAATTTCCTCCTTATAACTTTGAATTTCTTTTATGGAAATTAATCGTCATCCTCTCTTCCTTGGCAGCTCACTACTGTTGACATTCACATCCCGAATCTCAACGTGGATGTTACTATGCCTGGGGGCCTCCCCGTTTCGTCACAATTCCATAAATCCCGGAAGAGGAATGTGTTGGGCATCCCTTTCCTAGAAATTGGCGAGGGGTAACAGTTATGTGATTTTTTCCTTTTAGTGGCGTGCTAAAAGCATTTGTCTCATTGATAACACCGAATAAACTTTGCAATACAACTAGGATCAATCTAGGACCATATCTATTAAATTTCAGTCGGCTCTTCATGGAATCCAAAATTTCTTTGGTGGATGATCTTTCTCTACTTCTCGAGTAAGTCCTCAATTAGTGGAGTACTAAATTCTTTATGCTTTTAGTGATTTGCTAGTCGCTTCCTTGATCCGGTAGAGACGTCGATCTAGAGCAACTTTTTCCAGCAATCTACCTGGTGCTCCCGAGACATCATCGCAAGCTTTTGAGCGAGTAAATTCTTTCTAGTAGTAATGCCAAACAAGGCTCGTCACGAGTGTTCTTCGCAGCGTACTCATCATAGGAATGCGTCCGAGGCAGGACTTAGTGCTTTCGGGTCTAGTACCTTCGATACTAGACCTAGCCATTCTTAGGAGGGTTTGAACATCTTACCCTTACAAGCCTTCGATAGACATGGGAACCCTCTTTACTTCCGTCGGTCTTCTTATAGCGGACCATCACATAAGGCTCCTTGATCTTGGGACCGTGGAGGTGGTTCATACCAAGGCAATGAAGGTAATTGATTCCCTACGTCGGTCTTAGAGGACTTCATGAATTACATCTTCGTTGAGGACTCCGATGACAATGCGTAGATGATTCCTTACTTGCTTCCACTTGCTAGCCGATTCATGGACCTCTTGTAGGGTGTTTGTTTTGTTAATATATTTTTTTTTGTAAAGAAGATTCTAATGCAATGAGATGAAATACAAGGCTTGATTCTAAAAATGCATTCTTTTATTTAATATGATGCACAAAACTTAGGAAAAAATACAAAGACAAAATTTGAAAAAAATGGGCACTAGCCCCAATTCCCTCTAAAAGAAAATAATAAAAAAGACAAATAGAAAATCTCAAGTGCATAGTCCAAGTAAGGTGTGCTCCCTAGGCTGGGATGAGAAACAAAAATAACCAAGGACTACTAGGGCCCGCGAGAAAGAACGAAATAGGATGGGCCCGAGGTGTGGCCGGCGCCAGCCATGCATGAGTCCCACGGGGACTGCAGTGCCTTGTTGTTCCAATCATAGTAGGATTCGAAGAACTCCAAGAAAGCGCCTATAAATACGATTGCTCGGCGCAATAAGAAATACAAACATTAAAGCTTTCACTCAACCGCGATATATCCGCTTCTTACATCCATACATAGAACCATGGACTTCATGATTGAATTAACCTCGATGGATGCATGAGATGAGCAACATGAATAGGTCGGGGTTAACGAATTATAGGCTAAACGTCCTTTTTAGCATTCGCTAGGTGAAAATCTATTGGCCTTTCTTAAGGGATGTTGTAGCTTATTGGGATCACCATCACCATGTCTTTAGGTTGGGGGATAAGGAACTGTGCCCCCGCCCGAAGAGTTTGATGCCATACTAGGCAATTTTAGGCAAATAAAACCAGTTGTTCCCAAAATCCCCGGAAAATCTCCATGAAAAGTACCAATATCTACTAAAACCGAGTAAAAAGTGCCTAGGGTGGATCCTTATTGGGAATCGGGTTAGCTTAACCAATCTAATGAAGCATTACCACAACATGTATGCTTATGCTGAGTCCATCATAATCCCGAGATAGCAAGCTATAATTACTTGCATGACGGAGGGATTCCTGCTAGTAGGCGTCACGAGAACTTGGCACCGGCGTCTCTGCTAAGCCTGGTGGAACAGATTAGAGGATTATTGTTTCCTAACTCCACTAATAATTGCTGAAATGATAATTGGCTTAGATCGAGTTGAAGCCAACGTTGAACAGAATTTCCGCGGTAGCCCCCTGTTATGGCAAGTAAGCACTAAACAAACGGAAGCAAACAACGGCCATAAGGTGCTGGTCCAAGCACCGACCAGGATGCAAAGGGGCTTTCGGCTTATACCGAAAACCTAACTTTCATTCCCGCTTACGTCGTCGCTATTTTTATTTTTTCGATTTTGCTTGTTGAGCCTACAAAAGCTAGACTTTGATCGTGCAGGACACTAATATTTGATTTTGCATCCGTGATGTGCGGATCCGGCTAATGGAACATCCGAAACTCATCGAAGCTCCTCCGAAGTTGGACATGTACCTAACAACCGACTTCTACCAGCGGAAACAAACATTAGTAGTAGTTGATCGTCCTGCTTCCCGATGGGAAGAATATCTCAAAAATCACAAGCAATAACCCCTTAGGGTATGTTAAGAATTAGAAGGTGTCCCAGTTCATAAAGCATACCTGCATAGCATCCATACATTCGCCTATTAGGCCTGGAGGAGAGCACGTATTACTTTTCGAGCTGTGTGTTGCTGAAAATGGGTATAGAACAAGTAGTACCATTAATAGATTGTATCCGGCCCGCAACTTTTGACTTTTTTAGAGGACACGCTAGCTCTAGACGGATTGGATCATGGCCCAAATACTCGGAAAGGTCTTCGAAACTGTTGACTCCTACGGCCTTGCCGACACCCGATGGAGTTGCAAATATTGTTGTTTCTCCCTCATATCTAGAGTGGATAATAGATGTCAACCCCGAGTGACGAAAAAGCTAAGACTTAGAGAGCTAAACCCTGAAGAAGTCGTTCTCATTCATCGCCCTTCTACAAATTCGTGAAGTAAACCCTCGGATGGTGCAGGCGCTCGTCGAAAAGAAACTAAAGCTAAAGAAAATGAAGAAAGGAGAGCTCGCCGAATCCAAGAGCTAAAGGAACACACCCAAGACAAGGAAGCCGATTTTAGCGATCCTAAAGGAAAGAAAGTGAAAATAAACTAGGACTCGAATTCTTAGATATTTGAGATAGAATAAAAGGAGGATTAGTTTTGCCTCTTTAGACTAGTGTTTATTTTTATTTTACAAGTTATGTGCTTGCAATCAAATTCCCTTTATTAGCTATGTATTCAGGTAAGTAGTAGGCTTACCTTTATTGAATAAAAGTAAATATTATGCTATATTTTCATATCTTTAGCACTCACTTCGAGGTAGAATAATAATAATACGTAAAAACCAATATAAATATTGGACCGTCTAGTTAGACTGTCCAAGCAAATAAACGAACCAAAGAAAACCATAAATAAGGAAAAATCGTGGCCCAGACAAGTCCATCGTTAACCGGGTGGTGGCCGGCGCCCCTTGGCCAAGCCATGTTGGGCTGGGCTCGGCCCACTACCTAGGGACATGCTAGGCGTAGTACTTCTTCAACCGATCCAGATTGGTGTACTTAAAAATCTCTTCTCCTTTTAAATCACTTAATTTATCGGGTAAAATCCGATTAAGCATGAATGGGCCCTCCCAGTTGGGCTTAAATTTCCCTCACGAATCCTAAATTGGAGCTCTTACCTCTGTAATGACCGAATCCCCAATTTGCAAGTTACTAGGTTTCACCTTCTTATTGAATGCCCTGGATATACGAGCTTGGTATATTTGGACATTATGCAAGGCGTTGAGGCGCCTCTTATCCAATAATTCTAATTCCCATAACGTGCTCTAGCCCACACAAATTCCGGACTTTGACTCTCATCAATTATCCTGAATAAAGGAATGGCAATTTCAACTGGAAGGACTGCCTCCATGCTATAGACTAAAGACTAAGGCATTGCTCTGCGGAGTATCTAATAGAAGTTCTATAACCCCATAAAGCGAAAGGTAATTTATCCGGCCAATCCTTATACCTAACTACCATTTTCTCCACTATTCTCCGGATATTCTTATTAGTGGCTTCAATTGCTCCGTCGGCTTGAGGACGATATGGGGAAGTTTGTGACGCTGGATTTAATTACTAATCCAACAAATCCGCTACTTCCTTCTTGAAATGACTACCATGGTCACTTATAAGCTTGTAGGGCACTCCATAACAACGAGATAATATTCCGGGTGATGAATTTGGCTACATGTTTCAACGTCGAGGTTGCATAGGAAGTCGCTTCTACCCATTTGATGAAGTAGTCGATTGCTACTAACACAAATTCATGACCACCTATTCCTTGAGGAGTCACCTTGCCAATAATGTTTATACCCCAAACTGAAAATTGCCAGGGTGAAGATAGAGTAGTAAGAAATGATGGGGGTTGGTGTTGTAAGTTTCCATACACTCGACATTTAAGGCACCTTCTAATAAAGTCGTGACAGTCCACTTGCCATAATTGACTAGTAATAACCAAGTCTCCGAACCTTCCGGACCAACATTCTACTATTCATATGAGGTCCGCATTCTCCTTCATGAATCTCTTCCATGATGTGCTTTGCTTCATGCTAATTGACACAAAGTAAGTTGATCCTAGAGTTAGTTTTCTTGAACAATTATCCTTCATTGAGGAAGAATTGTGCAGCCAACATCCTGATGGCTCGTTAGGCTCTAGAGGTGGAGTCTAAAGGATACTCTTGCTTATCCAAGTACTGATAAATATGATGATACCAACTGGTATGGTCGATAATTCTAAGGTGTAGACGTGTGTAGGTTGACTCAGTCGCTCAATGTGAAAGGGCATTGAGTGAATGCCAATAGGAATATTGATCATGGATGCTAACTTAGCTAGTGCATCCACAAATTGATTATCGTCCCTAGGAAGGTAAGTGAAAAAGATCTTCTCAAAGCGCTTAGATAATTCTGTCAAATATGTTCGGTAGGGTGCCAAGGCTTCACTAAGTACCTTCTACCATTGCAAAATTTGGTTGATGATCGGACTAGAATCATCGAAAACTCTTATGTTCTTGACCCCGATCTCTATTGTAGCTTCAAGTCCTATGATACAAGCTTCGTACTCTACAGACATTATTAGTGACCTCAAAATCTAGCTTAACCGAAATAGGAGTATGTGCTCCCTCCGCCAAGACTTAAAGAATCCCTACTCCAAAGCCCTTTTGATTGGAAGCGCCATCAAAGTACATTGTCCAAACATCCACCTCTACTTGTAAAATATCTTCATCCGGAAAGTCAAGGTGTTCGGGTTGTGATTCGGGCATAGGTAGATCGGTTAAGAATTCCGATACTAACCTTTCTTTGGTCGCTTCTTGAGGAAAAAACTTGAGTTCAAATTCTGGTAGCATGATGGTCCATTGCGTTATCTTACTACCGATAGTCGGTTGCTCAATTATATACTTAATAGGATTCATAGGTGCTACCACATGTACTGTGTGGGCTAACATGTATTGTCTAAGCTTCTTGGTAGCCCAAACTAAAGCCAAAGATGTCTTCTCTAGCAGTGTATATCTAGTCTCGTAGTCCAGGAACTTCTTACTAAGATAGTAGATTGCACATTCTTCTTTCCAAACTTGTTGAGGTAGCATAGCTCCCACAACTGTCTCTATTGTGGTGAGATATAGAAGTAAAGATTGGGGTGGAACTAAAACTGCAGGATTAGCCAGGTATTCCTTAACCTTCTCGAATTCTTGTTAGCACTTGGTATCCCAAATGGGCTCGGATCCTTTCTTTAACTTCTTGCAAATGGGTTCACATACCATAATCGGTTTTGATATGAAACGACCGATGTACTCGCAAACGTCCTAGGAAACCCCTTATCTCCTTCTCCGTCTTGGGTGGAGGGATTTCTTAAATAGCCTTGATCTTGGATGGATCAACTTCAATTCCTCTAAGATTGACAAAATAGCCTAACAGTTTGACAGAGGTTACTCCAAAGGCACACTTTTAAGGATTAAGGCACATGTTGTATTTTTTGAGTCTATAGAAGAACTTTCTTAGGCTGGGTAAGTGCCCCGCCTCGTCCTTAGATTTTATGATCATATCATCTACATATACTTCGGCTTCTTTACGGATCATATCATACGAGTAGTGTCGTTGTTGTACTCGATACACTACACCCGTATTTTTAGGCCAAATGGCATCACCATATAGCAGTAAGTCCCCATTGAGTGATAAAGGTTGTCTTTTCCATGTCTTCTTCAGCAATCTTCACTTAATTATACCCGGCGTAACCATCCATGAACGAGAGCAAAGCATGACCCGCTGTATCATCTACCGGAAGATTGATATGAGGCAATGGGAAATCATCTTTGGGATTGGCCTTGTTTAAATCCCTGAAGTCAACACACATATGAACGCTATCATCTTTCTTTCGGACTGGAGCTATATTTGCTACCCATTGAGGATAGTGAATTACCTTGATAAACCCAACCTCCAATTGTTTTTGAACCTCTTCCTTAATCTTCAAGGCCCATTCCAATTTCATCCTTCTCAACTTACGCTTAACTGGTTAGCATCTTCATAAAGCGGAATTTTATGTTATGCTATACTCGGATCTATACCCGGCATGTCTCTACAGGACCATGCAAAGGCATCAATGAACTATATGAGGATTGAAGTGAATTGCTTCGATCTTCAGCATCCAAATTTTTTCCAATCTTAACCTCTTAGGGTTGATCGGTTGACCCAGATTGATTGTTATTGTTTCCTCTATTATTGGTGAGCGATTTTCATGATCTTTCATAGATTTTATTAATCCTTTAAGAATTTCTTGTTCATCATTAGAGGTAAAACAATTAAGAGCAAGAGGATGCAAGGAGTAAACAGAAAGATTCACTTTATTGAATGAGCAAACAAGTACATATGACTCGAAGCGGAATTGGAAATGATAGAATTAGAACTAGAAACAATAGAATAAGAAGAAGAAATACAAGCCCTAACACTAGACTCGGAAAGAGGGTGTGCTCCTACTCATTATCAATCCAAGTAATATGCTTGGACCCTTCAGTATCAGCATCGGTGATGAACTTGGACGGATCAAACTATGGATGCGACATAGCTTACGATAGTACTCGAGACAAAGTTCCCTTCTAGATTACCTTCTTGATCGAATAGAAGGATGAAAAGATTGTTTCCAGCGAGATTGGTCCAATCTGATGTGGATCGTCCCTTTTGAGGAGGTGAGGTTCCTCCTTTTTCGAATATAGTAGTCCTTGAAGATTTCTAAACCAGGTACTAGGATACCTCTCTCCTTGATATAACGGGGCTCGGGAAAACATAATAAGGAAAATTGTCTCCTTCTCTCGAAATTGTCCATTCCGGGTATAAGGAAAGGGCCTAATAAAGCGAACCGTGTCGTGCGAGTCCTCTTTACCTTGACTTCCGATTTGGCTTGAGCTATTTCCTTAATGGTAGGTTGATAGCCTAGCCCAAAGTTGTAGTCGTTAGTGGGTTCAAAGGGTAGAAAAATAGGATGGTATGCCCTTCGGCCTGCAACAAGACCTGGAAAATATCCTTCTTCCTAAGCATCGATTGGACACTAGTGTTAAAGGTAAAAGATGCTTCATCCCTTTCTAAGGCAGACAACGGTTTCAAATTCGTATAATTCTTCATCATTAGCATCGTGCTCAATCTCCACTACGGACTCTTTGGAAGTGATAGTAGCGCAAAGATTATCCTCGTTAACGGTTATAACCCGACCTTTGATGATCATTTTGACCTTCCGATGCAGTGTAAAAGGAACTGCTCGATGATAGTGTAACCAAGGGTGTTCTAGAAGCAGATTACAAGTAGATAGGATTTCTAAGACTTAAAATTCAATATTCCTCTCCACTAGCCCTATATTGATTGGTAAGGTCACTTGTTCCCAAGACTATTCTTCAAGAATTATCATATGCTAAGAGATGAACAGTTTTCTTAGAGAGTTATTGCTCCCTAATTCCTAACCTCGTTAGTAGTTTGCCAGGAACACACATTATCTACTGATCCGTTGTCTACCGAGGTTAAGGGAACAAACTTGTTAATGCAAGTTACGATTAAATAAAGGGCATTGTTGCGTGCAATGCCTTCTTCCGGGAGATCCTTCTAATCAAAAGTAATGGTTCCATCCCATTGTTAACCAATCCTACTACTTCCTCTAGCATGGTTTCGAAGAAACTTCAATCTTACTTGAGTTGCATCGATTAAAGCTTGTCTATGTTTATAGGAGCCGGATATTAATTGATAAATAGAAATGTTAGCTTTTAATATTTGGAGTTGCTTAAGGATTGGGTCTTCTTCCTTTGCAACTTCAAGTTCTTTTGGGATTTCCTGAGTGCATTGTGGACCCAAGGGCGCGTTATGTCATCCTCGATCTAGTAAGAAACTAAGCAGTAGGGCTCCGAGTTTAATTTCCCAAAAGTCTTCTAAGGGTGGTGTGCCCCGAAGTCGTCACTATTGTTGACATCATCTCTTGTTTCGTAGACATCTTCTTCATCACTTACCCACAGCCCTGGACTTACGGATCCAAAGAAGGTAGGCTAGGAAGCGGTTGTGACTCATCAATAGCTCGGATAAAGATAGAAGGATCCCACCGACCTGGTATGGGTTCGGTAAAGATGGCTGAGGTGCCGCTAAAAGGGTTCTTATTGTTACTTGGTTTCTAGGCAGCCTTAGGCGGGGGTAATTGGCCATTTCGAAATATATCTTCTAGTTTGTTCTTGAATGTCCAACATCATTCGATGATCGTGTCCTCGTGCACGATGGTATTTGCAAAATTTTCCCACGTCCCGATTCTTAGACTTGTTTTGTGGTTTCTAATTCCGCTCTAATAGGTGGCAATTTTATTTTCCCTTTCTCTAAGAGATGGTCAAGGGCTTAAGCATAAGTAGTATCCATAGGAGTGTAGTCGGCATACCTATTGAGGGCATTGACATCTCGCACCCTCGGTAGCATTGCCAGCATTGGAGGTTTTCTTATCTTTGGAATGATAATTACCTCTATATCCGAGTTGCAACTTTGTTAGTCGCAGTGGACGGTTCTTCTTCTATCGGTAAACTAGCATCTCCGAGGGTTGAAAAGTTCATCGTGGGTAGGAATTTGAGGTGCATATTATAATTGGGTTGAAGGTTCTTCACGATGATGTGGACTTGATCCTTCTCGGAGGGTCGATTAACCATGTGGGCTACCTTTGCTCTCCAACCGGTCGGGAAATCGGTGAAGCTTTCCTTCTCGCCTTGTTTGATTAATTCCCAGTCTCTAAGAGTAACAGGTAGATCTATGTTATAGGAGTATTGATGGAGGAACTCCTTGCACAAATCTTTCCAATTGGCAACTTTGCGTAGGTCAACCGCGTTATACCACTTCATGACGTTAGTATCAAATGTCCAGGGAAGATGATGTGTTAAGTGCCTTCAGGAATGTTCTTAAGAGTCATTCCTCCCATGAAGTTGCGTACGTGATGATGGGGATTCTCGGAACCTTTGAAGTTAATATCGGGCATGGTAAACTTAGGAGGTAGTTTACCCTTGGGGATTAAAGTGAATCCCTTATGATCGAAATAATGATTGCTGAACATGGATGACTCCTTCAACATCCTGTTCTATCTTATCTATACGGGAATCGGACTGAGTTTTGGATTTAGTCTTAGGGGATTCATGTTTAGGACTACCTAGAGAAGATTGGATGGGTGGAGGTAGCATAACAAAAGCCATTTCCTTTTTCACATGCTCGGCTTCTTCGGCCTATTCTTTTCTCCTACGTTCAGCTTCCTCATCTCTTTTACTAGCCTCAATAGCCCTTATGATTTCCTTAAGATCTCTTGATATAGAGGATATCTATTCCTCTTAATAACTCAACCTGGTTTCTACCTTAGCTATATTCTCATTAAGCATACCGAGGTTAAGTTATTGTTTGGGATTGGGATCCATTAGAAGGGAACTTTTTAGGTGTTGTCTTAGAACAAGGAGTGGATTGTGACAGTGTAGTATGCACCAAAGCTTGTCGCACCGATGTAGACCACGGAGTCAAAAGAAATGATGATGTACCGGACTCCTTGGATAGACGTTCTAATCTTTTAGAGCTCGAATTCCGATGATATTAGGTTGCCGTAGACTTTCCTATTCTACAGCCTAAAGGATGAGGTTTAGGACCATGTGAGATAAGATCACTTTCAGGAGGAAGGGACTCAAGTGCAAGACCCAAAGAGACTAAGGATGCTTTTTATTTGGATGCACATAGAGAATGCAACGATGATATGATATGATGAATAACTTAATAAAATACTTCCTATATGATAATGAATTTTCTTATTTGAGATGAACTATGGACTAGATGCAAAATGAGAGTGACAGATCTACCTATCCTAATATGAAATGATTTTTCTTTCCGGGCTAACGCAAATGAACTTACCTAATATGATATGATTTTATTTGGCTAATGCAAATGGACTCACCTAATATGAGATCATTTTATTTTGCTAATGTAAATGGACTAACCTAATATGAGATGATTTTATTTGGCTAATGCAAATGGACTCACCTAATATGAGATCATTTTATTTTGCTAATGCAAATGGACTAACCTAATATGTGATGATTTTATTTGGCTAATGCAAATGGACTCACCTAATATACGATTATTTTATTTGGCTAATGCAAATGGACTCACCTAATATGAGATGATGCAAAATGAAATGTGACAATCTAAAAGAAAATAAAAGGACTGGACAATAAGAAAATGGAACTTTCGGTAAGACCCTTTCACAAATAACAACTACTTAGGCTATTAAAAAGATAATTTTGGAATGACACGGAAAAATGCAAACAATGGACCAACCCTATTAGGGAAAAAAGCATTTTGACTTTTGGCTAAATGCACATAACAGACCAACTTTAAGAAATTTATTAAAGTGTTTTATTTTCAACCATGCAAGGGTTTAAATATAGCACTCCTCACCTATTTCTAAAGGCTCACAAGTAGAAGATTAAATCTAAAACAAACACATTCATCCAAGCATGCAAATGAAGTCCGAGGGAAAACCTAGAAGTCCAAAAGTTCTATGGCCCAAGAGTTCAACAGTTTGGATACATGGTGACACGTACTCCGAAATTTGGTGCACCATGGGTTGCATAGATAAGGATACCAACCAAAATTTCAGTGCCACTCGGTGAACCAAAAAGGTTCAGCTCAAGATGGTGTGCTAAGAGGGAGGAGGCACCGTTTCCTCGGGCAATCAAGCCTAGTTGGGCCCGCCTACAAGAATCGAGTGGGAGCCTATCTCCGGAAAGGTTAAACAAGGGGTACAATAAAGTTTTCCTAGTGGTCCAAAATAATATTTAAACTAGTTCAAAGGTTGTTAAATGCGAGATGTCTAATGCAAGCACATCATTAACAAAACACTACTCAAATTTTCAAGTTTCTCCATCTTAATGAAAAGTTTATCCCTAGTGGAGTCGCCATCTGTATGAACCACTCGCCAGCCGAGGCCCCGCCTAGCTTCCCAACTCGTATCGGGTCTCTTTTTTAAGATTACTTTTGAAGATAGTTTTAGAAAGCTGATTTTGGAATGTGGGGATGAACCTCTTGTTAAGATTTTTGAATTTTATTAAATCAAGTTGAAATGAATTAAATCGGATTTGATTGGTGGTTTTATTAATCATTTTATTTTAGCAATTATTTTAGAAGTCCCGGGATCTTATTTTCTAATTAAACCAAGTATGGATCAAAGCCACCACTGTTGCCCCCACGGTACTAGCCATAGCCTCGCACTAGAGGAACACGGGCACCACCAAAGGCCATGGCTGGTGAAACCAGCCTCGGTCTCCGCCCAGTGGATAGATCCGGAACCTAACATAACTTTCCTGCAACCGAAAAACACCAAGATGTGATTTTGTGCGGAACAAAGCATAAAATAAGGGAGTCGCCGATCGGTTTTAGGAAGGAAAAAACTAACAAGAACATAAAAAGAAGACTTGCTCCCTCGATCTTAGTATGGGAAAAACTAAGACCAACAAAGACTAAAAATTGAATCCATCGGTCTTAAACCGAGAATCCAATTTCGGTGCTAGGGTAGGAAACATATGGATAAATCCCTCCATTCCGCCCATCCGAAAACGGCCATTACTAGTTTGAGTAGTGTATTAAGAAAGATATAAGAAAACAAGCATACAACATGTGAAACAAAATTAAAGCAACCAAAACATAACAAGGAAAATGATAAAGAAAAGTGATAAAGAAAGCGATAAAAGAAAGAAAAGTGGGAAATAAAAGATTACATCGGTCGGGAGAAAATTAAAGCGATTACATCTCTTAAACCACAATACGGAAAGCAAATAAAAAACATAAACATAACCGTTCGAAGGCTGAAATATGGCCCTCGGGTTGTCCCACCTTGCTGATTTGAATCTCCACGCCGGATCTCTTGATGCAATGGCGACAATCCAAAGAAAAGGGCTAGTTTTGTGAATTGTGTCTAGGGCATGGCAGTGATCACTTGAATGAGTGCTTCGAGATCAGAATAAACGAATATTATTTAACTCTTTGCACGGATTCAACGAGTGAAAGATGAATGTTTATTGAAAATTCGGCAGAGTAAGGGTTAGATGAGAGCATTCAAGTTGGCTTTCAAGCAACGTGATGCTAAGGCGAGGAAGCCGTATGGGAATGACAATCATACGTCTCTATTTATACGAGAGGACTTAGGTTACAAATGACCTAGGGTTTGCCTCTTATCAGCCATCCAAACAATTGAAATACAATCGGGCCATTCCTTAAGAGATAGAATCGGATCGGAAGATGATAAAACCGGATAGAACCTAGGTTAAAAGAGATGAGGCGGGCGCCAGCCAACCAAACCCTCCAAGGGTTTCATGCCTCGTTGTGTCTTCAAGGACTCTCCAAGCTCAAAACGCAGTGTTCCACCATGCTTCTAGAAGGTGGGCGCCGGCCACGACGTCGTTTAGAGGGGAAAGCTTCTAGCCTCATCTCGGACTATCTTGTGAAACTTAAAATACAGACACTTTGATGCTCCTAATCATGAAATGGAACGCTTTAACATCGTCTTCGGGTCTTTAGCTCCTTGTCCGACTTGAACAAAAGTAGAATGCGATATTCAGTACTTGGAATTTCTCGGCACACATTACGGGACTCCCCAATCTCTAAAGGCTCGGTCCGGCTCATGAACGGCATGAAAGAAAAGAGGATTTGTGGACTGACCCAAGGAAAAAGGCTATTTAAGTGGTGCTTGGGGTTCTTTGTGGTTTACTCGGCTTATATTACATCGATCAATCATAGTTCGAAATCTAAATCCACAAACAGGACTTGGGATTATCATCGGGCCGACAAAACAAAACACGTAAATAACGAGATAAAGGACGACACTTTTTAGGTGTCTACACCTATTAGAATAGTAGACCAAAGATATTACCCTCAGCCAAGTTGGTCCGAGTCTAGTGTGGATTGTCCCTCTTCGAGGAGGTAAGGTTCCTCCTTTTCTAATATATAGCAATCACAAAGATCTCTAAGCCAGGTACCAAGATGCCCTTCTCTTTGAGGTAATAAGGCTCAAGAAAACCATAATAGGGAAAGTCATCCCCTTCTTTCGAAACTGCCCATTTAGAGTATGAAGAAAGGGCTTGATAGAACCGATTGTGTATGGCGCGATCCTCTTAGTTTGAACTTCCCTTTTGGCTTTGGTATTTCTTTAGCAAGTAGGTTGATAGCCTAGCCCAAATTTATAATTTTTGGTGGGCTAAACGGATGGAAAGATAGGATGATATGCCCTCCATCTTGCAGCTAGGCTTGGAAAATACCCCTTCTTACTAAGCATCGAGTTGACACTAAGGTTAATATAAGGATTGAAGTTAAGAAGTGCTTCATCCTTGTCTAGAGTAGCAATAGTCTCAAACCCATAAAGCTCCTCGTCATTAGCGTCGTGCTCAATTTCAACGACTAATTCTTTATAGGTGATAATAGCACAAAGATTAACCCCGTTGACGGTTATAACCTGACCTATGATGATCATCTTAACTTTTTGGTGCAGTGTAGAGGGCACTGCTTGATGATCATGTAACCAAGGACATCCTAAAAGCGAGTTAAATGTAGTGGGAATGTTTAGGAATCAGAAGTTAATGTTCTTCACTACTCACCCTACGTTATTTGGTACGGTCACCATTCCCAAGACTCTCCGTTTAGAATTATCATAGGCTTGGAGATGAACAGTATGTTTAGAGAGTTGTTGCTCTCGATACCTAACCTTTTAGCGGTTCTCCAAGGAAAAACGTTCACAACGGATCCGTTGTCTACCAAGGTTAGGGGAATGGACTTGTTAATGTAAGTTATAGTTAAATAAAGGGCATTGTTGTGTGCAATGCCTTCTTTAGGGAGATCTTTCCGGTTGAAGGTGATGGTTCTGTCCCCATTGTTGACCAATCCTACTACTTCCTCGGGTGTGGTTTCAGGAGAGGCCTCAATTTTGCTAAGTGCATCAATTAAGGCCTGTCACGTGCTTTTGGGAAGCATATATGAGTTGCCATATACGGATGTCATCTTTAAGCTTTTGAAGTCTGTTTTACGATTGGGTCTTCTTCTTTAGCAGCTTCGTGTTCTTTTAGGGCTTCCTAAGTCTCGTTGTGGACCCACCGGTGCATTATGTCGTCTAAATCTAGTAAGGAATTTGATTTCTGGACTCTTTGGTTCACCCCAAAAGTCTTCTTCTTCTAAGGGTGGTGTGCCTCATAAGTCGTCGTCGTGGTTATCTTTGGTTACATACACGTCTTCTTCATCACTACCCACAATCCATGGACTTTAAGGTCTATAGGAGGCAAGCTAAGAATTGGTTGGGACTCTTTAATGTCTTGAATGAAGATAGATGGGTCCCACTGACTTGGAATGGGTTCGAGAGAATATGGCTAAGATACCGCAGGAAAGATTTTTGTTGTTGTTATGTTTTTTAGCGGCCTTAGGAAGAGGGAGTTGACCGTTGCGAAACATGCTCTCCAGCTTGTTCTTGAACGTCCAACATTGCTTGGTGTCATGTCCTCGTGTATAATGGTATTTACAAAATTTTCCTACGTCCCAAGTATTTAGACTGTTTCGCAGTTTCGATTCTACTCTTATGGGTGGTAATTCTATTTTCTCTTTTGCCAATAGGCGATCAAGGGCTTAAGCGTATGTGGTATCGATTAGAGTGTAGTCATTATACCTGTTGAGGGCATTGACATCTACACCCCTACTAGTATTGCTTTGATTAGAGGTTTTCTTATCTTTAGACCGATAATTACCTTTATACTCAATCATGACCTTTGTGGTCCTAGAAGACAGTTTTTTTTCTATCGGCATGTTGGCATCTCCGAAGGTTGAGAAACTCATGAATGATAGGAATTTGAGGTGTTGATTGTAAACGAGGCTTAAGGTTCTTCATGATTATTCGACTTAGTCCTTCTTGGCAGGTTGGTCTACCATGTGGGCAGCCTTTGCCCTCCATTTGGTGAGAAAGTCTATAAAGCTCTATTTCTCACCTTGCTTGATCAACTTCAAATCTCTAAGTGTGACAGGTAGATCGAGTGTAATAAGAGTATTGGTGTAAGAACTCTTTACATAGATCAGTCCAATTGGTGACCTTGTGTTGGTTAATTGCTTTATACCACTTCATTATGTCATTATCAAAAGTCCTTGGGAGATGATGTGGTAAGTGTCATCTGGTATGTTCTTAAGAGTCATTGCTCCTAAGAAGTTGTGAACACGATAATGGGGATTCTCGGAACTTGCTATCGGACATGGTGAACATATGGGGTAGCTTCCCTTTAGGGATTCAAATGAATCCCTTATGGTGAAAGTAGTGATTATAAACATGGATGAGTCTCTTAACATTTATTCTATACGATCTATACGTGGAACAGGGTTGGATTCATGCTTAGGACTGCCTGAAGGAGATGGAATGGGTGGAGGTGGAGGACCTCCTCCTCTTAATCGTTCTTCTTCCTCATCTCTCTTAGCTTCTAATTGTTCTTCCTCATCTTCAATAGCTTTTAGGATAGCCTTAAGATTGTCTCGTTATTGACTCTATTTTCTTATCATGAGCCTCAATTCTAGTTTCTATTTTGGCTGAGGTTTCATTGAGCAAAGCAAGGATAGGAGATTGCTCTAATGTTTCGTCCATTGGAGGGAATTCTTTTTAGGTACTGTCCTACGACGAAAAATAGACTGAACCGATGTGGTATGCACCGAATTATGTCGTATCGGTGTAAACCGTAGTGCGAACATGATGCGAAGGGGAGAAGATGTGTCGGACTCCATGTTGAGATGTTCTAATCTTTTGGAGCTCGGATTCCGACGATACTCAATTGTAGCGAATTTCCCTATTCTACAGCCCACAAGATAATGCTTAGGACCATGTTAAAGAATTCCACCTTTGGGAGGAAGAGGCTTAAGCACGAGACCCAAAGGAGCTGAGAATACCTTTTATTTGGATGCACATAAGGATTACAAGAACAAATGGAGTGTAATGTAATGATGCTTATCGAATAATTTTGTTATTTGGCTAATGCATAATTGGAATGCACAAATGATAATCGAAGATGGATTTGTTTTAGCTAAATAAAAAAATGCGAGATGGACTTCACCTAATTAGGGATGGATTTTATTTTGGCTAAGTAAAAAAAATGAAAATAAAAAATGCAAAGTGGACTCACCTAATTTGAGATGAATTTTGTTTTGGCTAAATAAAAATACAAAATGGACTCACCTAATTTGAGGTGCATTTTATTTTGGCTAGATGAAAACGTAAAATGGAAATATAGAAAAAAAAAAAAAAAAAAAAGAGGTCAAAATCTAAAGACCGACTAATCGAAGAGATAAAGGGGTTCTCGGTAGGACCCTTACGAACTAACGGCGATGACTTCCTAGACCGCCTAAACTAAGAAATATTTTATAATGACTCGAAATGCAATTAACGAACCGACCAAAAAGGGAAAGGTAATTTTAGACTTGTAGCTAAAAATGCACATAATGGACTGACTCTAGGGAATTTATTACGATATTTTATTTGCACCCTGTAACAACTCGACCCTAATTATAACATATTAACATAACCCACCAATAAAACGAGCACGTACATTTCAATTTCAAAATATTTTCATATCATATTATGTATACGTGTATGTATCAAAATTATTTTTACAGGACCCAAAATTAAACGACGACGATGGGTGGCCAATATTTACAACATAAATTCATAAAGTATCAACTCTCAAATATTATTTATGCTTATAATCCATATCTAATTCTTTCAATTATAAATATTTAACATAAATCAAATTTTTATAAATATACTTATATATAAGTATTCATGCACACATAAGTACATATAAATATATATGCACACAAATCTAATTAAACACACTTTAAGTACATGAGCATCTAATGTCAATTGCTACTAGTAAGGTTGACCTAATTTTTACTTAATAAAACAAAAGCAAATAATAAAATTAATATTAAATATAATAAAAATAATTATGAGAAAAATAAAAATGAAGATGATAAAGATTAATAATAATAAAATACTAATAGAAATATTAGTGGATTAAGTTGAGTTTTGGGGTCAAATGGGGCCTTGACACCCCAATTACACAAAGGCTTAGCAATTGCCAAATCATTAAGTTAGCATGCATCATTAACAATTGTCATCAGCAAAACCCAGCCTATGCCAGCAAAACCATGCATATAATCCTGGAAATCCAGTATAAATAGGTTCAATTAGCGGAAAATTTGGGCCTAAACACTCATTTCAGCAATTTTCTCTCTCCTCTGCACCTAGCCACCAGCACATTTCGGCCACTTCCACAGGCCACAATCGACCTCCTCAATCGACCATAACCGACCATAACTCGTTCTCCACACTGCACTCGAACAAGAATCATCTTTCCGAGCATCATTCCGGTCACCCTATCGCCGGAAAACTGCCTCTAAAATCACCCTGTTCACCAACCTTTCACCACCACCTTTCACCTTTATATACTCTCCTTCTCAGCTCCGACCACCCTCAACAAATCCCGGACAGCACCACCCCAACGGCCCAGCCCCTCTAGAGCCGCCGACCACCCATCACCGGCCGGCCACCACCCACCAAACCACCAAAAACAAACCACCCTCCAAACCCTTCAAATACATCAAACCACCAAACAACCTCTCCTTTTTCCACACCACCCACGGCCAGCCACCACCGACCACCGACCGGAAGCATAACCGCCGCCACTGCGCAGCGCCGACAGCGAGCCACCCAGCACCAAGCATATACTCTCTCTCTCTCTCTCTCTCTCTCTCTCTTATGCCCTAAAATCCATCTTTCTCAAAAACCCACCACCACTGCCACGCCACTTGCCGCCAAGGACCACCACCGAGCACCGACACCACCGCCAACCACCGGAGCACCGTCCTGCCGCCACCGGATTCCACCTATAACCACCACCTTTGCTCTATGTTCTTCCTTAGGTAAAAACCCTAACCTTAAACATTATCTTAACCTAATTTAGCTTTTAAAATTAAATAAACTTAGATAAAATATGAAATATACAGGAAGTATGATCAGATTAATAAGAAGGAAAATTTAATTATGCATTGCATGTTCTAGTTTAAACAACCCTTGTAATTAAGTAAGTTTAGAAAGAATAAAAATGTAATTGGTTCATTATAAAAGAAATTCATGTTTAATTTAGTGATATTAATCAAGTTATGCATGTATGTCAAGTGAAAATTAGTAAAATATTAATATATGTATAATTGTGAACTAAACCTTGCATGCATGATTAAGTAAAGATAAATTATTAGCATGTTAATAATAGGTTCATAATTAAACTCTTGCATACATGTTAAAATAAATAGCATGTTATTACATAAGTAACAAGATTAGTTCATAAAAAGAATAATAAATTAAAGGCTAATTAGTTATTATATGCATGATAATAACCAAAATATTGACATAGTTATAAGATGACTAATTGGTTCCTAATTAGTAAATAAACTAGTAATAAACATGAAAATAGTTCATGAATGCATGTTTAAATGACTAAAACCCTTTACCCTAATGCCTACATCAACTAGTAATCACCTACTGAATACATGCATGCTCAATAACTTGTAAATTAGCTAAGCTAAAGATATTAGAATGCATGTTAATTCTATAAATGATTCATGTTAACAATTATTTACACTCATGGATAAAATAACTTAGCTAATTACAATAACATAAGGCATGATCAAATATTCATAAAAAAAATAAATAAATCATGTCAATTATCATAGCTCAAGAAATAAGGTTATTATTAACAAAACCAAATAAATGTATATTCGTATTAATGAAATGTATCATAAAACTCTATGTTAAGGGCCATTAAATCGACGTTCGGGTCCTGTACGAAGATTAACAAAAGCAATATTCTATCAACATCTTCAGGTATGTTCATCGATTATGCCTTTCAAGTTTCATTCAAAAATCAAGGTCGGACATGGCTGCCATTAACAACCAACCAAAAATAATTTGCAACGAGTATTTTCCATATAAAAGTGGACCCGCCCATTGATACTGCACCATTGCTCAAAGTCGACACACCGTAAGCTGCGCCGCACCAACTGGACTTCCCGATCAATCGGGTGTGTACACATTTAGGGAAACCTGATTATCATAAGGGTAACCACACGGATAATCAATTAGCAATCATTTTATGTTATTCTCTCTCCCTCATTTATAAAATGAATTGAAATGCACGTGCTCAATCCAAATATTTCTAACTAATATTTTACTTGCATAATAATGAGCGTATTGAGTTTCGGCTCACATTGCGAAAATATTTTCTTGTTTTGTTTTAGGTAATTTTCAAAAGTCCCGGGAGGTAAATATTCGGACGTAGCGGCTCGCGAGGAGACTCGTTAGTTGGTTTAATAGTTAGGAAAGTCGTCCGTCGGTCAAGGGTCGTGTTACCGTTTGTAAATAATCATAAGTTTCGGTTGTATTCGTTATTACCGCCCATCGCTAAGTTATATTTGTACATTATTAACATCATCGGACCAAGCCTTGCCCTATCCATGGACATGGGCGGCGGTGATGACTCCACGACCTTCCTTTCCGCTACGCTAATCATCGGCTAGCGGCTTGCTTAGTCCAAAACCGGTGATTATGGGTTGGGGAGTTACACACCCATGCAAGGGCTAATCGGCACTCTTGACCTATCCCTAAAGGCTCACAATTAGATGATTAAATCTAAAAGCAATCAACTCATCCAAGCATGCAGATGAAGAGACAAGGTGCCACCTAACAACTAAGGGCCTATGGTGAAAAGAGGGTTTAATCTAGGTAGGATACATGGTCATAGTCCGAGAATTTCATCCTCCATGGGGTGCACGACAGGAAATAGCATGAATACTTAGTAGCTTCTCGTTAAGCCAAGAGTGCGTGATATGAGGGCAGAGGTACCGCCTCCATTGACAATCAAGCCTCGTTGGACCCATCTCGAGATAGCAATTCGACCTTCCTCCAAAAATTGTTCTTAAAAGGTAAAGCCTCAAGGTCCAACAACATAAAAATAAACTATGTTCAAGGTTGCTTAAATACGGTATGCCTAATGCAAATACATTATTAAAACTCACTACTCAAATTTTCAAGTTTCGCCCTCTTAATAAGTGACTATCCCCAGTGGAGTCGCCACTGCAGGAACCACGGCCCGTCCCCCAAACCAGGGACCAACCGAGCTTCCCCACGAATTGGCGAGTTTTTGAAAATTTTATTTAAAGTTGGAAATGATTGAGGGTTTTGATTTTTTGAAAGTGGGGATGAACCTCTTATTTAGATTTCCGAATTTTATAAACTAAACTAAAATGAATTAAATTAGGTTGAATAGCGGTTTTATTAATTATTTTATATTATAAATTATTTTTAGGAATCCTAAGATATTATTTATTTAATGAAAAATAAGAAAAGTTAGGATTTATTGATTATGCCGTGGGACTTTGGGGCAAAGCCGGTGTCAAAACACCTTTTTAGACCGAAGCGTCACCCACCGACCACTCCGTGTCGGTGAAAGCCAGCACCTGGTGGTCGATGGCGCTAGCCGGAGGCCGTGGCTAAGGTGGTAAGCCTCGGCCTCTTACCCGGCTAGCGAGATCCGGAAATCTTCTTTTATTTGATTTTCGGTTAGAAAAGTCGAGAAGTAAATTTATAGAAATAAATCGAAAACGCAGTCATCGGTTAGTTTTAGGAACAAAACTAACAAAAATAAAATAATCTTAGTGTGGGAAAACTAAGCTTAGAAAGGTTAAAATCTGACTCCATTAGTCTAGAACCGAGAATCGAATTCGAGGGCGAGAGTACGAAACGTAGGGATAAGCCCTTCCATTCCACCCATCAAATGACCACCTTTACTAGTTTGAGTAGCAAATTTAAATAACATATTAGAACAAGCACACAACATAATGAGATATGGAATTAAAAGAAACGAAAACATGATAATGAAAGCGGTAAAGGCAAATACAAAAAGCGATAAATGAAAGCAATAAAGAAAGAAAAGAAAAGTAAAAATAAACGAAAGTGAAAACAAAAGGATTACATCGAGCGAGAAGGAGTTAAATACAATATAAATTTTCTCCACAATGCGAAAGCGATAAAACATAAAATAAACAAACCGTTATGAAGGCCGAATTAGTGCCCTCGGGTTGTCCCACCTGATAATCTCGATCTCCGAACTGGATCTAGTGAAGCGACGGTGGTGAATTGAGAAGGGCTCTTTGTAAGTTTTGGTGGAGACTGATGGAGTTTAGGGATTGAATGTGGAAAGTATGATGAAAGTAAGATGAAAAGAAATTAAGAGATCGGAATACAAATATGTGCATTCGGTAGTTCTTAATTAGGTTTCAGCAACATTTAGCCTAGGAAATGGCCATATGCAAAATGAGAGCCTAAGATCTCTACTTATAGGAGAAGATTAGGTCACAAAATGACCTAGGGTTATGATTTAATCAGTCATCCAAAGCAATGTATAAACCGGCTGGGAAATCGAAAAAATCGGACCAAAAATCAAAGGATAGAACCGGACGGAACCAAATCCGGGGTTGGCGGTGTCAACCATAATGACGTCATTTTGTGTCCTCCGGCTTCTTACGTGTTGCAGCGAGACTCTAGGAAAAAACACAGCTTTTTAGGTGAATGGTTACCTCGTACGTAGCGCCGTACATAAGCGGCGCCGGACATCAAAACGATAGTCTTGGAGCAAAACGCAGCGTTTAGATGCTCTTGATTATAAAACGCAGCGTTGGATATGACGTCATTTTGATGTCTTCAACTCCGTGTCTGTGTTGGACGCTGGTAGTGAAATGCTTTGTGTCTTGAGCTAGAATCTCTCTATACGCAATACTAGACTTCGTTGACTCTTTAGGTTTGACCGGGCTTGAACCGTCGGAAAGAAAAGGGATTTTTGGACTGACCCAAGGCAAAAAAGGCTCTTTATTTGGTGCTAAAGGTTTTTTATGGTTTACTGGCTTCTATCCCACCAATCAAACACCGCCCACGATCTAGATCCTCAAACAGGACTCGGGATTTCATTATCGAGCCGAGAAAATAAATTACAAAAATAAAAGATAACGGATGACATGTTTTAGGTGACTATAGCAGCAAACATGCAAATCTCTCACTAGGATCTAGCTATAGAGTTCGGTGGGAATTCTTGGCTATCTAAATATCGGTAAATGTTGTGGTAAAACTGGCCTGGTTGGTACTAGGCACTTCTATTGCGTACACATGTGCGGGTAGACTCTTTCGTTCTATATTGATGGGCGTTGAATGAATGCCACCAGGGATATTATCATGGATGCTAATCCGGCTAAAGCATTTGCAAATTGATTATCATCTCTAGGAAGGTAGGTGTATGATATGCTATCAAAGTGCTTTGCTAACTTTTTTAGGGGTGCTTAGTAGGGTGCCACGGCTTCACTACATACCTTCAATTTCTGTGAGATCTTATTGTTGATTAGACTCGAGTCGCCATAGATCCTTATATTCTTTACTCCTATCTCGATTGCTACTTGAATTTTAGTGATACATGCTTTGTATTCGAAGCGTTGTTGGTGACCACGAAGTCCAATCGAACCGATATGGAAGGGTGTGCTCCCTCTTGCAAGACTAAAATGATTCCTACCCCAAAGCCCTTCGATTAGAAGTGCTATGGAAATACATTGTCCATACGTCAACCTCTACCGTAGGATTCCTTCATCTTGAAGATCGAAGTGTTCCGATTGTGCTTTAGTTTTCGGTGGATCAACTAAGAATTCCAACACTACCCTCCCTTTAATTGCCTTTTACGAGACTTATTTGAGCTCAAATTTTGATAACATGACTGTCCATCTAGCTATCTTACTGCTTGGAAGTTGGTTGTTTCAGAATATACTTAATAGGGTCCATTTGCACTACTAATTATATCGTGCGGGCTAGCATGTAATATCTAAGCTTCTTAGTAGCCCAGATTAAAGTCAAGGTTGTTTTATGAATGGATTTGATCTTGGATGGATTAAACTTTGATTCCTTGAAGACCGACTACATAGCCTAATAATTTGCCTAAGGTTACTCCAAAGGCACACTTTTGAGGATTAAGGCGCATGTTGTATTTTCATAGTCTTTTGAAGAATTTCCTAAGGCTAGATAGGTGTCCTGTCATGTCCTTGGACTTGATGATCATGTCATCGACATAGACATTGACCTATTTGTTTATCATGTCATGCAACAATGTCGTGGTCATTCTCCGATACGTGGCTCCAACATTTTTCTATCCGAAAGGCATTACCACATAACAATACATTCTCCATTGAGTAATAAAAGGTTGTTTTTTTCCATGTCCTTTTTAGTCATTTTCACATGGTTATACCCGAGTATAGCCATTCATGAATTAGAGTAGAGGATGACCAGTTGTGTTGTCAACTAAGATATCTATCACGAGACAAACGAAAGTCATCCTTGGGGCTTATCTCATTTAGCTATCTCGAAGTCGACACACATTCTAACTCTCTTATCTTTCTTCGAAACCGACACAACATTCGCTACCCGAGTGAGGGTAGTGTACTACTCTAATGAACCTCGAACCTAACTGCTTTTGAAGCTATTCTTTAATCTTTAAGGCCCACTTAGGTTTCATCCTCCTAAGTTTCTACTTAACCACTTTGGCATCTTCATAGATCAGAATTTTATGTTCCGCTATGCTAGGATCTATCTCCGGCATGTCTATGTAAGACCCAGCAAATACATCTATAACGTCCGTAAGGAGTGAAGTAAATTGCTTCGCTCTTCCGGACTTAGAGTTTTCCCAATCTTAACCTCTTAGGGTTGATCCGGAGATCCTAAATTGATAGTTATGGTATCTTCTAGAATTGGTGAGGGATTGTCATGATCTTCCATAACTTTTATTAGTTCTATAGGGATTTCTTGTTCATCACTAGAGGCAAAACAATTAAGAATACAAGGATGCAAAGAGTAAGCAGAAAGACTCTTCTTATTGAATGAGGAAAGGAGTACATCGGACTCGAAACAGAAATTGCGGAATCGGAAGATGAACAAACAAAACTAGAAATAGAAAAATTAGCCGTAATCCTATACTAAAAATAGACTACTTTCCTTGGATGCCAGCAAATTCTTGGCCCTCTTTAGTGTCAATCCAAGTGATATGCCTGGACCTTTCTTCGTCAATGTCGGTGATGAACCTTGACGGGTTAAACTTCGTGTGCGATATGGCCTAGGATAGTACCGAGACTGGATTCCCCTTTAGGTGCTTCTCTTATCCAAATAGCAAACCGAAGATGTTGGTTTCTTCCAAATTGGTCCAGTCTAAAGTGGATGTTCTTTTTCAAGAAGGTAAGGTCCCCCTTTTCTAGCATCCAGCGATCACTTGAATGTATATATATCAATGTTGTTTAAAGTGGAGGAACCGGATAATGGCAACGATGATGCACGATCATATCTTGTAATTTTTAATGAATCAAAAGATGACTACCGTTTATCATTTTTATAAATTAAATATTGCTTCAATTAATAAAGCATTAGCGAGATAGTAATCTTAGTAAAAAATGCTTCTATTTTATTTAAAATAATTGTTTCAAAACATCAATACTTTCATATAATTAATTAATTTTGATTTCAAAAATTCTTGTACAAATGAGATTAATATGACTTTTGTAAAGCTTAATATTATCCCTAGATTAATAATATTAATAGAAAAGAGGATAGGCTTAAGAGTTAGAACTTAGATATGCATAAGGAAAATGAAGAGGATGAGAAGTTCGATTAAGAATTGGGCCGGAAATAAGAAAGGTCGATTAGCCCATTTAGGGGAAGACAAGAGGGAGCATAAAAACATAAGGTGACCTAAAGCCCTCATTATCCTAAACCTAAAATCTGATAAACCCACAACCCTCTCTCTCTCTCTCTCTCCAGCCACCGACGCCCTGCCTCTGCCCTCTTCCCATCTCCACCGCCAATCGACAGCACCCGCGGCGCCACGGCCACGTCGACGACCACCGCCGACCAGCCACCCTCACCCTCACCATCACCATCACCGGCATCATCGTTAAAACCACTCAAAGACACGTCCCTTTCCTTCACTTACCTCCTCCGCCTCCGCACCCCCTTATCTTTCATCTTAGCTACCGGAAACACCACCACGACACCACCGACTGCCGCTGCCACCACTGCTGTCGCACTCGCCACCGCCCTGACCACACAAACACCGAGCACACTACCGGTTTGGCTCCTGCCTCGCCCGATTTTTGCTCCAGTTTAGTCTCGGTTTCCCGGTCCTCGGGCTTGTTCGATTTACGCCACTGCTGATCGGTCACCAACGCCGTTTGTTACTCCCGACGACGGCTTCAACCACCGGCCATCTGCTCCGTTTCGGTCATCCTCCGATCTTCAATCCTCCAACCTTCAACCACCCCGAAACCCTCCTAAATTAACCTCCTCCATCTCATTGCTTAGGGTAAAATTTTCAGATTCAATTGTTATTAATTTAAGTATTTAAGTTGTAATCAGTTATTCTTTTCCTGTATTATGTAAGGCGATTGGAGATTAAAGTTTGATGATAGTACGTATGTAATTGATTCATGGAGTTTAGGAAAATTTGGTGACATTTGATATATGTTTGGATGTACTGAAATTAAAGGAAAATTATGGAAAAATCTCGAGTATAAAGGGCATTCATGAGTAATTTTGAGTTAGAAATTACTTTAAGTTAATTTAGATGATTATTTGAATTAATGATGAGATTAAGGGAAAATTGAGAAGGATTTAAAATACTAAGAGGTATGGAAAAATTGAAGTGATATGAGAAATTAACATCTTACGGAAAATTAATTATGCCATTATAAAACAAAATAGGTAAGAAAATAAGTACATAAATAAATAAATAAAAGTATTTACATAATAAAATAATTAATAACAGATATTTAAAAGTATAGACCTTTCCTTCCTTTTAAAGCAAATATCATCAGTAATATTTATTAATAGATCTTTGTAGAGCAAAAGGAGATAAGTATTTAGTGTTAATATATATATATATATATATACATATATATATATATATATATATACATATATATATATATATATATATACATATATATATATATATATATACATATATATATATATATATATATATACATATATATATATATATATATATATATATATATATATAAAGAAAATAAATGAACCTTATAGGTTAGAAATAATCTTAGTATCATTTAAAAGAAAACCGACTTTGTTAATGTTCATTTCAAATATCTTTGAAGTGATTTAATATATAAGAAATAAAAATTCAGTTTGTTAATAAAAATTTTATATCTCTACTTAAGGTTATTGAGTGTCGTGCATTCATCCGGATTCCGCCCAAAAAGGAAGAAGAACATCAGCATCGAGTACGTTCATTGATCGTGCCCTTCAATATTTTATTTACAAATCAAGGCCGCATATGGCCGACATCAACAATAACAAAGAATCATTTGCAAACAGTATTTTCCATCATTAATATGGACCCGCCCATCAAGTGCCATTATTTGGTACCCCTCAATATCCAGGTTGGTGACACCGTAATTGTTGTCCGCCTTCAACCGGACTATCCGATGAGTTTGGTTGTGTTCACATGCGTTTAGGGAAACCCGATAATCGTAGGGGATCCATTCGGATAATAAACGAGCAAGCTGTTTTAAATTATGCTCTCCCCCTCATTTACAAATGAATTGAAATGCATGCACTCAACTCAACTACTTCATAACTTTTATTTTACAGACATGATAGTGGACGTATTGAGTTTCAATTCACATTTCCAAAATATTTTCCCTATTTTGTTTTAGGTAAGAATAATGAAGATGGCAGGTTGTAGAAGAGTTTTGTCCGATACTTAGAGTGCATATTAGAGTTTTGTCCCTATTGAAATGCATGCTCGGCTCGCAGTGACGACCTTTTGGGATAATAGTGAACAGTGCCGCTTGTTTAAAGTTAGCGAATATTGGGTTACCATGTACTTTTGTTCGGCTTTGTACATATTATAGTTTCCTTACGTTGTTGATTGTTAAGATAATGTAATCTATGTTAAATAGTTTAGTATCTGACTCACAATAGCCTTGCCCTTTCCACTGGTAAAGGCGGCGGTGACGACTCCTAACCCCTTTTTCCGCTACACTAATCATCTGGTTAGTGGTTTATTTAGACTAAACTAGTGATTATGGGTTGGGCGTGTTACACCGAAGATCTCTAATCCTTATACTAGGATGCCCTTCTCCTTCGAGATAATAGGGCTCATGAAAACTATAGTATGGAAAGTTATCTCCTTCCTTTAAAAATTTCCCATTTAAGGTGCGAGGATAGGGTTTAATAGAGCAAACTATTAATGGTGCGAGTCCTTTTGGCATGTGTTTCCCACTTAGCTTGGGCTATTTCCTTAATATTTAGATGATACCAAGACCAAACTTGTAGTTTTTAGTAGCTTCAAAGGGTGGATAAATTGGGTGGTATTCCCTCCATCCTATAGCTAGGTGTTGGAGTCAAAATTGGGACTAGGGGATTTTGTCGAACCACGGCGATGGAACCAAATTAAAATCGGGTTGTGAAATGATTTAAAGACTCAATACGTGAAACTTAAACTAACCTAAACTAACATCAACTCAAACACAAATTAACTAGATATTAAACTGAACATCCCAAAAACAGAAAAAATCATAGCGTAAAACTTCGACAATACTAAATACGAGCAAACGATGTGTAATCATAACTAACTCGGATTCAAACAAACCAAATTTGGATAAAAAAAAAGCTTAAACAATTGCAAATTTAACTAAATTAGAATCAAACTAACAGAATTGAAAGTGCAAAGCTGAAAATCGGGGTGCAAGAATTAGAAAGGAATACTAGCCATTTCAGATTTGAACAACACCAATCCATAGTCCCAAAAATCCACAAATTCGCAATTCATCAACCCAAATTCGTAGCGAGTACAATAAAAACCTTCAAGAAAAATTGAAGTAATATATACTAAAATCTAAAACTAAAAACTAAGAAAACTAAATAGAAAATTTTGAAACTAAAAACTAAAAATTGAATGAGGACTAAGTCCTGAATTTTCGAGAACAAAAGCTCAAAACCTAATCAAGATTGTGGCTACGACACTGTCACGCGAGACACCCTCCGGTCCGTCCACCTGGTTCTCCCTAGTCATGCTCCTTTTATGCCCCTCTTTCCATGCTCTTGTCCTTCCTCATGCTTCATTGTGGATAGAACCCAAGACAATCGAAGGGATAGAGTTGGAAGGGGTTGAGGATTCTTTGTGGGTTAGGGTTCGGTTTGTGAGAGAAAGAGAGTTTAAGTGAGTTGGTTTCTTTGGGGAAAGGAGGAAGAGGGGAGACCAAGAGTTGGAGTGAGAATGGAGGTATTAAGGGCTAGGGTTTGAGGAGGTGAGGTAGCACAACGAGGAGAGGATGAAGAAGATGGCGAATGGGTCTGGAGCGAGAAAGAGACTAGATAGGTTAGGGTTTCGCAGTAGTAGTGAAAGGAAGAGGAAGATGAACAAGGACTAGAGTGAGAAGAGATAGAAGCGTGAGGTGGAGTTAGTACTACTATAGGAATCACTTTTAACTACGGTTCAAAATGACCTTTAACTACGATTATCGGTCGTCGTCTATGTGGTCATCGTTATAGGTGGGCATCTTTAACCACGATTCACAACCGTAATAAAAGAAGGCCTATAACGACGATTCGGATGAATAACCATAGTCATAGGTTTCTCTATGACGACAGCTTTTCAAAAGATTCATCATCTTAGAGTAACCTATGACTACGATTCTTCATCCGAGCTGTCGTCATAGACTTCCAACCAGACCTTTTACTACGGTTCTTCCTTAAGAACCATAGTAATAGGTCTGATTTCTTTTATAATTTTTCTTGTGTTTGCTTGCCTTTTGCACAGTACAAATCATATACAATCTTACAACATTTAGAATATACAAACCACAATCCAATACGAGTCTTGACTAAAATATATATAAACGAGCATATTCATCACATTTGTATATGGTACATATAAAAAACAGTGTAAAAATATATATACGTATGTAAATATATATACTTATGTACATATATACCAATAATTGTATGACTATTAAAATCACAAACTTGACCAATCAAACAATGAAGAATAAGTGTAAATATATGCCTATGTCTTTATACGGTTATATACAAACTATACCCTACCTTGTTTTAACTTGTTGAGTACTTCATATGTATAGGGAGTGGGTGGGTTCTTTCTTAGGAAATATTATAACCAATGTTGTAAAAGACATATTAATTAGGTCAAGTACAAGTTTTAATCAAGATGAAAAAGAACATTAAAAAATTAATTTCTTCATAATCAATTACAAGTGTAAGTGCAAGTACACCTCTTTGGGACTAGACTTATTTAAATCGAGTTCGGTCACAATATCTTTCATGTACTGCAAAATATAGAAGCCGCACTCCACGTTTCCCAATTGTTTATGGCACTACAATAATAAAATAGATTCCCAACACATAGAGAGAATTAATTAATACTTTATGTAGCTAGCAAGTAATATGAAATGAAAAACAATTAAAGTAAACTCTAACCAAGATAACCTCACCTTTACTTGGGACAACTATTGGCTTTGATTTCGCTCATCGGTCTCTCATGCCTCCACCAAAATAATAACGTGATAGAGTACTATTTTTCAATTGAAAAAATAAAATTCAAATTGGACATATAATTAAAATGAATACTAATTAACAAAACAGCATAAAATAATTAAAGTATATCTCGATTACATTCTTAATATCTTCCCTCATGGTATGACCCGAGAGGATCAAGCCGAGTATGTGATATTAGCCCTTGAAAATATGGCAGCAACCATCCAATGGTAGCTACACAACCACAAATAACACATTTATATAAGTATGTATAACACCATAAAAACTTTAGTTAATTAGTTTATATTTGTACACTTACTTCTCATTGAATGGAGCCAAGTATCATATTTTATCCTGCACATTACGTTTCATGACTTCGAAGATATAGTTGACTCATTCTTTATTTTTATGCCCAAATCCTTGAATGGAATTAGGGTTGAGAAACTAAACGAAGTCTTTTCCCATCTCATGCAGCCACCTTACATATTAATTATATGTAGTTAGAAATTGAAATTCATAGCAAAAAAAAGAACTTATTATGAATATAGTAACTTACATAACGCCAAGCATTACAGCGGATGCACCGATATCCTCCATCTCCAAAAATTGTTGTATGGCATCCTGGAAGACAAAGAAGGTCATATCCATATTGTCCCTTTCACGTTTCCTAAACACATGACCTGGCGCGCTACGGATCAATGGTTCCTCTCGCTGCAGAGTCTTCACATAACTTTTCGAGTATCACACCAATGCATGTAGGACTCCTCAATTGATACGAGAGGACACTCGCCTTAGACGAGGGCGCCACTTAATGTTTGCTTGTGCCAATTGAGGGAGATGGAGTGCCCTTAATCTCGCTCTCGGATCCGTGTCCGATATCCTAGTGAATAACTAATACAAAAATTAGAACTATATATAAATGATATTAACAATAGCTAAATCTAATATTTTAAAAAACGAATTACCATAGAAAGGATGACCAAACTCTTAGGCCAATAAAGAAAATCGTTAACCGCATCGTTAACGAGTGTGGAGCTTTGGTGTCCGGATTGGCAACTCACACTGGCCTTTCTTGTGCATGACCTCTTTCGAGTCACCGTCACCTCATCACCTAGAAGGGGTGTCCCATGAACGACAGATATCGACTTCAACGAGAAAAAAAACCAAATGCCACAACATGCTCTTCGTCGGCTGCATAAGAATAAGCATAACAATTAAAATCATGGGATAACCTTTGACGTAAAAGTTAAACAACCTAAAAATCCTAAAAATAAATGGACAAAGTTTCCCCTTAAAAGTAAACATTTTCCCGGGACAATGACCATCATCCGAAACAACAAAAACATATTATAAGTAACTACTCAACAGCCACACGTCGGAGTTTCACAATAATCACACAATATACATCATTCATTCAACAAGATTATGCACTAATTAGTCAAAATGTAAACATGTATATAAATATCAGCACTCATCCGAAAGAACAAAAATATACTATACATAATTACTCAACGGCCACACGTCTGGGGTTGCACAACAACCACACAATGTACACCATTCATTTAACAAGTTTATACACCAATTAGTCATAATATAAACATGAATGTAAATATAATTAGGTTGCAAAATATCTATTACCTCCACCATCGGTTCGAATTGGTCGATGGTTGAGCTCGCGTTCGCACTTTGCGGTGTTTGGGGTGAGAATTGACCCAAATTGCACATAGGTATGCCGGGTGCCAACATACCCATCTTGGTGAAGTTTTCCATCTATTTCTTCATATGTTCTATCTGGGCAACCATTTGGGTCATTTGGGACTCGTTGGAACTCCATTTAGGATCTCATTTGGGCTATTTCGGACTTCATATACGCTTACTCGGAAGTGAGGGGCATTTCTTCCTAGGCCCAAAGTGCTCAACTGTCCCCACCCTCCCAATGACGGTTTGAACACGACCGGGATGCTCATGTCTTTGTAAGGACAAGGGTGTCGACGACTTCGAAGTCGATGTCCGTGACATAGACTCTGTAAGAAGAAAAAAATTTATCATTTGACAATTCATAAATATTAAAACCGATAAGTTCTCAAACTAAATAAAGGAAATAATACAAAAACCCATGAGAAACTTCACAATATATTCTACATTGATCGTAGTAAAGCTTCCATCTTTCTTTTTTCTTCCTTCGACCAACAGACTCGTCCCTCTCGATAGTGAGCTGTGAAGTATTTACATTGGAACCTTCACTCGGATGTGGTTTGAAGTTGTTCAAACTTTTTCTTATACAACCTCTCCTCCAACTTCGCGTATCCCCCACGGGACATCACATGAGGATACACATTGCTCTTAATCCTATTCCAATTGGCTTCACCTAGCGCTTGCGCAAGTATTTAAGACTACGAAAATATCAATGCATAAGACTTAATCGAAAAAGATAACAAATGATGATGATAAATTACCATGTATTCCGGAGAAGGGATATATGATTCAAATGATTTCCAGTCCTCCTTGGTGATACAATTGAAGACCTCCCGGGGTCTACCTTTTGCCTTTATTTGTTTTGTTTTGTAAACCCATATCTTGGCAATGCGAGATTTGAAGTCTCTAAACTTTTCTGCCGCCGACATGAGGGTCTTGTGTTTCACCGAGGGGATCTCGGATTCATTAACGTTCAAGTTAAACGGTTTTGAAACACAAGAACAACATGCATTAGTACATATATATTAACCATTTACAATTAGTTGCAATACTAAGTTGAGATGTAGTGCATTTACCCGAATATCGTTCTAAAGGTTGTCCTTAATGGAATCGGAGACTTTGTTCCATTTTACGTATTTGATGTTCACTATTGTACGGGTTGCCGCACGAACATATCTCATAAAGTGAGCTTTATGATCACCTACAGACATTTCCGTGCCTACCAAAATCGACACTGTGTAAGGAGGGTTGGCTATTTGGATGGATTTAAAATTTGGGATAGACTCACCCATTTCGAAAGTGTACTCACCTATTGGGGATACATTTAAAATTTGTCTAAATATGAGAAATGGACTCATAAAAATGCAAGCATGTTGATAATCAAAAAGTTTATACCTAAAAGTCGGACCTAAAACTAACCGAAGAGAGGAGAGACGGTCCACGACATGACCCACCTCAGCTGACCAAGGGAAGCCAGCATCGGCTATGTCCAGGTGGCTGGTAGCTACAAACAAGACAAGACTAAACAGAGGTAGACCGACTCAAAAATGCAATTAATGGACCAACATAAGAAAGAGACAGGAAAATTTGACTTTTGGCTAAAAAAGCACAAATTGGACTGACTTAAGAAGATAAATTATTTTGTTTTATATTTGCACCCATGCAAGGGTTATTTAGTACAACCAACCTAACATAAAGGCTCACAAGAAAAAGTTAAATACTAAAAACAACTACACTCATTTCAAGCATGCAAATGAAAAGAAAGGTACAACCTAGACGCCCAAGGTTCTATGGTCAAAAAGATGGATAATTTTAGGTCGGATATATGGTGGCTCACAGTCTTTACTCCTCCATGGGGTGCACGGGAGGACATGAATAATCGGTGGCTCTCGATCAAGTTTCGAGAAAAAGCGTGCTACGAGTGGAGAGCAACCATCTTCCCGAGTGTATAAAGCCTAGGTGAGCCCATCGAGTTGATAGTTTGAACTCTATGAAAAGCCTATAGTTAAAATTAAAAGCAATTATGTCCAAGGTCACCTTAATGCAATATACCTAATGTAAAACACAATAAGAAAACTCACAAATTAAATTTTCAAGTCTCACCCTCTTAATAAGTGATATATCCCCACTCGGAGTCACCACTTGTAGAAACCAGCGAGCCCCCACACGCCGGACCTCCTCCCGCTAGGAGGGGTCGGGCAGTACCTGACCGAAGTTTCCCCACGAAGCGTCAACTCTCGGATTTTTATTAAGATGATTTTGAAAGTGGGGTACGTCTCTTATTAAGATTGTCGATTTTCTTAATCTTATTTTTAAAACGGTTTAAGTGAAATGGTGATTGGTGATTTTTATAAATCATTTATTTTAGAAATTAATTTTTAAGAAAACTCGAGATACTATTTTATAGTTTAAGAAAAATAGAAAAATCAAATATCATTTTATGCCGCAAGGCTTACGAGCCGAAAAGGTGAGAACCAACCGGTTTGGACGAGAGTCGTGCCCGGTTGCCGGCTGGTGCCGGCACGAGCTAGCAAGTGAGTGGTAACCAACGCCAGCTATAGGGTCGGGACCGATAAATCGAGTCTTGGTTCGATAGCCTTGATTGTCAAAAAATAATTTAGTTTTTCCTTTTTAACTAGAAATGTCGAGAAGAAACTTGGAGAAATGAAAGTCGAAACGAGATAGTCACCAGTTAGTTTTAGAAAGTAAAAATTAATAAAATTAAAGAAAATACTCTTCGAATTTAGTATGGAAAAATTAAGCTTGAGAGAGGTTTTAAAAGAGACTCCATCTGTCTAAAAGTGAGAATTCGGAGTTCGGGGTGAAGGTACGAAATGAAGAGATAAGCTCTTCATTCCGCCCGTCAACCGACGGCCTACTAGTTCAAGTTGTGAGTTAAAAAAATGTGCTTGTCGATCAAGCATACAATATGCAAAGTGTAGAAACTAAATCAAGAAAAGCATGCTAAGAAAGTGGTAAATAAGTAAAGAGGAAAGTGATAAAGAAAAGCACTAAAGAAAGTGAACAGAAAAAGGAAATAAATAAAAAGTTACGAGTGGGCAAGATGGGCGGCGCCGATCTAGAGTGGCCCGCACTTGCTCTTGCACTTGTTGTACCATAGTGCTTCTTTAAGAGTTAGTGAGGTTTTGAAGTTACCCCAAGGCGACGTATCCCTCATGTTGAGGCTATCGGTTGCCTCGTGGAGCGATGACGACTCCACGTCCTTGGCTTGAGGGCCACCGCGGGATTGAGCCCCGTTGGTAAGGAATGAGGAGAAGGAGGAATAGGAGGATTGGTTGCGTCTCTCATCATTCCGGAGCGTGATCGAGTTCCGCTAGCGACCATGGACTACCACTCTCCCTACGGACATGCCCCAAAATATTTTGGGAAGAAACCGATGAGGTGTGATGTGGATGATGAGTCGTCATAGAGAGTATATTTTCTATCCCGGCCCAGCGAGATGGACTCGAGTGGGCGAACTCCTCGTGACGGCTGCTCCTTCCCGCAAAAAGGCATGCCTCGAGGTTGGATCCCGGAGAATGTCCCTCCGTCGATGAAGTTTATTCAACGAAAGTCGAAAATTTGAAGAAAATCTTTGTCAATGTGCATGAAAAGGGGTTTGTGTATAGGATTTGTGCGGTTTTACCGAAAAGGCAAGGATTTCTCTCTTTCTTGGGAGTAGAGAGAAGAATGATTTAGCCAAGAGTCGAATGATTTTTGGGGGTTGTGTTCATGAGATTTGTGTCAATGTTTGGTGACTATCTATAGAAAAAATAAATAAAGGGTAAAATAGTTTTTTACCGTAATTAGGTAGGATACCTAACCCTAGTGGGTTTGAGCTTTACCTATCCTCTTATGAACAAGGGTTTAGGCTGATATTTGTATTGATCTCACTAATTAGGAGAGTTGGTATTGGATGTGACAAATAAATTGCTGATTTGTTAGGAAATTATCACATCAACTTCGTTGATTTAATTGTCCAATACCATAGCATGAGTACTAAATAATTTAGATAAGTTTTTAAAACTATAGTATATATTTAGTTGTAGAGTTGCCCAATACTAATCTAGAAGTACAGGATGAGGGGGGTTGTTGCACGCGATGCTAGTTTGAGTCCACGAGAAAGTTGTGACATCATTTTCCAAAATGTCCAAAATGTTGTCTTTTGAGTTAGGGCACACATTATTCAACGCCTTTCATTATGCCTCCTTTAGTGAACTTTGTCTTTTGTCTTCAATATTTATACTATCAAATTGAACATATAAATTCGATAATATAATACTCTCTCCGTTTCAAAATATATATTAATTTAACTAATTTTTTTATTTAATAATACTTATCACTTTACAATTTAAATGATATATTAATTACTCATTTATCAATTTTGTCCTTATTAATTACTTTGTTTCTCTTTTTATTCATTAATTTTCTTCATTTCCAATGAAATAAATTTTAAATTAATCTTTTAACACAAAATTTATCATCAATTTTGTATTTCCTTGATATTCTTTTATAATCTTAAAATAATATGTATTTTGAAATAAAATGAGCAAAATTTATCAAAACGAATATAAATTTTTTTTATAAAAAAATTTTAAAATTTAAATAAATTTTAAAAAATTATAATAAAATATTTTTTAAAATAACTTAAATTTATATAGACGTATCAATATATAATTTATAATTTCTCTCTCCTATCCCACCGCTCTCTCGTTCTATAAATGATGACCAATCCACAAACTCCATCCTTACCCAGCCAACCATCCCCCTTCCCACTACTGATCAGCTCCATTCATTTTCCAAATATCAAGACAAAATCGCCCCTCAAAACTCTCAACAACCCTTCTAAACAATATTGAAAAAAGAACGACCCAGACACCTTATTCATGTGCTAGCTAGTTGTTTACTTCACGACGACTAGACACCCCAAAAAGACATTATTCATTTGTTCTCTAGCTTGTGGGGGCTTAATTAACGTAGTTTCCCAAGGAAACAGGAGAGAGAGAGAGAGAGAGAGAGAGAGAGAGATGGGAGGAGAACTAGACATGGAAAGAGGAAACTCAAAGGGAGGAGAAGCGAATACTGGAATTGAAGAGACTGCTGTCGTTGACTGCAGAGGCAGACCCTCCAATCCATCCAAGCATGGTGGCATGCGAGCAGCTGTCTTTGTTCTTGGTATTCATTCCTCTCTGTCTCTCTCTCATCCCTCACCCCCTCTCAAATAAGATCAATCTACCCTTTTCGGATTATTATTATCTCCTACTTTTTCTTCCCTACCCATTAAAATCATTGGATTGTGCCACATAAATTCCGCTATCCTAAAAGTTCAGTACAAATCACCTTTCTAATTGATTCATATGTAAAAATAGATACGTATAACTAACCCTCTTATACTTTAGCTTTCATTACACAACTATAAATTTAAATTTACCAAATTTTTAATAGTAATTGATCAATATTAAGCTTAGACGCTTACATATTAGACAACATTAATTAATGTATAAAAATAGAAAAAAGTTAATTTTTGAAATAATTGATGTATTATATGAGTATATGTATATTAATTTGCATGGGTAAAAAAAAAAACAGGGTTGCAAGCATTTGAAATAATGGCAATTGCAGCAGTGGGAAACAACCTTATAACATACGTAATAAATGAGATGCATTTCCCACTATCAAAGGCAGCAAATGTAGTCACCAACTTCATCGGCACCATTTTCCTTCTCTCTTTATTCGGCGGTTACCTCTCCGACTCTTATCTCGGCAGCTTTTGGACCATGATCATCTTCGGCTTCATTGAGCTTTCGGTATGTTCATTTCTTCTTCTTCTTCTTCTGTTTTGTTTCCTTAATATCTTTTCATAAAGTAATTTCTTTTTTGTCTTTAAAAGTTAATTTCTCACTTTTTCGTAACTTTAATTTAAATATAAATTTTCTTTCATTTTTAATAATGTTAACGTATAGACTTTGAGTTTTAAAATGGGTTATTGATATAAACATATTTTTGATACTTCTTTTACGTGTTTTATAAAATCAATTAATTATATTTTAAAATTATCGATGTAGTCCTGAATTATTGGTCACATAGTGGTATTATTATAGTAATTTATGATTAAAATTTTTTTTCATACAGATTAATACTTGATTGAAAAAAATATTTAAAAAATATGAATATTATGAAAATTAAGTAAAAAACTGCCAAGGGGATATATGTATCAAATCCGATGCTTTCGATCGGCTATGATTACAATGAAACTTTCACTATGAATAAACAATTGTAGATTTTATGTTAAAATGGGTTTCTGTAAATAGATGGCAGAGTTCAGCAATGCTAATTTGCCAACTGCGCCAAAGTGAACTAAGCTAACCTATGTAAGCTTGAGTTTACTCTTGAGGGTGGTCCCAGTTTTTTCATTGTATTTCACACCACTTTGGTGGAGAATCATTACTACTATATATAGTGCTCTTTTGTGTCTTATCTCGTTTAGTATCACAGCTGGTCAAATGCGGGTATGGATTTAGACTTAACACGTATTTTACTCTTTTCAATTAAAGTTGGTTGATTAAATCCACAAAGTATTTACGGATGCTATCATGACGTTGAAATTCTTTTATCTATGTCCTTATGGTTCTCTTATTTCTCAAAAAATAAAAGTTGATTAACTAATTGATCATGGTTCGGGACATAAATTTAATTTTGGAGGGAAAAATTAAATGTTTTAAATTTATAGACTCCAGAGAATAGTATAAGTTGTAGTTGACCATATTGGGGACTTATTCCTATTTGACATTCATTACTAGATTAATGATCAAAATTCTGATACACTAAATAAATGAAATCAATCTTTGAGTTAATTGAACAAAAATAAGTTATTCTTTTTCTTAGACGTGAATAGTATGACTTTCAAGGGGTATTTTTTTGTAAAATCACTATCGAGTTTAATCATCTTATACTCATTGGAAAACTGATTTTGGTAGACATGAATGGTAGTTCGTAGTATTTGTTTGACTTCTTTTTAAATCTAGTAGACAAGTAAGAGTTAATTTTCCTAGCTCTTGCAAAACTTAAATTCCTCAAACCAAATAATATCCCTCTTTCAATCAAATTAGAAGGAAAAACCACCAAATCTAGTAGATATGTTACTAAAATGTTCAAAAGCACCATTTACAAGTGCTATCGGATGAGCCAAAGGTGGTCACACTCGATGATAGTTTGACAGAAAAATACCCTTACGGTCATATTGTTCACGACCAATAAAAAATGAGTTATTTTGGTTCAATTGCTCTAAAAGTCAATTTATCTTCATCTAATTTCCCGAAATAAATAAGTAGTTATCAATATATATGTAAAAATTTTGGTTACAACATATTTGTTTTGGAATATAGAATCAAATCATTACGAAATGGGCATAGGAAGATGTCGTTTTGGTTGTGCTTAAATGAGCTTAGATGTAATTTAAAACAAAAACTCTATATTTACTTACCGACAAATTATGATTGATTCATTTTTATTTTTTAATCAAAAGCCCCTATATTTATGGTAATAATTTTTATTTTTATTGTTTTATTCAAAAGTCCCTATATTTGTGGTAATAATTTTTTTAGCAAATTATATCACATTATTAAAAATTTGGTATTTATTTTGTTAGTAATAGTATACTGATTTTGAAATTGGTGAAGTAGGGATTCATCTTGCTTTCAGTGCAAGCCCACCTGCCACAGCTGAAGCCTCCAAAGTGCAACATGCTGAATGTTAGCAGGCAAGTATGCGAAGAAGCAAAGGGTATAAAGGCCTTGATATTCTTTGTGGCCCTGTACTTGGTGGCACTAGGGAGTGGATGTGTCAAGCCCAACATGATAGCCCATGGGGCTGACCAATTCATGCCTAAGGAATCTAAGCAGCTCTCCACCTACTTCAATGCCGCCTACTTTGCCTTCTCTGTGGGAGAGCTCATCGCCCTCACCGTCCTCGTCTGGGTCCAGACCCACTCTGGCATGGATGTCGGATTTGGCATCTCTGCCGCCGTCATGGCCATGGGCTTATTCAGCCTAGTCTCTGGCACCATTTTCTTCAAGAATAAGAGGCCTCTTGGAAGTATCTTCACTCCTATTGCCCAGGTATTGTCTCCCTATTCTTTTTGGGTGAATAGATAAGATATTTTTAAGCCAAAAAAAAAAATTTTAGATATGTCATACAGCAAGATTTTTGTAGTTTCGTTTTATTTGTCTGCTATAAAATTACTTGACATGTGATATTTTTAGTATGTTTTTAGCCATTTTAAAAAATATATATATATTAATGTAGTTTAGAGAATAAATAACTTTAGTCTTCAACAAAAAATATAACATATAGTATATGATCTCTAAATTAATAATGTTTCCGGAGAAAACCGAGTTGATGATTTGGATGATGATTCGGAGAGAGGAAGGATTTATCGCTCGGGTTTCGAGGACGTGGCACGATCGATCCGATTCCGCTTGCGACCGCTTGAACCCGCAAAAGGCGAAACCCTAGGTGGTGGACCGGGAACGCCCCTCCGACGCTCAAGTTAGTGTTTGACTTGATGGAAAGGATCGAGGAAATCTTCCTCAATGTGCGTGTGGGATTCCTTGGGAGTCGGAAAGTTTTCCAAAGATGGAAGTTCTTGGAATGAGTGTTAATGAACATTGATGAATATTGATGAATGTTGAGGGCTTAGGAAGCTCGGAGGTATGAGTATGAGAAAGATGAGACTTTGTGAAATGTGAACATATGCCATAGAGTTGAGAAATGGTGTGTATTTATAGGACATTTTAAAGGGGTACAATAGTAATTTTACCGTAGTTTAGGGAAACCCTAACCCTAGTGGGCTTTGGGCTTTTACCTGCCCGTTAAGGGTTGGTTTGGGCCGATACCTCCCTTATCCTGGCTGATTAGGCGCAATTGGCTAGTGATGTGACGAGTGAGTTGGAACCGTCCGGAAAATACCTGAATCAAATAATAATAAAGACACGCCGATTATAGTGTCTTTGGTATATTAACTAAGTTCAAATTTAAAATTCCTCTTCATTAAGACTTTTTGTTGTCCTTGGAAGATAAAATTATTATTTTGGGTGGAATGATGTGAGTCAATCTAATTTGTTCTTTACGATAGTCCCCATAGCCAGAGACATATGCGTATACTCCTCCATATTTGGTCATGCTATAGGCTCTACAAACCTTTTTTGACTTGTTTATACACAGTCATGACTTGTTTATACGTAAGTACAGGTGGCAACATGTGACCTAATTCACTAATTTGATCTAAAAAACCCCGTTATTTGATTGGTGTTGAACCAAAAATTTAACGAAAATTTTAAACCCGAACCTAAATTGACTCAAAACTAAGTTGACCCTACTCTATAGTACACTCAACCAAAAATGATCTGATATACATAAACAAGAACATGAGGCTTATGACGTGATATACCTTGACCCAAATTTGCATTATTCAATCAAAGGATGAAAAACAAGAACATGAAGAAAAACAAGGAAACTAATAAAACAATAAACTGTATTTTGATGTAGAAAGCTCTGAAATTAAGGAATCATAGTTCAAGAAATTGAGGTGGCTTTGTAGGTAGAAGGTTCATAGGCTTAATACTAACCCAAATCCAAACCCAAAGCGACTTCACCTCAACCTATCATGACCGGATAATGTCTTGAACCAAGATTGACGTAACGTGAATTGATTAATTCGAACCCGAGTTGACTCAATATTTTAAAAAATCCTTAATTACCTGGACCTACATAAATAAACCCGAACTTGACTTGATTGACCTAATTACAACCTCTATATATATATATATATATATATATATATATATATATATATATATATATATATATATATATATATAGAGAGAGAGAGAGAGAGAGAGAGAGAGAGAGAGAGAGAGAGTATCCAATAAGAACTGTATTTTACAATGAGAACTAACAGAGAGAGAGAGTGTATCCAATAAGAACCGTATTTTACAATAAGAACTAAGAACTATTAAATCTAGACCTTTTATTTTTAATTATTTTTAATCCAATAATCAATTTTATGCCACATAATCAAAGTGATATTTACATTTACCTCCCTCGAGTTATTTGGAAATCATTTATAAATCTTCCAAGTATTGGTATTTATTTTACCTACCCTTGATTTATAGATAAAAAATATTTAACATAAAAAAAGGCGAAGGGCTAATCGGAAGCGTAAAAGGACAAGTTTGTCCCTAATTTTTAAAATAGAATGACTTTTTACCCCTATACTTAGAAAGAGCACACATATCGTAAAAGGACAATTGTGGCATTGTACATCTTTTTTTTTTTTGTAAAGTCAGCACATATCATATTTGGATTTTGTTTATTATTAACAACAGAGGTCAATGTATCACTCAAATATTAAGCTGCTCCGGTCGGGGTGGGTAAAAATAAATACCAATACTCGAATGATTTATAATAATTATCAAATACCTCGAGGGAGGTAAATGTAAATATCTATAATCAATTACCAACCCACCTTCCTCCACCCTTACCCCACTTCCTAATCCTTAGAAGTCTCCACCACCTAATTAACTTCCTATTTCTCTCTCCTTTAGCCCAACAACCTCTCGCACACAACACTAGCCACCAATATCAATGTCCAACACCATCCGACTCCTGCCAGCAGCCTAACCGGCGGACAACTAACCTAGAATGAGGGTCGTCGTTCACCGGCAAATCCATGGTGGCTGTTGTTAGTCAATATCACGAGCCTCCATCCAGAATTCGGGCTTCAATCGAGCACAAAACATCCAACGCCGCCCCAAGCTTGGTGAAAATTCATGCTTCTCCTGTGGTGTTGTTCACCTTACCCTTATTTTGTCACTTCCCTACCTAGGGTTTCGTTTGAATTTCGGCGGCTTTGCCGCCGTAAAAGAACCCTTTTGCAATTCTCTCTCCTCCCAATTCCTAAAATTGGTTTCCGAAAAACAAACCTATAAGAAGACTATCCAATGGCCGACGACCCCAAATCGAAGCTTACCTTCCGGCGGTGAGACCCGGGTAGCGCTAGTACTCGGGGCGAGAAATTGTTGGCTCACCGAAACTGGAGGAGAGATAAAGAATGTTAACTCTGTTTCTAGGTTTTTTTTTTGTGCAAAATATTGGATTTATAAATAAATGATGACGTGACACTATTTAAGATGTTAGATTAAAAAATAATAGCCCAAATTAAAAGTTCCTAATTCTCTTTCAAACTCTTAGTTATATATATATACACTCAAATGATCACGGTACAAAATTTAATTTATAATTGTCTCCAATTAGATGCATACAACTTGGTTTTATTTAATTTAATTTTTTATCTTAGAATTGTTGCTGTTATCACTAGCTCAATGTCTTCGAAATTTTTCAAGTTGATATTAAAATATAAAACCTGCATTTTATTATAGATTTAATCTTCTTATGTTAAAATTTACATTTTGAGGTGCATAATTGGTCACTGTAGAGAGAGATGAAAATATGCATTGTTGTCTATCGTTTTAGAAAGGCAACTTGGGCATTGGACAAAATTTAAATTGATATCTCATCCCGAGATAAAATCTAATGTAATAATCGAGAAATCGGCAATTCAATAAAATAATATGCTGGTCAATCCTATGAAACAAATATCATCACATAATAAATTTGCTTTCATATGATTATTTTTAGAAGAACTATGAAATATATAGTTTGAATAGATGGACGATGTGAAAATTGAAATATTTGTTGGAAAATTTTCTTCCTATTTTTTTTTTCTACTGAAAATCTACTTTATCTATGCATTTTTGGAGATTTCATATATCAAAAAAAGTACCACACAATAGAAAAACTTTTGAGGAAAAAAATATAAGAAAATGTAAATTATAGTGCGTTGTTTTAACTTAATCAAGTTAGAGCAAAGCTTGTCCAACTTTATGGTATTATTTATGATGACTTGTATGTTGTAGGGTTGTGCAAATGAGACAAGGGAATGTTGAAAACAATTCATGTTTTTTTTTTCTTCAATGATAATAATGATAATGCAAGTGTCAACATTAATTCCTAATGAATTATTACACTGTCTGCTGATCAAGTGGCAAAATAATTTCAATTTTTAATCTCTTTCCTCCCTCCCACCATTATCTAAATAATATTCCTAGCTAAGAAAACCACACCTTTTTAAATTTTGCAGGTGTTTGTGGCTGCATTTGTAAAGAGAAAGCAAGTTTGTCCAACTGATTTAAAGATGCTTCATGGAAGTAATCAAAACAATCAGAGCTCCATTGCTTCTGACTACCTCCTACATACTAATAGATTTGGGTAATGTTCCACTAACCTCTCTCTTTTCAAGTCAAAAACTTTTGCTATATATTATCCTAAGAGCTCCTTTTATTAAAAAAAGAACATAGCCTTTTCTTTATTTGCTTTCAAATAAACCCACTTAGAGATTGAATTATTACTATTTGGTTAAAAGTCACAACGCCATTTAAAATGGGAAGTTTCCCCTGTATCTTTCCCTCTCATTCTACTTTTTCTAAAAGTGATTTAACAACAATAATGTTTAGTGCATAATTCACATAATTAGTTGAATTTGAAAAGACTTATCAATATAGTAGAGTGTTTATTGCTATTAGTAGTGTAGTATTAGAGATAAAATCATTTTATATCCTCTATCCCTAATACTACACTATTAACTATGAATAATATAAATAAAGTAAATTCTAAAAGATTCATGCTTTAAAAAGTCATGCAAGTGAATATTCTATGAAGCAATGGTAATGGTCTTTCTTTAAAGAAAAATAAAGCTTATGCCTATTGTAAAACGAGAAGGGAATGCATGACCGAATAATGACAAAGTCAAAAAATAAATAGAGAGTTTATTTTAGATGGTATATTAGCATAAAAAAACAGTTATAAAATATAAAAAAAGTGTTTACACAAATGATAAAAATTTTGTATAACAATAAATAAAAAAATTGATTACATAAACAATTAATTTATGAGAGTATCCTATGTAAAGTTCGAAAACAACTGATTTTATTAAAATGATATTCTCCATAAAATCATATTCTCCATTGCTGGGAACTGGGAAGTAATGTAAGGTCCTTCCACTTAGGTGGCAATTTTTCCTTTGCATGGTACGGTGACTTGAACACAAGAATATATCCCTAACTTTAGGTTTTCGGCTTTAACTGAATAAGAAATGAAAACTCGTTCATTTACGACAAAAGGTGAACTAAAAAGGAAAAACAAAAGGTTTTAATTGGAGTTGGCTTGTCTTGTACCTGTATGTATGTATACCTCCACTTATCTATGTATACTAACTTACCAAAAAAAATTATACGACTTATATAATTATCGCATTAAATTTATTGGTTATATATATATATATATATATATATATATATATATATATATATATATGGTCAATGACAATGTTAATAAACTTCTTGAAAAAACTCATTAATTAAGAATTTATATGTTTACCTTCTATTAAAATAAAAAATAAAAAATAAAAAATAAAAAAAATAAAATAAACTTCCTTAAAACTGTGTATGGAATATGAAAATTAATATGAGGTTCAAAGGTCACTCACTATAGGGACGATTTTTAACATGCTGATGTGACTTGTATGAGATGATATAAATATTTTTCAACCATACAAATTAGATGTTTGGTTGGAAGTAAAGTAATGTAATCAACTTTAATTATAAACATAATAATTGTTACGTAGTTTGTAGTAAATTGTAATTAAAAAATAATCATTTTATAGTACTATTCTTATAAAATCAAACAAGATAATAAAAATGTAATTATAAAGTTGTTCATGTATAAGATTAATTACATTCAACTAAACACTACTTCAATATTCACAGTTGAATTTAAGGTAGATGTTCATCATAGAGTAATTACAGCTAGTCTCTTAATGAGAATAAGAACAATGATGACTCTATGGATTAGCCTCGCCTATGGACTGTTATTTGATGTAACAGTACAAGGAGCACGAAGTATGTAAATTATGAGTTAATTGAACTCACACTTCGCTAGATGATGTTATCAAACATGTAAGCGATATTTGAGAATTGTCTGTATCAATCTTTTGATCTTTCTTCTCCCAAAACAAAACAAAAGCAAAATACATTAATTGCTCCGCAATTATTTAAAATGTTTTTCTTCGTATGCTCGACGATGAAGCCCAATGATGATCGGTAGCGGGCGGTTGTTGATAGCATCCCCACCGTTGGATGGAGAGATCCAGCCGGGGCTTCAATTCCAATCTCCTCCTAGTGGAATATGTTTAGGAGGAGAAAGAAATTTTGGATACGAGTGGATCTTATATACAATTCATTTAGTTTTTTTATGTATTATTTTTTTAATTAAAGTGAGTTTTTAATAGTTAAATTTTTTATGGAATTTTTGGATGTTTATTTGAGAGTAGAATATTTTATAAGTGAATTTTTTTACGAAAAAAATATCTATTTTTTTAATAGTGTAGGTGAAAATTAGAAATTAACTTTGTATTTTTTATTAATGTAAGTGAAAATTATAAATTAACTATATTATGAATTATATTTTTTAAATTAATTTTGTTGTCATAAAATAATTATTTGACAATTAAAAAATTATGTAAATTATTTTTCCCAGCTTATAAAAATAAATTACAACACAAAATAGACTAAAAAAATTTAATTAAATATATTTAATTGTGAATTTTATAAAAATATTTTATTTAAGATCTAAATTTGATATCATTGATTGGGATGTGGAGATAAAAAACAAAAGAGAAAAAAAATTGCATCTTTTAGTTAGTTAAAAATTAGCCCCACCAATAGTTCCAAAATTTAAATCCTGCATTAAAAATGCTCTGAGTGGACTCCCTCGTTTTAGCCCCTATTCCTGACATCATCCCTATCCTGTGGCTAGAAGTCCATGTCAAGAATGTGAGTGCACTTCCAATGATGGAAATGGGGATAAGGAGTAACCTTTTCGAGCCTAACTTTGACCTTGACCTACAATATTGTCATTACTATTCATATTATATTAACATTAATCCTAATTTTATAATAAAGATAAGGATATTTTCATTAATATAGGAATTTATTATTATTTTTCGGTTTTGCTAACAGTTGCTTTAAGGGCAACGGTTAAGAGTTAATTTTATTAATTTAAAATAGAATCTTATCTTAATGTAATTAATAAAATATTTTCTTTTTAAATTAAATTTTTTTATAATTCTATCAAATCCTATTATCTAATTCTTTCCAAATTATTTATTTCTTTTTTTAATACAAATTTACCTAACTAAAAACTCTACCATTTTTTTTATCAAAACTATCTTGTTATTATTTTTTTCGATCGATCTTTACGGATTGTAAAATCACGTTGTTCTGCATAATTTTTGTAAAATAGATGGGCTTCTTCTAAGCTGCCAGGTTTGACCGATGAAAGGCTCATCTTTATTCGAAATTTCATTCAAATCAATGTTCATCATGTTTGTTAATTGATAATTATGTGTATAAGATGAAATTAGATGATGAAGTGGCCTAATTGTCTATGTTTTTAAAGAAAATTTAGGTCAAGCTTTGAAAAATAAAGCTCCAATTACTAGGTCAATAAAATAGGTCACGTTGGTTTTGGAGGGGAGTGAAAATATTTTTGCCGCCAAATTACTAGCTCCAATTACAATAGATCACGTTAGTTTTAGTTAGATAGAATTTTGTGATAATTTAGCTAATTTGATGATAAATTAGTTAGGCAGAAAAAATGGTGAGAGAGGTTAGATAGAATTTTGTGATAATTTAGCTAATTTAATGATAAATTAGTTAGGCAGAAAAAATGGTGAGAGAGGTGAGTGATAGTGCACGCAAGAATTAGATGATAAAAAATAATTTTATGATAAAAAAATGATGGAATTTTTAATTATGAGTTGAGATGAATTTTGATAAAAAAAAGGTAGAGTTTTTAGTTGGTAAATTTGTATTAAAAAAGAAATAAATAATTTGAAAAGAATTAGATAATAGGATTTGATAGCATTATAAAAGATTTTATTTAAAAAGAAAATATTTTATTAATTACATTAAGATACGATTCTATTTTAAATTGATAAAATTAGCTCTTAACCGTTGCCCTTAGGGCGAAGGTTAGCAAAACCGATTATTTTTTTATAGATATAGAAGAGGTAAAAGTTCAAAAAAAGCGCGGCTTAAAAAATTAAAACTGAAAAGATCAAGGAAGATATCTTTGAATATATCTATTTTGAAATGCTCATAAAGTCTCAATGTTAATTGAGGTCTAAGTAAAGTGTCTTTTATTAGGCTTTATTAATTAATATGATCTAAACTTTAAAGTAAATACTTTCCAAATCCATGACCTAAATTCCATTTTCCAGGTTTCTAGACAAGGCATGCATCAAGGTCCAAGATGGATCAGTGAACAATGATTCATCATGGAGACTATGCACAGTGACACAAGTGGAACAAGTGAAGATCCTCATCTCAGTGCTTCCAGTCTTTGCATGCACCATAGTGTTCAACACCGTCTTAGCCCAACTCCAAACCTTCTCAGTTCAACAAGGCAGCCAAATGAACACCCACCTCACCCGCTCTTTCAGCGTCCCCCGGCCTCCCTCCAAGCGATCCCTTACTTCATGCTCCTCTTCGTGGTACCCCTATATGACAAGCTCTTTGTCCCTCTGGCTCGGAGGCTCACAGGCCACGAGGCTGGGATCACCCCGCTCCAGAGGATTGGGTCTGGCCTCTTCATAGCCACCCTCTCCATGGTCTCAGCTGCATTCACCGAGAGAAAAAGGAGGGAAACCGCGGTCCTTCACCATGAAACCCTAACCCTATTTCACCTCATGCCACAATTCCTCATTTTTGGGGTCTCAGAAATGCTGACCGCGGTTGGGCTCATAGAGTTCTTCTACAAGCAGTCTCTCAAGGGTATGCAGGCTTTCCTAACCGCCATGACTTACTGCTCTTACTCATTCGGGTTTTACCTGAGCTCGATACTGGTCTCTCTGGTGAATAAGGTCACTTCTTCTTCTTCTTCCAAGAGAGGGTGGCTAAGTAACAATGATCTCAACGAAGATAGATTGGATCTGTTTTACTGGTTCCTGGCTGGGCTAAGCTTCGTCAACTTCCTCAACTACCTATTTTGGTCTAATTGGTACTCGTATAATCCTTCAGTTGTGGTGAATTGTACTTCGCAGCAGCACGTTTCTCCCGATGATGGGCGCAGTGATCAATGTTATAGACCTTAATTTGCATGCATGTGTTGATCATACATATTATAATATGATTTCTCTATATACATCTAAGTAGCATCCTTCGATGTAGCTTAATTGTTAATTTGTCATGTACTAAGAGTAATTACTGAAGTGTAATAGGAATTAATGGAATATATATATGATGATACAGAGTACCAGCTTCCAGGCTAATCAAAAGGTTTCCATTTGATAAGAATGTGTGATGATCACTTTTTGACATATTGTCTGTAATTAAAAAAACGCTTGTCAAAAGAAATTGGCACAAACTTGGACCTATTCCAGTTCTCACATTTGCGAGATCTTGACAGGGTCCTTGAGGATGAACCGTGGGATTTGGATACGAATGTCATGGCTTTGAAACCAGTAACAAGTGGCTCACAACCCTCGAAGATGAATGAACAACTCAATCATGCACCCTTTTAGATGAGAATGTACAACCCCTCTTTGAGGGAAGGAAACTAAAAACATAAAAGCCATTGCTAACACCATTGGAGTTTTTTGTCAAAATTGATGACTCAAGTGTTGGAGGACGGACAAAATCATTGAGAGTCCGAGTCCTTAAGGATGTTCGTGAGCCATTTATGGACGAAATTAATCTAGATATGGAGGTAGGTACATGATCATACGACCAGTTAAATACAAAAAACTCCTCGATATTTTCTCTTTGGTAGAATTGGACATGTGGAGAACGATTGTAAGGACAAAGGGGATGAAGATGAACATAAAGTAGTCTAGAATTCGGGGAATGGATGAGAGCTTCGGATGACAATCTATTTAAGGTGTCCGGAGTTGGCCACCGTTGAACCCGAACTCCGAAAAGGGGGCCCGAGCTTGATCGCGATTCATGCATTTTGAAATCTAGGTAAACATTCTTGAGCTTGGCTTGAACAAAGTCCTGAAACTCGGTAATTTTGCTCGAAGCTTGATCGTTTCTTGATTTTAAGCTTGGCTTAACAAGTCTCGTTATACTAGCATAGTGATAGTAAATAATCATAGTCACAAAAGTTCGGTATTTTACCCGAATAATTTAGTCAAAATAGATCGGGAGATGAATCTGGAAAAGTTGAAATAGTAGGCCCCATGAGCCCACTTGCATGCACAGACTCGCACCATTGGACTGGAACCTATCGCGGTGCATGCATCCGGCCATTCAAAGCTTGGTCTCCTTCATTTTTTTTGAATTTGAAATGTTGGCCAAGTTTGCCTATAAAAGGAGAGTCTTGTGTGTTCATTTTGCACACTTCCATTTGCTCTTCTCTTTGCTCTTTCTTGCTTGCTCTAGCTTGCTCCAATCTTGCTTTGAGAAAACTAGAGTGGTTTTCTTAGAAGTTATCACAAATATGTCCCGAAGGCGTTCCCATCCCGTGAGAAGGACAAGAGCCGAGAGACTAACTCAAGACAACTTTCTAGAGTGAGAGTGACATCCTCACCATGAATAGAACCCCAATGACCTCTTGGTGGAGGACGAGAGTCACGTCTCTTCACCGGCAATAGCCTCTACAGTAAGTGCCTTGACTTGAATTTCTTCTTTTATATGCTAGTGTGGCATTTTTAGGTAAGACATTTTGTTGAATTTCTACTTTTGTAGAGGGACATCATTCGTAGCGATGCTTGGCAACACAAAATTCTTTGATACCTTCGGAGGGCGGAACTACCCGTAGGAGCAAGTTTTGAGTCGGGTTTTGTTCCCTTTACCTCGCTTTAAATCATGTATGACCACATGGAACGGGATATTACCCGACCCATTTGTGAACAATTTTTGGATGCAACGAACACTTTCTATCTCCTGTTTGGGGAGATGGCCATTACTCCCTTAGATTTTCCATTCTCATGAGTTTAGATTTCTCGGGGAACCTCTAGTTTATGACCAAGATTTATATAAGAACTGTGACTATTTACGTCACCTTTTTGGTCCCATAGATGCTCGATTTCCCAAGCCATTTACTTCAAGCATTCTATCCTTTTTGAGGCTTTTAAAAATGTCGAGAGTTGGGCTCAATATAGCCTCGAACAGCAGATCCACATAATGATCGGTCTTATGTTATGCACGCCCATTTTTTCTGACCAAGGGTCCAAAGTACATGTCCGCTATTTGGTTAATTTAGTGGACTTAGATAAAATCAGGGACCTTAACTGGGGTGTGCCCACATACACTTGCTTAATAAGGGGCTTACACACCGGCGTACTACTTCCGAGGAGGATTCGGACAACTACATGCCCTTATGCAACTTATGGAAGGTCATCGAGGTACCCTCATTCCTCTTAGCCTTTGAATATTTATCTTGAATGGGAAAAAAATTTACTTATGTGGTAAAATTACAACCATGGTTATATGAGTATTTTCCCTAATTTTCACCCGGTTTAAGAAATTAACCATCCTTCCTCGCTATGGTGGCATAGGAAAAGGTTCATCTTATGCGACGGAAAGTGCTTGGAATTGCATTTCTACGGTCTGCCCTTAACAATGTAGCCATGATATGTTATTTTACAACCCAAATTTTGGGCTAAAATGGTTCAATAGTTTATCGCTTTTCAATCTTAATTTCGCCCTGCACCATGGTCCGGTGTGAACTGTGGTTTGGGCCGTGGTGACGCCGGTGCTGGTCATGAGTTGTGCTTCATAACTCTTGTTCATATTTTCTCACTTTGTTGTTTTATGGGTCATGTGTTAGGGCATGATGACATTCATCCTTGGCACCGAGTAAGCTCCCTTCAAGGTTTCGAGTCGTAAGGGAGTTCGATGAAATGACAAATTTTATTTAAAGGCCTCGTTCGGCTTCGTTGGTACACTCGGTGAGCGGGTTACACCTCAAATTCGTTATAATACATTGCTGCCTTTTGTCTCTCGAGATCCGCCACAAACTATGTTTTACTTCCACTCAATCACTCCATAAATGACCACCGGTACCCCTACTCATATTTATTGGATGCGAGTTCCTCCTATACTTAGTACTTGGGACAAATTATGACCCATATGGTAAGCTTTAACTTGCTTGTTTGCTTGATTACATTACTGGTATGGAAATGAACCTCATGTTGAAACAAATTCTCCCGGGTGATATCCATAATAGTCCACGTCTTGAGGTTGACGTGTCAGCCGGAGAGCCCCCACGCATCATCAAAATTTCGGAACTCCTTGAGTCGGAATGTGTCGAGCATCCATTCTCTAGGAACTCAAAAGGGGTAAGAGTATTATACTCTTTTTGCTTTTAGTAATATTCTAAAAAGTCTTTTTAACATGCTGAGATTCCAATACAACCCAAAGTAGGCTCGAACGATTTCTATCGGATTCCAGGTGTACCTTTTATACAATCAAGGATTTCTTCTTCGATCCCGAATTCTTATCATTTCGAGTAAATTCGGTTACTTAAATGCTAACTTTTGAGTTCTTAGTCCATATGCTAAACACTCTTTTACTTTTATAGGATCGCCGTTCTAGGTCTCCTCTTTCGGGAGGTTTCCTTATTAGTTCTAGGGCTCGTGCTCATACTTCAAGCCAACCTCAAATGACGTCCAGTACCACTACTCGGAGCTGACACTTCATAGCGGTTATTCCAGGTGCTCTCATGGGCGGAGTGCCTCCAAAGTTCGGCCGAGTTCATCCGCACTCGGGCCTACTTCCTCTTAAGTCGGGCCTAGCTCGTTTGTTGCTTGGTATTGACATTATCCCCTTACGAGCACTCGAACCCTTATGGCAATCCATATGATTATCATCCGATGTCGTATAGCGAGCCTTAGTATAAGGCCTCATAATGATCTTGGGACTGTGGAGCTAATTCTTCACGAGCGACGAAGGATAAGCGAGTTTACGATACATACTGTCAAGAGCAATTTACATTGCAAGCTATGATCTTTACCACAATCAATGACTTCCCTGCGTACGAAAACTTGTCGGGATACACCGAAAGTTTTTCCCTTTTCCCATCAACTTAAGCACGGAAAAAACGACCTATCTCGGACACTAAAAGTTTCTTCCCTTTACCCATCAATATCATAAGAAAAAGAAGACTTTCAATGGTAAAGCTGAGATGGATTATGCTCCAACTCCATTAACGGGACATCAAATATAAGAGCAAGTAAAGGATCTTGATGTGGACGAAGGTTAGCTCTTGTAGAGGATGAATCACCCTAGAGGGTTGGGTGAATAGGGTGATGGAAGATTTTTGAGAAATTACAAACTATTTTGCATAAAACAGACTTAGAAAACAATTCCGAGTCTAAAATGAACTAAAAACATATCGAATTTAGAGCAAATAAAATAGAAGTGAAGTTCTTAAGTTTTGAGAACTGAACACTCGTAATATTTTGAGAATATTGTGTCCGAGCTCGGTAAAGGTCATAACCGAGTCTAGTGACTCGAGATAAATAAGAGAGAAAAAATGACAAGTCGAATTACGTAGAAACCCTCATGGGGCGAGAAAACCACGAATAGTGTCAGTCCGGACACCAAGTCAAATCCACTAATTGAATCCTCAATTACAATGAATATGACTACTCATATTTATTCAGGCTCAGAATTTACCTTATCCGACTAACCTATTACTTCCAAGTTGAAGTTACCTTATCAACTTGGGATCTTCCAATTTTCCCAAAGGTTAGAAGTTCTCTTTCTAACCTGGTACTTCCAAAGTGAGGTAACCTTTATAGTTTGAGATAACTGAGTTGAGTTAACCTTTACAATTCAATCGGAAAGAAAGAGTAGGAGAAGAATAAGAATTACAATACAACCGATCGAGAAGAATACAACTCAAAATATTAGAATTACGAGTTTAGGAGTTGTAAGCTAGAGAAGATGTTCAATATGGTCTCTCTTTTTCTTCCATTCATCGGTTGAAATGTTGTGCTAAGGCTTCTATAAATAGTCTACATTGAAGAGATAGTTGTTGAGCCCCCAACGTCTTTTCGTTGAAGCTGTCCGAGTCGACTAGATGTTGTGGCGGATAGTCCGAGTCACTCGGATTTGTGGACCTTCTTAAAATAGCTATTGTGCCTCGGTCCTAGCTTCTAACAAATCTTTTTCCAACTTTTGTAAACTGGAAAAGCTGAAAGAAAAGACCGTTAGAGTTAGAAATAAAATATTACCCAAAATAGTAATGCAGACAAAGCTATCGGTTAGAGTTGAGCTTTTCCGTAAATTTCAACTTTTTGTCCGGCGAGTGCTTTAACTGGTCGAAGCCTTTTGTTTTTGCTTTTTCTTCAGATAATTGACATTAGAAAAACCTCCAAAAACATTAAGCACAATGGTTCTCAAAGTATAAAAATACTTTGGTCCATAATTAGATATGAATTAGTCTAAATAAAGCGTTTAATGACTAATTATCTTTAATCTATTAATCTGGAATATTTCAAGTCTAATATACAATATGTTCAGATTCTAGATATGTGAAAACTTATAAATAAATCATTCAATCTTAGTGGGCACATAAGTTATTTAGACATTTTACAATTACGCATGATTAAGCGAATAATAGTGTAAGTTTCAGGTTAAAACATGATTCAAATAATTCAATCCTAGATCAATTCATGATGTTTGCCATGATAAAATAGACATGTCAAATGTGAAATAACTTATGAAGGTTTGCTCAGGGAGAGGCTAAGTCACCCTAGAAGGGGGGTGAATAGGGTGATGATGAAATTTGCTTGAAATTTAATATAGATGTGAATCGAAGTGAGCAAGAGTCATGGATGAGCTTAGAAAAGCACTAACTCGGAATTCAGTGAAGAGTGAAGAAACATATTAAACAGAAACTGTCCGAGTCTAGAGTGCACTCGGAAAATTAATAACACGTAAAGTACGTGGAAACCCTCCCGGGGCGAGAAAACCACGGACCGTGCTAATCCAAGCACGAAGTCAAATCCACTATTTCGAGTCCACAAAATACAGTAGACTAACTTGACCTGAGTTACTCCCTTAGACAACCTTACAAGTTTTCCTAGACTCGAAATTCCCTTATCTCGATCTAGTACTTCCCGACCGAGATAGCCCTTACAGATCGGGGACAACCGAAGCTGAGTTAACCCTTACAGCTCAGTCAAGGGACCTTACTTAGAGAGTAAGAAAAAATTGTTTGTAATCGAGTACAAGACCTTACAACTCGTAAAGTTATGAAATACAGAGTTGGAGTTGTAAGTGGAAGATTGAGAATGAATACAATGACTTTTAATCAAGTACGTATATTAACAATAGATTCGGCAATCTTCAAGTCTTGAAAGTTGGTTTCTATTTATAGATGACCAAGCGGCTTAGCCGTTGTGTCCATCTTTTGACTGGAAGTCCTTTGTTACTTGTTGTAAAGGATTTTCCGAGTCACTCGGAAAATATCTATTGCGATATGAATGTTGAGCAACGGTTCTTGACTCCTTTGGAAGTCCCAAAACCACTCGGTGGTGTCTTGAAAAATAAGGTGGAAACCACCGTTGAGCTTGGTGTTGCAGATTTCCGGTTTGGAAATAGACAACCCGACATAGTGTCCGGGGCTAGGTCGGAGGTAGAAAAAGCCTTGTCTGCTGGTGATTTGACGTTTTGAAGCCGATTACTTTTATAATTCAAATTTAGGATAGCCTCGTTTAAATAACCTACAAAAGCAAATCAATTTGGTTCTCAAAGTATAAAATACTTTGATCCAAGATTAGACACGAGATAATATTATAATTAAGTGACTAATTATCCGAGTCGGAAAAGAAAAGGAATTTTTGAGTCTAATATCCATGAAACTCAAATTCCATCTTAGTCAATCTAGAAGGCAATCAAGTTAGATAAAGAATATCGGAGTAAACGGACTTGATCTAGACTAAACAAAATTCAAACTAAAATATGCTGACTTGGAACAAAGTAATTTCGAATCACGAAGTCGGACTCGAGTTTATTCAGTGAAAAGATAGTGTTTAAATCATGCGATATATCTAAGTGTTGGGTGACTCGGAACCGAGTAAGAAGTAGCATATAGAATTATGCTTTACGAGTCAATCGAGTCGGCGAGAACAACATAATAGATACTATAACACTCGGAAGAATTGTTATATCACTCGGAAAAGTTTCTAAGATGCATGGAATGTCTTGAAGTCAAAACCTTATAAGAGATGAAGTCTTATACCTGATTCCTTGATGGAACTCGAAACGAGTACGTGAAAGTCCGAGTCTTCAACTTAGGTAAACTATATGTTTGATTCCAACTAAGGACGTTAGAATATGAGATCCGAGTAGGTTAATTTAACTCGGTTTGTCGAACTAACTCGGATTCTACTTTACGAGTCTTAGACATAGTCATATAAACTTAATATACTTAAGTCCGAATTCGATAATGAACCAGTCATAAATGATGAATTATAAAGCATATGACTTAATTAAATGATTTTTTTTCTTGAAGTGACTACCATGGTCACTAATCAACTTATGTGGTACCCCACATTGACAAATGATGTTGTGGGTTAGAAACTTGGCCATATATTTTGATGTTATTATCGCTTATGATGCAGCTTCTACCCATTCAAGTAAAGTAGTCAATTGCTATTAGAATGAATTCGTGACTTCTCGTTCTTTTAGGGGCTACCTTACCGATGATCTCTATGCCCCAAACCGAGAAAGGCTAGGGCGATGCTAGTGTTGTTGGAAATGAAGGCGGTTGGTGCCGCAAGTTTGCATAAATTTGACACTTGTGACATCGTTTAACATACTCATGATTATCCGCTACCATGGTTGACCAATAATACCCTAATCGGTGAATTTTCTAAACCAACATTCTCCCATTCACGTGAGGTCCACATTCTCCACCATGAACGTCAATCATTATACGCTATGCTTTTTGTTGATTGACAAAATATAAGCTAATCCTCATATCAATTTTCTTGTACAGTTGTCCTTGATTAATGAAGAATTGTGCGGTTAACAAGTGAATCTCTCATTGGGCGCTAGGCATGGAGTTCGGTGGGTATTCTTAGCTATCTAAATATCGGTAAATGTCATAATATCAACTAATTTGGTCAGTACTAAACATTTCTATTACGTACACATGCACGAGCAAACTCCTTTGTTACTGTACTAATGGGCATTAAATGAATGCTCTTAGGGATACTAATCTCGGAAGCTAATTTGGCTAAAGCATATGTGAATTGATTATCATCCTTAGGGAGGTAGGTGTATGATATGCTATCAAAGTGCTTTGCTAACTCCATTAGGTCCGCTTGGTAGGATGCTAAGGCTTCATACGTACCTTTCATTTCTGTGAGATCTAATTGATGATCGGACTCTATTCTAATTATCGCTTGCGGTCCGATGATGCATGCTTCATATTCCGCAGCGTTGTTGGTGACTTCGAAGTCCAGTTTACTAAAAGGATTCCTACCCTAAATCACTTCGATTGGAAGTGCCATCGAAATACATTGTCCATAAGTTAACCACTACCTATAGGATCCCCTCATCCGGAAATTCAAACTACTCGGCTACACTTCGGTTGTCGGTAGATCATCTAGGAATTTCGATACCACCCTCCCTTAATCGCTTTTGTGGAGCGTACTTAAGCTCAAATTCGATAACATGACCGTCCATCAAACTATCTTACTACTCACAGTTGCTTGTTCCGAATGTACTTAATAGGGTCTATTGGCGCTAATACTTGTGTCGAGTGGGATAACATATAGTGTTTCGGGTTCTTGGTGGCCCAAACTAAAGCCAAGGATGTTTTCACGTGGGGAGTGTACTAGGTCTCATAATATAATAATTTCCTGCTTAGATAGTACATTGCATGCTCTTCTTTTCCATCCCTTTGAGCTAGCATGGCCCCCATTGTGGTCTCTATGGTGGTGAGATATAGCAGCAATGGTTTTTCGAGTTATGGTGGAATTAAGAAAGATGGATTGGAAAAGTACATATTAACCTTTTTAAATGCTGCCTAGGACTCCTCATCCCGGATAGGCTTAGCTCCTTTTTGAGCTTCTTGAAGATCGATTCAAAGACCATAGTCAATTTTAATATGAAATGACTAATGGGTTTCATGTGGTTTATTAGCTTCCGTCACATCGACCAGAATCCGATCATAGTCCGAGTTCGCAAATAGGACAAAGATTTCATCACCATGCCAACAGAAATAAATAATGAAAATAAAAGACATAAGGATGACATGTTTTCAATGTCTACAGGTAACAAGGAACAAATAGTGAAGGGAGAAAGATCACAAGAAAAAGATAGCAATGATGTTAACTTGGAGTGATGAAGAGTTAGATGATGATGAAGACACTAAATATGAGTCATAGTTTCTTATGGCCATAACTCGACTCGAAGTTGACATTGAATAAATGATAAAAACATTTGACATTGAGGAAACTGATCCTTAAGGGGTAATCAACTATTTCCTCATATTTTCCTAGCAAGACTTCGCTAGATATGTTTTTACTTTATAGGAAAAGTCCAATTCGATTCTTTTTATTTGAAGAAAACGTGAGTCTCTAAAATCCGAGAATAAGATTTTAAAATCTAATTTAGAAAAACCGAGACTAAGCATGAAGGCACTTCGAGACTAGCTCACAAGACAATAAGACTAACTCTCACTACCTCCGAACCGAGAATGACCAAGCGAAGAAAAAGCTCACTCAATCTTAGGATGATGTTGTTTTGAAACTCACTCAAGATCGAAAAACCTTATATACTCCTTGGTTCTCCATGTGTTTCTTTTTGAAAAGAGGGACTTAGTTTCAAGTAAGAAAATGAGGACAACTCCTACAAGAGTTCAAAAATGGTTCAAGAACAATTCATTTTAGAAAGTTGAGCATGACCCTATTCATCCAATGAAGAAAGGGACTTAGCACACAAAGATTTATCAAAAGAAGCCTTTGCAGTCTTTTAACAAAAAGAAAAATTTCCACCAATAGGATGAAGGTTTGCTCTTAGAGAGCTTAAGTCACCCTAGAGGGTGAGGGTGAATAGGGTGATGGAAGATTTTTGAAAAATATCAAACAGTTTTGCACAAATCGGACGAAGAAACAGATTCCGAGTGTAGATTGGACTTAGAAAGCTAGGTATAGAGAGAAATACGTGGAAACCCTCCTAAGGCGGAAAACCACGGATAGTGGTAATCCAAGCACTAAGTCAAATCCACTAATTGAATCCACAATTACAAAGGACTCACTTTTATCAGAATTGCTCCCTTAGACAATTTCTTTACAAGTTCTTCTAGACTCGGAAGTTCCCTTATCTTATCTAGTACTTCCGACTAAGTTAACCCTTACGGAAAGTAAGAAATCAAGTAAATACCGACTTAGAAATTAGAATTAACGATGTAATTCATTTTCACTTGAAACACAAAGTCGGTGCTCGGAATAAAAGTGTTAGAGAAATTATTTACTGATGCGATTGTTCGAGTTGTGTCCGAGTGGGTAAGAAACACGGTTAAGAAATGTTATGCTTGAAGAATGGTTTCGAGTGGGTCGAACAAGATGAAAACATAGATATGAGTTTCTATAAAGCTCAAAATGACTTAGAATCAAAACCTAAGAGAGATAGAGAGTTATACCCGAGTCTTCATTAAAGACTCTGTTTCAAAAGAAGAAGGGTTAGAATTGGACCAACCCCAAAATAATTTAAATCATGGTTCTAAAAAGTGTTCTTCCATAAAAATTGACCTCGGTAAGGAGAATTACTAGGTTTATAAAAGGAAGTGAGAAGGGTTAGCGTGTTTGTATTTTACGGAGGCACTACAAACAAACAAGAAAGACCACTCGGTATATCAATAGTAGATACTCCGGACATATGTCGGGAGATTAAAGACTCTTTTCTGCGCTAGAAAAGTTAAATGGAGGAAAGGTCATCTTTCGAGACAATAGTAAGGGAAATATTGGAGGCATTAGTAAACTTGGTCATGGTGACAACTTAGTCAGCTTAGTCTACGTAGCCAAGGGGCTCAAGTACAATCTTTTGAGCATCTTCCAACTATGTGACAAAGGACAAGAGGTCGGATTCACTCAGACCAACCGCATCATAACCGATGCAACTTTAATGGAGAAGAAGTTCTCGGGTGTAAGGCTAGGTAACACTTATATCATCCCTCTTACCGATTCAACTCAGAACTTGTCATGTTTAAAAGCTTCAATTAATGATGAATCATGGACATGACATTGTAGGTTAGGGCATATTATCATGCATACCATTTAGAAACTAGCTTCACAAGGGTTAGTTTGAGGATTTCGTAAGTATAACTTTAAGAAAGATAAAATTTGTGATGCATATGCAAAAGGGGTTTTTGATTGAAATAAATTATACTTTAGTAGTATTGGACGTTTATCTACCAAACTATAAAGTTGATTAATGATGCACCGTACTTTAAGGGTGATTTTTTTCTAAACCACCGCTTATTTAAGGGGGTTAATTAGGTTTTTTTTATGATGTGCCAGGCTAAGAAAAGGGGAATTAATGTGCTACACCCTACTAAATTAGTTATTCTCAACTTGACAAATCATAAAACACTCGAATTGCCGCCCCTAAATAGGTTGTAGTTTAGAAAAGAAAATCAACCCCAAAGTATGGTGTAAGATCAGTTTACTTTATAGTTTGATTTATAAATGTCTAATGTTCTCAAAGTATAGTTTAGTTTAATCCAAAAACCCTATACAAATCCTCGTTAAAAGCCTAGGAGGTAACTCATATAAACTTGTGATTGTTGATGATTTTTAAAGATTTACCTGGGTTTGTTTTTCCGAAAAACAAAAATGAAGCCTTCAAAGAGTTCACCAAGGTCTATAGGCAAATGTAAGTAAAGTGTAAGACTCGGATCGGAAGACTAAGAACTCAAAAAGAAGGGAGTTTAACTACTTATTGCTGATTTACTGCAACAAGAATGGTATCTCCCACAACTTCTCTACACCTAGAATGCCCTAACAAAGCGGTGTGGTGGAGAGAGAATAGAACTCTTGAAGAAATATAAAAGACTACGATCTTCCTTACTATTTCTAGGTTGAGCCAGTGAACATAGCAAACTACACACTCAACGGATGCCTCATCCATCCAATATTGAAGAAAACACCTTATGAACTATACAAGGGAAAGAAGCCCAACACCTCATACTTGAAACCTTTTGGGTCTAAGTGCTTTGTACATAACAATGGTATGGATAATTTAACTAAGTTTGACGCAGGGTTAGACGAAGGTATTATCCTTCGTTATTCTTTACATAGAAAAGCTTACAACATTTTCAATAAAAGGACTAAGTGGAAGAACCAGATGCAGCATAACCGAAATATACGAAGAAACCGAGACACAACCAATTCGGACAGACTAAAGAAACAAGTTCTCAACCTTCTAATCTGGTAAACAAGAGGCCATGTAAACCATTTAAATATGCTTCAAGTCATCCACCTAAAAACATCATTTCGACATCAACTTAGGCATACGAACTCAACCTTATTTGCATAATTTATGTGCATTTTTAACATTTATTTCATTAATTTTGTCTAAAAATGTAATAGAAGCCTTACTTGAACCAAAATGGGTAGAGGTCATGCAAGAAGAACTCTCTTAATTTGAAAAAACCAAGTTTGGACTTTGACCAAACGACCACCTGACCACCCAGGTTGTAGGAGCCAAGAGGGTGTTTAAGAACAAACTGGATGAGGAGGGGTTGGTAGTCGAAATAAGGTTGAACTTGTAGCCAAAGGGTATAACCAAGAAGAATGTACAAATTGTGGGGAAACCTTTTCACTAGTTGCTAGGATTGAAGCAATTAGGATTCTACATGCATTAACATCTATCATGAACATCAAGTTATATCAAATAGATATTAAATGTGCATTTTTGAATGTTTATATTCAAGAGGAAGTTTATGTAGAGCAACCTCCTGGATTTGTAAACCCTCATTTTCCAAATCATATTTTCAAATTGCAAAAACCTCTCTATGGTTTGAAATAGGCTCCAAGAGCTTGGTATGAAAGATTGAGTATTTCCTTGATTAAAAATGGATTTAAAATAGCTTTGATTGAAAAAACCTTATTTACAAAAGCCAAGGGAAAATATTTTTTCATCATTCAAATTTATGTTGATTATAATAATCTTTGGCGCTACTAACGAAATTCTATGCTAACAATTTTCCGAGCTTATGAAATAGGAATTCCAAATGAGCATGATGAGAGAACTGAATTTCTTCCATGGCTTACAAATCAAGCAAGGTAAAGATGGAATCTATGTCCACCAGTCGAAGTATGTCAAAGAGTTACTCAAGAAATACAAAATTTAAGATGTTAAGCCAACAACAACTCTTATAGGCAGCAGTACTCAAATTGGATTTAGACGAGAAGGGTAAGATAGTATATTAAAAACTTTATAGTGGTATGATTAGATCTCTACTTTACCTAAGTGGGCCAGATATTATGTTTAGTGTTTGTCTATGTGTAAGATTTAAAGCTAATCCAAAAGAATCACATCTAATTGCGGTGAAGAGAGCCTTTAGGTATCTTGAAGGTACCCAAGAACTTTCTCTCTCGTATTGAAAACACTCAAGTCTAACTCTTAGTGACTACTCGGACACTCGAATATGTTGGGTACAAGGTTGATATAAAGAGTATTTTAAGAGCATGCCAATTTCTCAGGCAATCACTCATCTCTCGGGGTTAAAAAACAGAACTCGGTCACCTTATCAACAGCTGGGGTTGAGTACGTAGCAATAGGAGCTTGTCTGTGCTAAGTTGTTGTGGATCAAGGAGCATCTAAAGGATTTGGGACTCGACCTTCTCAGCCATTCCTATCAAGTGTGACAATCAAAGTGCTATCAATATCACCAAGAACCTAGTTTAGCACACAAAAACTAAGCACATTAAGGTCGGATATCACTTTCTCGGAGATCATTATGAAAAAGCCGATATAGAATTGGAATTTATATCTAGTAAGCTTCACTTGGACGATATTTTCACTAAATCCGTAGGTGAAGATCAGTTTTCTATATTAGAAATGAGCTTGGTGTGATAAATGCTTGATTACATGTTTTATTACATGAGTTATTAGGTGTTTACATTGTTCAAGCATGTTTTTCTTGTGTGAAATTTGATGGATTGGATGTTCAGTTGAAAATTTATGAAACCGAGCTATAATCGTTGTTGAACCGAGTTGCTTCGAGTACTTAGATGGCTAACCGAGTAACATTCATTTAAAATCAATTGGCATTCAAATGTCTAAGGTAATCTCTAATTAATAGAGAATCTTGGATAAATGTTTTATATAAATTTTCTCTCTCTATATCTCACATGATTTGATCGGAAAAACTAGTCGTTGGTATGCTTGACTCAAGAAAACTCGCTGGAATATAACTATTAAAACTAGCCGTTGTACTATTTCTGGATTCAGCTTTTATTTTTTACCCATTAAGAGTATTTTATCTATGAATAGCACTCACTTTCAGTCATTTCATCACTTTGCTATTTTAGTCGCACTTATCCGAAACTAAGAACTCGGAACTCATTTTGTTATCTCACTTATACTCGATTTTTACTCTCGTTTCGGACTCGGGTTTTCACTCTCTCTTTCAGTTCATACTCCTACTCCTTTCATTTTCTTTTTCTTCTAACTCGATGATTCTAAAAATTACCAAGAGGATATACTAGGTTGAGGTTGGCTCAACCACTAAGAAAAAAGGGCATAACTCATAAAGACTTGCTCCTTCCACCACCAAGTCTAAGGAACCTCGGAAGGAGTCCTCAATAGCTAAAGCTAATCCTTCCCTAAATCTAGAAGAATCCAAAACTCCTTTTGTCGCTTAGCACTACCGCCTTAAAGATAAATTCTTTCTTTCAACCAAAATCTTTTGGGTTGAAAAACTTAAGAAAACTCATTTTCTTGTACTTCTTTTCTTATGTGACTATGTCAACCCAAAGCCATTGATCGAATTCTACCAAAACTAGTCCGTGTCGGACAACATTTTGTAGGAACCACGACCCATCCGCCCCATGAAAGAACCAGAGTGGGACCGAGTTTCCCAATGAATGTCAGGTCTCTCTTTTTAAGATGATTTTTAGAAGATGGTTTTTAGAAATGTTTTAGAATTGGGGATGTAGCTCTTATTAGGATTTTTATTTTTATAATATGATTTAAAATAGATTATGGAAAGGTGATTGACGATTTTAATAATTTATTTTAGAAATTATTTTAGAAGCCTAGAGATATTATTTTGCAACTTAAGAAAATAACAACATAAAAATAGTTTATTTCTGCTGCAAGGCATTTAGGCCAAATCGGTGTAAAAGTGCCAGCCATGGGCCGTGACTCGAAGTGCTCGGTCTCGATCCATGGATTAAACTCTCAGAAAATGAAAATTCTTTTTCCCATTTTCCGTCCGAAATACCGAGGAGCAGATTAGAGAAAAATAAAAAGGAAAACAAGAGTTGCTAGTCGGTTTTAGACAATAAAAACTAACAAAAATAAATAAAAGATCTTTTAATCTTAGTATGGAAAAGATCAAGCATGAAAGAGGTTTAAAACTTGACTCCATTAATTTAGAACCGAGAAGCTAGATTCGGGGGCAAAGATATGAAACATAGAGATAAGCCTTCCGTTCCGCCCGTCAATAGACAACCTTTACTAATTTGAGATGCGAGTTTAGGAAACATGTTTCGAGCAAGCACACAACATATTAAATGCAACACTAAATCAACCAAACATGCTGATGAAAGTGATAAACATTAGACATGACAAAAGTAAAGAAAAGCGATGAAGAAAAGCAAAAAGAAAAGTGAAAGGAAAATAAAAAGATTGCGAGTGAGCAGGGAGGAATTAAGAGAAATTACTTCTTTTCTCCACAATACCGAAAGCAATAAATAGCATAAGTTAAATCAACCGTAAAGGGTTGATAGCAGATCTGGCGCCCTCATGTTATCCTATCTACTAATCTTGATCTCCCGGATCCGGAAGCGTGACAGTGGTAAACCGAAAGCCCTTTTTGTGAATTTTTGTGAAGGTTAAAGGATATGTATGAGTGATGATGGATTAGGGATAGCATATTGGTATTGCAGTAAGGATTAGCTGAAAGGAAATCAAGAGATCCGAATACATAAAGCATTCAATAGCTCTTAGTCAAATTTCAAGCAGAGTTTAGCTTAGGAAATTGCCTTGTGGTTAATATTGAACAACATTTAGTGAAGGAAATGGCCATGATTCAAATGAAAGCCTAAGCTTTCTATTTATAGTGAAGGATTAGGTTAGAAAATGACTTAGGGAATAGCTTAAACAGCCATCCAACCATCATTCCATGTCGCAACTTGTCTCTAGAACAAAACATAACGTTTGCGCGAAGATCCCCGAAACGCGGCGTTGGTCAAGAATGGCATCGTTTTGTGAAGTTAAGCTCCGTGTCTCAATGGGACACATTTTTAGGCGATGTTTGCCATGAAATGTAGCGTTGGTCAATTCGACGTCGTATGAACGAATTATGCTCCATGTCATGGTTGGACGCTAAAGTGAAACACAACGTTTAGCATGTAGCATGGATTGATGCGTGGCGCCGGCAAAGTGTTAACTCTAGATTATTGAATCGGACTTGGATTGGCCTAAAGAAATGGGTTTTTGGATCGGCCCAAAGCAAATAAGGTTTAGTTTTTTATGCTAAAGTGTTTTTGTAGTTTAGTGGCTTCCGTCACACTCAATTAAAATACGACCGTGATCCGAATACGCAAACATGAAATGGGATTTTATCACGAGTCGACGAAATAAAATATAAAAATAAAAGAGATCGGAGTGACACATTTTAGGTGTCTATAGTTAGCTCCCACTTTAATCGAATATGAAAAACGAAGGGTTAATGTTGACACTAAAGGGGTAGGACTGGGCAAAAATCCGAGTACCGGTTCCTGCATCCGGACCCGAACCCGGTTGAACTAGGTTTTGGATCGGTTAGTGAAAATGTGGACCCTAATTTTCCTCCCACATCTTAAGAAATTGTCTCTCTCCCGTGTCTCGCCTTGCCTCACTTTTACAAAAAAAAAAAAAAAATAAGTGAAAAATTATAAAAACTTAAATGGTACTTTAATTAAAAAACGAAAAGGCAACAGGGTGCCCAGTCTTAGACCCGGTTCCCACTGTGTCCGGGACTAGTTCCTGATTTCTAGACCCAGTTTTGGGTCCGAAATCTGGACCTAGTTCTAACTGGGTTTGGGATCGGGTCCAACCAAAATGATCGTGTACCCGGTCTCATTTACCCCTACTAAAGGGCACTTATCTCTATTTTAGGCATTGTTTCAAATGCCGATAGATTTGTAGTGTTTGGAATTGGTTGTCTGTCAAACCCGAACTTTGAGACGAGGGCCTAAACTTAATCACGATGTGTGCGTTCGAATTCCGTTACAAGGGACTTGAGCTTGGCTTAATCAAAGTCTTGAAGCTCGGTGAATTTTTGCTAAAGTTTTGATCGTCTCTTGATTTGAAGCTTGGCTTAGCAATCCTGCTGTACTAACATACTTATTAGTGGATAATTGTATTCACGAAAGCTCGGTATTTTTACTTGAATTATTTAGTCGAAGACAGATCGAAAATTTGATCTCATAAAGTTGACATTGTGGGTCCAAAGACCCACTTGCATGCATAAGATTCTAAGAATCCACTTGTCATGCCTGATTAGACCTCACAAGCTTAGCCACCAGCTACGCCTACAAAGTTGCTGCCGAGGTGACGCTCGTCATGCCTCGTGGCCGGCGCCGGCCAGCCTTTGGGCGGGTCGCGTCTCACGTGCTCTTGGATTCCATGCTTGGTCTCCTTTTGCTTTTTCCATTTTTGTTTTATATCCTTATGAAGCTTTGCGAGGTTATCCTATAAAAATAGGGGTTGGTGTGTTCATTTTGCACACTTCACTTACTCCACTCTTTGCTTCCTCTTGCTTGCTCCAACTTTCGTTGTAGTTTGCTCATACTTGTCTTTGAGAAAACTAGCTTGATTTTCAAACACAATCTCCTCAAAATGCCTAGAAGGTGTGCTCATCCCATTAGGAGGATAAGAGCTGAAAGCCTAGTTCATGACAATTTCTTAGAACGAGAATGGCGCCTTCACAATGAGTGGAGCCCCAATAACCTATTGGTGGAGGCTGAGACTCATGTCTCCTTGCTTGCTATCTCTCATTCGGTAAGCTTGTTGGCTCGAATCTCTTCTTTTACATTTTTGAGTGGTGCTCTACTAACTAAAAACTTGTTGGATTTTTATTTTGTAGAGGGGTACTATTCAGAGTAGCGGTGCTATCCGTAAATTTATCAAGACTTTTAAGGAGAGGAACTACCTTTTGGAGAACATCATGCACAAAGTCTTGGGTTTGGTTCTTTCTTTGTTACTTTAAACCACTTGTGTCACAGGAAGGAGCGTGACCTTACCGGGCCATTAGTGAATGGTTTTGGCATACCACCAACACCTTTCATCTTCCTTTTTAGGAGATGACTATCAAGCCTCTTGACTTTGCCATCCTCTCGAGTTTGGGCTTCTCGGGGAACCTTTGGTCTAAGATTAGGACTTGTATAAAAATTGTGACTATTTGCGTCACTGTTCGGTCCCAGATACTAGTCGGTTTCCTCGAGCTAATTTCTTTAAATATACTCTTCTTTTTGAGGTCTTTGAAAATGTCGAATTGTGGGCTCAACATACTCCACAACAACAAGTGAGAATAGTGCTAGCCCTCATGCTAAGCATCCATCTTCTCGAATCAAGCGACCAAGGCATACATTCACTATTTGGTGAACTTAACAAACTTTCACAAGATTAAGGACCTTAGTTGGGGTGTGCCTGCCTATACTTGTCTCATAAGGGGTTTATGCTCCTGGGTGAGGCACACAACTCGCTAAGAAGGACTCGATGAACCACATGCCCTTATGTGGCTTATGGAAGATTATTGAGGTATGCTCCATCCCTTTTTTCACTTCGAAGTATCTTATCTTATATAGATAAGTATCTCACTTGCTTTGCAAAATTGCAGCCATGGCTATACGAATATTTTCCTCCCTTTCACCTGATCGAAGGAACCATCCTTCATTCCGGGCTCAGTACCATGGGCCAAAGTTCATCTCTAACAGTGGCACATGATCTTGGCTTTTTAAGTCAGCTATCAATTGTGTAGCTACGAGTATGTCACTTTCAAGCTTTAAAATTTGAGCTTCAATAACCCATAAATTGCCCCTTCTTTTTGTCCAGCTTTGTTGCCCCAGACCCATGGCTTGTGGTAGGCCTCTTGGTGTGGCCATGGTGGCTGACCCTGGTCAAATGGCTGGGCGTTTGTTGCCCAATTTTGTTGGTTTCTTATTTGTCTCCTCATAGGTCCTGTGTTTGTAGGCTAACAACACATGGCCTTCTTTTGTCCCCCAAGATCCTTCACTAACAATGGTTTGTTTCCATTCCATAACTCAAGAGGAGTACGAGGAAATAAACACCGGGTATCTCTACACCCAATTTTTGGATATAAATTCATCCTATGCTCAATATTCGAGACGAATCATAACCAGATTGGTGAGTCTTCCTTTATCCTTTTGTGTAGTTGAATTTCTTGTGTGGCAATTTACTTTATCTTCTATAGCTTCTATAGGGTGACATCTATATTCCAAGCCTTGATGTGGACGTGTCTCAACCCGAGGAGTCCTCATGCTATGTTAGAATCTCAAAAATTCTTGAAGATAAATGTGTGCAGCATCCTCTTCGAAGAATTGGAAAGGGTGAGAATATTATGCTTTTTTACCTTTAGTTGTATGCTAAAAGTGTTTTGCTAACATAATGAATTTGCGGTTTGACTATGAGTAATCTTGAACCATGTCTATCAATCTTCAGTCTCCCTTAAAAGTTTTAAGGAATTGTTTATCGAAAAGACATTGCGAACATTCCCGGTGAGCTTTAGTTAGTTAAACTCGTTTCATCGATGAGCTTTTAGTAGATGTGATAATTGCTCCATTATTTTGGTAAGGCCGTCGATCTAAGTCTCCTCCATCGGGAGGTTTCCTTGGCGGTTCGAGGATTAACACGTCCCTCTAGCCAATAGACGCCACCTAGTAGCATGACCGAAGTGGGGGTCGTTCTCACGGTCACGCCTCTATAAGCGCTTGACCCTCATGGTAACCCGTTCGATTTTCACCGGATGTGATACAGCGGGTTTTCTCTGAAGCTCTCAATCAAGTAGGGACTACAGGGCTAGCTCTTCACAAGCTGGTGGGGACAGACGGGTTTTCACTTGAATTTTTGAGTATTTTGGCAATTATATCTTTGATGATGCCTCCGATGAAGAAGATTGAACAACTCCTTGTGAGGTGCTTTAGTTAATAGGTTAATGTTTTGTACCATTTTTTACTTTATGCAAGGAGATGAATGCAAAGACTTAATTCTAAAATGCTTTCTTTTATTTATATGATACGAAAAATGCGAAAAATGCTAAGGAAAAAAAATGCAAAGACAAGTTGAAAAATGCAAAGACAAGTGGAAAAAAATGCAAAGACAAAGCACAAAATGCCCCTATTCACCCAAATGAAAATAATAAAATGAAAAATAAGGAATGTTAAGTACTTGGTCCAATGATAATAAGGCTTGGCCAAAATGGGCCAAAAGCAAAAACTAAAATTGGCCTAAAGTACAAAGAATGCATGGGCAAAAAAAAAAACAGAGGTGAACCGACCGGTCTGGCTGGTGCCGGCCAACCCACGGTGTGAGGCTCAGGCTAACTGCAGTAACATGGTGGAAAAGGACTTTGGTCCAGGAATCTATTATAAAAAGGACCCTGTGGCTAGTCACCGAAAATTACACCTTCAAATCTCCTTTCGCAACTCTTTCGAAAAACAGTTCTTAAGAAAATTCCCTAGTGCCTTTTCGTTCCTTTCTGTCTTCAAAGATGAATTTTATGACTGAATTGTCCTACTGGATGCACAAGATGATTGAAGTTGATAATGTAGGGTTGTCCCTCTATGGACTTAATACCCTATTTAGTATTCGGCGGTAAAAATCTACTGGACTCTATTGAGGGTCGTAGTGGTTTTTTAGGATCCGAATTATGGCCCCTTCTTGAAGAGTTTGATGCCATCCTAGGCATTCATATTTAGACCAAACGTATGGTTCTAACGCCGTCTACAAATATGCATGAAACATATAAATGTCTTCCGAAGTTGAACAATAGGAATCTAAGTTTGATTTTAATTAGGGTGAAGTGCATCTAATGAATTTGATGTCGTACTACCGTCCGATGCATTCATTAGGACATGCACACATTAAAAAATGTGGGGCCATAATCACTTACCCGATAGGTGGTTTCCTATTAGTTGGAGGCCACGGGGATATGGCACCTGCTGCGTTGTTGAACTTTACCGAGCGGTTGGAGGATTACTCCTCCGATCATTGCGGAGACTCGTTATAGGGCTGGACGAGGTTGAAGAAAAACCAAACAATGACTTTGCTAGGAGCCCCTTATTATTGCAAGTAAGCGAAAGAGTACTCGAGGAATGAGCCACCGAGGCTAGGTGGGCGGCGTCGGCCAAGAATCTGCAGTCCAAGACCTAGCAAGGTTAGGAAGGCTTTGTCTTTTTTTTTTTCCGTAGTCTTGCCTTTTGCTTTTTCTCTTTTTTATTTTTATTTTTCTCCTATTGGGCCGTAGATAGTGATGAATTTGAACATGCACGACCCTAATAATTTTATTATCTATTGTGTGAAGATCTGGTTGGTAGAGCACCTTAAATTGGTGCGAGCACCGACAGTGTAGACGTGTACCTAGCTATGCAATTTTTCCAAGTGGCAACGATTGAGTATTTTGACTCGACAATGTAGCTTTTTAGTGGGAGTCCTAATTTAGAGTTGGGCATCCCATCGAGTGGTACATCGAATATTGGAGTGTGTCCCAATTTAGGACACATACCGAAAAACACCCATTCGTACGTTTGCTAGGTCCGGAAACCAGTACATACTACTTCCCTAATCGTGTAATGCAGAAAATGGGACGAGTCGAGGAGATTCCTTATTTAGATTGTATCTCGCGTTCTTCTTTTGAACTATTTGCATGCTTTAGGACCTGAAGGCAAGTTCCGACATGGATTGATTACTTGGACAAACTCGTTGAGGCTGCTAAAACCTACATATAAACCAACTATTATAGTTTCTGAATTTTATTTGGAATGGATAAAATAAGTAGACCCCAAATACCGCAAGGCACCGAGGGTTCATGAACGGGACTCCGGAGGAGCTATCCCCGGTGCACAGCCTCTTTAGATTCGTAAAGGTGGTCCTATGGATAGACGAACAAGCTCCTAGGAGGGAGGCTGAAGCTAAAAAGCTAAGGAGAGGAGGGCTTGCAGGATTAAGGAGTTGAAAATATGAACCCGGGAGGATGCAACTGAGTCTAGCAATGCAAAAGGGAAGAAAGTAAAATTGATTATGGCTGAAAAGAATTTAAGAAATTTTTTAGTTATGCCTCATTAGAACAATTTATTTTTCGCGTAGTATGCTTGTTTCATTTCCTTTTTATTTTCAGTTAAGTAGTAAGCTTACCTTTTATTATTAATAAGAAAGTAAAAAGTAAGTTTAATGCTCACATTTATGCTTCATTTGTTTTATCGCTCGGTTAGAGGAAAATAATTGGACCGCTCTAAAATAACAAATAAGTCGAAATATTCCACTTAGTGGAATTAATTAATTAATTGGACCATCTAATTGATTGAACTCCTCTAAAAATAATAATTAACTATAAGACATTAGTCGAGGGATTTCTCGCCCGCCCATCCCGTCGTTGTCCGAAAGGTGGCCGATGCCACCTAAGACGCTGCTCGGTTGAGCTGGGCTTAGCAAATGGTAACAAATTAGTGTCATGCTAAACCTAGTATTGCTTTTAACTAATCCAAGTTTATATATTGAAATATTTCTTCACCATCAAAATCATTCAGTTTAACTACTCTTCTTGACAATATTTGATCGAGTATGAATAGGCCTTTCCAGTTTGACCTAAATTTTCCTCAAGGATCCTAAATTGGTGCTCTAATCTCCTTAAGGACCAAATCTCCAATTTGCAAGTTACGAGGCTGAACCTTTTTGTTAAATGCCCTTGATATACGTGCTTGGTAGATTTGGACATTATGTAGAGCATTTAAGTGCCTTTCATCTAGCAACACTAACTCCTCATAGCGTGCCTTAGCCCACTTCATTTCAGGAATCTAACTTTCTACAATAATTTGCAATAAAGGTAGACAATTTGTATTAGAAGGACTGCTTCCATACCATATACTAGGGAGTAAGGTGTTGCTCCCGTCGAGGTTCTAATGGAGGTCCGGTAGCCCCACAAAGCGAAGGGCAATTTGTCGGCCGATCCTTGTAACTTACAACCACTTTCTCCACTATCCTTTGAATATTCTTGTAAGTGGCCCCGGTTGGTCCGAGGGCGACAGGGAGAACACCTATGGTATTTGATTTTGTACTTATCGGTAGGTCCGCTACTTCCTTCTTGAAATGACTACAATCATCACTAATCGGTTCATGTGGTACCTCATATCGATAGATAATGTTGCGAGTTATGAACATCGACACATGCATTGATGTTAGGGTTGCAGAGGAGAGTGCTTGTACCCACTTTGCAAAATAGTCAATTGCAACTAACAGTCTCCTATCATGGTTGGTGCTACAAGTTTACATACACTTGTGACATCTCTTAATAAATTGATAACAATCTCCTACCATGGTTGACCAATAATATCCGAACGTCCGAATTTTCTAAACCAACGTTCTTCCATTCATATAGGGTCCGCATTCACCACCATGAATATAAGCCGGTATGCGCTCCGCTTCATGTTGATTGTCACAAAGTAAGCTAATTCTCGGGTTGATTTTCTTGTACAGTTGCGCTTGGTTGATGAAGAATTGTGTTGCTAGCAAATGGATGGCTCGTTGGGCTCTAGGAATGGAGTCTCGTTGGGTATTCTTGGTTTTCTAAGTATGGGTAGATGTCATGATTCCAACTGGTTTGCTCAATACTAGAACCTTTGAGTACGTATATATGCTGATGTTGACTATGTCGTTCTATTTGAATGGGCATTAAATGAATGTCACTAGGGATATTGATCATGGATGTTAACTTTGCTAGGGTATCCGCGAATTGGTTGTCATCCCTAGGAAAGTATGTGTATGATATATTATCGATGTATTTTGCTAATTCCATCAAATGTGCCTGGTAGGGTGCCAAGGCTTCACAAGTGTACCTTCTACTTCGTGAAATCCGATTAATAATCGACTGGAGTCACTGAAAACCCCGATGTTCTTAGCTCCGATTTCTATGGTAGCTTGAAGACCGATGATGCATTCTTCGTATTTTGTAGCGTTGTTCATAACATCAAAATCTAATTTAACCGAAATAGGAGTATATGCTCCCTCCGGCGAGACTAAAAGGATCCCTACACCAAAGCCCTTATAATTGGAAGCGTTGTCAAAGTACATTGTCCACATGTCTACCTCTACTTGTAGGATGTATTCATCCGGAAAGTCAAGATGTTCGGGTTGTGATTTAGTCACTAGTAGATGAGCTAGGAATTCTAATGCTACCCTTTCTTTGATTGCCTTTTAAGGGACATACTTGAGTTCAAATTTTGACAAGCATAACTATCCATCTAGCTATCTTGCTACTTACAGTTGGCTACTCTCAAGAATGTACTTAATGGGATCCATTTGTGCTACTATATGTACCGTGTGGGCCAACATGTAGTGTCTAAGCTTCTAAGTAGCCTAGAATAAAGCCAATGATGTTTTCTCTAAAGGCATATACAGAGTCTCGTAATATAAGAATTTCTTGCTTAGATAATATATTGCATATTCCACATTTCCATCCTGTTGAGCTAACATGGCTCCCATTGTGGTTTCTATCATAGCAAGGTATATGAGCAAAGGCTTCCCTAGTTGGGGCGGAACTAGCAATGGTGGATTGGCCAAATACTCTTAATCCCAAATAAGCTCAACTCCTTTTTAAGCTTCTTGAAGATGGGTTTACACACCATAGTCGGCTTTGATATGAAACTACTAATGTATCTGTAAATGTCCTGGGAAATCCCGTATCTCCTTCGTGTATTTGGTGGCGAAATTTCTTGGATAGCTTTGATCTTAGATGGATCAACTTTAATTCCTCTAAGACTAACTATATAGCCTAGGAGTTTGCCCGAGGTTACCCCAAAGGCACACTTTTCCGGGTCAAGCCACATGTTATCTCCATGTCTTCTTCAACCATTGAGTGATGAAGGTCATTTTCTCCATGTCTTCTTCAACCATTGAGTGATGAAGGTCGTTTTCTCCATGTCTTCTTTAGACATCTTCACTTGATTGTATCCAAAATAGCCATCCATAAATGAGAGCAAAACATGTTCTGTTGTGTTATCCATTAGGATGTCGATATGAGGTAACGAGATGTCATCTTTAAGGCTTGTCTTGTTTAAATCCCTAAAATAAACACACATTTGGAACCTGCCATCTTTCATTGGGACTGGCACTATATTTGCTATCCACCGAGGGTAGTGGACGACCTTAATGAACCTGTCTTCTAGTTGTTTTTGAACTTCTTCCTTAATCTTTAGTGCCCACTCAAGTTTCATTCGCCTACGTTTCGCTTAGCTGGCTTAGCATCTTCATAAAATGGAATTTTATGTTCTGCTATGTTTGGATCTATTATCCGCTTGTCTTTGTAAGACCATGCAAAGACATCTATGAACTCGAGCATGTAACAAAGTGAATTACTTCGCTCTTCCGGATCTAGTGTTTTCCTAATTTTTACTTCTTAGGGTTGATCTTGTGATCCTATGATAGTTGTTATTGTTTCTTCTATTATTGGTGAACGATTTTTATGATCTTTCATAGCTTTTTATTAATTCTTTAGGGATTTCTTGTACATGATTAGAGGCAAAACAATTAAGAATAGAAGGAGGCAAAGAGTAAGCATAAAGATTTATCTAATTGAATGAAGAAATGACTACATCGAGACTCGAAAATATAAATTATCAAATTAGAAGATGAACTAATAGTATTGGAAACAGAAAGGACAACACTAGTGCTAGACTCGAAATAGAATACTCACCTAGAATGACAACGAAATTCTTAGCCTTCCTCAGCATCAATCCGAGTAATATGCTTGGAACCTTCAGTATTGACGTCGGTGATGAACTTTGATGGATCAAACTGCAGGTGTGACATGGCTTGGGACAATACCAAAACCGAATTCCCTCTAGACTTTCATCCCGTCCGAATAACGAGATGAAGAATGTTTCTCTCAGCCAGATAGGTCCGAGTCTTGTGTGGACTGTCCCTTCTTAAGTAGGTAGGGTGCCTCCTCTTTTAGCACATGGTAGTCACTAAAGACCTCTAAACCAGGTACCACAATACCCTTCGCTTTTATTTAATAAGGCTCAGGAAAACCACGAGTAGGGGAAGTTATCACCTTCTTTTAGGAATCGCCCATTTAGGGTATGAGGAAAGGGTTTGATTCAACGGATCGTGAATGGTGTAGTCCTCCGAATTTGTATCTCCCACTTAGCTTTGGCTATTTCCTTAGCAACTGCATGATAGCCTAGCCGGAACTTATAGTTGTCGGTGGCCTCAAGTGGTGGAAAGATTGGCTGGTATGCCCTCCCGCCTACAGACTAAGCCAGGAAAATAGCCTTTCTTCCATAGCATCGAATGGACACTAGATTGTCATAAGGATTAAAGTTGAAAGGTGCTTCATCCTTGTCTAAAGCAACGACGTTCTTAAACCCATAGAGCTTCTTATCATCGGCGTCATGTTCAATTTCAACGACAAACTCTTTCGAGGTGATGGTGGCACATAGGTTGTCTCCGTTGATGGTTACTACTTGACCTTTAATGATCATCTTGACTTTGTGATGAAGTGTAGAATGCACTTGCTTAGTGGTTGTGTAACCAAGGACGTCCTAGAAGAAGGTTAAAGGTAGCTGCAATGTCTAGGACTTAGAAGTTGATGTTTTTCACCATAGGTCCGACATTAATCGGAAGAGTCACCGCTCCCAAAACTGTTATTTTGGAGTTATCATATGCTTGAAGATTAACAGTTTGCTTAGAGAGTTGTTACTCTTTAGTACGTAACCATTTGGCGCTCCTCTAAGGACAACCATTTACAACGGATTCGTTGTCTACTAAGGCTAGAGGAATAAACTTGTTATGCAAGTTACGATTAAATCGAATACATGTTAAAAATGCATATTTTTGCCCTGAATATGTTGTTGTCCAAATTTTTGTAAATTCATGTGTAATTTAGGAGAATTTCCAGTAAATATTTTGTATGCGTTGGATAATTAGATTGGAAGATATGAATTTTTTAATAAAAATATGCTGTTTTAGGCAACATCAAGGGAGATTGAGTAATTAGGTTGAAAACTGAAATTTAAGAAGCTATATGGATGGATTAAGAGATAGTAATGAATAAGGAAACTTACAACACCATAAACCACCTATGCGAAATAATGAACAATCATGAAACAATAAGTTCGTGAATTAGAAGTCCTAATTGATATGTTTATGTTGAAGTACATCGATTATAAATGATATAAGCATGTCTATATGAGTTATATTGATTAGACTTGAGTTGGGATTTGTCTACGTGAATTGTTAGTTGTGAAGATGTTACTTATGAAGCTATTGAGCATGAATTATACGAATTAAGCGTATCTTGCCGGTAGATGTAAGTAATAAGAAAGTAATGAGAAGATAAGAAATATAAATAACTAAAGAAGGGAAAAAGGATTGTGTTATTAATCTAAGACCCCACGAATTAAAGAACCCTCTCGAAGCTGTGGCCATAGAAATGTCTATCAAACTCAAGCCACGAATTGAATTGCTTCCATGAATTGCCGACAGTATGCGTCCTTCATAGTTTGAGGCTTGCCTCGAGACCACAAATTGTTTTGCCTTGAGGCAACGAATTGTTTGCCTCCAAGAACCGAGCCCACGAATTATTTTGGCTCTAAGAATTGGGTCTTTAGAGGAGGACATAAATCTTCATTCCATTCAAAACTAAGGTGACATAAGTCAAGAATTATGATATGAAGAAATGAATGATTATGTATGATGAACAAGAAAGAAAGAAAGAATAAATGATTTATATCATGATTTAATATATGAATGAGCTTAAGAAGAAGTATGAATCTTGTTTTCCTACAAAACTTATATGATGGAAGACAAGAACTATGATATGAATGATCTATGTGATGAATGACTTACGTGATGAATGATTATATCACATATTTTCATAGAAAGAATAAATGACATATGTCTTGTTTGATTTCATGAGTAACCGATGTCATATGTGCTTGCTCGGTTAGTTGGTAAGTTTAGTGTCTTGCGTATCTTGAGCGTGTATACTCTGAATCGCATGTTGTGATGAAAGTTGATCATACGTGTGATTGCTAATGAACTAGTGTGCAAAGTACAATAAGGGGTTGGGTTTGGGTTATTCACTGGGCTCGTGAAGCTTATGATCTCACCAACATTTACAAGTACGTAAGTAAGACTCTCGGGAGTGGCTTTTGGCTTTTAGGAGTAGTAGACTAATGGATAGAAAGGGTCTCGGTTTATGTTATATGTATTATGTTTTCAGGTTATGATAAAAGTCAGTTGTATATTGAACTTAAGTTTTGACTATGAATATAAAAGACCAATGTGTTCACTTCGAGCATGTCGCTCGTCGAGTTTTTGTTGTGAATACTTCGAGCATGGCTCGTTGAGTTAGTGATTGTGTCTTGTGCACGGTTAAGGCTTTAAGCCTTTGGGTTTATCCAAATTACGGACAAAACTCTATCAAAAATTTTCGAGAAAACCTTTTGAAAATGTAGAATCACGGTTTCGCCAACTAAGAGAAAGCTAGTAAATCGAAGTTGAGATCTTAAGTAGCCTTAGGGGTTCCACTAGAGGAACCCCGGCATGTAATACGCCGGCCTGGGGTGGGGTGGGGTGTTACATGTATGAAGCGCAAGTATATTATGTTGTCTATGCTCATTTTTAGGCCTAAACAGCGAAGAAATGATATAGATGTGTACTTGGCGCCTCTTATTGAAGATTTGAAGGTGTTGTGGGATGAAGATGTGTTGGTTTATGATGCATACCGTGAGGAGCAATTTACATTGCGAGCTATGACCTTCACCATAATCAATGACTTCCCGTGTACGGAAACTTGTCCGGATACACCATCAAAGGCCATAAGGCATGCCCTATATGTGGAGAGGGTCCTTGCTTCTATCAACTTAAGCACGGAAAAAGATGGCCTTTCTTAAACACCGAAAGTTTCTTACCTTTTCTCAACAATATCGTAAGAAAAAGAAGGCTTTCAATGGTACAACCGAGATGGATTATGCTCCAACTCCATTAACATGACTAAGTCAAGGATCTTGATGTGGAGTTCAACAAGCCATACTGTCGTCAATCCGAAAACGAGTGTGTGAAAATAGAGATCAATATTTTTTGATCTTCCATATTGGAAAGAGTTGTATGTGAGACATAGTCTTGATGTAATGCTTAGAGAGAAAACATATGTGAAAGTCTCATTGGCACTCTTCAAAACCTACCGAGGAAGACCAAGGACTAAGAGAAAGCAGGAGTCAATATGTGTGAAATGGGAATATGAGAGGAATTAGCACCACAACCAAAGGGGAAGAGAACATATTTGCCTTTGGTGTCTTATACATTGAGTAGAAGGGAAAAACAACGTTTGTTTGAGACCTTGAAGAAACTAAAAGTGCCACGAGGATATTTTGCAAACATCGGTAGACTTGTTTTGATGTCCGATTATAAACTAATTGGTCTTAAATCTCACGATTGTCATGCTTTGATGTAATAAGCACTATCGGTTGCTATCCGCACCGTGATGCCAAAACATGTTAGGCGAGTCAATCACAAGACTTTGCTTCTTCTTCAATGCCATATGCAGTAAACTTGTTGATTGGGTAAAATTTGATCATCTCTAGTGCAACGTGATTTTTACATTGTGCCAACTTGAGATGTAATTTCCACTTTCTTTTTTGATATCATGGTGCACCTAGTTGTCTATTTGGTGAGAGAAGTGTGATTTTAGTGCTCAATCTTTTACTGATGGATGTACCCTTTTAACGTGGTTATGAAAATTCTCAAAGCGTATGTTAGAAATCGGTGCTGACCGAAAGCGTTCATTGTTGAGGCATACACGGATGAGGATGGTGTCGAGTTCATTATGATTACTACCCCCAAATGGAAGTTGTTGGTATTGTAAAACATCGATTTATAGGCAAGATGAGTCGGTAGGGAAGCTGGGGTCAACGGTTCTAACAATCAGTCGGGATATGGCAAGTGACCTTACTGATGGAGATGTGGCACGTAAAGAAACATGGCTTTTAGCCTCCACCAAGAGGTCACTTGGGCTCCATTCTACATGTGGATGCCATTCCTGCTCCAAGACATTGTCTTGGACCAAATTCTTAGCCCTTGTCCTCCTTGTAGGATGAGCCTTTCTTCTAGACATCTTTGGAGAGAAGATTTTGAAGACCAACTAGTTTTAAACAAGAGCAAAGCAAGAATACAACAAAAGCAAAGCTAGAAAGCAATAGAGGACTAAGTGAAGTGTGTGCAAAATGAACACACTAAGCTCCCTCTTTATAGACCCATTCAACCAAGGCAAGCCAAGCATACAAGAAGCAAGTAAAATAAGCAAGGGAGACCAAGAGCGTCCAACGAAACACGGCGTGGCTAGGCTCGCCAAAGGTTGGTCGCCGCTGGCCATGAGGAAGGTGGTGTTCCATCAATGATAGCCTTGTAGTCATAGCTAATGGGGTAGCTTGTGAAGTCTCATCGAGCATGGCAAGTTGATGTTTGGCACCATATGCATGCAAGTGGAAGCTCTTGGACCCACCAAATTAGCTTTTTTAAATTAGCTTTTTCGGTTTGTTTTCGATCGAATTATTCGAGTAAAATGCTAAACTTTTGTCAATATGATTGTCCACTAAGAAGCATGTTAGTATAGCAGATTATTAGACCAAGCTTTAGATAAAAACAATGATCAAAGTTTCAGCATCAAAATTTACCAGCCTAGAGGTTCCGATGAAGCCAAGCTTAGGATCCTCTTACCCGACTTCGAACGCATGCGTCGTGATAAAGTCCAGGCCCTGTCTTAGAGTTCAAGTTTGATAAGTATCCTCCGAGTGTCTATTTTAACCCTTCGTCTTTCAAACTCGGTCAATGTGGGGTTAACTATAGACACCAAAAATGTGTCATCACTTATATATTTTATTTCGTATTTTATATTGTTGGCCCGATGATGAAATCTCGAGTCGTGCTTCAGGATTTGGGTCACGGTCCGTGATCCGATTGGTGCGATGGAAGCCGAGTAAACCACAAACAACCCTTAACATTAAATAAATAGTCTTCTACCTTGGGTCGGTCCAAAAATCCCTATTCTTTCGGACGGTCCAAGCCCGAGCCAAACCTCCAAAGTCAACGGAAGTCCGAGTGCCGCATAAGGGAAACTCCATGTTTAGAATTATGGGTTTCATTTTTATCCAACCAGACTTGGAGCTGAAGACCTCAAGACGACGTTAGGCGTTGCATTTCATGATCACAAGCATCAAAGTGCTGCGTTTTGCTCCAAGACGATCGCCCGAGACAAGGAACACATCTCCCCTCAAAACGATGGCGTGGCTGGCGCCCCCAACCTTGGTTATTTCACTTGAAACGCCACGTTTTGGCCTGAAGAATCCCATTGCAGCACGGAAGCGCATAAAACCCTAGGGCAACACCGGGTGGCCGGCGACCTCGACCGGCGTTCCATCCAGTTCTATCCGTTTTTATCACTTCATTTTGGCTCGGTTTTACGTTACTAAATTTATTCAGCTTTGGATGGCTGGCTGCATACAAACCCTAAGTCATTCGTGACCTAGAACTCTCCCTATAAAATAGAGAGCTTAGGCTCTCATTTTCAACATGGCTTATTCCTTAGCATTATGCTACTCGAATATTAAGCACGACTTATTTCTTAGCGTTACGCTGCTGAACTAAGCTCAAATAGCCTTCCTAAACACTAAGCCCGTTGAATCCTTACTAAGAGTTAATGAATATTCGATTATTCTGATCTCTTGGTATTCATTCAGCTGATCTTTTCAATTATCTACAAACTTACTCTCACAAAATTCACCAAAGCCTTTTGTAATCACCACCATCACATTAGCGGACCCGATATGCGGATTAGGAAGTGGGACAACCTGATGGCGCCAATTCAGCCTTCAAAATGGTTTATTTATATTTTATGCTTTTACTGCTTTCCATATTATGGAGAAGAAATTGTATCTCTTTTAATTCCTCGCCGCCGGATGTAATCTTTTAATTTCTCGCTTTTCTTTTCTTTTGCCTTTCGTTTTCTTTATTGCTTTCCATTTTATTTGCTTTTATCTTTTTCTATTATGTTTTGGTTGCTTTAAATTCCATATAGCATGTTGTTTGCTTGTATTTAATACATTATGTAAGCTCACTACTCAAACTAGTAATGGTCGTCGTTTGATGGGGCGGAATGGAAGGGCTTTTCCCTACGTTTTGTACCATCGTCCCCGAATCCGATTCTCGGTTCTAAGACTTATGGAGTCATTTTTAATCTTTTTTAGTCTTACTTTCTCCCATACAAAGATTGGAAATGTGAACTTTATGTTGTTTTTGTTAGTTTTTCTTTCCTAAAAACTTATTGGTGGCTCCTATTTTTCCTTTAATTCTTCAAAATTGCTTCTCGGTTTTTTCGATCGCAGGATAAAAATCATTAGAGTTTCGAACCTTCCAGCCAGGCCAAAGGCGGAGGCCGATTCGATCCTGGGCTCTGGCTGGTGCCCCTTAGGTGCTGGGCTGAAGCTAGCACCGAGTGGTCAATGGTCATGGTTTGGGTCCAAGCTGTTGTTTTCACACGAATTTGGCCCTAAAGCCTCACGGTAGATTTAAAACCCTTGTTTTATTTATTTTTTCAGTTAAGAAATAATATGCTTGGGACTTCTAAAAATAATTTCTAAAATACAATAATTAATTAAACCGCCATTCAAACTTTACCTAATCCATTTTAAATCGGATTATAAAATTTAGAAATCTTAATAAGAGATTTATCCCCACTTTCTAAGTTTGATCTTTGAAAACCTTAAAATCATTTTCCAAGTTTTTAAAGCCCGAACGCCAACCCATAGGGAAGCTCAGCCCTTGAGGTGGTCCAGAGGTCGTGTTTCCTGCATACACGTAAGGGTGCTTCGATGAGACGATGTCGTTTCTTAACCGGCGTCACAATTCTCGACTTTGTCCGTGGGATTACGGTTAAAGGAGATTTGGTTCATTTTTTTTTCTTAATGGTTCACTGCTGCATTTTGGATGACTATTTAGCTGCTCCTTTGGTTATATTGTGACCTAATCCCTTAACTATAAATAGAGAGCTTAGTCTTTCATTTGATGAATGGCCATTTTCCTATGCCAAACTTTGTTGAATCTAACTAAGAGCTATTAAATGCATTACGTATTCTCATCTCTTGGCTTCCATTAAGCTAATGCTCACTTCAATACTGATATTCGATCACCTAATCTTTATCATTCGCATCCTCATACATCATTCTACCTTTACTAAAATTCACAAAAAGCCGCTTTCAATTCACCGGTGTCACGCTTCTTGATCCGAGTTCGAGATGAAGATCGGTAGGTGGGACAACCTCGAAGGCGTTCATTACCTTCACAATGATTAATTTAATTATTACATCTTTATTACTTTTGGTCTTGAGGATACAAAGATGTAATCGCTTTCAATTCCTCCCTGCCCGCTCTAATTTATTTTTATTGCTTTCCTTTACCACTTTCTTTACTTGCTTTTCTTTTATCGCTTTCTTATTCGTTTTAATTCTTTATTTTCATGCCTTGGTTGATTTAAATTCTAGTATTCGTATGTTGTATGCTTGATTGAAGTACGTTTCTTAAACTCACATCTTAGACTAGTAAAGGTCGTCCGTTGAAAGCCAAAATGGAAGGGTTTGTCCCTAAGTTTCGTAACTTCGCCCCCAAATCTAGATTCTCAATTCCGGACCAATGGAGTCAAATTTTAAACCTCTTTCAGGTTTAGTGTTTTCCATATTAAAATTGAAAGAGTCTTTTATTTATTTTTTGTTAGTTTTTCTTTCTCAAAACTAACTAGCGACTTTTATTTTCCTTTCTATTTCTCCTTAAATTCTCCTCGACATTTCTAACTTAAAATGACAAAAATTTAATTTTATTTCTGATAGTTAAGCCATGGACTGAGACTCATCACTTCAGTCACGACCCATGGCCAACGCCGGCAACCGTATGGTGCTGGCTCTTGTCGGAGCCGGACGGTCACTCGGCAGGACTTTGGTCCAAGCCGGTGTTTTTACACCGTTTTGGCCTAAAAGCCTTACGGCAGAAATAAACCTAATATTTTGGTTATTTTCTTAATTCTTGAAATAGTATTCCCAGTCTTCTAAAAATAATTTCTAAAATAAAAGATTAATAAAACTGTCAATCATTATTCCAATGAATCTATTTCAAATCAAATGACAAAAATAAAAAATCTTAATAACAGGTATATCCCCATTTCTAGTAAACTTCCAAAAAGTCGTATTTCAAAAATCATTTTCAAAAAAGAGACCCAATATTCGTGGGGAACCTTTGTCCCCGGCGCTCCCTCTACAAAGGGGTGGATGGACGGGATCGATGGTTCCTATAACAACGATATCAAATGTTGCTTTTAAATTTAGAAATCAATACATTTGTTTTTCTTTACATGGTTTCATCATAAAATATAAGGTATCTATCCATAGCATAAATAATCATGAAATTGAATTCCCAAATCAAATATTCCAAAAACTATATATGATTAGCATCATACCTAGAAGTATCTTACTAAACAAACTTATAGATAAACTGATAGTAAACTTAATATTATAATTTCTAAATGATATATGATCTAAACTAAAAAACCATTTAAACATGCATACTAATAAAATGGATCCTCAACTTCTACTCATATGACATGATGTAATTAAATTGAAAATATGTTCATCGCAGTTTGTATGACTCACAAATGATAAACCTCGAGTGAATATTGGGAGTGTTGAACCACAAAGAGAAGGGCATTAAGTACTTAAGCGTAATTTGAGTGGCTCAACTTAGGCTAAATTAAAAATGTGGAAATTTTAAATAATGAAAACTAAATTAATGAGAGTTAAAAAGGTGGCTCGGTTGTAATTTTGCTAATTAATGAACTAAATACCCAAGACAAGGTCCTAACTTACCCAACTTAAGCTAGCGAATTGAGATGATCCATTGCATCAAGAAAGCTCATCCAAGACCATTTCATGGATTATGAGCTATTCTAAGTGGCCTAACCATATATTTTTATGGGGTTAGTCCAAATAGATTAAGTGGTTAGCAACCCTAAAACCTAGCATAGGTTCAGGCTATTTTTATACCAAAATCCTAGTTATTCAACTCTTCTACCACTACTACATTAACCAGCTTTAACTACGGTTCGAAAAACTTTTAACTATGGTTATCTAGACTTGTGTATGTGCCCGTAATTGTAAATGGGCATCTTGTACTAGAGTTTAAAACTGTAGTGAAAGACCACCTATTACTGCGGTTGTCCTAAACAACCGTAGTAATAGAGTACCTATTACCATGGTTATAAATTGACAACGATAGTAATAAGCTACGATATTACTATGGTTCTTCACTAGGAACCTGTAGTAATAGGTCCGACCTGAAAACCCCCACTTTTGATTAAAATTTTAGGCCCATACCTATTACTATGTCTCTTAACGAACAACCATAGTAATAGGTTATTTTATGACCTATTACTACGGTTGTTCCTTAAGAACTGTAGTAATAAGTATGAATTTTTTTGCAGAATATTTTTGTTTTCTTACCCCTTATACAATACAAATAACATTTACAACCATTTACAAGCATTTACACAAAATATTTCAGAATATATTCAAATCGTAATCCAACAAGTCTTCACCAAAATATACACAAACTAGATTCATCACACAAAGTAGTATGGTACATAATTAAATAATGAAGAAAGTGTAAATATATACCTATGTAACTGTATACCTATGTAAATATATACCTATGTTATCTGTATACCTATGTAAATATATAACTATGTAACTATATACCTATATAAATCACAAACTTGACCAATTAAATAAGGAAGAATAAGTGTAAATATATACATATGTAACTGTCTTTACATAGTTATATAAAAACTCTTCCCAACCTTGTCTTAACTCATTGAGCACAACATCTCGTATAGGGAGTAGGGGGCTTCTTTCGCGGCAAATATTGTGACCATTACGATAAAAGACATATTCATTATGTCAAGTGCAAGTATTAATTCAATTGAAAAGAACATTAAAAAATTTAAATTTTGCATAACCAACTAGAAGTGCAAGTGCAAGTAGCTCTTTGGGATTAGACATGTGATCGTTGAAATCGAGCTGGGTCACAATCTCTTTCATGTACTTGGAGAATGTAAAAGCCACACTCCATATTCCCCTTTTGTTTATGGCACTAAAATTATGACAATTCATTAGTACATTATGTAACTAGCAAGTAATATGAAATAAAAAATTAGTGTAGACTTTAAGTAAGAGAACCTCACCATACGGGGACCATATGTGGGTTTGATTTCACACGTGAGCCTCTTGCACCCCCGTACAATAATACATTATGAGAGCACTATTTTTCAATCGAAAAAATAAAATTCAAATTATTAACATACAGTTCAAAAGAATACTAAACCAAAAAGTATAAAATGATTAAGGTTTGAACTCAAGTGTCGAGTACAGTCTTGATATCTTTTCTCACAAGTATGACCCAGGGGATCCAATGCTCCTCGAAAATATGGAAACAAGCATCCAATGTTGGCTATTCCGACACAAATAATATATGTATAAACTCCGACACCATTAAAACCTCATTTAACTTTATTTGTACACTTACCCCTCAATGAACGACGCCAAGTAACATTTTTTCTGCACATTCTTTTTCATGACTCTCAAGATATACTCGAATCGGTCCTCAATTCCCTGCCATATTTCTTGAATGGCATGAGGGTTAAGAAACTTAACGGACTTGTTTTCTATCTCATGGAGCCGCCTATTACATATTTATTGTATATAGTTAGAAATGGAAATTAATAGTTAAAAAAATGAACTTATAAATATAGTAACTCACATAATGCCAAGCATAATAGCCAATGCCGCGATCTATTGTATCTAGAAAAATTGCGTTATATCATCCGGGAAGACATGTATGGTCATGTCTTTATCGTCCCTGCCAAATACCTAAAACACATTACATGGAACTTTGATTTCCAACGCTGTTTCTTCCGACAAAGTCTTCACAAAATTTTGCAGAGTAGAACACCAATCTGTACATGACTCATGGATAGGTAGGAGAAGGGGCTGCTTTAGACGACGATCGGGCGCTGCTGAATACTTGCTTGTTCGAATTGAGGGAGTTGAAGTGCCCTTCATCCCACTCTCGGATCTGTCCTCGATATCCTAGTTCAACCATAATACACGAATTAGAAATATATATATACGTGATATTAACAATACTTAAATCTATATTTTTAAAATGAATTACAATAGAGAGGATGGCCAAACTCTTGGGCCAAGAACCAAAAGTCTTAACCACTTCGTTAACAGTTTGGAGGTCCGGTGACCGAATCGGCAACTCACGATTACCTTTCCCTTAGCTTTACCTAATTAGCTAAAACCGGTGCCTTGTGAACAATGGCATCTTGCTTCCACGAGTAAACAACACTCGATGCCATAACATGATCTAGGGGAGGGTGATGAGAAGCTAGCTTGTACTTGTGCCGGTTGTAGAAGAATTAGCATAACAATTAGAATCACGAGATAACCCTTGAGAGAGAAGTTAAACTATTTAAGAATCCTGAAATAAAATGGATAGAGTTTGCCCTTAAAGTAGATATTTTCCCAAGATAACGACCCTCATCGGAAACAACGAAACATACTCGTAACTAAATACTCAATGGCCACACACCGGAGTTCCACAACAACCACACAATATACACCATTCATTAATTAAATATACATCAATAATTAGTCAAAATATAAACATGCATGTAAATCTAATTAGGTAACAAAATCTTAATTACCTCCACCATAAGTTCGAATTAGTCGACGGGTGAGCTTGCGTTCGTTCTCGCTGGTGTCTAAGGTAAGAATGGATGTAAATCATCCAACTTGGTGTCGGGATACTAATGTTGCAGAAGCACCCAGAGATGTAGCTCTTCATCTAGGCCTTCATTTCTACCCTCATCTCTTCCCTCATTTCTTCCATTCATGCAGCCATATTTTTAGCCATTTGGGATGGGGTTTGGGCTACCATTTGAGACATCGTTGCTCGCATATCCGCTTGTGCTTAAGTATCCCCACTATCCCACTTATGGGTCAAACAAGATTAGGATGCTCATCTCTTTCTAGGGCGAAAGTTAACTAGTCCCTCCACCAGGTGGTGTCACCGACTTCGAAGACGAGGTCCTTGACATAGACTTCTTGTAAGAAGGAAATAAATTATCATTTAGCAATTCATATATTAAAACCGATAAGTTCTCAAAACAAATAGACGAAATAGTTCAAAAACTCACGAGTCATCGCACAATAGATTCCACTCCGGTTGTACTCGAAGGTGTCATGTTTCTTCTTTCTTCCTTCGACCCACAGCTCGTTTGAAGTACGAGATTGTTAGGATTATTTCCTTGTATAGCTCATAGGGTGTTTTCTTCAATATTTTTCGACCGAGGCATCTCGCTCGTAGTGTAGTTTACTACATTCACTACCTTAGCTTAGAAACAAGTAAGAAAGATCGTTTTCAATCATCATTGTCCTTCCTGTTTCTTCAAGAGTTCTATTGTTTTTCTCCACCACACCAATTTGTTTCGGCGTTCTAGGTGCAAAGAAGTTGTGAGAGATACCATTCTTGTTGAGGAAATTAGTAAATTTTGAGTAGTCGAACTCCCTTCCATGGTCGGCTCTCATCCTTCGGATCTAAGTTTGAGACTCCACTTGAATTTGCCTCGCAAACCTTGGTGAACTCTTTCAAAGCTTCATTCTTTCTTATTGGAAAACAAACTCAGGTAAATCTTAAAAAATCGTCAACAATCACAAGTACATATGATTTATCTCCTATGGTTTTAATAGGGATTTCACCACATAAATCCACATGAATCAATTCAAGCAATTTTGAGGTGGAAACAGTTTTGAGTGGTTTAAATGAAGACCTAACTTGTTTCCCTTTTGTACATGCATCACAAATTTTATCTTTCTTAAAAGTACATCTACGAAATCCTCGGACTAATACTTGCGAAGCATGTTTCTTAATTGTATGAATGCTTATACGTCCTAACCTACGATGCCATGTCTCGTGATTCATCATTAACCGAAGCTTTTAAACATGTAGTTTTGAGTAGAATCAGTAAGACAGATGATACAAGTATTACTTAACCTTATACCCGAGAGATTTGTCTTATTTCAAGTAGCAATTGTTGTCCTCGGACGTGAGACTTATGTAAGAATTGGTCTAAAGTGAATCTACCTTTTGTCCTTTATCATACAGCTGGCGAGATACTCAAGTACTTGCGCCCTTAACCAATAGACTCGCTGTAACAATCCGACCCTAAGACAACACATTAACATAATATACTAACTTATTATGAGCGTGTGCATTCCAATTTCCAAATTTTTCATGTTCCATTATATATATATGCATCAATATTGTTTATAATGCACGACCCGGATATAAACGACAATAATGTATGGGCCATATTTAGTAAATTTTAGAATATAATTCTTAAACTATCCATAACAACATATTATTTTGATACTTATTTTATTTATTGAAATATTGATAAAAAGAACAAGGATCATATTAGAAAACATATAAGTCATACTAAAAATTCGTATTTTCAAAACGTAAATATATTTTTGAACATTAAAAATGAGACTAGCATAATTTATTTGTAACCAACAAATATTTAAAACAAAATATCATTTATAAAAATAATAAAAATATTAACAAAAATAATTTTTATGGGAACAATTAAGAAGAGAAAAGAAAAAAACATGTAATAAAATTATGATTAGTATGAATTTTTGGGCCTAAGAGATTTTTGATAGCAAAACCCACTTAGGATAAGCTTAAGCAAACAACCCATATGGTGAAGGAGTAATTAGGGCCAAGCCATAACCCATTTTGACGTAAGCTAATCCATGCGGATAAGCTTGGTTAGTTAGTATAAATAGGCCTAAATAACATCAAATTAACACTAAATTGTCATTTTCTCTCTCTTCCCCCACCTCCCTCTCCCTCATGCACAACCACCACCATAGTAACCCACCAGTGCTGCCTCCCACCCACCGCCGACTGGTGCCACTAGCCGGCTTCCGCCACTTTTTCGCGCCTACCGACCGCCCCACAACAACCACTTGGCCACCTTCAAGCTCTCCAAACATACCAACCATCAAAACACATCTCCAAACTTCATCACCCTCGCTGGGCACGCCTGTCCGTAGGCCTACGTCAATAACCGCCGCCACCCGCAGCCGCCAACTACCACCCACCACCACCACAGCCCACCCAAAGACACCCTTTTCCTTCTCTCCTCTTTCATGCCTCGATACATCACCATAAAAACACCCCGACCTACCGCCAACTAAAGACTTAGGTATAACTCTTTATCTCTCTCATGTTTTTATTCTAAGTTACTCTATGCTTTATAGAATTCTTTATCTAAGTTTTTATTCGATTCTGACCCACTTAGAAAGCACTTCATTGCTATCTCTAATCTATGCGTTTGACCCACTCGGACATCACTTAGAACCATCTCTTGAACAAATAATTTCTCTACCAAACTTATATTTGAGTACTGACTTCTTGCTTCAAGTTAAAATGAATTACGAGTGTTAATTCTTTATCTTTAAGAAAGTTTATTCTTGGAGAATTATTTGTTAAATCAAGTTTCTATTTCCCGATTTTCTATACTCTCTAACTTGATCATTTATGGATTGAATCAAGATGAAATTTGAACCTAATGGATATTAGACTCAAAAAATTCCATTCTTTGAAGGTGAAGATAATTAAGTGCTTAATTACTTTGAATTAATTATTATCTTTGCTTAATCTTAGACCAAAGTATTTTTATACTTTGAGTACAAAAGTGGTTTGCTTTTGTAGGTTGTTGATATAAGCCTAATCTATTTTTAAAATACAAAAGCAACCGCTTTCTAGCCGTTAAACATCCGCAGACGTGAAAATAACTACTTTTGAACATGGCTCGACACCGTGTCGTGGTTGTTTGTTTCAAAAACTGGAAAACTCAAACTTTGGGTATAACGGTTGTTTCCACCTCGGTTTTCAATCACCACCAAATAATTGGACCTTTTTTGGAGCCAAGAGCCATTGCACAATGTTCACATCCCAACGGATCTCTTCTCGGTGACTCGGAATAGCCGTTACAACGGCTAGTGAAGATTACAAGTCCAAAACCAGTTTCAACGGTTGTTCTACTTGGATGTTTATAAATAGAAGCTATTTTGGAAGACTAAAAGATTATTGCTTAACATATTCAACACTTACTTAGTGCATTTTTCTCAATCTTCTACTTACAACTCTAAATCTATAATTCTTACTTCTTGAGTTGTAAAGAAAGTCTTGTAATCACTTACATTCTCTTCTTATTTTCTTTGTAAGTCCCTTGACCGAGTTATAAGGGTTAACTCAGCTCGGTTGTACCTGATTGTAAGGGTTAACTCAGTCAGGACGTACTAGATTAGATAAGGGAACTTTTGAGTCTAGGAAAACATTGTATAGGAATTGTTTAAAGGAGTAATTCTAGTTAGAGTTAGTCCTTTGTAATTGAGGATTCAATTAGTGGATTTGACTTGGTGCTTGGATTAACGTTGTCCGTGGTTTTATGCCCTAGGAGGGTTTCCACATATTTTTGTTTGTTGAGCTTTCCGAGTCCAATCTGGACTTAGAATTTGCTTCGCTTAGTTTTGTGCAAAAAGTTTTTTTAATGTAAAATCTTTCATCACCCTATTCACCCCTCCCTTCTAGGGTGACTTAATCTCTCCAAGAGCAAACCTTCAATTGGTATCGAGCCTAGCCTTTCAAGAGGATCTTATAATCCAAAGGTATAAAGATCAAATGGCTCGGAACACTAGAGAGTTTGATGAACGAAGATCATCTACCGGACCACCCAAGTTCAAGGGGTCAAACTTTGCACATTGGAAGAAGATGATGGAATGCTTCATGATGGATAACGATGAAGATGTCCGGAACATCATCCAGAATGGGAACCTCATTCCAACAAAGATGGAAGAAATCAGATCTGTGCCCAAAGAAAATCTGAATACAAGACCGAAGAGACCGAGAAGTTCATAAAGAACTTCAAAGCTATGAACACACCGATGTGTGCCATCAACTTAGAAGAGTACAATGGAGTGTCAGCCGTGACACAACCAAAGAGGTGTAGGGAACTCTTGTTAACACCTATGAAGGAACAAGTCAAGTGAAGTAGGCGAAGATAAGTCAACATCTTCACAAGTATGAGTTGTTCAAGATGGAGCCGAAGAGAACATCTCACGAGATATATGCTCGGTTCATCTGAAATCACCAATAATCTCAAGGCTCTGGGTAGAAATATCTCTCGTGAAGAAATGATCGGAAAAATTTTAAGAAGTCCACCAAAGAGAAGATGGGGTCCCAAGGTGACAGCCATTGAAGACGCTAAGAACCTCTTTCAAATAAAGCCGGATAAGCTTATTGGGAAGTCTGCTCACTCACGAGATTCATCTCGGAAGAAGAAGATGCCGAGGCCAGCACCAAAAGGAACATTGCACTCGAAGGCTTCGAAAGCACACATTAAAGTCCGAGCTCCTTAGAAACAGAAGAGGATCTCATGGCACTCATTACCCGAGGCTTCAAAAAATGATCAAGTATAAGAAGTGGCAAAAGAGGCCAAATGAAGAGTTCTACAAGAAAGATAAGAAGGACAAGAAAGGTAACTACTCATCCTTTTCAAAGTTATCTTTAAGTGAGAACTCTGGTTGTTTTGAATGTGGCAGCAAGGAGCACATAGTCAAAGACTCGTCCAAAGAGAAAGAAGGAAAAAAAGAAGAAAAAGGCTATGATGGCAACCTAGAGTGATGATGACTCATCTAAGGAAGATGATTCCGATGACTTAAAGTGTCTTACGGCGTTAATAGACTCATAAGCTGAATCCGAGTAAGATGATGACAACTCGGATATTGAGGAGACAAGTCCTCGGGAGGTAATTGAAAACTTTCTTAAGTTCTCCAAAGTTGATTTAGCCGAGATATATTTTTAAATTGGAAGAAAAGTTCAATTCTAACTCTTCTAATTTCAAAGAACAACTTCTAGCTCTTACTATTGAGAGCAATGTTTTGAAAAATGAGTTAGAAAACCTGAGACAAAATCTGAAAGTACTTGAGACCGAGTGCTCAAGACAATGAGACCGAGTCCGACTCATTCGAGAATAGAGAATGAGCAAGCTGAAAAGGAAGCTCAAAGAGTCTCAAAAACTTGTTTTGAAACTCACTCAAGGTCAGAAAAACCTTGATCTTTTACTCGGCTCTCATTGTGCCTCATTAAGGAAAGTCCATAATGTCGAAGAGGAATCTAATTCTTATTCTAGTCTATTTAAATCTAATTCCGGAATTGTAAGGTTCAGGAAGGATGAACATGGTCTCATTTATACAAATCAAAAGAGGACTGAGCCTAGATCAATCTACAGGAAAATGCTTTCTCCACTTGTTTACAAAAGAAAAGATCTTCATAGAAAAGAGACACGAGACTCATTTTTCTAGAAAGAAGACTCGGAATCGAGACGAAACCTAAAATCATTCAAATCTAGGTTCCCAAAAGTGTCCTTCCTCATAAAAAGAACCACAATAAAAGGAGTTACTTGGTTTGTGAGAGGAAATGAGAAGGGTTAGCTTGTTTTTGTTTTGTAGGTGACTCGAAACGAAAGGGTCACCGGTACTTAGACAGGTGGTTGTTCATGCCATATGTCGGGTGATTCAAGGCTCTTCTCCGAGTTAGAAGATCCGAAAGGAGGCAAAGTCACATTTGGAGACAATAGCAAAGGCAAGATAGTAGGGATCGGTAAGATTGGTGAAGCAAACAACTCAGTAAGTCCAGTCTACCTTATCAAAGGGTTTAAGTAGAATCTCCTTAACATTTCTCAACTATGTGACAAAGGCTAAGAGGTAATGTTCACTCGGAGTAACTACTACATTTCGATGTAGTCCCTAAAGAGACAAATCTTTTAGGTTTGAGGTCAGGTAACACTTATACTATCCCTCTTTCAAATTCAAGTCGAATTTGTCTTGCTTATAAGCATCTTTGAATGATGATTCATGGACTTGGCATCGTTGACTAGGTCATATTAGCATGCATACTATTAAGAAACTTGCATGTCATTGATTGGTTAAGGGATTACCTAAGTATGCATTCAAGAAAGATAAAATATGTGAAGCATGCACTAAAGGAAAGCAACTCGGATAATCTTTCAAACCACTCAAAGCTGTGTCTACATCCAAAGTGCTTGAACTTGTTCATATGGATTTGTGTGGTGAACTTCCTATGAAAAGCCTAGGAGGTAAATCTTATGTGCTTGTCATGGTTGATGATTTTTCACGATTTACCTGAGTGTGTTTTTGAAGAACAAGAATGAAGCATTCAAAGGTTCATTAAGATCTACAGGAAAATTCATGTGGAGTCTCACACTCGGATCGAAGGATTCGAACCGCTTATGGAAGCGAGTTCGACTACTAAGAATTTATAGATTTCAGTTACAAGAATGTCATCTCCCACAACTTTTCTGCACCAAGAACCCATCAACAAAATGGAGTAGTGGGGAGAAAGAACAGAACTCATGAAGAAATAGGGAGGACCATGATGATCGAAAATGATCTACCTTACTATTTCCGGGCCGAGGCGATCAACCAAGTAAACTACACACTCAACAAATGCCTCATCGGACCCATTCTAAAGAAGACACCATATGAGGTGTACAAAGGAAAGAAGCCCAACATTTCTTACTTCGGACCATTTGGTTATAAATGCTTCGTGCACAACAATGGTCGGAGCATATGACTAAGTTTGATGCCAGGTCGTATGAATATACATTTCTAGGTTGCTCATCTCATAGCTAAGCTTATAAAATTTTTAGCAAAAGGACAAACAAAGTGGAAGAAAGTATCCACGTTATCTTTGATGGGATTGATCTTCGCAGGATCGGTGAATCTAACTTCTCAAATCTCAAGCTTAACGAAGATGAAGATGACCTTACTAAAGCCGAGCTTAGAACGAGTCAAAGTAGAAGAATTGAGACAACTCAAATTGATACAACTCGTAACGAGCCAACTCGGAATGTTTTGATTCAAAATGAACAAACTCAAGAGCCAGCTTAGAATGCTCGAAGAACAAGCCAATACGGAGACTCGAGCAAGATTAACCAACTAAAGATCAGCCTATTCAACCAACAAACTTGGTGAATCGGAGGACGAGTAGAGTTTTCAAATATGCATCCAAGTCACCTACGTGAGAATATACTTTTTGCTATCAACAGGTGGGGTAAGAACTAGTTCTTCTTTGCAAAATTTGTGTGCATTCTCTACATTCATATCATTAACTCGAACCAAAAATGAACCTGAATGGGTAGAGGCCATACTAGAAGAGCCTAATTAATTTGAAAGAAACCAAGTCCGCACTCGATCAAACGACCTTCGGACCACCCAATAGTAGGAACCAAATAGGTTTTCAAGAACAAACTTGATGAGGAAAGGTTACTAATCGGAAATAAGGCTGGACTGGTTGCTTAGGGATACAACCAAGAGAAAGGAATTGATTGTGGGGAAACCTTTGCACCTGTTGCTAGGATTAAGGCAATCGGAATTCTTTTAGCATTTGCATCTAGCATGAACATCAAGCTTTACCAGGTGGATGTCAAATGTGCATTTCTCAATGATTTTATTCAAGAATCGGTTTATGTTTAGCAACCCCTTGGATTTGAAATCTTAGAATTTCCAAATCATGTTTTCAACTTACGTAAAGCTTTATATGGTCTTAAACAAGCTCCCGAGCTTGGTATGAAAGACTAAGTAGCTTCTTGGTTGAAAATCATTTCAAAAGAGATCAGATTGACAAAACTCTTTTCATAAAAACCAAGGGGACTGATTTTCTTATCATTCGATTTATGTTGATGATATCATTTTTGGAGCTACTAATGAAACTCTATGCCAAGTGTTTTCCGAGTTATTGAGACAAGAGCTCCAAATTAGTATGATGGGAGAACTCAATTTCTTTCTTGGTCTACAAATCAAACAAGGCAAGGATGGCATCTATGTCCATCAATCTAAGTACACCAAGGAGTTATTGAAGAAATACAAGCTATAAGATGTGAAGCATGCAGCAACACCTATGAGTAGCAGAGTTGAAAATGGAGTCAAACGAAAAAGGTAAAGATGTAGATCGAAACTCTATAGAGGTATGATTGGATCCTTGCTTTATCTCACATCTAGTAGGCCAGATATTATGGTCGATGTCTCGCCTTTGTGCAAGATTTCAAGCTAATCCAAAAGAATCACATCTCATTAGGTGAAGAGAATTTGTACATATCTTGCAGGGACTCGGAATTTTGGTCTATTGTTTTCAAAAGACTCAAGCATCGACTCTTACCGGATACTCGGATGTCGACTATGCAGGATACAAGGTTAATAGACAGGGCACTTCAGGAGCATGCCAATTTCTGGGTCAATCCTTCATCTCCTAGCATTCAAAGAAACAGAACTCGGTTGCTCTATCAACTGCTAAGGCTGAGTACATTGCAGCTGGTGCTTGCCGTGCTCGGATTCTCTGGATCAAGCAGACACTTAAAGGATCTTGGACTATCAGTCACGTCTATCCCAATCAAGTGTGACAATTAGAGTGCACTCGGCTTCACTAAGAATCCAGTTCAAGCACTCAAATACAAAGCATATTGAGGTCGGGTATCATTTTCCGAGAGACCATTTTGAGAAAGGTTATATTGAGCTTGAATTTATTCCTACTAAATTTGAGTTAGCTGACATTTTCACTATGCCTCTTAGTGAAGATCAGCTTTTTTTTAATTTATTTTTTTAATAATTAGGAATGAACTTGGCATGATTAATACATGATTATGTGATTATTGCATGAATTCTTCTTACATGATTATGTGTTATGTGCTTTGATTGAATAACATGTGGATCATTTGAATGATAATGAAACCGAGCTATGAGTTATTAGTTTTCTAACTAATCTTAGTCACTCGGAAACTCTACCGCGTCGGACTAAGTTTATGAGCAAAATGGACATCAAAATTCTAAGGTTATCTCTAGATTAATGTGGAATCTCATAATTTTTTTCGAAAAATCTTTCTTCCCTCTTTGTCACGCACTTCGGTCAGTAGAAATTAGCCATTGGAAGAAAGTCTGTTGGAAAACTAGCCGTTATAATGCGGAGCGACACAATGGTCCGACAAGCATTGCTTGGGTTTTAGGTTAAAAAGAAGGTTGGAAGTCTTTTATGCTATAAATAGCACCCTTTCATTTTATTTTCATCACTTTATCTACTATTTATTCACTCTCTTTGCTCTCAACACTCTCTTACTCACTTGCGCTCAATTTCTCTCTCGCTCCGGATTCTAACTCTCTGCTCTCTCTTCAATGAGTCTCTCTTTACTTTCTTTTTCGCTCTCAATCTCTTTGCAACTATGCCTAAGAGAGGAACCACTTAAGAAGGAGAGTCGGCCACCAAGAAGGCTAGAACCAAATCCATGATTAAGGCCGCATAAGAAGGTGCCTCGGATTCAAAATGTTTTGTCACCCAACATTTCTCCTTAGATGATAAATTCTTTCCCCTACTTATTTCTCGTGGTTGTAACACATCAAAAAACACTGGTGCGTACAACTATCTCGCGCTTTTGTGAGTACATATATCCGGACCTAGTGTCTAAGTTTTATTCCCATATGACAACCAATGAAGGTGTTATAACTTCTACTGTTCGGGTAAGACTGTTAGGATCAACCTAGCCCTTCTTCACAAGTTTTTTAATGTAAAGACTCTATTTCTCAATTCTAACCATGTACCTTTCACTAAAATCACTAACGATTTCTTTGATAGGTACGTTAAAGAAGTTCCTTAGTTAAAGGAAAAATTTCTCTTTGACTCGGATGAAATCCAAAGCAAGACTTCTTTGTTTCATTCTAATGAGAACCTTCTTTTCTCATCATTCCTGCAAGGACAACCCCAATTCCAAAGTTCTTAAGGTTCTCTTTAACATTCTAGAGGGCTATGAAGTAGACCTTTTCCCTCTCTCCTTGAGCGATTGCAACCTTGCTTGTTTTTTCTAAGAAGTCTGCTCCTTTTCCTTTCGGTGCACTTTTAACTCGCTCTTTTTAAAAATTTTATGGTCCTTCTTCCCTTTGACCATACAGCTTGCTTGGAACCTCGCTGTCTGTTTTGGCGAGAACGAGCTCTTGGGCTCTCGGATACCGGGAAGTCAAGTCTAGTATTTGGATTCATTCGTCCGAGCTATCTCCTCCTCCTCCTCCTCGGACTCGGACTCGGATTGCTGCAGAGGTCCCACTTTTGACTCGCTAGACCTTCTACTTCTCAACCTCGCCCTTTTACCGAGTCATTTCATCGAAATGGTAAACAAATTTCCTTCATTGACTCGTAGATTTTCAAGCCACTATGAAAATCTTTAAAACTTTCATTCCCACCTTGGTTCTGCTCCAAAAGCAAGCTCAATCTCAGCTCCGGGAGAATCAAGAGTTAATTTATAAGCTCAAGGGGATTATTAAGGAACAACGCGACCATATCGGACTCCTCCAAAAGCGCGAGATCAAAAGCACTTGAGGACTCAAAATTCAATGACTCTTTTGAGGAGTCTTGTAGCCTCGCTAAAACACTATCAATCGAAGGTAAAAAGCAGATGAAGTTGAGGAAGAAGTCGAAGCACAAGAAGCACAAGAAGGAAAAGAAGAAGGAAAAGAAGAGGGAAAAGAAGAAGAAAAAGAAGATGAAAAAGGGGAAGACGTTGGTTAGCTCGAGGACCAGGGCACCAAAGAGACTAAGCTGATTTCCTCCGATCATGATCCGAGTGGCTCGAAGAGGCTGGCCATGTTAGTCGGTCCAAGGCCCCTCCCTCAAAAGCACAGACTTGTAGTTGTCTTTGAGGAAGAAGAAAAAGCTGAGGAAGATATGCCCTTGATTCCTAGAATTAGGATTGCTCAACTTCCCGATATCCCGGCTTTGCAGCCTCGTCGCTCATCTACTTCAACACAAGCTTACAAGCAAAGGTGCACTCGCTCGTTCTTCTTCTTCACGACAACCTGCCCCTTCTTCTTAGTCTTTTTTTTTAACTAAGATTTCACTTTTCCGTCATAGGACAAGTATCCAAAAACGATTCCCCTCCAATTAGGGTTGTGCATTATTTAGTCTAAAGACCAAACCTCAAATTAGTGTGGACCGGCACGGATCGGACCTAACCGATAAAGTTTGGTTTGGTCCTCGGTCCTATAGCCAAAAGAGAAGGATTAATTTACATACCAGAAATTAAAGTTATAAGGGAAAATTTGAGAGCTCACCAATTGGGTCATAATACGTGATGCATGATGGGCATCGGATGTATTGAAATTCAAAAGAGAGGTAAAAGGATACTCCACCATGGTCGTCGCTTGTTCATTTGGAGGGAGAGAACGATAATAGAACATGGTTGGAGGTGGATCGATTAGAAAAACAGAGGTCACGTGTTAACTCGAATTTGAGGAGTGACCCTTTCCCAAGATACCAACAAAACCAAAAAGGACATTCAAATAAGATCCTTCCTTCACTTAATTCCCGAGCCACAAGGACATTTTGAGGAAGTTGAAGTTGGGCGCAAGGGTGAAAGTTGGCATACATGCAAGAATTATCAAGAAATTAGCTAGCAACAATGAAAGGAAACAAGACAATAGACAAAAAAAAAAAAAAAAACAGTGAATATAAAGGGCTGGGTGTACCACGGGTCGCCCTATAGGTAGTGGCGCAAGTCATGGGCATGATCGGAGTTTTGAAAATGTGGTAAAAATCTCTTTTAAGCATATTTCGGAGTAACTTTTGAGAATAGAAACAAGCATACCGAGATTACATGGTTGACGGCTAATCTAAAACAGCTTTATTCCATGTTCTTGGGATGTTCAAGATAGACTTTAGCCCATGATGCGACGCCGGGAATACGGGTCGATTTGTTTAACCGAGAGAGAGATGTGGGAAATATTCATAAAACCACGTCTACATTTTGACAAATCAAGTGAGATTTTTTATTCACAAGATAAAAAGGAAATTTTCAAGAAAGAAGAACTTGAGCATACCTCAATGGTCTTCCATAAGCCATTGAAAGGAAGATAATTGGTGGAGTCCGGCTTTGGGTTTGTGTACCGCACACCAGCACGGAGGCCCCTAAAGAGGCAATTGTATGCAGGAGCACCCCGGTTGAGCTCCTTTATTTTATCAAGGTCCGCTAAGTTCACCAAATAGTGAACATGAACCTTAGTGGCCTGGTCGGAAAAGAGGTTCGTACTCAAGAGAAGAGCAAGAACAATCTTAATTTGTTACAAAGGAGAATGTTGAGGCCGGAAAACAACATCCTCAAGAGCCTAAAAAGAATGGTATACTTAAAATGATTACTATGTGGAAATCTATCTACTACGGGGACCGAAAAGGTTATGGAGGTAGTCACGATTCTTGTACAAATTCGAGTCATAGGCTAAAGGTTCCCTCGAAAAACCTAAACCGGATAAAATAGCAAAATCAAAAGGAGCTATTGTCATCTCATCGAACGGAAGGTAGAACGTGTTGGTAGTGTCCCAAAAGCGCTCGCTAATGGCTCTAATGGGATCTCTCTCACTCTTATTAGTAAGGAGATTTAGAGCAATGTAGAGAGGTCCAAACCCGATATTGTACATGATATTCTCGAGAGGAAAGTGCATCCTCTCGCATGTCTCCATAAATTTAGGAATAGCTCCACTACTTTAAATTGAGCCTTTCTACAAGACAAAATCCAACAAGATTTTGGTTAAAGAGTTACTCGAAATGAGAAAATGAAAAGGTTTAAGCCAATTAGCTTACCGAAGAGCAAATGCAAGTGAAGAAACATGGTTTTCAGCTTCGACCACAAGATCGCTTGGGTTCCATTCACTTTGAGGACACCATTCTTGCTCAAGGAAATAGTCTTAAGTAAGACTCTTTACTCTACTTCTTTCTGCAGGATGAGATTTTCTTTTAGGCATTTTGAAGACAAGGAATTCTTCGAGAACCAACTAGTTTTCAAGAAGGAGCAAAGTAAGGAAACACAAGAGAATAACAAGAGTTAAAAGAAGAGTTGGTGTGCAAAATGAAACACACCATGCACCTCCTTCTATAGCCAAATTCGGTCAAGGCATCCAAGCACATAAGACAAGAGTAAAGCAATTAAAAAGGAACCAAGGGAATCCGGCCGGACTTGCTAGGGGCCACGTCTGCCAAAGTCTAGCTAGCACCGGCCACGATGTGCCGAAAAGTCCAAGCGGTGGTAGCCTTTGTAGCCTAGTCCACTTCCCTAGTCTATGCAACCTTGTCGTCTCGAAGCTTGTGACCTTTGTCCTTTTTGTATGCAAGTGAGAGCTTTCAGGCCCACTAATTAGATTTTCCAGAATAGTTTTATCAATCTCTTTCCAATTGAATTACTCATGTAAAACACTAAACTTTTGTCAATTCAATTATGCACTAACAATCATGCTAGCATAGCAGATTATTTAGCCAAGCTTCGGATCAAACGATGATCGAAGTTTCAGCACCAAAATATGCCAAGCTTCGAGGCTCGATCAAGCTAAGCTTATGATCCTCTTACCGAACTTCGAACGCATACATCGCGATCAACTATAGGTCCCGTATTGGAGTGAAGGTTTGATTTCAACCAATTCCAAGCATCACACAAAATCTTATAATAAAAATCGAGGTAATTACCCTTTAGTTTATACTTTGATCCTTCGTCTTTTTAGACTCGGTCAAAGTGGGGACTAACCGTAGACACCTAAAAAGTGTCACCTCTTATCTTTTTATTTCTATGTTTTTTTATTAGCCCGATAATTTAATCCCGAGTCCTGTTTGTGGATTTGGATATCGACTATGATCGATTGGTGCAACATAAGCCGATAAACCACAAAAATAGCCTTTTTCCTTGGGTCCGTCCACAAATCCTCTTTTCGTTCGGACCGTCCAAGAACCGGGCTAAGCCTTTAGAGATTGTAGAATCCCATGCTGTGTGCCGAGAAATTCCATGTTCGGAGTACTATATTCTATATATGTCCAAATCGGACAAGGATCTAAAGACCGGAAAATGACGTTAAAGCGTTGCATCATGATCAAGAGCATCATGATCAAGAGCATCAAAGTGATGCATTTAAGCTTCACAAGATAACCTACACGAGGCTAGAAGCTTCTCCTCTCAAAATGACGTCGCATCCGCAACGGTGCGTTTTGGCTTAGCAAATCCTTTGGAGACACAACTAGGGCATGAAACTCTAGGGCACCCGGTTAGGCTGGTGCCTGCCTTCCCGGTTTAATCCGATTTTATCCCTTTTGATCTGGTTCTATCTCTTAGGATTTGGTCCGATTTATTTTCAGTTGCTTGGACGGCTGGATGGAGGCAAACCTTAGGTCATCTCATAATAATAGAGAGCCTTGGTTCTCATGTTGAGGACAACTTCGGCCTTAGCATCACGCTGCATAAACCTTACGAGAATCCTCTCATCTAAACATTACTTTGCTGAAATTTCTATAAAGCACTCATCCTTTTTACTTGCTACCGTTGAATCCGTGAAAAGAGCTAAAGAATATTCGGTTATTATGATCTTTGGGCACTCGGTCTATTGATCATTAGTATACGCTATACACAATTCACAAAACAAGCGCTTTTCTTTTGGATTGTTGCCGTCGCATCCAGAGATCTAGTGTGAAGATCCGGATCGGTAAGGCGGGACAACCCGAGGGCAACTATTCAACCTTCGAACGGTTTATTTATTTCCATTTTTAAGAGATGTAACCGCTCTTTTAAAATTCCTCCTCGACCAGATGTAATTAATATTTTTCTCGCTTTTATTTTCTTTATTACTTTCATTACCTCTTTCTTTATCACTTCATTTATTATATTTGGTTGCTTGAATTTCGCTTCGCGTGTTGCTGTTTGCTTATTTGTCTTACATCATTTTAATACACTACTTGAATTTCTCTACGTTTTGTACCCTTGCCCCGAATCCGATTCTCGGTACAAAGACCGATGGAGTCATTTTAGCCTGTTTTAGTCTTAGTTTTCTCATACTAAGATTAGAAGAGCAAATTTCATGTTTTATTAGTTTTTCTTTCTTAAAAACTAACTGGCGACTCCTTTATTTTATGCTTTGTTCTATTCAATTTGCATCTTAGTGTTTTCTAGTTACGGGAATGATAATAATAGCTTTTGGATCTGCCTATTGGGTAGAGACCGAGGCTGGTTTCACCGGCCACGACCTCCGACCGGCGCTAGCCACCCCTAGTTGCAACCCACTGCTAGCACCGTGGGGTCGGGCGATGAGGCTTCGATCCAGATTGGTCTTTTCACACCAATCGGGCCCAACGCCTCACGGCAGGACCAAAACCCTAATATTATCTATTCCTTAATAAAACTCGGAAAATCATAATAAAAGGTTCATCCCCACTTTCAAAAATGTATCTTCAAAAACCCTAAAATCATTCTTTCCAACTCTTCAAAAACCCTAAAATCATTCTTTCCAACTCTTCAAAAACCCTAAATACTAAAAGGGGCAATCGTAGGGAAAGCTTAGCTCGGTCTCGATGTGGGACCACAGGCCGTGGTTCCTACAGACCTCCCCTCTCTGCAGTCGTATATGGGGTCAGCTCAAATAGCATCTCACCTCCTACCAATCTCTCCTAATCTCACTTATGTTTGCTCTCAATCACTTTTCTTTCATCTCACTTTAATAAAACTCCAAGATGACACTAAGGAAGATTATAATCAGCGAGTGGCGAGAGATGGTGGTGATAGCGGCGAGCATGTGACTATAATTTTATATGTATGATTCGCTTGCTTTTAGGTTGTTAATATCCGAACCCAAATTTATCTATCTACCTAATTGTTGTCGACGTTGAACAGTGAAAAATTTTCTTTGGTATCATTTAAATTTTGTTGTCATGTAAGTTTTGATTGATTTGGAAATTAAATGATTTGGTTTCCAATTCCTCTTGTTATTGTTGGTTGGTTAATGAATTTTCATATCAATTTGGTTTTATTTTCCTTGAAAATTATACTATTCTACATTTTATTCTAAACTTTGTGATAATTTTATGTTTTTGCCTTAATTGAAAAAGATTTCGTTAAAGGAAAATACTAATAAAATGTCTATAGTTTATGTTTCGCTTTAAGTTTAAGCTATTTATGCATCAATTGTTAATCGGTCCAATTCGGTTCGGTTTGAGTCCGGTTCAATTTTTTCTGTTCGGTCCAAGTGCTGGATCGAAAGTATTTCGGTGCGGTCCTCGAACCGCAGCTTTTTCTTATTGGTGTTCGGTCCAATGCGGTTCGGTCCGGTCCAGGTTTGGACCGATGAACACCCTTAAAAAGAATCGTAGTTATAAGTTATATAAATGTTGAAGGTTCACCTAAAGAACCGTCGTTAAAAATTGAAAGTTCACATTTAACGACGGTTCTTTCATTGAATCGTCATTAAATGTCTTTAAAAAACACATACCCTTCTGTCTCTCTCCCTCTCTCCCTCTCTCTCCTATCAACCGCTCTTTCTATCTCCTATCAACCACTGAAATTTCCAAACCAAGAGAACGCCCCCATCCTTCTCTCTCTGGTCTCCCATCGAATGCCGTCCACCCTCTCTCTCTCTTGGCCCCCATCGAACGCCCCCACCCTTCTCTCGTGTCTTTCACGGACTGGAATGCCCCTATGCCTCTACTCCGGCAAATCACAATTTGTAGAAAAATGGGGAAAACCTCCAAGTTGAAGAAAAGGCATGGCGACGATTCAAAACTAGAAACTTCGTGCTCAACCTTATCATCCTCGCCTTCTTCCTTTAGCTCCTTCGATGGTAATGCCTCCTTGAAATGCTGCCTCCACTGCCGGCACGAGAGATGAGGAGGACAACGAGGAGCCGCGAAATTCAAGGAGAGAAAGAGGCCATGAGAGCTCTCACAGCAAGAGTAGGAAGCGAGAGGAAAGAGATGCGTGATAGGGATAGTGATTGGGATAGAGGAGAGAGAAAGCATTAGAAAGAAAATAGTGGTCGCATAAGGAATCAAAGAGGAGAAGTTATAATTCAGATGAGCAAAGTGTATCTAGGTCATCGAGTGAGGAGTATTCGGAGTGAGAGAAGTCTCGGGTTGACGAACATAAGATTGTTGTTAGGGCTATGCTAGAGGAGTTCCCTAGGGTAGTTGGAGATCTTAAGTAGGTAATTTGATGTTGTAAAACTTTCCAACTGTTTAGTGAGAGATTTTGTGTGTAATTGAGAATTCGAGAATTTAGTTAATTAGTTGGTATATTTTAGTAATTTTCCAACTATCATAGGCTTTCGTTTACTATGGTTTTGAACCGTAGTAAAAGACACCCACCTACAACGACGGCCACATAGATGACGGCTGGTAATAGTAGTTAAAGGTCAATTTGAACTGTAGTTAAAAGTAGTTCCTGTAGTAGTGGTCATTGTACCTTGGGCTTGGGCTTGGGCTTATAGATAGGCTAGGCGTTATAACGGATAGCCTCGGTGCTCAAAAATACTATCGTTGTGAATGTATCCGTTGAGCATAACTTTTAGCATCAAAAAGCGAGTCTTATCCACTTGTTAATATGAAAGCCAAGGTAGAAATAGTTGTTTTAATCAAAGATTAAAAGTTACTAGAAATGGAAACCAACAGCCACGACACGGTGTTTAAGTTTGCCCATAAATAGTGCCTTTTTGTCATCAGTCTTCAAATGGTAATAAGTCGGTTATTTTTTCTTTTATATGAGATTAATAAGATTTAATAAACCTGCAAAAGCAAATTACAAATGGTACTCAAAGTAGAAAAATACTTTTGTCTAAGATTAGATAAGAATGAGTGTTAAATTAATTATAGTTTTTGAAGTTTAACATTCAATATATTTAAATTCCATTTATATCTATACTCAAAGAATAAATATGATAGAGTCGAGTTCAATAGTTATATAGACATATTTCGAGTGTTTGCTAACTTAATTAATTTCAATAATTATATAATTAACACAGGTAATTATGTTTTGAAATATGAAACAAGCTAAAAGATAAGTGTGTGAAAGTATTCATGAAAACTTTATATCTAAGTCTTACAGAGTGGGTCGATTTCCGGACCTGAGTCGTCGAGTCAATCCTTAGTAAGTGCTTTTGAATCACTTCTAATGCAATCTTGTAGAATTAGATTTTATAATCATATTTACATAATTAAACTTACATGGAGACTTGTTTAAGACCAACAGATAATTTTATCTAATCTGATTTTTAGTTCTAATGCAATCTTTACGACACATATCAGATTCTATTTTCCTCCCTATCTATTTAATATTAGCAATTGTACTGTTTTGGGTTTAACTTGTAATATTTTTAGGGTTCCTAGTTAAGGACGTTCATGAGCAAACTTCTCTTGTCCGCAGGTAGAACATCCCTTACTATAACCCTTTTATTTTGCTTTCCCCGTTGAAAAAGCAAAATATCCCCTTCGTTGGGGTTTTACTACTCCACAAAGTAGCATCATGCACCAATAAAAAGAAAATGGGTAAAAGCACACCACCCCAAGTGCTATCTTTTCCTTAGGAAAGCAAAGCATAAAAGTAGTGGTCCCCTCCGTTCCATCTTCCTTTACCCACCAACATGTACGAAGCCAACAAGGATAGATCCATCAAATGTGAGACTAGAATGTGAAAAATCACGCATATGGAATAAAATAACGGGTTTTTAGTTGAAAGAAAAAAGTTATTGTGCTTTGATTTCCACAATCCAAATTGGAGCAGCTCATGATATGTATTTCATTCTGTAGAATCCCTAGAAAGTGCTACTTCTTTTATATATTCTGATTTGCATAGTCGCCTGCACATTGAATTGTTTTGTGGCATTCGTTTCATACGTACAATTTGTTGTGCCTTCATATGTACACGAGTCTATGGTGAGAGGAAACTCTGTGAGACAAGGAATGAGCCCCCAGACCAATTATTATAAGTCCAAATAATTGCAGGATGAAGTATGATAGAAAATTTCAGGTTCAAGTATGAAACAAAATGCATGATAGAAAACCGTAGTATGCACCAGTGGGTTTTTATTAGCTTAATTTTTTTTATTCTTCATAAAGATTGTTAGATTAGATGGATCTTAAAAATTCTAATTGTATTAACGAAAAGAGTACTAAAATTATACATATACATTGTGATTAGTTTTATTTTAATTTTATCATTAAACACCACTGTTTTCATGGTGATATTTTGTTAGGTGTGCAAACGACATATTTTCTACATTCTTATATAATACTTGTTTTGCTTGTAATAATATAATGTTAGCATTTTTATTCTTTTTTATTTATTTTTGTAGGAAATAAGTTAAAATCTACAAGTTGCGAAAAATTGAGCAACAACAATGTAACAACGACAATAGTTCGTCGCGATATTAAAACTCAATTCATTATTGCCAGCTTCAATAAGCTTCTGTTAAAGCTACATCTACTCAAGATCATGTTTTGGAGCCTCAAGGTCCAAGCATTCATGTATTCGAATGAACACACGCTATCCAAGACGTGATTACTATAAATAAGATCATTTTAACTCGTTTAAAGCTTGTGGATTTTCAGTTGATCTTCGGTTGGTTTTCCGGAGGTAGACACTACTAAGAACTGGTCGTTTTTTAGGCTGCAATGAGGAATTCCTAAACCTAGCTGATTACTATAAATAAAGTCTCTCAACCCTTCATTTCCATACATCATTCAGTTGAATACTTTCATTCTCACTCTCATTTCCCTCTCTACTCTCTCCACTCATACTTCCATTTCCTCTCTCAAAAAGCCTTCTACCATAGGAAGCCTTACATGAAGTTTCTATTTCCTTATTGTTATGCTTGCCGAGATCAAGTCATGTTTGGAAGATGTACAACTGGGTCTACCTAGGGCGCAAGATGCAGAAATTCAAGTTTCATTCATATACTTTTTATTGTTTCTTTCATTTCCATTATTTTTTTTTCATTGTGGTTTAGGAAGTAACGTGATTTCATTTACTTTCTTCCCTACCCGATGTAATACTTTAGATTTACTACTTTCTTTACTTGTTTTCTTTATTGCTTTTTTCAACATGCTTCGTTTGATTTCGATTTCTATACTTGCATGATTCTAAGTGCTTGTTTCTAACATAATTTTTATTTTCCACTTTAGTTAGTAGATGACGTTTTTAAATGGGAAGAATGAGGAGTAACCCTCCCGATTTTTACTTTCACTCTCGAACACTCGGATCTTTAGGCCCATAGAATCCCTTTTGAAAATCTTTCCGAATTCGAGCATTTTGGTCCCTTTCGATTGTCCCTTCGGTTTAAGCTCAAATTAGGAAAGTAGATTTTATTTCGTCAATTTTTATTAAAAAATGATTGGCGACTCCTATTTTTAATTGCCTTTTGTTCTAAATAATTCATCTCGATTTTACCATAAAATTAGACTAGTTTTAATCGAAACCGCAACGTGGACCTTTTGATAAGGACTACTCCCACGATCCAGGCCAAAAAGACCTACGCTTGTCTCCTCCCATGGTTAATGTATATTGGTTTCTGTGGCGAGCATCTCGCGCTCGACTCTTGCCCCAACCTGCTGGCGCAGGTGAGTCTCACTACGATCTGTCCAAAATAGTTTCCCTTGTTCTAATTTCTTATCCTAAGACCAGTAAAACACTTTCGAAAATAAAAATGGTTTCTATAATTGCAAGCCAAATTAAAAATCTAGAGCCTTCTTTCTTAGCACCTCCTTGAAATCGACATTTGTGATTCGCTCTTCGGTGTAGGCCGTGGTGCTTACACCTAACAAACGCCAAAGTGAGAAGAAATTAGGAAAACCACATGATGGCCCCGATGGCCCACTCGTGGCAGGGCCCGCAGCCTGTCCCATGACCCTAACTCAAATTCTTTTGGCCTATTTAGGTTATTTTCATTTTCTCGTCCAAAAACATCACGACCATGTCACTACCGCATCATTGACTTGGAGCTCAAGTTTGGTTTTTCTGGAACTTTTTGAGTTTTTACTTATACAAGACCATTTTTTGTTGAGATTAGGGAAGCCTTTTAAGGAGTGTCTCTCTTAGGGTTCGAGGTTTGCGAGTTGGTAAAAATAAAGCTCCATTAGCTGAGTAATTAGGTTATATTAGTGTTGATTTTTGAACAAGATTTTTCTTTCCAATCTATTAATCTACTAAGTTTTGTCTTTCTCTTTTATTTCTTATTTTATACTTGTTTAACTTGTTAGATTAGGTTAGTTAAGTTCATGTTTAGCTTAAATTTCTAGTTTTTATTGTTGATTCTTATTTATTTTCTTATTTTATGCTAGTTAGATTCACTTCTTCTATCTTGTTATTTTTGTTGCTAGAGTATGTTTTGCATGTGCGTTCATGTGGAGTAGTGGCTAATTTTATTGGCTTTGATTGTGATGAGTCGATTGTGATGAGCACTTTGGTGGCTAATTAGTCGCATATTAGGCTTAGTCGGATCCAATTTATGCTTGCAAAATTGAGTTTTGTCTCATGTCTACTAACCGCTTTAGGAAATGCTTAAAAGAGCTTTCAACGAGTATTTTTGGGCAATTGACTTGTGCTTGAAAGGTGAGGACTTTTAACAACGGGTCCTTAACGACGGTTATAAAGAAAATCGTTATAAAAATTGATGTGGTGGAATTTTTGTAAGTAAGCGATCTTTTATTACATATATGATGACGGTTCTTTAATTGAACCGTCGTCATAGGTGGAAATTTCCCTTTTAGCTACAGTTCTATGAAAGAAACGTAGTAATAGGTTTTCTATTATTATGGTTCTTTCTTTGAACCGTAATCAAAAGTCTTCGAAAAAAAAAACCACAACCAGTTTGCCACCTTCACTCTATGCTCTCTACTCTCACTCTCACTCGCCACTCGACTCTCGTCTCTGTGCTCTCTGCTGTCTCTCATTATGCTCCTCTCTCCTCTCTCCGATGTCTCTTTGCCGTTATTGCTACTCTCCGGCGTGCCGTTGTTGCCGCTTTCTCTGTACTTTCGGCTCGGTGCTCTCCTCTATCGCTTCTCACTCTCATCGTCGTTGTTGCTCCCTCTCTCGCACTCTCTCTGTCGTACCAAAGGCCGGTATGTAATTCACCTCTCCCTCTCTTATTTTGTACTCTACTCTCCTCGCTCACTTGTTTCAATATTAGCATGCTCAGTAGGGTTTAGAGTTTAGGGTTTTAAGAATAGCATCATAAATAGGGTTTTGGGCTTTAAGATTTCATGAGTGGCATGCTTGATAAAGAGTTAGAAACTAGTATTTTTACATTTATTGGTGTAATGAGCTTTCTTTATTATCCTCTAACATTGGCAAGTTGGTATAGTATATAGTGTAATGATTTAATATTAGTGTCTTTAATAATGTACAAATGTAGCATTATAGAAAGATAATGTCATAATATAGGAAAGTCATTTTTTATAATTTTACTTATTTTAGTTTATTTGGAATAGTATTTACCGATTTTCTATTTATATGGCAAATAAGAAGATGCTTAGGTAGGATATTGGTGTAGTCAACTATGGTTTAAGTTTGAAAAATTCAACATAATAACTCATTCAACTATATCAAAACATTAGGCATTGTTTCAAAGTTGTGTTGTACATATGTGTTTGTGTTCGACTCGATGTATACGTTAAATGGTTGTTAAAAATTAATGCCATATGCAATGCTTAAATATAAATATGCATGTAAAATATTCTTCCATTAGGTTGAATCCCGGTTTAAATAATTTAGCATTCCAAGTTGATGGTGTTTTCATGTTACGAACTATAATCGTAAACGACAAAGATGATATATATTATCAAAAGTTATATAATTGTTTGCAGTATAAAATGGATCCTTCCCAAAGTACAAAAAGTCTTGGGGACGAACAATGATGAACAAGGAGATGTTGGCACGTAGTAGAGATGATCCAACTCTCCTTGCATTGGTCCAATTCAACGAGCACCATAACATTGTAGGTGATCACACATTTCGTTTTATGAGCTATGTTGGTTCGAGCAACCCGCACACACGTGAACATCAACTACGAAGTTGGGGCACAATCCCGATTCTCGTTAAGGACAACATTTGGAATGACATCCAGGTCAATGCCCTACATCTCAACCTAGAATTGTAATTTATTGTAAATTCTTAATATGTACTAATACATGTCATTTTTGTGTTTCAAAACGTTCATCATGGACGTTGAAGAATCCGATATCCCCTTGGTACACAAGACCCTAATGTCGACGACGAAAAATTTAGAAAGTTCAAGTATCTCATTGACGCTATTTAGGTTTACCAAATAAAAGAGAGCAAGGAGAAGGTAGACCTTGGGAGGTCTACATCTTCATTAGCGAGGAGGACTGGAAGACGTTTGAAGCATATGTCTTTTCATAGGAATACAACGTAATTTATCATTTGTTTTTTTTTCGATATAAGTCTTATTTACTCGATATTTTCGTTGTCTTAATTACTTACGCATGCACGAGATGAAGCAAAACGAAAGAGGATTAAGAATAATGCATATCCCCATATGATGTCTCGTGGGGGATACATGAAGGTGGATGACAAGTTGTACCAGCGAAGCTTGAACAACATCAAAGTGGATCCGATGAAGGTGCCGTCACGGATCCTTCATAAATGCTAAGGATCATTTAACTATGTTTGATGCTAGGTCGGACGAAGGTATATTCCTTTGTTATTCTTCACACGTAAAAGCAGAAATGATGATGACTTAGTTGAAACTAAGCTCATATTGATGGAGAAAAAGGTAACCGAGCCACTGCAAGTTGATTGAGTTGAAGAACCGGTTTAGACAAGCGAGGCAAAATAAGAAACTTAGACACTACGCGCTCAGCCAGTTGAAGAAGCAAGTGCTGAACCTTCTAACCTAGAAAACCAAAGGTCGGGTAAAGCATTTAAATATGTTTTCTAGTAAGCCACCGAAATCATTATTTCCGACATCAACTCGGTTGTAAGAACTCAATCTTCTTTATAAAATCTATGCGCATTTTCGGCATTTCTATTATTAATTGAACCTAAAAATGTAATAGAAGCCCTACTTGAATTTGAATGGGTAGAGGCCATGCAAGAAGAATTCTCACAATTTTCATGAAAGCAAGTTTTGACCTTGACCAAACAACAAACCGATCACCCGATCATATGAACCAAGTGGGTTTTTAAGAACAAGTTTAATGAGGAGGGTTTGGTAGTCACAACTAAGGCCAAACTTTTATCCTAAGGGTATAACCAAGAAGAAGGAATAGATTGTGGGGAAACATTTGCACCAATTTCTATAATAGAAGTAATTAGGATTCTACTTGCATTTGTATCTAGCAAGAACATCAAGTTATATCAAATGGATATTAAATGTGCATTTTTGAATTGTTATATTGAAGAGGAAGATTTGAAAATCCTCATTTTCCAAATCATTTTTTCAAATAGCAAAATGCTTTATATGGTTTAAAACAGGCTCTAAGAACTAGGTCCGAAAGATTAAGTAACTTCTTGGTTGAAAATGGATTTAAAAGAGGTTTGATTGACAAAACCTTATTTACTAAAACCAGGGGCAAAGATTTTTTTATCATTCAAATATATTTTGATGATATAATATTTGGTGCTACTAGTGAACTTCTATGTCAAGAATTTTCGGAGCTTATAAGACAAGAATTCAAAAGGAATGCACCTACCTGGCCTGAGAAATTTATTCCATAGACTCGGGAAGTATAACATGCGCCTTAATCCTCAAAAGTGTGCCTTTGGAGTGACCTAAGGTAAACTACTAAGCCATGTTGTAAGTCTTAGAGTGATCAAAGCCTTTCGGGAGATCCCTCCAACAACTACGGAAAAAGAGATAAGGGGTTTCGTAGGACGTTTACAGTACATAAGTCGTTTCATATCAAAAGCTGTCTATGGTTTATAAACCTATTTTCAAGAAATTAAAGATAGGATCCGAGTCCTTTTGGGATACCGAGTGCCAACAAGTATTCAAGAAGTTTAAGGAATACCGGGCTAATCTTCCAATGTTAGTTCCACCCCAATCAAGGAAACCTTTACTTTTATATCTCACCGTAATGTAAAGCGACCATAGAAGCCATGCTAGCTCAATTAGACGGGGAAAGAAGAACGAGGGATCTACTATCCAAGTAAGAAGTTCCTTGATTATGAGACTAGATACACACCATTTCAATGGATATCATTGGCGATTGTCTTGGGTAACAAGACGCTCGGACACTACGTGTTAGCTCACACAGTACATGTAGTGGCGGTTATGGTTCCTATTAAGTATATACATGAGCAACCAACTATCAACGGTAAGATATCGTCCCCACAAAAAGTGATCAAAGGAAGGATAGTGTGAGAATTGTTAGCTGACCTGCCTCTGCCAAAATCACAATCCGAACACCTTGACTTTCTAGATGAATACGTTCTACAAGTAGAGGTGGATGTTAGGACAATGTATTTCGATGGCCTTCCAATTGGAAGGGCTTTGGAGTAGGAATTCCTTTAATCTCACTAGAGGCAGCACATACTCCCATTTAAGTCAAATTAGACTTCGAAATCACGAATAACACTCGTAGAGTATGAAGCTTGCATCATAGGACTTGAAGCTGCTAAGTGATCGGGGTAAAGAATATCGGGGTTTCGGGTGATTCCGGTTTGATCATAAATCAGATTTAGCAAAAGTGGGAGTTACGTAGTGATGCCTTGGCACCCTACCAACCATACCTAACAAAATTGTCTAAGAACATTAAGAATATCTCTTTTACTTACCTTCACGGGGATGACAACCAATTCGCAGATGCACTAGCTAAGTTAACATCCATGATCAATATCCCTATGAATGGTAGGAACTTACTTTGTGTCAATAAAAATAAAGCAAAGTGCATCATGGAGGAACTTCATGGTGGGGAGTGCGGACTGATATGAATGGTAGGACGTTGGTCCGGAAGGTTCAAAGGCTCGGTTATTACTGGTCAACCATGACGTTGGACTGTGATGATTTTGTTAGAAGATGTCGAAATGTCGGATGTATGCAAATTTACAACACCAACCACTTGTCATTTCTCATAACGTTAGCTGCACCCTGGCCATTTTTAGTTTGGGGTATAGACATTATTGGCAAGGTGACTCCTAAAGGAACAGGTGGTCATGAATTTGTGTTAGCAGCAATCGATTACTTCACTAAGTGGGTAGAGGCGGCTTCCTATGTAACTTTGATGTCGAAACAGGTAGCCAAGTTTATTACCCAATGAAGACTCGGACTTTATACTTACACTTTTCCGAGTTCCATCGAGGAATCAGGTATAAGACTTCATCCCTTATAGGGCTTTGATTTCAAGTCATTCCATGTGCCTTATAAACTTTTCCGAGTGATATAGCATTTTCTCCGAGTGTTATAGAAACTACTGTATTTGTTTACGCTTGATTCTGACCGACTTAGAAAGCATACTTCTCCATGCCACTTCACACTCAGTTCTAAGTCACTCAACACTCGGATATATCGCACGTTCAAACACGTTCTTTCACGGGCACTCGCATCGACTTCGTGTTTCGGGAATTATTTTGTTAATTCACTATTCTAAGTCAGCATACCTTGTTTGAACTTTTTTTGTCTAGATGAAGTTTGTCTAATCTGATATTCTCCTTTTGACTTGATTATCTTCTAGATTGACTAAGATGGAATTTGAGTATCATAGATATTAGACTCGGAAAATTTCATTCCTTTTCCGACTCGGATAATTAGTCACTTAATTATCTTAATTATGTTATTATCTCGTGTCTAATCTTGGACCAAAGTATTTTATACTTTGAGAACCAAATTGATTTACTTTTGTAGGTTATTCAAACGAGGCTATCTTATTTTTGAATTGCAAAAGTAACTAGCTTCAAAACGTCAAATCACCAGCAGACAAGGCTTTTTCCACCTCCGACCTAGCCCCGGACACGGTGTCGGGGTTGTCCGTTTCCAAAGCTGGAAATCTGCAACACTAAGATCAACGGTGGTTTCCACCTTATTTTTTAAGACACCACCAAGTGGTTTTGGGACTTCCAAAGGAGTCAAGAGCCGTTGCCCAATGTTCATATCTTAACGGATATTTTCCGAGTGACTTAAAAATCCATTACAATGGTCACAAGGGACTTCTAGTTAGAAGATGGACATAACGACTAAGCTGCTTGGTCATCTATAAAGAGAAGCCAACTGTCAAGACTTGAAGATTGCTGAACCAATTGTTAATACACATACTTGAGCAAAAGTCATTGTATTCATTCTCAATCTTTAACTTACAACTCCAATTACGTATTTAATATTTCTCCGAGTTGTAAGGTCTTATACTCGATTACAAACTCTCTCTTTCTTACTTTATAAGTAACGTCCCTTGACTGGGCTGTAAGGGTTAACTCAACTCGGTTGTCCCTAATTGTAAGGGTCGTCCGAGTCTAGGAAAAACTTGTAAGGAGTTGTCTAAGGGAGCAACTTGGGTTGAGTCGATCTACTGAATTTTGTGGACTCAAAATAATGGATTTGTCTTCGTGCTTGGATTAGCACGGTCCGTGGTTTTCTGCCCCGGGAGGGTTTCCACGTACTTTTTGAGTTATTACTTTTCGAGTTATTACTTTTCCGAGTGCATTCTAGACTCGGACAGTTTCAAAGTTTTGTTTAATATGCTTCTTCACTCTTCACTTGAATTATGAGTTAGTGCTTTTCCGAGTTCATCATTGACTCTCGCCAATCTCAAATTCATATATATTTTAAATTTCAAGCAAATTTCATCATCACCCTATTCACCCCCTCTAGGGTGACTTAGCCTCTCCAAGAGCAAACCTTCAATTGATATCGAGCCTAGCCTTTCGGAAAGGATCTAACCATCCAAAGGTTTAAAGATCAAAAGGCTCGGAACAACGGAGACTTCGAAGAAGGAAGATCTTCCAGCGAGACCAACAAAGTTCAAAGGATCTAACTTCATGCACTTGGAAGAAACTCATGGAGTGTTTCCTACTAGATCACGATGAGGATGTCCGGAACATTATACAAGTAGGCAACTATATTCCCATGAAGATGAAAGAAACAAGACTCATACCCAAGACAAAAGCCAAGTGCACTGCTGTTGAAGCAGAGAAGTTCAGAGAGAACTTCAAGGCAATGAACATTCTGATGTGCGCCATCGGCTCAAAAGAATATAACCAAGTGTCCGCTCGTGATACAGCCAAAGAAGTATGGGACATGGTGGTCAACACTTATGAAGGCACAAGCCAAGTCGACAAGCAAAGATAAGCCAATATCTTCATAAGTATGAGTCTGTTAAAGATGGAGGCGAAGAAAACATCACTCGGATGTTTATTCGCTTTACTGAGATTACCATCAATCTCAAATCTTTGGGTAAAAGAATTTCCCACGGAGAAATGTGCGGAAAGATACTCGAAGTCTACCTAAGAAAAGACGGGGTCCCAAACTAACAGCTATCGAAAAGGCTAAGAACTTGTCTTGACTAAAGCTAGACAAACTCATTGGGAAGCTTCTCACCCACGAGATCCACTTGGAAGAGGAGGATGCAGAGGTCACCACCAAAAAGAACATTGCGGCTGAAAGCCTCGAAACCGAGAGAAGCAGATCCGAGTTCTTCTACGGAATAGGATCCCATGGCACTTATCGCTAGAGGCTTCAAGAGAATGATGAAGCACAAGAGATGGGATAAGAAACCAAAAGAAGAGTTCTATAAGAAAGACAAGAAGGATAGAAAAGGTAAATACTCTTCCCTTTCAAAGTTATCTTTGACTAAGAACTCGGTCTGTTTTGAATGTGGCAGCAAAGAACACATAGTCAAGGACCGGCCAAAGACAAAAAGGGATAGAAGAAATAAAAGGGCTATGATGGCCACATGGAGTGACGAGGACTCATTAGAAGATGACGAGGACTCGGATGACTCAAAGTGTCCGATGGCACTTTCCGACTCGAAGTGGAAACAGAGTCGGACACGGATCAATCGACAATGACGAAGCAAATCCTCAAGAGGTGATTGAATACTTTCTCAAATTTTCCAAAGTTGATTTAGCCAAGTATATTTTCACTTTGGAGGAGAAGTCCAATTCGACTCTTCTCATTTTAAAGAACAACTTGAGTCAATTTCTTTTGAGAGCATCTCTTTAAAAAATGAATTGGAAAAGCTGAGACTTACAATTAGAGAACTCAAGACTAGTGCTCAATCCAATGAGACTGAGTCCGAGTCATTCAAAAAAGAAAATGAGCAACTAAAACAAAAGCTCAACAAGTCTCAAGATCTTGTTTTAAAGTTTACTCAAGGTCAGAAAAACCTTGACATGCTATTGGGATCTCAATGTGTCACCTTCAGAAAAGAAGGCCTTGGTTTTAACAAAGAGGAGGAATCCAATTCCTACTCGGAGCTTTTCAAAAGGATTCCAGAACTTTAAAGTTCACGAAGGCTGAGCACAGTCCCATTCATAAAAATGGAAGGAGGACTGAGCCCGGACCAGCTTATAGGAGAAAATCATCTCCACCGGTTTATAAGAGAAAAGCCTTTCAAAGGAAAGAGACACGGACTCGGTTCTCTAAACGGAAGACTCGAGAATCGGACGAGACCCAAAGTCATTCAAATCGGGGTCCGAAAAACCCTCTTCCTCAGAAAAGGACCATGGTAAAGGGTGTTACTCGGGTTCGTTAGAGGAAGTGAGAAGGGTTAGTTTGCTTCGTTTTGCGAGCCACTCGGAAAAGATCAAAAGAGCATTGGTACATGGACGGTGGATGCTCACGCCACATGTCGGGAGACTCGGGACTCTTTTATGAGTTAGAAGAGTACAAAGGAGGAAAGGTCACATTTGGAGATGACAACAAAGGCAAGATAATTGGGATAGGTAAAATTCGAAATGGAGGCAATTTGGTCAGCCCGGTATACCTTGTCAAAGGGTTGAAGTACAACCCGCTTAGCATCTCTCAACTATGTGATAAAGGTCAGGAGGTAAGATTCACTCGGACCAACCGTTATATCTCTGATGATGGTACCAAAAAGATCAAGCTCTCTGGTAAGAGATTAGGTAACACTTACATTATTCCTCTTTCGACCCGAGTCAAAATTTATCTTGTTTAAAAGCATCACTTCTTGATGACTCATGGACATGGCATCGTAGATTAGGTCATGTTAGCATGCATACTATTAAGAAACCGACATCTCATGGTTTAGTTAGAGGATTACCTAATTGTGCTTTTAAGAAAGATAAAATTTGTAAAGCATGTACAAAAGGGAAACAAGTCGGATCATCTTTCAAATCTCTGAAGACAGTTTCCACATCCAAGGTGCTTGAAATGCTACATATGGACTTATGTGATGAAATCCTCGTTAAGAGTCTTTGAGGTAAATCATATGTACTGGTTATTGTTGATGATTACTCACGATTTACCTGGGTGTGTTTTCTTAAGCATAAAAATGAAGCATTCAAAGAGTTCAAGCACGCTCTGCAGGAAAATCCAAGTTGAGTCTCGGACTCGGATGCGAGAGAATTCGAACCGACCATGGAAGGGAGTTCGACTACCCGGAATTTACAGAGTTTTGTGACAAGAATGGTATCTCCCACAACTTCTCAGCACCAAGAACTCCTCAACAAAATGGAGTAGTGGAGAGAAAGAACAGAACTCTTGAAGAAATAGCTAGGACAATGATGATTGAACATAATCTACCCTACTATTTCTAGGCTGAGGCGATAAACACCGCAAACTACACCTTAAATAGATGCCTCATCGGACCCATCCTGAAGAAAACACCATAGGAGCTTTACAAAGGGATGTAAACATATATTTCATACTTCAGACCCTTTGGATGTAAGTGTTTTGTTCACAACAATGGTAAGGATCACTCGACCAAGTTTGATGCTCGGTCGAGATGAAGGTATTTTTCGGGTTATTCATCTCATAGTAAGGCGTATCACATTTTCAATAAGAAAACTAACAAAGTGGAAGAAAGCATCCACGTTGTGTTTGATGAGATTGAACAGGAAAAGCCAAGTGAATCATCATTGTCGGACCTTAAGCTCAGTGGAGATGATGATCGTGATGAAAACAAGTCCATCAATAATCAAATCCATGACACTCGGAATGAAGACACTCGGAACGAAGTGACTCGGAATGAGTCGTCTCAAGAACTCACTCGGAATGTTGAACAAGCTCACTCGGAATAGACCTCTGAAGATCAACCAATTCAGCCTACGGATCTGGTGAATCGGAGAACAGGTAGAGCATTCAAGTACGCTTCTTGTTATCCACTAGAAAACATATTATTTGATATCAACAGTGGGGTAAGAACTCGTTCCTCTCTTCAGAATTTATGTGCATTCACTGCATTCATTTCATTATCCGAATGTAAAAATGCACTCGAGGCCCTAAATGAACCTGAATGGGTAGAGGCCATGCAAGAGGAACTCAATCAATTCGAAAGAAACCAAGTCCGGACTCGACCAAACGACCTTCCGACCACCCAGTCATAGGAACCAAATGGGTTTTCAAGAACAAACAGGATGAAGGTGGGTTGGTAGTCGAAACAAGGCTAGACTTGTGGCTCAAGGTTACAATCAGGAAGAAGGGATTGATTGTGAGGAAACCTTTGCACCTGTTGCCAGATTTGAAGCCATTAGAATCCTGTTGGCATTTGTATCTAGCATGAATATCAAGCTATATCAAATGGATGTTAAGTGCGCATTTCTTAATGGTTTTATCGAGAGGAAGTCTATGTTGAGCAGCTCCCTGGATTTGAAAACTCGGAATTTCCAAATCATGTTTTCAAACCGCAAAAAGCTCTTTATGGTCTTAAACAAGCTCCCAAGCTTGGTATGAAAGACTCGAGCAATTTCTTGGTTTAAAATGATTTTAGAAGAGGTCAGATCGATAAGACTCTCTTTATAAAAACCAAGGGGAAAGACTTCCTTATCGCTCGGATATATGTTGATGACATAATTTTTGGAGCTTCTAATGAAATTCCGTGTCGAGATATTTCCGAGTTAATGAGACAGAAATTTCAAATGAGTATGATGGGAGAGCTCAATTTCTTCCTTGGTCTACAAATCAAGCAAGACAAAGATGGAATCTATGTCCATCAATCAAAGTATACCAAGGAGCTGTTGTAAAAGTACAAACTTCAAGATGCGAAGCATGCAGCGAACACCTATGAGCGAGTAGCATAAAGCCGGACTCGGACGAAAAAGGTAAAGCAATAGATCGAAGCTCTATTGAGGTATGATTGGATATTTTCTATACCTTACTTCCGAGTGGACCAGATATAATGTTTAGTGTTTGTCTATGCACAAGATTGCAAGCTAATCCAAAAGAATCACATCTCACTACGGTGAAGAGAATATTCAGATCTCTTGCAGGGACTTAGAATTTCGGTCTATGGTACTCCGGAGACTCAAACCGACTCTCACTCGATACTCGGATGCTGATTATCGCTGGATAAAAAGTTGATAGAAAGAGCACCTCAGGAGCTTGCCAATTTCTAAGTCAATCCTTAATATTTTGGCACTCAAAGAAGCAAAACTCGTAGCTCTATCAACTGTCGAGGCTGAGTATATTGCGGTTGGAGCATGCTCGTGCTCAGATTTTGTGGATAAAGCAACACTTGAGGGATCTTGGACTTTCTTTCAAATCAGTTCCAATGAAGTGTGATAATCGAGTACAATCAGCATCACCAAAAATCCAATTTAGCACTCAAAGACGAAACACATTGAGGTCAAGTATCATTTCCTAAGAGACCATTATGAGAAAGGTGATATTGAACTCGAATTCATTCCTATAAATCTTTAATTAGTTGATATCTTTACTAAGCCACTTAGTGAGGATCAGTTTTGCTTCATTAGAAATGAGCTTGGTATGTTAAATTCATAATTATGTGTTTTCTATGTGAAAATCGCATTGCTTGATTATGTGATATGTGCTTATGATTCATTAATAACCATTAGTCTAGTTGATTCGAGTGATATTGAGCCGATTGTTGTTATCTATTTCCAGTTTCGAGTCACTCATAAACTTAGCTGAGTCAGACTCGGACTTTGAGAAAAATGGACATCAAACTTCGAAATCATCTCTAAACAAGTGGAGAATTTTGGAATTTATTTTTAAAATCTTTCTTTTTCTCTGTCTCTCTCGCATGCCGTGATCGGACAACTAGCCGTTGGAAGACAAAACGTCTGGAATTCTAACCGTTGAGGAAGAGAACAGTCACACCGGTCCGAGGTGACTGCTCAAAGAGCCGAGTCGAACGGATACTAAAGGACGATTAGTTTCTTATAAATAGCGCCTATTCTCCTTGATTTCATTACTTTACTCTTCGCTTACTCTCTCTCTCTCTCAATCAAATCTTCGTGAACACATTCTCCGTGATTAAAGCGACACTCAACGATCTCAAGCGTCGTGAAGAACATCTCAAGTAAGCTCGTTGCTCACAAACTCTTTCTTCTTCTACTCTTTTATTCTTCTTTTTCACTCTCTTCTAGCTCCATCCTCCTCCTCTCTCTCAAGCTTATCTACTCTCTCTTTTCTCCATCAAAATGCCGAAAAGAGGTTCTCACCTCGATTTTCTTGGCTTTGCCACCAAGAAACCTCGCACAAAAGCGAGAAAGGCCCCTCAAATTCGAAACCTCTTGTCACCCGAGCACCTTGCACTTGGATGACAAATTCTTCCCAACCATAAAATTTTCGTGGTTGCCTCACATATAATCGACCAGGGTCTACAACTTTCTTTGTTTCAGCGAGTTCATCTATCATGAACTCGTCTCCGAGTTTTACACTCATCTTTCTAGCTCCGAGGGTATTCTAACCTCCGGAGTTTAGAACATCACTGTTTGAATCAATACTTCCCTCCTCTATCGTCCTGTTCAAAGTCTCTTCCCTTTTTGAACGTCAATCCAATACCTTTTAATGAGGTCGTCGACGACTTCTTTGAAAAGTGCGCCAAAGAGTTCCCCGGGTCACGCAAAAACTTTTACGTGACCCAACTAAAGTCAGAACCTTATCTTTTGTGTTTCTTGCTGATGAGAACCTTCTTCTCACAAGCATTCAAGCAAGGAGAACCCCAACTCCAAGCATCTTAAAGCTCTTTTTGATATCCTAGAGGGCCACGAAGTAGACCTCTTTCACACTATCATTGAGTAAATGGCCGCTGTAACAGCTTAGACTTAGAATAAGAAGAACACCCCTCTTCCCTTCATTGCTCTTTTCACTCTCATTTTCAAACAGTTCAAAGTTCCTCTTCCCTCGGATCCGAACGCCGTTTCGAGGCTGCCATTATAGTCGGTAAGAAGGAACTTCTTGGGTACGGATACCAGGAAACCAAACCTAGTGTTTGGATCCACGACTCGAGCTGAGGCCACCTTCACCGCCTCGGACTCGGATCGAAGCGCCTCTTTCTCTTCCTCGATCCACCTGGTGGTTCCTCCACCTCGAGTGCTTCTAAAACTCTTGCTTCCACTTTGTCCACCGCATTCATGGACAAAATCTCTTCGTGTCCTTAGAACTCAAGGACCTTCTCCGATCATTCAAGATTGTCTTCCGAGACCGCCCAATCTCAAATTCGAGAGCGGCGAGGATGTGCTCCTTGAGATGAAGGCTCGGTCAAAGAGCAAAGGGAGCTTCTCGAGCTCCTTCAGGAGAGAAGATCTAAGTCAACTTAGGATCCAGGTAACTCGGACACTTCGAGGAATCCTCGAGCCCGCCAAGTCCTCCTCGGATAGAGGTGAGGAAGAAGAAGAAGAAGGAGAAGAAGCGAGAGGAGCTCGCGGCTGAGGCCGATCCTTCGAGCAAGGAGAGCCGGAAGGACAAGGAGAGCAAGAAGGCCACGTAGTAGCAACTAAGGGTCTATGTGCTCTGAGCGCAACCGAAGTGATCGGCTCGAGATAGCACTCCGAGTGGGTCGGAAGAACCTGCCGACCAAGGAAAGTAAGCGGCAGGTCAGCCGGAGCACACCCTTGCGGTCGTTGAGTTCCAAGAGGACGAGCCTCCGGACGACCTAGTTACGGGTCGGCCACTCGGAGCGAGCCGATACCAGAGATTCCTGTACTTCCTGCGTCGCGCTTAAGTACATTGTCAAGATCTTATCAGCGCCAGCGCACCACTCGTCCTTCCTCCTCAACCCCGACCGATCCATCCCCTCCTTAGTTTCTTAGTGTTTTATTTACAGTATTTCATGTTTTTCTCTTTTGTCCGGACATCAAATATGTACTTCTCGTTGTATTCTTTCCATTTTTCGTTTTCTTTGAAAGGCAAGGGGAGAATAGATAGAAAAATTTTGTTGTCTTGTTTAGGGGAGTCTCTCTCACCCTCTGTAAATATTTTCTTTGACGTTAATGAAGTAAATGCATTTCATTAATAATTGTTGTCTATCCGGATTTATTTCTTTTCCTGCTCCGATAGCTATGAAATCTTAAGTTATTTTCTTAGCAAGTTTGCAAAATTAGATTTATATCACTAACAAAGTTTTTGTCTGAGTATGGAATGCCTTTCATCAAAAGGGGAGATTGAAGACTCGGACTTTATGCTTACACTTTTACGAGTTCCATCGAGGAATCGGGTATAAGACTTCATCCCTTATAGGGTTTTGATTTCAAGTCATTCCATGTGCCTTAGAAACTTTTCTGAGTGATATAGCATTTTCTCCGAGTGTTATAGAAACTACTGTATTTGTCTATGCTTGATTCCGACCGACTCATAAAGCATACTTCTACATGCCACTTCACACTCAGTTCTAAGTCACTCAACACTCGGATATATCGCACGTTCAAACATGTTCTTTCACACGCATAAACTCAAGGCTGAGTTCGTGTTTTAGGAATTATATTGTTAATTCACTATTCTAAGTCGAGCATACCTTGTTTGAACTTTGTTTAGTCTAGAACTTTGTTTAGTCTAGATCAAGTTTGTCTAATATGATATTCTCCTTTTAACTTGATTATCTTTTAGACTAACTAAGATGGAATTTGAGTATCATAGATATTAGACTTAGAAAATTCCATTCCTTTTCTAACTCAGATAATTAGTCACTTGATTATCTTAATTATGTTATTATCTATGTCTAATCTTCGACCAAAGTATTTTATACTTTGAGAACCAAATTGATTTATGTTTGTAGGTTATTCAAACGAGGCTATCTTATTTTTGAATTGCAAAAGTAACCGGTTTCAAAACGTCAAATCACCAGCAGACAAGGCTTTTTCCACCTCCGACTTAGCCCCGGACACTATGTTAGGGTTGTCTATTTCCAAAACTGGAAATCTGCAACACTAAGATCAACGGTGGTTTCCACCTTATTTTTCAAGACACCACTAGTGGTTTTAGGACTTCCAAAGGAGTCAAGAGCCGTTGACCAACGTTCATATCTCAACGGATATTTTCCGAGTGACTCGAAAATCCATTACAACGGTCTCAAGGGACTTCTAGTAAGAAGATGAACACAACGACTAAGCTGCTTGGTCATCTATAAATAGAAGCCAACTTTCAAGACTTGATGATTGCTTGAACCGATTGTTATTACACATACTTGAGCAAAAGTCATTGTATTCATTCTCAATCTTCAACTTACAACTACAATTCCGTATTTAATATTTCTCTCGAGTTGTAAGGTCTTGTACTCAATTACAAACTCTCTCTTTCTTAGTTTATTAGTAAGGTCCCTTGACTAGGCTGTAAGGGTTAACTCAGCTCAGTTGTCCCTAACTCGTAAGGGTGATCTCAATTAGGAAGTACTAGATCGGATAAGGTAATTTCCGAGTCTAGGAAAAACTTGTAAGGAGTTGTCTAAGGGAGCAACTTGGGTTGAGTCGGTCTACTGAATTTTGTGGACTCAAAATAGTGGATTTGACTTCGTGCTTGGATTAGCACGGTCCGTGGTTTTCTGCCCCGGGAGGGTTTCCACGTACTTTCGAGCTATTACTTTTCTTAGTGCATTCTAGACTCGGACAGTTTCAAAGTTCCGTTTAATCTGCTTCTTCACTCTTCATCTGAATTCTAAGTTAGTGCTTTTTGAGTTCATCCTTGACTCTCGCCCATCTCGGATTCATATCTATTTTAAATTTCAAGCAAATTTTATCATCACCCTATTCATCCCCCTCTAGGGTGACTTAGCCTCTCCAAGAGCAAACCTTCACCAAAAATATCATAAGTCGTTATGGGGTGCCCCACGAGTGATCATGTTAGCCATTTTAAGAAGGAAGTAGTAGATTTGTTGGATAAGTACAAAATCCAACATCACAAGTCTTCTCCAATCGCACTCGGACCAACGGTGCGGTTGAGGCCGCTCATAAGAATATTCGGAAGATAGTGGAGAAAATGGCAGTTGCCTATAAGGATTGGCTCGACAAATTGCCTTTCTTTTTGGGGTTATAAAACTTCTATTAGGGCCTCTACCGGAGCAACGCCTTACTTCTTAGTTTATGGCATGGAAGTTATCCTTCTAATTGAGATCGCCATTTCCTCATTAAAGATAATTGCTGAGAGCCAAATTCCGGAAGCGAGAATGGGCCAAAGCACATTATGAGGAGTTAGTATTATTAGATGAGAGGCCCCTCAACGCCTTACATAATGTCCAAATATATCCGGCTTGCATATCGAGGGAATTTAATGGGAAGGTTAAACCTCCAAATTTGCAACATGGGGATTTGGTACTTAAGAATATAAGAGCACCAATTTAGGACCCACGAGGGAAATTTAAGCCCAATTGGCAAGGTCCGTTTATACTTAGTTAGATCTTACCAGCGGAGCGGTCAAATTAACTTGGTTTGGACGAGAGAAGAGATTTTCCAAGTACACCAACTTAGATCAATTCAAGAAGTACTACGTCTAACATACCCCTAGGCAGTAGCTCGAGCCCAGCCCAACCAAGCTTGGCCATGGCGGGCACGAGCCACTACCGGAGAATGGTGGGCTGGCCAGCCATGATTTTCCCTTTGGATTCTAGTATTCTAGTTCCCTTATTTATTTAATGGATGGCCCAATTAGGGGTTTTATTAGTGTCTTTTATTTATTTTAAGAACAGTCCAATTAGGTGGTCCAATTTATCGAGTTTTTATTTTTACCTCTAAGTGAGCGATAAAAATATAAAAGCATAACATAACACTTACTTATATTTAATAAAAAGTAAGCCTACACACCTAAAAGTACTAATAATACTGTTCTAAAGAGGAAAAACTAAACCTCCCTTTCTTTTATTCTATCCTAACTTCTTCCCTAAAAGTCTAAGTCCTAGTCTATCTTTGCTTTTTTTCCTCGGTATTGCTAGACTCGGTTTCTTCATCTCGGGTGCGTTCCTTAAGTTCTTGAATTCGGCGGGCCTCCTTTCATCAACTTCATTGGCTTCAATTTCTCTTCGACGAGCGCATTCAGCCATCCGAGGGTTTATTTCACAAATTTGGAGAGGGAAACAACACGGACAATTTCTTCAGGATCCATCCTCTCGAGTCTCGAGTGCCTTCCACCGTTGGGGAACTACTTCTATCGTCCACTCTAGATAATAGGAATAAATGACAATGTTGGGTATGCCTTCAGGTGTGCACAAGTTTGCGAGGGTTAAAAGCTTCGGTAGACATCTCCAATATTCGGGCCACGACCTAGTCCGCTTAGAGCTACCATGCCCTTTCAACAAGTCAAAGGTAGCAGGCCAAATACAATCCAATAGAGGTATTACTTGCTCTCTCCCCATTTGTCGTAACACACGTCTAGGGAAGTCATACGTGCTGCTTCGAGGCAAAGTAGACAAATGAACGGGAGTTGCGAGGAGTGTGTTTTGAACTGGGGCACTTTCCAGTATTTACATACCAAAAAGATCGTTCTCGTGATTGTTAATGTGTTCCTCACACCGAGTAGTCGGGTGATCAACTACCATCGCTTTTTGCTTTCGTTGGCGAAGTGAGTCGCTAAATATGTATCCACTTTTAGAGGAGCCTGAATAAGTTTTAGATACTTTGTTAACCGGATCCGTACATCATATATGGAAAATCAAATATTAGTGTCATGCACGGTCATGGTCCAATCCTTTATGCCCAACATGACTGAAATTGAAAATATAAAAAATTAGCGAAAGTTGGACGGAAATGAATGTTAGAATCTTTAAGCGTTAGTTAGAGGCGTCTCGGCCTCGACGGCGCGGACAACCGCCTTATGTCGAGTCCCGCCCACTAGTCCACGTTGTTTGCTTTCCTTCGTCGTTTTGTGCTTATTTGCAATAACAGGGGGCTCTTGTTGATGTTCCGCCCAACATTTGCTTCAACTCGGTTTAAACCAATTATTGTTTCAGCTACTATTAGAGGAGTTAAAGAACAATAATCATCTAACTCGTTATACTAAACTCAGTAAGGTTGATGGTGCCAAATCTTCGTGGCCTCCGACCAGCAAGAATCTGCCTATCGTATAGGTGCTTATAGCTCGTCACCTCGAGATGATAATGGATTCAGCATAGGCGAACATGTTTCGATAATGTTTCATAAGATTGGTCAAACTCACCCGGTTCCCAATAAGAATCCACCCTAGATTCTTGTTGCTTAGATTCAATAGGTATTATATTTCTCATGAAGGTTTTCGAGGACTTGGGTACAACTGGTTTTATTCGCCCTAAACCGCCTAATATAGAATAGAATTCTTCGGGCGGGGGCACGGTTCCTTATCCCCAAACCTAAAGACATGGTGTTGCAGATCCCAATAGGCTACTACAACTCTTAAAAAGTCCAATAGACCATCACATGGCGTATGCTAAATAGGATATTCAGCCCATAATTGGTTAGCCTGGATCTATCCATGTTACTCATCTCATGTATCCACCGTGTTAACTCGATCATAAAGTTCATGGTTTTACTTTTGATTGGAGGAAGAGGATATAGTATGCTTTAAGTTTGGTTTACCAAAAGCTTTTGCATTTGTGTTTCTTTAGCATCGCAAGTGAATCCTATTTGTAGTAGTTTTTTGGAGATCTTGGAATCCCGAGTGCAAGTTAATCACTAAACAATCACAAACCCCTTGGGATTTGCAGATGGCAAGCGCCACCTACAACAATGGTCCGGCCTGTTTCGTGGTTTTTCTTCGACCCAAGCAATCCTCTAACCATTTTATCTCCTGCCTCAGCCCATGGCGCACACCATGTTCTTACTTCGGACCATGCACTTAAGATTTTCTATTTTTTATTATTCTCTTTCAAGGGGAATGGGGGCTAGTGTAATATTTGTAAAAATTTTTCTTTGTAATTTTTTTCTAAGTTTTGTGCATCATATTAAATAAAAGAACCTATTTTTAGAATCGAGTCTTGCATCTCATCCCATTGCATAAGAGTCTTCATTACAAAGCAAATATTACATTAATAAACAAACACCATATAAGGGAATCATTAATTAGCAAGTGACGGAAGCGACAAGGAGCTTTCTAAGCATCATCATCGGAGTCGTCGAAGATGTAATTCCCGAAGTCATCCAAGACGAATGTAGAGAATCGACCACCTTCATCGCCTTGATAAGAGCTACCTTCTTGATCCCAAGATTGAGAAGCTTTATAGGTCGGACCATTATAAGAAGAACGAGGGAAATAAAGAGGGTTCCCATGACGATCGAAGGCCCGCAATGGTAGCACGTTTAAGCTCTCCCTAGAATAGTAAGGACCCACATTAGAAGCGCTATGACAAGAAGTGCTAGGCCCAGCCTCGGAAGCACTTCTATGATGCGCACGTCGTGAAGAACCACTACTAGAAAAAGGGTTTGTAACGATCACATATTAACGACCATATATAAAATTTATCGTTAAATAATACTAATAACGACAAAAGTGCATTTTCGTTGTCCGATTTTAGTGGAAAAATTATCGCTAGACGATGGGTTACAAAAATCATCGTTATTAATTTGTAAAATATGGTCATTAATGTAAATAGGAGGGAAAATAAAAATAAAATAAAACATTTTACTTATAATTTCCCTCCTATGTCAAAATTACTATACGAAACTATCAAGCCATGCATGACTTGCTACTTCTTCTTTCTTCGTTTGCCTCTAGTTCTTGAATCGCCATTGATGCTTTGCTCTCAATCGCACTACTCTTAGCCTCTCGCACTACTTACAGTCTCTATCTCTCTCCGACACTCGATCGCCGACCACGGACCGCCTCGCCCTCCGCCCTCCGCCCTCTTCTCTCGCTAGCACTTACGCTCTCGCACTACTACTATCACGCTTAGTCCGAAATAGCCGACCATGGACTACCTCGCCCTCCATCCTCCTCATTCACACAATCTCTCGACGATCAATCGCCGGCCGCCGATAGCCTTGCCATTGCCAAACCCCGTGCTGCCTAATTTTGAGGTTGATTTCTAGGTACGAGGGTTTCTATTCTCCAAATTATACCCTAATTTTTCGATTGATTTCTCCTTTGATTTTTATTCTTTATTCTTTTACATGTTGTGTGATTGTGTGTCCACGATTTTTAATTTTGTTGGGTGAAATTGGAGTTTTAAAATTGCTTATGCTCGCTGAATTTATGTTCCAATCAAGAGAGATAGAGTTCGAGGTTATAATGGTTCACACTTTGATCTCGCCTACTATATTGATTGTTACAATTGTTCAATTCAAGCATTTTAGCTTTTGTTGGCATTGTATAGGAAGTTCTATAGCATGTTGGTTTGTTAAATATGTGCCTATCCTTCGCTAACATGTTATTACTAGAATTGCTTGGTTTCAATGTTTACCGACCAAGACCGGCTTTTCGGGCCAATCAAATTCTCTTTGAGAACTCAAATAAGAAAATCACGGGGGTTAGTATAACGGGAGACAACTTGCAATGGCATCTACACTACTCCATGGGTTTGCATGTAAAATAATAGACCATGACAATGTAATGCTGCCTATGTCTAGATTTCCCAACTTGGATAGGATCCATATTTGGTTGTCTTATTCTATTCAAGCAACGTTTTGAGTGGAGTTACAATTAATAAAGAATAGAAAATCAATAAACTACTAATTTAAAAGGATGAAATTCAACCATTTCCTCAGCATGCCATGACAATCATGAACTTAAGGAAGCTAGCAATTGTGAATTTGTCAATCGTGTCTCGTTAAGATGTTGGTTCCTAGTGAATGTAGAAAAGCTTAGGCCTCACAAGTCTAGCTAGGGAAACAAGCCAACCTGGACACTCACACGACTCACAATTGCTTAAGCCTCGATCATATAACCCGCAAATCCACGAGTACAAGGATCTATAGAGCCCAAGTTCTAGGTTATTCGGATATTAAGCTAGATCCTTTGGGGTAACATACCATGATGGAACATATTCTTTAGCTCAAAGCACCTATTTAGTCAAGCAAAACCTACAACTAACTTTACTGTGCCTAAATGGCTCACGACTTCTTACTTCAAGCAAAATAATGAATCCTTCAACCTTGAGATCCCAGGTAGAATTATAAAAATTTTCATACAATAGGCTCATAACTATGAAACTTCGATGGTAGAATAGAAGATTGAGCTAATTTACAGCATAAACAAAAAGGAGTGCTATTTTAGCTCGCTTATAGCTATCAAGCAACGAGATCAAGAAACAGATAAGGTTGATTTCACATACCAAATGTCTTATGTCTCGGTTTACGCCCAAACGGAATTCATATTGCACATTTTCATATGCCAAAGCTTTTGTAGATGCAACTAGAGACTCGAACCTCTAATTTAGATATTTCATCTCGTAAGTTAGCAATCGCTATCTGCAGCAGAAGGTCTGCTGCAGACTAACAACAGACTATCTCGTAGTAGAAGGTCATTGCTTGGCTAAAGCAGACTATACTGTTGCGAGATAGCAGTGCTGGCTACTGACAGACCATTTGCCGCAGATAGTCTGTTGCAGCATGGAACAGACCTTCTGCCGTAGATAGCTGCTTTAGCAACTGACCTTCTATTACGGATAGTCTGTTGTTGGCTGCAGCAACCTTCTCGCTGCAGATAGCGATTCTGTCGACTTACGAGATGAAATATCTAAATTAGAGGCTGAGTCTCTAGCTGCATCTGCAAAAGCTTTGGCATATGAAAATGTTCAATATGAATTCCGTTCGGGCCGAAAGTGAGACGTAAGACATTTGGTATGTGAAATCATCCTTATCGGTTTCTTGATCTACTGCTTGATAACTATAAGCAAGCTAGAATAACACTCCTTTTTGTTTATGTCAGTAAATTGGCTCAATCTTCTATTCTACCATCGGAGTTTCATAGTTATGAGTTCATTGTATCAAAATTTTTGTAATTCCGCCTCGGATCTCAAGGTTGAAGGATTCATTATTTTGCTTGAAGCAAGAGGTCATGAGCCACTCAGCGCAATAAAGTTAGTCTGTAGGTTTTGCTTGACCAAATAGGTGCTTTGAGCTAAAGAATATGTCCCGGATGGGTTTTCTTCCAATATTTCTTATTGTGTAAATATGAAGGAGACAAAAATATCTTGTCTTAAGAGTCATGATTGTCATGTTATACTCCAATATTTCTTATGGGGTCTTAACCAATGTACTTGAGCTACAATATCTTGGGAGAAACGAGTAGTGCTATTTCGTTGCAAATGGCTCGATGTATATGATAAAGCTAAAGGGGTTTAAATTGACAAATATGGCTTTGTTAGTACTAATTGCAAACGACAATTAAAAACTCACGAGCCATTGATCTTGGCTAGGCAAGCACATTAGGCTCTCTTTGCAATCGACAACGTGAATAAAGGTTGGCATGTAGCACTTAAGTCACACCTTCATTGCTCTAATGAGATGGAACCAGTGGATGATCTTCGAACTACGAGGCTCTCACAGTGAAGCAAATCTGGAGGATGAACAAAGATCTAAAAGAGACGAAGATGAAATATAGTTGCACTTTCTTTCATAGTTAATTATTGATATTGATGTATTCACATTTATCGAACATATGTTTCCTTTATTGCACCGGATAAGCTTAGTGTATCCTACCGTATAGGTTTGCTCGTTGATCATAATTTACTAGTTACTAGTGTTTTCTTTGCTTACGTTGCTTATTGTTATGAGGTCCATAGGACATTTGTAATAGACGTAACGAGCCCACATAACATCCGCAGCCTAACATCGCCATCGCTGGTCGTTGCTCATCATCCGCAGCAGCGAGCTATAGCAAGCAATGCTATCTGCAGCGAGCCATCTCGCTGCGTAACCCTATAAATTGCGTGAAAGTAGGATACCCCAAATTCGGGAATTGAACTCGCGCATGGTGGATTCACAATCCACTGCAGCCAGGAGCCGCTATCTGCAACTATGTGCATCAAATGGCCATTTGTTGTAAATCTTGTATTGACATGTTTATTTTGGGAAATGATTTAATTTTATTTGCTTTTAACGTATTGCAGGAAGATGATTAATTCCACCGGATCGGGGAAGAAGTCTTGTATGTCGTGGTTCGATAGACCATCATTTTTGGCACCTGGTATGTTAGCTAAAGGTCGTGGAAAGAAACTACATAAACAATATGTTTCTAAAAATCAGTCTTCTTCATCTACATCCGCTGGGATGGTTAACAACTCAAAAAGTCGATCTGCTTATGAATGTTCCAGTCACCAAGTAAAACAACTACTAATCCATTTGTGAGGCATTCTCCAATCGGAGCTTCTTTAGATGATAGAGTTCCCTTCAATCCAACTACGAGGTTTCCTCAAGACATTACATTTGCTCCTGCTCCTGCTCGCAACATTTCTCCTCCTCCCTACTTCGTAGGGATGATGTTGAGGATAATACTAATGTTGAGGACAATGTTGCCTTGTTGTCGGAGGATGGTGTTTCATCATCCTGCGGAGACAAGGACTTGCATATTCCTAACCATGCTTGTGTTCCTAACCATGTAAGAGAGGAACATGTTCATGAGACACCTCGAGTTGATGAAGAAATGAATTGTAATGCTAATGAGGCGAGACACCACAACTAGAGGAAGAATTGAACAATGGTAACTTGATAGTTCGATTTGGGTGGGTTTTGCATTTGATATTATTTTCTATTCATTAATATTTTATTAATTTCATATTCTTAGGAGGAGGTGCTTTTAAGAAGAGAATTATCAGCAAAACACGAGGTAGAAATAAATGTATAGATATCGCGAAGTCGAAGCCCGGAGAAAAACTTGAAATAGAATTCTATAATAACCGTACGGTTGGAAAAAATCATGTTGCCTGGTTTAGACACTTGGGAATTATTGTTCGTGATACAAATATGTGCCCTCTCAGAGTGCACAAGTGGAAAGATATTGAAGATCGACAATTGGAACACATGTGGAGGGTCGTGACGGTATAATTCTCAAATTTTGAACAAGTTATATTACATCTTACTCTTTTTTAATGGAATTTTTCATTTTTATTTTAGGATGTTTTCTCCAACGATAACATGGAAGCACAACGTGAACATGTTCTTCACCATATGTATAAGCTATGGAATTGGTATTAAAACTATCTCTTCCTTTTTTAAATTGCTTGCCACATTGATTATATTTTGACTATCAACTTGTTATTGCAAAAGGGTGCAAAGGATGGGAATGAGCCATCTTTCCTTCAAATGTTCCGTGAAACTCATAAAAGGGTGATGAGCTTGCAACTCTAGAGATAACTCAAAAATATGTATGTATAATGTTATAAGCCTACATTTTTTTAACTTTAGTTGGCAAGTGCAATGTATTAATGTCATTATTGTACTTTATAGGATGAAATCCAAGATGTTATAGAAAAAGCCCTTCTCTTTCCCATCCGGAGGTAGATTTTGTTTTTACAAAATAATTTTTATAACATGTTACACGATAGTTATGTTTTATATATGCATTTTTCCTATTTAATGTGCAGGTAGCTAATAAGGTTTTCAAATCAAAATCGAAAGATCGAGTAGTTGGCTTTGGAGGAGGAGTAAAGGCAAAAGATTTAAGAGGACCTTGTCCTATTAGAGCTGAACTTGAAATTTAACTGCATGCTACTAGAAAGAAAAATGAGGTTCTTCATGAATGTGTGGCAATAATTGAAACAGAAAATGAAAAGCTTCAAAATCGTTTAGAGTTGGTTGAGTCGAAATAGCGAATTTCAAGGATGCCCTTTTCCAGCAGTTCAACATCCATAATCCATCGATTTAAAATGAACCTTGTTTTCGCCAGGTGAGTAGCTTGATTTAGTTTAATAGAATGCGAAGAAATATCAAACATTGTTTGAGGTGAGACATGAAGGTCAATTGTGATTGAAACTTAGAGTAACCGGTTAATAGTTGACAATTGGGATATACTTCGATTGCCTAAGATTTGTTGTCACATTTAGAGGGAAAGAATTGAAACATGTTTTTGGGACTTCCTTTTAGGTTTGTGATTATAATTGTGATTCTGGAGTAGGAAGGTTATAAAGATACTTGAGACAAAGTCGAGCATGATTTTGACATATAGGTTTTAATCAAGTGTAAGAACACTATTAAAGACTTGATTTTGCTCGAATATGCTTTACGGAAGAACCGTAAGTTTGGAACTAAGATCTGTTAGCTTTGCTTTGTGGTTCCTTGATTGAACAATATACTTTTTGATTGTAGGGAACAATATATTTTTTGAGATTGGAAAGAAAGAATGTTGATGTGTAGGAGTCATTGAAATATTTCCATTGCACTTGCTCTTAACTTAATTGACTTAAGAGATTTATCCCTTTTTAGAAAGTCTAACCTATTATGCTGTCCTTAGCTCTTCCTGTCTCCTTGTCATGGTGTTGATGCCCTTGGTATAACCCTTCCATCCATGGATAAAATTTGTTTAACCATTTTCAAACATTCACGCATCTTTGATATTTGCGATGGAGATATAGCACAACTTCTGCATGTATTGTTATGCAATGCACTGATGATGAAGTTGTAGCTCCGAACACCAAGTGGTGGTTGTTTGTTTGAGTTACAAATGTTTGATAAGAAGTTGAATACTTTTGCAATTTTGTAAAAGTTCTAAAAATTCTCTATTTTTTTGTAGATGTGGATTTGTTTGGAGATGTGGATTTGTTTGGAGATGCGGATTGCTTATTCAAGTTCCAACACTTCCTTACCTTTTATGAGTAGTTGATGAAGATTTATACTTTTTAAATAATTTGGAGGACTTCCATTTTTTTTAGTTTTTGGTTAATATTGCTTGTACTCGGATATGAATCACTATGAGAACTTCTAGTTTCCTCGATTGTGTTTTTAGATTATGTGTTTTAGGATGCTTTTGATATTAGGTTATGTTTTATATTGTGTATTCGCGGACCAGTGGTATTCAAAAGAAATAATACATATCAATTCGAGTTTGTTGTTACTATATATATATATATATATATATATATATTAGTGATCAATAGTTTATTACATTACTTTAAAGATAATTGGCAAAATTATATATTTAGGTTATCTATAATATTATTAACGATGAAAATGTTAATCATTAAAGAAATAACGATGAACCAAATTGGTTGTTAATGATCATGATTTTAATTTTTGTATTTATGGTTCTTTTAAATCTACTGACGAAAAATTTTGTCGTTAATGATATGTAGTTCATCGTTATTCAATCAACTGATTACGACGATATCTTGTGTCATCGTTATTTTAAGTGACGACGAAAATTTTAAAGTCATCGTTAAAAGTATTAACGAGGGAAGCACTAACGACGGCTAACAACTAAAATTTTTTCGTCGTTAATCACTTTTAATGACGATAAAATGTAATTTTAACGACCAATTTATTCATCGTTAGAAGCCTTTTTCTAGTAGTGAACCTTGTCTAACATTACTACTAGAAGGTGTTTGTTGATCGGGAGCGAGGAGATTGTGTCTCGGGTACACCAGGAAAACTACTGGAGGGAGGTAATCTGGATTAGCGCCTGTACAAGATGATAGGAGCGAATAGCAAATCACTAAAAGCTCAACGAAATTAGCACTCTACTAATCAAGAACTCAACTCAAAAGTAGGAAAGGACTGCCCGAGTAAGGAAGTTGTGGACTCCTTAGAGAGCGATTAAAATCTAATAGACATGGTCCTAAATTGCTCATGGTTGTATTACAAAGTTTATTCGATGGTATTAGCAAGAAAAATACTTCTAGCATGGAACTAAAAGAAAAAGTACATAAAAACCCTTACCCCTCACCAATTCCTAGGAAAGGGACACCCAACACATTCTTTTTCTAGGATTTCCGAAATTCTTACAAAACGGGAGGTCCCCAGTGAAGAGTAACATCTGCATCGAGACTAGGGATATGGATATCCGTAGGAATGAGCTGCCAAAAGATTAAGATTAAAAATTTCCACGCAAGAAATTCAAGTTACATGGAGAAAGTTGAAAACTTACCAATTGGGATTCGTGCCGCGTGATGGGCATAGGACGGGTTCAAGTTCGGAAGTGAGGCAAGTGGATACCGCACCATAGCCATCGCTTGCTCCTTCGAAGGAAGAAAATGAAAATAGAACATAGTCGAAGGTGGATAGAGAGAAAAAATTGAGGTCGGATGTTGACCCGAATTTTAGGAATAACCCTCTCCCAAGATACCAACAGAATAAAAAGGATCTATAAATAAGATCCTTCGTTCAAGTAATTCTCGTGCCACAAGGACACTTTGAGGACGTTGGAGTTGAGCCCAACGATGGAAGTTGGCCTATATAGGAGAATTATCAAGAAATCAGCTAGCAAGAATGAAACGCAACAAGCAAAAGAAAGAAAAACAGTCAATGTTCAAGGTTATAGTCCACCGCATGTAGCCCCACGAGGCTTTGGCAGAGGGCGTGGGCGGGGTCAGAGAGCTAAAATTGTAATAAAAATCTCTCTTAAGCATATTTTGAAGCAAATTTTGATAATAGAAGCAGCATACCGAGTCCACATGATTGAGGGCTGATCTCAAGAAGTCTATTCCATGAATGTTAGGACGTTGAAGATAGACTTTTGCCCATGATACTGGATCTGAAACACGGGTCGATTTGTTGATCCAAGAGATAGGTGTGGGAAATATTTGTACAACCATGGCTACATTTTTCACAAATCAACTAAAGTTTTTTATCCACACAAGTTGAAAAATATGTGTATTGGAGAAAAGAAGAGTTTGAGCATACCTCAACAATCTTCCACTAGCCACTCAAAGGTAGATAATTGTTGGACTCCGGCTCCGGTTTTGTATGCGGCACACCGGCACGGAGGCCCTAATGAGACATGTGTATGTGGGAGCACCCCAATTGAGCTTCTTTATTTTATCATGATCTACTAAGTTCACTAAATAATGAACATGAACTTTAGCAGACTGGTCAAAGAAGATGATTGTACTCAACGGAAGGGCAAGCGCGATTCTTACTTGTTGTTGGGAGAATGTTGAGGCTAGAAAACAACGTCCTTAATAGCCTCAAAAGGTCGGTATACTTAAAGTGATTAGTATGAGGAATTTTATCGGTTAGAGGACCAAAGAGGTGACGAAGGTAGTCACGGTTTTGTACAAATTCCAGTCACATAATAACTAATATCAAAGTATCACATAATACTTAATATCAAAAGCCGAGGTAAGTATCCTTTAGTGTCTACTTTGATTCTTCGTTCTTTTAGGCTCAATCAAAGTGGGGGCTAACTGTAGACACCTAAAAAGTGTCGTCCCTTATCTCTTTATTTATGTATTTTATTCTGTTGCTCGATGATGAAATCCCGAGTTCTATTTGAGGATTTGGATCTTTGACTGTGCTTAATTGGTGCCACATAAGCCACAAAACCACAAAAAACCCCTAACACCAAATAAATAGCCTTTTGCCTTGGGTCGGTCCACAAATCCCCCTTTCTTGCGGTCGATCCGAGAACAGGGCACAACCTTAAGAGACAATGGAGTTTAGTGCTGCGTGTTTGGAAATTCCAAGTTCAAAATACTGCATTTTACTTTTCTCCAAATCGGACAAGGAACCGAAGACATGAAGATGACGTTAAAACGTTGCATTTCATAATCACGAGCATCAAAGTGTTGCGTTTAATTTCTATAAGACAGTCCACATGAGACTAGGAACTTCCCCTCTCAAAGCGACGTCATGGCCAACGCCTGCCCTCTAGAAGCATTAAGTGGAACGATGCATTTTGACTTGGAGAATCCCTTGGAGATACACTAGGGCACGAAACCCTAGGAGCACTTGGGTGGCCGGCGCCCGCCAACCGGGTTTAATGCGGTTACTGTACTTACTTATCCTGTTGAATCTTTAGGATTTTGGGCGGTTTATTTTTCTGCTGCTGGTTCGTACCCTCACTTTCGAATCCGATTCTCGGTTGAATGACCGATGGAGTCTATTTTTAGCCTCTTTTAGTCTTAATATTCCCATACTAAGATTGGAAGAGCAAGCTTTTGTTTTTGTTAGTTTTTCTTTCCTGAAACCGACTGGTGACTCCTTTATTTTATGTTCTATTCTTATTGAATTTGCATCCGGTGTTTTTCGATTACACGTATAATAAAAAATTTATTCATGATCTGCCAACAAGGGGAGAGGTTGAGGCTGATTTCATCGGCCTTAGCCTTTGGCCGGCGCCCGCCACCGCCCGCACGAAGTGGTCGGGCAGGCGAGGCATCAGCCCAGATTGGGGTTTTCACACCAATCCGGCCCTAAAGCCTCTCGGTAAGACGAAAACCCTAATTTTCATTTATTCTTTAATTACTAAATAACATCCTAGGAATTCTGAAAATAAATTCTAAAATTCAAAAGATTAATAAAATCATCATTCAAACTTTACCTAAATTAGATTCAATAAAATTCGGAAACCTTAATAAGAGATTCATCCCTACTTTCTAAAATGCCCCTTCGAAACCTTAAAGTATTCTTCCAACTTTTTCAAACTTGTATGCTGAAAAGGCTCGTGTGGACGCTCAACCCAGTCCTTAGTGCAGGGCCCAAGGCCGTGGTTCTTACGAGTGGCGACTCCATCGGGGATAAACTTTTTAGTAAAAGGGCGAAACTTGAAAATTTGAGTAGTGTGTCTTATTGATGTGCTTGCATTAGGCATCCCACATTTAGCAACGTTTGAACTAATTTAAATATTGTTTTACACCCTAGGAAAACTTTATTGTACCCCTTGTTTACCCTTTTTGGAGGGAGGCTCCCACTCGTTCCTTTATGTGGGTCCAACAAGACCTCATTTCCCTAGGAAACGGTACCTCCCCCTTGTAGCACACACTCTTAGGCTAAACCCTTTGCTTCACCTAGAGGTAATGGGAATTCTGGTTGGTATCCTTAGCTATGCAACCCATGGGGGACCAAATTCTCGGACTACGTGTCACTATGTATCCAAACTCTTGAACTCTTTTACCATAGAACTTTTGGATTTTTAGGTGTCACCCAGACTTCATTTGCATGCTTGAATGAGTGTGTGTTTAAGATATAATGTTCTTTTTATGAGCCTTTAGGGATAGGTGAGGAGCGCTGATTAAACCCTTGCATTGGTGAAAATAAAACACTTTAATAAATTTCCTAAAGTCAATTCGTTATGTGCATTTAGCCAAAGGTCCAAACTCCTTCTCCTAGTAAGGTTGGTCCATTGTTTGCACTTCGTATCATCCAAAAATCTTTCTTTTAGTAGTCCGATTAGTTGTTATTTGCGAAAGGGTCTTACCGAAAGTCGCCTTTTCTTTTTCAAATTGTTTAGTGCTTTTTTCTTTTATATTCCCATTTTCCATTTGCATTAGCCAAATTAGGAGAGTCCATTTGCATTAGCCAAATAAAATTATCTCATATTAGGAGAATCCATTTGCATTAGCCAAATAAAATCATCTTATATTAGGAGAGCTATTTGCATTAGCCAAATAAAACATCTTATGTTAGTCAAGTCTTTTTGCATTTAGAATGTGAGTCCGTTCTTTTCATGTGCATTTAGTCCAAAATAAATTCATCTCGAATAAGGGGATATACCCGTTATGACCACACTAACATGGCGGAAGAGGATTTGGAAAATACTACCTTCATCACTCAATGGGGGACATACTATTATGGGGTAATGCCATTAGAGCTAAAAAACACTAGGCCACACATTAGAGGATGGCCATGAGTTTACTGCACGATATGATCCATAAGGAAGTCGAGGTCTACATCGAAGATACAATCATTATGTCCAACAATAAGGCCTTGAACTTACTTAGCCTTAGGAAGTTATTTGAAAACCTCTAGAGATATAAGATGTTCCTTGACCCTAAGAAATGTCATGGCTCGGACCTTGTCTCTTTGAGGCGATCAATTTGATCACGTTGTTTCTTGATCACTTCCTTAAGCTCGAAATCATTACTTGACTCTGTTGAAGCTGAGTTTAAGCATGGCTTTGCATCCGAGTCAATATAGGCATGAAAGTCTAGAAAGCTCCTAGAGTTGATTTCAACTCTACAGCTAGAGAAGCAAGTTTGTTGGCCACCTTCTAAAGAAGCTCAATAGAAAGGGAAGATAGAGATGTGGATGGTCAAGCATTGAGAAGTGGGACATCAGGAGTAGTATGAGTTTGAGGTGGCGGAGGAGGTGGAGGAGGTTCTAACTCGGACAAGTGAACCCGGACACCGGGTTTAATATCCTGGTATCCAAGTCCTATAAGTTCACTTACGCCAATACAAACGCTAGGCTCCAAGAAAGAGTGAGGGTCATATGGGATTTCAACCTCAATCTACTTGAAAACAGCTGAAAGAAGGGCTCGAAAGGATATGGAGTTTTGTTCGAGTCGGATGGAACATAAGCAATATGTTCCAGAATGATCGCAAAGAGGTCTACATCGTAGCCCTCTAGAATGTCACGAGAGAACCTTGAGAACTTTAGAATTGGGGTTCTCTTTTGATGGATAATAAGAGAAGAAATTCTTCATGAGAATGAAGAATAGAAGTCGGGCTTTTGAGGTCACCTGAGTCATAGAAGAGTTATTTATGTACTAAGGAGGTTCTTCGACATAGTTTTCAAAGAAGTCATCAGCAACTTCAGCGAAAGGGATGGGATAAGAGTTGAGAAAGAGAAACTTCACATCAAAAAGTTTGTAAAGTAAAGCAAGGTTGATTTGAACCACCTTGCCTTGAACAACAAAAGAGATAACATTGTCTCTTGCCATCATGAAGTACAGAACTCAGTAACAAGTTACGGGTAAATATACTAACACAAAAATAGATAGTTGAAAACCCCAGTTTGGTGATGGATGTCAACCACGAGAAAGAGATTTTTGAGAAGAATTTGTCGTCTAGGATGAAATGTTGGGCAACATTATGTTTTGGGTGTTCGAGGCGGGCTCTTCCCTTTTCTTTGTCTAGCCTCGAACGAGTGGTTTTGGCTCGGCCTTCTTAGTGACAGAACCTCCTTCCATGGTTGATCCTCTCATAGGCATATTTAAGAGAGAATAAAGTGTTTTAGAGTAGAGAGAGCGAGTACGAACACAAAAGATTCAGAAACAAAGATATAATTTGAGTGTGATATTGAATGAGTTTGAGAGCAAGCCGAGTGACAGAGCGAGCAATAAGTAAGTAAAGTAAAAGATAGAAAATTAAGTGGTGTTATTTATAGAGAATAAAAGCTTTTGATCACCTTCGACTTAGTTTTCCAACGGCTTTCTTCCAACGGCTAGTTTTCCGACTGATCGCGTGGCAAATACGGAGAGAGAAGATAAAGTTTTCGAAAATATTTGTGAGATTCTGCATTTATCTAGAGAAGATCCCAAAATTTTGATGTCCATTTTGCTAAAAATCTGAGTCCGACTTAGTATTGTGTCCGAGTGACTCGGACCACACTTAGAAAAATTCATAACTTATAATTAAGTCTCATTCTGTGTCAATCGATCCATTTGTTATCTACTTAAGGCATATAACAATTAATCATAGTGGAATAACTCATGCAATAATCTCAAATAATCATGCATTCAACATGCCAAGCTCATTCCTAATAAAGCTAAATTGTTCTTCACTTAGAGACTTAGTGAAAATATCGGCTAATTGAAATTTTATAGGAATAAACTCAAGTTCAATATCACCTTTCTTATAATGGTCTTTCATGAAATGATACCTAACCTCAATATGATTTGTCTTTGAGTGCTGAACTGGATTCTTAGTGATGCGGATTGCACTTTGCTTGTCACACTTGATTGGATAGATGTAAATAACGGACCAAGATCCTTCAAGTGTTGCTAGATCTACAGAATCTTAGCACGGTAAGCTCCGGTTGCAATGTACTTAGCCTCGGCGAGTTAATAAAGCAACCGAGTTATGCTTCTTTGAGTATCGGGAGATGAGTGATTGACCCGGAAATAGACATGGTCCTGATGTGCTCTTTTTATCAACCTTGTATCCAAGTATAGTGAGCATCTAAGTATCTAGTAAGAGTCACTAGTGATTTCTTTGAATACTATAGACCATGATTTTGAGTTCTGTAATATACCTAAAATTTCTCTTCAACGTAGTGAGATGTGATTCCGCGAGATTAGCTTCAAATTTTGCACAAAGGAAAACACAAAACATGATATTTGGCCTACTTGATGTGAGATAAAGTAGAGATCCAATTATACCTCTACGAGTTGAGAAGAGCTAGAACCAAGAGCCAATGAAGAGTGTGCAACCTCATTATAAAGTCCACTAAAGGAGTAACACCGAGGATAAGAAGGCTTACCAAATGGGTCGTACGTTTACTACGATAAAGGATTAATTTTAGCTCTAGGAGTGCTTCATCCCTATAAATTCCTGAATGAACATGACCCCATATTACCCATATATGAAGCCCCATTTTGTTCGAGCACTTCCCTATGAACTCCGAAACCACGTAGATTGCCTCCTAAAATGGGACACGTAGAGCGACGATCTTGTAATTGAAAAAACAGCAATTAAAATCTCAAATGTTAGCACTCCAATTAACTAAGCATACCGACGATGAAAAGAAGGAATGGCTCATGAGAAAGTTCGCAAAGCTGCGAAAGACGAATTGGTATCCAATCAATATCCACGAGACTGCTCGTGATTGTACCAAAATGTTATCGAAAAACAAATGAAAATGGTGTTGTAGCACACAACTAAACAAAGAGCATAATAAAGACTAAGGTATGAATCTATCTCTCTTAATAGTTTTGAATACAAGACATTCTCACACTTTAGAAACATTATCTTCAAGTTTTTATCTCTGTGTGACCCACTTAGAAAGTTATGCTTGAGTGAACACTTTTTTATTTCAAATGGCTCATTTCATAATTCAAATCAAAATTATTCTGTTAATTCTAACTTAAGGCAAATTTATTTTAACTGAAATTATTTTGTGTTAAATGATGAATAACGTTTATATGTTTCTCTTACACTTTGACCATCTAAAGATAGACACAAGCTGGAACTGAAACATATTGAATATTATACTTATAAAATTCCATTTAATTAGTTTATGGATATTCAAGTGTTTAATTATTAGAATTAATTTATATCCTTAACTAATCTTGGACCAAAGTACTTTTATAATTTGAGTACAACTTTTATTTGTTTTTGCGGGTTAATAAACGTTTCTTACTATCAATTCGAAATGTAAAAGCATTCAACTTTATACCATTAAATACTAGGAGACAAAAAAGCCATATTTTCGGGAAGGCTCACACACCGTGTCGGGGTTGTTAGTTTCCATTTCGATAAACTTCAATTTTGAGTTTAATGCTTGCTGTGACCGTAGCGGATTTGACTTAGTATCCGGACTGATACCGTTCGTGGTTTTCTGCCCTAGAGGGTTTCCACGTAAAATATCTTATTCATATCTTTTCTGCATCCAATTTAGATTCCGCATATCTTTTCTTAGTTCTAACTTGTGCATTGAATTCTATTATTATTGTAAAAATTTTCTTCACACCTTATTTACCCCCACTAGGGTGATTCGGACTCGTAGAGCTCAAATGTTCACATAACACTCTTACCCCTTTATAATGCCTAAAAAATGCATGACCCTATAGACACCTAAAAGGTGTCATGCGTTTTCTTTTTATTTATTTGTTGACCAAAGTCCTGTTTGTGGATTCGGATGACGGTCGGTGTCCGATTGGTGCAATAAAAGCAAGTAAACCACAAAGAACCCCCAACACCAAATAAATTGCCTCTTGCCTTAGGTCGGTCCAAAAATCGCTTTTCTTTCGGACGGTCCAAGCTAGGGCCAAGCCTCTAGAGTCAGCCGAAGACTGATGTTACGTAAGGGAAATTTCAAGCTCAAAATTCTGCATTTTATTTTTCTGTCCAACCGGACACGAAGTCGAAGACTTCAAGACGACGTTAAGAAGTGCATTTTGTGATCACAAGCATCAAAGTGCTGCATTTTTCTCCAAGACAGTCCACCCGAGACTAGGAGCACACCATCCCTAAATGACGTCGGCAAATGGCTGGCGCCTCCTACCACGTTTTCTCACATTCAAATTTTTTGTTTTGGGCTAAGGAATTGTTTTGCAGCACGGAAAGCTCAAAATCCTTAACGCTACTGCTGCTACATTTTACCTTGAATGGCTCATCCCTCAACATCATGCTGCTTCAACTTGCCAAAGAGCTACCGAATACTCCTTTTTGTATTCGATACTTAGTCTCTTTTCAGCCTACTCATATTGTACTCCCTATTCAAACCATAGTTGCATCGCTAGATGAAGATCCGAGATCCCGATAATTAGGTGGGACAACATGAGGGCATTGATTCGATCCGCACAATGGTTTACTTATTTATTTTATGCTTTTTAGTTTTTCATGTTGTGGTTTCGAGATTGTGTCGCTTTTAATTCCTTCCCGCTTGATGTACTCCTTTAATTTCTTGCTTTCTTTTATTTCTCGCTATTCTTTTATTTTTCCTTCTACTTTCTTCATCGTTTTTCATTATTTTTGCCTTTATCACTTTCATTCATGTTTTCGTTGCTTTAAATTCTACTTAGCATGTTACTTGCTGGCTTTTGTTAGATGCATTATATGAATTCACTACTCGAAGTAGTCATGGCCGTCGTTTGACGAGCGGAACAAAAGTTCTTATCCGTACGTTTTGTACCACGGCCCCGAATCCGATTCTCGGTTCAAAAACCAATGGAGTAATTTTTTTATCTTTTTTAGTCTTAGTTTTTCTAGTATCTGCGATTGAAGAGTAATTTTTAATTGTGTTTTTGTTAGTTTTTCTTTCCTAAAAGCCGATCGGCGACTCCCTTTTAATTTATTTCTTCTAGATCCGCTTCCCGCTATTTCTTCTCTAACAATAACAAAAAAGGTTATGGATCTACCATGCTAGGCGAGAGGCTAAGGCTGACTGTCTCAGCCACTGGTCTATGGTCGGCACCGGCCACCACTGGGTGCGGGTTCCCGCTTGCACCGAGAGGTCGGTACGCGGTGGTCGATCTAAATCCGTGGTTTCACACTAGTTTGGCCCTAGAGTCTCACGATAGAAACAAAAACCTTACCTTTCTTGATCATTTTAGTTAAGAAATAATGTCCTGAGACTTCGAAACTAATTTCTAAAAATAAAATAATTAATAAAGCTGCCATTCAAACTTTACTTAATTCATTTTAAATCGATTATACAAAATTTGGAAATCTTAATAAAAAGTTTCATCCCCACATTTCAAAACCATCTTCAAAATCCTAAATCAATCTTAAAAATTTCTAAAACCCGACATTGATGTGGAAGCTCGGTCGACCCCTGTTGGCCGAGGTTCCTATAGTGGCTACTCCATTGGAGACAATCACTTATTAAGAGGGTGAAACATGAAAACTCAAGTAGAGAGTTTTAATAATGTATTTGCATTAGGAATCCTGCATTTAACGACCTTTGCCATTGTTTATTTATATAGTTGGACCATTGGACTTTTACCCCTTATTAAACACTTCGGTAAGAGGCTCCTACTGTGTTTCGGTGGCCTAACTTGGCTTTATTGCCAACGGAGGCGGTGAGGCTTTTAACCCTTGTCAACTAGGTGTGTCCATTTTACATTAGCCGAAGAGAAAAATCATCTCAAATAGGTGAGTCGAGTGCATTTCATTTTTTCATTTAGCTAAAAATAATAAATTTTGTCTCAAATAAGTGAGTCCATTTTGCGTTAGTCCAAAATAAAATAATCTCAATTAAGGCAAGTGCATTCATTTCATTAGCCGAAATCAAAATTATCTTAATTAAGGAATCCATTTATTTCATTCTTTCATTAGCTAAAAATAAATTCAGCCTAATTAAGGTGTCCATTCATTTTATTCTTACATTACCCAAAATTCATCTCAATTAGGTGAACTCTTTTGTGCATTAATCCAAATAAAAAATTCATCACTACTTTGGAGAGTCTTTGTTTGCATTTAGATAAACCAACTTCATCCCAATCTAAGAAACTCCATTCACATCATTGCATTACACTTTAATCAATTGCATTCTTTATGTGCATCTAAACAAAGTACTATATCATTTTCTTTTCACTTAGGATAAGTCATTCCTCGGGTCAAGTACTTAAGCCCCATCTCCCCAAGCTTTTTCCACGAGCCAATCCTAAGCACGTACTCTTTTGGGATACATGATAGGCAATCCAACTCAAATCTGAAATACTTCCTCAAAGGGGTTAGGAAAAAGAAGTCTACTTCTATGTCGGCACATATCACACCAGTACGTCCCGCACCCTTACTTGTGACACACCAGTGCACCGCCCTCGGTCAAAGCACAACCGTCCTCCAAAAATGGCTTACCAGCCAAAGCAAACTCATATTATAACCTTGTTTAGGCAATCTGCTGCAAAATTGGAAGCTAAGATTGATGCTCAACATAAGAAGATTGAGTCAATAGTAGAAACCCTCAATCTCATACGCAAAGAACTGGAGAAGAAATCAAAAGAAGGAGAATCTCGCATCGAACCCCGACCTCCGTTGAATTCATGAATAGATCGAATATAGAAGATGTTACACGAGTTATTAACGTTTAACAACTATTATCTAGCCCGGGATTCATTACAATCCTCGAAGAGAAGCTACCCCCAAAATTCACCATATCCGACATCAAGTTCCACGGGGCATAAAACCATCACCACCATATGAGGAACTTTGTGGGGGCAATGACTCTAAAGAATATACTGGAGAACATGTAGCATGTTATCTTCCCATGGATGTTTGACGAAGACATCATGAAGTGGTACAATGCTATTGACCCACGCAAGGTCACAAATTGTCGGGATCTTTACAGGGAGTTATTCCATCAATACTCCTACAATACTAAGCTACCGAGACACTCTTTGGGATTTAGAGATGATCAAGCAAGGAGACGAGGAGAGCTTCACTCGCTGGAGAGCAAAAGGAGCCTTCATGATCGATCGTCCATATAAAAAGATCGGGTTAGAATCATCATCAAGAATCCGCAACCTGCCTATCTGCAGCCCGTGAAGTTCTTGCCCCCTTATGGGCTTCAAAGCACTTCAAGATGCCAGCATGCTTATAGAAGATGAGTACGAATCTACAACCAACTAGAAGATCATCTAGTGAGCCCACCATTGATCAAGGATGCTAATAAAGCTTTCTTTTCCCCTTTTCCATATCCATTGTATGTTTATTTCCTTTTCTATTCTTCAAAAATAGAAAAATATAAAAACATCAATAACTATTCCTTTTGACCTAGGAAGGCTTGATTTCCGCTATAGCGGATATGTAGGAAGCGCACAAGGTCGGGCCCCAATCCTAATCTTGATCCAAATTTCATTTACCACTCGCCCCTATCCAAAGGAGCAAAAGTTAATATGAAAGAATGCTATTTTCATCTACCACTAAACCAGCATGTCTATGTTTCACTTGTTAACCAATTAGCGGCAATACATCACGGTTCGAATGGCCTACTTTTTTGGCTTTATTATGTGGAGTAGGGGCTAAAAGTGCAATTTTGTCTTAGTCCTTTCGAATTATTTTGCATCATCTTAATAAAAGAATGCATTTGTGTTTAGAATAGAGTCTTGAATTCATGTCCTTTGCATAAGTCAAACTTGTAAAAATTAAAACAAATTAACAAGGAAGCACCCTACAAGGAATTAGTCAAACAAGGTGCATCAAGCATCATATCGAGCATCGAGAGGTCACCGGCACCGTCACCTTCAAAGAGGATCTTCCATGCCATCAACTAATTTAGTAAATTCTCCAATATTCAAGAAGAGCTAGACAAAAGCACGCAAGAAGAACGTGGGGGATCATGATCGAAAGGGTCATACAATAACTCCAAGAATACTAAGGGGAAGACACAAACCGCCTAGCTTACAAAGGAGTTATTAGCATGCAAACTAAACGCTAAAATTTAGAATGAAGGACTTAACCACAAGAAACGTCATATTTCGAGCAGGCGCTTCCTAGACTTCAGGTCATCCAACGACCAAGTCTAGGGAAAACTTTGTACATGAAGATAGGCATCCGTCATAATTCGGCGAAAGTCGACAAAAGTCGAGTCTCGGGCCTAATAGCGGTCATGGTTCAAACATAAAAGAGGAGGTCCGAAGCTATTAGGCATTAGATTTATTAGAGTGGTGCACTACCCTCCATGGGTACGAAATTTTGCGAGTAGTCCCAAAGAAAGACAAAAGGGTTCAAATGTGTGTTAACTTCGAGGATTTGTATATGGGTAGCCCCAAGAACGACTTCTTTTACCCCGCGTAGATGTTTTTTTGGAATTACCGCTGGCCAAGCCTGATTGCTTTTTAAGCATGGCTATGAGAACTATGACTACGCTAAGATGTCGGAAAAGGATATGGAAAATACTACCTTCATCACTCAATGGGGGACATACTATTATGGAGTGCTGCCATTAGAGCTAAAAAACACTAGGCCACACATTAGAGGATGGCCATGACTTTACTACACGATATGATCCATAAGGAAGTCAAGGTCTACATCGAAGATACGATCATTATGTCCAACGATAAGGCCCGGAACTTACCTAGCCTTAGGAAGTTATTTGAAAACCTCTAGAGATATAAGATGCTCCTTGACCTTAAGAAATGTCATGGCTCGGACCTTGTCTCTTTGAGGCGTTGAATCCGATTACGTTGTTTCTTGATCACCTCCTTGAGCTAAAAATCATTACTTGACTCTGTTGAAGCTGAGTTTGAGCATGGCTTTACATCCGAGTTAATATAGTCATGAAAGTCTAGAAAGCTCCTAGAGTTGATTTCTTACGTACAGCTAGAGAAACAAGTTTGTTGGCCACCTTCTAAAGAAGCTCAATAGAAGGGGAAGATAGAGATCTTGATGGTCAAGCACTTGGGAAGTGGGACATTAGGAGTAGTATGAATTTCAGGTGGTGGAGGAGGTGGAGGTTCTAACTCGGACAAGTGAACCCGGACACCGGGCTTAATATCCTGGTATCCAAGACCTATAAGTTCACTTACGCCAATACAAACGCTAGGCTCCAAGAAAGAGTGAGGGTCATATGGGATTTCGACCTCAATCTACTTGAAAACAGCGGAAAGAAGAGCTCAGAAAGGATATGGAGTTTTGTTCGAGTCGGATGGAACATAAGCAATATGTTCCAGAATGATCTGCAAAGAGGTCTACATCGTAGCCCTCTAGAATGTCATAGAGAACCTTGAGAACTTTAGAATTGGGGTTCTCTTTTGATGGATAATAAGAGAAGAAATTCTTCATGAGAATGAAGAATAGAAGTCGAGCTTACGAGGTCACTCGAGTCATAGAAGAGTTATTTACGTACTAAGGAGGTTCTTCGACATAGTTTTCAAAGAAGTCATCAGCAACATCAGCAAAAGGGATGGGATAAGAGTTGAGAAAGAGAAACTTCACATCAAAAAGTTTGTAAAGTAGAGCAAGGTTGATTTAAACCACCTTGCCTTAAACAACAAAAGAGATAACGTTGTCTCTTGTCATCATGAAGTACAAAACTCAGTAACAAGTTACGGGTAAATATACTCACACAAAAATAGATAGTTGAAAACCCCAGTTTTGGTGATGGATGTCAACAAGGAGAAAGAGATTTTTAGAAGAATTTTTCATCTAGGATTAAATGTTGGGCGACATTATGTTTTGGGTGTTACGAGGCGGGCTCTTCCCTTCTCTTTGTCTAGCCTCGGAACGAGTGGTTTTGGCTCCGGCCTTCTTAGTGACAAAACCTCCTTCCACGGTTGATCCTCTCATAGGCATATTTAAGAGAGAAGAAAGTGTTTTAGAGTAGAGAGAGTGAGCACGGAACACAAAAGATTCAGAAACAAAGATATAATTTGAGTGTCATATTGAATGAGTTTGAGAGCAAGCCGAGTGACAGAGCGAGCAATAAGTAAGTAAAGTAAAAGATAGAAAATTAAGTGGTGTTATTTATAGAGAATAAATGCTTTTGATCACCTTCTAAGTTAGTTTTCCAACAGCTTTCTTCCAACGACTAGTTTTCCGATCGATCGCGTGGCAAATACAAAGAGAGAAGATAAATTTTTGAAAATATTTGTGAGATTCTGCATTTATCTAGAGATGATCCCAAAATTTTGATGTCCATTTTGCTAAAAATCTGAGTCTGACTTAGTATTGAATCTGAGTGACTCGGACCACACTTAGAAAAATTCATAACGTATAATTAAGTCTCATTCTCGTGTCAACCGATCTATTTGTTATCTACTTAAGGCATATCACAATTAATGATAGTGGAATAACTCATGCAATAATCTCAAATAATCATGCATTTAACATGCCAAGCTCATTCCTAATAAAGCCAAATTGTTCTTCACTCGGAGACTTAGTGAAAATATTAGCTAATTGAAATTTTATAGGAATAAACTCAAGTTCAATATCACCTTTCTTATAATGGTCTTACATGAAATGATACCTAACCTCAATATGACTTGTCTTTGAGTGCTGAACTGGATTCTTAGTGATGTCGATTGCACTTTGGTTGTCACACTTGATTGGATAGATGTAAATAACAGACCAAGATCCTTCAAGTGTTGCTAGATCTACGAGAATCCGAGCACGGTAAGCTCCGGTTGCAATGTACTTAGCCTCGGCGGTTAATAAAGCAACCGAGTTATGCTTCTTTGAGTGTCGGGAGATGAGTGATTGACCCAGAAATAGACATGGCCCTGATGTGCTCTTTTTATCAACCTTGTATCCAGCATAGTGAGCATCTAAGTATATAGTAAGAGTCACAAGTGAGTTCTTTGAATACTATAGACCATGATTACGAGTTCCTGTAATATACCTAAAATTTCTCTTCAACGCAGTGAGATGTGATTCCTCGGGATTAGCTTCAAATCTTGCACAAAGGAAAACACAAAACATGATATCTGGCCTACTAGATGTGAGATAAAGTAGAGATCCAATCATACCTCTATAGAATTTCGATCTACTGACTTTACCTTTTTAAACTACAACTCATAGGTGTTGCTTGTATGCTTCACATCTTATAGCTTGTACTTCTTCAATAACTCCTAGGTGTACTTGGATTGATGGACCTAGATGCCATCCTTTTCTTACTTGATTTACAGTCCAAGGAAAAAATTGAGTTCTCCCATCATACTCATTTGGAACTACTATCACATTAACTAAAAAAACTCTTGGCTTAGAGTTTCATTAGTAGCTCCAAATATAATGTCATGAACATTGATCCGAATGATAAGAAAATCATTCCCCTTGGTTTTGCGAAAAGAATTTTGTCAATCGACCTCTTTTGAAATCATTTTCAATCGAGAAACTGCTTAGTCTTTTATACCAAGCTCCGGGAGCTTGTTTTAGACCATATCAAGCCTTTTACATCTTGAAAACATGTTGTGGAAATTGAGAATTTTAAAATCTAGGGGTTGCTCAACATAAACTTCTTCTTGAATATAACCATTAAGAAATGCACATTTAACATCCATTTGATAAAGCTTGATGTTCATGCTAGATGTAAACGCTAAGAGAATTCCGATTGCCTCAATCCTAGCAACAGGTGTATAGGTTTTCCCACAATCAATTCCCTTTTCTTGGTTATACCCTTGAGTAACTAACATAGCCTTATTTCTTATTACGAACCCTTGCTCATCTAGTTTATTCTTGAAAACCCTTTTGGCTCCTATTATTGGGTGATTAGAAGGTCGTTTGGTCGGAGTCCATATTTGGTTTACGTAGAATTGATTTAATTCCTCTAACATGGACTCTATCCATTCTCGTTCGATTAAGGCTTCTAGTACCTTTTAGGTTCGATTAACGAAATGAATGTTGAAAATGCACATAGATTTAGCAAAGAAGACCGAGTTCTTACCCCGTTGTTGAATAGGCTGATCTTCAATTGGTTACTCTTTTTGAACTTCTGCTTGTTCTTCACCATTTTGAGTGGCTCTTGAACTTGTTCATTCTAAGTCACTTCATTTTGAGTATGCTCATTCTAAGTAGTTTGAGTTCTTTTGTTTTGACTCACTCTAAGCTCGGCTTCAACAATATCATCTTCATCTCTGTTAAGCTTGGGATCTTACATGGTGGATTCACTTATCCTACCAAGGTCAATCTCATCAAAGACAATGTGGATGCTTTCTTCCACTTTGTTAGTTCTTTTGTTAAAAACTCTATAAGCTTTACTATGAGATGAGTAATCTAGAAATATACCTTCATTTGACCTAGCATCAAAGTTAGTCGGATGTTCCTTACCATTGTTGTGTACATAACATTTACATCCAAATGGTTTGAAGTAGGAGATGTTGGGCTTATAACCCTTGTACACCTCATAGGGTGTCTTCTTCGAGGATGGGTCTAATGAGGAATCTGTTCGGTGTATAGTTTGCTACGTTGACTCGCCTCGGCCTACAAATCGCAAGGTAGATCATGTTCAATCATCATTGTCCTTCCTATTTCTTCCGAGTTACGTTCTTTCTCTCCACTACTCAATTCCGTTGAGGAGTTCTCGGTGCGAGATAAGTTGTTAGAGGTGTAATTCTTGTCACGAAGTCTGCAAATTCCGAGTAGTCAAACTCCCTTCCATGGTTAGTTCGAATTCTTCGATCCGAGTCTTAGACTCCACTTGAATTTTCCTGTAGATCTTAGTGAACTCTTTGAAGGCTTCATTCTTGTTCACTAGAAAACACACCTAGGGAAATCATGAATAAGCATTAACAATAACTAACACATATGAGTTACCTCCTAAGCTTTTCACATAAATTTCACCACACAAATCCATATGAACCAATTCATGTACTTTGCATGTGGACACAGTTTTGAGTGGTTTGAACGATGATCCGACTTGCTTCCCTTTTGTGCATGCTTTATAAATTTTATATTTCTTAAATGCAAAATTATGAAAACCCCTAACCAATTCATGAGATGCAAGTTTCTTGATAGTATGCAATCTAATATGACCTAGTCTATGATACCATGTCCATGAATCATCATTTAATGATGTTTTCAAACAAGATAAACTCTTACTAGAATCGAGAGAGGAATGGTATAAGTGTTACCTGGCCTCGGACACTGAGAGCTTTGTTTCTTTTGCTACTTGCATCATAAATAAAGTAGTTGGTCCGAGTGCAGTGGTGCAGCTAGCAAATATATATTAAGGGTGTCCCTTTTTTAATATTCTTAAATTTTATAAACATTATTATTTTTTATAGGTGTCCCTTTTAACAATTTTATAAATCTTTAAAAATTTTAAATATAAATTTTATATTATAAAATTTTTAAATATTTAAGGGTGAATTTTACATCTTGACCCTTGTCATATAAGCGAGAGATGCTCGGTAGATTGTACTTGAGCCCTTTGACAAGGTAGGCTGGACTTACTGAGTTGTCTCCTTGACAAATCTTGCCAATTCCAAGCTGTCTTGCCTTTGCTATTGTCATCAAATGTGACTTTTCCTCCCTTCATATCTTCTAACTCAAACAAGAGTTTTCGGTCTCCAAACATATGGCGTGAGGAGCCACTTGTCCATGTACCAATGACCCTTACGTTTATAACTCACTTACAAGACATAAACAAACTAATCTTTCTCGCTTCCTCTTACAAACCCAATAACTATCTTTACTTGTGGTCTTTTTCGAGGAGGAGCACTTTTGGGAACCCAAATTTGAATAATTTTGGGTTTGGTCCGATTTTGAGTCCTCCTGTTAGAAAGCCGAGTCTGTATCTCTTTTCTTTGAAAACCATTCTTTTTGTAAACAAGTTGAGAAGGCTTTTTCCTATAAATTAATCCGTGCTCAGTCCCTTTTCAATGTGAGTGATTGGGACCATGATCGACCTTCCCGAACTTAACGGTTCGAAATAAGTTTTGAAAAGATTAGAATAGGAATTAGATTCCTCTTCAGCATTGTAGCGAAGACCTTCTGTTCTAAATGAGACACACTGAGAGCTAAGTAAAAGATCAAGGTTTTTCTTAACTTGAGTGAGTTATAAAACCAACTCTTGAGACTGATTGAGATTCCTTTTCAATAGCTTATTATGAGTTCGAGGCACTCGGACTCGGTCTCATTGTCTTAATCACTAGTCTAAAGTACTTGTCGGATTTTGTCTCAAGTTTTCTAAGTCATTTTTCACAACGAGTACTCTCAATAGTAAGAGACTCAAGTTGTTCTTTGACATTATAAGAGTCAGAATAGGACTTTTCTTCGAAAGTAAAGATATATCTAGCAAGATCAAGTTTGGAAAACTTAAGGAAGTATTCAATTATCTCTTGAGGACTTGTTTCCTCGGTATTTGAGTTGTCACTGGCTGACTCATATTCAACTTCGAGTCTATCGGTGCCATTAGACACCTTGAGTCATCATAATCATCATCTTTAGAGGAGTCATCGGCGCTCTAGGTAGCCACTTGTATCCTTTTTCTTCTTTCTGTCCTACTTTCTCTTTGGATAGTCCTTTAGTATGTGTTGTTTACTGCCACACTCAAAGTAACCAGAGTTCTTAGTTAAAGACAATTTAGGAGTAGATGAGTATTTACCTTTTTGTTCTTTCTTGTAGAACTCTTCCTTTGGCCTCTTTTGCCACTTTTTCTACTTCATCATATTTTTTAGCATCGGGCAATGAGTGCCATGGGATCCTCTTCTAAATCTATGGAGCTAAGACTTTGTTGTATGCTTTCTTAAGCCTTCACTACAATGTTCTTTTGGTGTCGACGTGGGCATCCTCTTCTTCTAGGTGTAGCTCATGAGTAAGTAGCTTCCTAATGAGCTCATCTAGCTTCGATTGACCGAGTTTACGAGCTTGTTTGATTGCTTTCACCTGGGGACCCCATCTTCTCTTTGGTAGACTTCTTAGAATTTTTCTAGCCATTTCTTCATGAGAGATCTCTCTACCTAGAGATTTGAGATTGTTGGTAATCTCGGTGAACTGGACACATCCGAGTGATGTTACGCTCGACCTCCATTCCGAACAGCTCATACTTGTGAAGGTATTGACTTATCTTTGCCTGCTTAACTTGGCTAGTTCTTTCGTCGGTGTTGACCAACGTATCCCACACCTCTTTGGCTGTATCGCAGGCATACACCCTGATGTATTTTTTGAGCTGATAATGCACATAAGAGTGTTTATGGCTTTGAAGTTCTTTATAGAGTTCTCATTCTCTTCGGTAGTGTAATAAGACTTTTCATTTTACACAGATCTTACTCCTTCCATCTTTGTAGGAATGTATTTTCCCTTCTTGATAATGTCTCATACTTCCTCACCATTGTCCAAGAGGAAGCATTTCATCATCTTCTTCTAGTGTGCAAACTTTGACCCCTTCAACTTGGGTGGTCCGGTGGATGATCTTCCTTCATCGAGCTCCCTATTGTTCTCAACCATTTGATCTTTAGAATTTTTTTTTTTGAGATCCTCTTCAAAGTCTAGGCTTTAGATACCAATAGAAGGTTTGCTCTTGGAGATATTATGTCACCCTAAAAGGGGGTCAACAAGGTGGCGGAGGATTTTTAACAAAATACAAACCATTTTGCACTGAAGCCGACTTAGAAACAGATTCTTAGTCTAGATTGGACTTAGAAAGTGAAATACAAAAAGTAAATGGAAACCCTCCTGGAGCGAGAAAACCACGAACAGTGCTAATCCAAGCACCAAGTCAAATCCACTAATTGAATCCATAATTACAAGGACATACTTGTTTACTGAATTGCTCCCTTGGACAATTCCCTTACAAGGTTTCGTAGACTTAGAAGTTCTCTTATCTAATGTAGTACTTCCTAATTGAGATAACCCTTACGAGTTATAGACAATTGAGCTGAGTTAACCCTTACAACTTAGTCAAGGGACTTAGAAAGAAAGTAGAAGTAATAGAAGTGATCATAAGACATTCTTTACAACTTAGAAAGTAAGAAGTACAAATTACGAGTTGTAAGTCGAAGATTAAGTAAGTAAGAACTAAGTAAGTGTTAAGCAATGTGTTCAACAATCATCAAGTCTAGTGAAGTGGCTTCTATTTATACACCAAGGCAAAATTACCATAGAGACTTGTTACGGACTAGTGAGCTTCAATAGGCATTGTAACAACTATTCTAAATCACTCGAAAAAGGATATTTTGAGATGGGAACGTTGTGTTGTTGTCCTTTGCTTAAAAGTTAGTTCAAACCTCTAGTTGTGATTCAAATCGGGGTGCAAAAATTCGTTAGACCCAAAGTTGTTTACCGGATTTGGAAACAAACAACCTTAACACGGTGTTTGAGCCATGTCCACAAATAGTTGATTTTTGTCTACTGGTGCTTAACGGTTAGAAACCGACTGCTTTTGCTTTTAAAAAATAGATTAAGTTTGTTTAACCAACCTACAAAAGCAAATCAAAGTAATACTCAAAGTATAAAAATACTTTGGTCCAGAATTAGGCAAAGATAGTAATTAATTTAAAGTAATTAAATATGTAATTATCTTCGACCTTGAAGAATGGAATTTTCTAAGTCTAATATTCATTAGCTTCAAATTCCATCTAGAGTCAATCCTTAAAATGATCAAGTTGGAAATAATAAATCATCAAAATACATATACTTGATAAAGCAAATAATTCTCAATAAATAAGTTGACTTAGAAAGTAGAATTAACGCAATAATTCATTTTCACTTTGAAACAGAAAGTCGGTGCTTAGAATAATAGTGTTAGAGAAATTATTTACTAATGCCATTGTTCCGAGTGACATCCGAGTGGGGCGAAACACGATTAAAAATGTTATGCTTCATGAATGGATTCTAAGTGGGTCGAGAAAACAATAAAAACTTAGATATTAGTTTCTTAAGGTTGAGAATGACTTAGAATAAAAACTAATGAGAGATAGAGAGTTATACCTAAGTGTTTAATTTTCTAATTATTCAGATCTATGTTGATGACATAATTTTTAGAGCAACTAATTAAACTCTATGTCATGAGTTTTTGAGTTAACGAGACAGGTGTTCCAAACGAGCATAATGGGAGAACTTAACTTCTTTCTTGGGTTGCAAATCAAAAAATAGAAAAATGGTATCTATGTTCATCGGTCCAAATACACTAAGGAGTTACTCAGGAAATACAAGCTACAAGATATCAAACATGTAGCAACTCCAATGAATACTAGTATAAAGCTGGACTTAGATGAAAAAAGGAAACTCGTAGATCGAAACTCTATAGAGGTATGATTAGTTCTCTACTTTATCTTACATCTAGTAGACCATGTATCTTATTTAGTGTTTATCTATGTGCAAGATTTGAAGCTAATCCAAAAGAATCACATCTTACTATGGTGAAGAAAATTATTAGATATCTTCCAAGAACTCGGACATTGGGTCTTTGGTATTCAAAAGACTCAAGTCCGACCCTCAATGGATACACAAATGCTGACTATGCTGCATACAACATTGATAGAAAGAGTACATCGAAGCATGCCAATTTTTGGGATAATCACTCATCTCCTACCACTCAAAGAAACAATACTCGGTTGCTCTATGAGCAGTGAGGCGAGTATATAGCGGTTGGAGCCCGTCTGTACTCGGATTTTATGGACAAACAACACTTGAAAGGTCTTAGACGAACTATCGTTCACGTCCATCACCATCATGCGTGATAATCAAATTGCCATCAGCGTTACAAAAAATCCAATTCAACATTCAAACGCAAAGCACATTCGAGTCGGATATCATTTTCCGAAGGACCACTATGAAAAAGGTGATATTTAACTTGAATGTATTGTTACTAAATTTTAATAAGCTGATATCTTTAAAAAAGTTGTAAGTGAAGATCAATTCTGTTTTATTAGGAATGAATTTGGTATGATGAACGCATGATTGATTATGTGATTGCATGAGAATTTATGTGTTTAATTGATTATTACTTATTTTAAGAGAGTAAGTAGTGGTTCGGTTGAGATTTCATGAAACCGAGCTGTAGTTATTAAGTTTACGAGTGTGCTCTTATTACCACGAGACAGTCTACTAAGTTAGACTCGTGCACGAGAAAAATGGACATTAAAATTATGAGATCATCTCTAATTGGGTACAGAATGTTGGAAATACTCTACAAACTCGGTCGAGTTAAGGCTTTGGTTCCTTGATAGCCTCTATCTATAAAAAGCCATCATTCTTTCACTTTGTTATTTTTTACTCTCACTTCTCAAACTCCGAATTCTCACTCACAAACTCTTTTAGATTCAGATTTCCTATTCTCATTTCTCTACTCTCTCACTCTTGACTCTCACTTGTTCTGTCTTTCTCTCCTGTGTCAAATTCTCTATTTGTCTCAACATGCCGAAGAGAGGAAGTGTTCTTGAAGAAGGGTCGGCCACCAAAAAGGCTAGAACCCCAAGTTTCCCGGTCCGAGGATCCATAAAAGGACCTCTTAAAAGGCAAAGTTCTCGCTTTCAATGAGCCAAAACACACTAATGTAGCACAACACTATTTTCTATAAGAGAAATTCTTCCTTTCCACCAAACTATAATGGGTAAAACAACTCATAAAAATAGGGGTCTTCAACTACCTGTGTTTCGTGATTACATTTATCCGAGCTAGTCTCGAAATTCTAGCTGAACATGTCCTCAAGGACAATGTTATCTTTTTGAGTGTCCAGGAAAAGAGGATTACCATTACTCTACCCCTTCCTCATAAACTCTTTGATGTTCGGACTCTCTTTCGAACTGAAACCCCATCCCCTTCACTGAAATAGTAGACGAAATCTTTGACAAGTATGCCCAAGTCATCCCAAAATTAAGAAACAAAATTTTTTGTTACTCAAATGAAGTATAAGGCCGGACTTCTTTACTTTTTCTTATTGAGAACATTTTTCTCATTTTATCCTTTTGAGTAGAACCCCAATAGTAATGTTCTTAACGTTCTCTTTGATATACTTGAGGGATATGAGGTTGACCTCTTTTGTTTCATTATCGACCAAATTGCTTCGTTCCCCTGGATCGAAGAAACCTCCTACGCCTTTTAGAGTTGTCCTCTCTAAAATTTTTGCACATTTCAAAGTGGAGCTTCCAAATGAAACAATCAAATTTATTGATCCAATCGTGTGCATTGGCGGGGCTAAGATTGTCGATCTTAGATACTAAGAAACTACACCTGGTTTCTCGATCCACGGTTCCGAGCTCCCTCCTGCTTATTCTCAAACTCAAAAGAGTACTGAAACTCTTGTTCTCAATGCTTGGTCTATCCTCTTCTTGACCAAACCCTTCTACTAACTTACTTCGAAGGTGGCATCTTAATTCTCTGCTTTCGCCAAAGAGTTGCAATTAACTCTTGGTGCTTTCCAGGTTTTCATGCCTATGGAGACTTAACTTCACAACATGACTTAGAAGCATATTGATCGAGTCAAGCTCTGGTCATTAAGCTCAAGGACATCATTGAAAAGCAGCAAGATCATATCAACCATCTTAATGAGCACGGATGTAATGTCTGGTGAGGACTCGGAATGAACATGAGACTCGGACTCATCCGAAGAGTCTTCCACCTCTTCCGAATTAGAGTCGGAAGAAGAAGAAGGAGAAGAAAAAGAAGTTGTAGCAAGAAAACCAGAAGGCCGAGGAAAAAAGGAACCTTAGTTTAAAGGTATCTTATTACTTATATTACTATGGTTCCTAAAACTACATGGAAAGGAACCACAGTTTAAAGGGATCTTATTACTTATATTACTACGGTTCCTATAAAGAACCATAGTAACAGGTATGTTTTATTGAAGGAATGAGACTTTAAACCTTTTTTTCCCTTAAATCTCATATAATGGCCTATTATCCTCTATCATTCCTCTACTTCATAGATGTTAAAATCATGTTACATCATCTAAAGACTAGAGGAATGATAGAGGAGACAAGGGTATTATATGAGCATTTATGGGATGAAAAAAGGTTTAAAGTCTTCATTCTTTATTAAAACATACAATCAAAGTGAATACACCAAAGCATCTACACACATCAACGCGTCTAAGTAAGACAATAAGTTATGTAAGTAATGAGTGGAAGAATTGACAATAAGCATCTAAATACATCAAAGCATCAAAATACCCGATATCATGGCGGGATCGATGATAAAGTATTCCTCAATCACCCCAAGCGTGTAGATGCTATCGGGTTTGAGAACTCAAATGGTAGGCCCACCACTTCAAGAACTGCTTATTCATCTCCTTAATGCTTATATCCTCTAACCCTTTATCTATCCTTAAATCGTCAGTTTGCTTCATAGCTTCTACTCCTGTCATGTTCCCCATAAAGGCACGTAGACAAGAATGGCAGTCCTAAGAAGTAAAAGAAATTCCAAGGACTTAGAATTCCAAACCCTCCTTGTCAAAAACATGGCAGATTTTCTTTATGTGTAGGTTCCTCTTGCAGAGAGAGAGAGAGCATGAAGTGGTTGATGAAGGCGGCATAGGGTTAAAAGATAACGAGGAGATGCTCAAAAATGGTAGAACTCATTTATTTATTGAGAAAAATCAGATTTTTAACAATGAATTCATGACAGAACCATGGTAATAGGTGACATTCCACAATGATTCTATATAAGAACCCCAATAATAGGTCCAACATTTTCCCAAAAAAAATTATTTATTGAAAAAATAATTTATTAAAAAATTAGACTTTTAATTATGGTTCCTCGACGGAACTATGGTAATAAAGAGCTTTCTAAAACGATTACGTATAAGAACTGTAGTTATAGGTTTACTATTTTAAAAACATACTTATTTTAACCACAAAATGACCTATTACTATAGTTATTTACAAGAACTTTAGTGGAATGTAAGATAAAAAAATAAAAACACCAAGACCGTATTGGAATATATTCTCACTCTCTATCTCGTAACAAACACTCTCTTCCCCGCAAGTCAGTGCTGCCGACAATGATGCATGTCGTCTCTCATTTGCGTCTCTCTCTGTCTCTCTCTTAAACGTTTGCTTCTTGGTAGTCTTGTCTTTGTGAATTTTGCTTTGAATTATTTGCAAAATTTAAGTTTAATTCATTCTTCATATTTGTTCATTGAATGTATTAGGTTGTTTAAGTTTGAGGTTGATGAGCAAGGCATCGATTTCATGGATGATTGTATAGTGGGCGAAATATTAATGAAATGGGAAGAAATATATGGGAGTGTTGATTTTGTGCCATTGTGAAGGTTGAAGTTCTTAAAATTTATAGTTTGATAATGGTGTGCTTACTAATGTATTTTTTTCATAATTTACTTACCTATATACGCCTTCGTATTTATCTTTATGCATTTCATGTCAAACTATTTGACATAATGTTAGCAACTTTATTCGGACTACCACCGAACATATTGCGAAATCAAGCTGATGAATTTATTTTCTATCCTTGTAGAAGATGTTTTAACTTTACAAAATCGAGGCACAATGTTGTCAAAGGTCACCTATTTCAGCATGGCTTTGACACATCTTATAAGCTATGGATATGGCACACGGAGGAGGATTCTTTGAATGACAACTTACAAGAAGATGAGGGGCATGATGAGTATAAATCTAGTATGGATGTAAAAGATCGAGTTGATCATATGGTTTGCGACGTGGAAGGTGATTTAGTTGACCACTCGAATGCATTGGAGCAATTGTTAGCTGATTCGGAGAAGCCTCTATAAGTAGGATGTAAATACCGACCGGTTTATTAGTTTTGTTGAGGTTATTCAACCTGAAAGAAGCTAATGGTCCAAATAAAAAAGTTTCACGGACTTTCTCAATGTTTTAAAAGATACACTATTAGAAGGCAAAGTACATCTTAGTCATTCATATAAGTGAGAAGGATGTTATGTCCTATAAGCATATGTTATAAGAAAATACATGTTTGCCCAACGATTGCATATTGTATCGAAAAGAACACACGGATGGACATGAATGTCCAAAATGTTGTGTATCTCATTAAAAAATATTGTGACACCTGAATGAAACTCAATGTACCACATGGATATTCTACAAACATCAACTCACTCATTTTGATGTCTTATTATAGACTGGTTTGGTTAAAATCCCATGATCATTATGCTTTGATGCAATAATTACTACCGGTGGCTATTCGCTCGGTGACGCTTGAAACATATGAGAAGTTCTTTACTTCTTCAATGTCATTTATAGCAAAGTCGTTCATTTGGAGAAATTAGATGATCTTAAGAGCAACGAGTATTTTGACATTGTACTAAGTTAATATATACACCTTATTTCTTCGATATCATTATGCACTTAGCGGTCCATTTGGTGGGAGAAAGTGTGCTTACGTGATTCACGTTTTTATTTATGGAGGTACCCATTTGAATGGTTTATGAAAACATTCAAAGGATATGTTAGAAATCGGTATCGACCACATTGGTATACTATTGAGGCTTGCATAGTTGAGGACTGTGTTGAGTTATGGTCTGAATATTACCCCCAAACAGAAGTTATTGGTATTCCAAAACATCGGCATATGGGGATGTTCGATGGGAAGGGAAAACATGGGGAAAAATTGAAATCATCATCATGACATCAGGATCAATTGCACCTTTATGTCCTTCAAAACAGTGATGAAGTGCAAAATTACATTGAGGAGCACAAGTCTCCCATAAGGAAAAAGTACCGATTAAAAAATGAGATGTGCCCACTAGCTCAATATAATCACATATTTGTCAATTGGTTTAGAGAGTGAATAAATATTTAATGGGGAAAATCACTAGAAGATGTCGTGCACACTTTAGTTAGCTTGGCTAGAGGGTCGGAGTTGAAAATCATTTCTTACTTGTCGGTATAACATGAATTGATTCTCTTTTCATACAAAGATAAAGGACACCAGAAGCACCGCGAAAAATAGTGGGGTTACATCAAAGGCTCATGTACTTCATGATATGAGCTCTAAGGTTAGAAATCCCATTGTAGAAAAAATGTCGTATTGTGGAGTCATTGATGATATGTGGGAAGTACACTATCTTTACTTCAAAGAGCCCATTCTGAATGAAAATCAGTTGAGAATAATAACCGTGTTTGAATTGATAAGTTAGGGTTCACAATTGTCAATCTTATAAGAGAAGGTTATAAAGGATATCAAGTAATTATGAATCCCAAGCAAGATAGGTATTGTACCTTGAGGATCCCAGTGGTCTATTGGTCTTCGAGGACAGAGACACATTACCGTTGGGGATGGTGAACATGTGAGTAAGTTTATTAATGAGACACCATCTTTCTCCAAGGAGTTTACGTCGAAAAAGAGGATGCACATTTTCTAGAAGTGTGTTTAAGATTTAATCATTAGGAAGGCATAGAAATTGAAGATCCATCTAGAAGAAGCCAAGTGTTTAAATGATAAGGTTGTTGCATTCTTAATAACTTTGTAAATTTGTTTTCATATTTAGTGGGAAAATTTTTCCATTGTTTTCATACTAACCGGGAAAATTTGTTCAAAATGATGACATTGTGGGTGGTTACATACTATTTTGTAAAGAGTTCTATTTGTTGCAAACACTTTTGTTCGTTGTTGTTTGACAACAGAATGGACTTTCCGATTATTTCAAATGACTATGTATATGTAGAGGCAGGATGAAAAATAAAAAAAATATTTTATCCAAAAAACAAACTTACCTCTTACTATAGGTCTTATGATGAGCCGTTGTTATAGGTGACCTATTACTACGGTTCTTCATATAAAACTGTACTAATAGGTTACACTATATACTGCATAGAAGACAAAAACTTTAGCATTTTTGCACGGGAACCCATAGGTGAAGATCGTGTAGGAAGGGCTAGTTTAAAATTTTTAAATTTTCTGAAACGTCACTTATTACTATGGTTATTTTATAGAGTCTGTAGTAATATGGAACCTATTACAATGATTCTCCCTAGCATATGTTGTAATAGTCATGTTCCAAAATTTAAAAGTGTCTCTCTCTCTCTCTACGGTTTCTTTTAGGTATCCAACTTGTCTCTCTCTTATTGTTTTTTATCTCTCGATCACTCAAAAGAAAGTTAGCAGGGTTTTACTTTTAATAATGCCTCACGGACATTTTGATATGGAATGAAGAATAAGGGATGAAAGTTTGACATAGGATTCATTCATGGAACGGTATTGGCGTCCTCTATTTAAATGGAACTCGACTCGACATCTTAGTGGAGGCTGACAACCATGTTTCCTCATTAGCGACATCCGTTTTGAACATCTCTTGTCTAAATGCTAGTGTGGCATTTTTATAAAACATTCACCCTTTTTAAAAAATTCAAGTATGATGAACTGACCCCTTACTTATTTTGAATTAAAGACATTTACCTAATATTAGGATTAATGTACAAACATCCTAAAAGAAATTCGGAAAGTATAAGTCATGTGAAATTAACCAAGAAGAATCCTAAGATAACTTAAACTTGACTAACCGAAGAGTTAGATGTTAAAAGTATACTTATAAAAGTCTTATACTCAGTTCTATTTAAGAAAGTATAAACTAAGTCTTATAATCTTTGTAAATTCTTATTTATGAGTCTAACGCGTTTTTTACCAAATTTTTCAAACTCTTAGAGTTGGCAAAACATCTTTTGGAAACTAGGACCTATGCTTAATGGTGATTCAAATATGGTAATAAGTTGATAAGGGAATTTCAACATTGAAGTACTTTATTAGATTACGGACTTTCTAAGACTGGGAAAAACTTGTGACAGATTTGTCAAAGGGAACAAATTTTGGTAATCATAATCTTTGTATTTGAGGATTTAAATAGTTCATCACGAGATGAGAAGGAAAAGCACAAGAAGAACCACAAAGTTATGAATATCATAATGTGTCTATTAGACTCATTCCGGTTTAACAAAGTTGTCAACCATGCGACACAACCAATGAAGTGTGGGATACTTTGGTGATCTCATGTGAAGGAATAAGATATGTCGGTCGGACCACAATCAGCCAGTACCTCCACAAGTACGAGCTATTCAAAATGGAGGCTAATAAGGGAATCACTGAGATTTATGTAAGGTTTACTAAGATAGTAAACAACCTAAAATCTATAGGCAAGAAGATATCTAATGAAGAAGTGGTAAGAAAACCGAAGTTTCAATTAGAGAGTCCAAATCACCATAAAGAGGGGTGAATAGGCTTAGGATGAAATAATGTGAAAATCAAAAGTTTTTCAAGAAGAGACTGAACTTGGAAAGTAGAACCGAGTCTAGTTTGACTAAGAAAGAGAAGAACATAGAATTTAACATCGAAACCCTTCCAGGGCTGAAAACCACGAGATAGTGCTTATCCGGATATTAAGTCAAATCTACTATTTAAATCCATAAATACAAGGAATTGACAACCCGAATTGCTCCATTAGACAATTCCGATACAAGTTTTTTATAGGCACGGAACTTACCTTATTTGTCCTAGTACTTTTAAACTGAGTTACCCTTTACGGTGTAGGACAATTGAATTGAGTTAATCCTTACAACTCAAACAAGGGATAAAGTTGAAAAGTTCTTGAAAAAGATTAGAGATTACATAGCTTTTCTTTACAAGCTAATACAACTTTAAGAGTAATGATTCAATGAGCTAGAGTTAGAAGTTAGAAGAAAGAGTATGACAGTTGACTTCTTGGTTCCAACAATCTTGTATGTCTTGAATTAGGGCTTCAATTTATAGGCAATATGGTGGAAAGTCATTGTGCCTCGGGCTGGGGCTTCTATGTCAGTTTGCCATTACAATAGATAGTCAAGTCCTCATAAATAGAAGTTACCTTTGATAATTCCGATACAACTTTTTTCTAGGCACAAAAGTTACTTAACTCTGTCCTAGTAGTTTCAAACCGAGTTACCCTTTACGAGTTTGGGACAATTGAATTGAGTTAACCTTTTCAATTTAGTCATGGGGTTAAAGTAGAAAAGTGTTCAAAAAAGAGTAGAGATTACCGGACTTTTCTGTACAACATAATACAACACGAAAAGTTATGATTGAATCGACTAGAGTTGTAAGCTAGAAGAAAGAGTATGACGAGTTGAGTTACGGGTTCCATCAATCTGGTATGTCTCAAATCCACTACTATAAGAACTAATTTTAACTATGGTTTAAAACAACCTTTAACTATAGTTATCAAGCGTCATCTATGTGATCGTCATTATATGTGGGCATCTTTTACAACGGTTTGATAGAAAAACCGTAGTCATAGATAATCTATGGCGACAATTCTTCAAAAGAACCATCATCATAGGTAAACCTATAAGGACGGTTCTTCAAAAGAACTGTCCTCATAAGAATACCTATTACTACTTGTTCTTCCTTAAGAACGAGTAGTAATATGTATGCTTTTTCAATAATTTTTCTTGTGTTTGCTTGCCCTACGCGAGTATGAACCATATACAACCTTACACATATTTATTTAGAATATACAAACCACAATCTAATACAATCTTGACCAGAATATATTCAAAACACAATACTAATCACATTTGTATATGGTATATATAAAAGATAGTGTAAAAATATATGTACATATGTAAATATACATACTTGTAACACCCCAAGACCCACCTTAGGAGAATTACATGATGGGGTTCCCGAGAGGAACCCCTAAGGCTACTTAAGATCTCAACTTATGGTTAATAGTTTTCTCCTTCATTGGTGGAAGCGTGTTTGTAGGTTTTCAAAGGTTTTCCTGAAAAATTTCGGTAGAGTTTCCTCTATAATATGGCTAATCCCATAGGCTTAAAGCCTTAAACTTGCACGAATCACATTCATAAAGCGAACGAGCAGCACACTTGGAGTATCAACACCACAAGCTTAACGAGCCACACGCTTGAAGTAAACACAACACAAACTCAACGAGCCACACGCTCGGAGTATTCACATAGGGCTTTTGTATTCATAGTCAAAACTTAAATTCACATACAACCAATCTTTACAAACAAGAAGATAGAAAAACATGTAGTAAGTCCAGGCATCTCCTATCCGTCGATCTGCTACTCTTGAAAGCCAAAAGCAACTCCAACAAGTCTAGCTTCTATACCGAAATGTTGGTGAGGTCATGAGCCCCACGAGCCTAGTGAATAACCCAAACCAAACCCCTGGCTTCACTTTGCACATTAATTCATTAACAAACACACGTAAGTTCACTAGTCATTCATAACATGCAATTCGGATCACACATACATAAGACACGTAAGATACTAAACTTACCAATTTGCTTGAGCGGCACATATGACATCAATTATCGATGAATCCAATCAAAACATACTTCATTCTTCTCTCTATGCAAGTACGTCATATAATCATTCATCATGCATCACGTAATTCATATCTTACTTCTTATTGTATTAATTTCTTATTAAATCGGGATTCATTCTTCTTCTTGAGTTCAATCGTGCATTTCATAAATCATTGATTCTTTCTTTCTTGTTCATCATGCATAATCATTTGTTTCTTCATATCGTAATTCCGTAGTATTCTTAGTTTCGAATGGAAAGAAGATTTATGTTCTACCCTAAAGACTCGGTTCTTGGAGCCAAAATAATTCGTGGGCTCGGTTCTTGGAGGCCAAATAATTTGTGGCCTCGAGGCTAAATACTTCATGGCCTCGAGCCTTGCCTCGAATTTGAATGACTCATACTGTGAATAATTCATGGAAGCAAAATAATTCGTGGCTTTGGTTGACGGACACTTCTATAACCATAGCTTCGAGAGGGTTCTTTAGTTGTTTATGTTTCTTATTTTCTCATTATCTTCTTATTACTTATTGAAGAGATGCACTTAATTCATATAATTCATGCTCAACGACTTCATATGTAACTTCTTCACAACTAACAATTCACATAAGAAAGTTTCAACTCCGAGTACAATCAATCCAACTAATATAGGCATGCTTATGTCATTTATAATCAATGTACTTTAATCTAAACACCTTATAACAATAAACATATCAATTAGAATTTCTATTTATCGAATTTATTGTTTTGTGATTGCGTATTATCGAGCCTAGGTAGTTTATGGTTCTATAACTTTCCTTAATTGATATATATCTCTTAGTCTAGCCATATAGCTTCTAAAATTTCCTTTCTTAACTCAATTACTCAATTAGTTCCAATTTTGCCCAAAACAGCGCATGTTCACTCAAAAATCCATATCTTCCAATCTAGTCATCCAATGTATACCATAATTAACAGGAAATTACTATAAATTATCATGAAGCTACAGTCAAATTTACAGAAATTTTGGGCAACTCATGGGAGCACAATAATTCAAGCAGCAGGCAAAAGAGTATAAAAATCGAATTTAAACCATGAATTCAATTTTCTGATTTCTCTTACAAATTCTAGTCAAGCTACTTTCATCAAATTCTCAATCTACAGCTCAATAATCATGCTCAACAATACTCAATCATCATTAAATTCATGAATCGAAACGCAATTCGAAATATGCTTTTCAATTCATGAGTTGCTAAATTCGTGAATTTAGGCTTGTATCTTCTTCAATTAACTTAGGGTTCCCAATTTCATGAATCAATTTCGAATTTAATCCACCTAATTTATTTTATCTTTAGAGGATGGATTTGAATCACTCACCTTGGATTCTTAGTGGTCCTAAGAATTTTAGTTTTGGGTTGAATTTTGAATTTGAATTGGGGTTTGCTTCTTCTTCTTCCTCCTTTTACTATGCTCGGTCCGAGTCCCTCTTGCTTAGTCCCTCATTCTTCTTCCTCTTCATTTCTTCCGTAGGTCTCGTCTCCCTCTCGATCTGTTCTACTTCCTTCCCGAATTGTTGCCTTCTTCCTTAGCAATGAATCTTCACTACTTTGTGTCTCTCGTTTTGCTCTCGCTCTCTTTGCTCTGCTCTTCTCTCGCTTTCCTCTATTTCTTCTCCCCTTAGGCTCTCTTTCATTCCCTCTCGTGGCAGTCTCCCTCTCGCTCTCTTTCCTTCTCTCGCTTCTAGTTCTCATTTCCCTGCTTTTGTTTTTGCTCTGCTTCCATTTTCGTTCCCATCGTTCTCCCTTTTTATTGTCAATCCCACTTTGTCTCTCCTTTTTCCCGACTACACCTAATGGAGTTGGTTGTCAAAGTTTAATTGGACCCCTATCATCTTTGCTTTAATTATCTACCAGTCATTCCTTTTGTTTTGTTTTCTTTTAATTTAATTGGGCCCAAATTAGCTTTACAAATCCCAATTAAGTTCATGCATGCTCGGGTTTAAATTCTCGGTTTTTAATTCCGACTCGAAAAATGTAAGACCCGAAATTTTGAGGTGCCTCGTTACTAATGAATTCAGTTATTAAAAGCTAAGTTAAAAATTTAAAATTATTAAATTAAGTGAATTATAATTTTTCCGAATTGAAATTAAAACTCGAGTGTCATTTAAGTAAGTGGGCTTTATGAAGCCAAGTTGGGCCCAATTAAAATAAAAGAAAAGAAAAGAAAAAATAGGAAAGGAGTTGTCTGGTTGTCTTGGCAATAAGATTAAGCAAGAGAGAGAAATGGGTCCAATTGAAATGATACACCAGATTAGTTAGGTGTTGAAATTAAGAGAGGAGAGAGAAAGAGGGATTAAGAGGAGAATGGAGATAGAAGCACGGAAAGAGAGGAGAACGGGAAAAATAGAAATTGTGGAAAGCAAGAGGGAGCGAGAGGAAAGCGAGAGAAGGAGAGAGCGCAAGAGCCATGTGGCTAGTGGCCGCCTAAACGATAAGGACGCCGCTGCCGGTGAGCAAGGGAGAGCGGGGGCTCGGGAGGCCGAGCAGAGCAAAAGAAGAGGGGAGAAGCGACAGAGCCGAGATAGCGAGGAACGAAAGAGAGACCAAAGGGGAACAAAGAGGAAGAAGGGGCACGGCGTGCTGCGCGGCCGGCGAGCGCGAGAAGGATAGACGGCGAGACTGGTTCTAAAGCCGGGGATTTGAAAACGTGAAAACAACAGAGTAGAGGGAGACAATGAGAGTGTAAGTGAAGGAAGAAGAAGTGGGTGCCGGAAAGATGAAAAGGGGACCGAAAGGGAGAAGGAAGTAAAGTAAAATCACCCAATCCAAAAATCCTCAAAAATGAAATTCTTAGAATCACTAAGAATCCAAGGTGAGTAATTTAAATTCATCATCTAAAGATAAAAATGAATTACGTGGATTGAACTTGAATTCGAAGTATGAAATTGGAAACCCTAAGTTAATTGAAGGAGTTAGAGGCCTAAATTCACAAAACTAGCAACTCACGAATTGAAAAGCATATTGCGATTTATGCCTAGTTCATGAATTTAATGATATTTTAGCATTGTCAAGCATGATTATTGAGCTGTGTGATTGAGAATTTAATGAAATTTTCTTGAATAGAATTAGTGAGAAAAATCGAAGCTGGAATTTCATGATTTAAGTGCAGATTTTTCATGAATTTATCTTACTTGTCGATTATTGCGAATTCATGTGTAGCTCGAAATTCCTGAAACTTTTACTGTAACTTCTTGATAATTTATGAGAGTTTCCTGATAATTTTTAGGTATTACATTTCTCCCCTACTTATAAAAAGTTTCATCCTCGAAACTTACTTTAAGTAACCTGAGATCTTATGGGTACAGTTCCATGATGTTGAAAACTCGCCCACGGTAAGTGGGGCCTAACCGCTCTTATTGTATCCGGTTCTCTTGTTCCGCGGTTGAAAGCTTTTTCCTTCACCTTGGTGTGGCCTCTTGGTACCCACCGCCTCGGTACCTTGCTCATTGTGCCTCCGAGGAAAATTCCTAGCAATAGGTCAATTTTCCCCACATTTGAAACATTTTTTGGCTGCCACATAGCATTCCTTTCCTTTGTGAACCTTGTGACAATAATGGCATGGCTTTCATATTACTATCAGTATGGCCAACTTGGCCTCGCCCAACACCCTTTTTGTTGTTTCTCTAGTTCACATAATTCACGTTCCCACTTCCAAATCTTCTAGAATTAGCGGCCTCCTCGGCCTTACATTCTTGCGAGAACTCGTTCTATGCGGATTGCTCTTTGATACATATCTTAGTATGTGATAATGGTTTGGCTAGCTATTCTTTCACGTATGTCTAATGCTAGACCATCCTTAAACCGGTCAACCCTTCTTTGCTCCGTATCTACGAAATACATACCAAATCGACTAAGCTCTGTAAACTTTGCACCATACTCCATAACACTCATTTTCCCATGTTTCAAGTCAATAAACTCCAACTCCTTCACTCTTTGCACATCCCTAGGATACTACTGACCATTCATCTTTTCCTTTAGTTCCTCCCAAGTTATTGGCTTTGCTTGTTCTTCTTCTAGGCTTGGTTTAACTACATCCCATTAATAATTGACTTCTCCAACAAAAAGATGCGTAGCTAATCCAACCTTATACTTTTCGGGACACATCATAGTTTCAAATATTTTATCGATCTCCCTCATCCATTCATCTAACTCACTAGGATTTGCGGTAACCCTATGAAGGTTTGCTCTTGGAGAGGCTAAGTCACCCTAGAGGGGGTGAACAGGGTGATGATGAAATTTACTTGAAACTTAAAATAGATATGACAATGAGGTGAGTGGGAGTAAAAGACAAACACGGAAAAGCAGCGACTCGGAGTTCGGTGAAGAAAAACGAAACGAGAATAAACGGAACTTTGAAACTATCCGAGTCTAGAATGCAATCGGAAAAGTGATAACTCGAAAGTATGTCAAAACCCTCTTGGGGCAGAAAACCACGGACCGTGCTAATCCAATCACGAAGTTAAATCTAGTATTTTGAGTCCACAAAATACGAGTAGACTGTCTCAACCTGAGTTGCTCCCTTGGACAACTCCTTATAAGTTTTTCCTAGACTCGAAATTTCCTTATCCGATCTAATACTTCCTAACCGACATAACCCTTACGAGTTTGGGACAAGCGAGCTGAGTTAACCTTTACGGCTCGGTCAAGGTACCTTACTTAGAAAGTAAGAAAGAGAGTGTTTGTAACTAAGTACAAGACCTTTCAACTCGAGAGAAAAATTAAATACGGAATTGGAGTTATAAGTAGAAGATTGAGAATGAATACAATTACTTTTGCTCGGTATGTGTATTAACAATTGGTTCAACAATCTTCAAGTCTTGAAAGTTGGCTTCTATTTATAAATGACCAAGCAGCTTAGCCGTTGTGTCCATCTTCCGAGTGGAAGTCCTTTGTGACCGTTGTAATGGATTTTCCGAGTCACTCGGAAAATATCCGTTGAGATATGAACGTTGGGCAACGACTCTTAACTCATTTGGAAGTCTCAAAACCACCGATGGTGTCTTGAAAAGTAAGGTGGAAACCACCGTTGATCTTAGTGTTGCAGATTTCCAATTTTGGAAACAGAACAACCCTAACACGAGTGTCCGGGGCTATGCTAAAGGTGGAAAAAGCCTTGTCTGCTTGGTGATTTGACGTTTTAAAGCCGGTTACTTTTGTAATTCAAAAATAGGATAACCTCGTTTGAATAACGTACAAAAGTAAATCAATTTCGTTCTCAAAGTATAAAATACTTTAGTCCAAGATTAGACACGAGATAATAACATAATTAAGATAATTAAGTGACTAATTATCCGAGTCGGAAAAGGAATGGAATTTTCCGAGTCTAATATCCATGATACTCAAATTCCATCTTAGTTAGTCTAGAATATAATCAAGTCAAAAGGAGAACATCGAGTAGACAAACTTGATCTAGACTAAACAAAGTTCAAACAAGATATGTTGACATAGAATAGTGAATTAACAATATAATTCCTGGAATAGCATCTCATTAAAAAATGAGTTGGAAAAAATGAAACTTACTCTAATAGAACTCAAGACTAGTGCTCAATCCAATGAGACCGAGTCCGAGTCACTCGGAAGAGAAAATGAGCAAGCGAAGCAAAAGCTCAACGAGTCTCAAGAGCTTGTTTTAAAATTTACTCAAGGTCGAAAAACCTTGATATGCTCTTAGGGTCTCAATATGTCTCCTTCGAAAAGAAGGTCTTGGTTTTAACAAAGAGGAGGAATCCAACTCCTACTCGGAACTTTTCAAAAAGGACTCCAGAATTGTGAAGTGTAGGAATCCTAAGCACGGTCCCATTCATATGAATGAAAGGAGGACTAAGCCCAAACCAACTTATAGGAGAAAACCTTCTCCACTAGTTTATAAAAGAAAAGTTTTTCAAAAGAAAGAGACACGGACTCAGTTCTCTAGAAAGAAGACTCGGAATAAGATCAAACCAAAATTTTTTCAAATCTGGGTTCCCAAGAGTTTACTTCCTGAGAAAAGGACCACAGTAAAGGGAGTTACTGGGTTTGTTAGAGGAAGTGAGAAAGGTTAGTTTGTTTCGACTTGCAGGTGGCTCGAAAAGAACAAAAGGCCATTGGTACCTAGGCTGTGGATGTTCACGCCATATGTCGGGAGATTCAAGACTCTTTTACGAGTTAGAAGATTACAAGGGAGGCAAAGTCACGTTTGGATATGGCAGCAAAGGCAAGAAAATTGGGATAGGCAAGATTGGAAAAGGAAGCAATCTAGTTAGCCTAGTATACCTTGTCAAAGGGTTAAAGTACAATCTGCTCAAGCATCTCTCAACTATGTGACAAAGGTCAAGAGGTAAGATTCACTCGGACCAATTGCTATATGTCTTATGATGCTACCAAGGAAATCAAGCTCTCAAGTAAGAGATTAGGTAGCACTTATATTATTCCTCTTTCGACCCGAGTAAAAATTTATCTTGTTTAAAAGCATCTATTCATGATTATTCAAGGACATGGCATCGTAGACTAGGTCATCTTAGCATGCATACCATTAAGAAACTTGCATCTCGTGGTTTAGTTAGAAGACTTCCTAATTATGCATTTAAGAGAGATAAAATTTGTGAAGTATGCACGAAATGGAAACAAGTCGAATCATCTTTCAAATCTCTCAAAGCTTGTTTCCACATCCAAGGTGCTTGAAATGTTGTATATGGATTTATGCGGTGAAATCCTTATCAAGAGTCTCGGAGGTACATCATATGTGCTTGTTATTATTGATGACTACTTACAATTTACCTGGGTGTGTTTTCTTAAGCACAAAAATGAAGCATTCAAAGAGTTCAGCAAGTTGTGCAGGAAAATCCAAGTTGAGTGTTAGACTTAGATCTAGAGGATTCAAACCGACCATGGAAGGGAGTTCGACTACTCGGAATTTGCGGAGTTACGGGACAAGAATGGCATCTCTCACAACTTCTCAGCACTAAGAACTCCTCAACAAAATGGAGTGGTGGAGAGGAAGAACCGAACTCTTGAAGAAATAGCTAGGACAATGATGAATGAACATAATCTACCCCACTATTTACAGGCGAGAGGCGATCAATACAACAAACTACACGTTGAACAGATGCCTCATCAAACCCATCCGGAAAGAAAACTCCATACGAGCTCTACAAAGGGAAGAAACCCAACATTTCATACTTCAAACCATTTGGATGTAAGTGCTTCATTCACAACAATGGTAAGGATCACCTGACCAAGTTTGATGCTCGGTTAGATGAAGGTATTTTTCTTAGTTATTCATCTCATAGCAAAGCATATCGTATTTTCAATAAAAGAACTAACAAAGTGGAAGAAATCATCCACGTTGTGTTTGAGGAGATTGAACAGGAAAAACCAAGTGAGTCAACATTCTCGGAACTAACGCTCAGTAGAAATGATGATCTTGATGAAAATGAGCTCATCAAGAATCAAATTAATGTCACTCGAACGAAGTAACTCGGAATAACATGACTCGGAATAAGCCGACTCAAGAGCCAGCTCGGAATGTTGAAGGTCAATCGGATGAACAAGCTCACTTATAACAGACTACTGAAGATCAACCAATTCAACCTACGGATCTTGTGGACCAAAGAACAGGTAGAGTATTCAAGTATGCTTCTAGTCACCCACTAGAAAACATATTATCGGATATCAACAGTGGAGTAAGAACTCCTTCCTCTCTTCAAAATCTATGTGCATTCACTGCATTCATATCATTAACTAAACCCAGAAATGCACTAGAGACCCTTAATGAACCTGAATGGGTAGAGGCCATGCAAAAGGAACTCAATCAATTCGAAAGAAACCCGAGTCTGGACTCGACCAAACGACCTTCGACCACCCAGTCATAGGAACCAAATGGGTTTTCAAGAACAAACTAGATGAAGGTGGGTTGGTAGGTAAAAATAAGGCTAGAATTGTGACTCAAGGTTACAATGAAGAGGAAGGGATTGATTGTGGGGAAACCTTTGCACTGTTGCCGTAATTGAAGCTATTAGAATCTTATTGGCATTTGCATCTAGCATGAATATCAAGTTATATCAAATGGATGTTAAATGTGCTTTTCTCAATGGTTTCATTGAAGAGGAAGTCTATGTTGAGCAACCCCTGAATTTAAAAACTCATAATTTTCCAAATCATGTTTTCAAATTGCCAAAAGCTCTCTATGGTCTTAAACAAGCTCCCGGAGCTTGGTATGAAAGACTAAGAAATTTCTTGGTTGGAAATGATTTTAGAGGAGGTCAGATTGACAAAACTCTTTTTATAAAAACCAAGGGGAAAGACTTTCTTATTACTCGGATCTATGTAGACGACATAATTTTTGGAGCTACTAATGAAATTCCGTGTCGAGATTTTTCCGAGTTCATGAGACAGGAATTTCAAATGAGTATGATGGGAGAACTCAATTTCTTCTTTGGTCTACAAATCAAGCAAGACAAAGATGGCATCTATGTCCATCAATCAAAGTATACCAAGGAGCTGCTGAAGAAGTACAAACTTCAAGATGCAAATCATGCAGCAATACCTATGAGCAACTGCATAAAATTGGACTCGGATAAGAAAGGTAAAGCAAGTAGACCAGAAACTCTACCGAGGCATGATTGGATCTTTGCTCTATCTTACTTCCAACAGGCAGACATAATGTTTAATGTCTGTTTGTGTGCAAGATTTCAAGCTAATCCAAAAGAATCACATCTTACTACGATGAAGAGAATATTTAGATATCTTACAGGGACTCGGAATTTGGGTCGATGGTACTCTAGAGACTTAGAACCGACTCTCTCTGGATGCTCATATGCTGACTATCGCTGGGTATAAAGTTGATAGAAAGAGCACTTCAGGAGCCTGCCCGTTTCAGGTAAATCCTTGATATCTTGGCACTCAATGAAGCAAAACTCAGTAGCTCTATCAACTGCTGAAGCTGAGTATATTGCGGCTAGAGTATGCCGTGCTCGGATTTTATGGATAAAGCAACACTTGAGAGATCTTGGACTGTCATTCAAATCGGTTCCAATCAAGTGTGATAATCAAAGTGCAATTAGCATCACCAAGAATCCAGTTCAACACTCAAAGACTAAACATATTGAGGTCAGGTATCATTTTTCGAGAGATCATTCTGAAAAGGGTGATATTGAACTTGAATTCATTCCTACCAATCTTCAATTAGCTAATATATTTACTAAGCCCCTTAGTGAGGATCGGTTTTGCTTTATCAAGAATGAGCTTGGCATGATTAATGCATAATTATGTGTTGTGTGCTTACATTCTTTAATAGCCATTAGTTCGGTTGAACCAGTGATACTGAGCTGATAGTTATTAGTTGTTTGCGGTTTCGAGTCCCTCGAAACTTAACCGAGTCAGACTAAGACTTTGAGAAAAATGGACATCAAACTTCTTAAATCATCTCTAGATCAATGGAGAATTTCATAAATTTCTTTCAAAATCTCTCTTTTTCTCTCTCTCCCGTGCGCATCGATCGGACAACTAGCCACCGAGAGACAATCGTTGGAATTCTAACCGTTGGAGAGTAGAACAGTCACACCATTCTAAGGTGACCGTTGAAGAAGCCGAGTTAGAATGAATACTGAAGGACGATTATTTCTCTATAAATAGTGTCTATTTTCCTTCATTTCGTTACTTTACTCTCTACTTACTTTCACTCTCGCAATTACTCCAACTCGAAGCAAGCTCTCTACAATCAAAGAAACTCTCATCGCTCTCAAGCTAAGTGAAGTTCATGTCAAGTAAGCTCTGTCATTCTCTCTCTATCTCTCTCTCAAAAGTTCATCTCTCTCTTTCTTTTCACATCAAACATGCCGAAAAGAGGTTCCCACTCCGATTTTCTTGGTTCAGCCACCAAGAAACCTCATACCAAAAGCCGGAAGGCCCCTCCACTCCTTCCAAACCTCTTGTCATCCAACACCTAACATTGGATGACAAATTCTTCCCGACCACAAAGTTCTCGTGGTTGGCCAATATCAAATCAACAGGGGTTTACAATTTCCTCTATTTCAGCGACTTCATTTACATAGAACTCGTTTCGAGGTTCTATTCCAATCTCTCTAGCTCTTAGGGTATCCTCACCTCACGAGTTCAAAACATAACCGTTCGCATCAACACCTCTCTTCTCCATCGCCTCTTTAAAGTCTCTTCTATGTTCTTGAACAGCAACCCCATACCTTTTAGCGAGGTTGTTGATGACTTCTTTGAGAAGTACGCTAAGGAATTCCCTGTGTCACGCAAAAACTTCTCCGTGACCCAACCGAAATCGAAGCTCGCCTTCTTTGTTTTCTGCCGATGAGAACTTTCTTCTCACAACACTCTAGCAAGGAGAACCCCAACTCCAAGCATCTAAAACCTTTGTACGACATCCTCGAGGGTTACGAAGTAGATCTCTTTCCCGCAATAGTCGAGCAATGGCAGCTGTGCTTGCTCATACTCGAATAAGAAGAACACCCCACTTCCTTTCGGGGCTCTTCTCACCCTCATCTTCAAACAATTCAAAATTCCTCTTCCCTCGGATCCCGACATGGTTTCGAGGCTGCCATTGTCATTGGCAAAAAGGAACTCCTTGGGTATGGATACCGGGAGACCCAACCAGGTGTCCGGGTCCGTAGCTCGAACCGAAGCTCCCTTCTCTACCTCGGACTCGGACCCAGCCCACTCTTTCTCTACCTCCTCCACCTGGTGGTGCCTCCACCTTAAGTGTTTCTCATATTCTTTATTCTGCGTTGTCCTCTACTATTATGGACAAGCTCTCCTCGGTGTCCACCGAGTTCAAGGACACCCTCCAGTCATTCAAGACTGTCCTTCGATCTATGACCATTAACCGAAAAACGACCTAATCACAAATCCGAGAGTAGCAAGACATGCTTCTCGAGATGAAGGCACTCGTTAAGGAGTAAAGGGAGCCGATTGAGCTCCTTCAAGAATGGCACTCCAAGGCGGCTCAAGATCCGGTGGACTCGGATACATGTGAAGAATCCTTGAGTCTAGCCAAGTCGTCCTCCGAAGGGGAAGATGAAGGAGAAGAAGAAGAAGAAATGGAGCTCGCGGCTGTGATAGCTCCATCCGAGGAAGGGGAGAAGGAAGAAGAACAAGCAGCAGTAACAACGAAGGCCAAGGTGCTCAAGAACCTCAACTGGAAATGATCGGCTCGAGACAGTGGTCTAAGTGAGTCGAAGACCTCGCTGACCATGGTCGAGTTAGCGGCCGGTCGGCCTGAGCACACCCCTCCATCAGCCGAGTTCCGGGAGGATGAGCCTCCGGACGACCTAGTTCGGGTCAGCCACTCGGAGCCGAGCCTATTCCGGAGATCCCGGTGTTGCCCCCGCCTCGCTCCTCTACATCTTCCGGATCCTATCGGCGAAGGCACACCGCTTGTCCACCAACCTCGACTCGGATCGCTCCCTCTCTTCCATCTTAACAATTCTCTTTTTGTGTTTTATAATTTTTTTTTCCAGCCATCAAATCTGTGTCTACTTGATACATTCTTCCTCTTTTTGTTTTTGCTGACGAGCAAGGGGGAGAACAGTTAGAAAAATTTGTTGTCTTGTTTAGAGCAAGTTTCTCTCACCCTCTTTTGTGTAAATTTTTTTTTGTTTCAATTATAATGAAATTTCATTAATAATCATGTTATATCATGTTTAATGCCTTCCGAGTTGCAAATATTTTTGAGTTTACTACTTAAAGCAATTATTTCGAGTTTATTGTCTCCGATTATCAATTTCTTGCTCATATTTTTTTTCTTTGCTCCGATTCGACAACTCTGTCTATCATTACTCGATACTCGAGTTTTTTTTTCTTTTCATGCTTTGATACTTTGGCTCTTTTTATGCAATCTCAGCTTATTTGGTTTGATAGAATATAAGTTTCATTCACTCGTATTTACTCCACACAATTCTATCATGTTTTTCCGACTTTTCCTTTGAGAAAGGATGAAAAACCGGATCTATATCACTAACAAAGTTTCTATCTAAGTATGGAGTGCCTTTCATCAAAAGGGGAGATTGAAGACTCGGACCTTACATATACATCATTCTGAGTTCCATCAAGGAATTAGGTATATGACTTCATCTCTTATAAGGTTTTGATTAAAAGTCATTTTATCTCGTCTTTGAAGCTTTTCCGAATGATATAGAATCTTTTTGAGTGTTACGAAACCATAGCATATGTTCTCACTTGATTCCGACTGACTCAAAAGCATAATCTGCTCATACACAGTTCTAAGTCACTCGGACAACACTGAGATATATTGCATGTTCAAACACTCGGTCTAAGGTGCATAAATTAAGGTCTAACTTCATGATCTAAATTTGATTGAATTATTGTGTTAATTCAACTTTCTAAGTCAGCATGCTTGGCAGTCCGGATCAAGTCTTTCTACTCGATGTTCTTTATCTAACTTGCTTTACTTCTAGACTAACTCGGATGGAATTTGAGTATAATGGATATTAGACTCAAAAAATTTCACTCTTTTAGGACTCGGATAATTATGCACTTAATTATCTTAATTAAATTATTATCTCGTGTCTAATCTTGGACCAAAATATTTTATACTTTGAGAACCAAATTGATTTACTTTTGTAGGTTATTCAACCAAGGCTATCCTATTTTTGAAATACAAAAGTAACCGGCTTCAAGATGTCAAATCACTAGCGAGACAAGGCTTTTTTACCTCCGACCGAAGACCGGATATCGTGTTAGGATTGTCTGCTGCCGAAGCTCAAAATCCGCAATGCTAAGCTCAATGGTGGTTTGCACCGTACTTTTCGGACACCACCAGTGGATTGGGACTTTCAAAGGACTCAAGAGCCGTTGCCCAACGTTCACACCTCAACGGACATTTTCTAAGTGACTCGGAAAAACCATTGCAACGAGTCATAAAGGACTTCCAGATCGGAAGATAGTCACAACGGCTAATCTGCTTGGTTATCTATAAATAGAAGCCAACACTCAAGACTTGAAGATTGCTTGAATCAACTGTCAATACACGCACTTAAGCAAAAGTCAATGTATTTCATACTCAATCTTCTACTTATAACTCCAACTTAGTATTTAACATATTTCTAAGTTGTAAGGTCTTGTAATCTATTACAAACACTCATTCTTACTTTGTAACTAAGGTCCCTTGACTAAGCTGAAAGGTTTAACTCAGCTCGGTTGTCCCTATCTATAAAGGTTACCTCGGTTAGGAAGTACTAGATCGAATAAGGGAATTTCGAGTCTAGGAAAATCTTGTAAGGAATTGTCTAAGGGAGCAATTCTGGTTGAGTCTCTCTACTATATTTTATGGATTCAAAATAGTGGATTTGACTTGGTGCTTGGATTAGCACTGACCGTGGTTTTTTGCCCCAGGAGGGTTTCTACATAATTTTTCCGAGTTAGTACTTTTCTATGTTCAATCTAAACTCGGACTCTCCTTAGAGTTCTATCTAGCCTTATTCTTCCATTACATGTTCAAATTTCCCCATCACCCTATTCACCTCCCATCTAGGGTGACTTGGTCTCTCGAAGAGCAAACCTTCATCATAGATGGATCAATGATGATGGTTCATTCAAAGAACCGTCATTAAAAGTTGGAACTTAAATTTAATTACGGTTCATTCATTAAACCGTCATCATATTCCTTAGTTTAAATAAATCATTTAACGACTAAAATTCCTTAAACTATTAAAATGGAATTTTTCAAGTCTAATATTCAATATGTTCAAATTCCATTTCTGTCTAAACTCAAAGAATAAATAAGTTAGAATTAAGTTCCAAGAGGTGTTGAGACAAATTTCGGTGTTTGTTAAGTTCATTAATTTGGACATAATAAATGGGGCTACTTTTAGAATTAGCGCAATGAATTTTGTTTTAAAATATGAAACAAGCCAGTTAAAAAGATAAGCTGAGATTGTGAAATCATTTAGGTAAACTTTATGTTTGAGCCATTATGACTGGGTCATTTTCCCAAAGCCGAGACCTCGGTCGGTGCCTAGTAACTAAAGTTCCGTTAGTTTATACTTAGTTAAGTAGAGGTGAGTTATCATACTTAAAGAGATGTTTATTAAGGTTTAGAGTCTCGGGTGAATTTATAGCTCACCAAGAATTAAGGCTGAAAAGTGCTAAGGGATACATTGAAATTTATATTCATTATACTCATTAAGAATGTATCTAAGTTGAGATATATATACATCTTGGAAGAACGACTTGAAATCAAAATCATATAAGGGTTCAATTCATACTTAGTTCTTCTATCTCCCCTTTTGATGAAAGAAATTAAAACCATAGAGATTCAAACAATTAGATGTATGAATAATATTAGAGCAATATTTGCAATATATATTAAAGCATTCTAAGTAGATGAGAAAAAAACTTTATGAGATCAAACTGAGACAGGTATATCGGAGAACATAAAGATGTATCAAAGCAAACAAAATAATAAAGATGTAACAGGGTAAATAAGAATGTCTTAGAGAAAATACAAGAATATCAAAACAAAATAGATGTTTCATTGATCATTATACTCTTGAGTGAAACAACGAATTGACTCCCCATAAAAAAGTAAACTATGAAACTATTTCTCCATTTCTCCTCAAATTTATTTCATCAAAGATACAATTACAAGGGGATAGAAAAAAATATTGGAAAAAAATAAAGAAAATAAGAGGGAGATGGAGTTGCTTGGTTGAGATGAGGATGTCTCCTTGGATACCTTAGAAAAGTTGCATTGAACCAGGTGCTCCAATTTCTTAGCCAACGACATATGTAGGTTAAGTAGACTATTGTGGCTGAGTAGGCGAAGGTTAAAGTGGTTTCTAATATGTATTAACCTCTTCTTTTTCTACTCGTGTGTCGTAGAGATGATTCTTCTTCTTCTTTTGAGGTCAACTCATCCTCATATTCTCGCTGCTGATGTTGTTATTGTTGTCTGGCTTCCTTGAAGATTGCCGAAGTTTTTTAATAACAACTTCTTACCTCTTGATCATGTCTTAGAGCTTGTTAATAAAGTTTGACCCTGATTTATTTGTTGCTGAGTTATCGCATAGATCTTGATGAGCTCAAGGATGAATTTACGAAAAAGCAAGGAGGGTATCCCTGAACTCTTTGGCAAGAGATGCAAAGTCAAAGAGCAAATACTCAAAGTATTCGACGGATGGTCATGACTTAGTGGATGGGCCAGCAATTAGAAGCAATTTTTCCGGAGAGAGATGGAGGAGGTTTGGGAATCTTTGATGAATGACTCGAAGATGTTCGCCTTAGTTTCTTGGTAGCCTAGACTTAAAAGCTCCTCTTTGTCAATAGAAACGGTAGGAGTCCTAAATTTGTCTATGGGGAGCTCGAGTTTGAATTGAGCAAAAACACGAGAGAATAGAGCTTTGAAGGGGAGAAGGAGATTCTTCATGTCCTTAGGGGCCGAAGTAATTTGTTCAATGATGAACGGAAAGGGATCGATATCATACCCTTCCATGATGTTATAGAGAACTTTGAGAACCGTGTTGTTGGGTTTCTCTTTTGAAGGATATGATGGTTTGATCTATGAGAGTATAAATCACCATAGAGGGGGTTAATAGGTAGTGAAGGAAATTTTGGGGAAATAATAAATCATTATGCTCAAGTCGAATTCAGAAATAAGAGTTAAGCCTAAAATGGACACAAGAAGTTTTACGTGCAAAACATCTACGGAAGAAAACCACGACTAATATTAGTTCAAATACCAAGTCAAATACACTATCTTAAAGGTACAAAATATAAGGAATGACACTTGGAATTGTTCCCTTAGAAAATTCAATACAAGTTTTCCTACGCACAAAAGCTACCTTATCCGCCCTAGTACTTGCTAACTAAGATACCATTTATAATTAGCAACAATTGTGTTGAGTTACCCTTTAAAGCTCAATGAAGCAAACAAAATAAGAATTGAGTAAGAATGAAGGTAACTTATTACAAGACATTTTTGTTCAACCCGAAGTTGAGAAACTAAGTATAGAGTTCAAAGCTAGAAAGATTGAGCATAAGAGTTGGGAGTTATGTTTTAGCAATCACGTTATATCTAGTAAAGTGTCTTCTATTTATAATCAACAACGCATATAGCCGTTGTGCCTAGGGCTTGACTGAAGAGAATCAGTAGCCATTGTAACGGATAATCTAAGTGCTTAAACAAAAAAACAACCAGAGTGAAGATAGTCATTGTGCATTGGTTCTTAGATCGAAAAGTGATCAAACCCACTAGTTGCCACTAAAATGTCAAGTGGAGACAACCGTTAGACTCAAAGGTGAAGTTTACTATAAACGGTAGCAACAACCCTAACAAATTGTTTAAGCCTTCTTGAAAATATGGCTTTTTTGTCTACTGTCGTTTAACGGTAAGAAGTCGGGTTTTTGCCATTTAAAATGAGATTAATCAACATTTGTCATCCTAAAAAAAAAAACTAAAGTGGTACTCAAAGTGTAAAAATACTTTGGTCCAAGATTATTCAATGATATTAATTAATTTAAATATTTAAGCGCTAAATATTTTATTCTAAATAAATGGAATTCATCAAGTGTAATATTCAATATGTTTTAATTCCATTTATTTCTAGATGTGAATGATAAATAATAATTTAGAGAAATACATTGACACATTTTGTTATTTGCGAAGTAAAAGTTATTTCAATTAAATAGATCCGACTTAAGTTAAAATTTACAATGTAATTCTAATTTGAACTTAAGAATAAGTTAGTTGAAATCACAAATTAAGCTAATGAAAATATTTAGGCAAGATTTCTATTTCGGTTTATCGGGTAGGTCGAAACCCAAAAATTAAGATTATACTCAAAAAGAGCTTTTTGACTAGGAAACACAAAGATTAAAAAAATTAAAGATAAGGTTTCTAAGGTGTAAGAATGTCTTAAATTCACAACCATGAGGAGAGATAAGTTCATACTTGAGTCTTTAATCTCCCCTTTTGATAAAAGGCATTCAACGCTTAGAAATGTGAGTTAATATGAGAGAATAGTAAGACTTAGACAAAAAATTAAGTTCAATTCTCAGTATCAGCAATATTGTTAGCTATTTGAGCAAACTTAGTTATGAGAACTTTTTAAATGATCATTTATATCTGAGTGTAAAAGCATAAAAGTTATTAGAATAGGTTAATATCAAAGCGAGTTATGCTATTAGAGCGAGAGAATAACATATATCAAAAAAATGATGATAAGAAGATAAGTTGTATTAGAGAAACAAAGAAATACTTGAAAATTTTATTAGATTAAATGAGCAAGAGTTGATACAAGCATAAACAAAATAAAAATAAATAGAAAGAAAATTAAACATGACTCCCCTAAACTATACTACTATCTCTCCCTCCATGCATTTCATCACAAAAAGATAAGTGGCACAAAATAAAATAAAATAAACATAATTAAGAGGGGGTGGAGCAAGTCCTATTAGAAGAAGATGTTTGTGGTGCCATATGTCTACAACGATAAAGATGAGATGAAGTTGTTGGTTGTAAAGTCGGTGGTGATGGTGGAGGCAACAAAGAGGTTGTAGTTTGAGAAATCGGAGTTGACTCAATTCTCCTGCGACAAATGAGGGACAGCTTTTCCTATTCTTTATCTGCTAAGCCTTCGACTGAAGAGGTTCAATGGGTTTTTGAGAGAGTGCGGCTTGTGATTGGTCAACTTCTCCTCGCTTCCTCATAAGTCTGTTTCGTGCCCTCGAAGATATGATTAGTTAGGCTACTTCAACTTCTTTTTCTCCTTCTTCTTCTCCTTCCTCTTCTTCCTCCGAGTCCGAGGAAGAGTATGATGAAGAGTATGTTTCCTCTTTTGCTTCTACCTGGAGGAGTTTGATATGCTTCTCTTACCTTCGGATGACCACCTTGACCTCATCGGTTAAATTATGACTCGATCGGTTTGCCTCTAAGTCATGCTCCGAAGATAGATGACAATTGCAACAAAAGCCTAGAAGGCACCATGAATGGATTGTAACTCTTTGGCCATAGCAACAAACTAAGACGCCACCATCTTAAGAAGTTTAACATAAGAGGGTGGCTGGTGTGAGGCACCAACTACTAGAAGAAGCGAGGTCTTGTCTACTCTTTTTTGGTGGAGAGGGAGGCGGAGGAATCTCAAATCAATGAATCCGGACCACGGGTTTAGTTACCTGGTATCCAAGGTTGAGAAGCTTATTTCTACCAAAAGAAATGGCTGGCTCCAGAAATTTTGTTGCGTGCTCAAGGAGAGGCACCTCAAAATGAGCAAAGATGTGAGAGTGAAGGGGTCCAAATGAAAGAAGGGTTTTCTTCTAATCTAGAAGAACAAAAGCGATTTTCTCGAGAATGAAACGGAAGAGCTCAACCTTATGCCGTTCTAGAATATCAAAATAAAACCTGAAGAACTCTACTTGTTAGGGTACTCCTTTGACGGGTTGAAAGAGAAAATTGTTCTTATTAGGAAGAAACACGAAAGTCTTACCTCATACTTCAACCGTGTTACGGAGGAATTTTTACAAGCCTTTGGAGGGGCTCGGACATTCTTAGAGAAGAATTGCTCCGCTAGTTCAACAAAAAATCATTGGTTTAGAGTCTAAACATAGACATTTAACATCGAAAAGCTTGCTGATGAGGGGAAGGTTCACGATAATCCGTCCGTCCTAAATCATGAAGTAAAGCAAACCGTCCTTGGAGGTCAATTACCGATTGAATTCGGAGACCATGTCCGGACAAATATATCCAAAAAGTGAAGGTGGTTAAAGATACCTATCTCGGTGAGTGGTTTTATCCACGACAATTTGGTGGTTAGAAAAAATTTCGTCTAAGAAATAGTGTTGGGCTACGATGATGTGTTTAAGGATCCTCAAACACTAAAGCTTTGTCCTTCGAGTTTTCTTTTGTTGTTCTTTTGATTAAGCAACTCGTGTAGAAGTTATAGACTTCTTGATGGGTGAACCTCCTTCAACAATGACTCTTCTTTTAGGGATGATGAAAACGATGGAAAGAGAATGACAAAGAAGAGTAGAAGATTGAGCGAGAACACGAGAAAGAGGCAAAAAGAGTGTCGGACTAAAAGAAAAATGTGTTTGAGTGAGCCAAAGAGAGTTAGAGCAAGAATAGGAGAGTGATCCAATGAGAATGAATGAATGATATTTATAGACAAGAGCTCTTAATCGTTAGAAACCGTAATCGACCCGGTTTCAGCGTAGCAGTTAGTTGAACCATTTCGCCTTCTAGTGTCTCTCAGCGGTTATCTTTCAAAACTGCTTTTCCAATGGCAAGTTTCTTGACTATTCACCTGCCAGAGACAGAAAGAGAGTGTTTTTTTTTAAATATAAGATTCTCTATTGAATTAAAGATGATCCTAGAAGTTTAATGTTGATTTTTTCTTAACCGAGTCGGACGTAGTACACTCTGTCTAAGTTGATCTAAAGGAACTTAGTTACTCATACCTAGAGCTCAATTTCATGAGTTTTGAATTGAACCATTAGTTATTTATACAATGCTTAATGAAGGCATGAAAGCAACATAACCACAATCTAAATCATTCAATAAAGTAAGTAATCATGCATATAACGTACCACGCTAATTTCTAATAAAGCAAAATTGATCCTCACATAGTTGATTAGTAAAGATGTTCGCTAATTGAAGCTTAGTATGAATAAATTAAAGTTTAATATCATCTTTTTAGAATGGTGTATCATAAAGTGGTATCCGGCCTTAATGTGCTTCATTTTTTAACTTTGACTTGGGTTGTTTTTAATGGTCATAAAACTTTGATTATCGCACTTGATATGAAAATGTTGTGAATGTAAGTCCTAAATCCATAAGTTGTTGCTTGATCCATAGTAACTAAGCACAACAAATTGCTACATCTATGTATACTACGCCTCATCCGTTGATAAACAAACTGAATATTGTTTCTTCAAGTGCCAAGAGATGAGTTAAAAACCCATAAATTTTCATATTCTTTAAGTACTCTTTCTACCGACTTTTTACCCTGTATAGTCAGCTTCTAAGTAGCCACCGAGGGTCAAACTTGAGTCTTTTGAGTACTAGAGACAAAGTGTTTGAGTTCGTGCAAGATATCTGAAAATTCTCTTCACCAGAGTGAGACATGATTCTTTTGGATTAGTTTGAACTCTTGCACACAGGAAAATAGTAAACATTATATCTGACCTATTAGATGTAAGGTAGGGCGGAGATCCGATCATACCTCTATAGAGTTTCTAATCTACTACCTTACCTTTCTCATTTGATTCAAGTTTGGTACTACTACCCATTGGAGTTGTTACTGATTTAGCTTATATTTCTTGTGTAATTCCTTCATAATCTTGGATTGATGGACATAGATTCCTTGTCCTATTTGATTTGCAGTCCATGGAAGAAATTAATTTCTCACATCATGCTCATTTGAAATTCCAGTCTCATAAGCTTAGAAAATCCTTGGCTTAAAATTTCATTAGTAGCACCAAAAATTATATCATGAACATAAATCGAATTGTGAGAAAGTTGTTTCCCTTGGTTTTTGTATATAGAATTTTGTCAATGAAACCACTTTTGAAACAATTTTTAACCAAAAAGTTGCTTAACCTTTCATACCAAGCTCTTGGAGCTTGTTTCAAACCATACAAGGCCTTTTGTAATTTTAAAACATGATTGGGAAATTGAGAGTTTTCAAATCCAGGGGGTCTCTACGAAAACTTTTTCTTGAATATAACCATTTAGAAATGTAAACTTAACATCCATTTGATATAGCTTAATGTTCATGATGGATGCAAATGCTAAAAGAATTATGATTACCTCAATGCTAGTCAAAGGTGCAAAAGTTGACCAATAATGCTTGGACTTATTGTTGACTACCAACCCTCCCACATCCCGTTTGTTCTTAAATAACCATTCGGTTCCTTTAACTTGTTAGTCAAGAGGTCGTTCGGTCAAGGTCCAAACTTGGTTTCTTTCATATTGAGAGAGCTGTTCTTGCATGACCTTTACCCATTGAAGCTCAAGAAGGGAATACATTTTTATGTTCAATTAATGAAATGAATGCAGAAAATCCACATAGATTATGCAAAGAAGAACGTGTTCTTACCCCGAGTTGATGTCGAAATTATGTTATCAGGTGGATAACTAGAGGCGTACTTGACGGCTTTACTTGACCTCTGGTTTACCACATTGGATGGTTGAGTAATTGTTTCTTTTGTTGTCTCAGCTGGTTGTATCTCTTCTCCTTCTTCCGCTTTAGTAATCCGAGGTGGTTCTCGAACTAACTCATTATGAGTTGCCTCGGCTTGCTTGTTTTCAATCATTCCGAGTTAAGCTTCCATGTTAGTCACCGTGTTGAGCTTGAAGTCGATCACGGTGTTTTAAGCCTCGAAACTCCCTGTACGCAAGCACCGAAAATCCGTTGACTCTCGAGGATTGACCCCGGCTTCAACCGTCGAAGGAAAAGGGATTTTTGGACCGACCCAAGGAAAAAGGCTATCTCTTTAGTGCTAAGGGGTTTTTTGTGGTTTATCGGCTTTTGCTGCACCAATCAAATACCGTATGTGATCCAAATCCTCAAACAGGACTCGGGATTTCATCATCGAGCTAACAATATAAAATACAAAAATATAAGAGATAAGGGAGGACACGTTTTAGGTGTCTACATATACTCATCAAGAATGTATCCGAGTTCAGCTTTATCTAAGTTTTAGAAGAATAACGCTAAATAAAAATCATATAAGGTGTATTCCCAAGAAGAAGTGTGGTCAAAAGGAAAAACCATCGAACAAGCTCAGGACCTCGGGAAGTTAAACCATGATGAGCTCATTAGGAAACTTCTAACCCACGAGCTCAATCTCAAAGATGACGAATCTAAGGTCAACACAAGACGAATTGTTGCCTTGAAAGATCGGAAGATGTTGGACCAAGTTTTAATAAGTCAAATTTAGCGGAACACCCTACGTTACTTCTTGTAAGAGGCTTCAAAAGAATTATGAGACATAAGAATTGCCAGAAGAAGCCAAGGAATGAGGTTTTTAGAAAACACGAGAAATCCTCTTTTTCTCTAAACGTTTTTCCAATCAAAATTCTGCATTTTTGAGTTTGGTATTAAAGAGTATACGGTTCGTGATCGCCTACAGAGAAAGATAGATTACAAGCGGAAGAAAGCCATGGTGGCTACTTGGCTTCAAGATGAATAAGATGATAAGTATAACATTAAGGATGAATCCAAGTATCCGATGGCCATGACAAACTCGGTGCGGAAAGTGAGTTATAGCAAGACTCATCCGATTATAAGGAAACAAATCCTCAAAAGGTAGTTGACTATTTCCTTAAGTTCTAAAATATAGATATTGATAAAGATATCTTTACTTTAAGAGGAAAAGACTAATTCTAATTGTTATCTATTTCATGAAAAAGATTTAGTCTTTAGAAAGTGAGAATAAGGCTATGAAAAATGATTTAGAAAAGCTGAAACTTAACAAACATGCACATCGGACCAAGTCCGAGAGCCCGAAATCTAAAAATGTCCTCTTGAAGAAAAACCTAGAAGAGTCTTAGAAATTGGTTTTAAAACTCACTCAAGGTCATATAAACCTTGATCTAATAATGGGTTCTCAATGTGCCTCATTTAGAAAAAAGGGTCTCGATTTCAGCTCTTAGTAGGAGGATAACTCATGTAAGAGTTTTTTAAAGAGGATTGTTGAAAAATAAATTTTAGAATAGTTGACCATGGCCCATTTCAATCAATAAGAAAAGGGATTGAGCCAAAAAAGTTTATCAAAAAGGTCTCCCGAGACTTCTTATAAAAGAAAACATTCTAACAAATTTGAGAATCAGCTTTAAAAGAAGAAGGGTTAGAATCAAAGTAGACCTAAGATTATTCATATTTGGGTTCCCAAGATTGCACTTCCTCCAAAACTAACCTTAGTAAGAATAGTTGCACTAGGTTTGTTGTAGGAAATGAGAAATGTTAGGGTGTTTCTCTTTTGTAGGAATGTCGAACGAGAAGAGAAACCACTAATACCTAGACAATGGATGTTCAAGACATATGATCGGGAATGCAAGACTCTTGAATGAGTTAGAGAAGATGGATGGTGATAGAGTCACTGTTGGAGATAACAACAAAGGTAAAATCATTGGAAATGGAAGAGTTGGATATAGAGATAGCTTAATCAATCCAGTCTACCTTGTTGAAAGACTCAAGGACAACCTTTTAAGCACATCTCAACTATGTGACAAAGGCTAAAAGGTAACATTCACTCGGACAAGCTATTCCATCTCGGATACAACAACCCATGAAACCAAACAATCTGGTCTAAGGTCGGATAACACCTATAGTATCTCTTTAAGCAATTCCTCTCGGAACTAATCAAGTTTTAAAGTTGTAGTTAATGATGATTCATACACATGGCATCATAGATTAAGTTATAATAGTATGCATGCAATTAAGAAATTATCATCACATGGGTTAGTCCGAGGAGTCTCTAAATGTGCATTTAACAAAGATAAAATATATCATGTTTGTGTAAAAGGGAAATAAGTTAGATTATAATTTAAACCACTTAAAACTGTTTCCACATGTAAAGCGCCTGAATTAATTCATATGGATTTATATGGGGAAATTCTAGTAAAGAGCTTAAGACGAAAATGTTACGTTATTACTATTTTTTATGATCATTCCAGATTTACCTATGTGTGTTTTCTTGAGAATAATAAGGAAGCTTTCAAGGAGTTCTCTAGATTTTCAAGGCGGACACAACCGGAATCTAGGGCTTAGATCATAAGAGTAAAAGTAGACCATGAAAGAGAATTCGATTACTATGAGTTTCCGGAATTTTGCGACAAATATGAGATCTTTCACGACTTCTCGGCGCCAAGAACGCCCGAACAACATGGAGTTATATAAACAAAGAACGGAACTCTTGATGAGATTGGTAAAACAATTATGATTGAGAATGATCTGCTTTACTACTTCCAGGTGTAAGCGATCAACACCACATTTTTCCAATACTCAAGAAAGCACCATATGAGCTCTACAAAGGCAAGAAACTCAACATTTTCTACTTTAAGCATTTTTCTTAGAAATGTTTTATTCACAATAATGGTAAAGATCATTTAACCGCATTTGATACTAGATCATATGAAGGTAATTTTCTTCGTTACTCAACCGATAATAAAGCTTATCGCATTTTTAACATGAGGAGTAACAAAGTGGAAGAAAGTATCCACGTTGTCTTTGATGAAATTGATTATAGCAGGATAAGTGAGTGTGCATTCTCAAATCTGAAGTTATGTAGAAATGCTGATAACTTAATTGAAGCTGGGCTCGAAAATGGTGAGAGCAAAAGAATTAAGTCCCCAACTAACACAGTTGAGCAGGACTAAGCAACATAGTCAAGACTCAGCTTAGGCTTCAAATCCCAAGAAGGAACTAAAACTCCACCAATTAAGGAACCAAGTATTCATGATCATAACATGGTACGTAGAAGGTCTAGAACATTAGGTATAATTCTAGTAACACCCGGAGAAGTTACTTTTTATGTCAACTTTGGCATGGAAACTCGTTGTTCTTTTTGCAATTTTTGTCCATTTCCGCATTCATATCTATAATTAAACCTAAGAACATAATAGGAGCCTTACTTGATCTTGAGTGGGTAGAAGCCTTGTAAGAAAAACTGTCATAGTTTGTGTTAAACCAAGTTTTGTCCCGGACTCACCGACCAACCGACTGACCCAATTATAGGAACCAAATGGGTTTTCGGAAACAAACTGGATAAGTAGGGTTTAGTACTTAGAAATAAGCGCAGAGTAGTTGCTCAATGATACAATCAAGAAGAAGGTATTGATTATGGGAGACCTTTGCAGCTAGAATTGAAACCATAAGAATTCCACTTCCATTTGCATCTAGCATGAACATATCATTTTATCAAATGAATGTTAAATGTGCTTTCTTAAATGGTTTTATTGGCTTGAAACAAGTTGGAGATGTTTTCAAACCACTAAGTAGTGGTTATTTTCCATTTGTAAGATGGAAGATACAAATCAAAACATGGTACGTCAAACTCATTTGGATAACTAAAAATTGTCCTAAGAAGTTCATGAGATATGTTTGTAGATATTCAAGAAATCTTATAATGTTATCTTCTACATTACTCCAAACCCATTGACACTCCGGTTGATAAAAGCCAAACCTTCAACCTCGATCAAATGCCTTAGAAAGAGGAGTAGATTGTCTACAATAGCGCGTAGAAAACTTAAATGTTTAACGTGTTATATACATCACTGAACATTTAATTGTTTTCATTTTATGTTATTTTTGTAAGACATTACGACTATAATATTTTTCTACTCGTTAGCAACCAGTGGAGAGAATTTATGGCATTACCATCGTGGTACAAGTAAACTAATTGCTTAAAGCTAACAATAAAATGATACTCGGTTGTTGATCTGTTGGTGTAACGTAGACAAGTCTAGGTGAACAACCTCATAATACATTTTTCATACTTAGTAGATGTGCGTAAGGAAAACTTATTGCTTGTCATTTTGAAGTTCAGAGACATGTCTTTACCTTATTGGTGAATCTTGTTTTATGATGGCCCTATTAGTTTTGTATAAAGTGTTTATTAAAAATATGTTCTTTTTCATAAGATGGCCTATTACTACGATTAATTTAAAGAACCAGTAATAATAGGTTTATCTATTAATACGGTTGTTTCTCTAGAACCGTAGCAATAGATAAATATTATTACAATTCTTGAGATAAATTGTAGTAATAGGTGTTGGACCAAACTCTCCTTCTGGCCAAAATTTTAGGTGGTGGTCCATACCTATTACTACGGTTGTTGCCTAAGAATAGTAATAATAGGTTATTTTCACACCTATTACTACGGTTCTTTTGTAAGAACTATAGTAAAAGGTCTTAATTTTTTTCTATTATTATTTTTTTGTACCCTCTATAGAATTATACAACCAGAATATATACACATACATTTTGTAACGAAAACACTTTAGACATCAAACCACTAACAGACCTCACTTATTTCATAACTATTACTACAATATTACATTTTTTAACCATGCAAAAACAATTCATGAATGATATTGTGCAAACTTTCAACAAATCATCTGCACCAAAAAAAAAAACAAACTTTCAGCAAATCGTATGTGAGATAACACTAGGAGTGTAAAGCCGAAGGATACCATGCTCATCATCGGAATTAATAATGTCCATAAGATTAGTAGCAGGGACCATAGCTATACATTCAATGTTATCCAAGTCTTCTTTAGCACCAACTCTACTTCTCCTATAAGATTGTGTCCTGTCGGTTGGGATGTGCATTCGACATCCAAATGTAAGAGGAGCATTGACTTCCTCCACTGCATATATATATGTCATCAACAAATGAACATGAAAAATAAACTAAATTTTCATAAACAAATATGACAAAAGGTGCTTAGAATTAATTACCTTTGCGGGATTAGATTTGAGATCATCACAATTCGACTAGGTCACACTCCACAATAAACTCATACATATCATGAATTGATCTCGCTTTATGCCCTTTTCTTGTAAGATCCACTATTGTGAATCTCATCTCATCAACTCGGACACCGTTGTTATTATCAACCTATTTGCACCGGAAAATGGGCTCATGAAAGCCAACATAGTCCGGCTCCTATATATCCTTAACGACACCGTCATACAACATTTTTGAAACACCGGGATGTTTATCTATACTCGCTCGAAACATGAACTCGCATGAGCCTCTAATATGACGCCACTATTTTGCATGGTGCTCCTATTGTTCTCGCCTATTTGTATAGAAAGAGAATCCATTGATGTTATACCCACGGTAAGAAATGACATCTAACCGGGGCCCTCTAGACAAGCTTACTAAAGTTCACGAGATATCTTCTCACACTACTATAAAACGGGATAGAATTCGAACATTACTCGTCGACACTTTTACAAAGGGTTGAGAATAATTTCGCATGTTTTCTCAGTTGATGGATATCTCGGCGCTTTTTAGGTCAAAAAATTTTGACCCAAAAAAGGCCGAGATATGAGTCAAGATATGGGTCCTACAAAACGCGGGTCCAATACTTGTAGGCACGAGAGATTAAAGGAAATAATTGTAATTTTTTGAACAATAATAAAAAAGGGAGGGAGATTAAAACAAAGAAAAATAAGTTTAATAAAACAAAAAAGTAATTCTGATCTAAACCCATGGTCTCCTCTTAGACAACCCTCTATCACACAACAAGACCCATCGTGCCCTAACCCTGGTTTTTAGTGTTTCAGACGCCGGAGACGGTCATCGCCATCGTCTTATGCCGTCGTCGGAGACAATAATGGCCATCCTCCTCAGCCGTCTGCCTTCAAGTTTCGTCATCATCATCATCAAGCTTCATCGCCTTTAGAGTATATGTGAACTGGATGCGTTTTATGTCTGCTCTCTCTCTCTCTCTCTCTCTCTCTCTCTCTATGACACACAGAGCACACAGAAAATATTGCATTTCACAACTGCAGTTGGTAGATTTTGTGAGTAAGTAGAGTTTCGGTGAGGATTTTAAAACAATCTTGTGGCAATTCCGTGTCCACTAAACAAAATACTCCCATTCTGATGTAAATTTCAAATTGGGAGGCAATGATTTCTCTTGCATGCCCACTTTCACAAAACTTACTCGACTTAAATTTCCAATTGTCATCTTTCTCAGTATTTCTACAGAGGGCCATTTATATTTGGATAAAAAATCTGTCAATTTAACATAATCTCGATATTGCACTAACTTTATTAAAGGAGAAAGCTTCACGGAATCAGTAAGTGAATCTGACACTAAACATTATTGCAATCAAGTAGTCATACTTGTCTTTGGTTAGGGTGTCTATGAGACTTGAGTACCCGGAAGTCCATTGATTTGATTTCCTCCTACCCTAATGAATACGTATTTCTAACCCTAAACAGTATAAGCAAAAACGAAAAGTGATGCTAGTGTAATTTCTGTATCCACTTGTGCAATTAGAAGTATCATTAATATACTTGGTGATACTTTATCACTTACTGAAATTATGAAAATCAAGTCATTATTATCATAGCCATTGAGTGGTTGGGCAGTGCATTGAATCTAACAATCATCTGTGCACATTAATGCTTATATTAATGTTATTGTACTTATGTGCCAAGTAGAAGAGAAACTCAAAGGAAGACAAGAGAAAACAACTATACATCATTTTTTTAGGATTCTGCACCCCTATATTTTCAGGGGTATATTTTAAACTGAAAATAATCAACCATCTATTTTCTAGTTTCTTACAAGTTGGTGTCGAATCTTACTTGTCAAAGATGGGTAGAAAAGATAACATGGAGAGAATAAAAGGCTTTATGAACATCTACAGATGGCCTTGCACTTAATAAGATTTCAGTTGCTATAGTTCAAAGCTAATTATAATCTCTCTTATGTCTCTGCAATCATTTATTCTCACCTTACTGGCTGAGTGGGGATATCGTAGTCAGATTGTGACAATTGTAGTAAGTACACTTGTTTTGAACTAATCTTCTAGTTAGACTCATTTTGGAGGGGGTGATATGCTTTGTTTTTGGTTCACACATGGGATGCTTTTAGTAGATAACTTGGCAGTTCTGAATCTAATTCACCTTGCGTAAGATTATGCTAATTGCACGTTGCTTGGGGTTGTTCTTGCCCTATGATGTTAACTTAATATATTTGACTTACTATCACCTTCTTTGCTGATATTATATCTTGATGAGATAAATATCTAATTAGTGGAATATTAGAGGCTCATACATCATGCTCATGGACTCACCAAGTAGGTTGTGGTTTACTGAAACAGCTCACCCTTCTTTTGGGAGAGGTGTAAGAGTTTTGCTCAAAAATACTCCACATAGAGCCCCTCAAAGGCATAAAAGGCAAGAGCTTATGAACCCTCTAATACCTCAATCTCTTACGGGAGAACCATCTCTTGAGTTGCTAAGTATCCTGGCTTCTCCGAAACTGCTGCTAACTGCTCAATCTCATATGGCCATGATCCGTGCTAACTTCCCCTTGCTTGAGATGTTTTGATTCAGCAAAATCATGATCAAGCATAGTTCAAAGACTGTAGAAATTCTAGACAGCCATTCATGGGCATATCCCCCCCTCCCCCTCCCCCAGCAAAAAAAATAGTTGAGTAGTAAGAAAAACAAAGACCTTTTGAGTTGCTCTTAGTATTGTACAGGTTTTAAGTAGCTGGTACTCTCTTTTAGACAATAAAGCACATGCTGTTGTAGCTATCTGGGCCATTGGCCATCTCTTTTTAAAAGAAACAAACTTTTTAAAGATTCAACCTTGCGAAATTTCTTGTGTTCTATCGTCGTCCCCACTCCCCCTCGCCAAAATCATTTGCATCTTGCACTTTGTGTTATGTTCCTTTGAAGTTGTTTAATAAATGTTGGGTTCGATGACATAAATTTTGTGTCTAAATATGTTGTTTCAGAATATATATTCTTGAAACAGAGCGTAGTGAGTAGGTTAGAATGGCCCACATCGGCCATTTTAAGGTGGTTTATGTATTCTTGAAACATAGTTGTTAGCTAAATTATGTTCATGTTAAGGTATATTCACTGATCTGATTTATAGTAGGATTGTGATTAGGCTTAATTATTTAAGTATGAAATTATTGCCTTACTTTTCCTTATGATTACATACATTTTGTGGTTAATTAGGAATTTTGATAAGCATCAACATGAGTTGTAACTTATTCATTCACCAATGCCATCCACCTCAGACCGAATCCATAATTACAAAATTTAAAAAATATTCCACATCATCAACTGAAGCTTACTAATCACAAATATTTATATATATAAGATTAACCAAGTAATGTGTAGAAATTTTCTTGGAGAAGACAGGGTTCTAAGTCTATCATGGAGGAGGGGTCTCGAACCCAAATCCGTTCCCGAACCCGAATCTGAAACACATTGATTTGGGGTATTGAGTGATGGGTTTAGGTTATTAGTTTCTGGGATTTGTAAGATCTAAGTTGATTTTGGGTTTGAGCAAAGCTTCAAGCTTTTTAGTGTGAGTGAGAATTATGATGTATTTTGGTTGTGATCTTGTTCTTTGTTTTCTGCATGTATTTGATTGGTGGTTAGATCTGATTCACTCAGTTCGATTTCAAGTTTGTGCTTTCTATTATAGAAATTTTGTTTGGTGGAGATTGATTGTTGTCCCCTGTTTTCTTTTGTTGTGTGAAATTTCCTTTTGAATGCCTTTGATTTGAAAGATCAAAATTGGTACAGACTATACCCTTCGAAAAGGGTAGTATAAAGGTCAGTTATTTTTTTTTGGCTTGAAGCTTTATGGATTGATATGTTAGGTTTGATAGGGTTTGTATCTAAATTCATGGTAAAGAAGGTAGTCAAAGGTCGGATTTTTTATTTTTATTAGTTCCCATTTTAAATTCTCTTATGCCCTTTTTCGAGTTGTGGAATTTGGTAATTTGTTCTTCTAATGAGTGAGCTCTCACGAACTATGGGTTGACTAGATAATCGGTTTATTTGTGCTCTATCAGCATCTAACACAATGGTCCAACCACATGTTCGCCCATCTACAATAAGGTTTGGACCTTTTCATCCATCCTCGACTATAGGACTGAAGCCATCCTTTCAGCCATTTTCCTCACCCTTTGAACCAAAAGTGGAACTAAAAAAGACCCTTCTAGTTATACAAGGAAGGAATCACACCCTTATGGAAATATGGAGCATTTAGCCACGAGCTCTCAAAGTAAATCTGTTGATCAAGGTATTGGTTGTACTCAAGGGAAAAAAATACTTCATTTACATCCAAGAAGTCGTCTAAATCTGGCTAGAATAATGAAATACCATTTGATGAAAAGGATGAAGTTTGGGCTATTGGTAAAATTCACTCAACCTTTTATGTTATGTTTTATGGTTGTTGTATGGTTGCCTTGATTTCATTGGTATATCTTTCACAGATGATCAAGGGAATGAGGAGGTGGTAAATGGATCAATTCAACCTCGAGATGTTATGAATTACAAAAACGAAGTGAGATTTTGTGTTGCATTTAACAATTACGATCAATGTATTAGAAAGTGTGGTCACATATTTGTCGATTTCTTAGGTATATTGCAAAGTGCGAGAGGTTTTGCCCAATTGGGATGACTAGGTGGCATAATTTGAACAAAACATACAAAGCGAGATATAGTTCAACTTGTTCGAGTAAGTATTACAATCAATCTATTGTACATTTTCCTAACTAAAATACGAGATATAGTTAAATTACGTTGTTAATTTTTTTTTACCTATTACATAATTATAGGGCAAGTTAGTGTATCCAGAACACAATATCTTTGACGAGATGAGTCCTTCATGTCACTAAACATTTTAAGGAATATAGATATAAACTAAAGACAGATTACTTTAAACTTGGACAAAAAACAAAAGAGTACATCTACGACAACTGCTCCGGATGGACATGCTCGTGATGAATGGATAAGGTTGGTCAACTATTTGTATTCACCAAAGAATAAGGTAAATATAATTTCTTCTTCTTCTTTTTATGCTATTGGGATTTTATCATGTTTTGAAGCCAATTTGTTGTGGATCGGGTGATTAACCCTCCAAGTAACAATGCATTTGAACCACAATAAAGAAATGCGTATGAACAAAAAAATCATAATCCTGTTCTATCCCTTTGTCCCATGAAATAATACTAATGCTTGAGAACTTATTTATAAGTTAACCTATCCTAGGTAACACATAATTGTAGTGGGGTTACTGTTTTACATATATGATTGTAGTAGGTAATTACGGAACAAATTAGAAAACAACCCAATCATTCTTAACCATAAATGTCAACATTCAATACCGTAGATATGTACGTACTATGATGAAAGAAAGAGGATTAGTAAACTAAGTCATGGAAAAGAGTGGTGAATTACTTTTGCTAAACATCTCTGCTCTCTCTATCGCATTTCCGGAAAACACACCCCTTCCTCCTCCCCTTCCCAAAAAAACGATCACGAGCAAATGGCTAATTTTTTTAATGTGCGGGCTTTGGCTCAAATAGGTAAAGATGCACAAGCTTCACAAAGTCATTGTCATACTACCGGTTCAAGCAGTTATCACTACCATAGAAACCACTTTTAATAACGGGTCTTTAACAATTGTTAAAAGGACAAACCATCACAAAAACTGGACCAATGGAATTTTTGTAAATAAATGGCATTCTAAAGCACATATAACGACGGTTCTTACATTAGAACTATCGTCATATGTGTTAGGCATTTTTGTGGATGAGGGTTTTAGGGAAGAACCGCCATCAAATTTCTTTCAAAACAGATCTAAAAAACCCCGAACGTACGTGCTATCTCCACGCCCACTTTGTTGAAAATGTACGTAATGTTTGGAATTGTTGAATGTTGAATCTTTGTTGAAAAATGTTTGAGATTGTGTGAATGTAGAGAATGTGGGTAACATTTGTTTAGTTTATTACGTTGGAAATTCGTAAAATGTTAAAGATTTAGAGAAATAGAAATACAATTTAGATATAGGGCTTTATTGTTTTTCATATTATTCGATTAATGGCATGCTTCATTAAATTATCGTATGCATTTGATAAGCTTAGAGAACCCGTTCAAACATCTCGTACATAACAAGTTATCCTATGTCGTGGTACGTGCATAAATGTGTGTATAACGTTTAGGATATTAGCTTGGTATGTATAGGTTTTTGAATTGTCCGTGTTGGATAGTTTGAGAAATAATATGATAATAGGTTGTGTGGCTATTGTAATCTTATCATAAATTTGACAAGATATCATGGTGCTCATTTTCCCTCTCGTTCTTTGCGTGCAATTATGATGACGATGGGTTTGATGTGTGTATCTTTACTTCGTTACCATACAACAAATTAAGGATATACACATTAGTCAATTCGTTTTCATATGTTGAACTTGAAGAACTAAGGAAAATGCTGCCGGAATTTTGTCAAATGTATGATATGATTTTGCTACACTGGTCTAGAGTCATATTATTCTTCAATGGGTTTAGGACCATCTATTCTTGTAGAAGGATCCTAGGCTCATGTCGTATTATTTATGCGTAAGTACGTATTTCGCGAACTACATGTGTTGAATTGCTTCTCGTTTTTATGAGTAAGGTATGGATCGAGAGTGGGATTATAGCGATAGGAGGAGTATAGGATATCATGATGGTGTTAACAACATTTTTGATATTGTCGTCGAACATGCCAAAATTCGGAGAATAGTCCATATTTTGTTCGTATTTAAGTGTTTCAACTCCTTAAGATTTCCCCTTAAAGTTGTAAAAGATCACCTATATCGGCATGGGTTTGACACAACTTATAAGGTGTGGGTATGAGATAGGGAAAAGGAGTATATGAATATACCCGTATGAGAGGAAGATGAAGGGTATGATGAAAATGAAGCCATGAGTAGTATGGAATTAGAAGATCGACTCGCAGATCTATTTCCTAGAGTAGAACGTGATTTAGCCGATCAACCACATGTATTACAAGCAATTCATAGCCGATTATGAGAAGCCTCTATACCCGAGGTGCGATAAATATACCGGTTTATCAGCTGTGTTGTGGTTGATGAACTTGAAAATAACTAATGGCAGGAGTGACAAAAGTTTCACGGGCTTGCTGGGTGTGGTCAAAGATATACTCCTAGAAGGCAATGTCCTTGCCAACCGTACATATGAGGCGAAGAGGATGTTGTGTCCTATGGGCATGGGGTATAAGAAGATGCATGTCTACCCCAATGATTGCATAGTGTACCGAAAAGACACAAATGTCCTAGGTATGGTGTACCTCGATACAAAATGAAAAACATCAATGGAGAGAGTGTTGAGGGACCTCTCGCAAAGGTGTTGTGGTACTTGCCAATAATACCGAGGTTTAAGTGCCTTTTTCAAGTGCAAATGATGTGAAGAACTTGACGTGGCATACCGACAAAAGAGTCTCGTGATGACAAGCTCCGTCACCCTGCCGATTCTCCTCGGTGGAAGAAGATCGATTCACTGTTCCCGGAATTTGGTAGGAAAGCATAGAATCTACATCCGGTTCTTTGTACGGACGGAATAAACCCCCACGGTGACCTAAGTAGCAAGCACGGATGTTGGCCCGTTGTTTTGGTTATTTACAACCTACCATCATCATTGTGTATGAAGCGCCAGTAAATTATGTTGTCAATGATCATTTCAGGGCTTAAACAGTGAGAAATGATATAAATGTGTACTTTATGCCACTTGTTAAAGATTTCAAGCTTTTGTGGGATGAAGATGTATCGGCTTGCGATGCATACCGTCAAAAGCAATTTACATTACGAGTTATGCTCTTCACCATAATCAATGACTTCCCGTTTACGTAAACTTGTCCGAATACACTCGTCAAAGGACACAAGGCATGCCCCATTTGTACCGAGGGTACTTGCTCCTATCAACTCAAGCACGGAAAAAGAGGGCCTATCTCGGACACCGAAAGTTTCTTCCCTTTTCCCATTAATATCGTAAGACAAAGAAGGCTTTCAATGGTAAAACCGAGATGGATTATGCTTCAACTCCATTAATAGGACATCAAATATATGATCAAGTGAAGGATCATGATGTGGAATTTGGCAAGCCATACCTATGTCCATCCGAAAATGATGCATGGAAAAAGATATCAATATTTTTTGATCTTCCATATTGGAAAGAGTTGTATAGAAGATATAGTTTTCATGTAATGCATACAGAGAAAAACATCTATGAAAGTCTCATTGGCACTCTTCCGAACATACCGGGAAGACCAAGGATGGAGAGAAGACACGACTTGATATGTGTGAAATAGGAATACGGGAGGAATTAGCACCACAACCAAAGGGAAGTGAACATATTTGCCTCCGATGTCTTACACATTGACTAGAAGGAAAAACAACGTTTATGTGAGATCATGAAGAAACTCAAAGTGCCACATGGATATTCTTCAAACATCGGTAGAATAGTTTCGATGTCCGATTATAGACTAAGCGGTCTTAAATCTCACGATTGTCATGCTTTGGTGTAACAAATATTGTCGATTGTTATCCGAGCCGTGATGCCAAAACATGTTAGACACACGATCACGAGACTTTGCTTCTTTTTCAATGCCATATGCAGCAAAGTCGTTGATTTGGAGAAATTGGATGATCTTCAGTGGGCGTGATTGTTACGCCGTGCCAACTTGAGATGTACTTCCCACCTTTTTTTTTGATATCATGGTGCCCCTCATTGTCCATTTGGTGAGAGAAGTGCAATTATATGGCCCGATTTTTTACCGATGAATGTACCCTTCCTTTTGAACGTTTCATTAAAATTCTCAAAGGGTATCTTAGAAATTGGTACCGACCGAAGCATGCATTATTGAGCCATACATAGTTGAGGAGTGTGTCGAGTTTTGCTGTGAATACTACCCCTAAATGGAAGAAGTTTGTATTCGAAACATCGATTTATGGGATGATCGGCTCATAGGGAAACTAGGGCCGATGGTTCTAACAATCGATCGGGATATAAGGGATCAAGCACATCTTTATATTCTATAAAATAGTGATGAAGTGCAGCCATTCATTGATGAGCACAAATCCCTCTTAAGGAGGCAGTACCAAGGAAAAATGAGACATGGGTACTGACCCATCATAATCGCACATTTGTCAACTAGTTTAGAGATAGAATGATCCCTAGCCAATTGGAAGAATCACGAGAACATATCTTGCAAACATTAGTCAGCTTGGCTAGAGGGCTGTCATTGGAAGTCATATCTTACTCGTGGGTATGACATCAATGGATACTCTTTCTACACTAAGAGTCAAGACAATAGCAAGCACCTCGCAAAATAGTTGGGTCACATTAGAGGCTCATGCACTTCATGTTTCCAGCTCCAAGGACAAAAATCCCATTATAGCTAAAATGTCATATTACAATGTCATTGAGGAGATATGGGAGCTAGACTATGTTGAGTTCCCTCAGCCCGTGTTCTAGTGCAAATGGGTTGACAATAACAATGTTGTCCGAGTTGATGAGATGGGATTCACGATGGTCGATCTCACAAGAGGAGGGCCTCGAGGTGATCAATTCGTTATGGTATCCCAAGCAAGACATGTGTTCTACATTGATGATCCCGCCAATGATAAGTGGTCTATCGTTCTTCAAAGGAAGAGGCACGTTGCTGGTGGGGATGGTGAAGATATGTGTGAGTTTGTTGAGGAGACTCCACCCTTCTCCTTAGGAATGCCTCGTAAAAATGAGGATCCCAATTTTGAAGAATTGTATTTAAGTGTTGACCATCAAGAGAAATATATATATTGAAGATAAGTCTAAAGGATGGTGGAAAAGGCATAAACCATATAATTATATCAACATGGCAAGAATAATAATTTTATTCCGGATGATATCCAATATTGTTGCTTGTTTTAGAAACTGCAGACTTGCTTTTCATTATTTTTGACTTGTAGTATTCATCTAAACAGATCATTTTGTTCGATGATGATCAAAATAAGGACTATAGGCTATCCAATTGGAAGGATAGAAGATCATTATTCAATGAGGGCCATCATTTAGGTAATGTTTCTTATGAATAATTGTTGTTTAACACTTTTCTCATTTTTGGTTGCTAATCTCAGCTCCTACTTAATGTTTTCCATAATTTTTATATTTTGTAGAACCTCTATATGCTCGTAGAACCTCTACCACCGCACGAACTCCAAGAAGAAAAATAAGGACTAACCTCTCAAATGAAAGGGTAGAAGATCCTCATTTGATGAGTATCAAAAGGACTAAGTCTTTTAGGTAAAGTTTCTTATGCATACTTTTTGTGGATAATTGTTGATTAACGCTTTTCTCAATTTTGGTTTCTTGTGTAACTTTGAGTCTAACGATTGTTTCCACCTCGGTTTTCAATCACCAACAGATGATTAGACCATGCTTTGGAGCCAAGAGCCATTTCACAATGTTCAAATCCCAATAGATCTTTTCCGAGTGACTCGGAATAGTCATAACAACGGCCACCGAAGTTCACAAGTCCGTAACTGGACTCAACGAGTCATTCCGCCCGGGTGCTTATAAATAGAAGACACTTTACAAGACTTGAAGATTGTTGTTGAGCATATAGTTTAACACTTACTCAGGGCATTCTTGCTTAATATTCTACTTACAACTCCAAATCTATAATTCTTACTTTCGAGTTGCAAAGAAAGTCTTGTAATGACTTACATTCTTTTCTTACTTTCTTTGTAAGTCCCTTGACCGAGATGTAAATGTTAACTCAACTTACTAGTCTCTAACTATAAAGGATAACTCAGTCAGGAAGTACTAGATCGGATAAGGGAGCTTTTAATTCGGAAAAAACTTGTAAAGGAATTGTGTAAGGGAGCAAATCTGGTAAGAGTTAGTCCTCTATAATTGATAATTCAATTAGTGGATTTGACTTAGTGCTTGGCTGAGTAGTGTCGGTGGTTTTTTGTCCCGGGAGGGTTTCCACATACTTCTATTTTTCTATCTTTCTTAGTCCAATCTAGACTCAAAATCGCTTCGCTCACTTCTACGCAAAAGGAGTTTGATTTTATTTAAAATCTTTCATCACCCTATTCACCCCCTCTATGGTGACTTAAACTCTCCAAGAGCAAACCTTCATTCTACACTATATGCAATTTTGGGGTGTTTTTGAAGTTAGATAATTATATAAATATTTTTTCTCAAATGTGTGCTAGAATGAGGCAAGGGCGAAGGTTCAAGAGCGACTTATTTCTTCCCCTTCAAAGTCCGAAATTGGAAATGAAGTCATTAACGAGCTTATTTATGAAGCCATTGTTAAATGACCTATCGGTTTTGGCTTTGGAGTTGACCGAAGTGATGTTTTTGGTGAGAATGGCATCGTTAAGAAAAGGGGTTGTAGCTATTCCAATGACAACAATATGGAACTCAAGCACATCAAAAGGAGTTAGACTCACGAACACAACCTGCTCGTACTTGTGCTAAAGGCAATGCGGAATGGACAAATTACAAATGAATTTCTTAATGCTGTCTGATTCAGCCATACAAATGGCTAGTGATAAGGTTAGCCTTTTATATGATTGAGTTTTTTAGAATTTTCTATTTTTTTCTTCAAATTCAAATTGCATGGGGAGATAGACGGATATGTATGTGTCATGCCCACATTTGAGGACATGTATATGTTGCATCCACATTTGAGGATATCTATGGGTATTGTGGTTGTGGGCTGAGGTATAATTGATGTTGTTGTTTGGTGCTATTTTGTTATTGTCCCCATATTCTTTGTTTTTTAAAGTAGTGGAGGGGAAGGAGGAGGTGCAGAGTGCAGGAGAAGGGAACTGGATGCGGGGAGGGGAAGTGGATGCTGCAGGTGCGGGGCTGGGTGTTATAGGTGTAGGGGAGGGGAAGTGGATGCTACATGTACAGGGGAGGGAAAGTGGGTGCAGGGGTGGGTGTCGCAGATAGAGGGGAGGGAAGTAGGTGCAGGGGAGGGAAATGGGTGCGGCAGGTGCATGGGAGGGGAAGTGGATGCAGGGGAAGGGAAGTGGGTGCTCGTCGAGTTTACAAACTCGATTAAGCTGTCGAGTTTAGTCTCATCTTTGGTCTTCTCATCACTCTATTCCCATGCTCTGGTGAGATCCAAATTCTTCTCTTGATCAAGCCTTGCTAACTCAAGCATCTCGAAACACACACTATCGATTTGTTCCGAAACACGAATTTTGTTACCGTCCCCTAAGATTTGTTCTTCTCAGGTGTACTATAGCAACTATTACCGACGATTTTTCCACATTTTGTGCTTCTTCATACGTAGTAGCATTATTTATGTTCCATTCATTTATAGGGAGACACTATCAAGTTCGGAACTTTTGCATTACATTTGTGTGAACTCTCGCATTATTTATTTCCATTCTCTTTTGGTAATCGCTCTCCTCAACTTAATGGATGTGAAATGTTAATATATTATTTTTAGCTATTTTCAAGTTGTAGATGAATCAAATGGAAATAACCTTAGCAATGAATCATCACACACCGGTCCTTCAATTTTAAACTCACATGTTGATTAGCTTGATGTACAATGTAAGTTTTTAATTGTATCGGATATGACTTTCACTTTTAAAGGGAAAATGCACATAACTATTAGTACTATTTATTGATAAATTTGGAACTTAACATGATTATACAAGATGTTGCGGTTATATTTTGAACGAAGTAATATTAAGCATTATTCGGGTTATATTATAGTTGCGTTAAAATAATGATTTTTATTTTATCAAAACAATTTTTTATAGGTTGTATTTTATGAATATATATTGGGTTCGAAATAAATTCCATTTATTAAAACACTACCACCACAATAGTGAAAATCAACCGTAAAAAGCGTTGAAATATTTCGACCTAAAAACCGACGAGATGTTTTGGCCAAAAAGGTCGAGATAGTTCAGCCCAAAAAGGGCCGAGATTTTTCGACCCACAAAGGGTCACAATTTTTCAACCATAAAAAGGGTCGAGATATCTCGGCATTGAATATCTGGACCCTTTTTATATGCGTCGACCGAAAATGAAGCGGGCCATTCAAGAATCGGAATATGAGTAAAAAAGCGTTGAATATACCCCCGTTTTCTAGTAGTGTCAAATTCTTCCCACTCGGTTAGTGATGCTTCTATCTCTAAACCAATTGACAAATGTGAGATTATGTTGGGCATTACCCACATCTTATTTCTTCCTTGGTAATGTCTCTTTATGATTGACTTGTGCTCATCAATGAACGATCGCACTTCATCATTGTTTTGAACAATATATGTGCTTCATCGCTCATATCTCGACCGATTGTACAAATCGTCGACCCCAGTTTCCTCTGCCTAGCGATCTTCCCCATACATCGATGTTGAGGAATACCAATAACTTCCATTTGGGGGTAGTATTCACTACGGAACTCAACACACTCCTCAATTGTGTAAACCTAAGCAATGCACCTTTTTGGTCGGCACCGAGTTCTAGCATATCCTTTGAGAAATTTCATAAACAATTCAAATGGGTACATTCATTGATCCAAAATCGAGCCATAAAATTGCATTTCTCTCCCCAAGTGGACAACTAGATGTGCCATGATATTAAAGAAAGAAGGCTGAGAAGTAAATCTCACGTTCACACAATGTAATGAGGACATCGCACTTAAGATCATCCAATTTTTCCAATTCTTATAGAAACCATTCTGGGGCTAGACCAAGTTGAAGCAACTTGAAACGAAGACTTCGCAGGCAGCCCCTGTTATTGCGAGTAAGAAATACTAAAACATTCAAAATCGAGCAAATGAGGCCGGAAGGGCGGCACTGCGTCTAGCGTTGGCGAGACAATAAAGCTCCTGGATTTTCCTATTTTTCTCACCCATTTTGATAATTTTGAATTTCCTCCTATTGGTTCGTAAATTAGGATGAATGTGGTCTGTACAGGACACTCGTTGATTTTGTGTTTTATCTATGTTGTTCATATCCGTCTGGTAGAGCACTTTGAGATGGTGGGGGACTTGAAAAATCTAACTTGTACCTAGCAACCAAAGTTTTTCAACGACAGTTGCTTGCTTTGTTGACTAAGAAGGCAACATCCGGTTAGAGACATAGTTTACTACAACAGGTCCCATTATATGGTACATTGATTAGTGAATTGTGTCTCAATTTAGGACACATACTGAGAGGCATCCTTTTGTACATTTATTTAAACCAAGTACAATGTAGCAAATGAGATGAGTACAGGACATCCCCTACTTGGATTGTATCGCGCCTACTTTCGTTGACAATTTCGATAGCATGAGGCCGGTGCCTATGTTGGCTGAATATTGGATAAACCTACGTTGGTTACTGAAACCTATAAACAAATGATCTCATCGTAGTCTCCAGATTTTATCCGGAATGCATAAGGAAATCGATCCTAAAAGCTGCAAAGCACTAAGGGCTTGAGAACACGATCCAAGAAGAGGTGTTCCCGCAGCTATATCCTTTGAAAATTCCGAGGTGGTTTCGCAGATAGATGAACACGCATGCCGAAGAGAGGCAAAGGCTAAGCGGGAAGAAGACAGAAGGGCTCACAGGATTGAGGAACCGAAAAAGCGAACCTAGGGAAATGCAGCTGAGTCAAGCGGCTCAAAAGGGTAAAAAAGTAAAGATTAACTAGGGCCTAAAATTATGAAAGAATATGAATTTAGGAAACTTTTTGTTTTGCCTCTTTAGAACATTTCATTTTTCAAATATTATGCTTGTTATTTCCCTTTTTAGTTATGTATTCGGTAACTAGTAAGCTTACCCTTTATTATTAATAAAGTAAAAAGTAAGTTTTGTGCTCACTTTTTAGCTATGTAATTAATTAATTATTACACCATCTAAAAAAGGACTCGCCCTATTAATTAAATGTCGAAAAATAAAATATCAGCTAGAGGGGTATATTGATCCGACCATCCTAAATTAGCACTATAATTTCCTTAAGGACCAAATCTCCAATCTGTAAATGATGAGGCTTGATTTTTTGTTAAATGCCCTTGATATACACGCCTTGTATATTTGGACATTATGAAGAGCATGCAAGCGCCTTTCATCTAGTAAGACTAACTCCTGTGGTCCATTGTGCTTTGGGAATTTTACTTTCTGCTATGAATCATAAAGGGATGAAAATTTCTATTGGAAGGACTTCTTCAAAGCCATACACTAGGGACTAAAGAGTTGCTCCCATTGAGGTTCTAATCGAGGTTTGATAGCCCCATAAAGCAAAAGGCAATTTATCGGACCACTCCTTGTAATTGACATCCATTTTATTCATTGTCTTTCGGATTAGTGGCCTCGACCAGTCGGTTGGACCGATGATGATAAGGAAAAGACTTATGAGGCCCGATCTTGTACTTGTCTAGTAAATCTACTACCTCTTTTTTGATGTGACTACCATGGTCACTAATTAGTTCATGCAGTACCCCAAATCAACGAGATGAAGTTATGAGTGATGAATGTCGCCACATGTTTTGATGTTACCGTTGCATAGGATACAACTTCTACCAATTTGGTGAAGTAGTCAATTGCTACTAACACAAATTCCTAACCACCCGTTCCTTTAGTGGTCACTTTCCCAATGATGTTTATGCCCCAAACCGAGAATGGCCAAGGTGCTGCAAGTGTTGCTAAAAAATATGATGGTTGGTATCATATGTTTGCATACACTTGACACTCATCTTTTAACAAACCGATGACAATGTGTTGTCGTGGTTTACCAATAATACCCTAATCTTTGTATTTTTAAACCAACATTCTTTCATTCATGTAAGGTGCACATTCTCGCCATAAAATTTGGTCATTATACAATCTACTTCTTGTTGATTGACATAAAGTAAGCTAATTCCCATGTTGGTCTTCTCGTACAATTTTCTTGATTTATGAAAAACTATGCTGCTAATATGCGGATAGCTCATTGGCCTCTAGATGTAGTGTTCGATGGTTACTCTTGGCTTTCTAAGTATCGAGTAAATGTCATGGTACCAACTAATTTGGTCGGTACTAAATACTTATAATGTGTATATGTGTGCATGTTAACTCCTCTATTATATATTAATAGGCATTGAATGGAGGTCGCAACGGATATTGGTCATGGATGCTAATTTTGCTAGGGCATTCGTGAACTTATTGTTATCCGTAGGATGGTAGGTGTATGATATGCTTGTCGAAATGTTTTATTAACTCCATCAAATGCGCTTGGCAAGCTTCCAAGGCTTCACTACGTACCATTTCTTGAAATCGGATTGATGATTATGCTTGAATTGCTAAAACCCCGACGTTCTTAGCTCCTATGTCTATGGTAGCTTGGAATCCAATAATACATGCTCGTATTCCGCGGCGTTGTTGGTGACTTCAAAATCCCATTTAATTGAGGTGGGAGTATGTGCTCCCTCTAGCAAAACTAAAAGGATCCTAACTCCAAAACCCTTCGATTGGAAGTGCCATCAACGTACATTGTCCATACATCGAATTCTACAAGTAAGATACCCTCATCCGGAAAATCAAAATGATACCATTGTGCTTTGGTCGTTGGTAGATGAGGTAGGAATTATGATACTACTCTCCCTTTAATTGCCTTTTATGGGACATACTTGAGTTCAAACTCGATAACATGACCGTCCATCCAGACTATCTTATCGTTGATAATTGGTTGTTCCAAAATATATTTGATAGGGTGCATTGGTGCTACTACTTTTACCGTGTGCGTCAACATGTAGTTTCTAAGCTTCTTTGTGGCCCAAACTAAAGCCGATGATGTTTTCTCTAAAGGTGTATATCTAGTCTCGTAATTTAATAATTTCTTGCTTAGACAATACATCGAGTGCTCCTCTTTCTCGTCCCATTGAGCTAACATGGCTCCCATTGCAATCTCTGTCGTGGCCATGCATAACAACAATGGTTTTCGAGTTTGGGGCGAAATTAGAACTGGATAATTGGTCAAATATTCCTTAACCTTCTTGAATGTTATTTGGCACTCCTCATCCAAAAGAGGCCTAGCTCCCTTTTTAGCTTCTTAAAGATGGGCTCGAGATACCATAGTCAATTTTCATATAAAACGACTAACATATTTCAAATGCCCCTAAAAACCCCTATTTCCTTCTATATCTTGGGTTGTGGTATTTCCTATATGGATTTGATTTTTGATGGAGCAACTTTATTTCCTCTAAGACTAACCACATAGCCTAACAGTTTGCTCGAGGTTACCCCAAAGGCACACTTTTGTGGGCTAAGGTGCATGTTCTATTTTCGTAGACTTTCGATGAATTTCCTAAGGCGATGGAGTTCCCCTGCCCTATCATTGGACTTGATGATCATGTCGCCAACGTAAACTTCAGCTTACGTATATATCATGTCATGTAGCAATGTCGCGGTTGTCCTTTGAGTTGCGGTTCCTATAGTTGTGAGTCCAAAAGGCATCACGACATAACAGATATGTCCCCCATTGAATGATGAAGGTCATTTTTTCCATATCTTCTTCAGCTATCTTCACTTGGTTATATCGGGCATAACCATCCATGAATGAGAGTAAGGTACGACTAGCCGTGTTGTCAACTAAAATGTCCATATGGGATAAGGAAAGTAATCCTTGGGGCTTTCCTTATTAAAATCCCGAGTTGATGCACATCCTAACTCTACTATATTATCTACCTACTAAGGGTAGTGGATCACCTTAATAAACCCGGCTTCTAGTTGCTTTTAAACTTCTTCTTCGATCTTTAGTGCCTACTCAAATTTTATCCTTCTATGTTTTTGTTTAACCGGCTTAACGTCTTCATAGAGTAGAATTTTATGTTCCCCAATGCTTGGATATATTCCTGGCATGTCTTTGTAGGACCATGCAAAGACATTTATAAATTCTATTATGAGCGAAGTAAATTGCTTCGCTTTTTGGATTCAACGTTTTCCCAATTTTAACTTCTTGGGGTTGATTTACTCGAACCTAAGTTAATAATTATTGTTTCTTCTATTATTGGTGAGTAATTTTCATGATCTTCTATAGCTTTTATTCGTTCTTTAGGGATTTCTTGTTCATCTTTAGAGGCAAACCAATTAAGAACAGGAAGAGGCAAAGAGTAAGCGGAAAGATTCATCTTATTGAATGAAGAAAAGAGTACATTAAACATAGAAATAGAAATTAAAGAAATGGAAGATTAACTAATAGAATCATAAAAAGAAACAATAGACATGGTTCTAGACTCAAAAATAGATTGCTATCTTAAAATAAGGACAAACTCTTGACCTTTTTGTGTCGACGTTGGTAATGAACTTGGATGGATAAAATTTTGGGTGTGACATGGCTTGGGATAGTATCTAAACCGAATTCCCATCTAGGAAATTTTCTTATCCAAATAACAAACTAAAGATATTGCTATTAGCTAGATTGGCACAATTTTGGGTGTACTTGTTCTTTCTCAAGAAGTTAAGGTGTCTCCTTTTCTAGTATATGGCAGCCACTAAAGATTTCTAAACCAGGGACTAGGATGCCCTTCTCCTTTATATAATAGGTTTCAGGAAAATCATAGTAAGAGAACTCTTCCCCTTCTTTCGAAATTTCCCATTTAATGTGTGAGGATAAGGCTTAATAGAGCGGAGTGTGAGTGGTGTAGTCCTCTTAGTCTCGTGTTTCCTACATAGTTTGGCTACTTCGTTAGTAGTTTGATGATAGCCTTGTCGAAACTTTTAATTATTGGTGGGTTCAAGGGTCTGTAAAGATTGGGCCGTATGTCCTCCCGCCTACGACCAAGCCAGGAAAATACCCCTTCTTCTTTAGCATCGAGAGGACACTAGGGTTCATATAAGGATTGAAGTTAAGAGGTGCTTCATCCTTTTCCACAGCAGCTATTGTCTCAAATCTATAAAGTTCTTCGTTATCAATGTCGTGCTCAATTTCGACAACGGACTCCTTAGATGTAATTGTGGAAGAGAGGTTATCTCCCTTAACTCGTTATCACTTGACCTTTAATAACCATTTTAACCTTCTAGTGCACTTGTGGAGGGCATTTCCTGGTGGTCATGTAACCAAGGCCGCCGTAGGAAGAGATTAAAAGTAGCTTGAATGTCTAGGACTTGAAAATCAATGTGTTTCACCACTGGTTCGACCTTGATTGGAAGAGTCATTGTTCCCAAAATTGTTCTTTTGGAATTGTTATGAATCCTCGGAGATCTGTTTCTCTCCAAGCCTAACCTTTTAGCAATCCTTCAAGGACGAGACGTTTATAGCAGATCCATTATCCACTAAGGTTACGGGGATAAACTTGTTCATGAAAGTTATAGTCAAATAAAGGGAATTATTGTATGCAATGCGTTCTTTTGGTAAGTCTTTCTTGTCAAATGTAATGGTTTCATCCCCATTATTGACCAATCAAACCATCTCCTCACGCCTAGTCTCGTGAGAGACCTTAATCTTGCTAAGTGCATCCATTAAGGCTTGCCTATGCTTCGGGAGGCACATATGAGTTGCCGATTGGAAATGTCGACTTTCGCTTTTGATGTTTTTGAAGGATTGGGTATTCTTGAGTTCATATCTAGTAATGAGAAGGATTTCGAAGTTTTCGGTTCACCCCAAAAGTCATCTTTTTTAAAGGGTGGTGTGCTTAGAAGTTGTCATCGTTGTTATCCTTAGTGTCGTATACATCATTTTTGTAAGACCCGTAATTTTGGATAAGGTAGTTATATGAGTTAAATTAATTATTAAGCCTTAATTAGTTAAAGTGGGACGAGTAACTAAGACATCTACGTGGATACATATATTCATGATTTTATTTGGGCGAATTGTTATTAGTGAAGCGTATTAATTCCTTCCTCTCGAATTTTCTACCCGGCTAGGTAAATAAAAACACAAGGCCGCTTATGCTATGTATGGGATTAGTGTAAGAATGGGATTGGTGTAAGAATGGGATTAGTGTAAATAAAAACACAGATGGAAATACAGATTTAATTATTATTATGGTTAGCAATAGAAGAGGGAAAGATGAGTGAGAAGGGGGATTAAGTGTTTAGCTAAGAATGGGATTAGTGTAAATTGGGATGTGCTGGCACTTCCTAAGGCACCATAGCAAAAACGAACACAAGAGATTAAGGAGAAAAGGAAAGAAGGCTCGGGGAAAGGAAGGAAACCCGTGCAAAAATAAAACGAGAGGAAAGAAGAAGAACCAAAACTGGGAGCAGGGAAAGCGAGAAGAGGGAGATCAGGCGAGGGCGAGTAGAGCTAGAGCGACAGAGAGAGCGAGTTTGAGAGCAAGGAAAAGTGGCCGGAGGCCGACGAGTTGAACAGACGAACGGAGGAAAGGTGACGAGCGAAGCGAACAAAGGAGCAGGGGCATGAAGGAGGGGAAATCGAGCCCGATAGAAGGGAGGCGAGCATGAGAACAGACAAAGGGGCTAATGGCCGCTGAACGGCAAGAACATCGCGGCCGAGTGAGCATAGGGAGGGAGAAGACCGAGGGCCCAAGCGAGAGGAAGAAAAAAGAAGAGGAGGCACGTCCGAACAATAGAGGCGGCGACCGGTGAGCGAAGGAGCAGCGACCGACGAGAGAGGGAGAGAGAGCGGTAGGCGGCAAGCAAGAAGACCACAGCAGGAGCAAGAGTCGGGCATAGAGGAAGGCAGCGAAACCGAGGCTACACCGGGGTTGGCAGCAAAGGAAGAGGAAAGAAAGGACGAAATTGGCCTAGGCTAATCCAAAATTCATAATCTTTAATCCCTAAGTTGAGGTAGGTAGTCTTGTACTCTAAACTATTAGTAAGGCAGCAAACCGAGGCTAGACCAGGGCCGGCAATAGAGGAAGAGGAAAGAAAGGAGGAAACCGACCTAGGCTAATCCAAAATTCACAATCTTCAATCCCTTATTCGAGGTGGGTAGTCTTGTACTTTAAACTATTAGTAATTTCGAAACCCAAATGGATTTTTGTGACTATTGAATGTTTGCTACGAATATTAAATGGTTGTGCTATAGGAAGTAGTTAGGGCTGAATTAGAAATTGAGAGAATCCGATTGAGTATTAAGGGGCTGAATTGGAACATTAGAGAATCCGATTGAATTAGATTGTTATGACTTAATGGGTGATATTAGGAATTAAGTTAGTGACATTATAATTCTTGTGATTTTGGTCGTAGAACATCGATTGAGGAGATAGTTTAATCGTTTACGACTTTCCGAAGTTTCTAAGTTGAATTCTAAGTAATTATCTTGTGAATTGGAGATTTGGAGTAAAAGTGGAGTAGAATTGCATCCCAATTAAGGTATAATTACGGTATGGAGGTAGAAAGTGGTAACTGGGATAAATTAAGTTAGAGATATACCTCAATCCTTGAGTTTGAACTAAACTTGAAGATAAGCGGAACTAAAGGAATTTTAATGGTGAATGGTGAAATAAGAATAAGAGTTATATAATTAAGTATGAGCAAGGAAGAGTTGGATAATAATATGGAAACATAATCTAAGAATTTGAGGTAACGATGATATTATGTGAAGAGTCGCAACCTTTGGGTTAAGCTATAATTATTTGTGGATATTGTGGTTCTTGTGAACTAAATTAGCGAAAGGAAAGATTAGGAAGATACAATATGCGGGTTCGAATTGAATATGGTAGTTTGTGACGAGTTGTGACAATTTAGGCTAAATTATGATGGGTTGTGATTATGTATAGTTTTACCATTTGTGGTTATTGTGGCTCGGAGAAGTTTTAGTTGCTAAGTTCATTGTCCTTAAAAATGAATCGAGTTAAGAAATACGAATGTTAGAGTGTAGAAAAGGAGCAGGAATGTAGAGTATCAAGGGAATAGGTATCTATATTGATCGATTGTGACTTGGAAAATAGAGTGAAGTGTTCGGTCCAAATATTACGTACAAAAGTAAGTGACTCTTCACATAATATCATCCTTACCCAATTTGTCTTTTCAAGAGGAGATGTCTTTTCTTATCAAAAGGATGCCTTACATTTATTATATAAGGATGTATTTTTATTAGGACAAGGCATCGGTTTTTCACGAGAGAAAATAAAAAAACTTAATTGTATTGTCTCCTTTGTATTTTGAAGATCGGTTTCATAATTTTTTAAACAAATTTTCCTATTTCTATGACAAACATTGTAAGTATTCTATTTACAATTTTGTATTACATTCAATAAAGTTTTAAGTTTTTAGATTCATATTTTAGTTTTATTTAGTTTTTACGATATTCTAATATTTTATTTTAGGATCCTCGCTAAACCGGTATCAAAGTCATAATTGCTACTGTATTTTAATTATAGTCTATGTATTTTGGCATTGGTTAAACGTTGGTCAGCCTTAAATCTGTTGGTCAGCCTCTAATGGTGATCCCATTAGATAATCCCGTTGGTCCCGTCATTTGCATTAGTATTGTGTTTAAAATGCATTAATTATGGCCTCTAATTACGTAGATTATGTTTGTTTGGGTCGGATAGTAATTCTAGTGACATAATTAATATTCAAGAAATTAGAACAGAACGTGTGTTTAAGGCCCCATCTCCTAATAAATATCATAATTAGATTATACTTAAGATCAAGCTTGAGACAATTTAAAAAATAGGTACATATGATTTTTTCACCGCTTATTCGATTAAAAATCGAAAGAAATTATTAGTTATTCAATTGTCTACAAATAATTTCATAATCAAACAACAATCTATTAATAATTGTTCGGTCCAAACATTACGTCATTTATAGCCTTATTTACTTAACTTTTGACTTGTAAAATAATTTAATTTTAGGATTTTTACTTGTTTTTCTTACTTTTGTAGGTCATAAATTAAATCGAGACAATAGCAAAAAGTTTGAGCCAAAAAGGAAGCAAAACGACCAAGATAATGGTGTGCACAGGGGTAGTGCAACTTCTACATAGTTGTGCGTAAGTCGCACAGGGGAAGTGCGAAGTTGCATAGCCGTGCGAACCGACCGTAAGCTTTCGAAACCTACATAGGTACCGTGCAACTTCCCGGCTTCGATTTTTCTTGATTTTTACAAGTTATAAAAGGACAATTTTGGCTCTAATTCAAGGGGGCTCGATTTTTAGGGATTTTAGGGACCTTTTAGGGTTCTTACTTAGTCAAAATAAAACCCCATTAGGGGAGATTAGTGTAAAGATTTGTACAAGATTTTGGGATTCAAGCCTTCAATTTTAATTCAAGCATAAGTTTTCTCTTTCTCTCTTCTTTTTACTTCTAGTTTAACATTTGATTGTTTAATTTAGTTTCAAGATTCAATTTTTATTAGTCTAGATGTTAATTACAGTTAGATTTATTACTTGTTTTCATGATTGAGTTTAATTATCTAGTTTATGTTCTTATTCAAGTCGGCTTTTTTAGTTTGTTCTTTAGTGTAGTTTTTATTTTTGTTCATGTTTTTATGTCAATTAGTTATTAAAGTTGATTGCTTTGCTTGTGATTAGCCTTCCTAATGGCTAATTAATCTTGTTTAGGCCTTAGCCCAACTAGTTTATGCTTGTTATTTTGGATTGTTTCTCATACCCACCACGTGTTCGATGAAATGCCTAAAAGGGATTTTCATCTTGATTTTTGGGTGATTGGCGTATCACCGAAAGGCGAAGCCAATTTACTAGCGTGGGTAAAGAGGATAGTCGGGATTTTGGCATGAAAATAGCTCGAATCCTAGCTAGGTCTATAGGTTGCTACTCTTGTAGTCTAATTGGGCTAACCCCACGAAAATAGCTGGTTAGAATAATTAGATTAACTCATGACCCTCGAAAGTGTGCCTTGAGTGGCCTTTGATAGTGCAACCGACCAGTCTTAAATGCTTGCATAGATTGGATTAGGTTTAGGCTTGTCTTGATTAGTTAGGTTATTAAGTGGTAAAGTCACAACCCGATCATATTTTTATTTGCTTTCTAGGTTAGTTTAATCACCATACATATCTCACCTATGTTGATTCGCTTAGACAGTAAAGTTTAAGATAACTTTTATATTTGAAACATAACTCTCTGTGGACACGACCCATGCTTGCTCGCTAGCTACAACTATGCCGTACACTTGTGGTAATAAATTTAAGACTTAATTCTTCCCGACATGCTTTTTGCGTCGTTGCTAGGGAGTTGTTCGTTTCAATATTGGAGTTTACTTGAGCATTCTAGATTAGGCATTTAATTGAAAAATCCAAAAAAATCAAAAAATCAAACAAAAAAATTTTGAAAACATGTCTACTTACCATTATCCGTAGTATAAACACGAATTGTTTTATCCGTACTTTGATCGACTTAATGCTCTTCTTTCTTTTTTTGATTACTTGTTTGGAGAAAAGGGAAGTATTAAATGTTGTCTATGAGGGTGTGAATAGTGAAACCGGTGCTGTTTTAGAGTATCGGGATTTTTGTGCTAAAAGTGTTGATGAAGCGTGGGATTTACTTGAATGGATTTACGGGGATACTTGTGAATTTGAAAAGGCTTGTACCGATTCTGGACTTTCATTCCCGACCCTTGTTCATGCTAGATTTTACATCCAATCCCCCGTATTCCCAATCCTACCCCCTCTTTGGTGTGAAAAGTGTAACTCTTCCGATCATGATATTAGTTATTGTCCTTATTATGATATTTTGTCTCATGAATGCTATGATAATTGTTATAAAATGATAAGGGCTATGGATGAACAAAATGAGCAACTTGCATGTCTTACTAAAATTAGGCGACTCGACATATCACATGAAACCGATATTAGTCTTGGTTCTACTAAAATTGAGGCATTTTTCTATGATGATGACGATGATGAGTCCTCCTTTTATTTAGAGTCCATACTAGAGAAAGCGATTGACCCTCCCTTTACTACATTACCCACAATTGCTCCATCCTTACCTAGTACACATAGGGATAACACCGAGTCCGCCTTTGGTGTTGATGCTAGTTTAGATGGTGAGGATGATTTATAATGTGAATCGAAGATGCTTTAGTTGAGGTGTTTGATCGGGAGACTCCTTTAGGGAGTCATGTGAAGTGGTTGTGGTCGAGGCATCGCCTACTAGTCTTGTTATTGATGATCATGTGTTCCCGGCCCACTTGCTTTAATCCCTTCTTCCTCTATTTGTTCACCACCCTGCCCTCTCCTCGAGTATCATTTTTCCGAGCCCACTACCTATGTGATTTGTGACTCGATTTAGATGTGGGCAATGTGAATTACTCATCTAGCATGCTTAAGGGGGATGTGGTTGATAATATTGTGTCCCTAGGTAACTTTGGAGGTTACATTCCGTCCGTTGACCCTTTTCATGCTTACTTAGAGGACATGCCTAGAAAAATCATGTGGACTAGCTTCTTTGATCACTCTTTCGATTTTTCTAAGGCTTCGATAAATTTAAGAGATCACCGAATATTACCGATTTATTTGTGGTTGTGTTCTCTTATTTACATTCATTTGAGTTTTATGCTCAGAATTTGATAACCTCCTTAGAGTTCCGACAACATCCGAGTTGGAGCTTAATCTTGAGATGAGGAGGAAGGGTTGATGCTCCTCGAGCCTTCTTAGTACTGTTTTAGGAGGCATTAGTTTAGGTGCACCCAACACCTAACCTCGGTATATTCGTTCCCTCTCTTTCTCTTTTTCTTATATTTTCTTTCTTTCTTTCTTTCTATATTTATATATTTTTTTCTTTCCTGTTTTCAGTTGTGGATATTTAGAGTTGTGTTTTTCTTTTTGCTTTTAGTGGTGGATATTTAGGATTGTGCTTTTGTAGGGTTATCATTTTGAGGATAAACTTTGGATGTTGTTGAGCCATGATGGCTATGATCACCCACATGTTTATTTTCTTGTTTTGTTTTGTTTTGCTTTTGTTTTTGGTGGTAGTGTTTTTGTATATAATTGAGTCTATTTTGTTGGTGTGGTTGCTCCTTGGCTCCCAGTGAGCATATTGTGAGATCTAGGTGTGGGGGAGGAGAAGCTATGCTTCAATATTTTGTAAAAGAAAAAAAAGAAAAAAATTTTCAAAATTGCAAAAAGATTTTTGTTTTTTTAAAAAATTATTTTTCGGGAGTTTGTGGCATTTTGATTGATTTTGACCCCTTTGTTACTTGGCTATTATTTTTTATATATTTATGATGTATATAATAGACTTTGATCCAAAATATGTCATTCTATATCTATTTTGAATCCCGACATTCAATTTTTGAGCTAGTTTGGCTTTGGTAGAGGAACATGTGAGATTTTGAGCCTTAAAGACTCGATTCATTAATTTTAGTCTTATATTTCATTTCATGTGTGACTCTTCCTTGGTGCATTTCCTCTAGAACTTGCTTTGTTTCTCTTTGAGATCACATTTGGTATTTGCATTATGTAATATGATAGAGGCATTCATTCATTTGATTTCAAACTACATAAGCGAGAAAGTCACCCTACTACATATACCCGTTTTGCTAGCCCTTTGAGCCTTAACCTATTCTTTGTTATACCTAAATCCACTTTACCCTTAGCCCATATATATTTCCTATACCTAAGCCAGGTCCAGTGGAGTCACAGTTCTTGAGATAGTTTGTTTTGAATTGTATATAAATGGTGATTTGTTTGTTTCGTGGTTTGAAAAGGGGGATTTATATTAATGAAAAATTACATGTATCCCCTAGAGGATGATAGACCCTTTGGAATTGTGTTGTGTTCATGATTCCCATGCCAATAGTATTTGTTTTCAACAAAAAAATGTGAGAAAAGTTAAAAAATATATATATAAGTGAAAAAATAAGAATAAGTGATTAGCATAAGGAAAGTTCAAAAGTCGTTATTATGCTCATTCGTTAGGTTGTCATGGGTTTGTTTGTACTTTAAAAGGTGAATTGGAAGAGAAATTTGAAGTCATATTTGGAAGTTTTTTTTTTTTTTTTGCTCCTTTGTCATTAGGCCATGGCTATTTAGCTCCACATTTCCTAAATTGATTCCCTTTCTAACCCATGAACCTTAGCCCCATTACAACCCCTTAAAAGTCATCTTGATTGCATTTGCATTTTGGCTACATAGTGGTGGAGAATTGAGAGTATGACCAAGCCTATGGTATGGTAAGGTGTGCTAATGGAATGAGTTTTGAGTGAACCCTCATTATATTTTCCGAACACATGAGTGAGGGATCCACTTTACCCTAAAGTGAGGTTCTACCAATCTAACTTACTCATTATTTACTGTTTGGGGTGAAAAATTTGTATGTGGATGTCATTAATGGAGGATCAAATGTCTTGATGTGTGCATTATCTTTATATGCATGTTAATATCCGATGTACGAGGGTGATATGGTTGATTAGAATGTGTACAATTCTCTCCCACTTTGTATATATGTTTGCAAAAAAAAAATTTCGGAAAACCAAAAAGATTTTCTATTTTCTCTTTCTCTTTCCCTTTTCTTTTTCAAGATATTGTGGGTATATCTTTTACAAACCCTCACGAGACCTCACTCGTCCACTTGGGCTGCCAAGGGGTTTAAAGGGCTTATTGTACGTCCTAAGTACAATCGCGATTCCTGCGAAAGTGAGTTAGGTTTTATTTATTTTTGTTTTGCTCGAGGACGAGCAAAAGCTAGGTGTGGGGGTATTTGTCCAGTCCAAATATTACGTCATTTATAGGCTTATTTACTTTGTTTTTGACTTGTAAAATAATTTAATTTTAGGACTTTTACTTGCTTTTCTTACTTTTGTAGGTCATAAATTTAATAGAGACAATAGCAAAAAGTTTGAGCCAAAAAGGAAGCAACACGAGCAAGATAATGATGTGCACAGGGGCAGTGCAACTTCTACATAGCCGTGCGAAGTCGCACGTGGGGAAGTGCAAAAGTCTCACAGCTGTGCGAACCGACCGAAGCTTTGAAACCCGCACAGTACTCGTGCGGAACCCGCACGGCCGTGCAACTTCCCGGTTTGGATTTTTCTTGGTTTTTACAGGTTATAAAAGGACAATTTAGGCTCTAATTCAAGGGGGCTCGATTTTTAGGGATTTTAGGGACCTCTTAGGGTTCTTACTTAGTCAAAATAAAACCCCATTAGGGGAGATTAGTGTAAAGATTTGTACAAAATTTTGGGATTCAAGCCTTCAATTTCAATTCAAGCATAAGTTTTCTCTTTCTCTCTTTTTCTTTACTTGTAGTTTAACATTTGATTGTTTAATTTAGTTTCAAGATTCAATTTTTATTACTCTAGATATTAATTATAGTTAGATTTATTACTTGTTTTCATGATTGAGTTTAATTATCTAGTTTATGTTCTTATTCAAGTTAGTTTTTTTAGTTTGTTCTTTAGAGTAGTTTTTATTTTTGTTCATGTTTTTATGTCAATTAGTTGTTAAAGTTGACTGCTTTGGTTGTGATTAGCCTTCCTAATGGCTAATTAATCTTGTTTAGGCCTTAACCCAACTAGTTTGTGCTTGTTATTTGGGATTGTTTCTCATGCCCACCACGTGTTCGATGAAATGCCTAAAAGGGATTTTCATCTTGATTTTTGGGTGATTGGCATATCAATGAATAGGGAAGCCAATTTACTAGCGTGGGTAAAGAGGATAGTCAGGATTTTGGCATGAAAATAGCCCGAATCCTAGCTAGGTCTATAGGTTGCTACTCTTGTAGTCTAATTGGGCTAACCCCACGAAAATAGTTGGTTAGAATAATTAGATTAACTCATGACCCTCAAAAGTGTGGCTTGAGTGGCCTTTGATAGTGCAACCGACCACTCTTAAAGGCTTGCATAGACTTGGTTAGGTTTAGGCTTGTCTTGATTAGTTAGGTTATTAAGTGGTAAAATCACAACCCGATCATATTTTTATTTGCTTTCTAGGTTAGTATAATCACCATACATATCTCATCTATGTTGATTCGCCTAGACAGAAAGTTTATGATAGCTTTGATATTTGAAATATAACTCTCTGTGGACACGACCCATGCTTGCTGGCTAGCTACAATCGTGCCGAGCACTTGTGGTAATAAATTTAAGACTTAATTCTTCCTCACAAGTTTTTTGCGCCGTTGCTAGGGAGTTGTTCGTTTCAATATTGGAGTTTACTTGAGCATTCTAGATTAGGCATTTAATTGAAAAATCCAAAAAAATCAAAAATCAAACAAAAAAATTTTGAAAACATGTCTACTTACCATTATCCGTAGTATAATCACGAATTGTTTTATCCGTACTTTGATCGACTTAATGCTCTTCTTTATTTTTCCGATAACTGTTTTGAGTAATGGGAAGTATTAAATGTTGTCTATAAGGGTGTGAATAGTGAAACCGGTGCTCTTTTAGAGTATCGGGATTTTTGTGCTAAAAGTGTTGATAAAGCGTGGGATTTACTTGAATGGATTTCTTGGGATACTTGTGAATTTGAAAAGGCTTGTACTGATTCCGGACTTTCATTCCCCGACCCTTATGCTTATCATGCTAGATTTTACATCCAATCCCCTGTATTCCCGATCCGACCCCCTCTTTGGTGTGAAAAGTGTAACCGTTTCGATCATGATACTAGTTCTTATCCTTATTATGATACTTTATCTCATGAATGCTATGATAATTGTTATAAAATGATAAGGGCTATGCATGAACAAAATGAACACCTTGCATGTCTAACTAAAATTAGGCGACTCGACCTTGAAGACTCGGACTTTACCTCTAACCTTTTTGAGTTCTATCAAGAGAATCATGTATAAGACTTTCTCACTTATAAAGTTTTAATTCCAAGTCATTCCATGTGTCTTAGAAACTTTTCTGAGTGATATGATATTTTCTCTAAGTGTTACAGAAATTATCTCGTGCATTTATACATGACTCGTATGACTCGTAAAGTATATCCGCACTTACCATGTTTCACTCAGCTTCGGGTCACTCAACACTCGAAATATCGAATGATTCAAACACTATCTTTTCTACGCTCTAACTCTGGTATTTTAGTTTGAATTCATGCTCGGTCTAGATCAAGTTTATTTCCTCCGATATTCTTTCGTTAACTTGATTATCTTTTAGACTCGACTCGGATGGAATTTTGAGTATCATGAATATTAGACTAAGAAAATTCCATTCCTTTTCGACCCAATCAATTAGTCACTTAATTATCTTAATCATATTATTATCTCGTGTCTAATCTTGGACCAAAGTATTTTATACTTTGAGAACCAAATTGATTTACTTTTGTAGGTGATTCAAACGAGGCTATCCTATATTTGAAATGCAAAAGTAATCGGCTTCAAAACGTCAAATCACCAAAGAAACAAGACTTTTCCACCTCCGACTTAGTCTCGATACATCGTGTCGGGATTGTTCTGTTTCAGAAATGGAAATTTGCAACACTAAGCTCAACGGTGGTTTTCAACTTACTTTTGAAGACACCGCCAGTGGTTTTAGGCATTTCCAAGGGAGTCAAGAGCCGTTGTCTAATGCTCATATTTCAACGGATATTTTTGAGTGACTCGGAAAATCCTTCATAACGGTCATAAAGGAACTTCCAGTCGGAAGATGGACACAACGGCTAAGCTGCTTGGTCATCTATAAATAGAAGCCAACTCCGAAGACTTGAAGATTGCCGAATCTATTATTAATACACATACTTGATCAAAAGCCATTGTATTCATTCTCAATCTTCTACTTACAACTCCAATTCTGTAATTCATTATATTCTGAGTTGTAAGGTCTTATACTAAGTTACAAACACTCTCTTTCTTACTCTCTAAGCAAGGCCCCTTGACCGAGCTGTAAGGGTTAACTCAGCTCGCTTGTCCCTAGTTGTAAGGGTTATCTCAGCTAGGAAGTACTAGATCGGATAAGGGAATTTCGAGTTTAGAAAAACTTGTAAGGAATTGTCTAAGGGAGCAACTCGGGGTTGAGTCAGTCTACTGTATTTTGTGGACTCAAAATAGTGGATTGGACTTCGTGCTTGGATTAGCACGGTCCGTGGTTTTCTGCCCCAGGAGGGTTTCCACGTACTTTCGAGTTATTACTTTTCCGAGTACATTCTAGACTAAGACAGTTTCAGAATTTTGTTTAATCTGTTTCTTCAATCATCTCCGAGTTCCGAGCTCATTTTCCGAGTTCATCTTTGACTCTCACCCTCCTTAGAGTCATATCTATTGCAAATTTCAAGCAAATTTCATCATCACCCTATTCACCACCCCTCTAGGGTGACTTAACCTCTCCCCGAGCAAACCTTCAATTGGTATCGAGCCTAGCCTTTCAGAGAAGGATCTAACCATCCAAAGGTCTAAAGATCAAATGGCTCGGAACAACGGAGTTTTGGATGAAGGAACATCTTCCAGCGGACCACGAAAGTTCAAAGGATCCAACTTCGTGCACTTGGAAGAAACTCATGGAATGTTTCCTCTTGGATCATGATGAAGATGTCCGGAACATCATACAAGAAGGAAACTACATCCCCATGAAGACAGAAGAAACAAGAACCGTGCCCAAAACAAAGGCTGAGTTCACATCCGTTGAAGCTTAAAAGTTCGGAAAGAACTTCAAGGCTATGAACATTTTTATGTGGGCCATCAGCTCGGAAGAATACAACCGAGTGTTTGCCTGTGATACAGCCAAAGAAGTGTGGGACACTCTGGTCAACACTTATGAAGGTACAAACTAGGTCGGACAAGTGAAGATAAGCCAATATCTTCACAAATATGAGCTATTCAAGATGGAGCCGGAAGAAAACATCACTCGGATGTTTATTCGGTTTACAGAGATTACCTCTATTAAAGCCAATAATCTCAAATCTCTGGGTAAAAAGATCTCCCACGAGGAAATGCGCAGAAAGATACTTAGAAGCCTACCCAAGAAAAGATGGGGTCCCAAGGTAACAGACTATCGAAGAGGCTCGGAACTTATCTCTATTAAAGCCAGACGAACTCATTGGGAAGCTTCTCACCCATGAGATCCACCTGGATGAGGAGGATGCAGAGGTCATCACCAAAAAGAACATTGCGCCGAAGGCCTCGTAAACCAAAGAAGAAGGTCCGAGTTCCTCCGACTCGAAGAGGATCCCATGGCACTAATTGCTAGAGGCTTCAAGAGAATGATGAAGCACAAGAGATGGGATAAGAAGCCAAAAGAAGAGTTCTATAAGAAAGACAAGAAGGATAGAAAAGGTAAATACTCTTCTTCTTCAAAGTTATCTTTGACTAAGAACTCTGGATGCATTGAATGTGGCAGCAAGGAGCACATAGTCAAGGATTGTCCCAAGAGAAAAAGGGACGAAGGAAGAAAAAGGCTATGATGGCCACATGGAGTAACGAGGACTCATCGAAGATAACGAGAACTCGGATGACTTAAAGTGTCCGATGGCACTTTCGACTCGAAGCGTAGCGAATCGGACTCGGATCAATCGGACAATGAGGAATCTAATCCTCAAGAGGTAATTGAGTACTTTCTCAAATTCTCCAAAGTTGATTTGGCTAAGTATGTTTTCACTTTGGAAGAAAAGCCAATTCCGATTCCTCTCACTTTAAAGAACAACTTGAGTCAATTTCCTCTAAGAGCATCTCTTTAAAAATGAGTTGGAAAACCGAGACTCACACTCGGAGAACTCAAGACTAGTGCTCAAATCAATGAGACCGAGTCTCGGTTACTCGAAGAGAAAATGAACAGACTAAAGCAAAAGCTCAATGAGTCCGAAGATCTTGTTTTAAAGTTTACTCAAGGTCGAAAAATCTTGACATGCTCTTGTGATCTCAATGTTTCTCCTTCGTAAAGGAAGGTCTTGGTTTTAACAAAGAGGAGGAATCCAATTCCTACTCAGAACTTTTCATAAAGGATTCCGGAACCGTAAAGTTCAGGAAAGCTGAGCGCAGATCCCATTCATAAGGATGAAAGAAGGTTTGGGCCCTGCACCAGTTTACAGGAGAAAACCATCTCCATCGTTTTCAAAAAGAAAAACCTTTCAAAAGAAAGAGACACATACTCGGTTCTCTAAACGGAAGACTCGGAATCGGACTAAGCCCAAAGTCATTTAAATCGGGTTCCAAAAACCTTCTTCCTCGGAAAAGGACCATAGTAAAGAGTGTTACTTGGGTTCGTTAGAGGAAGTGAGAAGGGTTAGCTTGTCTCTGTTTTGCAGGTCACTCGGAAAAGATCAAAAGGACATTGGTACCTTGACAGTGGATGCTCACGCCATATGTCGAGAGACTCAGGACTCTTTTCTAAGTTAGAAGAGTACAAAGGAGGAAAAGTCACCTTTGGATATGATAGTAAAGGCAAGATAATTGGGATAGGCAAGATTGGAAAAGGAAGCAATCTGGTTAGCCCAGTTTACCTTGTTAAAGGATTAAAGTACAATCGCTCAAGCATCTCTCAATTATGTGATAAAGGTTAAGAGGTAAGATTCACTCAAACCAACTGTTACATTTCGATGGCACTACCAAGGAGATCAAACTTTTAGGTAAGAGATCACGTAACACTTACATTATTCCTCTCTCGACCCTAGTAAAAATCTATCTTATTTAAAAGCATTACTTCATGATGACTCATAGAAATGGCATTGTAGATTAGGCCATGTTAGCATGCGTACTATTAAGAAATTGGCATCTCATGGTTTAGTCTCGAGGATTGCCAAATTGTGCTTTCTAGAAACACAAAGTTTGTGAAGCTTGCACAAGAGGGAAACAAGTCGGATCATCATTCAAATCATCGAAGACAGTTTCCACATCCAAGGTGCTTGAACTGCTACATATGGATTTATGTGGTGAAATCCTCGTTAAGAGCCTCGGAGGTAAATCATATGTACTTGTTATTATTGACGATTATTCACGATTTACCTAGGTGTGTTTTCTCAAGCACAAAAATGAAGCATTCAAGGAGTTCAGCAAGCTCTGCAGAAAAATCCAAGCCGAGTCTCGGACTCGGATCCGGAGAATTTGAACTCGACCATTGAAGGGAGTTCGACTACTCAAAATTCTCGTAGTTTTGCGACAAGAATGGTATCTCTCACAACTTCTCAGGACCAAGAACTCCTCAACAAAATGGAGTAGTAGAGAGAAAGAACAAAACTCTAGAAGAAATAGCTAGGACAATGATGATCGAGCACAACCTACCCTACTATTTTTGGGCCGAGGCGATCTACACAGCCAATTACACTTTGAATAGATGCCTCATCGGATCCATACTGAAGAAAACAGCGGAAGAAACACAATATTTCCTATTTCAAACCTTTTGGATGCAAATGCTTTTTCATAACAATGGTAAGGATCACCCGACCAAGTTTGATGCTCGATCGGATGAAGGTATTTTTCTGGGTTACTCATCTCATAGTAAAGCTTATCGCATTTTTAATTAGAGAACTAACAAAGTGGAAGAAAGTATCAACGTTGTGTTTGATGAGCTTGGACAGTAAAAGCCAAGTGAATCATCATTCTCGGATCGGAAGCTCAGCAGAGATGATGACCTTGACAAAAGTGAGCCTATCGGGAATCAAACCCAACCAGCTCGGAATGAAGTCACTCGGAACGAAGTGACTCGGAATGAGACAACTCAAGAGGCTGCTCATAATGTTGAGGAACAATCTGATGAACAAGATGACTCGTAACAAGCTTCGAAGATCAAGCGGTTCAGCCTACAGATCCGATGAATCGGAGAACAGTAGAGCATTCAAGTATGCTTCTAGTCATCCACTAGAAAACATATTATCCGATATCAACAAGTGGGGTAAGAACTCGTTCCTCTCTTCAAAATCTATGTGCATTAACCGCATTCATTTCATTAATCGAACCCAAAAATGCACTAGAGGCGCTAAATAAACCTCGATTGGGTCGAGGCCATACAAGAGGAACTCAATCAGTTCGAAAGAAACCAAGTCCGGACTTTGACCAAACGACCATCCGACCACCCAGTCATAGGAACCAAATGGGTTTTCAAGAACAAACTGGATGCAGGTGGGTTGGTAGTCGAAACAAGGGTAGACTTATGGCTCAAGGTTACAATCAGGAAGAAGGGATTGATTGTAGGGAAACCTTTGCAGAATTGAAGCCATTAGAATCTCGTTGGCATTTGCATCTAGCATGAATATCAAGTTATATCAAATGGATGTTAAGTGTGCTTTTCTTAATGGTTTTATTGAAGAGGAAGTCTATGTCGAGCAGCCCCTGGATTTGAAAACTCGGAATCTCCAAATCATGTTTTCAAACTTCAAAAAGCTCTCTATGGTTTTAAACAAGCTCCCAGAGCTTGGTACGAAACACTCGAGAAATTTCTTGGCTCAAAATGATTTTAGAAGAGGTCGGATCGACAAGACTGTCTTCATAAAAACCAAAGGGAAAGATTTCCTTATCGCTCGGATATATGTTGATGATATAATTTTTAGAGCTACTAATGAAATTCCGTGTCGAGACTTTTCCGAGTTAATGAGACAGAATTTCAAATAAGTATGATGGGAAAACTCAATTTCTTCCTTGGTCTACAAATCACGCAAGACAAAGATAGAATCTTTGTCCATCAATCAAAGTACACCAAGGAGCTGCTGAAAATATATAATCTCCAAGATGCAAAGCACGCAGCTACACCTATGAGCAAAGCAAAGATAAGACTAGACTCAAGCGATAAAGGTAAAGCAATAGATCGAAACTCTATCGAGTTATGATTGCATCTTTGCTATATCTTACTTCGAGTAGACCGGACATAATGTTTAGTGTCCGTCTATGTGCTAGATTTCGAGCTAATCCAAAACAATCACATCTCACTCGCGGTGAAGAGAATATTTAGATATTTTGCAGGGACTCGTAATTTAGGTCCGTGGTACTCAAGAGACTTAGAACCGACTCTCACTAGATACTCGGATGCTGATTACGCTAGATACAAAGTTGATAGAAAGAGCACTTCGGAGCTTGCCAATTTCTGGGCCAATCCCTAATATCTTGGCACTCAAAGAAACAAAACTCGGGAGCTTTATCAACTGCCGAGGCTGAGTATATTGCAGCTGGGGCATGCTCGTGCTTAGATTTTATGGATAAAACAACACTTGAGAGTTCTTGGACGTTCTTTCAAATCGGTTCCAATCAATTGTGACAATCGGAGTGCAATTAGCATCACCAAAAATCCAGTTCAAGCACTCAAAGACAAAGCATATTGAGGTCGGGTATCATTTCTTAAGAGACCGTTCCGAGAAAGGTGATATTGAACTTGAATTCATTCCTACTAATCTTCAATTAGCTGATATCTTTATTAAATCACTTAGTGAAGATTAGTTTTGCTTTATTAGGAATGAGCTTGGTATGTTAAATGCATAATTATGTGCTTTCTATGTGAAAACTTCTTTACACGATTATGTGTTATGTGTTTACAATTCATTATTAACCATCGGTTCAGCTTGTCTTAATGATACTAAGCCGATAGTTTTTTTTTTTTTGCTTCAAGTTTCTAAGTCACTCGAAACCGAGTTGAGTCGGACTCGGACGTTGAGAAAAATGGACATCAATCTTCCGAAATCATCTCTAGATAAGTGGAGCATTTCATAATTTATTTTCAAAATATTTTTCTCTTTCTCGCTCGCTGTTATCGGACAACTAGCCGTTGGAAGGCAACCGCTGGAATTCTAACCGTTGAAGGAGAGAACCGTCACACCGGTCTCGGGTGATCGCTGAAAAAGGTGAGTCGAACGGATATCGAAGGACGATTATTTTCCTATAAATAGCGATTATTCTACTTCATTTTGTTACTTTACTTTTTGCTTACTCTCTCTCTCAAAATCAAAAATTCGCGCACAAGCTCTCTCGCGTCTACAGACAACTTCTGGTAATTTCAAGCTTCGTGAAGATCATCTCAAGTAAGCTCAGCTGCTCTCAACTCTTTCTTCTACTCTTTTTTACTCTCTTCGAGTTCTTCTTCCCTCATCCTTCTCAAGCCTTCCTACTCTCTCTTTTTCTCCAAAAATGACAAAAAGAGGTTCTCACCTCGACTTTCTTGGCTCTGCCACAAAGAATCCCCGAACCAAAAGCTAAGAAGGCCCTTCAAATTCTAAACCTATTGTCACCCAACTTCTTGCGTCTGGATGATAAGTTCTTCCCAACATGCAAATTTTCGTGGTTGCCTCACATCCAATCAACAGGGGTGTATAATTTTCTTTGTTTCAGTGAGTTCATATATCCTGAACTTGTCTCTCGAGTTTTACACTTATCTCACCAGCTCCGAAGGTGTTATAAACTCAAGGGTTCGGAACATAACAGTTCATATTAACATCTCTCTTCTCCATCGTCTGCTCAAGGTCTCTTCTCTCTTCTTGAATAGCAATCCAATTCCTTTCACCGAGGTCGCCGACGACTTCTTTGAAAACTATGCCAAAGAGTGCCCCGGGTCACGAAAAATTTTTCCGTGACTCGCCTAAGGTCGAAGCACGTCTTCCGTGCTTCTGCCGATGAGAACCTTCTTCTCTCTGCACTCTAGCAAGGAGAATCCCAACTCCAAACACCTCAAAGCTCTCTTTGACATTATCGAGGGCTACGAAGTAGACCTCTTTCCCTCCATCATTGAGCAAATGGCAGCTGTGCCAGCTCAACTCCAAAACAAGAAGAACACCCCTCTTCCTTTCGGTGCTCTTCTCACTTTTGTTTTCAAACAATTCAAAGTTCCTCTTCCCTCGGACCCAAACGTTGTTTCGAGGCTGCCGTTGTTGTCGGCAAAAAGGAACTTCTGGGGTATGGATATCAGGAGACCCAACCTGGTATCTAGGTACACAGCTCGTAGCCGAGGCCACCTTCTTCGCCTCGGACTCAAAAAGATGCCCCTCTTTCTCTTCCTCGCCCCACTCGGTGGTGCTTCCACCTTAGGTGCTTCTAAGTCTCTTACTTTCATTTTGTCCTCCGCCTTTATGGACAAAATCAGCTCTGTGTCCTTGGAATTCAAGGACATACTCCGGTCATTTAAGACTCGTCTTTCGCCTATGACCATAAACCGTAAAACCGCCTGATCTTAAAAACGAGAGGATCAAAACTCGCTCATTGAGATGAAGGCCCTAGTGAAGGAACAGAAGGAGCCGATAGAGCTTCTCCAGGAGAGACGGTCCAAGGCAGGTCAGGACCAAGGCGACTTCAGACACATCCGAAGAGTCCTTGAGCCCGGCCAAGACCTCCTCGGATAGAGGCGAGGATGAAGAAGAAGATCGAGAAGAAGCGAAGCCGAGGAGGCCGCGACCGAGGCAGCTCCTTCCGGCCAAGGGGAGGAACATAAGGAAGAACACGGAGCAACAGCTGAGGGTCCCAAGTACTCCTAAAGCTCAATTGGAAGTGCTCAACTCGGACAGCCAGTCCGAGTGGGTCGAAGACCTTGCAAGCACAAGGACAATCGCAGCGGGTCAGCCCGAGCAGTCCCCTCCAGCTGACGAGATACAAGAGGATGACCCTCTGGATCCCCTCATTCGGGCCGCCGACTCGGAACCGAGCCTATGCCGGAGATCCCCGTCCTCCCTCCGCCGCACTCAAGCACATCGTCAAGATCCTATCAGCGCCGGCGCTCCACTCGCCCTTCTTCTTCCACTTAGAACTCTTAATTTCTTCATCTTTTATTTACGTTTTTTTGTTTTGTCCAAGCATAAAACTTGTATTTCTTGTATTCTTCCCAATTTTTTTGTTTTTGCTTAAAGGCAAGGGGGAGAATGGTTAGAAAATTTGTTGTCTTGTCTAGCGGGAGTCTCTCTCTCTCACTTTGTACATATCTTTCAATTCAATGAAATTATGCATTTTGTTCCAATTCTCTGAGTACAATGATAACTGCAAGCATTTCTGAGTTTCATCTTCTATGCTTTTCATTAATAATTGCTGAGTATCTATTTTGTTGCTTCATGTACCGATACTTCAGTATGTTCTAATATTTTAGTTTGCGCTATGCAATTTTCTCGCACAAGTATGCAAAAACAGACTTATATCACTAACAAAGTTTCTGTCTAAGTATGGAATACCTTTCATCAAAAAGGGGAGATTAAAGACTCGGACTTTACATCTCACCTTTCGAGTTCTATCAAGGGAATCAGGTATAAGACTTCCTCACTTATAAAGTTTTGATTCCAAGTCATTACTCGTGTCTTAGAAACTTTTCTGAGTGATATGGTATTTTCTCTCAGTGTTATAGAAATTATCTCGTGCATTTATACATGATTCCGTATGACTCGGAAAGCATATCCGCACTTACCATGTTTCACTCGGTTACGGATCACTCAACACTCGTAAATATCGCATGATTCAAACACTATCTTTTCTCGCACTCTAACTCCGGTATTTTAGTTTGAATTTATGCTTAGTCTAGATCAAGTTTATTTCCTCTCGATATTCTTTAGTTAACTTGATTATCTTTTAGATTGACTCGGATGGAATTTTGAGTATCATGAATATTAGACTCGAAAAATCCATTCCTTTTCCGACCCAATCAATTAGTCTCTTAACTATCTTAATCATATTATTATATGTGTCTAATCTTGGACCAAAGTATTTTATACTTTGAGAACCAAATTGATTTACTTTTGTAGTTGATTTAAACAAGGCTATCCTATATTTGAGATACAAAAGTAACCGGCTTCAAAACGTCAAATTATTAGCGAGACAAGGCTTTTCCACCTCGACCTAGCCTCGGACAATCGTGTCGGGATTGTCTGTTTCCGTAAATGGAAATCTGCAACACTAAGCTCAACGATGGTTTCCACCTTACCTTAGAAGACACCGCTAGTAGTTTTAGGCACTTCCAAGGGAGTCAAGAGCTCTCGTCTAACGCTCATATTTCAACGGATATTTTCTCGGTGACTCGGAAAATCCTTCACAACGGTCATAAAGGAAATTCTAGTCGAAGATGGACACAACGGCTAAGCCGCTTGGTCATCTATAAATAGAAGCCAACTCTCAAGACTTAAAGATTGCCGAATCTATTGTTAATACGCATACTTGATCAAAAGCCATTGTATTCATTCTCAATTTTCTACTTACAACTCCAATTCCGTAATTCATTATATTCCGAGTTGTAAGGTCTTATACTAAGTTACAAACACTCTCTTTCTTACTCTCTAAGCAAGGCCCCTTGACCGAGCTGTAAGGGTTAACTCGGCTCGCTTGTCCCTAGCTATAAGGGTTATCTCAGCTAGGAAGTACTAGATCGAGATAAGGGAATTTTTGTGTCTAGGAAAAGTTGTAAGGAGTTGTCTAAGGGAGCAACTCGGGGTTGAGTTAGTCTACTGTATTTTGTGGACTTAAAATAGTGGATTTGACTTCATGCTTGGATTAGCGCGGTCCGTGGTTTTCTGCCCCATGAGGGTTTCCACGTAGTTTCGAGTTATTACTTTTCCGAGTACATTCTAGACTTAGACAGCTTCGAGTTATGTTTAATCTGTTTCTTTAATCATCTCCGAATTCCGAGTTAGCTTATTTTCCGGGTTCATCTTTGACGCTCACTCTCCATAGACTCATAACTATTTCAAATTTCAAGCAAATTTCATCATCACCCTATTCACCCCCTTCTAGGGTGACTTAGCCTCTCCCCGAGCAAACCTTCAAACCTATCACATGAAACCGATCTTAGTCTTGGTTCTACTAAAATTGAGACATTTTTCTATGATGATGACGATGATGAGTCCTCCTTTTATTTAGTGTCCATACTAGAGAAAGGGATTGACCCTCCCTTTACTACATTACCCACAGCTTGCTCCATCCTTACCTAGTACACATAGGGATAACACCGAGTCCGCCTTTGGTGTTGATGCTAGTTTAGATGGTGAGGATGATTTATATTGTGAATCGAAGATGCTTTAGTTGAGGTGTTTGATCAGGAGACTCCTTTAGGGAAATCATGTGAGGTGGTTGTGGTCGAGGCATCGCCTACTAGTCTTGTTATTGATGATCATGTGTCCCCCGACCCACTTGCTTTAATCCCTTCTTCCTCTATTTGTTCACCACGCTCCCTCTCCCTTAGTATCATTTTTCCGAGCCCACTACCTATGTGATTTGTGATTCCGATTTAGATGTGGGCAATGTTAATTACTCATCTAGCATGCTTAAGGGGGATGTGATTGATAATATTGTGTCCCTAGGTAACTTTGGATGTTACATCCCCTCCATTGACCCTTTTCATGCTTACCTAGAGGACATGCCTAGAAAAATCATGTTGACTAGCTTCTTTGATCACTCTTTCGATTTTTCTAAGGCTTCGATAAATTTAAGAGGCAAACACTAAACACAATATCTTGCCTACTAGAAATTAAGTATAGTGTAGATCTTATACCTCTGTAGATTTTCTCGATCTACTAACTTACCCTTTTATCCGGGTCTAGTTTTGTGCTACTTCCGATAGGAGTTGCTGCTGGCTTAGCTCCTTGAAGCTTGTATTTCTTGGGAAACTCCTTGAAATACTTTAATTAGTGAAGATTTATTTCATCCCTCTCTTGATTGATTTGTAATCTAAGAGATTAACAGAGAATATTCTTGACAGAGAATTTCATTAGTAGCACCAATAATTATATAATCAATATAGATTTGAATGATAAGAAAATCTTTCCCCTTGGTTTTATAAATATGGTTTTGTCAATCAATCCTTTTTTAAATCCATTTTCAACCAAAAAGTCTGCTCAATCTTTCATATTAAGCTTTAGGAACTTGTTTTAAACCAGAAATAACTTTTTACAATTTAAAAACATAGTTTGTGTAAACACCTAAAACGTGTCATCCCATTTTCTATTTATTTTATTTGTTAGCCAGGTGATGAAATCCCAATCTCGTTTGCGGATTCAGATTACTGGTCGGAGTCTCGCTAAGCGCGACAAAAGCCAATAAACCACAAAAACCCATTAACACCACAAACTTAAGCTTTATTTGCTTTGGGTCGAGCCGCAGACCCATTTTCTTTCGGCTAGACCAAGCTCGAGTCGGGCTCCCAACCAGAAACCCAAACCCCGCACAAAAATAAAACGTGCCAAAAATAGAAACCTACAAAAAATGGAAACTTTTTAAAAATGGAAAGTTGCCAAGATCGACGCCAATCACCCTTGTACTATGAAAAAATGTAGCGTTTCACTAGTTCCCCGAACACCCAACCGAGGCATAGAACCCGAGACGTCCATACAACAACGTTTGAGGCCGGTGTCACGTTTTCAAGCATCATTTCGCCCAAACGTCACTTTTGGTCCCAGGCGTCCAACCGAGACACAGAAGTCAACTTTACTAAACAATATAGTTCGAGGCCACGATCGTGTTTTAAGCATCATTTTGCCAAAACGTTGCATTTGGTCGCAGTGTCCAACTAAGACATGGAAGTCAACTTCACTAAATGACACCGTTTGTGACTCGGCGCCAAGTTTTAAGGCTCAACTTACCAAAATGTTGCATTTTGTTCTCAGCGATCATCCGAAGCACGTAACCGCAGAAACGCCCATACGACGTCGTTGGAGACCGACGCTGCACTTCTCCCCTCTCCATGTGGGATTCCCTTATTCGGTAGGTTTTTGTTCGATTTTTCCTTGATCCTCGCCATGGACTAGTCCAGTTTAGCTACATTGGATGGCTGCTTGTTCAAATTTTAGGTCATTTTTTGACCTAGCTTTCCTCTATAATTAGAGGGCCTAACCCCTCATTCTACCAATGGCCATTTCCTATGCTACATACTACTGAAACCTAGCTACACACTACTTTAATTTAGGCTAATAGTTACTAAATGCTTCACGGTATTATGATATCTTGACTCACTTTCAATTAATCATTACTCCTCCAAGCATCCACATTATTTCCCTACACTACTCTACTGGCACAAATTCCTTAAAGAGCCTTCTTCAGCTTTGTTCATCCACGCCAATGCTTCTAGATCCGTTTGCGATTCAAGATTAGTAGGCGGGACAACCCGAGGGGGCACATTTCATTCTCAATCACGATTATGGTTTACTTAATTATTGCATTTTATCGCTTTCGTAATCTGGATAAAATATGTAATCATTTTTAATTCCTCCCCGCCCACTCGTAAACTTTATTGTTTGGAGTTTCTTTTATGTTTTCTTTCTTGCCTTTCATTGCTTTGTTTACCGCTTTCTAGTTTGATTTTATTGCTTTCTTAGCATGCCCCGCTTGATTAAATTACTCGTTTTCATATATCGTATGCTTGCTTTAAGCACACTTCTTAAACTCACATCTCAATTTAGTAAAGGTCGTCTGTTGAAGGGCGGAATAAAAGGGCTTATCCATATGTTTCGTACCTTCGCCCCTAAATCTATATTCTCGATTTTAGACCGATGGAGTCAAATTTTAAACCTCTTTTACACTTAGTTTTTCCATACTAAGATTGGAAGAGTCTTTTAATTATTTTTGTTATTTTTTATTTCTTAAAACCGACTGGCAACTCTCATTTTCCGTTTTATATCACCTTAAAGTGCTCATCGGCATTTCGATTTAAAATGGAAAAAATTTATTTTTATTTCTTATTGTTTAAGCCATGGACTGAGACCGATCACTTTAGTCACCGTCCATGGCCGGCACTCAGCCGACCGTACGGTGCCGGCTCTTGCCTCACGTCGGTAGTCACTGGGCAAGGTTTTGGTCCAAGCCATTGCTTTCCATTGTTTTCGCCCAAAAGCCTTGCGGCAAAAATAACCCTTAATTTTTGTTATTTTCTTAAGTGATTAATTAATATCCTAAGGTTTCTAAAAATAATTTTCTCAAATAAAAATAGATTAATGAAACCGCCAATTAATATTCATTATAATCTGTTTCAAATTATATTACAAAAATCGGACATCCCAATAAGAGTTGCATCCCCATTTCTAAATAAATTTTCAAAACCATCTTCAAATATCATATTTAAAAAGAGATCCGACATTCATGGGGAAGCTTGGGCCCCGACTCCCTCATGGAAGGGAGGGACGGGTCGGGGTTCTTACAGTGGTGACTCCACTAGGGACGTGTCACTTATTAAGAGGGTGAGAGTTGAAAGTTTGAGCTGTGAGTTTTCTTAATGTGTTTTTTGTTAGGCATGTTGCATTTAGACTACCTTGGACATAGTTTCTTTTAATTTCAACCAATAGGCTTTACCCTTAAGAACATCTATTGGAAGAGGTTCGAACTCGCTAACTCGACGGGGCCAACTAGGCTTGATTGTCGGGGAGGTGGTACGTCTTCCCTCATAACACCCTCTTTTGGTTTACCAAGAGGCACCGAGAATTCATGCTTTTTCCTATTGAGCAGCCCATGCAGGACTAAATTCTCGGACTCTAAGACACCATGTATCTCACCTACATTTATTCCTCTCTATAACCATAGATCCTTTGTTGTCTAGGTTGTGCCCTTTCTTCATTTGAATGCTTGAATAAATGTGGTTGTTTTTAGTATTTAACCTTTTTGTGAGCCTTTACTTTAAGTTAGGTTTACTATATAATCCTTGCATAGGTGCAATAAATAAATAAAATAATGAAACTTTGAGTCGGTCCATTTTTGCATTTTTAGCCAAAAGGCAAAATTGCCTTTCCTTTTTAAGGGGTGTACATTCATTTTATTTTTGCATCCCCCAAAATTAAAAATCATCTCCATTAAAGTGAGTCGATTTATTTTATTTTTGCATTAGCCAAAATTAAAATTCATTTAAAATAGGTGATTCCATTTTTACATTAGCTAAATTGTAAATTCATCTAAAAAGGTACTTCCATTTTTGCATCAGCCAAAAATTCATCTTAAATAGGTGAGTCCATTTTACATTAGCCAAATTTTAAATTAATCTCAAATAGGTGAGTCCATTTTTGCGTTAGCTAAATTTTAAATTCATCTAAAATAGGTGACTTCATTTTGTATTTTAGTCAAATTAAATTCATCTCAAATAGGTGAGTCCATTTTTTGTATTAGCTAAATTTTAAATTCATCTCAAATAGGTGAGTTCATTTTTGCATTAGACAAATTTAAAATTCATCCGAAATAGGTGACTCTTTTGTTTGCATTAGTCAAATTAAAATGTATCTCAAATTAGGAGAGTCTTTGTTTACACTTAGCCAAATCAAATGCATCCCAATCTGAGGGACTCTATTAGCACCGTTGCATTTCATTTTAGTCAATCTTCATTCTATATGTGCACCTAAATAAAAGAGCACTTACCCTTTTGGGAAACATGGTAGAAAATTCCACTCAAATTGGGAATCTTAGCATGAAGCAGCTAGGAAATCAAAAGTCTACTTCAACATCGGTATGGTCAACACTAATACATCCCACACCAGTACGTACCACACCAGTACATTTGACACCTTTACTAGTAACAACAGTGCGCCACCCACGATCAAAGCACAACCTTCCTTTAAAATTGGCCAACAAACCAGAGCAAACCCTCATCATGACCTTGTTCAAGGAGTCTCGATACAAAAATAGAAGCTAAGATTAAGGCCCAAGATAAGAAGACTGAGTCAATAACTCGAATCCCATGATCTTATACTCCACACCTCTCTATAAGTATGCTAATGAAGCAAGAATGGATGGAGAGGAAACTAACCCTCAACCTAATCCTAAACCGAAGTCGAAGCCTCAATCTAATCCACGAATAGATGAAATAGAGAAGTTGTTTCTTGAGTGTTCCATGTTTAGTGACTACTATCTAGCCTATGTATTCACTTCAATCCTTATCAAAGTAAGGTTAATCATTTTATATCATCATTGTCCTTCCTATTTCTTCAAGAGTTACGCTTTTTCTTTGCATCACTCCATTTTGTTAGGGCGTTGTTGGTGCTGAGAAGTTGTGGAAGATACTAGATTTGTCACGTAAATTTGCAAACTCTCAATAGTCAAGCTCCCTTCTACGGTCAATTCGACTCTCGCGGTGAGAGTCCCGCATTCCACTTGAATTTGTCTACATAATCTTGCGAACTCTTTCAACGCTTCCGTCTTATTTTTCAGAAAACCTAGATAGGTAAATCTGGAATAATCACAAGCACATATGATTCACTTCCTAAGCCTTTTATAGAAATTTCCCCACACCGGTCATGTAAACTAATTCTTTAACTTTTGAGGTGGAAATAGTTTTAAGTGGTTTGACTCGAATATCTAAGTTGTTTTCATTTTGTACATTCGTCACAAATTTTATCTTTATGAAGATAATTTTTTAATGGCATGCATGCTAATGTGGCATAATCTACGATGCCATGTCCATCATTCATCATTAACGAAGCTTTTAAACATGATAAATTCCGAGTTGAATCATTAAGAGGAGTAATGTAAATGTTACCCGACCTCGGACCTAAGAGCTTTGTTCCTTTTGAAGTGGCGTCAAATATAAAGCAATTGGTCCGAGTGAATCTTATACCTCTTCATCTTTGTTACACAATTGGGAGATACTTAGAACATTGTATTTGACACCTTTGACAAGATAAACTCGGCCGACCGAGTTGGCACTGTGGCCAACTCGCCCAATTCCTAGAATCTTTCCTTTGTTACTCGTCTCCCAATGTGAATTTCCCTCCATCCATGTAGCTCAAAAAATTATCTTCAATTGTCCGACATGTATCTCGGACAACCACTATAAAGATACCAATGGTCTTTCTTCTTGGCCCGAGATGCTTGCAAAATACAAACACACTAACCGTTCTCACTTGCTCTTAAAAACCCTATTACTCGTCCTTACCGAGGTCGGCTTTGGAGAAATGATGCTTTTCGGAACCCGGATATGAATAATTTTAGGCTTGGTCCGATTCTCGACTCTTTTTCTTTGGGAACCGAGTCTTCTTTTTGTGAACACGTTTCTTTTTGTTAAAAGTCCGTGGATAAATAAGACCATGCTCATCTTTTAGAAAATGAATTTTTCTTGAATCATTTTTGAAAACACTCTTGTAGGAGTTATCCTCCTTCTTAAAGTTAGAACCCAGTCTTTCTTTTCTAAAAGAAACACACTAAGGATCAACTAACGAGTCAAGGTTTTTCTAACCTAGAGTACGTCTCCAAACAAGGTTATGAGACTTTGTGAGCTTTTTCTGCAATACCTCATTTTCAATTCTAAGGCACTCGGACTCAGTCATGAAGACTCAAGTATGAACTTATCTTTCCTAATAATTTTGAATTCAAGTCATTCTCACACCTTAGAAACATTATCTTTCAATTTCCATCTCTGTCTCACCCACTCGAAAGCTCTTGCTCGGTGAACACTTAGTTTTGGGTTTCGACCCACTCGAATAGACTCAAATGGAAATCATGCCTAAATAGTTTTATAACCGCCCTATTCTAAAGATCAAATCGAATTACAATGTTAATTCTAAATTAAGCGAGATTTATTTAATTGAAATTGTTTTGTATATGCAAAGAATGAGTTGTGTCTATATATATCTTTAACTCACTTATCATTCAAAAATAGACACAAATGGAATCAAAATATATTGAATATTAGACTTGAAAAAATCTATTTAATTAGATCAAGGATATTATGTGTTTTATTTATTTTGAATTAATTACTATCTTCAACTAATCTTAGACCAATGTATTTCTATACTTTGATTACCACTTTGGTTTGTCTTTACAGGTTGACAAAAGTTGATTTGTCTCAATTTAAAATAAAAAGGAACAGGCTTCTTATCGTTAAATGCCAACAGACAGACAAAGTCGTATTTTTAGGCAAGCTCGGATACCATGTTAGGGTTGTTTGTTATTATTTTCAATAAACTTTAACTTTGAGTCTAACGGTTGTTTCCAACCTAGATTTTAGTCACAACAAAGTGGGATAGATCACCTTTTGAGCCAAGGACCGATGCACAATGACTATCTTCACAATGGTTCTTCTTCCGAGGGACTTAGACTATATGTTAGAATGGCTAGTGACTCTCTTTAGTCAAGTGTAAGGCATAACAACTATCTCGCATTACGATTATAAATAGAAGCCACTCTATAAGACTTAGAAGATTGCTTGAACATTACTTTTAACTCTTATACTATATCTTTCTAGCTTTACAACTCTATACTTAGTTTTCTCAACTTCTAAGTTGAAACAGAAGTCTTGTAATAAATTACATTCTTACGTACTCAATTCTTTTGTAATTTCCCTGAATGAGCTGTAAAGGATAACTCAGCTAAATTGTACCTAACCGTAAACGGTATCTCGGTTAGGAAGTATTAGGACGAGATAAGGGATCATTAGTTAGGAAATACTAGGGCAAATAAGGGATCTTCTGTTCCTAGGAAAAACTTGTATTGAAATGTCTTAGGGAACAATTCGGAGAGTCAAGTCTTTGTATTTTATTGACTCAAAATAGTGGATTTGAATTGATATCCGGACTAATATCGGTCGCGGTTTTCTGCCCTAGAAGGTTTCCACGTAAAATCGCTTATACTTATTCTTTCTTAGTCCAATTTAGACTCAGCTCCTCGTTTCTATGTTCGACTTGAGCATTAAGTTTTAATTTTCTTTTAGTAAAATTTCCTTCTCATTTTATTCACCCCTCCCCTCTAGGGTGATTCGAGACTCTAAGAGTTCAAACATTCAAGTCTCATTATCTTTTGAGCTACTCTCAAGTACCTTTAAACTCAATCTTAGTTTTTCTAAATCAAGTTGTAATAATTTGTTCTCGCATTTTAAAGACTCGCAGTTTTTCTTCAAATAAAGAAGAATAAGAAATGGTCTTTTCCTCTAAGGTAAAAATATACTTAGCTAAGTCATCTAAGAGAACTTGAGGAAATAGTTGATTACCTCTTAAGGATCAATTTCCTCGAATAAGACGCCTCTACTTTTGAGTCGGCTTATAGCCATATGACACTTGGACTCATCCTCGGTGTCCTCATCATCGTCCGACTCATCTTTACTTTATGTTACGACCATGGCTTTCTTTTTCTTGTAGTCCTTCTTAATGTTTGGGCAATCCTTCACTATGTATTCTTTGCTGCCACACTAAAAACAACCATAGTTTTTAGTGAAAGAAGAATATGAAGAGGAGGGAAATTTCCGTTCCCTTTCTTTTAGATCCGAGTTTTGGGCTTTTTCTTCTATTTCTTATAATTTATCATACTGTTGAAGCCTTTGACTAGAAGTTCCATGGGATCTTTTTCTAAGTCAAACGACCTCGGTGTAACACCTCCTAGGAGTATTACATTGCCGGAGTTCCCTACAGGAACTCCAAAGGCTCTATCAGTGTACTGTTCGGCTTTCTAATTCCAACTTAGAGGTAATAAAGGTAGTTTTAAAAAGAGTTTGAAATTTTCTAAAAATTTTAGCAGAGTTCTATTTGTAATATGGACTATCCCCTAGGCTTAAAGCCTTAAAACCTTGCATAAAAATCACAATATAACTCGATGAGCCACACGCTCGGAGTTTACAACTCAATGGCCACACGCTAGAGCCCAACCAATCATGCGAGAAAACTTAAAATAATCTAAGTGGTTCATTATATATATGGTACAACTATATGAACTAAATTACAAAGTACAACACTTAGAAGTATAAGAAATGCACATCCGCCACTTAAATAACTTATCAAACAAGCAACAACAATAAGCGGGAGTCCCGAGTACGCTACGTATCACACACATCTCTTGAGAGTGTACCGCAACACTCGGGAGGGAAAAGGGGAAATTTGTTGGGGTGAGCAATAAACCACGGGCTCACCGGAAGTGTCACACTCTTAAAATGGAAATTCTTTACACATATTACACATAATAATGAAATCGACGAAAGCGTGATAACATAATATAAATCTATACTTTTCAACGAAATCTCTTGAAATCATTTGCAACATAAAGCTCATGACACTTCAATCATTCAAAAGCACAGATTGCAATCATTTTAGGAATTGAATCACTTTAAACAAGGTGCCACCTGCACTTTCTTTCAAATACTTTCAGTCCTAGACTGAATATCTTTTTGGGGCTTTAGACAATTAAACTAGCACTAAACGGTTTCTCGGGGTGCGACCCTTGACTCAGGTTCCCGGATCTATCTCTAGTCAAATACCTAGAATGGTCCGCTTTCCTCGTCAAGAAAGAATCAACCTATCTGGTTGATGGGCATCCCGATACGCAAGGAATTCGTGGCTCGATACGCACGACCACCTCCTTCGTATGGTCTAAACAATCCTTAGCCCAAAATCGGTTCAAAACCGAAGTGATCACAATCACTTATCAAACTCGGTTTTGAGCTATAATCTCAAATTAGTTTAATATCGTTGAAGGCATAGCAACACGTGCCACCCCTCTAAATTCACCCGTTTCAATCGGTTTCATCTTTAGAACACATTTCAAGTTTTGAAAGCAGTTATCAAGAATCATACTCAAGCATTGTTTTCGGTGAATTTTTGAGCTCTTTTCAAAACTAACTTTCAAGCTTTATTTAGCAAGCAAATCACTTCACGTGTCAAGCATCTCTATACAAAGACTTAACATTCCAAGCTAGCACTTTAACTCAAGGATTCACCCAAGTGTTTAACTTCTTATATTCATCCACATTATATTCAGGCAAGTCTCTTATTTCCCACATACGTAATTCTCGTCGTACTCTGTTTTCAATGTCACAAATAAATCCACATGGATACATATTCCCTTAATACTTCAATTTCCTATTCCTTTTCCATACTCCAACATTTGTTTCTCCTCAACTCAATTCCTTTTCAAGCACAAGAATTCCGTAACTAAACTCTTCCGAGCCACAATAACCACAAGTAATCACTACTTAGCTCCAACGTCCCAACTCCTCACAATTTGCCATCTTTACCTCAAATTCTCATCTTATGTTTCTACCTTATTAATCAACACATTCACACCCACATTCAATCATATAACTCTTAATTTTCTTTCTTTACTCAAGTTTTGCTAGCTCCGCTTATCTTCAAGTTTAGTTCAACCTCAAGGATTTAAACGTATTTTGAACTCAATTAACCCGACAATCACCCACTTCTCACCTCCATGCCACACTCGGTGTATTAATTAATATGAACTTATACTCTCTCTTTATACTCCAAATTATCGCTTCCCAATATAAATAGTTATGTCCCAATGAAAAGAATCCAGGAACTCCCCAAGGCTCGATTAACTCCTAATTTGCACCCAAATCGCAACTTCTTTGTTTTCAATTGCTAATAGAACTTCGATATTATTCCTTGGACATACGCAATCTAACTTCCTCATAATCTCCGATTTCCCAATTCAACCTTAACACTTAATTAGAGTTTCTCAAGTTCTAACTCCCCTAACTACTTCCTTTAGCATAACCATCCTCGTATTCCCGCAAACATTCAATGTCCACAATAATGCAAACATTCAATATTCATAGTAAACATTCCATATTCACAATAAATCCATTTGGGTTTCAAAATTACTAATAATTTAGAGTATAAGACTACCTACCCGGAATTCTTGGGTTTTGGGGTTGATTTCGGGCTTCTTTACTTCGTCTCGTTGGTCTAAGTCCCTCTCTCTGTCGGTTCTTGCTCGGTCCCTCTCGGTTCCTCGATTCCCCTACTTTTAGTTTGCCCTTCCGGGTTCCCACTACCCTTCGGTCGGGCCCTCACGTGCGCGCCACCGATCTTCCTCTCTTCCCGCCGTCCTTTTTCCAATTCCGATCTCCCGGACTCTCTCGCGTCTGTTTCGCTTCGGGTCCCTCTTCGCCCTCGCTCGGTCCCTTCGCTCATCATCTACACTTATCGCCGGCTGCCGCCTTTGGGTCCGCGGTGGACGCTGGTCCCCCTCGGTCTCCTTGGCCCCGATCGCTCGCATTCTCTCTCTCTTTCCTCTCGGTCCTCCCTCTTCCCTTCTTCCTTTGCTCTGTTTCTTTTCCTGTTCACCTTCCCGAGTCCTCACTCTCCCTTTGCCCACCGTTCGAGCGAGGCCATCGGCCTCTTCCCCGTCTCTCGCGCTCTCCCCTCCCTATTTCTCTCTCGCTACTTTTGGTTTTGGGTGACCCCGATCCTCGCTTCCCTTCCTCTCTTTCTCTCTCTCTTCGCCGGTTCATCGAAAAAGCCACATGTTTCCTTTTGACAATAATCTCCTCCCCCATACTTGACACCTAATTTCCCTCTTCCACTATACACTAATCTAATTCTAAACCTATCACCTAATTCTCTTTCTATTCCTCTTAGCTCTCCTTTCCTTTTTTTGCTAAGTAATAACTAGAGTAGATCCAATAAATAGCGTAAGCGGTCTCGGGTTTTTATACGTAGCCGATCCGGGCAAAAATTCGGAGGATGGAATTAATGCGCTCCACTAATAATAGTTACGCGAGCTAATAATAATTCGCTCAAATAAATTCACGAATATATATATCCACGTATATATTTTAGCTATTCGACCTACTCTATTTAATTAAAACTAAACAATCATCTATAACTCATATAACTACCTAACCCAAAATTACGGGTCTTACACTCGGACTAGGACCAACTTCTTCTAAGGCTTTATAGCTATGTTATTTTGGTGTTGACCTCATATTCTTCTCCCTCAAGATGTAACTCATGGGTGAGAAGTTCCCCAACGATCTCATCTAGGTTGAGCTTGTTAAGGTCTTGTGCCTCCTCAATAACCGCCAACTTCGGACCTCATTTCTTCTTCGGAAGACTCCTTGTAAGTTTTTGGACAACTTCTTCATTGGACATCTTCTTCCCAACTTACTTGAGATTGTTCATAATCTCGATGAACCGTACATACATCTAAGTGATGCTTTCGTCAATCTCTATCTTGAATAGCCTATACTTGTGCAGGTATTAACTTATCTTTGCTTGTGTCACTTGGCCTATGCCTTCATATGTGGTTACCATAGTGTCCTAGACTTCTTTTGTTGAATCACAAATTGAGAATATATTGTACTCACATGCATCGATCCATAGTACACGGAAGAATGTTCATAGGTCTAAAGTTTTTATTGTGCTTATCCTTATCTTCGATTGTGAATTCATATTTAAACATTGCAATGGTTCGATTGCCACCCTACTTTATTGGAATGTAGTTTCTATCGGTGATGACCTCCAATGCTTCTTCATCAAGATTTTGAATAAAGCACTCTATTAGTTTTTCCCTGTGGGCAAAGTTGGAGCCCTTGAACTTCGATGATCCGATGAATAACCATCCTTTATCGAACTCTCCATTATATTAAGCCATTGATCTTTAGACCTTTGGAGTGTGAGTTCTTTTTGTGAAAGGATAAACTCTAATACCAATTGAAAGTTCAGATAGAGAGTCTAAATCACCCTAGAGGGGAGTGAATAGGGTGATAAAAATAAATTATGGAAAATTGAAGTTTTTTGAAAAAGAGAATGAACTCAAAAGTTGCAATTGAGTCTAGTATGACTCGGACAAATAGAGTTGAGAGACACAAGTATTTTTACATGGAAACCCTCCTAGGCCGAGAAACCGTGGTCGGTGCTAATCCAAGCACTAAGTCAAATCCACTATTTCAATCCTCAAGCATAATGAATTGACTACCCGAATTGCTCCCTTAGACAATTCTAATATAGGTTTTTTCTAGGCACGTAAATTCCTTTATCCATCCTAGTACTTACAAAATGAGTACCCTTTACAGTTTGGGACAATTAAGTTGAGTTAACCTTTACGAATCAATCTAGGGATAACCAAGAAAAGTGTCTCGAAGTAAGAGTAGAGATTACAAGACTTTTATTTACAGGATTGTACAACTCAAGAAGTTGTCATTGAATGCATAAGAGTTGTAAGCTAGAAAAGAGAATAAGAGTGTTGAGTTCTTCGTTCTAGCAATCTGATACGTTTTGAATCAATGCTTCAATTTATAGGCTGCAATGAAGAGAGTCGTTGTGTATAGGGTTGGAGTCACTAGGCAAGCTAGCCTTTGAAACAGATAGTCCAAGGACTCGGCTTTAGAACTGTTGAAGATTTATTCGTTGAACTTAGGCCCTAACTCTCAAAAGTAGTTCTACAACTTATTGTATCTCGAAAAAATGAAGAAACAGATGCTGGACTCAAAAAGCGGAAGTCACAAAAATAGAAACAAACAGGCTTCACAGTCTTGTGTAAGTCCGCCTGAGATTTCTTGCTTTTCTATCAGCGAGTCTTGGAATGCTAAAAAGATGTTGTTTTTACCATAATTAGGATCAATCAGCTTAAGAAACATGCAAAAGTAAATTAGAAATGTTACTCAAATTATAAAAATACTTGGGTCCAAGATTAGATAAGGATTAGTCTAAATAAATAATTTATCAACTAAAAATCCTTGATCTATTAAAATGGAATTTTTTAAAGTCTAATATTTAATATGATCAAATCTATATATGTCATAACTCAAAGAATAAATATGGTAGAATTAGGTTTAAAGAGTTAATTAGACATATTTTAATATTTGATAACGTAATTAAGTTGAACTTAATAAATCTTTCCAAATTAGAATTAAAATAAGTAATTCGATTAAAATTATGCAAGTAAGCCAGTTTAAAAGATTAGTTAAACCTGTGAAATTAAACATGTGATGAAAAACAAATTTGAATAGGAATTTTTAGCGGATTTGTTAGCCTGCTTATTTAAAGAGAGTACGTTAAGAATGAAAAATATTTCCCTGAAATGTACCTATTCTCTAACATGTTTTACTTGTTAACACGTATTGATGTCAACTTAAATACAATATTTATCAAAGATACGGACACTTGTGTTATAAAATTTGAGTTTATGTGTTTTCTTACATGGCACAAACGTAAAGATAAGAATATGATGTGAACAAAAGCTTTCAAAAATCAGAAGTATACAAATAATTTTGTTGAGGTCACTCGCATTTTCAACCTATTGACATAAGGCTAAATAGAATATAATTTTAGAGTAATATATGATGTATATTTGTCAGCGTGAACACGCATGTAGCCAATTATGAAGATGATCCGACCCATATTTTATCATTTGTTAATGCCATATAATATAATTTTAGAGTAATATATGATGTATATTTTTCAGCGTTGGTTGACATTAGAGTCAATATAATAACAATATTATATAGTCAATGATAACTTGTGCAGAATTGTCTACTTTGCATGAAACCGAAGGGAGAAAGAGGGGGTGGGCGGGAATCATGATAGCAACTACAAAACGCCAGAGGAGGGCTACTTCCTTTTTTTTCTAATGAGGCGAAGAGGGCTGCCTCAGACTAAAAAGCACGAAAATGTTCCAAGCAAGAGATGCATCGCCTGTCCTTTCCATCCTCGTCAAAGGATGCTTAATGCCGACAGCCTTTTTGACTTGTGTTTTTTCACTTTTCTGTCTCTCTCGCCCCAGCTTAGTGGTTGATGCCGACATCCCCTTTAAAATTTTTTTTTCTTCTGCTCAACCCTTACCCCTTTTTTTGGGAAATGGTATTCATCTTACATAAGACACAACTTTACACTATCTTCTATTTAATTTAAAAATTATTATTATTATATTTTAAATTAAAAAAATTATATGCTTGAATATTATAATGATGTTATAACGTATAATTTATACATTAATATTTTTACACATAATTTTTTATAATTATAAAATCATATTTATGATACATTTTTATGGATAGGGTTTGATCTAATTAGGATATTATTTTGGTTTTCATTGATGTAACTGACGAGTATTAAAATTTTATAATCTATAATTTAATATAATTATTCAACTTTGATAATTTAAAGCCTATTGACATAATAATTTAGATTAAAATAGGATATTGAAGAGGTGCTGTGCAACAATGTATCATTGTTGTTTTTTTTTTTCCGAGAATTACATATGCACATACAAAACCCATGATATACTTTTGCTATAGTGACTTCGACTGTTTCATTCCATTCTGTCCGTCTTTCGATCTGTCTATCTTTATGCTAGTAGACTTGACATTTTCCCATCTACTGCTCAAGCAACAAGCGGACCAAATAATCCGGCAGATTAGAAAGCAGGCCCCTACCTTTGACATAAGTATACTATATATACAGGTGCTAATTTGATCTCTATTCTACTTTAAAATGAGGTATTATTACCTTCTTATTTAACTATGTACAAGAACTGATATATATATATATATATATATATATGTTTCCGGAAGAAAATTTGTGTGATGATTTGGATGATAATTCGGAGGGAGAAAAGATTTACCGCTTCGTTTGCGGGGCGTGGCGTGATCGAAGGGATTCCACGTGGTGGCTGCTGAACCTACAAAGAGACGAAACCCCGGGCTGGATCCCGAGGAACGCCCTCCGACGCTCAAGTCGGTGATGAACTGACCGAATGAATTGAGGAAATCTTCCTTGATGTGGGTGAAGGGAATTTCTTGGGATTTGCTAACCGAGTAAGGCCTTTTTTGGGATTTGTGGGATTTTCCTAGAAAGGAAAGCCTTAGGATTGATGTTGTGAACCCATCATTTGATTGGGGGTAGGTGAGTATTTATAGGAAAATTAAAAGGGGGTAAGATAGTAATTTACGATATTTTGAGAGAAATCCTAACCCTAATGGGCTTTGGGGCTATACCTAGCCCATTGAGAGTAGGCTTGGACTGATGCTTCCTTTGTCCGATTGATTGGGCCCAAATGATTACTGATGTGGCGAGTGAGCGGGAATTGTCCGGGAAATATCCGGATCATTTAGCCCCTCATGTTATCCCTGCACAATTCCCGAAGTGGGTAGGTGGAATGTGGAGTCCACTCCGATATGCCTTTATGGCCCCAAGTCGTTATAAATAGGAAATGACTTTGAAGTAGTTGGTAAGTTCCAATTTTGTTGCTCGTTTGCTCATTCCTCTCTTTCTGCTTAAGCAAAGATGAGTCCTCAGTGACTCCGGCTGATTTTGAAGGTTGCGCCCGGATTTTGACAAGGTGCAAGTAGAGAAGATAGCTCGTGCGACCCGTTCCCCTCATTTCATCGTGGAAACTTTCTACCACTACTTTGTTTTGGATGCGGGTGAGTGTAAGTTCTTGAGTGCTCGTTGACTATGAGGTGCTTTGGTCGGACTTCGAACACTCGAGACGGGGACTATCTTGAGCCTTGGGTGGAGCGTAATCGCAAGCGATTTATTGACTTCTAGATGAGGCATTATAGGTCCTTGAGTAGGGACGTAGTTGGGGAGGAGCTACCTCGAGCGCGAGCTCATCGCCTCATCCTTCCTTGGAGAGTAACGAGTTGGTTGATGGCCCCGCATCCCATTATTTTCTAGGCCGAAGGGACTTACCAAAGGCAAAGAGGGGGCACCTCTATGCGGAGAAGAAGAGGAACCTTACGAAGGAAAAGTGAGGTGGTGGCCATGACTCTCCTTTTGTGTAAGTAGTGTAACGATATTGTTGTAGCATTGTATCCCCTCCGACTTGAACTTTAGACGCTTTTACTTTTCTTGTAATGGTGTGATGCGCGCTCTTGTCCCAATAAATGAATGAATGAATGAAGTTTACTTTGCCAACTTTATTTCTCTTCGCTTTTCTATCCCGTTGTTAACGTTCTGTTTGTGATGAATGATTTTTACTTAGCACTTTGGGGCTAAAAGTGATTTTGCTGGGAGGGTAAGTCCTCCCACGGTCCTCCTTAGACTCTCGAGGCCTTCAAGCCCCTACGTATCCGAGGTTCAAAATGTAAGTTTGCCTATGGTGGCGTTATTGCGGATCTTCTACGCAACCTTTCAGCTCCCACGAGCTTGAAAGTGAATGAGTGTAAATATCTCACTAGGGAACATCCTACGAAGTGTGCGACCTCCTAGGCTTAAGTTAGAAGTGCAAATGCCCATGACATAATGGGTCTTGGCACATCCTTCCAGTTCTCGAAGGTTTGAAAGTGCGCGAGTCTTGCTAAGGAACATCCCACGGAGACCGCGACACCACAACCTCCCGTTTGGAGTGCGAGTGCCCATGACGGAATAGGTCTTTGCGTGACCTTTCAGCTCCTTGAGGCTGGAAAGTGTTTGAGAGTGAGTCGTCCAAGGGGTACTCCTCTGTGAAGTTAAGAATGCGATTTTTAGTTCTTGGAGGCTAAGTTGTCGTTGAGTGCGAATTGATCGCCAACCTCGAAGGATAGGCCCCTGTGGAGGTGGAGATACGACTTGTTGGTACCCGAGTGGTTAAGTTGTTGCTTGACGTTGACGAACGTTCGAGCTTCTAAAACGCACGTTCCGTTGCGAAAATTTTTGCGGATTTGCACGATTTTTAAATGTAATTTTTATTATTTTTCCAGACCCTTAGTTACTCCCGACTCCGAACAACTATGTTATGCTCAAAAATGCTCCCAAATTTTGCTCTCACACGGACCTTGGTTCCTCTCCTTTCGGCCCATTATTTCTCTTACCTAGGCCCAAAACCCGACTCCTCACCTGTCTTTCTACCCCGTGATCTCTTCTTCCTTTTGCTGAACTTGCCTAGCGCCCCTTCCCCGAACACCGCTATCGCTCGCGAGCCCCCTCCCTTTCTCTCCCGGCCAACGCCAGCCCTAGCTTCCACTCGTCGCTAGACGTTCTTCCCACCTACCCGGTACTCTCTCTCCACCTAGTTTCCCCGAATGCCCATCCTCTCCTTATTCCTCTCCCCGCCGCGCCCTTTGCCCAATTGCTCTACCCGTCCCCTAAACTCGCCCCCGAACTCGAGCGCTCTTCCCGTCCCATCTCACTTGCATTCTCTCTCCCCACCTTCCCTCGCTTGTCGCCACACGTTCCTAGTGTCCCACCCCCAACTCGGCTGCTCACTCTCAGCCCTTTGCCCCCACCGCTCTACTCGGCCCCTCTTCCCGAACCCTAGCCCCGAGCCCTCCCCTCACTCTCTCGCGCACTCTCTCTCTAGCCTTGGCTTGCTCTCTTTCTCTCTCGTTGCAGCCAGCGCTGTACCCACCCCTACCCCGACTTCTCCCCTCGAGCCCTCTACCCAACCGCTCCGCCCGCCCCTCTTCCCGTCCCCTAACCCCGAGCCCTCCCCTCACTCTCTCGCATACTCTCTCTCTCGCCCTGGCTCATTCTCTTTCTGTCTCTTTTGTTGTAACCGGCGCTGCACCCACCCTTACCCCGATCGCTCCCCCGGGCCCTTTGCTTAACCGCTCTACCCGACCCTTCTTCCCGTCCCCTCTTCCCAAGCCCTAGCCCCTCCCCTTCCCCTTCACTCTAATTATGAGAAAAGTCTTGAGTCTCTAAACATATGACATGCGCATCCACTGTCTATGTACCAATGACCGTTTTGTTTCTAGGTAACCTCCAAAAACATAAACAAACTAACCCTTCTCACAGACCTCTTACAAACCTAGTAACTATTCTTAGTATGGTCCTTTTATAAGGAAGAACACTTTTGGGAACCCATATTTGGATGGTTTTTGGTTTGGTCCGATTCCGAGTCTTCTTTCTTAAGAAATGACTCTGTGTCTCTTTTCTTTGAAAACTTCTCCTTTTGTAAACTTGTTGAGAAGACGTTTTCAAATAAACTGGTCCGGGCTCAGTCCCTTTTCTCTTTGAATGAATGGGAACATACTCAGCCTTCCCGAACTTAATAGTTCTCGAATCGATGTTGAAAACATTTTTGTAGCAATTATCTTAATCTTCAGACATTAAATCCAAGACATTATTTTTGAAATGAGACACATTAAGAACCAAGTAATAGATTAGGTTTTTCCGACCTTCGGTGAGTTTTAAAACCAACACTCGGTGACTCATTGAGCTTTTGCTTCAATTGCTGATTCTCTCGTTCGAACACTCGAACTTATTCTCATTATCTTGAGTACTAGTCTTAAGCACTTTCGGATTTTGTCGCAAGTTTTCTAAATTATTTTTCAAAATGATGTTCCCAACATTAAGAGATTCAAGTTTCTCTTTGAATTCGGAAAATTTAGAATTGGACTTTTGTTCCAAAGTAAGAATATATATCTCGTAGACACCTAAAAATTATCGTCCTTTATCTTGTTATTTTTGTGTTTTGTTTTGTTCGCCCGATGATGATAATCCCGAGTCCTATTTGTGGATTTGAATTCTAGACTATGATCAATTGGTGCAATGTAAGCTAGTAAGCCACAAATAACCCGCAACACCATTTATATATCCTTTTTCCTTGGGTCGGTCCACAAATCCTCTTTCCTTTTAGACTGTCCAAGAACCGGGCCGAGCTTTTAGAGATTGTGGAGTCCCATGATGTGTGCCAGGAAATTCCAAGTATAGAATACCACATTCTACTTTTGTCCAAGTTAGACAAGGAGTCGAAGACCTCAAGACGACGTTAAACCGTTGCATTTCATGATCGAAACATCAAACTATTGCGTTTTTAGCTTCACGAGATAGCCCATACGAGGCTAGAAGGTTTCCCTTCTAAACAATGTCATGGTCGGCGCCCGGCTTCGAGAAGTTTGGTGGAATGCTCGTGTTATGAGCTTGGAGAGTCCTAGGAGACACAACTAGGGCACGAAACCCTAGGAGGGTTCGGTTAGCCGGCGCCCGCCTCCTCTCTTTTAATCGGTTCTATCCGGTTTTATCATCTTTTGATCCAGATTTATCTCTTAAGGATTTGCTCGGTTTTATTTCAGCTATTTGGACTGGCTGATAAGAGGCAAACCCTCGGTCATTTTTTACCTAGAGAGTCTTGGCTCTCATTTCCACACGGCTTCCTACCTTAACATCACGCTACTAAAAGCCAACTTGAATGCTCTCATCTAACCATTACTCGCCGAATTTGCTATAAACATTTATCTTTCACAGTTGAATGTGCAAAGAGATAAAGAATATTCGATTATTCTGATCTTTGGGCACTCATTCAACTCGATCACTACCATACCCCATACACAATTCAAAAAATTAGCAAGGTGGGATTTCATCCTTCGAACGGTTATATTTAGTTTAGTTTTATTCGCTTTTCATATTGTGGTTTAAGAGATTTAATCGCTATAATTTTCACCCCGACCGATGTAATCTTTTAATTCCCGTTTTTCTTTCTTTTATTGCTTTCTTTATCGCTTTTCTTTATCATTTTCCTTGTTATGTTTTCGTTGCTTTAATTTTGTTTCGTATGTTGTATGCTTCTTTTTTACATCTTTATTGATACACTACTCGGATTAGTAATGGTCTGTTTTCGGATGGGCGAAATGGAGGGATTTATCTCTACATTTCGTACCTTCGCCCGAATCCGATTCTCGGTTCAAAACCGATCTAGCCTCTTTTAGCCTTCGTTTTCTCATACTTAGATTAGAAGAGCGAATGCTTTTATTTTGTAATTTTTGTTAGTTTTTCCCTTCTTAAAACCGATCGGCGACTCCCTTATTTTATGTTTTGCTCTACGTGAAATATGCATCGCGCTTGTTTTCTAATTTTAAGGATAAAAAAAAAGATGAAGGTTTTGGATCTCGCCAACCGGGGCGGAGGCCGAGGCTGAATTTGTTAGCCCTTGTCTCTAGAGGTCAGCAGGCGAGGCTTCGGTCCGGCATCGTTGCTTTCACACCATTCTGGCCCTAAAGCCTCTCTGCGTAACCCTAACCCTAATCTTATTTATCCTTGACTTTGTAAACAATATCTCGGGACTTCTAAAATAATTGCTAAAATAAAATGATTAATAAAATCATCAATCAAATATGATTTAATTCATTTCAACTTGATTTAATAAAATTTTAAAATTTTAATAAAAGGTTCATCCCCACATTCCAAAATCGACACGAGTGGGGAAGCTCGGTGGGGCCCCGGCCGGCCGTGGTTCCGACATTTGCGACTCTACTGGGGATAAAATTTTTATTAAGAGGGCGAAACATAAATATTTCAGTAATGTGTTTTTAATGATGTGCTTGCATTAGACATCCTGCATTTAACAACCTTTGAATTAGTTTAAATATTGTTTTGGACCACTAGGAAAACTTTATTGTACCCACTATTTAACCTTTCTGGAGAGAGGCTCCCACTCGCTCCTATAGGTGGGCCCAACTAGGCTTGATTGCCCGAGGAAACAATACATCCTCCCTTGTAGCACGCCATCTTGGGCTAAACCTTTTGGTTCACCGAGAGGCACCGAAATTCTGGTTGGTATCCTTATCCGTGCAACCCATGGGGGACCAAATTTCGGACTACGTGTCACCATGTATCCAAACTCTTGAACTCCGGGGCCATAAAACTTCTGGACCTCTAGGTTTTCCCTCGGACTTCATTTGCATGCTTGAATGAGGATGTTTGTTTTAGATTTAATGTTCTATTTGTGAGCCTTTAGGAATAGGTAAGGAGTGCTTGATTAGACCCTTGCATGGGTGAAAATAAAACACTTTAATAAATTTCCCAGAATCGGTCCCATTATGTTCATTTAGCCAAAAGTGAAAACGTCTTTTTCCCTAATAAGGTGGGTCCTTTGTTTTCCTTTTTCTGTGTCATTCCAAAATTATCTTTCTAATAGCTTAAGTAGTTGCTATTTGTGAAAGGGTCTTACCGGAAGCTCCCTTTTCTTATTGTTGAATCCTTTTATTTTCTTTTACATTATCACATTTCATCTTGAATAATCTCACATTAGGTGAGTCCATTTGCATTAGCTAAATAAAATCATCTAACATTGGGTGAGTCCATTTGTATTAGGCAAATAAAATCATCTCACATTAGATGAGTCTATTTGCATTAGCCAAATCATCTCATATTAGGTGAGTCCATTTCCATTAGCCAAGAAAGAAAAATAATTTCATATTTGGATAGATAAGTCCGCCATTCTCATTTAGCATTTAGTTCAAAGTTCATCTCAAACAGGAAAATGCATTATCATATACGAAGCATCTTTTCTTTAAGGATCACGTGTCAATCAAATCATTTATCACATCATCATTCTATTGTTTATGTGCATTCAAATAAAAGACATCCTTAGTCCGTTCGGGTCTTGCTCTTAAGTCCCTTCCTTCTAAAAGTGATCTTCTCTCGTATAGTCCTAAACCTCATCCTTTTGGTTGCAAAATAGGGAAGTCTACGACAACCGATTATTATCGGAATCCAAGCTATAAAAGATTAGAACGTCTAGCCAAGGAGTCCAACACATCGTCATTTCTTTCTACGCTGTGGTCTACACTGGTACGACAAGCTTTGGTGCATACTACACCATCATAATCAGCTCGTTGTTCTAAGATGGTACCTAAAAGGAGTTCCCTTCCAATGGATCTTAATCCCGAGAAGAATCTTAACCTCGGTATGCTTAATGAGAATATAGCTAAGGTGGAAACCAGGTTAAGTGACCAAGAGGAACAGATATCCTCTATAGTAAGAGATCTTAAGACCATCATAAGGACTATGGAGGCTAGTAAGAGAGATGAGGAAGTTGAACATAGGCGAAGGGAAGAGACCAAAGAAGCTAAGTGTGTGCAAAAGGGAAATGGCTATTGTTATACCACCTCCACCCATCCAATCTTCTTCGGATAATCCTAAACATGAATCTCCCGTGCTCGAATCCAAAACTTGGTCCGATTCACGTATAGATCGGATAGAACAGGATGTTGAGAGAGTCATCCATGTTCAGCAATCATTATTTCGATCATAAGGGATTCACTTCAATTCCTAAAGGTAAACTACGTCCTAAGTTTACCACGCCCGATATTAAGTTCAAAGGTTCCGACAATCCCTGTCATCACGTACACAACTTCTTAGGAGCAATGACTCTTAAGAACATTCCTTAAGACACTTGCCACATCATTTTCCCTCGGACATTTGATACTGATGTCATGAAGTGGTACAATGCGGTTGACCCACGCAAGGTTGGTAATTAGACAGATTTGTGCAAGGAGTTCCTCCATCAATAATCCTATAACACAAATCAACATGTTACTCTTAGATACTTTGAGTTAATCAAGAAAGGTGAGAAGGAAAGCTTCAGTGACTTCCCGACCAAATGGAGAGCAAAGGCGATCCACATGGTTGACCAAACCTCCGAAAAATAAAGTCCGCATCATTATGAAGAACCTTCAACCCAATTAAAATCAACACCTCAAATTCCTACCCATGATGAACTTTTTGACCCTCGGAGATACCGGCTTGCCGATAGAAGAAGAACTGCCCAGCAGCGACGACAAAAGTCATGACCGGATATAGAGGTAATTATCATTCCAAAGATAAGAAAACCTCTAATGTTGGCAATGCTACCTGGGGTGTAGATGTCAACGCCCTCAACAAGTATATCGAGTACACTCCTATGGATACTACCCATACTCCAGCCCTTGACCGTCTCTTGGAGAAAGGGAAGATAGAGTTGCCACCTATTAGAGCAGTAATCGAAACCGCAAAACAATCTAAGAATTGGGACGTAGGAAAATTTTGCAAATACCATCGTGCACGAGGAGACGATATCGAACGGTGTTGGACATTCAAGAACAAACTTGAAAATATGTGTCAAAATGGCCAATTACCCTTACCTAAGGATGCCCGAAACCAAGTAATAACGAAAACCCTTTTAGCGGCACCTTAGCCATCTTTACTCGAACCCACACCAGGTAAGTGGGATCCCTCTATCTTTATCTAAGATTTTAATGAGTCACAATCGCTTCTTAATCTACCATCATTGGATCCGGAATTCTAGGGGTCGTGGGTAGGTAATGAATAAGATGTCAACGAAACGAGAGATGATGACAACAATAGTGACTAGTTCTGGGGCACGCCACCCTCGGAAGAAGATTTTTAGGGAAACACTAAGAGCCTTGCTGTTTAGTTTCTTACTAGATAAGGACGACACAACATGCCCTTGGGTCCACAACAAACATAGGAAGCCCCAAAAGAACTCGAAGCTGCAAAGGAAGAAGACCCAATCCTTAAGCAACTTTAGAAATTAAAAGCTGACATTTCTATTTGGCAATTAATATCTATTTCCTAGAAACATAGACAAGCTTTAATCGATGTAGTCGGTAAGATTGAACTTTCTCCCGAAACCACACGAGAGGAACTAGTAGGATTGGTTAATCGTGGGGATGGATAAATTACTTTTGATAAGAAGGATTCCCCAAAAGAAGACGTTGCACACAACAATGCTCTTTATTTAATCAGTAACTTGCATTAACAAGTTTGTTCCCTTAACCTTCGTAGACAACGGATTAGCAGCTAACGTGTGTCCTTGGCAAACTACTAAGAGTTTAGGAATTAGGAGCAACAACTCTCTAAGAAAACTGTTCATCTCCGAGCATATGATAATTCTAAAAGGACAGTCTTACAAGGATTAGGTCTTAACTATTAACAGGGATAATCTTTGTGCTACTATCACTTCCAAAGAGTTCGTAGCACGGATCGAGTACGATGCTAATGATGAAGAATTATACGGATTTAAACGCTGTCTTAGAAAGGGAGGAAGTACCTTTACCTTTAACCCTTGTGGGAACCCTAGAGTCCAATCGATGCTTAGGAAGAAGGGGTACTTTTAGGTCTTACTATAGGCCGAAGGGCATACCACCATATTTTTCCACCCTTGAACCCACCGACAACTACAAATTTGGGCTAGGCTATCAACCTACCACTAAGGAAATAGCTCAAGCCAAGGTGGAAATCTAAGTAAAGAGGATAGCACCATACATAGTCCGTTCTAGTAGACCCTTTCCTTATACCCTGAATGGACAATTTCTTAGAGAAGGAGATAATATACCTTATTATGGTTTTCCTAAGCCCTATTACATCAAGGAGAAGGGTATCCTAGTACCTGGTTTGAAAATCTTCAATGACTGTTATATTCTAAAAGAGGAGGCACCTCACCTTTTCAAAAAGGGACAATCCACATCAGATTGGACCAATCTTGCCGTAAATAATCTTTTCGGCCTTCTATTCACTCAAGAGAGTAATCTAAAGGGGAACTCTATCTCAGTATTGTCACGAGCTATGTTGCATCTACAGTTCGATCCGTCTAGGTTCATCACCGATGCCGATATAGAAGGGTCCAAGCATATTACTTGGACCGATGCTAAGGAGAGCCAAGAATTTGCCGTTAGCCTAGGAGCGCACCCTCCTTCTATGTCTAGTGTTAAGGCTTGTATTTCTTTTTCTTCTTCGTTGTTTCTAGTTCTAATTCCGCAATTTCCAATTCTGTTTCGAGTGTGATGTACTCGTTTCCTCATTCAATAAAGTAAATCTTTCTACTTACTCCTTGCGTCCTCTTGCTCTTAATTGTTTTGCCTCTAATGATGAACAAGAAATTCTTAAAGAATTAATAAAAGCTGTGGAAAATCTTGAAAATCACTCATCAATAATAGAGGAAACAATAACAATCAATCTGGGTTAACCGATCAACCCCAAGAGGTTAAGATTGGAAAAACTTTGGATGTAGAAAAACGAAGCAATTAACTTCACTCCTCACAGTGTTCATCGATGTCTTTGCATGGTCCTACAAAGACATGTCGGTATAGATCCAAGTATAGCGAGAACACAAAATTTCGCTTTATGAAGATGTTAAGCCGGTTAAGCAAAAGTTGAGGAGGATGAAACCTGAATGGGCCTTAAATGTTAAGGAGAAGGTTTAGAAATAGTTTGAGGCTTGGGTTATCAAGGTAGTTCACTATCCTCAGTGTGTAGAAAATATAGTTCCGAGTCTCGAAGAAAGATAACAGGGTTCGTGTGTGCGTCGACTTCGGGGATTTAAATAAGGCCAGTCCCAAAGATGATTTCTGTTGCCTTATATCGATCTTCTCGTAGATAATACAGCGGGTCATGCTCTACTCTCATTTATGGATGGTTACGTCCGGTATAATCAACTCGAATATGGTTGAGGAAGACATAAAAAATTACTTTCATCACTCACTGGGGACTTATTGCTATGTGGTGATGCCATTCGAGCTAAAAAATGCAGGTGCAACATATCGGAGGATAGCCACGACACTACCGCATGATATAATCCATAAAGTAGCTGAAGTATATGTAGATGATATGATAATAAATCCAAAGATAGGGCGGGGCACTTACCCAACCTCGAAAAATTCTTCCATAAACTCGAGCGATACAACATGCGCCTTAATCCTCAAAAGTGTGCCTTTGGGGTAGCCTCCGGTAAATTGTTAGGTTATGTTGTCGGTCTTAGAGGAATTGAAGTTAATCCATCCAAGACCAAGGCTAATAAGGAAATCCCTCCACCAAGTACGGAGAAAGAGATAAGAGGCTTCCTAGGACATTTGCGAGTACATCGGTCGTTTCATATCAAAATTGACTATGGTCTATGAACCCATTTTTAAGAAGTTACGGAAAGGATCCGAGGCCATTTGGGATAGCTAGTGCCAACAAGCATTCGAGAAGGTTAAGGAATACCTGGCTAATCCTTCGAGTGTTACTTCCACCCCAATTTGGGAAACCTTTACTTTTCTATCTCACCACAATAGAGACAGCTATGGGAGCCATGTTAGCTTAATAGGATAGAAAAGAAGAACGTGCGATCTACTATCTTAGTAAGAAGTTCTCGGACTACGAGTCTAGATATACACCGCTAGAGTAGACATCTTTGGCTTTAGTGTGCACTACCAAGATGCTCAAACACTACATGTTGACCCACACGGTACATGTGGTAGCACCCATGAATCCTATTATGTACATACTTGAGAAACCGGCTATTACTAGTAAGATAGCGTGATGGACTGTCATGCTATCGATTTCGAACTCAAGTTCGTTCCTCAAAAGCGATCAAAGGAAGGATAGTATCAAAATTCTTAACGGATCTACCCGTGCCTAAATCACAACCCGAACACCTTGGCTTCCCGGATGAAGATATTTTACAAGTAGACGTGGACGTTGGAACAATGTACTTTGATGGCGCTTCCAATCGAAGGGCTTTGAAGTATGGATTCTTTTAATCTTGCCGGAGGGAGCACTTACTCCCATTTCGGTTAAGCTAGACTTCGAGGTCAATAATAATGCTGCAGAGTACGAAGCTTGTATCACACGACTTGAAGCTGCAACGGAGATCGGGATCAACAACATCGAGTTTTCGGTGATTCCAGTTTGATCATCAACCAAATTTTACAAAGGTGGAAGGTATGTACTGAAGCCTTGGCACCCTACCAAGCATATTTGACGGAATTATCTAAACACTTCGAGAAGATTTCCTTCACTTACCTTCCTAGGGATGATAATCAATTTGCGGATGCACTAGCTAAGTTAGCATCCATGATCAATATTCCTGGTGGCATTCACATAATGCCTGTTCACATCAAGCGATAGAGTCGGCCTACACACGTCCGCACCTTAGAAGTATCTAATATCGACTATACTAGTTGGCATCGTGATATTTATCAGTATTTGGATAAGGAAGAATATCCTTTGGACTCTACACCTAGAGCCCAACGAGCTATTAGGATGTTGGTTGCACAATTTTTCCTCAATCGAGGACAATTGTTGAAGAAAACTAACGCTAGGATGAGCTTAGTTTGTCTCAATCAACATGAAGCAAAGCACATCATGGAAGAGATTTATGGAGGAGAATGCGGACCTCAAATGAACGATTGAATCTTGGTCAAGAAGGTTAAGAGACTTGGTTATTATTGGTCAACTATTGTAGTGGATTGTCACGACTTTGTTAGAAGGTGTCATAAATGTCGGTGTACGCAAACTTACAGCACCAACCTCCGTCATTTCTCACTGCGATATCCTCACACTCGACCGTTTTCTATTTGGAGAATAGACAATATTGGCAAGGTAACTCCTACGAGAACAGGTGGTCACGAATTTGTGTTAGTAGCAATCGATTCATTCACCAAATGGGTAGAAGCGACTTCTTATGCAACTTTAATGTCGAAACAGTAGCCAAATTCATCATCCGAATATTATTTGTCATTATGGTGTGCCCCACAAACTTATAAGTGACCATGGTAGTCATTTCAAGAAGCAAGTAGTAGATTTGTTGGATAGGTATAAAATCGACATCACAAATCTTCTCCATATCATCCTCGAGACCAACGGATTAGTTGAAGCTACTAATAAGAACATCCGAAGAATAGTTGAGAAAATGGCGGTTACTTATAAGGATTGGCAAGATAAATCACCTTTCGCTTAGTGGGGTTATAGAACTTCCATTAGATCCTCCATTGGATCAACGCCTTATTCTCTAGTCTATGGCATGGAAGCACTCCTTCTAGTTAAGGATAATTGTTGAGAGTTAGATTCCGGAAGTTGAGTGGGCTAAATCACGTTGTGAGGAATTAGTGTTCTTGGATGAGAGGCGCCTCAACGCCCTGCATAATGTCCAAATATACCATGCTCGTATATCAAGGGGATTCAATAAGAAGGTTAAGCCTCGCAACTTGCAAATTAGGGGTTTAGTCCTTAGAGAGGTAAGAGCTCCGATTAAGGATCCACGAGGCAAATTTAAGCCCCACGAGCGGGGCCTATTTATACTTAATCGATTTTACCCAACGGTGCGGTAAAATTAATTGATTTAGAAGGAGAACAGATTGTATACAAATCTGGATCAATTGAAGAAGTACTACGCCTAGTATACCCCTAGATAGTGGGCCAAGCCTATCCCAAATAGGTTTGGCCAAGGTGGGCATCGACCACCACCCGGTCAATTGTAGACTGGTCGGGCAACAGTTTTCCTTTTCTTTCTTCTTGTTTTCTTTGGTTCATTTATTTGCTTGGACAATCCAACTAAACGCTCCAATATGTATGTTGGTTTTTCTTTACTATTATTATTCTACCTGTAATCGAGCAATAAAGATATGAAAAGCATAGCATAACACTTACTTTTGTTCAATAAGGGTAAGCCTCGCTACTTACCCGAATACATAGCTAATAAAAGGAATTTAATTGCAAGCATACTACTTGTAAAATAAAAAACAAATAAAGACTGTTCTAAAGAGGCAAAACTAATCCTCCTTTTATTCTATCTCAAGCTCCTAAGAATCCGAGTCCTAGTCTATTTTCACTTTCTTTCCTTTAGGATCACTAGACTCGATTCCTCGTCTCGAGTGCATTCCGTTAGCTCTTGGATTCATAGGGCTCTCCTTTCATCATTTTCTTTAGCTTCAGTTTCTTTTCGACGAGCGCATGTAGCCATCCAAGGGTTTACTTCACGAATTTGCAAAGGGGTATGAAGACGCAGACTTTACTCCGCACATTTTTGAGTTCTAACAAGGGAATCGGTATAAGCCTTTCTCACTTATAGAGTTTTGATTCCAAGTCATTCTCTGTACCTTAGAAACTTTTATGGGTGATATAGTATTTTCTCTAAGTGATATAGCATTTATCTCGTGTATTCTTACTTGTCTCGTGAGACTCGAAAGCATATATGAACTTACTATTGTACACCCAGTTCCGAGTCTCTCATCACGTAGAAGTATCGCATGTTCAAATGAGTAGTACTCGCATAATCGTACTAAGGTCCGACTTCATATTACAGGTGTTATTTTGTTATAGTCGGCGCTTACAGTCCGAACCATGCTTAGTCTAGATCAAGTTTATTTCACTCGATGTTCTTTATGTAACTTGATTCTCGCCTAGACTAACTCGGATGGAATTTTGAGTTTCATGGATATTAGACTCACAAAATTCCATTCCTTTTCGGACTTAGATAATTAGTCACTTAATTATCTTAATTATACTATTATCTGTGTCTAATCTTGGACCAAAGTATTTTATACTTTGAGAACCAACTTGATTTACTTCGTAGGTTATTCAAACGAGGATACACTTTTTGAATTACAAAAGTAACCGGCTTCAAAACGTCAAATCACCAGCGAGACAAGGCTTTTTCCATCTATGACCTAGCCCCGAAGATCGTGTCAGGATTGTCTATTTCCAAACCGGAAATCCGCAACACCAAGCTAAACGGTGGTTTCCACCTTATCTTTCAAGACACCGCGAGTGGTTTTGGGACTTCCAAAAGAGTCAAGAACCGTTGTCCAACGTTCATATCTCAACAAATACTTTCCGAGTGACTCAAAAGATCCTTAACAACGGTCATAAAGAACTTCCAGATCGGATGATGGACTCAACGGCTATTCCGCTTGGTCATTTATATATAGAAGCCACCTCTCAAGACTTGAAGATTGCCGAACCTATTGTTAATACACATACTTGAGAAAAAGTCATCGTATTCATTCTCAATCTTGTACTTACAACTCCCACTCTGTAATTCATTATATTCGAGTTGTAAGGTCTTGTACTTAGTTACAAACACTCTCTTTCTTACTCTCTAATTAAGGCCCCTTGATCGAGCTGTGAGGGTTAACTTAGCTCGGTTGTCCCAAGCTATAAGGGTTATCTCGGCTAGGAAGTACTAGATCGGATTAGGGAATTTCGAGTCTAGGAAAAACTTGTAAAAAGTTGTCTAAGGGAGCAACTTGGGTTCGGTCAGTCTACTGTATTTTGTGGACTCAAAATAGTGGATTTGACTTCGTGCTTGGATTAGCAATGTCCGTGGTTTTCTACCCCGGGAGGGTTTCCACGTATTTACGGTGTGTTCACTTTCCGAGTTCATTCTAGACTCGGATCGTCGTAAAGCTTCAGCTCTATCTCGCATCTTTATTCTAAGTTCATACTTTTCGACCCTATTGTAGACTTAGAACCTGCTTTTGTCTCGTCCTTTGATGAAAAGAGTTTGTTTTTTCGGAAAAATCTTTCATCACCCTATTCACCCTCCCTCTAGGGTGACTTAGCCTCTCCCCGAGCAAACTTCCAATTGGTATCAGCGCCTAGCCTTTCGGAAAGGATCTAACCATCCAAAGGTATAAAGATCAAATGGCTCGGAACAACGGAGAGTTCGATGAAGGAAGATCTTCTAGCAGACCACCAAAATTCAAAGGGTCCAACTTCGTGCATCTGGAAGAAACTCATGGAATGTTTCCTCCTGGATCATGATGAAGATGTTTGGGACATCATACAAAAAGGAAACTACATTCCTATGAAAATAGAAGAATTTAGACTCGTTCCCAAGACAAAGGCCGAGTTTACTCCGAGCAAAGCAGAGAAGTTCGAAAGAACTTTAAGGCAATGAATATTCTTATGTGCGCCGTCGGCTTAGAAGAGTACAACAAAGTGTCTGCCTGTGACATAGCCAAAGAAGTGTGGGACACACTGGTCAACACTTATGAAGGTACAAGCTAGGTCGGACAAGCGAAGATCAGCCAATATCTTCACAAATATGAGCTATTTAAGATGGAGCCGAAGTAAACATCACTCGGATGTTCATTCGATTTATCGAGATTACCAACAATCTCAAATCTCTGGGTAAGAAGATTTCCCACGAGGAAATGTGCAGAAAGATACTCGAAGCCTACCCAAGAAAAATGGGGTCCCAAGGTGATCGCCATAGAGGAGGCTCGGAACCTATCACTTCTAAAGCCGGACGAGCTCATTGGGAAGCTTCTCACTCATGAAATCCACCGGAATAGGAGGATGCTGAGGGTAGCACCAAAAAGAACATAGCGCTGAAAGCCTTAGAAACCAGAGAAGCAGATCCGAGTTCCTCCGACTCGAAGGGGATCCCATGGCACTTATTGCAAGATGATTCAAGAGAATAACGAAGCACAAAAGATGGGATAAAAGGCCAAGAGAAGAGTTCTATAAGAAAGACAAGAAGGACAGGAAAGGTAAATATTCATCTCCTTCAAAGTTATCTCCTTCAAATTTGGTGAATCGGAGAACAGGTAGAGCTTTGAAGTACGCTTCTAGTCACCCACTAGAAAACATATTATCCGATATCAACAGTGGGGTAAGAACTCGTTCCTCTCTTCAAAATCTATGTGCATTCACTGCATTCATATCATTAACTGAACCCAAAATGCACTAGAGGCCCTAAATGAACCTCAATGGGTAGAGGCCATGTAAGAGGAACTCAATCAATTCGAAAGAAACCAAGTCTCGGACTCGACAAAACGACCTTCGACCACCCTGGTCATAGGAACCAAATGGGTTTTCAAGAACAAACTGGATGAAAGTGGGTTGGTAGTTAGAAATAAGGCTAGACTTGTGGCTCAACGTTACAATCAAGAAGAAGGCATTGATTGTGGGGAAACCTTTGCACCTGTTGCCGAATTGAAGCCATTAGAATCCCGTTGGCATTTGCATCTAGCATGAATATCAAATTACATCAAATGGATGTTAAGTGTGCATTTAGCAATGGTTTTATTGAAGAGGAATTCTATGTTGAGCAGCCCCTGGATTTGAAAACTCGGATTTTCCAAACCATGTTTTCAAACTTCAAAAAGCTCTTTATGGTCTTAAACAAGCTCCCGGAGCTTGGTATGAAAGACTCGAGCAATTTCTTGGTTCAAAATGATTTTAGAAAGGGTTAGATCGACAAGACTCTCTTTATAAGAACCAAGGGGAAAGATTTCCTTATCGTTCAAATCTATGTTGATCATATAATTTTTGGAGCTACTAATGCAAATCTGTGCCGAGACTTTTCCGAGTTAATGAGTCATGAATTTCAAATGAGTATGATGGGAGAACTCAATTTCTTCCTTGGTCTACAAATCAAACAAGACAAAGATGGAATCTATGTCTATCAATCAAAGTATACCAAGGAGCTACTGAAGAAACACAAACTCCAAGATGCAAAGCACACAGCTACACCCATGAGCAAGCAGTATAAAACTTGACTCGGACGAGAAAGGTAAAGCAATAGATCGAAACTCTATCGAGGTATGATTGGATCTTTGCTATATCTTACTCCAACAGGCCATATATAATGTTCAGTGTATGCTTATGCGCAAGATTCCAAGCTAATCCAAAATAATCACATCTAACTACGGTGAAGAGAATTTTTAGATATCTTGCGAGGACTCGTAACTTAAGTCTATGGTACTCAAGAGACTCGTAACCGACTCTCACCTGGATACTCGGATGCGGATTACGCTGGATACAAAGTTGATAGAAAGAGCACTTCAGGAGCATGCCAATTTCTGGGTCAATCCTTAATATCCTGGCACTCAAAGAAGCAAAACTCAGTAGCTCTATCAACAGCCGAAGCTGAGTATATTGCAGCCAGAGCATGCCGTGCTCAGATTTTATGGATAAAGCAACACTTGAGAGATCTTGGACTTTCTTTCAAATCAATCCCAATCAAGTGTGATAATCAAAGTGCAATCAGCATCACCAAAAATCCGGTTCAAGCACTCAAAAACAAAACACATTGAGGCAAGGTATCATTTCTTACGAGACCATTATGAGAAACATGATATCCAACTTGAATTCATTCCTACTAATCTTCAATTAGCTGATATTTTTACTAAGCCTCGTAGTGAAGATCAGTTTTGTTTTATTAGAAATGAGCTTGGAATGTTAAATGCATAATTATGTGCCTTCTTGTGAAAATTTCTCTGCATGATTATGTGCTTGAGTGTTTAGAATTCTTTAATAACCATTTGTTCGGTTGATTTCGTGATACTGAGCCGATAGTTGTTATTTATGTATAGTTTCCGAGTCACTCGAAACTAAGCTCGATCAAATTCGGATTGATGAGCAAAGTGGACATCAAATCTTTGAAATCATCTATAGGTAAGTGGATAATTTCATAATTAATTTTCAAAATCTTTTCTCTCTCTCGCTCGTCGTGATCGGACTTCTAGCCGTTGGAAGTCAAACCGCTAGAATTTTAACCGTTGAGAAGAGAACCCTCCCACCGGTCCGAGGTGACTGATGAAAGAGCTGAGTCGAACGGATATATAAATAGCGCTTGTATTGAAGGACGATTATTTTTTTTATAAATAGTGCCTATTCTCCTTCATCTCGCTACTTTACATTTCATTTATTCTCTCTCTCTCTCTCTCGATCAAAAACTTCACGCACAAGCTTTCTAAAGTGACTTCGGACATTTTGAAGCTTCGTGAAGCTCATCTCAAGTAAGCTCGACTGCTCTCATCTCATCTCAAGTAAGCTCGATCGCCCTGATCTCTTTCTTCTACTCATTTTCTTTCACTCTCGTCGACCTATTCTCTTCTACTCTCTCTTAAAGTTTCACTCTTCTGTTCTCTCATTCAAAATGCCTAAATGAGGTTCTCACCTCGACTTTCTTGGCTCTTCCTCAAAGAAGGCACGCATCAAAAGCCATGAAGGCTCCTCCTCGTCTAAACTTGTTGTCACCCAAGCATCTTGTGCTTGGACGACAAGTTCTTCCCAACCACCAAATTCTCGTGGTTGCCACACATCCAAACCACCGGTGTTTATAACTTTCTTTGTTTCAGCGAGTTCATCTACCCCGAACTCGTGTCTCGAGTTTTACACTCACCTCGCAAGCTCGAAGGTGTTCTAACCTCCGGGGTTCCGAACATGACCGTTCGTATCAACACTTCCCTTTTCCATCACTTGTTCAAGGTCTCCTCTCTTTTCTTGAACAGCAACCCCATTCCTTTCACTCGAAGTCACCGACAACTTCTTTGAAAAATATGGAAAAGAGTTCCCCGACTCACACAAAAACTTTTCGTGACTCACTCGAAGTCGAAGCACGTCTTTTGTGCTTTCTACCGATGAGAACTTTCTTCTCTCAGCATTCTAGCAAGGAGAACCCCAACTCCAAGCACTTAAAAGTTCTTTTTGACATTCTTGAGGGCTATGAAGTAGACCTCTTTCCTTCAATAATCAAGCAAATGGTAGCTGTGCCAGCTCAACTCTAATCCAAGAAGAACACCCCTCTTCCTTTCAGTGCTCTTCTCACCCTTGTATCCAAACAATTCAAAGTTCCTCTCCCCTTAGACCCAAACGCTATTTACGAGGCTGCCGTTGTTGTCGGCAAAAAGGAACTTCGAGGGTACGGATACCAAGAAACTCAACCTGGTGTCCGGGTACATAACTCGGAGCCGAGGCCACCTTCTCCGCCTCGGACTCGGAAAGAAAACCCCTTTCTCTCCCTGCCCCACCTGGTGCTGCTTCAACCTCAGGTGCTTCTAAGTCTCTCTCCTCCATTTTGTCCTCCGTTTTCATGGACAAAATCAACTCTATGTCCTTGGAATTCAAGGACAGAGCTATCGATCTATGGCCATCAACCAAAAGACCGCCCAGTCTCAAATCAAAGAGCAGCAGGACTCGCTTATCGAGATGAAGGGGCTGGTGAAGGAGCAAAAGGAGCTGATCGAGCTCCTCCAGGAGAGAAGGTCCAAGGCTGCTCAGGACCATGGTGAATCAAACACATCTGAAGTGTCCTTGAGCCCTACCAAGATCTCCTCCTCGGATAGCGGGGAGGACAGAGAAGAAGACCAGGGAAGAAGCGGACGCCGAGGAGCCTGCGGGCTGAGGCAACTCCTTCCGGGCAAGGGGAGCAACAAAAGAAGAAGAAGGAGGGACAAATGAGGGTCAAAGTGCTCCTAAAGCTCAACTAGAAGTACTCAGCTCGGACAGCAATCCGACTTGGTCGGAAGACTTAGCTGCACAAGGACAAACCGCGAGCAGGTCGACCGAGCGGACCCCTCCAGCCTACCGAGCTCCACATGGAGGAACCTATGGATCCTCTCGTTCGGGTCGGCCACTCGGAGCTGAGCCCTTGACGGCAATCCCTGTCCTCCCTCCGCCGCGCTCAAGCATATCGTCAAGATCATATCGGCGCCAGACAGCACCACTCGTCATTCCTCTTCTACTCGAGACAACCCCTTTTCCCTCTTAGGCAAACACCATGCACTCGTGTCACAATTCCAAAGTCTCGCGATTCTTCTTCTTCCCGGAATTCCATTTTCTTTTACTTGTCTTTTTGTCCGGACATCTAATATGTACTACTTATTGTATTCTTCCCATTTTTTGTTTTTTCTGAAAGGCAAGGGGAGAATATAGATAGAAAAAATTTGTTGTCCTGTTTAAGGGGAGTTTCTCACTCTCTATCTCTCGTATATACTTTCTTTAACTTCAATGAATTCATGCATTTCTTTTCAATTCTCTAAGCTTATTGTTTATTGGAAACATTTACGAGTTAGCATTATTTCATTGACAATTGCTTGAGCATCTATTCTTTATGATCCGATACTTTATGTATGCTTTACATAGCATTATTTTCTCGAGCAAGTATACAAAAATAGATCTATACCACTAACAAAGTTTCTATCTAAGTATGGAATGCCTTTCATCAAAAAGGGGAGATTGAAGACTCGGACTTTACTCCGCACATTTCGAGTTCTAACAAGGGAATCGGGTATAAGACTTTCTCACTTATAGAGTTTTGATTCTAAGTCGTTCTCCGTAACTTAGAAACTTTTCCGAGTGATATAATATTTTCTCTCGGTGATATGGCATTTATCTCATGTATTCTTACTTGTCTCGTGAGACTCGTAAAGCATATTTGAACTTACTATTGTACACCCAGCTTCCGAGTCTCTCATCACTTAGAAGTATCGCATGTTCAACCGACTAGTACTCGCATAACCGCACTTAGGTCCGACTTCATATTACAGGTGTTATTCTGTTATAGTCAGCGCTTCTAGTTTAAACCATGCTTAGTCTAGATCAAGTTTATTTACTTCGTAGGTTATTCAAACGAGGATACACTTTTTGAATTACAAAAGTAACCGGCTTCAAAACGTCAAATCACCAGCAGACAAGGCTTTTTCCATCTATGACCTAGCCCCGTAAGATCGTGTCGGGATCTGTTTGTTTCCAAACTGGAAATCCGTAACACTAAGCTAAACGGTGGTTTCCACCTTATCTTTCAAGACACCGCCGGTGGTTTTGGGACTTCCAAAAGAGTCAAGAACCGTTGTCAAACGTTCATATCTCAACAAATACTTTCTGAGTGACTCGGAAGATTCTTAACGGCTATTCTATTTGGTCATCTATATATAGAAGCCAACTCTAAAGACTTGAAGATTGTCGAACCTATTGTTAATCCACATACTTGAGAAAAAGTCATTGTATTCATTCTCAATCTTCTATTTACAACTCCCACTCTGTAATTCATTATATCCTAAGTTGTAAGGTCTAGTACTTAGTTACAAACACTCTTTTTCTTACTCTCTAAGTAAGGTCCCTTGACTGAGCTGTAAGGGTTAACTCAGCTCGCTTGTCCCTAGTCTGTAAGGGTTATCTCAGCTAGGAAGTACTAGATCAAATAAGGGAATTTCTTAGTCTAGAAAAACATGTAAAGAGTTGTCTAAGGGAGCAACTCGGGTTCGATCAGTCTATCGTATTTCGTGGACTCAAAATAGTGGATTTGACTTCGTGCTTGGATTAGCACGGTCCGTGGTTTTCTACCCTAGGAGGGTTTCCATGTATTTTCGGTGTCTTCACTTTACGAGTTCATTCTAGACTCAAACTGTCTTAAAGCTTCAGCTCTATCTCGCATCTTTATTCCGAGTTCATAGTTTTCGACCCTATTGTAGACTCGGAACCCGCTTCTGTCTGTCCTTTGATCAAAAGAGTTTGTTTTTTCGAAAAATCTTTCATCACCCTATTCACCCCCTCTAGGGTGACTTAGCCTCTCCCCGAGCAAACCTTCGGGGTAGCAGCAGGAATGACTTCTTCGGGGTTTAGTTCTCTAAGTCTTAGTGCTTTTCGTCGCCCGGAGTCAACTTCTATTATCCACCCTAGATAATAGGGAGAAACAACAATATTTGCAACTCTATTACGCGTCGGCGAGGTCGCAGGAGTCGAAAATTTCGGAAGATGTCTCCAATATTCGGGCCATTACCCAATGAGTCTAGAGGTACCGCGTCCTCTAAACAAGTCAAAAGTTGTAGGCCGGATACAATCCAAGTAACATTATTACTTGTTCTCTACCCATTTACTCGCAAGCACACGGCTCGAAGAGTAATACGTGCTCTCCTCCAGTGCCCAATAGATGAATGTATGGGTGTCTGTGCAGTATGCGTTTTGAACTCGGACCCTTCTAATGCTTAACATACCATAATCGGTTATTGCTGTGATTTTTGAGATATTCTTCTCATCGAGAGACAGGATGATCAAGTACCACTAATGTTCGTTTCAGCTGGCGAAGTAAGTTGCTTGGGCACGTGTCCAACTTAGGAGGAGCTCCGGTGAGTTTCGGATGTTCCATTAGCCATATCCGCACATCACATATGCAAAATAAAAAATTAGTATCGTACACGGTCCAAGTATACCCTTTTGGGCCCGACAGGAGCAAAATCTAAATAATAAAAATAATGACGAAGCAATAAGGATGAAAGTTAGGTTTTTAGGTATAGGCCGAAGGCGCCTTAGCCTCTAACCGGCGTCAAGCCGCCACCTTATGGCCGACACCGTCGCCCAATTTACTATTGTTTACTTCCATTTGTTTTAGTGCTTACCTATAATAATAGGGGATTAGCACGAAAATTCTGTTCAACGATTGGCTTCAACTCATTCTAAACCAATGATCATTTCAAGCAACTATGAGTGGAGTTAGGAATAGTAATCCTCTAACTGTTTAGCCAGGCTTAGCAAAGACGCTAGTGCCAAGTCCTCGTGACCCCGACTAGCAGGAATCCCCTATCGGGTAAGTACTTATAGTTCGTCACCTCGTGATAATGATGGACTCAAGCATAGGCATATACGTTGCGGTAATGCTTCATCATATTGGTGTATACTCAATGATGATAATCCTAAGTCCTGTTTGTGGATTTGGATTCTAGACTATGATCTATTGGTGCATTATAAGCCCCAGTAAACCAGAAAGAACCCCCAACACCGCTTAAATAGCATTTTACCTTAGGTCCGTCCACAAATCATCTTTTCTTTCGGATCTGTCCAAGAGCTGGGCTCGACCTTTAGAGATTGTGGAGTCCCATGATGTATGTTGGGCAAGTACAAAATACCGCATTCTACTTTTGTCCAAGTCAAACAAGGAGTTGAAGACCTGAAGATGATGTTAAAGCGTTGCATTTCATGATCGGGAGCATCAAAGTGCTAGATTTTGAGCTTCATGAGACAGCCCACGTGAGGCTAGAAGCTTTCCTCTCTAAATTACGTTGTGGTTAGCGCCCGCCTTCTAGAAGCATGGTGGAACGCTACATTTTCAGCTTGGAGAGTCCTGGGAGATAAAAGTAAGGGAGGAAACCCTAGGAGGTTCGGATTGGCCGGTGCCCGCCTCGTCCCTTTTAATCGATTCCATCCAGCTTTATCACCTTCTAATCTGGTTCTATCTCTTAAGGAATGGCCTTGTTTTATTTTAGCTGTTTGGACGGTTGATAAGAGGCAAACCTTATCTCATTTGTGAGCTATGTCCTCCTCTATAAATAAAGAGTCTTGGCTCTCATTCCCACACGACTTCCTCGCTTTAGCATGAGGTCGCTAAAAGCCAACTTGAATGCTCTCATCTAACCATTACTCGCCGAATTGGCTATAAACATTCATCTATCACCGTTGAATCGTGTAAAGAGTTACAGAATATTTGACTTTTCCGATCTCTCGGGCACTCATTTAACTAATCAATACCATACCCTAGACACAATTCATAAAATTAGCCCTTTTCTTCAAATTGTCATCATTGCATCGAGAGATTAGGGAGGAGATCCAGATCTGCAAGTTGGGACAACCCGAGGGCCATATTTCAGCCTTTGAACGGTTATATTTATTTTTGCTTTATTTGCTTTCTGTATTGTGGTTTAAAAGATGTAATCGCTTTAATTTCCTCCCCGACCGGTGGAATCTTTTAATTCCCGGTTTTCTTTCTTTTCTCGCTTTCTTTATCACTTTTCTTTACCCTTTTCCTTGTTATGTTTTGGTTACTTTAATTTTGTTTCGCATGTTGTATGCTTGGTTTCTTACATCTTGATTGATACACTACTCGAACTAGTAATGGTCGTCTTCGGATGGGCGGAATGGAGGGATTTATCTCTACATTTCGTACCCTTGCCCTCGAATCCGATTCTCGGCTCAAGACCGATAGAGTCATTTTTAGCCTCTTTAAGCCTTAGTTATCCCATACTAAGATTAGAAGAGCAAATGTTTTTATTTTGTATTTTTTTAGTTTTTTCCTTCTTAAAAAGTGACTGGCGACTCCTTTATTTTATGTTTCCTTCTACGTTAAACATGCGTCCTGGTTGTTTTCTTATTTGCATGATAAAAAAAAAGATGAAGGTTTCGGATCTGCCAACCAAGGCAGAGGCCAAGCTGACTTTGTCGCCCCAGCCTCCGGCCGGCGCAAGCCATCGATGGGAACAAGCTACCGCTTGTGCTCGGGGGTCGACAATGAGGCTTCGGTCCAGACCGGTGCATTCATACCAATCTCCCCTAACCCTAATCTTATTTATCCTTTAATTCGTAAATAATGTCCCGGGACTTCTATAATAATTGCTAAAATAAAATGATTAATAAAATCGCCAATCAAATCTAATTTGCTTCGTTTCAACTTGATTTAATAAAATTCGAAAATCCGAATAAAAGGTTCATCCGCACATTCAAAAATCGATTTTGGAAAACCATCTTCATAATCTATCCTTTAAAAAAGGACAGAGACCCGACATGAGTGGGGAAGCTCGGCAGGGCCCTCGGGCCGACCGTGGTTCCTACAATATCTAACAAGATCATGCTTGGAAAACTTAAGGAAGTAGTTGATTACCTCATAAGAATCTGTCTCCTTAGCATCCGATGCATCACTGTCTCGACTTAGATCTAGCTTCTAAGTGTGATAGAGCCATTAGACACTTTGATTCATCATCGGTGTCATCATCTTCTTCCGACTTGTCATCGCTTTAGGTAGCAACCATAGCCTTTCTCTTCTTTCTGTCCTTTTTCTCTTTAGACAGTCTTTAACTATGTGTTCCTTGCTGCCACACTCAAATTAGCCGAGTTCTTAGTTAAAGACAAATTTGAAGAGGATGAGAATTTACCTTTTCTGTCTTTCTTGTTGAACTCTTGCTTGGGCCTCTTCCGCCACTTTTTGTATTTCATCATTTTCATAAAACCTCGGGCCGGACGTGCCATGGGGTCCTCTTTAGAATTTAAGGAGATCAGATTTGGACTTCGTTCTTCTAAGACCTTAAGAGTAATGTTTCTTTGGTGCTAACCTCAAGTTCCTCCTCTTCTAGATGTAACTCATGGGTTAGTAATTTCCCAATTATCTTATCTAGCCTTAATAGAGACAAGTTCTAAGCTTCCTCTCGTGGCTGTCACCTTGAGACCCCATCTTCTCTTGGGTAGACTCCTTATAATCTTTCCGACGACTTCATCATAAGACAATTTTTTTCTAAGATACTTGATATTGTTGACAATCTCAGTGAAGAGAATGTACATCCGAGTTATGTTCTCATTAGGCTCCATCTTGAATAGCCCATACTTGTGAAGATACTAAATGATCTTGGCCTATTTCACTTGGCTGCTACCTTCATATGTAGTGACCAATGTATTCCAAACTTCTTTGGCTATGTCATATGTAGATTCTTTCGTTGTATTCTCGCTGCATCAATTGAACACATCAGTGTGTTCATTGCCTTGGTGATCTTTATATACCTCTCATTTTGTTCAGGTGTGAACTCAAACTTCACATTTGGCACAGCTTGTGTTCCTTTCATCTTCGTGGGAGTGGTAATTGCCATTACATATGATGCTCCAGCACCTCCTCATCATAATCCAGGATAAAGCACTCAATGATCTTCTTCCAAGTGTGCGATGTTTGAACCCTTAAACTTAGGTTGTCCGGTGAAAGATCTTCCTTCATCGAACTCCCGATAGGTAAGAGCCATATGATCTTTAAATCTTGGATTTGTTAGATCCTTTGAGAAGGCTAGGCTCTAATACCGATTGAAGGATTCCTCTTTGAGAGTCCGAATCACCCTAGAGTGGGGTGAATAGGGTATGAAGGAAATTTTACAGAATTACAAAGTCTTCTACTAAGAAAAGACTTAGAAAACTTTTCCGAGGGCGATTAGACTCGAAGTGCAATACATAAAAATTATGTGAAGACCCTCCCGGGCAGAAAACCACTAACAATGCTAATCCAAACACCAAGTCAAATCCACTATTTTAAATCTGCAAAATACAAGGACTCGACCCTTATGGAATTGTTCCCTTTAGATAATTCAATACAAGTTTTTCCTAGACATAGAAGTTACCTTATCTCGTTATAGTACTTCCCGACTAAGTTAACCCTTATATTCAGGGACAACTAAGCTGAGTTAGCCCTTACAGCTTAAGGTTAGGGACTTACAAAGAAAGTGGAAAGAGTATGAGTTATTACAAGACTTTCTTTATAACTCGTAAAGTAAGAGATTATACATTAGAAGTTGTAAACTGAAGATTAAGTAAGAGTAGAATGTGTTCAGTTCTAGCAATCTTTAAGTCTTGTGGAGTGGCTTCTATTTATAAGCACCAAGGCAAAATGGTTGTTGAGAGTCATTCTGGACTAGTGAGCTTCAATAGATGTTATAATGGCTAGTATGAGTCACTCGAAAAAGATCTGTTGTGATGTGAACGTTGTGCAGTGACCCTTGGCTCTAAAGATGGTCCAACCCCTGGTGGTGATTGAAATATATGGTGTAAACAACCATTAGACTCAAAGCTGTAGTTTTTCAATTTTCGAAACAAACCCTAACATGGTGTTCGAGCCATGTCCAGAAATGGGTAATTTCGTCTGCTGGTGGTTAACGGCTAGAAAGCGGCTACTTTTGTATTTCAAAAGTAGATTAGGCTTGTTTAATCAACTTACAAAAGCAAATCAAAGTGGTACTCAAAGTATAAAAATACTTTGGTCCAAGATTAGATAAAGATAATAATTAATTCAAAGCAATTAAGCACTTAATTATCTTTAACCTAAAAGAATGGAATTTTCTATGTCTAATATTCATTAGGTTGTGATTCCATCTAGAGTCATTTCTTAAAATGATCAAGTTAGAAATAATAAGATATCAGAATACATAAACTTTATCAAGTAAATAATTCTCAATAAATAGACTTACTGAGAAATTAGAATTGACGATGTAATACATTTTCACTTGAAACATAAAATCAATGTTCACAATAAAAGTGTTAGAGAAATTATTTTCTCATGCGATTGTTTTGAGTTGTGTGTGAGTCGGTCGAAACACAGTTAAGAAATATTATGCTTGATGAATGGTATCTAAGTAGGTGAGAACATGATGAAAACTTAGATATGAGTTTCTATAAAGCCCAGAATAAATTAGAATCAAAACCTAAGAGAGATAGAAAATTATACTTGAGTCTTCAATCTCCCCTTTTTGATGAAAGACATTCCATACATAAGATAGAAACTAGTTAGTTCAAAGAGTTAAGTTGTCATAAAGAATTGATTAGAGCACAAAGTATTTATTAGAGCAAGAAAAATAATGATGAGCATTTATAAGCTCAGCTCGGATCAAAACATAACTCAGGACGTGTTTATTGAAGTAATCGGAGCAAAGATGTTAAAGAGTAACGAGATAATATAAGAGAAAATATAAAATATATAGTCGAAACAGCTTATGCTGAGAAATAAGATATTAATGATGAAATTAGCTTATTTGATTCATTGCGAGAAACATTTGTACACGAACAAAACAATGTAACGTAAACTTTAACAAAAACTAAGGGATAAACACCCCAAAATGAAAGGCATATCGTCATGTTCTTTCTCTTCTTCCTCAAAGACTGCTGCGGGCTTAGACTGCGAGGCAGGGGCCGTAGATCGGCCAACTTCACCAGCCTCTTATGAGGGACTCGAGTATGATCCGAGGAGATCACCTCGGGTTCTTTGTTACCCTAGTCCTCACACCGAGCAGCTCGTTCCTCTTTTTCTTCTTCTTCTTCTTCTCTTCCTTCAGCCTCTCCTTCTTCGACTTCTTCTTCGACTTCTTTTATGTTGGATTTAGAAGGGTTGGAGGACTCCTTAGATTTTTCGGAGGATTCAAAATCTTTGCCTGCGTTTGATATTCTCTCTTAGACGCACCGAATTTTATCGTGTTGTTCGTTGATCACCTCCTTGAGCTTAGAAATTAGATTTTTGCCTCTACTTGAGCTTAATCCGAGCTTGGCTTTGTATCGAGTCGAGTTGGGATGTATGTCTTGAAAGCGTTTAGAGTTGATTTCAACTCGAAGTAAGAGAAGTAAGTTTGTTGGCCACCTTCTCAAGAACCTATACAAAAGGGTCGGTAGAGAAGTAGAAGTTCCAACAGTTAGACATGGGACCTCTAGAGTTGTTTAAGTCCGAGGTGGAGGAGAAGAGGATGGTAGCTCGACGAGTGAATCAGGAAACCAGGCTTGACTTCTTGGTATCCTAGACCCATAAGTTCACTCTTCCTAAGACAAACGGTAGGCTCCAAGACAAATTGAGGGTCAAAAGGAAGTGGGACCCTAAACCGATTGAAAACATGAATGAGAAGAGCTCGAAAGGATATGGAGTCTTCTTAGAGTCAGTAGGAATAGAGGCTATCTAGTCGTAGATGAATGGAAAGAAGTTTACTTCGTAGCCCTCTGGAATGTCATGGAGGACCTTTAGAACTTTAGAGTTAGGGTTCTCTTTAGAAATGTAATAACGAAGAATGTCCTCAAAAGAATAAAACACGAAGCCTAGCTTCGAGGTCATATGAGTCACGTAAAAGCTCTTTCTGGACTAAGGAGGCTCTTTAGTGTATTTTCAAAGAAGTCAGCACATACTTAAGTGAGAGGAATTGGATTAGAGTTGAGAAAGATGGTCTTCACATTGAAAAGTTTGTGAAGTAAGGCAAGATTGATTCGAATGGTCTTACCTTGAACAAGAGAAGTGAAGATGCCCTCCTTGGTTGACATGTAAGTATAGAACTCAAACACAAGGTCGGGGTAGACATACTCACAGAAAAGAAGAGTACACACCGTTTTGGTGATGTGTTTCAACCAGGAGAAGGAGGTTTTTGGAAAGAACTTATCGTCCGTAATGAAGTGTTGGGCGACATTGTGTGTTGGGTCTTCCGAGTCGGGCTTCTTGCCTTTTGTGTACCCTAAGCATCAGTGGACTTGGTTGTGGCCATCTTGGTGGTTGAACCTCCTTCCATAGCAAATCCTCTCTTAGTCATGGTTAGAGAGTAGAGATTATTTAACGTAAACGAGAGAGAGAGAGAAAGAGAGTAGAGAACATAGAAGGTTCGAAACAGAGAGAGAATGTGAGAGAGTAAGTAAGCGAGTTTATGAGCAAAATGAGCGACAGAGAAAGCAATAAGTAAGTAAAGTATAAGAAAGAAAGTGAAGTGGTGCTATTTATAATGAGAAAAGGTTTCCCGCCAACTTTATGACTCGGTTACTAAGCAATGGTTGTCGACCGTTGAGTCACTTTGTAGAGTAACAACTAGTTTTCTAATCTGCTTTCTTCCAACGTCTAGTTTATGCTGACTCATTATTTTTGCAAGTTTAGCTTTTAGAACGTTGTTTAGCATCTTAAGGAAGTTTCCTAGAATCGTTGACCAATAATTTAAAGTTTAAAGCTTTGTTGAATCACAAACTCAAAACCTAGGAATTATTAGTTGATTGCAAGCTAACTTCACAACCAGCTTTTGCCCATTTCCGTAAGCTGCAATGAGTTAACAAAGAGCTGCTTTACTACATGGGAAAGTGTATTTCCTACCCCAATGGGTTTTCTCATGTGAGAGGTCTATAATTGTGGGCAGTGGCTTGTTTCTTATTGACTAGCCGAAAAGTATTTTTCTCTTTTCGCAATATTAGTTTCGATTGCTCGCTTGCTTCTTGTTTGAATTAAGTTGTTTTCTAGCTTGTAATATATTAGTTTAACATATTTTTAGTTATAGTTTAGCTTGGCTTGGAACCTAGTTGTACTTTTGTTGATCTAGATTAACCCATGTAAATGGAGCTTGGCTATAAATAGCCTCCTCCCTCTTTTGTAACAAGCAGTAAGTTATGAGTAAAATGTGAGCATTCGGAAATAAACTTGTTGTTAAGAGGTGTCTCCCACACTCCCCTGAATACTTGTCTTGCTTATCTTCAATTTAGGCTTGATTGAAGTGGAGTTCTTGATGAGTCTTAGGTAATCTCTCAAGTGGATTCCTTAGAGGTGACTTAGGAAGCCTTATGATTACCGAGGTGATGTTACTAACCCTTGGCAATCTTAGTCTGTCCTTGCTAGCTACAACCTTGGCTAAATTGGAGTGTTAATCAAGGATAACTTAAAACCCTTTCTTAGGATGTTTTGAAACTCCCCGTTGGTAACCACCCGAGCAAACTTCCAATGTCCCTTTGGTAGAGTGTTTTAAGGAGCCTAAAATCTTGCCAAAGTGAATCCCTTGCCTTAGTTGGGTTTTTTCTTATCCTTTTTAATTCCTTCTGTTTCCATTTTCCTTTTGTCTAAGTCCTCGCTTTAGTTGTCCGAGTTTATCTAAGTCCTCGCTTCGGCTGAGTCGGCTTTAGTCCTTAGTTCGTATCGTGTGAGTCCGGCTTACTCATCGCCTTTAGCTGTCCGAGCCTAGCCGAGGTCTCAATTTCGTATTTAGGTTATTGCTCATATTATTTGTCTTTGAACTTTGGTAATGTGTCTTAGTATGCTCCTTGGTATTACTCGCTTCTAGCGTTAAAGCTACCCTTTTGTCCCAAATCCTAGAGTCCGGGTATATGTGTTGACCTTCTTGAACATGTATGTTTAGGTGACCGGAAGGCCGCCCTAAAAAATATACATCATTTGGTATCGAGATCACTGGGAGCCCTCGTAGGCCGAGATCAATTCAAAGCCTATGGAATTCCTTTTAAAAGTCGCCAACAAGTCAGCCCAAACACATCCCATAAAAACAAAAAAACCACAAAAAGATAGTGTCCAAACAACCACAAAATATCAAAAAGAAAGGAGCAACCCTTTTTCTTGCAAAGGATATCCCTTCTTTTCCTCAACCCACTACCCTTAATTCTACTCCCCTACACAAAAAAACCCAAGCTCACAAAATAAACCTTGGTCGAGCATTACGCGATCCATAGAAAGGAGAAAGATGAAGGGAAAAAATTTCTTTCTTTTCAAGATAAGAACGAAGGTCCCCCTTTGTTGAGATTGAAAGTGTTGAAGAAAGTCTACTGTATTTTTCTTCAATCTCTAGTTTTGATAAGCATGAAGGTGATGAGTTCTTTTTAAAGAGTAAGGATCCATCATCGTTTCTTTGTCCCCAAATCAGTCTTTTAAAGAAAGGGTTGAATTCGAGGACAAATTATTTTTAAGAAGGGGTGTTAGATGCATCCATGAATGGCTACATCAAGATGAGCATCCTCCAACACAACCTCAACGTAAAAACTAATTAGTGCTCAAGAAATTCAGGTTTAGCCACCGCAAATAGGCCAACTTTGAGATCCTTCGAGACCATGTTCCTGGAGGATCATTTGGTCAACACCAATTTTGTGAGACTCCTAAATTAGTCTATTGTTATCTAGTGTAAATTGTTTTTGCAAATGAGTTTTAGTTTTTGACTGATCGCACCAATAGCACACCTACCATAGATTCAAGTCTAATATGCCCTGTTTGCTTAGTCTCGTTGTTTAGGCTACTAAACTCATTCTTTTTGGAATTTGATATTTTTAGCACCTTATTTAACATGTTTAGAATGTTTCATAGCACACTACACTAATAATTAGAAGTTTGAAGCTTTGGTGAATCAACAGACTTAAAAACCGAGAATTATTTATTAACTACTGACCCAATTTTACAGCCAATTTCTTTAAATTTCTAGAAGCTACAACGACTAGACAGAAAGGTTCTTGACTACATGGGAAAGTGTATTTCCTACTCCAATGGTTTCTTTCATGTGAGAGACAAATAATTATGGGCGACTACTTATTTCTTATTAGCTAGCATAAAAGCATTTTTCTCTTTTTGTAGTTTTAGTTGTTGCATGCCTCTTATTTGGTTTTTAGTTTTTTTCCAACTTGTAATATATTATTTAACTTAGTTTTAGTTATAGTATAGCTTGCTTTAGAACCTAATCGTACTTTTTCTAATCTAGATTAATGCATATAATTGGAGCTTGGTTATAAATAACTTCCTCCCCATTTGTAACAAGTAGTAAGTTGTGAGTAAAATGTAAGAGTTCAAAAATGAACTTGTGATTTAGAGGACTCTCCCACACTCCCCTTAAATAATTGTCTTGCTAATCTTCAATTTAGGCTCGATTAAAGTTGTGTTCGGATGAGTCTTAGGTGGATTCCTTAAAGGTGATTTAGGGAGCCCTATGATTACCGAGGTCATGTTGCTGACCCTTGGAAATCTTTGTATGTCCTTACTACTTCCACCTTGGCTAAATTGAAGTGTTAATCACGGAAAATGTAGAAACCTTCCCTAAGTTCTTTTGAAACTTCCCCGTCTTGGTAACCACCCGAGCAAAATTCCAAGGTCCCTTACAAGAGTCATTTAAGGAGCCCAAAATCTGCCTAAAGTGAATCCCTTGCCTTGGTCAGGCTTTTTCCTATCCTTTTTATTTCATTTTCCTTTTTCTAAGTCCTCGGTTTCAGCTTGTTTGAGTCAATCCGAGTCCTCAATTTTAGTTTAGTCGGTCCGAGTCCTTAATTTTGAAGACTCGGACTCGTATTTATATCATTATGAGTACTATCAAGGAATCAGGTATAAACCTCATCCCTTCTAGGTTTTGATTACAAGCCATTTTGAGTATTATAGAAACTATTGTGAGTGTTATAGAAACTATTTTGTGTGTCATAGAAACTATTCCGAATATTACGAAACTATTACATATGTTTTCATTCGATTCTGATCGACTAAGAAAGCATACCCTTGTTCATCAATTCACATTGATGGTTCTAAGCCACCCGGACATCACTCAGATTTATTGTATGTTCAAACAATCCCACTAACACTTTCAAACTAAATTCGACTTCTTATTTCAAGTTAAAGTGAATTACAGCATTAATTCAACTCTCTAAGTGAGCATGCTTATTTGAACTGCTTTTGTCTAGTTCAAGTACTTATACTCCGATATTCTCTTCATAACTTGATCTTTCCTTAGACTCGACTCGGATGGAATTTCAGTGTAATGAATATTGGACTAAGAAAATGCCACTTTTCTAGGACCCAGATAATTATGCACTTAATTATCTTAATTAAATTATTATCTATGCCTAATCTTGGACCAAAGTATTTCATACTTTGAGAACCAAAATTGTTTATTGTGGTAGGTTATTTAAACGAGGTTATCTCAATTTTGAAATACAAAAGTCACCGGCTTTAAGTCGTTGATCACCAGTAGACAAGGCTTTTTACTTCGAACCAGGCCTACACACTCGTGTTAGGGTCGTTTGTTTCCAAAACTGGAAATCTTTAACGCTAAGCTCAACGGTGGTTTCCACCCTACTAGTGGATGGGGACATCCTAAGGAGTCAAGAGCCGTTGTACAACGTTCGCATCTCATCGGATGTTTTTTGAGCAACTCGTAATAACCATTACAACGGTCACAAAGGACTTCTAATCGAAGATAGTCACAACGGCTAAACCGCTTGGTTATTTATAAATAGAAGCCACTTCGTAAGACTTGAAGATTGCTGAACACATTGCTGAAATTGTATCACTTTGTATAATACTCATTCAATCTTCCTTCTTACAACTCCAAGTCTCGTACTTAACACATTTCGAAGTTCTAAAGTCTTGTAATCAGCCACAAACTCTTTCTTACTTTCTATGTAAGGTCCCTTGATTGAGCTGTAAGAGTTAACTCAGCTCATTTGTCCCTAGGCTGTAAAGGTTACCTCAATTAGGAAGTATTAGATCGGATAAGGGAACTTTTGAGTCTAGAAAAACATTGTTAGGAATTGTTTAAGGGATCAATTCTGGTTGAGTCATTCTACTCGTATTTTATGGATTCAAAATAGTGGATTTGGCTTTGTGCTTGGATTAGAGCTGGCCATGGTTTTCTCGCCCAGGAGGGTTTCCACGTAATTCTGAGTTCATACTTGTCTTTGTCCAATTTAGACTCGAGGTTATCTTGTTTATTCTTTTCAAGCAAAAAGATTCTAAGTTTGTTCAAATTTCCTCATCACCCTATTCACCCCCTCTAGGGTGACCAAGACTCTCCAAGAGTAGACCTTCAATTGGTATCAAAGCCTAGCCTTTCAGAAAGGATCTAACAATCCAAAGGTCTAAAGATCAAATGGCTCGGAACAATGGAAAGTTCGATGAAGGAAGATCTTCCAGCAGACCACCAAAGTTTAAAGGATCAAATTTCGTACACTCGGAAGAAGCTCATGGAATGCTTTCTAAGGGATCACAATGTAGATGTATGGAACATCATATAAGAAGGCAACTACATTCCAATGAAGATGGAAGATACAAGACCCGTGCCTAAAGCAAAGTTTTAGTACACCATCGAAGAGGCAGAAAAGTTCGGAAAGAACTTTAAGGCGATGAACATTGTGATGTGCGCCATCAGCTCGGAAGAATACAACAGAGTGTCAGCATGTGACACAACAAAAGATGTGTGGGACAGTCTTGTCAACACATATGAAGGAACCAGCTAAGTAAGACAAGCATAGATAAGCTAATATCTTAACAACTACGACTCGTTAAAGATGGAGCCGGATGAAAACATCACTCACATGTTCATACGCTTCACTAAGATTACAAATAATCTCAAATCTTTGGGTAGAAAGATATCCTATGAAGAGATGTGCAGAAGAATCCTAAGGGGTCTACCCAAGAGAAGATAGGGTCTAAAGGTAATCGCCATCGAGGAAGCTCGGACACATAAGAAGAGTCCTCGAGCCTTGCCAAATCTCCTTCCGGAGGGGCGAAGAAGAACAAGAGGAGGTTATGGCTAAAGCAGCTCCTTTTGAGGAGAAGGAAGAAGGGGAGAAGGAAGAAGAAGAGAAGGAGGAATAAGGAGGAGAAAAGGAAGAAGCCGAGGAACAAGGTGCTCCCGCCCTCAACCAGAATCATCAGCTCACACAGCAGCCTCGAGTGAGTCGGAAGACCCTACCGACATAGGTCGGCCGGTGGCGCTTAAGCCCGAGGAAGCACCACCCTCCATCGAATTCCACGAGGATGAACCTCTGGATGACCTTGTTTTGGGTCAGCCACTAAGAGCTTAGCCCATCTTAGAGATACCGGTGCTGCCATCGCCAAGATCTTCAACATCTTCACGCTCATACCAGGTGCAGTCGCACCGCATTTTCATCCGCTTCAACCTGCACGGCTCCCACTCCGCCCTCTTAATTTTTTTTTTCTGTTTTAAGTTTTTTTTATCGAGACAAACAAATTGTATCTACTTGATACATTTTTTCTCTTTTGTTTTGCTAAAAGGTAAGGGGGAGAATGTTAAGAAAATTTGTTGCCTTGTTTAGGGGAGTTTTGTCACACTTTTTTCTATATATTTTCCGTGTTTATGTGAATATGAATGAAGTTTTTAATTTCGTGTTTATCTACTTCTAAGTTTAAGTCCTTTCTGAGTTTCACTTTCTTAGTGTATCTTGCTCCGATATATCCGCTCATTTATTTATCTTTGCTCTGATGTAAGTAACATTCTAAGTCCGAATCACTTCATTTATTTCTATGCGATATTCTATTCTTAGCTCGATACAATCTAAGTCTCGATAGCTCCGATACAATTTAAGTGTGAATCACTTTAGTTATCTTTCTGCGATTTTTGTTCTAAATTGTGATATACCCTCCGGGTAAGAATGAAAACTCCGGATTGTTTCACTAACAATGTTTCTATCCGAGTATGGAATGCCTTTCATGATAAAGGGGAGATTGAAGACTCGGACTCTACATTTATATCATTCTGAGTACTATCAAGGAATTAGGTACAAACTTGATCCCTTCTAGGTTTTGATTACAAGTCATTCTAAGTGTTATATAAACTATTGCATATGTTTTCATTCGATTAAGACCGACTCGTAAAGCATACCCTTGTTCATCAATTCACACTAATGGTTCCGAGCCACTCACACATCACTCAAACTTATCATATGTTCAAACAATATCACTAACGCTTTCAAACTAAGTTCTAACTTTTTATTTCAACTTAAAGTGAATTACATCGTTAATTAAACTCTCTAAGTGAGCATGCTTATTTGAACTGCTTTTGCCTAGATCAAGTACTCATACTCGATATTCTCTTTATAACTTGATATTTCCTTAGGTCGACTCGGATGGAATTTGAGTCAAATGAATATTAGACTTAGAAATTTCCACTCTTCTATGACCTAGATAATTATGCACTTAATTATCTTAATTAAATTATTCTCTCGTGCCTAATCTTAGACCAAAGTATTTCATACTTTAAGAACCAAACTTGTTTACTTTTGTAGGTTATCTAAATAAGGTTATCTCAATTTTGAAATACAAAAGTAACCGGCTTGCAACTGTTAATCACTAGCAGACAACGCTTTTCCACCTTCGAACTAGGCCCGGACACTATGTCGTGGTTGTCTCGTTTCCAAAACTGGAAATCTTCAACGCTAAGCTCAACGGTGGCTTCCACCCTACTTTTCGGACACCACTAGTGGATTGGGACATCCTAAAGAGTCAAGAGCCGTTGTAACGTGTTCATATCTCAACGGATCTTTTCCGAGCGACTCGGAAAAACCATTACAACGGTCACAAAGGACTTCTACTAAGAAGATAGTCACAACGGCTAAACCGCTTGGTTGTCTAAAAATAGAAGCCACTTCACAAGACTTGAAGATTGCTGAACACATTGCTCAAATTATATCTCTTAGTATAATACTCATTCAATCTTCCTTCTTACAACTCCAAGTCCGTACTTAACACTTTTCCGAGTTGTAAAGTCTTGTAATTAGTCACAAACTCTTTCTTACTTTCTGAGTAAGATCCCTTGACCGAGATGTAAGGGTTAACTCAGCTCGGTTGTCCCTAGCTGTAAAGGTTATCTCAGCTTATGAAGTACTAGATCGGATATGGGAACTTCTAAGTCTAGGAAAACAAGTGTTAGGAATTGTTCAAGGGAGCAATTGTGGTTGAGTCGATCTACTATATTTTGTGGATTCAAAATAGTGGATTCGACTTGGTGCTTGGATTAGCACTCGGCGTGGTTTTCTACCCCAGGAGGGTTTCCACGTAATTCGAATTCACACTTTTCCGAGTGTAATCTAGACTCGGATTATCTTGTTTATTCTTTTAAAGCAAAAAGATTCTAAGTTTGTTCAAATTTCCTAATCACCTTATTCACCCCCTTCTAGGGTGACAAAGACTCTCTAAGAGGAAACCTTCAATTTCAGTTGAGTTAGTCTTAGTCCTTAGTTTGGGTCATGTATGATGTTTTGATCTTTGACAGATCGAATTGTCATTGTGCCTTAGGCTTGACTAAAGAGAGTCACTAGCCATTGTAAAGGATAGTTTGAGTCCCTTATAAAATGAACCTTTGTGAAGATAGTCGTTATCCATCGGTCCTTGGATCAAAAAGTGATCCAAGCCACATGTTCTGACCGAAATCTTGGTTGGAAAGAACCGGTAAACTAAATGTTAAAATTTATCACAAATGGTAACAGATAATCATGACACGGTGTCTAAGCCTACTTAAAAAATGGCTTTTCTATCTCGCTAGCATTTAACCGTAAAAACCAATTGTGTTTGCTTTTCAAATTAAGATAAATCAACTTTATTTGAACTGCAAAAACAAACAAAAGTAGTATTCAAAGTACACAAGTACTTTTATCTAAGATTATTTAAGGATATTAACTAATTCAACGTAAATAAGCGCAGAATATACTTAATCTAATTAAATGGAATTTTTACATCTAATATTCATTATATTTAAATTCCATTTGTGTCTATCATTGGATGAAGAAATTAGTTAGGAAAATATATAGACACAACTCATTATTTGCAGATTCCAAATAATTTCAATTAAATAAATATGGCTTAATTTAGAATTAACACTGTAATTCGAATTGATCTTTAGAATAGGCCAATTAAAGGAACAAGTTAAGCTTATGAAATTATTTAGGCAAGATTTCCGTCTCGCTCTATCTCGAGTGGATGAGAAACCCCAAAACCAAGTGTTCACTTAGGAAGAGCTTTCGAGTGTGTCGGACGGAGATGGAAACCGAAAGATAACGTTTCTAAGGTATAAGAATGACTTCAATTCAAAACTATTAGAAGAGATAAGTTCATACATGAGTCTTTAACCACCTCTTTTTTAATGAAAGGCATTCAATCATTTAGAAATCAAAGTTAGTATCACAAAATAATAAGACTTTGACAGAAAGATTATCAAAGCAAGACTATTTGAGCAAACCGAGTTATTATAAGTTTTGCAATGAACGTTTAAGTCTCGAGTCTAAAGCATAAAGATTATCGGATCAAGATAGAATAAGACAGATATAAGTGAAACTTAGAAATACATGAAGTTTTCATTGGATTAATCATGGTAGGAGCCGATACAAACAAAAACAAAATAAAAGTTACTCGCCCTAAAACAAAGAACTCTCTCACCCCCTATGCGTTTCATCAAAAGACAAAAATAGGGGCGGGAGAAATAAAATGTTGAACAAAAAAATAAGAAAAGAAATAGAATCAAGAGGGGGTGGAGCATCTCTTATGGAAGAGACGACCAGGGTGCCCTACGCCTTCGTCAATACAAATGAGATGAAGTAGATGGTTGCACGGTTGTCAACGATAGAGGAGGAGGCAGCAAAGAGGGCACAGCTCGATTAGTCCGAGCTGGTCGGACAGTCTTATGACGAATGAGATGTTTCTGTTCCTCTTCTTCCACATATGCCCCCTTACCTTGAATAGTGGAGATGGTAGGGCTTGAGATTCGCTAACTTCTTCTACTTTCTTAGAAGCGGATTCTGTCCCCTTAGAAGATATGACTTAGGTCGCTTCAGCGTCTTTCTCTCCTTCTCCTTCTTCTTCTTCTTACAATGAGTCCGAGGAGGAGTATGATGAAGAATATGATTCCTCTTTTACTTCGATTGGCACTCTTGAAGGAGTTTAATATGCTCTTCTTGCCCTCTAATGACTTTTTGAGCTCATCAATCAAAGTCTCTCTCGTCGATCTATCACCGAGTTGTTGTCTAAAGTCGAGTTAGAATTGGCATGAAAGCCTAGAGGTCACAAAGAGTGGATTTTAGCGCCTTGGCTAGTTCACCAAATTGGAAAGTCAACTTCTCAAGAAGTTGAATTGAAGGGGTTGAATGATGTGAAGGCCCTATTGTCGAAGAAGAGGGTCCCGAGTACTCTTCTTAGATGGAGATAGAGGAGGAGGAATCTCAAATGACTAAATATAGACATAAGGTTCAGTCTCTTAGTATCCAAGGTTTAGAAGCTCATTTCTCCTAACGTAAATGGTCGGCTGCAGAAATTTTATTAGGTGCTCAAGTAGAGGCACCTCATGATGAGAAAAGATTAGAGAGATAAAAGCTCTAAATGGAAGAAGGGGTTTCTTATAATTTAGGGGAACAAAAGCAACATGTTCTATGATGAAAGGAAAGACGTCAACCTCATACCCTTTTAGAATATCATACAAGACTTTGAGAACTCTACTTTTAGGATTCTCCTTGGTGGGGAAAATGATAATACTATTCTTATGAGGATTAAACACATAATTCTGGTCTCAGGCCTTAACCGTGTTAGAGAGAAATTTTTATGAGCGTTAGGAGGGGCTTGGGCATATAGTGAAATGAATTCCTCTCGCTAGTTCAACAAAAGGAATAGGATTGGTGTTTAAGAACAAGAATTACACTTCAAACAGCTAGTAAAGGAGAGGAAGGTTCCCGACCATTCGTTTGTCCGGAATAGTGAAGTAAAGAATGTTCTCTTTGGAAGTCAAATTTTTATAGAATTCTCGAGACTAATTCGGATTAAATTCGATCTTAAAAGCAGAGATAATTAAATATATATGTCTTGAGCGGTTTAATCCAAGACAGCTTGTTGGTAAGAATGAACTTATTGTCCAAGAAGGAGCGTTGAGCAAAGATGGTGTGTTTTGGGTCCTCAAAGACTAAAGCTTTGCCTTTTGTGGTCTCTTTTTGTGGCTCATAAGCTGGAGATGAAGTTGTAGCCTTCTTGGTGACTCGAACCTCCTTCAACGGCAGATCCTCTTTTCGACATGTCGATAGAGAAATAGAGAGAATGAGAAATAGATGTAGAAATTCGATGAAATGTAAAGAATAAAAGAGTTGAAGTGTTAGAAGAGAGAGGTTGAGTCCGAAAATAAACTACGTCTAAGAGAGAGAAAGTGATTCCGAGTGAGAGTTTGAGTGATTGAGAGCAAAGACAACAAAGTGGATGAATGAGAGTGAATGAAAGCTATTTATCGAAAAATCTCTCAACAAATAGAATCCTCAAATAACCCGGTTTCAAGGGTAATGGCTAGTTGAACTGTCGGGCATTTCAGCGTCTCTTCAACAGCTTATATTTTGAAACTCCTTTTCAATGGCTAGTTTGTTGACCATTGCCATGGTCGAGAGAGAAAGAGAAATTTTTTAAAAATTTCCGAGATTCTCTCGTGAAATTTGACACAATCCTAGAAGCTTGAAGTCCATTTTTCTATTAACTAAATTTAACTCAATAAACTATCTACTATAAGAACGACGGCTGGCCCGTGGGCCACCGCCGAGCTTCCCCACTCATGTCGGGTCTCCCTTTTTTAAGGATTGATTTTGAACATCGTTTTTGAAGATGCATTTTAGAATGTGAGGACAACACTTTTATTAAGAATTTCGAATGTTATTAAATCAAGTTGAAATTAATTAAATCAGATTTGATTGGCGATTTTATTAATTATTTTATTTTAGCAATTATTTTATAAGTCTCGGGATCTTATTTTCTAATTAAGGAACAAACTATATTAGGGTTATGATTTTGTCGTGGGGCTTTAGGGTCGATTGGTGTGAAAACACCAATCTCACACCAATCTAGACCAAAGCCACCACCGCCACCCCACGAAGTTGGCCGTAGCCTACACCAAAGGAAGACGGGCGCCGGCTAGAGGCCGTAGGTGGTGAAACTAGCCTTGGTCTTTGCCCAGTGGCGGATCCAGATCCTAACGTCATTTGTTCCTATAACCGAAAAACACCGAGATGCGAATTTGCATAGAATAAAGCATAAAACAAGGGAATCGCCAATCGGTTTATAAGAAGGAAAAGTAACAAAACAGAAATTTGCTCTTCCAATCTTAGTATGGGAAAACTAAGACAAGAAGAGACTAAAAATGACTCCATTGGTCTTGAACCGAGAATCGGATTCGGGGTCGAGGGTACGAAACGTACGAACAAACCCTTTCGTTCCACCCGTCTCGAAGATGACCATTACTAGTTCGAGTAGTGTGTTAATAAAAATGTAAGAAAACAAGCATACAACATGCGAAACGAAATGAAAGCAACCAAAACATAACAAGCAAAACGATAAAGAAAAGCGATAAAGAAAGCGATGAAAGAAAGAAAAGCGGGAAATAAAAGACTACTTCGGTCACGGAGGAAATTAAAGCGAATACATCTCTTAAACCATAATACAAAAAATTAATAAAATTTAAATAACTATAACCATTCAAAGACTGGAATATGGCCCTCATGTTGTCCCACCTTTCACATCCGGATCTCTTCGCCGGATCTCTTGAAGCAATGGTGACAATGCGAAGAAAAGGGGTAGTTTTGTGAATTGTGTCCAGGGTATGGTAGTGATCAGTTGAATGAGTGCCTAAAGATCAGAATAATCGAATATTCTTTAACTCTTTGCACGGATTCAACGGTGAAAAATGAATGTTTATAGAAAATTCGTTAGAGTAATAGTTAGATGAAAGCATTCAAGTTGGCTTTCAACAGCGTAATGCTAAGGCGGAAAGTCGTGTGGGAATGAGAGCCAAGACTCTCTATTTATAGGAGATGACCTAGTTCTCATGTGACCTACGGTTTGCCTCCATTCAGCCATCCAAACAACCGAAAGAAAATCGAACCATTCCTTAAGAGATAAAATCGGATCGGAAGATGATAAAACCGGATAGAACCGGTTAAAATGAAGAAGACGGCGCGGCCAATCGGGCCCTCCTAGGGTTTCGTGCCCTAGTTGTGTCTCCGAGGACTCTCCAAGCTCAATATGCAGCATTCCACTTCTAGAAGGCAGGTGCCGACCTAACGACATCATTTAAAGGGGAAAGCTTCTAGCCTCGTGTGGGTTGTCTCGTGAAGCTTAAAACGCATCACTTTGATGTTCCCGATCATGAAATTCAATGCTTTAACATCATCTTTGGGTCATCAGCTCATTGTCCGACTTGGACAAAAGTAGAATCCGAGTATGTTGTACTTGGAATTTCCCGGAAAACATCATGGGACTCATCAATCTCTAAAAGCTCGGCTCGACTCTTGGACGGTGCGAAAAAAAGAGGATTTGTGGACTCGACCCAAGACACATGGCTATTTAAGTAGTGTTTGGGGTTCTTTGTGGTTTACTCGGCTTATACCGCACCGTTCGATCAAAGTCCATAATCTAAATCCATAGGCGGGACTCGAGATTATCATCATCGGGGCAACAAAATAAAACATAGAAATAACGAGATTAAGGACGACACTTTTTGGCGTCTGCAGTTAGCCCCGATCGTGACCGAGTCGATAAAGACGAAGGGTCAAAGTAGACACTAAAGGGTACTTACCTTGATTTCTATAAGGCATTGTATGATGTTTGGTATTTGTTGTAGTCAAACTTGAACTCTAAAGTGAGACTCGAACTTGTTCGCGATGCATGCGTTCGAAGTTCGGTAAGAGGATCCTAAGCTTGGCTTGATCGGAGCCCGAAGTTTGGCACATTTGGATGATGAAACTTAGATCGTCCTTCAATATGAAGCTTAGCTAAATAATCTGATGTGCTACCATACTTGTTAGTGTATAATTGAATTGACAAAAGATCGGTATTTTTACTTGGATAATTCGATTGAAAGAGATAAATAAAACAATTCCGAAAAAGCTGATTGGTGGGCCCGAAGCTCCCACCGGCATGCATAAGGGACGAAAATCACATGCTCCAAGAGGACAAAGCTACTTGGACTAGGGAATGAGGCTAGGTTGCAAAAGTTGTTGCCGATCCGCACATCACATATGCAAAATCGGAAATTAGTGTTCTGCACATTCAAAGTCAAACTTTTGGACCCAATAGGAGCAAAATCAAAATAATAAAAATAACATCAGCAAAATCACGGACGAAAGTTAGGTTTTTCTGTATAAGCCAAGGCACCTCAGCCTCGACCAGTCTGCCGTTGCTCGGTTTACCGTTGTTTGCTTCGTTTGTTTTAGTGCTTACCTACAATAACAGGGGGCACTTCGGAAACTTGGTCTAGGCCAATGATCGGTTCAAGCAACTATTAGTGGAGTTAGGGAACACTAATCGTCTAACTATTCCACTAGACGTAGCAGAGACGCTACTCGCTAAATCCTCGTGACCTCCTACTAGCAAGAATCCCCTATCGGACAAGTAATTATAACTTGTCATCTCGAAGTAATGATGGACTCATCATAAGCATACACGTTGTGGTAATGTTTCATCGATTGATTAAGATAACACAATTCCCAATAAGGATCCACCCTAGATGCTTTTTTACTCGGTTTTAGAAGTTGATACTTTTCATGGAGACTTTCTAAGGATTTGGGAACAACTGGTTTTGTTCGCTTAATACTGCCTAGGATGGTATTAAAATCTTCGGGTAGGGGACACAGTTCCTTATTTCCAAGCCTAAAAACATGGTGATGGTGATACCAACAAGCTAAAACAACCCTCAAGAATGGCTAATATATTTTCACATGCCGAATGCTAAAGAGGACATTTAGCCTATAATTGGTTAACCCCGACCTATCCATGTTACTCATCTCATGCATGCATCGGGTTAATTCAGTCATGAAATCCATAGTTTTATGTATTGTCGTAAGAAGTGAATATTTTGTGGCTAGGTGAAGGCTTTTTTATGTGTATTTCTTGTTGCGCCAAGCAATCGTATTTATAGGTTTTTTCTGGAGTACTTCGAATAGTATTTTGATTTGCACAACAAGGCACTACAGCCCTTATGGGACTCGTACATGGCCGGGGCTGGCCTCATCTCGAGCCCGGCCAATTTCGTGTTTTCTTGCGGGCCGAGCAGTTCTTCATTTTTTTGTCTCGTTCCAGCTCGTCGAGCGCACCTTACTTGGATTATGCACTTGAGATTTCTTATTTTCTTTTTTATTATTTTCTTTGAGGGAAAATGAGGACTACTGCCCGGTTTTTTTATATTTTGTGTCCATCATATTAAATACAAGAATGCATTTTTAGAATCGAGTCCCGCATTTCATATTATTGCATAAGACTCTTCATTACAAAATAAATAATATATAAACGAGCACCCTACAACAGGTCCATTAATCAGCAGCACTGAAGCAACAAGGAGTCACTTATGCATTGCCATCGAGTTATCATCGAAGATATAATTCCCGAAGTCATCCAAGATAGACGTAGAGAATAGGCCACCTGCATCACCTTGGTTCGAACCACCCCTTTGTCCCAAGACTGAGAAGACCCATGTGATGGTCCGCTGTAAGAAGACCGAGGGAAGTAAAGAGGGTTCCCGTGTCGATCAAATGCTTGCAGGGGTAAGATATTCAAGCTCTCCTCGAGAGAAACCTTGTTCCGCATTAGAGGTTCTATGCCCGGAAGCACTAGGTCCTGCCGCGGACGCACTCCTATGATGAGTACTCCACAAATAATGCCGTGACGAGCCTTGTCTTGCATTACTACTACAAGGTATTTGTTGCTTATAAGTTTAGGATGATGTCTCGGGCGCACTGGTACACTACCGAAAGGAGTGGCTCTTGATCGGAAACTCTACAAAATCAAGGAAGTGATTAGCAAATCACTAAAAGCATAAAGAATTTAGCACTACACTCATTGAGGACTTGCTCGAGAAGTACGGAAAGATCGGCCGGTAAAGAAATTCTGAATTCCACGCAGAGTCGACACCAATGTAATAGATATGGTCCTAGATTGTTCTTGGTCATACTACAAAGTTTATTTGAGGTTATCAATGAGGAAGATATTTTTAGCACATAACTAAAAGCAAAAGAGCACATAACTTTTACCCCTCACCAATTTCTAGGAAAGGGATGCCCAACACATTCTTCTTCCAGGATTTCGAGAATCATGACGAAATAAGGAGGTCCCTCGGCTATAGTAACATCCATATTCGGACTCCGATGTGAATATCATAGGAGTGAGTTGCAAAAAAAAGAGGACGATTAATTTCCATATAAGAAATGCAAGGTTATAAGAAAGGAGTTGAGCACTTACTAATTGGGTCATGAAACGAGATGCATGATGGGCGTAGGAGGTGTGTAAATTCAAAAGTGAGGTAAACAGATATCCCACCATGGCCATCACTTGCTCGGCTAGAGAAAAAGAACGAAAATAGAACATGGTTGAAGGATGATCAACAGGAACAAATGGAGGCCATGTGTTAACGCGAATTAGTGGAGTAACCCTCTCCCCAAGATGCTTCTCTCACTCAATTCCCAGCACCATAAGGACATTTTAGGGAAGTTAGAGTTAGGCCCCCAAGGACGGAAGTTGGCCTATATACAAGAATTATCGAGAAATAAGCAAGCAGGAATGAAAATCAACAAGAAAATAGACAAAAATAGTGGATATAATGGTTGGATCGCACCACGGGCGGCCTCACGGGTAGCGGTCCAAGCCGAGGGGATGACTAGAATGTCGAAAGTGTGTTGCAAGCTTGTTTAGGCCTATTCTGGAGCAAATTTTGAGAGTAGAAGTAACATACCAAGTCAACGTGGTTGAGGGCCAACCTCAAAAAGCCTATCTCATGTATTTTAGTTCGCTAAAGATATATTTTAGCCCATGACATAGACGATGAGAATGTGGGTCGATTTGTTGAGTCGGAGAGAGATGTGGAATGTATTCGTATAGCCACGGTTACATTTTAACAAGTTAAGTAAAGCTTTTATCGACACAAGATGAAAAGTATATATTGAAGAAAGGAAAAATTTGAGCATACCTCAATGATCTTCCATAAGCCGTTTAAAGGAAGGTAGTTGGTAGAATGCGATTCGGCCTTACAGGGCATTCGTTTGTTAAGGATCATACAATGCCTTAAAACAATGTTTGGCCTAGAACACTTCCCTAGTCCGTAGCGATTACCAAAGCTTATAAATGGTGCTAAGCCTAGTTTCGGGCTTTAGGCCACTTTCTTTGTCGCCATCGGGGAAGGTTGGTAGAATTCGGTTCCGGCCTTATATGTCGCACACCGGCACGGAGGCCCCTAATGAGGCAAGTATATGAGGGAGTACCCCAATTGAGCTCATTTATTCTATCAAGATCCACTAGATTCACTTGTTGTTAAGGAGAACGAAGGTTTGCACTTGGAGAGACAAAGCCACCCTAGAGGGGGTGAATAGGGTGATGGGGAAAATTAAACAAGTAATGGAAGAATAAAAGTAGATATGACTCGAGGAGAGTCCGAGTCTAGATTGGACTAAAAAAGTACTAACTCGGAATGTTACGTGGAAACCCTCCCGTGGTAGAAAGCCACGGTCGGTGCTAATCCAAGCACCAAGTCAAATCCACTATTTTGAATCCACAAAATACGGAAGAAAGACTCAACTAGAATCGCTCCCTTAGACAATTCCTTACAAGATTTCCCTACCTAGAAATTACCTTATCCGATCTAGTACTTCCTAACCGAGGTAATCTTTACAGCTAGGGACAACCGAACTAAGTTAACCCTTACAGCTCAGTCAAGGGACCTTACTCGGAAAGTAAGAATAAGTGTTTGTAATCGATTACAAGACCTTACAACTCGGAAAGATGTTAAGTACAAAGTATGAGTTGTAAGTAGAAGATTGAGTATGAATACAATGACTTTTACTTAAGTACGTGTATTGACAATTGGCTCGAGCAATCTTCAAGTGTTGAGAGTTAGCTTATATTTATAAATAACCAAGCGGACTAGCCGTTCGACTATCTTTTGACTGGGAGTCCTTTGTGACCGTTGCGATGGTTTTTCCGAGTCACTCGTAAAGTATCCGTTGAGGTGTAAACGTTCGTAGCTCGCTGTTGACTCCTTTGGAAGTCCCAATCCACTTGTGGTGTCCGAAAAGTAGGGTGGAAACCATCTGTTGAGCTTAGCGTTGCAGATTTCTAGTTTTGGAAACAGACAACCCCGACATCGTGTCCGGTCTTTGGTTAGAGGTAGAAAAATCCTTCTCTACTGGTGATTTCACATCTTGAAGCCCGTTACTTTTGTATTTGAAAAAATAGGATAACCTCGTTTGACTAACCTACAAAAGTAAATTAATTTTGTTCTCAAAGTATAAAATAGTTTGGTCGAAGATTAGACACGAGATAATAATTTAATTAAAATAATTAAGTACGTAATTATCCGAGTCCCAAAAGAGTGGAATTTTCCGAGTCTAATATCCATTATACTCCAATTCCATCCGAGTCGATCTAGAAGTAAAGCAAGTCGGATAAAGAACATCGGAGTAGAGAGACTTGATCTAGACTACTAATGTTGAAACCAAGCATGCTGGCTTAGAAAGATGAATTAACATAATAATTCAATTTTACTTAGAACATGAAGTCGAAGCGAGTTTAGGCACATTAGAGTGAATGTTTGAACATGCAATATATCTTAGTGTTGTCTCGAGTGACTCGGAACTATGTGCGCACGAGTATGCTTTCGAGTCGGTCGGAATCAAGTGAGAACATATGCAATGGTTCCGTAATACTCAGAAAAGTTTTTGAGACACTTAGAATGACTTGTAATCAAAACCTTATAAGAGATGAAGTCTTATACCCGGAACTCGGAATGATGTATATGTAAAGTCTAAGTCTTCGAGAGAATATTGTTGCTAGAAAACTTCATCCTGAAAAGTCTCACAAAAAATGGTGTATTTAAAGTGATTTTTATGCAAAAATCTGTCGGCTACGGGATCGGAAAGATGATGGAGGTAGCCACAATTTTTATACAAAGTTCGGTCATAAGCTAAAGGTTCCCCTAAAAAGCCTAAACCGGATAAAACAACGAAATCAAAAGGAGTTATTTTCATCTCACCGAAGGGGAGGTGGAATGTGTTGGTCTTATCCCAAAATAGTTCACTGATATCTCTAATAGGATCCCTCTCCCTCCTATCAATGAGATGGCATAAAGCGGTGCAACGCAGCCCAAACCCAACATTATACATGACATTCTCAAGAGGAAAGTGCATCCTCTCACGAGTCTCCAGTAAACTTTTGGATGGCTCCACTACTTCGAATTGAGCCTTTCTACAAGACAAAATCCAACAAGATTTTGGTTAGGACTTTACTCTAAATGAGCAAATGAAGAGGCTTAAACCAATTAGCTTACCAAAGAGGAGATGGCAAGTGAATAAGCATGGCCTTCAACTTCACTTGAAGATAACTTGGATCCCATTCATTTTGCGGACGTCATTTGCACTCTTCGAAGGAGTCTTGAGTAAGACTCTCAACTGTAGTTTTTCCACAGGATGAGCCTTTCTTCTAGGCATTTTTGAAAACAAAGAACTCTTGAGAACCAACTAGATTTCAGGAAGGCGTAAAGCAAGGAAATATAAGAAGAGAACAACGAGTAAGATGAAGAGTTAGTGTGCAAAATGAAACACATCATACACCCCTTTTATAGGCAAACCGGTCAAGACATCCAAGTATATAAAACAAGGGTCAAACGATTTATGGGAACCGAAGGAATCCGGTCGAGCACGCCAAGGGCCAAGCTCGCCAAAGGCTAGCGGTGCTGGCCACGAGGCATCGAGTAGTCCAATCGGTGACAACTTTAGCAACCTAGCCCACTTCCGTTGTCCGAATAGCTTTCTCCTCTTAGAGCATGTGATTTTCATCCCTTATGCATGTAAGTGGGAGCTTCCAAGCCCACCAATCAGCTTCTCCGAAACAGTTTTATTAGTACTGTTTCGAATGAATTATCCAAGTAAAACTACTAATCTTTTGTCAATTCAATTAAACACTAACAAGTATGCTAGCACAACAGATTATTTAGCCAAGCTTCAAATCAAAAGACGATCGAAGTTTCAGCATCAAAACGTGCCAGCGTTAAGCTCTAATCAAGCCAACCTTAGGATCCTTTTACCGAACTTCGAACGCATGCATCGCGATTAAGTTCAAATCTCACTTTGGAGTTTAGGTTTGACTACAACAAATTCCAAACATTATACAATGCCTTATAGAAATTGAGGTAAGTACCGTTTAGTGTCTACTTTGACCCTTCGTCTTCTGCAGACTCGGTCAAAGTGGAGGCGAACTGTAGACACCTAAAAAGTATCGTCCTTTATCTCATTATTTTAGTGTTTTGTTTTGTTGGCTCGATGATGATAATCCCGAGTCATGTTTGTGGATTTAGATTCCCAGCTGTAATCGATCGGTGCTATATAAGCAAGTAAATCATAAAGAACCCCAGCGCCACTTAAATAGCATTTTGTCTTGAGTTGGTCCAAAAATCCTCTTTTCTTTCGAACCGTCCAAGAGCTCGGGCCGAGCCTTTAGAGATTGTGGAGTCCCATGATGTGTGCCGGGAAATTCCAAGTACAAAGTACTTTGAAGGTTTGCTCGGGGAGAGTCCGACTCACCCTAGAGGGGGTGAATAGGGTGATAGAAGTTTTTCGTGGAAACTTTAGCTCTTCCGTTAAAAACAAGACAGAGACAGATTCCGAGTCTATCAACGAGGTCGAAAAGATTTAACTCGAAGGCTATTAAGCGAGAATGAGCAAGAGTCAGTAAAGCTGCTCGAGTCTAGAATGAACTCGGAAAGATAACACTTCGAGATTACGTGGAAACCTTCCTGGGGCAGAAAACCACGGACCGTGCCAATCCGGACACGAAGTCAAATTCACTATTTTGAGTCCACAAAATACCGTGAACTGATCGAACCCGAGTTGCTCCCTTAGACAACTCTATACAAGTTTTCCTAGACTCGAAATTCCCTTATCCGATCTAGTACTTCCTAGCTGAGATAACCCTTACAGCTACGGACAACTAAGCTGAGTTAACCCTTACGGCTTAGTCAAGGGACCTTACAAAGAATGTAAGAAAGAGTTTGTAATCGAGTACAAGACCTTGCAACTCGTAAAGTAATGAATTACAGAGTGGGAGTTGTAAGTTGAAGATTGAAAGTAAATACAATAACTTTGAGCAAGTATGTGTATTAACAATATGTTCGACAATCTTCAAGTCTTGTGAGATGGCTTCTATTTATAGATGACCAGGCAGAGTAGCCGTTATCTTCATCTCGCTGACTAAGAGTCCTCTCGTGACCGTTGATAGAAGCTTTCTACGTCACTCGAAAGTATCCCTTGTAATATGAACGTTGGACAACAGTTTAACTCTCTTGGAAGTCCCAAAACCATTAGCGGTGTCTTGAAAGATAAGGTGAAAACCACCGTTAAGCTTGGCGTTCCAGTTTTCCAGATTTGGAAATAGACGACCACGACACAATCTACTGGGACTGGAGCGAGAGAAGGTGAAGAGCCATGTCTCGCTGGTGATTTGACGTTACGAAGTCGGTTACTTTTGTAGTTTGATAAGTGTATCCTCGATTGAATAACCTACAAAAGTAAATCAATTTTGGTTCTCAAAGTATAAAATACTTTGGCCCAAGATTAGACACGAGATAATAAAATAATTACGATAATTAAACCAACCGATTATCCGAGTCGAAACGGAATGGAATTTTCCGAGTCCAATATCCATGATACTCGGAATTCCATCCGACTTAGTCTAAGCGAAGAATCAAGTTCAATAAAGAATATCGGAGAGGATTTACTTGATATAGACTAAGCATGAAACAAGCTAAAAATACCGACTATAGCAAAATAGGACTTATAACCACAAGTCGGATTCCGAGTGAGAAAAGACGAAATATCGGTCTATTCAATCTGCGATAAAGCGAGTGATGCTTGGACTCGGAACAAAGAACCAGGTTTTCGAGTCGCTTACGGATAAGCAAGAAATATAATAAGTAAGAGCTGTATCACTTAGAAAAGATACTATTTTACTCAAATAAGTTTCGAGATACGAGAGAATGCCTTGGAATCAAAACTCTATAGGTATGAGATTGTTATACTCGATTCCATTTATACAACTCGGAAAAGTATTGAGCAGGTGTCGAGTCTTCATACTTCATTCTAGTTTTTTCCAAGTTAGACAAGGAGCTGAAGACCCGAACATGACGTTAAAGCATTGCATTTCATGATCGGGAGTATCAATGTGCTTGCATTTTAAGCTTCACGAGACAGCCCACATGAGGCTAGAAGTTTTCCCCTCTAAATTACGTCGTGAGGCTGGCGCCCGCCTTCTAGAAGCAAAGTGGAACGCTACATTTTGAGCTTAGAGAGTCCTTGGAGACACAACTAGGGCACGAAATCCTATGAGGGTCTAGTTGGCGGCGCTCGCCTTCTCCATTTTAACCTAGGTTCTATCTGGTTTTGTCATCTTTTAATCCGGTTTTATCGCTTAAGGAATGGTTCGATTTTCTTTCAACTATTTGGACGGATGAATGGAGGCAAACCATAGGTCATTTGTGACGTATGTCCTCTCCTACAAATAGAGAGCCTTGGCTGTCACTCCCACGAGACTTCCTCCCTTATGATCACGCTATCGAAAGCCAACTTCAATGCTCTCCTCTAACCATTAGTTTGCCGAATTTTCTATAAACATTCATCTTTCACCGTTGAATCGACACAAAGAGCTGAAGATTATTCAATTATTCTTGATCTCCGGGCACTCATTCAACTGATCACTACCATACCCTAGACATAATTCACAAAACTAGCCCTTTTCTTCATATTGTCACCATTGCATCGAGAGATCCGATGAAGAGATTTAGATCCGCAAGGTGGGACAACCGAAGGGCCATATTCTAGCCTTTGAATGGTTATATTTATTTATATTTTATTCATTTTTCATATTGTGGTTTGAGAGATGTAATCGATTTAATTTTCTCCCGACCGATGTAATCGTTTATTTCTCGCTTTTCTTTCTTCGATCGCTTTCTTTATGGCTTTTCTTTATCGTTTTCCTTATTATGTTTTGGTTCCTTTAATTTTGTTTCACATGTTGTATACTAGTTTTCTTACATTTTTATTAACACACTATGCGAACTAGTAATGGTCCTCTTCGGATGGGCGGAACGAAAGGGTTTGTACCTACGTTTCGTACACTCGCCCTCGAATCCGATTCTCGGTTGAAGACCGATGGAGTCATTTTTAGTCTCTTCTTGTGTTAGTTTTCCCACATTATGATTTGAAGAGAAATTTTTTGGTTTATTAGTTTTCCTTCTTAAAAACTAACTAGTGACTCCCTTGCTTTATGCTTTATTCTATGCAAATTCCCATATCGGTGTTTTTCGGTTGCAGGTAGGAACCACGGCCGACCAGGGCCTGCTGCCGATGGAAATATTTCTACGAGTAAGAAATTTTTATGTCATAATTAAAAATAATAGTTTTAATTTATTGTAAATCTCTAATTCTCTTTTATTTGAAATTATTTTAGTCGTATACTTGAACCATAATGATTAGGATAAGCATTAAGTTGGGTTAGGACAAAGTCAAAATTTTTCTAATGAATAAAATTGGTCAATTAGCCAACCAGGTTGACTCTTTCTCGATCTATTTAAAAACCGAGTAAATATGCATAAAAACCTCCTTATAATATTTATCTTTATTACTATTACTAATAAATTTTTATAAAGTGTAATATGTGAATTAGTATAATAAAGGAGTAAAATAAACATCAGAACCTTAAATGAGTCCTTAATAGAATAACACATTTTTATCCAGCCTATTTTGGCCCAACATTTATTCGTCTTTTTGAATGGGTAAACCAATAAAGTCGTTTGACTCAATGCAGTCCTCACGCAAATACTATGATGAATGTTCCGAATTACGTTAAGTATCCTTTTTAGAAAATGAAAAGAATATATTTTTACGTAGAACTATGGGCAATTTTATGATAAAAAAGTCGAATTTTTATAATTTATAAAAGAAAACTAATTGATAAAAAGACAGTCTCAACCCATTGGGTTGACCCGAACCCCGTATAATCCAACATACGACCACCCGTATTTACTTGGAACGTGAAATACATCCAACATATTTTACCCAAAACCGAGAAGACCCGACCCGTATTGAAACCGCCTGCCTGAGTTGGCAAGTCTACCTGGAAGGCTCATTACTTCAACTAGTTCTCATGTTCCTCGAAGGGACACCTATTCCTACGGTTGGTTAAGTCGGTACTTAGCTTCACCTATTATTATAGTTGTCAAGCCAACCATAGTATTAGGTCAACTCAAGGTTCTATTACTATGGTTCTTCTTGAGAACCGTACTAAATGTTTACAAACTATTACAAAAATACCACAAGCATTATTTTTTACAACGATTTTATTTATAACTGTTTTAAAAGGCTCATTTTAAAAATTATTATTGTAATAATGTGTTATTGTATTTCTTTTCTTTTGATTAACATTCACAAACAAAAAAATTGACATCACAAAACAAAAAAGAATATCACCAAGCATAAATTTCCGTATGACTTGTGTGTTTCCTTTCTACCGATGACAAACACATACACATGAAAAATTGTGAACCATAAACCATGCATGCTCAAACTGCAAGATAAGTTCCATGTGATTTCAATTGGACCAATAATTTCGGTTGGGTTATGGAAGGTGGTTTAATAATGTGTTTTATTATGTTGAAATGCTAAAGGGAGAAGAAGATAGTAGATACTAGTTTTCTTTGAATTGGTTGATTGGGTTGATTGGGTTGATTGGAAATGAATCAATTACATGGGTTTTTATAGTTGACATCTTCATCAAGAAGAATGAACCCTTCTCTCCTAATACAATGAACATTCATGCATCCATTTCATATTCTATCAATTTTTTAGATTAGTTCCCCCATCCAAAGTATCTTGTATTTATAACACTATATATCCAATGCACCATAATAAACATTCTTCCGGAAATTTGGAGTAAGAATTTTCTAGATTACCTATGATTTTTAACACTCTCTAGAAAAATCTTGAACTCCAAGCTGCTCATGGAAGCATTTGAACTTCTCGGCCGGTACGCCTTGGTAAATATGTCCGCAAGTTGATCTCCTGTCTTGCGAAGCTGCAGCTTAATCTCTCCTTTGTCAACCAACTCATGAATGAAGTGATGTCGAATTTGTATGTGCTTTGTGCGGATGTGAAAAACTAAATTTTTGGTCATTGCAATTATCGACATATTGTCGTAGAAGAGTGTTGTAGGATCATGTTGACCAAGTCGTAAATCAGTATGAATTCTTCTTACCCAAACAACATAACATGCTGCACTAGCCGCTTCTATATACTCTACTTCGGCAGACAATAGTTCAACCGTTGCTTGTCTCTTCGAGCTCCATGGAATAGTTTTGGATCCAAGTTGAAACACATATCCACTTGTACTCTTTCCGCCATCAACATAACCTGCCCAATCGCTATCTACGAGTTCCGTGAGCTTGAAGTCCTTTTCTATTTCATAGAGAATTCCATAATTCTTTGTTCCTTTGATATACGGAAGTATCCTCTTAGCTCGCTGCAAAGTGTGCCCTACTAGGTTCATTTATAAACCTCGAAACAATGCTCACAGACATGTACTATATCATGCCTTGTGTGTGTCGGATATATTAATGAGCCAACAAGACTTCGATAGATGGCTCCATCAATTTTCTCTACATCGTCCTTTTTAGATAGTTTTTCATTGACGGGCATAGGTGTAGCCATAGTCATGCGATTGCTTGATATTAAACTTTTTGAGAAGATCTTCAAGCATATTTTTTGGAATAGAAAGATCCGACCTGGACATTGTTTTACTTGCATTCCAAGGAAATACTTCATTAGCCCTAGGTCCGTTATTTCATGCTTTGACATCATTGCCTTTTTAATTCTTCAATCATCTTGGGATTGGTGCCAATGTAGATAAGATCATCCACATAGAGGCATAATATGAGAAAATCTTGTGGACCTTGTGACTTGATGTAGACAGATGGCTCACTTGGGCTTTTTAGAAATCCTCTACATAGAAGATAGCCATCAATCTTACTATCCCATGCATGGGGGGCTTGCTTAAGGCCATACAATGCTTTTTGGAGACGGTAAACTTTGTTTTCCTTGCCTTCGATGGTGTAGCCTTGAGGTTGCTCCACATAGACCTCTTCTTCTAGTTCACCATTGAGAAAAGCTAACTTGACATCCAATTGAAAGACTTAGAGCTTTAATTGTGTTGTGATAGCAAGTACTATTCGAATGGTCTCTATACGAACAAGCTGGAGCAAAAGTCTCATTGAAGTAAACTCCTAGTTGTTACGAGTAGCCTTTGGCTACCAAGCATGCCTTATATTTTTGAATTGAGCCTTCTTCATGACACTTAACCTAGTAGACCCGCTTGAGACCAATGACATCCTTATCTTGAGGCTTCTCTACTAATTCACATGTATGATTTTTCTCGATCATCTTGATCTCTTCATTCGTTGCTTCGATCCATTTTTCATCTTTCTCGGCTTTTGGAACGATTGTGGCTCACTAGCAAATTCATAATCATGTAAATATCTTGGAGGATGTCTTTCACGTTGAGTCCTTTGATTAGGCTGGGGAGAGCTTGAAGCACTTATTTGTATGTTTGGTCTTGCACTACCTAAGGATGGGCTTTTTGGTGGAGATGGACATAAATCAAGAAGACCTTCTTCTCTCGATCTCTTTAATTTGAACACCTTCTTGTGTTGAGTATTGAGATGAATCTTCCGGCCAACTCCATTTGGATGCTTCATCAAATATGACATCTCTTGAAATCACCACCTTCTCGGTTTCCGGGTTGTAGAGGCGATACCCTTTTGACTCATTGTTGTAGCCAATGAAGATGCACTTTCTCCTTTGCCATCAAGATTTTCCCGATTTTCATTCGAGATATATGAACAGGCTATACACCAAAATACTTTGAAATAATCCACCCTACGCTTTCTCTTGAACCATGTCTCATATGGAGTTTTGTTAAAGACTGCCTTTGTAAGAGACCGATTGAGTATATAAACTATAGTGTTGATCGCCTCAGCCTAGTATTGCTTAGGTAGATCCTTGCTTTACAACATGCTAAGGGCCAATTCCACAATTGTTCTGTTCTTCCGTTCTACCACACCATTTTGTTGTTGTGTTCGCCTCATCGTTAATTCTCTTTTGATGCCTAGTTGCTTGCAGAAATTATCAAATTATTCCCACTTGAATTCTCTTCCATGATCCGTTCAAAGAATTTTAAGATTATGCCCACTTTGCTTTTCCGTGAGGAGGAAATAAGAGAATGCTTGTGATTTTTGTTCAGGAAAGTACACCCACATCATGCGGGTGTAATCATCGACGAATAATAGAAAATATCTTTGCCTTCCTATGTTGAGATGTCGAGTTGGGACCCAAATGTCTGCATGCATAAGTTGTAATGGAGCCTTCTCCCTCCACGAAGTATTAGTGAAGGGAAATCTATGCATTTTTCGCCTAAAACAGACCTTTACAAATATTTTGTCTAATATCCAACGAGGGTAGGCCAATTACCATATTTTTACATTATAAAACTTTAAGGCTTGCAAGATTCAAATGACCATATCTTTGATGCCATAGTTTTGAGTTTTCCAAGATTGAACTTAAAAGCTACCATTTGCTCTCTGGGCATTTTCAAAGGGAAGATTCTATTTTGAAGGTTTCCTCTTGGACGAGTCTTAGTCACCCTAGAGGGGGTGAATAAGGTGATGAGGAAATTTAAACAATAAATGGAGGGTTAAAGTTTAAATTGAATAATCAAGACGCTGAGTCTAGATTGGACTCGGAAAAGTATGAACTCGAATTACGTGGAAACCCTCGTCGGGTAGAATACCACGGCTAGTGCTAATCGAAGCACTAAGTCAAATTCACTATTTTAAATCCACAAAATACAGTAGACTAACTCAACCGGAATTGCTCCCTTAGACAATTCCTTAAAAATTTTTCTAGACTCAAAAGTTCCCTTATCTAATCTAGTACTTCCTAACCGAGGTAACCTTTACAGCCATGGACAAGCGAGTTGAGTTTACCCTTACAGCTCAGTCAAGCGACCTTACTTAGAGAGTAAGAAAGAGTTGGTGACTAATTACCATACTTTACAACTCATAAAAGTGTAAAGTACAGATCGGGAGTTGTAAGAAGAAGATTGAAAGAGTATTATATAAAGAGACACAATTTCAGTAATGGGTTCAACAATCTTCAAGTCTTGCAAAGTGGCTTCTATTTATGGATGACCAAGCCGATTAGCCATTATGACTATCTTCCGAATAGAAGTCCTTTGTGACCATTGTAACAGTTCCTCCGAGTCGCTCATAAAAGACCCGTTGAGATGTGAACGTTTTGCAATGGCTCTTAACTCCTTAGGATGTCCCAATCTACTGGTGGTGTCCGAAAAAAGGGTGGAAACCACCGTTGAGCTTAACGTTGAATATTTCCAATTTTGAAAACAAATAATCCCGACATAGTGTGTGGGCCTTGTTCGAAGTAGATAAGCCTTGTCTGCTGGTGATTAACGGCTTGAAGTCGGTTACTTTTCTAATTTCAAAAGTAGGATAACCTCAATTAGATAACCATAAAAAGGAAACAAATTTTGATTCTAAAAGTATAAAAAACTTTGGTCCAAGATTAGGCGTAGAAAATAATTTAATTAAGATAATTAAGGCATAATTATCCGAGTCCTAAAAGAGTGAAATTTTTTAGTCTAATATCCATTATACTCAAATTCCTTCCGAGTCGGTTTAGAAAAGATCAACTTAGAAAGAAAATAACAAAGTATGCGTATTTGATCTAGATAAACGTATTTCAATGAAAACATGCCGACTTAGAAAGTTGAATTAACGTTGTAATTCAGTTTAACTTAGAATATGATGTCGAACATAGTTTGAAAGAGTTAAAGTGAATGTTTCAACATGCGATAAATCCGAGTGATGTCCGAGTGACTTAGAAGTGTCGAGTGAATTGATGAACAAGAGAGTGCTTTCCAAGTCGAGTCGAATCGAACGAAAACATGTGCAATAGTTTCAGTAACACTCAAAAAAGTATCTATAACACGCAAAATGACTTGAAATCAAAACCTAGAAGGGATGAGATTTGTACCGATTCCTTGTTAGTACCTAGAATAATATAAATGCAGAGTCTTAGTCTTTATATTTGAGAGCATAGAAACCGAAGAAATTACGTGGCCCTTCTTCTTATCGATTATAACACATTCATTATTGTGAAAATTCACTCGAATATCCTTTCTCCAAGAGTTGGCCCACACTTAGAAGGTTTTTGTGCTAGACTAGGGACGTATAGGACAACATGGATGTATCTAGTTCACCCATTTCGAGCCTTGACAATAATCGTCCCCTTACCGAGTAACCTCTTGTGTGCTCCCTAGAGGTTTGCTCTTGGACAGTCTTAGTCACCCTAGAGTTGGGGGTGAATAGGGTGGTGAGGAAATTTAAACAATATATTGAGGGTTAAAGTTTAAATTGAATAATCAAGACTGCTCGAGTCTAGATTGGACACAAAAAAGTATGAACTTAGGATTACGTAGAAAGCCTCCCGGGCGTAAAACCAGAGCCAATGCTAATCTAAGCACCAAGTCAAATCCACTATTTTGAATCCACAAAATACGATGAGGCGACTCAACTAAAATTGATCCCTTAGACAATGCCTTACAAAGTTTTCCTAGGCTTAGAAGTTCCCTTATCCGATCTAGTACTTCTTAACTAAGGTAGCCTTTACAGACTTCGGACAACCGAGCTGAGTTAACCCTTACAGCTCAGTCAAGAGACCTTACTTAGAGAGTAAGAAAGAGTTTGTGAGTGATTACAAGACTTTACAACTCGAGAAAAGTATTAAGTACAGACGAGGATTTGTAAGAAGAAGATTGAAAAAGTATTATACAAAGAGTTATAATTTGAGTAATGGGCTTAGCAATCTTCAAGTCTTACAAAGTGGCTTCTATTTATAGATGACCAAGTAGATTAGCCGTTGTCACTATCTTCGAATAGAAGTCCTTTGTGACCGTTGTAACAGTTCTTTTGAGTCGCTCAAAAAGACCCGTCGAGATGTGAACGTTGTGCAACGACTCTTGACTCCTTAGGATGTCCCAATCCATTGGTGGTGTCTCGAAAAGTAGGGTGGAAACCACCGTTGAGCTTAACGTTGAATATTTCCAGTTTTGGAAACAAACAATCCGGACATAGTGGCTAGGCCTTCTTTAGAAGTAGATAAGCCTTGTCTATCGGTGATTGACGACTTAAAGCCGATTACGTTTGTAATCTAAAAAGTAGGATAACCTCGTTCGGATAACGTATAAAAGTAAACCAATTTTGGTTCTTCAAGTATAAAATACTTTGGTCCAAGATTATGCACATAAAATAATTTAATTAAGGTAATTAAGGCATAATTATCTAAGTCCTAAAAGAGTGGAATTTTCCGAGTCTAATATTCAATATACTCAAATTCCATCCGAGTCGGTTTAGAGAGAGATCAACTTAGAAAGAGAATAAGAAAGTATGCGTACTTGATCTAGACAAACTTATTTCAATCAAAATATACTAAGTTAGAAAGTTGAATTAACGTTGTAATTCACTTTAATTTAGAATAAGAAGTCGAACTTAGTTTGAAAGAGTTAGAGTGAATGTTTGAACATGCGATAAATCCGAGTGATGTCTATGTCACTCGGAACTAACAGAGTGAATTGATGAACAAGAGAGTGCTTTTGAGTCAGTCGGAATCGAATGAAAACATGTGTAATACTTTATGTAACACTCGGAAAAGTTTCTATAACCCTCGGAATGACTTGAAATCAAAACCTAGAAGGGATGAGATTTGTACTCGATTCCTTGTAAGTTCTCGGAATAATATAAGTGCAGAGTCCGAGTCTTCGATTTGAAAGCATAGAAACTGAAGCAATTACCTGGCCCTTCTTCTTATTGAATATAACACATTCATTATTGTCAAAATTCATCGAATATCCTTTCTCCAAGATTTGGCCCACACATAGAAGGTTTTGTGCTAGACTTAGGAGGTATAGGACAACTTGGATGTATTTAGTTGACTAGTTTCGAGCCTTGACAACGATTGTCCCCTTACGAATAACCTCTTGTGTGCTCCTTGAAGGTTTGGTCTTGGAGAGTCTTAGTCACTCTAGAGGAGGGGTGAATAGAGCGATGAGGAAATTTAAACAACAAATTAAGCCTTATCCGATCTAGTACTTCCTAACCGAGGTAACCTTCACAGCTAGGGACAACAGAGCTGAGTTAACCCTTACAGCTCGGTCAAGGGACCTTACTTAGAGAGTAAGAAAGAGTTTGTGCGTGATTACAAGACTTTACAACTAAGAAAAGTGTTAAGTACAGACTGGGAGTTGTAAGAAGAAGATTAAAAGACTATTATACAAAGAAATAATTTCAGCAACGGTTTTGCCAATCTTCAAGTCTTGCAAAGTGGCTTCTATTTATAGATGACCAAGCGGATTAGCCGTTGTGACTATCTTCCGAATAGAAGTCCTTTGTGACTCGTTGTAACAGTTCTTCGATGCGCTTAGAAAAGACCCGTTGATATGTGAATGTTGTGCAATGGCTCTTGACTACATAGGATGTCCTAATCCACTCGCTGGTGTCCGAAAAGTAGGGTGAAAACAACCGTTGAGCTTAACGTTGAATATTTCCAGTTTTGGGAACAAACAATCCTAACACGAGTGTTTGCGCCTTGTTCGAAGTAGATAAGCCTTGTCTGCTGGTGATTGATAGCTTAAAGTCGGTTACTTTTGTAATCCAAAAAGTAGGATAACCTCGTTTGGATACCCCATAAAAGTAAACCAATTTTGATTCTTGAAGTATAAAATACTTTGGTCAAAGATTAGGCACATATAATAATTTAATTAAGATAATTAAGGCATAATTATCTCGAGTCCTAAAAGAGTGGAATTTTTGAGTCTAATATTCAATATACTCAAATTATATCCGAGTCGATCCGTAGAAAGATCAAGTTAGAAAGAGAATAACAAAGTATGCGTACTTGATCTAGACAAATATATTTCAATTAAAATATGTCGACTTAGAATGTTGAATTAACGTTGTAATTCACTTTAACTTAGAATATGAAGTCGAACTTAGTTCGAAAGAGTTAGAGTGAATGTTTGAACAGGCGATAAATCCGAGTGATGTTTGAGTGACTTAGATCTATCGGAGTGAATTGATGAACAAGAGAGTGTTTCTTGAGCTGGTCGGAATCGAACGAAAACATGTGCAATAGTTTTTGCAACCCTAAAAAAGTTTCTATAGCACTCGACAATGACTTGAACTAAAAACCTAGAAGGGATGAGATTTGTACCCGATTCCTTGTTAATACTCGGAATAATATAACTGTAGAGTCCGAGTTTTCATATTTGAGAGCATAGAAGCTGAAGCAATTACTTGACCCTTTTTCTTATCGAATATAACACATTCATTATTGTCAAAATTCACTAAATATCCTTTCTCCAAGAGTTAGCCCACACTTGGAAGTTTTTGTACTAGACACGGGACGTATAGGAAAACTTTGACGTATCTAGTTGACCCATGTGAAGCCTTGAGAACGATCGTCCCCTTACTAGTAACCTCTTGTGCGCTCCCCGAAGGTTTGCTCTTGGACAATCTTAGTCACCGTAAAGGGTAGGTGAATAGGGTGATGAGTAAATTTGAACAGTAAATGGAGTCTAGATTGGTCTCGGAAAAGTATGAACTTAGAATTACGTGGAACCCGTCCTAGAACGGAAAACCACGGCTAGTGTTAATCCAAGCACCAAGTCAAATCCACTATTTTGAATCCACAAAATACAGTAGACCGACTCAACTAGAATTTCTCAATTAGACAATTCCCTACAAAGTTTTCCTAGACTCGAAGTTCCCTTATCGGATCTAGAGCATCGTAATTGAGGTAACCTTTACCGCTAGGGACAACTTAGCTGAGTTAACCCTTACGGCTCGGTCAAGGGACCGTACTTAGAGAGTAAGAAAGAGTTTGTGCCTATTAACAAGACTTTATAAGCGAGAAAAGTGTTAAGTACATACGAGAGTTGTTAGAAGAAGATTGAAAAAGTATTATACAAAGAGATATAATTTAAGCAATGGGTTCACCAATCTTGAAGTCCTGCAAAGTGGCTTCTATTTATATTTGACCAAGTAGATTAGCCGTTGTGACTAAATAGAAGTCCTTTGTGAGCGTTATATCGGTTCTTCTTAGTCGCTCCGAAAAGACCCGTTGAGATGTGAAGATTATGCAACGACTCTTGACTCCTTAGGATGTCCCAATCTACTGGTGCTCTCTGAAAAGTAGGGTGGAAACCACCATCGAGCTCAGCATTGAATATTTCCAGTTTTGGAAAAAACAATCCTAACATAGTGTTTGGGCCTTTTCGAAGTAGATAAGCCTTGTCTCGCTGGTGATTGATAGCTTAAAACCAGTTACTTTTGTAATTCAAAAAGTAGGATAACCTCATTTAGATAACCTAAAAAAGTAAATAAATTTTGGTTCTCAAAGTATAAAATACGTAGTATTAGGCATACATAATAATTTAATTAAGATAATTAAGGCATAATTATCCGAGTCCTAAAAGAGTAGAATTTTCCGAGTCTAGCATTCATTGCACTCAAATTCCATCCGAGTTAGTCTACGAAAGATCAAGTTAGAAAGAGAATAACCAAGTATGCGTACTTGATCTAGACAAACATATTTCAATCAAAACATGTTGACTTAGAAAGTTGAATTAACGTTGTAATTCACTTTAACTTAGAATATGAAGTCGAACTTAGTTTGAAAGAGTTAGAGTGAATGTTTGAACATGCGATAAATCTGAGTGATGTTTAAGTGACTCGGAACTATCGGAGTGAATTAATGAACATGAGAGTGATTTCGGATTCGATCGGAATCGAACGAAAACATGTTGAATAGTTTACGTAACACTCGGAAAAGTTTCTATAATACTCAAAATGACTTGAAATCAAAACCTAGAAGGGATGATATTTGTACCGATTCTTTATTAGTACTTAGAAAAATATAAATGTAGAGTCCGAGTATTGATATTTGAGAGCATAGAAATGGAAGCAATTACCTAGCCCTTCTTCTTATCGAATATAACACATTTGTTATTATAAAAATTCACTGAATATCCTTTCTCCAAGAGTTGGCCAACACTTAGAAGGTTTTTGTGCTAGACTCGGGACGTATAGGACAACTTCGATGTATATAGTTGACCCATTTGAAGCCTTGACAACGATCATCCCCTTATCGGTAACCTCTTATGTGTTCCCGATGGTTTGCTCTTGGACGAGTCTTAGTCACCCTAGAGGTGGGTGAATACGGTGATGAAGAAATTTAAACAATAAATAAAGGGTTAAAGTTTAAATTAAATAATCAAGGCTATTTGAGTCTAGATTAGACTAAGAAAAGTATGAACTCAAAATTACGTGGAAACCCTCCCGGGGCGGAAAACCACGGCCGGTGCTAATACAAGCACGAAGTCAAATCCACTATTTTGAATCCACAAAATACAGTAGAGTGACTCAACTAGAATTGCTCCCTTAGACAAATCCTTCCAAAGTTTTCCTAGATTCACAAGTTCTCTTATCCGATCTAGTACTTCCTAAGCGAGGTAACCTTTCCTGCTAGGGACAATCGAGCTAAGTTAACCCTTATAGCTTAGTCAAGGGACCTTACTTATAGAGTAAGAAGGAGTTCATGCCTGATTATAAGACTTTACAACTCAAAAAAGTGTTAAGTATAGACTGGGAGTTGTAAGAAGAAGATTGAAAAGTGTTATACAAAGAGATATAATTTAAGCAATGGGTTCACTAATTTTCAAGTCTTGCAAAGTGGCTTCTATTTATATATGACCATGCAGATTAGCCGTTGTGACTATCTTCCGAATAGAAGTCCTTTGTGATCGTTGTAACGGTTCTTCCAAGTTACTCGGAAAAGACCCGTTGAGATGTGAACGTTATGCAATATCTCTAGACTCCTTAAGATGTCCCAATCCACTGGTGGTGTTTGGAAAGTAGGGTGAAAACCAATGTGGAGCTTAGCGTTGAATATTTCCAATTTTGGAAACAAATAATCTTGACACGAGTGTCTAGGCGTTGTTCGAAGTAGATAAACCTTGTCCGCTAGTGATTGACGAGCTTTGAAGACTCAGGTATGATCGACTAACCCCTTGAATGTGTTTTGATTTCATGCATTCATCAAAATTTAGGATAAAGCAAGAAGCATCCTAAAAGAAATTCATTTGACTAAGTCATATGCTTTACAATTCATCATTTCAATATGACTTATTCTTGACTGAACTCGAGACTTAAGCATATTAAGATTATCCGACTAAGTCCGACCCACTAAGTCGGACTCGGACTTAGAAAGTAGAATCCGAGTTAGTTATGATAGGTCGAGTAAGTCGACCCACTCGAATCCGACCCATTCCGAACTCGGACTCGGATCCGACCCATTATGAACTCGGACTCGAGATCCGACCCACTCGGAACTCGGACTCGGATCTAACCCACTTAGAACTCGGATTCTGACCCACTTAGTCGGACTCGGACATTTAGTTTGCCTACGCTATTATTTGTTTAATTATGTGTAATTGTAAAATGTCTATATAACTCTTGTGCCCATTAAGATTGAATGATGTATTTATGAGTTTTAGCATATCTGGAATCTGAGTATATTGAATATTACACTTGAAATATTCCAAATTAATAGATTAAGGTAATTAGTCATTAAATGCTTTATTTAGACTAATCCTTATCTAATTATGGACCAAAGTATATTTATACTTTGAGAACCATTGTGCTTAATGTTTTTGCAGGTTTTTTAATGTCAATTATCCGAAGAAAAAGCAAAAGCAAAAGGCTTCGACCGTTAAAGCACCGCCGGACAAAAAGTCTGGAATTTCTAGAAAAGCTCGGAACTTACTGACAGCCTTGTCTGCATTCTTGTTTTGGGTAATATTTTATTTCGTGTCTAACGGTCTTTTCGTTTTGCTTTTCCAGTTTACAAAAGCTGGAAAAAGAGTTGTTGGAAGCTAGGACCAAGGCACAACGGTTATTTCAAGGTGGTCCAGAAATGTGAGTGACTCGGACTATCCGTTACAAAGACGTTGGAGGCACAATGACTATCTCTTCAAGGCGGACTATTTATGGAAGCCTTAGCACAAGATTTCAAGCTGACGAATGGAAGAAAAAGAGAGACCATATTGAACATCTTCTCTAGCATACAACTCCCAAACTATAACTCTAATATTTTGAGTTGTATTTTTCCGAGTCGGTTGTATTACAATTCTTACTACTCTTCTACTCTTTCTCTCTGACCGAGTTGTAAAGGTTACCTCAACTCAATTGTCCCAAACTGTAAAGGTTACCTCGGTTTGGAAGTACCAGATTAGATAAGGGAACTTCTAACCCCGGGAAAAATTGGAGGATCCCAAGTTGATAAGGTAACTTCAACTTGGAAGTACTAGGTCGATCGGATAAGTTAAATTCCGAGCCTGGGAAAATTGTAATAGATTTGTTTGGGAACAAATCCGGGTAGTCATATTCATTGTAATTGAGGATTCAATTAGTGGATTTGACTTGGTGTCCGGATTGACACCTGTCCGTGGCTTTCTCGCCCCGGGAGGGTTTCCACGTATATCCGAGTTTACACTTTTCCGAGTCCAATCTAGACTCGGAATGCATTTCTGTCTCTATTCCGTGCAAAAGAGTTTGATTTTCTCAAAAATCATCTATCACCCTATTCACCCCCTCTAGGGTGACTTAACTTCTCCCAGAGCAAACCTTCAATTGGTATCATAGCCTAGCCTTTTAGAAAGGATCTAACCATCCAAAGGTTTAAAGATCAAATGGCTCGGAACAACGGAGAATTCGAAGAAGGAAGATATCTTTTGAGGCCACCCAAGTTCAAAGGCTCAAACTTTGCACTTTGGAAGAAGGCGATGCAATGCTTCATCCAAGATCTGGATGAACAAGTATGGAAGGTCATCACCAAAGGAAACTATATTCCCACAAAGCAAGAAGGTGACCAAACAAGTGGCAAAACTAAAGTCAGAATACACCATTGAAGAGAAGGAAAGGTATAGGAAGAACTTCAGAGCTATGAACATCCTTTTATGTGCCATAGATGCTTCGGAGTACAATAGAGTCTCGGCTTGTGACATAGCTAAGGACGTGTGGGACACCTTGGTGACAACATATGAAGGAACAAGCCAAGTGAGACAAACTAAGATCGACCAATACCTCCACAGGTATGAGCTATTCAAAATGGAAGAAGCTGAGAGCATCACCGAGATGTATATCCGATTCACGAGAGATTGTTAATAATCTCAAATCTCTCGGTAAGAATCGGACGACAACATGTGCAACAGGTTCGTAATAGTGAGAAAAGTTTTTATAACACTCGGAGTGACTTGAAATCAAAACCTAGAAGGGATGAGATTTGTATCCGATTCCTTGTTAGTACTCATAATAATATAAATGCGAGTCCGAGTCTTCAATATCCCCCTTTGTTATGAAAGGCATTCCATACTCGGATAGAAACTTTCTTAGTGAAACAATCAAGAGTTTTCATTCTTAATCAAAGAGTGTATTAGAGTTTAGAGATAGAATTGCGGAAATAGCTAAAGTAATTCGGACTTAGATTGTATCAAAGCTATTAAACTTAGATTGTATCGAGTTAAGAATAAAATATCGCATAGAAATTACTAAAGTAATTCGCACTTAGAATATTACAAATATTTTATCAAAGATATATAGTGGGCTGATATATCGGAGCAAAATAGACTACGAGATTGAAAATCACAAATAAGCACAAAACTTCATTCATATTCACATAAACACGAAAAAATATATACTAAAAAGGTGAGAAAGTTCCCCTAAACAAGACAATAAATTTTCTAAGTATTCTCCCCTAAAAAAACATAAAAAGAAAAACTAAAATAGAAATTGAAGAAATTTTCTATGTATTCTCCCCTAGGATGGTGGAGTGGGAGTAGTTTGAGTTGAAGTGAATGAACGGGCAATGCGCCTACGCTGGTATGAGCGAGAAGATATTGAAGATCTTGGTGGGGGCAACACTGGTAACTCCGGGATGGGCTCAGCTCCGAGTGGGCGACCCGGAACAAGATCGTCCGGAGGTTCATCCTCTTGGAACTCGATGGAGGGTGGTGCTTCCTTAGGCTTGACTACCGCTAACCGACCTTTGTCGACATGGTCTTTGAGTCACTCGGACTACTCGCCCGAGCTAATCTGCTCCGATTGAGGGGCAGGAGCACCTTATCCCTCGGCTTCTCCCTCTTCTCGCTCATTCTTCCTCCTTCTCTTCTTCCCTTCTTCTTCCTTCTCCTCTTCTTCCTTCTCCCCTTCCTCCCTCTCCCCGAACGAGCTGCTTTAGCCACGAAAATTTTATGGTTGGGAAGAATTTGTCATCCAACGTCATGCTTTGGGTGACAAGGATTTTAGAGGGTTGGAGTGACCCTCTTGGCTTTTGGTTCGGGCCTTCTTGGTTGCAGAACCAAGAAAGTCTTGGGCTGAACCTCTTTCCGAGCATAGTTATGGATTTTTGAGAAGAGAGGAGATGAACTTGGAGAGTGAGAGAGAGTAAAAAATTAAGAGAGTAGAGAGAGCTGAGAGCTTTCGGTGCTTACTTGAGATGTTTCTTGCTTGTTTGAGAGACAATGTTTGTTCTTCAAAAACACTAAACTTGCTTGTGAGGTAGTATGCGAGAATGTGAGTAAGTAGAGAGTAAAGTAGTGAAATGAAGGGAAAGGATGCTATTCATAGAGAAAGAATTGTCCTTCGAGTATTCATTTTGACCGAACTCTCCAACGGTCGCCTCATACCGGTGTGACTGTTCTGCTATCCAACGGTTTGAATTCCAGTGTTTATCTTCTAACGGCTATTTCTCTAGTTGATACACGCGAGAGAGAGAGAGAGAAAAAGAGAAATTTTAAAAGAGATTTCTGAAATTCTCCACTCATCTAGAGATGATTTCGAAGTTTGATGTCCATTTGTCTCCGAAACTAAGTCTCACTCAGTAAAGTTTCGAGTCACTTAGAAACTGCAAAGAAGTAATAACTCATAGCTCAGTATCACTGGATCAACTGAACTAATTATTATCAAAGCACAAAAGGAAACATATAAAACATAATCATGCAAAGTTGTTTCACTTAGAAAAGCACATAATCATGCATTAATCATGCCAAGTTCAATCCTAATAAAGCAAAACCGATCCTCACTAAGTGGCTTAGTAAAGATATCAGCTAGTTGAAGTTTGATAAGAATGAAATCAAGTTTAATATCACCTTTCTCGGAATGGTCTCTTAGAAAATGAAACCCGACCACAATAAGCTTTTAAATAAGATAAATTCGGCTTGGGTCGAGAGAGGAATAGTGTAGGTATTACTTGATCTTTTACCCGAGAGCTTAGTCTCTTTGGTAGTTTTATCGAAATGTAGCAATTGGTCCGATTGAATCTTACGTCTTGATCTTTGTCACACAATTGAGAAATGCTAAGTAGATTGTACTTTAATCCCTTGACAAGGTAGATCGGGCTGACTAGATTGTCTCCTTTTCCAATCTTGCCTATCCCAACTATCTTGCCCTTGCTATCATCTCCAAAAGTGACTTTGCCTCCCTTGTATTTTTCTAACTCAAAAAAGAGTCTTGAATCTCCGGACGTGTGGTGTGAGCATCCACCGTCCCGGTACCAATGCCCTTTTGTTCTTTTCCGAGCTACCCGCAAGTCATAGACAAACTAACCCTTCTCACTTCCTCTAACGAACCTAGTAACTCCCTTTACTATGGTCCTTTTATGAGGAAGAAGACTCTTGGGAACCCGGATTTGAATAACTTTGGGTCTAGTCCGATTCCGAGTCTTCCTTTTTGAAAACCGAGTCCGTGTCTCTTTCTTTTGAAAATCTTTCCTTTCGTAAATCGGTGGAGAAGGTTTTCCCCTGAAAGCTAGTCTAGGCTCAGTCCTCTTTTAATTCTTATGAATAGGACCGTGCTCGGCTTTCCCGAACTTCACAGTTCTTGAATCCTTTTGAAAAGATCCGAGTAGGAATTAGATTCATCCTCTTTGTTAAAACCAAGTCCTTCTTTTCTAAAGGAGACACATTGAGGCCGTAAGAGCATGTAAAGGTTTTTCTGACTTTGAGTAAACTTTAAAACAAGTTCTTGAGACTCATTGAGCTTTTGTTTTCGATGCTCATTTTCTCTTCGAGTGTCTCGGACTCAGTGTCATTAGCTTGAGTACTAGTCTTGAGCTCTCTTAGAGTAAGTCTCAGCTTTTCCAATTCATTTTCAAAGAGATGCTCTCGAAGTGATAGACTCAAGTTGTTCTTTAAATCTAGAGGAGTCGAATTGGACTTTTCTTCCAAAGTATAAATATATTTAGCTAAATCAACTTTGGAAAATTTGAGGAACTACTCAATTACCTCCCGAGGATTCGTTTCCTCATTGTCCGAGTGATCAAAGTTTGACTCGGATTCGGCTTCTCAATCTGATAGAGCCATCGGACACTTTGAGTCATCCGAGTCCTCATCTTCTTCACATGAGTCTTCATCACTCCATGTGGCCATCATCGCCTTCTTCTTCTTTCTTTCCCTCTTTCTCCTTGGACAGTCTTTGACTATGTGATCTTTGCTACCACATTCAAAACAGATCGAGTTCTTAGTTGAAGATAACTTTGAAGGGGAAGAGTGTTTACCTTTTCTATCCTTCTTATCTTTCTTGTAGAACTATTCTCTTGGCTTTTTCCCCCACCTCTTGTGCGTCATCATTCTTTTGAAGCCTCGAGCAATGAGTCCCATGGGATCTTCTTCTCAGTCTTAAGAACTCGGATTCTCTTCTTTGCTTTACGAGGCCTTCAGCGCAATATTTTTTTAGTGCTGACCTCGGCATCCTCTTCTTCTAGATGGATTTCATGAGTAAGTAGCTTCCCAATCGGTTCATCCGGGTTTAGAAGAGAGAGGTTCCGAGCTTCCTCAATGGCGGTTACCTTTGGACCCCATCTTCTCTTGGGTAGACTCCTTAGGATTTTTCTCGCACATCTCTTCATGGGATATCTTTCTACCTAAAGATTTGAGATTATTTGTAATCTTAGTGAAGCGTATGAACATCCGAGTGATGTTTTCATCCGGCTCCATCTTGAATAGCTCGTATTTGCTGAGATATTGGCTTATCTTCGCTTGTCTTACTTGGCTGGTTCCTTCATATGTGTTGACAAGAGTGTCCCACACATCTTTTGTCACATGCTGACACTTTATTATATTCTTCCGAGCTGATGGCGCACATTAGAATGTTCATCGCCTTAAAGTTCCTTTTGAACTTTTCTACCTCTTCGAGTGGTGTACTCGAACTTTGCTTTAGGCACAGGGCTTGTATCTTCCATCTTTATTGGAATATAGTTGCCTTCTTGTATGATGTTCCATACATCTTCATCGTGATCCAAGTAGAAAGCATTCCACGAACTTCTTCCAAAGTGTACGAAATTTGATACTTTAAACTTTGGTGGTTTACTAGAAGATCTTCCTTCATCTAACTCTCCATTGTTCGAGCCATTTGATCTTTTAACCTTTGGATTGTTACATCTTCTCTAAAAGGCTAGCCTCCGATACCAATCGAAGGTTGCTCTTGGTGAATAGGGTGATGAGGAAATTTAAACAATAAATGGAGGATTAAAATTTAAATTAAATAATCAAGACTGTTTGAGTCTTGATTGGACTCGAAAAGTAGGAACTCGAATTACGTGGAAACCCTCCTTGGGCGGAAAACCACGGCCAGTACTAATCCAAGCACCAAGTCAAATCTACTATTTTGAATCCACAAAATACAATAGATCGACTCAACTAGAATTGCTCCCTTAGACATATCCTTATAAAGTTTTCTAGACTCGAAGTTCCCTTATTTGATCTAGTGCTTCCTAACCGAGGTAACCTTTATACTTAGGGACAAGTGAGTTGGGTTAACCCTTACAGCTCAGTCAAGGGACCTTACTTAGAGAATAAGAAAGAGTTTGTGATCGATTATAAGACTTTACAACTCGGAAAAGTGTTAACTACGAGTCGGGAGTTGTAAGAAGAAGATTGAAAGAGTATTATACAAAGAGATATAATTTCAGCAATGGTTTCAAAAATCTTCAAGTCTTGCAAAGTGGCTTCTATTTATAGATAACTAAGCAGATTAGCCGTTGTGACTATATTCTTAATAGAAGTCCTATATGACCGTTGTAACGGTTCTTCCGAGTCGCTCGTAAAAGACCCGTTGAGATATGAACGTTGTGCAACGGCTCTTGACTCCTTAGGATTTCCCAATCCACTGGTGGTGTTTGAAAAGTAGGGTGGAAACCACCGTTGAGCTTAGCATTGAATATTTCTAGTTTTGGAACAAACAATCCCGACATAGTGTCCGGGCCTTGTTCAAAAGTAGATAAGTCTTGTCTGCTAGTGATTAACAGCTTGAAGCCGGTAACTTTTGTAATTCAAAAAGTAGGATAACCTCGTTTAGATAACCTACAAAAGTAAGCCAATTTTGATTCTCAAAGTATAAAATACTTTGGGGTAAGATTAGGTATAGATAATAATTTAATTAAGATAGTTAAGGCATAATTATCCGAGTCCTAAAATATTGGAATTTTTTAGTCTAATATTCATTATACTCAAATTCCATATGAGTCAGCTTAGAGAAAGATCAAGTTAGAAAGTGAATAACAAGGTATGCGTACTTGATCTAGACAAACATATTTCAATGAAAACATGATGACTTAGAAAGTTGAATTAACGTTGTAATTCACTTTAACTTAGAATATGAAGTCGAATTTAGTTTGAAAGAGTTAGAGTGAATGTTTGAACATGCGATAAGTCGAGTGATGTCCGATTGACTCGGAACTATGAGAGTGAATTGATGAATAAGAGAGTGCTTTACGAGTCAATCGGAATTGGACAAAAACATATGTAATAGTTTACGTAACACTTAGAAAAGTTTCTATAACACTCATAATGACTTGAAATCAAAACCTAGAAGGGATGCGATTTGTACCTGATTCCTTTTTAGTATAATATAAATACAGAGTCTCGGTCTTCACTGCCTTCACCAAATGAAATATTTTCTTTCACTCTTTCATTTAGTTGGACAAAGGAGTTCTTATCTCCGAGTCATATGATTTGAGCATCCGCTATGTATATACCGTACATCTTCTTTCTCTTGGTGAGTTTTAAGGTAAGAATAGAGACATTTTCGGTAGATCCAATAGAGTCACCTTTTTCTATGAAATTTGCCTCATCACGTTGTCGGTTTCGACAATCACGTACGTGATGGATGTGCCAACTGTAGTTTTTACACTTGTACCGACAATCATAAGTATTGTGGTTGCACATTTTGCACAATATATAGTACAGATCGGAATTCTTATCATGACTTGGTTTTTATAATTTCCTCTCCCAGGCCTCGATTATTTGATGGCCCCTTTCTCCATTGCATGTAAATTTTGACTTGGCTTGAAATGCTTGTTCTAGTAGCTTATTAAATTTATTCATCCTCTCTTCATGTGCTTGAAGAGAACCCTTCAACTCCATCGAGTGAGTGTTGATAAGTCTTTCAACTCTTCAATGGTAGCAACTATATGACCAAATTTTGCTGGAAGACTCCCTAATAGCTTCTGGACCACTTTTTTATTTTCAACCACGTTTCCATATAATTTAATTTGATTAATTGTATTGGAGACACAAGTGAAAAATACTTAAATATTCTTTTCTTCTTTTATTAAAATGTTATGAAACTCTCTCCATAGAGTTTGGAGTTTGATAAATATTACCTTTGCGGAGCCTCTATATGCATCCTTTAGAGTAATCCATGCTTCATTGCCCGTTGTGGCAGCCATTATGCGAAAAAAATTATAAGAGTGACGGCTTGGTGGATATATGCAAGTGCGGCTATATCCTTCTTCTCATTTTCACGCTAGTCCTTCTTGTTATTGTTATCCCATACTATCTTCCCCTTGTTTGTATCATCTCTTCATCACTCTTATGAGGTTTTTCATGCTCCGTCTCCACCATACTCTATATCAATGAGCCACTAAGAAAGTTTTCATTAGAATGCTCCACATTTGATAGTTATCCCCATCAAAGACGCGCGCCTTAAATTTTAAAGATAGTTAAGTTTTGTGCTTGAAGATTGAATGGAGGCCATGTTTAATTTTTGGGAGAAAAACTTTCTTTGTGATGGAATAACTTTTTGGGATGGATGGTAAGGAGATTGAATTTGAGATGGCTCGATACCACTGTTGGATTAAGGAAGGAGGTTTAATATAACGTGTGTTTATTATGTTGAAATGCTAATGGGAGGAGAAGATAGTAGAGATTGTTTTTTCTTTGAATTGCTTGATTGGGTTGATTGCAAACGACTCAATTACATGGATTTTTATAGTTGACATCTTCATCAAGAAAAATAAACCCTTTTCTCCTAATATAATGAACATTCATGCATCCTTTTCATAATTTATGAATTTTCTAGATTAGTTCTCCCATCCAAAGTATCTTCTACTTATAAGACTATATATCCAATATACCATAATAAAGATTATTCTAGATATTTAGAGTAAGAATTTTCTAGATTACTTGTGATTTTCAACAATTTCTATTATATAGCAATTGGACAAAAAAATAATTAATTGCAAATCCTCGGAGTATATGTCACTCCGTACTCCCATATGTGGTACACGTAACACGCCCCACGCATAAACAAAGTAAATTTGTAGATATCAAACATGACATCATCACACTTATTTTAGTTTTTTTTCCTTCACGCCTTTTCTGTTACTTTTTTAGCATTAACTTATTTTTTCAGTTCATCGTTTCTTCTTCTTGTTTTTCTTTTCCAAATCAAACGTTATATGAAATATAAATATTAATTTGATAGTAGTGAATTTTTTATGTATAATATTCATAAAAAAATTATGTACAGAAAAATATTACATTCATTGGTAGTATTTTTTATATTATTTGTTTAACAATTTTTACATTTAGTTTACAATAATATGAAATAAACAAAAAAATTGATGTGTAATGTCGTAACACATGGTATATGATAAATATTTGGGATGGTGTACAATAAGCTTTAGATGGTGTATAATAATCTTTAGGATGGTGTATAATGGTTTTTACTACTAAATTTTGTCTATTAAATAGTGTACACTCTTTGATATGATGTACAATAAATTTTCACCACTATACTTTATTTACCGAGTAATACACCATTGTCTTCAAAATGTCATAAAAATATTCTAAAAAAGAAACAAAATAAAAATGTATTTGTAAGGACAGGAAAAACAATAATATTTGAAGACTCGGATCCTAAATCTAAGTCATTCCGAGTATTACACGAAATAGAAACTCTTGTATAAGTTGTCATTCATTTCCGACTCGACTCGAAAGCACATTATTGTATATCATCTACTACGATGTTTCGACTCACTTAGACATCACTCAATACTATTGCATGCTTAAATAATATCTCTAATACTTTTATTCGGAGCACTTACTCGCATATTTCAACGCAAAGAGAATTACTGTGTTAATTCCTTATTCTAAGTCAATTTATCTCCTTGGGAATTATTTGTCTAGATCAAGTTGTTATACTCCGATGTTCTATTCTTTTTACTTGATCATCCTTATGATTGATTCTGATGGAATTTGAGTACATTGAATATTAGACTTAGAAAATTCAACTCTTCTAGGCTTAAGACAATTAAGCATTTAATTGTCTTAATTTTAATTGTGATCTCGTGCCTAATGTTGGACCAAAGTATTTTATACTTTGAGAACCAATGTGGTTCACTTTTGTAGGTTATTCAAACGAGGCTAACTCATTTTTTAAAATACAAAAGTAGTCGGCTTCCGGCTTTCAATCAACAGTAGACAAGCTTTATCTACTATCGAACCCGGTGCGGACACCGTGTCGGGGTTGTCTGTTTCCAAAGCTGCAAAACTACAACTCTAGGCTTAGCTGTTGTTTCCACCACAAGTTTCGAGTCACCACCAAGTGATTGGACCACCTTTTGGAGTCAAGAACCAAGACTTAACGGTCACTCAACTTGGTTGGATATAAATAGAAGCCACCTCACAAGAGCACAAGATTGCTAAACATTATTGCAAAACACGTTACTTGAGCAAAAGTTATTGTTTTCATATTCAATCTTCTATTTACAATTCCTAGTCTTTATTTAATATTTTCCGAGTTGTAAAAGTCTTTTAATCAGTCACATTCTTTTCTTACTTTACGAGTAAGGTCCCTTGACTGAGCTGTAAGGGTTAACTTAGCTCACTTGTCCCCGATTGTAAAGGTTACCTTAGTTAGGAAGTAGTAGATCGGATAAGGTAACGTCCGAATCTATGAAAACACTATAAGGAATTCTTTAAGGGAGCAATTCGGGTAGAGTCGATCATTGTATTTTATGGATTCAAAATAGTGGATTTGGTTTGGTGCTTGAATTGGCACTGTCCGTGGTTTTCCGCCCGAGGAGAGTTTCCACGTAAATTTGAGTTATCACTTTTCCGAGTTCAATCTAGACTCGGAATTTGATATTTAGCCGATCTGCTTGTAAAAATCATTTAATTTTCTTCATCACCCTATTCACCCCCTTTTACGGTGACTTAGACTCTCCTCAAGCAAACCTTTAATTGGTATCGAGCCTAACCTTTCAAGATGATCTCACCATCTAAAGGTATAAAGATCGGATGACACATAACAATGGAGAGTTTGATGAAGGAAGATCATCTACCGAGCAACGAAGTTCAAAGGGTCAAACTTTGCCCATTGGAAGAAGATGATGGAATGTTTACTCGATGGACAACGATGAAGAAGTTTGGAACATCATCCAAGCTGGAAATTACATTCCAATGAAGACCGAGAATGCTACCCTTGTACCTAAAGCCAAATCTGTCTTCACCACTGAGGAGACCGAGAAATTCGGAAAGAATTTCAAAGCTATGAACACACTAATGTGTGCCATTAACACCGAAGAGTACAACAGGGTCTCGGCATGTGACACGGCTAAAGATGTGTGGGACACTCTTGTCAACACCTATGAAAGAACAAGCTAGGTAAATCAGGAGAAGACAAGTCGAGTATCTTAACAAATATGAGTTGTTCAAAATGGAGATAGAAGAAAACATCACTCGGATGTACATTGAGTTCACATAGATTACCAATAATCTCAACTTTCTAGGAAGAAAGATTTCCCACGAAGAGATGTCCAGAAAGATTTTGAGATGTCTCCCAAAGAAGAAATGGGGTCCTAAGGTGACAGCCATTGAAGAAGCACGTAACGTTTCTCAACTAAGGCCGGACGAGCTTATTGGCAAACTACTGGCCCATGAGATTCATCCGGGAGAAGAGGATGTCGAGGTCGGCACCAAAAAGAATATTGCGCTGAAGGCCTCAAAAGCGGACGTGAAAGTATGAGCTCCTCAAAATCGGAAGAGGACCCTATGGCACTCATAGCCCGCAGCTTCAAGAAAATGATGAAACACAAGAAGTGGGAAAAGAGGCCAAAGGATGAGTTCTACAAGAAAGATAAGAACGACGAGAAAAGGTAAGTATTCTTCTCCTTCAAAATTATCTTTATCTAAGAACTCCGGCTGCTTTGAATGTGGCACCAAGGAGCACATAGTCAAAGACTGTCCTAAAAGAAAGAAGGACAAAAAGAAGAAGGCTATGATGGCTACGTAGAGTGATGACGACTTATCCGAAGAAGATGACTCGGATGACTCTAAGTGTCTTGTGGCACTAACGGATTCGAAGCAAAATCGAGTCGGACAACGAGGACTAAGATATTGATGAGATAGTTGAATACTTTCTCAAATTTTCTACGATTGATTTAGCACGATATATTTTCACTTTGGAAGAAAAGTCCAATTCGACTCTTTCCAGTTCAAATAACAAATGGAGTCTCTTACTTATGAGAGTAATGTTTTGAAAAATAAAATGGAAAAACTAAGACAGAATCTAAAAGAACTTAAGAATTGTGCTCAAGCAAATTAGATTGTGTCCGAGTCACTCGAACGGAAAATGAGCAACTAAAAAGAAAGCTCAACGAGTCTCAAGAGCTGGTTTTAAAATTCACTCAAGGTTAGAAAAACTCGCACATGCTTTTAGGCTCTCGGTGTGTCTCCTTCAGGAAAGAAAGACTTGGTTTTAATGAAGAAGAGGAATCAAATTCCTATTCTAATGTTTTCAAAAAGGATTCTAGAACTATAAAATTTAGGAAGGCTAAGCATGGTCCCATTCATACAAATGAACAGAGGACTAAGCCCGGACCAACTTACAGGAAAAAGCCTTCTCCTCCAGTTTACAAAAGAAAATATTTTGAAAAGAAAAAGACACAAACTCGGTCTTACGGAAGAAAGACTCGGAATTAGATCGGACCCAAAATTATTCAAATTTTGGTTCCCAAAAGTGCTCTTTCTCATAAAAGCACCGGAGTTAAGGGATTACTGGATTCGTATGAGGAAGTGAGAAGGGTTAGTTTGTTTCTGTCTTGCAAGTAACTTAGAAGAAGAAAAAGGGTCATTCGTACTTAGACGGTGGTTGCTCACGCCATATGTCGGGAGATTGAAGACTCTTCTCTAAGCTAAAAGATCTAAAAGGAGAAATAGTCACATTTCGAGATAACAACAAAGGCGAGATAGTAGGGATTGGCAAAATTGGTGAAGGAAACAACACTATCAGCCCAGTCTACCTTGTCAAAGGACTCAAATACAATCTCCTTAGCATTTCTCAGCTATGAGACAAGGGTTAAGAGGTAATGTTCACTCGGACCAACTACTACATCTCCGATGCAATCACCAAAGAGACTAAGCTCTCAGCTCCGAGGTCGGGTAACACTTACATTATTCCTCTCTCGATTCAAGTAAGAATTTATCTTGTTTAAAAGCATCTATGAATGATGCTTCATGGACTTCGCATCGTAGACTAGGTCATATCACCATGCATACTATCAAAAACCTCGTTTCTCATGGATTGTTTAGCGGTCTACCTCACTCGTGCCTTCAAGAAAGATAAAATCGTGAGGCATGCACAATAGGTAAGCAAGTTATATCATCTTTCAAGCCACTCAAAGCGTATCCACATCCAAAGTGCTTAAATTGATTCATAAGGACTTGTGTGGTGAAATTCTGTGAAAAGTATTGGAGGTAAATCATATGTACTTATTATTGTTGATGATTTCTCACGATTTACTTGGGTGTGTTTTCTTAAGAACAAGAATGAAGCCTTCCAAGAGTTGATTAAGCTCTATAGAAAAATTTAAGTGGAGTCTCGGACTCAAATCGGAAGGATTCGAACCGATCATGGAAGGGAGTTCAACTACTCATAATTTGCAAACTTCTAAGAGAAGAATGACATCTCTCACAACTTCTCTTCACCGAGAACTCCTGAACATAATGGAGTAGTAGAGAGAAAAATAATTTTTGAAGAAATAGGAAGGACTATGATGATTGAAAATGATCTACCTTACTATTTCGGGTTGAGCTCGATCAACAGAGCAAATTACACACTCCACGAGATGCCTCATCAAACCTATTTTAAAGAAAATACCCTACGAGCTTTACAAAGGAAGAAACCCAACATCTCGTACTTTAGACCATTCGGGCGTAAATGTTTTGTCCACAACAATGATAAGGAGCATTTGACTAAGTTTGATGCTAGGTCGGATGAAGGTATATTTACGGGTTATTCATCTCATAGCAAAGCTTATCGAGTTTTTAACAAAAAGACTAACAAAGTGGAAACAAGTATCCATGTTTTCTTTGATGAAATTGATCTTATAAGGATAAGTGAGTTCACATACTCAGATATTAGACTCAACAGAGATGAAGATGACCTTGCTGAAGTTGAGCTCGGAAAGAGTCAAAACAGAATTACTTAATCAACTTACAATGGAGCAACTTAAAATTTTCCGACTCGGACTAAACAAACGCAAAGCGAACTCGGAATGCTTTGGAGAAGAAGACAATGAGACTCAACAAGATCAACCAACTGAAGATCAGCCTATTCAACGAACAAACCTGGTAAATCAAAGGATAGGTAAAGCTTTCAAATATGCATCCAACCACCCACCTAAAAACATACTTTCCGATATCAATAGTGGGGTAGGGACTCAATCTTCTTTGCATAATATGTGTGCATTTTCTACTTTCATATTATTAATTGAACCCAAGAATGCACTAGAAGCCTTAAATGAACCTAAATGGGTCGAGGCCATGTAAGAAGAGCTCAACTAATTTGAAAGAAATAAAGTTTGGACTCTAACAAAACGACCATCTAACCACCTAGTCATAGGAACCAAATGGGTTTTTAAGAACAAAGCTGGATGAGGAAGGGTTGGTAGTCGAGTAACAAATCTAGACTTGTTGCCCAGGGTTACAATTAAGAGAAAGGAATGGATTGTGGGGAAACCTTCTCACCTGTTGCTAGGATTGAGGCAATCGGAATCTTATTGGCATTTGCATCTAGCATGAATATTAAGCTTTATCAAATGGCTATCAATCGTGCTTTTCGAATGGTTTCATTCAAGACGAAGTCTATGTTGAGCAATGCCCTGGATTTGAAAACTCAGAATTTCCGAATCATGTTTTCAAATTGCAAAAAGCTTTATATGGTCTTAAACAAGCTCCTAAAGCTTGGTATGAAAGACTAAGCGGTTTCTTCGTTGAAAACAATTTCAAAAGAGGTTAGATTGACAAAACCTATTTTATAAAAACAAAGGGGAAATATTTTCTTATTGCTCGGATCTATGTTCATGATATCGGTTTTGGAGCTACTAATGAAACTCTCTGTCAAGAGTTTCTCAATTGATGAGACAAGAGTTCAAATGAGTATGATGGGAGAACGCAACTTCTTTCTTAGCCTCGCAAATCAAATAAGACAAGGATGGAATTTATGTGCATAAATCCAAATATACCAAAGAGCTTTTGAAGAAGTACAAACTACAAGTTGTGAAGCATGCATCAACATCTATGAGTAGTAGTTTGAAACTGGACGCAGAATAACAAAGGTAAAGTTGTAGATTAGAAACTCTACAGAGGTACAATCGGATCTCTACTTTATCTTACATCTAGTAGGCCATATATCACGTTTAGTGTTTGCCTATGTTCAAGATTTCAGGCTAATCCAAAAGAATCACATCTCACAGCGGTGAAGAGAATTTTCAAATATCTTACGGGGACTCGGAATCTTGGTCTATAGTTTTCAAAAGACTCAAAGCCGACTATCACTAGATACTCGGATGCCGATTATTGAAGGTTTGCTCTTGGAGAGTATAAATCACCCTAAAGGGGGTTGAATAGGGTGATGAGGAAACTTGCTTCAAAATTAAGAAAGATATGAATCTGAGCTGAGTGAGAGGCAAGGATAGACTCGGAAAAGCATTAACTCGGAATTCGGTGCAAAGTGAAGAAGCGAATTAAACGGCACTTTATGACTGTCCGAGTCTAGAATGCACTCGGAAAAGTATAACTCGGAAAGTACGTGGAAACCCTCCTTGGGCAGAAAACCACGGACCGTGCTAATCCAAGCACGAAGTCAAATCCACTATTTTGAGTCAACAAAATATAGTAGACTCGACTTGACCTGAGTTGCTCCCTTAAACAACTCCTTACAAGTTTTTCCTATACTCATAAATTACCTTATCCGATCTAATACTTCCTAACCGAGATCACCCTCATAATTAGGGACAACCGAGTTGAGTTAACCCTTACAGCTCAGCCATGGGACCTTACTTAGAGAGTAAGAAAGAGAGTGTTTGTAACTAAGTACAAAACCTTACAACTCAAAAAGTTATTAAATACGAGACATGGACTTGTAAGTAGAAGATTGAGAATGAATACAATGACTTTTGCTCAAGTATGTGTATTAACAACATATTCGGCAATCTTCAAGTCTTGAAAGTTGGCTTCTATTTATAGGTGACCAAGCAGCTTAGCCGTTGTGTCCATCTTCCGATCTGGAAGTGCTTTGTGACCATTGTAAAGGATTTTCCGAGTCACTCAGAAAATATCCATTGAGATATGAACGGTGAGCAATGGTTCTTGACTTCTTTCGAAGTCCCGAAACCACTTGGTAGTGTCTTGAAAAATGAGGAAACCACCATTGAGCTTGGTGTTATAGATTTCCAATTTTGGAAATAGAAAATCCTGACACGATGTACTGGGGCTAGGTCGGAGGTGGAAAAAGCCTTGTCCGCTAGTGATTTGACGTTTCGAAGCCGATTACTTTTACGGACTTAAAATTAGGACAGCCTCGTTTGAATAACCTACAAAAGTAAATCAATTTGGTTCTCAAAGTATAAAACACTTTGGTCCAAGATTTGACGAGATAATGACATAGTTAAGATAATTAAATGACTAATTATCCGAGTCGGAAAAGGGATGGAAAATTCCGAGTCTAATATCCATGGTACTCAAAATTCTATCCGAGTTAGCCTAGAAGATAATCAAGTCAAGTAGAAGATCGGAGTAAACAAACTTGGAATAGAGAATTAATAGTGTAATTCCTGTAACATGAAGTCGGACTCGAGTTTATGTGCGTGAGCAAAAGTATTTGAACATGTGATATACACGAGTGTTAAGTGACTCGGAGCGAGTGTGAAGAGGCATGTAGACAAAAGCTTTACGAGTCGGTCGATCGATCGAAACAATGGGAAACATATATAGTAGATTCTATAACACTTAGAGAAAATGTTATATTACTCGGAAAAGTTTCTAAGGCACGTGGAATGACTTGGTATCAAAACTCTATAGGAGAAGAAGTCCGAGTCTTCAATCTCCCGTGTTTTATGAAAGGCATTCCATACTTAGACAGAAACTTTGTTAGTGATAAGAATCCGATTATATAAACTTGCTTAGAAGCCCACTTGGTTCCTATGACTAGGTTTCTTTAAAACCCACTTGGTTCCTATGGCTGGGTGGTCGGAAGGTCGTTTGGTCAAAGTCCGGACTAGGTTTCTTTCGAATTGATTAAGTTCCTCTTGCATGGCCTCTACCCATTCAGGTTCATTTACGGCCTCTAGTGCATTTTTAGGTTCGATTAATGAAATGAATGCGGTGAATGCACATAAATTTTGAAGAGAGGAACGAGGTCTTACCCCACTTGTTGATATCGGATAATATGTTTTATAGTGGATGACTAGCAGCATACTTGAATGCTCTACCTGTTCTCCGATTCACTAGATCCGTAGGCTGAATTGCTCGACCTTCAAAAGCTTATTCCGAGTGATCCTGTTCATCAGATTGTCCTTCATCATTACGAGCGGGTTCTTGAGTTGTCTCATTCCGAGTGACTTCATTCCGAATGACTTCATTCTGAGCTGGTTGGGTTTGATTCCTGATAGGCTCGTTTTCATCACGATCATTATTTCTATCGAGCTTTAGGTCCGAGAATGTTGACTCACTTGGTTTTTGTGTTCAAGTTCATCAAACACAAGGTGGATGCTTTCTTCCACTTTGTTAATTCTCTTATTGAAAATGCTATAAGCTTTACTATGAGATGAATAACCCAGAAAAATACCTTCATCGACCCGAGCATCAAACTTGGTCATGTGATCCTTACCATTGTTGTGAACAAAACACTTACATCCAAAGGGTTTGACGTATGAAATATTGGGTTTCTTCCGTTTGTAGAGCTCGTACGGTGTTTTCTTCAGAATGGGTCCGATGAGGCATCTGTTCAAGGTGTACTTGGCTGTGTTGACTGCCTCGGCCAAGAAATAGTAGGGTAGATTGTGTTCGATTATCATTGTCCTAGCTATTTACGTAAGAGTTCTGTTCTTTCTCTCCATTACTCCATTCTGTTGAGGAGTTCTTAGTGTTGAGAAGTTGTGGGAAATGTCATTCTTGTCATAAAACTCTGTAAATTCCGAGTAGTCGAACTCCTTTCCATGGTCAGCTCGAATTCTTTGAATATGAGTCTAAGACTCAACTTGGATTTTCTGCAGAGCTTGCTTGAACTCTGTGAATGCTTTATTTTGGTGCTTAAGAAAACACACCCAGGTAAATCGTGAGTAATCATCAACAATAATAAGTACATACATTTACCTCCAAGACTCTTAATAGGGATTTCACCACATAAGTCCATCTGTAGCATTTCAAGCACCTTGGATGTGGAAATTGTCTTGAGAGATTTGAAAGATGATCTGACTTGTTTCCCTTTTGTGCAAGCGTCACAAATCTTATCTTTCTTAAAAGCATAATTAGGCAATCCTCCGACTAAACCATGAGATGCCAATTTCTTAATAGTATGCATGCTAACATGGCCTAATCTACGATGCCATGTCCATGAGTCATCAAGAAGTGATGCTTTTAAACAAGATAAATTCGACATGTGTCGAAAGAGGAATAATGTAGGTATTACCCGATCTCTTACCTAACAGCTTGGTTTCTTTGGTAGCAACATTGGAGATAACACGGTTGGTTGGTGTGAATCTTACCTCTTGACCTTTATCACACAATTGAGAGATGCTAGCGAGGTTGTACTTTAATCCTTTGATAAGGTATACTTGGTCCGACCAAATTGCTTCCCTTTCCAATCTTGCCTATCCCGATTATCTTGCCTTTGTTGTAATCTCCAAATGTGACTTTTCCTCCTTTGTACTCTTATAACTCGGAAAAGAGTCACGAGTCTCTGACATGTGGCGTGAACATCCACTGTCCAGGTACCAATGCCCTTTTGATCTTTTACGAGTGGCCTACAAAACAGAAACAAACTAACCCTTCTCACTTCCTCTAACGAACCCAATAACATCCTTTACTTGTGGTCCTTTTCTAAGGAAGAAGGTTTTTCGGAACCCAGATTTGAATGACTTTGGGTCCGGTGTCATTACGAGTCTTCCGTCTAGAGAAGCTGAGCATGTGTCTCTTTCTTTTGAAAAGCTTTTCTTTTATAAATCGGTGGAGATGGTTTTCTCCTATAAGTTGGTCCGGGCTCAGTCCTCCTTTAATTTTTGTGAATGGGACCATGCTCGGCCTTCCTAAACTTTATAATTCGGAATCCTTTTTGAAAAGCTCTGCGTAGGAATTAGATTCCTCCTCTTTGTTAAAACCAAGACCTTCTTTTCGAAGGAGACACATTGAGATCCCAAGAGCATATCAAGGTTCTTCTGACCTTAAGTACACTTTAAAATAAGATCTTGAGACTTGTTGAGCTTTTGCTTTAGTTGCTCATTTTCTTTTACGAGTAACTCGGACTCGGTCTCATTGGATTGAGCACTAGTCTTGAGTTCTCCGAGTGTAAGTCTCGGTTTTCCAACTCAATTTTTAAAGAAATGCTCTCGAAGAAATTGACTCAAGTTGTTCTTTAAAATGAGAAGAATCAGAATTGGACTTCTCTTCCAAAGTGAAAATATACTTAGCTAAATCAACTTTGGACAATTTGAGAAAGTATTCAATTACCTCTTGAGGATTTGCTTCCTCATTGTCCGATTGATCTATGTCTAACTCTGTTTCCACTTCGAGTCGGAAAGTGCCATCGGACACTTTGAGTCATCTGAGTCTTCGTCATCTTCTAATGAGTCCTCATCACTCCATGTGGCCATCATAGCCTTTTTCTTCTTTACTGTCCCTTTTTCTCTTTGGACGAGTCTTTGACTATGTGTTCCTTGTCTGCCACATTCAAAACAGACCGAGTTCTTAGGCAATGATAACGTTGAAGGGGAAGAGTATTTACCTTTTCTATCCTTCTTGTCTTTCTTGTAGAACTCTGCTTTTGGCTTCTTATCCCATCTCTTATGCTTCATCATTCTCTTGAAGCCTCTAGCGATAAGTGCCATGGGATCCTCTTCGAGTCGAAGAACTCGGATCTGCTTCTCCGGTTTACGAGGCTTTCGGCGCAATGTTCTTTTTGGTGCTGACCTCTGTATCCTCCTCTTCCGAGGATCTCATGGGTGAGAAGCTTCCTAACGAGTTCGTCCGGCTTTAGTAAAGACAAGTTACGAGCCTCTTCGATAAGCTGTCACTTTGGGACCCCATCTTTTCTTGGGTAGGCTTCGAATATCTTTACTGCACATTTCCTCATGGGAGATCTTTCTACCTAGAGATTTGAGATTGTTGGTAATCTCGAGTAAATCAAATGAACATCCGAGTGATGTTTTCTTCGGCTCCATCTTAAACAGCGAAGATATTGGCTTATCTTCGCTTGTCCGACTCGGCTTGTGCCTTCATAAGTGTTGACAAGTATGTCCCACACTTCTTTGGCTATGTCACAGGCTGACACTCGGTTATACTCTTACGAGCTGATGGCGCATATTAGAATGTTCATCGCCTTGAAGTTCTTTCCGAACTTTTCGCTTCATCACTTGTGAACTCGGCCTTTGTCTTGGGCACGAGTCTTGTTTCTTCTATCTTCATGGGAGTGTAGTTGCCTACTTGTATGATGTTTTAGACATCCTTTCTGAAAGGCTAAGCTCCGGTACCAATTGAAGGTTTGCCCTTGGAGTGTATAAATCACCCTAGAAGGGGGCTGAATAGGGTGATGAGGAAACTTGCTTCAAAATTAAGACAGATATGAATCCGAGGTGAGTGAGAGGCAAGGATAGACTCGGAAAAGCATTAAGTCTTGTTTCTTCTGTCTTCATGGGAGTGCAGTTGCCTACTTGTATAATGTTCTAGACATCCTCATCATGATTCGAGTAGAAAACATTCCATGAGTTTCTTCCGAGTGCACGAAGTTGGATCCTTTGAACATTGGTGGTATCTTTGGAAGATCTTCCTTCATCGAACTCTCTATTGTTCCGAGCCATTTGATCTTTAAACCTTTGGATGGTTAGATCCTTTACGAAAGGCTAGGCTCGATACCAATTGAAGGTTTGCTCGGGGAGAGGCTAAGTCTCCCTAGAGGGGCGTGAATAGGGTGATGATGAAATTTGCACTGAATTTAAAGTAGATATGAATGCGAGGTGCGCGAGAGTCAAGGATAGACTCGAAAAGTACTAACTCGGAATTCGAGTGAAGAGTGAAGAAACAGATTAAACATAGCTTTAAAACTGTCTAAGTCTATAATGCACTCGGAAAAGTAATAACTCGGAAAATACGTGGAAACCCTCCTGGGCGAGAAAACCATGGACCGTGCTAATCCAAGCACAAAGTCAAATCCACTATTTTGAGTCCACAAAATATAGTAGACTAACTTCACCTAAGTTGCTCCCTTAAACAATTCCTTACTAGTTTTTCCTAGACTCGAAATTACCTTATCCGATCTAGTACTTCCTAACCGAGATCACCCTTACAGTGAGGGAAAGCTGAGTTGAGTTAACCCTTACGGCTCGGTTAAGGGACCTTACTTAGAGAGTAAGAAAGAGAGTGTTTATAATCGAGTACAAGACCTTACAACTCAAAAGTTATTAAATACGAGACTTGGAGTTGTAAGTAGAAGATTGAGAATGAATATAATGACTTTTGCTCAAGTATGTGTATTAACAAGAGATTCGGCAATCTTCATGTCTTGAAAGTTGGCTTCTATTTATAAGTGACCAAGCAGCTTAGCCGTTTTGTCCATCTTCCGATCGGAAGTCCTTTGTGACCGTTGTAAAGGATTTTCGAGTCACTCGGAAAATATCTGTTGAGATATGAACGTTGAGCAATGGTTCTTGACTCCTTTGGAAGTCCTAAAACCACTTGGTAGTTTCGTTAAAAAATGAGGTGGAAATCACCTGTTGAGCTTGGTGTTGCAGATTTCCAATTTCGGAAACAGACAATCCCGACACGGTGTCCGGGGCTAGGTTAGAGGTGGAAAAAGCCTTGTCTACTGGTGATTTGATGTTTTGAAGCCGGTTACTTTTGCAGCTCAAAATTAGGATAGCCTGGTTTGAATAACCTACAAAAGTAAATCAATTTGGTTCTCAAAGTATAAAACACTTTGGTCCAAGATTAGACATAGATAATGACATAATTAAGATAATTAAATGACTAATTATCCGAGTCGAAAAGGAATGGAAAATTCTGAGTCTAATATCCATGATACTTAAAATTCTATCTATGTCGATCTAGAAGATAATCAAGTCAAGTAGAAGATTAGAGTAAACAACTTGATCTAGACTAAACAAGGTTCAAACTAAATAAGCCGACTTGGAATAGAGAATTAACAGTGTAATTCCTGTAACATGATGTCGAGCCCGAGTATATGTGGGTGAACAGAAGTGTTTGAACATGCGATATACTCGAGTGTTGAGTGACTTAGAACCGAGTGTGAAGAGGCATGTAGACGAAAGCTTTACGAGTCGATCAGTCGAAACAATTGGAAACATATATAGTAGATTCTATAACACTTAGAAAAATGCTATATCACTCGGAAAAGTTTCTAAGGCACATGGAATGACTTGGAATCAAAACTCTATAGGAGAAGAAGTCTTATACCGATTCCTCGATGGAACTCGAAAACCGTAAGTATAAAGTCCGAGTCTTCAATTATGTTGGATATAAAGTTGGTAGAAAGAGCACATAATGAGCATTCTACGGACTCGGACCTTACACATACATCATTCCGAGTTCCATCAATGAATCGGATACAAGACTTCATCTCTTATAAGGCTTTGATTAAAAGTCATTCTATCTGTCTTAGAAGCTTTTCCGAGCGATATAGAATCTTTTCGAGTGTTACAAAAACTATCGCATATGTTCTCACTTGATTCCGACCGACTCGAAAGCATAATCTGCTCACACACGGTTCCGAGTCACTCGAAAACACTCGGATATATTGCATGTTCAAACACTTACGCTAATGTGCATAAACTCGAGTCCGACTTCATGGTCTAAGTTTGATTGAATTATTGTGTTAATTCAACTTTCTAGGTCAGCATGCTTAGTTTGAACATTGGCAGCCTAGATCAAGTCTTTCTATTCCGATGTTCTTTATCTAACTTGCTTTACTTCTAGACCGAATCGGATGGAATTTGAGTATAACCGATATTGGACTCGGAAAATTCCACTCTTTTAGGACTCCGATAATTATGCACATACTTATCTTAATTAAATTATTATCTATGTCGAATCTTGGACCAAAGTATTTTATACTTTGAGAACCAAATTGATTTACTTTTGTAGGTTATTCAAACGAGGCTATCCTATTTCGAAATACAAAAGGAACCGGCTTTAAGACATCAACTCGACCAGCAGACAAGGCTTTTTCCACCTCTCGACCGAAGACCGGACATTGTGTCGTGGTTGTCTCGTTGCCAAAACTAGAACTCCACAAAGATAAGCTCAACGGTGGTTTCCGCCCTACTTTTCGGACACCACTAGTGGATTAGGACTTTCAAAGGAGTGAAGAGCCATTGCCCAACGTTCACACCTCAACGGACATTTTCTTAGTGACTCGAAAAACCATTACAATGGTCACAAAGGAGTTCCAATCGAAGATAGTCACAACGGCTAATCTGCTTGGTTATCTATAAATATAAGCCAACAATCTAGACTTGAAGATTGCTTGAATCAACTGTTAATACACGCACATAAGCAAAAGTCTTTGTATTCCATACTCAATCTTCTACTTACATCTCCAACTCGTATTTAACATCTTCCCGAGTTGTAAGGTCTTATAATCTGCTACAAACACTCATTCATACTTTTTGAGTAAGGTCCCTTGACTGAGCTAAAAGGGTTAACTCAGCTTCGATTGTCCCTAACTGTAAAGGTTACCTCGGTTAGGAAGGACTAGATTAGATAAAGGAATTTTCGAGGCTAGGAAAATCGTGTAAGGAATTGTCTAAGGGAGCAATTCTGGTTGAGTCTCTCCACCGTATTTTATGGATTCAAAATAGTGGATTTGACTTGGTGCTTGGATTAGCACCGACCGTGGTTTTGTGCCCCAGGAGGGTTTCCACGTAAATTTTCCGAGTTAGTACTTTTCTAAGGTGAATCAAAACTCGTAGTCTCCTCATATTTCGTATAGTTTTATTCTTCCATTACTTGTTCAAATTTCCCAATCACCCTATTCACCCCCTCTAGGGCGACTTAGTCTCTCCAAGAGCAAACCTTCACATTCCAATTTCTAAGTTAATCCCTCATCTCCTGGCACTCAAAGAAGCAAAATTTTGTTGCTCTATCAACTGTCGAAGCTGAGTACATTGCACCTGCAGCTTGTTGTGCTCGGATTCTTTGGATGAAGCAACACTTGAAGGATCTAGGGCTATCATTCAAATCAGTTCTAATCATGGGTGATAATCAAAGTGCAATCAGTATCACCAAGATTCCGAGTTCAGCACTCAATGACTAAATATATTGAGGTCATGTATCATTTTCCGAGAGATCATTCTGAAAAAGGTGATATTGAACTTGAATTCATTCCTACCAATTTTCAATTAGTCGATATCTTTACTAAGTGCCTTAGTGAGGATCGGTTTTGCTTTATCGAGAATGAGCTTGGCATGATTAATGCATAATTATGTGCTTTTATGAGAGAAATTACTTTGCATGATTATGTGTTGTGTGATTACTTCCTTTAATAGCCATTAGTTTAGTTAAACCAGTGTTACTGAGCTGATAGTTATTATTTGTTTGTGGTTTCGAGTCACTCGAAACTTAACCGAGTCGAATGCGGACTTTGAGAAAAATGGACATCAAACTTCGAAATCATCTCTAGATCAGTGGAGAATTTCGAAATTTCTTTAAAAATCTTTCTTTTCTCTCTCTCTCTCGCACGCATCGATCGGACAACTAGCCTTTGAGAGAGAATCGCTGGAATTCTAACCGTTGGAGAGTAGAACAGTCACACCATTCCGAGGTGACCGTTGAAGAAGTTGAGTTAGAATGAATACTGAAGGACGATTATTTCTCTATAAATAGTGTCTATTTTCCTTCATTTCGTTACTTTACTCTCGACTTACTTTCACTCTCGTAATTACTCAAATTCGAAGTAAGCTCTCTGCGATCAAAGAAACTCTCGTCACTCTCACGCTAAGTGAAGTTCATTTCAAGTAAGCTCTGTCATTCTCTCTCTCTTTCTCTTTTCACATCGAACATGCCAAAAAGAGGTTCCCACCCCGATTTTCTTGGTTCACCTACCAAGAAACCTCGTATCAAAAGCAAGGAAGGCCTCTCCACTCCTTCCAAACCTCCTGTCACCCAACACCTAATGTTGGATGACAAATTCTTCCCGACCACAAAGTTCTCGTGGTTGGCCCATATCAAATCAACGAGGGTTTAAAATTTCCTCTGTTTCAACAACTTCATTTACCTAGAACTTATTTATGAGTTCTATTCCAATCTCTCTAGCTCCGAGGGTATCCTCACCACACAAGTTCAAAACATAACCGTTCGCATCAACACCTCTCTTCTCCATCACCTCTTTAAAGTCTCTTCTATGTTCTTGAAATGCAACCCCATACCTTTCAACGAGGTTGCTGATGACTTCTTTGAGAAGTACGCTAAAGAATTCCCTGGGTCACGCAAAAACTTCTCCGTGACTCAACTTAAATCGAAGCTCGCCTTCTTTGTTTTCTAGTGATGAGAACTTTCTTCTCACAACACTCTAGCAAGGAGAACCCTAACTCCAAGCATCTAAAAGCTTTGTACGACATCCTCGAGGGCTATGAAGTAAACCTCTTTCCCTGCAATATTCGAGCAAATGACAGATGTGCTCGCTCGGACTCGGAATAAGAAGAACACCCTGGTTCCTTTCGAGGCTCTTCTCACTCTCATTTCAAACAATTCAAAGTTCCTCTTCCCTCATATCCTAACGTGGTTTATGAGGCTGCCATTGTCGGTGGAAAAAGGAACTCCTTAGGTATAGATACCAGGAGACCCAACCGGGTGTCTTGGTCCATAGCTCGAACCGAGGCCCCCTTCTCCGCCTTAGACTCGGACTCAGCCCACTCTTTCTCTACCTCCTCCACCTGGTGGTGCCTCCACCTCAGGTGTTTCTCATATTCTTTCTTCTACATTGTCCTCTCGCTATCATGGACAAGCTCTCCTCGATGTCCACTGAGTTCAAGGACACCCTCCGGTCATTCAAGACTGTCCTTCGGTCTATTACTATTAAGTAGAAAACAGCCCAATCCCAAATCCGAGAGCAGCAAGACGTGCTTCTCGAGATGAAGGCACTCGTTAAGGAGCAAAGGGAGCTGATTGAGCTCCTTCAAGAATGGCACTCCAAGGCGGCTCAAGATCCGGTGGACTCGGATACATCCGAAGAATTCTGGAATCCAGCCAAGTCCTCCTCTCGAAGGGGGAGATGAAAGAGAAGAAGAAGAAGAAACGGAGCTCGCAGGTGAGGCAGCTCCATTTGAGGAAGGGGAGAAGGAAGAAGAATAGGCAGCAACAACAACAGAGAGCCAAGGTGCTCGAGAACCTCAACCAGAAATGATCAGCTCGGACAGTGAGTCCGAGTGGGTCGAAGACCTTGTTGACCATGGTCGATCGGCAGCCGGTCGGCCCGAGCACACCCCTCCATCAGCCGAGTTGCAGGAGGATGAGCCTCTAGACGACCTAGTTACGGGTCGGCCACTTAGAGCTGAGCCTATTCCGGAGATCACGGTGCTGCCCCCGCCTCGCTCATCTACATCTTCCGGATCCTATAAGCGAACCTGCTCATCCAGCAACCTCAACTCGATCTGCTCCCTATCCTCCATCTTAATAATTTTCTTTTTCTGTTTTACATTTGTTTTTGTCCGGACATCAAATATGTATCTATTTGATACATTCTTCCTCTTTTTGTTTTTGCTAAAAGGCAAGGAGGAGAATAGTTGGAAAAATTTGTTGTCTTGTTTAGGGGAGTTTCTCCCACCCTCTTTTGTCTAAACTTTTTAGTTTAAATTATAATGAAATCTCATTTATAATCCTGCTATATCATGTTTAATGCCTTCGAGTTGCAAATATTTCGGGTTTACTATCGAAAGCAATTATTTCGAGTTTATTATCTCTAGGTTTCCATTTCTTGCTCAATATTTTTTTCTTTGCTCCGATTCGACAACTCTATCTATCATTGCTCCGATACTTAGTTATTTTTTCTTGCGCTGATACTTTAGCTCTTTTTATGCAATCTCGGCTTATTTGCTCCGACGGAATATAAGTTTCATTCACCGTGTTTACTCCACACAATTCTATCATGTTTTTCTAACTTATCCTTTAAGAAAGGGTGAAAAACCAGATCTATATCACTAATAATGTTTCTATCTAAGTATGGAATGTCTTTCACCAAAAAGGGGAGACTTAAGACTTAGAGCTTACATATACATCATTCTGAGTTCCATCAAGGAATCGGATCTCTTATAAGGTTTTGATTAAAAGTCATTCTATCAATCTTAGAAGTTTTTCTAAGTGATGTAGAATCTTTTCGAGTATTACGGAAACTATCGCATATGTTCTCACTTGATTCCGACTTACTCTATAAGCATAATCTACTCACACACGCTTCGAGTCACTCGGACAACACTCGGATATATTGCATGTTCAAACACTCACACTAATGTGCATAAACTCAAGTCAGACTTCATGATCTAAGTTTGATTGAATTATTGTGTTAATTTAACTTTCTAAGTCAGCATGCATAGTTTGAACATTGGCAGTCTAGATCAAGTCTTTCAATTTTGACGTTCTCTATGTGACTTGCTTTACTTCTAGATCGACTCAAATTGAATTAGAGTATAATGGATATTAGACTCAGAAAATTCCACTCTTTTAGGGCTCGAGATAATTATGCACTTACTTATCTTAATTAAATTATTATCCGTGTCGAATCTTAGACCAAAGTATTTTATACTTTGAGAACCAAATTGATTTATTTTTGTAGGTTATTCAAACGAGGCTATCCTATTTTTTAAATATAAAAGTAACCGGCTTTAAGATGTCTACTGACCAGCAGACAAGGCTTTTTCAACCTCTAACCGAAGACCGGACATTGTGTCGGGGTTGTTCGTTGCCAAAATTAGAAATCCACAACGCCAAGCTCAACGGTGGTTTCCACCTTACTTTTCGAGACACCACTAGTGGGTTGGGACTTTCAAAGGAGTCAAGAGCTGTTGACAACCGTTCACACCTCAATGGACATTTTCCGAGTGACTCGGAAGAACCATTGCAACGGTCACAAAGGACTTCCAGTCAGAAGATAATCACAACGGCTAATCTACTTGGTTATCTATAAATAGAAGCCAACACTCAAGACTTGAAGATTGCTTGAATAAATTGTCAATACACGCACATAAGTAAAAGTCATTGTATTTCATACTCAATCTTCTACTTACAACTCCAACTCTATATTAACATCTTTCTAAGTTGTAAGGTCTTGTAATCTGCTACAAACACTCATTCTTACTTTCGAGTAAGGTCCCTTGACTGAGCTGAAAGAGTTAACTCAGCTTAGTTGTCCCTAACTGTAAAGGTTGCCTTAGTTAGGAAGTATTAGATCGGATAAGGGAATTTTTAGTCTAGGAAAATCTTGTAAAGAATTGTCTAAGGGAGCAATTTTGGTTGAGTATCTCTACTGTATTTTGTGGATTTAAAATAGGGGATTTGAATTGGTGCTTAGATTAGCACCGACCGTGGTTTTCCGCCCCGGGAGGGTTTCCACGTAATTTTTCCGAGTTAGTACTTTTCTAAGTTCAATCTAAGCTCGGACTCTCCTCGGAGTTCTGTCTAGTTTTATTCTTCCATTACTAGTTCAAATTTCCTAATCACCCTATTCACCCCCTCTAGGGTAAGTTAGTCTCTCCAAGAGCAAACCTTCACATTCCAATTTCTAGGTCAATCTCTCATCTCCCGGCACTCAAAGAAGCAAAATTTTGTTGCTCTATCAACCGTCGAAGCTGAGTACATTGCAACTGGAGCTTGTTGTTCTCAGATTCTTTGGATCAAGCAGACACTTGAAGGATCTAGGGTTATCATTCAAATCTATCCCAACCAACTCGTGACAATCGGAGTGCAATTAGTATTACCAAGAATCTGCTTCAGCACTAAAAAACAAAGCATATTGAGGTTAGGTATCATTTTCTCGGAGACCATTCTGAGAAAGGTGATATTGAACTTGAATTCATTCCTACGAAATTTCAGTTAGCTGATATTTTCACCAAGCCACTTAGTGAGGATCAGTTTTGTTTTATTAGGAATGAGCTTGGCATGATTAATGCATGATTATGTGTTTTCTAAGTCAACTTTCCTTGCATACTTATGTGTGATATGTTTTTTCTTTTACTAACAAATGGATTAGTTGACCGAGTAAAACCGAGCTATGAGTTATTAGGTCTCCGAGTGTTCCGAGTCACTCGTAAACTTTACCGAGTCGGACTCGGCTTTTTAGCAAAATGGACATCAAACTTCGGAATCATCTCCGGATAAATGGAGAATTTCAAAAATATTTTCGTAAATTCTTTCTTCTCTCTCTCTCTCTATGTCGCATTTTTCGATAAGAGAAAACTAGTCGTTGGAAGAAAGTTGCTAGAATTCCAACCGTTCTCTTTCCCTCTCTCTGTCCGAATTCTAAGCGTTTTCTTTCTCTCTCTCTTTGCTCTCTCTCTCTCTCTCTTGTCTTCTCGATTTCTCAAAAAATCTCACCATGCCTAAAAGAGGTTCAACACCTGATTTGTTGGGGTCTAGTATCAAGAAGCCCTGTACAAAAACTATTCAAGAGGGTACCTCTAATCCCTCTAAGATCTTTGTCACCCAACATCTCACGTTAGATGAAAAATTTTTCTAACCACCTCGTTTTCGTGGTTGCAACACATAAAGAGCACTCGGAGTGTACAAGTTCTTGTGCTTTAATGAATTTATTTATGTTAAACTCATTGCCTAGTTTTATTCTAATATGTCTTACTCGAGGGAGTCATTACCTCATAAGTTCATGAGAACGTTGTTCTTGTCAACCTCTCTATCCTTCAAAGAATTTTCAAAGTCTCTTCTGTTTTACTTAACTACGATGCCATCTAATTTACGGAGATTGCTGATGAATTCTTTGAGAAGTATGCCAAGGAGGTCCCTAGGTAACGCAAAAATTTCTTAGTGACTCGGATGAAGACCAAGACTACACTCCTTTGTTTTCTTTTGATGGGAACATTCCTAGATCATTCTAGCAAAGAGAACCCCAACTCTAAGATTCTCAAAGCTTTATTTGACATTTTAGAGGGCTATGATGTAGACCTCTTCCCTCCATTCTTGAGCGGATCGCCTCCGTGCCAGCTCAATTCAAAAATTTGCTAATTTTCCCTTCGGAGCCCTTCCGACTGTAATCTTTAAACAGATCAAGGTTCCCTCCCCTCGGATCCAAATGTAGTTTCGAGGCCGCCATAGTGGTTGGCGGAAAGGAGCTTCGGATTATGGATATGAGGAAGTGAAGCATGGTGTCCGGGTCCATGGGTCCGAATTGAAACCTCCTTCATCCACCTCCCACTCGGACTCGGATTCCTCAACCACATCTACCTCCATCCGCTAGTCCGTCCACTTCTCAACCACCTCCCTCGGCTTTTAGGCTATGTTTACTCGTATAGGTAGACAAAATCTCTTCGTGTTCGAAAAACTTCAAGACACCCTTCTCTCTTAAAACTGTCCTTCAAAGCCTAGTTATTAACCGGAAGACCAGCCGAGTGTCGATCCGGAAAACCACGATCCGTTGATTGAGCTAAATGGCATCATCCAAGAGTGGCGAGAGTAGCTCCAACTTCTCCAAGAACGTTGATCCAAGGTCGCTTAGGACCCCGAAACTTCTAATACTTCGAGGAGTCCTACAGCCCAGCCTAAGTCTCCCTCAGCCGAGGTTGAAGAAGAAGAAGCTGCACTGAAGAAGCTCAGCTCGAGGAGGAGAAGGAAGAAGAGAAGGAAAAGGAGAAGGAGGATGAGGAGAAAGAGAAAAGGAGGCCGCTCAACTCGAGGGTCAAGGTGCAACAGCCCTCGAACCGAACCGATCTCCTCATATAACGATCTAAGTGGGTCAAAAGATGGTGGGGACATTGGCCATTGTAACGCCCCCAATTACCATTACTTAATAATTCCCTAATCTGAGAATATTAGGTAAGGTCGTAGCGGAAATTAACGATCGAAGGCGTTACTGCGCCTCTAGCAAAAGGGCAAGGCTGAATTAAAAATACCATAATAACCGAGTGTCAATTAGTTATGCTTCGATAAGTCGGAGACATTAAAAGTTACGTTGTAGGGTGTCATGCCGACTACTTAAGTAAACCAATCCAAAAGTACAGTTCGCTACATATTTACGGATATTAGCGGCCAATACTACGATCTACGATAGGAAGTACGCAATATTTAAATTACAACCCAAGGTCAAACCCAAAATTAGCGAGGATGAGAATCACTCGTGAGCATCTAACCCATCACGGAATAATGATAATGAAGTATCATGCTAAGTCTTGCTCCCGTCAGGCTTCTTAGGTGAAGGGTCTGTTCACGGATGCTTTTTCTAAAAACAAAAACATCAAAATAATTCGAAGAATGAGTCGAAACTCAATACGAACATTCCCGCACATCAAATAGTTTTGAAACACATTGATTGAGCGCGCATTTCAATTCATTGTAGTTTAAAATCGGGGGAGAGAATATGAGTAAAACTTGCTTGCCGGCTTTTATCCGAAAGTGGAACCCCTTGGTAATTGATACGATCTTAGTAAGGTGCTCACCCCTCGGGCCGACCGGAACCCGAGTTGACGCCGCGCGGGTGTAATTGGTGGGCATAAGCCCCGATAATTTATAATTGGGCGGGGACCACATAATTAGGTGGCAAAACTTGATTTGCAAATGATTCATTATTAGTTGTATATATGAAAAATATTGAGATTCGATGAAACATGTGAGTTTTCGAAAGGCACAGACAATGCACGTACCTAAACCGAGGATGTTTGTTTCTCCCCTTTTTAAAAAAATTTTAAGTTACCAGCTATCCAAGCAACCGAAGTGGCCTCAGTTCTATTCCAAATAGATTTTTATTGTTAATAATGTTTCCCTTGAGTTTTAATACTTGAATATATATATATATATATATATATAGGCATTGATGATTCATTGCACCTTTTATATTCGTTACTGAAATCGGGTAAACTACGTTTCTATAACTTCACTACATAAATTCCGTTTCAAACATGGACAACAAAGCCTATTAGTTACGAAGTTAATCAAGCTAATCAAATAACTAATGTCATCTATGTAATTCAGTTCATTTGTTGACGTGAATTGATAAGGTATATGTATTTGTATAAATATATATACACATATATATATGTATAATCAATCGCTTATCTTCATTTCATTCATTAACAAGACGTAAAACGTGCCCCTAGAATTATTGTTACCCACATTGTCGTTATCATTATCATTATCCTTATCATTATTATTATTATTATCATTATTAGATACAACTAATTTTAATTAACTTGCCAAGCCCAACTTATCTATCGATCGTTATTCCTAACGTAATTTCTTTATTCCTTATTTCATTGAATTCAACCCATAGTTAGTGATTACTTAATCTACCAATGCCTTTCCATAAAAAGGCTTCACAATTAACCAAATTGCTCCAAATCCACACATATACCAATTTAAAGTCATGAGTATTATTCTCACCACAAAATTCACATTCGCAATCACCATAAGGCATGCTTAACATTTGAACTATTTTCCCGCACCTCTGCAGCTTATACATTAGCTTGTTCAACTTATACATACACTCGCCCTACGTTTGCTCGAGTATAGTCATTCCTCAAAATATCAGAATCCATCCAATTACTCAATTATATAACGAAACATCCGTAATATCATTCTCTAAATTGTAATTTCATAAAAAAATCACCTCTATACACAATTAATCCATCACTGCCACACCTCAGGCATTCATACCAATCCTAATTTTCCCAAATCAATCCTCAAATTTACTTCACCAATATGTTTCTAGATCATATGATTCGATTTTACAACTACAATCACTCACAATTAACAAGCGTGCAATATAGGGTTTGGGATATTACCTTCGAACTCGGAGATGGAAACCAAGAAGGAGATGAGGTGGTGACGGTTCCCCTTAGACCCGGCAATACTAGCGAGCACCGGTGAAGGTGTTGGCGGCGGCTGCCTCCGGTGGTTGGCCACCAGGGGCCGCGGCGAGGAGATCAGCAGCGCCCAGCGGGAGGATGAAGGGGACGGCGTGAGCGAGAGAGGGAGGAAGCAAGACAGAGAGAGATGCGGGATGGCCGGCGTCGGTCTCCCGCCGGCGTCGCTCGCTCCGATGGCCGGAGGAGGTGCCCGCGAGGAAGAAGGAGCAGCGGAGGACGGGAGGGCGAGAGGGACGAGAGGAGCAGAGAAAGAAATCTGATGAATGAATTTTCCCGATTTCCTTTATCTCCAAATTTTTAGTATTTTTTTCACAATTTCGAGATAATTCAATTTCTGGATTTTTCTCGAAAAATCTGGTGATTTTATTGTTATTATTTTTGTTTTATTTTTATGTTTATTTTTATGTATTTATTTATTATTTTTGTTATTTTTGTTATTTTATTTAATTTTATCGATGATGTTTACAAATTATAAATATAATTGTTTGCTTGAAATGTAATATTAATGACCTTGCAATCATATACCATCTCTTGTAAATTTAAAAATTTTCTCTTTTAAACATATGCGTAATTTATAATTATTATTATGAGATTTTTATCGTGGCCACTTCGTCGCTTTACCTGCATAACACATAAAAAATTTAATTTAAATATATAATATCGAATTGAAGTGCACGTGCTCAATCATATAAATCTTGTAATTAATGAATTAATTGAATAAAAATGTGGTTTAGGGTCGGGTTATTACAGTCTTCCCCCTTAAAATAAGTTTTGTCCTCGAAACTTCAAGCATTCGACAATAAGGCTTGCAGACTTACCTTAAAATAAGTGAGGGTATTTATTTCTCATATCTTCCTCGGCTTCCCATGTGGCTTCCGAGGATGTATGGTTAGTCCATAGTACTTTCACCAAAGGAATGCTTTTATTGCGGAGTTTCTTGACCCTATAATCCAATATTTGCACTAGTTGCTCCTCATATATTAAGTTTTCAGCAATTTCGAGGGTTCTGTTACAATATTATGGCTTGGGTCGGGCACATACTTTCGAAGCTGTGAAACATAGAAGACATCATGCACATGCTCGAGTTCTGGTGGTAAGGTTAACTTATAAGCCACTGGATTCAACTTCTCTATTATTTCGTACGGTCCAATATATCTAGGACTTAGTTTTCCTTTAACGTTGAACCGTCCGACTCCTTTCACAGGGGACACTTTCGAAATACTTTATCTCCAACCTCAAATTCCAATGGCCTTCTTCTTTTATCTCGCATAGCTCTTTTGTCGGCTTTGGGCTGCCTTGATGTGTTCCTGAATATTCCTAACCTTTTTGGTTGTTTCTTTGATCAATTCAAGACCCAAAATCAATGCTTCATCCAGTTCGCTCCAACATAATGGAGTTCCGCACTTTCTTCCATATAATGCTTCAAATGGAGCCATTTTAATAGTGGACTCGATAACCGTTATTGTAGGAGAATTCCACCAATGGCAAGTCATCTTCCCATCTTCCCTGAAAATCAAGTACACATGCTCTCAACATATCTTCTAAGATTTGATTCACCCTTTCGGCTTGTCCATCTCGTTTCTGGGTGATATGAACTCGCTGAAATGTAATTTAGTCCCAAAAGCTCACTGTAAGGCTTGCCAAAACGTGCTTGGAACCTTTTGTCCCTATCGGATATGATATCCTTAGGTATTCCATGTAATCTTACCACTTCCTTGACATATAATCTGCGCCAATCTCTCTACATTCCAGGTCTCATGTATTGGTATAAAATGCGCAGATTTAGTAAGCCGATCGACAATAACCCAAATAGCATTTTTCTTCGAAGCAGTAAGGGGTAACCCCATGACAAAGTCCATTGAAATCGAGTCCCATTTCCAAGTAGGTATCTCTAAGGGTCTCAACTCGCCCACGGGCGTTGATGTTCGCCCCTTAACCATTTGGCAAGTTAAGCACTTATCCACATATTCTGCGATGTCCTTTTTCATGTTATTCCACCAAAAATATTGCCTCAAGTCCTTGTACATTTTTGTTCCTCCCGGATGTACTCGAGTATCGTGTATCATGAGCCTCCTCAAGAATTTTTCTTTTCAACTCCTCTTTGTTCGGTAAACATAACCGGTTCGACACCTTAGGGTTCCATCTTCATGTATTTCGAACCCGGGGATTTTCCTTTTTAATATTTTGCTTAATCCTTTCCAACTCCACATCCTCATTTTGGCCTACTTGGATCTCTTTTATTATAGTAGGTTGTACCTCTATTGCTGCTGCAATTCCATCCATGTGTCCCTTTGAGACTAACTCAACACCCATATTCTGAAGGTCCTGTAATACACTCGGATTGGGTTACTATCATAGCATTCAAACTATGTTGTATCTTCCTCGCTTAATGCATCGGCCATGACATTCGCCTTCCCTGGATGGTATTGTATTTGTAGATCATAATCCTTAAGCAACTCTAACCAGCGGCGTTGCCTTAAATTGATTTCCTTTTAGGTAAAAATGTATTTCACTCGTGATTGTCGGTATAAATCTTACAGTGTCGCCCCATATAGGTAGTGCCTCCAAATTTTTAGAGCAAATACAACAGCAGCCAATTCCAAGTCATGGGTTGGATAATTCTTTTCATACGGTTTGAGTTGTCGGGATGCATAAGCTATGACCTTGTCATCCTGCATTAACATGCACCCTAAACCGTTTTTAGAGGCATAACTATAAACAGTATACTCTTTACCTTTGACTGGTAAGGTAAGAATAGGGGCCGTGGTTAACCTTTTCTTTAACTCCTGAAAGGCCTCTTCACATTTATCTCGACCACATAAATTTTGTTATTTTCTTCAATAAATTGGTCAATGGTGTAGCTATTTTTGAAAAATCTTGTACAAACCTCCTATAATATCCTGCCAACCCAAGAAAACTTCTCACTTCGTAACATTGGTTGGCCTAGGCCATTCGGTTCATCGCCTTCACTTTGTGCGCGTCGACTTTAATCCCTTCTTTAGACAAAATGTGCCCTAAAAATGCCACTTCTTCTAACCAAAATTCACATTTTTGTAATTTGGCATACAATTGGTGTTCTCTCAAAGTTTGTAATGCTATCCTTAGATGCTCGGCATGTTCTCCCTTATCCTTAGAGTATATGAGAATGTCATCAATAAGTACCACAACAAATTTATCCAGATAAGGCCTGAAAATTCTGTTCATGAGATCCATGAATGCCGCAGGGCATTGGTAAGTCCAAAGGGCATCACCATATATTCATAATGCCCATACTTGGTTCTAAAGGCAGTTTTGGGGATATCTTTTTGTTTTATTCTAAGTTGGTGATACCTAGATTTCAGTGTCTATTTTCGAAAATACTCCAGCCCCTTACAGTTGGTCAAACAAATCGTCAATTCTAGGTAGGGGATATTTTTTCTTGACAGCTTATCTTGTTTAACTCCCTATAATCCACGCATAGTCTCAAAGTTCCATCCTTCTTTTTCACAAATAGGACTGGAGCTCCCCAAGGTGACACACTCGGCCTAATGAATCCTTTTTGTAACAATTCATCAAGTTGGGCCTTCAACTCTTTAAGTTCTCGCTGCGGCCATTCTATATGGCGCTTTAGAAATAGGTTGTGTGCGGGGATTAGTTCAATTTCAAAATCAATCTCCCTTTGAGGAGGTAGGCCAGGTAGATCCTCAGGAAATACATCTGGAAATTCACATACTATAGGTATGTCTTCTATGTTTATCTCATCTTTCCTATCCTCGGTAACATAACGTAAGTATCCCCGTACAACCATGTCCCAATAGCTTGTTAACCTTCATAACCGAAATTACAGAATACTTCTTTGTATCTTTTTCACCATGAAAACATACTTCCTTCCCTTTTGCCCCTTTAAAATAACCGTGCCACTCTTGCAATCTATTTTCCCTTCGTAAGTTGCCAACCAATCCATTCCTAAAATCACACCAAATTTCGAAAGATCAAATTGGATTAAGTCTACAGGAAACAACTCTCCGCTTATAACTAAGGGCACATGATGGTAGAGAATCGGACATTCTACTACTTTTCCATTTGGCAACCCAATTTGGCACCCAATTGGAGTCTTATGATTTTCTAAGTGTAGCTGGGAGGCAGCCTTGGTAGATATAAATGAATGGGTTGCACCCGTATCAAATAAAACATAAAAAGGTTTTGTGTTTAGAAAGAGTGTACCAAGTAACAACCGTTCCCGAGGCTGCCGCTTCCTCTTGTTCATCACGTATGCTCGTCCCACGGTCACCGGTTTTGGAGGTGGCGCAGGTCCCCGACGTAGCGACATCGGGGGCTTCGCAGCTCCTTTTTCTACAGCTTTGCGCCTTTTTGGGCAAGCGTTTACTAGATGTTCGGGGCTACCGCACCAAACACATTTATTGGTGCGAACTGGACATTCCGATGTGGTATGATTGGTCCGGTCGCACTTGCCACAAGGTTCCAGGGCGGCTATAGTTCAACTCTTGCTAAAGCCAGTAGCATGTTTCTTTTGAGCTACACTCTCACTTGTGTTATCTCCCTTCCTTTTCGGGTTTCCGGGGTTTGAGGCCCTCAATTCACTCTTAACTCGTTCAACCTCGGCAGCTCTCTCATATAGTTCTTGGTAATCTTTGATAGGTTGACCAGCAAGTTGATGTCGAATATAGTGAGCCAAGCCTTCCTCAAATCTTAACATCTTCATCCTTTCAGTAGCTACAAAATCTGGGGCAAATTTGGATAGCTTCATGAATTGACTTGCGTATTGCGTCACCTGTCATATTATTATTCATTCTCAACTCCAAGAACTCTTTTTGTTTCTCACGTCGGACTGAGATTGGGTAGAACTTCGCTCTTAGCTCCTCTAGAAATTTCTCCCAAGTCAACTCACAACCTTGAAATTTGTTCTTTATTGTGCTCCACCAAATATCCGCTTCACTAGTCAAGTAATAAGTCCCTAAATTAACCTATTTTTCTTCAGGAACCTCAACGATCGCAAATATCTTTTCCATCTCTCTAATCCATTCTTCTAACTCCACTGGTTCAATTTTCCCATCATAAGTCTTAGGATTGCGTCGAGCAACTCTATTAGCTAACTTGTCATGCTTAGAAGTGGATTCGATAGGCGTAGGGGAATCCTTTTCATTAACTCTATTACTAAGTTTTTCCAATAGTCCGGGTCAATGGCGTCGGTGGAGCCCCTAAGGACACAGGTTGGGTCTCACCACGGCTTTGCTGTGAGTTGGGAGGAGTTTCTAACGCTGGTTCTTCAATACCTTTATCGTTGCCCACGTCTGCCGCCACATTCGAGTGATGTTGTTACTTTCGCCTCGGACATTCCGAATCATATAAATGCAAGTTTGCTTAATAATGTCCACATATATGTATATATATATATACATGTTTTTCCTTCAAACAAAATGTTACCTACTTAAAACATCACAACAATTAGTTAAAACTATTTTCATTGCACTTACACACATAAATAGCACCAAAATTACATGTTAGGTTTCAACCCCGCAAACATCCACCATGGATTAAGTTTTGTAATATTCTCCCCTCGTTCGTCCTTCCTTCTATACAAAAAGATCATAGTTAGCCCTTAATCGAAGTCGCCTGGTAAACCCCAAAATTAGGCGATACCACTATTTAAGTTAGGTTGGTTGACCTACCATATGTACATACATCATTTATACGGACATATCCAAAAATTATACCAACCCTAGGCAAACCGCCCTATATATACAAGTTTCCAAAAAATCGAAACAACAAGTCACACAACACTAATGACCCCGTGCGGGGTCATACTCGGGTGCCACCGGTCTTCGTCGCCTTCGAATCGGAACCGATATAAATCAACTCTACTTCACCTTGCTCCTCTCCTCCACTCCTATACTCCCGTATCTCGGGGTCCTCCTCCATCTCAGCCTCATCATCATCCTCGTCTCGAGCTCAATATGACAAGTTCGGGCGACTCGGTATGTTTATAACGACATGAACTCCCCGTAATCCTCGGAACCGTCAAATGGGTCATGCATGGGGTCAACCCTCGTGCTATCCTCGGACTCCGATCGTAGAGGATAAGCCGGTGGCTCGCTGGGGCCAGTGCGAGTGGGGGTGATGGTGATCCTCGTGCCGACTCGAGTGAAGGAGGAGGTGGTGGAACGTGCAACAGTGGAAAGAAAACCGTAATGTCTCGTAATTAACCCCCTATGCTCCAAATTCTCTCTAACCATGAAACCTAGTCGTGTCGGCTCCGTGGTCCCCTGTCACCATAAAGTCATGATATCGAAATCTAAACTCATCCCATGGGGCTACAGGTGGCGGGGACCACGGAAGCCAACGCGCACGCACAAGTGAGCTATGAAACTCGATAAAAGGGTCCTGCATGTGTTCTAGCATGCTAGCATAAAGATGAGATATGTGTGCAGCCACAGGGGTGCCTCGGTAGCATGTAAACAAGCATAGGGATCCAAAGGAGCTCCTATATGATTCATCTAAAACAAGCAAAGAAAATTGTCTAAACCAAGTCGGGATTTACGGATCTTCAATAAATAACTGAATCAGCATCAACGATCATATAATTGTCCATAACACCAAATTACGATACTTTAGAATCCTATTGCTCACAAGTGATCTCTAAACCCCGCTCCGATACCACAACCGTAACGCCCTAGTTACCATTACTTAATAATTCCCTAATCCGAGAATATTAGGTAAGGTCGCAGCTGAAATTAACGATCGACATGCTATCGCCGCCCTAGCAAAAGGGCAAGGCTGAATTAAAAATACCATAATTACCAAGTGTCAATTAGTTATGCTTCAGTAAGTCGGAGACATTAAAAGTTATGTCGTAGGGTGTCATGCCGACTACTTAAGTAAACCAATCCAAAAGTACAGCTCTGCTACATATTTACATATATTAGCGGACAATACTACGATCTACGATAATGAGAATCACTCGTGAGTGTCTAACCCATCACGGAATAATGATAATGAAGTATCCTCGCTAAGTCTTGCTTCCGTCAGGCTTCTTAGGTGAAGGGCTGTTCACGGATGCTATTCCTAAAAACAAAAACATCAAAATAATTCGAAGAATGAGTCGAAACTCAATACGAACATTCCCGCACAATCAAATAGTTTTGAAACACATTGATTGAGCGCGCGCATTTCAATTCATTGTAGTTTGAAATCGGGGGAGAGAATATGAGTAAAACTTGCTTGCTAGGTTATCATCTGAAAGTGGAACCCCTTGGTAATTGATACGATCTTAGTAAGGTGCTCACCCCTCGAGCCGACCGAGAACCCGAGTTGACGCCGCGCGCAGTGTAATTGGTCGGCATAAGCCCCGATAATTTATAATTAGGCGGGCACCACTTAATTAGGTGGCAAAACTTGATTTGCAAATGATTCATTATTAGTTGTATATATGAAAAATGTTGGGATTTGATGAAACATGTGAGTTTTCGAAAGGCACAGTGCAATGCACGTACCTAAACCGAGGATGTTTGTTTCTCCCCTTTTTAAAAAAATTTTAATTTACTAGCTATCCAAGAACCGAAGTGGCCTCAGCTTACGTTTCAAATAGATTTTTATTGTTAATAATGTTTCCCTTGAGTTTTAATACTTGAATATATATATATATATATATATATATATATATATATATATATATATATATATATATATAGGCATTGATGATTCATTGCACCTTTTATATTCGTTATGAAATCGGGTAAACTACGTTTCTATAACTTCACCGCATAAATTCCGTTTCAAACATAGACAACAAAGCCTATTAGTTATAGAAGTTAATCAAGCTAATCAAATAACTAATGTCATCTATGTAATTTAGTTCATTTTTTGACGTGAATTGATAAGGTATATGTATTTGTATAAATATATATACACATATATATATGTATAATCAATCGCTTATCTTCATTTCATTCATTAACAAGACGTAAAATGTTCCCCTAGAATTATTGTTAGCCACATTGTCGTTATTATTATCATTATCCTTATCATTATTATTATTATTATTATCATTATTATTAGATACAACTAATTTTAATTAACTTGCCAAGCCCAACTTATCTATCGATCCTTATTCCTAACGTAATTTCTTTATTCCTTATTTCATTGAATTCAACCCATAGTTAGTGATTACTTAATCTACCAATGCCTTTCCATAAAAAGGCTTCACAATTAACCAAATTGCTCCAAATCCACACATATACCAATTTAAAGTCATGAGTATTATTCTCACCACAAAATTCACATTCGCAATCACCATAAGGCATGCTTAACATTTGAACTATTTTCCCGCACCTCTGCAGCTTATACATTAGCTTGTTCAACTTATATATACACTTTGCCCTACGTTTGCTCGAGTATAGTCATTCCTCAAAATATCGGAATCCATCCAATTACTCAATTATATAACGAAACATCCCTAATCTCATTCTCTAAATTATAATTTCATAAAAGAAATCACCTCTATACACAATCAATCCATCACCGCCACACCTCGGGCATTCATACCAATCCGAATTTTCCCAAATCAATCCTCAAATTTACTTCACCAATATGTTTCTAGATCATATGATTCGATTTTACAACTACAATCACTCACAATTAACAAGCGTGCAATATAGGGTTTGGGATATTACCTTTAGAAATCGGAGATGGAAACCAAGAAGGAGATGAGGTGGTGACGGTTCCCCTTAGACCCGGCGGTACTAGCGAGGACCGGTGAAGGCGTTGGCGGCGGCTACGCTCGGTGGTTGGCCGCTAGGTGGTCGCAGCAGAGGAGATCGCAGTGCCCAGCGGGAGGATGAAGGGGACGCCGAGAGCGCGAGAGAGGGAGGAAGCAAGACAGAGAGAGATGCGGGATGGCCGGCGCCGGTCTCCCGCCGACGTCGCTCGCTCCGATGGCCGGAGGAGGTGCCCGCGAGGAAGAAGGAGCAGGGGAGGACGGGAGGGCAGAGGGACGGGAGGAGCAGAGGAACGGGAGGAGCAGAGAAAGAAATCGATGAATGAATTTTCCCGATTTCCTTTATCTCCAAATTTTTAGTTTTTTTTCACAATTTCGAGATAATTCAATTTCTGGATTTTTCTCCGAAAAATCTGGTGATTTTATTGTTATTATTTTTGTTTTATTTTTATGTTTATTTTTATGTATTTATTTATTATTTTTGTTATTTTTTAAATTTTATTTAATTTTATCGATGATGTTTACAAATTATAAATATAGTTTTTTGCTTGAAACGTAATATTAATGACCTTGCAATCATATACCATCTCTTGTAAATTTAAAAATTTTCTCTTTTAAACATATGCGTAATTTATATTTATTATTATGAGATTTTTATCGGGGCCACTTCGTCGCCTTAGCCGCATAACACAAAAAAATAATTTAAATATATAATATCGAATTGAAGTGCATGCGCTCAATTATATAAATCTTGTAATTAATGAATTAATTAAATAAACAACGTGGTTTAGGGTCGGGTTGTTACAGTCAGTCCACAGCTACTAAGTCGAAGCACCGCCCTCTCGCTGTCTTCCAAGAGGATAAGCTCGAGGAAGATATGCCCTCGGCTCGGATGAACCTGACGGAGCAATTTCCGGACATCCCCGTGTTGCCGCCGCCATGATCATCCACATCCTCTCGAACATATCAGCGCCAGCAGCACCGCTCGTCCCTCCTCCTCCCAACAAGCAAGCCCTCCCTTCTTAGTCTATTTTTTTCTTCTTAAATTTTTTGTCCAACATCCATTGTACTAATTCGATATTTTCTTCCCTCTTTTTGATGAAATGCTAGGGCGGAGAAATATAGGAAACTTGATGTTGTGTTTAGGGGAGCTCACCCTCTCTTTCTTTGAGCAATGAATGAATGAATATTTTTTCTCGAACAGCACTTATTTCTAAGTTACATGTTTCGAGTTCAAAATTTCTTTGGACTTTTTGCTCCGATATAATTTGTTCATTTCTTTGCTCTAATATGTTATCCGCATAACTATTTTGAGTGATGATAATATCTCGCAATGCATCTTATTAGTATGGAATGACTCTCATTCATCACTCCTCGCTATGATATGTTCTCGCATAGTGAAAATGAAAACTCATGTTTCGCACTAACAAGTTTATATCTAAGTGCGGAATGCCTTTCATCAAAAAGGGCGAGATTGAAGACTAAGATCCTATCTCTAAGTCATTTTGAGTATTACACAAAGAACTCAGGTATAAATCTTACTTCTCCTAAGTTTTGATTTAAAGTCATTCCGAACGTTATAGAAACTCTTGTATAAGTTGTCATTCATTTCTGATCGACACGTAAAGCACATTATTGTGTATATTCTACATTGATGTTTATGACTCACATAGACATCACTCAGAACTATTGCATGCTCAAATAATTTCTCTAACACATTTATTCCGAGTACTGATCGCATATTCCAACGCAAAGAGAATTACTATATTAATTCCTTCTTCTATGTCAGTCTATCTTCTTGAGAATTATATGTCCGGATCAAGTTGCTATACTTTGATGTTCTATTCTTTTTACATGACCATCCTTAGAATTGAATCTGATGGAATTTGAGTATATTGAATATTAGACTCAGAAAATTCCACTCTTCTAGACCTAAGATAATTAAGTATTTAATTGTCATAATTTTAATTATTATCTCGTACGTAATCTTGGACCAAAGTACTTTGTACTTTGAGAACCAATGTGGTTTACTTTTGTAGGTTATTCAAACGAGGCTAACTCATTTTTTCAAATACAAAAGTAGCCTCGCCCGTAGCCATTAATCACCAGACAGACAAGCTTTATCTACTTCGAACATCGCTCGGACACCGTGTCGTGGTTGTCTTTTCCGAAACCGCAAAACTCCAACTCTAGGCTTAGCAGTTGTTTCCACCAAAACTTTTAGTCACCGCCAAGTGATTGGACCACCTTTTGGAGGTAAGAGCCGTTGCACAACGTTCACATCCCAACGGATCTTTTCCGAGTGACTCGAAGAGTCGTTACAATGGCTAGTGAAGACTTTTGTTCATAACCAAGGCACAACGGTTACTCTACTTGGTGGGATATAAATAGAAGCCCCTCACAAGAGCACAAGATTGCTAAACATTATTGCAAAACACATTACTTGAGCAAAAGTTATTGTTTTCATATTCAATCTTCTATTTACAATTCCCAGTCTTTATTTAATATTTTCCGAGTTGTAAAAGTCTTGTAATTAGTCACATTCTCGAGCCGTAGTCAGTACGGGTTAACTTAGCTCAGCTTATCCCCGATTGTAAAGGTTACCTTAGTCGGAAGTAGTAGATCAAATAAGGTAATTTTTTGAGTCTACGAAAACACTCGTAAGGAATTATTTAACGGAGCAATTCTGGTAGAGTCAGTCCTTTTATTTTGTGAATTCAAAATAGTGGATTTGATTTGGTGCTTGGATTAGCACTGTCCGTGGTTTTCTTCCCTAGGAGGGTTTCCACGTAAATCTGAGTTATCGGTTTTCCGAGTTCAATCTAGACACAAAATCTACTGTTTAGTTGATATGTTGCAAAAGTCGTTTAATTTTCATCATCACCCTATTCACCCCCTTCTAGGTTGACTTAGACTCTCCTCGAGCAAACCTTCAATATTCTTTTTGACGAATAATAGTCAAACCATTCATATACAATAAGTCTAATGGACACTAAGCATATCTCTAATGTACACTAAGAATGAAATAAAACTAAATCAAAGAGCGAAGTTTTCCATTGAAAATATATACACTAACATAAATTCTAATATACATGAAGTCAAATTTACTGTGCACATTTGCACCCGAAATCCACAAATCACATACAATCTTAAAGAACACCCATTCACTTGTCCATAAAGTATATCTAATGTACATTTAAAAAATATGACTAAATTAATGCTTGAACTAAATTATTTCATTAAAAATATATATGCTAAATACAAAATTAATATACAACAAAGGAAAGTTAAATAAAATTGTTAATTTTTTTACTTTTAAGTAATATTTCACTTCTCCAATTGATTATTCTTCTTGAAATTCATTTTAAAATCTAAAAATCCTAAACACAATAAAATAGTTCTCCAATCTAAATTTTTTACTTTGAAGTAATCTTTCACTTCTCCAATCGATTATTCTTCTTGAAATCCATTTTAAAATCTAAAAATCCTAAACACAATAAAATAGTTCTCCAATCTAAATTTTTTACTTTGAAGTAATCTTTCACTTGTCCAATCCAAATTTTGGGGATGGATATATGGTACTAATATTAGAGTACTTTGACCGAATAACTAGGCCATAATAAAATAGTTCTCTCCCAAATTGAGTGCCTGATGTTGGGGGAACCTTTTCGTTTTCTACCGAACTACACTGAGAGGACAAGATAGAAAGAGAAATTTCGCAAATGTGGCACCAATCAGTTCAACAAAAGGCAAGATTTGATTGGTTGGTCGGCAAGGGAGACAGTTCAAGTGCAACTCTACCTAAACATGGTAAGCAGAAGTTCTGATAATTTAATTACAAATGTGAGGAATTGAAAGAGAAAAGGGGAGAGAGAAAGGGAGGGGGTCCTCTGTAGCCGAAGCATTTGATCAAAGAGTGGGAGACAAAGTGGGAACAGCCCCTTTGTGAGTCAATATTATCAGATCCCATTAACTTATAGACTACCGATTAAAAGGCATGATGGGATCGGCTTTTTAATTAAACGTTTAAACAAATAAGTATTGAAATTCGATTCGTATAGATATAGTGGATGAGCAAATTGAATACCACATGCTTTTTCTATTTACAAATAGTGTAAGTAGATTTCTTGAATTCTGTAGAGGATAATCTAAACCGAAGGGGACCAAGGAGAAGGAATACTAGCTACGTCGAGCGTCTTAAGTTTGACAACTTTAACAAGGAATTATGTGATCATCGTACACCTAGCAATGTTAATGACAAGTGAAAAGATTGCTAATTCAATGAAAGACTCTACCAATACCATACAAACGTTTTTATTTTATTTTATTTTTACTTAAATACCTTTTTTAATATTGATTTCAAAGTCTATATATTCAGTGTTTTTACTGAAAACACTCATTGTGAAAATGTTTATAACTAATAAAAATATCACTTAATAAACATTTATTTCCAATGAAAAATTAAACTGAAATGTTATTTGTTTTATAAAACTGAAATGTTAGTAGCAAATAGGGTACTAGTACTTCAACAAGGCAATTATGTCATGGATTAAGAAGAAGGAAAATAGGAGATAGAATACATAAAATTAAATAAATGTAGTGTCAAACAAGACCATTTAATTTGAATTTAACTTAGTTAAATGGCTGAATGAAAATACTTGAGAGGGACTGTTTAAATCTAAAACAGGCCATTAATAAAAGGATACATTCTGTATAAAAAGTACTGAAATATTTGAAATAATTATTTCTAGTATTGACTAGTCTCCTAAGTAGTTAAAAGCTTAAAATGTCAACTCCACTTAATGATAAAGAGCTTTGGCCATAGAGTAGGCTTTGTTGACCTCGCTGTCTTCCTTGAAGAAAGAAGAAAAGTCAAAAAATAAACCAACAGTGGTTGCTGGATGGTGATGCTGAGCATGTAGCCAACACTTATCCATACTTGTTGGCTTTCAAACTTTCTTTATTCCACCTTTTACTTGTGGTTTTGACTTTAACTAGATGTTGCACCATGCAATAAATTTTGTACAGCCATATTTTATTTAATTTTGACTTATAAATTTATAATTTCTAACAAATTTTTACAGTCATATATTATTTTTGACTTCAAAATTTATCGTAAATTTATTTCTATCATAAATGAAATTTTTTTTTGGTGAATATTTGTCTACGTACAATTTTCTACTAGGGATAGGTATGTAAGGATTTTAATAGTTAACAACAAATGGGTACATTAATGTAATTTTATACCTTTAAAAATTTACAAATAAATTTCAACAAATAATTAATCGTAAAAAAATATCATGTGCATTTGAGCTAGATCTCATGAATAATAATGACAAATATATTGTTGAAATTTGATTTTATAGGTTAATAATCAAATTGAATGTGACATGATTATTTGAGCTATATCCCTACTTGGAGTGAAAGACATTTGGACTGAAATCATGGTAAATGCACTACGTATGAATTTAGAAGAACAATAACAAGGTTTTAATAATTAATACTAATGCATGTCATTCTTGTGTTTTAGAAAAAATTTGTATTGCAAGTGAAAGATGTAGACCTCCCTTTGGTGAAATCAAACACCCTCCAATATGAAGTGAATTTAATAAGAAGTGAATAGGGTTGCTCTTCGAGATCATGGTTTGGCATTGAAGTAGTAATTCAAAATAGTGCATTTGTTGGCATGGGATACCACATGAATTGATAAGTGATAATGGTTTGCTCTTTCACTGTCTCGAGTCACCCTAGGGAGGTGAATAGGATGAGAATGAAATTTTATGGAATTAAAGATTTTCAGCACAAGTCGAACTCAAAAGGGAATTATGAGCCTAGAATAAACTCGAAAAGATGGAGCAATAAGAAATATATGGAAACCCTCCTAAGGGTAGAAAACCAAGGACAATATCAATCTAGACACTAAGTCAAAAGCACTATTTTGAGTCCACAAAATACAAAGGACTCGACTTCTCAAAATTGTTTCCTTGTACAATTCAAGTATAATTTGTCCTAGGCACGAAGTTTCCTTATCTCGCCTTAGTACTTCATAACCGAGTTAACCTTTGTAGGTAGGTACAACTGATTTGAGTTACCCTTTACAACTAAGTCAAGGGAAATTACGGAAGAGTAAAGAAAGTAAGTGTTTGAGTTATTATAAGACTACTTCTATTTCAACTAAGAAGTTTAGGATTCTAAGTACAGAGTTGAAAGTTAGAAAAGATTGAGTGTATGATATTAGAGTTAAGTTCTAGCAATCTTCTAAGTCTTGTAGAAGGGCTTCTATTTATAATCAGTAGGACAGCACAACCGTGGTGATCAGCCTAGACTGGGAAGCTTGACTAGCCAATGTAACGGATAGTCCGAGTCCCTCGAAACGTAACCGCAAAGATAAACGTTGTGCATTGGCTCTTGGCTCCAAAAGTAGTCGATCCCACTTGTTGTGATTGAAATATGGGGTGGAAATAATCGTTAGACTCAAAACTGAAGTTTTCTAAAAATGGAAAGAAACAACCCCAACACGGTGTCCGAGTCATCCTAAAAACATGTCTTTTCTATCTACCAACACTTAACAAGTAAGAATCGGTTGCTTTTGCATTTGAAATTGAGACTCGAATAACTTTAAATAACCTGTAAAAACAAGTTAAAGTAGTACTCAAAGTATAAAAATACTTTGGTCTAAGATTAGAAAAATACATAGATACAATACATGAAATTGCCAATAAATAATTTCGTTAACAAATAAGTCTCGGCTTAAGGTTAGAATTAGCGCAGTAATTCCGATTCAACTTTTACAATGAGCCGGATGCTAAAATAAGTGGGTCAGAAAATCAGATATAAGTGTTTCACTCAAGAATTGATTTCCGAGTGGGTCGGACAGAGATAAAACCTCAATGATGAGCTTTTTAGAATGTTTGAATGATTTGAATTCAAAACCACAAAGAGAGATGGAGTTATACCCGAGTCTTCAATTTCCCCTTTTTGATGAAAGACATTCAACACTTAGAAGTATGAGTTAGACATAAAGAGATTTGTTTACTCGTCAAATATTGATAGCTATTAGAATAGTCCGAGTAAATATAACATTTACAATATGAGTCATCGAAATGAGTAAAATAAGTCGAAACAAAGATGATCATTGCAAGTTATCGAGCATTTGCAATCTATTTGACATATTATCAGAGCACAACAAATTAGCTAAGCTTATTAGGAAAAGAGATGAAATTATTATAACTTAAAAAAATAAAGAATCATTGAAGCAAAGAAAATACTTGGATTTTTATTTGATTGGCATAAATGGGAACATACAATATCAAAGTAATAAAAATATTACTACTCCCCTAAACTAGACACCTATCTATCTCTCCCCTATGCATTTCATCAAAAACAGGCATGATAGGGAGGAGAAACAGAATGTTGGATAAAAAAATTAAAGAAATAGAATTAAGAGTGGGGTGGAGAAGTTCGATGGAGGAAGAAGAATGAGGTGCCCTGCGCTTACGCTCGTATCTTTGTGATGAAGCAGACTTGTTGCGCGATTGGTGGCAAGTGGATGAGGAGGCATATGTGCGGGCTAGACAATGCTATGTATAAGAGGTTGTTCTTCCTTTTCTTGCTCTGGTGAGCCCTAAGCTTGATTAGGCTGAGTGGTTTGTAAAGACGAATGGGCTTAGGATTAACCAAAATCCCCAACTTCCTCGTAAGTCGATTCAATGCGCTCACAAGAAACGATTTCAGCTTCTTTCTCTCCTTGCCTTCTTCTTGGCCTCGCTCTAACTTCTTCTTCTTCTTCTTCTTCTTCTTCTTCTTCTTCTTCTTCTTCTTCTTCGTCAAAGTAAAAGATGTAGATGACTCGAGGATAAATCTCATGCTAATTATGAGTCCTAAGAAGCCTTTGATTTGCATTCCTAAAGATAGTCGATATGTTCTTGTTGCTTTTTGATGAATTCCTTAAGCTCGTTGACCAGAGTCCGACTCTAATCAATCTACTTATGATTCGTGCTCGAAGCCGAGTCGAATAGGTATGAAGGCTTAGAAGGCACTAAGAGTTGATTGTAACTCTTTGACCTAAGCAAAGAACTCGTGAAGCCACCTTCGAAGGAGATTAGTAGAAGGAGCCGGTTTAGAAGATGGACTAGCAGTTAGAAGAAGAGTTTTTGTTGCACTTTTCTTAGATGGAGAAAGAGGAGGAGGTAACTCGAAGCGTGTTCCTAGACATGAGGTTCGGTTTCCTAGTATCCAAGATTGATAAGCTCAGCCTTGCTAATGTGAACGATAGGTCTGCAGAAATTTGTGAGGATCATTAGGAAGATCCAATTTGAAATGAGAAAAATTTTGGAGAGAAGAGATCCAAAAGGTAGAAGGGTTTTTTTATATTTTTTATCCAAAGGAACATAACCGATTTGTTCAGTCATGAAAGGGAAGAGGTCAACCTCATATCACTCAAGAATATCAAAGAGAACTTTAAGAACCTTGCTGTTGTGGTTCTCGCTTTAAAGGATAAAATAACAACATAGTTGTCATTAGAAAGAAACAAAGCCGGCAAAAAACATAAGTCGTTTGTATCAAGTGATACATAAAAAACAATATTTCCAATCCTAGTTGGAAAGGAAGGAAAACAGATACTTAGTTTTTGAGAAAAAGTCACCCAAGCATCAACTCCTCTAAGTCTTGTAGAATAACTTCTATTTGTAATCAAAAGGGCGGATAGCCATTGTGACTTAACCTTGACTCGGGAAGCTTTACTAGCCGTTGTAATGAATAGTCCGAGTCCCTCGAAAGAGAATCGTTGTAAAGATGGATGTTGTGTATTGGTTCTTGGCTAAAAAGTAGTCCATTCCACTTTTTGTAACTGAAATATGGGGTGGAAACAATCGTTAAACTAAAAACTAATGTTTTCTAGAAATGGAAACAAACAGCCACGATACGGTGTCCGAGCCATTATGAAAACATGGCTTTTCTATCAATTGATGTTTAACGGTAAGAAGTCGGTTGCTTTTGCCTTTCAAATTGAGATTCAATAACTTTAATCAACCTGCAAAAACAAATCAAAGTGATACTCAAAGTATAAAAATACTTTGGTCCAATATTAGTCAAGGATAAGAATTAATTCAAATAAATGAACGCATAATTATCCTTAAACTAATTAAATAGAATTTTCTGATTATAATATTCAATATGTTTTAATTCCATTTTGTGTCTATCTTCAAATGAATGAACAGTTTGAAAAATATATAGACATAATACCTCAAATAGCACAATAATTCCGATTCAACTTTTGCAATGAATTAGATGCTAAAATAAGTTAAGCATATGAAATTATTTACGCAAGAACTTAGTTTGAGTGCGATTCGAGTGGGTCAGAAACCCAAAGATATGTGTTTCACTAAAGAATTGATTTATGAGTAGGTCAGACAGAGATGAAGACTCGAAAGATGAGCTTTCTAAAATGTGTTAATAACTTCAATTCAAACCACAAAGAGAGATAGAGTTAGACCTAAGTCTTTAAGAAAGTTAGACCTCGTCACTTACAAGTTGGTGATTTGGTTCTTTAGGAAATTAGAGCACCTATTCAAGACCCTTGAGGGAAATTTAGGTCAAATTGACAAGGACCATATATCCTAAGTCAAATCCTATTGGGAGGAGTAGTCAAATTAAATGACTTAGATGCGAAAGAGCTATTTTAGTACACCAACCTAGAGTAGTTGAAGAAATATTACATTTAGCATTGAACTAAATGGTTTAGGCCATAGCCGAACCTAGCTAAATCTTGGCCATGGCCCAAGCCGAGCTCGCCACCGGCCGATCAACGATGGGATGGCCGGGTCAAGCTTAATCCTACATTATTTCCTTTTTTGTGTTTGGTTATTTTTATGGCGGATCATTTTAGACGGTCTACTATAATTATTTCACTTTAGGTGAACGATTATAAAAATAAAAATAAAGCATACAAGTGAGCATAAAACTTACTTTTTACTTTATTAATAATAGGGGTAAGCCTACTACTTACCCAGGTACATAGCTAAAAAGGAAATAACAATTGAAAATTAAATAAGTTCTAAAGAGTAGAAAAAATTTATTTTTCCTAATCCTAAGCCCTAGTCCATCTTCACTTTCTTTCCCTTCGAATTGCTTAACTCAGCTGGGTCCCTTTAGGTTCACTTTTTCAGTTCTTTGATTCTATGAGCCCTTCTTTCCTTGTCCTCCTTGGCCTCCATTTCTCTTCGGTGAGCTTGTTCACCCTCCTGCGGGATCACTTCGTGGATCTACGAGGATTCCGTAGCAGGAATAGTCCTCCTCGAATGACATTCTCGAGCCCTCGGTGCCTTACGCCTCTCGGGGTTAATCTCCTTTGTCCATTCTAGAAAATATTGAGATAATTCTAGGATGTTCATCTGCAGGGTTCAGCGAACCATGGTGGGTTCATCCAATATTTGCTCCAAGATTGTACCCGCCTAACGAGTGCCAAAAATATCGAAAGAAGCAGGTGATATGCAAACCAGGTAAGGGATGTATCTGTACCCCACCCATTTCCCACATGACACGGCTTGGGAAATAGTACATATTGGTTCCGAATCATAGTAAACGTATAAAAGGGTGCCTTGCTATATGTGTCCTAAATTGGGATGCCTTCCAGTGCTCAATATATCACTTTATGGGATGCCCTACGCTAAACTAGGAATAGTCCTACCAGGATGCTTCTAGATCGCTTAACATCGGAAGGCCTTGTCGTTGGTAGAACCGGGTTTCAAGTACCGATCGGCCTTCGAAGTCCTTGCACCAACTCAAAATGCTCCACCAAATAGATTTGAATATAATAGATGCAAAAGTTAGAAGTATCCTCCATTGCCAAATTCATCTTAGTTCATGTCCCAACCGGAGAAAAATAAAAAAATAAAAATTGTTTGGGCTCGTCGGTGCCATGTTGCCGCTAGTAATAGACATCGCATTTCATCACCGACGAAGGGGTTCTCGACTATTTTCATACTTGCAACAACAGGGTGCTGCCTGCGAAGTCTTTGTTTGGATTTACCTCTACTCGGTCTAACCTAAGGATGGTTTCAACGACAACCGGAGGGGTCAACGAATTATATTCCCCCGTTATTTAGTTACACTCGGTAGCGGGACAAGTGCCATGTCTCTTTGGCCTCCCACTAGCAGGAAGCCGCCTACCAAGCACATGCTAATTGCCCAACGCGGCTAGATAAACACCAAACTAGAACGATACATAGGACAAAAGTATCGCATCATATCGACTAAATTCACTTTATCCCCATTCACAATCCATCCTAGATTCCTATTATTCAGGTCTAATAACCGTTTATAGGTTCCTACCATATTAGTTGATGACATTTAAACCGGGAGTCTAGTTCGGCGATGATGATTACCAAGAATGGTGTCGGGGAGAGGACACATTTCTTTGTTCCCAAACCTAAACACATGCCGATCGGGATCTCATAAGGACACCGCAACCCGTAAGAGTGTCCAGTGAATTTTAACTTGCCCGATCGTCGAATAAGGTGTTCAACCTACCCCGACTTGTCAACATTATTCATGTACGTCGTGCATCCAACGAGTCAATTCAATAATAAAATTCATCTTGGGGGATTGAAAGTATGAAATTGTGAGGTGTTTGGAATATATGCTTTCAGGAACTTCCAGTTAGGTTCTAAAGTATGTTTTTCGAACCTTACCGTAGGCCTTTTATAATAGCTGGTTAGGATTTCTCTTCTCGTAATTCGCTCTTCCCAAGCCAAACCAGGCCCAAGCTAGACCTTAGACCGGTGCCGGCTTGGCCAACTAGTGCGCTCATCCTCCTTAGTTCTAGTGCTTGCAATTGGGCCTCGTCTTGCTCATGACTCATTTTTGTTTACAATTTATAGCCCGATCGCATGGGACCGTGCTCATTCAACATATCTTTACCCATTTTCCTTTCTATATGAAGGTTTGCTCTTAAAAGTCTAAGTCACCGTAGAGGGGGTGGGAATAGGGTGATGAGGAAATTTAAAAGAACATAGACACTTTTTGCTTCGAAAGTGATAAACAGTGACTCGAGTCTAGATTAGACTCGGAAAAGCAAACACTCGTAAATACGTGGAAACCCTCTAGGGGCAGAAAACCATGGTCAATGCTAATCCAAGCACCAGGTCAAATCCATTATTTTCAATCCATAAAATACAACGGTCTAACTCTACCACAATTACTCCATTAGACAATTCTATACAATGTTTTCCTAAACTCGAAGTTCCCTTATTCGATCTAGTACTTTTCGACCGAGGTAACCTTTACAATTAGGAACAAATGAGCTGTGTTAACTCTAATAGCTTAGTCAAGGGACCTTACTCGGAAAGTAAAAGAAGATAGTGACTGATTACAAGACTTTACAACTCGGAGAATATTAAATACAAACTTGGAGTTAAAAGTAGAAGATTGAGTGAGTAATGCACTAAGAGAGTTAGGCAATGTATTGATCAATAATTTTAGCAATAATCAAGTCTTGTTAAGTGACTTCTATTTATAGGTAACCAAGCAGAGTGACCGTTGTGTCTTGGTTCCGAACGAAGTCTTCACTAGCCATTAGTAACGGCTCTTTTGAGTCACTTAGAAAAGATCCATTGGGATGTGAACGTTGTGTAACGGCTCTTGGCTCCAAAAGATGTTCCAGCTTAACCGGTGTTGTCTAAAAAGCAAAGTGAAAACCACTAGTGAGCCTAGCATTGGAGTTTTCAAGTTTTGGAGACAGACAACCCCGACACGATGTCCGAGCCCTATTCGAAGTAGATAAAGCTTGTCTGCTAGTGATTGACAGCTAGAAGCTGGTTACTTTTGTATTTCAAAAATGAGTAAGCATCATTTGAATAACCTAAAAAAGTAAACTACATAGGTTCTCAAAGTATAAAATACTTTGGTCAAAAATTAGGTACGGATAATAATTGAATTAGGATAATTAAGGGCTTGATTATCTTAGGCCTAGAGAAGTAGAATTTTCTTAGTCTAATAGTTAATATACTCAAATTTCATCGAGTCAGTCCTAAAGATGATCAAGTAGAGAGAGTAAAATATCGAGTATAGCAACTTGATCTAGACAAATAATTCTCAAGGAGACAAACTGACTTAGAATAGGGAATAACATTGTAATTCACTTTGCGTTGAAATATGCAGTTAGTACTCGGATTGAAAGTGTTAGAGAAATTATTTGAGCATACGATTGTTCCGAGTGATGTTTGAGTGAGTCGAAACATCGGTGTAGAAGATACACAATAATGTGTTTTCCGAGTTAGTAAGAAACGAATGAAAACTTATACAAGAGTTTCTATAACGCTCGGAATGTCTTGAAATCAAACTTAGGAGAGATGAGGTTTTTACCTAAGTCTTCATGTATGACTAAGAATGGCTTTAGAGTTAGAAACCGAGTCTTCAATCTCCCTATTTCGATAAAAAGCATTCCACACTTAGATAGAAACTTGCTAGTGCCAAATATGAGTTTTTATTTTTACTATGCAGAACATATCGGAACTAGAAGTGATGAGTGAGAATTATTCCATACTTATAAGATGCATTACGGATAATATCAACACTCGTAATCGGTTGTATGGATAACACATTAAAGCGAAGAAATGAATAGATTATATCATAGCAGAAAGAGATAGTTTAAAAATATCTAACTCGGAAAAAGTCTCGTTTAGAAAAAAATTCATTCATTTGCTCAAACAAAGGGGTGAGCTCCCCTAAACACAACATCAATATTTCTATATTTCTCCCCGCATTTCATCAAATAGAGGGAAGAAACTACCAAGTAGGTACAATTGATGTTGGAAACAAAAATAGAGAAAAAATATTAAGAAGGGGGCTTGCTTGTTAGGAGGCGGAGGGACAGGGCAGTGCGTTGGCGCTGGTAGGCTTGAGATGATTTTGATGATCATGGTGGTGGCAACATAGGGATGTCCGGTAGTGGCTCCGTTATGGTCGTCCGACTAGGGCATATTATCCTCGGGCTCATCCTCCTAGAAGACAGCAGAGGGAGGTGCTTATGATTTGACAACCGTGGATCGACCAATGTCCCCGGTGTCTTCCGACCTACTCACATTTTCATTTGAGCTTATCGCTTACGGTTTAGGGGCTACAACACCTTGTCCTTCGAGTTGAGCAGCCGACTTTTCTCTTTCTCCTCATCCTTCTCCTCGGCCTTTTTCTCCTCGGACCGAGTTGCTTCAGCTGTAACTTCATCTTCAACCTCAGCCGAGGGAGACTTGGTCAGGCTGGAGGACACCTCATAAGTGTCTCGAACTTTCCGGGTCTTGGGCAACCTTGGAGCATTTGGAGCTACTCGTCGCTGCTCCTTGATGATGCCCTTCATCTCGATTAGCAAATCATGGTGCTCCCGGATCCGAGACTGGGATGTCTTTTGGTTAATCACCGGGCTTTAAACGACGGTCTTTAGAGAGTGGAGGATGCGTCGAAGTTCTTCGGACACATAAGAGAGTTTGTTTGTCTACCAAAATGGCAAACAGAGCATCGAATGCTCGCAGGAGGTGGTTGAGAAGTTGAGGGACCACCTAATGAAGGAGGGAATGGTAAAGGAATTTGAGTCCGAGTGGGAGGGGGTGAAGGGCGTTTCCACTCGGACCGTGGACCTAGACACCAGGCTTCACTTCTTGATATTTGTAGCCAAGAAGCTCCTTCCTACCTACCACTATGACAGACCTCGAAACCGCATTTGGATCGAGGGGAGAGGAACCATGAATTGTTTGAAAACAATAGTTAGAAGGGCTCCAAAGGGAATGAAGCAGATTTTTGACTCGAACTTGGCACAAAATGTCAAAAAGAGCTTTGAGAATCTTGGAGTTGGGATTCTCTTTGCTAAAGTGATGAGAAAAAAGTTCTCATCAAGAGGAAATAGAGTAATCTTGCCTCGGTCTTCATCCGAGTCACCGAGAAGTTTTTGCATGACTCGGGGACCTCCTTGGTGTATTTCGAAAGAATTCATCCGCAATCTCCATGAAGGGGATGGGATTGCGGTTAAGAAACAGAGAAGAGACTTTGAAAATTCTCGTGAAGGAGAGAGAGGTTGATGCGAACAACCTTATCTTGAACTCTTGAGGTAATGACTCCCTCAAAGTAGGACATATTGAAGTAGAACTTGGTACCGAGTTCATGATAGATAAACTCACCGAAGCACAAAAAAGGTATACTCCACTGCTCTTTATGTGTGGCAACCACGAAAATGAGGTGGTTGGAAAGAATTTGGCATCTAACGTTAGATGTTGGGTGACGAAGATTTTAGAGGGGTTAGAGGTACCCTCTTGAGGAGTTTTGGTACGGAGCTTCTTGGTAGCGAGACCCTAGAAAATGTTGTATAGAACCCCTTTTAGGCATGGTGAATTTTTTTTTTAGAAATCGAGTGGACTAGAGAGAGAGAGAGAGAGTAAGAGCGGTTAGAATTCAAAGAGAGAGCGAGAATGCTTAGAGAGTAAGAAGGGAGTGAGTAAAGGAATGAAATGAAGGTAAAGGGGTGCTATTTATAGCGAAAAGAAATGACCTTCAGCATTCGGTCCGACATGAAGCTTGGACAGTCGTCTCGGACATGTGTGATGTTTCAGCTCTCCAATAGTTAGAATCCCAGTAGCTTTCTTCCAACGGCTAGTTTTCTCTAATCAATGCGCATGGTAGAGAGAGAGAGAGAGAAGAAAGACTTAAAAAATATTTCTAAAATTCTCCATTTATCTAGAGATTATTTTAGAAGTTTGATGTCCATTTTTCTTAAAAGTCGAGTCCGACTCGAGTGTGATTTCCGAGTGACTCGGAACACTCGGAGACCTAATAACTCATAGCTCAATTTTGAGTTAGTCAACTGAACCATTTGTTATTAAGACAAAAGAAAAACATATAACAAATGATCATACAAGAAAATTTCACTTATAAAATCACATAATCATGCATTAGTCATTCCAAGCTCATTCCTAATAAAACAAAACTGATCCTCACTAAGTGGCTTAGTGAAAATATCAGCTAACTAAAATTTCGTAGGAATGAATTCAAGTTCAATATCACCTTCCTCATAATGGTCTCTCGGAAAATGATACCTAACCCGACTATTAAAGATTTGCTCGGGGAGAGTCCGAGTCACCCTAGAGGGGGTGAATAGGGTGATGGAGGATTTTCGTGAAGATTGAACTCTTTTTGTCAAACAGAGACGAAACGGATTCAATAATTAACTATGAAAGAAAGTGCAACTATATTTCATCTTCGTCTCTTTCTAGATCTTTGTTCATCCTCCGGATTTGGTTCACTGTGAGAGCCTCTAGTTCGAAGATCATCCACTAGTTCCATCTCATTAGAGCAATGAAGGCGTGACTTAAGTGCTACATGCCAACCTTTGTTCACGTTGTCGATTGCATAGAAAGCCTGATGTGCTTGACTAGCTAAGATAAATGGCTCGTTAGTTTTTAATTGCCGTTTGCAATTAATACTAACAAAGCCATATTGGTCAATTTTAAGCCCTTTAGCTTTATCATATACATCGAACCATTTGCAGCGAAATAGCACTACTCGTTTCCCCAAGATATTGTAGCTCAAGTACATCGGTTAAGACCCCATAATAATCTACATTTTCATCTCCTTGACCTGTATTGGAAGAAATGTTGGAGTATAACATGACAATCATGACTCTTAAGACCGGATATTTTTGTCTCCTTCATATTCACACAATAGGAAATATTGGAAGAAAACCCATATGGAACTTTTAACTCTTTCAAAAATTGGCAAAAATGCGCTTTTCAAGAGTAGATAAAGTATATGGTGCAGGGGGCATCTTTAACTTATCCCCCTCTTTCAACAAGTGCAGATTGGATCTCAATCCCATTTTTTCCAAGTCAAGACGCGTCTTCATCGTATCCTTGGTTTTTCCTTTGATATTCATAATTGTTCCAAGAATATTATTGCATATATTTTTCTCAATATGCATCACATCCAAATTGTGGCGCAATAAAAGGTCCCTCCAATATGGAAGACGAAAGAAGACACTTTTCTTACTCCAGTTATCCCCTCTTTTCTCATGGGATATTTTAGTCTTCTTATTTGGATCCTTACTTAATACAATATTCTCAAGATCCTTCACTTGATGAAGAATTTCATCAATTGAAGAAGTCTCTGGAGGTCCACCACGTTCAATTGTTCCATCAAACAAATCTTTTTGTTTTCGAAATTGATGATTTGTAGATAAATAGCGTCGATGACCCATATAACATTGCTTACCACCATGAGACAACCTCAGAGAATGGGTCTTCTTCATACAACAAGGGCATGCTAACTTCCCCTTAGTACTCCAACCAGACAACATTCCATATGCTGGAAAGTCATTTATTGTCCAAAGCAACGCAACATGAAGTTGAAAGTGACATTTAGCGAAGGCATCATATGTCTCAACTCCAACTTCCCATAACTCCTTCAACTCTTCAATTAAGGGTTGCAAATATATGTCAATTGCATTGCCAGGACTATCGGGACCAGGAATAAGCATTGAAAGAATCATATTAGATTGTCTCATACAGAGCTCAGGTGGCAAGTCGTATGGAATCGGAATGACAGGCCAAATACTATATGAAGTTTTTGAATTCGTAAAGGGTTGAAAGCCATCACTAGCAAGGCCAAGTCTAACATTACGAGGATCCGAAGCGAACCCTTCATGCATTTCATCAAGTGACTTCCATGCAACGGAATCGGCTGGGTGCCTCATTATCCCATCTTTCTTTCGTTTATCATGATGCCATCTCATTAAAGAAGTTGTCTTGGAGGACATATATAACATTTGCAATCTTGGCTTTAATGGAAAGTATCGTAATGTCTTTTGAGGTATTCTTTTACCATTTGACCCACACTTATCATCCCCATTACGCTTATCGGTCTTCCATCTAGATGCACCACATACTTTACATTTGTCTAACTTCTTCTCATCCTTCCAATATAACATACAATCATTCACACATGCATCAATTTTCTCATAAGAAAGTCCAAGATCTTTGATGGTCTTTTTCGCCTCATAATAAGAGTCAGGCAAATTTGAACTATTAGGTAACAACTCATCTTTTAAGCATTGCAATAGCATGGTAAAAGATTCATTACTCCAACGACCAAGAGTCTTAATGTGAAGGAGTTTCACCAATGCGGACATTTTTGAAGACTTACAACCATCATACACAGGATCTTGTGAGTCCTTTAGCAGACTTATAAAATGTCTTAGCCTCATCATTTGGTTCCTCTTCACCATTCTCATAGCTTAAAGAATTTATATCATTAAATTCATGATATAAATCCCTTAATATTCCATCTATTTCATCATGTTCACCAATATCATCCTCATCACCCATATCTATGTTAGACTCGCTAAAACTCTCCCCATGATGATACCAAAATGTGTACCTTTTGACAATTCCATAAGCCAATAGATGCCCTTGAACTTGCTCACGAGTCCCAAACTCTATGTTCACACATTTCACACATGGACAACAAATGGACTTTGTTCCTAGATTAGTAAAGGCATAATCCAAAAACTTTCAACTCCTTTTTCATATTCAGTACTCGCAGAGATCTTCATTGTTCATCCACCCCTTGTTAGGTGTCATTGTCTCAAAATTAATTTGCCAAAAAGAGTACCTTATATTTGGAACAAAAGAAAAATACATGAGCTAACCTAATTCAAATCTAATAAATACTCAAACATCTAAAATTTACTTGTGCGGAGGGGCTCACGACTTCTTGCTTCAAGCAAAATAATGAATCCTTCAACCTTGAGATCCGAGGCGGAATTACAAAAATTTTCATACAATGGACTCATAACTATGAAACTCCGATGGTAGAATAGAAGATTGAGCTAATTTACAACATAAACAAAAAGGAGTTCTATTCTACCTCGCTTATTGCTATCAAGTAGCAGCTCAAGAAACAGATAAGGTTGATTTCACATACCAAATGTCTTATGTTTCACTTTCGGCCCAAAAGGAATTCATATTGAACATTTTTCATATGCCAAAGCTTTTGCAGATCTAGCTAGAGACTCAGCCTCTAATTTATATATTTCATCTCATAACTCAGCAGCGACTATCTGCGAGTAGAAGGCAGCTGCAGCCAACAGCAATTGTTAGCTACAGCAGACCTTCTGCTGCAGATGACGAGTCTTGTTTCTAGATCTAAATTAGAGGCTGAGTCTCTAGCTGTATCAGCAAAAGCTTTGGCATATGAAAATGTCCAATATGAATTCCAATTGGGCCAGAAAGTGACACATAAGACATTTGGTATGTGAAATCAACCTTATCTATTTCTTGATCTGTCGCTTGATAGCTATAAGCGAGCTAGAATAGCACTTCTTTTTGTTTATGCTGTAAATAGGCTCAATCTTCTATTCTACCATCGGAGTTTCATAGTTATGAGTCCATTGTATGAAAATTTTTGTAATTCTGCCTTGGATCTCAAGGTTAAAGGATTCATTATTTTGGTTGAAGTAAGAAGTCGTGAGCCCCTCCGACCGGCCCTGCTACAAAGGAATAAGAGGTCAAGTATACTTGTCCCGAAACCTAATAGGAAGTCCATGCAATAAAGATAAGTTAATGGTTTTCATTATCTTGAAAGTATTTTTCAACATCAATCATTGATTATTTATACAGCTATCAGAAATTTTAAGGTTGTTGGGGGTATATAGGTTGTGCTTTTTATATATATGTGTGGCCAAAACTAGCGGATATCGCCTTTAATTTGTATTACTAATGTTCTCCCTTGAATGTCAAATTCTCGGTATAATTTAAACCAATGGGCCAATGCCTAATTGCCTACCCCTTATGAATTATACTCCTCAACTTCACCATCTTCTTTCATGCAAACCCATGGAGTAGTGTAAATGCCATTGCAAGTTGTCTCCCCGTTATACTAACCCCCGTGATTTTCTTATTTCGGTTCCAGAGGAGAATTTGATTGCCCCGTAAATGCCGGACTTGGTCGAGTAAACATTGAAACCAATCAATTCTAGTAAAAACATGTTAGCAAAGGATAGGCATAGATTTCACACAACATGCCATAGAACTTCCTATACAATGCCAATGAAAGCTAAAATGTTGAATTGAACAATTGCAACAATCAATACATAGTAGCTAGATCGAGTGTGAACCATTATAACCCGAACTCTATATCTCTTGATTGGAACATAAATTCAGGACGCATAAGCAATTTTGAACCTCCAATTTCACCCAACAAAATTCAAAATCGTGGACACACAATCGCACATTATGTAAAAGAATAAAGACTAAAATTCAAAGCGGAAATCAATCGAAAAAGTAGGGGATAATTTAGAGAACAGAAACCCTCGTACTGGGTCCGCTAGATCACTGCTGCACACCAGATATATAGGCGAAAGATGCTAAATATCTGAAAAGAAAGGTGGCATTATCAGGATCCCACTAAAAATAATGTATAATGTTAATAAAAAAAGATAACGAGCGTGTTAAGAAATAGAACTACATGGTATTCATGCCTCGGATTTGCCCCATGTTCTTAATCAAATATACTGTAATAGCTTGTGTATGTGTGTGTGTGTGTGTGAGAGAGAGAGAGAGAGAGAGAGAGAAAGAGAGAGAGAGTACATTGGAACAGAGCCATCCATTAACGTTTAGCTCGAAGTGATTGCCTAATATCGTATCATGACAAACAACCGAAAAGGCACATATATGAAACCAGATTTCTTTGAACAAAAAATTTGACAAATCAACAGACTTTTCCCACTTCTACTCAAATCTTAGGACATGCATGATTCATTGCAATAAAATGTATCACACCCCTCAAGACTAATAAAAGTTGTATTCAAAGTCAGCAGTGACTACTAGCACCAAATGTTGAAGTCAAGGAAATCCAACAAAGTCGAATATCATTATCTAAGTGTATAAACATTTTGCTTACTATGTGATCTGAAACAATCCTGAAATCAGGTGGACAAACATGCAGTAGACATCGAAAAATTAAGAATCTCATAGTTTTCTAAAGCGGAAGAGCTTAGAACTTATAGTAATTAGGTATATCTTCGATGCGGATCCAAAACACTCATTATAACTTAGCTAATTACATCAAGAACCAACACAAGCTAAGATAGTTATGTCATTCCACCCTAAGCCAGTCTAGAGGTAGATTTTGAATGAACTTTAGGAAGTGACATATATAGAACAACATCAATGTAATATTAGGTTATGTTTACAAAGTGTAGCTAGGCGACATGCCTCACTTACATCCGAACCATTACCACTCAACACCAACCCCTGTCTACATAATGGATTATGGTGAAGAAAGACCAATGATATGAAGAATGATAGTTGGGAGGGACGGGGGAGCAATTAAGAATGTACACTAGCCAAACATTGAAAGCAGCTCGAGTTCGGAGCCAAAAGTCAGCAAGCAAGACAAAGCCACAAATACATGACCTTCTACTAAGAGGCAGCGGGATCTAAAGAGAGATGAACAATTTAGCTTCAGCTACCCTTTCGGTTAACTAGCAAGGATTAAAGGCTAAGGTTACGTACTTAGAACATAGTGTTACTGTACTTCAACTACCTATCGTACAACTTCTAAAAGAATAAAGACTAAAAATCAAAGCGTAAATCAATTGAAAAATTAGGGGATAATTTCGAGAACGAAACCCGCGTACCTGAAAATCAACAAGCAAAATTAGGCAGCGCGGGCTTTGGCAATGGCAAGGCTATCGGCGGCCGGCGATTGATCGTTGAAGAGACTGTGTGAATGAGGAGGGTGGAGGGCGAGGCAGTCCATGGTCAGCGATTTCGGATCGAGCGTGATAGTAGCACTGGGAGAGGGTAAGAGCGAGCGAGCGAGAGAGGAGGGCGGATGGCGAGGCGGTCCGTGGTCGGCGACCGGCGATCGAGTGTCGGAGAGAGACAGAGATCGTGAGTAGTGCGAGAGGCTAAGAGTAGTGCGATTGAGAGCAAAGCATAAATGGCGATTCAAGAACTAGAGGCAAACGAAGAAAGAAGACAAGTATAGCAGTCATGCGTGGTTTGATAGTTTCGTGCAGTAATTTTGACATATGAGTAAAATTATAAGTAAAATGTTTTATTTTATTTTTATTTTCCCTCCTATTTACATTAACGACCATATTTTACATATTAATAACGATGATTTTTGTAACCCATCATCTAGCGATAATTTTTCCAAGTAAAATCGGACGACGAAAATGCACTTTTGTCGTTATTAGTATTATTTAACGAAAAATTTTATATATGGTCGTTAATATGTGGTCGTTAGAAACCTTTATTCTAGTAGTGTAACTAACAAAAACCACACAATACACCACATCACACCTAACCTCTAACTCCGACCAATACTTTAGAAAATAAGCTTTTCTAACTAAGACCAAACTAAATATTCCAAATGCCTAACATTTTAGGGGTTACTTCTTTTTTTCTTTTTTTTAAACTTTACTTGATTTTCTCTGCTTTTTTTTTTAACTAAACATGGCATTAAGAGTTTCAAACAAATCAAAAAGCTCATTTAACACTAAAGTACTAATCTTTACAACCAAGAGGGGAAAATATCTCATAGTCAATACAAATAAACCACTCAATTCATCAAAAAGATCCAAATCATCACCAACACATTAAAGACCCTAAAATGTCCCAACAACATGAGTATGAAGCTTTGCTAGACTCGACTTCGGTATTACATTATGTGTTTGGCCAAGGGGTAGTTAGAAGGGTTCAAAACAAATGAATTAGGCAATTAGAGCTGAAAGGGCTATCGAAGGGTTAATAACATGTAACAAGGTGGCAATTTTTTCAAAAACATTTTGTTGCCAAATGAAGAACTAAATGCTAAATGCTAAGTAAAAACATGTTCTAACCTACAAATTAAATGCAACTCTACATTATTCAAACAATGGCAACCTAAAGCAACCCCCTGCTTGGACACAACATTGTCCACAATGCAAGCACAACAACAAAAGAAGATATGGGAGAACATAAGATCACTCAAATGGAGGGGGAGGAGGGGGATTTGGGTTACCTCGAGAGATATGCCAATCATGCTAGGAAGTGAAGCATTCACTCATCATATGCATTTAATGGTTTTGATTGGCAAGGATGTCACGAAGTTCAATTTTGGCGTTTTGTATAGTTTCACACATTGGTCGAACATAATCCCGGACAGAGACATGTTCGAGTGGATATACTCCCTAAGTGAGGCTTGCTTAGCTCTAAGAGTAGCGTGCTCAAAATGCACATACTTCCTCAAGGAGAGATGATCTTGATGGATATTAGTGAGAAGTGTGAAGGTTTGCTCTGTGAGATGCTAAGTCACCCTAGAGGGGGTGAATAAGGTGATGATGAAATTTGCTTGAATTTAAAATAGATATGAATCTGAGGTGAGTGAGAGTCAAGGATGAGCTCGGAATAGTATCAACTCGTAATTCGAGTGAAGAGTGAAGAAATAGATTAAGCGAGAACTTTGAAATAGTCCGAGTCTAAAATGCACTCGGAAAGTACGTGGAAACCCTCTTGGGGCGGAAAACCACGGACCGTGCTAATCCAAGCATGAAGTCAAATCCACTATTTTGAGTCCACAAAATTCAAAATACCGACTCAACCCGAGTTGCTCCCTTAGATAACTCCTTACAAGTTTTTCCTAGAGTCGAAATTACCTTATCTCGATCTAGTACTTCCTAACTATGATCACCTTTACAGTTAGGGACAACCGAGCTGAGTTAACCCTTACCGCTCGATCAAGGGACCTTACTTAGAGAGTAAGAAAGAGAGTGTTTGTAATCGAGTACAAGACCTTACAACTCGGACAAATAATAAATACAGAATTAGAGTTGTAAGTAGAAGATTGAGAATGAATACAATGACTTTTACTCAAGTATGTGTGTTAACAATTGGTTCAGCAAATCTTCAAGTCTTGGAAGTTGGCTTCTATTTATAGATGACCAAGCAGCTTAGCCGTTATGTCCATCTTCTAACTAGAAGTCCCTTGTGATCATTGTAATGGATTTTTAAGTCACTCGGAAAATATCAGTTGAGATATGAACATTGGACAACGGCTCTTGACTCCTTTAGAAGTCCTAAAATCACTCGGTGGTTTCTTGAAAAGTAAGGTGGAAACCACTAGTAGAGCTTAGTGTTGCGGTTTTCCAGTTTTGGAAACAGACAACCACGACACGATGTGCTGGGACTAGGTCGGAGGTGGAAAAAGCCTTGTTTGCTTGGTGATTTGACATTTTGAAGCCGGTTACTTTTGCAATTCAAAAATAGGATAGCCTCGTCTGAATAACCTACAAAAGTAAATCAATTTGGTTCTCAACGTATAAAATACTTTGGTCCAAGATCAAACACGAGATAATAACGTAATTAAGATAATTAAGTGACTAATTATCCGAGTTAGAAAACGAATGGAATTTTCTGAGTCCAATATCCATGAGACTCAAATTCCATCTAAGTCGATCTAAAAGAGAATCAAGTTAGAAAAAGAATATCGAGTAAACAAACTTCATATATACTAAACAAGTTCAAACAAAATATGCTGACTTAGAAGAATGAATTAACAATGTAATTCCTGTAACACGAAGTCGGACCCGAGTTTATGCGCGTGAAACAAAGTGTTTGAACATGCGATATATCCGAGTGTTGAGTGACTCGAAGTGGGTGTGAAGTGGCATGTAGAAGTATGCTTTACGAGTCGATCGAGTCAAGCATAAACATATATAATAGTTTCCGTAACACTCAAAGAAAATGTTATATCACTCGGAAAAGTTTCTAAGGCACATGGAATGACTTGAAATCAAAACCCTATAAGAGATTAAGTCTTATACCCGATTCCTCGATGGAACTCAGAAAAGTATAAGTATAAAGTCCGAGTCTTCAATCTCCCTTTTTGATGAAAGGCATTCCATACTTAGACAAAAACTTTGTTAGTGATATAAATCTGATTTTGCAAACTTGCTCGAGAAAATAACTTAAGATTTCATAGCTATCGGAGCAAGAAAAGAAATAGATCCACGTAGACAACAATTATTAATGAAATGTATTTACTTTATTAACGATAAAGAAAAATATTTACAAAGGGTGAAAGAGACTCCCCTAAACAAGACAACAAATTTTTCTTATCTATTCTCCCCTTGCCTTTCAGCAAAAAAAAAAAAAAAGGGAAGAATACAACGAGAAGTACATATTTGATGTCCGGACAAAAAGGAAAAAAACATGAAATACTGTAAATAAAACACTAAGAAACTAAGGAGGGGATGGATCGGTTGGGGTTGAGGATGAAGGACGAGTGGTGCACCGGCGCCGATAAGATCTTGACGATGTGCTTGAGCGCAGCGGAGGAAGTACGAGGAATCTCCGGTATCGGCTCGGTTCGAGTGGCCGACCCGGAACTAGGTCGTCCGAGGCTCGTCCTCTTGGAACTCAAAGACTGGAGGGGTGTGCTTAAGCTAACCTGCTGCTGGCTGTCCTTGGTCAGCGAGGTTCTTCGACCCACTCGGACTCGCTGTCCGAGCCGATCACTTCGGTTGCGCTTCGAGAGCACCCGGACCCTCGATTGCTTGCTCCTTGTCCTTCTTGGTCGCCTTGATTAGAAGGAGCTGCCTCAGCTGCAGGCTCCTCTGCTTTGTCTCCTTCTTCTTCTTCCGTTCCTCTGTCCGAGGAGGACTTCGCGGGGCTCGAGGATTCCTCGGAGGTTTCGAGTTACCCGGATCCTGAGCTGCCTTAGATCCTCTCTCTCGAAGGAGCTCGAGAAGCTCCCTTTGCTCTTTTACGAGAGCCTTCATCACAAAGAGCACGTCTTGCTGCTCTCTAATTTGAGATTGGGCGGTTTTCGGTTGATGGTCATAGACTGGAAGATAGTCTTGAATGACCGGAGAAGGTCCTTGAGTTCCAAGGACACGGAAGATATTTTGTCAATGAAAGCGGTTGAGAAAATGGAAGAAAGAGTTTTGGAAGAACCCGAGGTGGAGACGCCACCAGGTAGAGCGAGGAAGAGATAGAGGCGTTTCAATCCGAGTCTAAGGTAGGGAGGGTGGCCTCGGCTACGAGTCGTGGATCCGGACACCGGGTTTGGTTTCTGGTATCCATACCAAAGGAGTTCCTTTTGCCAACTATAATGGCAGCCTTAGAAACGACGTTCGGATCCGAGGGAAGAGGAACTTTGAACTGTTTGAAAATAAGAGTGAGAAGAGCACCGAAGGGAAGAGGGGTGTTCTTCTTGTTACGAGTCCGAGCCGGCGTAGCTGCCATTTGCTCGATAATAGCGGGAAAGAGGTCTACTTTGTAACCCTCCGGAATATCAAAAAGAGCTTTAAGATGGTTGAAGTTGGGGTTCTCCTTGTCTGGAATGCTTGTGAGAAGAAGGTTCGCATCGGCAAGAAACACGAAGACTAGCTTCGACTTTAGTTGGGTCACAAAAAGTTTTGCGCGACCCGGGGAACTCTTTGGCATACTTTTCAAAGAAGTCGTCGGGGACCTCATTGAAAGGTATCGGATTGTTGTTCAAGAAAAGGGAAAATACTTTGAGCAGGACGATGGAGGAGGGAAGTGTTGATTCGAACAGTGATGTTTTGATCTCTGGAGGTTAGAATACCCTCGAGTTGGACGGATGAGTGTCAAACTCGGAGACGAGTTTAGGATATATAAACTCGCTGAAACAAAGAAAGTTGTAGACCCCGGTCGATTGTATGTGAGGCAACCTCGAAAATTTTGTGGTTGGGAAGAATTTATCATCCAGCACAAGGTCTTCGGGTGACAAGAGGTTTTGAATTTGAGGGGCCTTTCGGCTTTTTGTTCGGGGTTTCTTGGTGGCGAGCCAAGAAAATCGGGGTGAGAACCTCTTTTGGCATTTTGATGGAGAAAAGAGAAAGAGTAGATAAGCTTGAGAGAGAGGAGAAGAGTGTAGCTGGAAGAGAGCAAAAGAGAAAAAATAAAGGAGTAGAAGAAGAAAGAGTTTGTGAGCAATAGAGCTTACTTGAGATGTTCTTCACGAAGCTTGAGATGGTTGGGTGTCTCTTTAATCACAGAGAGCTTGTTTACGAGGATTTGATTTCGAGAGAGAGAGTATGCGTAGAGTAAAGTAAAGAAATGAAGGAGAATAGGTGCTATTTATAAGAAAATATCCGTCCTTCGAGTATCCGTTCGACTCGGCTCTTTCGGCGGTCACCTCGGACCGGTGTGACTGTTCTCTTCCTCAACGGTTAGAATTCCAGCGGTTTATCTTCCAACGGCTAGTTGTCTAAACACGACGTGAGAGAGAGAGAGAGAAACAAAATATTTTGAAAATAATTTTCAAAATTCTCCACTTGTCTCGAGATGATTTTAGAAGTTTGATGTCCATATTTTGATAGAGCTACTGAGTTTTGCTTCTTTGAGTGCCAAGATATTAAGGATTGACCCGAAATTGGCAAGCTCCTGAGGTGCTCTTTCTATCAACTTTGTATCCAGCGTAAACAAGCATCTCGAGTATCTAGTGAGAGTCGGTTCTAAGTCTCCGGAGTACCATAGACCTAAATTCCGAGTCCCTGCAAGATATCCGAATATTCTCTTCACCGCAGTGAGATGTGATTCTTTTGGATTAGCTTGGAATCTTGCGCATAAACGAGACACTAAACATTATATCTAGCCTAATGGAAGTAAGATATAACAAAGATCCGATCATACCTCGATAGAGCTTTTGATCTATTACTTTACCTTTTTCAGTCCGAGTCCAGTTTCATGCTACTATTCATAGGTGTTGCTTGCATGCTTCGCATCTTGAACTTTATACTTTTTCAGCAGCTCCTTAGTGTACTTTGATTGATGGACATAGATTCCATCTTTGTCTTACTTGATCTGTAGACCAAGAAAGAAATTAAGTTCTCCCATCATACTCATTTGAAATTCTTATCTCATTAACTCAAAAAATCTCGACACTCGAATTTCATTAATAGCTCCAAAAATTATGTCATCAACATATATCCGAGTGATAAGGAAGTCTTTCCCCTTTGTTTTTATAAAGAGAGTCTTGTCAATGTGACCTCTTCTAAAATCATTTTGAACTAAGAAATTTGTCGAGTCTTTCATACCAAGCTCCGGGAGCTTGTTTAAGACCATAAAGAGCTTTTTGAAGTTCGAAAACATGATTTGGAAATTCCGAGTTTTCAAATCTAGGGGGCTGCTCAACATAGACTTTCTCTTCGATAAAACCATTAAGAAAAGCGCACCTAACATCCATTGATATAACTTGATATTCATGCTAGATGCAAATGCTAACGGGATTCTAATGGCTTCAATTCTGGCAACAATCAATCCCTTCTTCCTGATTTTATCCTTGAGCCACAAGTCTAGGCTTGTTTCTAACTACCAACCCACCTTCATCCAAGTTTGTTCTTGAAAACCCATTTGGTTCCTATGACTAGGTGGTCGAAGGTCGTTTGGTTAGAGTCCGGACATAGTTTCTTTTAAATTGATTGAGTTCCTCTTCCATAGCCTCTACCCATTCAGGTTCATTTAGGGCCTCTAGTGCAATTTTAGGTTCGAGTTAATGGAATGAATGCAGTGAATGCACATAAATTCTGAAGAGAGGAACGAGTTCTTACCCCACTGTTGATATCGAGATAAATATATTTTCTAGTGGATGACTAGAAGCATACTTAAATGCTCTACCTGTTCTCCGATTCACCGGATCTATAGGCTGAATTTGTTGATCTTCAAAGATCCGTTCCGAGTGAACTTGTTCAACAGTTTGTCCTTCATCATTTTGAGCGAGTTCTTAAGTTGTCTCATTATGAGTCACTTCATTATGAGTGTCTTCATTTTGAGCTGGTTGGGTTTGATTCCCGATAGGCTCATTTTCATCACAATCATCATTTCTGCTGAGCTTTAGGTCTAAGAATGATGATTCACTTAGCTTTTCCTGTTCAATCCAATCAAACACAACGTAGCTGCTTTCTTCCACTTTGTTAGTTCTTTTATTGAAAATGCGATAAGCTTTGTTATGAGAAGAATAACCAAGAAAAATACCTTCATCCGACCGAGCATCAAACTTGGTCAGGTGATCCTTACCATTGTTGTGAACAAAACACTTACATCCAAAGGGTTTGAAGTATGAGATATTGGGTTTCTTCCTTTGTAGAGCTCGTATGGTGTTTTCTTAAGGATGGGTGTGATGAGGCATCTATTCAAGGTGTAGTTTGTGGTCTTTACTCGCCTCGGCCCAGAAATAGTAGGGTAGATTGTGTTCAATCATCATTGTCCTAGCTATTTCTTCAAGAGTTCTATTCTTTCTCTCCACTACTCCATTACGCTCAGGAGTTCTTGGTGCTGAGAAGTTGTGGGAAATACCATTCTTGTCACAAAACTTAGTAAATTCCGAGTAGTCGAACTCCCTTCTATGGTCGGTTCGAATTCTCCGGATCTCGAGTCCGAGACTCAACTTGGATTTTTCTGCAGAGCCTGTTGAACTCTTTGAATGCTTCATTTTTGTGCTTAAGAAAACACACCCAGTGTAAATCGTGAGAATCATCAATAATAACCAACACATATGATTTACCTCCAAGACTCTTAAAAGGGATTTCACCACATAAGTCCTTATGTAGCATTTCAAGCACCTTGGATGTGGAAGTCTGTCTTTAGAGATTTGAAAGATGATCCGACTTGTGTCCCTTTTGTACATGCTTCACAAATTTTATCTTTCTTAAAAGCACAATTAGGCAATCCTCTAACTAAACCATGACATGCCAGTTTCTTAATAGTATGCATGCTAACATGACCTAATCTACGATGCCATGTCCATGAGTCATCAAGAAGTGATGCTTTTAAACAAGATAAATTCGACTCGGGTTAGAAAGAGGAATAATGTAAGTGTTACCCGATCTCTTACCTCGGAGCTTGATCTCCTTGGTAGTGTCATCGAAATGTAACAGTTGATTTGAGTGAATCTTACCTCTTGACCTTTATCACACAATTGAGAGATGCGAAGCAGGTTGTACTTTAACCCTTTGACAAGGTATACTTGGTCCGACCGGATCGCTTCCTTTTCCAATCTTACTTATCCCAATTATCTTGCCTTTGCTGTCATCTCCAAATGTGACTTTTCCTCCTTTGTACTCTTCTAACTTATAAAACACTCCTGAATCTCGTGACATGTGGCGTGAGCATCCACCGTCAAGGTACTAATGCCCTTTTGATCTTTTACGAGTAACTTGCAAAACAGAGATAAACTAACCCTTCTCACTTTTTCCAACAAACCCAGTAGTATTCTTTACTCGTGGTCCTTTTCGAGGAAGAAGGTTTTTCGAACCCAGATTTAAATGACTTTAGGTTTGGTCCGATTCCGAGTCTTCCATTTTGAGAATTGAGTCCGTGTCTCTTTCTTTTGAAAAGATTTTCTCTTATAAACCGGCAGAGATGGTTTTCTCCTGTAAGCTGGTCCAGGCTCAATTCTCCTTTCATTTTTATAAATGGGACCGTGCTCAGCCTTCCTGAACTTTACAGTTCGGAATCCTTTTGAAAAGCTCCGATTAGGAATTGGACTCCTCCTCTTTGTTAAAACCAAGACCTTTTTCTCGAAGGAGACACATTGACATCCCAATAGCATATCAAGGTTTTTCCGACCTTGAGTAAACTTTAACATCTTGAGACTCATTGAGCTTTTGCTTTAGTTGCTCATTTTATTTTTGAGTATCTCGGACTCGGTCTCATTGGATTGAGCGCTAGTCTTGAGCTCTCTCGGTGTAAGTTTGAGTTTTTCCAACTCATTTTTTAAAGAAATGCTCTCGAAGAAATTGACTCAAGTTGTTCTTTAAAATGAGAAGAATCGGAATTGGACTTCTCCTCCAAAGTGAAAATATACTTGGCTTAATCAACTTTGGAAAATTTAAGAAAGTATTCAATTACCCATTGAGGATTTTCTTCCTCATTGTCCGATTGATCTGTGTTTGAGTCTGTTTCCACTTTTGAGTCGGAAAGTGCCATCGGACACTTTGAGTCATCCGAGTCCTCGTCATCTTCTAATGAGTCCTCGTCACTCCATGTGGCCATCCTAGCCTTTTTCCTTCTTCTCGTCCCTTTTTCTCTTGGGACAGTCCTTGACTATGTGTTCCTTGTTGCCACATTCAAAATAGCCAGAATTCTTAGTCAAAGATAACTTTGAAGGGGAAGAGTATTTACCTTTTCTATCTTTCTTGTCTTTCTTATAAAACTCTTCTCTTGGCTTCTTATCCCATCTCTTGTGCTTGATAATTCTCTTAAAGCCTCTAGCGATAAGTGCCATGGGATCCTCTTCGAGTCGAACAACTCGGATCTACTTCTCTGGTTTCCGAGGCTTTCAGCGCAATATTCTTTTTGGTGCTGACCTCTCGCATCCTCCTCTTCCAGGTGAATCTCATGGGTGAGAAGCTTCCCAATGAGTTCGTCCGGCTTTAGTAGAGACAAGTTACGAGCCTCTTCGATAGCTGTCACTTTGGGACCCCATCTTTTCTTAGGTAGGCTTTTGAGTATCTTTCTACATATTTCCTCATGGGAAATCTTTTTACCTAGAGATTTGAGATTGTTGGTAATCTCAGTAAAGCGAATGAACATTTAAGTGATGTTTTCTTCTGCTCACGTCTTGAACAGCTCATACTTATGAAGATATTGGCTTATCTTCGCTTGTCCGACCTGGTTTGTGCCTTCATTGGTGTTGACCAGTGTGTCCCATACTTCTTTAGCTATATCACGAGCAGAAACTCGATTGTATTCTTCTAAGCCGATGGCGCACATCAGAATGTTCATTGCCTTGAAGTTCTTTCGAACTTCTCCGCTTCATCGCCAGTGAAGTCGGCCTTTGTCTTAGGTAAGAGTCTTGTTTCTTCCGTCTTCATGGGAATGTAGTTGCCTACTTGTATAATGTTCCAGACATCCTCGTCATGATCTAGCAGGAAACATTTCATGAGTTTCTTCCAGAGTGCACGAAGTTAGATCCTTTGAACTTTGGTGGTCTCGCTGGAAGATCTTCCTTCATCAAACTCTCCGTTGTTCTCAGCCATTTGATCTTTAAACCTTTGGATGGTTAGATCCTTTTAGAAAGGCTAGGCTCTTATACCAATTGAAGGTTTGCTCTGGGAGATGCTAAGTCACCCTAGAGGGCGGGTGAATGGGGTGATGATGAAATTTTCTTGATTTTAAAATAGATATGAATCCGAGGTGAGCGAGAGTCAAGGATGAGCTCAAAATAGTGCTAACTCGGAATTTAGTGAAGAGTGAAGAAACGAATTAAGCGGAACTTTGAAACAGATCTGAGTCTAAAATGCACTCGGAAAAGTAATAACTCGGAAAGTACGTGGAAACCGTCCCGGGGCGAGAAAACCACGGACCGTGCTAATCTAAGCACGAAGTCAAATCCACTATTTTGAGTCCACAAAATTCAAGTATATTGACTCAACCCGAGTTGCTCCCTTAGACAACTCCTTATAAGTTTTTCCTAGAGTTAGAAATTACCTTATCCGATCTAGTACTTCCTAACTATGATCACCTTCACGAGTTAGGGACAACCGAGCCGAGTTAACCCTTACCGCTCGATCAAGGGACCTTACATAGCGAATAAGAAAGAGAGTGTTTGTAATCGAGTACAAGACCTTACAACTCGGAGAAATAATAAATACGGAATTAGAGTTGTAAGTAGAAGATTGAGAATGAATACAATGACTTTTACTTAAGTATGTGTGTTAACAATTGGTTCGAGCAAATCTTCAAGTCTTGGAAGTTGGCTTCTATTTATAGATGACCAAGGAGCTTAGCCGTTATGTCCATCTTCTAACTAGAAGTCCCTTGTGACCATTGTAATGGATTTTTAAGTCACTCGGAAAATATCCGTTAAGATATGAACATTGGGCAACGGCTCTTGACTCCTTTAGAAGTCCTAAAATCACTGGTGGTTTCTTGAAAAGTAAGGTGGAAACCGCCGTAGAGCTTAGTGTTGCGGTTTTCCAGCTTTGGAAATGCAGACAACCCCGACACGGTGTCCGGGACTAGGTCGGAGGTGGAAAAAGCCTTGTCTGCTGGTGATTTGACATTTTGAAGCCGGTTACTTTTGCAATTCAAAAATAGGATAGCCTCGTTTGAATAACCTACAAAAGTAAATCAATTTGGTTTTCAAAGTATAAAATACTTTGGTCCAAGATTAGACACGAGATAATAACGTAATTAAGATAATTATGTGACTAATTATCCGAGTTAGAAAACGAATCGAATTTTCCGAGTCTTATATCCATGAGACTCAAATTCCATATGAGTCGATCTAAAAGAGAATCGGGTTAGATAAAGAATATCGGAGTAAACAAACTTGATCTAGACTAAACAAGTTCAAACAAAATATGCTTGACTTAGAAGAATGAATTAACAATGTAATTCCTGTAACACAAAGTCGGACTCGAGTTTATGCGCGTGAAACAAAGTGTTTGAACATGCGATATATCCGAGTGTTGAGTGACTCGGAACTGGGTATGAAGTGGCATGTAGAAGTATGCTTTACGAGTCGAGTCGAGTCAAGCGTAAACATATATAATAGTTCCTCGAACACTCAAAGAAAATGTCATATCACTCAGAAAAGTTTCTAAGGCACATGGAATGACTTGAAATCAAAACCCTATAAGAGATGAAGTCTTATACCCGATTCCTCGATGGAACTCGGAAAAGTGTAAGTATAAAGTCCGAGCCTTCAAAGTGAATGCACGAGATCCATCAACATTAGGCTCGGTGGGCGAGGGAATAGAATAGGAAGAGGCGTCCACATCATTATGGGGTAGAGGGCGAGGGATTTCATCCTCACTTGGCAAAAATCTCATATTGGCAGCATTCCTAAGAGATGTACGCTCAAGAAACGGGAGATGCAACATACGGTTATGAGGATATAACCAATGTAACTCTCCTGAAATTGTACGACACATGCCCATAGCTATCAAAGCCTCAATGTCAATCCTCTCCGACCCTTGCACCCTATCATCATTGTGCTCATCGGGGTTCCAACCTAAAGCTACAATAATAGTAGTAACTAAACCCCCGATTACAATTCGACCCCTGGAACTAGCCGTAACATTAGCAAATTCACGGGCTAAATAAGCCCCAGGATTACGCTTAGACGCATCTCTAGTCCCCATCACACACAAGCGAGAACAACAAAGAAAGACGTATATTATTACCACTACCATCCCTCCCAAACAAACCATGCCTCAAAACCCGATGTATATATCGAAAACCGGGTTTCCTAAGTGCGGTAAGCTTAGTTGAACTAGGATGATATTCTTTTCACCGAAATAGAATTCCAAAATTGTACCAAATCAAAACCATCGGGAACTAAACGGTGTCGAATCCTAGGTCTCTAGGTAGGGAAAATTAAGCATTGAACTCACTAAGACCGAGTTCATGGTATTCCCCTAACATGTAAAAGGAAATTAAGCCATGCTCGGCATGAGGACTACGCCCAATTTTTACATTAAGTGTGCTTAAAATTTCCAATGTTAACCTCTTATAGGTCCCTAATTGAATATTCATAAAGTTCAACAAACCACAATGTCCAAGCAATCAAGAGAAATCCTTAAGCAAACCCAATTTTTCTAAACTAACATCATCATAGTAACGAGTTCCAACAATTTCATGATTTAACAATGAAGTATAACGTGCAACATGCTCCGGATTAGTTCGAGTAAAATGGGTTGTTGGGGTTACCTCTATTGCTCGGAATTCGATCATTCCGAGGTGGAGGACGAGTGACTCATGCTTGGGCTATGAAGCATGGTATTGAAGACTCCCCTTCGAGTGGTCTTTTGTCTTTTCGGTACCATTAGATCAAATGTGATACCCTAATCTAAATAGAAGGAGCTGAAATTTGTGGGTGGAATGGGGAAGTGAAAGGGGCCATTTTTATGGGAGTAGAAGAAGCCGTGGAGGTCAGAAACAAGAGGGGAAAGATGATGAACGAGATAAGCGATGGTGTGGCACTAGATTCCGGGCAAAGGAATGGCGCCGACGCCGTCGACTTGAGGATAGAGGAACAATGACGGTGCCCTCCGGGCAAAGGAACAATGCTCACATTAGTCGAGTAGAGGACGAGAGGAATGGCGACGGGGCCCCATGTTAGGCGAGAGAAGAGTGAGAAGAGGCGTGCGAGTACTTCGAAAAGAAAGCTTAGCACTTGCACATCTATTGATAAGGAATTGATTTTAGGAGTGACAAAAGATTTGAGAGAGAGAGAAGGTAGAATGGAGTAGAGGTGGAGATTCGGCTGTTGTGGGGTGAGAGCACGAAGAGAGGAAGATGAAGGGGAGGCGGGGTAAAGTGTGAGAGAGAGAGAATTTTAGGCTCAACTTGAAGTAACCCGCGTTGAACTTACAGCCGACCCAGGAAGCCCGTTTCGGTTACTACCCCAATATCCTATAATCAACGCGGCCTGTTCTCTTTCGTGATAGGTGCTCTGCACTTGCTTGGAGATAGCATCCGAACGGGCCATTTCCATTGAAATGGACGACCCGTTTTGGGTGTTGTCTCTCTCATTTCTTTTGAACAAAATACAAAATGACCGAGGTTGCCTCCCAAGAAGCCCTTGTTTAAGGTTGTTAGCTTGACCATAGGCAACTCATCCTTATGCCTTACCTTGTAACGCCCTCAATTACCATTACTTAATAATTCCCTAATTCAAGAATATTAGGTAAGGTCGCAGCGGAAGTTAATGACTGAAGGCGTCACCGCCACCCTAATAATAGGACAAGGCTAAAAATAAAATATCATAGCAACTCTGTGTTTATCGGTTATGCTTAAGTCTCTGAAAGCACTAAATGTTATGCTGCACGGAGCCAAGCCCGAGCAATATAAATAAATCAATCCCAAAGTAGAGTCTTACTAAACCTTTATACATTAAACAAGCCAATACAACGAGTTTACGATAGGAAATACGAAGTATTTAATTACATTTCAAAGTCAAGCCCGGAATTGAACGAGGATGAGAATCACTGTGAGCATCTAATCCCATCATAACACAATGATAACGACACACCCAGCTAGGTCTTGCTCCCATCGGGCTTCTTAAGCAAAGGACTGTTCACGGATGCTTTTCCTAAAAACAAAAACATTAAAATAATTCGAAGAATGAGTCGAAACTCGAAAGAACATTCCTGCACGGTTAAATAATTTTGAAACACATTGATTGAGCGCGCGCATTTCAATTCATTTTAGTTCGAAATCGGGGGAGAGAATATGAGTAAAACGTGCTTGCCGATTATTATCCGGAAGTGGAACCCCTTGGTAATTGATACGATCTTAGTAAGGTGCTCACCCTCGGGCCGACCGAGAACCCGAGTTGACGCCGCGCGGGTGTAATTGGTGGGCATAAGCCACGATAATTGATAATTGGGCGGGGACCACTTAATTAGGTGGCAAAACTTGACTTGCAAATGATTCATTATTAGTTATTTATGTAAGAAATGTTGAGATTTGACGAAATATGTGAATTTTCGAAGGGTACGAGGCAATGAATGTACCTGAGCCGAGAATATTTGTTTCTCCCCTTTTATAAAAATTGAGTCACCAGCTATTCGGCAACGGAAGTGGCCTCAATTCTGTTTCGATAGATTTTTATTGTTAATAATGTTTCTCTTAAGTTTCAATAATTGAATTTGTATAAGCATTGACAATTTATTTCCTTTCTTATACTTATACGAAAATCGATTAAACTAACATTTGTATTACTTAACTTTACTTCGTTAATTCCGTTTTGCAAATATTGACTACAACGCATATTAATTAAAGAAGTTGATTAGGCTAATCAGATGATCAACGATTTTTATATAATTCAATTCATTAGTTGACTTGGATTGAAAATGGTATATATATATATATATATATATATATATATATATATATAATCAAACACTTATTCCTAATTTATTCCTTATTTCTCCCTTCATTGCATTCAAAACCCATAGTTAAGTAATTACTTAACCCATCAAATGCCCTCCCATGGGAAGGTTTCACAATTTACCAAATTGCCTAAGGTTCATACATACATTACTTTAAGGTCATGAGCATTATTCTCTCTATAAAAATTCACATTCACAACCATAATCGGATATACTTAGTGCTCAAATTTTCCCCACGCCTCTACACTTGCTCATTATCTAATTTTAATGTCTGCGTACAATTTCCTTTCGTTTGCTCAATACATCCATTTTCAAAATGTAATGAAATCCGTCAACTTACTCAATTCTATAACTAAACATCCCCAATTTAATTCACTAAATCATAATTTCCCATAATAAATCACATTCATCCACATTCCATACACAATCTCTACACCAAAATATCAAACCTTAATTATCCACATCAATTCGAATTTTCCCAAATCAATATTTAAATTCACTCCTCAAACATACTTCTAAATGAGATAATTCAATTTATAATTATAATTGCTCAAATAAATAATGAACTTGGTAATTTAGGGTTTAGCGTTTTACCTTCAAATTCAGAGAGGAAGTTGAGGAGGACGAGCGGGGGTGGTGGTGGACGGCGGCTGCACCGACAACCACTTGGCGAGGTGGTGACGAACTCCGACGGCCGCTGCGGCTGGGGTTGGCTGCCAAGCGAACCGCGGCGAGAGGAACCAGGAGGCAAGGGAGCAGACGCGATAAGAGAGGGAGAAGGAGGTAGCGAGTGCGGCGAGAGAGAGAAGGGAGGGAGAGCGAAGGCCGGCGCCGGTCCTCGGCCGGCGCCGGTCCGCTAGCCGGCGTCGGTCTCGCTGGTGGTCGGAGGAGGCGTCCGCCGGGAGGGAGAAGTAGGGAAGGATGGGGAAGGTAGAGGAACGGGAGGAGCGAGAGGAAGGAAGCAAGTGAGGAAATTGAAATTGAACTTGCCCGATTATTTTGATCCTAACCGCCTCTTTTTTTTCGATTCCGGATAATTCAATTCTAGATTTTTCTCTTGAAAAATCTGCTTATTTATTATTATTATTTTTTGTTATATTATTTTTTATGCTTATTTTTATGTATTTATTTATTATTTTTGTTACTTTTTAATTTTATTTAATTTTATTGATGATGTTTACAAATTATAAATATAATTGTTCGCTTGAAATGTAATATTAATGACCTTGCAATCATATACCATCTCTTGTAAAATTTAAAATTTTCTCTTTTAAACATATGCGTGATTTATAATTATTATTATGAGATTTTTATCGGGGCCACTTCGTCGCCGTAGCTGCATAACGCATGTATAAAAATAATTTAAATATAGAACATCGAATTGAAGTGCGCGCGCTCGATCATATAAATCTTGTAATTAATAAGATAAACAAATTGGTTTAGGGTCGGGTTGTTACATACCTGGCTCGGTAAGGTCATAATATGTGGTCTTCTCCTCTAGTTGCCCCACAATGTAAGGCTTAAGTCGCCGACTAGTTACCTCGAAAGAAGCTGGTGGACTCACTCCACTCCTCAACCACTCCATGGGGATAAAACTTAATGACTTGAAATAGCCCGGACCATCGGGATGTCGGCTTTCCGGAAATAACTTCAATCTCGAGTTGAACAAAAGGACTATGTCACCTTATTCAAACATCCTATGCGAGAATATGCTTGTCATGCCACCTCTTAGTCCTTTCTTTGTAAATTCTTGAACTTTCATAAGCTTACAATCTCAACTCTTTAAGCTCTTACAATTACACCAACTTAGGAACTAAGTATTCGGGATCCTATAGACACCGAAAACTTGTTGTCCTTATCTTTTTATTTGAGTTATTTATTATTGTTAGCACGCTCATGAAATTCCATCTCGTTTTCGAACTCGGGTCATGATCGAACCGAAAATGGCGCGAAGGAAGCCAATAACACACAAAAAACTAATTAGCACCACAAAATCAGTCCACTATTTTTTAGGGCTGGCATACAAACCCTTTTCGACCGAATGAAGACTCGGACAATGGTCAATACTTTTACGAGTTATGTAAAAGGAATCGGGTATAACAATCCCATGCATATAGAGTTTTGATTCCAAGGCATTCTCGATATCGCGAAACTTCTTTGGGTAAAATAGTATCTTCTCCGAGTAATACGGTTTTCACTTATTGCATTTAGTGCGTTTCCATAGCGACTCGAAAAGCTGGTTCCTATTTTACGAGTTCATCTTCACTCAGATTAATCGCATTTTGAGTATACCATTATTCCACTTGTTTCTCACTCAGAATCTGACTTTTGGGTATACGTTCTATTCTGCTATAGTCGGTATTCTTAGTTCATTTCATGCTTAGTCTATATCAAGTTAATCCTCTCTAATATCTTTTATCGAACTTGATTCTTCGCTTATACTAAGTCGGATGGAATTATGAGTATCATGGATATTGGACTCGGAAAATTCCATTTCGTTTCGACTCGGATAATCGGTTGCTTAATTATTATAATTATTTTATTATCTATGTCTAATCTTGGGCCAAAGTATTCTATACTTTGAGAACCAAAATTAATTTACTTTTGTAGGTTATTCATTCGAGAACACACCTTTTTCAAACCTCAAAAGTAGCTTAGGCTCGAAACGTCAAATCACCAGCGAGACATGGCTCTTCACCTTCCCTGCTCCGAGTCCCGGAAGATTGTGTCGAAGCTGTCTGCTTCCATATCCGGAAAGCTGGAACGCCAAACTTAACGGTGGTTTCCACCTCATTTTCGAGACACTACCGATGGTTTTGGGACTTCTAAGAGAGTTAAACGGTTGTCCAACGTTCATATTTCAACGGATACTTTCGAGTGACTCGGAAAGCCTCTATCAATGGTCACGGAAGACTCTTGGTCAGCGAGATGAAGATAACGGCTACTCTGTGCGGTTATCTATAAATAGAAGCCACTTCACAAGACTTGAAGATTGCCGAATCTATTGTTAATACACATACTTGAGAAAAGTCATTGTATTTACTTTCAATCTTCGACTTACAACTCCCACTCTGTAATTCATTACTTTACGAGTTGTAAGGTGTTGTACTTAGTTACAAACTCTTCTTACATTCTTTGTAAGGTCCCTTGACTAAGTCTGTAAAGGTTAACTCAGCTTAGTTGTCCCTAGACTGTAAGGGTTATCTCAGCTAGGAAGTACTAGATCGAGATAAGGGAACTTCGAGTCTAGGAAAACTTGTATAGAGTTGTCTAAGGGAGCAACTCGGGTTCGATCGAGTTCACGGTATTTTGTGGACTCAAAATAGTGGATTTAACTTTGTGTCCGGATTGACACGGGCCGTGGTTTTCTGCCCCGGGAGGGTTTCCACGTAAAATCTAAATGTTATCTTTCCGAGTTCATTCTAGACTCGAGACGACTTTCTTGCTCCTGTTCCTTCGATTCATTACTTTACGAGTCCAATCTTTTCGACCACTGTTGATAGACTCTGAATCTGTCTTTGTCTCTTTTCCGCGCAAAGTGTGTGTTTTCACCAAGAATTTTCTATCACCCTATTCACCCCTCCTCTAGGGTGACTCGGACTATCCCGAGCAAACCTTCACCGAACCATGGCCGGTTTGGACTCCCAAGTTATGATCGGTTTTAGGACTCTTGGAACGACTTTGTTTTGCCAAGCAAGTATCTAATTTTTTATCCATTTTTGGTTAATTTGGGCCCGGTTTAAGCTAAACCCGATGGTTGGAGGAGATTTATAGGGTTTTCCAACCTTTAAAATTATTGTAAATAGGAGAATTTCCCCAATTTCCTACACCATTTTTAGCTGGAATACCCCCTCATGCTCAATGTTTCTCTTCGTCACTTGTCTCCCACAGTTTTTCTCTTTATATCTCCTTCACGCCACTCAAATCTCCATTTTTAAATTTACACAAAGGGCCTTCTTTGAAACATTTTTTATGTCGTCTCCCTACCGTAAAGGTTGACGAAATCCGCTCATGGTTTAAGTCCATTAGGTGGGTTAATATGAGAGTGATAATTCAACCACCATTTTTGAGTTTGTATTATAGTTTTTTTAATTTTAATTTTTTATTACTTTCATATTGTGGATAGAGGTTGTATCACATTTAATCTCTCCGTTCTCGATATAATTTTTACTTTTTTTCAATTTTTTTCATCGTTTTAATTATAGCTTTTTGTTACTTTTATTTATCTATTTCAAAACATGTTTTTAATGCTTGAATTTAGTAATTTTCATGTTGGTTGCCTGTTTTATTTGCGAGAATATTACCTCACAATTTAGATTAGTTAAGGTCATCTCGTTCATAGGCGGCATTAGGACCACTCGTCCTTATTTCGTACCTTCACCCCGAAAACAAGATCTTTGGTTTAAGACCGATAAAGTCCCTTTTAAAACATTTTCTAAGTTTCATTCTTTATACTGCGTTTAGGAAAGTATTTCTTTTATTTATCTTATTTTTGTTTCTCAAAAGCTGTCGGTGTGGACACCGAAAATGTAGTCGTCCTTATCCCTTAATTTCCATTATTTATTTACGTTGGTCCGGTGATGAAATCCGAGTCCCATTTGAGAACTTGGATCATGATCAAACTTTAATCGAGTATGATGGAACTAGTGAACCAGAAAAAACCCATTAACGAGTTGTAGACACCAAAAACGTGTCACCCTTATCTCCTTTTTTCTATTATTTTATTTTGTTATCCCGATGATGAAATCACGGTCACGCTTGTGAACTCAAATCGGGATCGAGAATCTAATTGGCATGACAAATGCCAGCTAAACTACAAAATATCCTTTAGCACAATAAATTAGCTTTATTGACTTTTGAACGACCCACAAACCACTTTTCTTTCGGACCGATGTCGCGCATCGGGACCTCACTGTTTGCTAAACGCAACATTTCCTTTTCAACATCCCGAGCATAAGACAGAGATCGGCATGTCGGTACAACGTCGTATAGGCCGGCACCGCGCTTCATGGCTTTTCACGCAAAAGCACCGCATTTTCTCCAAGCATCCAATTGAGACACGGAAGCCAACTTCACTAAATGACACCGTAGAGGGCCGATGCCCGTGCTTTAAGGCCTATTTTGTAAAAGCGGTACATTACTGCTCTAGTGTTTAGCCAAAGCATATAAGGTCTGTTTTCCCGATGATGACATTTTGTGACCGGCGCCGCGATCCTCGGCCTTTCCGAAGGGATTTTCGGTTCAAGCTAGTTTTATCTTATTGTTTATTAATTCAGGCCTATCTGTTTTTGCAATTTTGGATAGCTTCTTGCTTACTTCTTAGGTTATTTTGTGACCTAATCATTTCTCTATAAGTAGAGGGTCATTTCCTCCATTTTAGAGGTTCCTGAATGTTAACCTACAGAGAAGACAATAGCCTAGGTGTATGATGCTTGAAATTAAGCTAAGAGGTACTGAATGCTTCATTAGTGTTATGATCTCTTGGCTCATTTTTAGCTAACCCTCATTACACCCTACAACAATCCCACTATTTCATTCTATTTCCTACTTTCATCTTTTTCTTACAATCGTTCTACACCCATAAAATTCCACAAAAGTCCTACTTTAGTCATGTTCATTGACCGTCACACTTCCGGATCCGGTTCACGATCAAGACCAGTAGGTGGGAAAACCTGAGGGTGCTCAACTCAATTTCAATGTCTAAGGGTTTATTTAAATTTATGCGGTTTCTTGCTTTCCATATAGTGGAGGAAGATGTAATTGATTTTTATTTCCTCCTAGCCCGTTGTAATTTTATTTTTCACTTTTGCTTTTCTTTTCCACTTTTGATTGCTTTCTTTATTGCTTTCTTAACCGCTTTTATCGCTTTCTTCGCATGTTTGGTTGATTTAATTTCTCGTATTCATATGCTATGTGCTTGGTTGAAACATGTTACTTTAACTCACAATTCAAATTAGTCAAGGTTGTCCGTTGACGGGCGGAATGGAAGGGCTTATCCCTACATTTCGTACCTTCGCCTCCAAACTCTAGATTCTCGGTTCTAAGCTGATGGAGTCAATTTTAAACCACTTTGAAGCTTATTTTTACCATACTAAGATTGGAAAAGATTACTCTTATTTTTGTTTGTTTTTATTCATAAAGCCGATCGGCGACTCTTCCTTTTTTCATTTTATTTCCCTAAATTTGCATCCCGGCATTTCTAGTTTTAAAAAGTAGACCAAACAAATTTGTACTCTTACAACCAGAGCCATGGACCAAGATTGACCCTTCAGTCAAAGCCCATGGCCAGTCATCGAGCAAAGCTCTAGGTCGAAACCGATGTTTTCGCACCATTTTGGCCCAAAAGACTTGAAAAGGAATACGAGATATAATTCTAGTTATTTTCCTAAATTATGAAATATCATTTTGAGACTTCCTAATGTTAATTTCTAAAAATAAAAAGATTAATAAAATCACAAATCACTATTTTCGTCATGTCATTGGTCCAGTGACTAGTAGGTTTCCTTGGGAAAAATTCTATAAATATACCATTCGTTTGGAGGCTTTTAAGGATGTTATGTTTTGGGCCTGACATTCTCCACAACAACAAGTTTGGATCGTGCTTGCTATCTTATTGAGCCCGGTTGTCTTTTCGACCAAGCTTATAAAGTTGAGGTTCACTATTTGGTTAACTTAGTGGACCTCGATAAAATAAAGAAGCTTAACTAGGGGCACCCGTGTACACTTGCCTTATAAGGGGCCTCCGTGCCGGTGTGCAACACACTAAACCCGAGATAGACTTGACCAACTATCTTCCCTTATATGGCTTATGGAAGATCATTGAGGTATGCTCTAGTTCCTCACTTATTTCCAACGTGTTCTCATCTTGTGTGGATAAAAATGGTACTTGTTTTGCAAAAATGTAGCCATGGTTGTACGAATATTTCTCGCACCTTTCGCCCGAGTCAATAAATCATTCAACATTTCTGCCCTCTATATTGTGGGCAAGAATCCATCTTCAACGAGACAAGATCCATGACATAGGCATCTTGAGATCCACCCTCAACCATGTGGCTTCGAGTATGTCGATTTTAAGCTCTAATTTACCTCAAAAAGTGCCGAGAAAATTTTTGCTTCACTAACTAGCTGATTCCCACTGCCCACTGCCTGTGGTGGACCTAATGGGGCCGGCGATGGCTAGTGCTAGCGTAGGTCTGTGCGTGTTCTATACTCCTTTTCATGTTGTTTTTCACTTTTGCTTACTTGCTTCTTGATGAATCCTGTAGGTGTAGGCCGGCTTTCATCCTTGGGCCTAACTCCAAACTCCCTCCAAGTGTAATTATTGCATGGGAGTTGAGTGAAAGAAGGATCTTATTTGAGGGTCCTTTTGGGTTACTGTTGGTACCTTTATGAGAGAGTCACACCACATATTCTTGACAACACATGGCATCCATTTGTTCCTCTTGATCCACCGCCAACCGTGTTTTACTATTGCTCTCTCTTCTAACAAGAGCAAGGGAAGCGACCACCAGGTATCCTTACACCTAGTTCTTAAATTTATCTACGTTCTATGCACATCATGAAGGGCGGATTATGACTCAGCTGGTGAGTTTCCACATCTTTCTCTCTTCTATGTAGTTGAATTTCTTGTACGGAAATTAACTTCATCTTTTGTAGCTTATTGTGGAGGATATCAAAAGTCCAAGTCTTGATGTGGATGTTTCTTAAATTGGGGAATCTCCATGTTATGTAAGGATCCCTAAAATCCCCGAGGAAGAATGTGTTGGGCATCCTTTTCCTAGAAGCTGGCAAGGGGTAACGGTTTCATGTTCTTTACTTTTAGTTACATGCTAAAAGTATTTTGCTAATACCATTAAGGCCCCGTTTGGTATGCAAAATTGGAATGGAATGAAATCAAGGAATGATACCTGGGGGTTAAGTATGGAACTTGAATATTTTCTTTAAGTGTTTGGTAAAGAACGAGGAATGGAATCAAGTTCCGAGTTCTTGTTGTTTGGTTGTTAATCATGAGATAAAATTAAAATTATTTTATTTTTAAATTATTTTATATCATAGTAAATTATTATTATTATTATTATTATTATTCTTCTTATTAAATATTATTATTATTATTATTATTATTATTATTATTATTATTATTATTATTATTATTATTATTATCATCATCATCATCATCATCATTTGATTCAATAAAAGTTGAAGCTCGTTAGCATATTTGCTGATATTGAGTCTTATATTTATTTTATTTTTTAATTAACTATCTTGTAATGTTTTCAATAATTAACAAATTTTATTTATAATTTTTAGTAAAACTATTTTCAAAGCTGTAATGTTCTATCAAACAATATGAAAAAAATTATATATAATAAATAAATAAATAAATATTAAAAAAAACAATAACAAAAAATACCCAACCTAATAACAAAAATAATAACAATAACCAAAATAATAATAATAATAATAATAATAATAATAATAATAATAATAATAATATAACAAATAGGCTAATTTTTCTTTTTTTAATAATTATAAACCGATCCTCGAGAGATTGAGAATTGATTCCCCTCCTATTTGGGGGATTCAAATTCCCTTGTTTTGAGGGGAACTTGAAACCTGTAAATTTCAAGTTCCACCTTTAAAATAACCAACCAAAAAACTAAAAAGGAACTTGAAACCAGAGGAATCAAGTTCAGTTCGATTTGCACAACCAAACGGGGCCTAAATATTTGTAGTATGATCGGGAGCAATCTGGAAACATGTCCATAAGACTCCAATCTATTCTTAGGGCAATTTGAGACTTTGTCACTGGGAGGACTTTCTTAACCTTCCGGGTTAGTCTTTAGTTAGTGAAACGCTAACGAGGTTGAGCTTTTAGTAGGTGTGCTAATCGCTCCATTATTTTTTGAGAGGCGTCGATCTAGAGTGTATTCATCGGGAGGTTTCCTTGGCGGACTGATGGTATGTCCAAAGAAGATACCTGTCGGGGTTCTTCATGACGTACGGATCATTGGAGTAGTTCCGATGCGGGGCCTAGTCCCTCCAGGCCTAGTTTTTTCTTACGCGGGGCCTAACTTTGATGAACAGAGTCTAAACATTACTGCCCTTTCAAGCATTTGATCATCGCAGGAACTCGTTTCACTTCCATTGGGCTTCTTACAGTTGACCTTCTCATGAAGCATCTCTATCTTGGGATCATGATGCTAGCTCTTCCGGAGGTGGTCGAGATGGTTAATTTTCCATGTCCGTGTTGGAGGACTTCGAGAACTATATCTTTGATGACGCTTCCGATGGCGACGATTAGTGAATCCCTTGTAGGGTGCTTTTGTTTTTAATGTTTAATATTTTGTAAGTTGGGGAATCTTATGCAATTAGATGGAATGCAAAGATTCGATTCTAAAAAATGTTATCTTTTATTAAATATGATGCAAAAATTCATAGGAAGAATTACAAAGACTAATTAGAATAATTTACAATAGCCCATATCCCTCCCAAAAGAAAAAATTAAAGAAAATGCAAATTCTTACGTGCACGGTTGTAGGAACCACGACCGGTGGACCCCTCCGAGCTTCCCCACAAACCTGGCATTTTTGGAGTTTTTATATGGTTTGAAAATGATTTAGGGTTTTGAAAGATGAATTTTTGAAAGTAGGGATTGATCTCTTATTAAGATTTCCGAATTTTATTAACTTGAATTAAGCATGAATAAAATTAAATTGATTGATGTTTCAATAATTATTTTAGTTTAGAAATTATTTTCAAAATTCTCACGATATTATTTCTTAATCGAACAAGATAGAAAAAATTAAGGATTCACGTCCGGCTTGAGGCTTTATGGCCGGATTAGTGTAAAATCACCAATCTGGACCGAAGCCACGGCTACTAATGGCCCGGTGCTTGGTAGAAGCCAGCATTTAACGGTCAAGGGCACCGGCCACTGGTTATGACTTAAGGAATCAGCCGTGGCCTTTGGCTTAGCGAGCGGATCTGGAAGCCCTAAATTACGTACATGCGATCAGAAATTTGAGATGCAATTTCGGATAGAAATAAAGCGGAAGAAGGAGTCGAGCGAAAAACTAATAAAAACAAAAGGTAAAAATTTGCTCTTCCGATCTTAGTATGGGAAACTAAGACTGAAAAAAGGCTAAAATGACTTCATCGGTCTTAGAACTCATAATCGGATTCGAGGACCAGGGCACAAAATGTAAGGAAAACCCTTTCGAAGACGACCATTACTTATTTTAGTATCAAATTTAAATGACCTTGATCTCCACTCTAGATCTCTTAATGTGGCGATGACGAATCCAAGAAAAGGGCTTCTTTATTGAGTTTTGAAAACATAAGTTTGGAGGGAATGGGAAAAGATCAGTCGAATGAATTCCCGGATATTAGAATAACTAATATTCGTTAGCTCTTTGCAACGATTCAGCGGTGATGTTTTGGTAAAAAGAGTATTTGAGGTTACTTTTGAGTAGAGTAATGTTTTGGGAAAGGTTTTTGTGGTTAGCATTCTGCGAGCATAACGGTTAGGAGAAAGTCGTGTTGAAATGAGAGCCAAGGCTATGAAGTTATAGAGAGGGTCTTAGGTCATAAATGATCTACGGTTTGCTCTCGGCCTACGTTAAAAACAACTCAAAAAATCGGGCTAAAAATCCTAAGATTAAACCGGATAAAGGAGGGATAAAACCGGATATAATTCCAGTCGGGGTGCCGGCCAACCAAGGGTGCCTAGGTTTTTGTACCCTAGCGTGCTGAACATGGAGTCTCCAAGAAAAACGCGAGTGTTTCACATAAAATATTTGGGGTAGGTGGCTGCAGCCATAACATCGTTTTTAGGAAGAAGCTCATAGTCTCTTACTATCTTCGAGCTTAAATGCAACACTTTGATGCTCATGATCATGAAATGCAACGCTTAACACCATCTTCAAGTCTTCGACTTTGTGTGTGATTGGATAAAAGTGAAATGCAAAATTCTAAGCCTGGAATTTCCCAAGTATACAACACTAGACTTCGTTTTCTCTAGAGGCTTGGCACTGAACTTGGACCGTCCCAAAGAAAAGGGGATTTTTATATCTATCCAAGGCAAAATGCTATTTATTTGGTGCTTGGTGGTTCTCTGTGGTTTACTCGACTTCCGTTGCACTAATCAAACTCAGTCCAGTGATCCAATCCTTAAATAGGAGTAGGGATTTCATCATCGGGCCCATAATACAAAATAGAGAATTAAAGGAGATAAGGTACCACACTTTTTTGGTGTCTATAGTTAGCCCCAGTTTGACCGAGTCTAAAAAATAAAGGGTCAAAGTAGACACTAAAGGATACTTTCCTTGATCCAAGATGGGGGCCCGAACTTGATCGCGGTGAGTGCATTCTAAAGTCCAACAAGATTATCCTAAGCTTGACTTGATCGAGCTTGAAGCTTGGTGGATTTTGATGTTGAAATTTCGATCGTCTTTGATTTGAAGCTTTGCCTAATAACCGGTTGTACTAACATGGTTGTTAGTGGATAATCAAATTCACGAATGTTTAGTGTTTTACCTGAATAACTTAGTCGAAAACATATTGAACATCTAATCGAAAAAGATGATTTAGCGGGTCCAAGAGTTCCCACTTGCATGCACATAATGCCAAGGAGTCTCATGCCATGGGTGACGTGTAAGACCCGCAATTTTGGGTTACGTAGTCATAAGAGTTAAGCTAATTATTTGGGTTTAATTAAATAGAGTAGATCGAATGACTAAGATATATACGCGGTTAGATATTTGTAAATTTATTTGAGCAAGTTATTATTAGTTCGCGTAAATTAGTGAAGCATATTAATTCCTTCCTCCAAATTTTTTCTGCCCGGATTAGCTAACTAGAACCCGAGACCACTTATACATTTTAATTGGATTTAATCCAAATGACGCTTATAAAAAATAAAAAAAAAGAAAAGAGATAATGAAGGAGGATATTACATGGGCTAAACATGCGATTAGTGTAAAGTTAAGGTGTAAGTGTTGACGTTACCGATTGAGCCAGAAAAGAGGAGCGAGAGGAACTTAAGTGAAAAGAAAGGAAAGAAGGCTCGAGGGATCGAGCGAAAGCGAAAAGAACCCGAAATAGAGATGGACGAGTGAGAGTTTGAAAGACCGGGAATCGGGAAAAAGGAATAGCGACAAAGGAGGAGGACCGGAGGGCGAGCAAGCGAGGCCGGACCGAGAGGTAGTGAGAACCGAAACATCGAACCGGAAGCAAGAGGAAGCGAGAGTCCCAAAACCGACTCGAAACGAGAACACGAATGCAGGTGACGAGTAAAAGAGGCGGGCACCAAGTAATCCAATCTATTTCAATCCCTAAGAATTCGAGGTGAGTAGTCTCATACTCTAAACCATTAGTAATTTCAATCTAAGACCCGTAATTTTGGGTTAAGTAGTTATAAGAGTTAAGTTAATTATTTGGTTTTAATTAAATAGAGTAGGTCGAATGACTAAGATATATATGTGGTTAGATATTCGTAAATTTAATTGAGCAAGTTATTGTTATTTCGCATAAATTAGTGAAGCGTATTAATTCCTTCCTCCGAGTTATTTCCGCTCGGATTAGCTAACTACAACTCGAGACTACTTATACATTTATTTGCATTTAATGCAAATTATGCTTTTAAAAAAAAGAAAAAAAGACATAATCAAGGAGGATATTACATGGGCTAAACATGGGATTAGTGTAAAGTTAGGGTGTAAGTGTTGGCATTAGCCGATGGAGCCAGCAAAAGGAGTGGAGGAAATTAAGTGAAAAGAAAGGAAAGAGGGCTCGGGGAGCCGAAACGAGAAAAGAAGAGGAGGAATAGAGGGAGAGAGGGAGGTGGAAGTAAAGGTCGAAACAAACCACAAAGGGAGAGGGAGAGAGCACGAGAGCTAGAAGACCGAGTGGTCCTTGGGCCTCCCGAACGGCGTGGATGCCACGACCGGTGAGCAAAGTGAGAGAAAGCGGGGTTGAGGACCCAAACACAAACGCGAGAGAGAGAGAGACTTGGTGAGACAGAGGGAAGGAGAAAGAAAGCAAATGAGAGCAAGATGTCAAGGACGTCGGCGAGCCGGTGAACCCGAGGGCAACCGCCGCCGACACAGGAAGGCGGCAAGCGAAGAAAGAGAGATTGATCGAGTAAAAGGTGGAAAGAGACCGAAACAGAAACGGACGAGCGAGAGTTCGAAAGACCGGGAACGGTGACAAAGGAGGAGGACCGCAGGGCGAACAAGCGAGGGCCGGACCGAGAGGTAGTGGGAACCGAAACACCGAACCGAAGCAAGAGGAAGCGAGAGTCCCAGAGCCGACCTGAAACCTAATGCGAACGTGGGTGACGAGTAAAGCGACGGGCGAGCAAGTAATTCAATCTATTTCAATCCCTAAGAATTAGAGGTGTGTAGTCTCATACTCTAAATTATTACTAATTTCGAAATTCAATTTAATTTGTTGTGAATATTGAGTATCCGTATTACAAAACGAATTTAGTAATTATTTTAGATTGAATTAAGAACTTTGAATGAATTTAGGGAGTTGTTTGGGATAAACCAGGACTTGAGAGGATTTACTTGGGGTACATAGTTAAAGTTAAATTAGGAACTTTGAAGAATTTTAGTAGTTATTTAAGGTTGAATTGGGAATCGGGGATTACGAGGGAGTTAGGTTGCATAGGTCAAATCAGTAGTATTGAGGTTTACGTTAGCAATTAAGGATGAAGGAGTTGTGATTTGGGTACGAATTATGAGTTAATTGAGCCTTATAGATTTCTTGAATTTGCGGTATTGAGAGATAATTGATAATATTTGGAAATGATGATTTGAAGTAAAAAGGGAGTACGAATTCATAATGATTGAAGCACAATTGAGGCATGAGAGTGAGAAGTGGGTGATTGCTAAGTTAATAAAGTTCAAAGTATATTTAAATCGTTGTGCTTGAACTAAACTTGAAGATAAGCGAGACTTAGCGGAATTTGAGTGATGAAAGGAGATTAAGAGTTATATGATGGAGTATGGACGAGAAAGAATTGATTAATAAGGTAGACACATAAGATGAGAGTTTGAGGTAAATATAGCAATTTTTTAGAAGTTAGGGCGTTAGAGTTAAGTGGTGGTTACTTGTGGTTGTTGTGGCTCGGAGAAGTTTTAGTTCCTAAACTCATTAGGCTTCAAAGTGAATTAAGTTAAGGGGAATGGACTTTTGAATATAGAGGAGGAATGGGAAATTCAAATATCAAGGGAATATGTATCCATGTGGATCGATTTGTGGCATAGAAGTTTTAGTTCCTAAACTCATTGCGGGTGATTGACTTTACCAATGCCATCGAAGCCGAAAAGAAGGATGATTTCTTGAATTTGGTTAAAGTCGGGGTATGTATTCATACAATCATTACTGCAAGTTTACAACACAAGTAAGATTCTTATCCAAATAAGATAAATATTTTGTACAGTAAAGGACGGATAAGCATACCTCGATAACCTTCCGTAAACCGCATATGGGCATGTAATTCTACAAGTCCTTGTCGACTGTTGTGTGCCAAGCCCCAAACATAAGCCTCTTATGAGACAAGTGTATGCAGGAACACCCTAATTGAGGTCTTTAATCTTATCGAAGTCCACCAAGTTCCCCAAATAGTGGACATGTACTACGAAGGTTTGCTCTTGGAGAGTCTTAGACACCCTAGAGGGGAGTGAATAGGGTGATAAGGAAATTTTAGAAGAACTTGGAAGATTTACACTTGAAAAGAGTAATCAAGACAGTCTGAGTCTAGATTGGACTCGAGATAAGTGTGAACTCATATATACGTGGAAACCCTCCCGAGGTCGAAAACCACAGATCGCTGCTAGTCCAAGCACCAAGTCAAATCCACTATTTTGAATCCACAAAATACAATAAACCGACTCAACCAGAATTTCTCCCTTAAACAATTCCTTATAGGGTTTTCCGAGACTCGAAATTCCCTTATCCGATGTAGTACTTCCTAACCGAGATAACCTTTATAGCTAGGGACAACTAACCTGAGTTAACCCTTATAGCTCGGTCGGGGACCTTACTCGGAAAGTAAGAAAGAGTATGTAACTAATTACAAGACTTTACAACCGAGAAAGTATGAATTACAAGTTGGGAGTTGTAAATAGCAGATTGAGTATGAATACAATGACTTTTGCGTAAGGAATGTGTATTGACAATAATTCCAACAATCTCCAAGTCTTGAGACTTGACTTCTATTTATAGATGACCAAGCAGATTAGCCGTTGTGACTAGTTTCCGAACGAAGTCCTTTGTGATCGTTGTAACGGTTCTTCCGAGTGACACGAAAAGATCTATTGAGATGTGAACGTGTGCAACAAGTCTTGACTCCTAATGATACTCCAATCAACTGGTGGTGTCCGAAAAGTAAGGTGGAAACCACCATTGAGCTTAGTGTTGAAGTTTTCCAATTTTGGAAACGAGACAAACTTGACACAGCGTATGAGCCTTGTTCAAAAGTAGAAAAGTCTTGTCTGCTCGTGATTGACGACTTGAAGCCGCTTACTTTTTAATTCAAAAATAAGATAACCTCGTTTGGATAACCTACAAAAGTAAATAATTTTTGTTCTCAAAGTATAAAATATTTTGGTCCAAGATTAAGCACGAGATAATAATTTTATTAGGATAATTAAGTTAATAATTATCTTAGGCCTAGAAGAGTGAAATTTTTTGAGTCTCATATTCATTATACTCAAATTCCATCAAACTAAGTCTTAAGAAAGATCAAGTTATAAGAGTGAAAACATCAAAGTATAGGTACTTGATCTAGGCAAATAATTCTCAAACAAATATGCTCGACTTAGAAAGGCGAATTAACGGTGTAATTCACTTTACTTGAAGATATTCGATCGAAGTCAATATGAAGTGTTAGAGAGATTATTTGAACATGTGATAAATCTGATAATGTATGAGTGACTCAGAAAAATCAGTGTGAGATGATAGATGAAAATGAGTTTTTGAGTTAGTCGAATTGAATGAAAACATATGCAATAGTTTCTATGATATTCGTAATGACTTGCAATCACAACATAGGAGGGAAGAGGTTTGTAGTTGTCTTTGGTAGTACTCGGAATGGTCTAGTTTCCGAGTCTAAGTCTTTAATCTCCCCTTTTTGATGAAAGACATTCCATCCTTAGACGAAACTTTGTTAGTGAAAGAATCATGAGTTTTCATTCTAACTTAGTGCAATATCGCAGAAAATAGAGTAAAGAGTGAAGTGTTTCAAACTTAGAATATTTCCGCACATAACTCATATGGTCAAGAGTCGTGAGTAATTATATCGAGTAAAATAGACAAACAAGCTAATATATCGGAACAAAACAAAATACGAAATTCAAACTCGTAAAGAGTTATACTCGTAAATCAATATGCTCGAAATTAGAAACTTCATTCATATATATACATAAAAGAAAAATTACACATACACATAAAAGAGAGAAGGTGAGAAAACTTCCCTAAACAAGACAACAAAATTTCTATTGTATTCTCCCTCTTGCCTTGCAGTAAAAAAAACAAAAATGGGGAAGAATGTATCAAGTAGATACAATTTAGATGTCTAGAAGTCTGGTTCAGCCGCAACCTCCTCTTCTTCTTCAACTCGCCTCTCCAAATGGAGACTTCGCGAGGCTCGAGGACTCTTCGGACATTTCGAGCTGTCTAGGTCATGAACGAGCTTTGGTGGGCCTTTCTCCGAGGAGTTCGAGCATCTCCTCGCTGCTCTTTAACCAAATCTTTCATTTCGAGAAGCACATCTTGTTGCTCTCGAATTTGAGATTTGGTTGTCTTTTGGTTGATGGTCATGGACTGAAAGATAGTCTTGAAGGAGCGAAGAATGTCCCGAATTTTCGTAGACACGAGAGGAGAGTTTGTCTATTAGAGTTGCAAACAAGGCGGTAGACAACATGAGAAGCACCCGAGGTGGATGCACCGCCAGGTGGAGGAGGGAGAGAGAGAGGAATCGAATCTGAGGCGGAGGAGATGGTTGCCTCGGTTCGAGCTGTGGACCCGGACACCGGGTTAGGTTTCCTGGTACCCGTATCCAATAAGCTCTTTTCCGCCAACGACAATGGCAGCCTCACACACTCGTTTGGGTCCGAGGGAGCAGTAACCTTGAATTGTTTAAAGACAAGAGTAAGAAGGGCTCCGAAAGGAAGAGGGGTGGATTTCTTAGTATGAGTTGGCACGGAGGCCATCCGCTCGATGATAGCGCGAAAGAGGTTTACTTCGTAGCCCTCGAGAATGTCGAATAAAGCTTTGAGAATCTTTGAGTTCGGATTCTCTTTGCTGGAATTATGAGAGAAGAAAGTTCTGATCAACAAGCAACAAAGAAGTTGAGCCTCAGTCATCATCTAAGTCACGTAAAAGTTCTTTCGTGACTCAAAGACTTCCATGGCCTATTGTTTGAAAAACTCATCAAGCAACTTCGTTGAAGGGGATGGGTTGTCGTTGAGGAAGATAAATGAAAATTTAAAAAGTAGATGGAGGAGAGAGAGATTTATATGAACCACGGTGTTGCGAACTCTTGAGGTAATGATGCCCTTGGAGTAAGGAAGGTTCGAATAGAACTCAACGAACGAGTTTTGGGTATATGAATTCACTGAAATAGAGAAAGTTGTATACACCTGTGGTTTTGATGTGTTTCAACCACGAAAAGGTTATGGTTGGAAAGAATTTGTCATCCAACGTAAGATGTTGGGTGATGAGCATTTTGGATGGGTGAGAAGAACCCTCTTGGTTTTTGGTTCCGGGTTTTTAGTAGCGAGCCTAGAAAATCTGGAGCGGAACCTCTCTTATGCATGGTCAAGAAAGATAAGTTAGCTCGAGGAAATGAGAGAGAGAGAGAGAGAGAATGTGTACTGAGATTGCTTGAGAGTGCTTGAGAGCTTAGATTACAAAAGTGAGTATGCGAGAGTTTAGGTTAGCAGAGAGTAAAGTAGCAAAATGAAGGAAAAGAGATGCTATTTATAGCGAAAAGAATGTCCTTCAGTATCCGTTCGACCTAAACCTCCAACGGTCGCCTCGGACCAGTGTGTCTCGTACTGCTCTCCAAGGGTTAGAATTCCAGTGTCGGTCTCTCAAAGGCTAGCTCACTAATCACTGCGCGCGGTAGAGAGAGAGAAAAAGAGAATTTTTAAAAGAAATTACTGAAATTCTCCACTAATCTAAAGATAATTTCGAAGTTTGGAGTCCAGTTTTCTCAAAAACTAAGTCTCGACTCAGTAAAGTTTCCGAGTGACTCGAAAAGCACAAACAAATAATAAAATAATAACTCCTAGCTCAGTAGCACTAGGTCAACTGAACTAATTTTTATTAAGACAAAGAGAAGAAACATGTAACACACAATCATGCAAGATAATTTCGGATAAAAAACACAGAATCATATATTTATCATGCCAAGTTCATTCCTAATAAAGCAAAACCGATACTTACTAAGTGGCTTAGTCAAGACATCAGCTAATTGAAATTTTGTAGGAATGGCTTCAAGTTAAATATCACCTTTCTCAGAATGGTCTCTCGGAAAATGATACCCGACCTCAATATGCTTTGTCTTTGGGTGCTGAACATGATTCTTAGTGATGTTGATTGCACTCCGATTGTCACACTTGATTGGAATTGAGTTGAATGAAAGTCTAAGGTCTTTTAAGCGTTGCTTGATCCATAGAACCCGAGCACATCATGCTCCAACCGCAATTTACTCAGCTTCAGCAGTTGATAGAGCAACCGAGTTCTACTTCTTTGAGTGCCAAGATATAAGGGATTGACCTGAAATTGGCATGCTCCTGAGGTGCTCTTTCTATCAACCTTGTATCCAGCGTAGTTAGCATCCGAGTATCCAGTGAGGGTCGGTTCCGAGTCTCTTGAGAACCATAGACCTAGATTCTAAGTTCTCGTAGTATATCTAAAGATTCTCTTCACCGCAGTGAGATATGATTCTTATGGATTAGCTTGGAATCTTGCACACGGATATACACTAAACATAATGTCCGGCCTACTGGCTGTAAGACATAACAAAGGTCCAATCGTACCTCGATAGAGTTTCGATCTACTCGCTTTACCTTTTTCGTCCGAGTCCAGTTTCAGTGCTGCTGGTCATTGGTGTTGCTCCATGTTTTGCATCTTGAAGCTTGTACTTCTTCGAAACTCCTTGGTATACTTAGATTGATGGACATAGATGCCATATTTATCTTGTTTGATTTGTAGACCAAGAAAGAAATTCAGCTCTCCCATCATGCTCATTTGGAATTCTTGTCTCATTAACTCAGAAAAATCTCGACAGAGATTTTCATTAGGAGCTCCAAAAATATATCATCAACATAAATCTTAACAATAAGAAAGTTTTTTCCCTTGGCTTTTATGAAAATAGTGTTGTCAATTTGACCTCTTTTAAAATCATTACCAAGAAATTGCTCGAGTCTTTCATACCAAGCCCTAGGAGCTTGTTTAAGACTATAAAGAGCCTTTTGCAAATTGAAAACATGATTTGGAATTTCTGAGTTTTCAAATCTAGGGGTTGCTCAACATAGACTTCCTCTTGAATGAAACCATTCAAAAAGCACATTTCACATCCATTTGATACAATTTAATATTCATGTTAGATGCAAATGCCAATAGGATTCTAATTGTTTCAATCCTAGCAACTCGTGCAAAGGTTTCCCTATAATCAATTCCTTCTTCTTGATTGTGACCTTGGGCCATAAGTCTAGCCTTATTTCCGACGACCAACCCATCCTCATCTAGTTTGTTCTTGAAAACCCATTTGGTTCCTATGACTGGGTGGTTAGAAGATCGTTTGGTCAAAGTCCGGACTTGGTTTCTCTCCAATTGATTAAGTTCCTCTTGCATGGCCTCTACCCATTCAAGTTCATTTAGGGCCTCTAGTGCATTTCTAGGTTCAGTTAATGATATGAATGTAGTGAATGCACATAGATTTTCTAAAGAAGAGCAAGTTCGACCCCACTGTTGATGTCGGACAAGATGTTTTTCAATGGGTGGCTCGAAGCATATTTGAATGCTCTACCTGTTCTCTAATTCTCCAGATTTGAGGGTTGAACTGGTTGATCTTCAGTGATTTGATCCGATTGAGCTTGCTCATCTATTTGACCTTCAGCATTCTTAGTCGGCACTTCAACTGGTTCTGTTTGAGTCATGATATTCTAAGCTTCTTTTTTTTACTCTGTCTTAGCTCAGCTTTAGTAAGATCATCTTTATCTCGACTTAGTTTCAGTGTCCGAGAATGTTGACTCACTTGGTTTTCCCTGATCAATCTCATCAAAAACAACGTGGATGCTTTCTTCTACTTTGTTAGTTCTTTTATTCAAAAATGCGATATGCTTTATTATGCGATAAATAACTAAGAAAAATACCTTCATCTGACCGAGCATCAAATTTGGTCGAGTGATCCTTACCATTATTGTGAACATATCACTTACATCCAAAGGGTTTGAAGTATGAGATGTTAGGTTTCTTTCCTTTATAGAGTTCATATGGTGTTTTCTTCAAAATGGGTCCGATGAGGCATGTGTTTAGTGTGTAGTTTGTTGTGTTGATCGCCTCAGCCCAAAAATAGTAAGGCGGATCGTGTTCAATCATCATTGTCCTTCCTGTTTCTTTAAGAGCTCTATTCTTTCTCTCCACTACCCCATTCTGTTGAGGAGTTCTAGGTGCTGAGAAGTTATGGGAGATACCATTCTTATCGCATAACTCCGTAAATTCCGAGTACTCGAAGTCCCTTCCATGGTTGGTTTGAATTCTTTTGATCCGAGTCCGAGACTCTACTTGAATTTTCTGCAGAGCTTGCTGAACTCTTTGAAGGCTTCATTTTTGTGCTTAAGAAAACAAACCTAGGTAAATCGTGAGTAGTCGTCAACAACTTCAAGTACATAAGATTTACCTCCGAGACTTTTTACAGGGATTTCACCACATAAATCCACATGCAGCATTTCAAGCACTTTGGATATGGAAATAGTTTTGGGAGATTTGAAAGATGATCTGACATATTTTCCTTTTGTGCAGCTTCACAAATTTTATCTTTCTTAAAGGCATAGTTAGGTAAACCTCTAACTAAACCGTGAGATGAAAGCTTTTTGATAGTATGCATACTAACATGACCTAGTCTATGATGCCATGTCCTAGAATCATTGTCCAGTGATGCTTTTAAACATGATAAATTCTAACTTGGATCGAAAGAGGAATAGTGTAGGTATTACCCGATCTCTTACCCGAGAGCTTAGTCTCTTTTGTGGTTGCATCGAAATATAGCAATTTGTCTAAGTGAAACTTATCTCTTGACCTTTGTCACACAGTTGAGAGATGTCTGGGTAGATTGTACTTTAATCCCTTCACAAGATAGATTGGGCTGACCAGGTTGTCTCCTTTTCCAATCATGCTTATTCCAACTATCTTGCCTTACTTGTCATCTCCAAAAGTGACTTTGCCTCCTTTGTAATCTACTAACTCATAAAAGAGTCTTAAATCTCCTGACATGTGGCTTGAGCATCTAGTGTCTAAGTACCAATGTCCTTTTGTCCTTTTTGAGTTACCTGCAAGTTAGAAACACACTAACCCTTCTCACTTCATCTAATGAACATAGTAACTTCCTTTACTCGTGATCCTTTTCTGAGGAAGAAGACTCTTGGGAACTTAGATTTGAATTACTTTGGGTTTGGTCTGATTCTGAGTCTTCCGTTTAGAAAACTATGTCTGTGTCTCTTTCTTTTGAAAACCTTCTCTTTTATAAACAGGTGTAGAAGGTTTTCTCTTGTAGGCTGGTTTGGGCTTAGTCCTCTTTTCCATTTTATGAATGGGATCATGCTCAGCCTTCCTAAACTTCACAGCTTACGGAATCATTTTTGAAAAGATCTAAGTAAGAATTTGATTCCTCCTGTTTGTTAAAACCAAGTACTTCCTTTCTAAAGGAGACACATTGAGAGCCTAATAGCATGTCAAGGTTTTTCTAACCTTTAGCAAATTTCAAAACAAGATATTGAGACTCATTGAGCTTTTGTTTCAGATGCTTATTTTCTCTTCTGAGTTTCTTATACTCAGTCTCATTAGCTTTAGTACTAGTCTTGAGTTCTCTTAGAGTAAGTCTCGGTTTTTTCAATTCATTTTTAAACCAATGCTCTCAAAAGTGAGAGACTCAAGTTGTTCTTTGAATTGAGAAGAATAAGAATTGGAATTTTCTTCCAAAGTGTAAATATATTTAGCTAAATCAACTTTGGAGAACTTAAGAACGTATTCTATTACCTCCTGAGGATTTGTCTCCTTGGTGTCTAAGTTGTCGGACTCGGACTCGGATTCAGCTTACGAGTCCGATAGTGCCGTTAGACACTTTGAGTCGTCCGACTCTTTATCTTCTTTAGATGAATCTTCATCACTCCATGTGGCCATCATAGCCTTGTTCTTCTTTTTGTCTCTTTTTCTCCTTAGACAGTCTTTGACTATGTGATCTTTGCTACCACATTGAAAACAGCCGGAGTTCTTAGTTAAAGATAACTTTGAAGGGGAGAAGTGTTTACCTTTTCTCGTCCTTCTTATCTTTCTTGTAGAACTCTTCTTTTGGCCTTTTCTCCCATTTCTTGTCCTTCATCATTCTTTTGAAACCTCGAGCAATAAGTGCCATGGGATCTTCTTCGAATCCGAGGAACTTTATTTTCTCCTTTGCTTTCGACGCTTTCGAGTGCAATGTTCTTTTTGGTGCCGACCTCGGCATCCTCTTATTCCATATGGATTTCATGGGTAAGTAGGTTCCAAATCTGTTTGTCCGGCTTTAGTTGAGAGAGTTTCGAGCTTCCTCGATTGCTGTCACCTTGGGACCCCATCTTCTCTCTCGGTAGGCTTCTTAGAATTTTTCTGCACATTTCTTCATAGAAAATATTTCGACCTAGAGATTTGAGATTGTTGGTAATCTCAGTGAAGCATATAAACATTTGAGTGATGTTTTCTTCTGGCTCCATCTTGAACAACTCATATTTGTGAAGATATTAACTTATCTTTGCTTGTCTTACTTGGCTTGTTCCTTCATATGTGTTGACAAGAGTGTCTCACACATCTTTAGCTCGTGTCATAGGCCGACACTCTATTGTATTCTTCTAAGTTGATGGCGCACATCAGAATGTTCATTGTTTTAAAGTTCTTTCCGAACTTTTCCGCCTCTTCAGTGGTGTACTCGAACATTGCTTTAGGCACGTGTCTTATATCTTCCATCCTTATTGGAATGTAATTGCCTTCTTGTATGATGTTCCATACATCTTCATCGTGATCCAGATAGAAAGCATTCTATTAGCTTCTTCCAAGTGCATGAAATTTGATCCTTTGAACTTAGGTGGTCTCGCTGGAAGATCTTCCTTCATCGAACTTTCCATTGTTCTAAGCCATGTAATCTTTAGACCTTTAGGTTGTTAGACCCTTTCCGAAAGGCTAGGCTCGATATCAATTGAAGGTTTGCTCTTAAAGAATCTTAGTCACCCTAGAGGGGGTTAATAGGATGATGAGGAAATTTTAGAAGAACTTGGAAGATTTACACTTAAAAGGAGTAATAAAGACAGATCCGAGTTTAGATTGGACTCGGATAAGTGTGAACTCATATATACGTGGAAACCCTCCCGAGGGAGAAAACCACAATCGCTGCTAGTCCAAGCACCAAGTCAAATCCACTATTTTGAATCCACAAAATACAAGTAGACCGACTCAACCAGAATTTCTCCCTTAAACAATTCCTTACAGAGTTTTCCTAGACTCGAAATTCCCTTATCTAATGTAGTACTTCCTAACCGAGACAACCTTTACAGCTAGGGATAACTAAGCTGAGTTAACCATTACAGCTCAGTCAAGGGACCTTACTCAGAAAGTAAGAAAGAGTATGTAACTAACTACAAGACTTTACAACCGAGAAAGTATGAATTACAAGTTGGGAGTTGTAAATAGAAGATTGAGTATGAATACAATGACTTTTACGTAAGTAATGTGTATTGACAATAATTCCAACAATCTCCAAGTCTTGAGACTTGACTTCTATTTATAGATGACCAAGCAGATTAGCCGTTGTGACTAGTTTCTAAACGAAGTCCTTTGTGACCATTGCAAGGGTTCTTCCGAGTAACTCGTAAAAGATCCGTTGAGATGTGAACGTTGTGCAACGGCTCTTGACTCCTAAGGATGCTCCAATCAGCTGGTGATGTCCGAAAAGTAAGGTGAAAACCACCATTGAGTTTAGTGTTAAAGTTTTCCAGCTTTGGAAACAAACAAACCTGACACCGCATTTGAGCCTTGTTTAGAAGTAAAAAGCCTTGTTTGTCTGGTGATTGACAGATTAAAGCCGGTTACTTTTGTAATTCAAAAATAAGATAACCTCGTTTGGATAACCTATAAAAGTAAATAATTTTGGTTCTCAAATATAAAATACTTTGGTCCAATATTAGGCAGAGATAATAATTTAATTAGGATAATTAAGTTCATAATTATCTTAGGCCTAGAAGAATGAAATTTTATGAGTTTAATATTCATTATGCTCATATTCCATCGTAGTCGAGTCTTAAGAAAGATCAAGTTATAAAAGTGGAAATATCATAGTATAGGTACTTGATCTAGGCAAATAATTCTCAAACAAACATCGAGTATAGTGTCTTAGTGACTCGAAGCATCAGTGTGAGATGATAGATGAAAATGAGTTTGCTGAGCCAGGCATAATCGAATGAAAACATATGAATAGTTTCTATTATACTTAGAATGACTTGTAATCAAAGGACTAATTATTAAATTTTGAAACATGATATTTGTGATTTAAGAACATGTTTGATAAATTATTGCTAAAGTAGTTTCTAGATACATATGGATAGGCAAAGAAACAAGCTATTAAGGTTAGGGATTAATTTATATCATAATTTCTAGAAATAATCAGGGCACTTATTAAGACATTTGAGGTAGCATAACCTTTATTCCATTATTAGTCCCCTATAAATAGCTCAAAAATGTTAGTAAAAAACACTCACTCACTCATCTTTTCTCATCTCCACTCATCTTTAGTTTTTTTTTTTTCAACTCTTCTCTTTACTCTCATCTTGAGTGAAATTCTTGGATCCTACAGTTCATTGATGTTATTTAGAGATTACTTTCCAAGTGCAAATAGAAAGGTACAATACATGTCAATTTATTTATCGAAATTATCATTTTTAGTCAAAAAGTATGTGTATGTGAGTGCAATTATTTTCAAGTGGTTTCATGACAAAGGATGCCTATATTGCTTACTGTTCATTGTTAACATTGTTCAAGTGGTCACCGCGTTACGGGCGCTCATCGACTCATCATTCGTCCTCCCTTTCAAAGGAAATTATCGTTCATTATTGGGGCATCCGAAGTAACTATTTTCTTATGTTATTTCTAAACAAAATGAATTTCATAAAATTTTTGTTTCCATAGTTAGGTGTATTGTGCTGAGAGTTTTTCTTTTCATTCTTTAAATGTTTTATTATTTTCAGATAAAGTGTGAATGCATGGGAACAATTAGATCATTGAGACGCTCACCTAGTTTCATTTTTTTAGTTGGAATAAGTTTTCAACTATTTTAGCTACATTATAAATTCAATGTTAGAAGTATAGTTCCAACAAATATTAGTGATTGATTAAATAAATGATAAAGTTTATTTTCATTTTATTGAAATTGTAGGCATTACGTGTCTCTTTTAGACACATGGCATAATACTCGTAGCAATTGAATCTTTGTAAATTTTATTTATTTAAACGAGTAATTCCTCCAAAAATTTAGGGTGTTATAGTTGATATCATAGCCTAGGTTTGCAACATCCCGATCCTAAACCCCATTACTTATTTCGCTAATTACAATTTATACAATTAAGCGCGCACACTTCAATTCAATGTTTAAATCTATCTTTATGTACTACATGGCCAAGTTAGCAAAATGACCTCAAACTAAAATCTCATGATAATTGAAGACTCGGGTATAACTCTCTATCTCTATATGGTTTTGATTTCAAGTCATTCTAAGTCTTTAAGAACCTCATCTTTATGTTTTCAATACTTGTCTAACTTACTAAGAAACCATCTCTTGAGTAGAACACACTTCACTGGGTTTCTAACCCACTCAAACACAACTCGGACAATTGGTATGAGCAAATAATTTCACAAACACTTTGTATTCTGAGCATTGACTTAATGATCTAACCGAAAATTAATTATTACGTTAATTCTTTATTCAAAGTAAGTTTATTAAATGAAATTATTTACTTGATCATGTTTATGCATTTCTCTTATTTAATCTCAATAACTTGATCATTTCAAGGATTGACTCAGGATAGAATTTGAACCTATTGAATGCTAGACTCAAAAAATTCCATTTCATCGGGTTAAGAATATTTAAGTGCTTAATTATTACGAATTAACAATTATGCTTACCTAATCTTGGGCCAAAGTATTTTTATACTTTGAGTATCACTTTGATTTGCTTTTGCAAGTTGATTAAAATATTTTAATCTTATTTTGAAAAGCAAAAGCAACCGACTTCTAACCGTTAAACACCACCAGATAGATTAACACCTTTTCTGGACAAGGCTCAAACATCGTGTCAAGGTTGTTTGTTACCAAATCCAAGTAAACTTCAACTTTGAGTCTAATGATTGTTTCCACCTTAGATTTCAGTCACAACCAATTGGATGGACTATTTTTCGAGCCAAGGACCTAAGCAACACGTTCACATTGCAACGACTCCTTTTCTTAGTGGCTCAAACTATCCGTTACAACGGCTAGTGAAACTCTTAATTTTAGAATCAGTCTCAATGGCTACTTTGCTCTAGTAAGTATAAATAGAACCATTCCTACAAGACTTGAAGATTGCTGGAACCGACAAAAAATCTACTCTCACTCAATCTTCTAACTTTTACAACTCCACTCTTAAGTGTTTACTTTCCGAGTTGTAATGAGAAAAGTCTTGTAATCACTCTTACCTTTTTTCAATTCTCCGTAAAGTCCCTTGACCGAGCTGTAAGGGTTAACTCTGCTCATTTGTTCCTAGCTATAAAAGTTATCTCAGTTAGGAAGTATTATATCGGATAAGGGAATTTTTGAGTCTAGGAAAAGCTGGTAATTTAATTGTCTAAGGGAGCAATTTTGTAAGGGGTCATTCGTTGTACATTGTGGATCCAAAACAGTGGATTTGACTTAGTGCTTGGACTAGCACCGTCCGTGATTTTCTGGCCAAAAGGGTTTCCACATAACTTATGTGTTTTGTATCTTTCTGAGTCCAATCTAGACTCATAATTGTTTTCTAAGTCTTTACTTGGTAGAAAACTTTCTTAGTCCACAAAAATCTTCCATCACCCCATTCACCCCCTCTAGGATGACTTAACCTCTCCAAGAGCAAACGTTCAATAATAATAGTAAATTTAATCATGTGCTTATAATAAAAATTATGAAATATATAGATATATATAACAAACATAAATGTGAAGATATATGTTTGTCAGGTGATGAAAAATTATATTTCGGGTAAACCGTTACATTTAAAATAGATTATATAACTTGCATACAATATTATTAAAAAATTAAGTAATTTTAAATTTAAAGAGATGATAAAGATGAATACAATAGAAAATGAAAATTATGTAGTTGAGAAGGTAGATGTGAAATGTAAAATTATTAGTATGTATTTTCTTAAAGCATGAAATAATGGCCAAGTAAAATAGCCCAATGTTTATGAAATCCCATAAGAGGTAAATGGGCTACGAAGAGGAGGTTGACAACTGGATTTTTATGAACAAAAATCAGATGGGGCTGCTGGAATAATCAGGAGCAAGAGGGAACAAAAATTAGCTTTGTAATCACAACCTGAACTCCAAACCTCTTCTATCTCTCTCCTCCAGGTGCTCGCCCTGCACCGGTGTCCCTATGGCCAGCCACAAGTCAATTTTGGGTCTTGTAGGTGAAACCCCGAACCCAATTTTCATGTATTTTCTTGTTCATTTTAGTTGATAGTTTAATTATATGGATTTAAAAAGGTGTTCATAGTGTGAATTTAGAGGTTGATTGAGAACATTCACATTGGCGTAAATGGGTGTGATTTGGTGTTCATAGATAAATTGTATAAATAGAGTGTATAGTTGAGGTTGATGTTGTTAAATCTAGATAAAGTGAAGTAAGTTTGTGTTGTTTGATTATAAATTTCAGCAAATTTAGTGGTCCCTAATTATATATGGATGTAATTTTATTGAGGAAAATATACATATAAGTTTGAATGAGTATGTTGTGAAGTACGTGGAATTTGAGTAAATTGGTTAATTTGGGGAGTAGACTAATTAATTTGTTTAATAGATGATAAAATGAGGTGAAAGGTGACCTAATAATAAGGATTGGAAGTAACATTTAGGTTGGACATAATTAATCAAGTTTAATGGTAGTTAATAATAATAATAATAATAATAATAATAATAATAATAATAATAATAACAATAATAATAATAGTAAATAATATTAATAATAATAACGATGACAATTGTTAGAATCATACTTTTATATGCTAAACAAGTTGCAATAACTAAAGTATGAATAAAATGTCAAAATAAAAATATTTTAATTTATATAAATTAACAAATCAAAATTACGTAAAAATCAACTAAACTAGTTTAACCAATTTTTACGAATTAAGTTATAAGCATTTGTGTGAATTTAATTGTTGATGATATTGCAATAAAATTTAATTAAAATATTATTAATAATAAAGACCTATTTGCAACAGACAACGAGGCCACTTTCGTCGTCGACAAGCCACTAAATTAATATTTCATAAGGGGGAAGGAAAGTTGTTTAATCCATTTACGTTTATTGCCTGTACTTTTCGAAAAGTCACATGTTCTAGCGAATTATAATATTTCTCGTAATATATATAACTAACAATGAATCATTTGCAAATCAAGTTTTTTCACCTAATTAAGTGGCCCCATCAATTATCAATTATCAATTATCGGGGCATACGCCCTTCAATTCCATCAGCACAGCTTCAACTCGGGTTCTTGGTCGAGCCGGAGGTTGACTATATTCTCTCCTAAAGAACACATCAAATATATAATGGGATTCGACTTACGGATAATAACTCGCAAAAAGTTTAACTACATTCTCTCCCTTCGATTTCAAACTAAAATAAATTTAAATGCGCGTGCTCAATTAAGATGTTTCAAAGAAATTTTGACTCGCGAAAGAATGTTGATACTATGTTTCGACTCATTCCTTAAATTACTTTACTTGTTTTTGTTTTTAGGGAAAGCATTAGTGAATAATCCATTGCTTAGTAAGCCCGACATAAGCAAAACATAGCTGGACATGTTGTAGTTCTTAATTTCAATGGTGTCTAGACACTTTTATAGTGATTTTACTTCAACCGTGGCTTGTGTATGACCTTGGGATTCATTAAATGTTACATATTATATTACAAAATAAATGAATGTGTGGGTTCGTATAAAAATATATGTCACTAAGCCACTTAAATGTATTTTAGGCCTTGTTTAAATGTGATGTATGGGTTAACTACTTGGGTTGTATGTAATTACCCCTATTAGGACCCAATTATAATGTAACAGCTTAGATACGCAAATTCTATTTTTAGGATGACGGTAACATCTCCGATCGTTACTTTCTGCAGCGACCATACATAATACTCTTTAATTAGGGATTATTCTGTAATGGTAATTGGGGACGTTACCGTTGTGGTATTAGAGCCAGGTTTAGAAATCACTCGTGAGCAATGGGGTTCTAAGGTGTCATGAAATGAACTTTAGGAAAATTTTATGTCTATCATTTCCACAAGCTACCCTTTTTTGGGACCTGTGTACATAGTGTAGTTAGTGTAGGGTTGATATACTTTTGTATATGCTTGTATAAATGATGTATGTACATATAATACGCCAACGAAACTAACATAGATGGTGGTACCGCCTATCTTTATGGGGTTTTCTAGACAGATCGAATTATAGTGTCGTTTGTATGAAAGAAAAAAGGAAAAGGAGAAAGAAGGGTAGGAAACTCAACCTATGGTGATTTGTAGAGTTGAGCTATAATCTAACATATATATATTGGTGTTACTTGTTTATATAAATGCAATGAATGTAACAGTTTTGTTTTATATGAGAAGTAGTTAACATTTTGCCTTGCAAGAAAGGAAAAAAATATTCATCGGGAAATTTGTATTTATGTGATTCAACATGTCCGAGGCATAAAGTAGTAATATAATTCAAAATGTGACTCGAAGATTTGGGCAATGATCGAGGACTTTCTGAATAGGCATTAGAAGCTCCTCCCAACTCACAACAAATCCTTAGTGAAACCTAATCTCCACGCTCGGGGGTTCAACTGATACTATGGACCCAAATTACTAAAGGAATTTGCTTGACATAGCTAATAAAAAGAATTCTCCCTACACCTACTGAATCTACCTCTAAGCTTGACAAGTTTGTCTGACAGAGTTACTCATCGTAATCCTAAGACTTACAATGGAAGCATTCATCTAGTAGAATTAGTAGAATGGATTAGGGAATGGAGAAGATATTTCCAGTTGTCTAGGTAGCCGGGAAAACAAAAAGCGTGAACATAGGGACATATTATCTAACTTGTGAAATAGATATATGGTAGAGCACGATGAAGAACAAATTTCAAGGTTGTGAGCTTACTTGGGATTAATTTCTAGAAGAGCTTAGAGCTAAGTTTTACCCAATCACAGTTCGACGACAAAAGGAAAAAGAGTTTCGGAATTGAAAATGAACAATAACTTGACAAGTAATGCAAGTATGCTATTAAATTTATGGAGCTATCCAGATTTTCCCAGCATCGTGTTGCTACTAATAGGATGAAGCTGATAAGATTTGGGGATGTCTTGGCCTATTATATTCGGCATCAATTTACTCGGCTAACCCGTAAAAGATTGTTAAGAATTGTATGAGACAAGCAGCAAAGTTGAGCCAGTAAATAGCGAACTAAGGGAAACTCAAAAAGGAAGTAGATTAATACAAGTGAGATTATGGTCCAAAAGAAACTCGTTACTCGGTTCTAACAAGGGTCACTCATCAGCTACTTTTGAACCATATGGCAAATGTGCTCAAACAAATCACACCACAATAGATTGTCAAGTGGGTAGTAATAAATTTATATAGTGTGGTAGCCCTCAACATTTAGTAAACGCTTGACCAAAGACACACTTGTTCTAGAGAAAGGAGTTATCAAGCCCTAGATGCCACCACATCAAGGATGAGCTTACGTGATAAACAACAAAGAAGTTGCAACTTCGAGAACGATTGTCACTAGTACTCTCTTTCTAAACTCAAAAGCATTTTTATATTTTACTTGGTTTGGGTGCCATCCATTCATTTATATCTACTCAAGCTACCTCCCAATTAAATTTTGGATGATCATAAGGCCCGAATTGAGTGGCAAATCGGGTTGCCAAATGAAAAGGTGGTAAAAATACTAATTCTTTAGCAGCGTGTGCCAATAGTCATATATGGGGAGTTGTTTCTCGTAGATTTAATCCAGTTTGATTTGTCCAAATTTGATGTAATTTTAGGAATGGATTAGTTGGCAACTTATAAAGTGAACAAAGATTGTAACAGTTGTAAGGTTATTTTTAAGGGGCGGAAAGGGAAAGAAGTGTGTTTGTGAAAAAGATGCAAAGGAGTATTCCATAATTTCAGTCATGAAGGATAGCAAATTATTCAGATTAGGTTGTACAGGATATTTACTTCATGTTACCGAGGATATAAGAGAAAAGATAGATATAAATGTTCTACCTATAGTATGTGAATTTTCTGATGTATTTCCCGATGATTTACCTCGCTTACCTCATCGGAGGGAGATTGATTTTGAAATTGAACTAACTACTTAAGCACAACCCATTTCTAAAGCGTCATATAGGATGGCGCCAACGGAACTTAAAGAGTTAAAGGTCTAACTTGACTAATTGTTACAAAAAGGATTCATTAGGCCAAGTGTGTTGCCCTGGGGAGCTCCAGTCTTGTTTGTTAAGAAAAAGGATGGTACTTTGAGTCCCACTATGGATTATAGAGAGATAAAAAGATAACTATCAAGAATAAGTATCCTCTACCCCAAATTGATGATTTATTTGATTAATTACGAGGAGCTGGCGTGTTTCACCAAATTAGAATTAAACAGAAAGATATTCCCAAAACTCGCTGTTTAGAACTAGATATGGGCTCTACGAATTTATGTTGATGCCCAATGGACTTACGAATGCATCTCGTTGTATTCATAGACCTCATGAATAGAACTTCATGCCTTATTTAGATAAATTTGTGGATGTATTTAGTAATGATATTCTTATATACTCTAAAGTTAAGGGACAACATGCTGAGCATTTGAGAATAGCACTACGTACTTTGAGAGAACATCACTTGTATGCCAAAATTGCAAAAATGTGGGTTTTGGCTGGAAGAAGTGACATTTTAAAGGCACGATGTTTCTAAGGAAGAGATTAAGGTCGATACACATAAGGTAAAGACAATGAATCGAATGGTCCAGACCAACCAATGTTATAGAAACGAGGAATTTTCTTGGGTTAGCAGAGTTACTACAGGAGTTTTGTACAAGATTTTTCAAAAGTAGCATCACCACTAACTAATTTGTTAAAAAAGCACAACAAAAGTGGTTGGATAAATATGACGAGACATTTTAGGAGTTGAAGAAAAGGTTAACCACAACCCCTATTCTCGACCTTACTAATAGAAGGTAATATACTCTTCTACAAGTGGTGCCTCTAAAAACGGGTTAGGATGTGCGTTAATGTAGAGTAGTGAGGGCATAGCTTATGCATTCCGATAACTCAAACCATATGATAAGAATTATCCTATTCATGATTTGGACTTGGTTGCCATTGTGTTTGGTTTAAAAATTGGGAGACATTACCTATATGAGTTACCATGTAATATTTACACCAACCATTATAGTTTGAGGTACATTTTTACCCAAAGTGAGATCAATCTGAGGCAACGCCACTGGTTAGAGTTACTTAAGGATTATGATTTTCAATTACAATATCATCCAGGGAAAGTGAATGTTGTGACTAATGCATTGAGTAAGAAGATGCAACATTGTTTTAATGTAATAACGATAACTCAATCAGTCATTCTATGAGGCCTCCATAATATGGGTATTGAGTTAGTCTCATGGGGACACACGAGTGAATTTCTAGTAGCAATAGAGGTACAACCTATTATAATGAAAAAAACCCAGTTAGGCCAAAGTAATGATATCGTGTTAGAAAGTACTAAGCAAAATATTAAAAATGAAACCTTGAGGATTCAAAACTGGTTATGTGCATTAAATACAGAGGAATTAAAAGAAAAATTCTTCGGAAGCTGACAATACATGATACTTGGTACATATAAGAGGAACAAAAAAATGTATAGAGATTTGAAGCAAGAATTTTGGTGGAACAATATTAAAAGGGATATCGCAGAATATGTGGATAAGTGCTTTACATGTCAAATGCTTAAGGCCAAACATCAACATCATGTGGGTGAGTTGAGACCTTTGTAGATTCCTACTTGGAAATGGGATTCAATTTCAATGGACTTTGCCATGGAATTACCTATACTGCTTCAAAGAAAAGTGCTATTTGGTTAGTTATTGACTGACTTACTAAATCTGTGCATTTTGTACCAATACATGACATATGGAATGTTGAGAGACTGGTGCGATTATATATTAAATAGATCGTAAGGTTACACATAATACCTAAGCAGGTCATATTTGATAAAAAGAAGAGGTTTCAAGCACGTTTCGGCAAGCTCTATAGTGAGCTTTTAGATCTACGATTATAAATAGATGGACACATTGAATGAATGAATCAAATGTTGGAAGATATGTTGAGAGCATGTGTACTCAACTTTCAAGGAAAATGGGAATATGATTTACCTTTGCTGGAATTGTCCTATAATAACAATTATCGAGGCTACCATTAAAATGGCTCTATTTGAAGTATTGTATGCAAGGAAATGAAAAACCCCATGCTATTGGAGTGAGTTAGATGAAGCATTGATTATAAACCCTTATTTAATCCAGGAAACAATTGAAAAGGTTAGGAAGATACAAGAACACATCAAGATTACTCGGAGCCGACAAAAACCTATGCGAGATGAAAGAAGGAGGACATTGGAGTTCAAAGTAGGAGATAAAGTGTTTTTGAAAGTGTCCCTAGTGAAAGGGGTCGGACAGTTCAATGTTAAGGGAAAATTAAGTCCAAAATATATTGGGTCATATGAGATCATAGAGAAGTTAAATCCAGTGGCTTATAAGTTAGCTTTACCATTTCAACTCAAACACATGCACAACGTCTTCCGTATTTCACACCTTAGAAAGTATGTACACCATCAAAGCCATAATATTGTGATAGAGAACTTAAAAATCACTAAGAATTTAATATATGAGGAGCGGCCAGTTTAAATATTAGCTTATAGGGTCAAGAAACTCCATAATAAGAGCATTCCTTTGTTTAAAGACGTGTGGGCTAACCATACCTCATTAGAAGCCACATGAAAAATTAAGGCATGAGAAATAAATATCCTCACTTGTTTTTAACGTAAGTCTCAAACTTTATTTCCAAATTTGCAAGTTTTTAGGATGAAATTCTTTTTGGGGGGCGGAGACTATAACAGTCCGACCCTAATCCCCATTACTTGTTTCGCTAATTACAATTTATATAGTTAAGCGCGCGCTCTTCAATTCGATGTTTAAATTTATCTTTATGCACTATGTGCCTAAGTCAACAAAATGGCCTCCAACTAAAATCTCATGATAATAATAACAGTAAATTTAATCGTGTGCTCATAATAAAAATTAGAAAATATATAGTTATATATGACAAACATAAAAATTAGAAAATATATAGTTATATATGACAAACATAAATGTGAAGATATATGTTTGTAAGGTGATGAAAAATTATATTTAAGATAAACCGTTCAATTTAAAATTGATTGTACAACTTATATACAACATTATTAAAATAGAATTAAGTAATTTTAAATTTGAAGAGATGGTAAAAATGAATGGAATAAAAATAAGTAATTTTAAATTTAAAGAGACGGTAAAAATGAATGGAATAGAAAAAGAAAATTATTTAGTAGAGAAGGTAGATGTAAAATGTAAAATTATTAGTATGTATTTTTTTAAGCATGAAATAATGGCCAAGTAAAAAGGCCAAATGTTTGAGAAATCCATAAGAGGTAAATGAGTTGGGAAGAGGAGGTTGAATGCTAGATTTTTATCATGAAAAATCAGATGGGGTGTTTGGAATGATCAGGAGCAACAAAGCTAGAGGGAAAAAATCAGCTTGGTAACCACAACCCCAACTCCAAACATCCTCTATCTCTCTCCTCCCATGCCATGCCCTTGTGATGTTGCCCCTACTGCTAGCCACTAGCCGGCATCCCCCGTCACCAAAAGTCGGCACCGACACCACTACGATGTCGCCAGAGTGACACCCCGAGACATCATTCACTTCTCCACATCCTGTTGGCTTCCATCTTTGGGTCTTAAAGGTGAAACCCTAAACCCAATTTTCATGTCTTTTCATTATTTTCTTGTTCATTTTAGTTGATAGTTGAATTATATGGGTTTAAAAAGGTGTTCATAGTGTGAATTTAAAGGTTGATTAAGAAAATTCAAATTGGTGTAAATGGGTGTGCTTTGGTATTCATGGATAAATTGTATAAAGGGAATGTATAGTCGTGGGTGATGTTAAATTTTTATGTACGAAAGTAAGTTTGTGTTGTTTGATTATAAATTTGAACAAATTTAGTGATCCCAAATTATATATAGATGTAATTTTATTAAGGAAAATATGCATATAAGTTTGAATTAGTGTGTTGCGAAGTACTTGGAATTTGAGTAAATTAGTTAATTTGTGGAGTAGACTAAGTGGGTGTTTGGCCTAATTTAATTATCAGTTTTTAGATTTTAAAAACAGAAATTAAGCCAAACACTACTTTCTTAAAAATTAATAAGTATTTTTGAAAAACAATTTTTCAAATAATCGCCTTCGTAAACAGTAAACAATGAATTGTTGTTTCTGTTTCTTAGAATCCGATGAGTTGGGATCTATTATCTCTCCATTCTCTCCTTCCCCTATAATTGCTAACTACCCACTTTCTCTTTCTTCCTTTTACATTTTATACAACACTCTCTCCCTCTCCCTCTCCCTCCTCACGTTATCTTTCCAATCTCTCTCTTCATTTTTTTGTTATATTTATGCATATTATTTTAATTTACTAAGGGTTTTTATTTTAAAATTTATATTTCTGCATATTTTTATATGTATATTATCTCTTAAAATAAATACATAAAATTTAATTGTTATAAAAAAATAAATCTCTTGATCTAGCAAAGAAACAAAAGTATTATCCTATAAAAAAATAAATATTAAATAATAATCATAATATAAAAAGGAAAAACAATATGAAATTATATACTAATAAGTAGTAGTTAGAAAAAAATTAGGCCAAACAACTCACTATTCAAAAGTATTTCCATATAAGTTAGGCCAAACACTTTAAATTTCTCTAATAAATACTTTTAGAAAAGCTATTTCTAAGAAACAAAAATAGTTTTTTTATAAATTAGGCCAAACATGCCCTAAATAATTTGTCTAATAGGTGATAAAATGAGGTGAAAGCTGACTTAATGATAGGATTGGAAGTAACATTTAGGTTGGACATAATTAATCGAATTTAATGGTAGTTAATAAATTAACAATAATAATAATAATAATAATAATAATAATAATAATAATAATAATAATAATAATAATAATAATAATAATAATAATAACAACAACAAAAACAACAAGAACGATAAAACTTGTTGGAATCTTATTTTTGTATGCTAAATAAGTTGCAATCGCTAAAGTATGAATAAAATGTCAAAATAAAAATATTCTAATTTAAGTAAATTAAAAAATCAAAGATACGTAAAAATCTATGAAACTAGGTTAATCAATTCTTATGAAGTAAGTTATAAGCATATGTGCGAATTTAATTGTCGATGATATTACAATAAAACTTAATTAAACATTATTAATAATAAATACCTATTTGAAATAGCAACGAGACGACTTTCGTCGCCGACAAGCAACTAAATTAATACTTCATAAGGGGAGAGAAAGCTTTTTAATCCAGGTACGCTTAATGTCCGTAGTTTTCGAAAATCCACATGTTCTACCCAATCGCAATATTTCTTGTAATATGTATAACTAACAATGAGTTATTTGCAAATCAAGTTTTATCAACTAATTAAGTGGCCACGCCAATTACCAATTATCGGGGCATACGACCTTCAATCTCACCCACGCAGCTTCAACTCGGGTTCTCGGCCAAGCCGGAGGTTGCACCTTACTCAAAAATCACATCAATTATATAATAGGGTTCCACTTATACATAGTAGCTCACAAGAAAGTTTGACTATATTCTCTCCCTTTTGATTTCGAACAAAAATGAATTGAAATGCGCGTGCTCAATCAAGATGTTTTAAAGTAATTTTGAATGTGCAAGATTGTTCGTACTAAGTTTTGACCCATTCCTCTAATTATTTTAGTATTTTTGTTTTTAGGGAAAGCATCGGTGAATAATCCATAGCCTAGCATGCCCGACGGACGCACAACATACCCGGTCACGTCGTAGTTCTTGATTTCGATTGTGTCTAGACGCTCATAGTGATTTTAACCTCAATCGTGGCTTGCGTATGACCTTGGGGTTCATTAAATGTTGCATATTATCTTGTGGAAATATGAATATGTGGGTTTGTATAAAAATATATGTCACTAAGCCACTGAAATGTATTTTGGGCCTTGCTTAAATATGAAGTCCGGCGTAATTACTTAGGTTATAAGTATTTGCCCCTATCGGGACCAAATTAAAATATAACAGATTAGATACGCAAATTGTATTTCATTTTTATTTCTCTTATTTAGGATGGCGGTAACGTCTCGTGATCGTTACTTTCTACTGTGACAAAACATAATGCTCTCTAATTAGGGATTATTATGTAATGGTGATTGGCAACGTCATAGTTATGCTATCGAGCCAGCTTCGTAAATTAGTGTGAGCGAGGGTTCTAAGGTGTCATGAAATGAACTTTAGAAAAATTATGTGTCTATCATTTCCACAAGCCACCCTTTTTTTGAGACTTATGTACATAATGCGGTTAGTGTAAGGTTGATATATTTTTGTTTATGCTTATATAAATGATGTATGTACATATAGTGGGCCAACCAAACTAACTAAGATGGTGGCACCGTCTATCTTTATGGGGTTGTCTTGGCAAATCTAATTATAGTGTCATCTCGTATGAAAGAAAGAAGGAAAAGGAGAAAGAAGACTAGGAAACTCAACCTATGGTGATTTGCAAAGTTGAGCGATATTCGAACATATATTTTTGGTGTTACTTGTTTATATAAACGTAATGAAGGTAACAGTTTTATTTTATATGAGAAGTAGTTAACATTTTGCTTTACAAGAAAGGAAAAAAAATTCATCAAGAAAATTTGTATTTATGTGATTCAGCAAGTCTCGAGACACTAAGTAGTAATATAATTCAAAATGTGACTCGAAGACTTGGGCAATGATCGAGGACTTTCCAAACAGAGCGTTCGAAACTCCTCCCAACTCACAATAAATCCTTTGTGAAACCTAATCTACACCCTTACAGGGTTCTATTGATACTATGGACCCAAATTACTAGAGGAACTTGCTGACATAACTAATGAAAAGGATTCCCCACACATACTGAATCCACCTCTAAGCTTGATAAGTTAGTCGATAGAGTGGCTCGTCATAATCCTAAGACTTACAATGAAAAGATTGATCTAGTAGAATTAGTAGAAAGGATTAGGGGAATGGAGAAGATATTTGCAGCTTGTTGAGGCACCTGGAAAAAAAAAAAGGGTGAACATAATGAGATAATATCTAACTTGTGAGGTAGACATATGATGGAGCACGATGAAGAACAAATTTCAAGGTTGTGAGCGCTAAAGGTTTACTTCGGAGAGTCTAAGTCACCCTACGGAGGGGTGAATAGAGTGATGAGGCAATTTAAACAAACATTGACAGCTTTTGATTTGAAAGTGATAAGCAACCGAGTTTGAGTCTAGATTGAACTTAGAAATGCAAACACTCGTAAATACGTGGAAACCCTCTTGGGGCAGAAAACCACGGTCAGTGATAATCCAAACACCAAGTTAAATGCACTATTTTGAATCCTCAAAAACAACGGATCGACTCTACCAGGATTGCTCCTGTAAACAATTTCTTACAATGTTTTCCTAGACTCGAAGTTCCCTTATCCGATCTAGTACATCCGGACTGAGGTAACCCTTACAATAAGGGACAACCGAGTTGAGTTAACCCTTATAGCTCAGTCAAGGGACATTACTCAAAAAGTAAGAGAAGAATGTGACTAATTAGAAGACTTTACAACTCGTGAAAATATTAAATATAGAATAAGAGTTGTAAATAGAAGATTGAATATGAAAATAATAACTTTTGCTCAAGTAATGTGTTTTGTAATGATGTTCAGCAATCTTCTAGTCTTATGAGGTGACATCTATTTATATTCAACCAAGCGGATTGACTGTTGTGTCTTGGTTCGAACAAAAGTCTTCATCGGCCGTTATAATGGCTTTTCCGAGTCATTCGGAAAAGATCCATGAGGATGTGAATGTTGTGCAACGACTCTTGGCTCCAAAAGGTGTTCCAGTCAACCGGAGTTATCTCGAAACCACCATTCAGCCGAAACCACCATTCAGCCTAGCATTGGAGTTTTCTCGTTTTGGAAACAGACAACCCCGACACGGTGTCCGAGCCCTGTTCAAAAGTAGATAAAGCTTATCTGCTGGTGATTGACAACTAGAAACCGGCTACTTTTGTAATTCAAAAATGAGTTTAAGCTCGAAAGAATAACGTACAAAAGTAAACCACTTTGGTTCTCAAAGTATAAAATACTTTGGTCCATGATTAGGCACGAGATAATAATTGAATTAGGATAATTAAGAGCTTAATTATCCTAGGCCTAGGAAGTGGAATTTTCTGAGTCTAATATTCGATATACTCAAATTCCATCGAGTTAATCCTGAAGATGATCAAGTAGAGTGAGTAAAATATCGAGTACAACAACTTGATCTCGAACAAATAATGCTCAAGGAGATAAACTAACTTAGAATAGGGAATTAATACTGTAATTCTTTTTACGTTGAAATATGTAGTCGAACACGTAATAAAAAGTGTTAGAGAAATTATTTGAACATATGATAACTCGAGTGATGTCCGAGTAAGTAAGAAACATCGATGTAAAAGATAGACAATAATGTGCTTTCCGAGTCGATCGAAACGAATGAAAACTTAAACAAGAGTTTCTATAAAGCTTAGAATGACTTGAAATCAAAACTTATGAGAGATGAGGTTTATACTTGAGTCTTCATGTATTACTCGGAATGATTTAGAGTTAGAAACTAAGTCTTCTATCTCCTCCTTTTTGATGAAATGCATTCCACACTTAGATAGAAACTTATTAGTGTTAAATATGAGTTTTCATTTTCACTATGCACAACATATCATAACGAGAAGTGATGAGTGAGAAGCATTCCATACTTATAAGATGCATTGCTGATAATATCATCACCGATAACAGATTATGCAGATAACACATTAGAGAAAAAGATGAACATAATATATAGAAGCAGAAAGAGATAATTAGAAATATCTAACTCAAAGAGAAGTAACTCGGAAATAAGTCTATTCAGAGAAAGAAAATTATTCATCATTTGCTCAAAGGAAGGGGTGTGCTCCCCTAAACACAACATTAATATTTCTATATTTCTCCCCATTGCATTTCATAAAAAGAGAGAAACTATTAATTGAATACAATTGATGTTGGACAAAAAATAATTGACTAAGAAGGGGAGGCTTGCTGTCAGGAGGAGGAAGGACAAGCAAGTGCTTCGACGCCGATATGCTTGAGAGGAAGCAGATGATCATGGTGGCACCAGCTTAGGGATGTCCGGAATTGGCTCCGTCCTACTCGTCCGACCTAGGGGCATATCATCCTCGAGCTCATCCTCCTGGAAGACAGCGGAGGGAGGAGCTTCGACTTCACAGCTATGGACTGACCAATGTCCAAATCTTCTTCGGACCTACTTAGATCTATGTCCGAGGAGATCGGTTCCGGTTCGGGAGTTGCGACACCTTGTCCCTCGGCTTGAGCGGCCTCCACTTTCTCTTTCTCCTCTTCCTTCTTCTCCTCTTCCTTCTCCTCCTCCTTTTCGTCTTTAGGTTGAGTTGCTTTAGTCTGCAGCCTTCTTCTTCTTCAACCACAACCGAGGGAGACTTAGCTGGGCTGGAGGACTCCTTAGAAGCATTTGAACTTTCTAGGTCCTGGGCAGCCTTGGATTAGCGTTCTTGGAGGAGTTGGAGCTGCTCGTGCTGCTCCTTGTTGATGCCTTTGAACTTAATCAATAGATCTTGGTGCTCCCGGATCTAAGATTGGGATGTCTTCCGGATGATCACCAGGCTTTGAAGCACGAGTGTTTAAAGAGTGGAGGGTACCTCGATGTTCTTCAAACATAGAACAGATTTTGTCTACCAAACAACAGACAAAGAAGCATATGTTGCAGAAGGTGGTTGAGAAGTGGAGGCACCAGCAAATGGAGAAGGGAGTGGTAGACGAATCTAAGCCTGAGTGAGAGGGGGTGAAGGGGGTTTCAACTCACATCTCGTGAACCCAAACACCAGGCTTGACTTCCCGATATCCGTAGCCTAGAAGCTCCTTCCCGCCCGCAACTATGGCAGACCTCAAAACCGCATTTGGATCCGAGGGGCTTGAACTGTTTGAAAACAACAGTCGAAGGGCTCCAAAGGGAAATAGAGCAAACTTTTTAGATTGAGCAGGCACTTGGGCCATCTCGCTCATGAATAGCGAGGGAAGAGGTCTACGTCGTAGCCCTCTAAAATATCAAATAAAGCTTTAAGAATCTTGGAATTGGGATTCTCTTTGCTAGAGTGATGAGAAAAGAAAGCTCTCATCAAGAGAAAACAGAGTAGTCCGGTCTCGGTCTTCATCCGAGTCACCGAGAAATTTTTCCGTTACTCAAGGACCTCCTAGGCGTACTTCTCAAAGAATTCATCCACAATCCCCATAAAAGGGATAGGATTGTAGTTAAGAAAAACAAAAGAGACTTTGAAGATTCTTTGAAGGAGAGAGAGGTTGATACGAACAACCTTGTCTTGAACTCGTGAGGTAATGACTACCTTAGAGTAAGACATATTAGAGTAGAACTCGACAATGAGATTGAGATAGATAAACTCACTAACGCACGAGAAATTATACACTCTAGTGCTCTTTATGTGCTGCAACCACAAAAATGAGGTGGTTGGAAAGAATTTCTCATCCAACGTAAGATGTTGGGTGACGAAGATTTTAGAGGGGTTAGAGGTACCCTCTTAAGGAGTTTTGGTGCGGGGCTTCCTGGTAACGGACTCCCAACAAATCAGGTGCACAACCCCTTTTAGACATGGTGAGAATTTTTAGAAAACGAGAGGACGAGAGAGAGAGAGAGAGAAAGAGCGAAAGGAGTGAGAGTGTTTAGAATTTACAGAGAGAGAATTTGAGTGAGTGAGAATGCTTAGAAAGTAAGAAGGGGAAGAGTAAAGTAAAGAAATGAAGGTAAAGGGTTGCTATTTACAGCAAAAAGAAATAATCTTCAGCCTTCGGTCCGACTCGAAGCTCTAACAACCGTCTCGAGATAGGTGTGATGTTTCTGCTGTCCAATGGTTAGAATTCTAGCATCTTTCTTCCAATGACTAGTTGTCTTTGATCGAAACGCGTGACAAAGAGAGAGAGAGAAGAAAGACTTTTCAAAAATATTTATGAAATTCTCCATTTATCTAGAGATGATTCCAAAAGTTTGATGTCCATTTTGATTAAGAACCGAGTCTAACTCAGTATGGTTTCTAGGTGACTCGGAACACTCGGAGACTTAATAACTCATAGCTCGGTGTCACTCGGTCAACCGATCCATTTGTTATTTAGAAAAAAACACATAATACATAATTATGCAAGGAAATTTCACTTAGAAAACACATAATCATGCATTAATCATACGAAACTCATTCCTAATAAAATAAAACCGATCTTCACTAAGTGGCTTAGTGAAAATATCACCTAACTGAAATTTCGTAGGAATGATACCTGACCTCAATATGCTTTATCTTTGAGTGCTGAACTCGGATTCTTGGTGATGCTGATTGCACTCGATTGTCACACTTGATTAGGATAAATTTGAATGAATGTCCAAGATCCTTCATGTGTCTGCTTGATCCACGGAATTTGAGCACAGCAAGCTCCAGCTACAATATGTTGATAGAGCAACCGAGTTCCGCTTCTTTGAGTGCCAAGATATGAGGGATTGACCCAGAAATTGGCGTGCTCCTGATGTGCTTTTTCTATCAACTTTGTAACCAGCATAGTTAGCATCCGAGTATCCAGTGAGAGTTAGTTCCGTGTCTCTTAAATACCATAGACCAAGATTCTAAGTCCCTACAAGATATGTGAAAATCCTCTTCACTGCAGGTGAGATGTGATTCTTTTGGATTAGCTTGAAATCTTGCACATAGATAGACACTAAACATAATGTATGGCCTACTAGATGTGAGATAGAGCAGAGATCTAATCATACCTCTATAGAGTTTCGATCTACTACTATACCTTTTTCGTCTCGAGTCCAATTTCATACTCGCTACTCATATGTGTGGCTGCATGTTTCACATCTCAAAGCTTGTATTCTTTCAACAACTCCTTGGTATATTTAGATTGATGGACATAGATTCCATCTTTGTCTTGTCTAATTTGTAGACTCGTAAAGAAATTGAGTTATCCCATCATGCACATTTAGAATTCTGTCTCGTCAACTCGGAAAACTCTTGACATAGAATTTCATTAGTGGCTCCAAATATAATATCATCAACATAAATCTGAGTAATAAGGAAATCTTCCCCCTTGGTTTTTATAAAAAGAGTTTTGTCAATCTGACCTCTTTTGAAATCATTTTCAACAAAAGAGCTTCTCAGTCTTTCATACCAAGCTCCGGGAGCCTGTTTAAGACCATATAAAGCCTTTGCAATTTGAAAACAGGATTTGGAAATTCTGAGTTCTCAAATCTAGGGCGTTGCTCAACATAGACTTCCTCTTGAATGAAACCATTCAAACAAGCACATTTAACATCCATTTGATACAAGCTAATATTCATTCTAGATGCAAATGCAAACAGGATTCTCATTGCTTTGATCCTAGCAACTCGGTGCAAAGGTTTCCCCACAATCAATTCCTTCTTCTTGATTGTAAACTTGAGCCACAAGTCTAGTCTTCTTTCTAACCACCAACCCATCCTCATCCAATTTGTTTTTGAAAATCCATTTGGTTCCTATGACTCGGTGGTCGAAGGTAGTTTGGTCGAGTCTAGAATTGGTTTCTTTCAAATTTGTTGAGCTCTTCTTGCGTGGTCTCTACCCATTCAGGTTCATTTACTGCCTGTAGTGCATTTTTGGTTCCGTTAATGATATGAATGCAGTGAATGCACATAGATTTTTCAAGGAAGAATGAGTTCTTACCCCACTATTAATGTTAGAAAGAATGTTCTCGAGTGGGTGGTTGGATGCATATTTGAATGCTTTACCTGTTCTCCGGTTCACCAAGTTTGTTGGTTGATTTGCACTGATCTTTAGTTGTTTAAGCTTGTTGAGTCTCCTCATTTGCTTGTCCTTCAACGATTCCGAGCTAGCTCTTGAGCTTGTTCGATCCGAGTAACAGATGTTTTGTGTTGCCTCATTATGAGTTGCTTTCTTCTAACCCCTTCGAGCTCAGCTTCAACAAGATCATCTTCATCTCAACTGAGTTTTAGATCTCGAGAAGGTTGACTCATTTGTTCGTCCCTCATCTATCTCATCAAACACAACGTGGATACTTTCTTCCACTTTGTTAATTCTTTTGTTAAAAACACGATAAGCTTTATTGTGAGATGAGTAACCCGGAAATATACCTTCATCCGACCTAGCATCAAACTTGGGCAGGTGATCCTTACCATTATTGTGAACAAAGCAATTACATGCAAATGGTTTGAAGTCCGAGATGTTGGGTTTCTTTCCCTTGTAAAGCTCGTAGGGAGTTTTCTTCAAGATGGGTATGATGAGGCATCCGTTGAATGCGTAATTTGCCGTGTTGATTGCCTCGGCTAAGAAATAGTAAGGTAGGTCATTTTCAATCATCATTGTCCTTCCTATTTCTTTAACAGTTTGGTTGTTTCTCTCCACTATTCCATTTTGTTGAGGAGTTTTGGGTGATGAGAAGTTGTGAGAGATACCATTCTTGTCAAAGAACTCTACAAATTATGAGTAGTCGAAGTCCCTTCTATGGTCGGTTCGAATTCTTCTAATTTGAGTCCGAGACTCCACTTGAATTTTCTTGCAGAGCTTACTCGAACTCTTTGAAAGCTTCATTCTTGTTCTTAAGAAAACAAAACCAGGTAAATCGTTAGAAATCATCAACAATCATAAGTACATACGATTGACCTCCGAGGCTTTTCACGGAGATTTCACCACATAAATCCATATGAAGTAATTCAAGCACTTTGGATGTGGAAACAGTTTTGTAATATTTGAAGGATGATATGAATTGTTTCCCTTTTATGCATGCTTCACAGATTTTATCTTTCTTAAATGCACGATTAGGTAAACCCCTAACTAAACCATGAGATGCAAGCTTTTTGATAGTGTGCATGCTAACATGACCTAGTCTATGATCCCATGTCCAAGAATCATCATGCAACGATGGTTTTAAGTAAGACAAACTCGATTTGGATAAAAAGAGGAATAGTGTAGATATTACCTGACCTCTTACCCGAGAGCTTAGTCTCTTTGGTAACTCGCATTAGAAATGTAGCAATTTGTTTGAGTGAACCTTACCTCTTAACCTTTGTCACACAATTAAGAGATGCTTGAGAAGATTGTACTTTAATCCCTTGACAAGATAAAGCTGGATCGACTAGGTTGTCTCCTTCACCAATCTTGCCAATCTTAACTATTTTGCCTTTATTGTTATCTCCAAATCTGATTTTGCCTCCTTTAAAATCTTCTAACTCGAAAAGAGTATTAAATCTCCCGACATGTGGCGTGAGCACCCACTGTCTAAGTACCGATGACCTTTCATCTTTTTCTAAGTTACCCGAAAGTCGAAATAATCTAACCTTTCTCACTTCCTCTAACGAACCTAGTAACTCCCTTTACAAGTGGCCCTTTTCGAGGAAGAAGACTCTTAGGAACCAAGATTTGAATGACTTTGGGTTTGGCCTGATTTTGAGTCTTCTTTCTAGACAACTGAATCTATGTCTCTTTCTTTTGAAAATCTTTTCTTTTGTAAACAGGTGGAGAAGGCTTTTTCTTATAAACCGATCTCGGCTCAGTCCTCCTTTCATTCTTATGTGTGGGACCATGCTCAGCCTTCCTGAACTTCACAGTTCGGAATCCTTTTAAACAGATTAGAGTAGGAATTTGATTCCTCCTCTCCATTAAAACCAAGTCCTTCTTTCCTAAAGGAGACACACTAAGAACCTAAAAGCATGTCAAGGTTTTTCGACGTTGAGTGAACTTCAAAACAACCTCTTGAGACTTATTGAGCTTTCTTTTCAGATGCTCACTTTCTTTTTAAGTAACTTAGACTCGGTCTCATTAGCTTAAGTACTTGGTCTTGAGTTCTTTCGGAGTTAGTCCCAATTTTTCCCATTCGGTTTTCAAACCATTGCTCTTAAAAGTAAGAGACTCAAGTTATTCTTTGAACCGAGAAGAATTAGAATTGGACTTTTCTTCCAAAGTGTAAAAATATTTGGCTAAATTAGCTTTGGAGAACTTTAGAAAGTATTCAATTATCTCCCGAGGACTTGTCTCCTCGGTGTCCGAGTTATCGGCATCTAGCTCGTTAGAATCGACTCGGATTCAGCTTACGGGTCCGTTAGTGCTAGTAGACACTTTGAGTCATCGGAATCATCTTCATCTTCGGATGATTCATCATCGCCCCATGTGGCCATCATAGCCTTCTTCTTCTTTCTGTCCTTCTTTCTCTTTGGACAGTCTTTGACTATGTGATCTTTGCTGCCACATTCAAAACAGCCGGAGTTCTTAGTTAAAGATCACCTTAAAGGAGAAGAATATTTTTCTATCCTTCTTATCTTTCTTGTAGAACTCTTCCTTTGGCCTCTATTCCCACTTCGATGCTTCATCATTCTTTTGAAGACTCGGGTAATGAGTGCCATCGGGTCCTCTTCCGAATCCGACCGGCTTATCTTCGCCTGTTTCACTTTGCTTATTCCTTCGTATGTGTTGACAAGAGTGTCCCACACATCTTTAGCTGTGCTACTGATCGACACTCTATTGTACTCTTCCGAGCTGATAGCACATATCAGTATGTTCATTACTTTGAAGTTCTTTCCGAACTTCTCTACTTCTTCATTGGTGAACTCAAATTTTTCTTTTGGCACGAGATCTTGTTCCTTCCATCTTCATTGGGATGTAGTTACCTTCTTAGATGATGTTCCGGACATCTTCATCGTTGTCCAATAGAAAGCACTCCATTAGTTTCTTCCAATGCACAAACTTGAACTTTGGTGGTCCGGTGGACGACCTTCCTTCATCGAACTCTCCAATGTTCCGGGCCTTTTGATCTTTACACCTTTAGATTATTAGATCCTTCTTGAAAGGCTAGGCTCTTATGTCAATTCAACATTTACTCCTGGAGAGTCTAAGTCACCCTGGAGGGGGATGAATAGGGTGATGAGGAAATTTAAACAAACTTAGACAATTTTTTATTTCATAGAGATGAACAACTAAGTCCGAGTCTAGATTGGACTTAGAAATATGTGGAAACCCTCCTCGTGTAGAAAACCACGGTCATTGCTAAATCCAAGCACCAAGTCAAATCCACTATTTTAAATCCTCAAAATACAAAGGACTCGACTCTACTAGAATTGGTCCCTTAAACAATTCCTTACAATGTTTTTCTAGACTCGAAGTTCCCTTATTTGATCCGATACTTCCTCAATGAGGTAACCTTTACAATCAGGGACAACCGAGCTAAGCTAAACCTTATATCTTAGTCAAGGGACCTTACTCAGAATGTAAGAGAAGAATGTGACTCGATTACAAGACTTTACAGACACGAAAAATATTAAATACAGATCGGGAGTTGTAAATAGAAGATTGAATATGAAAACAATAACTTTTGCTCAAGTAATGTGTTTTGCAATGATGTTCAAAGATCTTCTACTCTTGTGAGGTGGCTTCTATTTATATTCAACCAAGCAGAGTGATCGTTGTGTCTTGGTTACTGAACAAAAGTCTTCATCGGCTATTGTAACGGCTCTTCCGAGTCACTCGGAAAAGATCTGTTGGGATGTGAACGTTGTGCAACGGCTCTTGGCTCCAAAAGGTGTTCCAATCAACTGGTTTTATCTTAAAAGCAAGGTGTAAACCACCATTCAACCTAGCATTGGAGTTTTCCCGTGTTGGAAACAGACAACCCCGACACGGCATCCGAGCCCTATTCGAAGTAGATAAAGCTTGTCTGCTGGTGATTGAAAGCTAGAAGCCGGCTACTTTTGTATTTCAAAAATGAGTTAGCCTCGAAAGAATAACGTACAAAAGTAAACCACTTTGGTTCTCAAAGTATAAAATACTTTGGTCCAAGATTAGGCACAAATAATAATTGAATTAGGATAATTAAGAGCTTAATTATCTTAGGCCTAGGGAAGTGGAATTTTTGAGTCTAATATTCGATATACCTTAATTACATAAGAGTCAATCCTTGTAACGCCCCCAACTGCCATTACCTAATAATCCCCGACTTAGAGAATATTATGTATGGCCACAGCAGAACATAACGATCGGAGACGTTACCGCCGGTCCTAAGAATAGGACCAGGCTAAGTAAATGAAATAAAAATGAAAGACAATTTGCATATCTAAGTGTTACATGTGGGTTGGGTCCTTATGAAGATAACTACTTACAACCTAAGTGGTTAAGGCACACATAGTGTTTAAACGAGACCCAAAGTATAACTTAGAGGCTTGCTTGCATATATTTCGAGTACAATCTTGTATACTTCTTTAACGTTGGAACTTACATAACCTCTAATGATCTTCAACATTAGTCTCAAGCCCCGATTGAGATGAAATCACTTGTGAGCATCTATACACCATTGGAACCATAAATGCAACATGTCCAACTATATTTCACCTTCGTCGGTTTTGGTAGGTAATTGACTTTTCAGCAATGCTTTTCCTAAAACAAAAATAGTAAAATATTTCGAAAAGTGAGTCAAAACTCAGTATGAACATTCCTGCACAGTCAAATTGCTTTGAAAACATTTTAATTGAGCGTGCGCATTTCAATTCATTTTAGTTTGAAATCGGGGAGAGAATATGAGTAAACTTGCTTGCCGGTTATTATCCGAAAGTGGAACCCCTTGATAATTAATACGATCTTTGAATAAGGTGCACACCTCCCGGGCCGACCGAGAACCCGAGTTGAAGTCACGCGGGTGGAATTGAAGGGTATAAGCCCCGATAATTCATAATTGAGCGAGGACCACTTAATTAGGTGGCAAAACTTGGCTTGCAAATGATTCATTATTAGTTATTTATGTAAGAAATGTTGAGATTTGCTTGAACTATGTGAATTTTCGAAGGGTACATGCAATGAACGTACTGGACTAAAAATCTTTGTTTCTCCCCTTATAGAAATTGAAATTACCAGCTAGTCGACAACGAAAGTGGCCTCAATTCTATTTCAAATAGATTTTTGTTGTTAATAACGTTTCCCTTGAATCTCAATAATTGAATTCATATAAGTACTTGCAATTTGTTTCATTTCCTGGATTTAGTACGTAACTAGTTGAAATAAGATTGTTATTACTCAATTCTATTGCGTTAGTTTTGTTTGAAATGTTGTCTATGACACATATTCATTAAAGAAGTTGATCGGGCTACATTTATGTGATTTTATTCATTAGTCGAATCGGATTAAAGATATATATGTATATATATTCAAACATTTATCTTAATTATTAACATCTATTTGACAAGCGTAAAATATGCTCCTAATGGTTATTATTATCATTACTATTATTATTATTATTATTATTATTATTATTATTATTATTATTATTATTATTATTATTATTATTATCATCATCATTACTATTATTACACCCTTAACTCAATTAATTATATCGAACCAAAATCTCACTTTCAATCCTATCCTTAACTCACCTTTCACCTCATCTTATCATCTATTCCACATATTAATCAATTTACTCCACAAATTAACTAATTTACTAAAATTCCACATACATCAAGACACACTAATTTCAACTTTTATGCATCTTTTCCTCAACAAAATCCACATCTACATATACAATTAAGTGCACTAAATTTCTCAAAGTTTTACATACTTTCAACTGTACCTATTATCCAACTTCAATCTATATGTACACATTCTCTTTCTTTACTCAAATATATCCAATCCCAATATACAACGAAAACCATCAATTTCACTCAAAATCTATGTCAAAATATCCCCAATTTAATTCACTAACTAATAATTTTACAAATTCACCAACTCACAATTTCACAAGAGCAATATATTCGTTCACTTTCACAACAACCATTCCAACCAAATCCCAAATCACAATTATTCACAATAGTTCAAAATTTTCTAATTTAGCCTTTAAATCCACACCACAAACATCTTTCAAAACCATATAATTCAATTTACAACTATAATCATTATGTAGATAATGAAGTGTGATAATTTAGGATTTAGGGTTTTACCTTCAAACCAAGAGTGGAAGCCAAGTTGGGGAAGGAGTGGTGGTGGTGCAGCACAGCCTGGGCTTTGACGGCTATTGGCAGCATCGGCGTCGAAGGTGGCCGAGCTCCGGCTGGTTGGCCGGGAGTGGGCGGCGAGGCGGGGCACTCGCCGCGAGAGAGAGAGAGAGAGAGAGCGAGAGCGGAAGCGGGAGAAGGTACAGGCGGCGTTGACGCCGGCTTCTAGTCGACGTTGGTGGCGTTCGGTGACCGGAATCGAGGCGGCAGTAGGGGTGGTGAGGTAGGGCGAGAGAGAGGGAGCGTAGAGGAAGAGAGCGAGAATGACAAATAGAGAGAGGAGAGGGAAACACCGGCGCCGGTTTTCGGCCGGCGTGGGTTGCGCTGGTGGCCGAGCAGAGGTGGCAGCAGGTGGAGTCGGGGGACGTGTGAGAGAGATGGAGAGCATGGGAGGAGAGTTGAGGAAGATTGAAGCCGCTTTGCCTTGAACCCAATTATGAAGCTGATTTTTTTTCCAGTTAACTCTAGAAAATTCCGATTTTATTTGTTATTATTATTCTTATTTTTTTTCCTTATTTTATTTCATTTAGTTAGTATCGCATATAAATTATACGATTCATTCTTAAATACAACGATTTGTTTAAAATATAGTCTTTAATGGGCTTATAACCATGTACGTTCGCATTAGTAGGTATTATATATTAATACAATTTTTAAACCAAGAGTGGAAGCCAAGTTGGGAAAGTGCGCGCTCGATTATATAAATTTTATAATTAGTAAAATAAATAGTGTTATTTAGGGCCGGGTTGTTACAATCCTAAAGATGATCCAGTGAGAGTGAGTAAAATATCGAGTATAACAACTTCATCCGAACAAATAATGCTCAAGGAGATAAAGTGACTTAGAATAGGGAATTAATATTGTAATTCTTTTTGCGTTGAAATATGCAATGTGAACACGGAATAAACGTGTTAGAGAAATTATTTGAACATGCGATAGCTATAAGTGATGTCTTAATGAGTCAGAAACATTAGTGTAGAAGATAGACAATAATATGCTTTCCGAGTCGGTTAGAAACGAATGAAAACTTATACAAGAGTTTCTATAAAGCTCATAATGACTTGAAATCAAAACTTAGGACATATGGGGTTTATACTCGAGTCTTCATGTATTACATAGAATGACATAGAGTTAGAAATTGAGTCTTCAAGCTCACTTGGGATAAATTTCTAGAAGAGTTTAGAGCTATGTTTTACCCAATCATAGTTCGGCGACAAAAGGAAAAAGAGTTCATGCAATTAAAAATGAACAATAACTTGACACTAATGCAGTATGCTAGTAAATTTATGCAGCTATCATGATTTTCCCAGACTTTCTCGCTACTGATAGGATGAAGATGATAAGATTTGGGAATGTATAGTCCTATTATATTTGACATCAACTTTTTGACTAGCCTATAAAAGATTATCAAGAATTCTTTGAGATAGTAGTGAAGGTTGAGTGAGTAAATAGCAAACTAAGGGCCTTAAACCCCGGAAACTCCAAAAGGAAGTGGAGTAATATAAGTGAGAGTGTGGTCCAAAAGAAACTTGTTACCGGTTCTAACAAGGGTCACCGATCAGCTACTTCTTAACCATGTGGGAAATGTGGTCAAACAAATAACATCACAATAGATTGTCAAGTGGGTAGCAATGAATGTATATGGTGTGGTAGCCCTGAACACTTAGTAAACGCTTGTCCAAAGACAGAATGTTGTAGAGAAAGGAGTTGTCAAGCCCTTGATGCTACCACATCAAGGACGAGCGTATGTGACAAATAAGAAAAAAGTTGTAACTTCAGGGACGAGTTGTCAATGGTACTCCCTTTCTAAACTCAAAAGCCTTTTTATATTTTATTTGGTTAGAGTGTCATCCATTCATTTATATCTACTCAAGCTACCTCCCAATTAAACTATGATGATCATAATAAGGCCCGAATTATGCCAAATCAGGTTGCCAAACGAAAAAGTGGTAAAATGGCCAATTCTCTAAAAGAACGTGGCGATAGTCATATGTGGGGAGTTGTTTCTCATAGATTGAATCCATTTTTATCTATTAGAATTTGATGTAATTTTAGGAATGGATTGGTTGGCAACTCATAAAGTGAACAAAGATTGTAATGAGTTGTAAGGTTATTTTAAAGGGCCATAATGCGAAAGCGATGTGTTTGTGAAAAAGATACAAAGGAGTATTCCATAATTTTAGTCATGAAGCTAGCAAATTATTAAGATAGGGTTCTATAGGGTATTTACTTTATGTTACCGAGGATATAAAAGAAAAGACAGATATAAATGTTCTACCTATAGTATGTGAATTTTCTGATGTATTTCTTGAAGATTTACCTTGCTTACCTCCTCAAAGGAAGATTTACTTTGATATTGAACTAACTCCTTGAGCAAAACCCATTTCTAAAGCATCACATAGGATGGCGCCAATGGAACTTACAGAGTTAAAGGTCCAATTTGAAGAATTCTTACAAAGAGGTCTCATTAAGCCAAGTGTGTCGCCCTAGGAAGCTCCAGTCTTGTTTGTGAAGAAAAAGGATGGTACTTTGAGTCCTAGTGTAGATTATAGAGAGTTAAACAGGATAACTATCAAGAATAAGTATCCTCTACCCTGAATTGATGATTTATTTGATCAATTCAAGGAGCTAGTGTGTTTCACCAACTTCGAATTAAAACAAAAAGATATTCCCAAAACTACTTTTAGAACTAGATATGGACTCTACGAATTTATGGTGATGCCCTGTGGACTTTTACCAATGCATTTGGTACATTTGTAGACCTCATGAATAGAATCTTCAAGTCTTATCTAGATAAATTTGTGGAAGTATTTATTAATGATATTCTTTTATACTTTTAAAGCCAAGGGGCAACATGCTTAGCATTTGAGAATAACACTACAAACTTTGAGAGAACATCAATTGTATGACAAAATTGCAAAAATGTGGGTTTTGGTTGGTAGAAATGACATTTTTAGGGCACGTTGTTTTTAAGGAAGAGATTATGGTCAATACACATAAGTAAAGATAGTAATCGCATGGCAACCAAGCAAGGTTATAGAAATGAGGAATTTTCTTGGTTTGGCAGGTTACTACAGAAGTTTTGTACAAGATTTTTAAAAAATAGCATCACCACTAACCAATTTGTTAAAAAACACAACAAAATTTCAATGGTTGGATAAATGTGATGAGTCTTTTCAAGAGTTGAAGAAAAGGTTAACCACAACCCCTATTCTTACCTTAGCAATAGCAGGTAATATAAAGTGTATACAATCTATAGTGATACCTCTAAAAATGGGTTAGGATGTGTGTTAATGTAGGATAATGAGGTCATAGCTTATGCAATCCAATAACGCAAACGATATGAAAAGAATTATCCTATTCATGATTTGGAATTGGCTGCCATTTGTGGACACATAAAATGTGTCATCCCTTATGTCTCTTACTCCTATATTTTATTTTATAGGCCCGATGATGAAACCGTGAGTGCTTGTTTGAGGATTTGGATTACGGATGGTATTGGATTAGTGCAACGAAAGCTAGTAAACCAAATGATGTCGTTTATGTCCGACGCCGTGTACCACGTACCAATTTACCGAAAACACTCGTGTTTTGCCCATAGTATCGGAAGAAGTCTGGAGGACCTAAAGCAACGTCTGTTATAGCCGGGCTGCCAACCCGGGATCCAGTTCTATCCTTAGATTTTTGGACTGGTGTTTGTGATTTTGTAGTTGGTTCATGCTTAGTTTTGGATGGCTGATTAAATGATAACCCTAGGTCATTTTCCGACCTAGCCTTTGCCTATAAACGTTGATTATGCATGGAACTGCGTACCAAGTACCAATTCACCTAAAACGTTGCGTTTTGCCTAGAGTCTTGTTGCAACACGTAAGATGCTTGGAGGACCCAAAACGACACCGTTTCTGGCCGGCGCCGCCAACCTTAGGATCTGGTTCTACTCGTTCTATCCTTTGATTTTTGGACTAGTTTTTGTGATTTTTCGGTTTGTTTAGGCTCTGCTTTGGACGGCTGATTAAATCATAACTCTAGGTGATTTTGGGACCTAGCCTTTGCCTATAAATAGAGAGCTTAGGCTCTCATTTCATGGACGACTTATTCCTTAGTATCACGCTGATGAATACTAAGTTGAGCGACTTTTCCTAAGCATTATGCTACAAAATACTAAGTTGAACATCTCAACCCTAAACATTACGCCCGCTGAATTTTGGCTAAGAGCAACTGAATATTCGGTTACTCTCATCTCTTAGTTTCATTTCAGTTGATCTGTCCAACTTCCAACACATCCCCTTATTCATTTCCATAAAAACATCACAAAAAGCCTCTTTCAATTCATCACTGTCGCACTTGTCAAATCTAGATCCGAGACCTAGATAAGCAAGTGGAACAACCTGATGGCACCAATTCGGCCTTCACAACGGTTTATTTATTTTATGTTTTATTACTTTCCGTATTGTGGAAAAATTTGTATCGCATTTAATTCCTCCTAGCTCAATGTAACCTTTTCATTTCACGCTTTCGTTTCTCTCCGTTTTTCTTTTGCTTTCTTTACCGCTTTTCGCATATGCCTTTACCACTTTCATTATCATGTTTTGGTTGCTTTTAATTTTGTATCATATAATGTTTTTATGCTTGTGTTTAATATGCTATTCAAACTCCCTACTCAAATTAGTAAAGGTCGTCGTTTAACGGGCGGAACGGAAGGGCTTATACCTACGTTTCGTACCGTCGCCCCGAATTCGATTCTCGGTTCTAGACCGATGGAGTCATTTTTTTAAACCTCTTTCAAGCTTAGTTTTTCATACTAAGATTCGAAGAGTATTCTTTTTTATTTTTGTTGGTTTTTATTCTTAAAACCGATCGGCGACTCCTTTTCTAATTTATTTCTATGAATTTGCTTCTTGCCTTTTCTGATTGAATGATAAAAAAAATGGGTCTGTAAACTTGCCAGCCAGGCCGGAGGCCGAGGTCGACCACCTCGCCCGCAGCCCCTGGTTAGCCTCCGCCGACCATAAGGTACTTGCTCTCGTCGACGTCGATCGGCTAGTGGGTGAGGCTTAGTCCAAACCAGTGTTTTTACACCAGTTTGGCCCTAAAGCCCCGTGGCATAATCAATAACCCCTAGCTTTTCTTATTTTTCAATAGCGAAATAATATCAAGAGATTTTTGAAAGAAATTTCTAAAATAGAAGCAATTAATAAAATCAGCATTCAACCTTATTTAGTTCATTTTAATTTAGCTTGTAAAAAATGGGTTCAGTAAACTTGCCAGCCAGGCCGGAGGCCGAGGTCGACCACCTCAGCCGCAGCCCCTGGTTAGCCCTGCCGACCATAAGGTATTTGCTCTCGTCGACGTCGATCGGCTAGTGGGTGAGGCTTAGTCCAAACCAGTGTTTTTACACCGGTTTGGCCCTAAAGCCCCAGTGGCATAATCAATAACCCCTAGCTTTTCTTATTTTTCAATAGCGAAATAATATCAAGAGATTTTTGAAAGAAATTTCTAAAATAGAAGCAATTAATAAAATCAGCATTCAACCTTATTTAGTTCATTTTAATTTAGCTTGTAAAATTCGGGAATCTAAGTAAGAAGTTCATCCCCACTTTTAAAAAAATCAAAACCCTATATCATTTCCAACTATAAATAAATTTTCCAAAACCCGCCAATTCGTGGGAAAGCTCGGTGGTGCCCCATTTGGGAGACGGGCCATGGTTCCTACAGTGGCGATTCCATTGGGGATAATGACTTATTAAGAGAGTGAAACTTAAAACTTTGAGTAGTGAGTTTTAATAATGTATTTACATTAGGCATTCGGCATTTAAGCAACCTTGAACATAGTTTATTTTTATGTTATTTGATTAGTAGGCTTTACCTTTTAAGAACAAATTTTGGAGGAGGTTTGAACTATTATCCCGGGGAGGCCCAACTAGGCTTGATTATCAACGGAGGTTGTACCTCTTCCCTCATAGCACGTGCTCTTGGCTTACCGAGAGGCATCAAAAATTCATGTTATTTCCTTTCATGCACCCTACGAGAGGAGAAAATTCTCTAACTATGAGACACCATGTATCCTACCTAGATTAAGCCCTCTTTTGACCAAAGACCCTTGGTTGTTAGGTGGCACCTTGTGTCTTCATTTGCATGCTTGGATGAGTGTGATTTCTTTTAGATTTAATCATCTACTTGTAAGCCTTTAGGGATAGGTGACGAGTGCTCTTTAGCCCTTGCATGGGTGTAAATAAAATATCGTAATGAATTCCCTAGAGTCAGTCCATTATGTGCATTTTTAGCCAAAAGTCTAAAATTACCTTTCCCTTTTAGGTCGGTCCATTAATTGCGTTTTTGATTCATACTAAAATCTTTCTTTTTCTTTACACGGCCTAAAATTGCCTTTACCTTTTAGGTCGGTCCACTAATTCCATTTTTGAATCATCCTAAAATCTTTTTTTTTCTTTAAATGGTCTAAATCTAGGCGAGTCACTCGTTAGTTAATCCGGAAGGGTCCTACCGAGGTCCCCTCTATCTCTTCGATAATTTACTCTTTAGATTTTGACCTTTCTCTTGTCTCGTATTTCCATTATTTCATTTTGCATTTTCACTAGCCAAAACAAAATTCATCTCAAATTAGGTGAGTCCATTTTTCATTTGCATTTAGCTAAAATAAAATCCATCTCAAATTAGGTGAATCCATTTTACATTTTGCGTCGAACTAAAACAAAATTCATCTCAAATTAGGTGAATCCACTTTTAGACAAAATAAAAGGCCCTCCCTAATTAGGTGAAGTTCATTTGCATTTTTTGCATTTAGCCAAAACAAATCCATCTTCAACTAGGAACAATCATTTGTGCATTCCAGGTTATACACTAGCCAAATAACGAGAATCATCCCAAATTAAGTCATAAGCATAATTGCATTACACACTCCATTTGTTCTTGCATTCTTTATGTGCACCCAAATAAAAAACATTCTTAATCCCTTCGAGTTTCGCACTTAACCCACTTCCTCCCAAAAGTGGTTGCACATGGTCCTAAGCATCATCCTTTGGGTTGTAGAATAGGGAAGTGTACTACAATTGAATATCGGTAGAATCCAAGCTCCAAAAGGTTAGAGCGTCTCAATAGGGAGTCCGGCACATCTTCTTCCCACTCGCACACGTTTTACACCGTGGTCTACACCGGTTCCACATACTTTGGTGCATACCACACCAGTTCGGTTTATTTTTTATTGTAGGATAGTACCTAAAAAGAATTCCCCTCCAATGGACGAAACACCAGAACAATCTCCTTTCCTTGCCTTGCTCAATGAAACCTAAGCCAAAACGAAACTAGAATTGAGGCTCGGGTTAAGAAAATAGTCCATATCGAGTCAATCTTAAGGCTATCCTAAATGCTATTAAGGATAACAAGTGAGATGAGGAAGAAGAACGATTAAGAGGATAGGGTGCTCCACCTCCACCCAGTCCATCTCCTGCAGGTAGTCCCAAGTATGAATCAAAACATAAACCACGTATAGATTAGATAGAACAAATGTTAAGGGAGTCATCCATGTTTAGTAATCACTACTTTGACCATATGGGATTCACTTCAATCACCAAAGGGAAGCTACCCCTAAGTTCACCATGCCTAATATCAAGTTTCGAGGGTCCGAGAATCCTCATCATCATGTTCACAACTTCTTAGGAGCGATCACTCTTAAGAACATACTAGAAAACACATACCACAACATCTTTCCATGGACTTTTGATACTGATGTAATGAAGTGGTATAATGCGGTTGACCCACACAAGGTCACCAATTGGACTGATTTGTGTTAGGAGTTCTTACACCAATACTCCTATAACACCGATCTACCTGTCACTCTTAGAGATTAGGAGTTGATAAAGCAAGGTGAGAAAGAGACCTTTACAGAATTTCTCACCAAATGGAGGGCAAAGGCTGCCCATATGGTAGACCGACCTTCCGAAGAGGACCAAGTTAGAATAATCGTGAAGAACCTTCAGCCTTCCTATAACCAGCACCTTAATTCCTATCTTTCATGAGTTTCTTAGCCCTTAGAGGTGTTGGCATGTTGATAGAAGCGAACCTGTCTTCCACGACCATAAAAGTCGTGACTAGGTACGGAGGTAATTATCAGTCTAAAGATAAGAAAACCTCAAATCAAGACAATACTAGCATGGGTGCAGATGTCAATGCCCTCAACAGGTATAATGACTACACTCCAATCGATACCACATACGCTCAAGCCCTTGACCGCCTGTTGGATAAAGAGAAAATAGAATTACTACGCATAAGACTAGAATCGCAAACTACAAAATAGTCTAAAAACTAGGATGCGAGAAAATTCTGTAAGTATCATCATGCACGAGGACACGACATCGAGCGATGCTTGGATGTTTAAAAACAAACTAGAGAGAATGATCCGTAACGATCAACTCCCTCTTCCTAAGGCCACTCGAAACCAAGCAACAATAAAAATCCTTTCAACGGTACCTTAGCCATATTCTATGAACCCATTCTAGGTCAGTAGGACCCATCTGTCTTCATTAAAGACATCGGTGAGTCCCAACCACTTCCTAGTTTACCTCCTATAGACCACGGAGTCCTTCGATTGTTGGTAAATGATGAAGAAGATGTGTACGAAACCAAGGATAACAACGACGACAACTTTTGGGCCTCACCACCCTTATAACAAAAAGACTTTTGAGGTGAACCAAAAAGTAAAGAAATCAAATTCCTTACTAGATCCGGACAGCATAATGCACCTGTGGGTCCATAACAGACTCAAGCAAGCCCCAAAAGAACGTAAAGCTACTAAAGAAGACCCAATCCTAAAATAGCTTCAAAAGCTTACAGCTGACATCTCTATATGGCAACTCATATATGCTTCACAAAACATAGGCATAAATTAATTAACGCACTTAGCCAAATTAATGTCTCTCTTGAAACCACGCTAAAGGAAGTAACAGGATTAGTCAACAGCGAGGACGGAATGATTACCTTCGACCAAAAAGATCTCCCTGGAGAAGGCATTGCACACAACAATGCCCTTTACTTAACTCTAACTTGCATTAACAAGATCATTCCCCTAATCTTGGTATACAACGGATCTTTTGTGTGAAGGTTTTCTCTTGGAGAGACTAAGTCACCCTAGTGGGGGTGAATAGGGTGATGAAGAAATTTAAATAAAATTGAACTCTTTTTCCACATCACTTAGCAAAAACAAATTTTGAGTCTAGATTGGACTTGAAGGTTTGCTCTTGAGGAGAGTTAGTCACCCTAGAGGGGGTGAATAGGGTGATGAGGAAATTTAAACAATAAAAGGAAGAATTAAGTCAATCATCGACTTTGAAACAATCTAAGTGTAGATTGGACTCGGAAAAGTAATAACTCGTAAATTATGTGGAAACCCTCCCGGGGCGGAAAACCACGGCCGGTGTTAATCCAAGCACAAGTCAAATCCACTATTTTGAATCCACAAAATGCAGTGGAAAGACTTAACCAGAATTGCTCCCTTAGACAATTCCTTACAAGGTTTTCCTAGACTCGAAATTCCCTTATTTGATCTAGTACTTCCTAAGTGAGATACCCTTTAGAGCTAGGGACAAGCGACTTGAGTTAACCCTTATAGCTTAGTCATGGGACCTTACTCGGAAAGTAAGAATGAAAGTTGTAACCGATTACAAGACTTTACAACTCGGAAAGATGTTATGTACGAGTTGGAGTTGTAAGTAGAAGATTGAATATGAATACAAAGACTTTCGCTTAAGTATGTGTATTGACAATGGTTCCAGCAATCTTCAAGTCTTGAGAGTTGGCTTCTATTTATAGATGACCAAGCAAATTAGCCGTTATGACTATCTTTTGATTCAAAGTCCTCTATGACCATTGTAACGGTTCTTTCGAGGCACTCAAAAAGATCCGTTGAGTTGTGAACGTTTTGCAACGGCTCTTGACTCCTTAGAATGTCCCAATCCACTTGTTGGTGTCTGAAAAATAGGACCCACTTGTTGAGCTTAGGGTTGAAGATTTCCAGTTTTGGAAACAAATAACCCTAACACGGTTTTGCGCTTTGGTCGAAGTAAAAATGCCTTGTACTGCTAGTGATTTGACATCTTGAAGCCGGTTACTTTTGTAATTCAAAAGTAGGAAAACCTCGTTAAAATAACCTACAAAAGTAAATCAATTTGGTTCTCAAAGTACAAAATACTTTGGTCCAAGATTAGATATAGATAATAATTTAATTAAGATAATTAAGTGCATAATTATCCGAGTCCTAGAAAAGTTGAATTTTCCGAGTCTAATATTCACTATACTAAAATTCCATCTGAGTCAATCTAGAAATAAATCAAGTGAGATAAAGAATATCAGAGTAGTACTACTTGATCTAGACTAACAAAGTTCAAACGAAGCATGCTTGAATAGAAAGATGAATTACCACTCGTAATTTAGTTAGAACTTAAAATATGAAGTTAGACCTGAGTTTAAGAGTGTTAGAGTGATTGTTTAATCATGCGATAAGTCCGAGTGTTGTCTGAGTGACTCGGAACTACGAGATGTGAAAAGATGAGCAATAGTATGCTTTTTAAGTCAATCGGAATCAAATGAAAACAAATGCAATAGTTTCTATAGCCCTCGAAAAGATTCTATAACACTCGGAAAAGTTTCTATATCACTTAGAATGACTTGTAATCAAAACTTAAAAGAGATAGGATTTATACACGATTCCTTGACGAGTCACTCGGAATGTTACTCATGCAAAGTCCGAGTCTTCAATCTCCTGCTTTTTTATGAAAGACATTGTTTTACTCGAGATAGAAACTTTGTTAGTGATAAAAACCCTAAGTTTTCATTCTTTCTCAACACACATGTCGAGCAAGTAGAATTTAAATTGCATCGGAGCGAAAAGTTGAAATATCGCATAGAAATGAAGTAAAGCAAACATAGAGTATTGCACATATTAGAGTAAACGAGATAAATATAACTGAGTTGATAGATCGGAGCATGAGAGAATAGTGTGTAATCGAGTTGATATATAGGGGTAAGATAAAATCGGAAAAATAACTTGAAACTCAAAAATCACTTCATTAATATTCACACGTAAAGATATATACACAAATGAGGTGAGAGAAAAATCTCTCCCTAAACAAGACAACATAAATTTTCTAACTCTTCTCCCCTTGCCTTTCAGCAACAAAAAAAAAAGAAAAGGGGGAAGAAAGTATCAAGAAGATACGAGATGTGTATGATCTGGACAAAAAAATTTTAAAAAAAACAGAAAAGAAATTTTCTAAGATGGAGGGGAAGGAGTAGTCCGAGTCGAGGTTGAGGACCGAGCAGTGCGCCTTCGCTGATAAGAGCGTGAGGATGTTGAAGATCGAGGTGGTGGCAGCACTTGGAATCTCCGGGATGGGCTCAGCCACTGAATGGTCGACCGGAACCAGGTCGTCCAGAGGTTCATCCTCTTGGAACTCGACCAAGGGAGGTGCTGGCTCGAGGCTGGACTGGCTGCTGACTCGACCTTTGTCGGCGAGGATGTTCGACCCACTCGGACTCATCGTCTAAGCTGATCGGTTCGGTTGTAGGACATGAGCACCTTGTCCCTCCGCTGCTTCTGCTCATTCAGCTTCTTCCTTTCTCGGTTCTTCCTTCTCCCTTTCCTCCTTTTCCTCGAGATGGAGCTGCCTCACTGCAGGCTCCTCTTCTTTTCTTCTTCTTCCTTTCCTCCGGAGGAGGATTTGATTGGGCTCGAGGATTCCTCGAAGTGTCTAAGTCGACCGGATCCTGTGTACCCTTGGAGCGCCGTTCTTGGAGGAGCTCTATCATCTCCTTCTGCTCCTTGACAAGTGCTTTCAGCTTAAGAAGCACATCTTGCTGCTCTCGGATTTGGGATAGAGCAGTCTTTTGGTTTATGGTCATAGACTGGAGAACAGTCTTGAATGACCTGGAGGGTGCCCTTAAGTTCCGTGGACACAGAGGAAATCTTGTCCATGAGTGTAGTGGACAAGGCAGAAGAAATAACTTGAGAGGCACCTGAAATGGAGGCACCACCAGGTGGAGGAGGTAGAGAAAGAGGAGGTTGTGTCTAAGTCCGAGGCGGAGACGGTGGCCTTAGTTCCGAGCTATGGACCCGGACACCTGGTTGGGTCTCCTGGTATCCATACCCAAGAAGTTCTTTCTTGCCAACAACAATGGCAGCCTCGAAATCGCATTAGGATATGAGGGACGAGGAACTTTGAATTGTTTAAAGATGAATGTGAGAAGAGCCCCAAAAGGATGTGGGGTTGACTTCTTAGTCCGAGTCCGAGCTAGCACAGCGGCCATCCGCTCGATTATGGCTGGAAAGAGGTCCACTTCGTAGCCCTTAAGAATATGATACAGAGCTTTGAGATGCTTGGAGTTAGGGTTGTACTTACTAGAATGCTAAGAGAAGAAGGTTCTCATTAGCGTGAAAACACGAAGTCGGGCTTCGACTTTAGTTGAGTCACATAGAAGTTTTGCGTGACTCGGGAAATTCTTTGGCATACTTCCCAAAGAATTGATCAGCAACCTCGTTGAAAGGTATGGGGTTGCTATTGAGGAAAAGGGAAGAAACTTTGAAGAGATGATGGAGAAGAGAGACGTTGACTCGGACAACAACGTTTTGAACTCCGGAGGTGAGTATACCTTCGGAGTCTGGATAGGTTGGAGTAAAACTTAGAAAGAAGTTCTAGGTAGATGAACTCGCTGAAACAGAGGAAATTGTAAACCCCGTTGTTTTTATGTGATTTAACCACGAAAACTTTATGGTTGGGAAGAATTTGTCATCCAATGTTAGGTGTTGGGTTACAAGGATTTTAGAGGGGTTGGAAGGACCCTCTTGACTTTTAATGCGAGGTTTCTTGGTTGCAGAACCAAGAAAGTTGGGGTAGGATCCTCTTTTCAGCATGTTTAGATGAGAACAGAGAGAGGATGAACTTTGAGAGAAAGAGAGAGATTGCTCGAAGGGATAGAGTGAGTAAAGATTAGAGAATGAAAGAAAATGAAAGAGTAGAAAGAGAATTTAGAGTAATCGGTGCTTACTTGAGACTTCTTTCACTTTGCTTGAGAGTCGGTTCGTTCCATGAAAGCGAACTCGAGATGTAGTAAGAGAGAGAGAGAGAGAGTATGTAGCGAGTAAAGTATCGAAATGAAGGAAAAAGGCTGCTATATATAGAGGAAGAGTTTTCCTTCGGTGTTCGTTCCGACCCGAGCTCTTTAACGGTTGCCTCGGACCGGTGTGACTATTCTCCTCTCTAACTCGTTAGAATTGCAAAGCTTATCTCCCAATAGCTAGTTCTCTTATCGTTACGCACGAGATATAGCGAGAAAAGGGAGATTTTAAAAGAAATTTATGAAGTTCTCCATCGATCTAAAGATGATTTCGAAGTTTGACGTCCATTTTTCTTAAAATCCGAGTCCGACTCGATAACGTTTCGAGTGACTCAGTAACGTTTCGAGTGACTCGAAATGGCAAGCGAGACAATAAATCATAACTCGGTATCACCGGCTCAACTGAACTAATTGTTATAAAAGCAACGTAATGAATCATTTAGCACATAATCATGCAATGTAATTTCATTCGAAAAACACATAATTACACATTAATCATAGCAAGTTCATTCCTAATGAAAGAAAACCGATCGTCACTAAGTGGTTTAGTAAAGATATCAGCTAACCGAACTTTGGTAGGAATGAATTCAAGTTCAATATCACCTCTCTTAGAATGGTCTCTTAGAAAATGCTACCCGACCTCAATGTGCTTTGTCTTTGAGTGCTTGAATTGGATTCTTGGTGATGGTGATTGCACTTTGATTGTCACACTTGATTGGAATTGATTTGAATGAAAGTCCAAGATCTTTCAAGTGTTGCTTGATCCATAAAATCTAAGCACAGGATGCTCCAGCTACAATATATTCAGCTTCAGCAGTTCATAGAGCTATTGAGTTCTACTTCTTCGAGTGCCAAGATATAAGGGATTGATCCAGAAACTTGCATGCTCCTAAAGTGCTTTTTCTATCAACTTTGTACCCAGCATAGTCAGCATTTGAGTAGCCGGTAAGAGTCGGTTTTGAGTCTCTTGAGTACCATAGACCTAGATTCCGAGTCCTTGCAAGATATCTAAATATTCTCTTCACCGTAGTGAGATGTGATTCTTTTGGATTAGCTAAAAATCTTGCACATAGACATACACTAAACATTATGTCCGGTCTCATCGAAAGTAAGATATAGCAGAGATCCAATCATACCTCGATAAAGTTTCGATCTACTCGCTTTACCTTTTTCGTCCGAGTCCAGTTTCATGCTGCTCCTCATAGGGGTTGCTGTATGTTTTGCAACTTGAAGTTTGTACTTCTTCAGTAGCTCCTTGGTATACTTTGATTGATGGACGTAGATGCCATATTTGTCTTGCTTGATTTGTAGACCAAGGAAGAAATTGAGTTCTCCTATCATGCTCATTTGAAATTCTGTCTCATTAACTCGAAAAGTCTCGACAAAAAATTTTATTAATAGCTCCAAAGATTATATCATCAACATAGATCCGAGCAATAAGAAAATCTTTCCCCTTGCTTTTTATAAAAAGAGTTTTGTCAATTTGACCTCTTCTAAAATCATTTTTAACTAAGAAATTGCTAGTCTTTCATACCAAGCTCTAGGAGCTTGTTTAGACCATAAAGAGCTTTTTGCAACTTGAAAACATGATTTGGAAATTCTGAGTTCTCAAATCTAGGGGTTGCTCAACATAGACTTCCTCTTCAATGAAACCATTAAGGAAAGCACATTTAACATCCATTTGATACAATTTGATATTCATGCTAGATGTAAATGCTAATAGGATTCTAATAGCTTTAATTCGGCAACCGGTGCAAAGGTTTCCCGACAATCAATTCCTTTTTCTTGATTGTAACCTTCAGTCACAAGTCCAGCCCTATTTATGACTACCATCCCACCTTCATCCAGTTTGTTCTTGAAAACCCATTTGGTTCCTATAACTCGGGTGGTCGAGGGTCGTTTGGTCGGAGTCCGAGTTGGTTTCTTTCAAATTGATTAAGTTCCTCTTGCGTGGTCTCTACCCATTCAAGTTCATTTCAGGCCTCTAGTGCATTTCGGGTTCGGTTAATGAAATGAATGCAGTGAACGCACATAGGTTTTGTAGAGAGGAACGAGTTCTTACCTCACCTTGTTGAGATCGGACAAGATGTTTTCAAGTGGGTGGCTTGAAGCTTATTTGAACGCTCTACCTATTCTCTGGTTTACCAGATTTATAGGTTGAATTTGTTGATCTTCGAAGTCCGTTCGATTGAGCTTTTTCATCCGATTGACCCTCAACATTCCGAGTTGGCTCTGGAGTCATTTCATTTTGAGTCGGGTTATTCCGAGTTACTTTGTTACGAGTGAATTTGCTTTGACTCTTTCCGAGCTCATCTTCACTAAGATCATCATCTCTGCTAAGCTCAAGATCCGAGAATGTTGACTCACTTGGTTTTTCCTATTCAATCTCATCAAAAATAACCTGGATGCTTTCTTCCACTTTTGTGAATTCTTTTATCGAAAACGCGATATGCTTTACTATGAGATGAATAACCAAGAAAAATACCTTCGTCCGACCGAGCATCAAACTTGATCAGGTGATCCTTACCATTGTTATGAACAAAACACTTACATCCAAAGGGTTTGAAGTATGAAATGTTGGGTTTCTTCCCTTTGTAGAGCTCGTATGGAGTTTTCTTCAGGATGCGTCCGATGACACATCTGTTCAATGTGTAGTTTGTTGTGTTGATCGCCTCAACCAAGAAATAGTAGGGTAGATCATGTTCAATCATAATTGTCCTTCCTATTTCTTCAAGAGTGCGGTTCTTTCTCTCCAATACTCCATTTTGTTGAGGAGTTCTTGGTGCTGAGAAGTTGTGGGAGATGTCATTCTTATCACAAAACTCAGCAAATTCCGAGTAGTCGAACTCCCTTCCATGGTCGGTTTGATTTCTCCGGATCCGAGCCTCGAAACTCAACTTGGATTTTTTGTAGAGCTCGCCGAACTCTTTGAAAGCTTCATTTTTGTGCTTGAGAAAACATACCTAGGTAAATCGTGAGTAATCATCAACAATCACAAGCACATATGATTTACCTCCGAGACTCTTGACAGGGATTTCACCACATAAATCCATATGCAACATTTCAAGCACCTTGAATGTGGACACAGTTTCGAGAGATTTAAAGGATGATCCGACTTGTTTACCTTTTGTGGATGTTTCATAGATTTTATCTTTCTTAAATGCACACTTAGGCAATCCTCTAACTAAATCATGAGAAGCAAGCTTTCTAATGGTGTGCATGCTAACATGACCTAGTCTATGATGCCATGTACAAGAATCATCATGTAAAGATGCTTTTAAACAAGATAGATTCTGACTTGGATCGGAAAGAGGAATAGTATAGGTATTACCCGATCTCTTACCTAAGAGCTTAGTCTCCTTGGTAGTTTCATAAAAATATAGCGAGTTGGTTTGAGTAAATCTTACCTCTTAACCTTTGTCACACAGTTGAGAGATGCTAAGTGGATTGTACTTCAATCCCTTAACCGAGTGGACAGGGTCGACCAGATTGTCTCCTTTTCCAATCTTGCCTATCCCAATTATCTTGCCGTTGTTGTCATCTCCAAATGTGACTTTGCCTCCCTTGTAGTCTTCAAAACCCAAAAAGAGTCTTGGATTTCCTGACATATGGCATGAGCATCCACTGTCCAGTACTAGTGTCCTTTTGTTCTTTTCGAGCCACCTGCAAGTCAAAAACAAACTAACCTTTCTCAATTCCTCTAACGAACCCAAGTAACTCCCTTTAATGTGGTCCTTTTTCGAGGAAGAAGACTTTTAGGAACTCAGATTTGAATAACTTTAGGTTTGGTCCGATTCCGAGTCTTTCGTTTAGAGAATTGAGTATGTGTCTCTTTCTTTTGAAAATTTTTCTTTTGTAAACTGGTGGGGAAGGTTTTCTCCTGTAAGCTAGTCCGGGCTTAGTCCTCGATTCATTCTTGTGAATGGGACCATGCTCAGCCTTCCCGAACTTCACAGTTCTGGAATCCTTTTGAAAAGCTCCGAGGAGGAGTTGGATTCCTCCTCTTTGTTGAAACAGAGTCCTTCTTTTCGAAGGAGACACATTGAGACCCTAAGAGCATGTCAAGGTTCTTCGACCTTGAGTAAATTTCAAAACAAGTTCTTAAGACTCATTGAGCTTTTCCTTAAGATGCTCTTTTCTCTTCCGAGTAACTTAGACTCGGTCTTATTGGATTGAGCACCAGCCTTGAGTTCTCTTAGAGTAATTGTCGGCTTTTCTAATTCATATTTCAAAGAAATGCTCTCGAAGAAATATGTTCAAGTTGTTCTTTAAACCGAGAAGAATCGAATTGGACTTTTCTTCCAAAGTATAGATGTATTTAGCTAAGTCAACTTTGGGAAACTTGAGGAAATATTCAATTACCTCCGTAGGATTAGTTTACTCAATTTTTGAGTGATCGAATCCGACTCGGATTCAGCTTACGAGTCCGATAGTGCCATCGGACACTTCGAGTCATCTAAGTCTTCAACTTCTTCAAATAAATCATCATCACTCCATGTGGCCATCATAACCTTCTTCTTCTTTCTCGTCCCATTTTCTTCTTGGACAGTCTTTGACTATATGATCCTTTCCGCCACATTTAAAACGAGCAGAGTTCTTAGTTAAAGATAATTTTGAAAGGGAAGAGTGTTTACCTTTTCTATCCTTGTCTTTCTTGTGGAACTCTTCTCTTGACTTGTTTGTCCCATCTTTTGTGCTTCATCATTCTTTTGAAGCCTCCGGCAACAAGTGCCATGGGATCTTCTTCGAGTTTGATGAACTCAAATTTTCTTCTCTCGCTTTACGAGGCCTTCGATGCAATATTCCTTTTGGTGTTAACCTCGGTGTCATCTTCTTCCGGATGGATCTCGTGGGTGAGTAGCTTCCCAATGAGTTTGTCTAGCTTTAATAGAGAGAGGTTCTGATCTTCCTCGATGGTTGTCACCTTTGGACCCCATCTTCTCTTGGGTCGACTTCTTAATATCTTTCTGCACATTTCCTCATGGGAAATCTTTGGACCAAGAGATTTGAGATTATTAGTAATCTCGGTGAAGCGGATGAACATCCGAGTGATGTTTTCTTCGGCTCCATCTTCAACAGCTCATACTTGTGACGATATTGGCTTATCTTCGCTTGTCGACTTGGCTTGTGCCTTCATATATGTTGACAATAGTGTCCCACACTTCTTTGGCTGTGTCATAAGCCGATACTCGTTTTATTCCTCCGAGCTGATGGCGCACATCGAATGCTCATGGCCTTGAAGTTCTTTGTGAACTTTTACGCTTCTTTAGTAGTGTACTCGACCTTGACTTTAGGAACGAGTCTTATTTCTTCCATTTTCATTGGAATGTAGTTGCCTTCTTGTATGATGTTCCATACATCTTCATCGTGATCAAGTATAAAGCATTCCATGAGCTTCTTCCAGAGTGTACAAAATTTGACCCTTTAAACTTTGGTGGTCTCGTTGGAAGATCTTCCTTCATCGAACTCTCCATTGTTATGAGCCATTTGATCTTTAAACCTTTGGATGGTTAGATCCTTTTTAAAAGACTAGGCCTTGATACCAATTGATGGTTTGCTCTTGAGGAGAGTTAGTCACCCTAGAGAGGGGTGAATAGGGTGACGAGGAAATTTAAACAATAAAAGGACAAATTAAGTGAAAAGCTGACTTTGAAGCAATCCGAGTCTAGATTGGACTCAAAAAATGATAACTCGAAATTACGTGGAAACCCTCCTACGGCAAAAAACCACGGCCGTTGCTAATCCAAGCACCAAGTCAAATCCACTATTTTGAATCCACAAAATACAGTGGACAGACTCAACCGAATTGCTCTCTTAGACAATTCCTTACAAGGTTTTCCAAGACTTAGAAAATCCCTTATCCGATCTAGTACTTCTTAAGCTGAGATACCCTTTACGAGATAGGGACAATCGACCGGAGTTAATCTTTATAGCTCAGTCAAGGGACCTTACTCAAAAAGTAAGAATGAAAGTTGTGACTGATTACAAGACCTTACAACTCATAAAGATGTTACGTACAGAGTTGGAGTTGTAAGTAGAAGATTGAATATGAATACAAAGACTTTCGCTTAAGTATGTGTATTGAGAATGGTTCTAGCAATCTTCAAGTCTTGAGAGTTGGCTTCTATATATAGATGACCAAGCAGATTAGCCATTGTGACTATCTTCCGATTTAAAGTCCTCTCGTGACCATTGTAATCGTTTTTCCGAGTTACTCGGAAAAGATCCGTTGAGTTGTGAACATTGTGCAATCGCTCTTGACTCCTTAGAATGTCCCAATCCACTAGTGGTGTCTGAAAAATAGGGTGGAAACCACCGTTGAGCTTAGCGTTGAAGATTTCCTGTTTTGGAAACAAATAACCCCGACACGGTTTCGCGCTTTGGTCGAAGTAGAAAATGCCTTGTCTGCTAGTGATTTGACATCTTGAAGCCGGTTACTTTTGTAATTCAAAAGTAGGATAACCTCGTTAAAATAACCTACAAAAGTAAATCAATTTGGTTCTCGAAGTATAAAATACTTTGGTCCAAGATTAGACACGAGATAATAAATTAATTAAGATAATTAAGTGCATAATTATCTCGAGTCCTGGAAAAGTGGAATTTTCTGAGTATAATATTCATTATACTCAAATTTCATCTGAGTCGATCTAGAAATAAATCATGTCAGATAAAGAATATCAAAGTAGTAATACTTGATCTAGACCAACAAAGTTCAAACGACGCATGCTCGACCGAGAAAGATGAATTACCACCGTAATTTACTTAGAACTTAAAATATGAAGTTAAACCTGAGTTTAAGAGTGTTAGAGTGATTGTTTAATCATGCGATAAGTCCGAGTGTTGTCTTAGTGACTCGGAACTACGAGATGTGAAAAGATGAGCAATAGTATGCTTTTTAAATCAATCGGAATCAAATGAAAACAAATGCAATTGTTTCTATAACACTCGAAAAGATTCTATAACACTCGGAAAAGTTTCTATATCACTTAGAATGACTTGTAATCAAAACTTAAAAGAGATAGAGTTTATACCGATTCCTTGACAGTCACTCAGAATGTTACTCATGCAAAGTCCGAGTCTTCAAGACTTAGAAAGATAAACACACGAAGTACATGGAAACCCTCCCGGGGTCGAAAACCACCGACCCCGCTAATCCAAGCACCAAATCAAATGAACTAATTAAATCCTCGGTTACATACCACTGACTCTAAGTAGAATTGCACCCTTACAAGACTTTCTTGAACTCGAAGTTCCCTTATCTCGATCTAGTACTTCCTAAATGAGTTAACCTTGACAATCGGGGACAAGCGAGCTGAGTTAAGCCTTATAGCTCAATTAAGGAACTTACAAAGAATGTAAGAAAAGAATGTAACTAACTACAAGACTTTCTTTACAACTCAAAAAATATGAAATACGAGTTGGAGTTGTAAGTAGCAGATTAAGTGAGTATGAGACTAGCAATTGGTTCCACAATAAATTCAACAACCTTCAAGTCTTATAAAGTGGCTTCTATTTATAAACATCCATGCGGAATGACCGTTGAGTCTTGTTTCTTGGCTGAAATCTTCACTAGCCATTGTAACGGCTATTCCGAGTCACTCGGAAGAGATCAATTGGGATGTGAATGTTGTGCATAGGCTCTTGGCTCAAAAAGATTGTCCAATCATCTGGTGGTGATTGAAAACCGAGGTGGAAACAAGCTGTTAGACCTAGAGTTGGAGTTTTCCAATTTTGGAAACAAATAACCCCGACACGGTGTCTAAGCCATGTCCTAAAGTAGCTATATTTTATCAGCTGGTGTTTAATGGCTATAAGTCGGTTGCTTTTGTATTTCTAAAATAGATTATCCTTGATTGAATAACCTACAAAAGCAAATCACATTGGTTCTCAAAGTATAAAATACATTGGTCCAAGATTAGGCACATATAAAAATTAAATAAGAGTAATAAAGTGCTTAATTACCTTTGGCCTAAAAGAATGGAATTTCCCGAGTCTAATATCCATTAAGACCAGATTCTATCTTCGATCAATACTTAAAAGATCAAGTTTGAAATTAAATCAACAATAAGCATGAACTTGATTTAATCAAATAATTCTCCAATAAATAAACCGACTTAGAATAAAGAATTAACGTTGTAATTCATTTTTACTTCAAGTGCAAAGCCACTACTCGGAATACATCGGTTCGAGAAATTATTTGAACATGTGACGATTCCGAGAGATGTTTGAGTGGGCCGGACGCGCAAATAAGAGATAGGCAATAAAGTGCTTTATAAGCCAGTCATAACAGAATGAAAACCTAGATACGAGTTTCTATAAGGCTCGGAATGACATAGAATCAAAACCTAAGAAAGATAAAGAGTTATAAATGAGTCTTCAATCTCCCCATTTTTTATAAAGGGGATTCTATACTTAAGATAGAAACTTAGTTCAAAAGTAAGTTTTTATATCGAATTGATCGAGCAAAAGAAATATAATCTTAAAAGCACCTTATAATGTGCAACTTAGATCATAACATAACTCGGAACGGGATTGTTGGTAATGAATCGGAGCAAGAATTGTAACTAGAGCGAGATATGTTAAAAAGTTAAGTATTAGAGATGTTTAAAAAAATATGTAGCATAGCAACAAATATGCTATGACATCCATAGCATATTCATTCATTGCTCAAAAACATATATACACAAAACAAATAAAATACATAAACTCATACAGAAGGGAAACGAAATCCCCTAAACCAAACATCCAAGTTTCTATTTTTCTCCCCTTATACATTTCATCAAAAAAAGGACAAAGTAGCGAGAAAATTACCTCGGATATTGGACAAAGTAAAATATGAGTTTTAAAAAATTAAGAAGACTAAAAAGTAGGAGCATGTTGTGCGGAGGAGGCGGGACGAGCAGTGTACCTTCGCTTGTAAGCTTGTATTGACCGAGATGAGCGATGAGGCTGCAGAAGCTGGAATGTCAAGAATTTGCTCGGTTTTGGTTCTTCTAACCAAAGCCATATCATCCTCGGCTTCTTCTTCCTCAAAGACAACTGCAGATCGTGCTTCGAGGTAAGGGCCTTTGATTGACCTACATCGCCACCCTCTCGCTGAGTCGCTCGAGCATGATCGTAATAGATTAGCTTAGGTTGAGCAGCTATATCTCCTTTTTAATCTTTCTTCTCAGCTTCTCGACTTCTCCTTCGATGGCTTTGGCTTCTTCCTCAACTTCTTCTTCAACTTTAGCCGATGTTGACTTAGCCAGCTGGAGTACTCCTTAGAAGTATCAAACATTTATGAGTCCTCAGCAGCTTTGGATTTGCTCTATTGGAGGTGGCGGATCCGATCACGTTGTTCTTGGATGATGCCCTTTAGCTCGAGATATCAACTCTTGGTTCTCCCAAATTTGAGACTGTGTGATTTTCTTTAGCGAGACCAATGAGGAAATAAACGATTTGAAGATTTTCAAAGTTGCTTGAAAATGCTCGGTTGAAGAAGCAAATTTTTTTACCATTTCGAGTAAACACTTCAACAAGAAGCATAAGGTCCAGTGAGTCAAAAGTGACACCGTTGGAGGAGTTTGAGTCTAAGCAGGAAGTGATGGAAGAGGTAGCTCAAACGCATGAATCCGGACACCGGGCTTGACTTCTTGGTACCCTAGACCTAAAAGCTCGTTCTGCCCGGACAAATAGCGGGTTCCAAGCATGCTTTGGGGTCGAGATGGAAGACAGACCTTGAACTGCTTAAAGACGAGTAGTCGAAGAGCCCTGAAAGAAAAAGGAGCCGACTTCTTAGAATGAGCGAGCACGGTTGCCATTTGCTCAAGAATAGCGAGAAAAGAGGTCTACTTCATAGCCCTCAAGAATGTCAAAAAGAGCTTTGAGTGAAGACTCGGATTTTATACTTACAATTTTCCGAGTTCCATCAAGGAATCAGGTATAAGACTTCATCTCTTATAGGGTTTTGATTTCAAGTCATTCCATGTGCCTTAGAAACCTTTACGAGTGATATAACATTTTCTCCGAGTGTTATAGAAACTACCGTATATGTTTACGCTTGATTCCGACCGACTCGGAAAGCATACTTCTACATGCCACTTCACCCTCAATTCGAGTCACTCAACACTCGGGTATATCGCGTGTTTAAAAACTTTCTTTCACGCGCATAAACTCGAGTCCGACTTCATGTTCCAGGAATTACTTTGTTAATTTACTATTCTAAGTCAGCATATCTTGTTTGAACTTTGTTTAGTCTAGATCAAGTTTGTTTACTCGATATTCTCCTTATGACTTGATTATCTTCTACACTAACTAAGATGGAATTTAAGTATCATAGATATTAGACTAAGAAATTCCATTTGTTTTTCGACTCGAGATAATTAGTCACTTAATTATCTTAATTATATTATTCTCTCGTGTCTAATCTTGGACCAAAGTATTTTATACTTTAAGAACCAAATTGATTTACTTATGTAGGTTATTCAAACAAGGTTATCCTATTTTTGAATTACAAAAGTAACCGGTTTTAAAACGTCAAATCACCAGGCAGACAAGGCTTTTTCCACCTCGACCTAGCCCTAGACAACTGTGTCGGGGTTATCCGTCTCCAAAGCTGGAAATCTGCAGCACTAAGCTCAATGGTGGCTTCCACCTTACCTTTCAAGACACCAGCAGTGGTTTTGGGACTTCCAAAGGAGTCAAGAGCCGTTGCCCAACGTTCATATCTCAACGGATATTTTACGAGTGACTCGAAAAATCCATTACAACGGTTACAAAGGACTTCCAGTCGGAAGATGGACACAACGGCTAAGCTTCTTGGTTATCTATAAATAGAAGCCTACTTTCAAGACTTGAAGATTCGTTGAAACAATTATTAATACACATACTTGAGAAAAAGTCATTGTATTCATTCTCGGTCTTCTACTTACAACACCAATTCTGTATTTATTATTTCTCTTCGATTGTAAGGTCTTGTACTTAGTTACAAACACTCTCTTTCTTACTTTCTAAGTAAGGTCCCTTTACTGAGTTGTAAGGGTCAACTCAGCTTCGGTTGTCCCTAACCTGTAAGAGTTATCTCGGTTAGGAAGTACTAGATCGAGATAAGGGAATTTATGAGTCTAGGAAAAACTTGTAAGAGTTGTCTAAGGGAGCAACTCGAGTTGAGTCGATCTACTGCATTTTGTGGACTCAAAATAATAGATTTCACTTCGTGCTTGGATTATCACGGTCCATGGTTTTCTCGCCCGGGAGGGTTTCCACGTACTTTACGAGTTATCACTTTTTGAGTGCATTCTAGACTCGGATAGTTTTAAAGTTCAGTTTAATCTGGTTCTTTATTCTTCACTGAACTACGAGTCGGTGCTTTTCCGAGTTTATCCTTGACTCCCACTTACCTCATAGTCATATCTATTTTAAGTTTCAAGCAAACGTCATCATCACCCTATTCACCCCCTTCTAGGGTGACTTAACCTCTCCAAGAGCAAACCTTCAATTGGTATTACAGCCTAAATTTTTAGAAAGGATCTAACCATCCAAAGGTTTAAAGATCAAATAGCTCGGACCAATGGAGAGTTCGATGAAGGAAGATCTTCCGGAAGACCACCAAAATTCAAAGGATCTAAGTTCGTGCACTTGGAAGAAGCTCATGGAATGTTTCCTATTAGATCACGATGAAGATGTTTGGAACATCATACAAGAAGGAAACTACCTTCCCATGAAGACAGTAGAAACAATAGTCATGGCCAAGATCAAGGCAGAGTACACCACCGAGGAAGCAGAGAAGTTGAGAAAGAACTTCAAGGCAATGAACATTCTAATGTGAGCCATCAGCTCGGAAGAATACAACCGAGTGTCGGCTTGTGACACGGCCAAAGAAGTGTGGGACACACTTGTCAACACTAATGAAGGCACTAGCCAAGTCAGGCAAGCGAAGATAAGTCAATATCTTCACGAGTATGAGCTATTCAAGATGAAGCCGAAGAAAACATCACTCGGACGTTTATTCACTTTATCGAGATTACCAACAATCTTAAATCTCTAGGTAAAAAGATTTCCCACGAGAAAATGTGCGGAAAGATACTCGAAGCCTACCCAAGAGAAGATGGGGTCCCAAGGTGACAACTATCAAAGAGGCTCGGAATTTGTCTCTACTAAAGCCGGACGAACTCATTGAGAAGCTTCTCACCCATAAGATTCACCTGGAAGAAGAGGATGCGAGAGGTCATCACCAAAAAGAACATTCCGCTGAAAGCCTCAAAAACTAGAGAAGCAAATTTGAGTTCCTCGGACTCGAAAGAGGATCCCATGGCACTTGCCGCTAGAGGCTTCAAGAGAATTATGAAGCACAAGAGATGGGATAAGAAGCCAAGAGAAGAGTTCTATAAGAAAGACAAGAAGGATAGAAAAGGTAAACACTCTTCCCTTTCAAAGTTATCTTTGACTAAGAACTCCGATTGTTTTGAATGTGGCGAGCAAGGAACACATAGTCAAGGACTGTCCAAGGAGAAAAAGGCTATGATGGCCACGTGGAGTGACGAGGACTCATCAGGAGATGACGAGGACTCGGATGACTCAAAGTGTACTGATGGAACTTTCGACTCGAAGTGGAAACAGAGTCGGACACGGATCAATCGGACAATGAGGAAGCAAATCCTCAAGAGGTAATTGAATACTTTCTCAAATTTTCCAAAGTTGATTTACTAAGTATATTTTCACTTTGGAGGAGAAGTCCAATTCGACTCTTCTCATTTTAGAGAACAACTTGAGTCAATTTCTTCGAGAGCATTTCTTTAAAAAATGAGTTGGAAAAGCTGAGACTTACACTCGGATAACTCAAGACTAGTGCTCAATCCAATGAGACCGAGTCCGAGTTACTCGAAGAGAAAATGAGCAAGCTGAAGCAAAAGCTCAACAAGTCTTAAGATCTTGTTTTAAAGTTTACTCAAGCTTAGAAGAACCTTGATATGCTCTTGGGATCTCAATGTGTCTCCTTCAAAAAGAAGGTCTTAGTTTTAACAAAGAGGAGGAATCCAATTCCTACTCGGAGCTTTTTAAAAGGATTCCGAAGCTGTAAAGTTCGGGAAGGCTCGAGCACGGTCCCATTCATAAAAATAAAAGAAGGATTGAGCCCGGACCAGTGTACAAGAGAAAACCATCTCCACCGGTTTATAAGAGAAAATTTTTCAAAAGAAAGAGACACGGACTCGGTTCTCTAAACGGAAGACTTAGAATCGGACCAAACCCAAAGTCATTCAAATCTGGGTTCCAAAAGATCTTCTTCCTCGAAAAGGACCATAGTAAAGGGTGTTACTTGGGTTCGTTAGAGGAAGTGAGAAGGGTTAGTTTGTTTCTATTTTGCAGGCCACTCGGAAAAGATCAAAAGGGCATTGGTACCTATACAGGTGGATGCTCATGCCACATGTCGGGAGACTCGGGACTATTTTCTGAGTTAGAAGAATACAAGGGAGGAAAAGTCATGTTTAGGGATGATAGCAAAGGCAAGATAATTGGGATCGGCAAGATTGGAAAAGGAAGCAATCTGATCAGCCCGAGTATACCTTGTCAAATGGTTAAAGTACAACTCGCTTAGCATCTCTCAACTGTATGATAAAGGTCAAGAGGTAAGATTCACTCGGACCAACTGTTATATTTCGATGATGCTACCAAGGAAATCAAGCTCTCAAGTAAGAGATCAGGTAACACTTATATTATTCCTCTTTCGACTCGAGTCGGAATTCATCTTGTTTAAAATTATAACTTCTTGATGATTCATGGGCATGACATCATAGATTAGGTCATGTTAGCTTTCATACTATTAAGAAACTGGCATCTCATGGTTTAGTTAGAGGATTGCCTAATAGCATTCACAAAAGGAAACAAGTCGGATCATCTTTCAAATCTCTAAAGACAGTTTCCACAACCAAGGTGCTTGAAATGCTACATATGGACTTATGTGGTGAAATCCTGTTAAGAGTCTTGGAGGTAAGTCATATGTACTTGTTATTGTTATGATTACTCACGATTTACCTAGGTGTGTTTTATTAAGCACAAAAATAAAGCATTCAAAGAGCTCAGCAAGCTCTACAGGAAAATCCAACTTGAGTCTTAGACTCGGATGCGAAGAATTTGAGCCGACCATGGAATGGAGTTCGACTACTCGGAATTTGCAAAATTTTATGACAAGAATGGCATCTCCCACAACTTTTGAGCACCAAGAACCCCTCAACAAAATGGAGTGGTGGAGAGAAAGAACAAAACTCTTGAAGAAATAGCTAGGACAATGATGATTGAACACAATCTACCCTACTATTTCTGGGCCGAGGCGATAAACACAACGAAACTACACCTTGAACGGATGCCTCATCGGACCCATCCTGAAGAAAACACCATACGAGCTCTACAAAGGGAAGAAACCCAATATCGCATACTTCAAACCCTTTGAATGTAAGTGTTTTGTTCACAACAATGTTAACAATCACCTGACCAAGTTTGATGCTCGGTTAGATGAAGGTATATTTCGGGTTATTCATCTCATAGTAAGGCTTATCGCATTTTCAATAATAGAACTAACAAAGTGGAAGAAAGCATCCACATTGTGTTTGATGAGATTGAACAGGAAAAGCCAAGTGAATCATTATTCTCGGACCTGAATCTCAGCGAGAGGTGATGAACTTGATGAAACCGAACATATCGGGAATCAAAACCAACCAGCTCGGAATGAAGTGACTCGGAACAAGATGACTCGGAATGAGACAACTCAAGAACCCTCTCGGAATCGTTGAAGGACAAACCGATGAACGAGGCTCACTCGGAACAAACTTCGAAGATCAACCAATTTAGCCTACAGATCTGGTGAACCAAAGAACAGGTAGAGCATTCAAGTATGCTTCTAGTCATCTACTAGAAAACATATTATCCGATATCAACAGCGGGGTTAGAACTCGTTCCTCTCTTTAGAATCTATGTGCATTCACTGCATTCATTTCATTAATCGAATCTAAAAATGCACTAGAGGCCCTAACTGAACCTGAGTGGGAAGAGGCCATGCAAGAGGAACTCAATCAATTCGAAAGAAACCAAGACTGGACTCTAACCAAATGACCTTCCGACCACCCGAGTCATAGGTACGAAATAGGTTTTCAAGAACAAACTAGATCAAGGTGGTTTGGTAGTCAGAAACAAGGCTAAACTTGTGGCTCAAGGTTACAATTAGGAAGAAGGGATTGATTGTGGGGAAACCTTTGCACTTGTAGCCGAATTGAGGCCATTAGAATCTTGTTGGCATTTGCATCTAGCATGAATATCAAGTTATATCAAATGGATGTTAAGTGCGCATTTCTTAATGGTTTTATTGAAGAGGAAGTATATGTTGAGCAGCCCTCTGGATTTGAAAACTCAGATTTTCCAAATCATGTGTTCAAACCGCAAAATTCTCTCGTACGGTCTTAAACAAGCTCCCGACACTCGGTATGAAAGACGGAGCAATTTCTTGGTTCAAAAAGATTTTAGAAGCGGTTAGATTGACAAGAATCTCTTTATAAAAACCAAGGGGAAAGACTTCCTTATCGCTCAAATATATGTTGAGGACATAATTTTTGGAGCTACTAATGAAATTTTGTGTCGAGATTTTTCCGAGTTAATGAAACAAGAATTTCAAATGAGTATGATGGGAGAACTCAATTTCTTCCTTGGTTTACAAATCAAGCAAGCCAAAGATGGAATCTGTGTCCATTAATCAAAGTACACCAAGAAGTTGCTGAAAAAGTAAAAACTTCAAGATGCGAAGCATGCAGCAACACCTATGAGCGAGTAGCATAAAACTGGACTCGGACGAAAAAGGTAAAGCAATAGATCAAAAGCTCTGTCGAGGTATGATTGGATCTTTGCTATATCTTACATCCAAGTAGGCCGAGATATAATGTTTAGTGTCTCGTATATGCACAAGATTCCAAGCTAATCCAAAAGAATCACATCTCGCTGCGGTGAAGAGAATATTCAAATATCTTGCAAGGACTCAAAATTTAGGTCTATGGTACTCCGGAGACTCGGAACCGACTCTCACTTGGATACTCGGATGCTGATTACACTGGGTACAAAGTTGATAGAAATAGCACCTTAGGAGCTTGCTAATTTCGGGTCAATCCTTAATATCTTGGCACTTAAAGAAGCAAAACTTAGTAGCTTTATCAACTACCGAGGTTGAGTATATTGCAGTTGGAGCATGTCTGTGGTCAGATTTTATTGATAAAGCAACACTTGAGAGATCTTGGACTTTCTTTCAAATCGGTTCCAATCGAGTGTGCTAATCGAGTACAATCGGCATCACCAAAAATCGAGTTCGGCGAGTCAAAGACGAAACACATTGAGGTCGGGTATCATTTCTTAAGAGACCACTCGAGAAAAGTGATATTGAACTCGAATTCATTCCTACCAATCTTCAATTAGCTGGTATCTTTACTAAGCCACTTAATGAGGATCATTTTTGCTTCATTAGGCATGAGCTTGGTATGTTAAATGCATAATTATGTGTTTTCCATGTGAAAATCTCATTGAATGATTATGTGATATGTGCTTACGTTTCTTTAATAACCATTAGTTCAGTTGATCCGGTGATACTGAGCTGATAGTTATTATCTATTTCCAGTTTCGAGTCACTCGGAAAATTAGCTGAGTCGAGACTCGGACTTTGAGAAAAATGGACATCAAACTTCTAAAATCATCTCTAGACAAGTGGAGAATTTTGGAATTTATTTTCAAAATCTTTCTTTTTCTCTTTCTCTCTCGCGCACCGTGATCGGACAACTAGCCATTGGGAGACAACCACTGGAATTCTAACCGTTGAAGAAGAGAACAGTCACACCGGTCCGAGGTGACCGCTGAAAGAGCCGAGTCGAACGGATATCGAAGGACGATTATTTTCTTATAAATAGCGCCTATTCTCCTTCATTTCTTACTTTACTCTTCGCTTACTTTCTCTCTTGAAATCAAATCTTCGTGAACAAGCTCTCTATGATTAAAGCGACACCCGGTGATCTCAAGCTTCGTGAAGAACATCTCAAGTAAGTTCTGTTGCTCTCAAACTCTTTCTTCTTCTACTCTTTTATTTTTCTCTTTCACTCTCTTCGAGCTCTTTTCTCCTCCTCTCTCTAAAGCTTATCTACTCTCTCTTTTCTCCATGAAAATGCCAAAAGAGGTTCTCACCCCGATTTTCTTGGCTCTACTACCAAGAAACCCCGCACAAAAAGCCACGAAGGCCCCTCAAATTCGAAACCTCTTGTCACCCGGCACCTTGCGTCTGGATGATAAATTCTTCCCAGCCACATAATTTTCGTGGTTGCCTCACATACAATCGACCGGGGTCTACAACTTTCTTGTTTCAGCGAGTTCATTTATGCTGAACTCGTCTCCGAGTTTCACGCTCACCTTTCCAGCTACGAGGGTATTCTAACCTCCATAGTTCGGAAGGTTACTGTTCGAATCAATACTTCCCTCCTCCATCGTCCTGTTCAAAGTATCGTCCCTCTTCTTTGAGAAGTATGCCAAAGAGTTCCCTGGGTCATGCAAAAACTTTTACGTGATCCAACTAAAGTCGAAGCTCGTCTTACGTGTTTCCTGCCTGATGAGAACCTTCTTCTCACGAGCATTCCAGCAAGGAGAATCCCAACTCTAAGCATCTTAAAGCTCTTTTTGATATCCTAGAGGGCTACGAAGTAGTCCTCTTTCCGTTATCATTGAGCAAATGGCCGCTGTGCCAGCTCAAACTCGGAACAAGAAGAACACCCCTCTTCCTTTCGGTGCTCTTCTCACTCTCATATTCAAATAGTTCAAAGTTCCTATTCCCTCATATCCGAACGCTTGTTTGTGATGCTACTATTGTAGTCGGCAAGAAGGAACTTCTTGGGTACGGATACCAGGAAACCCAACCTGGTGTCCGGATCCACAGACTTAGAGCTAAGGCAACCCTCTTCGCCTCGGACTCGGATTGAAGCGCCTCTTTCTCTTCTGCTCCACCTGGTGGTGCCTCCACCTTAGGTGTTTTTAAATCTCTTTCTTCCATTTTGTCCACCGCTTTCATGGACAAAATCGCTCTGTGTCCTTGGAACTCAAGGACATTCTCCGGTCATTCAAGACTCGTCTTCCGATCTATGACCATGACCATGAACTAAAGAACCGCCAAATCTCAAATTCAAGAGCGGCAGGACGTGCTCCTTGAGATGAAGGCTCGGTTAAGGAGCAAAGGGAGCTTCTCGAGCTCCTTTAGGAGAAAAGATCCAAGGCAGCTCAGGATCAAGGAGAGAAGATCCAAGGCAGCTCCTTTAGGACGAGCTTCTTGAGCCCTACCAAGTCCTCCTCAAACGAGAGGAGAGGAAGAAGAAGAAGAAGAAGGAGAAGCGAGAGGAGCTCGCGGCTGAGGCAGCTCCTTCGAGGAAGGAGAACAAGATAAAGAAGGACAAGGAGCAGCGACCGAGCGTCCGGATGCTCCCGAAGTGCAACCGAAGTGATCATCTCGAGACAGCGATCCGAGTGGGTCGAAGACCTCGTTGACCATGGTCGGTCGACAGCGAGTCGGCCTGAGCACACCTCTTCGGTCGTTGAGTTCCAAAAGGACAAGCCTCTAGATAACCTAGTTCTGGGTCATCCACTCAAAGCCGAGCCGTTGCTAGAGATTCATGTACTTCCTCCGCCGCGCTCAAGCACATCGTTAAGTTCTTATCAGCACCGGCGCACCACCCGTCCTTCCTCCTCAACCCCGGCCGATCCCTCCCTTAGTTTTTTTTCTTATTTACAGCATTTCATGTTTTTCTCTTTTGTCCAGGACATCAAATATGTGCTTTCTTGTTAAATTCTTCCCTTTTTTTTTTTTTCTGAAAGGCAAAGGGGAGAATAGACAGAAAAAATTTGTTGTCTTGTTTTGGGGAGTCTCTCTCACCCTCTCGTAAATATTTTCTTTGACTTTAATGAAGTAAATGGATTTCATTAATAATTGTTGCTTTAATCAATGCTGTGTTTATCTCTGTATTTATTTTTTTCTTGCTCGATAGCTACGAAATCTCAAGTTATTTCTCGAGCAAGTTTGCAAAATTAGATTTATATCACTAACAAAGTTTTTGTCTAAGTATGGAATTCCTTTTATCAAAAACAGGGAGATTGAAGACTCGGACTTTATACTTACACTTTTCTGAGTTCTCTCAAGGAATCGGGTATAAGACTTCATCTCTTATAGGGTTTTGATTTCAAGTCATTCCATGTGCCTCGAAACCTTTACGAGTGGTATAGCGTTTTCTCCGAGTGTTATAGAAACTACTGTATATGTTTATGCTTGATTCCGACCGACTCCAAAAGCATACTTCTACATGCCCCCTCACACTCAGTCGCTGAGTCACTCAACACTCGGGCATATCGCATGTTCAAACACTTTCTTTCACGCGTATAAACTCGAGTCCGACTTCATGTTCCAGGAATTACTTTGTTAATTTACTATTCTAAGTCAGCATATCTTGTTTGAACTTTGTTGAGTCTAGATCAAGTTTGTTTACTCTGATATTCTCCTTATGACTTGATTATCTACTAGACTCGACTAAGATGGAATTTAAGTATCATAGATATTAGACTAAGAAATTCCATTCGTTTTCTAACTTAGATAATTAGTCACTTAATTATCTTAATTATATTATTCTATGTGTCTAATCATGGACCAAATTATTTTATACTTTGAGAACCAAATTGATTTACTTATGTAGGTTATTCAAACAAGGGTATCCTATTTTTGAATTACAAAAGTAACCGGTTTTAAAACGTCAAATCACCAGCGAGACAAGGCTTTTTCCACCTTCGACCTAGCCCCGGACACTTTGTCGGGGTTATCTGTCTCTTCGGTTGTAAGGTCTTGTACTTAGTTACAAACACTCTCTTTCTTACTTTCTAAGTAAGGTCCCTTGACTGAGCTATAAGGGTCAACTCGGATCGGTTGTCCCTAACTGTAAGGGTTATCTCGGTTAGGAAGTACTAGATTAGATAAGGGAGTTTATGAGTCTAGGAAAAACTTGTAAGGAGTTGTCTAAGGGAGCAACTCAGGTTGAGTCGGTCTACTGTATTTTGTGGACTCAAAATAGTATATTTCACTTCGTGCTTGGATTAGCACGGTCCATGATTTTCTGCCCCAGGAAGGTTTCCACGTACTTTACGAGTTATCACTTTTCCGAGTGCATTTTAGACTCGGATAGTTTTAAAGTTCAATTTAATCTGGTTCTTTATTCTTGACTGAACTCCGAGTCGGTGCTTTTCCGGGTTCATCCTTGACTCCCACTCACCTCATAGTCATATCTATTTTTAGTTTCAAGCAAACTTCATCATCACCCTATTCACCCCCCTCTAGGGTGACTTAACCTCTCCAAGAGCAAACCTTCATTGAGAACCTTGGAATTGGGATTCTCCTTGCTAGAATGACGGAAAAAGAAGGTTCAAATGAGGATAAAGCATAGAAGTCTTGCTTCAGATTTCATGTGAGTCATAGAGTAGTTTTGCATGACTTAAAGACTTCTTTAACGTACATATCAAAGAAATCATCAGCAATTTCGTCAAGGGTACGGGGCTGGAATTGAGAAAAAGAGTTATGACATTAAAAAGCTTATAGAGAAGAGCGAGATTGACTTGAACAACCTTCTCTTGAACGACGGAAGATATGACACCTTTAGTGGCTGTCACATTAGAGTAGAATTCGGACACGAGTTATGGATAAATGTACTCATAAAAACACAAGTAGTTATACACACTAGTGTTCCTGATGTGTGGCAACCAAGAAAGAGAGGTAGAAAAAAGAATTTGTCATCCAAGGTGAAGTGCTTGGGTGACAAAACACTTTAGGGGATCCGAGGTACCTTCTTGAGTAGCCTCGGCCTTTGATTTGGTTCGAGCCTTCTTTATGGCTGGTCCTCCTTCTTCAGCGATTCCTCTCTTTGTCATTTTCAAATGAAGAACGAGAGAGAATGAAAAGAGATAGACTAGAGTAGAGAAAATTGAGAATTCAAAGAGAAAGAGGGAAAGAACGCGAGTGAGCAATAGTGTTAAGAGCAAAGAGAGCAAGTACGCGAGTGGGTAAAGTGAAGAAAAGAAAGTGAAGAGGTGCTATTCATAGCGAAAAAGAGACCTTCAATGTTCTTTCTAACCTGAATACAAAGCAACATTCTTAGACCGTTGCGTTGTTCTGAAGTGTAACGGCTAGTTTTCCAACAACATGCTTCCAAAGGCTAGTTTCTTCGATTGAAATGCGTGACAGAGAGCAAGAAGAAAGAGTTTTCAAAAAATTTCTAAGATTCTCCATTTATCTAGAGATGACCTCATAATTTTGATATCCATTTTGCTCAAAAACTAAGTCTGACTCGAGTATCTTTTCCGAGTGACTAAGAACACTCAGAAAGCTAATAACTCATAGCTCAGTCTCATTATGATTCAACTGATCTACTCATTATTCAAACAAAATACATAATCATGTAAGAATAATTCATGCGATAAATCACACAATCATTCATTAATCATGCCAAGCTCATTTCTAATAAAATAAGAATGATCCTCACTAAAAGGCTTAGTGAAAATATCAGCTAATTGAAAGATAGTAGGAATAAATTCAAGCTCAATATCACCTTTCTCAGAATGGTTTCTCATAAAATAATACCTAACCTCAATATGCATAGTCTTTGAGTGCTCGAACTCGATAATTAGTGATACTGATTGCACTATGATTGTCACACTTGATTGGGATAGATGTGAATGATAATCTAAGATCTTTTAAGTGTTGCTTGATCCAAAGAATCTGAGCACAACAAGCTCCACCTGCAATATACTCAGCTTCAGCAGTTGATAGAGCAATTAAGTCCTTTTTCTTTAATTGCCAAGAGATGAGGGATTGACCCAGAAATTTACATGCTCCGGATGTGCTCTTTCTATCAACCTTGTATCCAGCATAATCAGCATCCGAATATCCAGTGAGAGTTAGTTCCGAGTCTTTTAAAAACCATAGACCATTATTATGAGTCCCTACAAGACATCTAAAAATTCTGTTCACCACGAGTGAGATGTGATTCTTTTGGATTAGCTGGAATTGTTGCACAAAGGCAGACATTAAACATGATATCTAACCTACTAGATGTGAGATAGAGTAGAGATCCAATCATACCTCTGTAGAGTTTCTTATCTACAACATTACCTTTCTCGTCCGAGTCTAGTTTTAAACTCGCTACTCATAGGTGTTGTCGCATGCTTCACATCTTGTAACACGTATTTCTTCAATAACTCCTTGGTATACCTAGACCGATGAACATAGATGCCATCCTAGTCTTGTTTGATTTGCAGTCCAAGAAAGAAATTGAGTTCTCCCATCATACTCATATGGAACTCCTGTCTTATTAACCTAGAGGACTCTTGGCGTAGAGTTTCACTAGTAGCTGCAAAAATGATATCATCAACATCAATCTGAATAATAAGAAAATCATTCCCCTTGGTTTTTGTGAAAAGATTTTTGTCAATTTGACATCTTTTGCAACCATTTTCAACCAAGAAACTACTCGAGTCTTTCATACCAAGCTCTTGGAGCTTATTTAAGACCATATAAAGCATTTTACAACTTGAAAACATGATTTGGAAATTCTAAGTTTTCAAATCCAACGGGTTTCTCAATATAAACTTCTTCTTAAATAAAACCATTCAGAAAAGCATATTTGGCATCCATTTCAAAAAGCTTGATGTTCATGTTAGATGCAAATGCTAAGAGAATTCTTATTGCCTCAATCCTAACAACAGGTGCAAAGGTTTCCCCACAATCAATTCCTTCCTCTTGATTATAACCCGGAGTAACAAGTCTAGCCTTGTTCGACTACCAACCATTCCCCATCTAGTTTGTTCTTGAAAACCCATTTGGTTCCTATTATTGGGTGGTCGGAAGGTCATTTGGTCAAAGTCTAGACTTGGTTTCTTTCAAATTATTAAGCTTTTCTTGCATGGCCTCTACCTATTTAGGTTCATTTAGGGCCTCTAGTGCATTTTTACATTCTGTTAATGAAATGAATGTAGAAAATGCACACAGATTTTGCAAAGAAGAACGAGTTGTTACTCCATTGTTGATATCGGAAAGTATGTTTTCAAGTGGGTAGCTGCATGCATATTTGAATGCTCTACCTATCCTCCGATTAACCAAGTTTGTTGGTTGAATGGCCCGATCTTCAGTTGGTTGATCTTGCTTGAGTCTCTGCATTAGCTTGTTCATCAGCATTCTAAGCTAGCTCTTGATTTTTTCCTTCCGAGTCACAGCATTTTGAGTTTGTTCGTTCCGAGTTATCCAATTCCGAGTTTCCCGGTCCTTCTGTTTTGACTTTTTCCGAGCTCGGCTTCAGCAAGGTTGTCTTTTTCTCTGTTAAGCTTGACATATGAGAATGTGGATTCACTTATACTTCCAAGATCAATCTCATCAAAGATAACATGGATACGTTCTTCTACTTTGTTAGTCCTTACGTTAAACACACAATAAGGTTTACTCCGAGATGAGTTACCCGAAATACACCTTCATTTGATCTAGCATCAAACTTAGTAAGATGATCCTTACCATTATTATGCATGAAGCATTTACATCCAAATGGTTTAAAGTAGGAGATGTTAGGTTTCTTTCCCTTGTATAGTCATTAGTTGTTTTCTTCGAAGAGGTCCGATGACGCATCTCGTTGAGTTTATAATTTCTTTGTGTTGACTGTCTCAACCTATAAATAGTAATGTAGATCATTTTCAATCATCATGGTCCTTCCTATTTCTTCAAGAGTTATGTTCTTCCTCACCATTACTCTATTTTGTTGAGGAGTTCTTGATGTAGAGAAGTTGTGAGAGATGACATTCTTCTCAAAAAAGTCTACAAATTCTAAGTAGTCGAACTCCCTTCCATGGTTAATTCGAATCCTTCTAATCTGAGTCCGAGACTCCACTTAAATTTTCTTGCAGATCTTAGTGAACTCTTTGAAAGCTTCATTCTTATTCTTTAGAAAGCACACCCAGGTAAATCATGAGAAATCATCAACAATAAAAATCACATAAGATTTACCTCTAAGGCTTTTCACCGGAATTTCACCACACAAATCCATATGAACTAATTCAAGTACTCTAGATGTAGACATAGTTTTAATTGGTTTGAAATATGATCCGACTTGCTTCCCTTTTGTGCACACTTCATAGATTTTATCTTTCTTAAATGCAGAGTTAGGTAATCCCCTAACCAATCCATGAGATGCGAAGTTTCTTGATTGTATGCATGCTAATATGACCTAGTCTACGATGCCAAATCCATGAGTCATCATTCAAAGAAGCTTTTAAGCAAGATAAGTTCTGACTAGAATTTGAAAGAGGAATAGTATAAGTGTTACGTGACCTCATACCGAGAGCTTAGTTTCTTTGGTGGCTACATCAGAAATGTAGTAAGTGAATGTTACCTATTGGCCTTTGTCACATAGTTGAGAAATGCTAAGGAGATTGTACTTCAGCCCTTTGACAAGGTAGATAGGATTGACTGAGTTGTTTCCTTTGCTAATCTTGCCTTTGCTATTGTCTCTAAATGTGACTTTGCCTCCTTTCAGATTTTTAATTCGAAAAGAGTCCGAAGGTTTGCTCGGGGAGAGTCCGAGTCACCCTAAAGAGGGGGTGAATAGGGTGATAGAAAATTCTTTGCGAAAACACACTCTTTTTGACAGAAAAGAGGCAAAGACAGCTTACGAGTCTAAACACAGGGTCGAAAAGATTGGACTCGGAAAGCAATGAATCGGACGAAACAAGAGTAGTTAGGCCGTCCGAGTCTAGAATGAACTCGAAAGAGAACGCAGAGATTTTACGTGGAAACCCTCCCGGGGTAGAAAACCACGGCCCGTGTCAATCCGGACACGAAGTCAAATCCACTATTTTGAGTCCACAAAATACCGTGAACCGATCGAACCCGAGTTGCTCCCTTGGACAACTCTATACAAGTTTTCTTAGACTCGAAGTTACCTTATCTCGATCTAGTACTTCCTAGCTGAGATAACCCTTACAGCTAGGGACAACTAAGCCGAGTTAACCCTTACAGCTTAGTCAAGGGACCTTACAAAGAATGTAAGAAGAGTTTGTAATTGAGTACAAGACCTTACAACTCGTAGAGTAATGAATTACAGAGTTGGAGCTGTAAGTTGAAGATTGAAAGTAAATACAATGACTTTGAGCAAGTATATGTATAAACAATATGTTCGGCAACTTTCAAGTCTTGTGAAGTGGCTTCTATTTATAGATGACCAGGCAGAGTAGCCGTTATCTTCATCTCGCTGACCGAGAGTCCTCTCGTGACCGTTGATAGAAGCTTTCGAGTCACTCGAAAGTATTCGTTAAAATATGGACATTGGATAATGGTTTAACTCTCTTGGAAGTCCCAAAACCATCGGTTGTGTCTTGAAAAGATGAGGTGGAAACCACCGTTAGGCTTAGCGTTCCAGCTTTTCCGGATATGGAAGCGGACAGCCTTCGACACAATCTTCCGGGACTAAAGCGGGGAAGGTGAAAAGCCATATCTCGCTGGTGATTTGACGTTCGAAGCCGGCCACTTTTGTAGTTTGAAAAGATATCCTCGATTGAATAACCTACAAAAGTAAAACACCTTTGGTTCTCAAAGTATAAAATACTTTGGTCCAAGGCTAGACACAAATAAAATAATTATGATAATTACGCAATCGATTATCCGAGTCGGAGAAGAAATGGAATTTTCGAGTCTAATATCCATGATACTCGGAATTCCATATGACTTAGTCTTAAGCAAAGAATCAAGTTCTATAACGAATATCGAGTGGGAAAAGCTTGATATAGACTAAGCTTGAGAAGAACTACGAATGCCGACTATGCAAACAATAGAATAGATAACCATAAGTCGATTCTAAGTGAGAAACGGCGGAATACTCGGTATATTCAAAAGCGATTAGTCCGAGTGAGAGTGGACTCGGAATAAAGAACCAGCTTTTCGAGTCGTTAACCGAAAAGCGATAAAAGACATAATTAAGGGCCGAAATACTTAGAGAAAATATTATTTTAGTCAAGTAAGTTTCTAAGACACAGAGAATGCCTTGGAATCAAAACTCTACATGAATAACATCGGTATACCTGATTCCTTTTGCATGACTCGGAAAGATATTGAGCGAGTGTCCGAGTCTTCAATCTCCCCTTTTGATGAAAGGCATTCCATACTTAAACGAAACTTTGTTAGAGGAAAATAGATTGATTATGAGTAGTTTGCTCATGAGAAAGGCATAGTGAGTAAATCGGAGCAGTATATAATATATCGGAGCAAAATAAAATAAAGTATGCTTTAACAATAACTCGTAAAAATAAAGAACTCGAAATTAATAATGAAATGCATCACTTCATTAAAAGCAGTTACAAGGGAATAAACTCCCCTAAACAAGACAACCAGTTTCCGACTACATTTCTCCCCCTTGCCTTGCAAGCAAAAACAAGATAATAAAGAGAAGGGAGAAAAGTACAAGTAATACACATTAGTTGTCCGGACAAAAAGAAAATATGAACGAAGAAATTCTGGAGACACCGATGAATTGTGACTCGGTGCATGGCTCCAACTAGGGAGGAGGGGATTTCGAGTGGATGCGGAGGTGCGTCGGCGCCGATATGATCTTGACGATGTGCTTGAGCACGGCGAAGGGAGAACCGGAATTGTTCGCAGGGGCTCAGCTCCGAGTGGCCGACCCGGAGAGAGTGGATCGAGGGGTTCTTCCCTTGGGACCTCAGGGGCGGGAGGGGGCTGCTCCGGCCGACTCGCTGGAGGAGCGAGATCTTCGACCCACTCGGATCGCTGTCTCGAGCCGAGTACAGCAATTTGAGCTTGGGGAGCAGGGTGACCCTCAACAGCTTGCCACGGCCTCTTCTTCCCTTTGCCCGGAAGGGTCTACCTCAGCTGCAGGTTCCTCAAGCATCCTCTCGCTGCATCTGCAGCCTTCTTCCTCTTCTTCCTCGGCTTCCTCGCTGTCCGAGGAGGTCGGCCGGGGCTCGAAGATGCCTCGGACGCGTCGGAGTCATCCCGGTCCCGAGCCGCCTTGGACTGTCTCTCTCGGAGGAGCTCAGCCAGCTCCTTCCGCTCCTTAACCAGCTCTCTCATCTCAAGAACGAGAGACTCGCTGCTCTCGGATTTGGGACTCGACCGGTCTTTTGGTTAATGGTCGGACTCTCGAAGAACGGACTTGAAAGTCCCGAGCATGTCTCCGAGTTCGAAGACACAGAGCCGATCTTGTCCATGAAAATAGGGGACAAGAGGGCAGAGAGAGTTTTGGAAGCACCTGAGGTGGAGGCACCACCAGTGAAGAGGGAAGAGGGAGAGGGGTTGATTTCGAGTCCGAGGTGGAGAAGGAGGCCTCAGCTCCGAAGTTGTGAACCTAGACACCGGGGTTAGTTTCTCGGTATCCGTACCTCGGAGTTCCTTCTTGCCGACCACAATGGCCGCCTCGGACACCGCGTTAGGGTCGAGGGAAGAGGAACTTGAAATTGTTTGAAGACAAGGGTGAGAAGAGCACCGAAAGGAAGGGAGGTGTTCTTCTTGGTTTGGAGTTGAGCTGGCACAGCGGCCATCCGCTCAATGATGGAGGGGAAGAGGTCGACTTCGTATCCCTCCAGGATATCGAAGAGGGCTTTGAGATGCTTGGAGTTGGGGTTCTCCTTGCTGGAATGCTGTGAGAAGAAGGTTCTCATCGGTAGAAAACACGAAGCCTCGGCTTCGACTTCAACCGAGTCACGTAAAAGTTCTTTCCGGACCCAGGGAATTCTTTAGCGTACTTTTCAAAGAAGTCGCTCGGCGACTTCAGTGAAGGGAATAGGGTTGCTGTTCAAGAAGAGAGAAGAAACTTTGAACAGACGGTGAAGGAGGGAGGTGTTGATACTGAACAAGTAATGTTCCGAACCCGAGAGGTTAGAACATTTTCAGAGTGGGAGAGATGAGTATAAAACTCGGAGACGAGTTCAGGATAGATGAACTCGCTGAAACACAAGAAAGGGTAGACTCCGGTGGTTTGGATGTTGGACAACCAGGAGAATTTGGTTGTTGGGAAGAATTTGTCGTCCAGATGCAAGGTGCTGGGTGACAACGGGTTTAGAAGGGGTTGAGCTTTCGGCTTGTTGGTGCGGGGCTTTTGGAAGATGAAGAAACCCGAAAGTCGGGATGGTTTCCTCTTTTAGGCATTGTGAGAATTGGAGAGAAAAGATGAAGCTTTTCGAGTGAGAAAGAGAAGAGGGTGTAGGAGAGAAGAAAACGAAAATTGTAGAAGAAAAGAGAATAGAGCAATCGAGACTTACGAGAGAGAGAGAGAGCTTATTCAACACTTGCGGACGATCAGTGGAACACTGTTCATGTAGAAAACTTCCGCGAGAAGATTTTCGTTTGAGAGGGAAGGAGTTTTAGAATATCGAGATGAAGATGGATAGTCGTTATTTATAGAGAATAAGCGCACCCGTTCACTATCCGTTAAGTAACTCCGTTCGACTCAGCCTGTCCATCGGTCATTAATGCTCGGTGTGACGATTCTTCTTCAACGGTTGAGATATCAGCGGTTTGAAATCTACGGTTATGATCCGATCGCAGCGCTCGAGAAAGAGAGAGAAAAAGATTTTGAAAAATAATCCGAAACTCTCCACTGTTTCTACAGATAGCTTCGTAAAATTTGATGTCCAAATTTCTCCACTTCTAAGTTTGACTCGTAAAAGTTTCGAGTGACTCGAAACACGAAATAACTATCAGCCCAAGCATCACGGAATCAACCGAACTAATGATTATTAACACCGAAAACACATAGCACATAAATATGCAATAAACGTAACACGTAACTAAGCATTTAACATACCAAGCTCATTCCGAATAAAGCAAAATTGATCTTCACCAAGAGGCTTAGTAAAGATATCAGCTAATTGAAGATTAGTAGGAATGAACTCAAGTGCAATATCACCCTTTTCCGAGTGATCGCGTAAGAAGTGATACCTGACCTCAATATGCTTTGTTTTTGAGTGCTGGACAGGATTCTTAGTGATACCGATTGCGCTTTGATTGTCACACTTGATTGGAACCGAGTTGAGAAATAGTCCAAGATCCTTCAAGTGTTGTTTTATCCAGAGAATCTGAGCGCAACAAGCTCCAGCGGCAATGTATTCAGCCTTCCGCAGTTGATAGAGCTACCGAGTTTTGTTTCTTCGAGTGCCAGGATATTAAGGATTGACCTGAAATTGGCAAGCTCCAGATGTGCTCTTTCGATCAACCTTGTATCCTGCGTAGTCTGCGTCTCGAGTATCCAGTCGAGTCGGCTTCGAGTTTCGGAATACCACAGTCCTAGATTCCGAGTGCCTCGCAAGATATTTGAATATTCTCTTCACCGCAGATGAGATGTGATTCTTTTGGATTAGCTTGAAATCGTGCGCATAAGCAAACACTAAACATTATATCCGGCCTGCTTGAAGTAAGATATAACAGTGATCCAATCGATACCTCGATAGATTTTCTTATCAACCGCTTTACCTTTCTCATCCGAGTCAAGCTTTATGCTCGCTGCTCATGGGGGTAGATGCGTGCTTTGCATCTTGAAGCTTATATTTCTTCAGCAGTTCCTTGGTGTATTTTGATTGGTGAACAAAGATTCCATCTTTGTCTTGTTTGATTTGCAACCCAAGGAAGAAATTGAGTTCTCCCATCATACTCATTTGGAACTCTTGACTCATCAACTCAGAAAATTCTTGGCACGTAAATTGATTAGTAGCACCAAATATAATATCATCAACATATATTTGAACAATAAGAAAATCTTTCCCTTTGGTCCTTATGAATAGAGTCTTGTCGATCCGACCTCCTTTGAAATCATTTTGAACCAAGAAGCCGCTCAGTCTTTCATACCAAGCTCGAGGGGCTTGCTTAAGACCATAGAGAGCCTTTTGAAGTTTGAAAACGTGATTTGGAAATTCCGAGTTTTCAAAACTAGGAGGTCTGCTCGACATAAACTTCTTCTTCAATGAAACCATTGAGAAAGGCACACTTAACATCCATTTGATCTAATTTAATATGCATGCAGGATGCAAATGCCAACAGTATTCTAATGGCTTCAATTCTAGCTACTCGGTGCAAAGGTTTCCCACAATCAATTCCTTCTTCTTGATTATAACCTTGAGCTACAAGTCTAGCCTTGTTTCTTACTACCACTCCACCCTCATCCAGCTTTGTTCTTGAAAACCCATTTGGTTCCTATGACTGGGTGGTCGAAGGTCGGTTGGTCGAGTCCGGACTTGGTTTCTTTCAAATTGATTTAGTTCTTCTTGCATGGCCTCTACCCATTCAGGTTCATTAAGGGCCTCTAGTGCATTTTTGGGTTCGATTAATGAAATGAATGCAAGTGAATGCACATAAATTGTGTAAAGAAGAACGAGTTCTTACCCCACTGTTGATATCGAAATGATGTTTTCTTGGGGATGACTGGGAGTAAATTTGAATGCTTTACCAGCTTCTTTGATTCACCAGTGTTTGTGGGCTGAATTTCTTAATCTTCGTAGCTTGTTCCGAGTGATCCTCTTCATTAACTTGTTCGTTCCGAGCGACCTCTTGAGCTGTCTCATTATGAGCTTCCTCGTTCGAGTGGTCTCAATCTGAGTCTTAGTAGGCTCATCTTTGTCCTCATCCTTTCGAGCTTCAGCTTCGAGTATGAAGACTCACTTGGTTTCTCCTGTTCAAGCTCATCAAACACTACGTGGATACTCTCTTCCACTTTGTTAGTTCGCTTGTTGAAGATACGATAAGCTTTGCTATGAGAGGAGTAACCTAGAAGAATACCTTCGTCCGACCGAGCATCAAACTTGGTCAGATGATCCTTACCATTGTTGTGGACAAAGCACTTACATCCGAAAGGTCTCGAAATAAGAAATATTTGGCTTCTTCCCTTTGTAGAGCTCATAAGGTGTTTTCTTCGTAATGGGTCCGATGAGGCATCGATTGAGAATGTAGTTTGCCGTGTTTATCGCCTCTCGCCCGTAAATAGTAAGGCAAGTTGTGTTCAATCATCATTGTCCTTGCTATTTCTTCAAGGGTTCTGTTCTTTCTCTCTACTACTCCATTCTCGTTGAGGAGTTCCGGGTGCCGAGAAGTTGTGAGAGATACCATTCTTGTCACAAAACTCCGAGAATTCTGAGTAATCGAACTCCCTTCCATGGTCGGTTCGAATCTTTTGAATCCGAGTCCGAGACTCAACTTGAATCTTTCTACGAGCTTCGCTGAACTCCTTGAAGGCTTCATTTTTATGCTTAAGAAAACACACCCAGGTAAATCTTGAAAAATCATCAATAATAACAAGTATGTAAGATTTACCTCCAAGACTCTTCACCGGGATTTCACCACATAAGTCCATATGCAGTAATTCAAGCACGTTGGATGTGGAAACTGTCTTCGGAGATTTGAATGAAGATCTCGACTTGTTTCCTCTCGGTGCATGCTTCACATACTTTGTCCTTCTCAAACGCACGCTAGGTAAACCTCTAACCGGACTATGAGATGCAAGCTTTTGATAGTATGCATGCTAATATGACCTAATCTACGATGCCAAGTCCAAGAATCATCTTGAAGAGATGCTTTTAAACAGGATAAGTTCTGACTTGGGTCAGCAAGAGGGATGATGTAGGTATTACCTGATCTCTTACCCGAGAGTTTTATCTCTTTGGTGGTCTCATCTCGTGATGTAGCACTTGGATTGGGTGAATCTTACCTCTTGACCTTTGTCACATAGCCGGGATATGCTATGTAGATTGTACTTTAGCCCTTTGACAAGGTACACTCGGGCTCACCGGATTGCTTCCTTTTCCAATCTTTCCAATGCCCACTATTTTACCTTTGCCGTCATCACCAAAAGTTACCTTTCCTCCTTTATATGACTCCAGCTCGTAAAAGAGTCCTTGGTCACCCGACATGTGTCGAGAACATCCGCTGTCCAGGTACCAATGTCCTTTGATCTTTTCCGAGTGACCCGCAAAACAGAGAGAATCTAACCCTTCTCACTTCCTCTAACAAACCCAAGTAACATTCCTTACTATGGTCCTTTTCGAGGAAGAAGGTGCTTCGGAACCCGATTTGAATGACTTTGGGTTTTGTCCGATTCTCGAGTCTTCCTCTCGAGAACCGAATCTGTGTCTCTTTCCTTTTAAAAACCTTTCCTTTTGAAACAAGAGAAAATGGTTTCTTTTTGTAAATAGGTCCGGGTTTAGTCCTCCTTTCATTTCGTGAATGGGACCATGCTCAGCCCTTTTGAACTTTACAGCTCTGGAATCCTTTTGAACAATTCCGAGTAAGAATTAGATTCTTCCTCTTTGTTGAAACCAAGACCTTCTTTTCGAAACGAGACACATTGTGATCCCAAGAGCATGTCAAGGTTCTTCCGACTTTGAGTAAACATTAAAACTAGATCTTGAGACTCAGTGAGCTTCTGTTTTAGTTGCTCATTTTCTTTCTTGAGTAACTCGGACTCAGCCTCATTAGCTTGAGCACTTGTCTTAAGTTCTCTCGAGTGTGAGTCTCAGCTTTTTCTAACTCGTTTTTTAAAGAAGTGCTCTCGAAGTGATTGACTCAAGTTGTTCCTTGAAATGAGAAGAATCGAATTGGACTTTTCTTCCAAAGTAAAGATATATTTAGCTAAATCAACTTTGGAGAATTTGAGGAAATAGTTTATTACCTCTTGAGGATCGGCTTCCTCGTTGTCCGTAGTCCGAGTCCGACTCTCTTTCAGCCTTCGAGTCGAAATTGCCATCGGACACTTCGAGTCATCTCGAGTCCTCGTCGTCTTCCGATGAATCCTCATCTCTCCATGTTGCCATCATGGCCTTTTTCTTCTTCCTTTCCCTTCTTCATTTTGGACAGTCCTTGACTATGTGGTCTTTGCCGCCACATTCAAAACATCCAGAATTTTTAGACAAAGATAACTTTGAAGGTGAAGAAAACTTACCTTTTCTGTCTCTCTTGTCCTTTTGTAGAATTCTTCTTTTGCTCCTTTGTCCCATCTTTTATGCTTCATCATTCTCTTGAAGCCTCTTGCAATGAGTGCCATGGGATCATCTTCCGAGTCGAGGAGCTCGGACTAGCTTCTTTGGATTCTCGAGGCTTTAAGCGCAATGTTCCTTTTGACAAGTACTCTCAGCATCTTCTTCTTCCGGATGTATCTCATGAGTCGAAGTTTTCCGATGAGCTCGTCCGGCTTCAAGAGTGAGAGGTTCCGAGCCTCTTCTATGGCAGTCACCTTAGGACCCCATCGTCTCTTGGGTAGGCTTCGAGAATTTTCCGGCACATTTCTTCATGGGAGATTTTCTTTCCCAAAGATTTGAGATTGTTGGTGATCTCAGTGAAGCGAAAGAACATCCGAGTAATGTTCTCTTCTGGCTCCATTTTGGAAAGCTCATATTTGTGAAGATACTCGACCGATCTTCGCTTGTCTCACCCGACTTGTACCTTCGTAGGTGTTGACCAGAGTGTCCCACACCTCTTTAGCAGAGTCACGAGGCAGAGACTCGATTATATTCTTCTCGAGCTTGTGGCGCACATGAGGATGTTCATGGCTTTGAAGTTCTTTCGAACTTCTCCGCCTCGCTGGCGTGAACTCAGCCTTTGTCTTGGGAAGGATTCTGAATTCATCTCGTCTTCGTTGGAATGTAATTTCCTTATTGTATGATTTCCCATACTTCTTCATCATGATCCATGAGAAAACATTCCATAAGCTTCTTCCAAGTGACCAAAGTTTGAACCTTTGAATTTTGGTGGCCTCGTTGGAAGATCTTCCTTCGTCGAACTCTCCGGTGTTCCGAGCCATCTAATCTTTAAACCTTTGGATTGTTAGATCCTTTCCGAAAGGCTAGGCTCGATACCAATTGAAGGTTTGCTCGGGGAGAGTCTCGAGTCACCCTAGAGGGGGTGAATAAGGTGATAGAAAATTCTTCGCGAAAACACACTCTTTTTGACGTAAAAGAGGCGAAGACAGCTTTCGAGTCTAAACACGAGTGTCGAAAAGATTGGACTCGGAGAGCAATGAATCGAGACGAAACAAGAGTAGTTAGGCCGTCCGAGTCTAGAATGAACTCGTAAAGAGAACGCAGAGATTTTACGTGGAAACCCTCCCGGGGTAGAAAACCACGGCCCGTGTCAATCCGCACACGAAGTCAAATCCACTATTTTGAGTCCACAAAATACCGTGAACCGATCGAACCCGAGTTGCTCCCTTAGACAACTCTATACATGTTTTCCTAGACTCGAAGTTACCTTATCTCGATCTAGTACTTCGTAGCTGAGATAACCCTCACAGCTAGGGACAACTAAGCCGAGTTAACCCTTACAGCTTAGTCAAGGGACCTTACAAAGAATGTAAGAAGAGTTTGTAACCGAGTACAAGACCTTACAACTCGTAGAGTAATGAATTACAGAGTTGGAGTTGTAAATTGAAGATTGAAAGTAAATACAATGACTTTGAGCAAGTATATGTATAAACAATATGTTCGGCAACTTTCAAGTCTTGTGAAGTGGCTTCTATTTATAGATGACCAGGCAGAGTAGCCGTTATCTTCATCTCGCTGACCGAGAGTCCTCTCGTGACCGTTGATAGAAGCTTTCGAGTCACTCGAAAGTATTCGTTGAAATATGGACGTTGGACAACGGTTTAACTCTCTTGGAAGTCCCAAAACAATCGGTTGTCTTGAAAAATAAGGTGGAAACCACCGTTAGGCTTGGCGTTCTAGTTTTCCGGATATGGAAGCAGCACAGCTTCGACGCAATCTTCCGGGACTAAAGTAGGGAAGGTGAAAAGCCATATCTCGCTAGTCATTTGACGTTCGAAGCCGGCTACTCTTGCAGTTTGAAAAGATATCCTCGATTGAATAACCTACAAAAGTAAAACACCTTTGGTTCTCAAAGTATAAAATACTTTGGTCCAAGGTTAGACACGAGATAAAATAATTATAATAATTACGCAATTGATTATCTCGAGTCGAGAAGAAATGGAATTTTCTGAGTCTAATATCCATGATACTCGGAATTCCATATGACTTAGTCTTAAGCAAAGAATTAAGTTTTATAACGAATATCGAGTGGGAAAAGCTTGATATAGACTAAGCTTGAGAAGAACTACGAATGTTGACTATGCAAACAATAGAATAGATAACCATAAGTCAGATTCTGAGTGAGAAACGGCGGAATACTCGGTATATTCAAAAGCGATTAGTCCGAGTGAGAGTGGACTCGGAATAAAGAACCAGCTTTTCGAGTCGCTAACCGAAAAGCGATAAAAGAGATAATTGAGGGCCGAAATACTTAGAGAAAATATTATTTTACTCAAGTAAGTTTCTAAGACACAGAGAATGCCTTGGAATCAAAACTCTACATGAATAACATCGGTATACCCGATTCCTTTTGCATGACTCGGAAAGATATTGAGCAGGTGTCCGAGTCTTCGAGTCTTGAATCACCGGACATGTGGTAGGATCACCCACTATCTAAGTACCAGTGACCCTTCTTTTCCGAGTTACCTCCTCAATATCTAAGTTCTCATTGTCCGACTCGGATTCATCTTCCGAGTCTAACAGTGCCATAAGACACTTTGAGTCATCGGAGTCATCCGCTTCGAGATGAATCATCATCACTCCAAGTAGCCATCATAGCCTTCTTCTTTCTTTCCTTCTTTCTTTTGGGACAATCTTTGACTTTGTGCTCCTTTCTATTACATTCCAAACAACTAGAGTTCTTTGTTAAAGATAACTTTTATGGAGATGAGTATTTACCTTTCCTTTCTTTCTTATATTTCTTGTAGAACTCTTCCTTTGTCCTCTTTTTCCACTTCTTGTACTTCATCATCTTTTTGAAGCCTCGAGCAATGAGTGCCATGGGATCCTCTTCTGATTCCGAGGTCTCAGATTTTCACGTTTGCTTTTCCGAGGCCTTTAGTGCAATGTTTCTTTTGGTGCTGACCTCAGCATCCTCTTCTTCTAGATGAATCTCACGAGTGAGCATCTTCCCAATAAGCTCGTCTGGTTTTACCAAAGACAGGTTCAAAGCCTCTTCTATGGCTGTCACCTTGGGACCCCATCTTCTCTTTGGTAGACTTCTTATAATTTTTCTTACCATTTTCTCGTGTGAAATCTTTCTACCTAGAGATTTGAGATTATTAGTAATCTCTGTGAATCGAGCATACATCCGAGAATTGTTCTCTTCGGCTCCATCTTGAACAGCTCATATTTGTGAAGATACCGACTTATCTTCACCTGCTTCACTTGACTTGATCCTTCATAGATGTTGACAAGTGTGTCCCACACCTCTTTGGCTGTGTCACGATCTAACACACTATTATATTCTTTTGAGTTGATGGCACACATTATTGTGCTCATTGCTTTAAAGTTCTTTATGAACTTCTTAGTTTCCTCATTTGTGTACTTAGATTTCTCTTTAGGCAAAGATTTTGTACCTTCTATCTTCGTTGGAATGTAGTTCCCATTTTGGATGATATTCCAGAGATCTTCATTGTTATCCATCAGGAAACACTCCATCATCTTCTTCCAACGTGTAAAGTTTTACCCCTTGAACTTAGGTCGTCTCGTAGTTGATCTTCCTTCATCGAACTCTCCATTGTTCCGAGCCATCTGATCTTTCGACCTTTGGATTGTGAGAACCTCTTGAAAGGCTAGGCTCGATACCAATTGAAGGTTTGCTCTTGGAGAGACTCAAGTCACCCTAGCGGGGAGTGAATAGGGTGATGAAGAAATTTAAATAAATTGAACTCTTTTTTAACATAACCGAGCAAAAACATCTTTTGAGTCTAGATTGGACTTAGAAAGACAAACACATAGAAGTACGTGAAAACCCTCCCGGGGCAGAAAACCACGAGACAGTGTTAATCCAAGCACCAAGTCAAATCCACTAACCGAATCCTCAATTACACAAGACTAACTCTTACCGAATTGCTCCCTTAGACAATTCCTTACAAGATTTTCCTAGACTCGAAATTCCTTTATCTAATCTAGTACTTCCTAACCGACTTAACCTTTACAATCAGGGACAATTAAGTTGAGTTAACCCTTACAGCTCAGTCAAGGGACTTACAAATAAAGTAAGAAAAGAATGTAACTAATTACAAGACTTTCTTTATAACTCAGAAAATATGAAATACAACGTTGGAGTTGTAAGTAGAAGATTGAGTGAGTATAAGACAAGCAATTGGTTTCACAATAAATTTGGCAACCTTCAAGTCTTGCAAAGTGGCTTCTACTTATAAACATCCATGGAGAATGACCGTTGAGTCTTGTTTACGGACTGAAATCTTCACTAGCCGTTGTAATGGCTATTCCGAGTCACTTAAAAGAGATCAATTGGGATGTGAACGTTGTGCAAAAGGCTCTTGGCTCAAAAGATGGTCCAATCATCTGGTGGTGATTGGAAACTGAAGTGGAAACAACCGTTAGACCTAGAGTTGGAGTTGGAGTTTTCCAGCTTTGGAAACAAACAACCACGACACGTGTCCGAACCATGTCCGTAAGTAGCTAAATTTTGTCTCGCTGGTGTTTAAAGGGTAGAAGGTGGTTGCTTTTGTATTTCAAAAATAGATTAGCCTTTTTTGAATAACCTACAAAAGCAAATCACATTGGTTCTGAAAGTATAAAGTCCTTTGGTACAAGATTAGGCACGAGATAAAAATTAAATCAAAGTAATTAAGTGCTTAATTATCTTCGGCCTAAAAGAATGAAATTTTCTGCGTCTAATATCCACTAAGACCATATTTCATCTTGAGTTAATCCTTAAAAGATCAAGTTTGAAATTAAATCAGCAATAAGCATGAACTTGATTCAATCAAATAATTCTCCAAGAAATAAACCGACTTAGAACAAAGAATTAACGTTGTAATTCATTTTAACTTGAAGTGCGAGTCGGTGCTCGGAATAAATGAGTTAGAGAAATTATTTGAACATGCGATGGTTTTGAGTGATGTCCGAGTGGGTCGAACCCCAAATAAGAGATATGCAATGAAGTGCTTTCCGAGCTAGTCGAATAGAATGAAAACTTAGATACGAGTTTTTATAAAGCTTAGAATGACTTATAATTAAAATCTAAGAGAGATAGAGAGTTATATTGAAGCCTTCATTGAGATACGAGTTTCTATAAAGCTTAGATACGAGTTTCTTTGGAGGACCGCTAAAGGTTAGGAATTAGAGAGTAACAACTCTCTAAACAGACTGTTCATCTTCGAGCCTATGATAATTATAAAAGGACAGTCTTGGGAATGGTGACATTACCAATTAACATAGGGCCAGTAGTTAAGAACATTCACTTCTAAGTCCTAGACATTCCCGCTACATTTAACCTTTCTAGGATGTCCTTGGTTACATGACCATCAAGTAATGCCCTCTACACTGCACCAGAAAGTTAAGATGATCATCAAAGTTAAGATGACCTCCAAATAATCGGTCGTCGAAATTAAGCATGACGCTGATAAAGAGTAGCTTCATGGATTTGAGATCTGTTGCCACTCTAGACAAGGATGAAGCACCTTTAAACTTCAATCCTTATGGTAACCCTAGTGTCTTTTCTAGGTGTAGCTGCAGGACGGAAGGCATATCACCCTATCTTTCCACCCCTTGAACCCACTAACAATTATAAATTTGGGCTAAGCTATCAACCTACTACTAAAGAAATATCCCAAGCCAAATGGGAAGTTCAAACTAGGAGGATTGTACCATACACAGATCCGTTCCATCAAAAGCTTTACTCATACTCTAAATGGGCAGTTTCTAAAAGAAGGGGATGACATATTCTACTATGGTTTTCCTGAGCCTTATTACCCGAAAGAGAAGGGAATCATGGTACCTGGCTTAGAGATCTTCGATGATTGTTGTATACTAGAAAAAGAGGCACCCTACCTCCTCGAAGCGGAATAGTCCACACAAATCTGGACCAGCTTGGCTGGGGTAATATCTTCGGTCTATTATTTTAACAGGAGAAGAACCTAGAGGGAATTCAGTCTCGGTGCTTTCTCGAGCCATGTCGCACCCATAGTTTGATCCATCCATACTCATCACAGACGTCGACAATGAACGATACAAGCATATTACTTGGATCGATGCTAAAGAGGGCTAAGAATTTGCTCTTAGCTTAGGACAGACATCCCATTCCCGAGGTCTAGCACTAGGGCTTTTGTTTCTATTCCTGCTTCTTCTAGTTCATCTTCTAGTTTTATTATTTCTAATTCCGATACTTCGCTTTCGAGTATGATGTACTCATTTCCTCATTCAATACTTACTCCTTGCCCTATCATATTTTTAATTGTTTTGCCTATAATAATGAACAAGAAATCCTTAAAGAATTAATAAAAGCTATGGAACATCATGAAAATCACTAACTAATAATAAAGGAAACAATAACAATTAATTTAGGATCAGTTGATCAACCCCAAAAGGTCGAAATTAGAAAAACACTTAATCTAAAAGAGCGAGAAGCAATTCACTTCGCTCCTTACAAAGTTCATAGATGTCTACAAAGACATGTCGGGGATAGATCCAAGTATATCAAAACATAGAATTCCACTTTACGAAGATGCCAAGCCCATTAAACGAAGCTCGGGAGGATGAAACCTGAATGGGCACTAAAGATCAAGGAAGAGGTCCGAAGTGACTAGAAGTAGGTTTATCAAGGTAGTCGACTATCCTCGGTGGGTAGCAAACATAGTACCCATTTCGAAGAGATATCGCAAGGTTTGGATGTGTGTAGACTTCAGGGATCTAAACAAGGAAAGTCCAAAAGATAACTTCCCGATGCCCCATATCAACATCCTTGTACACACCACAACATGACATGCCTTCCTCTCATTTATGGATGGTTATGCTGGGTATAATCAGGTGAAGATGGCTGAGAAGACATGGAGAAGACGACCTTCATCACTCAATAGGGGATGTACTTGTTATGTGGTGATGCCATTTAGGCTCAAGAATGCTAGTGCAACATATCACAGGACAACTATGACACTACTATACAAAATGATCCAAACAAAGCCAAGGTCTATGTGGATGACATGATCATTAAGTCCAAGGATAGGGCAGGGCGGTTACCCGACCTTAGAAAATTCTTCGAAAGACTTAGAAAGTACAATATGTGCCTTAACCCACAAAAGTGTGCCCTTGGGGTAACCTCGGGCAAATTGTTGGGCTATGTTGTTAGTCTTACGGGAATCGAAGTTGATCTATCCAACATCAAAGGTATTTAGGAAATCCCACCGTCAAAGACGAGAGAAGGAGATAGGATGTTTCTTATGACGTTTATAGTACATTAGACATTCCATATCAAAGCCGACTATGGTCTGCGAACCCATTTTTAAGAAATTAAAGAAAGGCTTTGAGCCTATTAGGGATGATTAGTGCCAAAAAGCATTCGAAAGGCTTGAGGAATATCTGGCCAGCCCTCCGAGTGCTAGTTCCACCCCAACCAGGGAAGCCTTTACTTTTATACCTCGTTAAAACAAAATTTACAATGGGAGCCATGCTAGCTCAATGGGATGGAAAGGAAGAGTATGTGGTATATTATCTAAGCAAGAAATTCTTAGAATACAAGACTAGATACATGCCATTAGAGAAAACATCGTTGGCATTAGTTTGAGCTTCCAACAAGCTCGGGCACCACATGTTGGCCCACACAGTACAAGTATCACCGATGGATCCCATTAAATATGTGCTTGAGCAACCAACGATTAACGAGTAAGATAGCTAGATGGATTGTCATGCTATCCGTATTCGAATTCAAGTATGTCCCACGGAAAGCAATCAATAGAAGGGTAGTGTCGAAATTCCTAGCTGATTTACCTATAACATAATCGCAACCCAAACACCTCAACTTTCCGGACAAGAATATCCTACAAGTGGAGGTAGACGTGTGGACAATGTACTTTGACGGCGCTTCTAATTAGAAGGGCTTTGGAGTAGGGATTCTTTAAGTCTCGATAGAGGGAGCTCCCATTTCAGTCTAGATGAACTTTGAGGTCACCAACAACACCGTAGAATACGAAGCATGTATCATGGGACTTCAAGCTGCCATATAGATCGGAACCAAGAGCATTAGGGTTTTCAGTGACTCCAATCCGATCATTTATTAGATCTCACAAAAATTTTGAAAGTATTTCATACACTTAACTTCCTAGGGATGACAACCAATTCATAGATGCTTTAGATAAATTAGTGTCCATGATTAATATCTCTAACGACATTCATTTAATGCACATTCATATAGAACGACAGAGTCGGCCACCTCATGTATACACTTTAGAAGTATCTACTACCAACCAAACTAGTTAGTACCACGACATTTGTCGATATCTCGACGAACAAAAATATCCGTTGGTCTCCACATCTAGATCTCTACGAGCCATTAGGATGCTAGCGGCTCAGTTTTTTATCAACCAAAGACAGCTGTATAAGAAAACCAACCCAGGAATTAACTTACTTTGTGTCAACCAACACGAAGCACGAGTGCATCATGGATGAAATTCATGGTGGGGACTTTGGACCCCATATGAATGAAAGGATGTTGGTTCAGAAAATTTTGAGGATAGGATACTACTGGTCGACCATGGCAGCGAATTTCCATGAATTTGTTAAGAGATGCCACAAGCTGTCAAGTGTATACAAATCTACAATACCAGCCACCATCGTTTCTCACAACACTTGCATCACCCCGACCATTCTCGGTTTAGGGTGTTGATATCATTGGAAAAGTGACCCCTAAAGGAACGGGTGCTCACGAATTTGTGTTAGTAGTAATTGACTACTTTACTAAGTGGGTAGAAGCAGCATCCTACGCAACCTTAACTTCCAAACAGGTACCCAAGTTCATTTGGAACATTATTTATCGATATGGGGTACCCCATTGATTTTAGTGACCATGGTAGTCACTTTAAAAAGGAAGTAGCAGACCTAGTGGAAAAATACTAGATCGAACATCACAAATCTTCTCCTTATCGCCCTCGGACCAATGGAGGAGTCAAGGCCACTAAAAAAATATTCACAAAATTGTAGAGAAAATGGTTGTTAACTAATCTTCGTCATCGAAGCATCATCAAAAAGATAGTTGCCGAAGTCCTCCAAGATGGATGTGGAGAACCGACCGTCTTCACCAGCTTGTGAAGAGCTAGCCCCTTGGCCCCAAGAAGATTAAAAAGCTCCATCGGAAGGCCCATCTGTAGGACATCCAATGGAAATCAATCGGATTTCCATGAAGATCAAGTGCTTGAAGAGGCGGGATGTCCATACACTCTTCGGAAAAACTAGGCCCCGCACCGGAAGAACTAGGCCCGAACGAGCTAGGCCCCACTTTAGAAGCACTCCAATGGTGTGAGCGATGTGATGAGCACCAAGAAGTGCTCGCTCTAGCCGTACCACCAGAGGGCATTTGTTAGCCGGATAAGTGTGCTTGAGCCCCAGAGCCACCGAGGAAGCGTCCCGATAAAGGCATTCTAGATCGACGTCTCTACAAAACCAATGGAGTAATTAGCATTTATACTAAAAGCTTAATAAGATAGCATTTACACTAACTAAGACTCACATAGAATGTATGGAAGGTCTTCTTAGAGAATATGTCCTGGATACTTCTAAGGGTGGACTAGAATCTAATAGACATGGCCTCGAGATTGCTCCTAATCATACTATGAGATTTAATGGTGTCAACAAGACACCTTTTTTAGCACACAACTAAAGTTAAAGAGCATAAAACTCTTACCCCATGCTAGTTTCAAGGAAAAGGATGCCTCACACACTCCTCCTCGGGAATTTTAGGAATCCCTATATAGCGTGGGGATTCCCGGGTTGAGAGACATCCACATCGAGACTTGGAATATGTATATCCTCCGGAAGAAGCTACAAAAAGATGAAGTTAATTTTCATTCAAGAAATTTAAGTACACAAAAAGGAGAACAGGATGAAGGCTCACCGGTCGGATCATGACGTCCCAAATGATATGCATAGGATGTGTAAAAGTTTAAGAATTAGGCATAAGGATATCCGGTAGTTATTTCCTCTTGCTCTTGTTGAGAAAGGAAGCAAAAATAGAACATGTTCTAAGGTATGGTAAGGAATGAATGGAGGTCATGTGTTGTGGCGAATTTGAGGAGTGACTCACTCGCTAAGGTACCGACAAAACCCAAAAGAACCTTCAAACAGGATCCTTCTCTCGCTCAATTCCCATGCAACTCCTATACTTGGGGAAAGTAAAGTTGGGCTCGGGCATAAAAATTGGCTCGCACACACAGGACCCATAAGGAGATAAGCAAACAAAAAAAATATGAGGCAAGAATTGGGTGGCCAAACACTCACCTATGGCAGGCGTCGGTCACCATGGCTGAGCCCACCAACCCACCACAAGTCGTGGGCTGGGGTAGCGAACTGGCCGGTTAAGAAAATTTTTCAAGTGTGCATTTTTGAGGTAAATTTCACTTGAAGGTGAGATACCAAAGCCACATGGTTGAGAGCGGACCTCAAGAAGCCAAGGTCATGAAATTTGGGTTGTCGAAGATAGATTTCAGCCCATGATACCGAGACCGGGAATGAAGGGTGATTCATTGAACCGGGTGAAAGGCATGGGAAATATTCATACAGCCACGGCTACATTTTTGCAAAGATAAGTAAGATCTTTTATCCATACAAGATTAAAATATTTTGGAAATAAGAGAAGTTATAGAGCATACCTCAATGATCTTCCACAAACCACATAGCGGAAGATAATTTGTCAAGTCCTTCTCGACTTTGGTACACCTCCCACCGGAGCATAGACCCTTATGAGGCACGTATAGGCGGGCGCACTCCGGTTAAGCTCTCAAACCTTATCTAGGTTTGCCAAGTTCACCAAATAGTGAATATGTACCTTTGAAGCTTTGTCGGAAAAAATGGATGTGCTTAGCAAGAGAGCAAGCACGACTCGAGCTTGTTGTTGAGGTGTGCGTTGAGCCAAAAACTCAACATTTTCAAAAGCATAAAAAAGGAGGGCGTATTTAAAGAAGTTCTCCCGAGGAAACCTACTAGCCACGATACCGAAGAGGTGACGAAGATAGTCATGATTTTTATACAAGTTTCGGTCGTAGACTAGAACATCCCCGAGAAGCCCGAACCCGATAGGACAGACAAAACCAAAAGTTGCAATGGTTATCTCACCAAAAGGAAGATGAAAAGAGGTAATAGTATCCCAAAAGCGCTCAGTAATAGCTCTCATGGGATCACATTCCTTTTATAACACAAATGACTTAAAGCGGTAAAAAGGGAACCAAACCCGGCATTATCATGATGTCTTCCAAAGGTTAGTTCCTCTCTCTGCATGTCTCCACGAACTTCGAAATAGCCCCACTACTTTGAATATAACCCTTTTGTAAGATGAAAGTCCAACAAGATTTTTAGTAGAAGTACTACTGCAATTGAGCCAAAATAGATGATTAAGCCAACAAGCTTATCGATGGAGTAATGATAAGTGAAGATACGTGATTCTCAGCCTCCACAAAGAGATCGTTTGGGCTCCACTCATCATGGGGATGCCACTCTCACTCTAGGAAGTTGTCGGAACCAACTTCTCGGCCGGGGTTCTCCTAATTGGATGAGCCTTTCCTCTAGACATATTTGGAGAGATGTTTTAAAAACCAACTAGTTTTCTCAAATAGAACAACAAGAGAAAAGCTAAAGCAAGTAATAGAGGAGTAACTGAAGTGTGCAAAATGAACACACTAACTCCCCTTTTATAGACCCATTTGACCAAAAACTACGCTGAGGTACCCCAGTTCATGTAAAACTATTTTTAGACCCCAAGTTCTGAAAAATGATTCTAACTCCCCTTTTATAGACCCATTTTACAAGAAGCTGGGGTACCTCAGCGTAGTTTTTGCCTATTTGACTAAGGCATGCCCAATACACAAGAAAAAGTCAAAAAGAAAGAGGAGACCAACAAGGGAATCTGGTAGCACCTCGAGGCCCAGCCTGTCGAAGGTTGGCCGGCACCGGCCATGAGGCCTGGTGGCGTCCCATTGGTGGTAGCCTTACAACACTAGCTAGTGGTCTAGCTTGTGAAGTCCCATCAGGTGTGGCAAGTGGATGTTTAGCACCATGTGCATGCAAGAGGAGCTTTTTGGACCCACTATGTCGGCTTTTGCGGATCAGATTTTCAATCTGTTTTCGATTGAATTATTCAGGAAAATACTCGAACTTTTGTCAATATGATTATCAACGCACGAAAGGGAGATAATTATCATTTAGTGCCTACTTTGACCCTTTGTCTTTCAAACTCGGTCAAAATGGGGCTAACTATAGACACATAAAATGTGTCATCCCTTATCTATTTTATACCTGTATTGAATTTTCTAGGCCCAATGATGAAATCCGGAATCCTGTTTGAGCATTTGGATCACGGACGGTATTTGATTGGTGTGATAAAAGCCAGTAAACCAAAAAAAAAAAACCCTTCGCATCAAATAAATAGCCTTTTGCCTCAGATCGGTTTAAAACTACTTTTCTTTTGGATAGTCCAAGCCTCGAGTCAAACCTCTAGAGCCAACGAAAGTTCGGTGTCGCATAGAGGGAGATTCCATGCTCCAAACATCATGTTTCACCACTAGTGTCCAACCCGGACACGGAGCTGAAGACATCAAAACGATGTCGTGTCTAGCACCGTATTTCATGATCAAGAGCATCAAAATGCTACATTTTTCTCCAAAATAGTCCACCCAAGACACGGAGCTTACATCCTCGAAACGATGCCGATTATGCTCGGCGCTGCATACCAAGTACCAATTCACCTAAAACACTGCGTTTTGTCGAGAGTCTCGTTGCAACACGGAAGAAGCTGGAAGACCCAAAACAACACCATTTCTGGCCGTTGCCGCCAACCCCGAGATCTGGTTCTATTCGGTTCTATCCTTTGATTTTTGGACCAGTTTTTGTGAGTTTTCTAGTTTAGGCTCTGTTTTGGACGGCTAATTAAATCATAACTCTAGGTGATTTTGGGACCTAGACTTTACCTATAAATAGAGAGCTTAGGCTCTTCTTTTAAGGATGGCTCATTCCTTAGCGTCGAGCTACTGAGTACTAAGCTGGGACGACTTTTCCTACGCATTACCACTGCCAAATACTAAGCTAAACATCTCAACCTTAAACATTATGCCGCTAAATTTTGACTAAGAGCTATTGAATATTCAGTTATTCTGATCTCTTGGTTTAATTTCAGGTTATCTTTCTAACTCCCAACACATCCCCTTATTCATTTCCATAAAAACTTCACAAAAACCCTCTTTCGATTCATCAGCATCACACTATCAAATCCAGATCCGAGATCCGGATAACAGGTGAGACAACAAGTGGGCACCAGTTCGGCCTTCGCTATGATGTATTTATTTTATGTTTGACTGTTTTTCGTATTGTGAAAAAAATTGTATCACATTTAATTCCTCCTCGCCTAATGTAAGCTTTTTATTTCTCGTTTTCGTTTCTTTTCGTTTTTCTTTTGCTTTGTTTATAGCTTTTAGCATATGCCTTTACTACTTTCATTATCATGTTTTGGTTGCTTTTAATTCCGTACTATCCAGGGAAAGTGAATGTCATGGCTAATGCATTGAGTAGGAAGATGCAACATAGTTTGAATACAATAGCGATAACTCAGCAAGTCGTTCTAAGAGACATTCATGTCGTCCTTTATCTCTTTATTCATGTTCTATTTTTTGGCTCGATGATGATAATCCCGAGTCCGATTTGTGGATTTGGACCTCAAACGGTGTAATATAAGCCGATAAACGTCAAAGAACCCTAACACCAAATAAATAGCCTTTTGTACTGGGGTCGTTCCATAAATCCTTTTTTCTTTCGGACCGTCCAAGAACCGGGATGAGCCTTTAGAGATTGTGGGGTCCCATGCTCCTTTCCAGGAAATTCAGAGTTCAGCATTCCGCATTCTACTTTTGTCTAAATTACACAAGGAGCTGAAGACCTGAAGCCGACATTAAAGCGTTGCATTTCATGATTAGAAGTATCAAAGTAATACGTTTTAAGCTTCACGAGACAGCCTATAGAAGCTTTTACCCTCTAAACGACGTCATGGCCGGCGCCCGCCTTCTAGAAGCATGGTGGAACGCTGCATTTTGGGCTTGCAGAGTCCTTGAAGACACAACTAGGGCACGAAACCTTGTAAGCGACCAATTGGCCGGCGATCGCCTTCCTCTTTTATCCGGTTTTATCATTTTGCTTATCCGGTTATATCTCTTAGGATTTGGCCCAGTTTTATTTCAGCTATTTGGACGGCTGATAAGAGGCAAACTCTAGGTCATTTGTGACCTAGGTCCTCTCCTATAAATAGAGACATATGGCTCTCATTCCCATACGACTTTCAGCCTTAGCATCATGATGCTGAAAGCCAACCCGAATACTCTCACCTAAACGTCACTCTGCAGAAATTTCTATAAGCATTCATCTTTCATCGTTGAATCCGTGCAAAGTGCTAAATAATATTTCTGATCTTTGGGCACTCATTCAACTTATCATTACTACACCTTATACACCATTCACAAAACTAGCCCTTTTTCTCAGATTGTCACCATTGCATCAAGAGATCTAGTGTGAAGATCCATATCAGCAAGGTGGGAAAACCTGAGGGCCATAATTCAGCCTCCGAATGGTTATATTTATTTCTCTTTTTATTTCTTTCTGTATTGTGGTTTAAGATATGTAATCATTTTAAATTCATCCCCAACCAATGTAATTTTTCTATTTCTCACTTTTCTTTATCGTTTTCTTTACTTTTTCTTTTATCGCTTTCTTTATTGTTTTCATGGTGATGTTTTGGTTGCTTTAATTCCATTTAGCATGTCGATGTATGTGACTGACTAACTAGTAACTAGCGCAGCGGAAAAGAGAATTAGAAGCGTTACCGCTGCTCTTTAACAAGAGCAAGGCAACTACCTAATTAACATACAAACATAACTTATTAGGTTAAGGTTCATAATACGTAAGACGCCCAACCTATAACAACATAACGGGCAACAAGTTATCGAGCACCATCATGACTATAACTTATTAACCAAAGCATACACAACTCCCACACATCACGTTCTTGACTATCACTGTGAGCCTCTAAGTCTTGATGACCAAAATGAACTCGTCTGTTTTCCTCTGCATTAGCCTCACCTAAAACAAAACAGAGAAAAACATTTTGAAATAATGAGCCGTAGCGCAGCACGTCTATCCGTGTAAATAATTTAAGTGAAGATGCATTGATTTGAGCGCATGCATTTCAATTCATTTATAAATCAGATAGGAAGAATATAGTAAAACAATTATGAATTTATTATCTGAGCGGCTCCCTACGATCATCGGTTTCTTTGAATATGCTCATACCCGGACCGATCGGCAACGTTTGGTTAATAATGGCCAATTATATATGGGTGTGATCACAAGTCTGATCACATTGGTATGATTGATATGGGCGAGCCACATAATTAGGTGACAAATAATATTTGAAATGGTTCATTTCATTAAGCAAACCATTTGTTATTGTTATGTATAAACATATGGGTTTTCATAAGGTACAAGCAATAAACGTACCTTAATTCGTGGAAATATTCCTTCTGATCCCTTTGAAGTTGCTGACTCGGATGAACGACGTGGATGCCTTAAAAAATAAAGTGTTTCATTAATAGGTTCAATACTCTTAGTAATCAAATTTATTATCGTTATTATTGCCATCGCTATTGTTATTACTATTGTTATCACTTACATTATTTCCTTTTTGTAACTTTCCATGACTAGATAAATTTATGAAGGCAAAATCACTTCGTAGATTACTAAATCAGTTGGTTAAATTTTATAGGTTGAAGTTTTAAAATAATATTCGTAACTTATACCAACCCCTCTTGACACGCAATATGATCATAAGGTTCACTTGATCATTTCTCCATAAAACACCTATTGTGTTAATCGGTCCCTTCCTAAATTAAGTCTCTTACTCGCCTAATTGTTGTATCTTCCAACATTGTTTAATTCTTCACTTGGATAACTAACCCAATTCTTATAAATCGCCTATGTTAACTTATTTTCTTGAATTTTCAACCTCATTTATTTTCTTTAATTTACGTCAACAATCCGAATCACTTCTTTCCTTCAACCCTCAAAGACTCATTTTCTTTAATCTTCCCAAAATTACTTATTGTCTTCAACTTCTTAAAATCATTCAACTTAGCTATTCTCCTTAATTCACAATTTTAATCCATATCCTCATAGCACAACATGCATGCCTATTTTTTCTTAGATCCTCACATAATATTGTACTCTTTTAAAGTTTCATTTTAATTTTTTTACATGCATGCCCATTTTAGTTAATCTCTTCCTCCAAAATTTTCTAATAAACTTGAATTATCACGAAAACCAAATTTCCTTTGCTTTGGAAGCCACCACGGACCTCTCCACAGCCAGTGGGAGTCAATGGTCGGCTCTAGAGGTCATCAAGGACCTTCCCACGGTCAGTGGGGAATTCTGGTGGCCACCACGGGTTACCCCACGGCCTGTGGGGGCACCCGTGGTGGGTGGCAGAATCTTCCAAACTCCACTTTCTCATGCTCTACATATTTTGTCCTTGGGAGATATCTATGAAAGGTTTATCTTATAAATTTTCCATCATTGTAAGTATCATATTAGCTTATTAAAACCCATTAAAAGTGCATGCAAGATAATTACTTCTCATACTCAGATTTGGGCAACTCGAGTTAACGTTTCCAATCAACGATCCCCAAAAGCATAATACTTGCCTAAGTAATATGATTTTACACAATAATCCCTTGCATACAACATCTAACTAAATTTTTTTCTAAAAATTAGAGGAAATGATTAATTGAAGGTTTAGGTTTTTACCCAAAACCCAGAAGAAAAAATGAGGGTTTTTATGGTGGAAGGGGTGGCTGATTGGAGCTCCGGTGACCAGTAGTGGTTGGCGGCGGCAGGAAGCGGCGACCGGCGGTGATGGTGGCTGGCTGGCGGCAGGTGCAATAGTAGGTGCAGCAGCAGGTGCAGCAGAGAAACCCCGCGGTGGCCAGCCGCAGGTGGCTCCGGTGACGGCAGCCGGCGGTGGTCGGCAGGCGGTTGGGCTTGCAGCAGAGAGGGGGTTGAGTGAGGGAGATGGGTTCCTTTGGGAAAAAGAGCAAATGATGAAGGTTGGATTTTTGAGGTTTTTGGGGCTTAAATAACCAAAATCAAAACCTGAAAATTTCTCTCTCCTCCATTAGAATTCCAGTCTCCTCTTTTATTTTATTTTTATTTTTATTTTTTTCATTTGCTTGGTTATTGGGCCCTCTACTCTTTACAAGCCCAAATAACCTAATATCTAAGCCCAAGTTAAAAGAACATCGGTTTTAGAAATTCCTGACTTGAATAATTATTTGCAAACTTTAGGCGTATGAATTATTGTTATTATGATTCCAATAATGTCTTCCTATTATTATTATTATTATTATTATTATTATTATTATTATTATTATTATTATTATTATTATTATAATTATTATTATTATTATTATCATCACAAAGCATAATTTATTTGTTGATTCATTTATTTATATATTTTTGGCCATACGTCGTTATCATCATCCGAGTTATGCAACAAATAATATGGTTATTTGCACAAGTACATAATATACAAGATAATGAGGAATGAAAGTGTCAATTGAAGTGCAAGCACTCATTAATATTTATTAATCTTTGTTGACGTATTGGATTAAGGTCGTGGCATTACAGCAGACCACCAAAGTTTAAAGGGTCAAATTTCGTATACTAGAAGAAGCTCATGGAATGCTTTCTACTGGATAACGATGGAGATGTATGGAACATCATACGAAAAGGCAATTACATTCCAATGAGGATGGAAGAAACAAGACTCGTGCCTAGGGCAAAGATCGGGTACACCACTGAATAGGCAGAAAACTTCAGAAAGAACTTCAAAGCAATGAACATTCTGATGTGCGCCATCAGCTCGGAAGAATATAACAGAGTGTCAGCTTGTGACACAGCAAAAGAAGTGTGGGACACTCTTGTCAACACATATGAAGGCAGTAGCCAAGTCGGACAAGCGAAGGTAAGCCAATATCTTCATAAATACGAGCTGTTCAAGATGGAGCCAGAAGAAAACATCACTCGGAGATGTTCATCCGCTACTGAGATTACTAACAATCTCAAATCTCTGGGTATAAAGATTTCCCATGAGGAAATGTGCAGAAAGATACTAAGAAGCCTACCCAAGAGAAGATGGGGTCCAAAAATAACTGCCATCAAGGAAGCTCACAACCTCTCTCTATTAAAGCCAGGCGAACACATTGGGAGGCTACTCACCCATGAGATCCATCTGGAAGAAGAGGACGCCAAGGTCAGCACTAAAAAGAATATTGCGCTGAAGGCCTCGAAAGCGAGAGAAGAATATCCGAGTTAATCGGACTCGAAGAAGATCCCATGGCACTTATCGCTAGAGGCTCCAACAGAATGATAAAGCACAAGAGATGGGATAAATGGCCAAGAGAAGAGTTCTACAAGAAAGACAAGAAGGATAGAAAAGGTAAACGCTCTTCCCCTTCAAAATTATCTTTAGCTAAGAACTATAACTGTTTTGAATGTGGTAGCAAAGATCATATAGTCAAAGACTGTCCAAGGAGAAAGAGGGACAGAAAGAAGAAGAAAGGTATGATGGCCACATGGAGTGATGAAGATTCATCTGAAGAAGATGAAGACTCGGATGACTCAAAGTGTCCGATGGCACTATCAAACTCGGAAGCTGAATCTGAGTTCGACTCGGATCACTCGAAACTCAGGAAATGAATCCTCGGGAGGTAATTGAATATTTCCTTAAGTTTTCCAAAGTTGATCTAGCTAAATATATTTATACCTTGGAAGAGAAGTCCAATTTTGATTCCTCTCAATTTAAAAAACAACTTAAGTCTATCACTTCTCCGAGCATTTCTTTGAAAAATGAATTGGAAAAACTAAGACTTACTTTAAGAGAACTCAAGACTAGTGCTCAAGCTAATGAGACTGAGTCCGAGTCACTCAGAAGAGAAAATGAGCATCTGAAGAAAAAGCTCAATGAGTCTCAAGAACTTGTTTTGAAGTTTACTCAAGGTCAGAAAAACCTTGACATGCTCTTAGGGTCTCAATGTGTCTCCTTCAAAAAGAAGGACTTAGTTTTAACAAAGAGGAGGAATCTAATTCCTACTCCGATCTTTTCAAAAATGACCCCAGAGCTGTGAAGTTCAGGAAGGTTGAGCACGGTCCCATTCATAAGAATGAAAAGAGGACTGAGCCCGGACCAGCTTACAGGAGAAAGCCTTCTCCACCAGTTTATAAAAGAAAAGATTTTCAAAAGAAAGAGACACGGACTCGGTTATCTAAAAGGACGACTTCGGGTTCCCAAGAGTCTTCTTCCTCGAAAAGGACCATAGTAAAGGGAGTTACTGGGTTCGTTAGAGGAAGTGAGAAAGGTTAGTTTGTTTCGACTAGTAGCTCAGAAAAGAACAAAAGGGCGTTGGTACTTGGACAGTGGATGCTCAAGCCACATGTCGGGAGATTCAGGACTCTTTTACGAGTTAGAAGAGTACAAGGTAGGCAAAGTTACATTTGGAGACGATAACAAGGCCAAGATAATTGGGATAGGAAAGATTGGAAAAGGAGACAATCTAGTCAGCCCAATCTACCTTATCAAGGGATTGAAGTACAATCTACTTAGCATCTCTCAATTGTGTGACAAAGATCAAGAGGTCAGATTCACTCGGACCAACTGCTATATTTCTGATGAAACTACCAAGGAGACTAAGCTCTCAGGTAAGAGATCAAGTAATACCTACACCATTCCTCTCTCTTACCCAAGTCAGAATTTATCTTGTTTAAAAGCATCTCTACATGATAATTCTTTGACATGGCATCGTAGACTAGGTCATGTTAGCATGCACACCATTAAGAAGCTTGCATCTCATGGTTTAGTCAAAGGATTGCCTAACCGTGCGCTTAAGAAAGATAAAATCTGTGAAGCATGCACAAAAGGGAAACAGGTCAGATCATCTTTCAATCTCTCAAAACTGTTTCCACATCCAAAGTGCTTGAAATGTTACATATGGACTTATGTGGTGATATCCTCGTCAAAAGTCTCGGAGGTAAATCATATGTGCTTGTGATTGTCGATGACTACTCACGATTTACCCGGGTTTGTTTTCTTAAGCACAAAAATGAAACTTTCAAAGAGTTCAGCAAGCTCCGTAAGAAAATTCAAGCTGAGTCCGAGACTCATATCAAAAGAATTCGAACCGACCATGGAAGGGAGTTCGATTACTCGGAATTTGCAGAGTTTTGTGATAAGAACATAATCTCCCACAACTTCTCAACACCAAGAACTCCTCAACAAAATGGAGTAGTGGAGAGAAAGAACCGACCTCTTGAAGAAACAGGAAGGATAATGATGATTGAACATGATCTACCTTACTATTTCGGGTTGAGGCAGTCAACACAATAAACTACACATTGAATAGATGCCTCATCAGTCCTATCCTAAAGAAAACTCCATACGAGCTCTACAAAGGGAAGAAACCCAACATTTCCTACTTCAAACCCTTTGGATGTAAGTGTTATGTTCACAACAATGGTAAGGATCACTTGACCAAGTTTGATGCTCGGTCAAATGCATGTATTTTTCTTAGTTATTCATCTCATAGTAAAGCTTATCGCATTTTCAATAAAAGAACTAATAAAAGTGGAAGAAAGCATCCATGTTGTTTTTGATGAGATTGATCAGGGAAAACTAAGTGAGTCAACATTCTCAAATCTGAAGCTCGGCGGAGATGATGATCTTACTGAAGATGAGCTTAGAAAGAGTCAAGGAAAAGTCGCTCGGAATGACGTCACTCAAAACAACATGACTCAGAATGAAACTACTCAAGGACCAGCTCAGAATACTAAAAGCCAATCGGAGGAGCAAGCTGAATCAGATCAGACCATTGAAGATCAACCAATTCAACCTACAAATCTGGTGAACCAGAGAATAGGTAGAGCTTTCAAATAAACTTCGAGCCACCCACTCGAAAACATCCTGTCTCGATATCAACGAGTAGGGTAAGAACTCATTCCTCTCTACAAAATCTATGTGCATTCACTGCATTCATATTGTTAACTCGAACCCAGAAATGCACTAGAAGCCCTAAATGAACCTTAATGGGTAGAGGCCATGCAAGAGGAACTTAATCAATTTGAAAGAAACCAAGTCCGGACTCGACCAAACGACCTTCCGACCACCCAGTCATAGGAACCAAATGGGTTTTTAAGAACAAACTAGATGAAGGTGGGTTGGTAGTAAGAAATAAGGCTAGCTTTGTGGCTCAAGGTTACAATCAAGAAGAAGGGATTGATTGTGGGGAAACCTTTGCACCAGTGGCTAGGATTGAAGCTATTAGAATCCTATTGGCATTTGCATCAAGCATGAATATCAAATTGTATCAAATGGATGTTAAATGTGCTTTTCTTAATGGCTTTATTCAAGAGGAAGTCTATGTTGAGCAAGCCCCTAGATTTGAAAACTCAGAATTTCCAAATCATGTTTTCAAGTTGCAAAAAGCTCTTTATGATCTTAAACAAGCTCCCAAAGCTTGGTATGAAAGAGCTGAGCAATCTCTTGGTTGAAAATGATTTTAGAAGAGGTCAGATTGACAAGACTCTTTTATAAAAACCAAGGGGAAAGACTTTCTTATTTCTCAAATCTATGTTGATGATATAATATTTGGAGCTACTAATGAAAATCTCTGTCGAGAATTTTCTAAGTTAATAAGGCAGGAGTTCCAAATGAGCATGATGGGAGAACTCAATTTCTTCCGTGGTCTACAAATCAAGCAAGACAAATATGGAATCTATGTCCATCAATCAAAGTATACCAAGGACCTGCTGAAGAAGTACAAACTTCAAGAACCGACTCTCACTTGGATACTCGGATGCTGACTATGCTAGATACAAAGTTGATAGAAAGAGCACCTCAGGAGCATGCCGGTTTCAGGTCAATCCCTTATATCTTGGCACTCAAAGAAGCGGAACTCATTAGCTCTATCAACTGTTGAAGCTGAGTACATTGCAACTGGAGCATGTTGTGCTCAGATTTTATGGATCAAGCAACATTTGAGAGATCTTGGATTTTCATTCAAATCAATTCCAATCGAGTGTGACAATCAAAGTGCAATCAGCATCACCAAGAATTCGGTTCAGCACTAAAAAACAAAGCATATTGAGGTCAGGTATTATTTTCTAAGAGACCATTCTGAGAAAGGTGATATTGAACTTGAATTCATTCCTACCAAACTTCAATTAGCTGATATCTTTACTAAGCCACTTAGTGAGGATTAGTTTTGCTTCATTAGGAATGAACTTGGCATGATTAATGCATGATTATGTGTTTTTCTAAGTGAAATTACTTTGCATGATTATGTGTTAAATGTTTCTTTTCTATGCTTAAATAACAATTAGTTCAGTTGATCCAGTGATACTCGAGCTATGAGTTATCAATTGCTTACAGTTTCGAGTCACTTAGAAACCTTACTTGAGTCAAACTCGGTTTTTGAGAAAAATGGACATCAAACTTCTGAAATCATCTCTAGATTAATGGAGATTTTCAGAAATTTCTTTTAAATATCTCTTTTTATGTCTCTCTCTCTCGCATATCGATCAGAAAATTAGCCATTGGCAGACCAACACTGAAATTCTAACCGTTGGAGAGCAAAACAGTCACACCGGTCCGAGGCGACCGTTGGAGAGTTGGGTCGAAATGAATACTGAAGGATAATTCTTTCTCTATAAATAACATCCTTTTCTTTCATTTCGCTACTTTACTCTCTACTCACTCACTCTCTTGCATACCACACATCAAGCAAGTTTAGTGTTTTCGAAGCAAATCGTCTCTCTCAAGCAAAGCAACAGACATCTCAAGTAAGAATCGATAGCTCTCAGCTCTCTCTACTTTCTTATTTTCTTTTTACTCTCCACTCTCTCTCTTTGAGCTATCCTATCTCCTCTCTCTATCTTTCAAAGTTCATCTCCTCTCTTCTCCAAAATCATCAAACATGCTGAAAAGAGGTTCTCACCTAGAGTTTCATGGTTCAGTAACCAAGAAGCCCCGAACAAAAAGCCAAGAAGGCCCTTCCAACCCCTCAAAAATTCTTGTCACCCAACACCTAACGTTGGATGAAAAATTCTTCCTAACCACAAAATTTTCGTCGTTGAATCATATCAAAACCACAGGGGTTTATAATTTCCTCTGTTTCAGCGAGTTCATCTACCCAGAACTCTTTTATGAGTTTTATTCAAACCTTTCTAGCTCGAAGGTATCCTCACCTCCAGAGTTCAAGACATCGTTGTTCGAATCAACGTCTCTCTCCTTCACCGCCTTTTTAAAGTCTCTTCTCTTTTCCTCAACAGCAACCCTATTGCTTTCAACAAGGTTGTTGATGAATTCTTTGAAAAATACGCCAAAGAAATCCCCGAGTCACGCAAAAACTTCTCGGTGACTCGGATGAAGTTAAAGCCCGTCTTCTTTATTTTCTGCTGATGAGAACATTCTTCTCTCAGCATTCAAGCAAAGATAATCCCAACTCTAAGATTCTCAAATCTCTCTTTGACATTCTAGAGGGCTACGAAGTAGACGTCTTTCCAGCTATCATTGAGCAAATGGCCGCTGTGCCAGCTCGGACAAAGAAATCCACCCCTCTTCCTTTTAGGGCTCTTCTTACTTTCATTTTCAAGAAATTCAAAGTTCCCTCCCCTTAGATCCTAACGCGGTTTCGAGGCTGCCATAGTAGTTGGCGAAAAGAACTTCTTGGGTATGGATACCGGGCGACCCAACCGGGTGTCTAGGTCCATAGCTCATAACCGAGGCAACTTTCTCCTCTACCTCGGACTCGAGACTTAGACTCCTCTCTCTCTACCTCCTCCACCTAGTGGTGCCTCCACCTCAGGCCCTCCTCCTCAAGCACCTCTTGCTTTGTCTACCACAATGATAGACAAGCTCTCCTCCGTGTCCTCAAAATTCAAGGACACTCTCCGGTCATTCAAGACTGTCCTTTAGTCAATGACCATCAACCAAAAGATTGCCCGAGTCTCAAATCCGAGAGCAGCAAGACGTGCTCCTTGAGATAAAGGCGTTGGTCAAGGAGCACAAGGATTTGATTGAGCTCCTCCAAGAAAGGCGCTCCAAAGCAACTCAAGACCCAATTAGCTCGGACACATCAAAAGAGTCCTCGAGCCCTGCCAAGTCTCCCTTCGGAGAGGCGAAGAAGAAGAAGAGGAGATTGCGGCTGAGGCAGCTCCTTCCGAGGAGAAGGAGGAAGGGGAGAGGAAGAAGAAGAGAAGGAGGAAGAAGGAGCGAGAAAAGGAAGCAGCCAAGGGACAAGGTGCTCCCGCCCTCCAACCAAAACCGATAAGCTCAAATAGCGGTCTCGGTGAGTCAAAGATGCTCGCTGACAAAGGTCGATCGAGTAGTAGTCGAGCCTAAGCAAGTACTAGATCAGATTAGGGAATTTCTCAGTCTCGGAAAATCTTGTAAGGAATTATCTAAGGGAGAAATTCCGGTTGAGTCCGTCTATCGTATTTTGTGGATTCAAAATAGTGGATTTGACTTGGTGCTTGGATTACCACGGTCGTGGTTTTCCGCCCCAGGAGGGTTTCCACGTAATTCGAGTTCATACTTTCCGAGTCCAATCTAGACTCGGAATCAGCTGCTTATCCTTTTCAAGCAAAAAGATTCTAAGTTTGTTCAAATTTCTTTATCACACTATTTACCCCTCCTCTCCTCTAGGGTGACTAAGACTCTCCAAGAGCAAACCTTCATTCGAGCCATGGCCCAATCCGTTTAAAGTTACCATGTCCTCTAAACAAGTTAAAGGTTGTAGGACATATATAATCCAACAAGTGGTGAAGGTTTGCTCGGGAGAGTCTCGAGTCACCCTAGAGGGGGAGGAATAGGGTGATAGAAAATTCTTTGCGAAAACACACTCTTTTTGATAGAAAAGAGGCAAAGACAGTTTCGAGTCTAAACACGGGGTCGAAAAGATTGGACTCGAAAGCAATGAATAAAAATAAATAAGTGCAGTAAGACCTGTCCGAGTCTAGAATGAACTCGAAAAGAGAACACAGAGATTTTACATGGAAACCCTCCTGGGGCAGAAAACCACGGCCCGTGTCAATCTAGACACGAAGTCAAATCCACTATTTTGAGTCCACAAAATACCATGAACTGACCGAACCCGAGTTGCTCCCTTGAATAACTCTACACAAGTTTTCCTAGACTTAGAAGCTACCTTATCTCGATCTAGTACTTCCTAGCTGAGATAACCCTTACAGACTAGGGACAACTAAGCTGAGTTAACCTTTATAGCTTAGTCAAGGGACCTTACAAAGAATGTAAGAAGAGTTGGTAACTAAGTACAAGACCTTACAACTCAAAGAGTAAAGAATTACAGAATGGGAGTTGTAAGTAGAAGATTGAAAGTAAATACAATGACTTTTCTCAAGTATGTGTATTAACAATAGATTCGGCAATCTTCAAGTCTTGTGAGGTGGCTTCTATTTATAGATAACCAAGCAGAGTAGCCGTTATCTTTATCTCGCTGACCGAGAGTCCTCTCGTGACCATTGATAAGGGCTTTCCGAGTCACTCGGAAAGTATCCGTTGAAATATGGACGTTGGACAACGGTTTAACTCTCTTGGAAGTCCCAAAACCATCGGTTGTGTCTTGAAAAATGAGGTGGAAACCACCGTTAGGCTTGGTGTTCCACTTTTCCGGATATGGAAGCGCATGGCTTCGACACAATCTTCCGGGACTAAAGCGGGGAAGGTGAAAAGCCATATCTCGCTGGTGATTTGACGTTCGAAGCCGGCTACTTTTGTAGTTTGAAAAAGGTGTATCCTCGAATGAATAACCTACAAAAGTAAATCAATTCTGGTCCTCAAAGTATAAAATACTTTGGTCCGAAGTTAGACACGAGATAATAAAATAATTATGATAATTACACAATTGATTATCCGAGTAAGAAACGAAGTGGAATTTTCGAGTCTAATATCCATGAAACTCGAATTCCATCCGACTTAGTCTAAGCGATAGAGCAAGTACTATAAGGAATATCGAGTGAGAAAAGCTTGATATAGACTAAGCATGAAATGAACTACGAATACCGACTATGCAAACAATAGAGCGAGATAACCGAAGTCGATTCTGAATGAGAAACAACGGAATATTGGTATATTCAAAATGCGATTAATCCGAGTGGGAGTGGACTCGGAATAAAGAACCGCTTTCGAGTCGCTAACCGAAAAGCGATAAAAGAGATAAGTGAGGGCCGAAACACTTAGAGAAAATACTATTTTACTCAAGTAAGTTTCTAAGGCACAGAGAATGCCTTGGAATCAAAACTCTATATGTATAGAATCGTTATACCCGATTCCTTTTGCATGACTCGGAAGAATATTGAGCAAGGTGTCCGAGTTTTCAATCTCCCCTTTTTGATGAAAGGCATTCCATACTTTAAACGAAACTTTGTTAGAGGAAAATAGATTGATTCTTAGTAGATTGCTCATGAGTAATGCATATTGAATAAATCGAGCAATATATAATATATCGGAGCAAGATAAAGTAAAGTATGCTTTAACATTAACTCGTAAAAATAGAGAACTCGAAATCAATAACGCATCACTTCATTAAAAAGAAATTACAAGGGCGGAAAAACTCCCCTAAACAAGACAACTAGTTTCGACTACATTTCTCCCCCTTGCCTTTCAAAGCAAAAACAAAGTAACAAAAAGAAGGAAGAAAAGTACAAGGAATACACATTAGTTGTTTTGACAAAAAGAAAATTTGAAAGAAGAAAATCCGGAGACACCGAGGAATTGTGACTCAGTGCATGGCTCCAACTAGGGAGGAGGGGATTTCGAGTGGAGGCGGAGGTGCGCCGGCGCCGATACGATCTTGACGATGTGCTTGAGCGCGGCGAAGGGAGAACCGGAATTAGCTCTAAGGGGCTCAGCTCCGAGTGGTCGACCCGGAGAGAGTGGATCGAGGGGTTCTTCCCTTGGGACCTCAGGGGCTGGAGGGGCTGCTCCGGCCGACTCGCTAGAGGAGCGACATCTTCCGACCCACTCGGACTCGCTGTCCGAGCCGAGTACAGCAATTTGAGCTTGGGAGCGGGGTGACCCTCGGCAGTTGCCACGGCCTCTTCTTCCCTTTGCCCCGAAGGGCCCGCCTCAGCCGCAGGTTCCTCAAGCATCCTCTCGCTGCATCTGCAGCTTCTTCCTCTTCTTCCTCGCCTTCCTCGCTGTCCGAGGAGGTCGAGCTCGGGCTCGAAGACGCCTCGGACGCGTCCGAATCATCCCGGTCCCGAGCCGCCTTGGACCGTCTCTCTGTCAGGAGCTCAGCCAGCTCCTTCCGCTCCTTAACTAGCTCTCTCATCTCAAGAACGAGAGACTCGCTGCTCTCGGATTTGGGACTCGACCGGTCTTTTGGTTGATGGTCGACCTCGAAGGACAGTACTTGAAAGCCCCGAGCATGTCTCCGAGTTCGAAGACACAGAGCCGATCTTGTCCAGAAAGTAGGGGACAAGAGGGCAGAGAGAGTTTTGGAAGCACCGGAGGTGGAGGCACCACCAGGTGTAGAGGGAAGAGGGAGAGGGGTTGATTTCGAGTCTAAGGTGGAGAAGGAGGCCTCAGCTCGAGTTGTGAACCCGCACACCGTGGTTAGTTTCCCGGTATCCGTACCCTGGAGTTCCTTCTTGCCGACCACAATGGCCGCCTCGGACACCACGTTAGGGTCGAGGGAAGAGGAACTTGAAATTGTTTGAAGACAAGGGTGAGAAGAGCACCGAAAGGAAGGGAGGTGTTCTTCTTGGTTTTTAGTTGAGCCGGCACAGCGCCATCCGCTCAATGATGGAGGGGAAGAGGTCGACTTCGTAGAGGGCTTTGAGATGCTTGGAGTTGGGGTTCTCCTTGCTAGAATGCTGTGAGAAGAAGGTTCTCATCCGCAGAAAGCTACGTAAGCCCGGCTTCGACTTCAACCGAGTCACGTAAAAGTTCTTTATGGACCCGTGGAATTCTTTAGCGTACTTTTCAAAGAAGTCATCGGTGACTTCAAGTGAAAGGGATAGGGTTGCTGTTCAAGAAAAGAGAAGAAACTTTGAACAGTCGGTGAAGGAGGGAGGTGTTGATACGAACAAGTAATGTTTTGAACCCAAGAGGTTAGAACATTTTCGGAGTGGGAGAGATGAGTATAAAACTCGAAATGAGTTCAGGATAGATGAACTCGCTGAAACACAAGAAATGATAGACTCCGGTGGTTTGGATGTTGGACAACCAGGAGAATTTGGTTGTTGGGAAGAATTTGTCGTCCAGCGCAAGGTACCTGGGTGACAACGGGTTTAGAAGGGGTTGAGCTTTCGGCTTGTTGGTGCGGGGCTTTTGGAAGAGGGGAAGCCTCGGAAGTCGGGATGGTTTCCGCGTTTAGGCATTGTGAGAGTTGGAGAGAAAAGATGAAGCTTTTCGAGTGAAAGAGAGAAGGAGGTGTAGAAGAGAAGAAAACGAAAATGATAAAAGAAAAGAGAATAGAGCAGTCGAGACTTACGAGAGAGAGAGAGAGCTTGTTCAACGCTTGCAGACGATCAAGAGTCACTGTTCACGACGAAAACTTCCGCGAGAAGATTTTCGTTTGAGAGGGAAGGAGTTTTAAAATACCGAGATGAAGATGGATAGTCGTTATTTATAGAAAATAACACCGCCCGTCCACTATCCGTTAAGTAACTCCGTTCCGACTCGCCTTGTCCATCAGTCACCAAAGACCGGTGTGACGGTTCTCCTTCAACGGCTGAGAAACGAGCGGTTTGAAATCTACGGTTACGATCGGATCACAGCGCTCGAGAAAGAGAGAGAAAAAGATTTTGAAAATATAATCCGAAACTCTCCACTGTTGTAGAGATAGCTTCAGAAAATTTGATGTCCAAATTTCTCTACGTCCGAGTTTGACTCGTAAAGATTTCGAGTGACTCGAAACACGAAATAACTATTAGCCCAAGTATCACGGAATCAATCGAACTAATGGTTATTAACAAAGAGAGCACATAGCACAAAAATATGCAATAAACGTAACACGTAATTAAGCATTTAACATACCAAGCTCATTCCGAATAAAGCAAAATTGATCTTCACCAAGAGGCTTAGTAAAGATATCAGCTAATTGAAGATTAGTAGGAATGAACTCAAGTGCAATATCGCCCTTTTCCGAGTGATCGCGTAAGAAGTGATACCCGACCTCAATATGCTTTGTTTTTTAGTGCCGGACGAGATTCTTAGTGATACCGATTGCGCTTTGATTGTCACACTTGATTAGAACCGAGTTGAGAAATAGTCCAAGATCCTTCAAGTGTTGTTTTATCCAAAGGATCCGAGCGCAACAAGGTCCAAGCGGCAATGTATTCAGCTTCCGCAGCTTGATAGAGCTACCGAGTTTTGTTTCTTAGAGTGCCAGGATATTAGGGATTGACCCGAAATTGGCAAGCTCCGGATGTGCTCTTTCGATCAACTTTGTATCCTCGCGTAGTCCGCGTCTCGAGTACCCAGTCGAGTCGGCTTCGAGTCTCTGGAGTACCACAGCTCCTAGATTCCGAGTACTCGCAAGATATCTCGAATATTCTCTTCACCGCAGTGAGATGTGATTCTTTTGGATTAGCTTGAAATCGTGCGCATAAGCAAACACTAAACATTATATCTCGGCCTCGCTTGAAGTAAGATATAACAGTGATCCAATCATACCTCGATAGAGTTTCGATCTACCGCTTTACCTTTCTCATCCGAGTCGAGCTTTATGTTGCTCGCTCATGGGTGTAGATGCGTGCTTTGCATCTTGAAGTTTATATTTGTTCAGCAGCTCCTTGGTGTATTTTGATTGATGAACAAAGATTCCATCTTTTTCTTGTTTGATTTGCAACCCAAGGAAGAAATTGAGTTCTCCCATCATAATCATTCGGAACTCTTGGCTCATCAACTCAGAAAATTCTCGCACGTAAACTCGTTAGTAGCACCGAAAATAATATCATCAACATAAATTTGAACAATAAGAAAATTTTTCCCTTTGGTCTTGATGAATAGGGTCTTGTCGATCCGACCTCTTTTGAAATCATTTTGAACCAAGAAGCTACTCAGCTCTTTCATACCAAGCTCGAGGGGCTTGCTTAAGACCATAGAGAGCCTTTTGAAGTTTGAAAACGTGATTTGGAAATTCTGAGTTTTCAAAACCAGGAGGCTGCTCGACATAAACTTCTTCTTCAATAAAACCATTGAGAAAGGCCCACTTAACATCCATTTGATATAATTTAATATGCATGCAGGATGCAAATGCCAACAAGTATTCTAATGGCTTCAATTCTAGCTACTCGGTGCAAAGGTTTGCCCACAATCAATTCCTTCTTCTTGATTGTAACCTTGAGTTACAAGTCTAGCCTTGTTTCGACTACCACTCCACCCTCATCCAGCTTTGTTCTTGAAAACCCATTTGGTTCCTATAACCGGGTGGTCGAAGGTCGGTTGGTTAGAGTTCGGACTTGGTTTCTCTCGAATTGATTAAGTTCCTCTTGCATGGCCTCCACCCATTCAGGTTCCTTAAGGGCCTCTAGTGCATTTTTGGGTTCAGTTAATGAAATGAATGCAGTAAATGCACATAGGTTATGAAGAGAGGAATGAGTTCTTACCCCACTGTTGATATCGAAATGATGTTTTCTGGGGATGACTCGGGAGTAAATTTGAATGCTTTACCAGCTTCTTTGATTCACCAGTGCTTGTGGGCTGAATGGCTTGATCTTCGTAAGCTTGTTCCGAGTGATCCTCTTCATTGACTTGTTCGTTCGAGCGACCTCTTGAGCTGTCTCATTCTCGAGCTTCCTCGTTCGAGTGGTCTCAATCCGAGTCTTTGTAGGCTCATCTTTGTCATCATCCTTTCGAGCTTCAGCTTCGAGTATGAAGATTCACTTGGTTTCTCCTGTTCAAGCTCATCAAACACTACATGGATACTTTCTTCCACTTTGTTAGTTCGCTTGTTGAAGATACGATAAGCTTTGCTATGAGAGGAGTAACCTAGAAAAATTCCTTCGTCTCGATCGAGCATCGAACTTGGTCGATGATCCTTACCATTGTTGTGGACGAAGCACTTACATCCGAAAGGTCTCGAAATAGGAAATATTTGGCTTCTTCCCTTTGTAGAGCTCATAAGGTGTTTTCTTCGAATGGGTCCGATGAGGCATCGATTGAGAGTGTAGTTGGCTGTGTTTATTGCCTCTACCCGTAAATAGTAAGGCAAGTTGTGTTCAATCATCATCGTTCTTGCTATTTCTTCAAGGGTTCTGTTCTTTCTCTCAACTACTCCATTCTGTTGAGGAGTTCTGGGTGCCGAGAAGTTGTGAGAGATTCCATTCTTGTCACAAAACTCCGAGAATTCCGAGTAATCGAACTCCCTTCCATGGTCGGTTCGAATCTTTTGAATCCGAGTCCGAGACTCAACTTGAATCTTTCTACGGAGCTTGCTGAACTCCTTGAAGGCTTCATTCTTATGCTTGAGAAAACACACCCAGGTAAATCTTGAAAATCATCAATAATAACAAGTATGTAAGATTTACCTCCGAGACTCTTTACAAGAATTTCACCACATAGGTCCATATGCAGTAATTCAAGCACGTTGGATGTGGAAACTGTCTTCAGAGATTTGAATGAAGATCTCGACTTGTTTCCTCTCGGTGCATGCTTCACATACTTTGTCCTTCTCAAACGCACGCTAGGTAATCCTCTAACTGCACTATGAGATGCAAGCTTTTTGATAGTATGCATGCTAATATGACCTAATCTACGATGCCAAGTCCAAGAATCATCATGAAGAGATGCTTTTAAACAGGATAAGTTCTGACTTGGGTCGAAAGAGGGGTGATGTAGGTATTACCCGATCTCTTACCCGAGATTTTTACCTCTTTGGTGGTCTCATCTCGTGATGTAGCACTTGGATTGAGTGAATCTTACCTCTTGACCCTTGTCACATAGCTGGGAGATGCTAAGTAGATTGTACTTTAGTCCTTTGACAAGGTAGACTCGGGCTCACCAGATTGCTTCCATTTCCAATCTTCCCAATGCCCACTATCTTACCTTTGCTGTCATCGCCAAAAGTCACCTTTCCTCCTTTATATGACTCCAGCTCGAAAAGAGTCCTTGGTCACCCGACATGTGTCGAGAGCATCCACCGTCCAGTACCAGTGTCCTTTGATCTTTTCTGTGTGACCTGCAAAACAGAGAGAATCTAACCCTTCTCACTTCCTCTAACGAACCCAAGAACATTCCTTACCGTGGTCCTTTTTGAGGAAGAAGGTGCTTCGGAACCCGGATTTGAATGACTTTGGGTTTTGTCTCGATTCTCGAGTCTTCCTCTCAAAGAACCGAGTCTGTGTCTCTTTCCTTTTAAAAACCTTTCCTTTTGAAACAGGAGAAAATGGTTTCTTTTTGTAAATAGGTCTCGGTTTAGTCCTCCTTTCATTTCTATGAATGGGACCATGCTCAGCCTTTTTGAACTTTACCGCTCTAGAATCCTTTTTGAACAATTCCGAGTAAGAATTAGATTCTTCCTCTTTGTTGAAACCAAGACCTTCTTTTCGAAACGAGACACATTGTGATCCTAAGAGCATGTCAAGATTCTTCCGACCTTGAGTAAACTTTAAAACCAGATCTTGAGACTCAGTGAGCTTCGTTTCAGCTTGCTCATTTTCTTTCCCGAGTAACTCGGACTCAGCCTCATTAGTTTGAGCACTTGTCTTGAGTTCTCTTAGTGTGAGTCTCAGCTTTTCTAATTCGTTTTTTAAAGAAGTGCTCTCGTAAGTGATTGACTCAAGTTGTTCCTTGAAATGAGAAGAATCGAATTGGACTTTTCTTCCAAAGTGAAGATGTATTTAGCTAAATCAACTTTGGAGAATTTGAGAAAGTAGTTTATTACCTCTTGGGGATTAGTTTCCTCATTGTCTCGAGTCCGAGTCCGACTCTCTTTCGCCTTTGAGTCGAAATTGCCATCGGACACTTCGAGTCATCTCGAGTCCTCATCGTCTTCGGATGAATCCTCATCACTCCATGTTGCCATCATGGCCTTTTTCTTCTTCCCTGTCCCTTCTTCATTTTGGACAGTCCTTTACTATGTGGTCTTTGCCGCCACATTCAAAACATCCGTAATTCTTAGACAAAGATAACTTTGAGGTCGAAGAAAACTTACCTTTTCTCGTCTCTCTTGTCCTTTTGTAGAATTCTTCTTTTGGTCTTTTGTCCCATCTTTTGTGCTTCATCATTCTCTTAAAGCCTCGTGCAATGAGTGCCATGGGATCACCTTCCGAGTCGAGGAGCTCGGACTAGCTTCTTTGGATTCTCGATGCTTTAAGCGCAATGTTCCTTTTGGCAGTACCTTCAAGCATCTTCTTCTTCCAAATGTATCTCATGAGTCGAAGCTTTCCGATGAGCTCGTCCGGCTTCAAGAGTGAGAGGTTCTCGAGCCTCTTCTATGGCAGTCACCTTAGGGCCCCATCGTCTCTTGGGTAGGCTTCGAGAATTTTCCGGAACATTTCTTCATGGGAGATTTTCTTTCCCACAGATTTGAGATTGTTGGTGATCTCAGTGAAGCGTATGAACATCCGAGTAATGTTCTCTTCCGGCTCCATTTTGAAAAGCTCATATTTGTGAAGATACCGACCGATCTTCGCTTGTCTCACCCGACTTGTACCTTCGTAGGTGTTGACCGGAGTGTCCCACACCTCCTTAGCAGAGTCACAGGCAGAGACTCGATTATATTCTTCCGAGCTTATGGCGCACATGAGGATGTTCGTGGCTTTGAAGTTCTTTCCGAACTTCTCGCTTCTGCTGGTGTGAACTCAACCTTTGTCTTGGGAAGGATTCCGAATTCATCTGTCTTCGTTGGAATGTAGTTTCCTTGTTGTATGATTTCCCATACTTCTTCATCATGATCCATGAGGAAACATTCCATAAGCTTCTTCCAGTGACCAAAGTTTGAACCTATGAATTTTGGTGGCCTCGTTGGAAGATCTTCCTTCGTCGAACTCTCCAGTGTTCCGAGCCATCCGATCTTTAAACCTTTGGATTGTTAGATCCTTTCCGAAAGGCTAGGCTCGATACCAACTGCAGGTTTGCTTGGGGAGAGTCCGAGTCACCCTAGAGGGGGTGAATAGGGTGATAGAAAATTCTTTGCGAAAACACACTCTTTTTGACGTAAAAGAGGCAAAGGCGCTTCGAGTCTAAACACGGGGTCGAAAAGATTGGACTCGTAAAGCAATGAATCGGAATAAACAAGTGCAAGTAAGACTGTCCGAGTCTAGAATGAACTCGGAAAGAGAACACAGAGATTTTACGTGGAAACCCTCCTGGGGCAGAAAACCACGGCCCGTGTCAATCCGCACACGAAGTCAAATCCACTATTTTGAGTCCACAAAATACGGTGAATCGATCGAACCCGAGTTGCTCCCTTGAACAACTCTATACAAGTTTTCCTAGACTCGAAGTTACCTTATCTCGATCTAGTACTTCCTAGCCGAGATAACCCTTACAGATAGGGACAACTAAGCCGAGTTAACCATTACAGCTTAGTCAAGGGACCTTACAAAGAATGTAAGAAGAGTTGGTAACTAAGTACAAGACCTTACAACTCGTAGAGTAAAGAATTACGGAATGGGAGTTGTAAGTAGAAGATTGAAAGTAAATACAATGACTTTTCTCAAGTATGTGTATTAACAATAGATTCGGCAATCTTCAAGTCTTGTGAGGTGGCTTCTATTTATAGATAACCAAGCAGAATAGCCGTTATCTTTATCTCGCTGACCGAGAGTTCTCTCGTGACCGTTGATAAGGGCTTTCGAATCACTCGAAAGTATCCGTTGAAATATGGACGTTGGACAACGGTTTAACTCTCTGGGAAGTCCCAAAACCATCGGTTGTGTCTTGAAAATGAGGTGGAAACCACCGTTAGGCTTGGCGTTCCAGCTTTTCCGGATATGGAAGCGCATGGCTTCCGACACAATCTTGTGGGACTAAAGCAGGGAAGGTGAAAAGCTATATCTCGCCGGTGATTTGACGTTCTAAAGCCGGCTACTTTTATAGTTTGAAAAAGGTGTACCCTCGAATGAATAACCTACAAAAGTAAATCAATTCCGGTCCTTAAAGTATAAAATACTTTGGTCCGAAGTTAGACACGGATAATAAAATAATTATGATAATTACACAATTGATTATCCGAGTAAGAAACGAAGTGGAATTTTCCGAGTCTAATATCCATGAAACTCATAATTCCATCCGACTTAGTCTAAGCGATAGAGCAAGTACTATAAGGAATATCGAGTGAGAAAAGCTTGATATAGACTAAGCATGAAATGAACTACGAATACCGACTATGCAAACAATAGAGCGGATAACCGTAAGTCGATTCTGAATGAGAAACAGCGGAATATTGGTATATTCAAAATGCGATTAATCCGAGTGGGAGTGGACTCGGAATAAAGAACCAGCTTTTCGAGTCGCTAACCGAAAAGCGATAAAAGAGATAAGTGAGGGCCGAAACACTTAGAGAAAATACTATTTTACTCAAGTAAGTTTCTAAGGCACGAGAGAATGCCTTGGAATCAAAACTCTATATGTATAGAATCGTTATACCTGATTCCTTTTGCATGACTCGAAGAATATTGAGCAGATGTCCGAGTCTTCAAGTGGTATTACTTGTTCCCTACCCATTTGCCGCAACACACGGTTAAGAAAGTAATATGTATTCTCCTCTATGCCTAATAGGCATATGTATGGATACTTGTAAAGTGTGCGTTTTAAAATAGGACACCTTCCGAGTGTTTAACATACCATAGGGGGTTGGTGCTGTGATTTCTAAGATACTCTTCCCATTAGGAGGCGGGACGGTCGATTACCACCGGTGTTCGTTTCTGCCGACGAAATGCGTTGCTAAGTATGTATCCAACTTCGGAGGAGCTTCAATGAGTCTTATATGGTCCATTAGCTAGATCCGCATATCATAGATGCAATATCAAATATTAGTGTCCTGCACGATCAATGTTTAAAATTTTTATGCCCAACAGGAGTAAAATTAAAACAGTAAAAATAGCGACAGCAGAGACGAGGAACGAAAGCTAGGTTCTTTTAGTTTAACCCGGAGGCTCCTCGGCCATGACGTAGACCCCGAAACACGGGGCCGAATTTTTGAACCGGGAGAGAGGTGTGGAAAATATTCATACAAGCATGGCTACATTTTAACAAGTCAAGTAAATCTTTTTATCCACACAAGATGAAAAGTAAGCATTGAAGAAAGGAGAATTTGAGCATACCTCAATGGTCTTCCATAAGCCATTCAAAGGAAGATAGTTGGTGGAGTTTGGTTACTGGTCTTGTGTGCTGCACACTGGCATGGAGGCCCCTATTGAGGCAAGTGTATGAAAGAGCACCCTAATTAAGCTCCTTTATTCTATCAAGGTCCACTAAATTCACCAAATAGTGAACATGAACCTTAGCGGCCAGGTCGGAAAGAGGATCGTACTCAAGGGAACAACAAGCTTGATCCTAATTTGTTGTTGACGAGAATGTTGTGGCCAGAAAATTTCATCCTCAAAAGCCTTAAAACGGACGGTATATTTGAAGTGGTTACTATATAGAAATCTATCTACTACGGGATCGAAAAGATGGCAAAGGTAGTCATGATTCTTATATAAATTCCAGTCATAGGTTAAAGGTTCTCCAGAGAAGCCCAAACCGGATAAAACAGCAAAATCAAAGGTAGTTATTGTCCTCTCACCTCCTATCAATAAGGTGATGTACAACGATGTAGAGAGGTCCGACCCCAGCATTGTACATGACATTCTCGAGAGGAAAGTGCATCCTCTCACATATCTCCACAAACTTCGGGACGGCTCCATTGCTTCGAATTGAGCCTTTCTACAAAACAAAATCCAACAAGATTTTGGTTAAAATTTTACTAAAAATGAGCAAATGAAAAGGTTTAAGTCAATTAGCTAACCGAAGAGGAGATGGCAAGTGAACAAACGTGGGTTTCAGCTTCAACTAGTAGATCACTTGGATTCAATTCGTTACGGGGACGCCATTCACGCTCAAGGAAATAATCTTAAGTAAGGCTCTTAGCTGTAGTTCTTCATGTAGGACGAGATTTTCTTCTAGGCATTTTGAGGAAAAAGAGTTCTTGAGAACTAACTAGTTTTCAAGAGGGAGCAAAGCAACGAAATACAAGAGGAGAGTAAGAATAAGATGAAGAGTTGGTGTGCAAAATGAAACACACCATTCACCTCCTTTTATAGGCAAGTTCGGTCAAGGCATCCAAGCACATAAAACAAAAGTCAACTAAGTAATGGGGAACCAAGGGAATCCGGCCAAGCACGCCGAGGGCGACACCTGCCAAACGCCGGCGCCGCCACCACGAGGCACCGTGGAGTCCAATCGATGACAACTTTTGTAGCCTAGCCCACCTCCCTAGTCCCTACAGCCTTGTCCACTTGGAGCATGTGATTTTTGTCCTTTGTGCATGCAAATGGAAGCTTCCGGGCCACCAATCAGCTTTTCCGGAACAGTTTTATTAATCTGTTTTTGACTAAATTATTCGAGTAAAAATACCGATCTTTTGCCGATTCAATTTTGCACTAACAAGTGAGCTAGCACAACAGATTATTTAGCCAAGCTTCACATCAAAAGACAATCGAAGTTTCAGATCGGAATATGCCAAACTTTAGGCTCTTATCAAGCCAAGCTTAGGATCCTTTTACCGAACATCAAAATGCATGCATCGCGATCATGTTCAGGTCCCACTCGGAGTTTAGGTTTGATCACAACCAATTGCGGGCATCACACAATATTTTATAAAAATCGAGGTAAGTAACCTTTATTGTCTACTTTGACCCTTCATCTTTTAAACTCGGTCAAAGTGAGGGCTGACTGTAGACACCTAAAAAGTGTCGTCCTTTATCTCTTTATTTATGATAATCCCGAGTCCAATTTGTGGACTTGGATCTCGGACTGTTATCGATTGGTTGAATATAAGCCAGTAAACCTCAAAGAACCCCCAGCACCAAATAAATAGCCTTTTGTTTTAGGTTGGTCCACAAATCCTGTTTTCTTTCGCACCGTCCAAGAACCGAGTCGAGCCTTTAGAGATTGTGGGGTCCCATGCTGTGTGTCGGGAAATTCCAAGTTCGAATACCATATTCTACTTTTGTCCAAATTAGACAAGGAGATGAAGTCCTGAAGACGACGTTAAAGCGTTGCATTTTATGATCGGGAGCATCAAAGTGCTGTGTTTTAACTTCACGAGACAGCCCACACGAGGCTAGAAGCTTTTACCCTCCAAACGACATCCGGCTAGCGCCCGTCTTCGAGAAGCATGGTGGAACGTTGTGTTTTTGGCTTGGAGAGTCCTTGGAGACACAACTAGGGCATAAAACCTTAGGAGCGCTCGATTGGGCAGCGCCGCCTTCCTCTTTTATCCGATTCTATCCCGTTTTATCCTTTTGCGAATTCGGCTCTATGTCTTAAGATTTGGCCCGGTTTTATTTCAGCTATTTGGAAGGCTGATAAGAGGCAAACCCTAGGTCATTTGTGACCTAGGTCCTCTCCTATAAACAGAGACGTATGGCTCTCATTCCTATACGGCTTCCTGCCTTAGCATCACGCTGCTGAAAGCCAACCCGAAGAGCTAAACGTCACTCTACTAAAATTTCTATAAGCATTTGAAGGTTCGCTCTTGGAGAGTCTTAGTCACTCTAAAGGGAGGGTGAATAAGGTGATGAGGAAATTTAAACAAACTTGGAAGATTAAAGCTTGAAAAGAATAATCAAGACAATCCGAGTCTAGATTGAACTCGAAGAGTGTGAACTCGGATGTACGTGAAAACCCTCCTGGGGCGGAAAACCACGGTCGGTGCTAATCCAAGCACCAAGTCAAATCCACTATTTTGAATCCACAAAATACAGCAGATCGACACAAGCGGAATTACTCCCTTAAACAATTCCTTACAGAGTTTTCCTAGACTTAGAAGTTCCCTTATCCGATCTAGTACTTCCTAATTGAGGTAACTTTTACAGCAAGGGACAAGCGAGCTGAGTTAACCCTTACAGCTCAGTCAAGGGACCTTACTCGAACTAAGCAAGAGTATGTAATCGAGTACAACACTTTACAACTCGAAAGTAAGAATTACAGTCTGTGAGTTGTAAATAGAAGATTGAGTGAGTATTATACAAAGAGATATAATTTCAGCAATGTGTTCAGCAATCTTCATGTCTTGTAAAGGGGCTTCTATTTATAGATGACGAAGTAGATTAGCGAGTTGTGACTATCTTTTGAATAGAAGTCCTTTGAGACCATTGCAACGGTTCTTCCGAGTGACTCATAAAAGATCCGTTGAGATGCGAACGTTGTGCAATGGCTCTTCACTCCTAAGGATGCTCCAATCAACTGGTGGTGTCCGAAAAGTAAGGTGGAAACCTTCGTTGAGCTTAGCTTTGAAGATTTCCGGTTTGGAAACAGACAACCACGACACGGCGTCCGAGCCTTGTTCGAAGTAAAAAAGCCTTGTCTGTTGGTGATTGAAAGCTTGAAGCGGGTTACTTTTATAATTCAAAAATAGGATAACCTCGTTTAGATAACCTACAAAAGTAAACAATTTTGGTTCTCAAAGTATAAAATACTTTGGTCCAAGATTAGGCACGAGATAATAATTTAATTAAGATAAGTAAGTGCAAAATTATCTTAGGCCTAGAGGAGTGGAATTTTCTAAGTCTAATATTCATTATACTCAATTTCCATCTAAGTCAATCTTAGGAAAGATCAAGTTATAAGGAAAATATCAAAGTATAAGTACTTGATCTAGACAAATAATTCTCGAACACACATGTCGACTTAGAAAGATGAATTAATGTTGTAATTCACTTTACCTCGGAATATGAAGTCGAACTTAGATTAAAAGTGTTAGAGAGATTGTTTGAACATGCGATAAAACTAAGTAGTGTCCGAGTGACTCGAAGCATCGGTGTGAGTTGATGAACAAGAATGTGTATTCTAAGTAAATCAAAATCGAATGAAAACATATGCAATAGTTTCTATATTACTCGGAATGACTTGTAATCAAAACTTAGGAGGGATGAGGTTTGTACCTGAGTCCTTGATAGTACTCGGAATGATATAAATTCGAGTCCGAGTCTTCAGCATTCATCTTTCACTGTTGAGTCTCGTGCACGAGCTAAAGAATATTCAATTACACCGATCTCCGGGCACTCATTCAATCGATCATTTCTACACCCTATACACCATGCACAAAACCAGCCCTTTTCTTCGGATTGTCACCATTGCATCAAGAGATCTAGTGTGAAGATCCAGATTAGCAAGGTGGGACAACTTGAGGACTATAATTCAGCCTTCAAACTGTTATATATTTATTTCTGTTTTTATTGCTTTCGATATTGTGGTTTAAGAGATGTAATCGTTTTAAATTGCTCCCAGACCGATGTAATTTTTCTATTTCTTGCTTTTCTTTATCGCTTTCTTTACTTTCGTTTTTATCACTTTCTTTAGTGTTTTCCTAGTTATGTTTTGGTTGCTTTAATTTTGTTTAGCATGTCGATGTATGCTTGTTTTCTCACATCATTCTAATACACTACTCCAACTAGTAATGGCCGTCTTCGGACAGGCGGAATGGAAGGAATTCTCTATGTTTCGTACCCTACCCCGAATTCGATTCTCGATTCAAGAATTGATAGAGTCATTTTAGCCTCTTTTAATCTTAGTTTTTCCATACTAAGATTGAAGGAGCAAATTTTGTTTTTGTTAGTTTTTCTTTCCTAAAAGCTGATCGGCGACTCCCTTTTTCATATTTTGTTGTATTCAAAAATTACATCTCGGTGTTTTCTAGTTGTAGGACCAATAACGTTAGATTTTGGATCCGCCTACTGGCCAGAGACCGAGGCTGGTTCAACCAGCTACAGCCTCCGGCTGGCACCGGCCACCCCTAGGTGCAAGCCACTTGCCTACGCCGTGGGGTGAGCCAGTAAGGCTTCGGTCTAGATTGGTTTTTACACCAATCTGGCCCTAAAGCCTCACGGCAGAACCAAAACCCTAATGTTATTTATTCCTTAATTAGAAAATAAGATCCCGGAAATTCTAAAAATAATTTCTAAAATAAAAGAATTAATAAAATCGCCATTCAAACTTTGAGTAATTCATAAAATTTGGAAAATCTTAATAAAAGGTTCATCCCCACATTCCAAAATCGACCTTCTAAAAACCATCTTCAAAATTAATCTTTAAAAAAAAAAAGAGACCCGACACGAGTGGGGAAGCTCGGCGGGCCCGGCCGGCCGTGGTAGTTCCTACAAATATAGGTATTGAGTTAGTCTCATTGGGGAAAATGAGTGAATTTCTAGTAGCAATAGAGGTACAACCTATTATAAGGAAGGAAATCCAGTTAGGCCGAGCAATGATATCATATTAGAAAGTATTAAGCAAAATATTAAAAAGGGAAAATCTAATGGTTTTATAATACATAAGGATGGAACCTTGAGGTTTCAGAACTAGTTATGTATACTGAATAAAGAGGAATTAAAAAGAAAAATTCTTAAGGAAGCTCAAACTACACGATACTCGGTACATCTACGAGGAACAAAAAATGTATAGAGACTTGAAGCAATATTTTTGGTGGAATAATATGAAAAGGGATATCGCGAGAATATGTGGATAAGTGTTTAACTTGTCAAATGGTTAAGGCCGAACATCAACATCCTTTAGGTGAGTTGAGACCTTTGGAGACTCCTACTTGGAAATGAGATTCAATTTCTTCAAAGAAAAATGTTATTTGGGTGGTTATTTACCAACTTACTAAATCTGCGCATTTTGTACCAATACATGACATATGATGTAAAGAGACTGTGCAGTTATATATTAAAGAAGTCATTAGGTTTCATAGAATTGCTAAGGACATCATATTTTATAGAAACAAGAGGTTTCAAGTGCGTTTCGGGCAAGCTCTACGAGTGAGCTTTTGAGACTAAATTGAATTTCGATAGTTTGTATCACTTAGAAATAAATGGGCACACTCGAATGAATGAATGAAATGTTGGAAGATAAGTTGAGAGCATGTGTACTCAACTTTTAAGGGGAATGGGAATATGATTTACCTTTGGTGGAATTCTCCTATAATAACGAGTTACTAGGCCACCATTAAAATGGCTCCATTTAAATCATTGCATGTAAGGAAATGCAAAACCCCGTGGTATTGGAGTGAGTTAGATGAAGCATTGATTATAGACCTTGAGTTAATCCAAGAAACAACCAAAAATGTTAGGAAGATTCAGGAACACATCAAGACAGCTCGGAGTTGACAAAAGAGCTATGCGAGATAAAAGAAGGAGGCCATTGGAGTTCGAAGTAGGAGATAAAGTGTTTTTAAAAGTGTCCCTAGTGAAAGGGGTCGAGCAGTTCAATGTTAAGGAAAAATTAAGTCCTAGATATATTGGGTCATATGAGATCATAGATAAGTTAACTCCAGTGGCTTATAAGTTAGCTTTGCTATCTAAACTCAAACACATACACAACGTCTTCCGTATTTGAAACCTCGGAAAGTATGTACACCATCCAAGCCATAATATTGTGACAGAGCCCTTAAAAATAACTGAGAATTTAATATATGAGGAGCGCCCAGTTCAAATATTGGATTATACGGTCAAGAAACTCCATAATAAGAGCATTCCTTTGTTTAAAGACTTGTGGGCTAACCACACCTCATCGAAGCCACATGACAAATTGAGGAAGGCATGAGAAATAAATATCCTCACTTGTTTTTAAGGGAAGTCTGAAACTTTACTTTTAAATTTGCAAGTTTTGAGGACGAAACTTATTTTAAGGGGGAACTGTAACGACACGACCCTAACTCCCATTACTTATTTTGGTAATTACAATTTATATAATTAAGCGCACACACTTCAATTCGATATTTAAATTTATCTTTATGTACTACGTGGTGAAATCGGAAAATCGCCTCCAACTAAAATCTCATGATAATAATAATAGTAAATGTAATCGTGTTCTTATAATAAAAATTAGGAATATATAAATATATATGACAAACATAAATGTGAAGATATATGTTTGTAAGGTGATGAAAAATTATATTTAAGGTGAACCGTTACATTTAAAATAGATCATACAACTTATATACAATATTATTAAAATAGAATTAAGTAATTTAAAATTTAAAGAGATGGTAAAGATGAATGGTATAGAAAAAGAAAATTATGTAGTAGAGAAGGTAGATGTAAAATATAAAATTATTAGTATGTATTTTTTTAAGCATGAAATAATGGCCAAGTAAAAAGGCCTAATGTTCGTGAAATACATAAGAGGTAAATGGGCTGGGAAGAGGAGATTAAGTGTTGAATTTTTGTAAGGAAAAATTAGATGGGGCTTCTTGAATAATCGGGAGCAACTAAAAGCAAGAGGGAAAAATCAGCTTGGTAATCAAAACCCCAACTCCAAACTTCCTCTATCTATCTCCTCCCATGCCCTACCCCTATGTTATTGTCTCTGCTGCCAGCCACCAGCCGGCATCCTCGGTGCCAACGCCACTAGGACGTCACCGACGACACCCCCAAGCCATCATTCGCTTCTCCACTTCCTCTTGGCTTCCATCTTTGGGTCTTGAAGGTGAAACCCTAAACCCAATTTTCATCTCTTTTCATTATTTTCTTGTACATTTTAGTGGGTAATTGAATTATATGGGTTTAAAAAGGTGTTCATAGTGTGAATTTAAAGGTTGATTGAGAAAATTTAAATTGGTGTAAATGGTCTGTGATTTGGTGTTCATGGATAAATTGTATAAAGGGAATGTATAGTTGAGGTTGATGTTGTTAAATCTGGATGTAGTGAAGCATGTTTGTGTTGTTTGATTATAAATTTGAGCAAATTTAGTGGTCCCTAATTATATATGGATGTAATTTTATAAAGGAAAATATGCATATAACTTTGAATTAATGTATTGTGGAGTACGTGGAATTCGATTAAATTAGTTAATTTGTGGAGTAGATTAATTAATTTTTGTAATAGATGATAAATGACATGAAAGGTGACTTAATGATAAGCATTGGAAGTAAGATTTAGGTTAGACATAATTAATCGAGTTTAATGGTAGTTAATAAATTAATAATAATAATAATAATAATAATAATAATAATAATAATAATAATAATAATAATAATGAAACTTAATTAAAATGTTACCAATAATAAACACCTATTTGAAACAGCAACGAGGCCACTTTCGTCAGCCGACAAGCCACTAAATTAATATTTCATAAAGGGAGAGAAAGCTTTTTAATCCGAGTACGTTCATTGCTCGTACTTTTTGAAAATTCACATGTTTTAGTAAATTGCAATATTTCTTATGATCCGTATAACTAACAATGAATCATTAACAAATCATGTTTTGTCACCTAATTTAGTGACTTCGTCAATTATCAAATATCGGGCGTATGCCCTGCAATTGCACCCATGTGGCTTCAACTCGGATTTTCGGTCGACCGGGAGGTGTGCACCTTACTAAAAGATCGCATCAATTATATAATGGGGTTCCACTTACGGATAATAACTCGCAAGAAAATTTGACTATATTCTCTCCCTTCGATTTCAAACTAAAGTAAATTAAAATGCGCGCGCTCAATTAAGATGTTTCAAAGCAACTTTGATCGTGCAGGAATGTTCATACTAAGTTTCGACTCATTCGTCGAATTATTTTACTTGTTTTGGTTTTTAAGGAAAGTATCGGTGAACAATCCATTGCCTAGCAAGCCTAACAGAAGAAAAACATAAATGGACATGTCATAGTTCTTGATTTTGACAGGTGTATAGATGCTCACGAGTGATTTTATCCTCAAACGTGACTTGGGTATGACCTTGGGACTCATTAATTTTTGCATATTATCTTGTGAAATAAATGAATATGTGGGTTTGTATAAAATAATATGTCACTAAGCCACTGAAATGTTTTTTGGGCCTTGTTTAAATATTAAGTATGGCTTAACTAGTTGGGTTGTAAGTATTTACCCCTATCGAGACCCAATTAAATGTAACAGTTAGATATGCAAATTGTATTTCATTTTATTTTGCTTATTTATCCTGGTCCTATTTTTAGGATGGCTGTAACGTCTCCAATCGTGTTACTTTCTGCTGCGACCATAAATAATGCTCCCTAATTAGGGATTGCTACGTAATGGTGATTGGGGTAAAATTAAGGTAATTAAGCAAAATTAATATATAAATGAATAAAATTATTAAGTTAAAATTGAAAAGGTTGTGGATAAATTATGGGGATGCATTATATTTTTGTATTTCCTCTTGTTGTTTATATACTTTTTCTTGTTTGCTTTTCTCATATATGCTTTTGTGAAATATTTTGTCTTACTAATTAATTGTCTTTAGGGGGAACCTAACCTTAGTGTTGTGCTAATAGATGTCAGGAAGCCCAATCAATGGAGATACACTATCTAACAATAACAAAAGTTCGTCAAAGGTTAATGACAATTTTGTTGAAATGGATATGGTAAACCTAGACCCTAAGAACATGGCCATTATGATGGAAAAATTATTTTTAATTTAAAATAAGGACAAACAGGATGATGTTTATTCTAAAGTGTTTTAGATGATTGGTTTCTATAATCCTCCAAATTCCGATGGTATAACTGATCTTATGATTTTAGAGAATTGGATAAAAGTATTTGATAAAACTTTTTATAGTTGTTAACTATTCAATTGATCAAGAAGCAAGAATTACAAGTTACTTTTCAATTGGTCAAGTTAACCTTTGTTGGGACACTCCAAAACACAAGTTGAGTAAAGGAGGATTTGAATAGGGAAATCTAAAATAGGAACTAAGGGCTAATTTTTATCCGGATTTCTTAAGGAAAGAAAAGGAGCGTGAGTTTGTTGATTTAAGGCAAGGAACGATATTAGTGGTGGAGTATGCCACCAAGTTCATGGAGTTAGCAAGGTTTGCCCTAGAACTGATTCCCAATGATAAGAAACGAATGGAGTAGTTTGAGGAATGGACTTGATCTTGAACTATACAGGCAATTGTCTATTTTCCCTTCTAAGTCTTACTAAGAATTTTACGAAATGGCAGCACATGTTGAATGTGTGAACCATTAAGTGGAGGAGAGAATGAAGAACAATTCCCATGAGTATTATAACAACAACCCGTCAAAAAGACCATTGTCAAGAAAGAGATGGAATTTAACCCTACAAAAAGTCAAGGATTACAGAAGGGTTCAATTATGGTGGACCACCATGTATCTACTATAGCCTTAAAAACCTTTTCACGGATTAATGTCGAAAGATGCTTGGATTATGTTTTTCATGTGGCAGCCCTGAACATGTCTTAGCTAACTGTCTTGTAGCCAAACTAAAATTTGAATCTAATCTTGAGTCCGTTTCGGAGAAAGAAACAACCAAGGAAAAAGGGTTTGCACTTACAAATTGAGCGGTATGATCACACACTTATTTTCTCATTGCTATTATATTTACTTTATTAATTAACATTTTATTGTATGTTTTGAGGAGGAAACTCCTTTGAAGGGGGAAATCTGTTACAACCTAAATTTTTTTAAAATTATTATTATTATTATTATTAATTATTAATTATTATTGTTGTTGTTGTTGTTGTTGTTGTTGTTGCTGCTGCTGCTGTCTTGTTGTTGTTATTGTTGCTGTTGTTGTTATTATTATTTATAATAATTTAAATCCAGCATTAAAGCATGGCTAATTATTAAAATTTGACACATGATATTTGTGATTTAAGCATATGTTTAGTCGGTTATTGCTAAAGTAGTGTCTAGATACCTATGGATAAGCAAAGAGACAAGCTACTATGGTGAGGGATTAATTTGTATCATAATTTCTAAAAATAATTAGGACACTTCTTAAGACCTTTGAGGTACCATAACCTTAGAGTATTCCATTGTTACTCCCCTATAAATACCCCAAAATGTTTGGAAAAATACTCACTCGCTCATCTTTTCTCACCTCCACTTACCTTTAGTTTTTTTTTCAACTCTTTTCTCTGCTCTCATCTTGAGTGAAAATTTTCCTTCGTAGAGTTCGTTGAAGCTATCTAGAGATTACTTTCTAAGTGAGAATAACAAGGGATAATTCATGTCAATTCCTTTATCAAAATTATCGTTTTTAGTCAAAGAGTATGTGTATGTGAGTGCAATTCTTTTCAAGTGGTTTCATGACAAAGGATTCCTATATATTGCTTACTTGCTCATTGTTTATTGTTCAAGTGATCACCTCGGTATGCACTCTCATCGACTCATCGTTCATCCTCCCTTTCAAAGGGAATCATCGTTCATTATTGGGGCATCCGAATTCTAAGTGCTTTCTTATGTTAACAAAATTAATTTCACAAAATTGTTATTTCCATAATTGGGTGTATTGTGCTCAGAGTTTTTCTTCTCATTCTTTAAATGTTTTATTATTTTTAGGTAAAATTGTGAATGCATGGGCACAATTAGATCATCAAGACGCTCACCTAGTTTCATTTTTTAGTTGGAATAAGTCTTCAATTATTTTAGTTATATCATAAATTCAGTGTAAAAAGTATAACTACAATAAATTTTAGTGATTGATTCAATAAATGATAAAGTTTATTTTCATTTTATTGAAGGTATAGGTCTTACGTGTCTCTTTTAGACAAGTGGCATAATACTCTAGAAATTAAATCTTTCTAAATTTTATATATTTTTAAGGTTTTCTCTTGGAAAGGTTAAGTTACCTTATAGGGGGTGAATAGGGTGATTGAAGATTTTTAGAATTAACAACCAATTCCGCACGGAATAGACTTAGAAAACAATTTTGAGTCTAGATTGGACTCGGAAAGTGCAAGACACACATAAATACGTGGAAACCCTCCCGGGGCGGAAAACCACGAACAATGCTAATCCAAGCACCAAGTCAAATCTACCATTTTCAAACCACAAAATAGAAGGACTTACTCTTTACACAATTCAATTACAAGTTTTCCTAGTCTCAAAAATTTCCTTATCCGATCTACTACTTCCTAACTGAGGTAACCTTTACATCTAGGGAAAACTGAGCTGAGTTAACCCTTAAAGTTCAGTCAAGGGACTTAGCGAGAGAATAGAAAGAATAGAAGTAATTACAAGACTTTCTCTTTACAACTCGGAAAAGTAGAAACTTAAGGATAGAGAGTTGTAAGCTAGAAGATTGAGTAATTATACACTCGAGTAAGTGTTTTTCAATGTTCAACAACAATCATGAAGTCATGTAATGAGGCTTATACTCATACAAAGTACGGTAGATTAGCCGTTAAGGCTTGTTCTGGACTAGGTTGCTTCAATAACCGTTGTAACAGACTAGTCCGAGTTACTCGAAAAGGATCCACTATAATGTGAACATTGTGCGGTGATCCTTGGCTCGAAAAGTGGTCCATCCCATTGGTTGTGGCTCGAGATCTGCGGTGGAAACAACCGTTAGACTCAAAGATGAAGTTTACCGGATTTGGAAACAAACAACCACGACACGGTGTCTAAGCCATGTCCGAGATATGTTGCTTTTCTGTCTATTGGTGTTTAACGACTAGAAACCGATTGCTTTTTCTTTTCAAAATAAGATTAAAAAACGCAAATCAAGCTGCAAACGCAAATCAAACTTATACTCAAAGTATAAAAATACTTTGGTCCAAGATTAGGCAAAGATAATAATTAATTTAAAGTAATTAAGCACTTAATTATCTTTAGCCTAAATAAATGGAATTTTCCGAGTCTAATATTCATTAGGTGTAAATTCTATCTTCGATCAATCCTTTAAATGATCAATTTAATAGGAATAAACAACCAGAATGCATGAACTTGATTAAGTATATAATTTCATTCAATAAACTAACTTAGAAAAGAGAATTAACATTGTAATTTATTTTTAATTTGAATACTAAGTCGAGTACTTAGAATATAAAGTGTTTGTGAAATTATTTACTCATATTATTGTTACGAGTTATGTCCGAGTAGGTTAGAAACACGGTTAAATGCATTATGCTCAATGGGTGGTTTTCGAGTGGGTCGGACAATATTGAAGACTTAAAGATGAGCTACTTTAATGCTTAGAATGATCTAAAATCAAAACCTTAGAGAGATAGAGAGTTATACGTGAGTCTTCAATCTCCCCTTTTTGAGGAAAGGCATTCCATACTTAAGATAGAAGCTAATCGGTTCAAAGAGTTAAGTTTTCATAATATATTGATCGGAGCAAAGAAAATGTAAAAATATTAGACAAGTCAGCTTAGATCATATATAACTTAGAGCAAGCTTCTTGAAGTTAACAGAGCATACTTGTCATAGAGTTATGAGCAACGATAAAATATATCGAGTAAATAAGAGAGAAGGTCATGTATGGTAAAAAATAAGAAAATTTCATTAAAGGTTAGAATATATATTACACAGAGATTAAAAAAAAAAAACTTAATCAAACAAAGAACTAAGAAAGAACTCCCCTGAACTAGACAACTAGACATCTTTCCATCTTTTCTCTCCCCTGCGCATTTCATCAAACTAATCAAAAGGGAGGAATGAATAATAAAGCACAAAGATGTTGGATAAAAAAATTAGATCGGGAGGGAAGAGCGGTTCGAGTGGAGGCGGAAGAGTAAGGATTGCGCCAACGCCTATAGCCGTGAGTAGAGGTAGCTTGGCGAGGAGGCAAGAGCTGTGGTAAACTAGGAATTGGAATGACACATTTGTGAGACAGAGGTAGTTCTTCCTCTGGTTCCTCTTCTTCGAGACCTCAGCCACTTCAGCTAGTTGTTGTTGAACTGCTAAGGGGGCCTTAGACTAGCCTACATCACCAACCTCTTCGGAGGCAAAATGAGTGTGATCCGATGAGATCGGCACCTTAGGTTCTTTGTTAACTTGTCCTTCGGCTAGGGCTGCTCCAATTTCTTTTCTCCTTTTTTTGCTTCTCCTTGTCCTTCTTCTTCTCTTTCTTGTTCTTCTTCTCGTTCTTCTTCTAACTTTGACTTAGAAGGACTTCAAGACTCCGAAGGTTGGACTTCTTCGGAGGATTCTAAGACCTTAACGGCCTTTGATCATTTCTCCCGGAGGCAGCGAATTTGATCTTGTTGATGCTTGATCACCTCCTTGAGCTTAGTAACTAGGGCTTGACTCGATCAATCTAAGTTTGAGCCTTCGGTTAGAACCGAGTCATTATAGGCATGAAAGCGTGGAAGGCTACCACAACTGCTTGTAGCTCTTTTGCTAGGGCAGCAAATTGAGTAGCCACCTTCGGAAGGAGTTCAATTGAAAGGGTAGGTTGAGAAGACGAAGTGCCAGCGGTGAGAAGAGGAACCTTAGAACCTCTTTGAGTCCGAGGTGGAGGAGGATGACTGAGTTCGAAGTGTGAACCCAAACACCAACTGCTATTTCCTGGTATCCTATGCTAATGAGTTCACCTTTCCCAAAACAAATGGTAGGCTCTAAAAATTTGTTTGGATTAGAAGACAGATCCACTTGGAATTTAGTGAATACAGCTAAAAGAAGAGCTTCAAAAGGATAAGGAAGCTTACGCAGGTTACAAGGAATGGAAGCAATCTGTTTGAGAATGAAAGGGAAGAGGTCAACTTGATATCCTTCAAGGATATCGAAGAGAACCTTAAGGACCTTGCTGTTAGGGTTCTCTTTGGATGGATAGTAGGAGAAGAAAGTTCTCATCGGAATGAAGCAAAGAAGTCTTTCTTTAGATGCCATCCGAGTCACGAAAAGTTCTTTACGGACTAAGGTATTTCTTTTGAGTAATTATCAAAGAAGTCATCAGCGAATTCATTGAAGGGGAATAGGATTAGAATAGAAAAAGACACTTCATTTCAAAGAGCTTGTGAAGTAGAGAGAGATTAATACGAATAACTTTCCCTTCGACAACGAAGAGATCACGTTATCTCTTGCTATCATATGAGAATAGAACTCGGTGATGAGTTACGGGTAGATGTACTCGCAAAAAGATAAGTAATTGAAAGCACCAGCTTTGATGGTGGATTTTATCCAAGAAAACGAAGTTTTAGAGACGAATTTGTCATCAATGAAAAAGTGTTGAGCCACCAAAAGTTTAGGATCATTTGAGGTAGGGGCTTTTTCCTTACCTTGGGGATTCTCGGCACGAGTTGTTTTGGTTCCGGCCTTCTTTGTGGCCAAACCTCCTTCCATCGTTAAACCTCTTTTAAGTATAGTGAACGAGAAGTTTGAGAGTGAAGAAAGCGAGATGAATGAGAAACAAAGACGAGATAGAGTTGAGTGCGATAGTGTTTGAGTATGAGAGCAAAGAGAGCGAGAATGAGAGCAATAAATGGCAAAGTGAACGAAATAAAATGAAGTGGTGTTATTTAGAGAACAAACTCTTCCATTGAATAAGCGCCTTTCGACTTAGCCCTCAAATAAATGGTTAGCGGACCATTAAGACTTCGAGTATAACGGCTAGCTGCGAAACTAATTCCCTCGACCGGCTAGTTCTCTAGATTGATCACGTACCGGAGAGAGAAAAGAGATTTTCGAAAACATTTATGAGATTCTCCATTAATCTGGAGATGATCCTAGAATTTTTATGTCTATTTTTCTAACAAGCCGAGTCCGACTCGGTAAGGTGTCCGAGTGATAACACACTCAAAAATTAATAACTCATAGCTCAATTTTATTCCGATTCAACTGATCCATTTGTTATTCACTCAAAGCATGTAATAATCAATCTCATAATAATTCGGGCAATAAATCGGATCATCATGCAATTAACATGCCAAGTTCATTCCTAATAAAGCAAAGCTGATCTTCACTCCGAGGTTTAGTGAAAATATCAGCTAATTGAAATTTGGTAGGAATAAACTCATGTTTAATATCACCTTTCTCATAATAGCCTCTCATAAAATGATACCTTACCTTAATGTGTTTCGTTTTTTAGTGTCGAAATGGATTCTTAACGATGCTCATTGCACCTTGGTTGTCACATTTGATTGGGATGGATGTAAATGACAAACCAAGATCCTTTAATTGTTGTTTGATCTAGAGAAAGCACAGCAAGCTCTAGCTGCTATGTACTTAACCTCATCGGTTGATAGGGCAACTAAGTTTTACTTCTTAGAGTGCCGGAAGATGAGTGATTGACCTAGAAATTGGCATGCTCCTGATGTGCTTTTTCCATCAACTTTGTATCCAGCATAGTCGGCATCCGAGTATCCAGGTGAGGGTCGAGATCTGAATCTTTCGAATACCGGAGACCAAGTGTATGAATTTCTTTCTCACTTGAGTCCAGTTTAATAACTTGTACTTCTTTAGAGATTCCTTGGTGTATTTTGATTTATAAACATAGATACCACTCTTTTCTTGCTTGATTTGCGATCCAAGAAAGAAATTGATTTCTCCCATCATGCTCATTTGGAATTCCTGTCTCATTAACTTAGATGGCATAGAGTTTCATCAGTAGCTCCAAATATAATATCATCAACATAAATTTAAATGATAAGAAAATCATTCCCCTTTGTTTTTATAAAAAGAGTTTTGTCAATGAGACCTCTTTTGAAGTCAATTTCAGCTAAGAAACTACTTAGTCTTTCATACCAAGTTCTAGGAGCTTATTTCAAACCATATAAAGTCTTTTGTAATTTGAAAACATGATTTGGAAATTGAGAGTTTTCAAACCGGGGTTGCTCAACATAAACTTCTTCATCAATATAACCATTGAGAAATGCACACTTAACATCCATTTGATAAAGCTTAATGTTCATGCTAGATGCAAATGCTAAGAGAATTCGATTGCCACAATCCTAGCAACATGTGCAAAGGTTTCCCCACAATCAATTCCCTCTTCTTGGTTATATGCCTGAGCAACTACTCTAGCCTTATTTCTAACTACCAACCCTCCCTCATCTAGTTTGTTCTTGAAAACCTATTTGGTTACTATTACTTGGGTGGTCGGAAGGTCATTTGGTAAGAGTTCGGACTTAGTTTCTTTCAAATTGAGTAAATTCTTCTTACATGGCCTCTACCCATTCGAGGTTCAAGTAGGGCTTCTAGTACATTTTTAGGTTCAATTAATGAAATAAATGATAAAAATGCACATAGATTTTGCAAAGAAGAACGAGTTCTTACCCCACTCTTGATATCGAAAGAATGTTTTCAAGTGGGTGACTTGGATGCATATTTGAAAGCTCTACTTGTCCTTTAGTTTACCAAGTTTGCTTGGTTGAATAGTCCGATCTTCGGCTGGTTAAGTTTCTTGAACACCTTACATTGATCTTCGATAGTCCGAGCTAGCTCTTGAACTTGCTCATTCAGAGTGAATAGGGTGATTAAAGATTTTTGAGAATTAACAACCAATTCCGCACATAATAGACTTAGAAAACCATTCCGAGTCTAGATTGGACTCGAAAGTGCAAGACACACAGAAATATATGGAAACCCTCTTGGGGTAGATAACCACGAACAGTGCTAAGCTAAGCACTAATTCAAATCTACTATTTTGAATCCACAAAATACAAGGACTGACTCTTTACTGAAATTGCTCCCTACACAATTCAATTACAAGTTTTCCTAGACTCGAAATTCCCTTATCCGATTTATTACTTCCTAACCGAGGTAACCTTTACATCTAGGGAAGCTGATTTGAGTTAACCTTTACAGCTCGGTCAAGGGACTTAGCAGAGAATAGAAAGAGTAGAAGTGATTACAAGAGTTTCTCTTTACAACTCGAAAGTAGAAACTTAAGAATTGAGAGTTGTAAGCTAGAATATTAAGTATGCACTGAGTAAGTATGCACTTGAGTAAGTGCTTTTCAATGTTCAACAGCAATCTTAAAGTTTTGTAGAGAGGCTTCTATTTATACACAGAAGGGCGGATTAGCCATTGAGGCTTGTTACGGACTAGTGAGCTTCAATGGCCATTGTAATGGCTAGTCCGAGTCACTCAAAAGGGATCCGTTGTAATGTAAACGTTATGAAGTGATCCTTCGCTTGAAAAGTGGTCCATCCCACTGGTTGTGACTAAGATATGCGGTGTAAACAAGCTGTTAGACTCTCGGATTTGGAAACAAACAACCACGACATGGTATCTTAGCCATGTCCAGAAATGTTGCTTTTCTATCTCGCTTGTGTTTAACGGCTAGAAACCAATTGCTTTTTCTTTTCAAAATAAGATTAAAATACTTTAATCAACCTGCAAAAGCAAATCAAAATGGTACTCAAAGTATAAAAATATTTTGGTCCAAGGTTAGGAAAAGATAATAATTAATTCAAAGTAATTAAGCACTTAATTATCTTCGACCTAAATAAATGGAATTTTCTTAGTCTAATATTCATTAGGTGTAAATTCTATCTTGAGTCAATCCTTTAAATGATCAAGCTAATAGGAATAAACAACCAGAATGCATGAACTTGATTAAGTAAATAATTTCATTCAATAAACTAACTTAGAAAAGAGAATTAACATTGTAATTCATTTTTAGTTTGAACACTAAGTCGAGTACTTAGAATATAAAGTGTTTGTGAAATTATTTACTTACATTATTGTTCTAAGTTATGTCCGAGTGGGTTAGAAACACGAGTTAAATGCATTATGCTCAATAGGTGGTTTTTGAGTGGGTCGGACAATATTGAATACTTAAAGATGAGCTACTTTAATTCTTATAATGACCTAAAATCAAAACCTTAGAGAGATAGAGAGTTATACCTTAGTCTTCAATTGTAAAAGAGTAATTCCTCCAAAAAGTTAAGGTATTACACAAGGGCTCATTTGTAATCATCAACCAAGCTTCCAAAACAAAGTAATACATAAACATTCTTCCAAACTCTCTCTAAGTATTCTATTTGCTTACTTAGCTTTCTCACAAGTTTAAGGCAAACAATCTCAAAAGGTTTTCAATGTAGGTTGTTAGCGTGGTACGGATGTTGAATTTAAGTGAGTTATATCCAGATCCACTGTTAGAATAAGTTTTCCACTATTTTAGTTATATTATAAATTTAGTGCGTAAAGTATAACTCCAACAAATGTTAGTGATTGATTGAATAAATGATAAAGTTTATTTTTATTTTATTGAAACTATAAGCGTTACGTGTCTCTTTTAGACATGTGGCATAATACTCTAACAATTAAATCTTTATAAATTTTACTTATTTAAATAAGTAATTCCTCCAAACTGTTAGGGTATTATAGTTGATATTAGAGCCTAGATTTAAGTAACATTAAGGTAATTGAGCAAAATTAAAAAATGAATGAATAAAATTATTAAGTTAAAATTGAAAAGGTCGTGGGTAAATTATGGGGATGCATTATATTTTTATTTTTCTCTTGTTGTTTATATACTTTTTCTTGTTTTCTTTTCTCATATGCTTTTGTGAAATATTTTTGTCTTACTAATTAATTGTCTTTAAGGGAGTGACCCAATCAACGTGGATACCCTACCTAACAACAAGAAAAGTTCGTCAAAGGTTAATGAGAATTTTGTTGAAATGGATATGGTAAACATAGACCCTAAAAACATGGCCATTATAATGGGAAAATTATTTTCAACTCAAAATAAGGACAAAAAGGATGATGTTTATTCTAAAGTGTTTCGGAGGATTGGTTCCCATAATCCTTCAAATTATGATGGTAGAAGTGATCCTGTGATTTTAGACAACTAGATAAAAGTATTTGATAAAATCTTTATAACTGTTAAGTGTCCAATTAATCGAGAAGCAGGAATTGCAAGTTACTTTTCAATTAGTCAAGTTGACCTCTAGTGGAACACTCAACAACACAAGTTGAATGAAGGAGGATTTGGATGGGAAAATCTAAAAGAGGAACTAAGGGCTAAGTTTTATCCCGATTTCATAAGGAAAGAAAGAGAGCATGAGTTTGTTGATTTAAGGCAAGGAAAGATGTCGGCGGTTGAGTATGCCACCAAGTTCATGGAGTTAGTAAGGTTTTCCGCAAAATTGATTCCTGTATACACCTAAAATGTGTCGTCCCTTATCTTTTTATTTCTATAATTTATATTGTTGGCCTCGATGATGAAATCCCAAATCCTGTTTGTAGATTTGGATATCGACCGATATTTAGTTGGTGTGACGAAAGCCAGCAAACCACAAAGAACCCCTTCACACTAAATAAATAGCCTTTTGCCTTGGGTCGATCAAAAATCCGTTTTCTTTCGGACGATCCAAGCCCGAGTCAAACCTCCAGAGTCAACAAAAGCCTAATGTCGTGTATGCGGGAAATTTTAGGCTCGAAATTATGCGTTTCACTTTTGTCCAACCAGACATGAAATTGAAAACCTCAAAACGATGTTAAGCGTTACATTTCATAATCACAAGTATCAAAGTGTGGCGTTTAGCTCTAAGACAGTCCGCCTAAGATAAGGAGCTTCCCCCTCAAAACGATGTCGTGGCCGAGGACCAAGTACTTGGATTATTTTGCCTTGAAATGCCACGTTTTGCCCAATATGCTCGTTGCAGCACGGAAGAAGCTCGAAACCCTAGAACAACATCGGGTGGTCAGCGCCCCTACCCGGGTTCTATTCGCTTCTATCCGATTTTATCCTCTCATTTTTCATGTCCGATTCTGCAGCTAATTACTGTTTAACTTTGGAGGACTGGTCAAGACCTAACCCTAGGTCATTTATGACCTAGCCTTCTCCCTATAAATAAAGAGCTTAGGCTGTCATTTCACAATGACTTATTTCCTTAATGTTATGCTCACGAAACCTAACTAAGAGTGCTCGAATACTCTTATCGTATTCCGATCTCTTGGTCTCTTTTAGCCCATCCTTATTATAATCCTCATTCCAACTACATCTGATCCTTAAACTTCACCAATCATACTTCATTCTACCTATCTACACTGAAATGCCTACAAAAAGCCATTCTCATATCGTTCTCGTGGCGCATCACCGGATCTAATGCGAGAGATCCAGATTAGGAGGTGGGACAACCTAAGGGCATCAATTCAGCCTTCATAATGGTTATCTATTTATTTCATGTTTTATTGCTTTCGTATTGTGGAATAAGAATTGTATCGCTTTAAATTCCTCCTCGCTCTGATGTAATCCTTTTAATTTTCGCTTTCGTACTATCTTTCCTTTTCTTTATCGCTTTCGTTACCGTTTTGTTTTATGTATGCTTTTATCGCTTTTAGCATGTTTTGGTTGATTTCAATTTTGTATTGAATGTTGTTTGCTTATGTTTAGTATATTATTTCAATTTACCACTCAAACTAGTAATGGCCCTCGTTAGACCAGGTGGAACGAACGGGCTTATCCCTACGTTTCGTACCCTCGTCCCTGAATCGATTCTCGGTCCTAGACAATGGAGTCATTATTTTAGCCTCTTTGAACTTAGTTTTCTCATACTAAGATTGGAAGAGCACTTATTTTTTCGGTTTTCGAGTCCTAAAAACTAGCGACGACTCTTGTTTTTCATTTATTTCTATCAATTGCTTCTCGGCTTTTAATGATTGCATGAAAAAATTAGAGCTTCTAAACCTGCCATCCAGGCTAGAGGACAAGGCTCACTTCCTCGGTCGTGGCCCCAGGCCAGCGCCGTTGATCACTAGGTATTGGCTTTGACCAGGCACCGAGTGGTCAATAGTTGTGGCTTGGATCCAAACTGGTATTTTCATACCAGTTTGGCCCTAAAGCCTCACGACAGATTCAAAACCCTAGATTTCTTTCTTTTGTTCAATTGAGAAATAATATCCCGAGACTTCGAAAATAATTTCTAAAATAAAATAATTAATAAAGCGCCATTCAATCGACTTAATTCATTTCAAGTTATTTTAATAAAATTTGGAAATCTTAATAAGAGGTTCATCCCCACTTTTTAAGTTTCATCTTCAAAATTCTTATTCTTTTCAAAAAGATAAAATTTTAAAAACCCCATCGCCAACTATTCGTGGGAAGCTCGGTCTCGGTGATCCCGCTGGTCGTGGTTCGTATAGTGGCGACTCCACTGGGGATAATCACTTATTAAGAGGGTGAAACTTGAAAATTCAGTAGTGAGTTTTAATTATATATTTGCATTAGGCATCCTGCATTTAGCAACCTTTGAACATAGTTTATTTTTGTTGGTGGACCATTAGGTTTATTCCCCTTGAAAATACTTTTGATAATAGGCTACCACTGCATCCCGAGGCAGGCCCAAGTAGGCTTGATTGCCAACAAAGGCGGTACCTCTTCCCTCATAACACGCGCTCTTGGCTTACTAAGAGGCATCGAGGATTCAATGCATTTTTCCTACCATGCACCCCATGGAGGACTAAATCCTCGGACTACGAGTCATCATGTATCCTACCTAGTTCTAACCCTCTTTTGACTCAAGATATTTGACTATTAGGTGGCATATTATCTCGTCATTTGCATGCTTAGATGAGTTTGATTGTTTTAGATTTAATCTTCTACTTATGAGCCTTTAGAGATAGGTGAGGAGTGCTGATTAGCCCTTGCATGGGAGCAAATAAAATACCATAAAATTTCCTAAAGTCGGTCCATTATGTGCATTTTAGCCAAAGTTAAATTACTTTTCCCCTTTAGGACTGTCCATTACTTGCATTTTTGAGTCATCTTAAAACTCTTCTTTAGAAGGTCTAAGTAGTTACCGCCGATCGGTTCGAAGGGTCTAACCATGGTCCCCTCTACCTCGTTAGTTAGTCGGTCTTTAGACTTTTCTTTTCTGCATTTGATTTTACATTTTTCATTTCCATATAGCCAAAATCAAATTCGTCTCAAATAGGTGAGTCCATTCATTTTTCTTTTAGCCAAAATAAAATTTATCTCAAATTAAGTGAGTCCCTTTTGCATTTTCATTTCTTGTATATCCAAAATAAAATTCATCCCAAAGTAGGTGAGTCCATTTTGTATTTTTATCTCTCATTTAGCCAAAATAAAATTCATCTCAATTTAGTGAGGTCCATTTACATCTTCCATTAGGATCAATCATTTATGCATTTCGAGTTATATACACTTCATGTGTTGTGCATTCCTTATGTGCATCCAAATAAAAGCATTTCTAGTCTCTTCGAGTCTCGCACTTAAGCCCCTTCCTCTCAAAAGTGGTATTCTTTCATGTGGTCCTAAGCCTCATCCTTTGGGCTACGAGAATAGGGAAGTCAGCTGCAACCGAGTTCCGTCGAAACCGAGCTCCAAAAGTTAGAACATCTTAACAAAGAGTCCGACACATCTTCTCCCCGCTCCGCACCACGTTCGCCTCATGGTCTATGCCGGTGCGACATATTTCACTGCATACTACATCGGTTCAAATAATTTTCCGTCGTAGCATAGTACCTAGAAAGAATTCCATTTCAACGGAAGAAACACAAGAACAATCCCCTATCCTTGCCTTACTCAATAAAAATTCAGTCGAAATGGAAGCTAGGATTAAGGCTCAAGAAAAAAAAAAGATAGAGTCCATAGCAAATGGTCTTAAGGTTATCGTAAAAGCCATTGAGGATAGTAAGAGAGATGAGGAAGCAAAACAATTAAGAGGAGGAGTTCCTCCACCTCTACCTAGTTCATCTCCTCCAGGCGGTCCCAAGCATGAATTGAAACATGTTCCATGCGTAGATTAGATAGAAGAAATGTTAAGGGAGTCATCCATGTTCGAGTAACCATGACTTTGATCATAAGTGATTCACTTCAATCCCTATAGGGAAATTACACCCTAAGTTCACCATGCCCGATATAAAATTCCGAGGTTCCGTGAATCCCCATTACCATGTTCGCAACTTCTTAGAAGCAATGACTCTTAAGAATGTACCAAAAGACACCTACCACATCATCTTCTCGTGGACTTTTAATACTGACGTAATGAAGTGGTACAATGCGGTTGACCCACGCAAGGTCACCAATCGAACCGATCCGTGTAAGGAGTTCCTACATTAATACTCCTACAACACCGATTTACCAGCTACTCTTAGAGACTTGGAGTTGATCAAGCAACATGAGAAAGATTACGGACTCTCTCACCGGATGAAGGGCAAAGGCTGCCCACATGGTAGACCAACCTTTCGAGAAGGACCAAGTACGGATCATGTTGAAGAACCTTCAGCCTGCCTATAATCAGCATCCCAAATTCCTACCAATGATGAACTTCTCAACCCTTAGAGATGCTTGGTATGCTGATAGAAGAAGAGTTGTCCACCACGACCACCAAAGTCGTGATGAGGTATATAGGTAATAATCAATTTAGAGATAAGAAAACCTCCAATCCGGACAACGATAGCAGGGTGCGGATCTCATTTCCCTCAACAGGTATAATGACTACACTCCCATTGATATGATATACACTCAAGCCCTTGACCGCCTACGGCTCAAGGGAAAAACAATCTAAAAACTAGGGCACGGGAAAATTCTATAAATACCATCGTGCATGAGGACACGACACCGAGCAATGTTGGAAATTCAAGAATAAGCTAGAGTGTATGTTCCGTAATGGTCAATTCCCTCTTCTTAAGGCCGCTCGAAACCAAGCAATAATAAGAATCCTTTCGAGTGGTATATTAGCCATTTCTCTAAACCCATTCCGAGGTTCATGGGACTCGTCTGTCTTTAGTCAAGACATTGATGAGTCCAAACCACTTCTTAGCTTTCCTCCTTTAGATCAAGAAGTCCATGGGCTGTGGATAAGTGATGAAGAAGATGTCCGAAATAATAGTGATGACAACTACAATGACTTCGGGGCACACCACCCTTAGAAGAAGAAGACTTTTAGGGAGAACCTAAAGGTCTAGAAATCTAATTCCTTAGTAGATCTAGATGGCATAATGCACCCGTGGGTCCATAATAGACTCACGAACCTCTAATAGAACTCGAAGCTGCCAAAGAAGAAGATCCAATCCTGAAACAGACTTCAAAAATGAAAAGCCGACATTTCCATATCTCTTTCCCGAAACATAGGAAGGCCTTAATTGATGCTCTTAGCAAGATTGAGGTCTCTCCTGAAACCAGTCGGAGGAAGTAGTAGGATTGGTCAACGAGTGGGGATGGAACCATCACTTTTGATCAAAAGGATCTCCTTGAATAAGGCGTTGCACACAACAATGCCCTTTATTTATTATAACTTGCATCAATAAGTTCATTCCCTTAACCTTAGTAGACAATGGATAAGCTGTGAACGTCTCGTCCATGGAGAGCCGCCAATAGGTTAGGAATCGGAGAGAATAACTCTCTAAGCGGACCTCTCATCTCCAAGCCTATGATAATTCTAAAAGGATAGTCTTGGGAACATTAACCTTACCAATTAATGTAGGGCTAGTGGTAAAGAACATTGAGTTCCAAGTCCTAGACATCCCAGCTACATTCAATTTGCTTCTAGGACGCCCTTGGTTGCATGATCATCAAGCAGCGCCTCTACACTACACTAGAAAGTTAAGATGATCATCAAAGGTCAGGTCATAATCGTTAACGGGGACAATCTATGTGTGACTATCACCTCTAAGGAATCTGTGGTTGAAATTGAACACGAAGCTAATGACGAGGAACTCTACGGATTTGAGACTATCGCTGCCTTAGATAAGGATGAAGCACCTCTTGGCTTTAATCCTTATGGTAACCCTAGTGTCCACTCGATGCTTAGGAAGAAGGGGTATTTTCCAGGCCTAGTTGCGAGTGAAGGAAATACAACCCTATCTTTCCACTCCTTGAACCCACTAACAACTATAAATTTGGGCTAGGCTATCAATCTACGACTAAGGAAATAGCCTAAGTCGAGTGGAAAATTCACACTAGGAGGACTCGCACCTCACACAGTCCGCTCCATTAAGCCCTTTCTACATACCCTAAATGGGCAATTTATGAAAGAAGGGGATGATTTCCCTTACTATGGTTTTCCTGAGCCATATTACCTTAAAGAGAAGGGTATTCAGTGCCGTGCTTGGAGATCTTTAGTGACTTTTGTATATTAAAGGATGAGGCACCTTACCTCCTTGAAAAGGGACAATTCACACTAAACTGGACCAACCGACCTGGGAATAACATCTTCGGTCCGCTATTCGGACAGGAGAAAAGCCTAAAGGGGAATTCGGTCTCGATCTGTCTCGAGCCATGTCGCACCCATAGTTTGATCGGTCCAGATTCATCACCGACGTCGACGATGAAGGGTCCAAGCACATTACTTGGATCGATGCTTGAGAAGGGCCAAGAATTTACTATTAACTTAGGAGAGCATCCTCTTCCCGAGTCTAATACTTGGGGCTTTTATTCCAATTTCTGTTGCTTCTAGTTCATTTTCTAATTTTGTTGTTTCCAATTCCGTATCTTCTATTTCGAGTCCGATGTACTCGTTCCCTCATTCAATAAGATGAATCTTTCTACTTACTCTTTGCTCCTTCCTATTTTTAATTGTTTTGCCTCTAATGATGAACAAGAAATCCCTAAAGAATTAGTAAAAGATATGGAAGATCATGAAAATCGCTCATCAATAATAGAGGAAACAATAACAATTAGTTTAAGATCGGTTGATTAACCCCAAGAGGTTAAAATTGGGAAAACACTTGGATCCACAAGAGCATAAGCAATTTACTTCACTCCTTACAGAGTTCATAAATGTCTTTGCATGGTCCTACAAAGACATGCCGGTATAGATCCAAGTATAGCAGAGCATAAAATTCCACTTTACAAGGATGATAAGCTAGTTAAGCGGAAGCTTAGGAGGATGAAACCTGAGTGAGCATTAAAGATTAAGGAAGAAGTCTAGTAACATTTACGAGGCTAGGTTCGTCAAAGTAGTTCACTATCTCGAGTGGGTAGAAAACATAGTACCGGTTCCGAAGAAAGACGGCGGGGTTCGGATATGCGTCGACTTCGAGTTATCTTAATAAGGCAAGTCCCAAAGACGATTACCCATTGCCCCATATCGACATCCTTGTAGATAACACAGCAGGACATGCTCTGCTTTAGTTTATGGATGGTTATGCTTGGGTGAAATCAAGTGAAGATGGATGAAGAAGACATTGGAGAAGATGACCTTCATCACCTAATGGGGACGTCATTGTTACGTGGTGATGCCATTTGGGCTTAAGAACAATAGCGGAACATAATAAAGGACAACTATAATAGTATTGCATGACATGATCCACAAAGAAGCTGCAGTCTATGTGGATGACATGATCATTAAGTCCAAGGATATGGCGGGGCACCTAACCAGTCTTAGAAAATTCTTTGAAGGATCGAGAAAGTACAACATACGCCTTAATCCTCAAAAGTGTTCCTTCAGGGTAACCTCGAGCAAACTGCTTAGCTATGTTGCCGGTTATAGAGGAATCGAAGTTGATCCATCCAAGATCAAAGCTATTCAGAGTGCCGCCGAAAACGAGAGAAGGATATAGGAGGTTTCTTAGAACGTTTATAGTACATCGGTCGTTTCATATCAAAACTTACTATGGTCCGTGAGCCCATTTTCAAAAAGTTTAAGAAAGGGTATGAGCCTATTTGGGATATCGAGTGCCAAAATGCCTTCGTGAAGGTTAAGGAATAACTAGCTAACCCTCCTATGTTAGTTTCTCCCTAACCACGGAAGCCTTTACTTTTGTACCTCGCCATGACAGAGACAACTATGGGGGCCATGTTAGCTCAACGAGATGGAAAGGAAGAGTACGCGAGTGTATTATCTAAGCAAGAAGTTCTCGGATTACGAGACTAGATACATGCAATTAGAGAAGACATCATTGACATTGGTCTAGGATACTAAGAAGCTCGGGCACAACATGTTAGCCCACACGGTACGTGTGGTAGCACCAATGGATCCTATTAAGTATATCCTTGAGCAACCTACTATCAGCGAGCAAGATAGCAAGATAGACTCGTCATGTTGTCGAACTCGAACTCAAGTATGTCTCTAAAAAGCGATCGAAGGAAGGGTAGTGTCGAAATTCCTAACCGATCTACCAATAACTAAATCGCAACCCGAACACCTTGACCTTTCAAACAAAAATATCTTACAAGTGGAGGTGAAAGTATGTACTTTGACGGCACTTCTAATCGAAGGGCTTTAGAGTAGGGATCCTTCTAGTCTCACCGGAGGGAGCACATACTCCCATTTCGATCAAGCTAGATTTTGAGGTCACCAACAACATCATGGAATATAAAGCATGCATCACAGGACTTCAAGCTACTATGGAGATCGGAGCCAAGAACATCGGGTTTTGGTGACTCCAGTCCGATCATTAATCACATTTCGCAAAAATGGAAGCTACGTGGTGAAGTTTTCGCACCCTACCAGGCTCGTCTAATTGAGTTAACAAAACTCTTGAAGAACATTTCGTACACCTACCATCCCGGGGATGACAACCAGTTTGCGGATACTTTAGCTAAACTAGCATCAATGATCAATATCCCTAACGACATTCATTCAATGCCCATCCATATAGAGCTGCGGAGTCGACCTACTTACATCTACACGTTAAAAGTGTCTAATACCGACCAAACCAGTTGGTATCATGACATCTATCAATACCTAGATAAGCAAGAATATCTATTGCACTTCACACCTAGAGCCCAGTGAGCCATCATGCTGGCAATCTAGTTTTTCATAAACCAAGGACAACCGTATAAGAAAACCAACATGGGGATTAGCTTACTTTGGGTCAACTAATATGAAGCAAAGCACATCATGAATGAAATTCATGGTAGGGAATGTGGACCCCATATGAATGGAAAAATGTTGGTTCGGAAGATTCGGAGGCTAGGATATTAGTGGTCGACCATGGCAATGGATTGCCATGAGTTCGTTAAGAGATGCCACAAGTGTCGGGTGTATGCAAATCTACAACACCAACCACCTTCGTTTCTCATGACACTTGCGTCACTCTAGCCATTCTCTGTTTGTGGCATTAATATTATTTGCAAGGTGACCCCTAAAGGAAGGGGAGGTCACGAATTTGTGTTAGTAGCAATTGACTACTTCACCAAGTGGGTAGAAGCGACCTCTTACGCAACCTTGAAAAATCAAAGCAAGTGGCCAAGTTAATCATCTGCAACGTCATTTGTAGATATGGGGTACCCCATGAATTGATCGATGACCATGGTAGTCACTTCAAGAAGGAAGTAGCATATCTATCGGAGAAGTACACGATCAAGCACCACAAATCTTCTTCCTATCTGTTAAGCTTGTCGTACAGACAACAAATTAAACCACTACTTAAACTTATAATAAACAATATAGCAAGGGCAAGTAGGGATCGAATCCACGAGGAAAGATATAATAAGATGCAAGTTTTAATCTAATTAAATTTACTACTCTTAAAAACAAAACAGAAAATATAAATTAAAATCAATAATTAAAATTCATAGAAAATTATCTAATAACTAAATAAATAATTTATACATAATAATAAAACTACAATAACCCAGAAATATTTTTGTATATTTTTTAGAACAATTAAAACAGAAAACTAAAGCAGAAAATAAACAAATTCTAAAACAGAAAATTAAATAAGTAAAATTCTGCACTAAAATAATTACGAAAATAAATATTAAAATTACCCAGAATAATAATACTAATTTTCTAAACCTAACCAGACCCTAAAAATATAAAAACAAAATTTAAAATCTAATTTACGAAATTATTTAACTAAAAACCTGCACTAATTAAATTCAAGAATTAAATCTGAAAAATTATCAAATTAATTCCAAAAATTCTAAAATTTAATCACAGCAAACTAGGACTCTATCTAAACCCTAAAAGAAAATAAAACACAAAAAATAACAAAAGAAACTATTTTTAAACTAATTTCTAACAAACTGACTCAAAAATAATAAAAGCTGACAGAAAATTAATTCTGAAAATTAAATTATGTAAAGACTCAAAATTAAATTAAAATAAAATTACTAAAACTAACCTAAAATACTGATCTTTAGGGGGTTTAATGAAATTGATAATAAAAGACTATAACTTTATAAGTAAAAATCAATAACTCAAGAGAATAACTAAAAGCAAACAAATAATTATCAAAGATAACAAATTTATAAAAACACTTAGTATAATCTATATCCACCATGTAAATTATTATTTATCATTAACACACAAATTGATCTACCCATGAGCTAAACTGTAGAAGACAACCACTAGCGGATCTTCCCCGTTTTTCCTTAGTTATTAGTTTACTTAGGCCTAGCCCTAACATAAACCCTACTAATATTGATAACCCTAGCACTAGCACTAGAATTTAATCAAATTAGAGCATTAAGTATTAGAAAAACATCATCTAGCACCTAATAACCAATCTACTAGCAAATTGATTTAAGAAGGATCTATGATAATTTCCTAATTAAAAGAGATGTGTATGAGTCATCCATGATTAACTAGGGTGATACTTATGTCTAAAAGATCAAGCAATTACGTACTTAAACCCTCTAAACTATCACATGAATTTATATAAAACTAAGTAGCGTGCACTCTAATTAATTAGACATAAATTCATAAACATGAAACACAAATTATCATAGAATCATGGATCGAATCAATAAGACAATAAAAATCAAAACTTTGTTTCAAAATAAATAATTTAACATGGCTTCAATGAGATTATACTAAGTATAAGAAAAACTACTCACACATCATGTAATTTAAAACACTGTAAACTAAATAAAACTAGCATCTTTAGTATTAATCTATCAATAAAAACTCAATCTTTTCTAATAAAAATTACAAAACTAAATTATACTACCGATATTAGTTTCTTTGACCGGGAAGATGAACAAGATGATGATGGATGGTGGCTGGCTGGGCAGTGGACAGCGGTGGCCAGCAAGGTGCGGCAGCAGCAGTACGATGCAGCCAGGAACAAACAGCGAGCGGCAGCAAGCGGTGGTGGCTGGGCGGCTGCACTGGTGGACCGCAGCAAGTGCAGAGCCGGCTGGGTGCCGTGGACAGCAAAGGGCAGGTGGTGATTGTGTGTGGCTGGCTTCCTAGGTCCCTCTCTCCATGATGATAATAAGTAGTATATATAGGGTGAAAGAGTTAGGGTTTATTTCTCTTTCTTCTCTTCTAAGTTTCCTTTTCTATTCCAATTAGGATTTCCTAAAATATAATATCATAAAATAAATATTTTATTACATATTATATTTATGGACCGACTTCATATATTTTCTTGGATGCTTGTCGGTAGCTAAAAATCCACTTTTAACGACTTTTCTTCTCTTTCCCACTTTATTCGATAATTACCTATAAATAGACAAAATAGAATAAATTAGATAAAATAAACTATATAATATAAACTCAATAACTACTAAAAATACGTATAAAATACGACTTAACACTATCGTCCTCGGACCAACGGAGTAGTCGTGGCCGGCAATAAGAACATTCGCAAAATAGTGGAGAAGATGGTTGTCGACTATAAGGATTATCCTAACAAGTTGCCCTTTGCTTTATGGGGATCGAACCTCCATCGGGACCTCTATGGGAGCAACACCTTACTCCCTACTTGTGTGGCATGGAAGTAGTTCTTCCACTAGAAATTGCCATTCCATCGTTACAAATCATTACCGAGAGTCAAATTCCTGAGCCGAGTGGGCTAAAGCATGCTACGAAGAGTTAGTGTTGCTAGATGAAAAGCGCCTCAACATCTTACATAATGTCTATATATACGAGGCACATATATCAAGGGCATTTAACAAGAAAGTAAAGCCTCGAAATCTGCAGGTTAGAGATTGAGTCCTCAAGGAGATTAAAGCATCGATCTAGGATCCTAGAGGGAAGTTTAGGCCTAATCGGCAAGGCTCATTTGTACTTAGTTAGATATTGTCGGGCAAAGCATTAAAATTGACTGATCTAGATGGTGAAGAGATCTTTTTAATACACAAAATTGGATCAACTGAAGAAGTATTAAGTTTAGCACGACCCTAAACAGTGGGCCAAGCTTGGCCCAACCAGCTGCATTCCGGTAGGCGTCGGCCACCACCCGGACAACGGTAGGATGGTCGGGCTGAATATTTTTACTCCTGGTTTTAACTCTATAAATTATTTATTCTGGCGGTCCAACCGGACGGTTTATTTAATTGATTATTATTTTATTTCTAGCAGTCCAAAGAGATGGTTCACATAGCAATTAATTCTTTAACTACTTCAATTTTTTAAGGGGGTCCAATTTATTTATGCCTCTAGGTGAGCGATAAAAATAATAAAGTGTAAAAGTAAGCATAAAACTTACTTTTATTTAATAAAAAACCTACTACTTACCTGAGTACATAGCTAATAAAAGGAAAAACAAGCACACTACTTGTAAAGAAAATAAAACGAGTTCTAAAGAGGCAAAATTGAAGGTTTTCTCTTAGAGAGGTTAAGCCACCCTAGAGGGGGTGAATAGGGTGATGAAAGAATTTTGCAGATTAACAAAGTTTTTTGCAAAGTAAAGACTTAAAAAGCAATTCCGAGTCTAAATCGGACTCAAAAAATTACAAGACACGAAATTACGTGGAAACCCTCCTAAGGTAGAAAACCACGAACAGGTGTTAATCTAAGCGCTAAGTCAAACCACTATTTTGAATCCACAAAATACAAGGACTAACTCTTATAGAATTTCTCCCTTAGACAATTCAATGTTCAAGCAACAATCTTTAAGTCTTGTAAGAAGGCTTCTATTTATAATCAGCAGGGAAGATTATCCATTATTCGCGATTCCGGACTTGAGAGCTGCACTAGTCGTTGTAACGAATAGTCTTAGTCACTCGAAAAGGAGTTCCTGCAAATGTGAACGTTGTGCTTAGGTCCTTGGCTCGAAAAGTAGTCCATCCCACTGGTTGTGAATGAAATGCGGGGTGGAAACAACCGTTAGACTCAAAGTTTAAGTTTACCGCATTTGGTAACAAACAACCACGACATGATGTCTAAGCCTTGTCCCAAAAGAGGCAATTTTCTATCTGTTGTTGTTTAACGGTTAGAAGTCTGGTTACTTTTTCTTTTCAAAATAAGATTAAAATACTTTAATCAATTTGCAAAAGCAAATCAAAGTGGTACTCAAAATATAAAAATACTTTGGTCTAAGATTAAGCAAGGATAAAAATTAAATCATGATAATTAAGAACTTAATTATCCTTAGCTTGAAGAAATAGGATTTTTTGAGTCTAATACTCATATGTTCTAATTTCATCTTGTGTCTATCTTTAAATGATTTAGTTTGTAAGAATAGTTAGACACCACGTAGCTGTGGGAACCACGGCTGGCCGGGACCCTGCCGAGCTTCCCCACTCGTGTCGGGTCTTTTTTAAGGATTGATATTGAAGATAGTTTTGAAACTGGATTTTGGAATGTGGGGATGAACCTTTTATTAAGATTTCTGAGTTTTATTAAATCTAAGTTGAAATGAATTAAATCGGATTTGATTGGCGCTTTATTAATCGTTTTATTTTAGCAATTATTTTAGAAGTCCGGGATTATTTTCTAATTAAAGACTAAATGATAATAGGGTTATGATTCTGCCAAAGGCTATGTCTGGTGAAACCAGCCTCGGTCTCTGTAGAACCTAAGGTCATTTTTCCTGCAACTAGAAAACACCGAGATACGATTTTGTGCGGAACAAAACATAAAATAAGGGAGTCGCCAGTTAGTTTTTAAAGGAAAAAACTAACAAAAATACAAAAAGAAGACTTGCTCCCTCGATCTTATTATGGGAAAACGAAGATCGAAAAAGACTGAAAAATTGACTCCATCGGTCTTAAACCAAGAATCGAATTCAAGGGTGAAGGTATGAAACGTAGGGATAAATCCCTTTATCCACCGGTCCGAAGACGGTCATTACTAGTTCGAGTAGTGTATTACAAATATGTAAGAAAACAAGCACACAGCATGCAAAATAAAATTAAAGCAACCAAATCATAACAAGGAAAACGATAAAGATAAAGAAAGCGATAAAAGAAAGAAAAGTCGGAAATAAAAGATTACATCATTCGGGGTGGAAATTAAAGCGATTACATCTCTTAAACCACAATGCAAAAAGAAAATAAAATAGAAATAAATATAACCATTCAAAAGCTAAAATATGGCCCTCAGGTTGTCCCACCTTACTAATCTGGATCTCCACACCGAATCTCTCGATGCAATGGCGATAATCCAAAGAAAAGGGCTAGTTTTGTGAATTGTGTTTAGGATATGGCGATGATCGGTTGAATGAGTGCCCGAGAGATCAAAATAATCGAATATGCTTAGCTCTTTGCATGGATCCAATGGTGAAAGATGAATGTTTATAGAAAATTTAGCGAGTAATGGTTAGATGAGAGCATTCAAGTTGGCTTTCAGCAGCGTGATCGTATCGGAATGAGAGCCAAGGCTCTCTATTAATAGGAGAGGACTTAAGTCACGGAGAGGACTTAGGTCACAAATGACCTAGGTTTTGCCTCTTATTAGCCGTCGAAACAATCTGAAATAAAGTAGGGCTATTACTTAAGAGATAGAACCAGGATCGGAAGATGATAAAACCGGATAGAATCGGTTAAAAGAGAGGAGGCGGGCGCCGGCCAATCGAACCCTCCTAGGGTTTCTAGCCCTAGTTGTGTCTCGGAGGACTCTCCAAGCTCAAAATGCAATGTTACACCATGTTTCCGGAAGGCGAGTGCCGGCCACGATGTCGTTTAGAGGGAAAGCTTCTAACCTCATGTGGACTATCTTGTGAAGCTTAAAACGTAGCACTTTGATGCTCTTGATCATGAAATGCAAAGCTTCAACGTAGTCTTCAGGTCTTCGACTCCTTGTTTGACTTGGACAAAAGTAAAATGCGGTATTCTATACTTGGAATTTCTCGGAACACATCATGGGACTCCCCAATCTCTAAAGGCTCGGCTCGACTCTTGGACGGTCCGAAAGAAAAAAGGATTTGTGGACCGACCCAAGGCAAAAGGTTATTTACGTGGTATCTTTGTGGTTTCATCGGCTTATGTTGCACTCGATCGATCACGATCAAAAATCCAAATCCACAAACAAGACTCGGGATTATCCTCATTAGATCAATAAAACAAAACACGAAATAATGAGATAAAGGACGACACTTTTTAGGTGTGTACAGTTTGTCTCCACTTTGACCGAGTCTAGAAAGACAAAGGGTCAAAATAGACACTAAAGGGTACTTACCTCGATTTCTATAAGACATTGTGTGATGCTTGGAAATGGTTGTAGTCAAACTCGAACTACAAAGTGAGACCTGTTCTTGTAACGCCCCAGTTACCATCACTTAATAATTCTCTAATTCAAGAATATTAGGTAAGGTCGCAGCGGAAGTTAACAATCGAAGGCATTACCGCCGCCCTAACAAGAGGACAAGGCTGAAATAAAGTACTATAATAACCTATGTCTATTAGTTACGCCTCCGTGAGTCAAGGGAAATATTAAATGCTACGTCACAAGGTGATATGACAACAACTTAAATAAACCAATCCCAAAGTACAGTCCTGCTACATACTTACGAGATATTAACAGCAAAAACAATACGCAATATTTAATTACGATCCGAGGTCACCCTAAACTTAACGAGGAAGAGAATCACTCGTGAGCATCTAACCCGTCATGAGAGCAATGATAGTGAGGTATTCAGCTAAGTCTTGCTCCCGTCAGGCTTCTTAGGCAAGAGGTTGTTGACACATGCTTTTCCTAAAAGCCAAAAACATTAAAATAATTCGAAGAATGAGTCGAAACTCAGTACGAACATTCCTGCACGGTTAAATAATTTTGAAACACTTTGATTGAGCGCGCGCATTTCAATTCATTTTAGTTCGAAATCGAGGGGAGAGAATATAAGTAAAACTTGCTTGCCGGTTATTATCTGAAAGTGGAACCCCTTGATAATTGATATGATCTTAGTAAGGTGCACACCTCCCGAGCCGACCGAGAACCCGAGTTGAAGCCGCGTGGGTTGGGCATAAGCCCCGATTATTGATAATTGATGGGCATAAGCCCCGATAATTGATAATTGGGCGGGGACCACTTGATTAGGTGGCACAACTTGATTTGCAAATGATTCATTATTAGTTGTATATATGAGAAATGTTGAGATTTGATGAAACATGTGAGTTTTCGCAAGGTACGGGCAATGAACGTCACTGAATTGAGAATATTTGTTTCTCCCCTTTTATGAAAATCCAAGTTACCAGCTAGTCGGCAACGGAAGTGGCCTGAGTTCCGCTTCAAATAGGTTTTTATTGTTAATAATATGCCTCTTGAGTTTTAATATTTGAATTTGTATAAGCATTGACAATTATTTCATTTTCTATATTTATTACGTAATCAATTAAGCTACGTTTTCTTATATAAATTTACTCGCATTAATTCCATTTTGAACATTGATTACAATGCATATTAAAGAAGTTAATTAGGCTAATCAGATGGCCAGTGACATTCATGTAATTCAATTCATTAGTTAACTTGGATTGAAAATGATATATATATACTTATTTATATAATCAAACACTTATCCCTAGTTTATTCCTTCCCTCTCCCTTCATTACATTCAAAACCTATAGTTAGGTAATTAGTTAACCCATCAAATGCCTTCCCCTAGGAAGGTTCCATAATCTACCGAATTGCTCAAACTCATGCATACACCATTTTAAGGTCATAAGCATTGTTTCCCGACAACTTCACATTCACAACCACAATTAGGTACGCTTAATACTCAATTATTTTCCATGCCCGTATACTTGCACATTGCCGAATTTCAACTTCTACGCACGCATTCCTCTTCGTTTGCTCAATATAATCATTTCCAAAATGTAACAGTTCCACCAAATTGTTCCATTCGATAATATCACTTCCTCAATCTCATTCGTTAATTCATAATTTCCCAAAAGGAATCACTTTTATTCACATTCGTACAATCACTTCACCAAAACACCAAACCTAAATCCTCCACACCAATTTGAATTTTCCCAAATTAATCTTTAAATTCACTCTACAAACATATTTATAAATCAGATAATTCAATTTCACAACTACAATTGCTCGGATAAATAATGAACATGATAATTTAAGGTTTAGGGTTTTACCTTCGAATTCACGAGAGGAGGAGTCAAGGAGAGGAAGGAGAGGATGTCGGTAGTGCACGGTTGCTCCGGCGACTACGGGCAGCACCGGCGTCGAGCTCCGACGGCCGAGCTGCGGATGGTGGTTGGCGGCGAGTAGGTCGCGGCAGTGGTGAGGCAGGGCATCTGCCGCGCGCGAGAGAGAGAGCGATGGCGAGAGAGAGACGCTAGGCGTCTCCCGACGACGCCAGCGTCGGCTTCTACCGGCATTGGTGGCGCTTGGTGGCCGAGAGAAGGCAACGGCGGTGGCTGCGAAGGGAAACCGGGAAACAGGGAAACAGGGAGCGAGCTCGCGAAGCGAGAACCAGCACAAGATGCGACGGATAGAGAGAGGGAGGGAAGAAGAAGGCCGGCGCCGGTCCTCCGGCCGGTGTCGGTCGTGCTGGTGGCCGGAGTAGCGGCGCTCACGGGGAGGAAGAAGCGGGGGAACGGAGGAGGAGCGAGAGGAGGCAGAGGAAGCGGATGAACGGGGGAAAAGAGTCGTTGACCGAGGTTCCTCACTTCATTAACCTCAAAATTTTTATTTTTTTAAATTTTTTTTATACAATTTCCGGATAAGTCAAGTTCTGGATTTTTCCTATAAAAAATCTGGTTAATTTCATTGTTATTATCTTTGCTTTATTTTTATGTTTGTTTTTATGTATCTATTTATTCATTTGTTATTTTTGTTACTCTTTAATTTTATTTTATCTTACTGATGATGTTTGTAACTTATAAATATAATCATTCGCTTGAAATATAATATTAGCGACCTTGTAATTATACACCAACTCATGTAAATTTTTGAAATTTACATACGCGTAATTTATAATCGTTACTATGAGATTTTTTTATTAGGGCCACTTCGTCGCCTTAGCTGCATAACACATGTATAAGGATAATGTAAATACAAAATATCGAATTGAAGTGCACGCGCTCAATTATATTGTAATTAGCAAAATAAATAATGTGATTTAGGGTCAGGTTGTTACGAGTTCTTGATCGCGATGTATGCGTTCTAAAGTTCGGTAAAAGGATCCTAAGCTTGGCTTGATTAGAGCTTGAAGCTTGGCATATTTCGATGTTGAAACTTCGATCATCTTTTGATCTGAAGCTTGGCTAAATAATCCACTTTGCTAGCATACTTGTTAGTGCATAATTGAATTGACAAAAGATTAGTGTTTTTATCTTAATAATTCAGCCGAAATAGACTGATAAAGCTGTTCTAGAAAAGCTGATTTGTGCGCTCGGAAGCTCCCACTTGCATGCATAAGGTACGAAAATCACATGCTCCAAGAGGACAAAGCTGCTCGAGACTAGTGGAAGTGGGCTAGGCTACAAAAGTTGTCACCAATTGGACACCACGGCGCCTCACGGTCTGCGCCGGCCAACCTTTGGCGGCATGGTCCCCAGCGTGCTCGGCTAGATTCCTTCGGTTCCATGTTAATTGTTTGATCCTTGTTTTATATGCTTGGATGTCTTGACCTGTTTGTCCATAAAGGGGTGCATGGTGTGTTTCATTTTGCACACCAACTCTTCATCTTATTCTTATTCTCCTCTTGCATTTCCCTAGTTTGCTCCTTCTTGAAAGCTAGTTGGTTCTCAAGAATTCCTTGCCTTCAAAATGCCTAGAAGAAAAGCTCACCCTGTAGGAAGAACTAGGGCCGAGAGTGTAACTCAAGACTCTTTCCTCGAGCGCAATGGTGTCCGCAAAACAAACGGGATCCAAGTGATCTTCTAGTTGGAGCTGAAACCCATGTTTCTTCACTTGCCATCTCCTCTTCGATAAAGTAATTGGCTTAAACCTCTTCGTTTGCTCATTTAGAGTAAAATTTTAACCAAAATCCTGTTGGATTTTGTTTTGCAAAAGGCTTGATTCGGAGTAGTGGAGCCATCCGAAATTTTACGGAGACATGCGGGAGGATGCACTTTCCTCTCATGAATGTCATGTACAATGCTGGGTTCGGGCCTCTCTACATTGCTCTATATCACCTCATTGATAGGAGGGAGAGAGATCCCATTAGAGCGATCAGTGAGCGATTTTAGGACACCACCAACACATTCCATCTTCCCTTCAATGAGATGACAATAACTCCTTTTGACTTTGCTTGTTTTATCTAATCTAGGCTTTTCAGGGGAACCTTTAGCTTATGACCGAAATTTGTACAAAAACCATGACTACCTCAGTCACCTTTTTGGTCCTGCAGTAGATAGATTTCCATATAAGAACCATTTCAAATATACCATTCTTTTTAGGCTTTTAAGGATGAAGTTTTCTAGCCTCAACACTCTTCTCAACAACAAGTTAGGGTCGTGCTTGCTCTTCTTTTGAGCACGATCCTCTTCTCCGATCAGGCCCCTAAGATTCATGTTCACTACTTGGTGAACCTACTGGATCTTGATAGAATAAAGGAGCTCAATTGGGCTGCCCCTTATATACTTGTCTCATGGGAGGCCTCCATGCCGAGTGTGCGACATACAAGGTCGAACCAGATTCCACTAACTATCTTCCTTTAAATGGCTTATGGAAGATCATTGAGGTATGCTCAAATTTTCCTTTCTTCAATATTTACTTTTCATCTCATGTGGATAAAAAGCTTTACTTGACTTGTCGAAATGTAGTCGTGGCTATATGAATACTTTCCACATCTCTCTCATGGTTCAACGAATCGGCCCGCATTCTCGGCGTCCGTATCATGGGTTAGAATAAATCTTCAGCAAAATAAAATACATGAGATAGGCTTCTTAAGGTCAGCCCTCAACTGCGTTAACTCACTAGATTACTTCTACTCTCAAAATTTTCTCTAAAATAGGCCTAAACGAGCTTTTCAACACATTTTCAACATTATGGTCATGCCCACGGCCTGGACCACTATCTGTGGGGTCGCCCATGGTGCAGTTCAGCCCCTTATATTCATGGTTTTTGTCCATTTTCTTGTTGTTTTTCATTCTTGCTTGCTGAGTTCTTAATAATTCTTGTGTGCAGGCCAACTTCCATCCTTGGGCCCAACTCCAACTTCCCCAAAATGTCCTTGTGGCCCAGGAATTGAGTGAGAAAAGGATCTTGTTTGAAGGTCCTTTTAGGTTTTGTTGGTATCTTGGGGAGATGGTTACTCCTAAAATTCGAGTTAACACGTGGTCTTCATTTGTTCCGGTTGATCCTCCTTCGACCATGTTCTATTTTCATTCTCTTTCTCCGGATGAGCAAATGGCGGCCATGGTGGGGTATTTATTTACCTCACTTTTGCATTTACACACCTCCTTTGCCCATCATGCATCTCGGAACGTGACCCAACTAGTAAGTGCTCAACTCCTCTCTTATAACTGTGAATTTCTTCTCTGGAAATTAATCGTCATCTTCTCTTCTTTTGCAGCTCACTCCTACCGACATTCACATCCCGAGTCTCAACATGGATGTTACCATGCCCGGGGACCTCCTCGTTTCATCACCATTCATGAAATCTCGAAAAAGAAATGTGTCGGGCATCCCTTTCCTAATAATTGGTGAGGGGTAAGAGTTATGTGCTCTTTTCCTTTTAATAACATGCTAAAAGCATTTGTCTCATTGATAACACTGAATAAATTTTGCAGTACGACCGAGAGCAATCTAGGACCATATCCATCATACTTCGATCGGCTCTTCGCGGAATCCAAAATTTCTTTACCGGACGATCTTTCTCTACTTCTCGAGTAAGTCCTCAATTAGTGTAGTGCTAAGCTTTTAGTGATTTGATAATCGCTTCCTTGATCTTTTAGCGACATCGATCTAGAGCAACTCCTTCCAGGCAATCTACCCGGTGCTCCCGAGACATCATCCCAAGCTTTCGAGTAGCAAATGCCTTCTAGTAGTAATGCTAGACAAGGCTCGTCACAGCGTTTTCGAGGCATACTCATCATAGGAGTTCGTCTAAGGTGGGACCTAGCGCCTCCGGGCCTAGTACCTCTTATGAGGGACCCAACCATTCCGAGGGGGTTTGAACAACTTACCCTTGCAAGCCTTCGATTGACACGGGAACCCTCTTTACTTGCCTCGGTCTTCTTCTAGCAGACCATCACATGAGGCTCCTAAATATTAAAACCAAGGAGGTAGCTCACATCAAGGCCAAGGAGGTGGTTGATTCTCTATGTCTGTCTTGGAGGACTTCGGGAATTACATCTTCGATGAGGACTCCGATGACGATGAGTAGATCATTGCTTGCTGCTTCCACTACTTGTCGATTCATGGACCTTTTATAGGGTGTTTGTTTTGTTAATATATTATTTATTTTGGAATGAAGACTCTTATGCAATGAGATGAAATGAAAGACTTGATTAAAAATGCCTTCTTTTATTTAATATGATGCACATAACATAGGAAAAATACAAAGATAAATTTTTTTTAAAAAATGGGCACTAGCCCCATTCCCCCTAAAAGAAAATAATAAAAAGAGAAATAGAAAAGCACACGTGCATAGTCCAAGTAAGGTGCGCTCCGCGGGCTGGGACAAGAAACAAAAATAATCAAGGACTACTTGTTAGCTTGTCATACGATTACAAATTAAACCACTATTTAGGCTTATAGTTAACAATATAACATAAGGAAGAAGGAATCGATTCCACTGGGAAAGATAATGTAGAAATCAAACTTTCAATCCAATTAAACTTACTAATCTAATTATTTTTATTTCTTTATCTTGTGAAACAAAACCTTAAACAAATCAAATTAAACTACTAAAATTCTAAAATTTCCTATAAGAAAGAATTCTGAAATTCTCCAAATTCATTTTTTATAATTTAATTTTGACAAAATTATCCTATTAATTTTGAAAAATTCAAAATAGAAAATCAAATAAAGATTCAAAATAGAAAATCAAAACAGAAAATACCTCGGAATTTAATAACTAAAAATAACAGAAAATTATCTAACAATATACAAAAATAATCTAGACAGAATATAAAAATTATAATAACCTAGAAATATCTTTTATATATATATATATATATATATTTTTAGAACAATTAAAACAGAAAACTAAGGTAGAAAATAAACAGATTCTAAAATAGAAAATTAAATAAGTAAAATTATGCACTAAATTAATTATGAAAATAAATACTAAAATTATCTAGAATATAACACTAATTTTCTAGACCTAACCACACCCTAAAAATAAAAAAATAAAATTTAAAAACTAATTTACGAATTTATTTAATTAAAAATCTACAGATAATTAAATTCAAGAATAAAATCTGAAAAATTATCAAATTAATTCTAAAATTCTAAAATTTAATCACATTAAACTAGCACTCTTTCTAAACCCTAAAAGAAGATAAAACATAAAAATTAATAAAACAAACTGACTTAAAAATAATAAAAACTCATAGAAAAATAATCTAAAAATTAAAATATATAAAGACTCAAAATTAACTTAAAATAAAATTCCTAAAACTAACTTAAAAGGCTGTTATTTAAGGGGAAATAACGAAATTAATAATGAAAGATTGTAACTTTGTAAATAATAATTGACAACTAAGTAAAATAATTAAAAAGCAAATAAATAATATCAAAGATATCAATTTTATAAAAACACTTAGTATAATCTATATTCACCATATAAATTATTATTTATCATTAACACACAAATTGATCTACCCATGAGCTAAACTATAGAAGACAACCACTAGCGAGATCTTCTCCGTTTTTCCTTAGTTATTAGTTTAATTAGGCCTAGCCCTAATATAAACCTTACTAATATTGATAACCCTATCACTAACACTAGAATTTAATTAAATTAGAGCATTGAGTATTAGAAAAACATCATGTAGCACCTAATAACCAATCTACTAGCAAATTGATTTAAAAAAGATATATGATAATTTCCTAATTAAAAAAGATGGGTATGAACCATCCATGATTAACTAAGATGATAATTATGTCTAAAAGATCAAGCGATTACGTACTTAAACCCTTTAAACTATCATATGAATTTATATAAAACTAATTATCGTGCACTCTAATTAATTAGACATAAAATCATAAACATTAAAATCAAATTATCATAGAATCATGGATCTAAGCAATAAGACAATAAAGATCGAAACTTTGTTTCAAAATAAATAATTTAACATGGTTTCAAATAGATTATACTAAGTATAAAAACTACTCAAACATAATGTAATTTAAAACACGTAAACTAAATAAAAATAACATCTTTAATATTAATCTAACAATAAAAATTCAATCTTTACTAGTAAAAATTACGATAATCAATAATACTACCGATATAAATTTCTTCGGATGTGAACTGCGATGGTGATGACGATCAAGAAACGTAGGTGATGATGAAGTAGATTGATGATGATGGTGAGAGATGAGGCTGTAGGTGGCGTGAAGTTGAGGTGACGATAGAGAAGTGGTGATGATTATGATTATGGTGATGAAGAGAACCGAGAGGGAGAAGGTGATGATAGTGGTGAAAGATAGAGATTGAGGTAATGATGATTAGTGATGAGAGATGATGATGGCGTGAGGTCCGCCAGCCAAGAAAGGGAGAAGATGATGATTAGTGACTAAAATATATATATGGTGAAGTAAGGAGGTGACGAAAAAAGATGAGGATTATGATGATGATAAATTGGTGATGAGGTAGTGATGGGTTGCCGGGTGGATAAGGAGTTGTGAGGGAGCTAGGTTGTTCCTCTTTCTTCTCTTCCAAGTTTCCTTCTTCTCATGCAACTTTAAGGAGGAGTCCTACTGGGTTTAGAAGTATGATTATTTCTCTTCACTCTCTTCTTCAAAATAAATCCTCAGAAAATATTAATATTTTATGAGTCATTATTTATGGATTGACTTCGTATCTTTTCTTGAACACCTGTCGGTAGCTAAAAATTCACTTTTAACGTCTTTTCTTCTCTTCCCACTTTATTCGACAATTACCTAAAAATAAAAAAAATAGGATAAATTAGATAATATAAACTATATAATATAAACTAAATAACTACTAAAAATACGTACAAAATACGACTTAACAAATTCTCCCACACTTAGACTTTAGACGTCCTCGTGCAAAGAAATCTAATACTCTATCTAGTATTTCGTTTTCTTATAAAGATATACATAAAACATAAAGTATACACTAGATTTGCCTTGCTTCCAAAAATAGTTTGATAAAAATTTGTCTTTCCCAAGCAAGTGAAAAACTAAACATTTCATTGTCATCGGAGAGTTTATTCTTCAACTTCACAATTTCTCTTTCAATTAAGCAACAGTCAAAAATTATCCATCTTTTTTTCAAACATGTACATTCCGGTCAAGAGGTCTAAAATGTTTTAGGATGGGAAAAATTAAGGTGCGAGTATGGTTATAGAAACGCTGAATCAGTAGATAACTCACTAAAAATCGATAATAAACTTGTTTTGCAAACTTTTCTTCCAACTTTTTTTTTTTAACTCCATTCAAGCACATATTCGAGGCCCATATAGAGTCTTAGAAATATAACACTCCCTGTCTCCCACTCACCCAAATAGAGGTGTTGGATTTAATACTCTATTTTTCTTTTTCTTTTCGTTAGTATGGTTTGAGCCATTGATCGGCCCAAAAGGGGCATGACTCTCCCAAGCATGGGTTACTCTATAGATAAAGGCTCGGTTTAAAAGCTAAACTTAAGGGGAAATGGTGTCGAGCCACCAACTCCAACCCATGTTGGTAGACTAACATTTTTTTTTTGTTGGCATGTTTCAAGTTGTAAACAGCCCTTAACGGGGTTGACTCTTCCAAGCACAGGTCTTGTCCATACACAAGGCGCTTAAGGGGAACAAATGTCGTACCACTTGAACCAACCTATGTTGGTAGACCAACATATTCTAAACTTTAATAGGCAAGACAGGAAAAATCAAATTTTCAATGAGTCATTCTTCTAAGTTCAATAGTCTAGGTGAACGGTTTAAGCTAATTTATTGTCTCTATCACGGTCATATAACATGATCAAACCGACAGAAAAACAATGATTGTCACTTATTAAAGAAATATATGAGGATAAACTCAAACAACTCTAAATGACAATTAACATGTTCAAATTTCTCACTTACAAAGGGAAAGAAAAACTATAAACAGAAAAATTTAAGCAAGTTAACCTAGCATATATTCATGTTCGTGCATTCTTTCACAAGAAAGACACTAAACAATTATTTTATTTATTTATTTATTTTTTTCAAAAATAAGATAAAAATGAATGCATAAAATTAAAATGCAAGATGCACTCCCCACACTTAATTCATGCATTGTCCCTAATGCATGCAAAATAAAAATAAAAATAAAATTAAAGTAAAAATTATACAAACTTCCCTAAAAATGTTGGGTTGCCTCCCAACCAGCGTCGTTGTTTACCGTCTTTGGCTAGACATCGTTGTAACTCATGGGTCTTCTAAATGAATCTCCTCTACTAAGCAAATTTGGCTTCCTTCATAGAAATTCTTTAACTTGTGACCATTCACCTTAAAAATCTTATTAGTAGAATAATTTTTAATCTCAACAGCTCCATGTGGATAAGTCTTTACTACCTCAAAAGGTCCTAGCAATCTAGAGTTTAACTTACCAGGAAAAAGTCTCAATTGTGAATTGAACAATAACACTTTCTCCCCTATTTGAAATTCCTTCCCGACAAACTTAGCATCATGAAATGCTTTGGCTTTACCTTTATAAATTACTGAATTGTCATAAGCTTCCATATGAATCTCTTCTAATTCCTGCAGTTGTAGCTTATGCTCCTTTCCCGCTAAGTCATAATCTAAAATGCACTTCTTTACAGCCCAATATGATTTATGCTCTAACTCTATAGGGAGATGACATACTTTTCCAAAGACAAGCCTGTAAGGTGACATACCCATAGGGGTCTTGTATGCAGATCCTATAAGCCCGAGAGCTTCATCTAATCTAAGACTCCAATCCTTCTTATCCGGCCTAACAACTTTTTCTAGAATTCTTTTGATTTCTCTATTAGAGATTTCAGCTTGGCCATTTGTTTGGGGATGATAACTTGTAGACACCTTATTAGTTACATGGTATTTAGCTAGCAAGGTACCTAAAATTTTATTACAAAAATGTGTCCCTCTATCACTAATGACTCGCTCTAGGTACCCCATATCTATGTAGAATACGAGATTTAATATGTTTCGCAACAGTCTTAGCATCATTACCTTTAGTAGCTACCGCTTCAACCCATTTAGACACATAATCAACAAACAGGCGTATGTAAGTAAAACCAAAGGAAAGGGAAAAGGGTCCCATGACATCCACGCCCCACACATCAAATATTTGACACACATACACATTGTATAGGGGCATTTGATTCCTCCTCGATAAATTTCTTATCTTTTGGCATGCTTTACATTTTTTGCAAAAATCATAAGCATCACAAAAAATAGTAGGCCAATAAAATCCACATTTTAAGACTTTGTGTGCTGTTCTTTCTGGTCCCAAATGCCCCCACTTTCAGATGAATGACAGAAAGTTAAAATAGAATAAAACTCGGTGTCAACTACATAACGCCTTATAATCCGATCTCCACAAAATTTCCATAAGTAAGGGTCGTCCCAAACATAATATTTAGCTTCGTGATCTTTTCTTTTCTTTTTGGGCTCTAGACATGTCTCTTAGAAAAGTTTTGCCAACTATGTAATTTACTATGTCAACATACCAAGGTAATCTATCAATGATAACATATAGAGTCTCACCAGGAAAACAATCACTGAAAGGGTCACTAGTTTCCGTTTTTCTAGCCTACTCGGATGGTCCGCAACTAAGTTTTCAGCTCCTCGCTTGTCTTTAAAATCTATTTCAAATTCTTGCAGTAATAAGACCCATCTAATCAACATGGGTTTAGAGTCGTTGTTATTCATCAAATATTTAATAGCAGAATTATCAGTATAAACAATAACTTTCACACCTAACGAGATAAGGACGAAACTTTTCAAGAGCAAAAACAATAGCATACATTTCCTTTTCGTAGTGATATAGTTGCACTGTGCTTGGTCAAGAGTTCTAGAAGCATAATGAATTACATGAGGTACCTTCCCTACTCTTTGGCCTAAGACTGCCCCTACTGACCTTATTACTAGCATCGGACATCGACTTCAAAGGTAAGGCCTAGTTTGGAGGTTGTACTATAGGAGTAGTGGTCAATTTTAACTTCAATTCATCAAAAGCCCTCTCACATTCCTCATTAAAATCAAATTTACCATCTTTTGCAAGTAAAACACATAAAAGAGAGGCAATCTTTGAGAAGTCTTTAATAAATCTCCTATAAAATCCAACATGACCTAAAAATGACCTTACATCCTTAACACATTTGGGATAGGGTAAAGATTGAATGATGTCTACTTTTGCCTTGTCAACCTCTAAACCTTTAGATGACACAACATACCCCAATACTACCCTTTGTTCAACCATGAAATGACACATTTTAAAATTAAGTACAAAATTAGTTTCAATGCAACGCCTAAGTACTAAAGTAAGATAATGTGAGCACTCATCAAATGAATCACCATGCATAGTAAAATCATACATGAAAACTTCCATAATTTTGGTGATAAACTCGGAAAAGATACTCATCATACATCTTTGAAATGTAGCAGGAGCATTACACAAACCAAAAGGAATTCTCCTAAAAGCATAAGTGCCAAAAGGACACGTAAAGGTGGTCTTTTCCCGATCTTCAGGAGCTATAGGGACTGGAATATACCTTGAATACCCATCTAGAAAACAATAATGTGATTTCCCAGCTAATCTTTCTAACATTTGGTCTATAAAAGGCAAGGGAAAATGATCTTTCTTTGTGGCTTTGTTTAATTTTCTATAGTCAATGCACACCCTCCAACCACTTTGGACTCCGGTAGGAACCAAGTCACCTTCCTTATTTTGGACTATTGTTGTACCCCCTTTTTAGGAACTACATAAATTGAGCTAACCCATTCAGAATCAGCTATAGGGTAGATCACTCCAGCATCTATCCACTTAAGAATTTCTTTTTGCACTACGTCTATCATAGGTGGGTTTAGTCTCCGTTGAGGGTCTCTCTTAGGCTTAACATCTTACTCTAATGTGATTTTATGTCAACACAATGTTGGGCTGAGCCCTTTCAGGTTTGCTAAAGTCCACCCTAATGCTTCACTATGTTCTCTAAGCACCTTAATAAGCTTATCTTCTTGTTCAAGTGTTAGTGCATTAGAAATTATACCGGGTAAAGTCTCATTATCTCCTAAATAAGCATATTTCAAATTTTCAGGTATTGGCTTCAAATCTAATTTAGGGGTGAAACACAAGAGGGTAGCAACTTTTCATGATTTATAGGTAGCTCTATCATACTAGGTCTTTCCATTACTTGCAACGGTAACAAAGACTCTATGCTATCTACTAGTCCTAAGTTAACATGATAAGGTACAACATGAAATACAAAATGATCGAACCCTTTGGTTAGCACAATTAACAATTCATCTTCTTGAGACAAATCATAAACATATTGGGACAATTCATCAATTGTATCAAGTGCCACAAACATAATTCACATCGACGAGAAATCTCATGGCATCAAAAATATTGAACTTAATAACATCACCATCAAATTCCATAGTCAATGTTCCCCCATGTGAAGGTTTGCTTGGGAGAGTCCGAGTCACCCTAGAGGGGGTGAATAGGGTGAGGAAGAGATCTTGTGGAAATTCAAACTCTTTTCCCGGGTAAAATACATAATGCGGTTCGAGTTAAAACAGAGTCGGAAAAGTAGAGACTCGAAAAGACCGAATAGATAGAAATGGCAAGAAAAGCAAATGCTTTAAGACAGTCTAAGTCTAGAATGAACTTCGAAAGTAAACACTTAGAGATTACGTGGAAACCCTCCTGGGGCAGAAAACCACGGACCGTGTCAATCCGGACACGAAGTCAAATCCACTATTTTGAGTCCACAAAATACCGTGAACTGACCGAACTCGAGTTACTCACTTAGACAACTCTTTACAAGTTTTCCTAGACTCGAAATTCTCTTATCCGATCTAGTACTTCCTAGCTGAGATAACCCTTACAGCTAGGGACAACTTAAGCTAAGTTCACCCTTACAGCTCGATCAAGGGACCTTACAAAGAAAGTAAGAAAGAGTTTGTAATCGAGTACAAGACCTTACAACTTAGAAGGTAATGAATTACGGAATAGGAGTTGTAAGTAGAAGATTGAGAATGAATACAAAGACTTTGCACAAGTATGTATATTAACAATAAGTTCGGCAATCTTCAAGTCTTGTGAAGTGGCTTCTATTTATAGATGACCAGGCAGAGTAGCCGTTATCTTCATCTCGCTGACCGAGAGTCCTCTCGTGACCGTTGATAGAAGCTTTCGAGTCACTCGGAAAGTATCCATTGTAATGTGAACGTTGGACAACGGTTTAACTCTCTTGGAAGTCCCAAAACTACTAGCGGTGTCTTGAGAGATAAGGTGAAAACCACCGTTAAGCTTGGTGTCTCAGTTTTCCAGATTTGGAAACGGACGGCTCCGACACTATCTTCCGGGACTAGAGCAGAGAAGGTGAAAAGCCATGTGTCGCTGGTGATTTGACGTTTTGAAGCCTAGGTTACTTTTGTGATTTGAAAAGTGTATCCTCGTTTGAATAACCTACAAAAGTAAAGCAATTTTGGTTCTCAAAGTATGAAATACTTTGGTCCAAGATTAGACACGGATAATAAAATAATTATGATAATTAATCAACTAATTATCCGAGTCGAAGAGAAGTGGAATTTTCCGAGTTTAATAACTATATAACTCAAAATTCCATCCGACTTAGTCTAAGCGATAGATCAAGATAAGTAAAGAATATCGAGTGAGATAACTTGATATAGACTAAGTAAGAAACAGACTAGAGGTACCGACTCTAATGAAATAGAGCTTATAATCGAAGCCGGTTTCGAGTGAGAGAAGGTGAAACACTAGTCCATTCAATCTACGATAAATCGAGTGATGCTTGGACTCGGAATAAAGAATCGGTTTTCGAGTCACTTGAAGAAGCGCAATAAACACATGAAGTGCAAGTCTGTAGTACTTAGAGAAGATACCATTTCATTCGGAAAAGTTTCTAAAACACAGAGAATGCCTTGGAATCAAAACTCTATAAATACGAGATGGTTATTCCTGATTCATGTAATGTAACTCGAAATGCGTTGAGTAGTGTCCGAGTCTTCAATCTCCCCTTTTTGATGAAAGGCATTCCATGCTTAGACAGAAACTTTGTTAGTGAAAAGGATCCGACTCGAATAGTTACTCATAAAAGAAATTAAGTAAAGTATACTTAGTGTATCGAGCATAACGAAAACAAGTCGAGCATAAAGCAAAAATATGCTAAATACCGAAAGAATGTTAACTCGAAAGATTGTGAACACGAAGTTATAGAAGAACAAGTATTACTTCATTGAACTTAACAAAATTACATAGAATGAGAGGGAAGGCTCCCCTAAACTAGACAACAAGTTTTCGACTCTATTTCTCCCCCTTGCCTTTCAAAGCAAAAACAACGAAAAAAATACAAGGAAGATGTCCGGACAAAACAAAGGAGAGAAAATCTTTTAGAAAGAAGAAGAATCTGCGAGACTTTCGAATTGTGCCACAGGTGCATGGCGCCTACGAGGGAGGGGGTTGTTGGTGTAGTAGCGGAGGGAGTAGAGGTGCGCCGTCGCTGGTATGATCTTGACGATGTGCTTGAGCGCGGCGGAGGGAGAACCGGTACGATCATCAAGGGCTCAGCTCCGAGTGGCCGACCCGGAGTGAGTGGATCGAGAGGTTCTTCCCTTGGGACCTCTAGAGCTGGAGGGGCTGCTCGGTCGACCCGCTGGAGTAGCGAAGTCTTCGACCCACCTAGACTACTTGTTTGAGCTGAGTACTGCCACATGAGCTTGTGGAGCGGTCGACCCTCGGCGGTTCCCACTGCTTCTTCTTTGTGTTCCACTCCTGGCCCGGATGGAGCTGCCTCGGCCGCGAGCTCCTCGGCGTCTGCTCGCTTCTACATCTCGTAACTTCTTCTTCTTCGACCCGTTGTCCGAGGAGGTCGAGCCGGGCTCAAAGACGCTTCGGACGCGTCCGAGTCACCATGGTCCTGAGCTGCCTTGGACCTTCTCTCTCGGAGGAGCTCGACCGGCTCCTTCCGCTCCGTCACCAGTGCCCTCATCTCAAGAACTAGAGACTGCTCGCTCTCGGATTTGGGATTGACCGGTCTTTTGGTTGATGGTAAGATGTTGGAGGATATGCTTGAAAGACCGGAGTGTGTCCTGGAAGCGAGAGGACACAGAGCTGATCTTGTCCATAAAAACGGGGGACAAGAGAGCGAGAGAGAGATTTGGAGGCACCGGAGGTGGAAGCACCACCAGGTGGAGAGGGAAGAGAGAGAGGGGTTGATTTACGAGTCCGAGATGGAGAGGGAGGTCTTAGTTCCGAGTTATGAACCCGGACACCGGGGTTAGTTTCCGGTATCCGTACCCTGCAGTTCCTTTTGGCCAACAACAATGGCGGCCTCGGACACGGCGTTTAGGTCCGAGGGAGAGGAACTTGGAATTGTTTGAAGACGAGGGTGAGAAGAGCACCAAAAGGAAGTGAGGTGGTCTTCTTTGATTGAAGTTGAGCTGGCATGGCGGCCATTTGCTCAATGATGGAGGGGAAGAGGTCTACTTCGTAGCCCTCAAGAATGTCAAAGAGAGCTTTGAGGTGCTTGGAGTTGGGGTTCTCCTTCTTCGGAATGCTGTGAGAAAAATTTCTCATCGGCAGAAAGCACTGAAGGCGAGCTTCGACTTCAAGCGAGTCACGAAAAGTTTTTCCGGGACTCGGGAAACTCTTTGGCGAACTTGTCAAAGAAGTCGTCGGCGACTTCGGTGAACGGAATGGGGTTGCTGTTCAAGAAGAGAGAGGAGACCTTGAACAAGCGGTGGAGGAGAGAGGTGTTGATGCGAACGGTGATGTTCCGAACCCCGGAGGTTAGAACATTTTACGAGTGGGTAAGGTGAGTGTAGAACTCGAAACGAGTTCGAGATAGATGAACTCGCGGAAGCACATGAAGTTATATGCTCCGGTGGTTTGAATGTGAGCCAACCAAGAAAATTTGGTTGTAGGAAAGAACTTGTCGTCCAGCGCAAGGTGCTTGGGTGACAATGAGTTTGGAGGGGTTGAGCTTTACGGCGTTTTGGTGCAAGGCTTGTTGGAGGAAGAAGAGATCTGGAAGTCGGGATGGTTTCCTCTTTTAGGCATTTTGAACGATGGAAGGAAAGATGAAACTTTTGAGTAGAGAAGAGAAGGAGAGGTAGAAGAGAAGAACCGAAAAAGATGTAGAAAAGAGATGATGAGAGCGAGTTGAAACTTACGAGAGATGGCCTTTACGATGCTTAAAGAACTTCAAATATCACTGTTCACGTAGAAATCTTCCGCGAAAAGTTTCGTTTGAGAGAGATGGAATGTAGAGTACCGAGACAAAGATGAATAGATGCTATTTATAGAAAATAAGCATGCCCATCAACTATCTCGTTAAATATAACTCCGTTCGACTCGGCTTGTCCATCGGTCATCGAAGACCGGTGTGACGGTTCTCTTCAACTGTTAAGATTTCAGCGGTTAGAGATCCACGGCTATCGACCGATCACAGCGCTCGAGAGAAAGAAAGAGAAAAGATTTTGAAAATATAATCCGAAGCTCTCCACTGATCTAGAGATAGCTTCGGAAAATTTGAAGTCCAAGTTTCTCTACGTCCGAGTTTGACTCGAGATAGGTTTCGAGTGATTCGAAACACAAAATAACTATTAACCCGAGTATCATCGAATCAAGCGAGCTAATGGTTATTAAAGGGAAAACACATAACACGAATTATGCAATGAATAAGAATAGCACATAATTAAGCATTTAACATACCAAGCTCATTCCGAATAAAGCAAAGCTGATCTTCACCAAGAGGCTTAGTAAAAATATCGGCTAATTGAAGATTAGTAGGAATGAACTCAAGTTTAATATCACCTTTTCCGAGTGATCACGTAAGAAGTGATATCCGACCTCGATATGCTTTGTTTTTCGAGTCTTTGGACAGGATTCTTGGTGATGCTGATTGCGCTTTGGTTGTCACACTTGATTGGAATTGAGTTGAGGAATAGTCCAAGATCCTTCAAGTGTTAGTTAATCCATAGAATGCGAGCGCAACAAGCTCCAGTTGCAATATATTCAGCTTCAGCAGTTGATAGAGCTACTGAGTTACTGCTTCTTTCGAGTGCCAAGATATTAGGGATTGACCCGAGAAATTGGCAAGCTCCGGATGTGCTCTTTCGATCAACTTTGTATCCTACGTAGTCTGCGTGCGAGTATCCGAGTAACAGTCGGTTCCGAGTCTCCGGAATACCATAGACCTAAATTACGAGTGCCTGCAAGATATCTCGAATATTCTTTTCACCACAGTGAGATGTGATTCTTTTGGGTTAGCTTGAAATCTTGCGCATAGGCAAACACTTGAACATTATATCGGCCTAGTGGAAGTAAGATATAGCAAAGATCCAATCATACCTCGATAAAGTTTCGATCTATTGCTTTACCTTTCTCGTCCGAGTCAAGCTTTATACTACTCGCTCATGGGAGTAGATGCATGTTTTGCATCTTGGAGTTTGTATTTCTTCGATAGTTCCTTGGTGTACTTTGATTGATGGACATAGATTCCATCTTTATCTTGTTTGATTTGTAACCCAAGGAAGAAGTTGAGTTCTCCCATCATACTCATTTGGAACTCTTGACTCATCAACCCAGAAAATTCTCGGCACGAGAGATTCATTAGTAGCACCGAAGATAATATCATCAACATAGATTTGAACAATAAGGAAATCTTTCCCCTTAGTTTTTATAAAGAGAGTCTTGTCGATCTGACCTCTTTTAAAATCATTTAGAACCAAGAAGCTACTCGAGTCTTTCATACCAGGCTCGAGGTGCTTGTTTAAGACCATAGAGAGCCTTTTGAAGTTTGAAAACATGATTTGGAAATTCCGAGTTTTCAAAACTAGGAGGCTGTTCGACATAGACTTCTTCTTCAATAAAACCATTGAGAAATGCACACTTAACATCCATTTGATATAATTTAATATGCATGCTAGATGCAAATGCCAACGAGTATTCGATAGCTTTAATTCAGCTACGAGTGCAAAGGTTTCCCCACAATCAATTCCTTCTTCTTGATTGTAACCTTGAGCCACAAGTCTAGCCTTGTTTCGACTACCACTCCACCCTCATCCAGTTTGTTCTTGAAAACCCATTTGGCTCCTATAACTGGGTGGTCGGAAGGTCGGTTGATCGAGTCCGGACTTGGTTTCTCTCGAATTGATTGAGTTCCTCTTGCATGGCCTCTACCCATTCAGGTTCATTAAGGGCCTCTACTGCATTTTTGGGTTCGTTTAATGAAATGAATGCGGTGAATGCACATAGATTATGTAGAGAGGAATGAGTTCTTACCCCGCTATTGATATCCGAAATTATGTTTTCTTGGGGATGACTGGAAGTAAATTTGAATGCTTTACCAGTTCTCGATTCACGAGATTTGTGGGCTGAGCCGCTTGATCTTCGAAGCCTGTTCGAGTGACCCTCTTCATTAACTTGTTCGTTACGAGCGAGCTCTTGAGTTGTCTCATTCACGAGTTTCCTCGTTCGAGTGACTTCATTCCGAGCATGTTGAGTCCGAGTCTTTGTACGCTCGGCTTCGTCATCATCTCTACTGAGCTTCGGTTCGAGTATGACGACTCACTTGGCTTCTCCTGTTCAAGCTCATCAAACACTACGTGGATGCTTTCTTCCACTTTGTTAGTTCGCTTATTGAAAATGCGATAAGCTTTGCTTGTGAAAGGAGTAACCTAGAAAAATACCTTCGTCTCACCGAGCATCAAACTTGGTCGAGTGATCCTTACCGTTGTTGTGAACGAAGCATTTACATCCGAATGGTCTGAAATAGGAAATATTTGGCTTCTTCCCTTTGTAGAGCTCATAAGGTGTTTTCTTTAGAATGGGTCCGATGAGGCATCTATTCGAGTGTAGTTGGCCGTGTTGATCGCCTCTCGCCTGAAATAGTAAGGCAAGTTGTGCTCAATCATCATCGTCCTTGCTATTTCTTCAAGGGTTCTGTTCTTTCTCTCTACTACTCCATTCCGTTGAGGAGTTCGGGTGCTGAGAAGTGGTGAGAGATTCCATTTTTGTTACAAAACTCGAGAATTCCGAGTAGTCGAACTCCCTACCATGGTCGGTTCGAATCCTCCGGATCCGAGTCCGAGACTCAACTTGAATTTTTCTGCAGAGCTTGCTCGAACTCCTTGAAAGCTTCATTTTTGTGCTTAAGAAAACACACCCAGGTAAATCGTGAATAATCATCAATAACAACAAGTATGTAAGATTTACCTCCGAGACTCTTCACAGGGATTTCACCACATAAGTCCATATGCAATAATTCAAGCACTTTGGATGTGGAAACTGTCTTCGAAATTTAAATGAAGATCCGACTTGTTTTCCTCCGGTGCATGCTTCACTTACTTTGTCTTTCTCAAAACCACAGTTAGGTAAACCCTTAACTAGACCATTAGATGCCAATTTCTTGAAAGTATGCATGCTAATATGCCCTAATCTATGATGCCAAGTCCAAGAATCATCATGAAGAGATGCTTTTAAGCAAGATAAATTCGACTAGGGTCGAAAGAGGAATGATATAAGTATTACCTGATCTCTTACCCGAAAGCTTGATCTCTTTGGTAGAGACATCGAAATATAGCAGTTGGTCCGAGTGAATCTTACCTCTTGACCTTTGTCACATAGCTGAGATATGCTTGAGTAGATTATACTTTAATCTCTTGACAAGTTAGGCTGGATCGACCGGATTGCTTCCTTTTCCAATCTTGCCAATCCCCACTATCTTGCCTTTGCTGTCATCTCCAAATGTGACCTTTCCTCCTTTGTGTTTTTCCAACTCGGAAAAGAGCCCCGCATCTCCCGACATATGGCGTGAACATCCATCTGTCAAGGTACCGGTGTCCTTTGATCTCTTCCGAGTGACCCGCAAAACAAAGAGAATCTAACCCTTCTCACTTCCTCTAACGAACCCGAGTAACGCTCCTTACTTGTGGTTCTTTTCGAGGAAGAAGGTGTTTCGGAACCCGATTTAAATGACTTTGGGTTTTGTCCGATTCCGAGTCTTCCTCTCGGAGAACCGAGTCTGTGTCTCTTTCTTTTTGAAAGCTTTTCCATTTGAAATAGGAAAGAATGGTTTCTTTTTGTAAACAGTTTTGGGCTTAGTCCTTCCTTCATTTCTATGAATGGGACCGTGCTCAACTTTCCCGAACTTCACGGTTCGGAATCATTTTTAAATAGTTCCGAGTAGGAATTAGATTCCTCTTCTTTGTTGAAACCAAGACCTTCTTTTTGAAAGGAGACACATTGTGATCCTAAGAGCATGTCAAGGTTTTTCGACCTTGAGTAAATTTTATAATCAGATTTTGAGACTCGGTGAGCTTCTGTTTTAGTTGCTCGTTTTCTTTCCTGAGTAACTCGGACTCGGTCTCATTAGTTTGAGCACTAGTCTTGAGTTCTCCGAGCGTGAGTCTCGGCTTTTCCAATTCATTTTTAGAGAAATGCTCTCGAAGAAATTGACTCAATTTGTTCTTTGAAATGGGAATAGTCGAATTGGACTTTTCTTCCAAAGTAAAAATGTATTTAGCTAAATCAACTTTAGAGAATTTGAGGAAATAGTCAATTACCTCTTGAGGATTAGTTTCCTCATTGTCGAGTCCGAGTTTGACTCTCTTTCGGCTTCGAGTCGGACATTGCCATTAAACACTTCGAGTCGTCCGAGTCCTCGTCATCTTCCGATGAGTCCTCATCGCTCCATGTTGCAATCATGGCCTTCTTCTTCTTTCTGTCCCTTTTCCTCTTCGGACGAGTCCTTGACTATGTGGTCTTTGCTTGCCACACTCGAAACACCCGAATTCTTAGAAAAAGATAACTTTGAGGGAGAAGAATACTTACCTTTTCTGTCTCTTTTATCTTTCTTGTAGAATTCTTCCTTTGGCCTTTTGTCCCATCTTTTGTGCTTCATTATTCTCTTGAAGCCTCTTGCAATGAGTGCCATGGGATCATCTTCCGTGTCGGATGAGCTCAGATTTGCTTCTTTAGATTCCGAGGCTTTCAGTGCTATGTTCTTTTTGGAACCGCCCTCAGCATCCTCTTCTTCAAGATGGATTTCGTGTGTTAGAAGCTTTCCGATGAGCTCCTCTGGCTTTAAAAGTGAGAGGTTCCGAGCCTCCTTTATGGCGAGTCACCTTCGGACCCCATCTTCTTTTGGGCGGACTTCGAGTATCTTTCTGCACATTTCCTCGTGTGTGATTTTCTTACCCGGAGACTTGAGATTGTTGGTAATCTCAGTAAACCGGATGAACATCCGAGTGATATTTTCTTCGACTCCATCTTGAATAGCTCGTATTTATGAAGATATTGACCGATCTTCGCTTGTCGACCCGGCTTGTGCCTTCATAAGTGTTGACCGAGTGTATCCCACACTTCTTTTGTTGTGTCGCAAGCGGACACCCGATTGTATTCCTCCGAGCTGATGGCACACATCGGAATGTTCATTGCCTTGAAGTTCTTCCTGAACTTCTCTACTTCGCTCGGAGTGAATTCAACCTTTGTCTTGAATTCCTCTCGTCTTCATTGGAATGTAGTTTCCTTGTCGTATGATTTCCCATACATCTTCATCATGATCCATGAGGAAGCATTCCATAAGCTTCTTTCGGTGCCCAAAGTTTGATCCTTTGAATTTTGGTGGCCTGTTGGAAGATCTTCCTTCATCGAACTCTACGGTGTTACGAGCCATTTGATCTTTAGACCTTTGGATGGTTAGATCCTTTACGAAAGGCTAGGCTCGATACCAATTGAAGGTTTGCTCGGGGAGAGTCCGAGTCACCCTAGAGGGGGTGAATAGGGTGAGGAAGAGATATTGTGGAAATTCAAACTCTTTTGCTAGGTAAAATACAGAATGCGGTTTGAGTCAAAACAGACTCGAAAAGTAGAGACTTAGAACGACTAAATAGATAGAAATGGTAAGAAAAGCAAATGCTTTAAGACAGTCCGAGTCTAGAATGAACTTAGAAAGTAAACACTTAGAGATTACATGGAAACCCTCCTAGGGCAGAAAACCACGGACCGTGTCAATCCAGCACACGAAGTCAAATCCACTATTTTGAGTCCACAAAATACCGTGAACTGGCCGAACTCGAGTTGCTCCCTTAGACAACTCTTTACAAGTTTTCCTAGACTTAGAAATTCCCTTATCCGATCTAGTACTTCCTAGCTGAGATAACCCTTACAGCTAGGGACAACTTAAGCTAAGTTCACCCTTACAGCTCAGTCAAGGGACCTTACAAAGAAAGTAAGAAAGAGTTTGTAATCGAGTACAAGGCCTTACAACTCGGAAGGTAATGAATTACAGAATAGGAGTTCTAAGTAGAAGATTGAGAATGAACACAAAGACTTTGCACAAGTATGTATATTAACAATAAGTTCGGCAATCTTCAAGTCTTGTGAAGTGGCTTCTATTTATAGATGACCAGGCAGAGTAGCCGTTATATTCATCTGCTGACCGAGAGTCCTCTCGTGACCGTTGATAGAAGCTTTCGAGTCACTCGGAAAGTATCCGTTGTAATGTGAACGTTGGACAACGGTTTAACTCTCTTGGAAGTCCCAAAACTACTAGCGGTGTCTTGAGAGATAAGGTGAAAACCACCGTTAAGCTTGGTGTCTCGGTTTTCCAGATTTGGAAACAGACAGCTCCGACACTATCTTCCGGGACTCGGAGCAGAGAAGGTGAAAAGCCATGTCTGCTGGTGATTTGACGTTTTGAAGCCAGGTTACTTTTGTGATTTGAAAAGTGTATCCTCGTTTGAATAACCTACAAAAGTAAAGCAATTTTGGTTCTCAAAGTATGAAATACTTTGGTCCAAGATTAGACACGAGATAATAAAATAATTATGATAATTAATCAACTAATTATCCGAGTCGAAGAGAAGTGGAATTTTACGAGTCTAATAACTATATAACTCAAAATTCCATCCGACTTAGCCTAAGCGATAGATCAAGATAAGTAAAGAATATCGAGTGAGATAACTTGATATAGACTAAATATGAAACAGACTAGAGGTACCGACTCTAATGAAATAGAGCTTATAATCGAAGCCGGTTTCGAGTGAGAGAAGGTGAAACACTATTCCATTCAATCTGCGATAAATTTGAGTGATCGTTGGACTCGGAACAAAGAATCGGTTTTCGAGTCACTTAAGAAGCGTAATAAACACATGAAGTGCAACTCTGTAGTACTTAGAGAAGATACCATTTCATTCGGAAAAGTTTCTAAGACACAGAGAATGCCTTGGAATCAAAACTCTATAAATACGAGATGGTTATACCCGATTCATGTAATGTAACTCATAAATGCGTTGAGCATTGTCCGAGTCTTCATCATGCACATCTATTTTTGTCCTAGATGTTTAAGGAATGGTCTACCAAGCAAACTAGGAATGTCGTGGCATGCATTACCCATGTCCAATACATAAAAATCAGCAGGAAAAATAAGCGCATTGACTTGGACTAAGACATCCTCTAAGACTTCATCTAGGTAAGTACTACTCCTATCGCCTAACCGAATTAATAGCCCAGCTTTTCTTCAACTCTCCCAAATTCAGTTTATTATAAAGAGACCTAGGCATCACGTTAATGGAGGCACCTAAATCAAGCATGGCTCTATCAAAGTATAGGTTTCCAATCTTAAAAGGGACGAGAGAACACACCTAGGTCCTTACATTTAGGAGGGAGCTTCTTTTGAAAAACAAAGCAAATGCATTCTCCCCACACTTATCTTCTCATTTCCTTTCAATTTTCTTTTAGAAGTACAAAGCTCCTTAAGAAATTTAGCATAACGAGGAACCTGTTTAATGGCATCTAGGAGAGGAATGCTGATCTCTACCTTCCTAAACGTTTCTAGGATTTCTTGGTTTGCCTCGTCTATTTTAGGAGTTATGCTTCTCAATCTACTAGGGAAAGGTGGGATAGGTTCGTAAGGATCTTTCTTATTGTCACTTATCTCTTTAGCATTTGAGGTGTTATCTTTCTTTAAGTTAGGTTCGGATTCCTTAACCTCTAGTTCGAGCTCTACCTCTCTATCGTTTTTAGGTTCATTAAGTTCCTTCCCACTCCTTAGTCTTATGGCACTCATATTTTCCTTGGGCTTGCAGGTTACCGAACATGGTATCTATTACAGCTTGTCCCTCTTGAACCCGCTTAATAGTCATTTCTAAACTTTGGAACCTAAGATAAGATTCCTTTTTCTAGTCATCTATTTTCTTAATCATTTGCTCTAAAAGGAAGTTCGTTTTATCTTGAGCGAGATGGTTGACGTTGGGCTTGGTCAAAACCAGGGGGTTGTTTCTAGGTCCATACCTAAGGTTAGGGTGATCCCTCCATCCTTCAATGTAGGTGTTTGAAAATGGATCGTACTTTCTTTGACCTTGATTAGGAAAAACGGCGTTTACTTCCCCCTGTAATGTAAGGCATGCATCGGTATGATGCCCTTCCAAACAAGCAAATTCCACACACTACTTCCTTTTGAACTCCTCGAGTGACGAGTTTGTTCAACATAGCAGTTGATATGAGACAGTTGATTTTCTAATGATGTACTTGAACTGGGATCATTTACCTTCCTAAATTAGGTATCCCTAGTTCCAAACTGTTGAGTATTTTGGGCCATATTATTAAATAATTCTCTAGCTTGAGCTGGAGTCTTATTAACCAAAGCCCCCCCAACTAGCAGTATCTAACATATTTCTATCAATTGACAATAACCCTTCATAAAAATATTGAATCAATAATTGTTCAGAAATTTGATGTTTGAGACAACTAGCACATAATTTATTAAAACATTCCCAGTATTCATAAAAAGTCTCCCCAGTCATCTGTTTAATGCCACAAATTTCTTTTCTAATGAACACAATCCTAGATGTAGGAAAGAATTTTTCTAAGAATGCTTTATGAACTTGGGTCCATGTAGTGAATGTTGGAGGAGGTATGTAATACAACCAATCTTTAGCCTTATCCTCGAAGTGAAAAGGGAAAGGTTCTTAACTTAATTTGGTCTTGTGTGATTCCCTCAGGTTGCATGGTAGAACAAGTAAAACTAAATTCAGTAATATGATGATATGGATCCTCACCGGTAATACATAAAACTTAGGCGAGTAAGTTCGAAATCCAGAATTCAATTTAAGGGGTCGGTCTAAAGTAGGATACGAAATAGACAAAGGTTATGTTTCTAAATTAGGTGCAGCAAGCTCACGTAAAATAGCCATTTCAAAGTTTATAGAATCAACCTCGGTTTCGCTCCCGGAATCTTCGATTGTAGAGATTCGATGTCGTTCTCAACTTTTTCCGTCGTGTGCTCTTCCTTCTCTCTAATCATGCGACCACTCCGCAATTGCATACACTAAAATGTAATCAATTAAAATGCATAAGTTCATAAATAAATATATATATATATATATATAGTTAATTAGATTAGATTGAAAGAAACTATGTTTTTTTTTTCTTTCCCCGGCAACGATGCCAAAATTTGTTAGCTTGTCGTACGCTTACAAATTAAACCACTACTTAGGCTTATAATTAACAATATAGCATAGGAAAATGGGGATCGATTCCACGAGGAAAGATAATATAGAAATCAAACTTTCAGATCCAATTAAACTTACTAATCTAATTATTTTTATTTCTTTATCTTGTGAAACAAAACCTTAAACAAATCAAATTAAACTACTAAAATTCTAAAATTTCCTATAAGAAATACTTCTGAAATTCTCCAAATTTATTTTTTATAATTTAATTTTGACATAATTATCCTAATTAATTCTGAAAAATCAAATAAAAATTCAAAACAGAAAATAACTAAGAATTTAATAACTAAAAATAACATAAAATTATCTAACAATATAAATAAATAATCTAGACAGAATATAAAAATTATAATAACCCAGACATATCTTTTGTATATATATTTGTTTAGAACAATTAAAACAGAAAACTAAGGCAGAAAATAAACAGATTCTAAAACAGAAAATTAAATAACTAAAATTCTGCACTAAATTAATTACGAAAATAAATACTAAAATTACCTAGAATATTAAAACTAAGTTTTTAGACCTCACCAGACCCTAAAAATATAAAAATAAAATTTAAAACCTAATTTACAAATTTATTTAATTAAAAATCTGCAGTAATTAAATTCAAGAATTAAATTTGAAAAATTATCAAATTAATTCCAAAAATTCTAAAATTTAATCACATCAAACTAGGATTCTATCTAAACTCTAAAACAAGATAAAACACAAAAAGTAATAAAAGAAACTATTTTTAAACTAATTTCTAACAAACTGACTCAAAAATAATAAAAACTAACAGAAAAATAATCTAAAAATTAAAATATATAAAGACTCAAAATTAAATTAAAATAAAAATTCCTAAAACTAACCTAAAAGACTGTTATTTAAGGGGGAAATAACGAAATTAATAATAAAAGATTATAACTTGGTAAATAAAAATTGACAACTAAGTAAAATAACTAAAAAGTAAATAAATAATATCAAAGATATCAATTTTATAAAAAACACATAGTATAATCTATACCATGTAAATTATTATTTATCATTAACACACAAATTGATCTACACATGAGCTAAACTGTAAAAGACAACCACTAGCGGATCTTCCCTATTTTTCCTTAGTTATTAGTTTAATTAGGCCTAACCCTAATACAAACCCTACTAATATCGATAACCCTAGCACTAGTCCTAAAACTTAATCAAATTAGAGCATTAAGTATTAGAAAAACATCATCTAGCATCTACTAACCAATCTACTAGCAAATTGATTTAAAAAGGATCTATGATAATTTCCTAATTAAAAGAGATGGGTATGAGCAATCCATGATTAACTAGGGTGATACTTATGTCTAAAGGATCAAGCGATTACGTACTTAAACCCTTTAAACCATCATATGAATTTATATAAAACTAATTAGCGTGCACTCTAATTAATTAGACACAAAATCATAAACATTAAAATCAAATTACCATAAAATCATGGATCTAATGAATAAGACAATAAAGATCGAAACTTTGTTTCAAAATAAATAATTTAACATGGTTTCAAATAGATTATACTAAGTATAAAAAACTACTCAAACATAATGTAATTTAAAACACGTAAACTAAATAAAAATAACATCTTTAATATTAATCTAACAATAAAAATTCAATCTTTACTAGTAAAAAATTACGATAAATAATACTACCGATATAAATTTCTTCGGATGCGAACGGCGATGTTGATGACGATCAAGAAGCATAGTTGATGATGAAGCGGATTGATGATGATGGTGAGAGATGAGGTCTGTAGGTGGCATGAAATTGAGGTGACGATAGAGAAGCAGTGATGATTATGATTATGGTGATGAAGAGAACCGAGAGGGAGAAGGTGATGATAGTGATGAAAGATAGAGACTGAGGTGATGATGATTAGTGATGCGAGATTATGATGGCGTGAGGTCTGCCAGCCAAGAGAGGGAGAAGATGATGATTAGTGATTAATATATATATATATATATATATATATATATATATATATATATATATATATATATATATATATATATATATGGTGAAGCAAGGAGGTGACAAAAGAAGAGGAGGATTATGATGACGATAAATTGGTGATGAGGTAGTGATGGGTTGTTGGGTGGATAAGGAGTCATGAAGGAGCCAGGTTGTTCCTCTTTTCTTCTCTTCCAAGTTTTCTTCTTCTCATGCAACTCTAAGGAGGAGTCCTAATGGGTTTAGAAGTATGATTATTTCTTTTCACTCTCCTCTTCAAAATAAATCCTCATAAAATATTAATATTTTATGAGTCATTATTTTTGGATCGACTTTGTATCTTTTCTTAAACGTTTGTCGTTAGCTAAAAATTTACTTTTAATATCTTTTCTTCTCTTTCCACTTTATTTGACAATTACCTAAAAATAGACAAAATAGGATAAATCAGATAAAATAAACGATATAATATAAACTAAATAACTACTAAAAATATGTACAAAATACGACTAAACACTACTCGTGCCCGCGAGAAAGCACGAAACAGGCCGGGCCCGAGGCGAGGCCGACACCGGCCATGCATGAGTCCTGCAGGGACCGTAGTGCCTTGTTGTTCTAATCATTATAGTGTTCGAAGAACTCCAGGAAAATGCCTATAGATAAGATCACTCGATGCAACAAGAAATACGGACACCAAAGCCTTCATCTAGCCACAATATATCCTCTTCTTATGTCCACACATAGAACCATGGACTTCATGATCGAACTAATCCGGTGGATGCATGAGATGAACAACATGGATAGGTCGGGGTTAACCAATTATGGGCTAAATGTCCTCTTGAGCATTCGTCAAGTGAAAAATCTATTGGCCTTTCTTAAGGACTGCGGTAGCTTATCTGGTATCATCATCACCATATCTTTGGATTCGGGGATAAAGAACTATGCCCCCTACCTGAAGAGTTCGATGCCATACTAGGCAGTTATAGGCGAACGAAACCAACTGTTCCTAAATCTTCGGAAAATCTCCATGAAAAGTACCAATATCTACTAAAACCGAGCAAAAAGTATCTAGGGTGGATCCTTATTGGGAATCGAGTTAGCTTAAACAATCGATGAAGCATTACCGCAACATGTATGGTTATGCTATGTCCATCATCATCCCAACACGGCGAGCCATAATTACTTGCATGATAGGAGGATTCCTGCTAGTAGGGGGTCACGAGGACTTGGCACCGGCGTCTTTGCTAAGCCTCGGTGGAACAGTTAGAGGATTATTGTTCCCTAACTCCACTAATAGTTGCTAAAACAATGATTGGCTTAGACCGAGTTGAAGCCAAGGCTGAACAAAATTTTCGCGGTAGCCCCTGTTATTGCGGGTAAGCACTAAAATAAACGGAAGCAAATAACAGTAAACCGAATGACGGCGTCCGCCATAAGGTGGCGGTCCATCGTCGACCGGAGGCCAAGGGGCCTTCATCTTATACCAAAAACCTAACTTTCATTCCCGCTTCTACCATCGCTATTTTTAGTATTTCGATTTTGCTCTGTTAGGCCTAAAAAGTTATACTTTGACCGTGCAGGACATTAATATTTGACTTTGCATTTGTGATGTGCGGAACTGGATAGTGGAACATCTCGAAACTCATCAAAGCTCCTTCGAAGTTGGACACGTACCTAGCGACTCACTTTTACCGACAAAAACGAACATCAATCGGTAATCGATCATCCTGCTTCCCGATGGAAAGAATATCTTAAAAATCACAACAATGACCCCTTATGGTATGTTAAGCATTTGAAGGTGTCCCAATTCAAAACGCATACTACACAATATCCATACATTCGCCTATTAGGCCCGGAGGAAAGTACTTATTACTTTTCGCGCCGTGTGTTGTGGCAAATGGGTACAGAACAAGTAATATTGTTACTTGGATTGTATATGGTCTCGCAACTTTTGACTTGTTCAAAGGACACGGTAGCTCTAGATGGACTGGGTCATGGCCCGAATACGAGAAAGGTCTTCGAAAATGTTGACTCCTGCAGCCTTACCGACACTCGACTGGAGTTTTAAATATCGTTGTTTCTCCCTATTATCTAGAGTAGATAATAGAAGTCGACCTTGAGCGACGAAAAGAATTGAGACTCGAGATAGCTAAACCCTAAAGAAGTCGTTCCTGCTGCTACCGCTCCGCAAATTCGTGAAGTAAACCCTCGGATGGCTGCTCGCGCTCATCAAAAAGAAGTCGAAGCTAAAGAAAATGAAGAAAGGAGAGCTCATCCAAAAATAAAGGAACGCACCCGAGACGAGGAACTTGAGTCTAGTGATCCTAAAGGAAAGAAAGTGAAAATAGACTAGGACTCGAATTCTTAGAAATTTGAGATAAAATAAAAGGATGATTAGTTTTACCTCTTTAGAACAATGGTTATTTTTATTTTACAAGAAGTGTGCTTGCAATTAAATTTCTTTTATTAGCTACGTCTATACTAGAAAATAGATAATTAGCGACGGAAATAACGACCGAAAATTGTGAAATAGCGACGGATTTTCCGAAATAGCGACGGACATAGCGACGGAAATATTCCGTCGCTAAAAGCCGGGTTGCTAAAATTTAGCGATGGAAATTCCCGAATCCGTCGTTAATTAGCGAAGGACCGGCAATGGAAACCGCTTCCATAGCTGATATAAATCAGCGATAGAATGAAGTTTCGTTGCTGATTTAGCGACGGAAACTATGGAATTTCCGTCGCCGATCCGCGCAGCTCCATCAGCTGTTCCGTCACTAATCCGTCGATGTTCCGTCGCTAATCCGTCGTTGATCCGTCGCTATCTTAGCATAATTCCAAAATACATTTTTCTAATAATTCGTTACCCTAGTACAAAAATTGTGAATGGATATACAAATCCAACATTCACATATGTGGCATTTACATATGCCGGCCACAAAGTACCCATCCAAGTTGGATATACAAATCCAACATACATGTTCAAAATCGTGAACAATCCAAACATATTTAAAACCAATTCACAAGTTCACAAAAACAACCATACAAAAGTTCACGAGAAACCATAAACACATGTGAAAAGTTTGCAAAATGTTCACCAATAAACAAAAGCTCACAATGAATTCGTAGTCCTCACTCTTCCTCTTCCTTATCCTCTTCCTCTTCCTCTTCCTTATCCTCTTCCTCTTCCTCTTCCTCTTCCACTTCCTCTTCCTCTTGTGGTTGTACTCGGTCGACTGGTGAGATCTAGATGCTTGCCGAGATTTCATGAATTCAATGAAGCATGCTATTGGCTCAGCTGAAACTGTCCACCTTTTCTTTAAGCTGCCTATTTTCCAACCCAAGCACACGAGCATGCTCAATCCATTGATGTAACTCGAAGTTAAATTATGCACTCGTTACTCTCAAATCCGAGTCATCCGGAGTTGAAGCTTTTGGTGATTTGAAGGGCATGGTTGGTTTTAAGTTTTTAGCCTCGGATCCAAGTCCATAAATGCAACCTTTCCTATTCGCATTGGCTTTGACCCACAACTCATGTTGTGAAGGGGTGGAGATATGATCCTCGAAGAGTTGGGGTCATCAGTAAAGGTTGAGTGGGTTGAGTGTTTTGCAACTTTTCCCACTCTTTTTGAAACTTGTCTTGAATAATATATAAATATTTGAGGCATGTAACTATCACAAGTTGTCAAAGAAAACCATATATTGAAAAATATGAAAATTGCATATATAAGGTTACTCACATAAATGGCCTTGGATTTTTGGTCAACCCATTCGTCCTTTTTTGTTTTGTGGGTTCGTGAAAATAGTTGGGTCGGTAGAGGCTGAGCTCCTTTAAGCTCCTTCATCTAAATACAAACTGGTGTTAGTATAGATTTAATTTACTAATATGAACATGTTAATAGTTGCATGCGTAATTTCTAATAAAAGGGTATTTACCAATCACCGCTTATGCTCTGTCATAGGGATTGAGCCACAAGTATGGAGCGATGAACCAAGTCCACCTTTATCAACATGGTGGTTTTTATGAGCCTCGCTCACGTAACTTCTTGTAGTCAACAGCTTCCTAATATTCCAACAACTCTCGCCGATAGTTGTCACCTAACCATTTCGGCTTCTTCTTATTTTTCCTTGCCTTCAGCATGAAGTCCTTTAATCGATCACTTCCTTTCTTCTCAAAATTTCTTCTTATTTGGACTTCATCGGTTGGAGACCAAGTGAAAGATTTATGTATAAATGAAAACGTACTTTATAAGTTATGAAATTATAATATAATGCTCAAACATGCACAATAAGTCATTATGTTATCTCAAATTCAGAAAACTAAAGATTTGTCATTACCTTGAACTTAGAAAACCATAGATCACGTTGTGATCGAAGAACTTTACCCCATGTAGGCCATGCTCCGTCATACTTGCTTTGGAAGATGTGGGAAATCGTGCCCACATCTTTATCAATGGGGATGAACCTAATCGAGAAACATAGAAAACAGCTTAGTTATACTATTCTACTATGAAGCTTAATTTATTTTATTACTTATTATCACACTTACCCTTCACCATCTAGCTCGATCCGAATCTTTTCCCGGCTGCTAGCACTTCTTGATTCAAGGCTAGCATGCTCATTGTCCGCATCAGTTGGCCCATCATTTGTAGGCCTTTGTGGTGGCCTTTGTTTGGCACCAACGTGGATGCGTGGTATGTTGGTTGTACCATATTGGTTATATGCGTACGTATTGGGCGGGTTTGAGTACATATGAGTGTGTTGAGAATATGGAGGGTTTCGGATGAAAGACCCACCCATTGGGCTTTGCATGTGTGGGATGTTTGGAGGTTGGAAATAAGGAGGATTGGGAATGAATGACCCACCCATTGGAGTTTAGTTGTAAGGGGAGTGTGGAGATAATGCTCCACCTATAGAAGACTCGAAGTGGTTTTGAGAGGGGGTAGAAGTGCTTACATCGTTATCTTCACCATCGGTATCGACGTTTCTAGCCCTTCCCCAAGTAGCTGATCTTTTCGACCTGCCTCTACCTCTCTCCATATTTCTTAACATAAACAACATAAAAACATTATTAGTAAACATCCAATGGTTAAAATGATTCAATATAAAACAAAATATAAACATTAGTAAACATATAAACATTTCAAAATGTATACAATTATTTCAAAATTTACAACAAACATTTCATTTCTAATTTCACACAACTAACCACTATTTACTAATAATTTGTCAAATGTTAAATAAATTTATAAATAAACCACAAACAAATGTACATATATAAATCACAAATAACATTTACTTCAACTTCAACAATAATTTCCAACAAATCTAACCCCATATACTTTAAACAACACAAATTTTATACATAAATAACATTTACTTCAACTTCAATAATAATTTCCAACAAATCTAATCTCACATACTTTAAACAACACATCATCTATACATAAATAATATTTACTTCACCTTTAACAATAATTTCCAACGAATATAACCTCACACACTTTAAACAACACAACATCTATACATAAATAACACAATTGCACATTTTTCTTTTCAAATTCATTTACAAACAACATTAATTTGCAACAAATTATATAAATTCATCAATTTGAAGTTAAATTATTAAAAACCCTATATCAAATAACAATCAACAAAACAATACCTTACACTAGGTTGCGGCACGAGCGGCGGCGGCGTCGGAAGGGCGGTGGCGACGGCGGCGTCCTTCAAGCGGCAGCAGCGGCGGCACAAAGGGTGGGAGCAACCAAGGAGAACTCACTCGTCTTTGGCCTTCGGGCTCCTCACGCGGTGGACGAAGGGCGGCGGACGGAAGGAGGGGCGGCCGAGACGGCGGCAGCGGCGAACCGGCGGCGAGAGGAGGTTGTCTACGATACGGCACTCTCGCTCACAATTCGCTCGAGTCCTCTCTCTCTCTTCGCTTTTGTTAATCTGATCCGCCAAAAGGCCGATTTGGATTTATTCGGCTTTAGCGACGGAACAGATCCGTCATTGTTTCATCGCTAATAAAAAAATTTTTATTAGCAACTGAATAGCGACGAATTTTCCGTCACTAAAGACTAAATTAATATAATTAATTTTTTTTTTGTTTTCCTAGATCCGAAAATCCGAAATACCCTGGCTACGGATTAGCGAAGGAATATTCCGTTGCTAATTAAATCAGCGACGGAATGGCGACGGATATTTCCGTCGCTAATTCCAAATTAGCGACAGATCCTTTTTTCCGTCGCTAATTTTGTCGGTTTCCGTCATTGATTCCGTCACTATGTGGCGACTTGAACCGTATCCGTTGCTAATTTATGTCGCTATTTAATAGTTTTGTAGTAGTGTGTATTTAGGTAAGTAGTAGGCTTACCTTTATTGAATAAAAGTAAGTATTATGCTATACTTTCATATCTTTATCGCTCACTTAGAGGTAGAGTAATAATAATAAAGAAAATCTAATATACATATTGGGCCGTCTAGTTGGACTGTCTAGTAAATAAACAAACCAAAGAACACCGGAAAAAGGGAAAACCGTGGCCAGGCCAATCCACCATTGACCGGGTGGTGGTCGGTGCCCGCCTTGGTCAAGCCTACTTAGGTTGGGCTTGGCCCACTACCTAAGGACATGCCGGGTGTAGTACTTCTTTAACCGATCCAGATTGGTGTATCGAAAAATCTCTTCTCCTTCTAAATCAGTTAACTTTACTACTTCGCCGGATAAAATCTGATTAAGTATGAATGGGCCCTACCAGTTGGGCTTAAATTTCCCTCGTGGGTCCCGAATTAGATCTCTTACCTCTCTAAGGACCAAATCCCCAATTTGCAAGTTGCGAGGCTTAACCTTCTTATTGAATGCCCTAGATATACGAGCTTGGTATATTTGGACATTATGCAAGGCGGTGAGGCGCCTCTCATCCAATAATACTAATTCCTCATAACGTGCTCTAGCCCACTCAGCCTACGTAATCCGACTCTCAGCAATTATCCTTTACGAAGGAATGACAATTTCAACTTGAAGAACCGCTTTTATGCCATAGACTAGAGATTAAGGCGTTGCTCCCACGGAGGATCTAATAGAAGTTCTATAACCCCACAAAGCGAAAGGTAAATTATCCGGCCAATCCTTCTAAGTAATTGTCATTTTCTCCATTATCCTCCGGATATTCTTATTAGCAGCTTCAACTCGCTCTGTTGATCCGAGGACGATATGGAGAAGATTTGTGATGCCGATTTTATACTTATCCAACGAAATCCACTACTTCCTTCTTGAAATGACTATTGTGATCACTTATAAGCTCGTGGGGCACTCCATAATGATAGATAATATTCGGGTGATGAATTTGGCTACCTGTTTCGACGTCAAGGTTGCATAGGAAGTTGCTTCTACCCATTTGGTGAAGTAGTCGATTGCTACTAACACAAATTCGTGACCACTTGTTCCTTTAGGAGTTACCTTGCCAACAATGTCTATACCCCAAACTGAAAACGGCCAAGGTGAGGATAATGTAGTGAGAAATGACAGAGGTTGGTGTTGTAAGTTTGCATACACCGACATTTATGACACCTTCTAACAAAGTCGTGACGACTCACTGCCATAGTTAACTAGCAATAACCCGTGCTCGAACCTTCTGGACCAATTTTCTACCATTCATATAAGGTCCACATTCTCCTCCATAGATATCTTTCATGATGTGCTTTGCTTCATGTTGATTGACACAAAGTAAGCTAATCCCGAGTTAATTTTCTTGAACAATTGTCCTTGATTGAGGAAGAATTATGCAGCCAACATCCCGATGGCTCGTTGGGCTCTAGGGGTGGAGTCCAAAGGATACTCTTGCTTATCCAAGTACTGATAAATATCATGATACCAACCGGTATGGTCGATATTAGATACTTCTAAGGCGTAGACATGTGCAGGCTGACTCCGTCACTCGATGTGAACGGGCATTGCGTGAATACGAATTGGAATATTGATCATGAATGCTAATTTAGCTAGTGCATCTACAAATTGATTATCATCCCTAGGGAGGTAGGTGAAAGAGATCTTCTCAAAGCGCTTAGATAATTCCGTCAAATATGCTTGGTAGGGTGCCAAGGCTTCACTACGTACCTTCCACCTTTGCGAAATTTGGTTGATGATCAAACTGGAATCACTGAAAACCCTAATATTCTTAACCCCAATCTCTATTACTACTTCAAGTCCTGTGATATAAGCTTCTTACTCTGCAACATTATTAGTGACTCGAAGTCTAGCTTAACCGAAATGGGAGTATGTGCTCCCTCCGACAAGACTAAAAGAATCCCTACTCCAAAGCCCTTCGATTGGAAGCGCCATTGAAGTACATTGTCCAAACGTCCACCTCCACTTGTAAAATATCTTCATCCGAAAAGTCAAGTTGTTCGGGTTGTGATTCGGGCACGTGTAGATCAGCTAAGAATTCCGACACTATCCTTCCGTTGATCACTTTTTGAGGAACAAACTTGAGTTTGAATTCCGATAGCATGACAGTCCATCGTGCTATCTTACTTCTAATAGTCGATTGCTCAAGTATTGACTTAATAGGATTCATAGGTGCTACCACATGTACAATATGGGCTAACATGTTAGGATCCGAGCTTCTTGGTAGCCCAAAATAAAGCCAAAGATGTTTTCCCTAGCGGGGTATATCTAGTCTCGTAGTCCGAGAACTTCTTGCTAAGATAGTAGATCGCACATTCTTCTTTTCCATCTTGTTGAGCTAGCATGGCTCCCATAGCGATTTCCGTTGTGGTGAGATATAAAAGTAAAGGCTTTCCTGATTGGGGTGGAACTAACACTCGAAGGATTAGCCAGGTATTCCTTAACCTTCTCGAATGCTTGTTGGCACTCGGTATCCCAAATGGGCTCGAGATCCTTTCTTTAACTTCTTGAAAATGGGTTCACAAACCATAGCCAATTTTGATATGAAACGACCGATGTGCTTGCAGACGTCCTAGGAAACCCCTTATCTCCTTCTTCGTACTTGGTGGAGGGGTTTCCTAAATAGCCTTGATCTTGGATGGATTAACTTTAATTCCTCTAAGACTCGACAACATAGCCTAACAGTTTATCGGAGGTTACCCCAAAGGTACACTTTTAAAGATTAAGGCGTATGTTGTACTTTTTGAGTCTATTGAAGAACTTTCTCAAGCTGGGTAAGTGCACTCGCCCTGTCCTTGGATTTTATGATCATGTCATCTATGTACACTTCATCTTCTTTATGGATTATATCATGCGAGTAGTGTCGTTGTTGTCCTCCGATATGTTGCACCTGCATTTTTTAACCCAAATGGCATCACCACATTATAGTAAGTCCCCATTGAGTGATGAAGGTCGTCTTTTCCATGTCTTCTTTAGCCATTTTCACTTAATTATACTCGACATAACCATCCATGAACGAGAGCAAAGCATGACCTGTTGTATTATCTACCGGAAGATCGATATGAGGTAACGGGAAATCATCTTTAGGACTGGCTTTGTTTAAATCCTTGAAGTCGACACAACTGCCATCTTTCTTCAAGACTCGGAACTATATTTTCTATCCATTGAGGATTATGAACTACCTTAATAAATCTAGCCTCCAATCTGTTTCGAACCTCTTCCTTAATCTTCAAGGCCCATTCCAGTTTCATCCTTCTCAACTTTTGCTTAACCGGCTTAGCATCTTCATAAAGCGGAATTTTGTGTTCCGCTATACTCGGATCTATACCGGCATGTCTTTGTAGGATCATGGAAAGACATCGATGAACTTTGTGAAGAGTGAAGTGAATTGCTTCTACTCTTCCGCATCCAAAGTTTTTCTAATCTTAACTTCTTGGGGTTGATTGGTTGACCCCAGATTGATTGTTATTGTTTCCTCCATTATTAGTGCGTGATTTTCATGATCTTCCATAGCTTTTATTAATTCTTTAGGAATTTCTTGTTCATCATTAGAGGCAAAACAATTAAGAGTAAGAGGAGGCAAGGAGTAAGGCGAAAGATTCACTTTATTGAATAAGGACATGAGTACATCAAACTCGAAGTAGAATTGGACATGACAAAATTAGAATTAGAAACAATAGAAGAAGAAGAAATACAAGCCCTAACACTAGACTCGGAAGGAGGGTGCGCTCCTAGGCTAACAGAGAAATTTTTGGCCCTCCTCGACATTAATCCAAGTAATATACTTGGGCCCTTCTATATCAACATCGGTGATGAACCTGGATGGATCAAAATGCGAATGAGACATAGCTCGTGATAGTAATGAGACAGAGTTCACTTCTAGATTACCCTCTTGACCGAATAGAAGGCCGAAAAGATTGTTTCCAACGAAATTGGTCCGATCCGATGTGGACTGTCCCTTTTGAGGAGGTGAGGTGCCTCCTCTTCCGAATATAGCAGTTATTGAGGATTTATGGACTAGGTACTAGGATACCCCTCTCCTTGATGTAATAGAGCTCAGGAAAACCACAATACGGAAAGTTGTCTCCTTCTCTCGTAAATTGTCCATTCGGGGTATTAGGAAAGGGCCTAATAGAGCGGATCGTGTGTGGTGCGGTCCTCTTGACCTGGATTTCCCACTTGGCTTGACCTATTTCCTTAGTGGTAGGTTGATAGCCTAACCTAAAGTTATAGTTGTTAGTGGGTTCAAGAGGTGGAAAAATAGGATGGTATGCCCTTCGGCTGCAGCGAAGACATGGAAAATACCCCTTCTTCCTAAGCATCGATTGGACACTAAGATTGCCATAAGGGTTAAAGGTAAAAGGTGCTTCATCCCTATCTAAGGCAGTGAAAGTTTCAAATCTGTACAATTCTTCATCATTAGCATCGTGCTCGATCTCCACTATGGACTCTTTGGAAGTGATAGTAGCATAAAGATTATCCCTGTTGACGAGTTATGACTCGACCTTTGATGATCATTTTGACCTTCCGATGCAACGTAGAGGGCACTCGCTCAATGATCATGCAACTAAGAGCGTCCTAGAAGTATATTAAAAGTAGTTGGGATATCTAAGACTTGGAATTCAATATTCCTCTCCACTGGCCCTATATTGATTGGTAAGTTCAATGTTCCTAAGATTGTTCTTCTAGAATTATCATATGCTCGGAGATGAACAGTTTGCTTAGAGAGTTATTGTTCCCTAATTCCTAACCTCTTAACAGTTCGCCGAGGGACATACGTTAACTACTGATCCGTTGTCTACCAAGGTTAAGGGAACAAACTTCTTAATGTAAGTTACGATTAAATAAAGGGCATTGTTGTGTGCAACACATTCTTATGGGAGATCCTTCTAATCAAAAGTAATGGTTCCATCCCCACTGTTAACCAATCCTACTACTTCTTCCGGCATGGTTTCAGGAGAAACTTTAATCTTATTGAGTGCATCGATTAAAGCTTGTCTATGTTTTTGGGAAGCAGATATTAATTGCCGGATAGAAATGTCGGCTTTTAATTTACGGAGTTGCTTAAGGATTGGGTCTTCTTCCTTTGTAGCTTCATGTTCTTTTGGGGCTTCCCGAGTCTATTGTGGAACCAAGGGCGTGTTGTGCCCTCTTGATCTAGTAAGAAACCGAATAGCAGGGCTCTTAGTGTTTCCTAAAAAGTCTTCTTCTAAGGGTGGTATGTCCTAGAAGTCGTCACTATTGTTGTCATCATCTCTCATTTCGTAAACAGACTTCTTCATCACATACCCATAGCCCCTGGACTTCTAGATCCAATGGCAGTAGATTAAGAAGCGGTTGTGACTCGCCAATATCTCGGATAAAGATAGAGGGATCCCACCGACCTGGTGTAGGTTCGGTAAACATGGCAAGGTGCCGCTAAAAGGGTTTTTGTTGCTACTTAGTTTCTAGGCAGCCTTAGGCGGGGGTAATTGGCCATTACGAAATATATCTTCTAGTTTGTTCTTGAATGTCCAACACCGTTCGATATCGTGTCCTCTCGCATGACGATATTTGCAAGATTTTCCCGCATCCTAATTTTTAGACTGTTTCACGATTTTCTAATTCTACTCTAATGAGTGATAATTCTATTTTTCCTTTCTCCAAGAGACTGTCAAGGGGCTTGAGCATAAGTGGTATCCATAGGAGTGTAGTCGGTATACCTGTTAAGGGCATTGACATCTGCACCCCTAGTAGCATTGCCAGTATTGGAGGTTCTCTTATCTTTGGAATGATAATTACCTCTATATCCGGTCGCGACTTTTGTGGTCCCAGTGGACGGTTCTTCTTCTATCAGCAACCAACATCTCCGAGGGTTGAAAATTTCATCATGGGTAGGAATTTGAGGTGCTGATTATAATTGGGTTGAAGGTTCTTCACAATGATGCGGACTTGATCTTTCTCGGAGGGTAAGTCAACCATGTAGGCTGACCTTTACTCTCTATCCGGTCGGAAATCGGTGAAGCTTTCCTTCTCACCTTGCTTGATTAATTCCAAGTCTCTAAGAGTAACAGGTAGATCTATTTTATAAGAGTATTGATGGAGGAACTCCTTACACAAATCTGTCCAATTGGCAACCTTACGTGGGTTAACCACATTATACCATTTCAGTATCAAATGTCCAGGGGAAGATGATATGGTAAGTATCTTCAGGAATGTTCTTAAGAGTTATTGCTCCCAAGAAGTTGTGCGTGTGATGATGGGGATTCTTGGAACCTTTGAAGTTAATATCAAGCATGGTAAACTTAGGAGGATGTTTACCCTTAGGAATTGAAGTGAATCCCTTATGATCGAAATGATTGTTGAACATTGATGACTCCCTCAACATCTATTCTATCCGATGTATACGGGAATCGGACCGAGTTTTGGATTCGAGGCTAAGGGGATTCATGTTTAGGACTATCCGGAGAAGATTGGATGGGTGGAGGTGGTATAACCAAAGACATTTCCCTTTTCACATGCTCAGCTTCTTTGGCCTCTTCTTTTCTCCTATGTTCAACTTCCTCATCTCTCTTACTAGCCTCAATAGCCCTTATGATTTCCTTAAGATCTCTTGATATAGAGGATATTTGTTCCTCTTGATCACTCAACCTAGTTTCCACGTTAGCTATATTCTCATTAAGCATATTGAGGTTAAGATATTGTTCAGGATTAGGATCCATTGGAATTGAACTCTTTTCAGGTGTTGTCTTAGAACGAGGAGTGTATTGTGACGAGTGTAGTATGCACTCGAAGCTTGTCGCACCAATGTAGATCATGGAGTAGAAAGAAATGATGATGTGTCGGACTCCTTGGCTAGACGTTCTAATCTTTTAGAGCTCGGATTATGACGATACTCGGTTGCCATAGACTTCCCTATTCTGCAGCCCAAAGGATGAGGTTTAGGACCATGTGGGAGAAGATCACTTTCAGGAGGAAAGGACTCAAGCGCAAGACCCGGAGAGACTAAGGATGCTTTTATTTGGATGCACATAAAGAATGCAATGATGATATGATATGATGAATAACTTAATAAAATGCTTCCTAATATAATAATGCATTTCCTTATTTGAGATGATCTCTGGACTAGATGCAAAATGAGAGAGATAGACCTACTTATCCTAATATGAAATGATTTTTCTTTCTTGTCTAATGCAAATGAACTTACTTAATATGAGATGATTTTATTTGGCTAATGCAAATAGACTCACCTAATATAAGATGATTTTATTTGGCTAATGCAAATGGATTCACCTAATATGAGATGATTTTATTTGGCTAATGCAAATGGACTCACCTAATATGAGATGATTTTATTTGGCTAATGCATATGGACTCACCTAATATGAGATGATTTTATTTGACTGATGCAAATGGACTCACCTAATATGAGATGATGCAAAATGAAATGTGACAATGCAAAAGAAAATAAAAGGGTCGGACAATAAGAAAAGGGAACTTTCGATAAGACCCTTTTCACAAATAGCAACTACTTAGGCTATTAGAAAGATAATTTTGAAATGACACGGAAAAATGCAAACAATAGACCAACCCTATTAGGGAAAAAGGCATTTTGACTTTTGGCTAAATGCACATAACGGACCGACACTAGGAAATTTTTTAAAGTGCTTTATTTTCACCCATGCAAGGGTCTAAATCAAGCACTCCTTACCTATTCCTAAAGGCTCACAAGCAGAAGATTAAATCTAAAACAAACACATTCATCCAATCATTCAAATGAAGTTTGAGGGAAAACCTAGAAGTCCAAAAGTTCTATGGCCCAAGAGTTTAAGAGTTTGAATACATGGTGACACATAGTCCGAAATTTGGTCCCCTATGGGTTGCATGGATAAGGATACCAACCAGAATTCTGGTGCCTCTCGGTGAACCAAAAGGTTTAGCCCAAGATGGCGTGTTACGAGGGAGGAGGTACTATTTCCTCGGGGTAATCAAGCCTAGTTGGGCCCGCCTACAGGAACCAGTTGGAGCCTCTCTCCGGAAAGGGTTAAACAGTGGATACAATAAAGTTTTCCTAGTGGTCCAAAACAAGTATTTAAACTAGTGTAAAGGTTGCTAAATGCAAGATGTCTAATGCAAGCACATCATTAAAAACACACTATTCAAATTTTCAAGTTTCGTCCTCTTAATAAAAAGTTAATCCTCGGTGAAGTCGCCAATGTAGGAACCACCACCGGCCGGGGTCTACTGAGTTTTCCCACTCGTGTCGGGTCTTTTTTCTAAGTATTAATTTTGAAGATAGTTTTTGAAAGTGGATTTTGGAATGTGGGGATAACCTTTTATTAAGATTTTTGAGTTTTATTAAATTTAAGTTGAAATGAATGAAATCGGATTTGATTGGCGGTTTTATTAATCGTTTTATTTAGCAATTATTTTAGAAGTCCCGGGATCTTATTTTCTAATTAAGGACTAAGTGATATTAGGGTTATGATTCTACCATGGGGCTTTAGGCCAGATTGGTGTGAAAACACCGGTGCGGACCGAAGCCACCACCGCTGCCCCACGGTGCTGGCCGTAACTTGCACCGGGGAAGGCGGGCGACGGCCGAGGCCGTGGCTGGTGAAACCAGCCTCGGTCTTTCCCAGTAGGTAGATCCAGAACCTAAGGTCATTTTTCCTGCAACAAGAAAACATCGAGATGCGATTTTACGCAAAACAAAACATAAAATAATGGAGTCGTCAGTCAATTTTTTAAGAAGGAAAAAACTAACAAAAACACAAAAAGAAGACTTGCTCCCTCGATCTTAGTATGGGAGAAACTAAGACCAAAGAAGACTAAAAAATTTACTCCATCGGTCTTGAACCGAGAATCGGATTCAAGGACGAGGGTGCAAAACGCGAGGATAAATCCCTCCCTTCTACCCGTCCAAAGAAGGCCATTACTAGTTTGAGTAGTGTATTAATAAAGATGTAAGAAAATGAGCATATAACATGTGAAACAAAATTAAAGCAACCAAAACATAATAAGGAAAATGATAAAGAAAAGCAATAAACAAAGCGATGAAAGAAAGAAAAGTGAGAAATAAAAGATTACATCGGTCGGGAGGAAATTAAAGTGATTACATCTCTTAAACCACAATACGGAAAACAAATAAAACAAAAATAAATATAACCGTTTGAAGGCTGAAATATGGCCCTTAGGTTGTCCCACCTTGTTGATCCGGATCTCCACACCGAATCTCTCAAAGCAAATGGTGACAATCCAAAGAAAAGAGCTAGTTTTATAAATTATGTTTAGGGTATGGTGGTGATCAATTGAATGAGTTCCCGAGAGATCGGAATAATCGAATATTCTTTAACTCTTTGCATGGATTCCGGTAGAGTAATGGTTAGATGAGAACATTCAAGTTGGCTTTCGGTAGCATGATGCTAAGGCGAGAAGCCGTATCGGAATGAGAGCCAAGGTTCTCTATTTATAGGAGAGGACCTAGGTCACAAATGACCTAAGGTTTGCCTCTTATCGGCCTTCCAAACAGTTGAAATAAAACCGGGTCATTCCTTAAGAGATAGAACTAGATCGGAAGATGATAAAACCGGATAGAACCAGGTTAAAAGAGAGGAAAGCGGGCGCCGGCCAACTAGACCCTTCTAGAGTTTCGTGCCCTAGTTGTATCTCCAAGGACTCTCCAAGCTCAAAACGCAGTGTTCCACCATGCTTCCGAAGGCGGGCGCCGGCCATGACGTCATTTAGAGTTGAAAGCTTCTAGCCTCGTGTGGACTGTCTTCGAAGCTTAAAACACAATACTTTGATGTTCCCGATCATGAAATACAACACTTCAACGTCGTCTTCAGGTCTTCGGCTCCTTGTCCGACTTGGACAAAAGTAGAATGTGGTATCTCGTACGTGGACTTTCTCGGTAAATATCATGGAAATCCTCAATCTCTAAAGGCTCGGCCTGTCTCTTGGACGGTTCGAAAGAACAGAGGATTTGTGAACCGACCCAAGGCAAAAGGCTATTTAAGTGGTGCTGGGGGTTCTTTGTGGTTTATCGGCTTATGTTGCACCGATCGATCACGATCCAAAATCCAAATCCACAAATAGGACTCGGGATTATCACCATTGGGCCAACAAAACAAAATACGTAAATAACGAGATAAAGGACGACACTTTTTAGGTGTCTACGAGTATCACATAGATCGGGTAAATAATTTCTTTAAGTAAACCGACTTAGAAATGTGAATTAGTGCAGCAATTCATTTTCGGTTATCTCGAAAGTCGGTGCTCGGAATAAGATATGTTTGTGAAATTATTTACTCGTGCTAACTATCCGAGTTGTATCCGAGTGGGTCGAAACCCGGTGAAGTGTTTTCTACTCAAGAAATGGTTTTTGAGTACGTCGGACGAGTATTGAAAACTTAAATATTAGCTTCTTAAAGACTTAGAATGACTTGAAATCAAAATCATAGAGAGATAGAGAGTTATACCCGAGTCTTCAATCTCCCCAAATTGATGAAAGGCATTCCATACTTAAGATAGAAGGTAAAAGTTCGAAGAGTTAAGTTTAATATGAGCAAGTATCGGAGTATAGATATAATATATCGGAGAAAAGATGAAATATGAATAATACAACTCATTTATACTCGTAAATAGAAAATTTTCATTCAAGCTCACGAGTATCATACATATATACTAAGTTAAGAAACTAAGAAAACTAAGAAACCCCCTTAAGCCAAACATCTATCTTTTTTTCTCCCCTATAAAAAAATAAAGAAGGGAGGGAGTAGTAGAAAAGTACAGAAATGTTGGATAAAAATAAAAAATTGAAATTAAGAGGGAGGTGGAGTAGTGCGTGTTGACGAAGAAGAACGGGGGCCTCTTACGCGTCCGTGGCCTTATGTAGAAGCAACTAGGCGAGGTGGCAAGAGCAGAGGTAAGTCATGGACTTCAAGTGCACTCCTATGAAGTAGAGGTTGTACATCCTCTAGCTCTTCTTCGAGCCCTTCGCCTCTTCAACTTGAGGATGTTGTGCGAGAGGAGGGGGCCTTGGATCGGCTCGCATCCCGACCTCTTCCGAGGCGGACTTAGTATGGTATGAGGATATGACCTTAGGTTCCCTCTCCCCTTGGCCTTCAGCTTGGCCTGCTCCAGTTCCTTCTTCTCCTTCTTCTTCTCTTTCTTCTCCTTCGACCCGCAGTCAAAAGAGCTTAAGGACTTTAAGAATGATGCTTCTTCAAAGTTTGGTTACGAGTCCTCGGCTACTTTGGATTTGTGCTCTTGGAGGCGGCGGATCTGGTCTTGTTGTCATCTGATAACATCTCTCAACTCACTCGACCGGGGCTTGACTTTGATCAATCTGCTTCTAAGCCATGCTCGAAGCCGAGTCAAGATAGGCATGAAAGCTTGGAAAGCCGCAAGAGTTGACTACAACTCTTTGGCCAAAGCAAGAACCGAGAAGCCACCTTCGAAGCAATTCGAGTACAAGGGGCAGGCGGGGATGAGGATGGTCCAGCTATGAGAAGATGAGTCTCGGAACCTTTCTTAGTCCGAGGTGGAGGAGAAAGAGGTAACCCGGACACCGGTGAGAATTCCTAGTATCTCGGTCCAACAAGCTCAACTTTGCCTATGCAGACGGTTGGCTTGAGAAATTTGTGTGGATCAAAGGGAGATCCACTTTGGAAGTGAGCAAAAACGACGAGATAATAAAGCTTAAAAGAGAAGAGGGGGCTTTTCCGATCCGAGGTAACAGAGGCTATCTCGTCCTAAGATAAAAGGGAAGAGGTTCACCTCATACCCTCCGAGGATATTATGGAGAACCTTAAGAACTTTGCTTGTTTGGGTTCTCTTTTGAGGGATAAAAGGATAACACATTTCTTATTAGAATGAAGCAAAGAAGTCTTGCTTTAGAGGTCATGTGAGTCACGGAAAATTTTTTCTAGACTTAGGAATCTTTTCGGAGTACTTATCAAAGAAATTGTCTGCGATTTCATTGAAAGGGATAGGGTTTGAGTTCAGGAATAAAGTCTAAACATCAAACATTTTGTGAAGTAAAGAGAGATTAATACGAATGGTTTTGCCTTGAACGAGATAAGAGACTATGTTGTCTCTTGCGGACATATTTCTATAGAACTCGGTGACGATTTCTAGATAGATATAATCACGAAACACAAATACTTGTAAGTACTGTGTTGTGGATGGATTTGAGCCAAGAAAATTTTGTAGTAGAGAAGAATTTCTCCTCGATAAAATAGTGTTAGGTAACGATAAGTTTCGATCATCAAATGCGAGCGCTTTGCCCTTGGAAGGATGTTTTTGAGGATTATAAGAATGAGTGGATTTGTTCTAGCCTTCTTGGTGGCTGAACCTCCTTCCGTGGCGCTTCCTCTCTTAGGCATGTTTGAGAGAAAGTGAAAGAGATTGAGATTAAGAAAGTGAGAAAGAGAGTAAAGAGTTGAGAATTTGAAGTGGAACGAGTGTTCAAGCAAGTGATTTTGAGTATGAGAGAAAAGAGAGCAAGGGATAGCAAAGTGAATAAATGAGGATGAATGGGTGTTATTTATAGAATAAGAGCTTTCACATAACAAAAGCATTTCGGACACAGACCCTCAAAGTAACGGTTATCGGACCATTTGGCATTCCAGTGAGCAACGGTTATATCTTGAAGCTGCTTCTCTCCAACGGCTAGTTTTTCGGACTAGTTTTTCATAGTCCTGGATAAAGCACTTCATTATCTTCTTCCGAGTGTGCGAAGTTTGAACCCTAGAAGTTGGGTGGTCCGGTGAAAAATCTTCCTTCATCAAACTCTCCATAATTTAGAGCCATCTGATCTTTAGACCTTAAATTTGTTAGATCCTTTTAAGAAGGCTAGGCTTTGATACCAATTGAAGGTTTGCTCTTCGAGAGGTCAAGTCACCGTAGGGGATGAATAAGGTGATGAAAGAATTTTGTGGATTAACAAAGTTTTTCGTAAAGAAAAGACTTAGAAAGCAATTTTGAGTCTAGATTGGACTCAAAAAATTATAAGACACAAAAGTTATGTGGAAACCTCCTATGGTAGAAAACCACGGATAGTGCTAATCCAAGCACTAAATCAAATTCACTATTTTGAATCCACAAAATACAAAGACTGATTCTTACAGAGTTGCTCCATTAGACAATGCAATATAAGTTTTTCCTAGACACATAAATTCCTTTATATGTTCTAATACTTCCTAACTGAGATAACCTTTATAGCTAGGAGGCAACTAAGTTGAGTTAACCCTTACAGCTCAATCAATGGGCTTTACGAGAGAATTGAAAATGTAAGAGTAGTTACAAGACTTTTCAGCCGCAACTCAAAAGTAAGAACTTAAGAGTGGAGTTGAAAAAGCTAGAAGATTGAGAGTGAGAGAGTAGATTAAGTTCTTTCAATCTTCAGCAGCAATCTTTAAGTCTTGTAGGAAGGCTTCTATTTATACTCGGTAGGGCGAGTAGCCGTTGTGACCGATTCTGGACTTCAAAGCTTTACTAGCGGTTGTAACGGATAGTTTGAGCCACTCGGAGAAGGAGCCGTTGCAAATTTGAATGTTGTGCTTTAGTCCTTGGCTTGAAAAGTAGCCCATTCCACTGGTCATGACTGAAATGCAGGGTAGAAACAACCGTTAGACTCTAGTTTAAGTTTATCGGATTTGGTAACAAATAACCCTAACAAGGTGTTCGAGCCTTGTTCGGAAAAGGCGTTTTTACGTCTGCTGGTGTTCAACGGTTAGAAGCCGGTTGCTTTTATTTTTCAAAATAAGATTAAAATACTTTAATCAACTTGCAAAATCAAATCAAAGTGGTACTCAAAGTATAAAAATACTTTGGTCCAAGATTAAGCAAGGATTATAATTAAATCATGATAATTAAGAATTTAATTATCCTTAGCCCGAAGATATGGAATTTTCCGAGTCTAGTATTCAATATGTTCTAATTTTATCTTGTGTCTATCTTTAAATGATTGAGTTGGTAAGAATAGTTAGACACCACATATCACATAGATCGGGTAAATAATTTCTTTAAGTAAGCCGACTTAGAAATGTGAATTAGCATAATAATTCATTTTCGGTTATCTCATAAAGTCAATGTTCAGAATAAGATATGTTTGTGAAATTATTTACTCATGCTAATTGTCCGAGTTGTATCTAAGTCGGTCGAAACCCAGTGAAGTGTGTTCTACTCAAGAAATGGTTTCGAGTTGGTCGAACAAGATTGCGAACTTAAAGATAAGCTTCTTAAAGACTTACAATGACCTTAAACCAAAACCATAGAGAGATAGAGAGTTATACTTTAGTCTTTAAAAACTAATTGTAACACCACAAAACACCCCCGAGAGTATTACATTGCCGAGTTCCTTAAAGGAGCTCCTAAGGCTCTTTTCGGTGTCGGTCCGGTCTGTCTAGACTCAATCAAAGGATAATAAAGATGGTTTTCCAAAAGGATCCGAGATTTCCTAAAAATTTCGGCAGAGTTCTATTTGTAATGTGGACCAACCCATAGGCTTAAAGCCTTAAAACCCTGCATAAAAGCATAATATAACTCAACGAGCTACACACTCGGAGTATACAACTCAACGGCCACACGCCGAGTCCAACCAATCATGCTATAAAACTTAAAACAATCTAAATGGTTTACGATACATCGGGTACAACTATATGAACTAAATTACAAATACAACATTTAAACACATAAGAATGCAAGCCAGCCACTTGAGTCAATTGAGTCAACCATCGGTAGTCGGCTAGAGTCCGGAGTATGGTAAGCGTCGATTAAGCCTCCGAAAGTGTACCCGCAACACTGGGGAGGGAAAGGGGGAATTTGTGGGGGTGAGCAATAATCCACGGGCTCACCGGAGTCTTACACCCTTAAAAGGAAATTCTTTACACATAATACTCATAATAATGAAATCTGCAAAAGCATAATAGTGTAATAGAAATCTATACACTTTTCATCGAAATCTCTTGCAATGAAAAAGATCAAGACTCTTCAATCACTTAAAAACACAGTTTCACATTCATGAACATACTTTTGGGGTTGAATCAACTTTTCCGGGCCTTCGAGGACTCGAACTAGCACTTCTTTAATTCGGGCGCGACCCCGACAAAAAGGCTCCGGGACCTATCTTCGGGAAGTCTCGGGCGGGCATCCCGCCTCTGCAAGACCCCTATTAGAACCCTTCCCTCGAAGTTTCTAGTCGGGCGTCCCCGGTTCGAACCCTTCGGTATGCTAAACGATCCGTAGCCTGTCGATTCAAAACTCTTTGCACATACTCATTCATCACATTCACTTCACAACTTTCTCAATCGATTTGGTATGAAGGAAGGCATGACATCACATGTCACCCTTATAAATTCACTTTCTCAAATCTGATTCATTTTCTCAAGCAAGTCTCACTTCTTTAAAACATAATCACGTTCGAAAGGCGGTTCTCAAGAAATTGCATTCAATAATCATTCACGTAAAATACAAAACTCCTTTCGAAACTATTTTTGAGTATCACGTAAAGCAATCACATAGCACGAATAATCACCATTCAACGCAAGCAATCATTCTCAACTCTTTTCCAACTATATCTTTCTCAATCCCTCACTTTAGTATGATTAATCTCCATTTCCTAAGTTGCAGTAACCACGAGCATATATCACTTAAGTTAACATTTCAATTCGTCACAATTCATTCTCTTCACCTCCATTCCTCACTTTATGTCTCTACTTTGTGAATCCACTTTGTTTGCTCACGTCTCAACTTTCCTCAACTCCCTGCCTTTACTCCAATTCCTCAACTTAACATTACCATTCCCTACCTCAAATTCCCGTTGTATGTCTCTAACTCATTACTTAACTCTTGCTCGTCCATCCTTAGTTATGTAAGTCTTAATCACTTTTCATTATTCGGTTTCCGTTAGCTTTGCTTATTTTCACGCTCGGTTCAACCTCGAGGAATTAAATAAATTTCGAATGTAATTAATCTCACAATCACCCATTTCTCACTTACTTGTCCCAATTGCGCATTACTCAATACGAATTCATACTTCTCTTTATACTTCGACCTACCGTTCCCCAATGTTTGTAACTAGCTCTTAATACCGTAGGTTCAAGGATCTCTAAAACTTAATTAACTCATAATTCATATCCATGTCCCAACTCTTCATTCTTAATACTAATCGAAACTTTAATACTACTCCTTTGACCTATGCAATCTAACCTCTTCGGAATCAGCAGGTTCCAATTCAACCTTAAGTAACTATTAAATCTCTTTGAAGTTCCCAATTTAATTCTACTATTTAACCCAAGTAATTCCTTTCACTTCGCGATTCAGCCCTCTCAATTCCTTAAATCCATTCTAAGCTCTTATTTCAATCTTACACAATGATTAAGTCCGTCTCCGCAATACGGATATTCAACGTTCACCACAAATTCCATATTCACATAACTCATTCAACATTCACAACAAATCCATTTGGTTTTCGAAATTACTAATAGTTTAGAGTATAAGACTACCCACCTCGATTCGGGGACTGACGGTTTGTTGAATGTTCGGGTTTCCCGGATCGGTTTCTATCTTCCTCTCTCTTCCCTGCTGCTAATCACGGTTCTGCCGTCTTCCTCGGCGTCTGCCGTCGTCGTCGGTTGTAGTCGCGCGTCCCCGGTGCCCCTGGTTCCCATTCCTCACTTCCCTGTTTCGGTTCGTTGTTCTTGGCCTCGGCTATCTCTCGACCGAGCCCTCGCGCGCTCGCCGCCGGTCCTCTTCCCTTCTCGCCGCCGCCTTTCCCGGTGTTCGGCCTCTCGGTCCCCCTCGCGTCTATCCCCGCCTCGAGTCCCGCTTCCGCCTTCTCTCGCCCGGCCTCTCGCTCTCTTTTCCTCTTCGCTCGTGCCCACTCGCGCCGCCGGCCGGTGCCTTCGGTCCTACGGTGGTCGCCGGTCCTCCCCTTCGGTCTCCTTCGCCGCGTGCTCACCTCTTCTCTCTCTCTCTCTCTCTTCGTTCGGTGCTCCTCTCCCCTCCCCTGTTCCGCCCGTTCTGCTCCTTCTTTCTTTGTTCTTCCCGTGTCCCCCTCCCTTTGGTTCTTTCCTTCTTTTATTTTTGGCGTTGCTCTCACCACCGCTAAACAAAAATCACCTCCCCTTGTATTGGATCCCCGATTTGTCTCTTTTATCCCTTTATGGCCCAAGTAACCTCCTCCTTTATAAAACAATCCATGCCTCTTCCTTCCTCCGTCCTCTTGCGTTTTGTCTCCTAATTGATTTCGATGCACCAATTATGACACTCGCCTACCCACACCGAGGTTCACCTCAAATGAGAAGGGAGGCAATTTCCTTGATTTAATTTATTCAATATCAGCCCTCAACGGGATACTCATGTAATATGTCCGGCCGTAAATAAACTCGGTCACTCAACCCCCAGCTGCAGGGAATAATACTCCATAATTCTATGCTTCCCAGCTTACTTTTCTTTAAAATTTCGGGTTTTACACTAATGTTCCTGAATTCTTTAATTTCTTCCTAAAAATTATCTCTAAAAACTACGCCCTAGTCTATCTTCACTTTCTTCCCTTTCGGATCACTAGACTCAACCCGTCATCCCGGGTGCGCTTCTTCAACTCCTCAATTCCACGGGCCCTCCTCTCTTCGACTTCTTTAGCCTTCGCTTCCTTTTTGGAGCTCATTCATCTATCCGAGGGTTTGGTTCGCGAATTTAGAGTGGTGCAGCAGCGAGGAATATCTCCTTCTAGATCCGACTCTTGAGCCCTCGGTGCCTTGTGACGTTTGGGGTCCACTTCAATTATCCACTCCAAATAATGAGCGGATACAATAATAGTCGGCTCACCTACGGGTTTTAACAGCTTCGGCGGGGTTATCTAATATTTAGGTCACGTCTTAACTCGCCTAGAATTGCCAAAACCTTCGAATAGTTCGAAGGTAGCGAGGCCAAATATAGTCCAACAGGGGAATCGCTCGCTCTCTTCCCATTTGCTTGCAATACACGGTCAAAGAAGTAATAGGTAGTGGTTTTTAAACCCGAGTAGGCATACAAAAGGTTGTTGTCCGATGTGTGTCCTAAATTGGGATACTTTCCAATGTGCGATGTACCATCCTATGGCACTACTATGGTTTTTAAGATATTTCTCCCACCAGCAATAGGGTGATCGGTTCATCGCATCTAACCACTTTCGTTGATAGAAGTGTATCGCCGGATATGTATCCACTCTTACGAGAGCCTAAATCGGTTGTAGATGCTCCATTTACCAAATCTGCACACCACGGATACAAAAAATAATAATAAGAGTCCTACATGGTCAAATTCAACCTTATTTATAGCCTAACGAGAGCAAAAGTTTTAAAAAGTAAAAAAAAAAGGATGAAAAGGTGGAAAGTAAAGACTTTTGGTGTAAAATTAGAGGCTTTTAAGCCTTGACAGATGCTGCACTGATCGTCCCTTGGCCGGTGCCACCGACCTGTTCCCACCGTTCGGTCACGGTTGTGATTATTTGCTTACCTATAATAACAGGAGGCTTCCAAGCAAATCCCTCCTCCGGATTGACCTCAACCCGATCTAACCCTATAATAGTTTCAGCAACTATCAATGTGTCGGGAATGGTAATCCTCTAGCTGCTCAACAAAGCTCGGCGGTGTCGTAAGCACCATGTTCCCACGGCCTCCAACCAGCAGGAAACCACCTATTAGACATGTGATGATAGCTCGACGCTTTGGAATGATTATAAACTCTTATGATGCATACATCGGGCAATAATGCTTCATCGGATTCATTAAGTTTACTCGATTTTTAATAAGAATCCACTCTAGATTCCTATTATTCGGCTTTAGAAGGCGTTTGTAGGTTTTTGTGCGGATTTCCGGAGGATTTGGGCATGACAAGTTTTGTACGGCGTTAGATGCCCATAATAGCATCAAACTCTTCGGGTAGGGGACGTAGTTCTTTATCCCCAAACCCGAAAACGTGGTAATGAGAATCCCGAGTAGGCCACAACAGCCCTTAAGAAAGTCCAATAGACTTTCACTTGGCGAATCTTGAATAAAGTACTCAACTCGTATTGTGACAAACCTACCCTCTCGGTGTTCATCATCTCGTGCATCCAACGGGATACGTGGTCATGAAGTTCATCTTTGAAGGAAATGAAAAGCATCGGGAAATTTTCGTAGGAATTTTTGGAAGATTTGCGGAAGAAGGTTAAGAAGGCATAATTTTCGGTATTCGACTAGGGTCCAATTTATAGTAGTTCCGGGATCGAGTCCTGCTGCACCAAAACCACTTGGAGTCGGCTAGCGCCTGGCTTTTCTACATGGCATGCACCGGCCAGGCCTCCCAAGCCGGCTAGGTTGGCCTTCTTCTTTTGGACTAAGCACTCCTTGCCCCATTTATTTCGCCCTAACCTATTTTCGGTCAAGCTATATGATTTCGGATAGTGCACTTACAAATTCCCATTTTCATTTTTATTATTTTCTTTTGGGGGCAATGGGGGCTTGTGCAATTTTTTTATGATTTGTCTTTGTAATTTTCACGTAGCAATTTTGCATCATATTAATAAAAGAACGCATTTTTAGAATCGAGTCTTTGTATTTCATATCGTTGCATAGAATCAAAGAAGTTTACAAAATCCTAAACATTAAACAACTCAAAGCACCCTATAAGGGATCAATTAATCTTCGCTAATGGAAGCATCAACGAAGATATAATTCCTGAAGTCCACTAAGATAGACGTGGAAAATCGACCATCTCTACCACTCTGCGAAGAGCTAGCCCCATGGTCCCAAGAATAAGAAGCTTCGGGAGAAGGCCCACTATAAGACGCATGGTGGAAGTCAATTGGTTCCCATGTCGATCAAGTGCTTGGAGAGGCGGGATATCCATGCGATCTTCACAGAAACTAAGTCCAACACCGAAAGAACTAGGCCACGCTTCGAAGCGCTCCGTTGACGCATACACCGTGAAGGTACTCGCTCTAGATGTACCACCGGAAGGTGCTTGTTGGCCGGACAGATGCGTTTAAACTCCCGGACCACTAAGGAGGCCTCTCGATGAAGACGTTCTAGACCGACATCTCTGTAAAAATAATACGGTAATTAGCACATCTACTAAAAGCTCAATAAAGTTAGCATTTCACAAATCGGACTCACCTGGAAGGTCGGGAAGGTCCTCCCTAAGAAGAAATCTCGGATACCCCTAAGGGCATATTGGAATCTAATGGATATGAGCCGAGATTGCTCTCGATCGTACTAAAGATTTATTCAATGGTATTAGCAAAATACTTTTAGCATGCAACTAAAAGTAAAGGACATAAAACTCTTACCCCTTGCCGGTTGTTAGGGAATGGATGCCCTACACATTCCTCTTCAAGGATTTCGGGAATTCTTACATAGAGTGGAGATTCCTCGAGTCAGAAACATCCACATTGAGACTTGGAATGTGGATATCCTCCGGAAGAAGCTATAAGAGTTGAAGTTAATTTCCATACAAGAAATTCAACTATAAAATAAAAGAAAGAGATGGAAACTCACCAGTTGGATCATAATTCGCCCCAAATGGTATGCATAAGACGTGTACAAGTTTAGAAGCTGTGTATATGGATAGTTGGTCTCTTCCTCTTGCTCTTGTAGAGAAAGGGAGCGAAAGTAGAACATGGTCCGAGGAAGATCGTAAGAAACGAATGGAGGCCATGTATTATCGTGGATTTGAGGCATAACTCTCTCGTCCAAGTACCAAAAAACCCGAAAGGATCCTCAAATAAGATCCCCTTTCACTCAACTCCCGTGCAACAATTACACTTGGAGGGAGTTGGAGTTGGGCATAAGGATGGAAATTGGCTTGTACACATAGGACTTATAAGGGGACAAGCAAGCAAAAGCGAAAAACAACAAGAAAACAAGGCCTACCGCAGGTTGTGGGCGAGGGCAACAAGATGGCATTAAAGAAGATTTTTCTAGGCGTATTTTGAGGCAAATTTAAGAGCTTAGAAGTGACATATTGAAGCCACATGGTTAAGAGCATATCGTAATTAAGAAGCCTATGTCATGAATTTTGGGTTGCTTGAACATAGATTTTCGCCTATGATAGGGAGGCCGGAAAGGTAGGATGATTTGTTGAACCGAGCGAAAGGTGCCGAAATATTCGTATATGCACGGCTACAAATTTTGTAAAATAATGAGATTTTTATCCACACAATATAAAAATATGTCAAAAATTAGTGAAGGATACCTCGATTATCTTCCACAAGCCATATAATGGAAGATAGTTTGTCAAGTCCTCGAGTTTAGTATGTGCACACCGAGCACGAAGACCCTTTATAAGGCAAGTATATACGAGTGCACCCCGGTTAAGCTTTTTAATTCTATCAAAGTCCGTTAGGTTCACTAAATAGTGAACATGAACCTTCGAAGCTTGGTCGGAAAAAAGTATCGTGCTTAGCAAGAGAGCTAAAACAATACGAGACTTGTTGTTGAGGTGAATGTCGAGCCCAAAACCCAACATCCTCAAAAGCCTCAAAAAGAATGGTGTATTTGAAGAAATTTTCCCGAGGAAATCTACTAGCCACGGGATCGAAAAGGTGACATAGATAGTCACGATCCTTGTACAAATTTCGGTCGTAAACTAGAGGATCCCCGAGAAGCCCAAACCCGATAAAACAGACAAAATCAAAAGGTGTAACGGTCATCTCCCCAAAAGAAGATGAAAAGTGTTAGTGGTATCCCAAAACGCTCACGAATAGGCCTAATGGGATCCCTTTCTCTTTTGTCACACAAATGACTCAAAGAGGTAAACAGGAAACCAAACCCGACCTGATTCATATGTCTTCTAAGGGGTAGTTTCTCCCTCTACAAGCCTCCATAAACTTTGGAATAACACCACTACTCTGGATTAATCCTTATTGCAAGATGAAAATCCATCACGATTTTTAGTACAAGTAGTACTCTAAGTGAGCAAATAAATAGGTTTAAGCCAACAAGCTTACGAAGGAGTAATAGCGAGAGAAGAGACGTGATTTTCGGTCTCCACCAAAAGGTCATTTGGGCTCCATTCTTCATGAGGACGCCATTCTCGCTCCAAGAAGTTGTCATGGCCTAATTTCTCGGCCAGAGTTCTTCCAACTACATGAGCTTTTCTTCGGAAATTCTTGGAAAGATGTCTTGAAAACCAACTAGTTTTCTCAAAGAACAAAGCAAGAGCACAACAAAAGCAAAGCTAAGCAAGCAAGAGAGGAGTAAGAGAAGCGTGCAAAATGAACACACTAAGCTCCCCTTTCATAGACCCGCTCGGTCAAGGCAAGCCAAGCATGCAAGATAAGAGTCAAAAAAAGCAAGAGGGGACCAAGAGAATCCGCCGGAGCATGCCGGGGCCGGGCTTGCCAAATGATGGTCGGCGCCAGGCCACGAGGCACGGTGGTGTCTCATCGGCGAGCAACCTTGCAGCCCTAGCTGGTGGCTAGGTTGTGAAGTCTCATCAAGTATGACAAGCGGATGTTTGGCACCATATGCATGTAAGTGGAAGCTTTTGGACCCACCATATCGGCCTTTTCATATCAAATTTTCGAGTCTGTTTTCAACTAAAGTACTTAGATAAGACAATGAAATTTTCTCAATATGATTATCCACTAACAAGCATGTTAGTACAATAGATTATTAGGCCAAGCTTCAGATTAAAGACGATCGAGGTTACAGCATTGAAATTCACCAAGCTTTAGGCTTTAATCAAGCCAAGCTTAGGATCCTAGTATTGGGCTTCGAACGCATGCATCGCGATTAAGTCCAGGCCCCTGTCTCGGAGTTTAGATTTGACGACAACCAATTCGAGACACTACACGATAATTAAACGCTCAAAGTAATGCACAAAATCGAGATAAGTATCCTTTAGTGTCTACTTTGACCCTTCGTCTTTCGAGACTTAGCCAAAGTGAGGGCTAGCTGTAGACACCAAAAACGTTTCGTTCCTTATCTCTTTTATTTTTGTAATTTATATTGTTGGCCCCAATGATGAAATCCCGAGTCCTATTTGTGGATTCGGATCTCGGCCGGTATTTGATTGGTGCGACGGAAGCTAGTGAACTACAAAGAACCCCTTAGCACCAAATAATAGCATTTTGCCTTAGGTCAATCCAAAAATCCCTTTTCTTTTCGACGATCCAAGCCTGGATCAAACCTCCGAGTCGGCGGAAGCCCGGTGCCACGTACGGGGAAATTTCGGGCTCAAAATTCTACGTTTCACTTTTATCCAACCGGACATGCAGTGAAGACCTCAAAATGACATTAAGCATTGCATTTCATGATCACAAGTATCAAAGTAATGCGTTTAGCTCCAAGACAGTCCGCTCGAGACAAGGAGCTTCCCCCTTTAAAACGACGTAGTGGCCAGCACCCTTCATTGGATTATTTGGCCTTGAAATGTCAAAATTTGCCCAAGATTCTTATTGCAGCATGGAAGGAGCTCAAAACCCTAGAACAACACCGGGTGGCCAGTGCCCCTACACTAGTTCTAGCTGGTTTTATCCTCTCATTTTTCTATCCCGGTTCTATATCCGATTCTGTTTTACTTTGGATGGCTGGATAAGACCGACCTTAGGTCATTTATGACCTAGCCTTCTCCCTATAAATAGAGAGATGAGGCTCTTATTTCACAACGACTTATTTCCTAAATGTTATGCTATCGAAACACGCTACTAGAGCAACCGAATACTCTTATTCGTATTCGATCTCTTGGTCTCTTTTCAACCCATCCCTACTCTAATCGTCATTCCAACTACGTCCGATCCTTAAACCTCACCAGTCATACTTCGCTCTACCTATCTACACTCAAATACCTACAAAAAGCCCTTCTCATATCGCCACCGTCTCATCACCGAGATCCAGTGCGGAGATCCATATTAGCAGGTGGGACGACCTAAGGACATCAATTCAGCCTTCAAAATGGTTATTTATTTATTTCATGTTTTTATTGCTTTCCGTATTGTGGAAGAAGAGTTGTATCGCTTTAAATTCCTCCCCGCCCGATGTAATCCTTTTAATTTTCGTTGTCTTCTTTCTTTCCTTTTCTTTATCGCTTTCTTTACCATTTTGTTCTATGTCTACTTTTATCACTTTTAGCATGTTTTGGTTGCTTTCAATTTTGTATTGCATGTTGTTTGCTTGTGTTTAGTATATTATTTCAATTCACTACTCAAACTAGTAATGACTGTCGTTTGATGGGCGGAATGGAAGAGCTTATCCCTATGTTTCGTACCCTCGCCCTCAAATCCGATTCTCGGTTCTCGACCGATTGAGTCATTTTTAGCCTCTTTCAACTTAGTTTTCCCATACTAAGATTGAAAGAACATTGATTTTTGTTTTCTTAGTTTTTCATTCTTAAAAGCCGATCGACGATTGTCGTTTTCGATTTATTTCTATCAATTGCTTCTTAGCTTTTCTCGACTACAAGATAAAAAAAATAGAGCTTTTGAACCTACCAGCTAGGCTAGAGGCCAAGATTGACTTCCTCAACCATGGCCCCTGGTCGGCGCCGCCGAGCACTAGGTGTTAGCTTCGGCTAGCACCGAGTGGTCGGCGAGTTGTGGCTTGAGTCCAAACCGATGTTTTCACATTGATTTGGCCATAAAGCCTCACGGTAGATTAAAAACCCTAGCTTTCTTTATTTTGTTCGGTTCGAAATAATATCACGACTTATGAAAATAATTTCTAAAATAAAATAATTAATAAAAAGCTGCTATTCAATCCGATTTAATTCATTTCAAAATATTTTAATAAAATTTAAAAATCTTAATAAGAGGTTCATCCCCACTTTGTAAGTTTCATTTTCAAAATTGTTCTTAGTTTCAAAAAGATAAAATTTCAAAAAACCCATTGCCAACCATTTGTGGGGAAGCTTGATCCCGGTGGTCCAGTCGGCCATGGTTCTTATAATTCCCAATGATAAGAAGTGAATAGAGTGGTTTGAGGAATGAACTCGATCTTGAATTGTGCAAGCAATTGGCTATTTTCCCTGCTAAGTCTTACTAAGAATTATACGAAAGGGCAGCACATGTTGAAAGTGTGAACCGTCAAGTGGAGGAGACAATGAAGAACAATTCCCATGAGTATTATAACAACAACCCATCAAAAAGATCTTTATCAAGAAAGAGATGGAATTTCGACCTACAAAAAGTCAAGGAATGTAGAAGGGTTCAATTATAATGGACTACCATGTATCTACTGTGGCCTTGAAAACCTTTTTAGGGATCAATGTTAAAAGATGCTTGGATTATGTTTTTTATGTGCCGACCTCGAACATGTCTTATCTAAGCGTCACTGTAGCCAAACTAAAATCTTAATCGATCTTGAGTCGGTATTGGAGAAAGAAACAACCAAGGAACAAGAGTTTGCACTTACAAATTGAGCGAGTATGATCAAACACTTATTTTCTCATCGCTATATTTACTTTATTAAGTAAGATTTTATTGTAGTTTCAAGGAGGAAACTCCTTTTAGGGAAGGGGGGAATATGTTACAACCTAATTTTTTTTTGTAAAAAAAGTTTTATTATTATTATTATTATTGTTGTTGTTGTTGTTGTTGTTGTTGTTGTTGTTGTTGTCGTTATTATTATTATTATTATTATTATTATTATTATTATTATTATTATTATTATTATTATTATATCTAGTCTTAAAGCATGACAAGTTATTAAAGCATGACACATGATATTTGTGATGTAAGCACATGTTTAATAGATTATTGTTAAAGTAGTGTGTACATACATACGGATAAGCAAAGAGACAAACTTTAAGATTAGTGATTAGTTTGTATCATAATTTCTAGAAATAATTAGGGCACTTATTAATACCTTTGAGGTACCATAACCTTAGCGTATTTCATTGTTATTCCCCTATAAATACCCCAAAATGTTAGGAAAAACACTCACTCGCTCATATTTTCTCATCTCCACTCATCTTAGTTTTTTTTTCAACTCTTCTCTATGCTCTCATCTTGAGTGAAATTTTTCGTTTCTAGAGTTCATTGAAGCTACCTAGAGATTACTTTCTAAGTGCGAATAATAAGGTACAACGCATGTCAATTCATTTATCGAAATTATTGTTTTTAGTCAAAGAGTATGTGTATGTGAGTATAATTATTTTCAAGAGTAATTATTTTGAAGAGGTTTCATGATAAAGGATGCCTATATTGTTTATTATTCATTGTTCATTGTTCAAGTGATCATCTTGGTATGCACACTCATCGACTCATCGTTAATCCTCCCTTTCAAAGGGAATCATCCTTCATTATTGGAGCATCCGAAGTCTAAGTACTTTCGATGTTATTTCTAAACAAAATGAATTTCACAAAATTGTTATTTTCATAATTGGGTGTATTGTACCGAGAGTTTTTCTTCTCATTCTTTAAATGTTTCATTGTTTTCAGGTAGAGTGTGAATGCATGGATACAATTAGATCATCGGTACGCTCACCTAGTTTCATTTTTTAGTTGGAATAAGTCTTTAACTATTTTAGCTATATTATAAATTCACTATGGAAAGTATAACTCCAACAAATGCTAGTGATTGATTGAATGAATGATAAAATTTATTTTTATTTTATTAAAAGTATAAGCCTTACGTGTGTCTTTTAGACACATGACATAATACTCTAACAATTAAATCTTTCTAAATTTTATTTATTTAAAATAAATAATTCCTACAAAAAATTAGGGTATTACACAAGGGCTCATTTGTAATCAACCAAGCTTCCAAAACAAAGTAATACATAAATATTCTTCCACTCTTTTAAGTGTTTTGTTTGTTTGCTTAGCTTTTTCACAAGTTTAAGCCAAATAATCTCAAAATGTTTTAAATGTATTTTGTGGGACAATATACAGAATGGTTTATTTTATTTTTATTTTTTTAAGAAGCAGCGACTTGAAACAATTAACAGGCAGACCCATCCGCCTATAAAACGCCCGTATGATATAGATCCCATTGGTATCTCTCGCTGCCCCTCTCAAGTCTTCTGCTTCAAGCGTTAATATTTTGTGGTTGTTTTCAAGCGAATGTTTAGATATGGAGGCAACGGAAGTTTACCTGCCATTCAATTCCTTATGATCCTGAAATTTTTGCTCCCTGAATCAGGTCATCAGGTGAACTCCTTAAACCATTTTCCTTTCTAATTTTGTGCATCACTTTACATTGACTTGCTCTTCTGCTCGTTTCTCTGGCTTATGATCGTCAATTCACAGTTTCTTGCTCGTGTTTGTGAATTGCCTTGTTAGTTCATTGAAAATTTTAGATGTGATGGATTTACAGTGAGTGGCTAGTTGTTGCACGACGTTGACTTTTTTAGCTACTACAAAATTCCATGTCCGATTTGTTTTAAGATCAATAATTCATCTGAAAGTTCTATTTGCCTAACTAAAATTGTCGTCAGACTCTGTTTGATCGGTTTATCTAATGCACTCCTGCTTTAGCAAAGGTTGAGGGTACCTCAATGAAAATTTCCTTATTGTTTTCTATTAGGAAAATTTTCGTTGTTATAACTTGTTTTTTTGGCCAATATTTGCAGCAAATTGTTGTCTTATACTTGTATTTCTCAATTTTTCTGCAGCCAAATTTCCTAGAAGACCAAATCAAAGGCGTAGTCTTATGAAGTTTTTGTAGGGGTGAAAAGAACTGTAGAATCGAGAGAATGAAAGATAATCATTTATTGCTGTGTATTTTGACGAACACCATAGGAGAGATCCAGTATATTTTGCTGTTTGCTGTCTTTTAAGATTTTAGCCACAAGATTCACTTTAGGATTTTAGCTGAAAGGCTCACCTCGTAGGTAGTGCAAGGTCTGAAGGAAAGAGAGGTATAGTAATGTGCTTGTTGCTGCGTGGAATGTGGCCATTGCTTAAGCAAAGGGCAGGTTTGCGGGTCAAACAAGTGGGACGAGCTTCATTCATAGGCAGCTAACAAGACCCTTCAGTCATAGTTTTATTTAGTTAAGCTTTGTATTTACACAATTTTCAGTTCAGAGTTTGGTGAATGGAAAATACTCCCGTTAGGCAGTTGCTGAGAAGTGTCTTAGCTGGTTCTCCATGGAGCTATGCAGTTTTCTGGAAGTTTCAGCAAGAAACTCCTGTGTAAGATACTTTATTGATCCTTTATCCCCCGCTTTCTGCTGTATGTGCTGTGAAACTGATAGTAATTTAGGAAGTTCGTGCTGTACTTCCAATACACAATACATACACACTAGTGAGAGCATTATATGGTTAATAACATTGTTTGATTTGCCTTGACTCCACTGTAATTTTTAAAGGAGCAGTTGGCTCCCAGTTTACATTTGTTCATACATCTGATGTTTTAGTGGAAGTTCTAATCAAGTGATGACTTATTTCATGTGGCATTTCTATATTGCGCTGCTCTGGGGCACGCCGTAAGGAAGACTAAAAGGGATTAAATAAGAGAACCCTGTTCCCGTTACCCTTGTGTAGCAATTTTCAGTTGGGTAGACGAGGGTGACAGGAAGTCTCCTTTGCTGCCCCTTGGTCTTCTTTAGTTGTATCTTCTTATGCCCAATTTCAGGATGTAATGGGGAGTAGGTATATGGTGAAATGCCAATTTTACATATAATTATGGTATATATAGATCTCGAGTTTCCAAATATTTTCACTATTTGTTACTCCTCCTTACTCTTACTAAAAATTGCAATGTGCTAGTATTGCCATCTGTCACTCCTCCTCTGTCACTCTTATTAACTCTTGTTTACTCTAAGTCATAGCTCCAAAAGTATTTTTAGCTTTGTAAGAGTTATTGTTTGTTTGATGTGATGCTCTTCAAAGAGATTACTACGAGATTACAATACTGGATAGTGCTGTGCCTCACATAGAAACCATCTTAGGGTTCATATAGAAAATGTTCCAGGACTCACGCACATATCCAAAAGGAAATCTCGAACAGAATTTATAGTTTAACTCAATTCAATTTCATTCACTTTCCGGTGACGGAAGGCTGTTTCGAAAACTGTAAATCCTAACTAGTTTAGAAATTCCTAAATACTTAGGACATCGAAAATGTTAGCAAATAAATTTAGAAGAACAGATAAATTTGCTACCTAATATAATTATAAGGATATCTTAGGACTCCAATTCTAACCAACAGACTCATGAATAGTATATTGGCTACTTTAGGATCAGCTCATGAAATAATGAAGTTTGTATGGGATGGAACTGTAGGCATGTGTTTTGATCTCCAAAGCCCATATCATGGTCTTGTTACTTCCATGAACAGCATTAGTAAGCGTCCCAACTAAAATGACCTATATAACAAATACATGCGGAATATAATGTGTGTGCTGCATGCGCATGTGCATGCATGTGTGCTTAGGACGTGGTCCTAGAAGTACATAACAATTTGCAGTTGATCTCCTGTTCTCGTCAAAATCAAATATAAAATCTGTCAGGCTTTAATTCAGAAAATAAAAATACAACCTGTAATAGAAAATCAGACTGTTCACTCTCTTTGTACTATCTCTATCTCTGTGTTTAAAATCGAAATTGTTGAAACATGCTTTGAGACTCTTAAATTGAATCGACATCATGAGCAAAGATCGATCAACATCAGGGCAAAATTTTGAAGCATAGAGGAAGATAACATTGACCATATTTGTATATAATTGTTTAGTTTTATTTTATCTCATATTTTTCCATGTTTCTTTGATTAGTTTGTTGTCATTCATGATTCATAACAAAGTTATTAATAGAGCAAGAAAATTGATGATGAGATTATAAGATAGAATGTCTTGATCTTATTATTCATATCAATATTCATTGTTCATGATCAATAACAAGATCGTTTAGAGAAGGTAGAAAGATAGTTCATAAGGGTTATAAGGTGCTCATGAATATATTTCTCTTATTTTTCATGGTTGGTATTGTTAGGGGATTGATCATGAAAAATGAGAAGAAATTTTTGTGATTGTGGCAATGTACTTAGGTTGCAAATACACTTAGGGAATTTGACTAGTTAGCTCTAGGAGGCATGCAAAATCTTAGGATCAAAAGTAATTACAAGAATCAATATAAATAAACTTTCTATTTATTGTGATAAATCTTAATTTCTTAATTTGATTTGCTTCTATTACTCTTAGTTTGCATCACTCTATTGTCCCAACAGAATTATGAATGAGGAACATAATAAACAAACTTTTCTTTGCCTTTAAGATTAAAAGATTGTAGTCCCTTCCTCAAATAATATTTTTAGCGCTAGTTGGTTTACTTGCTCAATGAATTCTCTTCTTCAGGTGTTTCATGTCAACTGGTTCTCCTCCCTTTTAGATTACTGTGTATATGAAATGAGAAAATTGTGGGATTTAGTTGATAATAATGTCAAGCTAATTTATTAGCACCTTAAAAAAAATTCCTGTTTGCATTTCTTCAGGTGATCTCTTATCTTTGTTAATCAGTTTTGATGAGCTCAACTCTTTGCTCACATATGTCCTAATTTTCTTCTCATTGATAGAATTTTCTGTATTCTGCCCATAACATTTTGCATTAGTTCTGTTATATATTTTATACCACACGAACTAGTTCAGTTCTATTCCACTGGTTCTACAAAACCAGTAAACCATTACAATTTGTCTTTGACCAAGTTGTCAATACAACTTTCAAGAACTTCAATAGCTCAACTGATTGAGTTTCGTACATTCCTTCTATATTGTTAACTTTGCTTAAATAGAATCTACCAGAGTTTGCATCTGGAGGAGGTTTGTGCATCATGCTGCTAGTTGAATGAACTGATAGTTTTTCACTCTCCACTTTACATTCATTTCTGATAGAAGCAGTTACTGGTTTGGATTTCTCCTACGGTATCCAAATCCTAATCCTACCTTTGTGCCCCTATATTGTGAAAAAGTTGTTTCTGTTGGACATTATATCAAAATGTCCTGACTACCTACTATCTCTTACAAAAAGGAAGGCAGTTTAGTTAGGCATTTGCTTGCAGCTGCTATAATCTGTACTGAAAATATTTGCCTAAGTGATACTTGTTCAGAGTGTCTGGAAAGTGGACATAAAGCTCTTATGGGTGTAATGATCTTCGTCTATATGATGTTATGCATCTTTGCTATCCTTAAACTTAGTGCCTATCAGCTCTTTAAGAACAATTTGTAGTAAATAATAAAAACTCTTTACTTCCTGTGAAAGCCAAAAATAAAAATAAAAGTAAAAATTCTATGCTCACTTTTTCAACACTTTTCATTATTTGTACTGGTGATTCTAAAATAGACATGTACTTTGTTAGGCTTCTCACCTTTGAAGATGGGTACTTTGACCACATAAAATTTCAACAATCCTGTTCAAGTATAATAGCTGATGGTTATCAAAGTCAGGAAGATGTAGTAAATTTTATATTTGGGACAAAGGCTCCAGTCAGGGACTTCAGCGGACATCCTATTGGATTTGGACTTCACGATATGTCCTGTCATCAACATAAACTAGGAGAAGGGTATGATCTTGCACTTCAAGCAACTCACTTTCTGCTAATTTGTTTCTTGTGGAAAAGTGTAGCTGTGTCAGATAATCTTTTATTGATTGCTGTTGTTTTTTTGGAGCCTAGAGTTCGACTGGAGAAATCTGAGAATTTGAGATCTCTTGTTAGTGATTCATCCACTTCTGCACCCTACGGCTCCAAGAAATAAATTTAGTATCCATATACGATCAGGAGATGCAATTCTCTGTCATGAAATGTTATATTCACACTGAATTCCTGTTTGCTTAGATAAACTCATAGCATTGTATTTATTGATATTTGCTTATATAGGCTTGATATGACATGTTTACTTGATTTGCTAATTACATTTGCAACTTCATGGGATCACTCAGACTGGTTGGAGGAGTGGCATTAAGTGGCAGTGATCTTTGGATTTACTCAGATGACACTGGATCTATTGAGTTAATATCTAAGTTGCAGGTAAGATTTGACTCTTTGTTGTCCATCTGCACACACAAGTTACTTAACTAATTTAGAATTTCGTCTCAACAGTACCCAGACCAGTGGCTTCTTCCAATGAAAGCAGGTTTCAAGGTGAGTAGATTTCCATAGCACATTATATGTGGGCATTACATAGGTTTTATTTATTTATTTTTTTACATTTTTTTGGCTGTGTATTTTTCTCCCTGCAGACAGACGTAGGCTAATTTGCCAATGTTCACAGATATTTTGAAGTTATGTTTAGTTGAATAGTGTGGGTGTGTCTTTGCAGACAACATTACTGGCTCCCATTTTACCTCATGGAGTTCTGCAACTGGGGTCCCTGGAAAAGGTGTGTATCATGATTGTTTCATCGAATCTTATCAATGAGTGTGTAAAATTAGCAGCAGTGTCAGATGATTCAGTTTCTCAATTGACTTGCCTCTCTTATTTACATGTGGTCAATGGGCTGAATCTCTTTATCATCTATGATTCTGAACTTGCTTCTTGTTTTGCATTGGTGTCTCACCTTCAGCTATGCTTGTAATATGCATGGATTCTCATGCATTGATTTAGTTGTGCCTATCATTGTAAAGTTGTACAGTTCTTAACTATTGTGAGTGTCCCCTTTTAATAATGCTTGATAAAACTTTGCTCTAGTTTGTGGACTATGACAAAATGCCTTGCAAATTAATCATGTACTTCTTTTCTTAGAGTAGCATGCAATCAAAAGCTTTTTAACCTAAGTTATGATAGAATCAGTCTCTTTGTAATTCTTACGGTGATGCTGCTGCAGCTGATCTCCCCCATTTCATAGGTGAGACTTTGGGGTATGGGTTTGGAACTTATTCTATTATTTGAAGAGTTGAGCAAAATTATCGACTTGTTTTGATGAGATGGACACTTTTAAGAGTGACTAGCAATATTCTCTAGGGTGATTTATAATCTTTCCATCAGTGACTTTATCCAGAGATAAAAATTCATATCAAATGATTTACTACTCAGCAATCAATAAAGATTCACCTATGACTAGTAACCTGCACAGAATGCGAAAAGTGACACCTCAATGCATCCGTCTCACCATGTCCGTTGTGTAAGATGGTCTCTAGATTTTGCTAAAAAAATTGCAGTAATTATATACACTATGATTTTTCAGTTTTCTCTTGCTTCTATTACTTGTGGAGGCTTTCCTGCTTTTTCAGTATTTTAGGTCCTTTTCCCGTATTCTTTTGGAAAATTGGATGGAAACAAACCAATCTTTTTCCTTGGATGTGAACACTATGACCTTCGGAGGTATTTTTTTGATAAACCACGACCGAGTTTGACCACATTTGACTTACTGTGAAGCTGATATGGATGGTGTCTTTGAATACTTCAATGGCAGATCTAGTAGATTTAGGTGTTCCTTTTAATTTGACTGAAAGAGGGATTTTATTCGATAAAGGGGTTTAACTTTTGCAAGAGGGAGGAAAATTAAGTGGGAAATTTTATTTCCTAAAAAATCATAATTGTGTGTCAAATTAAGTATGACTCATGGTTATCGGGAATGCAGTACGCGGGATGAATTCAGGTACGCAATTCGCCACCTAGGAGAGAATCCGATACCGCAGTTTTTATTTATTTATTTTTTTTTTTTTGGCTTGGCTGAAGACATAACATAATTATGGGATTTTTTTATTATGAATAATGGTTGTAGATAAGAATAGATTTTTTAAAATCCTAATATTTTATAATTGGATTCTAAAAGACAACCCCCAAACAAAAAGGCCCAACTCATGTTTAAAATGCCTCTTGTCCGAAAGCGCATTCTAACTTTAGCCCATATTTTTTAGCCTTTTGAGGAAAAAAACCCTAGCCCATTTGCCGCCTGCAGAGAGAGAGAGAGAGAGAGAGAGAGAGATTGTCCCATTGGAAATTTGCAATGCTCAGCCCTTTCCTTCGGCTTTACTCTTCATCCTCCGAAGTCAACTTCCTCTCGATAAACCAGTTAATCTCGGATATGCCTTGTGAAGGTTTGCTCTTGGAGAGTCTTAATCACCCTAGAGGGAGGGTGAATAGGGTGATGGGACAATTTTAACAAACTTGGAAGACTTACGCTTGAAAAGAATAATCAAGATAGTCCGAGTCTCGAAAACGTGAACTCGGATATACGTGGAAACCCTCCTTGGGCGGAAAGCCATGGAAAGTGCTAGTCTAAGGATCAAGTTAAATCCACTATTTTGAATCCACAAAATACAGCGAGTGACTCAACTAGAATTGCTCCCTTAAATAATTCCTTACAGAGTTTTCCTAGACTCGGAAATTCCCTTATCCGATCTAGTACTTCCTAATTGAGGTAACCTTTACGAGTTAGGGACAACAACCGAGGTGAGTTAACCCTTACAGTTCGATCAAGGGACCTTACTCGGAAAGTAAGAAAGAGTATGTAACCGATTAGAAGACTTTACAACTCAAAAAGTATGAATTACAAGTTGGGAGTTGTAAATAGAAGATTAAGTATGAATAAAATGACTTTAGCTTAAGTAATGTGTTTCAACAATAGTTCCGAGCAATTTTCAAGTCTTGAGAGTTGACTTCTATTTATAGATGACCAAGCAGATTAGCCGTTGTGACTAGTTTCGAACAAAAGTCCTTTGTGACCGTTGTAACAGTTCTTACGAGTCGCTCAAAAAGATCCGTTGAGATGTGAACGTTACGCAACGACTCTTGACTCCTAAATATGCTCCAATCAGCAGCTGGTGGTGTCCGAAAAGTAAGGTGGAAACCATCGTTGAGCTTAGCGTTGAAGTTTTTCGGTTATGCTGTTTCCAATTTTGGAAAGAGACAATCCTCGACACTGCGTCCGAACTTTGTTCGAAGTAGAAAAGCCTTGTTCTCTGGTGATTGACAGCTTGAAGCTGGTTACTTTTGTAATTCAAAATAAGATAATCTCGTTTGGATAACCTACAAAAGTAAATCATTTTGGTTCTCAAAGTATAAAATACTTTGGTCCATAATTAGACACATATAATAATTTAATTAAGATAATTAAGTGCGTAATTATCTTAGGCCTAGAAGAGTGGAATTTTACGAGTCTAATATACATTATACTCAAATTCTTTCGAGTCGAGTCTTAAGAAAGATCAAGTTATAAGAGTGAAAACATCGGAGTATACGAACTTGATCTAGACAAATAATTCTCAAACTAACATGTTGACTTAGAAAAATGAATTAACGTTGTAATTCACTTTACTTCAAGATATCCAATCATAACTCGGATGTAAAGTGTTAGAGAAATTATTTGAACATGCGATAAATCCGAGTAGTGTCCGAGTGACTCGAAACATTAGTATGAGATGATAGATGAAAATGTGTTTTCCGAGTCGATCAGGATCGAATGAAAATATATGCAATAGTTTCTATAATACTCAAAATGACTTGTAATCAAAACATAAGAGGGAAGAGGTTTGTACTGTCTTTTGTAGTACGCAGAATGGTATAGTTTCCGAGTCTAAGTCTTCACCTTGCTCTTCTTCTCCTTTTGTGCTTCAATGTTCTTCCTCTCTTACTTCATTTTAGCGACTTTCTGTTCAAGTTTGGCATTCTGATTTCTTGTACAACCCACCCCAAATGGGAGCACTCTATTCCATGAATTGGTACACAACTCGTGGCGAATCATTGCTCTCACGAACAGCGTTTCGAGTCGCTTGACCCTGTTCGCCGTACGTAGGGAGTGGGAGCGAATCCGGTAAATATGGTCCGACTTGTCCACCAAATTTCAAAAGAAGTCAAGCAAATACAATAGGACCACCTATGTGTTCTGAAGTACTTGTTCACATCAGGTGAGTCAAAGGTGGTCAAACACGGCGGTGGTTTGACAACAAAATACCCCTTAAAGGTCATATTGTTCACGTCTAAGAAAAAAAGGTCAGTTTATTTTCGTCCAATTGCCCAAAGGTTGGTTTATTTTCATTCAATTTTCTACATGTTTTTGACTTTTTTCCCATTTATTTATTACACGTGTCAAATTTTCATTTAGCATGATTGGTTAACATTATTCTACTCAGAGATCGGCGGAGAACTTAACCTGCAAAATGTTTCAGACCTCATGGTGTGGCTGGAAGCAACATTATCTAGACATGTGATACATGACATGTAAATAATCACATCAATGTTATGCATTTGTATTTCATATTAATCGGCATAGTTTTGGCGATGAGAACAAAATATTTGCTTGTTAAGGTTACCATGAGCTGCTTCTGAATGTTATGCAAATCAATTATAAGGATGTTCTGGTTGACACAGGTACTTAATACCGTGGTCTATAAATGGAAGAAGAAACGAAGTATGCTGTTGGATGTTGTAATAAAGTGAAAACAACATGAATCTGACTTTAATGTATTCACAGGACCCTCCTCTTATTGGGTACTACAAGTACAAAATGATAGAATTTTGACCTTCTGCTTAAGACTTGATTTTTTTTTTTTTTAACTCTAATATCAAATTGATTTAAGTAGGTATGAGGTTGAATGAACGCATGATCAGCATCTAGAATTGCATCTCTTGCGGCTTTTCTCCAGTAGATGTGTAACGAGTTCATCGTCGAAAATTATAAGGGATGTAATTTTTCCTCAATATGTTCTTCTTCTGGATTCATTTTTTGCCTTAAATGTCTTTAAATGAAAAGCCTTTAGTGCTTCTTAAAACACCACAGTAAAAAGAAGGCGCAAAGGAAGAAGAGTCCGTGTTTTGGGTTAGGATACAAGGGAGCTATTGTTTTGACTTATCAATTATATTTTGTTTCGAGTTTTAACTGGTTTGATGTTGGTAGATGGAGTTCTCTTGTCCAACATGAATGACCTTGGAGTTTTATACAACATGGGTGAGGCAACTTTATTCTCTTCATAGCTGTAGAAATGAGCTTGATAGGCTACAGCCATGATGTGGTCCTGCAGCTATGCTTCAAAGAAGTTGTACCACTATGACATCTCATATTATGCTATAGTATAATGTATGATGACTTTGATCTGTCCTGGGTTCAACTCTCTCATCCACATGTTAAAAATCCATACAGATTAGTATTTCTGGTTTCAGTTGCTGATGAATGCTCACAAGTCCAAGCTCTGCACAAGAAAGAAGAGCACCAATTAATTATTGTGTTTGCCAAGTGTTTTCTGGCTTGTTATGTGCTGAAATAATGGACTTGTGTTCAAGTTTATGAGACTCCAAACTTTGATCATAATGTCTCTGCTGGATGAATGCTGCGGAAACTGATGAGAACTATGCAAATTGAAACACCCTGAACGCCTCCCCCAACTATCCTAGAAAAGAAAAATAAATAGAGAAGGGAAAAAACCTTTAAAAGAGTGTATTTTGATATTATTATTATTTTTTTAATTTTGTTGCTTTACTGTTAGAAATTCTGGGACCTTTTTTTCACTTGAGATGAAGCTTATATGTAGCAATGCTCTATGGATCAATATTAGGTTGCTAAAAATCTGGCGATGGTTGCTGACATCAAAGGCAGGTTAATGGCTCTTCAGCGTACCATATTAACCACAGTGTTTGCGTCTGATGCAAATGGTCTTCTATTCTCATCTGTAGCACCGGAATTGGACAAAGATGATTCATCTCTTTCTAGCAGTGGTCTATACAAAAGAATGGAATCTGAATATTCAGAGGAATTACACACTGCTAAGATTAGTAATCAAGCTATGCTTCAATCTACAAAAGGAAAATCCCTTGGCCCAGATGATGTCACTGCAATTTCTCAATTTACTGTTGACCAAGCTGTGCCATATTTGTACTCGGATCTTGATATTCAACCAGATGCACTAGATCAGTTTGTTAATGCTGAAGTTATGAAAACGGTGGAGGATATTTGGACTTTTCCTTGTCAGGAGGATTGGTACTTAGATGCAGGAGTCCAGGGAGTGTCATCAGGTGGATGTCATAATTTTTTAACCCCTGAAGATGAAAATGGTTATGAAACAGGTCACATAAATGTCGGGGATTTTGGTGACTTCCAAACAGACTATGAGTTACAAGAAGTACTTGGAGCAGCTTCCCAAACTGAGAACGATAGGCTTTCATGGAGCTCGGATGAGGAAAATGTGTGTATTGTTGGAGGTCTTGGTCCATTAGCGACAGAGCCCACTGGATGGTTTGGTGAAGGAGATGATCAAGAGAACCTCTTGCAAGCTGCGGTTAACCGTTTATGTAACAATTCAGATGAGACTATCTCTTCTTGCCGTAATAGCAGCAGATCACCTGTAACCTCATTTGCAGAAATTGCTCCATTTCAGGTGCAAGGTTCATATGAAGGAATGAATGCTACAGCACAAGAGAAAGCTATTGTACTTGGGGAATGGAGAACACTTTCTGGGCACCCTAGTACTTTTGCTAGATCGCTGATTTCACCTTCCTCATTTGAGAGCTTAATGAGCAGCGTTACTGAAGATAAGCTGCCAATGGAGTATCCTCGTGAGCTACCCAATGAAAGTGCTGAGGTTCCCAGAGTTACAGGCAAATCCAGACAAAAGAGCAGTCATAGACCAAGGCCGAGGGATAGACAACTTATTCAAGAGCGGCTGAAGGAATTGCGTGAATTAGTTCCAAATGGTGAAAAGGTCCATTAAGATGAAGTTCTTAGTTCTTATTTCTTTCCTTTTTTATTGTTTCTTCTTATGCTAAGAAGCAAGGTCATTTTCCTCTACTTAGCATGTACTTTTTCTGACACTTACTACACTTTTGTACACAGTATAGTACATGTAGAACAATTTTGTCTTGTCAAAGTCATATTTGCAGGATATACAATATGAATAATTCGTGGTTAATCTCATCCAGGGACAATCCTCTAAAAAATTAATGATAAAGAAAGATTATTTATGCAGAAATGAGTGTACTAAGCAAAAAAAAAAAATGCAGAAATGAGTTCATATACATTCTTTTATAGATGTGTCCACCTCATTTCTTATTTCTATTTTTCGAATATCACTTGATGTGTCAGCTTTGTGTCAAGTCTCATTCTTCTATCTGTGTTTAAGCTTCTTATCTCTTACATGATAACAGTTACCACCAAACCTTACAATATCCTCTCTTTTCATCACAGAGTAGCATCGATGGACTCCTAGATCAAACTATAAAGCATATGTTGTTCTTAAAAAGTGTGACCGAACAGGCTGAGAAAGTGAATCAATTCAGTGACCAAGAGGTACGTAGAATTCATTTCGTGATGATTTACTCATATTTCTTTTCCTTTTTTTCCCCTGTAAATTTCTGTTTGTATATCCATTCTCCGATTCTGTAACATTTTCAGCAGGGGCGCAGACATTACTAGGATCATATGATTAATATTAGCAAATTCTAACATTTTTGAGATGATCTCACAAGAGTGGAATTTTGTTAGCTACTGGCCTATGCTGAGGAACGGAAGCTTCTACCAAGCTTTAAACTTCAAGATTATTTCCAGAGCTGCCATATCGCTAATTCGAAAAATAAGCTTCCTTCCTTGGCCCTACAACCATCCTTTGACGAATATGATATTTAGTACTTTGAATGACAATTCTGGCTTTCCAACTGGGTGCAGCTTACTGTGAGTGAGAACAGAGAGACTAGTCTTCGTCATCCGTCTCACATGAGCTGCACTGTGGAAGTGGGAGATAACACTGGATCATGTCCTATTATTGTGAAAGATTTGGAGCACCCAGGAGATATCCTGATACAGGTTTGTCTGTGTTAAGTTTTCCAGGCCTGCATAGTTGTAATGGGGACATTTGTCCCTCAAGCATAATGTACCTGGCAGTTATATATTACTCTGGCTTTTCATTTCATTTTAAGTAGCTGTCCACACTGATATGGATACTGACATTGGTGCTTTGTTTTGAGACCCACGAAATGCTGCATTATTTAAACCTGGGATATATAGCCATGTTGGACATCATATTCAAGTCTAGTAGCCTTGGTTAGCATAGGTTATGTTTATGAAATACCACGATGGACATCTTATTCAAGTCTAGTGGCATAGGGTTAGCATAGGTTATGGGTTATTTGAACATTTGTTCCCATGTTTGGACTACAAAGACCGGAGAAAGCTTATTATGCAAGAACTACAAAGACCAGAGCATAACACCACAGGGTCGTATTGGCCATGGACTGGATGGTTTATCAAATCTGCTTCAATATTGAAGAAAGAAATGCAGGTCAAAATGATGACAGGTGATATTCAAGCGGTCTATAATGTAGTGTGTTGTTCAAAACAGTGATTGCAATTTCTAACAGTTCCATCTAACAAATATATAAAAAAAGAGATGTCAGAAACTCCCCATTTTTTTCCTACATAAATGGGAGATTCTGAAGTGTGGTCTCGTTAGAGACTACAATAGGGCTCTCAAAAAGAATAAAGGAAACTGACACCGGGGAGGGGGGTTGAGAGAAGTTAATGTCTTCTCTGAACCCCCATCCCTTCCTGGGTCTGCTGTAAGGATTATGTTTCTCAAAGCAAAGAAAGTTACAAGAAAAAGAAATATCAGTTTAGAGAGTTCAGGAGAAGTACTTCTGGTGCCATGAATCATAGCCTACTGTTATAAGGAAGAAATGGTTTGGGTGCTCGATATTAACGGAGAGCTTGGTGAAATTGGAAGGTTTACTATGATTCTCAATCTTATTCGCAGTAAAAAGTTAATATCTCTTCCCTTGTGGGATGCCCTTGTTATGTAGGTAGTGTCTTACACGAAATATGATCCTTGTTTTATACCAGCTTGATGAAGATAGAAGTATCAACATGGTGGTTAATAACACATGTTGAGCTGCTGTTGTACCTTGTCATTTTCCTAGATCTGCAAGAAACCTTGAGTTTCTCTTCTTTGCAATTAAGGAGGGAATTTCCTGATACCAAACCATACCAGCACTTCATCCACGGATGTCATCTATTATTCATGCTGTGGTGTCTGATATTGTCTTGCTATGGTGTCTGATATTGTCTTTAACAGCATGGCAGAGCTTAGTTGGTGTACCGAATGATGAAGCATGAGGATTCATGACTGTTGCTACTAATTTTCTCTTTTGAATATAACAAGTAGATTCATGGCTGTTACAACCAATGCATCTTCTCTTTCTCTTTTAAATTTGTCTAATGCCACTTAATCTATCAATTTAAACTACAACCTAGAGACCTACAGTTCCAGTAATGCTGATTATTTCATGAGTGCTATACAGGAATATTCTGGATAAAAATTGTGTTACTTGTGTGATGTATCCAAGCCAAGCTAGAACAGAATCAAAGGCTCAAAACTTCAATTAAAAAACACAATCTTGGAACAATGAACAGAAAATGGAAAAAAGATTTGAGTTGAATAATCAACCCAAGGGATAAAATCTGATTGATTCGAGATCAATGCAGGGGTGTAGGCTTTGAGGTTTGCTTGGGCTTGCACTAACAAGGTAGGCTCAAAGAATTATTGGGGATAGTTCCTGGCTGACTCAGAAGTCAAACAGGGCAGCTTAACTTGCCTGGGAATTAACCTATAGAGAAGTTTCGAAGACCTAGAAGTTCACCACTTGGTTGCCAAATCAAGCTACAGCAGCTAGGAATTTAGAAGGGTAGAAGTTAAAAACCATAAACTTTCTGAAAAACTCATTCAATATTCATCAACAACACTTCTTGTCTTTACAAACCTCCAAAATACCTTTCCTAAGTGCTAAAGAAAGATTAAGACCAATCGTAACACTAAACCGTTCTAATTGGCAAAACTCATTAATACAGTAATTAGTCAATAATAAATTGATTAACAGAAAATAGAAACTGGAAAATATTATGACTGAATCGTTCTAATTGGCAAAAAAATCCTTCCTTTTGTTCCTGCTATGATTTGGCTTTGAAAAGATTGGTAATGCTTGGATCTTGCAATTAGAAGGCTTCCTAAAGGGTAGGTTGTAGGAACTAGCTTGAAAGTGGGCTAGTTTATGAGACTTAGAAACGTGAGACACATCTTCTCAATCTGAGTTCTTCTTCTAAGTGAAGTGTGCAGCTTCTCTAGACTCAGAAAGACTCCTCCTTCCTTCTTGAAAATCACCAACCATTAACTAGAAGGGAGCGTGGTTTCTGTTTTTTACCGGGTGAGAAATACTTGACTGATGACTGAAACTCTATCAACCTGTAAGCAATCATTAGGGATGGTTTTGAACCATCCTATAGTGTCCAAAAACAACTAAAAGTGTCTCAATTATTATAGACCAAGTAGATGCAGGAATTGTCTCAAAATAGAAAAAATAGAAAATTATTCTTGAAAACTAAGAACTCAACATAGTGAATTTGGAATTCATGCATGGACATTCCTTCTTTTCATAAAGCATCTTTTTTTACTGCATTTAGGACTTATCCAAGGCCTTCACAACCTCAAATTGTATTGCCTCCAAGTTTTATGCGAGTCTTTAGCTTCTAGTTTCTAGTTGAACTTGTGCAAGCTTGAATTGGTCTGAATGTTTGGTAAACCTGTTGCTAGCATTGGAGATGGTTTTTCTCCATTTCAAAGAGTTCAAAACAAAGCTAAAATACTGTTCAAATTATTACAAACCAGATGTGAATAAATTGTTTAGAAAATAGCAAAATTGAGTCCAATTAAGAACTCAAAGAGCTGAGTTTGGTGAGTATGGTTGAATGGTCACTTCCTTCTTCATATTGCTCTATTCCCATCATGTTTGACGTGAGCAATATCATTACACCCTTGGATCTGCATAGCCGTGATCTTCCATCTGAAACTGAAGACTTAGATATTAAAACTGAGTTCTGGGCAGAATGCTTGCAAAGTACAAATCTGAGTTCTCAGTTGAACAAGACTATATCTCAGACTACCTGCAAAGAACTCTCAGACTGGTTGCATAGTCTGAATGTGAGTTCTCAGTTGCGCTCAGATTAGTTGAGCTCAGATTGGCTAGGGATATGCTGTAATTGTATGTGAGCTACAATCTGCAATTGCTGCAGTGTCTAAGCCTTCAACTGAAGTTGAGCTTGCTTAGAGTTGTACTACACATAAGCTTTGCACGATGATGTAAAAATATATACATCATTGTGGGAGGAAAGGAATTCATGAGATTGTATATACCAGAATTTCATCCCTGTATCTTTAAGTTTGCAAAGATTTTCTGCCTGTAGTGTACTATGGTCTTTGGCCTTTTATTAGAGATTAAATACAGTAATCGACAGCAACTTGAGTCCAAGGATTTGCATGAAATTTATGTGGAACTTCTAACTCATGATATATTTGTCGGTCACCTTCTGGCAGCATAGCTTGATCACATTATATGTTATTGTGTTGTGCCGCACAGATTCTATGCAATGATGAAGAGGTATTCTTCGAGATGGCTCAAGTAATGCACCAGCTGAAACTGACAATCTTGAGGGGAGTCATGGAAACTCACTCTGAGAAGTGGGCACGTTTTATTGTTCAAGTACTGACATTACTTGTGAGTCCCATTGTTTTACAGTGACTTGTATTACATTCTGACTCTTTTTGGCATCATTTGCAGGCTTCTAATGGCTTTAATAGACTTGACATCTTCTGGCCACTGATGCGTATACTACAACGGCATGGGAACTGGAGTCTGAATCAATGGTGTCCAAACATCTGAGAATAGTGAATAATGACATTGGATCCATGCCACAATTCACAAGAACAGTACCAACCCATGGGGTGAAGCGCTCCCATGTACGTTAGTGGTTTTTCTATGAAAAAATGTGTCCTAACAAGTTTTGAAAAAAAAAAAAAGTGCTCTAGCAAGGATAAACCTTTTTCTTCTTTTCCTTTTTGAGTTGGAAAAACGTATTATACAGTGGAAAGTTGATACTCCAGCCTGTTTTGAGTACTATGGATAGTCGGCATTCTCCCATTTAGCATAAGTGTCAATAGAGCTGATTTGAATTTGACAACTTTTCTCCTGCGTAAGAGGACTTTTGTAGTCATTAAAAGCTTGTACCTCAATTGTTATGGGAGTGGAGTTTCCATACTCCCCACCAGAGTCCGAATCCTTATGGTCACAATTTCCTTACTGGAAGTTGTGAACCATTGGCAGGCTCTTTATGGACCTGGAGACAAACTAAGTCTCCGTTAAGTTTAATCCAATGATTGTGCATCCCTCCCTCTGTCCACGAGCCTACTAGACTACACCCTAAGAGGGGGAATTGTTGGTGGGCTTACTTTACCATCGCAAAAACAAAAAATAAAAGAAAAACTTTTGTGGTTATGAAAAATTCAAGCCCATTAGGATTAGGGTTTGTTACCTAATTACGAGTAAAATACTATTTTACCTCTCATTTATTTTTTCGTAATTATTCACCATACTTTAGCACAAAGAGATCATATCACAATTGCCAAGAAACATCTCACTCTTGGCTAATCCTCCTATTCTCTCTGTCTAGAGATAAATCCTTACCCTGTTTAGTAAAGCTACACAAATCCCAAAGAAAACCTCCATGCATTTCGAGAAAGATTTTCCTCGACTTTTTGACTTTTCATCAAACTAACTTGAGCGTCAAAGGGCATCCCTTGAGATCCAACCCCGAGGCGTGCCTTTGTACGAGGAAGGAGCAACTATTGCAAGGAGTTCGTCATTTGAGTCCAACCGCCGCGATCGGGATAGTAAATCCTCTCTCGACTCATCATCCACATCGGCATCCACCGATTTTTTCCCGAAACATTTTGGTGCCGTCCGTAGGGAAGCTGTAAGGGGCTAAATGACGTGGCAATTTCTTGGGAACCGCCAGTTTATTTTCCATGTCCCACACCAACTCTCATAATAAGCGAGATCAACACAATATCGGTCTAAACCCTCATTCACATGAGACTAGGTAAAGCCCAAGCCTATTAGGGTTAGGGTTTCCTACCCGATTACGATAAAAGACTAGTTTACCTTTTTTTTCTATAAATACTCACCAAACTTTGGCGAAAGGGATCATGTCACGATTACGTAGAAACATCTCACTCTTGGTTAATCCGCCTTTTCTCTCTACCTAGAGATAAATCCTTAGCCTTTTCGGTAAAGCTACACAAATCCCAAAGAAAACCCCCTTCACTCACTTCGAGGAAGATTTTCCTCAACTTTTCGATTTTTCGTCAAACTAACTTGAATGTTGAAGGGCGTTCCCGGGATCCAACCCCGAGGTGTGCCTTTGTGCAACAAGGAGCAAGCTGTTGCAAGGAGTTCACCACTCCAGTCCAACCGTCGCAGCCAGACCTTGTAAATCCTCTCTCTCAGACTCATCATCCACATCTTCCACCAGTTTCTTCTCGAAACATTTTGGTGCCGTTTGTGGGGAAATGTGAGGGGCTAAATAATGTGGTAATTTCCAGGAACCGCTAGTTCATTTGCCATGCCCCACACCAACTCTCCTAATTAACAAGATTAACACAACATCGGTCTAAGCCCTCATTCACATGAGGTTAGGTAAAGCCCAAACCCATTATGGTTAGCATTTTCTACCTGATTACTATAAAAGACTATTTAGCCCTCATTTATTTTTTCTATAAATACTCACCAAACTTTGGCACAAAGGAATCACATCACAATTCCCAAGAAACATCTCACTCTTGGCCAATCCACCTATTCTCTCTACCTAGCGATAAATTGTTAGCCTTTTCGGTAAAGCTACACAAATCTCAAAGAAAACCCCTTCACGCACTTCAAGGGAGATTTTTCTCGACTTTTTGTCAAACTAACTTGATTGTCGGAGGGGCATTTCCGGGATCCAACCTCGGGGATGCCTTTGTGTAGGTAGGAGCAATCATTTGCATGTAGTTCGCTACTCGAGTCCAACCGTCAATGCTCTGGAATAGTAAATCCTCTCGCTCCGACGCATCATCCACATGAACATCCACCGGTTTCTTCCTGAAACATTTTGGCATCGTCTATGGGGAGAGTGGTAGTCCATGGTCGCCAGCGGTACTCGATCATGCTCCGGAATGAAGAGAAATGCAACCGATCCTCTCATTCCTCCTCCTCACAATTCCTTGCCTACGGGGGCCAATCGGCGGCGCTCCTTAAGGCGAGGACGTGGAGTCGTCTCATTGCTCTAAGGGCAACCGATAACCTCTCGCTCGAGGGATATGTCTCCTTGGTGGCGCTTCAAAACCTCATCGACTCTCTGAAAGCACTATAGCATAAGAAGCGCAAGAGTAAGTGCGAGTCATTATGGATCGGTGCTTGCCCATCCTCGCCATTTCATTACAATCCCACTCTAGGATATGGCTTAGCCTCCTAGGGTGGTCGACCTTTGGTCACTTCTTGGGAGGGATGCCCTCGCACGTTATCCAAGTATCGCTAACCGAGTCGTCGAATGCTTCTCGCCGGAGCAACCAAGCGTTCCTCCAACAAAGCGTCTTCACGAAGGAGACGCTACGGGGATTATTGAGGCAAAGAGAGTTTTCCATAGAGCCAATGAAAAAATCGTCACTTCTCATACTACTTCAACCCTCTATGCTACACACGACGGACGTTCAACATGGTTCGAGGGTCGTAATGGCTCCACTTGCCCAAGCTAGGAACAGAGGCCTCAATGAAGTAGAAGGTCGGTTAGCCCGAGCACGTTCGAGCACTCGTGGTCATAACTTGAAACGAGCACGCCAATATGACATCCCTAGGCACGACCAAGAGCGAGTTAGCCATTAGAGAACGTGAGCGGTCAATAGAGAGGCATCAAGGCGCACCTACCCTCGGTCCGAGTGGAGGAGAAGTCCATCCTTGTTGGAGGTTCCGACATTTCAGCCTCGTGTTATTCCTATCTCCGGACTCGATTCGGGTCTCGCTCAACTACCTTCGTCGCACCTTTCTCGAAAAGATCATGAATGCGCCTCGTCCGAAGAAGATAAGGGTGCCGGACATTAACCCCTATGATGGAACAACGGATCTAGAAGATCATTTATCATATTACAAGTCGCAATCTGTATGTGGAAGACGGAGACGATGCCATATATTGTTGATACTTTCCTGCCACCTTAAAGGGATTCACACAAAGAGGGTTTAATGGTCTTCCTCGAGGAAGCATATCTTCCTTTGAGGAATTGTGGGAGAAGTTCATGAGCCAATTCATTGCAAGCCGCAAGTAAAAAGAATGACCATCTATCTCTCCAAAGTCAAGCAAGAAAAGAATGAACCTCTTAAGGACTATATCGGGAGGTTCCATGGAGAAGTTGTTATAATCCCAAACTTACAAGATGAAGTATCCTATACCGCCTTTCTTAAGCGGCTCAATGGTGGAAGATCCATATTCTCCTTGGCCAAGCAAAAGATATGCACCTTGGGAGGCACTTCAAAACGACGGACTTCATCCAAGCCACGAAATATGTGCTTGAAGAAGGAGAAGAAGTTAACGGGACGGGAGATAACAGAAAGATCACTTAGAGAGCCAAAAAGAGACACAAGGACTATGACTTCAATCACTGCTTCAATTTCGACCGGGGAGCATCTTGATGGAGATCAAGGGTCATCCAATGTTTACGAAAGCCAACTTGCATGACAACTCCTTACAAATTGCGGGATTCCAATAAGTATTGTGAGTAGCATGAGCAAACAGGGCATGATACCGCTGAATGCCGAGTGTTGGAAAAAGCGCTCAAGGAGCTCCGGATAATGGCCAAATGAATCATTTCCTTAAAAGAAGCCCCATAGGAGTGCAAAGAGACCCTTCAAATATCAAGGACAAACAACAAGATGAAGAAGACTATCGAGTCGTTGCCAATATCGATGGGGGCTTTCTTGGGGGCCGTACTCCATCTTCTTAGAAAGCTCATATTCGAAGTGCCCAACAAGTCATGACAATGGGACAACCTCCATCTTTAAAAGTGACAACCATGACCTTTTGAGAGCAAGACTTAAAGGGCATAGCCACCCCCATGATGACCCAATGGTTCTCAAGTTAAAGATTTTTGATGCTATAGTAAGAAGGATCCTTGTCTAACGACAAATTAGCCTACGAGAGCTAAAATCTCACGTACTTCGTCGATGTGCAACGACTTAGCCTCCGGGAGCTAAAAAGTTGTGTTTCCACCTCGATAAGGGAAATCCTTTGAAGTTCAACGTCCGTCAACGTCTAATGACGACTTAGCCTATGGAGCTAAAAGATCGCGTGTCCACCTCCATAAAGGGACATCCTTCGAGTTCAACGTATGTCGACATCTAAAGACGACTTAGCCTTCGGGAGTTAAAAAGTTGCATTTCCACCTTTGTAAAGGGACATCCTTACACTACAAAAAATAAACTTTTACGAACATAGCTATATCTCGTTGGTATAGGTGGTTTAAGGGTTGGTAAAAGGTTTAACCAAAAGATAATTATCTATCACTAAAGCTGTTGGTGAAAAACCTAATGGTAAAAATTTTACCGAACGGATAAAATCTTATGTTGGAATTACGACCTAATAACCACGAGATAAAGTTATGTTGGTAATGTAAGCTTTTTACCAACATGTGGTGATCTGTTGCTATTAATGCATATTTACCAACCAAAAAAGCTGTTGGATTTGTGTTCTCAAGGGCTACTTGTTTCCTAATATTTAAATATCTCGTTGGTGAAAGATTATTTGTCGTCGGTAATCCTATTTGCAATTATTTTATTATCCTTTCCTAATTTACAATTCACATATTTATAATAAGTAAATCACACAAATTAATTTAACACAATAACACATAAACCTAAGACAAGCAAAATTAAACAAAACTCATTGTCTATATATAAAAAGTTTAACATATTTAATATTCATTAACAAAAATATTGATATATCTCCTAAAAATTCAACTCAATATTCAAACCATTATAATTAGTATGTACAAATACTTTTACTAAGTCAAAATATTATGAAAAATCATAATTAATAGTTAATCCATATTGAGGAAGCCATTATATTTCGAAGTTGTCATCTTGTTCACCATTTTCATCTATTAAGGATTATCTTTTTCATATTCATGGTTGTTTGAATTGTCACCCTCAGCATCGTCCTTAACATCAGCATCATGGACGTCATCATCCTCAAGCGAAGTGAAAAGATCATCATACATTCCCTAAAAATAACCAAATGAATTAATAAGATCTACGAACACTAATAAAGTAAATTAATAAGTTTTGAAAAATCCAAGGAAATTAATAAGTTCAACTCAATATTCTATCATGAATTCATGTCATAAAATATCCTTGCCTTATAAATTTTGCAAATCACATGTAATTTATACGTTATAAAAGCTTACTTTATTCTAACACCACCTACCGACTTGAGAGCGCACACACTCGCTAAAACCAATAGATATTATGACAGAACATAACAATCCCTTATATCACACATTAATAGACTACTAAAACCTCAAAACTCTCATTTGAGTCCATTGGTTTTTTCATCTTGTTTGATCTTCTCATTTGCTGCAATTTCACAAATGACCCAGATTTATTTATGCTAATAATACTACAACTACAATACCGCCACAACTAAATTCTAGCAAAATATAGTCTATTATCAACATTTTGTCCCATGAAACTACCACCCTAAATAACATAACAATTACCCAGAAAATTAGAAACATGAAGACTCTTGGAACCAAAATTGAAGAATTTCAAAGTCATGAATTCGGGGCCAAGAAGACTAGTGGAAACTCTTAGTCAATGCAAGCATTCAGTTCTTCAAAGCTAGAACTCCAATTTTAATTTCATAAGTTGGTGAGGTTGGAAGTACCAGAGAACAAAGAAGAATGGTGGACATCAGAAACTCATACTAGGGCCATGATGTCTGGTTCATCTACTCACAATTCGGTCAAGTCCTCAACGAACTTTAGATCTGCAAAAATTATAATAGCAAAAAAACACCATGAACAATTATGGGTTTGTAAACACAGAAATTTCGGCCGAACCTGGAATTGTGACTGAGGGAGGGGGAGGTGGGGGAAGGGGGCGATGGAGAGAGAGAGAGACACACACACACGGACAGTGGAGTAGCGGAGGAGGAGGTGACAGAGACAGACGATGTGAAGGAGGGTGGAATCAGAGCTTGCTTGAATAGAGAAAGAGAACAAATCGACTCCAGAGAATTCGAATCACCCCAGCGCTCTTATTGGTACTCTGATCTGGGTGCGCGATGGACAGTGGAGTAGCGGAGGAGGGTCGGGGTGAGAGCTAGCTTGAATGAAGAGAGAGAGAGAGAGAGAGAGAGAGGGTAGTAGTTTTGTGGCTAAGATTAAGTAATTTTACAGTACCTAAATTAGTCTCAAATTAGTAGCTAATTTAGTCTCAAATTTTTCAAAATTTAAATTTGTGATATTAAAGCTGAATGAAAAATCGTCGCAAAATGTGACTGCATTTCACACCACCTTCTCTCTTGTCACAAAATAATTCAATAATATAACCTTTCAAATACAAAAATCAACTTTAATGAAAATCCTACAGATTTACTCACATTACAAGCATTCCTAAATTCTCATTCACAAGCTTTTGAATTAGGACTTTCACCGATTCATTTTGCAAATACAAATAAAATAAATAAATAACAATTTCACAATTCACACATCATCCATAACAAGTACTAGCAAATACTTCCATACTCGTTCAAGTCAAACTACTTTAAGATTTAATTCAGAATCACTTCGGTTTAGATTCAACTCTGGTTTAGGTTTAGGTTTAGCTCTGTTTAGAATCAGCTTAGTTCACATCCACCTCAACTAGGTTCGCCTCTATTTTAGTTCTATGCAGGTCCAGTTCATACTTACTTTTTACCATTCTGTTTCAAGTTCAAGTTTTGCTCAAATAAAGTTTAGGTCCTTGGCAGGTTCATAACATAATTCAAAAAAACAAAAATGAGATTAGAATAGAATTAACCAACAAAAACCGGTTTTTCCCTGTCCTAAATTGCATAAAAACAGCAACTTCTTATCCATTTTTGAGAATCCCCTAATCTTTTAACTGAAAGCACAACAAGCGTGACAACTACTACATGCTCACAAGCACAATGAGATCGGACCCCAACATGCAATTCCACACAAACAAGTGGTCCGACTCTCGTTAACAATTATAAGTTTCTATTGACAATGAACCCATTCAGATTCTAATCTTTACTTTCTAATTCAATTTAGGAAATTCAGAGTGAGTGTGAAGTAAGAGATTACCCACCTCAATTCTTAGGGTTTGATGAAGAGTGCGTGAGAGAGAGCGAACAAAGTAAGCAACCTCAGAAAGAATGGCCAACCTCTGTCCACCAACATCGCATCGCCACTGCAGTCAACATGCTTTGGAGAAACAGATTGGGATTGTCCTTCTGCTAAGTCATTCTCTGAGTCTCTCGCTTTCCCCTCTATTCCTGGCCCGATATCCCACCCTCTCGCTTCTGGTTTTGCAGCCTACCCAAGTCTCCCTCTCTCACCTCTTCTTCTTTTTCCTTTCGCCTTCGGTCCTTCTCTTGCTTCTTTGGTCCTGTCTCTGCCTCCATCTGCTTCTCGTGCTTCCTCTACTCACTCTCGCTCTCACTCTCTTTCATTGACCCTCTCGCTCCTTCTGCTTATGGGTTGGTTCTCTTAGGGATGGCAACAGGGCGGGTTGGGGACGGGGCCGTCCCCGTCCCCGTCCATGCTTGGCCCCCTGTCCCTCACCCCCGCCTCCGCCCCTGTTACGGGGAAATTCCCCTCGTCCTAGTCCCCACCCCGCTGGGACCCCACTCCCCAGCTGGTCCCAACAGGGATTTTTCCCGTTTTATGTTTTTTAATGGAAAGGCTAAAATTTTCCACCTTGCATTCTTCAAAAAGTTCAATCATTATTTAAGTTTTTACAACAAATCTTTACTAGCTTTTAAAAAAGTTGAAATCTAATTAAACAAAGTTTAACAAGTCTCATACAATTCAACCAAAATCCAACACATTACGAATTAAAACCAAACCAACGTTCAAATTCAAATATAACTAAAATTCAATAGTCCATGACCATGAAAATTAACCAAAGTTCATTATGAGATAAAAGAAACTCATGTAGACTCCGGGGATCTTCAATCTCGCCATTACCACAATCATCAAAGAAAGAAGTACGACGATACGATGTAACTTCCTCACCATTATCTAGAAAAGATTTGCAAATAAATAAACTATGATTAGTAACAATGTTTATTTTATATATTATTTGAAGTAAAAGTATAGAAAATAAAGAAAATACATATACCTGATTTGCTTTCCGACTCTATTGAAGCCCAAAGTCAATCTATAGCATACGTCAAGGCCTCTAATGTCTTTGGATGTAGGCGGTTGCGATGGGGGCTTACAAACCTCCCTCCCTGTACTAAATGAAGATTCGGATGCTCCTATTGAAAAGGGTATGGCATAGATATCTCTAGCAATCCTAGCTAAAAATTGGTCACCTCAACTCACATCCCTTCCAATAAGCCAAGATATCAAATTTATCGGTTTCGGGATGACTTCTTCTTTCTAAGTATAAATCAAGTTCGATTTTTGTGAAGTAGATGGACCACCTTTGTTGAACTTGGTATTGTATATATCAACTATTTTTCCCTCTTATTACATCCGATACTCTCAGCGAAGTCACCGCAGAGACATTTGTAGAATCACTAGAAGTACCAAGAACTTGACCATAACCCTCACTTGTATGCTTAAACTTTTCTTGGTTCTCACGAAATAATGCATAACAAGTATCCTTCACCATATCAACTTTATTTGACACATCAAAATCATAAATCGTGGTATAACAACAATCCAACATTTTCAATTTATATCTAGGATCCAAAACATAAGCAACTCCTATAATCCCATGGATTGTATCCTAATATTTCTCCCATTTATCAAGCATCTTTCTTGCCATAGTCTTGATTACCACATCTTGATCAAAAACCAATTCATCCAAAGCAAGCCTAATATCAAACACTTTAGGGAAATAAATGTTTACAAGTGGAAAACTTAGAGCCCCGAAAAATATTTGAGTCATTTCATAAAAGATTTCCAACTTATCACAAATATCTCTAGCCTTTTGCCACTCATCATCATTAGGCAAAAATTTATAATGTTTTTCCCTTTTAGCCAATTTTGGAAAAACTTCTTTATACAACAAAGTAGTTTGAAGCATAAAAATGTAGAATTCCACCTTGTTCTACAATCAAGTTTCAACTTTTTCGGATAAGGAATACTCAAACTATCACAAGCTTGTTGAAAAATTTCTTCCCTTTTGGGGTTGCTCTCCAATACGTAACACTATCACAAATCTTGTCAATTGACTCATCAAGTACTTCTAACCCATCCTACACAATCAAGTTTAAAATATGTGCACAACAACGCATATGGAAAAACTTAACCAGATAAAGGAAGTGCTCTTATATCCAATCAATCTATAAGAATGGAAATTACTGCATCATTGGAAGATCAATTGTCAACTGTTATACATGACAACTTTTTGCTAATATTCTAATTTGAAAAGCACTCAAATAACTCCTCGGCTATAACCTCCTCCGCTGTATGAGGACATGGGACATATGTAAACTTGTGAAGATAAAAGAATAAAGGTATAATTCATTAAAAATATAAAATATAAGAAAATAATCTCATTGAAAAATATAAAAAAATAAAATAAGTAATTAAATTAGTACCTCAAAATTCGACTTTGTAAGTACCATGAGTTACCAACCCAACGAGCCCGCACTTTTGATTTTGAGTCGTCCACATATCAATTGTGATAGCCACTTTGCTTCTAATACTTCCCAATAATTTCATTGTTTTGCACTTTTCAAACTCAAAAATTTTGATAATATCCTTCTTGAGAGTATTCCTTGAAATCATCTTTAAAGAAGAATTCAAAGCACTTGAATAGTTTCTAAAACCAACATGTCCCACTAGAAAGAGGATACTAATGTAGGATGGCCATAATACTAAGCTCTTTCCTCACCTCTTCTTCATCACATCCACCATTTCCATAACTAAGTTTCCCCTTTTTATCTCCGAAGTTTCTATCTTTTAACTTCTTTTGGGAAAAATCTTGGGCAATGCTCCTAAATTTTTGCATTGGACAACATAACATATGATCTCTTAAATGCTTAGTCCCATTTTTTGAATTACCCCCAAGATGTTTCTTACAACTGTTACAAATGACTTTCTCTTTTCCATCAATAATCTGAAAAGCAAAATGTTGCCACACATCGGAGATGAATTTTCTTTTCCTTCCTAATGTTAATGTCGTCCCATCATCCTCGGTACCATTTGGTGTTCCACAAGAACTAACATTGGTTGTATCAACGTTAGTATTAGATGGAGTGGATTTCCAGTTGTATTCTTGTATCCTTATTTGTGGAACTCGAAGATGGTCCAGATGGTTCGGCAACCATTACTCCATAATAAGGCCTTAGTTAGCCAAATTTTGAAATAAACACAACAAAGTACAATCAAAATTCAAAACAGAACCAAATCTTTTTGTTTTTTCATCCAATGACCAAAAACATACACCCAAAATAAAATATCCAGTGAAAATTCTGCCAAAACTGCGTGGCTGCCACAATAGTGAACACCATGCTCAATAAACTTATAACCAATTCTGATGTAAATCATCTCAAGTATTTATCAGTTTGGGATGCCATAATTATGACCACCAAATAAAATTCAGAATGAAAGCAGTAAATTTAATGTTTTCAAAGAAATTTTTCACACATATGGCAGATTCAACAATGTTTTTCAAAGCAGCAAGTTATGACCACTAAGAAGTCCTACTTTTTTTATTTTTTCATCTAATGGACAAAGTATGATAATCATATATTTGATTCAGTCATGTTTTTCAAAGAAACAAACAAAGAGAGGACGGTGGGGTCTCGGTGGGATGACAATTTGATAACCAAAAAAATCATGAACAAGTAATTTCGAAGACATGGGACGACTGTATGGATGGACAATCAAAATTAAAAACAAGAAATCATGAATTCATACCTATGGCGGATGTGCAACAATAGGTTCTGGGGCGTGGGACGGCGGTCTGGGTGTGACGGCAACCGTGCTGGCGAGAGGAGTGCTCCGGCCACAACAGATTCGATCGGCAATGGTAGTTGGCCACAGAAAGGGAAGAGGGAACTCAGGTGAGGAGGATGCACGAAGGGAGGGAGAGGACGAGAGGAAGAAGGTCGAACGAAGGAGTGGTTGGCTGGAAAACGGGGGAGGGGGAGCCTGGGTAAATACTTAGGGTTTTATTTGCACTAAAATTACCTAAAAGACCTTCAATTCATACCTAAAAAAATTTTAAATGTAAGGGTATAATAGTAATTTCTATTATAGGTGATGGGGTTGGGGATTTTTACCTGAAACGGGGATGGGAAATTTTCCCCGAGTGGGGGACTGGGGACGGGGTGGGGCATCCTTGTCCCCGTCCCCACGTGGGGACAGGGAGTTTGTCCTAGTCTCTGTCCCTGTCCCCTTTGGGGATTCCCCATTGTGAGGCGGGGCTCGGTCGAGTTTGGAAATTTCCCACCTCACTGCCATTCCTACTCTTCTCCTCTTTTAATGCTTTCTCTCTCTCTTGTCTTCTCTCTCTCATGTGGCCTTACCGAAGCAGTCTCCCCTCCACTTTTATATACTAATTTCCCTCATAATCTAACATCCGATGAGTCTAGTGGGGATAACTATTGAACCCTAAAATTTACGCTCGATGAAATTGCTAGCAACAACATGCTAGCAATCCTTTATTTCTTTCATTTCATTTTCGGTTTGAGATGTTAGTATTATTGGGCCAACATAATCTTAGAAGGTGTATATTAATATTAATATATAAATTATGCTCGGGTCTTAATTTTTTGGTGTTTAATTTTGACTCAAAAAAATCATAATTTAAATAATTTAAACATATTTATATATATAATTATATATATTCTAATTAATGGACTTAATTTATTTAATTAAATTAATTTAGCTTTTGTAGTTATCTCAAATAAAACCCTTTGTTTCTTTTTTTGAGCTTAATATCCTTTGCTTCCTAATTGAAAAAGGTTTGTTTCTTTTAAATATTTTTTAACTTTTACTTTTAGGATTGGGCAATTGTAAATAATATAAATACTTTAAATTTTATTTTTTAATTATTATTTTATTTTTTTCATCGTAGTTCAGTTAAACTAATACCAACATAAATTTTTATTATATAAAATATTGTTGGAAATGAAATCAAATACCAACGAGATAATTAGATTGTTGGTAATGAAGTAACAATATCAACATATTAGTTTTTATCTATTGGGGGTAATATCAATACCAACAGATTTATTATTTATGGTGCAATTATTGGCATAAATTTAGGCGCAAAGTCTTTAAACTTTTATGCCAACGAGATAGATGAATATGTTGTAAATATGATCTAATGATGACTTAGCCTACGGGAGCTAAAAAGTCTCGTTTTCACATCCACAAATGGACATCCTTTTGAGTTCAACGTCTATTGAAGTCTAGCAATGAATTAGCTTACGGGAGCTAAAAAGTCGCGTTCTTACCTCCGCAAAGGGACATCCTTCGGAGTTTAGCGTCTATCAACGTCTAACAACGAATTAGTTAACGAGATTTAACAAGTTGCGTTTTCACCTCTGTAAGGGGACATTATTCGGAGTTCAATGTCCGTCGACGTCTAACGACGACATAGCCTATGGGACCTAAAAAGTTGTATTTCCTCTTTTGTAAAGGTACATCGTTCGGAGTTCAACGTTTGTCGACGTCTAACGACGACTTAGCCTACTGGAGCTCAAAAATTGTGTTTCCACCTCCGTAAGGGACATCCTGCGGAGTTCAAGTTCTGTCAACGTCGAAGGCGAATTAGACTATGGAAGCTAAAAAGTCGCGTTTTCACCTCCGTAAAGGACATCCTTTGAAGTTCAATGGTTGTCGACTTCTAACGACGAATTAGGTTAAAGGACCTATAGAAAGTCGCGCTTCTACCTCCGTAAAGGAATACCCATTGGAGGTTATCGTTTATTAACCAAATTTGCACTTTAAGCCTACGAGAGCCGAAAGGTCGCGCAAAGACCCAAAATAGCCTAGCCATGCACACTTGCTCTCCTAATTGGAGGTTAGGAGGTAACATTCTCCGTGGGATGGTCCCTAACGAGAATCATGCACTTTCAAGCCTACGGGAGGCGAAAGGTCACGCAAAGACCCAAAACGGCCTAGCCATGGGCACTTGCACTCCGACTCGGTGGTTAAGAGGTCGCTTTCTCCGTGGGATGTTCCCTACGGGAATCATGCACTTTTAAGTCTACGGGAGTTGAAAGTTCGCGTAAAGACACAAAAGGGCCCAACCATGGGCACTTTCACTCTGGCTAGTGGTTAAGATGTCACACTCTCGGTGGGATGTTCCCTAGCGAGAATCATGTACTTTCAAGCCCACAGGAGCCGAAAGGACGCATAAAGACCCAGCAACGGCATTGCCATGGGCAAACTCATACTTTTAACCTAGGGGAGCTAAAAGGACACAAGCTATTGTGGGATGCATGCCAACAAGTCGAACACTACACTTTTAGTCCCAAGGAGTTAGGAGGTCTCCATCCTTACCCTTCGACACACTTTAGCCCTAAGGGGCTAAAGGGTCGTGTATCTCATACCTCTTGGCTTGCGGAAACCCAAAAGGTCGTACTCTTGTTTCATCGAAAGAATCTTGCGGCAAGAAAGTGAGAAAGTTGATACACAAAGATCGACTCCTATTTCTTTCAAGAAAACATGCAACAAAAACCACTCATACATAGTCTTGCAACTAGAAGCAAGAACTTCACTCAACTCTCGCATCCATTTGTGATTGCTATGAGCCTCAAGAAATACATGTGACGTTATTCCACATCCCACCTATCGGCCTTAAGACGCGTGTACATGAAATGTGAGGGGCTAAATGATGTTGCAATTTCCGGGAACCGCCAGTTCATTTTGCCACGTCCCATACCAACTCTCCTCATCGGCGAGATCAACACCACATCAATCTAAGTCCTCATTCGAGATGAGGCTAGGCAAAGCCCAAGCCGATTAGGGTTAGGGTTTCCTACCTAATTACGGTAAAAGACTATTTTACCCATGATTTATTTTTTCTATATATACTCACCAAACTTTGGCACAAAGGGATCATATCACAATTCCTAAGAAATATAAAAGAAAACCTCCTTTACGCACTTCGAGGAAGATTTTTCTCGACTTTTTGACTTTTGTCAAATTAATTGGAGTGTCGAGAGGCGTTCCCCATGATCTAACCCCGGGGCATGCCTTTGTGCAAGAAGGAGAAACTATTGAAAGGAGTTCGCCACTCTAGTGCAACCACCACGCCCGGGATAGTAAATCCTCTCTCTCCGGCTTATCATCCACATCGGTATCCATTAGTTTCTTCCCGAAACAAAATCCATCTTGTTCTTGAATTTAATGGGGAAAAAAATCCCAACTAGTCGTGACAAACAAGCCCCTTGCCTTGAATCTCTTTCTCTTGTTTCATCCCCTTTTGTTTGCCTATTGACTCAAAATCCCTCCATGTCACGGGCTTCATAGCCCCTCTCGATCCGTTACTTCATCCACCACGCACGCCTAAAAACTAGGCTATCTTGGCCACTTCCATCCAAAATTCAACCCTTATTGCCATTGAAGCCTACTCTAGAGAAGCTTATAATGATGACCCCTTCTCTCGGTTCCTAACAACCAAATCCTTCCTTACTATACTAGGTATCGTGAAATATCCAACAATGTCAACACTGAGCAACCCTGATCCATAACAAAATGGATAAACAGTCCGAGAGAGAGAATAGGCAGAGGTCGAAGAGAAAGAGGGAGGAAAGAAGCCAAGGTTAGAAGGGCGGGGAGGGGTAGGGGAGCAGAGAGAGGGGTATGGAAGTTTTAGACTTTTGGATTGATAAAATAGGGTCATTTCATTTAGATTGATAAAATGGGGTCGTTTTCTAGGGGTGAGCACTTGGTGGGTTTGGTTACGGGAGTTTCAATTTGGTTAATCGGATTTTTCAGTTCAAAAAATATGAATTGGAACTGTAATCGGATATTGGCTAACCGGATTTTGTGGTTTGCTTCACCTAGGTTAACTGGAACTCGTTAGATAAAATTTGTTAATCTTTTTCTTTTTAGTTTCTTGAAATTGGAAGGGAGAAGTGTAGTAGCTTTTTCTTTTTTTCTATTTTATCATATATATATATATATATATATATATATATATATATATATATATATATATATATATATTAACATTTGGATAGAGTTAATGTAGCGTTGGCAAAAATCCGTCCGACCTAATATTTGTCCAACCCGAAAAGACCGGGTCCAATCACAAATTTTTTGTCCGATTTTTAAATTCGGACAATCGGTCATGTCCGAATTAAAATTCGGATCGGGTTTGGGTTTGGCAATTCGGGTTCGGATTGTCCGAATTTTATGACTTTTTCGGGTTCGATCAAAATCGGACAATCGGACAACCGGGTTTGGACATTCGGTCATTCGGGTTTAGGTATAATTTAGTCCAAAATCGGACAATCGGACAACCGGGTTTGGAGATTAAGTAATTTACGATCATTGATCCGATGCAATGTTGTATCCCAACCATTAACTTTGCTATAATATACAAAATAAAAGAATGAAATGTTAACCATATGCCACGTATGCACTTATGCATCTCTTTCTATCTCACATAAAAATTAAAATAAGCTGCTCAACTATTACTTAAACCGATACTCTTCCCATAAATCACGCAAAAAAAAAAAAAAAAATCATCACCCTTAACTTTTTTTTCCCAGTGGGGGTGAGCAAGTGCCCAACTCCCCACAACTCTATATCTCTCTCCTAGTCTCCCATTCATCCCCACTTGCCCATAAGCAGATGCAAAAAAAAATCATTGGTTCTTAATGCACCTTCTTCCCCATCTCCTCTCCTTCTTATTACCTTTCAACCAATTCTCTCCTCTCACCCCATGAATCCTCTCTCCACAACTATCACTTTGGTTGTCGAAAAGGAAAAGTCATTCACAGGTGTAGGAACCAGCGAAGTTTCCCCATGGAGCAATGGTGGCTCTTGTTTTAGGGTTTTGAAAATGTTTTTGAAAGTGGGATATGCCTCTTATTGAGATTTTCGATTTTTGTAATTTAATTTGAAATAGTTTAAGTGGTGATTAACAATTTTTGTTAATCTTTTAATTTTAGAAATTAATTTTAGAAGCTCTTAGGATGTCATTTCACAATTTAAGAAAATAGAAAAACATAATTTACATTCTATCGCAAGACTTTTGGGCCAAAAGGTGTGATAACACCGGTTTGGACTAAGGGCCAAGCCCGGTGATCGGCCTACGTCGGTGAAAGCCAGCACCATTCGGTCACCGACACTAGCCATTATAGACGCCTGAAACGTGTCATCCCTCATCTTTTATTTTTTTATTTTATTTTGTTCGCCCGATGATGAAATCCCGAGTCCTATTTGAGGATTTGGATCACCGACGGTATTTGATTGGTACGACGGAAACCGAGTAAACCATAAAAAGCCCTTAATCACCAAAAATAGCTTTTGCCTTGGGTATGTCCAAAAATCCTTTTCTTTCGGATGGTCCAAGCCCGAGTCAAACTTTCGGAGTCAACGAAAGTCCTGTGATGCATACAGGGAGATTCAAAGCTCAAAACACCGCGTTTCACCACCGAGTCCAACCTAGACACGGAGCTAAAGATATCAAAATGGCTTCATGTCCAGCGTCACGTTTCATGATCAAAAGCATCAAAACGCTGCGTTTTGCTCCAAAAAGGTCCACCCGAGACACGAGCTTACTTCCTCAAAAGACGCCGTTTATGTCCAGCGTCGCGTCACGGGTACCAATTCATCTAAAATGATGCTTTTTGCCCGAGTCTTGCTGCAACATGGAAGAAGTTGGAGGACCCAAAATGACGTTATTATTTGCGGCACCGCCAACCCGAGGATCCGATTCTATCCGGTTGTATCCTTTGGTTTTGGTGCTGGTTTTTGTATTTTTTAGCTGGTTTAGGTTCGGTTTTGGACGAATGATTAAATCCTAACCCTTGGAAATCCAAAAAAAAAAAACCCGTCGAAAAATGTCCGTCCTATTTATGTGTTTTTTTGTAGTGTATTGAATATTCAGTTATTTTGATCTCTTGGTTTCATTTCAGTTGATCTTTCCAAATCCCCATACATCCCCTTATTCATTTCCACAAAAACTTCAAAAAGCCCCTTTCAATTCACCACCGGCACACTATCGGATCCGGATCGGCAGGTGGGACAACATGATGGCACTAATTCGGCCTTCACGACAATTTATTTATTTTATGTTTTGTTGCTTTCCATATTGTGGAGAAAAGTTGTGTCACATTTAATTCCTCCCCGCCCGATGTAACTTTTATTTCTTACTTTCGTTTTTTTTGCTTTTCTTTTCCTTCTTTATCGTTTTTGTTTATCGGTTTTCATATTTGCTTTTATTTGCTTTCATTAACATGTTTTGGTTGCCTTTAATTCCGTATCTAATTATGTTATATGCTTGTGTTCAATATGTTATTTAAATTCACTACTCAAACTAGAGAAGGTCGTCGTTTGACGGGCGGAATGGAAGGGCTCATCTCTACATTTCGTACTCTCGCCCCGAATCTGGATTCCTGGTTCTAAACCGATGGAGTCAATTTTTAACCTCTTCTAAGCTTAGTTTTCCATACTAAGATTGGAAGAGTATTTCTTTATTTTAATTTTGTTAGTTTTTTATTCCCAAAGCCGATCGGCGACTCCCTTCCGATTTATTTCTATCAATTTGTTTCTCGACTTTTCTAACTGGAAATAAAAAAAAGAGAAGGTTTCTGGATCTGCTAGCTAGGCGGACGCCGAGTGTCATGGGATGATAATTCACTCGAACTGGATTCCCGTGTGCCGCTTGCAAACTATACCCGAGAACCTTCTTAGAGCTTGCTAGTAAGCCTTAATGATGCTTGACTTAAGCTTGAGAGAGATAAGTAAACAAGGACATTTAGAGAGAGAAAGAGAGAGTTTGGGAGAATGCTTTGTGTATTGAACTCTTAGAAGAGATGATTGGATCTCTCTTTGGATGACTTACAAATGAACCCCTTGGGGGTATTTATGCTTGTCCACCTCCTCAATGGACCGTGTAGATCTATTTAATCCTATGGCCTAGATCTATCCTCTAGAATCTTCTTCACTAATATCTAAGTTTCCATACAATTATAGAACATTTTACAAAATTATGGAGTATTAGGGAATAGTGGAGAGAAATCTAGAAAGCTTTGGAATGTTCGAAGCGGCCCGTGAATCTCCCCACCTAACCTCGGCGACGCCCTCGTCACCTTCTTACCCTCGAACTCTTATCCGATATCGAGAAGACTTATGGACTTGAGCTTCATGACTTGTCTCTCGTCTTTCATGATAAGAGCGGATAGTTCACTCTGTGTCGGACACTTGAAGACCCGTTGAGTTCCGTTGCATAGCAAGCGGCATATCTTTCTTTTTCCCTTGTGGGCATAAGGCTTTTCTTTCTTTAGGGTCTTGTCCCGTTCTCCCCCACCTTTGTCATCATTATTTGACCACCTGGAGAGCGATATCTTTGAAAAATAGAGAAGTGTCGCTTACCTTTTGCGAGTCCTCCTTGATGCCTATCGCTCCAAAATAAGCCTCGAGTCCCCATATGAATTTGTCGAACTCCTTTGCATTCTTAGTTTCGTTGAAGTTCGGAGGCTTGGGTGCATTCACCTTTGGGGCAATCATCACTTGGACTAACCCATTGTTGGCCACCACGACCATGCACAATTCAACTTGTGCTTTAAGTTCTTAGACTTCTTTTTGTTGATCCTCGGGAGTTGCCTTACCTACCTCGAGTTCACTATCTTTCCCCGCAAGTGTGGCTTTAAGGGATTCCACCTCCGTGGTGAAGTCTATGGTTACCGCATTCAAGGCTCCTTGCGTCCGCCCCTCGAGCTCGGAGTCCTCCACCTTGGACTCTAGCTCTTCGACGCAATCGTCCATGGTCTTGACTTTGTCGCTTAAGTTGGACACGGCGGCATGCAACCCAGCAAGCCCTTCCTCGAGAGTGGTAAACACTTCTCTTAACCTGTCTTGGACCTTCTTACCAACTTGTTGTTGGCTTCCTTTGGTGACGCTCGACATGATTCTCCCAAACTTTGGCTCCGATACCAACCGTCACGGGACTATAATTCACTCGAATTGGATTCTCGTGCGGCGCTAGCAAACTATACCCAAGAACCTTAGAGCTTGCCACTAAGCCTTAATGATGCTTGACTTAAGCTTGAGAGAGCTAAGTAAGCAAGGACACTTACGAGAGAGAGAGAGAGAGAGTTTGGGAGAATGCTTTGTGTATTGAACTCTTGGAATAGATGATTGGATCTCTCGTTGGATGATTTACAAATGAACCCCTTGGGGGTATTTATACTTGTCCACATCCTCAATGGACGGTGTAGATCTATTTAATCCTATGGCCTAGATCTATCCTCTAGAACCTTCTTCACTAATATCTAAGTTTCCATATAATTATAGAATATTTTAGATAATTATGGAGTATTAGGGAATAGTGGAGAGAAATCTAAAAAGCTTCGGAATGTTTCGGAGCGGCCCATGACACGAGGCTGACCACCTCGGCCATGGCCTCTGGCCGGCACCGCCGACCACCAGGTGTTGGCTTTCGCTAGCACTTAGTGGTCGATGGGTGAGGCTTTAGTCCAAACCGGTGTTTTCACACCAATTTGACCCTAAAGCCCCACGACAGATTCCACAAACTATAACTTTTCTTATTTTTCGATTACGAAATAATATCTTGAGATTTACGAAAACAATTAATAAAACCGCGATTCAACCCTCTTTAATTTATTTTAACTAGTGAAATTCGGAAATCTAAATAAGAGGTTCATCCGCATTTTCAAAAATCAATCTTCAAAACCCTAAATAATTTCCATCTTCAAAAAGAAAATTTAAAACCACGACAATTTGTGGGGAAGTTCGGTTGGTCTTGGTCGGGGTGGGTCTGTGGTTCCTACAGTGGTGACTTCACTAAGGATTATCACTTATTAAGAGGGCGAAACATGAAAAAATTTAAGTTGTAAGTATTGATTAGGTATTTGCATTAGACATCTCGCATTTAGGCAACCTTGAACATAGTTTATTTTATGTTGTTGGACCATTAGGCTTTACCTTTTAAGAACAAATTTCGGAGGAGGTTTGAGCAGCCATCCCGGATGAGCCCAACTAGGTTTGATTGTCAACGGAGGCGGTACCTCTTCCCTCATAGCACACACTCTTGGCTTACTGAGAGGCACCGAGGATTCATGCTATTTCCTATCGGGCACTCTACGAAGGACAAAATTCTCGAGACAATGAGACACCATGTATCCTACCTAGATTTAACCCTTGTTTGACCATAGACCTTTGGTTGTTATGTGACACCTTGTATCTTCATTTGCATGCTTGGATGAATGTGATTGCTTATAGATTTAACTTTCTACTTGTAAGCCTTTAGGGATAGGTGAGGAGTGTTGATAGCCCTTGCATGGGTGCAAGTAACTTATCATAATAAATTCCCTAGAGTTAGCCCATTATGTGCATTTGTAGCCAAAAGTCAAAAATTACCTTTCCCTTTTAGGTCAGTCCATTAATTGTATTTTTGAGTCAACCTAAAATCGTTTTTAGTTTAGGCAGTCTAGGCAACCACTCGCCGATCGATCCATAAGGTTCTACCAAGGACTCCTCTATCTTTTCGATTAATCGAGTCTTTAGATTTTGACCTTCTTATTTTCTGTATTTTCATTTTTCATTTTGCATTTTATCTAGTCAAAATAAATTCATCTCAAATTAGGTGAGTCCATTTTGCATTTTTCATCTAGCCAAAACAAAATTCATCTCAAATTAGGTGGGTCCATTTGCATTTTTCTTTTCATCTAGCCAAAATAAATTCATTTCAAATTAGGTGAGTCCATTTTGTATTTTCATCTAGCCAAAATAAATTCATCTCAAAGTAGGTGAGTCCATTTTGCATTTTCATTTAGCCAAAATAAAATTCATCTCCAATTAAGTGAGTCCATTTTGCATTTTCATTTGGCAAAAAAAAAAAAAAATCATCTTAAATTAGGTGGGTCTATTTGCATTTTTTTTTCATTTAGCCAAAACAAATTCATCTCCAACTAGGAACAATCATTTATGCATTCTAGTTATGCATTAGCCAAATCACAAAATCATCTCAAATTAAGTCATAAGAATAATTATGTACATTTCATTTGTTTTGCATTCTTTATGTGCATCCAAATAAAGGGCATTCTTAACTCCTTTGGGTCTTGCACTTAAGCCCCTTCCTCTCAAAAGTGGTATTCCTTTACATGGTCCTAAGCCTCATCCTTTGGGCTGTAGAATAAGAAAGTCTACTACAATTGAGCATCATCGAAATCCGAGCTTTAAAAGGTTATAATGCCTCAACAAGGAGTCCAGCACATCTTCTCCCCGCTCTGCACCATGTTACGCCTCGCGATCTACACTAGTTCGACATACTTCGATGCATACCATACTGATTCGAGTCTATTTTTCGTCGTAGGATAGGACCTAAGAAAAATTCCCCTCTAATGGACGGAACACCGAGAACAATCTCCTATCCTTACTTTGCTCAATGAAACCTCAGCCAAAACGAAGCTAGAATTGAGGCTCGGGATAAGAAAATAGAGTCCATATCGGACACTTTCATGGCTATCCTACAAGTTATTGAGGATAGTAAGAAAGATGAGGAAGAAGAATGATTAAGAGGAGGAGGTCTTCTACCTCCATCTAGTCAATCTCCTCCAAGTAGTCCCAAGTATGAATCCAAACCTGATCCACGTATAGATCGGATAGAATAAATGTAAAGGCGAGTCATCCATTTTCGGTAATCACTAATTTGACCATAAGGGATTCACTTCAAGCCCCAAAGAGAAGCTACCCCTAAGTTCACCATGCCCGATATCAAGTTTTGAGGTTCCGAGAATCCCCATCATCATGTTTGCAACTTCTTAGGAGCAATAACTCTTAAGAACATACCAGAAGACACTAAAAGACACTTATCACATCATCTTCCCATGGACTTTTGACACGACGTAATGAAGTGGTATAATGCGGTTGACCCACGTAAGGTCACCAAGTGGACTGATCCGTGTAAGGAGTTTTTATAGCAATACTCCTATAACACTGATCACACTTAGAGACTTGGAGTTGATCAAGCAAGGCCGAGAAAGAGAGCTTTACTGACTTTCTCGCTAGAGGGAGGGCAAAGGCTGCCCATATGGTAGACTAACCTTCCGAGAAGGTCCAGGTATAGATCATTGTGAAGAACCTTGAACACTGCTTACAATCCACATCTCAAATTCCTACCAGTCATGAGTTTCTTAACCCTTAGAGATGCCGACATGCTGATATAAGAAGAACTGTCCGCCACGACCACAAAAGTTGTGATGGGGTAAAGAGGTAATTATCGGTCTAAAGATAAGAAAACCTCCAACCAAGGAAATACTAGTAGGGGTGCAGATGTCAATGTCCTCAATAGGTATAATGACTACACTCCAATTGATACTACATACGGTCAAGCCTTTAACTACCTATTGGCTAAAGAAAAAATAGAATTGTTACCCATAAGAGCGAGAATTAGAAGCCGAGAAACAGTCTAAAACTAGGACGTAGGAAAATTTTACAAATACCATCGTGCACGAGGACACGACATAGAGCAATGTTGGACATTCAAGAACAAGTTGGAGAGCATGTTCTATAACGGTTAACCCCCTCTCCCTAAGGCCGCTCAAAAGGCGAATAACAACAAAAATCCTTTAAGCAACACGTTATCTATATTCTCTAAACCCATTTCAAGTTAGTGGGATCCATCTGTCTTCAATTAAGACATCAATGAGTCCCCAACGACTTCTTAGCTTGCCTCCTCTAGACCCAAAAGTCCATGGATTATGGGTAAGTGATGAAGAAGACGTGTATGAAACCAAAGACAATAGTGACAATGATGACAACTTCTAGGGCACACCACCTTTAGAAGAAGAAGACTGTTGGGGTGAACCAAAGAGTCCAGAAATTCAATTCTTTACTAGATCCGGATGGCATAACGCACCTTTGGGTCAATAACAAACTCAGGAAGCCCCGAAAGAACTCGAAGCTGCTAAAGAAGAAGACCCAATCCTAAAACAGACTTCAAAAGCTAAAAACTAATATCTCTATCTGACAACTCATATCTACTTCCCAAAAACATAGGCAGGCTTTGATCGACACACTTGACAAAATTGAGGTCTCTCTTAAAACCACTCTTGAGGAAGTAGTAGGATTGGTCAACAGTATGCATGAGAACCATTATCTTTGATGAGAAAGATCTCACTGAAGAAGGCATTATACACAACAATGCCCTTTATTTGACTGTAACTTTCATTAACAAGTTCATTCCCTTAACTTTGGTAGACAACGGATCTATTGTGAACGTTTGTCCTTGGACGACTGCCAAAGGTTAGGTATCGAGAGCAACAACTCTCTAAACAGACTGTTCATCTACGAGCCTATGATAATTCTAAAAGGACAGTCTTGGGAATGGTGACCTTACCAATTAATGTAGGGCCGGTAGTGAAGAACATTGACTTCCAAGTCCTAGACATTCCAGCTACATTTAACTTGCTTCTAGGACGTCCTTGGTTACATGACCATCAAGCGAGTGCCCTCTACACTACAACGGAAAGTTGAGATGATCATTAAAGGTGAAGTTGTAACCGTCAACAGGGGCAATATCCGTGCTACTATCACCTCCAAAGAATCAATTGCCGAAATTGAACACGGCGTTAATGATGAAGAGCTTTACGGGCTTGAGACTGTCATCTCTCTAAATAAGGATGAAAAGACCTCTTAACTTCAATCCTTACGGCAACCCTAGTGTTTATTCGATGCTTAGCAAGAAGGGTATTTTCTAGGCCTAGTCTGCAGGTAGGAGGGCGTACCACCCTATATTTCCACCCCTCGAACACTGCCAACAACTATAAATTCGAGGCTAGGCTATCAACCTACTTTTAAAGAAATAGCTCAAACCAAATGGGAAGTTCAAACTAGGAAGACTGCATCATACACAGTCCATTCCATCGAGCCCTTTCCTCATACTCTAAATAGGCGAGTTCTTGAAAGAAGGGGATGACTTCCCTATTACGGTTTTTCGAGCCTTATTACCTCAAAGAGAAGGGCATCTTGGTACCTAGCTTAGAGGTCTTTAGTGATTGTTGTATACTAGAAAAGGAGGCACCCTACTTCCTTGAAGAGGGACAGTCCACACCGGACTAGACCAACTTAGGTCGAGAGTAATATCTTCGATCTACTATTTAGACAGGAGAAGAACCTAGAGGGAATTCGATCTTGGTATTATCTCGAGCCATGTCAAACCCTCGGTTTGATCCATCTAGATTCATCACCGACGTCAACGCTCGAAGGCTCCAAGCATATTACTTGGATTGATACTAAGGAAAGCCAAGGATTTGCTATTAGCTTAGGACAGAATCCCATTCCTGAGTATAGCCTTAGGGCTTTTATTTACGTTTACTGTTGCTTCTAGTTCAACTTCTAGTTTTATTATTTCTAATTCTGCTAATTTTTCTTCCGAGTAGGAAGTACTCATTTCTTCACTCAATAAGATAAATCTCTCTACTTACTCCTTACCTCCTCTTGTTTTTAATTGTTTTGCCTCTAATGATGAACAAGAAATACCTAAAGAATTAATAAAAGTTATGGAAGATCATGAAAATCGCTCACCGATAATAAATGAAACAATAACAACTAATTTAAGATCAGTCAATCAACCCCAAGAGGTCAAAATTGGGAAAATGCTGAAGCCGGAAGAGCAGAAGCAATTTACTTCACTCTTTACGAGAATTCATAGATGTCTTTGCATGGTCCTACAAAGACATGCTGGGGATAGATCCAAGTATAGTGGAACATAGAATTCCACTTTACGAATATGCCAAGCCGGTTAAGAAGAAGCTAAGAAGGATGAAACCTGAATGGGCATTGAAGATTAAGAAAGAGGTCCGGAAGCGGTTAGAGGTCGGGTTCATCAAAGTAGTTCACTACCCTCGGCGAGTTGTAAACATAGTACCGGTTCCGAATAAAGATGGCGGGGTTCAAATGTGTGTTGAATTCGAGAGACATGAACAAGGCAAGTCCCAAAGATGACTTCCTACCGCCCCGTATTAACATCCTTTTAGACAACACAGCAGTGCATGCCTTGCTCTCATTTATGGATGGTTATATTGGGTATAATCAGGTAAAGATGGTCGAATAAGACATGGAAAAGATGACCTTTATTACTCAATGAGGGACATACTTGCTATGTGGTGATGCCGTTTGGGCTAAGAAATATAGGAGCTACATATCAAAGGACAGCCACAACACTACTACATGACATGATCCATAAAGAAGCCAAGGTCTATGTGGATGACATGGTCATTAAGTCCAAGGATAGGGTAGGGCACTTACCTAGCCTTAGAAAATTCTTTGAAAGACTAAGAAAGTACAATATACGCCTTAACCCTAAAAAGTGTGCCTTTAGGGTAACCTCAATCAAACCACAAGGCTATGTTGTTAGTCTTAGAGGAATTAAAGTTGATCTAGCCAAGATCAAAGCAATTCAGGAAATTCCACCGCCGAAGACGAGAAAAGGAGATATGAGGTTTCCTAGGACGTTTGCAGTACACTAGTCATTTCATATCAAAACTGACTATGGTCTATGAACCCATTTTCAAGAAGTTGAAGAAAGGGTCTGAGCCTATTTGGGATGATGAGTGCCAAAAAGCATTCAAAAAGGTTAAGGAATATTTGGCCATCCCTCCGAGTGTTAGTTCCACCCTAACCAGGGAAACCTTTACTTTTATACCTCGCTACAACCGAAATCACGATGGGAGCCATGTTAGCTCAATGGGATGGAAAGAAAGAGCATGTGATATATTATCTAAGCAAGAAATTCTTAGATTATGAGACTAGGTATACACCATTAGAGAAGACATCGTTGGCGTTCGTCCGGGCTACCAAGAAGCTCGGACATTACATGTTAGCCTACAAGGTACATGTGCTGGAATCAATGGATCCCATTAAGTACATTCTTGAGCAACCAACCATTAGCAGCAAAATAGCTAGATGGACTGTCATGTCTGTCAGAATTCAAACTTAAATATGTCCCTTAGAAAGTGATTAAAGGAAGAGCAGTGTCGAAATTCCTAGTCGATCTACCTATAACCGAATCGCAACTCAAGCACCTTGACTTCCCAAACAAAAATATCTTACAAGTGGAGGTGGACTTGTATGGTGCTTCCAATCGAAGGGCTTTGGAGTAAGGATTCTTCTCATCTCGCCCGAGGGAGCACATACTCCCATTTTAGTTAAGCTTGATTTTGAGGTCACCAACAACGCCGCGGAATATGAAGAATGCATCACATGACTTGAAGCTGCTATAGAAGGTATGTAGTAAAGCCTTGGCACCCTACTAGGCACATTTGATTGAATTATTAAAACAGTTTGAAAACATTTCATACACATACCTTCCTTAGAATGATAGCCAATTCGTGGATGCTTTATCTAAATTGGCATCCATGATTAATATCCCTAATGGCCTTCATTCAATGCTCATTCATATAGAACGATGGAGTCGACTTACACACATATACACACTAGAAGTGTCTAATACCGATCAAACCAGTTAGTACCATGACATCTATCAATATCCGGACAAAGAAAAATATCCATTGGACTCCATAGAAAGAGCTTAATGAGCCATCGGGATGCCGAGCAACTCACTTTTTCACCAACCAAGGACAGTTGTACAAGAAAACCAACATAGGAATCAATTTACTTTATGTCAACCAACACGAAGTAGAGCGCATCATGGATGAAATTCATGGTGGGGAATGTGGACCCCATATGAGTGGAAGGATGTTGGTTCAAAACATTCGAGAGGTTAGGGTACTACTGGTCGACCATGGCAGCAAATTGCTATGAATTTTTTAAGAAATGCCACATGTGTCGGTATTTGCAAATCTACAACACCGATTACCATCGTTTCTCATGACACTTGCATCACCCTGGTCATTCTCGATCCAGGGAATTGATATCATTGGCTAAGTGACCCCTAAAGGAACAAGTGGTCATGAATTCGTGTTTGTAGCAATTGACTACTTTACTGAGTGGGTAGAAACGACCTCCTGTGCAACCTTGACGTCCAAGTAGGTAGCTGAGTTCATCACTCGGAACATTATTTGTCGATATAGGGTACCCCATGAACTAATAAGTGATCATGGTAGTCACTTCAAGAAGAAAGTAGTAGATCTACTTGGAAAAAGTACAACATCAAGCACCAAAAATCTTCTCCCTATCGCCCTCGGACCAACGGAGCGGTCGAGGTCGCAAACAAAAATATTCGCAAAATAATAGAGAAAATGGTCGTTAGTTATAAAGATTGGCTTGACAAGTTGCCCTTCACTTTATGGGGCTACTTGGACCTCCAGGGGAGCAACACCTTACTCCCTAGTGTATGGCATGGAAGCAGTCCTTCCTTTAGAAATTTCCATTCCCTCATTATGAATCATTACTGAGAGTCATATTCACGAAGCAAAATGGGCTAAGGCACATTACGAAGAGTTAGTGTTCGTTGGATAAAAGACGATTGAATGCCTTACATAATGTCCAAATATACCAGGGACGTATATCAAGGGCATTTAATAAGGAAGTAAAGCCTCGTAATCTGCAGGTTGGAGATCTGGTCCTAAAAGAGATTAGAGCACCAATACGGGGTCCCCGAGGAAAGTTTAGGCCCAACTGGTAGCACCCATTTGTACTTAGTCAAATACTGCCAAGAGCGGTAAAATTGAGTGATTTGGATGGTGAAGAGATCTTTCAATACACGAACTTGGATCAACTGAAAAAATACTAAGTTTAACATGTTAATAAAAGGATGGTGTAACGGGCCAGCCCGGCCCAACCAAGCCGTGCCATAAGCGGCGCCGGCCACCACCGGTCAACGGTGGGCTGGCCGGTGGGGAACTCCCTTGGTCTTATTTACGTAATTATTTATTTTGGCGGTCTAATAAGACGGTCCGCTTATTTACTTAATTGTTATTTTGGGCGGTTCAACTAGATGGTCCATTGGTTTAATTAATTTTTTTAATTTCTTTGATTAATTTGAAGGATAGTCCAACCAGATGGTCCAATTTATTTATTCCTCTAGGTGAGCGATAAAAATAATAATAATAACGCATAAAAGTGAGCATAAAACTTACTTTTAATAATAAAAGGTAAGCCTATTACTTACTTGAAAACACAGACTAATAAAAGGGAGAAAACAAGCACACTACTTGGAAAATAAACTATTCTAAAAAGGCAAAACTAAACTTCTTAAATGATTTTATTCTTCCTAAAATATTCTCTCTAATAATTAAGCCCTAGTTTATTTTCACTTTCTTCCCTTTCGGATCACTAGACTCAGCCGCATCATCTTGGGCGCACTTCTTTAACTCTTCAATCCTATGGGCCCTTATCTCTTCTACTTCTTTTGCCTCAAATTCCCTTCTGCAGGCTCCTTCATCAATCCGAGGGTTTACTTCGCAAATTTGAAGTGGTGCAGCAGCGAGGAACATCTCCCTTAGGATTCGGTTCTCGAGCCTTGAATGCCTTAAGATGTTTGGGGTCTACTTCGTTATCCACTCCGGATAATATTCAAAAACTATAGTGGTACGTTCATCTACAGGTTTCGGTAGCTTCGACAAGTTCATCCAATACTCAAGCCATGGCTTAACTCGTTTTGAATTGCCAAAGCCTCGTGAATAGTTTGAAGGTAGTAGGCCAAACACAGTCCGGATAAGGGATCACCTGCTCTCATCCTATTTGCCGCAATACATGGCCGGAGAAGTAGTATGTACTGGTTTTTAGGCTCAGTAGGCATACAAAGGGCTCGTTGTCAAGTATGTGTCCTAAATAAGGACACTTTCCGAGTGTTTAATGTACCATTCGACGGTACGATGGTTTCTAAGCAAAGCCTCTCACCGGGAAGTTGAATAGTCGGTTACCACATCTAATCACTTCGGTGATAGAAGTCTATTGCCAGTACGCATCCATATTCGCGAAGCTTGTAGCGGTTATAGATGCTCCATTAACCAAATCCGCATACAATAGATAAAAAATCATAAGAGTCCTACACGGTCGAATTCAACCTTATTTATGGCCCAACAGGAGAAAAAATAAAAAATGAAAAAAAGGGAAGGATGAAAACCGAAAAACCGAGACTTTGGTTCTCGGCGGCGCCGTGTTGCCACCCTTTGGCCGACGCCAGCGACCTAGTCTCACCGATTTGTCCTAGTTGTTATTTTACTGCTCACCTGCAATAACAAGAGGCTCTCAGCAAAGTCTTCGTTCGGATTGGCTTCGCCCTAGTCTAGCCCTATAATGGTTTCAGCGATAATCAACGGAGTTCAAGAATAGTAGTATTCCAGTTGCTCCACAAAGCTCGAGTAAAGTAGCAGGAGCCATATCCCCGTGGCCTCCTACTAACAAAAACCACGTATCGGACAGGTGATGATAGCTCGACGTCTCGAAGAAAGGGCGGATTCCGAGGAGTACATTAGGCGGTAATCCTTCATCGATTCATTAAGTCCACTCGATCCCCAATAAGAATCCAACTTAGATTCCTATTGTTTAGCTTTAGAAGGCGCTTGTAGGTTTCATGAATATTCTCGGAGGAGTGGGGCATAACAGGTTTTGTATGGCGTTGGATGCCCACAATAGCATCAAACACTTCAAGTAGAGGACATATTTCCTTATCCCCAAACCCGAAACGTGGTAATGAGAATCCTAGTAGGCCATAACAACCCTTAGAAAAGTCCAATAGACTTTCACTTGTCGAATGCTTGAATATGGTATTCAGTCCATATTGACACAATCCTACCCTTCTCAACATTTGTCATCTCATGCATCCAACGGGATCACTCGGTCATGAAATTCATGTTTGAAAGCGAAAGGAATTGAATGCACCGAGGATTTTCTTATGAACTTGTTTTTTAAAGGAATTATACAAGAAGGTTTAGAAGGCATGATTTTCGGTATCCGACAAGGTTCTAATTTATAGCAGTTTCTAGGCTCGGAGTCTTACTCGTGCCATACCACTCGAAGACCACGAGCACCTCGATCTCTTGCATGGCGGACGCCGACCGGACCGGACAAACCGGCCGATCCGCTTTACTTTTTGGCTCGAGCACTCCTTAGGCCATTATTTATTTCAGCTCATCGGCCCATTTCGATAAACCCTATTATTTTCGACCATGCACCTATAAGTTCCCACTTTGCTTTATATTATTTTCTTTTAGGGAGAATAGGGGCTAGTACAATTTTTTCATTTTCCTTAGAATTTTTGCATCATATTAATCAAAGAAAGCATTTTTAGAATTGAGTCCTTGAATTCATCTCATTGCATAGAGTCAAAGTTTTACAAAATAGTAAACGCTAAAAAACAAAAATGCACCCTACTAGGGATTAACTAATCTTCGTCATCGGAAGCATCATCAAAGAGATAATTGCGTAAGTCCTCCAAGATAGATGTGGAAAACCAACCGTCTCCACCAGCTTGTGAAGAGCTTGCCCCTTGACCCCAACGAGATTGAGAAGCTCCATGAGAAGGCTCACTATAGGACATCCGGTGGAAATTAATTGGATTTCCATGTCGATCAAGTGCTTGGAGAGGCGGGTTGTCCATACGCTCTTTGGAAAAACTAAGAGCTGCACCGGAAGAACTAGGCCCGGATGAGTTAGGCCTAGCTTCGAAGCACTCCGATGGTATGAGCGACGAGAAGTGCTCGCTCTAGCCAGCGAGAGGGCATTTATCGGCCGGATGAGTGTGCTTGAGCCCTCGAGCCACCAATGAAGCCTCCTAACGAAGATGATCTAGATCGACGCCTCTACAAAAACAATGGAGTAATTAGCATTTCTACTAAAAGCTCAATAAATTTAGCATTTAGAATAACTTAGACTCGACCCAGAATGTTTAGAAGGTCTTTCAGGAGAATAAGTCCTGGATACCTCTAAGGGCGGACTGGAATCTCACGAACATGGTCCTAGATTGCTCCCGGTCATACTACAAGATTTAATGGTTTTAACAAGACACTTTTAGCATGCAACTAAAAGTAAAGAGTATAAAACTCTTACCCCTTGCCGGTTTCTAGGAAAAGGATGCCCCACACACTCCTATTCGAGAATTCGAGGAATCCGTATGAAGCATGGGGATTCCTAGGTTGAGAGACATCCATATGAAGACTTGGAATATGGATATCCTCCGGAAGAAGCTACAAAAAGATGAAGTTAATTTCCATTCAAGAAATTCAACTACACAAAAAGGAGAAAAGGATGAAGGCTCACCAGTCGAATCATAATCCATCCCAAATGATATGCATAGGATGCATACAAATTTAAAAATTAGGTATAAGGATACCTGGTAATCACTTCCTCTTGCTTTTATTGGGAAAGGGAGTGAAAATGGAACATGGTCCGAGGTGGATCGTAAGGAATGAACGGGGCATGTGTTGTGGCGGATTTGAGGAGTGACTCACTCGCCAAGGTATCAACAAAACCCAAAAAGACCTTCAAACAAGATGGAAATTAGCTCGCGCGCACGAGGACCCATAAAGAGATAAGCAAACAAAAAAAAGGGTAAGAATTGGGTGGTCAAACGCCCGCCTACGGCGGGGACGACCACCACGACCACATGGTTGAGAGCGAACATTAAGAAGCCAAGGTCATGAGCTTTGGGATGTCGAAGATAAATTTTGGCCCATGATACCGAGGCCAGGAATGAAGGGTGATTCGTTGAATCGGGTGGAAGGCATGGGAAATACTTATACAACCACGACTACATTTTTTCAAAGACAAGTGAGATATTTTATCCACACAATAAATAAATATTTTGGAAATAAGAGAAGAGATACAACATACCTGAATGATCTTCCATAAGCCACATAGTGGAAGATAGTTTGTCAAGTCATTCTTGACTTTAGTACGACTCATACCGGAGCGTAGACCCCTTATGAGGCACGTATAGGCGGGCGTACCCCGGTTAAGATCTCTAACCTTATCTAGGTCCGTTAAGTTCACCCAATAATGAACATGTACCTTGAAGCTTCGTTAGAAAAAATGGATGTGCTTAGCAAGAGAGCAAGCACGACTCGGGCTTGTTGTTGAGCCCAAAACTCAACATTTTCAAAAGCATAAAAAGGAGGGTGTATTTAAAGAAATTCTCTCGGGGAAATCTACGAGCCACGGGACCGAAGAAGTGACGTAGATAATCACGATTTTTATGCATGTTTCGGTTGTAGACTAGAGGCTCCCGAGAAGCCCAAACCCGACAAGACGACAAAATCAAAAGGTGTAATGGTCATCTCCCAAAAAAGAAGATGTAATATGTTATTGGCATCCTAAAAGTGCTCACTAATAGTTCTAATGGGATCACGTTCCTTTTTGTCACACAAATGACTGAAAGCGATAAAAGGGAACCAAACCCGACATTATTCATGATGTCTTCCGAAGGGTAGTTCCTCTCTCTACATGTCTCCATGAACTTTGGAATAGCTCCACTACTTTAAATAGAACCCTTCGGCTAAGGCATGAAAATCCAACAAGATTTTTTAGTAGAAGTACTATTCCAAGTGATAAAAAATAGCCAACAAGCTTACTAATAGAGTAATGGTAAGTGAAGATACGTGATTCTTGGCCTCCACTAAGAGATCGTTTGGGCTCCACTCATCATAGGGGCACCACTCTCACTCTAGGAAGTTATCGTGAACCAACTTCTCAGCCCGAGTCCTCCCGGTTGTATTAGCCTTTCTTCTAGACAAATTTGGAGAATTGTGTTTTGAAAACCAATTAGTTTTCTCAAAGAGCAACAAGAGCAAAGCTAGAACAAGTAAGAGAGGAGTAAGTGAAGTGTACAAAATGGACACACTAAACTCCCCATTTTATAGGCCCATTCGGCCAAGGCATGCAAAACACACAAGACAAAAGTAAAAAAGGAGGAGACTAAGAAGGGAATCCAGGCAGCACGTCGGGGCTCGGCTCTGCAAAGGCCGGCCGGTGCCGACCGGTACCGGCCACGAGGCCAGGTGGCATCCCATGGGTGACAGCCTTGCAGCACTAACTGGTGGTCTAGCTTATGAAGTCCCATCGGGCTGGGCAAGTGGATGTTTGGCACCATGTGCATGAAAGTGGAGCTTTTGGACCCATCACGTTAGCTTTTGCAAATTAGATTTTCAATCTGTTTTTGACTAAATTATTTAGGTAAAATATTGAACTTTTGTCAATATGATTATCTACTAACAAACATGTTAGTATAGAAGATTATGAGGCCAAGCTTCACATCAAAGAACGATCGAAGTTTCAGCATAAAATTTCATCGAGCTTGAGGCTCTAATCAAGCCAAGCTTAGGATACCCTTACCGGACATCGGACATCGTGATAAAGTCCAGGCCATGTCTTGGAGTGAAGGTTTGACAGACAATCGATTCCGGACAATAAACAATAATAAGCGTTCGAAACAACGCACAAGAGCGAGATAAGTATCCTTTAGAGTGGACTTTGACCCTTCATCTTTCGGACTCGGTCAAAGTCTCGTGCTAACTGTAGACAACTAAAACGTGTCATCCCTTATCTTTTATTTTTTTATTTTATTTTGTCGGCCCGATGATGAAATCCCGATTCCTGGTTAAGGATTTGGATCACGGATGATATTTAATTGGTGCGACGAAGCCAATAAACGACAAAAAACCCTTTAGCACCAAATAAATAGCCTTTTGCCTTAAGTTGGTCAAAAATCTTTTTCTTTCGGATGGTCCAAGCCCAGTTCAAAACTCCAAAGTCAACGAAAGTTTGGCACCACGTATAGGGAGATTCCAAACTCAAAACACCACGTTTCACCACCAGTGTCCAACCTAGACACGGAGCTGAAGACCTCAAAACGACGTCATGTCCAGCGCCGCATTTCATTATCAAAAGCATCAAAACGTTGCGTTTTGCTAAAAATTGTCCACCCGAGACATAGAGCTTATTTCCTCAAAATGAAGCCGTTTATGTTCGGCGCCGCGTACCAAGTACTGTTCACCTAAAACGCTACGTTTTTCCTAGAGTCTTGCTACATCACGGAAGAAGTTGGAGGACTCAAAATGACGCCGTTATGGCCGATGCCGCCAACCCGGGATCCGGTACTATCCTTTGAAATTTGATCCGATTTTTGTATTTTTCAGCTGGTTTAGGTTCAATTTTGGATGATGGATTAAGTCCTAGCCCTAGGTCATTTTGTGACCTAGCCTTTCCGAATAAATAGGGAGATTAGGTTCTCATTTCAAGAAAACGACTTTTCCTAGGCGTTATGATACCAAATACTAGTTGAACACTTCAACCCGCAAAATTACACCACTGAATTTTGACTAAAAGCTACTGAATATTCAGTTATTCTAATCTCTTGGGTTTCATTCAGCTAATTTTTCAAACGCCCCACACAACCCCTTATTCATTTCCACAAAAACTTCACAAAAGCTCCTTTCGATTCACCACCGTCGCACTATCAAATCCGGATCCGAGATCCGGATCAACAGGTGGGACAACCTGAGGTCACCAATTCGGCTTTCACTACGGTTTATTTATTTTATGTTTTACTTCTTTTCGTATTGTGGAGAAAAGTTGTATCGTATTTAATTCCTCCCTGCCCGATGTAACTTTTATTTCGGTTTTCGTTTGTTTACGCTTTTCTTTTCTTTCTTTATAGCTTTCGTACATTACTTTTGGTATTTTCTTTTATTTGGTTTCATTAGCATGCTTTGGTTGCTTTTAATTCCGTATCTAATTATGTTGTGTTCTTGTGTTTAATATGTTATTTAAATTCACTACTTAAACTAGTAAATGTCGTCGTTTGATGAGTACAACGGAAGCGATTGTCCTTATGTTTCATACCTTTGCCCTCGAATCTGGATTCTTGGTTCTAAACCGATGGAGTCAATTTTTAACCTCTTCCAAGCTTAGTTTCCCCATACTACGATTGGAAGAGTATTTCCTTATTTTATTTTTGTTAGTTTTTATTCCTAAAACCGACTTACACCTCCCTTTTCTAATTTATTAATATCAATTTGATTCTTGGCTTTTGTAATTGGAAATTAAAAAAAAAAGAGACGGTTTCTAGATCTGCTCGCCGAGCCGGAGGCCGAGGCCGACCACCTTAGCCACGGCCCCGGCCGGTGCGGTCGACCACCAAGTGCTGGCTTTCGCCGACACCGAGTGGTTGGTGGGTGAGGCTTTTGTCCAAACTGCTTGTTTTCACACTAGTTTGGCCCTAAAGCCCCACGACGAATCCACAAACCCTAGGTTTTCTTATTTTTCAAGCTGCGAAATAATATCCCGAAGTTTCTTAAAATAATTCCTAAAATAAAATAATTAATAAAACAGACCATTCAACCCTCTTTAATTTATTTTAACCTGTAAAATTTCAAAATCTAAATAAGAGGTTCATGCCCGCTTTAAAAATCAATCTTCAAAACCCTAAATAATTTCCATCTTCAAAAAGAAAATTTAAAACCATGCTAATTCGTGGGGAAGCTCGCTTGGTCCCATTGGGTGCGGGTCGTGATTCCTACAGCCATAGGTCGAGACTAAGGGATCAGTCTTGGTCCATAGCCTTGGCTATTAGATAATAGATCTGTTTAGTCCATTTTTAAATTAGAAATACTAAGATGCAATTTAGGAGAAATAAAAATAGAAAAGGGAGAGTTGCCAGTCGGTTTTAGGAATAAAGACCAACAAAAATAAAACAATACTTCTTCTAACCTTAGTATGGGAAAACTAAGCTTAAAAGAGGTTAAAAAAATAATCCATTGGTTTAGAACCGAGAATCCGGGGTTTTGGGGCAAAGGTACGAAATGTAGGAATAAGCCCTCCATTCCGCCCGTCAACAGACGACCTCTACTAATTCAAACTGTGAGGTAAAATAACGTGTTTACAACAAAGCATACAACATGTGAATACAGAAAATTAAATAAATCAAAACATGTGAAGAAAGCAATAAAAGCGGTTAAGAAAAGCGATAAGAGAAAGCGAAAAAGGAAAGCTAGAAAAAATAAAAATTACAGTGAGCAGAGAGGAATTAAAGAGCAATTACATTTTATATAGAATATGGAAAGCATTATAGTTAGGGGATCGAATGTAGCTTGAGCGCCCTCGGGTTGTCCCTTTATTGACTTAGTTCACGAATAAGATTTGCAAGCGTAACAACGAGACGAACAAGATTGAAGTAGGCTATTGTGTCGATTTTGTGAAGGTAAGTAGTGTGAAAACTAGAGGATTAGGAAATGGAATGGAATGACGAGATGGTTTTAGAGTGTAGTGGGGATTAGCTGAAAATGAGCCAAGAGATCAAAATATAGATGTAGCATTTAGTAGCTCTTATCTTAATTTCGGTGACATATAGCTAGGGGATTGGCCTCTCCCAAATGAAGGAAATGATCCTCTATTTATAGGAGAAAGGTTAGGTAAAAAAAATGACCTAAAAGTATGCATGCGACCATCCAAGCAGTTGAATCGGACCGGTCCATGACTTGAATCCGGGGAAAAAAGCTGGATAAAATTAGCTTGAACCGGGAATCCCATGGAAGGTGCCGAGAAACGTTTCGTTGGCCTGAAAATGGTTTCGTTTGGAGAACTGACCTTCCGTGCCTCGGTTGGGCATTTAGTGCGCGGTAGAGCTCGAAACACGGTGCCGGCCTTCTCTTAATTGGGAGCCTTGACCCGGGCTTGGTCCGGCCAAAAGAAAATGGATTTGTGGGCCGGCCCAAAGCTAATTTTTGGTGCTAATGGGGTTTTTGTGATTCGGTGGCTTCTGTCATGCCAATTAGACTTCGATCGTGATCCGAGTTCGTAAATAGGGCTGGGATTTCATCACCAGAGTTGATAAAATAAAATAAAGGAGATAAGAGCGACACTTTTTGGCGTCTACGAGTTAGCCCCACTATGACCGAGTCCGGAAGACGAAGGGTCGATGTAGACATCAAAGGTTTATCTTGTTTTTAGGCATAACTTGGGTTGTTGTTCGATTTGAGATGTTTGGAATTTGTTGCTTCGTTCAACTCTGAACTCGAAACGAGGGGCCTGGACTTGATCGTGATTCATGTGTTTTGAAATCCGGCTAAACAATCTTGAGCTTGGCATGATCAAAGTCCTGAAGCTCGGTAATTTTGTTGAAGCTTGGTTGTCTTTTGATCCGAAGCTTGACCTAATAATTACGTTGTGTGAACATGTGTTAGTGAATAATCGTATTCACAAATGTTTAGTATTTTTATCTCGAATAATTCGAGTCCAAAATAGATTCAAGAATATATATCCGATAAAGTTAAAGTAGTGGGCTCTAAAGATTCACTTGTATGCACAACACTCCAAAAAGAATCCGATTACGCCTGATGGGACAACAATGGCTAGACCCCACCTACACGTGCAAGGCTATCGGCGAGCCAACGTAGGTCGGGCCCAGTGGCCGGTGTCGGCCGGAGCTTTGGGCATAGCTGGTCTTGGCGCATGCACTTGGTCTTCAATGCTTGGTCCCCTTTTGCTTTTTGAATTTTGTCTCATGCAATTGTCAAGTTGGCCAAATTTTCCTATAAAAGGGAGCCTTGTGTGTTCATTTTGCACACTCCATTTTATAGGAACCACGGTCCGCCCATCCAATCGAAAAAGTCGAGTTTCCCCACGAATGTCGAGTCTCTTTGAATATTCTTTTTTAATATGATTTTGATAGTTTATTTTAAAAAAATGGGGATGCGCCCCTTATTGAGATTTTCAATTTTGATAATTCAATTAAAGCGAGTTTTAGCAAAATAGTGTTTGGTGATTTTATTAAACTTTTTTTTTTTGAAATCAACTTTAGGAAGTCTTAGGATGATATTTCATAATTTAAGAAAATAGCCAGAAAATGATTTATATTCTGCTGCATTGCTTTTGGACCAAAAAGTGTGAAAACACCGGTTTGGAAGGAGAGCCTTGTCCGGGGACCGACCGACACTGGCAAGAGCCAGCACCGTCTCGGTCACCGGCGCTGGCCATGGGTTGTGATTGAAGCGTAAGTCTCGGTCCATGGCTCAGGCTGTCGGAATATAAATTTGTTTGGTCCATTTTTTAAAACTAAAAATGTCGAGATGCAAATTTAGGGAAATAAAATGAAAAAAGGGGAGTCACTAGTCGGTTTTAAGAATAAAACTAACAAAAACAAAAGCAATCTCTTCTAATCTTAGTATGGTAAAACTAAGCTTGAAAGAGGTTTAAAATTGACACTATTGGTCTAGAACTAAGAATTCGAGTTCGGGGCGAACATATGAAATGTAGGGATAAGCCCTTCCATTCCGCCCATCAACACACGTCCGCCACTAATTTGAATTGTGAGTTAAAGTAATATGTTTCAAACAAGCATACAACATATGAATACGAGAAATTAAATTGACCAAACATGCGAAGAAAGAAATAAAAGCAATTAAGAAAGCAATAAGAAGTGCAAAAGAAAAGCGGAAAGAAAAACGCAAAAAATAAAATTACAGACAAGTGGGGAGGAATTAAGAATGATTACATCTTAATCCACAATACCAAAAGCGGTAAACAACATAAATTTAAATAAACTATTAAAGATTGCAAATGAGTTGAGCGCCCTCAGGTTGTCCAACTTGCTAATCTTGATCACGAACCGGATCTAGAAGCGTGACCATGGATGAACAAGACTGAAGTAGGCTATTGTGAATTTTGTGGAGGTAGAACATTGTATGAAAAAGATGAAGGTTAGGAAACGGAATAAAATGGCGGGATTGTTCTAAAGGGTAATGAGGGTAAGTTGATAATCAGCCAAGAGATCGGAATATCGATGAAGTATTCGGTAGCTCATAGCTTAATTTCAGCGAGCATGCAACTAGGTTATTGACCTCTCTCCAAATGAGAAGCTAAGCTCTCTATTTATAGAGAAATGATTAGGTCACAAAATGACCTCGAAGTAAGTAAGCGGTCGTCCAAAATTACAAAACCAGATTGGCGAGAATCCAGAAAAACTTGATAAAACCAGCTTGAACCAAAAATCCCTTGGGAAGGGTCGAGGATCACGGCATTGACCTTAAAACGTCGTCGTTTGGGAAAATGGACCTTTTGTGCTTTGGTTGAACACTAGAGAAAAACACAACAGTTTGGCAAAAAAGGCCTTGAAGCACGACGCTAGCCTTGTACGGTGTCGTTTGGTGAAGTTGGTTTTCATGTCTAAGTTGGACAATTGGAGTAAAATGCAATGCTTTCGCATAAAAACCCTTAAGCGCGGGGCCGGCCTACATGACGTCGTACGGACATGCCGAGCTCGGTGTTACACTGGTGAAGGTTTGCTCTTGGAGAGGTTAAGTCACCCTAGAGGGGGTGAATAGGGTGATGGAAGATTTTTATGAATTAACAAAGAATTCACGCACGCAAGCACTTAGAAAATAATTCCGAGTCTAGAATGAACTCGGAAACAAGTAAAACATAGAAATATGTGGAAGCCCTCCTGGGGCGGAAAACCATGAACTTTGCTAATCCAAGCACCAAGTCAAATCCACTATTTTGAATCCACAAAATACAAGGACTGACTCTTTACGTAATTGCTCCCTTATACAATTCACTTACAAGTTTTTCCTAGACTCGAAATTCCCTTATCCGATCTAGTACTTCTTAACCGAGATAACCTTTATAGCTAGGTACAACTCGAGTTGAGTTAACCCTTACAGCTTAGTCAAGGGACTTAAAAAAGAATTGAAAGTGTAGAAGTGATTACAAGACTTTATCTTTACAACTCGGAAAGTAGAAGCTTAAGAATTGGAGTTGTAAGCTGAAGTTTGAGTGAGTATGCACCGAGTAAGTGTTTTGCAAATGTGTTTAGCAGCAATCTTTAAGTCTTATAGAGAGGCTTTTATTTATACACAGTAGGGTAGAGTAGCCGTTCGGGCTTGTTCCGGACTCGGTGAGCTTCAATAGCCGTTGTAATGGCTAGTATGAGTCACCCGAAAAGGATCCGTTGCAATGTGAACGTTGTGCGGTGGTCCTTGGCTCGAAAAGTGGTCCATCCCACTGGTTGTGATTGAAATCAAGGGTGGAAACAATCGTGAGACCCAAAGTTGAAGTTTACCGGATTTGGAAATAAACAGCCACGACACGGTGTCCGAGCCTTGTCAAGAAATGTTGCTTTTCTATCCGCTGGTGTTTAATGACTAGAAACCGGTTGCTATTTCTTTTCAAAAACAAATTAAAGTACGTTAATCAACCTACAAAAGCAAATCAAAGTGGTACTCAAAGTATAAAAATACATTGGTCTAAGATTAGGAAAAGATAATAATTAATTCAAAGTAATTAAGTACTTAATCATCTTAAGCTTAAATAAATGAAATTTTACGAGTCTAATATTCATTAGGTGCAAATTCCATCTTGAGATAAATCTTAAAGGATCAAGCTAATAAAAATGAATAAACATAATGCACAAACTTGATCAAGTAAATAATTTCATTCAATAAACTGACTTGGAAAAGAGAATTAACTTTGTAATTCATTTTCGGTTTGAACACTAAGGAAGTACTCAGAATATGAAGTGTTTATGAAATTCTTTACTCATGTCGTTGTTACGAGTTGTGTCTTAGTGAGTCAAAAACATAGTTAAATGCTTTATACTCATAAGATGGTTTATGAGTGGGTCAAACAAAATTGAAAACTTAAAGATAAGCTTCTCAAATGCTTGGAATGACTTGAAATCAAAACCATAGAGAGATAGAGAGTTATACCCGAATCTTCAATCTCCCCTTTTTGATGAAAGGCATTCCATACTTAAGATAGAAGTTAATTAGTTTAGAAAGTTAAGTTTTCATTGTATATTAATCAGAGCAAAACAAAATACAAAATATTAAATAGCTCGGCTTAGATCATATACAACTCGGAAGCGAGGCTTCTTGAGGTTAACAGAGCATACTTGTCACGGAATTAAGAGCCGTAAGAAAATATATCGAGTAAGTAAGAGAGATAGCTCATATATGCTCGGAAATAAGAAAATTTCATTAAAGGTTAGAGAAACATTACATAGGGATAAAAAAACCTTAAACAAACAAAGAACTACCCCTGAACCAAACATCTCTATCATTTCTCTCCCCTATGCATTTCATAAAAAAATAGGGAGGGATGAACAATAAAGTACATAGATGTTGGACAAAAAATTTGAAATCAAGAGCGAGGAGGAGCAATTCTAGTAGAAGAAGAAGAGCGAGGACCACGCCCATGCCTGTAGCCCCGAGTTGATGCAGCTGGGCGAGGAGGTAATAATAGAGGCAAATTAGGAAGTGGAATGACACGTCATCGAGACAAATGTAGTTCTTCCTCTGGTTCCTCTTCTTCGAGCCCTCAACCAGTTCAACTGGAGGCCGTTGAAGCTGTTGAGGGGCCTTAGATCGGCTCGTATCGCCGGCCTCTTCGAGGCGAGACTAAGTGTGATATGAGGAGATCACCTCAAGTTCTTTGTTGGCTAGTCCCTTAGTTGGGGCTGCTCCAGTTTCTTTTTCTCCTTCCCCTTTTGCTTCTCCATGTCCTTATTCTTCTTCTACTTTTCCGACTTAGAGTTAAAAGAACACTGAAGACTCTAAAGGTTGGACTTCTTCGAGAGGGTTACGAGTCCTCGGTAGCTTCGGATCGTCTCTCTTGGAGGCGGCGAATCCGATCTTGTTGGCGCTTGATTACCTCCTTGAACTCAGCAATTAAGGCTTGACTCGATCAATCCGAGTCCGAGCCTTGCTCCGGAAAGTTAGAATTGGCATAAAAGCCCGGAAGGCCGCCACAACTACTTGCAGCTCTTTTGCTAGGGTAGTAAATTAAGTTCCCACCTTCGAAGGAGTTCAATATAAGGGGCATGCTTAGAAACGAAGGATTAGCGGTGAGAAGAGGAACCTCGAGTCTTTCCGAGTCCGAGGTAGAGGAGGAGGGGCAAGTTCGAAGTGTGAGCCCGGATACCAGCTTGTATTTCCTAGTATCCTAAGCCAATAAGTTCGCCTTTCTTTGAAACAGAAAGTAGGCTCCAAAAATTTGTTGGGGTCGGAAGGTAGAGCTACTTCGAATTGCAGGAAGACGCTCGAAAGAAGAGCTCCAAAAGGATAAGGAAGCTCCTTCGGTCGGAAGGAACAAAAGCAATCTGTTCTAGAATGAAAGGAAAGAGGTCAACCTCATACCCTTTAAGAATATCCTAGAGAAACTTAAGCACCTTGTCTGTTAGGTGTAGACACCTAAAAGTGTCGTCTCTTATCTCTTTAATTACGTATTTTATTTTGTTGACCCAATGATGACATCCCGAGTCCTATTTGAGGATTTGGATCTTGAACTATGATTTGATTGGTGTGACATAAGCCAATAAACCACAAAGAACCCCCAACACCAAATAAACGACCTTTTGCCTTGGGTGGGTCCACAAATCCCCCTTTCTTTAAAGCGCTCCAAGAACCGGGCCAAGCCTCCAGAGACAATGGAGTCCAGAGTTGTACACCGAGAAATTCGGAGTTTAGAATACTGCATTTAACTTTTGTCCAATTAGACAAGGAGTTGAAGATCTAAAGACAGACTTTAAAAGCGTTGCATTTTATGATCGCGAGCATCAACGTGCTTGTGTTTAAGCTCCACAAAACAGTCCAGACAAGACTAGGAGCTTTTCCCCTCAAAACGATGCCATGGTCGGTGCCCGCAACCTCAAAGTTTTAAGTGAAATGCTACGTTTTGGCTTGGAGAATCCTTCTAAAACACTCGTAGGGCATGAAACCCTAGGAGAGCTCGGGTGGCCGGCGCCCGCGAGCCAGGTTCTATCCGGTTTTATCCTTTTTATCTAGTTCAATCTCTTGATTTATCGGCCCGATTTAGTTTATGCTATTTTGGACAGCAAGCTGCATGCAAACCCTAGGTTATTTGTGACCTAGGTCTATCCCTATAAATAAAGAGCCTTGGCTCTCATTGCCATATGGTCTGTCTCCTATGCGTAATGCTACAAAAAGCTAACCAAAGCGAGTTATACCTAAACGTTACTCTGTTGAAATTACTATCAACCATTCATCTTTTCTCTACTTACCGTCGTTGAATATGTGCAAAGAGATAAACAATATTCAGTTATTCTAATCTCCGGGCACTTATTCAACTGATCTTTCCTATTCCCTACACACGTAGTTCACAAAAAGAAGCCATTTTCTTTGATTCGTCATTGTCGCATCGGGAGTTCCAGCGTAGAGATCCAGATTAGCAAGGTGGGACAACCTGAGGGAATTGTTCAACCTTCAAACGGTTTGTATTATTTTTATACTTCATTTACCGCTTTCCGTATTGTGGATTAAAGAGATGTAATCGTTTTTTAATTCCTCCCCGCCTGATGTAATCTTTTAGTTTTTCGCTTTTCTTGTCGTTTTGCTTTCTTTATTGCTTTCTTTGCCGCTTTCTTTATTGCTTTTTCTTTGGTTCTGTTTGGTTGTGATTATTTATCGTTTTAACATGTATGTTTGTGTGTAGCACATTATTTTAATATACTACTCCAACTAGTAATGGCCGTCTTCGGATGGGTGAAATGGAAGGGTTTTCCCTACATTTCGTATCCTTGCCTCCGAGATCCGATTCTCGGTTCAAAGACCGATGGAGTCAATTTTAGCCTTTTCCGGTCTTAGTCTTTCCATACTAAGATCGAAAGAGCAATTTTTATTTTTTATATTTTGTTAGTTTACGTAAGACCCGTAATTTTGGGTTAGGTGGTTATATGAGTTAAACTAATTATTTAAGCCTTAATTGAATAAAGTAGGTCAAATAACTAAAATATATACGCGGGTATATATTCGTTAATTTATGTGAGCAAATTATTATCGGTTTGCGTAACCATAATTAGTGAAATATGTTAGTTCCTTCCTCCGAATTTTCCACCCGGACTAGCTAAATAAAAACCGAGACCACTTGTGCTATGTATGTGGGCTTCATTATGAGGATTAACAAAAGAAAAAGAAAAAGGGAAATAAGAAGGAGGATTGGGTGTTAGGTTAGGAGTTGGATTAGTGTAATAATAAATGTAGTGGCTAGTCCTTGAGAGGCCACGGGAGAGAGAGAAAGAACCAGGAGAGAGAGAGAGAAAGGGGGAGGGCTTGGGACTGAAATAAGAAAAAGAACCAAAGACAGAGAGGGGAAGCAGAGAGTGAGAAAGCGAGGGAAAACAAAGGGGAAGCGAGAGGAACAGAGGACGAGAGCGAGAGATTGAGGAAGGCGGGAGATCGAGGACCAAAACACAAACATAGAGAGGGATAGAGAGACTCGACGAGTCCGAAGGAAGAAAGAGGGCAAGCGAGAGGAAGAGGAGGCCGGCGGCCTGCTCGAACGACGAGAGTAGCAACTGCGAGGCCGAGAGGAAAGAAAGGGGAGGGAAAACACCAAAGAGGAAGAGGGACGAAGCATGGGCAAGGCAGCATAAACAAGAGGGGGCCGAGAGCTCGACCAAAACAGAGGAGCAAATGGGGATAGCGGGACGGTGAGTGAAGAAGCGGTGGGCTGGCAAGTAAGAGAGCGATGGCCGATAAGTAAGAAGACCACGGTCGGAGCAAGCATCGGGCATAGAGGAAGGCAGCAAAACACTAGGCTAAGCTGGAGCTGGGAGCGAGAGGAAGAGGAAAGAAAGGAGGGAACTGAGCTAGGCTAATCCGAAATTTGCAACCTTCAATCCCTAATTTGAGGTAGGTAGTCTTATACTCTAAATTAATAGTAATTTCAAAACCCAATTGAATTTTGTTGTGAATGTTGAATATTTGTTGCGATTATTGAATGTTTCTACTATAGAATGAATTTAGGAGGTGGTTAGAGCCGAGTTAGGATATGAGCGAATTTGATTATGTTGTTGACACTGAATGAGGAACCTAGAAATTTGATGGAGTTCGGTTATTTAGGTCTAAGGAGTAATATGAAAAATTAAGTTAGTAATTAGAGATGAAGAAGTTATCATTTGGTGCAAATTAGGAGTTAATCGAGCCTTAGGGACTTCCTAGATTCTTTTCGTTGGAGATAACTATTGATATTAGGAAACAATAATTTGGAATCTAAAGAGAGAGTATGAGTTCATATTGATTAATAGACAAGTCCGGCATGGAAGTGAGAAGTGGGTGGTTGTCGGGTTAATTGAGTTCAAAATATATTTAAATTCTTGAGGTTGAACTAAGCTTGAAGATAAGCGAAGCTAGCAGAACTTGAGTAAAGAAAGGAAATTAAGAGTTATATGATTGAGTATGGGGGAGAAAGAGTTGATTAGTAAGGTAGAAATGTAAGATGAGAATTGGAGGAAAAGATGGCAATTTGTGAGAAGTGAATTAAGTTAAGTGGTAATTACTTGTGGTTATTGTGGCTCGGAAAAGTTTAGTTCCTAAACTCATTAGGTGAAAGTGAATTAAGTTAAGTGGAATGGACCTTGGGAATATAGAGGAGGAATGGAAATTGGAGTATTAAGGGAATATGTATCCATGTGGATTGATTTGTGGCATTAAAAGCGAGTACGACAAGAATTACGTATGTGGGAAATAGGAGACTTGCTTGAATAGAATGTGGATGAATATGAGAGGTTAAGTACTTGGGTGAATCCTTGAGTAATGTGTTAGCTTGGAATGTTAAGTCTTAGTATAGAGATGCTTGACACGTGAAGTGATTTGATTCTAAATAACGCTCGAATGTTAGTTTTGAAAAGAGTTTAAATGTTTACGGAAAACAATGCTTGAATATGATTCTTCATAACTGCTTTTCAAACTTGAAATGTGTTCTAAAGAAGTGAAACTGATTGAAAAGGTGAATTTAAAGGGGTGGCACGTGGTGCTATGCCTTCTACGATGATAAATTGATATGAGATCTTGGTTTAGAAACCAAGTTTGATAAGTGATTATGATCATTACGATTTTAAACGAATTTTGGGCTAAGGATTGTTTAGACCGGAGGAAGGAGGTGGTCGTGCGTATCGGGCCACGGGGTCCTTGCGTATCGGGATGCCCATCAACCGGAGATGTTGATTCTTTCTTGACGAGGAAAGTAAAGCCTTCTAGGTATTTGACTAAAGAAAGGTCCAGGAACCTAAGTCAAGGGGTCGCGCCCCAAGAAACCGTCCGATGTTAGTTCAATTGTCTAAAGCCCCGAAAAGATATTCGATCGATCCGAAAGTATTTGAAAGAAAGTGCAGGTGGTTGCACCACCTTGTTTAAAGTGATTCAATTCCCAAAATGATTGCAAATTGTGCTTTTAAATGATTAATGTGTTATGATTTTTACATTGCAAACGATTTCATTGAAAAGTATCTATATTTGTATTACGTTATTATGCTTTCACCGATTTCATTATTATGAGTAGTATGTGTAGAAAATTTCCATTTTAAGAGTGTAAGACTCTCCGGTGAGCGCATAGTTTGCTCACCTCCACAAATTTCCCCCTTTTCCCTCCCCAGTGTTGCGGGTACACTCTCGGAAGGCGTGTCTCATGCCTTAGCATATTCTGGATTCCGCATGCCGTCCACTGACTGCTATTTGCTGAAGTGATTCTAGTGCTAACGTGCATTTCTTATATTTCTAAGTATTGTATTTTGTAATTTAGTTCATATAGTTTGTACTAGATGTATAGTGAACCATTTAGATTGTTTTAAGTTTTAATGTGTGATTGGTTAGACTCCGGCGTATGGCCATTGAATTGTGTACTCCGAGTGTGTGGCTCGTTGAATTATATTATGATTTTTATGTAGGGTTTTACGGCTTTAAGCCTAGGGGATAGTCAACATTACAAACGGAACTCTGCTTGAAATGTTTAGGAAATTTCGGACTCTCTTGAGAAAATCACCTCGACTACCTTTAAGTTTGAGTTAGAAGCTTAAACAACACCTGAATGAGCCTTAGAAGTTCCTTGTGAGGAACTCGGCGATGTAAAACTCCTAGGGTGGGTTTTGGGGTGTTACTGATTTCTTCCTAAAATTGATTGGCGACTCTCTTTTTGTTTTATTCTCATAAAAAATTGCATCTCGATTATTTTACGGTTGCAGGGTAAAAAAAAAAAAAAAAAAGAAACCTTGGTCCGCCTGCCGGGCCTATGGCTGGCACCCATGACCACCGAGTACAAGCTGCCGCCTGCACTTGGGTGGTCAACGGGCGAGGCTTGGGTCTAGACTTGTGTTTTCACACCGGTCCGTCCCCGAAGCCTCGAGCGAAACCCTAGTTTCTAATTTTATTTGTCATTTGATTAGGAAATAATATCTCGAGAATTCTGAAAATAATTTATAAAATTGAAATAATTAATAAAACGCTAATCAATTCAATCCGATTTAACTTGTGAATCGACTTAATAAAATTCGAGACTCTTAATAAAAGGTTCATCCTCGCTTTCTAAAATCCATCTTCAAAACCCTAAATCATTCTTTGCATTTTCAAAAACCCTTACAACAAAAGAGGCACGTTTGGAAGCCTGGTCCGGTCCCGGTTTAGGGCCCGCGGTTGTGGGTTCCTGCAGTGGCGACTCCACTGGGGATAAATCATTTATTAAGAGGGCGAAACTTGAAAATTTGAGTAGTGTATTTTAATGACGTGATTGCATTAGGCATCCCGTATTTAGCAATCTTTGAACTAGTTTAAATATTGTTTTGGACCCCTAGGAAAAGTTTATTCTACCCCTGTTTGGCCTTTTCGGAATGAGGCTCCCACTTGGATCCTAAGCGAGCCCAACTAGGCTTGATTTCCTAAAGAAATGGTACCTTCTCCCCATAGCACGCGCTCTTGGGTCAAACCTTTTGGTTCACCGAGAGGCACCAAGGATTCTCGATGATTTCCTACCGTGCCCTACACGGAGGACCAAATTCTCGAATTATGAGTCACCATGTATCCTACCTTAGAAAACTCTTTGACCATAGAACTTTTGGACTATTGGGTGGTCTCTTTGACTTCATTTACACGCTTGAATGAGTGTGTGTGTTTTAGATTTAATCCTTTGCTTGTGAGCCTTTAGGGATATGTTAGGAGTGCTAATTAAGCCTTTGCATGGGTGAAAATAAAATACTTTAATAAATTTCCTAGAGTCGAGTCCATTATGTGCATTTAGCCAAAAGTCAAAATTCCCTTTTTCGCTAAGGTTAGTCTATTATTTGCACTTCCGAGTCATACTAAAATTTTCTTTAAGTAGTCCGAGTAGTCACTGCTTGTCATTCCAAAAGGGGTCTTATTAGAGATCCCTTTTACCTTTGGTTAGTTTTTTTTTCTTTGACTTCTTCCTTTTTTTCTTTTTCTTTCACATTCCCATGTTTCATTTGCATTAGCCAAATAAAACTCATCTCATATGAGGTGAGCCCATTTGCATTAGCCAAATAAAATTCATCTCACATTAGGTGAGTACATCCCATATTAGGTGAGTCCATGTTTTATTTGCATTAGCCAAATCAAATTCATCTCATATTAGGCGAGTCCATTTGCATTAGCCAAATAAAATTCATCTCACATTAGGTGAGTCCATGTGCATTCATCCCATATTAGGTGAGTCCATATTTCATTTGTATTAGTCAAATCAAATTCATCCCATATTAGGTGAGTCCATTTTCCGTTTGCATTAGCTATTTCAAACTTATCTTATATTAGGTAAGTTCGTTTTGTATTTGAATTTAGCCCAAAATAAATAATCTCAAATATAAGGAAAGGCATCATTACTTAGCTAGAATAGAAAGCATATTTTCTTTAAGGATCAATCATTCATTAGCTAGATTATCATCTCAACTAAGTCATGCATCATTTCATCGTCGCATTCTTTAAGTGCATCCAAATAAAAACATCTTTAGTTTCTTCGGGCCTCGCGCTTAATCCCTTCCTCCCAAAAGTGATCTTCTCTCACATGGTCCTAAACTTCATCCTTTGGGCTGCATAATAGAGAAATCTATGGCAACCGAGTATCGCTGGAATCCGAGCTCTAAAAGATTAGACCGCCTCACTAAGGAGTCCGACACATCTTCTTTTCTTTCCACTCCGCGGTCTACATCGGTGCGACAAGCTTCGGTGCACACTACACCGTCTCGGTCTATTCCTTGCCATAAGACAGTACCCGAAAGAGTTCCCTTCCAATGTATCTAAACCCGGAGCGAGTGTCTTAATCTTAGTTCACTTAATGAGAATATAGCCAAGGTGAAAACTAGATTGAATGATCAAGAGGAGAAATGTCATCTATATCGAGGGATATTAAGACTATCATAAGGGCTATTGAGGACGAGTAAGAGAGATGAGGAGGCTAAACATTTGAGAAGAGGAGAAGGATTAGTTCCGCCACCTCCACTTATCTTATCTCCTCCAGAGAGTCCCAAACACGAATCCCTAAACGTGAATCCAAATCTCGGCTTGATTCGGATGTAGATCGGATAGAACGGATGTTAAGGGAGTCATCCATGTTCGATAATCATTACTTCGATCATAAGGGATTCACTTCAATCCCTAAGGGTAAACTACCTCCAAAGTTTACCATGCCCGATATCAAGTTTAAAGGTTCCGAGAATCCCCATCATCATGTATGCAACTTCTTGGGAGCAATGACTCCTAAGAACATTCCCGAAGACACTCACAATGTTGTCTTCCCTGGACATTTGACATTGATGTAACAAAGTGGTATAATGTGGTCGACCCACGTAAGGTTGCCAAGCTGGACTGATCCGTGCAAGGACTTCCTCCATCAATAGTCCTATAACAATAATCTGCCTGTCACCCTCGGGGACTTGGGATTAGTCAAGCAAGGTGATAAAGAGAGCTTCACGATTTACTCACTAGATGGAGAGCAAAGGCTGCCCACATGGTTGACTAACCCTCTAAGAAAGACCAAGTCGGGATCATCGTGAAAACCTTTAGCCCAATTACAATCAACACCTCAAATTCCTATCCATGATGAACTTTTTAACCCTTAGAGATGCTTGATTTGCTGATAGAAGAAGAGTTGTCTACCGCGACCATAAAAGTTGCTACTGTTGTAGAGGTAATTATCATTCCAAAGATAAGAAAATCTCCAATATAAGTAATGTTAGTAGGGGTGAAGACGTCAATGCCCTCAACAGGTATACTCGACTAGACTCCTATTGATACTACCTACACTAAAGCCCTTGACTGTCTCTTGGAAAAAGGAAAGATAGAATTACCACCCGTTAGAGCGGAATCGAAACAATGAAACAATCCAAAAATTGGGAAGCGGGAAAATGTTGCAAATACCATCGTGCATGAGGACACAATACTGAACAATGTTGGACATTCAAGAACAAACTAGAAAGCATGTTTTAAAATAGCCAACTACCTTCGCCTAAGGCTGCCCAAAAACTAAGAAATAATAAAAATCCTTTTAGCGGCACGTTAACCATTTTCGTTAAACCCACTCTAGGTCGAGTGGGATCCGCCTATTTTTATTCAAAATGTCGACAAGTCTAAACCGCTTTTTAGTTTACCTCCATTAGATCCAGAAGTCCAAGGGTTGTGGGTGAGTGATGAAGAAGATGTCTACGAAATGAGAAGCAACGGTGACAACAATAGTGATGAATTATGGGGAAAACTACCCTTAGAAGAAGAAGACTTTTGGGGAGACGCTAAAAGTCCTACAATCCAATTCCTTACTAGATCCGGACGGCACAATGCACCCTGGGTCCACAATAGACTTAGGAAGCCCCGAAAGAACCCGAAGCTACAAAAGAGGAAGACCCAACCCTTAAGCAACTCCGGAAATTAAAGGTCGATATCTCAATCTGGCAATTAATATCTCGCTTCCCGAAACATAGACATGCCTTGATTGATGCACTCGAGTAAGATCGAGGTCTATCCCGAAACTACACCAAAGGAAGTGGTAGGATTGGTTAATAGTGGGGATGGAACTATTATCTTTGATCAAAAGGATCTCCTAGAAGAAGGCGTTGCATACAACAATGCCCTTTACTTAACCATAACTTGCATGAACAAGTTTGTTCCCTAAACTAGGTAGATAATGGATCAGCAATAAACGTATGTCCCTAGAGAAGCTGCTAGAAGGTTAGGAATTAGGGAACAACAACTCTCTAAGAAGACTGTCCATCTTCGAGCTTACGACAATTCTAAAAGAATAGTCTTGGGAACGAGTGACCTTGCCAATTAATAGAGCCAGTAGAAAGGAACATAGAATTCCAAGTCCTAGATATCCCAATTAACTTCAATTTACTTCTAGGATGCCCTTGGTTACATGATCATCGGGCGATGCCCTCTACACTCGCATCGGAAAGTTAAGATGATCATCAAAGGTAAAGTCATAACTGTTAACGAGGATAACCTTTGTGCTACTATCACTTCTAAAGAATCCGTAGTTAAGATTGAGCACGATGCCAATGATGAGGAACTATATGGATTCGAGACTATCGCTGCCTTAGAAAGGGATTAAGCACCTCTTAATTTCAATCCTTATGGCAACCCTGTTGTCCATTTGATGCTTAGGAAGAAGGGGTATTTTCTAGGTCTCCCTGTAGGCTGAAAGGCATACCATCCTATTTTTCTAGCCCTTGAACCCACTAATAACTACAACTTTGGGTTAGGCAATCAACTTACTGCTAAAGAAATTGCCTAAGCTATCTGGGAAATTCAAACTAAGAGGATTGCACCGCACACGATCTGCTTTATCAAGCCCTTTCCTTATACTCTAAACCGGCGGTTCTTAAAAAAAGGAGATAACTTCCCTTATTATGGTTTTTTTAGCCCTACTATATCAAGGAAAAGGGCATCCTAGTTCCTAGTTTGGAGATTTTCAGTGGATTGCTATATTACGGAGAAGGAGGCACCCTACCTCTTTGAAAAAGGACAGTCCACACAAGATTTGACCAATCTCATTGGTAATAATCTTTTTGGTCTTTTGTTCGGATAATATGGTAACCTAGAAAGGAATTCGGTCTCGGTAGTGTCACGAACTATGTCGCACCCGCGGTTTGATCGGTCCAAGTTCATCACCGACATTAATGTTGAAGGGTCCAAGCATGCCACTTGGATTGAAGCTAAGGAGGGCCACGAATTCGTTGTCAACCTAGGAGCGCATCCTTTTTCCGAGTCTAGTACTAGGGCTTGTATTTCTCCTTACGTTATTTCTAGTTCTTTTCCCAATTATGTTATTTCTAGTTACGTTCTTCGGTTTACGAGTTTGATGTACTCGTTGCTTCATTCAATAAAGTGAACCTTTCCGCTTACTATTTTCCTCCTCTTACTTTCAATTGTTTTGCCTCTAATAATGAACAAGTAATACCTAAAGAATTAATAAAAGCTATGCAAGATCATGAAAATCGCTCATCAATAATAGAGGAAACAATAACAATTAATATGGGGTCAATTGATCAACCCCAAGAAGTAAGATCGGGAAAACATTGGATCCAAAAGAGTAGATGCAATTTACTTCGCTCCTTACAGAGTTTATAGATGTCTTTGCATTGTCCTTCAAAGATATGCCGAGTATAGATCCAAGCATAGCGGAACATAAAATTCCACTTTACAACGATGCTAATCTAGTTAAGTAGAAGTTGAGGAGGATGAAACCTTAATGGGCTTTGAAGATTAAGGAAGAGGTCCGAGAAGCGGTTAGAGGCTGGGTTTATCAAGGTAGTTCACTAGCCTCGGTGGGTAGCAAATATAGTACCTAGGTTCTCAAGAAAGATGGCAGGGCTCATATGTGTGTCGACTTCGAGAGATTTGAATAAGGCCAGTCCCAAAGACGATTTTTCGCTGCCTCATATCGACATCCTTGTAGATGACACATCAAGTCATGCTTTGCTCTTGTTCATGGATGGTTATACTGGGTATAATCTAGTAAAGATGGTTGAAGAGGATATGGAAAAGACAACCTTCATCACTCAATGGAGGACTTAATCCTATGTGGTGATGCCATTTGGACTCAAGAACGCCGATGCAACATATCAAAGGACAACAACGACTTTATTACATGATATGATCCATAAAGAAGTTGAAGTTTATGTGGATGACATGATCATAAAGTCCAAAGATAGGGTAGGGCACCTACCCGGCCTAAGGAAATTCTTCCGAGAGATTCGAGCAAATACAACATGCGCCTTAACCCTCAAAAGTGTGCCTTTGGAATGACCTCGGGCAAAGTCCTAGGTTATGTTGTCGAGTCTTAGAGGAATTGAAGTTGATCCATCCAAGATCAAAGCCATTAAGGAGATCCCTCCGCCAAGCACAACAAAAGAGATAAGGGGTTTCCTAGGACGTTTATAGTACAACAATTGTTTCATATCAAAGCCGACTATGGTCCGTGAACCTATTTTGAAGAAGTTAAAGAAAGGAATACCTAGCTAATCCTCGGTGCTAGTTCCGCCCCAACTAGGGAAACCTTTTTGTTGTATCTCATCTGTGACGAGAAATGGCTATGGGAGCCATGCTAGCGCAACGAGATGGGAAAGAAAAACGCGCGATCTACTACCTAAGTAAGAAGTTGCTAGATTGTGAGACTAGATCCACACCATTAGAGAAGACATCATTGGCACTGGTCCGGGCTACTAAGAAGCTCGGGCACTACATGTTAGCCCACAAGGTACATGTGGTGGCACTTATAGATCCTATTAAGTACATACTTAAGCAACCAACTATCAGTAGCAAGATATCAAGATGGATTGTTATGCTTGTCACAATTTGAATTCAAGTTCATCCCTCAAAAAGTGATCAAAGAAAGGATAGTGTCGGAATTCTTAGCTGATTTACCCGTACCTAAATCGCAAGTCGAACACCTTGACTTTCTAGATGAAGATATTTTACAAGTAGAGGTGGACGTTTAAACAATGTACTTCCATGGCGCTTCCAATCGGAAGGGCTTTGGAGTAGGGATTCTTCTAGTCTCACCGGGGAGCACATACTCCCATTTTAGTCAAACTAGACTTTGAAGTCACCAATAATGCCGCAGAATATGAAGCTTGCATCACAAGACTTAAAACTGCTACAGAGATCGGAATCAAGAATATCGGGGTTTTTGGTGATTCCGGTTTAATCATCAATCAAATTTCGTAAAGTTGGAAGGTAAGTAGTGAAGCCTTGGCACCCTACCAAGCATGGTCCTTTCTTTATGCTTTTCTAGTTACAAAAGCTGGAAAAAGAGTTGTTGGAAGCTAGGACAAAGGCACAACGACTATTTCAAGAAGGTTCAGAAATCGGAGTGACTCATACTATCCATTACAACGGTTAGGCGACTCGAACGGCTTCATCGGAAAGACGTTGAAGACTCAACGATTATCTCTTCAAGGAAGACTATTTATAAAAGCCTTAGTACAAGATTTTAATTGACCAATGGAAGAAAAAGATAGACCATATTGAACATCTTCTCTAGCTTACAACTCCCAAACTGTAATTATAATATTACGAGTTTTATTCTTCGAGTCACTTGTATCGTAATTTGTAACGCTCCAACTATAATTATCCATAAAACTAATTCATGACATAACCTAATCGAACTTAAGAAATATTTGACAGCAGAAGCTAATATAAGCTGGGGCATTACCGCCGTCTCTTATAGTAGAGACAAGGCCTACACCTAAATATACCACATATTATTATTTTATATATATATATATATTATATTTACTTGCACAAATCGTCGTAAGGTTTATACATTACATACTTAAGTTAGATAGTACAAAAGTCCGTCCGTTTGTTCACATATAATCGAAAATACATTAACACCAAAATACAACATGCAAGTCACTTCCCCATACCAGCATTTTGGGGTTCCGTTTCCTCTATTCCTTTCTCCTCATGCAGCTTCTGTTTAAATACCGATCGCTTCTCATTCCCTAAAAAGTTTAAAACATAAAACATAAAACATAAAACATAAAACATAAAATATAAAATGAGCGGTTGGCTCAATACGTTACCCTTGCACTTGTAAAATAATTTCAAAGAGCCAGTGAGCACGCGCGCGATTTTAAATTCATTTAAAACTCAAATATTTTAGCAAAATGCACGAGTTCGTGTTTCCTGTAAACTTCTCAATTTCGCTTTCAACTTCTTAAATGTTTTAGTTTCCGGCCGTCACTAGGACTCCAATTTACATGCATTTGCAGCCATGGCTTCGATTAAACGATTCGGTTAAAGTTCTCGTTTATCGGGAAGGCCCGATACGTGGCATCGATTAACACAATTCGATTGAAGTTCCCGATTATCGGGAAGGGCCCAATACGATTAATTACGCTAGCGGACATTTATGGATGATTAACGATTAACGATTAACAATTAACGATTAACGATTAACGATTAATGGTTAACGATTAACGATTAACGATTAATGATTAACGATTAGCGATTAACGATTAACGATTAGCGATTAACGATTAACGATTAACGATTAACGATTAACGATTAACGATTAACGATTAACGATTAACGATTACTTGGGTCCTAAAGAATTGTAGGCCAAAATAAAAACAAACACGATAACGTTTTACAAAACAATTAAAATTTAACTATCTTGGAAGGGTACAAGCAATAACGTACCTCGGCCGATCGTTTGCTCTTAATTTCTATTTTCTTTGCTTCTCTGAATAGTCGTTCCTATTGAATTTCTGTTTTCAAACAGAAATTTAATATTTGCATTAATCAACTTATTAACCTCTTTTGTACTTATGTACTTTACATTTTGACCAATTCAATTGTCTAAACAACTAACGGGTTTAAAACTCCAATGTCCTTCTTAAATCAATTCTCTCCAAAGCTGTTACAGTTTTAATTATATATACCTCCTAACCACTAACTCATTTATCATCTTCCAAATTACAAATTTCAACTTCACAAAAACCACTTCCAATTTCAATAAAACCTCCGGATAAGTTTTCATCCATTTTTTTCAAAGATTAATTCACTTCCCTAGCGCAGTCCTATAACTTAAACAATTTTCACACATCTAATCAATCCATTCATGCTCGTATAGAAAATCTAACAAGCATATTCACAATTGTAAATATCCCAAATTATCTCCAATACCAATTTAGCACATAACAAACCCAAAAATCCAATTTTATATATATCCCGATATTTCACTACTCTCCTAAGTTCATCCAATTCCACCAAAACCAAACAATTCATTCATAATCATATAAAAATCAAACAAGCACATTTATAATTATAAAGACCCCCAATTAATTTCCAATTCCATATGAACACATAATAATCCCTAAATCCAAGTTCATTTTCTCACACAATTCCTTCAATTCCACCGTAACCAATTCACAATTCACATATACTTGCCTAATTATTCAATAACAACATAAATTCGTGATTAAATTTGCACAGAAATGAAAGATTTGAAATATACCTCAAATTGGGTTAGAGGTGAAATTGGATGGTGGTGGAAGCAAATGGCGGCAATGAGGGGATGGGAAGGAGGAGAAGTGAGGGAGATGGAAGATGAAGTTTGTAAGCTTGTTTTGTAATCCTCCTTCTATGATATATCCGCACGAGACTTCTAGCAACTTCCCCAACTTCCCCCTTTTCTTTTTTTTATTTTTTATTTTTTGTCTAAAAATTCCTTAATATCTTCATATCTTTTTATTATTGATTTTACTATATGATTAAATATTTAATCACACATTTGTCTATTTTCATTTGCTTATACATATTTTTTAACTCTCTCTCTTTTTATTTTTCCTTTTTTTATTTACTTAGTATTTAATTACAAATAAACTGTGTTTCGAGACACAATTTTACATTATTCGAACTGTGAATTTGTACAATTTATCCATTACTATTTGCGATTATTAAATTTCTTCACACATTTTATTTCGGTTTCGTATTCTGCACGACTCATTGCTCTTAAACAATATTAATACGATAAAATACAAATTTAAAATAATTAATTACGATTAAGTTTCGAGGTGTTACATCCTCCCCCTTATAAAAAGTTTCATCCTCGAAACTATAATCGTTTAGTAACATAGCTTTAAAACAGATGGGGGTAATGATTTCTCATTTCATCCTCTATTTCTCATGCTTGCTTTAGAGATCCCATGATGGGTTCAAATGACTTTAACCAAAGGTATCATTTTCTTGTGTAATTGTTTAACCTTTTGAATCATAATTCGTACAAGTTGTTCTTTGTAGGTTAAACCTTGTGCTTCGAGTATTAAGTGGTTCTTACATGATTGTGTGTGTGTTGCCATAAACATACTTTTGAAATTGAGAAATATGAAACACATCGCATACATGTTGTAGTTCGGCGGCAAAGCCAGCCGATAAGCCACAAGATTAATTTTCTAGATGATCCCATAAGGCCCGATGAAACGGGGACTCAATTTCCCCTTTACATTTTCATGCCCCAAGGGTGAATACGAGTACCTTGTATTGTGTGCTTCTACTAATATTTTCTCTTTTAGTTCCATCTTTTGTGGCACACATATCCCATTTGAAACCTTATAATTCCTTGATTCTTTCAATCTCACTATCCCCAAATTGAGCTTATTTATTCTTATCCAAAGTGTGGGTTGGATAGACAACCCAAATATGTCTGCCTTCGACCGCTAAGGAACACGGTTAAATTCTTATGCATTTTTTTTCAAATCCCTTACAACCTCTCGCATAAATAATCTTAAAGTGATCACGTCATGATGCGTCTTCGGACTTGAAACATCAATCACAACATTAACGTTACCTAGGTACTAATGTATTTGCATATTGTAACCCTTAAAAGTAGTTCAACCACACCTTCAATATGGCGGATGTAATTCCTTATGGGTGAAAATATACTTAGAGGTCTTTATGGTTAGGGAATATTAGGCAAATACTTTTATAAAGATAATGTCTCCAAATTTTGGGTGCAAAATTGTTGTAACTAGTTCGAGATCATGAGTATGATAATTATGTCCATATGACCTTAATTGCCTAGAAGCCTATAGTATGAACTTTCTATTTTACATTAAGACGCATTTTATCCCTTATCTCGGATGTGTCACTATAAATGGTAAATTCTCCACCCTCCACTAGTAAGGCCAAAACTCTGTGCAACGTTAAGTCGTTCCTTTAGTTCTCGGAAAACGACTTCACATTTATCATTTCATTCAAACTTTGTTGTTTTTCCTCATGAAACAAAACTACTCATGAAAAATCCTCAAGAATTGCCTGTAATATCCTGCCATCTCTTAAAACTTCAAACTTCGTTAGTTGGCATGTGTCACTTAGTAATCACTTTTACTTTTTGTCGGTCCACTTTGATTTTATCCATAGAGATTACACGCCTCAAAAGGTAATTTCTAACAGCCAAACTTGCACTTTGACAGGTTAGCATATAATTTATAAATCCTCGGGAGGTTTACACCATAATCCTTAAATGTTTAGCAAGTTCTTCCTTCGTCCTGGAGCATACTAAGATATCATCAATGAAGATAAAAACAAATTTATCCAAGTATGGCCTAAATATTATGTTCATTAGGTCCATAAAAGCCATTGGAGCATTTGTTAACCCAAAAGCCATGACCATAGATTCACGATGTCCATAACGGGTTTTGAACGCCATTTTTTTTTTGGAATGTTTACAAGCTTAATCCTTAATTGATGGTACCCCGCTTTGAGATTCTTTTATTATTATTATCATTTTTTTTGAGAATACACCAATTCTTTGCAATTGATCAAATAGGTCGTCAATCCTGGGCAAAGGATACTTATTTTTCATAGTGATCTTCAACTCTTTGTAATTTGTACTTGACCTTAAAGTCTCATCCTTTTTCTCCACAAACAAGCTTGGTGCATCCCTAAGGAAATATATTTGGCCTTATATAGCCCTTATGCATCAAATCATTGAGTTGAACTTTTAACTTGCTTTAAGCATCCTATGTTGGTTCAATCTTGATTTCCCATTTTGAGGTAACCCAAGAATTTCCTTTGAAAAGAAAAACATCATGAAACTCTTTAATCATAGGGATATCCTCAATTTTTATCTCCTTCTTCACTCTAATTACAAAGCATATATAAGCTTCATTTCCTCACTTAACAAGTATTCCAATAATTTTGAGTGATACCACAAGACAATCCCAAATTCCTTGTGAACCTTGAAGCAAGACTTCTCTTGCTTTTGTACTTTTCAAGGATACGTTCTGCGATTGACAATCTATTTTTGCTCCATCTTTGGATAACAAGTCTATCCCCAAAAATGATATCAACTCCGCCCGATCAATCTCTATCAAGTCACAAACGAAATTTTCTTAACTCGGAGAAATAATATAATTTTTATACATAACGTTGCACCCTATTGTTTGGCCCGTGGGCAAATTTACATGTAGCTCTATAGAGCACTTATTCGATTCTAAACCTATTTGAGATTTAGTTCGTGACAAAATAAAAGAGTGCGTAGCACCTGAATCAAAGAAAACATCAAATGGTACCGAATTTAAAATGAGGGTACCGAATTTAAAATGAGCGTACCGATTCACATTGTTCTGAGTTAATGGCTTGTTTTCAGCTCATCACATAAGCTCTCGTCACTTGTCTATTGCCCGAAAATGCTGTTGATTCCTTTGTAATCTTTTGAGGTTGACCCGAATCTTTGCTTGCTTGAGAAGGTCTAGTTGGGCAGTTTGCAATTAGATGGCTTGTATCGCCACACCGATAGCGGCGATTAGTCCCAACCCAACAATCTGCAGTTTCATGATTTGTCCGACCACATTTTAAGCATTGTTTCTTGGTTGGGGTTGAAATTTGGGTTTTAGTTTCCAAATTAGTTTGCTTCTTGCTTGGTGTTTCTTTTGAATGATTTCTTTTCTCATTTCCTCTTTTCTTAAAGGTATTTGGGCTCAACATTCGCAACTCCCTTTTACTCGCTCCACTTCAGCTGCCCGTTCGTACAATTCTTGACTTGTTTGTATAGGTTGCCCCGCTAGTTGATGCCTAATATAGGGAGCTAAGCCTTCTTCAAATCTTATCATCCTCATACGATCGGTGGCTACATACTTTGAGGCAAACCTAGATAGTTCCGCAAATTTGCTTGCATACTCCATCACCGTCACATTTTCTTGTTTTAAATCCAGAAATTCCTTTTGCTTTTGTTTCGTAAAGGCACTCGGATAAAATTTTGCCCTTAGTTCCTCCAGGAATTTGTCCCACGTGCCCTCGAGGCGTTGGAAATTAGCCCTTAAAGTTCCCCACCAGATATCACCTTGTCCGGTGAGGTCAAAAGCTCGAATGTTTACACGTTTATTCTCCGGTACCTCGACCACATCAAATATCTTTTCCATTTGCCTAATCCATTCTTCTAATATCACTGGGTCCATTCTTCTGTCATAAGTTTTTGGATTTTGTTTAACAACCCTCTCGAAAAATCTACCATCCCGCTCCGAATTATTGGAATCCGATTCTTTAAGTTTCTTTGTCACCACGGCTATAATTGTTCCCAGCGACTCGGGGTTTATTTCTTTAAATACCCTTTTTGTTCATCCTCATTCTTAAGCGTATCATTTTCTATTTCCTGATGTGGGGTTGGAGGCTTGTGGTTAACCGATTGAGAATGCATAGATTCCATGTTGTTTCCTTCGAGTTCATTTCCATGAACATTCTCATTCCGATTCGACATTCTGTTTAATATAAACGTAGCGAAGATAATTAGTTCGATTCTGTTTAATATAGAAGTAGAGAAAATAATTAGTTCTAATATTCCTTTCCAATTCACAATACTATTACCAAGATATAAATTGCTTATTACTTGGTGCTGGCTGGGCAAGTGACACATGCTGATATTTCTAATATATTTATCCCTTATTACGATTATATTTTCGTTAGTTTTCTTTCAACACCAAAATAGGTGGATGAAGGGGTTAGGTTAGTTAATACTTTATCCCTTCAATCTTTAATATTTTTGTTTTCTCAACATGAACCCCAAAATGCTCTTGTTATCATTCTCATGTCCCAAACAATTTCTCCATTCCATTATTTTCTTTAATGCTCTCATCTAAGTTCACTTCAATGACTTGCAAGGATTCCCAAATATTAATCATGGTTATCAAATCACTAACATCATCCAAGATATCATACTCATAATCATTGCGAATTTCATAACCTTATCATTTAATACTATTAACCCAAAATTCACTCTTGTAACATCCGAACTTCCAAATCGCTCCCTTTTTCAACCTACAACAATTATCCTCGTAAGTTATCCTCATAATTTTCCCAACCTGGCTCGATACCACTTCGTAATGCCCCAACTATAATTATCCATAAAACTAATTCATGACATAACCCAATCGAACTTAAGAAATATTTGACAGCTGAAGCTCATATAAGGTGGGGCATTACCGCCTTCTCTTATAGTAGAGACAAGGCCTATACCTAAATATACCACATATTATATATATATATATATATATATATATATATATATTATATTTACTTGCACAAATCGTCGTAAGGTTTATACATTACATACTTAACTTAGATAGTACAAAAGTCCGTCCGTTTGTTCACATATAATCCAGAATACATTAACACCAAAATACAACATGCAAGTCACTGCCCGATACCGAGCATTTTAGGATTCTCGTTTCCTCTCGTTCCCTTCTCCTCATGGAGTTCTCGTTTAAATACCGGTCGCTTCTCTCTCCTAAAAGAGTTTAAAACATAAAACATAAAACATAAAACATAAAACATAAAATGAGCGGTTAGCTTAATATGTTACCCTTGCACTGTAAAATAATTTCAAAGAGCCGGTGAGCACGCGCGCGATTTTAAATTCATTTAAAACTCAAATATTTTAGCAAAATGCACAGTTTGTGTTTCCTGTAAACTTCTCAATTTCGTTTTCAACTTCTTAAATGTTTTAGTTTCCGGCCGTCACTAGACCCCAATTTACATGCATTTGCAGCCATGGCTTCGATTAAACGATTCGGTTAAAGTTCCCGTTTATCGGGAAGGTCCATTACGTGGCCTCGATTAAACAATTCGATTGAAGTTCCCGATTATCGGGAAGGGCCCATTACTATTAATTCCGCTAGCAGACATTTATGAACAATTAACGATTAACAATTAACGATTAACGATTAATGGTTAACGATTAACGATTAACGATTAATGGTTAACGATTAACGATTAACGGTTAATGATTAACGATTAACGATTAACGATTAACGATTACGATTAACGGTTAACGATTACTTGGGTCCTAAAGAATTGTAGGTCGAAATTAAAACAAACATAGTAACGTTTTACAAAACAATTAAAATTTAACTATCTTGGAAGGGTACAAGCAATAATGTACCTCGGCCGATCATTTGCTCTTAATTTCTATTTTCTTTGCTTCTCTGAATAGTCGTTCCTATTGAATTTCTATTTTCAAATAGAAATTTAATATTTGCATTAATAAACTTATTAGCCTTTTTTGTACTTATGTACTTTACATTTTGACCAATTCAATTGTCTAAACAACTAACGAGTTTAAAACTCCAATGTCCTTCTTAAATCAATTCTCTCCAAAACTGTTACACTTTTAATTATATATACCTCCTAACCACCGACTCATTTATCATCTTCCAAATTACAAATTTCAACTTCACAAAAACCACTTCCAATTTCAATAAAACCTCCGGATAAGTTTTCATCCATTTTATTTTTTCAAAGATTAATTCACTTCCCTAGCGCAGTCCTATAACTTAAACAATTTTCACACACCTAATCAATCCATTCACGTTCGTATAGAAAATCTAACAAGCATATTCAGAATTGTAAATATCCCAAATTATCTCCAATACCAATTTAGCACATAACAAACCCAAAAATCCAATTTCATATATATCCCCATATTTCACTACTCTCCAAAGTTCATCCAATTCCACCAAAAGCAAACAATTCATTCATAATCATATAAAAATCAAACAAGCACATTTATAATTATAAAGACCCCCAATTAATTTCCAATTCCATATGAACACATAATAATCCCTAAATCCAATTTCATTTTCTCACACAATTCCTTCAATTCCACCGTAACCAATTCACAATTCACATATACTTGCCTAATTATTCAATAACAACATAAATTCGTGATTAAATTTGCACGTAAATGAAAGATTGGAAATATACCTCAAATTGGGTTAGAGGTGAAATTGGATGGTGGTGGCGGTGGTGGAGACCCGGCGGCTCAAACAGCGGCGTGCTTTGTTGGTTAGCGGCGTCGAGCGCTTGCGAAGCTAGGGACGGCGACGGCGGGCGGCCTGACGGCGGCAGAGGCGGCAGGGCCTATCCCGCCTTGATTGACACGAACAGAGAGAAAAAAAGGGAAGGAAAAGGCGATGGCGCAACAGGGGAAGGGGAAGGGCGGCAGCAGCCGGACGCCGGCGACTCGGGTTAGACGGGGCCGGCGAAGCCTTGCCGGTGGTGGCAGCAAATGGCGGCAGTGAGGGGATGGGAAGGAGGAGAAATGAGGGAGATGGAAGATGAAGTTTGTAAGCTTGTTTTGTAATCCTCCTTCACTAATATATCTCGCACGAGACTTCTAGCAACTTTCCCCTTTTCTTTTTTTTTTAATTTATTTTTTGTTTAAAAATTCCTTAATATCTTCATCTCTTTTTATTATTGATTTTACTATATGATTAAATATTTAATCACACATTTGTCTATTTTCATTTGCTTATACATATTTTTTAACTCTCTCTCTTTTTCTTTTTCCTTTTTTTATTTACTTAGTATTTAATTACAAATAAACTGTGTTTCGAGACACAATTTACCATTATTCGAACTGTGAATTTGTACAATTTATCCATTACTATTAGCGATTATTAAATTTCTTCACACATTTTATTTCGGTTTCGCATTCTGCACGGCTCACTCGCTCTTAAACAATATTAATATGATAAAATGTAAATTTAAAATAATTAATTACGATTAAGTTTTGGGGTGTTACATAATTCTTACTACTCTTCTCTTACTCTTTCTCACTGACCGAGTTTTAAAGGTTACCTCAACTCGGTTTGTCCCAAATTGTACAGAGTTACCTCGGTTTGGAAGTACCAGATTAGGTAAGGGAACTTCTAACCTTGGGAAAAATTGGAGGATCCCAAGTTGATAAGGTAACTTCAACTTGGAAGTACTAGGTCAATCGGATAAGGTAAATTATGAGCATGGAAAAATTGTAATAGATTCGTTTGGGAACAAATCTGGGTAGTCATATTCTTTATAATTGAGGATTCAATTAATGAATTTGACTTGGTGTCCGGATTGACATTGTTCGTAGTTTTCTGCCCCAGGAGGGTTTTCACGTAATTCGACTTTTCATATTTCTCCTCTCTTCTCTATCCGAGTCACTCACACTCGGTTCTAACCTTAACCGAGCTCGGACACAATATTCTCTTAATATTCTAAGTGCTCGGTTCTCCGAACTTTAGAACTTCACTTCGTCCGAGTTCCTCTCGAAGTCAAATACGGTTCCGAGTCCAATCTAGACTCAAAATTGCTTTCTAATTGCTTGTTAGGCTGAATTCATTATTTATTCAAAAATCTTACATCACCCTATTCACCCCCATTTAGGGTGAGTTAATCTCTCCGAGTAAGCCTTCAATTGGTATAAGATCCTAGCCTTTTACAAAAGGATCTCACAATTCAAAAGGTTTGAAGATCATGACTCATCCTATAGGAGAATTCGAAGAAGGAAGATCTCTCTTGAAGCCACCCAAGTTCAAAGGGTCAAACTTCGCCCACTAGAAGAAGCTTGTGGACTGCTTTATCGAAGACTACAATGAAGAAGTTTGGAAAGTCATCTCTAATGGAAACTACCGTTCCTACAAAGCAAGTTGGCAATCAAACAGATGGCAAAACTAAAGTTAGAATTCACCACTAAAGAGAAGGAAAAGCAAAGGAAGAACCTCGGAGCTATGAACATCCTTATATGTGCCATGGATGCTTCGGAGTACAATTGAGTCTCGACTTATGACACAGCTAAGGAGGTGTAGGACACCTTGGTGACCACATATGAAGGAATAAGCCAAGTGAGACAAACTAAGATCAGCCAATACCTCCACAAGTATGAGCTATTCAAAATGGAGGAAGCTGAGAGCATCACCGAGATGTACATCCGATTCACTAAGATTGCTAATAATCTCAAATCTCTCGGTAAAAAGATGACCGATAAAGAACTGGTAAGAAAGCTTCGATGAGCCTACCAAAGAAGAAATGGGGTCCAAAGGTGACTGCCATCGAAGAAGCACAGGACCTCGGTAAACTAAAGTTAGATGAGCTCATAGGAAGGAACATTGCATTAAAAGCCTCGAAGAAGCTAAACTAAGTTCGACTCGAAGAGGACCCGATAAACCAAATTGCAAAAGGCTTAAGAAGATGATGAAGCATCGAAATTGAAAAAGAAGCTTAAATCTAAGGTCCTCGGACGAGAAAGAAATGGTAAACTCTCTCACTCTCTCAATGCTTTTTCTACTTATTATTCCGGGTGTTTTGAGTGTGGTAGCAAGGAGCTAACGAAGATTCTAAGTGTCCGATTGTCTGTGATCGACTCAAACACAAAAGCTGAGTCGAACAAAATTCATCTAATTTTGAAGAAACCGATCCTCAAGAGGTAATCAATTACTATCTTAAGTTTTCTAAGATAGATCTTGCAAAGTACATTTTTTGTTTAGAGGAAAAGTCCAATTCGATTCTTCCCTATTTCAAGAAAAACTTGAGTCTCTTAAAACTAAGAATATTTTTCTGAAAAATGATTTAGAAAAATTGAGACTCAGTTTAAAGGTACTTGAGACTAGTTCACATGATAATGAGACTGAGTCCGAGTATCTCGAGATATGAGAATGAGCTTTAAAAAAAAAGCTGGATGAGTCTCGGAATTTGATTTTAAAACTCACTCAAGGTCGAAAAACCTTGATCTCCTTCTTGGTTCTCGGTGTTTTCTTATCAAAAAGAAGGTTTGGGTTTTAATTCTGAAAACAAGGATAACTCCCATGAAGGTCTTTTCAAGAAAGATTCTAGAAAAATCATTTTCGGAAAATCCGAGTCCGAGTTAAACTCGAGACAGTGAAAAAGAGAACCGAGCTTAGAACGATTTATCCAAAAATTCTACTCGGACTCTTTACAAAAGAAAAGATTTTAACAAACCCGATACTCGGTTTTCAAAAAGGAAGATTTAGAATCAGACCATTCCCAAGATTATTCAAATTTGGGTACCCAAAAGTGCCCTTCCTCCAAAAGTAACCTCAATAAGAATAGTTACTGGGATTCGTTAGATGAAGCGAGAAGGGTTAGTTTGTTTTCTTTGTGCAGGTACACTATAAAGCAAAGGAAGACATATGTCCGATCCTTAGAATTTTAACTTGGTAATGAAAATATCCGGGAAAGCACTCAAGTAAAAGTCTAGTCATCTCCTTGATAATATCATTTCGATATCAACTATGGAATGACTCGTTAAGTCGTAGTTTATACATATTTTTAATAGTTATTGAGTTTATATTATATAGTTTATTTTATCTAATTTATTCTATTTTGTCTATTTATAGGTAATTATCGAATAAAGTGGGGAAGAGAAGAAAAGTCGTTAAAAGTGGATTTTTAGCTACCGACAAGCATCCAAGAAAATATATGAAGTCGGTCCATAAATATAATATGTCATAAAATATTTATTTTATGATATTATATTTTAAGAAATCCTAATTGGAAGAGAAAAAGGAAACTTAGAAGAGAAGAAAGAGAAATAAACCCTAACTCTTTCACCCTATATATACTACTTATTATCATCATGGAGAGGGGGAGAGGGGCTCTTGCCCACAACATCAGCTGCTGCCCAAAGCCACGCAGCCCTTGCACACACCCCTTCCCTCCTCTTGCTGGCTTCCCTTGCTGCCGACAGCACACACAACCCTTGCCCACTTCATCGCTGCTCCCCCTCACGCTAATCCTACCCTTGCTGCTCATCACCATTAGCTTTCACGCCATCTCTTGCTGTCCTTTTCTTTACCTATCATCATCATAATCATCCTCATCATCATCTAACCTCTTTATCATAATCATCATCAACTCTCCTCATCACCTTCTTGATCATCATGGCAAGGATTATGGTAGTAATTTTATTATTGTAATTTTTATTTTAAAGACTCTATTTTTATTGTAGTTTGATATTAAAGATGTTATTTTTATTTAGTTTACATGTCCCAAGTTACATTATGTTTGAGTAGTTTTTCTTATACTTAGTATAATCTCATTGAAGCCATGTTAAATTATTTATTTTGAAACAAAGTTTTGATTTTTATTGTCTTATTGATTTGATCCATGATTCTATGATAATTTGTGTTTAATGTTTATGAATTTATGTCCAATTAATTAGAGTGCACGCTATTTAGTTTTATATAAATTCATGTGATAGTTTAGAGGGTTTAAGTACGTAATTGCTTGATCTTTTAGACATAAGTATCACCCTAGTTAATCATGGATGGCTCATACCCATCTCTTTTAATTAGGAAATTATCATAGATCCTTCTTAAATCAATTTGCTAGTAGATTGGTTATTAGGTGCTAGATGATGTTTTTCTAATACTTAATGCTCTAATTTGATTAAATTCTAGTGCTAGTGCTAGGGTTATCATTATTAGTAGGGTTTATATTAGGGCTAGGCCTAAGTAAACTAATAACTAAGGAAAAACGGGGAAGATCCGCTAGTGGTTGTCTTCTACAGTTTAGCTCATGGGTAGATCAATTTGTGTGTTAATGATAAATAATAATTTGCATGGTGGATATAGATTATACTAAGTGTTTTTATAAATTTGCTATCTTTGATAATTATTTGTTTGCTTTTTAGTTATTTTCTTTAGCTTGTCAATTTTTATTTATAAATATATAGTCTTTTATTATTAATTTCGTTACCCCCTAAAGATCAGTATTTTAGGTTAGTTTTAGTAATTTTATTTTAATTTAATTTTGAGTCTTTATATATTTTAATTTTCAGAATTAATTTTCTGTTAGTGTTTATTATTTTTGAGTCAGTTTGTTAGAAATTAGTTTAAAAATAGTTTCTTTTGTTATTTTTCTTGTTTTATTTTCTTTTAGGGTTTAGATAGAGTCCTAGTTTGCTGTGATTAAATTTTATAATTTTTGGAATTAATTTGATATTTTTTCAGATTTAATTCTTGAATTTAATTACTGCAGGTTTTTAATAAAATAAATTCGTAAATTAGATTTTAAATTTTGTTTTTATATTTTTAGGGTCTGGTTAGGTTTAGAAAATTAGTATTATTATTCTGGGTAATTTTAGTATTTATTTTCGTAATTATTTTAGTGCAGAATTTTACTTATTTAATTTTCTGTTTTAGAATTTGTTTATTTTCTGCTTTAGTTTTCTGTTTTAATTATTCTAAAAATATACAAAAATATTTCTGGGTTATTGTAGTTTTATTATTCTGTATAAATTATTTATTTAGTTATTAGATAATTTTCTATGAATTTTAGTTATTGATTTTAATTTATATTTTCTGTTTTGTTTTTAAGAGTAGTAAATTTAATTAGATTAAAACTTGCATGTTATTATATCTTTCCTCGTGGATTCAATCCCTACTTGCCCTTGCTATATTGTTTATTATAAGTTTAAGTAGTGGTTTAATTTGTTGCTGTACAACAAGCTTAACAAATTTTGGCGCCGTTGCTTGGGAAAGAAAATAATAGTTGTTGGTTTTTATTTATTTTAGATTTACTACTTTTATTACTTTTTGTAACTTTAATAGTTTGTTTTCATAGTTTTGTTTTTTTAGTGTTTTTTTTTAAATTTTGAAAAGGAGTATACATTTGACGAAGTTGAAAGCCAAGTAAGTGTTTCGATTACTGTTTACGTAAGTTCTAAAATTATTGAGATGACTACTTTACGTGAACTTGCTGCACCTAACTTGGATACACAACTTTTACCTATCTCATATCCTGCATTGGACCGACCACTAAAACTGAACTCCGGATTTTTAAATATGTTACCTAAATTTCATGGACTGCCTCGTGAGGACCCATATCGTCATATCAATGAGTTTATTATTACATGTTCCACTATGCAATTTGAGGGAATCACCCAAGACCAAATTAAGTTGAGAGCCTTTCCCTTTTCGCTCAGGATAAGGCTAAAGATTGGTTTTATTACTTACCACCTGCAACATTCACTACATGGACCGAAGTTCATAAAGCATTTTTAGAGAAATTTTTCCTGCATCTAGGATAGGGTCCATTAGAAAGGAAATTTGTGGTATTAAACAGATGATTGGGGAGAGTTTTTCTGAATATTGGGAGCGTTTTAATAAATTATGTGCTACTTGTCCCCAACATCAAATTCCCGAGCATTTATTGATTCAATATTTTTATGAAGGTTTATTGCCAATAGATAGAAATACGGTAGATGTTGCTAGTGGAGGGGCCTTGTTTAATAAGACTACACCTCGAGGCTAGAGAATTGTTAAATAATATGGCCCAAAATACTCAACAATTTGGAATGGGAGATACCCAATTTAGGAATGTTAATGAGTTCAATTTAGGTCCATCTGTAGAGACCCAATTGTCCCAAATTACTGTTATGTTGAATAAATTGGTCCACAAAGAAGAAGTAGTAGTTTGTAGTATTTGCTATTTAGAGGGTCATGTTGCTAATTCATGCCCTACACAACAAAGAGGGCATGTGAATGCTATTTTTTCCAACCAAGGTCGAATGAATTATAACATATTCTCAAACACTTATGAAGAATGGAGTGATTACTCTAACCTTAGGTATGAATTTGAAGAAAACCCCTAGAATTTGATCAATCCATTGCTCATGACAAAACTAATTATCTTTTAGAGCAAATCATTAAGAAGATGGATGACCAGAAAAAGGAGACTAACCTTAGGTTCCAAAACTTAGAGATGACCATAAAGCGGTACAAGAGAAGCAGATTGCCAATGATACCATGCTTAGTAACCTGCAAGCCCAAATGCAATCTCAACCTTTCCAAGATCCAAAAGAAAATGTGAGTGTCATAACACTTAATAATGGGAAAGAGTTAGAGGAACCTAGGAAAAACATAGAGGTAGAGCTAGAATTAGAGGTCAAGGAATCTGAACTTGACCAAAACAAAGATGACGCCTCTAATGCTAAGGAAATAGGTGAAAATAAGAAAGATATTTACAAGCCTATCCCACCTTTTCCTAGTAGATTGATAAGCACAACTCCTACGATAGACGAGGCAATTGAAGATATTATAGAAGTATCTAGGAAGGTAGAAACAAACATTCCTCTTCTAGATACCATGAAACGGGAACCTCGTTATGCTAAGTTCCTTAAAGATCTATTCACGAACAAATTAAAATTGAAAAGGAACAAAAAGGTAAGTGTGGGGAGAATACATCTGTTCTTTTCCAAAAGAAATCTCCCACTAATTGCAAGTATGCAGGAGACCGGATCAATTTAGTGTGGGAAATGCAACTGAATGATCCTTGAGCTACAAAGGTGTCGAGCCAAAGACGGTAAACAAAGGCGCTGGTTGGGAGGCAACCCAACATTTTCGAGGAAGTTTCTATAATTTTTACTTTAATTTAATTTTTATTTTTATTTAGCATGCATTAGGGACAATGCATGAATTAAGTGTGGGGAGTGCATCCTGCATTTTAATTTTATGCATTTATCTTTATTACATTTTAATTTTATGCATTTATCTTTATCTTATTTTTTGAAAAAAAAAATATTCTTTGTAAAGAAATGCATGAACATGAATATATGCTAGGTTAACTTGCTTAAATTTTTCTGTTTCTAATTTTTCTTTCCCTTTGAAAGTGAGAAATTTGAACATGTTAATTGTCATTCAGAGTTGTTTGAGTTGATCCTCATATATTTCTTCAATTAGCGACAATCATAATTTTTCTGTCGATTTGATCATGTTATATGATCGTGATAGAGGCAAATTGACTTAAACCGTTCACCTAGACTACCGAACTTAGCAGATTGACTCATTAAAATTTTAATTTTTTTGTTTTGCCTACAAATAAAAAAAAATTTTAAAAAAAAAAATTGTTAGTTTACCAACATGGGTCGGAGTTGGTGGCTCGGCGCCATTTCCCCTTAAGTTTAGGTCTCAAGTTGAGCCTTATGAATGGAGTAACCCATGCTGGGAGAGTCATGCCCCTTTTAGGCCGATCAATGGCTCAAATCATACTAACGAAAAAAAAAAAGAAAAAAAAGAGTATTAACTCCAGCACCTCTGTTTGGGTGAGTGGGAGACAGGGAGTGTTATATTTCTAAGACCCTATATGGGCCTCGAATATGTGCTTGAATGGAGTTATATATATTTTTTTTTAAAAAAAAAAAAAGTTTGCAAAACAAGTTTATTATCGATTTTTAGTGAGTTATCTCGCTGATTCGGTGTCTTCATAACCATACTACACCTTAATTTTTCCCATCCTAAAAAGTTTTAGACCTCTTGACCGGAATGTACATGTTTGAAAAAGATGGATAAATTTTTGATTGTTGCTTAATTAAAAGAGATATTGTGAGGCTGATGAATAAACTCTCTGATGGCAATGAAATGTTTAGTTCTTCACTTGCTTGGGAAAGACAAAAATTTCATCAAAGCATTTTTGAAAGCAAGGCAAACTTAGTGTATATTTTATGTTTTATGTATATCTTTATAAGAAGCCATAATATTAGATCGAGTCTTAGATTTCTTTGCACGAGGACGTCCAAAGTCTAAGTGTGGGGGATTTGTTAAGTCGTAGTTTATACGTATTTTTAGTAGTTATTGAGTTTATATTATATAGTTTATTTTATCTAATTTATTCTATTTTGTCTATTTATAGGTAATTATCGAATAAAGTGGGGAAGAGAAGAAAAATCGTTAAAAGTGGATTTTTAGCTACCGACAAGCATCCAAGAAAATATATGAAGTCGGTCCATAAATATAATATGTCATAAAATATTTATTTTATGATATTATATTTTAAGAAATCCTAATTGGAAGAGAAAAAGGAAACTTAGAAGAGAAGAAAGAGAAATAAACCCTAACTCTTTCACCCTATATATACTACTTATTATCATCATGGAGAGGGGGAGAGGGGGCTCTTGCCCACAACATCAGCCGCTGCCCAAAGCCACGCAGCCCTTGCACACACCCCTTCCCTCCTCTTGCTGGCTTCCCCTTGCTGCCGACAGCACACACAACCCTTGCCCACTTCATCGCTGCTCCCCCTCACGCTAATCCTACCCTTGCTGCTCATCACCATTAGCTTTCACGCCATCTCTTGCTATCCTTTTCTTTACCTATCATCATCATAATCATCCTCATCATCATCTAACCTCTTTATCATAATCATCATCAACTCTCCTCATCACCTTCTTGATCATCATGGCAAGGATTATGGTAGTAATTTTATTATTGTAATTTTTATTTTAAAGACTCCATTTTTATTGTAGTTTGATATTAAAGATGTTATTTTTATTTAGTTTACATGTCCCAAGTTACATTATGTTTGAGTAGTTTTTCTTATACTTAGTATAATCTCATTGAAGCCATGTTAAATTATTTATTTTGAAACAAAGTTTTGATTTTTATTGTCTTATTGATTTGATCCATGATTCTATGATAATTTGTGTTTAATGTTTATGAATTTATGTCCAATTAATTAGAGTGCACGCTATTTAGTTTTATATAAATTCATGTGATAGTTTAGAGGGTTTAAGTACGTAATTGCTTGATCTTTTAGACATAAGTATCACCCTAGTTAATCATGGATGGCTCATACCCATCTCTTTTAATTAGGAAATTATCATAGATCCTTCTTAAATCAATTTGCTAGTAGATTGGTTATTAGGTGCTAGATGATGTTTTTCTAATACTTAATGCTCTAATTTGATTAAATTCTAGTGCTAGTGCTAGGGTTATCATTATTAGTAGGGTTTATATTAGGGCTAGGCCTAAGTAAACTAATAACTAAGGAAAAACGGGAAGATCCGCTAGTGGTTGTCTTCTACAGTTTAGCTCATGGGTAGATCAATTTGTGTGTTAATGATAAATAATAATTTGCATGGTGGATATAGATTATACTAAGTGTTTTTATAAATTTGCTATCTTTGATAATTATTTGTTTGCTTTTTAGTTATTTTCTTTAGCTTGTCAATTTTTATTTATAAATATATAGTCTTTTATTATTAATTTCGTTACCCCCTAAAGATCAGTATTTTAGGTTAGTTTTAGTAATTTTATTTTAATTTAATTTTGAGTCTTTATATATTTTAATTTTCAGAATTAATTTTCTGTTAGTGTTTATTATTTTTGAGTCAGTTTGTTAGAAATTAGTTTAAAAATAGTTTCTTTTGTTATTTTTCTTGTTTTATTTTCTTTTAGGGTTTAGATAGAGTCCTAGTTTGCTGTGATTAAATTTTATAATTTTTGGAATTAATTTGATATTTTTTCAGATTTAATTCTTGAATTTAATTACTGCAGGTTTTTAATAAAATAAATTCGTAAATTAGATTTTAAATTTTGTTTTTATATTTTTAGGGTCTGGTTAGGTTTAGAAAATTAGTATTATTATTCTGGGTAATTTTAGTATTTATTTTCGTAATTATTTTAGTGCAGAATTTTACTTATTTAATTTTCTGTTTTAGAATTTGTTTATTTTCTGCTTTAGTTTTCTGTTTTAATTATTCTAAAAATATACAAAAATATTTCTGGGTTATTGTAGTTTTATTATTCTGTATAAATTATTTATTTAGTTATTAGATAATTTTCTATGAATTTTAGTTATTGATTTTAATTTATATTTTCTGTTTTGTTTTTAAGAGTAGTAAATTTAATTAGATTAAAACTTGCATGTTATTATATCTTTCCTCGTGGATTCAATCCCTACTTGCCCTTGCTATATTGTTTATTATAAGTTTAAGTAGTGGTTTAATTTGTTGTTGTACGGCAAGCTTAACAATGACTTACCTTACTTATGATTACATTCAATTGGTATGACCGGTTTCATTCATGTTTAACTTTATAATATTTAATTGATATCATATATCCAATACTTCTCTTTCTTCATTCCTTAATCTTAACATTCTGTTCCACATTTTGTTCTCTCCTTGTTTATTTTTAATGAAATGGATTGAGGGAGAGAATGATGGAATTCATCTTAGGGGAGAGAATATTGAACTTAAGGGAGTTCAATGATTTAGGGGAGAGAATTATGAAAAGTTTCACGAATTTAAAATGCTCCTCATGCCAATTTAATTATGCTTGATATTTCGATGAATTTCTTTGAGTCATTATTTAGTTGAATGCCTTTCATCAAAACACATTTAAGAGGTTAGTCAGTCATACCCGAGTGTTCGGTTTCACTTGTCCTCTACTACTGGAACTTCATAAGTGCAATCATTACCTATATCACCATCAGGAACTCACTCTAATTTACCTCCTTAAGTAAGACAAGCAACAATGCAAAATGAAAAAAGCCCTTCTAGCCATGCAAGCACAAAATCACTCTCAAATGGTGGTAATGAGAACTTAGCGCGCAACTCTAATAGTGAACCTACAGATGAAAGAAGTAGGAATCCTCAAGGGAACAAAAAGAGGCCATCCAGATCCAAGAGTACTAACTCATCCAAATCATCTCCTCAAATTCCAAATTGGAGAGAGAGCATAGACTTTGATGAAAAAGAGAAAGTTCTAACCATTGGTGTGATCTATAATTTTTTTGTTCTTAACGATATCAACTCGTTGCTATTTCACTCTGTTTTCTCATTCTTTTTGATTTAATTGCTTTTTCATTTGTGTGTTACACGAGATGATAAAAGAAACGAGGAGGTGATACATGGAGCAATCCAACCTCGGGATGTTATGAATTACAAGCAAGGGGTGAGATTTTGTGTTGCGTTTAATCGTTACAACCAACCAATTAGAAAGGAAGGTTCCATTTTCGTCGATTTGTTGGATACATTGCAAGGCAAGAGAGGTTTTGCCCTCTTGCTACACTTACCCAAGCATAAATTGAACAATTCATATAAAGCTGATATAGTTAAACTTGTTCGAGTACGTATTTTTATTTCCATATTCGGTTAAAATGCTTACTTGGTGAATGTTTTTGTTGCTATGCCTCCCCCATCCTCATTTTTGAATTTTGGGTGTTTTGTGATATTGGAAATTATATGAATGAAATGCGAGAGAAAATTCATGTATCCGGATAATGATATTTTCGACAAAGGATGAAAGTTAGCTCTTGGAGAGACTAAGTCACCCTAGAGAGGGGTGAATAGGGTGATGATGAAATTTGCTTCGATTAAAGAATAAACTCGTCCGAGTAGCGTTGGAGTCACGGATTAACTCAAAAAGAGTTGACTCATAAATCGATAAAGAATGTAGAAGCAGAATAGACTGAACAAGTAAACGATCCGAGTCTAGAATGTACTCGAAAACCGGTAACACACAAAGTACGTGGAAACCCTCCTGGGGCGAGAAAACCACGGACCGTGCTAATCCAAGCACAAAGTCAAATCCACTATTTTGAATCCACAAAATACAGTAGATCGACTCAACCCGAGTTGCTCCCTTAGACAACTCGTTACAATTTTTCCTAGACTCAGAAATTCCCTTATCCGATCTAGTACTTCCTAGCTGAGATAACCCTTACAGCTAGGGACAAATGAGCTGAGTTAACCTTTACATCTTAGTCAAGGGACCTTACTTAGAGAGTAAGAAGACAGGTTTGTAACCGAGTACAAGACCTTACAACCGAGAATATAATGAAATACAGAATTGGAGTACAAGACCTTACAACTCGATGTATGCGGGGCTAGGTCGAGGGGGAAAAGCCTTGTCTGCTGGTGATTTGACATTTTGAAGCCGGTTACTTTTGTAATTCAAATTTAAGATAGCCTTGTTTGAATCACTTACGAAAGTAAATCAATTTGGTTCTCAAAGTATAAAATACTTTGGTCCAAGATTAGACACGAGATAATAATATAATTAAGATAAATAAGTGACTAATTATCCGGGTCGGAAAAGGAATGGAATTTTCTGAGTTTAATATTCATGATACTCAAAATTCCATTTGAGTTAGTCTAAAAGAGAATCAAGTTAACTAAAGAATATCGGAGGGAATAAACTTGATCTAGACTGAGCATGATTCAAACTAGAAGCACTAACTCTTATAGAATAAGACCTGTAATATGAAGTCGAGTCCCGAGTACGGTTATACGAATACCGGCGTTTGAACATGTGATAATTCTAAGTGATGTGTGACTGAGAACTAGTGTAACATAGTGAGTGCGGATATGCTTTACGAGTCACACGGAGTCATGCATAAATACATGAAATAATTTCTATAACACTTAGAGAAAATACTATATCACTCGAGAAAAGTTTCTAAGGCACAAGGAATGACTTGGAATCAAAACATTATAAGTGAGAAAATCTTATACCTGATTCCCTTGATAGAACTCAAAAAAGTGAGGTGTAAAGTCCGAGTCTTGAATCTCCCCTTTTTGATGAAAGACAATCCATACTTAGACAGAAACTTTGTTAGTGATATAGATCTGTCTTTGCAAACTTGCGCAAAAGTAAGACAAGGTTGCGTAGCGTAAACTACATTAGAGCATACTTGAAGTATCGGAACATGAAGCAACAAAAGAGATACTCAACAATTATCAATGAAAAGCATTTATTGTAGAGATGATGCTAAGAAAGAGAACATATTTGATGGAAACTTAGAAATGCTTGCATTTATCATTGTAGTTAGAGAATTGGAACAAAATGCATAAGTTCATTGAATTGAAAGAAAATATGTACAGAGTGTGAGAACGAGAGACTCCCCTAGACAAGACAACAAATTTTCTATCTATTCTCCCCCTTGCCTTTCAGCAAAAAACAAAAAGAATGGGAAGAATACAAGAAGTACAAGTTTGATGTCCGGACCAAAAAAAAATATATAAATAAAAGATGAAGAAATTAAGAGGGGATGGGTTCGTCCGAGTGGAAGAGGAAGGACGAGTGGAGTGCCGGCGCGATAAGATCTTGACTATGTGCTTGAGTGCGGCGGAGGGAGGACGAGGATCTCTGGCAAAGTCTCGGTTCCGAGTGGCTGACCCGAACAAGGGGATCCAAAGGTTCATCCTCTCGGAACTCGTCAGCTGCGAGGGTCCGCTCAGGCTGACCAGCTGCGGATTGTCCTTGTGCGGCAAGGTCTTCGACCCACTTTGACTGCTGTCCGAGCTAATCACTTCCGGTTGAGCTTTAGGAGCACTTAGACCCTCACCTGTTACTCCTTGTTCTTCCTGTTGTTCCTCCCCTTGGCCGAGAAGGAGCTGCCTCAGCTGCGAGGCTCCTCGGCTTCTACTTCTTCTTGATCTTCTTCTTCATCGTCGCCTCTATCCGAGGAGGTCTTGGCCGGGTTCGAGGACTCTTCGGATGTGTCCGAGTCGCCTTGGTCTTGAGCTGCCTTGGACCGTCTCTCCTGGAGAAGCTCTATCAACTCCCTCTGCTCCTTCACCGGGGCCTTCATCTCAATGAGCAAGTCCTGCTGCTCTCGGATTTGAGGCTAGGCGGTTTTACGGTTTATGGTCATAGGCGAAAGACAGTCTTGAATGACCGGAGTATGTCCTTGAATTCCAAGGACACGGAGCTGATTTTGTCTATGAAGGCGGAGGACAAAATGGAAGAGAGAGTCTTAGAAGCACCTGAGATAGAAACACCACCAGGTGGGGCGGGAAGAGAAAGGGGGCATCTTTCCGAGTCCGAGGCGAAGAAGATGGCCTCGGTTCCGAGTTGTGTACCCGGATACCAGGTTGGGTCTTTTGGTATCCATACCCCTGAAGTTCTCAATGTCTATTTTTCTCAACGTCCGAGTCCGACTCAGCTAAGTTTCGAGTGGCTCGAAGCTGGAAGCATATAATAACTATCGGCTTAGTTATCACTAAGTCAATCGAACTAATGGTTATTAACGAGGTTCAAACACATAACAAATAATCATGTAATGAGATTTTCACATAGAAAGCACATAATTATGCATTTATCATACCAAGCTCATTCCTAATAAAACAAAACTAATCCTCACCAACGAGGCTTAGTAAAGATATTAGCTAGTTGAAGATTGGTAGAAATGAAATTGAGTTCAATATCACCTTTCTCGGAATGGTCTCTTAAGAAATGATACATGACCTCAATGTGCTTTGTCTTTGAGTGCTTGAACTGGATTTTTGGTGATGCTAATTGCACTCTAATTGTGACACTTGATTGGAACCGATTTGAAAGAAAGTCCAAGATCTCTCAAGTGATGCTTTATCCATAAGATCCGAGCGCAGCAAGCTCCAGCTACAATATACTCATCCTCGGCAGTTGATAGAGCTACCGAGTTTTGCTTCTTTGAGTGCCAAGATATTAAGGATTGACCCAGAAATTGGCAAGTTCCTGAAGTGCTCTTTCTATCAACTTTGTGTCCAGCATAATCAGCATCCGAGTATCCAGGTGAGAGTCGGTTCCGAGTCTCTTGAGTACCACGGACCTAAATTATGAGTCCCTGCAAGATATCTAAATATTCTCTTCACCGCAGTGAGATGTGATTCTTTTGGATTAGCTTGAAATCTTGCACATAGACAGGACACTAAACATTATGTCTAGTCTACTAGAGTAAGATATAGTAAAGATCCAATCATACCTCGATAGAGTTTCGATCTATTGCTTTACCTTTCTCATCCGAGTCAAGTTTTATCTTGTCTGCTCATAGGCTGTAGCTGCGTGCTTTGCATCTTGGAGTTTATATTTTTCAGCAGCTCCTTGGTGTACTTTGAATGATGGACATAGATTCCATCTTTGTCTTGCTTGATTTGTAAACCAAGGAAGAAATTGATTTTTCCCATCATACTCATTTGGAATTCTGTCTCATTAACTCGGAAAAGTCTCGACACGGAATTTCATTAGTAGCTCCAAAAATTATATCATCAACATATATCTAAGCGATAAGGAAATCTTTCCCTTTGGTTTTTATGAAGAGAGTCTTGTCGATCTGACCTCTTTTAAAATCATTTTGAGCTAAGAAATTGCTCGATCTTTCATACCAAGCTCACGGGAGCTCGTTTAAGACCATAAAGAGCTTTTTGAAGTTTAAAAACATGATTTGGAAATTCTGAGTTTTCAAAACTAGGGGGCTGCTCAACATAGACTTCCTCTTCGATAAAACCATTCGAAAAGCACACTTAACATCCATTTGATATAACTTGATATTCATGCTAGATGCAAATGACAATAGGATTCTAATGGCTTCAATTCGGCAATAGGTGCAAACGTTTCCCCACAATCAATCCCTTCTTCCTGATTGTAACCTTAAGCCACAAGTCTAGCCTTGTTTCGACTACCAACCCACCTTCATTCAGTTTGTTCTTGAAAACCCATTTGGTTCCTATGACTAGGTGATCAAAAGGTCATTTCGTCGAGTCCGGACACTGGTTTCTTTCGAATTGATTGAGTTCCTCTTGCATGGGCTCTACCCATTCAGGTTCATTTAGGGCCTCTAGTGCATTTTTGGGTTTAGTTAATGAAATGAATGCAATGAATGCACATAGATTCTGAAGAGTGGAACGAGTTCTTACCCCACTTGTTGATATCGGATAATATGTTTTCTAGTGGATGACTAGAAGCATATTTGAATGCTCTACCTATCCTCTAGTTCACCAGATTTATAGGCTGAATTGGTTGACCTTCGGAAGTTTGTTCTAAGTGGATTTGTCCATCAGTTTGTCCTTCATAATTCCGAGCTGGTTCTTGAGTTGTCTCGTTACGAGTCATATTATTCCGAGTTACTTTATTCCGAGCTCGTTAGGTTTGAGTCCCGATAGACTCGGCTTTATTATCATCTTCTCTGCTGAGCTTCATATCCGAGAATGATAATTTGTTGGGTTTTTCCTATTCAATGTCATCAAACACAACGTGGATACTTTCTTCCACTTTGTTAGTTCTCTTATTGAAAATGCGATAAGCCTTATCGATAGATGAGTAACCCAGAAAAATACCTTCATCCGACCGAGCATCAAACTTGGTCGAGTGATCCTTACCATTGTTATAAACGAAACACTTACATCCAAAGGGTTTGAAATAAGAAATATTGGGTTTCTTCCCTTTGTAGAGCTCATAAGGTGTTTTCTTCGGAATGGGTCTAATAAGGCATTTGTTCAACGTGTAGTTGGTCTGTGTTGATTGCCTCGGCCCAGAAATAGTAGGGTAGATTGTGCTCAATCATCATTGTCCTAGCTATTTCTTCAAGAGTTCTGTTCTTTCTCTCCACTACTCCATTCTGTTGAGGAGTTCTTGGTGGTGAGAAGTTGTGAGAGATACCATTCTTGTCGTAGAACTCCGAGAATTCCGAGTAGTCGAACTCCCTTCCATGGTCGAGTTCGAATTCTCTTGATCCGAGTTTGAGACTCAGCTTGGATTTTTCTGCAGAGCTTGCTGAACTCCTTGAATGCTTCATTTTTGTGCTTGAGAAAACACACCCGGGTAAATCGTGAGTAATCATCAATAATAACGAGTACATATGATTTACCTCCGAGGCTCTTAACGAGGATTTCACCACATAAGTCCATATGTAGCAGTTCAAGCACTTTGGATGTGGAAACTGTCTTAAGGGATTTGAATGATGATCCGACTTGTTTCCCTCTTGTGCGAGGCTTCATAAACTTTGTCTTTCTTGAAAGCACAACTAGGCAATCCTTTGACTAAACCATGAGATGCCAATTTCTTAATAGTATGCATGCTAACATGGCCTAATCTACGATGCCATTTCCATGAGTCATCATGAAGTAATGCTTTTAAACAATATAGATTCCGACTAGGGTCGAGAGAGGAATAATGTAAGTGTTACCTGATCTCTTACCTGCGAGTTTGATCTCCTTGGTAGTGTCATCGGAAATGTAACGGTTGGTTTGAGTGAATCTTACCTCTTGACCTTTATCGCACGGTTGAGAGATGCTAAGGAGGTTATACTTTAACCCCTTGATAAGGTAAACTGGGCTGACCAGATTGCTTCCCTTTCCAATCTTGCCTATCCCAATTATCATGCCTTTGATATCATCTCCAAATGTGACTTTTTCTCCTTTGTACTCTTCTAACTCGGAAAAGAGTCCCGAATCTCCCGACATGTGGCATGAGCATCCACTGTCCAGGTACCAATGCCCTTTTGATCTTTTCTCGGTGGCTGCAAAAAGAAAACAAACTAACCCTTCTCACTTCCTCTAACGAACCCAGTAACACCCTTTCTTGTGGTCCTTTTCGAGGAAGAAGGTTTTTCGGAACCCAGATTTGAATGACTTTGGGTCTAGTATGATTCCGAGTCTTCCGTTTAGAGAAGCTGAGTCCGTGTCTCTTTTTCTTGAAAAAGCTGTTCTTTTATAAACGAGGAGGAAATGGTTTTCTCTTGTAAGCTGGTCCGAGGTCGAGTCCTCCTTTCATTTTTATGAATAGAGTCGTGCTCAGCCTTCCTGAACTTTACAATTCTGGAATCCTTTTTGAAAAGTTCCGAGTAGGAATTTGATTCCTCCTTTTTGTTAAAACCAAGACCTTCTTTTATGAAGGAGACGCATTGAGATCCTAAGAGCATGTCAAGGTTTTTCCGACCTTGAGTAAACTTTAAAACAAGATCTTGAGACTCATTGAGCTTTTGCTTTAGCTGCTCATTTTCTCTTCGAGTAACTCGGACTCAGTCTCATTGATTTGAGCACTAGTCTTGAGTTCTCCGAGTGTGAGTCTCGGTTTTCCAACTCATTTTTTAAAGAGATGCTCTCGGAGGAAATTGACTCAAGTTGTTCTTTAAAGTGAGAAGAATCGGAATTGGACTTTTCTTCCAAAGTGAAAATATACTTAGCTAAATCAGCTTTGGAGAATTTGAGAAAGTACTCAATTACCTCTTGAGGATTAGCTTCCTTATTATCCGATTGATCCGAGTCGACTCGTTTACGCTTCGAGTCGGAAAGTGCCATCGGACACTTTGAGTCATCCGAGTCCTCGTCATCTTCGATGAGTCCTCGTCACTCCATGTGGCCATCATAGCCTTTTCCTTCTTTCTGTCCCGTTTTCTCTTTAGACAATCTTTGACTATGTGTTCCTTGCTACCACATTCAAAGCATCCAGAGTTCTTAGTCAAAGATAACTTTGAAGGAGAAGAGTATTTACCTTTTCTATCATTCTTGTCTTTCTTATAGAACTCTTCTTTTTGCTTCTTATCTCATCTCTTGTGCTTCATCATTCTCTTGAAGCCTCTAGCAATAAGTGCCATAGGATCCTCTTTTGAGTCGGAAGAACTCGGATCCGCTTCTCCGGTTTCGAGGCTTTCAGCGCAATGTTCTTTTTGGTGCTGACCTCTGCATCCTCCTCCTCTAGGTGGATCTCATGGGTGAGAAGCTTCCCAATGAGTTCGTCCGGCTTCACTAGAGATAAGTTACGAGCCTCTTTGATAGTCTGTCACCTTGGGACCCCATCTTTTCTTGGGTAGGCTTACGAGTATCTTTCTGCACATTTCCTCGTGGGAGATCTTTTTACCCAAAGATTTGAGATTATTGGTAATCTCTGTAAATCGAATAAACATCCGAGTGATGTTTTCTTCGGCTCCATCTTGAATAGCTCATATTTATGAAGATATTGGCTTATCTTTGCTTGTCCGACCTGGCTTGTACCTTCGTAAGTGTTGACCAGGGTGTCCCACACTTCTTTGGCTGTATCACGAGCGGACACTCGGTTGTATTCTTCCGAGCTGATGGCGCACATAAGAATGTTCATAACCTTGAAGTTCTTTACGAACTTTTCAGCTTCATCAGCTGTGAACTCAGCCTTTGTTTTGGGCACAATTCTTGTTTCTTCTGTCTTTGTGGGAAGATAGTTTCCTTCTTGTATGATGTTCCGGACATCTTCATCATGACCCAGGAGGAAACATTCCATGAGTTTCTTCCAAGTGCACAAAGTTGGATGGAAACATTCCGAGTGCACAAAGATCTTCCTTAATCGAGCTCTCCATTGTTACGAGCCATTTGATCTTTAAACCTTTGGATGGTTAGATCCTTTACGAAAGGCTAGGCTCGATACCAATTGAAAGTTAGCTCTTGGAGAGACTAAGTCACCCTAGAGGGGGCTGAATAGGGTGATGATGAAATTTGCTTCGATTAAAGAATAAATTCGTCCGAGTAGAGTTGGGGTCACGGATCAACTCGGAAAACACCGACTCGAAATCGAGTAAAGAATATAGAAGCGAGAATAGATCGAACAAGTAAACGATATGAGTCTAGAATGTACTTAGAAAGCTGGTAACATAAAAAGTACGTGGAAATCCTCCTGGGGCGAGAAAACCACGGACCGTGCTAATCCAAGCACGAAGTCAAATCCACTATTTTGAATCCACAAAATACAGTAGGTCGACTCAACCCGAGTTGCTCCCTTAGACAACTCCTTATAAGTTTTTCCTAGACTCGAAATTCCCTTATCCGATCTAGTACTTCTTAGCTGAGATAACCCTTACAGCTAGGGACAAGCGAGCTGAGTTAACCTTTACAGACTCAGTCAAGGGACCTTACTTAGAGAGTAAGAAGACAGGTTTGTAGCTGAGTACAAGACCTTACAACCGAGAATATAATGAAATATAGAATCGGAGTTGTAAGTAGAAGATTGAGAATGAAAACAATGACTTTTGATCGGTATGTATTTTTACAATTGGTTCGAGCAATCTTCAAGTCTTGAGATTTGGCTTCTATTTATAGATGACCAAGCGGCTTAGCCGTTGTGTCCATCTTCGACTGGAAGTTCCTTTATGACCATTGTGTCTTCAAAAGTAAGGTGGAAACCACCGATGAGCTTAGTGTTGTAGATTTCCATTTCTGAAACAGACAACCACGACACGATGTGCGGGGCTAGGTTAAAGGTGGAAAAGCCTTGTGTGCTTTGGTGATTTGACGTTTTGAAGCCGATTACTTTTGTAATTCAAATTTAGGATAGCCTCGTTTGAATCACCTACAAAAGTAAATCAATTTGGTTCTCAAAGTATAAAATACTTTGGTCCAAGATCAGACACGAGATAATAATATAATTAAGATAATTAAGTGACTAATTATCTAGGTCGGAAAAGGAATAGAATTTTCCGAGTCTAATATTCATGATACTTAAAATTCCATCCGAGTCGAGTCTAAAAGAGAATCAAGTTAACTAAAGAATATTAGAGGGAATAAACTTGATCTAGGCTGAGCATGATTCAAACTAGAAGCACCGACTCTTACGAGAATAAGACCTGTAATATGAAGTCGATCCTGAGTACGGTTATACGAATACGGCATTTGAACATGCGATAATTCTAAGTGATGAGTGACTCAAAGCTGAGTGTAACATAGTGAGTGCGGATATGCTTTCCGAGTCACACGAGTCATGCATAAATACATGAAATAATTTCTATAACACTTAGAGAAAATACTATATCACTCAGAAAAGTTTCTAAGGCACAAGGAATGACTTGGAATCAAAACTTTATAAGTGAGAAAATCTTATACCCGATTCCCTTGATAGAACTCAGCAAAGTGAGGTGTAAAGTTCGAGTCTTCAAAGGAGGTCTTAAACATGTCTCAAAACATTTAAGGAAAATCAAATATAATTTGAAGATCGATCACTTCAAACTCGAAGAGAAAACAAAAGAGGACATTTATGATCTAGTTCTCGATGGCCACCATCGTGATGGTTGGATTAGGCTGGTTGACCATTGGTATGATCCTAAGAGTCAGGTATAGTTGCAATTTAAGTTATTGTTTGTCTCAAGCCTTTTTTTTCCTTCGGCCAACAATTTATAATGGCTTTATAAATTTAAGTTAATTTTGTCTTAAATGTCCGAGACTTTGGCGGAAATTGGTAGAGAAGCACGAGATTCTCAAAGTCATTGACATACTATCGGCTCTACAAGCTATGCTAACAAGCACGCCGATTTTGTATGTCCCCTTCCCCCACCTCGCCCCATAAGAAAACTAAATTATATTTAGGATATAAGCAAGTTCATGAAAGATAACTTAATTTCTAACTATATATTACGATATGTTCATGGAATTTGTAATTATAGGAGGATGCTCATGGAAGAGAACCTACACACCTTGAAATCTTTAAGGATACACATTTTAGAAAGGGTGGAGGCTTTGTGGCCAACACATCTACTAAAAGTTTTCTGGTATATATTCTACTTGTTGTAATATTTTTTCAATTTTAGTTATCACATTTATCTTTGTTTCCTCTTAATTATAGGAAGAGGCAACGTTGAGGGTTCAAGAGCAATGTCTCAACTCTTCTATTTCAAAGACTCAAAATAAAATTGAAAATGAAGTATTTGATGAGCTTATGTATGAGGAAGAACATCTTAAACGTCTACTCAATTATGGCTTTGTAGTGGACCGAGATGCTATCTTTGGTGTAAATGGTGTCCTTCGAAAAAGGGGTTATAGCTTCCCTAATAGCGATAATGTGAAACTCAAACGTGTCAAAGCCACGGTTGGGCTAATGTTACAACAATTCTCACTTGTACTGAAGGTTGTGCATAATGGACAAGTCAGCGATGAATTTTTCAATTCAGTTGAGACGACTTTGCATATGGTGAATGATCGGGTTAGATCTTTGCATAATATTTTTTTCTTTTTTGTCCCTATAACACCTTTTCTTGACACCATCTGATTTGAGCTGTGTTGAATTCTTACTTAGGTTTCCTATTTGACACCTTCTCGGAACATGCAATAACTATAGCATAGGTGATAGGTGATGTGGGATTTAGCTCTTCTATTCTTTTGTGTTAGCATAAGATCATTGTTTTTTATGTTGGAAGGTTTGCTCTTGGAGAGGCTAAGTCACCCTAGAGAGGGGGTGAATAGGGTGATTAAAGATTTTTAGAAATTACAAACTACTCTGCACAAAACAGACTTAGAAAATAATTATGAGTATATAATGAACTCGAAACAAGTCAAACACAAAAATATGTGGAAACCCTCCCGAGGCGAAAGCCGCGGACAGTGCTAATCTAAGCACCAAGTCAAATCCACTATTTTGAATTCACAAAATACAAGGACCGACTCTTTACAAAATTTCTCCCTTATACAATTCAATTACTAGTTTTCCTAGACTCAAAAATTCCCTTATCCGATCTACTACTTCCTAAGCTGAGATACCCTTTATAGTTAGGGACAACAGAGCTGAGTTAACCCTTACAACTAAGTCAAGGGACTTATCAAAGAATAGAAATGGTAGAAGTGAGTACGAGACTTTCCTTTTACAACTAAGAAACTATGAATTACGAAATGGAGTTGTAAGCTTAAGATTGAGTAAGTATGCACTAAGTCGGTGTTAAGCAATATATTCAATCTTCAAGTCTTGTATGAAGGCTTATATTTATAAATAGCGAGGTAGATTAGCCGTTGAGACTTGTTACGCATTGTGATTTGGAAACAAACACCAAGTTATTCAGATTAGTTGTTAAACAACCCCGACTTAAGATTGAGTAAGTTGAAAAGTTTATTGGATTTGGAAACAAACAACCCTAATATGGTGTTTAAGCCGTGTCTAGAAATGGCTAATTTACGTCTAGCGATGTTTAACGGCTAGAAACCAGGTTACTTTTGCATTTCAAAAATAGATTAAAATACTTTAATAAACCTGCAAAAGCAAATCAAAGTGGTACCCAAAATATAAAAATACTTTGGTCGAAGATTAGGCAAAGATAATAATTAATTCAAAGTAATTAAGCACTTAATTATCTTCATCCTAAATAAATGGAATTTTGTGAGTCTAATATTCATTAGGTTTAAATTCCATCTTGAGTCAATCCTTTAAATGATCAAGTTAATAATAATAAGGAATCGGAATACATAAACTTAATCAAGTAAATAATTCCATTAAATATGCTTGACTTAGAAAAGAGAATTAATGATGTAATTCATTTTCGGTTTGACCACCAAGTTAGTACTCGGAATATAAAGTGTTTGTGAAATTATTTACTCATGCCATTGTTCGAGTTATTTACGAGTGAGTCGAAACTCGGTTAAGAGTGATATGCTTGATAGATGGTTTACGAGCGGCTCGAAAAATAATGAAAACTTAGATATGAGTTTCTTAAAAGCTTAGAATGACTTAGAATCAAAACTATAGAAAGATAGAGAGTTATAATTGAGTCTTCAATCTCCCCTTTTTGTTGAAAGACATTCCATACATAAGATAGAAACTAATTATTTCAGAGAGTTAAGTTTTCATTGTATGTTGATTAGAGCAAGAAAAATAATAAAGAGTATTGAGCATCTCAACTTAGATCATATGCAACTTAGAATAGGCTTCTTGAAGTAAACAGAGCATACTTGTCACGGAATAGTGAAAAATATATCGGAGTAAATACAAAATTTTCTCGGAAATAGATATGCTTAGAAATAAGCAAATTTCATTAATCATTCGAAGCAATTACATAAAAACTTAAACAAACAGAGAAATAAACAGAGAAAAACGCCACCTAAACAAACATCTCGTATTTTCTGTCTTTTCTCTCCCCTTATGCATTTCAGCAAAAATAATAAAAAAATGGAGGAAAGAACAATTGAGTACAAAGATGTTGGACAAAACAATTGAAATCAAGAGGGTGGAGGAGCAATTTGGTGAGAAGTAGAAGAATGAGGGTTGCTCCTGCACTTGTAGCCTTGAGTAGAGATAGCTTGGTGAGGAGGCAATAATAGAGGTAAATCGAGGCTATGGAATTATATGCTCGTGAGACACATGAAGTGCTTCCTCTACTTCTTATTCTTCTAAGCCCTCAATAACTGCTACTGTAAGTTGTGGTTATGAGGTGGAGGCCTTAGACTAGCCTACATCGCCGACCTCTTCTAAGGTAGACCGAGTATGATCCGAAGAGATCACCTCGGGTTCTTTGTTGGCCTTACCCTCGGAATGAACTGCTTCGATCTCTTTTTCTTCTTCTTCTTCTTCTTGACTTCTTCGACTCGGACTTAGAAGAGCTGGAGGACTCTAAAGGTTATGTGTTTCTTTAGATTTTGAGTCCTCTGCTACCTTGGACCTTCTTTCTTCGAGGTGACGGATTTGTTGTTGTTGTTGCTGAATGACCTCCTTGAGCTCGACAATCAAGGCTTGACTCGATCAATCCGAGTCCGAGCCTCGCTTTGGAGCTGAGTCAAAATTGGCATTAAAGCCTAGAAGGCTCCTAGAGTTGTTTGCAACTCTTTAGCCAAAGAGACAAGCCGAGTGGCCACCTTCGAAGTAAATCAAGTGAAGGGGCAAGTTGAGAACTTGAAGGTCCAATAGTATGAAGGGGAACCACGATGCACGGTCCGAGTCCGAGGTGGAGGAGGAGGACCTAGTTACGAGGAATGAACCCGGACACAAGGTTGGATTTCCGATATCCAAGGCCAACGAGTTCACCTTTGCCAAAATAGATAGTAGGCTCTAAGCACTTGTTTAGGTCGAAGGGAGATCGACCTCAAACTGAGTAAATACAACTGAAATAAGAGCTCCAAAGGGATAAGGAGTGTTCTTTTGGTCATAAGGAACGAAGCAATCTGTTCTAGAATAAACGGGAAGAGGTCAACCTCGTAACCTTCGAGAATATCGAAGAGAACCTTAAGAACTTTGCTATTAGGGTTCTCTTTCGAGGGATAGTAGGAGAAGAAGTTTCTTATCAAAATGAAGCACAAAAGTCCGGCTTTAGAAGTCATCTAAGTCACAAAATTTTTTTCTACACTCGAGGAATTTCTTCAAAATATTTGTCAAAGAAGTCATATGCGACTTCATTGAAGGGGATAGGATTAAAATTTAGAAAAATACACTTCACATCAAAGAGCTTGTGAAGTAGAGCAAGATAGATACAAATTACCTTGCCTTGTACGACATAAGAGATCACGTTATCTCGTTGTCTGTCATATGGGTATAGAACTTAGTAACGAATTTTGGGTAGATGTATTCACGAAGCACATGTAATTGAAGATACCTGTTTTGAGAGAAGGTTTGATCCAAGAAAAAGATGTTTTGGAGAAGAATTTGTCATCAATAAAGAAATGTTGAGCGACCAAAACCTCTCGAATCATCCGAGGCGGAGGCTTTTCCCTTGGCTTGGGCACCATCAAATCTAGTTGTTCTAGTTCTGGCCTTCTTTGTGGCTGAACCTCCCTCCATAGCTGAACCTCTCTTAGGCATATTGAAAGAGATTGAGATAGTTTGAGAGTAAAGAAAACGAGAATAAAGAGCACAAATGATCGAGAAACAGAGAGAGAATTTGAGTGCGAGAGAGATTAAGTGCGAGAGTAAAGAAAGTGAGAGTATAAGCAATAAGTAGGTCAAGTGAATGAATGAAATAGAAGCAGTATTATTTATAGAGTAAAGACTTTCATTGAAGACGCCTTTCTCACTTAGCCGTCCAAGCAACGGTTATTAGACCGTTGAGTCTCCCAACCGATAATGGCTAGTTTTTCGAGCGGTTTTGCTCTAATGGCTAATTCTTCGACTATTCACGTGATAGAGAGAGAAGAAAAGATTTTCAAAAAGATTTCTAAGATTCTCTATTTATCTAGAGATGATCTTAGAATTTTGATGTCCATTTTTCTCATAAACTGAGTCTAACTCAATGATGTGGCTGACTAACTCAAAACACACTCGGAAAATTTAATAATTCATAGCTTAGTCTCATTCACGTGTCAAGTGATCCATTTGTTATTCTCTCGAAGTATATAATGAAGGTTTGCCCGGGAGAGTCCGAGTCACCCTAGAGGGGGTGAATAGGGTGAGGAGGAAATCTTTTGGAAATTCAAACTCTTTTGCCAAGTAAAATACGGAATGCGGTTCCGAGTCAAAACAGAGTTAGAAAAGTAGGGACTTAGAAAGACTGAATAGATAGAAATGGCAAGAAAATCAAATGCTTTAAGACAGATCTGAGTCTAGAATGAACTCGGAAAGTAAACACTTAGAGATTACGTGGAAACCCTCCCGGGGCAGAAAACCACGGACCGTGTCAATCCGGACACGAAGTCAAATCCACTATTTTGAGTCCATAAAATACCATGAACTGATCGAACCTGAGTTGCTCCCTTAGACAACTCTTTACAAGTTTTCCTAGACTCAGAAATTCCCTTATCTCGATCTAGTACTTCCTAAGCTGAGATAACCCTTACGAGTTAGGGACAACTTAAGCTGAGTTCACCCTTACGGCTTAGTCGAGGGACCTTACAAAAAAGTAAGAAAGAGTTTGTAGCTGAGTACAAGACCTTACAACTCGGAAGGTAATGAATTACGAGAATAGGAGTTGTAAGTAGAAGATTGAGAATGAATACCAAGACTTTGCATAAGTACATATATTAACAATAAGTTCGGCAATCTTCAAGTCTTGTAAAGTAGCTTCTATTTATAGATGACCGGGCGAGTAGCCGTTATCTTCATCTGCTGACTGAGAGTCCTCTGTGACCGTTGATAGAAGCTTTACGAGTCACTCGGAAAGTATCCGTTGTAATGTGAACGTTGGACAACGGTTTAACTCTCTTGGAAGTCCCAAAACTACTAGCGGTGTCTTGAGAGATAAGGTAAAAACCGCCGTTAAGCTTGGTGTCTCGAGTTTTCCAGATTTAGAAATAGACAGCTCGACACTATCTTACGGGACTTGGAGAAGAGAAGGTGAAAAGCCATGTCTGCTTGGTGATTTGGCGTTTTGAAGCCGGTTACTTTTGTGATTTGAAAAGTGTATCCTCGTTTGAATAACCTACAAAAGTAAAGCAATTTTGGTTCTCAAAGAATGAAATACTTTGGTCCAAGATTAGACACAGATTATAAAATAATTATGATAATTAATCAACTAATTATCCGAGTCGGAAGAGAAGTGGAATTTTTGAGTCCAATAACTATATAACTCAAAATTCCATCCGACTTAGTCTAAGCGATAGATCAAGATAAGTAAAGAATATCGAGTGAGATAACTTGATGTAGACTAAGTATGAAATAGACTAGAGGTACTGACTCTAATGAAATAGAGCCTATAATCGAAGCCAAATTCGAGTGAGAGAAGGTGAAACACTAGTCCACTCAATCTGCGATAAATCCGAGTGATGCTTGGACTCACAACAAAGAATCGGTTTTACGAGTCACTTAAAGAAGCGCAATAAACACATAAAGTGCAAGTCTGTAGTACTTAGAGAAGATACCATTTCATTCGGAAAAGTTTCTAAAACACGAGAGAATGCCTTGGAATCAAAACTCTATAAATACGAGATGGTTATTCTCGATTCATGTAATGTAACTCGGAAATGCGTTGAGTAGTGTCCGAGTCTTCAATCTCCCCTTTTTGATGAAAGGCATTCCATGCTTAGACAGAAACTTTGTTAGTGAAAAGGATCCGACTCGAATAGTTGCTCATAAAAGAAATTAAGTAAAGTATACTTAGTGTATCGAGCATAACGAAAGCAGTCGAGCATAAAGCAAAAATATGCTAAATAATCAAATAATGTTAACTCGGAAAGATTGTGAACACAAAAGTTATAGAAGAGAAAGCATTACTTCATTGAACTTAACAAAATTACATAGATTGAGAGGGAAAGCTCCCCTAAACTAGACAACAAGTTTTCGACTCTATTTCTCCCCCTTGCCTTTCAGCAAAAACAACGGAAAAAAAATACAAGGAAGATGTCTGGACAAAACAAAGGAGAGAAAATCTTTCGAAAAGAGGAAGAATCGCGAGACTTTGGAATTGTGCCATAGTGCATGGCGCCTACGAGGGAGGGGGTTGTTGGTGTAGTAGCCGAGGGAGTAGAGGTGCGCCGTCGCCGGTATGATCTTGACGATGTGCTTGAGCGCGGCGGAGGAGAAGCCGGTATGATCGTCGGGGGCTCGGCTCCGAGTGGGCTGACCCGTAGTGAGTGGATCGAGAGGTTCTTCCCTTGGGACCTCTGGAGTCGCGAGGTCTTCGACCCACCCGGACTGGCATGCGAGCTGAGTACTTGCCACATGAGCTTGTGGAGCGATCGACCCTCGGCGGTTCCCACTGCTTCTTCTTTGTGTTCCACTCTGGCCCGGATGGAGCTGCCTCGATCGCGAGCTCCTCGGCGTCTGCCGCTTCGCATCTGTAGCTTCTTCTTCTTCGACTCCGTTGTCCGAGGAGGTTAGAGCTGGGCTCGAAGACGCTTGAGACGCGTCCGAGTCACCATGATCCTGAGCCACCTTGAACCTTCTCTCTCCGAGGAGCTCGACCAGCTCCTTTTGCTCCTGCACCGGTGCCCTCAACTCAAGAACTAGAGGCTGCTGCTCTCGGATTTGGGATTGACCAGGTCTTTTGGTTGATGGTCGAGATGTTGGAGGATATGCTTGAAAGACCGGAGTGTGTCTCGAAAGCGAGAGGACACGAGATCCGATCTTGTCTATAAAAACGGGGGACAAGAGAGCGAGACAGAGATTTGGAGGCACCGGAGGTGGAAGCACCACCAGGTGGAGAGGGAAGAGAGAGAGGGGTTGATTTCGAGTCCGAGGCGGAGAGGAGGCCTCGGTTCCGAGTTATGAACCTAGACACCGGGGTTAGTTTCTCGGTACTCGTACCCTGCGAGTTCCTTTTGCCGACAACAACGGCATCCTCGGACACAGCGTTTGGAGTGCGAGGGAGAGGAACTTGGAATTGTTTAAAGACGAGGGTGAGAAGAGCACCAAAAGGAAGTGAGGTGGTCTTCTTTGATTGAAGTTGAGCTGGCACGGCGGCCATTTGCTCAATGATGGAGGGAAGAGGTCTACTTCGTAGCCCTCAAGAATGTCAAAGAGAGCTTTGAGGTGCTTGGGGTTGGGGTTCTCCTTCTTGGAATGTCTGTGAGAAAAAGTTCCCATCGGTAGAAAGCACGGAAGGCGAGCTTCGACTTCAGTCGAGTCACGAAAAAGTTTTTCGGGACTCGGGAAACTCTTTGGCGAACTTGTCAAAGAAGTCGTTGGTGACTTCGAGTGAACGGAATGGGGTTGCTTGTTCAAGAAGAGAGAGGAGACCTTGAACAAGCGGTGGAGGAGAGAGGTGTTGATGCGAACGGTGATGTTACGAACCCTGGAGGTTAGAACATTTTACGAGTAGGTAAGGTGAGTATATAACTCGAAACGAGTTCGGGATAGATGAACTCGCTGAAGCACATGAAGTTATATGCTCCGGTGGTTTGAATGTGAGCTAACCAAGAAAATTTGGTTGTAGGAAAGAACTTGTCGTCCAGCGCAAGGTGCTTTGGGTGACAATGGGTTTGGAGGGATTGAGCTTTACGGCGTTTTGGTGCGAGGCTTTTTGGAGGAAGAAGAGATCCGGAAGTTGGGACGCTTTCCTCTTTTAGGCATTTTGAACGATGGAAGGAAAGATGAAACTTTTGAGTAGAGAAGAGAAGGAGAGGTAGAAGAGAAGAACCAAAAAAGATGAGAAGCGATCAAAACTTACGAGAGATGGCCTTTACGATGCTTGAAGAACTTCAAAGATCACTTGTTCACATAGAAATCTTCCGCGAAAAGTTTCGTTTGAGAGAGATGGAATGTAGAGTACCGAGACGAAGATGAATAGATGTTATTTATAGAAAATAAGCGCCCCGTCAACTATCACGTTAAATATAACTCCGTTCGACTCGGCTTGTCCATCGAGTCATCGAAGACCAGGTGTGACGGTTCTCTTCAACGGTTAAGATTTCAGCGGTTAGAGATCCACTGCTATCGGCCGATCACGGCGCTCGAGAGAAAGAGAGAGAAAAGATTTTGAAAATATAATCCGAAGCTCTCCAGCTGATCTAGAGATAGCTTCGAGAAAATTTGAAGTCCAAGTTTCTCTACGTCCGAGTTTGACTCGAGATAGGTTTACGAGTGACTCGAAACACAAAATAACTATTAATCCGAGTATCACTGAATCAAGCTGAGCTAATGGTTATTAAAGGGAAAACACATAACACAAAATTATGCAATGAATAAGAATAGCACATAATTAAGCATTTAACATACCAAGCTCATTACGAATAAAGCAAAGCTGATCTTCACCAAGAGGCTTAGTAAAAATATCAGCTAATTGAAGATTAGTAGGAATGAACTCAAGTTTAATATCACCTTTTTACGAGTGATCACCTAAGAAGTGATATCGACCTCGATATGCTTTGTTTTCGAGTGCTTTGGACAGGATTCTTGGTGATGCTGATTGCGCTTTGGTTGTCACACTTGATTGGAATTGAGTTGAGGAATAGTCCAAGATCCTTCAAGTGTTGCTTAATCCATAGAATCCGAGCGCAACAAGGTCCAGCTGCAATATATTCAGCTTCAGCGGTTGATAGAGCTGCGAGTTACTGCTTCTTTGAGTGCCAAGATATTAGGGATTGACCCGGAAATCGGCAAGCTCCGGATGTGCTCTTTCGATCAACTTTGTATCCTGCGTAGTACTGCGTCCGAGTATCGAGTAAGAGTCGGTTACGAGTCTCCGGAATACCATAGACCTAAATTACGAGTGCCTGCAAGATATCCGAATATTCTTTTCACCACGGTCGAGATGTGATTCTTTTGGGTTAGCTTGAAATCTTGCACATAGGCAAACACTGAACATTATATCCGGCTGCTTGGAAGTAAGATATAGCAAAGATCCAATCATACCTCGATAAAGTTTCTAATCTATTGCTTTACCTTTCTCGTCCGAGTCAAGCTTTATCTCTGCTTGCTCATAAGAGTAGATGCATGTTTTGCATCTTGGAGTTTGTATTTCTTCGGTAGTTCCTTGGTGTACTTTGATTGATGGACATAGATTCGATCTTTATCTTGTTTGATTTTTAACCCAAGGAAGAAGTTGAGTTCTCCCATCATACTCATTTGGAACTCTTGACTCATCAACCCGAGAAAATTCTCGGCAAAGAAATTCATTAGTAGCACCGAAGATAATATCATCAACATAGATTTGAACAATAAGGAAATCTTTCCCCTTAGTTTTTATGAAGAGAGTCTTGTCGATCTGACCTCTTTTAAAATCATTTAGAACCAAGAAGCTACTCGAGTCTTTCATACCGAGGCTCGAGGTGCTTGTTTAAGACCATAGAGAGCCTTTTGAAGTTTGAAAACATGATTTGGAAATTCCGAGTTTTCAAAACCAGGAGGCTATTCGACATAGACTTCTTCTTCGATAAAACCATTGAGAAATGCACACTTAACATCCATCTGATATAATTTAATATGCATGTTGGATGCAAATGCCAATGATATTCGATAGCTTCGATTACAGCTACAGGTGGAAAGGTTTCCCCACAATCAATTCCTTCTTCTTGATTGTAACCTTGAGCCACAAGTCTAGCCTTGTTTCGACTACCACTCCACCCTCATCCAGTTTGTTCTTGAAAACCCATCTGGTTCCTATAAGCTGGGTGGTCGGAAGGTCGGTTGGTCGGAGTCCGGATTTGGTTTCTCTCGAATTGATTGAGTTCCTCTTGCATGGCCTCTACCCATTCGGGTTCATTAAGGGCCTCGAGTGCATTTTTGGGTTCGTTTAATGAAATGAATGCGGTGAATGCACATAGATTATGTAGAGAGGAACGAGTTCTTACCCCACTTGTTGATATCCGAAATTATGTTTTCTTAGGGATGACTGGAAGTAAATTTGAATGCTTTACCGAGTTCTCGATTCACGAGATTTGTGGGGTGAGCCGCTTGATCTTGAAGCTTGTTACGAGTGACCCTCTTCATTAACTTGTTCGTTACGAGCAAGCTCTTGAGTTGTCTCATTACGAGTTTCCTCGTTACGAGTGACATCATTACGAGCGGGTTGAGTCCGAGTCTTTGTAGGCTCGGCTTCGTCATCATCTCTGCGAGCTTCGGTTACGAGTATGACGACTCACTTGGCTTCTCTGTTCAAGCTTATCAAACACTACGTGGATGCTTTGTTCCACTTTGTTAGTTTGCTTATTGAAAATACGATAAGCTTTCTTTGTGAAAGGAGTAACCTAGAAAAATACCTTCGTCGACCGAGCATCAAACTTGGTTAGGTGATCCTTACCGTTGTTGTGAATAAAGCATTTACATCCAAATGGTGCGAAATAGGAAATATTTGGCTTCTTCCCTTTGTAGAGCTCATAAGGTGTTTTCTTGAGAATGGGTGCGATGAGGCATCTATTCGAGTGTAGTTAGGTTGTGTTGATTGCCTCCGCCAGAAATAGTAAGGCAAGTTGTGCTCAATCATCATCGTCCTTGCTATTTCTTTAAGGGTTCTGTTCTTTCTCTCTACTACTCCATTACGTTGAGGAGTTACAGGTGCTTGAGAAGTTGTGAGAGATTCCATTTTTGTCACAAAACTACGAGAATTACGAGTAGTCGAATTCCCTTCCATGGTCGGTTCGAATCCTCCGGATGCGAGTGCGAGACTCAACTTGAATTTTTCTGCGAGCTTGCTTGAACTCCTTGAAAGCTTCATTCTTGTCCTTAAGAAAACGTACCCGGGTAAATCGTGAATAATCATCAATAATAACAAATATGTAGGATTTACCTCCAGAGGCTCTTCACGGGGATTTTACCACATAAGTCCATATGCAGTAACTCAAGAACTTTCGATGTGGAAGCTGTCTTGAGAGATTTGAATGAAGATCGACTTGTTTCCCTACGGTGCATGCTTCACAAACTTTATTTTCTCAAAAACACGAGTTAGGTAGACCCCTAACCGACTATGAGATGCCGGCTTTTTGATTGTATGCATGCTAATATGTCCTAATCTACGATGCCAAGTCCATGAATCATCATGGAGAGATGCTTTTAAACAAGATAAATTCGACTTGGGTCGAGAAGAGGAATGATGTAAGTATTACTTGATCTCTTACCGAAAGCTTGATCTCTTTGGTAGTAACATCGAAATGTAGCGGTTAGTGCGAGTGAATCTTACCTCTTGACCTTTATCGCATAATTGGGAGATCTTTGAGTAGATTATATTTTAATCCTTTGACAAGGTAGACTAGGCTGACCAGATTTCTTCCTTTTCCAATCTTGCCAATCCCCACTATCTTGCCTTTGCTATCATCTCCAAATGTGACCTTTCCTCCTTCGTGTCTTTCCAACTCGAAAAAGAGTCCTGCATCTCTGACATGTGGCGTGAACATCCACTTGTCAAGGTACCGGTGTCCTTTTGATCTTTTACGAGTGACTGCAAAACAGAGAGAATCTAACCCTTCTCACTTCCTCTAACGAACCCGGTAACATTCCTTACTTGTGGTCCTTTTACGAGGAAGAAGGTGTTTTGGAACCCAGATTTGAATGACTTTGGGTTTTGTCGATTACGAGTCTTCCTCTCGGAGAAGCGAGTCTGTATCTCTTTCTTTTTGAAAACTTTTCCTTTTGAAACAGGAGAGAATGGTTTCTTTTTATAAACGAGTTACGGGCTTAGTCCTCCCTACATTTACGTGAATGGGACCGTGCTCGGCTTTCTCGAACTTCACGGTTACGGAATCATTTTTAAATAGATTTGAGTAGGAATTGGATTCCTCTTCTTTGTTCAAACCAAGACCTTCTTTTCGAAAGGAGACACATTGTGATCCTAAGAGCATGTTAAGGTTTTTCGACCTTGAGTAAATTTTAAAATCGAGATCTTGAGACTCGGTGAGCTTACGTTTTAGTTGCTCATTTTCTTTCTGAGTAACTTAGACTCGGTCTCATTAGTTTGAGCACTAGTCTCGAGTTCTCCGAGTGTCGATCTCGGTTTTTCAATTCGTTTTTCAAAGAAGTGCTCTCGGAAGAAATTGACTCAAGTTGTTCTTTGAAATTGGAAGAGTTAGAATTGGACTTTTCTTCCAAAGTAAAAATGTATTTAGCTAAATCAACTTTGGAGAATTTGAGGAAATAGTCAATTACCTCTTGAGGATTAGTTTCCTCATTGTGCGAGTCCGAGTCGACTCTCTTTCGGCTTCTAAGTCGGACATTGCCATTAAACACTTCGAGTCGTCCGAGTTCTCGTCATCTTCGATGAGTCCTCATCGCTCCATGTTGCAATCATGGCCTTCTTCTTCTTTCTGTCCCTTTTCCTCTTCGGACGAGTCCTTGACTATGTGGTCTTTCTTTGCCACACTCGAAACACCCAGAATTCTTAGATAAAGATAACTTTGAGGGAGAAGAATACTTACCTTTTACTGTCTCTTTTATCTTTCTTGTAGAATTCTTCCTTTGGCCTTTTGTCCCATCTTTTGTGCTTCATTATTCTCTTGAAGCCTCTTGCAATGAGTGCCATGGGATCGTCTTCGAGTCGAGATGAGCTCAGATTTGCTTCTTTAGATTACGAGGCTTTTAGTGCTATGTTCTTTTTGGAGCTGCCCTCGGCATCCTCTTCTTCTAGATGGATTTCGTGTGTTAGAAGCTTTCCGATGAGCTCGTCGGCTTTAAGAGTGAGAGGTTACGAGCCTCCTCTATGGCGGTCACCTTCGGACCCCATCTTCTTTTGGGCGGACTTACGAGTATCTTTACGCACATTTCCTCGTGTGTGATTTTCTTACCCGGAGACTTGAGATTATTGGTAATCTCAGTAAACCGGATGAACATCGAGTGATATTTTCTTCGACTCCATCTTGAATAGCTCGTATTTGTGAAGATATTGACTAATCTTCGCTTGTCGACTTGGCTTGTGCCTTCATAAGTGTTTACCAGTGTATCCCACACTTCTTTTGCTGTGTCACATGCAAACACCCGATTGTATTCCTGCGAGCTGATGGCACACATCGGAATGTTCATTGCCTTGAAGTTCTTCCCGAACTTCTACGCTCGCTCGGAGTGAATTCGGCCTTTGTCTTGGGAATGATTACGAATTCCTCTGTCTTCATTGAAATGTAGTTTCCTTGTCGTATGATTTCCCATACATCTTCATCATGATCCATGAGGAAGCATTCTATAAGCTTCTTCCGAGTGCCCAAAGTTTGATCCTTTGCATTTTGGTCGCCTGTTGGAAGATCTTCCTTCATCGAACTCTCCAGGTGTTATGAGCCATTTGATCTTTAGACCTTTGGATGGTTAGATCCTTTCTAAAAGGCTAGGCTACGATACCAATTAAAGGTTTGCTCGGGGAGAGTCCGAGTCACCCTAGAGGGGGTGAATAGGGTGAGGAGGAAATCTTGTGGAAATTCAAACTCTTTTGCTAAGTAAAATACGGAATGCGGTTACGAGTCAAAACAGAGTCGGAAAAGTAGGGACTTAGAAAGGCTGAATAGATAGAAATGGCAAGAAAAGCAAATGCTTTAAGACAGTCCGAGTCTAGAATGAACTCAGAAAGTAAACACTTAGAGATTACGTGGAAACCCTCAATGGGCGAGAAAACCACGGACCGTATCAATCCGGACACGAAGTCAAATCCACTATTTTGAGTCCACAAAATACCGTGAGTCGACCGAACTCGAGTTGCTCCCTTAGATAACTCTTTATAAGTTTTCCTAGACTCGAAATTCCCTTATACGATCTAGTACTTCCTAGCTGAGATAACCGTTACAGCTAGGGACAACTTAAGCTGAGTTCACCCTTACGGCTTAGTCAAGGGACCTTACAAAGAAAGTTAGAAAGAGTTTGTAACTAAGTACAAGACCTTACAACTCGGAAGGTAATGAATTACAGAATAGGAGTTGTAAGTAGAAGATTGAGAATGAATACCAAGACTTTGCACAAGTACGTATATTAACAATAAGTTCGGCAGTCTTCAAGTCTTGTGAAGTAGCTTCTATTTATAGATGACCGAGGCGAGTAGCCGTTATCTTCATCTGCTGGCGAGAGTCCTCTGTGGCCGTTGATAGAAGCTTTACGAGTCACTCGGAAAGTATCCGTTGTAATGTGAACGTTGGACAACGGTTTAACTCTCTTGGAAGTCCCAAAACTACTAGCGGTGTCTTGAGAGATAAGGTAAAAACCACCGTTAAGCTTGGTGTCTCGGTTTTCTAGATTTAGAAACAGACGGCTCGACACTATCTTACGGGACTTGGAGAAGAGAAGGTGAAAAGCCATGTCTGTTGGTGATTTGACGTTTTGAAGCTAGGTTACTTTTGTGATTTGAAAAGTGTATCCTCGTTTGAATAACCTACAAAAGTAAAGCAATTTTGGTTCTCAAAGAATGAAATACTTTGGTCCAAGATTAGACACATATTATAAAATAATTATGATAATTAATCAACTAATTATCCGAGTCAAAGAGAAGTGGAATTTTTGAGTCCAATAACTATATAACTCAAAATTCCATCGACTTAGTCTAAGCGATAGATCAAGATAAGTAAAGAATATCGAGTGAGATAACTTGATGTAGACTAAGTATGAAACAGATTAGAGGTGCGACTCTAATGAAATAGAGCTTATAATCGAAGCCAAATTACGAGTGAGAGAAGGTGAAACACTAGTCCACTCAATCTGTGATAAATGCGAGTGATCTTTGGACTCGGAACAAAGAATCGAGTTTTCGAGTCACTTAAAGAAGCGCAATAAACACATGAAGTGCAAGTCTGTAGTACTTAGAGAAGATACCATTTCATTCGAGAAAAGTTTCTAAAACACGAGAGAATGCCTTGGAATCAAAACTCTATAAATACGAGATGGTTATTCCTGATTCATGTAATGTAACTCGAAATGCGTTGAGTAGTGTCCGAGTCTTCATATAACAATCAATCGGAGTAAAATAACTTATGTATTGACTTAGATAATCATGTTATTAACATGCCAAGTTCATTCCTAATAAAGAAAAATTGATCTTCACTGAGAGGTTTAGTGAAAATATCAGCTAATTGAAATTTTATAGCAATAAACTCAAGTTCAATATCACCTTTCCCAGAATGGTCTCTTAGAAAATGATACCTAACCTCAATGTGTTTCGTTTTTAGTGTTGAACTAGATTCTTAGTGATGTTGATTTCATTTTGATTGTCACACTTGATCGAGATAGATGTAAATGAAAGTCCTAGATCCTTCAAGTGTTGCTTTATCCAAAGAATCCGAGCACATCAAGCTGCAACTATAATGTAGTCGACCTTAGCGAGTTGATAGAGCGACTAAGTTTTGCTTCTTTGAATGCCGGGAGATGAGTGATTGACCCCAGAAATAGGCATGCTGCTGATATGCTCTTTCTATAAACTTTGTATCTAGCATATTCAGCATCGAGTATCCAGTGAGGGTTAGATATGCGTCTTTCAAATACTAGAGACCAAGCTGTTTGAGTCCCTGCAAGATATATAAAGATTCTCTTCACCGCAGATGAGACATGATTCCTTAAGATTAGCTTGAAATCTTGCACAAAAGGCAAACACTAAACATGATATCTAGTCTACTAGATGTGAGATAAAGTCGAGATTGAATCATACCTCTGTAGAGTTTTTGATCTACGACTTTACCTTTCTCATCTACGTCCGACTTTGTACTTGCTACTCATAGGTGTTGCTGCATGCTTCACATCTTATAGCTTGTACTTCTTCAAGAACTCCTTGGTGTACTTTGATTGATGGACATAGATCCCATCCTTTTCTTGCTTGATTTGCAATCCAAGGAAGAAATTGAGTTCTTCCATCATACTTATTTGAAATTCCGGTTTCATTAACTCACAAAACTCTTGACATAGAGTTTCATTAGTAGTTCCAAATATAATGTCATCAACATAGATCCGAATGACAAGAAAATTATTCCCCTTAGTTTTTCTATAAAGAGTTTTGTCATTAAGACCTCTATTGAAATCTTTTTCAACCCATAAATAACTTAGTCTTTCATACCAAGTCTGTGGGAGCTTGTTTCAAACCATATAAAGTTTTTACAATTTGAAAACATGATTTGGAAATTAAGAATTTTCAAATCCAGGGGCTGCTCAACATAAATTCTTCTTAAATATAACCATTAAGAAATGCACACTTAACATCGATTTAATAAAGCTTAATGTTCATGCTAGATGCAAATGCTAAGAGAATTCCGATTGCTTTAATCTAGCAACAGGTGCAAAGGTTTCCCCACAATCAATTATCTCTTCTTGGTTATATCCCTAAGCAACTAATCCGGCCTTATTTCGACTACCAAACCTCCCTCATCCATTTTATTCTTGAAAACCCATTTGGTTCATATAACAAGGTAGTTAGAAGGTCGTTTAGTCGAGTCCACACTTGGTTTCTTTTAAATTGAGTTAATTCTTCTTGCATGGCCTCTACCCATTCAGGTTCTAGTAAGGCTTCTAGTATATTTTTAGGTTCAATTAATGAAATGAATGCTGAAAATACACATAGATTTTGCAAAGAAGAACAAGTTCTTAGCCCATTGTTGATATCGGAAAGTATATTCTTAGGTGCGTGACTCGAATGCATATTTGAAAGCTCTACCTGTCCTCTCATTCAGCAGAGTTTGTTGGTTGATTGGAATAATCTTCAACTGGTTCGGTTTCTTGAACATTGTCAACTTGATCTTCGATATTCGAGCTGGCTATTGAACTTGCACATTCCGAGTTGCCTCGGTTCTTTTCTTTTGACTCATTCTAAGCTTAGCTTCAGCAATATAATCTTCATCTCTGTTGAGCTTGAGATATGAGAAAGTGGATTCACTTGTCCTGCCATGGTCAATCTCATCAAAGATAACAAGGATACTTTCTTTCACTTTGTTAGTTTTCTTGTTAAAAATTCTATAAGCTTTACTATGAGATGAGTAATCCAGAAATATACCTTCATCCGACCTTGCATCAAACATAATCGGATGTTCCTTACCATTGTTATGCACATAGATATTACATCCGAATGGTGTGAAGTAGGAGATGTTGGGCTTCTTTCCCTTGTGCGGCTCTTAGGGTCCGAAGAGGCATCTTTTGAGTGTATAATTTCTCTGTGTTGATTGCCTCATCCTAGAAACAGATGAGATAGATTATTTTCAATCATCATTGTCCTTCCTATTTCTTCAAGAGTTCTCTTTCTCTCCACTACTCCATTCTGTTGAGGAGTTCTTGGTGCTCGAAGTTGTGGGAATGTCATTCTTGTCACAAAAGTCTACAAATTCCGAGTAATCGAACTCCCTTGCATGGTTAGTTTGAATTCTTCTGATTTGAGTCTCAAACTCCACTTGAATTTTCCTGCAGATCTTAGTGGACTCTTTGAAGGCTTCATTCTTGTTCTTCGAAAGCTCACCCAGGTAAATCGTGAATAACCATCAACAATAACCAGCACATATGATTTACCTCCTAAGCTTTTCACCGGAATTTCACCACACGAATCCATATGAATCAATTCAAGCACTTTGGATGTAGATACGAGTCTTGAGTGGTTTGAAAGATGATCTTACTCTTTATGCATGCCTTACATATTTTATCTTTCTTAAAGGCACGATTAGATAAACCCCTAACTAATCCATGAGATGCAAGCTTATTGATGGTGCATGTTGGTATGACCTAGTCTATGATGCCATCTCCATGAATCATCATTTTTAGATGCTTTTAAACATGATAAATTTTGACTAGAATCGAGAGAGGATTAGTATAGGTGTTACTCGACCTCATACTTGAGAGCTTTGTCTCTTTGGTGACTGCATTAGAAATGAGGCGGTTGGTTTGAGTAAATCTTACCTCTTGACCTTTGTCACATATTTGAGATATGCTCGGAAGGTTGTACTTGAGCCTTTTGACAAGGTAGACTGGATCGACAGAGTTATCTCTTTGACCAATCTTGGCAATCCCAACTATCTCGCCTTTGCTATTTTCTCCGTATGTGACTTTTCCTCCTTTTATATCTTCTAGCTCAAAGAAGAGTCTTGAGTCTCTAGAAATATGGCATGAACATATACTATATAAGTACCAATGACTCTTTTGTTTCTAAGAAATCTGCAAAACAGAAACAAACTAACCCTTCTCACTTCCTCTTGCAAACCTAGTAACAGTCTTTACTTGTGGTTCTTTTATGAGGAAGATTACTTTTGGGAACCTAGATTTGAATAATTTTGGGCTTGGTCCGATTTTGAGCCGTCATTTTAGAAAACCGAGTTTATGTCTCTTTTCTTTGAAAACCTTTCTTTTTGTAAACAAGTTGAGAAGGCTTTCTCATGTAAAAAACCGGTATGTGCTTAGTCCCTTTTCTTTGTGAGTGAATGGGACCATGCTTAGCCTTCTTGAACTTAATAGTTCGGAATCATTTTTGAAAAGATTATTGTAAGAGTTATCCTTCTCTTCGAGCATTGTAATAAGACATTCTTTTCTAAATGAGACACATTGAGAGCCAAGTAAAAGATCAAGGTTTTTCTGATCTTGAGTGAGTTTTAAAACCAACTCCTGAGACTCATTGAGCTTCTTTTCGGTTGCTCATTCTCTATTCCGAGGCACTCGGTCCCAGTCTTATTATCTTGAGTACTCGGTCTCAAGCACTTTCAGATTTTGTCTAAGTTTTTCAAATTCTAAGTTTTTCTAATTCCTTTTTCATACTGATACTCTCAGTAGTAAGAGACTCTAATTGCTCTTTGAAATCGGAAGAATTAGAATTGGACTTTTCTTTGAAAGTAAAAATATATCTAACAAGATCAAGTTTAGAAAACTTGAGGAAAAAGTTAATTACCTCATGAGGATTTGTTTCCTCAAGCATCCGAATCATCACTATCTCACTCGGATCCAGACTTTTGAGTCTCGTTAGTTCCATTAGACATTTTGAGTCATGAGAGTCATCATTTTCGGAGGAGTCATCATCGCTCCAGGTAGCCACCATAGCCTTTTTCTTCTTTCTATCCTTCTTTCTCTTTGGACAATCCTCAACTATCTTCTCCTTGCCACCACACTTAAAAAGCTAGAGTTCTTAGTTAAAGACAAATTATAAGAGGATGAATATTTACCTTTCTTATCTTTCTTGTAGAGCTCCTTTTTGGCCACTTTTGCCACTTTTGGTACTTCATCATCTTTTTGAAGCCTCGAGCAATGAGAGCGATGGGATCTTATTCGAGAATATGAGGAGCTAAGACTTTATCGTCTGTCTTTTGAGGCCTTAAGTCAATGTTCCTTTTGGTGTTGACCTCTGCTTCGTCTTCTTCTAGGTGCAACTCATGAGTGATTAGCTTCCTAATAAGCTCATCCGGTTTCAGCTTGGAAAGATCTTAAGCTTCTTCAATTCGTTGTCACCATGGACCCCGTCTTCTCTTTGGTAGACTTCTCAGAATTTTTCGACTACTTCTTCATGGGAGATCTTTCTACACGGAGATTTGAGATTGTTGACAATCTTAGTGAAGCGAGTGTACATCCGAGTCATATGTGACACTCTGTTGTATTCTTCCGAGTTGATTGTGCACATCGAGTGTTCATGGTTTGAAGTTCTTCCTGTATTTTTCATTCTTTTTAGTGGTGTACTCGACTTCTCCTTGGGTATAACTCTTGATCCTTCCATCTGCATAGAAGTGTAGTTTCCATGCTTGATGATGTTCTAGACATCCTCATCACGAGTCATAGATGAAACATTCCATTATCTTCTTCCAGAGTGTGCAAAGTTTGAACCTTCATCGAACTCTCCATTGTTCTAGGTCATATGATCTTTAGACCTTTGGATTGTGAGATCCTCTTGAAAGGCTAGGTTTTGTTACCAATTGAAGGTTTGCTCTTGGAGAGGCTAACACACCCTTGGAGGGGGGAATAGGGTGATGGATGATTTTGTAGAAATTACAAACTTTCTACACGTAACGGACTTAGAAAATAATTCCGAGTCTAAAATGAACTAAAAAACAAGTCAAACACGAAATACATGGAAACCCTCCTGGGCGGAAAACCATGGACGAGTGCTAATCCAAGCACCAAGTCAAATTCATTATTTTGAACGATCGACTCTTTACAAAATTGCTCCCTTATATAATTAAATTACAAGTTTTCCTAAACTTAGAAATTCCCTTACTAGATCTAGTACTTTGTAACTAAGATACCCTTCTGCAGTTAGGGTCAAATGAGCTGAGTTAAACCTTATAGCTCGGTCAAGGGACTTAGTAAAGAATAAAAATAGTAGAAGTGATTATAAGACTTTCCTTTTACAACTCGGAAAGTAAGAATTACAAAATTAGAATTGTAAGCTAAAGATTAAGTAAATATGCACTAAGTCGGTGTTAAGCAATATATTCAGCAATCTTCAAGTCTTGTATGAAGGCTTCTATTTATACATAGCAAGGCAGATTAGCTATTGAGACTTGTTCTAGATTGGTGAGCTTCAATAGTTGTTGTAATGGCTAGTCCGAGTCACTCGAGAAAGGTTCCGTTGTAATATGAACGTTGTGTGGTGGTCCTTGACTCAAAAAGTGGTCCATCCCTCTGGTTGTGAGTAAGTTATGGGGTGTAAACAACCGTCGGACTCAAAATTGATGTTTATCCGATTTGGAAACAAACAACCCCGACACGGTGTCTAAGCCATGTCCAAAAATGGATGTTTTCTCGTCTACTGTTATTTAACGGCTAGAAAGCGGTTGCTTTTGCTTTTTAAAAAATAGAGTAAACTACTTTAATCAACCTGCAAAAGAAAATCAAAGTGGTACTCAAAGTATAAAAATACTTTGGTCCAAGATTAGGCAAAGATAATAATTAATTCAAAGTAATGAAGCACTTAATTATTTTCATCTAAATAAATGGAAACTTCTAAGTCTAATATTCATTAGGTTCAAATTCCATCTTAAGTCAATCCTTAAAATGATCAAGTTAATAAGAATAAGGAATCGAATACATAAACTTGATCAAGTAAATAATTTCATTAAATATGTTGACTTAGAAAAGAGAATTAAAGTTGTAATTCATTTTCAGTTTTAAAACTAAGTCGAGTACTCGAATATAAAGTGTTTGTGAAATTATTTACTTATGCCATTATTCCGAGTTATTTTTGAGTGAGTCGAAACCCAGTTAAGAGTGATATACTTGATAGATGGTTTCTTAGCGGGTCGAAAAATAATGAAAACTTAGATATGAGTTTCTTAGAAGTTGAGAATGACTTGGAATCAAAACTATAGAAAGATAAAAAGTTATACCTGAGTCTTCAATGTCTTTTCTAATTTCATAATCATCAAATTTGAATCGAGGAAGCTTTGACTTTTGAGCAGTGTGTACTATTCATTCAAAGACAAATTAAGTGAACTATTATTATGTGACATAATTCTTAAGACAGCTTTGTCCAAGTTGATCGTGGAGACTTTTTCACTCACTTCTCATATTGATATGTTTTAAGTTTTAAGAAACATAATCTAGCCTGGTTCAATGAATTATATATCATATCATATCTGCTGATTATTTGTTTTATTTTTATTTATCTATGATTTTTTAGGATTATTTCAGTAGTCTAATATGAATAACACATATTACGAGTAGTCTATTGGTCATACTGTGTTTAATATAGATAAATATTTGAAATTATTATTACGAAACGTAAATTTAAGTGTTGTTTATATTAATCCCTGCACAATTGTAAAAAAAAAAAAAGGACAAAAATGGTCACAAGCAACATGTAGATGATTCTTTTTACTAAGATCTAGTGCATCTCCTCCTTTTATGAAGGCTTTGCATAATTTTTAATTTTTGAGGAGGGGATTGGGGGTAATTGTACAAAGACAAGATCATTAGAGATTTAGAGTACCTCTAAATCTGTCTTTTGGTTCTTTAACGAGACAATCAAGCATACTTTATTTTTTTTTATTGCTTTTAAAAGGATAACATTTGCCCAAGATTTGGAGGAATTATTTCATGTTCCCTTCATATGCAAAAGTTGAAGTATATGCTTTCATTAACAATAGATGCTTTTTCCCTTTTGGCATGGGGAAGAGGAAGGGGAAGGGCTTACACACTTTGCTCAAAGAAATATAATCTTTTCACTTTTCAAACAAGGGGCAATGGTGTTGTTAAAGTCTTCATAGAGATACCTTGTAATGTATAATCAAAGAATAATTCATTCCTTATTATTATATATGTATTTTGATCTTTTTTTTTTAGGTTTCGGATGAATCAAGTGGCAATGGTGTTGGCAATGGATCGACAAAAGCTGGGCCTTCCTCTTCTATCTCTCAAATTAATTAGCTAGCTAGATAGTTAGATCAATGTAACTATTGATCATACGATAAGTCTTTTCATTACATGATAATAGATTGATGTACTAAAAAATTTTCTCTTTCATTTTATAATTCGCCCGACTTTCTATAGGGGACCATACATACATACATGAATACATACATATATATATATATATATATATATATATATATATATATATATATATATATATATATATATATATATATATGCGTTCTATAAATTTATATTGTCATGTATAAATACTTAACCATATTAAAATAGGGTCTAGTGGATATGATAGAATGTCTTCATAGAGAAGACAAATCTTGATGTTTTATTGTGTTGAATATGAGTAAATGAAGTTTCCCTCCAAACCTCACATTGACGACTAAAAGCGTCGACTTTGAAAATGATCGACTCAAGAAAGCATCAAGAGATGGACAATCTCGACACATAAGACCGTCAACATATCTCATCACAAAAAGCGTCGAGATATGGCGACCTAAAAAGCGTCGAGATATCTGGACACAACTTTTCTTAACGCTTTTTAATAGTGGCGATTGTTTGTCTCTCAATGCTCAAAGGCAACAAAACAAGGTGGATTATATGTCGACAATATACCTCTTTTTAGTAGTGACCTTTGGCAATAAAAAGTGCATGAGATTACCTCTTTGAGGTCTGCCCTCAACAATGTGGTCACGGTATGTCACTTTATACTTTAAGTTTTGAGCTAAAAACGACCCATAGTTTTTCTATTTTTCAACCCAAATTTTCTGTCGTAGCCCACGACTTGTGGTGGGCTTGTGGGGGTGGCCATGGTGTGGTCGGTGCCGGTCGAATGCCCGAGCTTTGCTGCCCAAATTTTTTGTTTTGGCTTGTTACTTCATGGGTCATGTATGTGCAGGCCAACATTCAAACCTGGACCCAAATTCAACTCCTTCCAAGCCTTGGTATAGCGCAAGAGTTGATTGAAAGACAAATTCTATTTGAGGGTCCATTCAATTTTTGCCGATACCTTAGTGAGCGAGTTACACCACAAATCTGCTATAATACGTGGCCACCTTTCTTTCCCCAGGATCCACCATGGATGATGTTTTACTTCTACTCCATAACCTAAGAGAAGTAGGAATAAATGACCAATGGGTATCTCTGTACTCAATTCTTGGATGTGGATTCGTCTTATGCTCAATATTTAGGATGAATTATGACACAATTAGTAAGTCTCCACTTATACTTTTGTGCGATTACATTTATGGTGTGGAAATTAATCTTATCTCTATAGCTTCTCCCTAGTGACATCTACATTTTGAGTCTTAAGATCAATGTGTCTCAACCTAGAGAGTTTCCATGTATTATTAGGATTCGAAACTTCTTGAGTCCGAATATATGGGGCATCCCCTCCCGAAGAACTAGAAAGGGGTAAGAGTATTATACTCTTTTTTACTTTTAGTTATACACTAAAAGTGTCTTGCTAACTCGTGAAGAAATTTACGAGTATGATCGAGAGCAATCCGAAAAAATGTCCATAAGATTCCACTCTGCCATTAAAGCTTTCAAAGATTTATTCACTTGGTCACATGTTTCGAATGTTTCGAGTGAGCTTCGTTAGTTAAAGTGCTCATGAGCTCCTAGTATATGTGCCAATTGCTCCTTTACTTTTGTAGGACTATCATTCTAGGTCCCCTCCATCGGGAGATTTCCTTGGAAGCTCGGGACTCAACCTCATTCCACAAGCCAACAAATGTCGTCTAGTAGTACTACTAAAGCCGGTTTTTCACGATGTTCATCCCGGTGCTCTCACGGTCGCAGTGCTTTTGAAGCGGGTCTAAGTACTTCCACAGTTGGGCCTAGTTCTTTTGATGCTTGGGCGTAGCTCTTCTAAGGCTGGCATGGACATTATGCCCTTGCAAGCGCTTAATCCTTATGGAAACCCGTATGATTTTCATAGGATGTCATATAGTGGGTCCTATTATGAGGCCTCCCTACTGACTTGGGACCACAGGGCTGACTCTTCATTAAGCTGCAGCGAGATAGGTGAGCTTTTACCTCGATCTTAGAAGATATCGACAATTATGTCTTCAACGATGATGCCGATGATGAAGATTAAATAACCACTTGTAGGGTGCTTAATTAGTTCTAATTTATTAGTGTTCTATGCGTTTACTCAAGAAATGCATTATGAGTAGGTCGAGATAGTAATGAAAACTTAAAGATAAGCTTTTTAGAAATTGAGAATGACTTGAAATCAAAACCATAAAGAGATAGAAGTTAGAAATTTATAGAGTTAAGTCACTATAAAAAAATGAAAATACCAATGGAATTTTTCCGACGGGGACTTCCCGTCGGACAATTCGACTGGAATTCTAATGGAAATTTCGATAGGTCTTGTTGGAATTTTTTTGGGACCTCCGATGGGCCCGTCGGATTTATGTTCATCGGAGGGAATTCCAATGGGTTTTCCATCGGAATTTGGGAAATTTAGTTGGAAAACTCGTCGAATTCCCATCGCTATTTTCCTTTTTTTTTATAGTGAGTTTTCATTGCTCGAAATGAATGATTGTAAAATGTTCTTTGTTAAACTAAGTCAGAATTTGTTGTTAGACCATATTGATGCAAAAAATATTAGAACAAAAATATTAGAGCATAGGAGCAAGTATCGGAGCATGAAATCATAGCAAAAATAAAGAGATATGGATAATACAAGTTAATGATGCTCGAAATAAAGATATTTCATTGATGCTAAGAATATAAGTACAAAGAAAATTAAAAAATGAACTCCCCTAAACCAAACATCTATCTGTCTTTTCTCTCCCCTATGCATTTAATCAAAATAAGCCGAGGAGGGGGAAGCGAGAGATACAAAAATGTTGGACAAAAGTTTTTTAAAATTAGCAGGGGTGTGGAGCAATGCGAGTGGAGGAGAAAGAGCGATGACCCCTTCTTCCGTAACGATAGCCTTGAGTAGAAGCTGCTGGGCAAGGGAGAGGTGGTTAGAGAAGAGGAAAATATGGACGTTGAATTGCGAGTCCTACGTACTAGAGGTACTGCTTCTTCTATCTCCTCTTTTGAGCCCTCATCCTCTTTAGCTTGAGATGGCTACGCAGAAGGTTGAGCTCGAGATTGACCAACATCCCAAGTCTTTTCTAAGGCGGACTCAATGTGTTCTAAGGAAATGACCTTAAGTTCCTTCTCTCTTTGGCCTTCGACTTGGCTCGCTCGAGTCTTTTCTTATTCTTCTTCGACTCGGAGTGAGAAGAACTAGAAGACTTTGAGGATGATTTTTCTACGAGTGAGATTCCGAGTCCTCGGCAGCCTTGGATCTGCGCTTTTAAAGGCGGTGAATTTGGTCTTGCTGTTGCTCGATGACTTCTTTGAGCACGTTGACCAAGGCTTAACTCCGATTGATTTGGTTCCGAGCCGAGCTCAAAAGCTAAGTCAAAATAGGCATGAAAGCCCGGAAAGCGCCAAGAGTTGATTGTAACTTTTTAGAAAGTGTAGCAAGCGAGAAGCCATCTTTTGATGTAATTCCATGTAAGGAGCAATCTGCGAAGAAGATGGTCCAACAATAAGAAGATGACCCCGAAAACTTTTCTAAGTCCGAGGAGGAGGTGGAAGCTCAAAAGAATAAATCCAAACACAAGGTGAAGTTTCTTGGTAACCTAGACCAACTAGCTTAGCCCTCCTTATGTAGACTGTTGGCTCAAGACATTTTCGTGGATCATCATGGGCATCCACTTTAATGTGAGTGAAAATAGCAGTGAGTAGAGCCCCGAAAGGAAGAGGGGGTTTCTTTTGATCGTTAGGAACATAAGCTATCCGCTTCAATGATGAAAGGGAAGAGGTCAATCTCATACCTTTCTAGAATGACACAAAGAACTTTAAGAACCTTGATGTTGGGGTTCTCCTTAGAAGAAAAGAAAGAGAACACAGTTCTTATCGGAATAAAAAATAGAAGTCCGGCTTCGGACTTCATATGAGTCATAGAAAGTTATTTTTGGACTTTGGAATGATTACGGCATATTTGTCAAAGAAATTGTTAGCGATTTCAGTGAATGGAATGGGGTTTGAGTTTAGAAAGAGGGTCTAAACACCGGAAAGCTTATGAAGCATAGTTTTCCCTTAAACAAGAGAAGAGACCATGTTGTCTCTTACAACCATGTTAGAAGAGAATTTAGTAACGAGTTGGAGGTAGATATAATAATAGAAATACAAATACTTGAAAGTACCTATGTGGAGGATAGGCTTAATCCAAGAAAGTTTGGTGGTTGAGAAGAATCGCTCTTCGACGAAGTAATCTTTGGGCTACAATGAGTTTTTGGTCATTGAAAGCGAGGGCTTTGCCCTTAGAAGGATCCTTTTGAAGATTCTCGGGCTGAATGATTGGGGTTCTAGCCTTTTTGGTAGCTGACCCTCCTTCGACTTCACTTCTTCTCTTAGTCATTTTTTCGAGAGAAAGGGAAAGAGATTTGATTTGAGAGAGTGAATAAGAAGAAAAGTGAACAAGTGAGAAAGAGAGTTGAGAGTTGAGAGTCTAAAACAGAAAGAGTGTTTCAACAAGGAATTCCGAGTTTGAGTGAGAAGAGAGTAAGAGAGCAAGAGATAGCAAAGTGAGTTAATGAGGGTAAACAAGTACTATTTATAGAACAAGAGCTGTCAAAGAACAAAAGCCTTTCGACTCAGCCCTCGGAGGAACAACAATCTAATCGTTTAGCATTCTAGTGTGCAATGGTTACTTCTTGAAACCGCTTCCTTCTAACGGCTAGTTTCCTGACCGTTCATGAGAAAGAGAGAGAAAAGAGATTTGAAGTAGTTACTGAAATTTGAGAAAGATAACTAAAAATTGAAGTACTAGAGACTAAAATTTGAAGAATAGAAGGTTAAAACTCAAACCTAACTCACGGCTTCCGATCGGCCTATCATGCCATTGCCTACCAGCGTTCGTCGTTTGGCCCCTCTTACTGTGCTCTATTGCTCGCCTTTTATAGCTCTCGATCTCCTCTTCTTGTCTTGCCTCGATCTCATTATCTTCAATTTTGGATAAAGAGAGAAATCGAAGGGATATAATTTCGGATGGATTGGGTTTTGTTTTTGGACAATTGGACACCCGAAGAGGAAAGGAAAGTGAGAGTTTGAGTTTGAGTGGAATTAGGCTTCGAGCATGAAGATGAAGAACGAGAGAGGGTGAAGAGGCTGGGGAACGGCTTGTCAAAAATGAACAACAATAGAGGAATGAGAAGGAAGTCCAAATGGGGTTTCTTCGGTTAGGGTTTCCTTGGTGCGGAACCATAGGAGAAGAAGAAGATGGCATGAAGTGGCCTTTGTGGGCTTCCAACAACAACAACAACAACGAGGCGTGGAGAGCTAGGGTTTTGGGATAAGGATGAAGAAGAGAGAGAAGAGGTAGAGTATGAGATGGGTTACGAGGGACATCGGCTAGGAGAGAGAGGTAGAAAGTTTCGTGGGCTTCGGGCAGCGGTAGGGGACGAAAAGGAGTGAGAATATGGCACGAAGGGGCGAGGGTTTCGGGAGGTACGGTAGTGAAAGAAGTAGGGGAGGGAGGTGATGGACTGGTGACGGTGGGAAGTAGTGAACGGTGAAGGTGGTCGGCAAAGCAAGGGAAAAAAAAAAAAGGGACATTGGGCTCCACTGTTTTGGACTTGGTTCGGACATAGTTTTGGCACATTAAAAATAGATGAGCAAATTCTTTAACTTTTCGCTTGTCTTCTTACTTTTCAGATTTTTCCACATTTTCTTCAAAATTAAAGAAAATTACATTAAAAATCCTAATTTAATAATTATTATGAACAGAATAAGATGTAGAAAGGAACTAAAAATATCATATTTTTGTACTCTAGAAATACCCTCACACTTAGATTCTACTCGTCCTTGCGTAAAATAAAACTAAAAAAAGAAAAAAAGAAAATCCTAACTCACTTTCGTAGGAATCACGATTGCATTTAATGTATAGAACAAGCCCTTTAAACCCCTTGGTAACCCAAGTGGACGAGTAAAGTCTCGTAAAGGTTTATAGCGAGATGCACCAACAAAATCTAGGGGAAAAAGAAAGAAAAATGGAAAAAGAAAACATAAAGGATTTTTACAAAAAATATTTATAAAAGGGAGAATACATACATATCTCGATCAATCATATCAGCTTTGGTACTCAATTATCAACTTGTATCTAGGTCTATTATATATATCAAACCTCTCACACTCTTTTGACAACAACCATATATCAATATTTCCACTGTTTATCCCATTAAGAACACTTGAATCGACCTAGTGCATGATGTGCAAGTGTACCATTGCGCCCTTATTTTAGGCATATACAACATACTCAACCCACTTACCTAGTGTTTATTTTCACTTCATTTAGGAAGCAATTCTTACCTGGTAGCCACTATTGCCTAAAAGGGTAGCACCCACTAGCGGATGCCTCAAAGGGTTCTTGTCAATCCCGATTTTCACTACATTTTTTGCGTTTTTATTTTATCCATTTTTTCAATGCAAAATATAACAATGATGAAGTTTATTTTTGTACAAAAGACAAGTGGGTGAATAAATAAATGACGACTTCGGACCTAAGAGCAAATGGCTTTTATAAAGATATGTGCGGATTTTACAAATTCTCATAGTATGCCAAGGTTAGAAAAAATGACGTTAGAATTGTCAAACTCATAGGTAAGTGTCATCATGTATATTTCCCTTTTACAACCTAATTACTAACTCACAATAGAGTCTTCCGAAAGTAGCAGCAAAACCGGACCAAGATAATCATGGGATTGAACCGAATAGAACCGGGAAAAAATTAGATAAAATGTGTAAGAGCGCCGGCCACAAGAGGCTTTCTAGGGTTTTGTGCCCTTCCGTGCTACCCCAGGATTCCTCAAGCTTGAACACAGCTTTTTGAGATGAAACCATGGGTAGGGGCGCCTAAACATGGTCACTTAAAAACCCGAAGCTCGAATTGGTGTACCTAAACATGACCCTCTAGTTAGTCAAAAGCTTGGCGAGGAGCCTGAACTTGACTCGGGTAGTAATATCTAAGGTCCAGTTGGGGTTGCCGAACTTGACCACATCTTGGATTTAATGTTCGGTTGGGTATCCCGAGCTTGACTTGTTCAATGTCCTGAAGCTCGGATGAAATTTTTGGCACTAACAATTTTGTTAACTAATAATCGAATGTAAATAGTTTCAAGTGTTACTCGAAAATGATTTTGCGACTAGATCATGTTTCAAATGTGGTTCATTGACTTGGCAATAAGGAGGTCCTAAAGTCTTGGCGTTATGTGTAAACCTTGACCACTTACGGGCACGATGTTTAATTGAAGTGTGTCCGAACATTGACCACGTACGGCCTGAAGCTCGATAGAGGTGTCCGAACCTTGACCACTGTTACTGTTTGAGACTTGATTGAGCTGTGTTTGAACCTTGACCACTTGTTGGGCGTGAATCTCGACAGGGGTATTGTAAGAATAACGATCGGTCGGGGCCTTACCAAGCTTCCCCACTTGTGTCGGGTCTTTTTTATAAGATTACTTTTGAAGATAGTTTGAACGTCGGTTTTGGAATATGGGGATGAACCTTTTATTAAGATTTCCAAATTTTATTAAATCAAGCGGAAATGAATTAAATCAGATTTGATTCACTATTTTATTAATCATTTTGTTTTAGCAATTATTTTAGAAGTCCAAGGATCTTATTTTCTAATTAAGGACTAAATGATATTCGGGTTATGATTACGTCGTGGGGCTTTAGGGCTAGATTGGTGTGAAAACACCGGTTTGGACCGAAACCACCACCGCTGCCCCCACGAGTGCTGGCCGGAGGCCGTGGCTGGTGAAACCAGCCTTGATCTCTGCCCAGTAGGCGGATCCGGAACCTAAGATCATTTTCCTGTAACCGAGAAAACACCGAGACGCGAATTTGTGTAGAAGAAAACATAAAATAAGAGAGTCGCCAATAAGTTTTTAAAAAGGAAAAAACTATCAAAAACTCAAAAAGAAGACTTGGTCCCTCGATCTTAATATGGGAAAAACTAAGACCAAAAAGATTTAAAAATTGACTCCATCGGTCTTGAACCGAGAATCGAATTCGAGGGTGAGGGTCTAAAACGTAGGGATAAATCCCTCCACCTCGCCTATCCAAAGACGACCATTACTAGTTCGAGTAGTGTGTTAATAAAGATGTAAGAAAACAAGCATGCAACATGCGAAACAAAATTAAAGCAACCATAACATAATAATGAAAACGATAAAGAAAAGAAATAAAGAAAGTGATAAAAGAAAGAAAAGCAAGAAATAAAAGATTACATCGGTCGGGAGGAAATTAAAGTGATTACATCTCTTAAACCACAATACAGAAAGCAAATAAAATACGAATAAATATAACCGTTCGAAGGCTAAAACATGGCCCTCGGATTGTCCCACCTTGCCGATCCGGGTCTTCATGCCCGATATCTCGATGCAATGGCAACAATCCAAAGAAAAGGGCTAGTTTTGTGAATTGTGTCTAGGGTATGGTAGTGATCAATTGAATGAGTGCCTAGAAATCATAATAATGAAATATTCATTTCTCTTTGCACGGATTCAACGGTGAAAAATGAATGTTTACGTAAAATTCGGCGAGTAATGGTTAGATGAGAGTGTTGAAGTTGGCTTTCGGTAGAGTGATCCTAAGGCGGGAAGTCGTATGGAATGAGAGCCATACGTCTCTATTTATATGAGAGGACCTAGGTCACAAATGACCTAGGGTTTGCCTCTTATCATCCGTCCAAACAGACTAAAATAAAACCAGGCCATTCCTTAAGAAATAGAACCGGATCGAGAAAATGATAAAACCGAGATAGAATCGGTTAAAAGAGAGGAGGCGGGCGCCGGCCAGCTAGACCCTCCTAGGGTTTCATGCCTTAGTTGTGTCTCAAAGGACTCTCTAAGCTCAAAACACAGCGTTCCACCATGCTTCTAAAAGGCGGGTGCCAGCCACGACGTCATTTAGAGGGAAAGCTTAATAAGGCCGAGTCCGAGTCACTCGGAACAAAAATGAGCAATTGAAAAGAGAACTCGATGAGTCTCCGGAGCTTGTTTTAAACCTCACTCAAGGTCGAAAAACCTTGATCTTTAACTACGCTCTCACTATGTTTCGTTACGGAAAGAAGGACTTGGTTACAATCGTTGAAGAGTAATCAAATTCCTATTCTAGTCTTTTTAAAACTTATTCTAGAATTGTAAAGTTCGGGAAGGATGAGCATGTTTCTATTCATACCACTTGAAAAGAGGACTCGGCATATGCCAATTTATAAGGAAAAGCCTTCTCCACCTGTTTACAAAAGAAAGGATTTTCAAAGAAAAGAGACACAAACTCAGTTCTCTAGAAAGAAGACTCAGAATCGGACGAAACTCAAAATTATTCAAATGCGGGTTCCGAAAAGTGCTTTTCCTCCGAAAAGGATCACGAGTAAAGGGAGATACTTGGGTTTGTAACAGGAAGTGAGAAGGGTTAGTTTGTTTCTGTTTCGCGAGTAACAAAGAAAAAGAAAGGTCATCTGGTAGTTAGACAGGTGGCTGGTCACGCCATATGTCTAGAGATTCAAGGCTCTTCTCGGAATTGGAAGATCTAAAAGGAGGCAAAGTCACATTTGGATATAATAGCAAATGCAAGATAGTAAGGATTGGCAAGATTGGTGAAGGAAGCAACTTAGTCAGTCTAGTCTACCTTATCAAAGGGCTGAAGTACAATCTCCTTAGTATCTCTCGGCTATGTAACAAAGGCCAAGAGGTAATGTTCGGTGAGATCAACTGCTACATTTTTGATGTAGCCACCAAAGAGACAAAGCTCTCGGGTATGAGGTCGAGTAACACGTATACTATTCCTTTGTCATATTCTAGTCAAAATTTATCTTGCTTAAAGGAATCTATGAATAATCATTCATTGACTTGACATCATAGACTAGGTCATATTAGCATGCATACTATCAACAAACTTGCATCTCATGGATTGGTTAGGGGTTCACCTAACTTTTCATTTAAGAAAGATAAAATCTATAAAGCATGCACGAAAGTAAAGTAAGTCAGATCATCATTCAAACCACTCAAAAGAGTATCCACATCTAAAGTGCTTGAATTAGTTCATATGGATTTGTGTGGTGAAATTCATGTAAAAAGCCTTAGAGTTAAATCTTATGTGCTTGTCATTGTTGATGACTACTCAAGATTTACCTAGGTGTGTTTTCTCAAGAACAAGAATGAAGTCTTCAGTTCACTAAGATGTGCACGAAAATTCAAGTGGAGTCTCGGACTTAGATCGGAAGGATTCGAACCGACCATAGAAGGGAGTTTGACCACTCGGAATTTGCGGACTTACGTGACAAGTATGACATCTCTCACAACTTCTCTGCACCAAGAACTCCACAAGAAAATGAAGTAATAGAGAGAAAGAACAGAACTCTTGAAGAAATAGGAAAGACCATGATAATTGAAAATTATCTACCTTACTATTTACGGGTTGAGTTAGTCAACACAACCAACTACACACTTAACAAATGCCTTATCGGATCCATTTTGAAGAAAACACCCTATGAGCTATACAAGGAAAAGAAGCCCAACGTCGCCTACTTCAAACCATTTGGTTATAAATGCTTTATGCACAATAATGGTAAGAAACATCTAACTAAGTTTGATGCTAGGTTAGATGAAGGTACATTTCGGGTTATTCATCTTATAGTAAAGCTTATCGAATATTTCACAAAGGGACTAACAAAGTAGAAGAAAGTATCCATGTTGTCTTTGATGAGATTGATCTTGGTAGGATAAGTGAATCAACATTCTTAGATCTCAAGCTTAACAGAGATGAAGATGACCTTCGCTGAAGTTGAGCTCGGAAAGAGTCAAAGCAAAATGGTCGAGACAACTCAAGCCGAGGAAACTCGGAACGAACCAACTCGGAATGTCTGTGACTCGGAATAAACAAACTTAAGAGCAAGCTCGGAATGTTGAAGAACAAGTCAATGTAGAGACTCGGGAAGATCAACTAATTGAAGACCAGCCTATTTAACCAACAAACTTGGTGAATCGGAGGACATGTAGAACTTTTAAATATGCATTCAATCACCTACCCGAAAATATACTTTCCGATATGAACAGGTGGGTAAGAACTCATTCTTCTTTGCAAAATCTGTGTGCATTCTTTGCATTCATTTGATTAACTGAACCCAAAAATGCACTAGAGGCCCTAAACGAACCTAAATGGGTAGAGGCCATATAGGAAAAGCTTTGTTAATTTGAAAGAAACTCGATCCGGACTTTGACCAAACGACCTTCGACCACCTAGTAATAGGAACCAAATGCATTTTGAAGAACAAAGCTGGATGAGGAAGGTTGCTAGTCGGAAATATGGCTAAACTTGTTGCTCAGGGATACAACCAAGAGGAAGGAATTGATTGTGGGGAAACCATTGCACCTGTTGTTAGGATTGAGGCAATTAGAGTTCAGATTGACAAAACTCTTTCATAAAAACCAACGGGAATGATTTTATTATCATTCGGACTTATGTTGATGACTTTATTTTTGGAGCTACTAATGAAACTCTATGTCAAGAGTTTTCTGAGTTCATGACATAGGAGTTCCAAATGAGTAAGATGGGAGAGCTTAATTTCTTTCATGGTCTACAAATGAAACTAGATAAGGATGGTAATTATGTATATCAATCTAAGTATGTCAAGTAGTTATTGAAGAAGTATAAGCTATAAGATGTGAAGCATGGAGTAACACGTATGAGTAGCGGTCCGAAACTAGACTCGGATGAGAAAGGTGAAGTTGTAGATCGAAACTCTACGGAGATATGATTGGATCTCTACTCTATCTCACATCTAGTAGGCCGGATATCATGTGTTAGTGTACGCCTCTGTGCAAGATATCAAGCTAATACAAGGTGATTTAGAGATGATGTTAGAATTTTAATGTTTATTTTTCTCATAAACTTAGTCCGATTTAGTGATGTGTCCGAGGCACTCAGATTACACTCAGCAACTTAATAACTCATATCTTAGTTTCATTATAGTTCAACTGATCCATTTATTATTCACTCAGAACATATAATGGACAATCAACCTCATAAATTCTCATGCAATAAATCAAATAATCTTGCAATCATAATTCCAAGCTCATTGCTAATAAAGCAAAACTAATCTTTGCTCGGAGATTTTGTGAAAACATTAGCTTATTGAAATTTGGTAGGAATAAACTCAAGTTTAATATTACCTTTTCAGAGTGGTCTCTCAGAAAATGATACTTGACCTTAATATGCTCTGTTTTTGAATGGTGAACTAGATTCTTGGTGATGCTGATGGCACTTTAATTATCACACTTGATTGGGATAGATGTGAATGGTAGGTAGTCCAAGATCCTTCAAGTGTTGCTCGATCCATAGAATCTAAGCAGAGGAAGCTCCAACTGCTATGTACTCTACCTTAGTTATTGATAAAGCAACTGAATTTTGTTTCTTCAAATGCTAGGACATGAGTGATTAATTGAGAAATTGACATGCTCTTGAGGTGCTCTTTCTATCAACCTTATATCAAACATAGACAGCATTTGAGTATCCGATGAGAGTCATATCTTAGTCTTTAGAATACCGGAGACCGAGTGTATGAGTCCTTACAAGATATATAAAAATTCTCTTCATCAAATTCCTTTGGGTTAGCTTGAAATCCTTCACATAGATAGACAGTAAACATGATATATGGCCTACTAGATGTAAGATAAAGTAGAGATTCAATCATACCTCTATGGAGTTTCGATCTACAACTTTACCTTTCTCATCCGAGTCCATTTTAGTACTATTACTCATTGGTGTTGCTGCATGTTTTATATCTTATAGCTTGTACTTCTTTAATAACTCCTTGGTGTATTTTGATTGATGAACATAAATGCCATCCTTTTCTTGTTTGATTTGCAATCCAAGAAAGAAATTGAGTACTCCCATCATGCTCATTTAGAACTCTTGTCTCATCAACTCAAAAACTCTTGGCATAGAGTTTCATTAGTAGCTCCAAAAATAATGTCATCAACATAAATCTTAGTAATGAGAAAATCATTCTCCTTAGTTTTTGTGAAAAGAGTTTTGTTAATAAGACCTCTTTCAAAATCATTTTCAACCAAGAAATTGCTTAATCTTTCATACCAAGCTCTAGGAGCTTGTTTCGGACCATATAAAGCTTTTGAAATTTGAAAACATGATTTGGAAATTAAGAGTTTTCAAATCTAGGGGTTTGCTCAACATAAACTTCTTCTTAAATAAAGCTGTAACACCCCAAAACACCCCTAGGAGTATTACATCGCCGAGTTCCTTAAAGGAACTCCCAAGGCTCCTTTTGGTGTTGGTTTGGCTATCTAAACTCAACTCAAAGATAATAAGGATGGCTTTCCAAAAGGATTTGAGATTTCCTAAAATTTCGGCGAGTTACTGTTTGTAATATGGACTATCCCCATAGACTTAAAGCCTTAAAACCCTGCATAAAAAGCATAATATAATTCAACGAGCCACCCGCTCGGAGTATACAACTCCACGGCCACACGCCGGAGCCCAACCAATCATACTATAAAGCTGGAAACAATCTAAATGGTTCGGAGTACATCGGGTATAACTACATGAACTAAATTACAATACAACATTTAAACACATAAGAATGTAAGCCAACCACTTGAGTCACTTGAGTCACCTGCACTAGTCGACCATCGGTAGTCGGCTAGAGTCCGAGTATGTTAAGCGTTGATTAAGCCTCCGAAAGTGTACCTGTAACACTCGGGGAGGGAAAGGGGGAATTTGTATGGTTGAGCAATAATCCACGGGCTCACCGGAGTCTTACACCCTTAAAATGGAAATTCTTTACACATACCATTCATAATAATGAAATCGGTGAAAGCGTAATAATATAATACAAATCTATATAGTTTTCCATGAAATCTCTTGAAGTCATTTGCAATATAAAACTCATAACACTTCAATCATTCAAAAGCACAATTTCACATTCATGAACAATTCCTTTGGGGTTGAATCAACTTTTACGGGCTTTACGAGGATTCGAACTAGCACTTCTTTTCTCATAATTTCACGTAGTTTCTCCGATTTCTCGATTTCTCTTATTTCGCTGGGGTGCGACCCCAAATAAAAGGATCTCGGGACCTATATTCTAGGAAGTCTCGGATCGGGCATCCTGCCACCAGAGGACCCCTGTTAGAATCCTTCCCTCGAAGTTTCTAGTCGGGCGTCCCCGGTTCAAACCTTCGGTATGCGAAACAATCCCTAGCCTGTTGATTCAAAACTCTTTGCACATACTCATTCATCACATTCACTTTACAACTTTCTCAATCGATTTAGTATCAAGGAAGGCATGACACCACGTGTCACCTTATAAATTCACTTTCTCAAATCTGATTCATTTTCTCAAGTCTCGCTTCTTTAAAACATAATCACGTTCGAAAGGCGGTTCTTAAGAAATTGCATTTAAGAATCATTCACGTATAATACAAAACTCCTTTCGAAACTACTTTTGAGTATCACGTAAAACAATCACATAGCACGAATAATCAATATTCAATGCAAGCAATCATTCTCAACTCTTTTCCAACTATGCCTTTCTCAATTCATCGGTTTAGTAAGGTTGATTCCATTTTTGAGCCACAATAACCACAAGTAGATATTACTTAATTCAACGTTCTCACTTTTCACAATTCATTGTCTTCACCTCAATTCCTCTTTTATGCCTTTACTTTATAACTTAACTCTTCCCAAATACCATCTTTGTTTCAATAATTTTTGATTACGCTTCCACATTACTAATCAATCTCTTCTTAATCATACTTAGTCGAGTAGTTCTCATTCTTACTTTGCTACTAAAATTCCTCTAATTCCCTTCATTACCAAGTGTAATTTGCTCTCATCTTAGGTTTCTATCCCAATAATCATTCTTTCTTGACCAACTCAATCATACACTTCTTAATCCCTTTTTCATCGCTCCACTTTCGCTAGCTCCGCTTATCTTCGCACTTAGTTCAACCTCAAGGATTTAATTGTCTTTTGAACTCAATCATCCCAATACTCACCCACTTCTCACTCCCATGTCTCAATTGTGCACCACTCAATACAATTTCATATTCCTCTTTACACCTCCCTCATTATTTCCCGATATTAGTAATCGTTTCTTAACGCCGCAATTTCGAGTAAATCTTTAAGACTCAATCTGAATATCAATTCATAACGTATGCCCAAACCATCCGTACTTATCCCCAATCGACCCGACTGACTCCCGATACTACTCATTATACCCAAGCAACTCAACTCCGTCCGAATTTCCCGGTTTCAACTTCAGGCCTTAACAACTACCATTTCCCTTCACAACTCCTAATTCCACTTCCAACAACTACTAACTCATTCAATAGCATACATATTCGGTATTCACAATCACATTCAACAATCATGATAAACTCATTTGGATTTCGAATTTACTAATAGTTTAGAGTGTAAGACTACCCACCTGAATTCTCGGGTTGTAGGGATCGATTTCGGGCTTCCTTACATCTGTCTTTTGGTTTCGGTTCCTCTCTGTGCCAGTTCTTGCTCCGCCTCTTTGTTCTTGCTTCCCTGCCTCTAGCGGCTGTTTTTTATTCCGCTGCCTCTCGATTTGGCCCTCGTGTGCTTACCGCCGGTCTGCCTCCCTTGTCGCCGCTTCTTTTCCCCGTCCCCGTCCCCGGCCTTACGGACTTTCTCGTACTTTCGTCTCTGCTCCGCCCCTTGCTCCGCCCAGTCTCTCGCTTTCTCCCTCGCTCACCGCCTACTCGGGTCGCCAGCCGGTTGCTTTCCGGTCTGCGGTGGTCGCCGGCCACCCCTCGGTCTCCTCGACCCTTGCACCACTCGCCTTTTCTCCCTCTTGGTTCCTCTCGCTCGGTCATCCCTCTTCCCCACTCGATTCGCTCTGTTTCTCCTCTTTCTCGCCTTCCCAAGCCCCAGGTCTCCCTTCGCCCACCAGCCGCTCGCTGTTCGGGTAGGTCACCGGCCTCTGCTCCGGCTCCCGCGCTCTCTCTCTCTCTCTCGTGCTACGTTCGGTGCTCCTTTCTCCCTCCCTTGTTCTACTTATAGTTCTGCGTTTTCTTTCCCATGCCCCCTCCCTTCGGTCCCCTGCTTCTTTTATTTTTGCACCTTCTCTCTCCACCGCTTGACAAAGCCCACCCCCTCTTTTATTGGACCTTCATTAAACCTTATTTATCTCTTCATGGCCAAAGTAATCTTTTTTACATAAAACAAATCCACGCCTCCGCTTTTCTTCGTCGCCTTATGCCTCTGCATCCTAACTTATTTTAATACGTCGCCCACGACAATTCCTAACTCGTGCAAAGGTTAAGCTCACAAAAGGGAGGCAATTTCCTTGATTTAATTTATTCAACACAAGCCTCCCAAGGGATTCTAACGTAATATGTCCAGTCTGTAAATAAAATCGAGTCACTTAACCCCTAGTCATGGGGAATAATACTCAATAATTCTATGCTTTACGACTATTTTTCATTAAAATTCGGGTATTACAAAAACCATTAAGAAATGCACACTTAACACCCATTTGATATAACTTAATGTTAATGCTAGATGCAAATGCTCGGGAATTTTGATTACCTCAATCCTAGCAACAGTGCAAAGGTTTCCGCACGAGCAATTCCCTCTTTTGGTTATATCCTTAAGCAACTAATCGGGCTTTATTTCGACTACCAATCCTGCGTCATCCAGTTTAGTCTTAAAAACCCATTTGGTTCCTATAACTAGGTTGTTAGAAGGTCACTTGGCCAAAGTCTAGACTTGGTTTCTTTGAAATTAAGTTAATTCTTCTTACGTGGCCTTTACCCATTCAGGTTCAAGTAGAGCTTTTAGTACATTTTTAAGTTCAATTAATAAAATGAATGCTGAAAATGCACATAGGTTTTGCAAAGAAGAACGGGTTCTTACCCCACTATTGATATCATAAATGATGTTCTCGGGTGGGTGACTAGATGCATAATTGAAAGTTTTACCTGTCCTCTTATTTACCGAGATCTGTTGGTTGAATATTTTGTGAAGACTTAAGACTTTGCATGTATAACATTCCGAGTGACTGTCAAGGAATCAGGTATAAAATCCATCTCTCATAAGTTTTGATTACAAGCCATTATAAGTGATAGAGAAACTTTTACGAGTGATACATAACCTTTTCTAAGTGTTACGAAACTACTGTATAAGTTTTCATTTGTATCCGAGTTACTTAGAAAGCATACTTTTGCTCATCTGTTCACATTTAAACACGAGTCCGACTTCATATTCCAAGTTCGGACAGGACTCGGATGGAATTTGAGTATAATGAATATTAGACTCAAAAATTCCATTCCTTTCCGACTCGGATAATTATGCACTTAATTATCTTAATTAAATTATTATCTATGTCTAATCTTGGACCAAAGTATTTTGTACTTTGAGAACCAAAATTTGATTTACTTTTGAAGGTTCTTTAAACAAGGTTATCTTACTTTTGTGCTTTTGAAGGTTAATTAAATTCCTTTTGACTCGAACAAGGCTTTTATACTTCTAACCAAGGCCTAGAAACCGTGTCGGGGTTGTCTGTTTCTAAAAGTGGAAATCTTCAACGCTAAGCTCAATGGTGGTTTCCACGTTACTTTTCAGATACCATGAGTGGATTGGGACATTCTAAGGAGTCAAGAGCTGTTGCACAACGCTCATAACTCAACGGATCTTTTCCGAGTGGCTTAGAAAACCGTTACAACGATCACGAGAGGACTTCTAATCGGAATATAGTCACAACGACTAATCTCCTTGGTCATCTATAAATAGAAGCTAACTCTTAAGACTTGAAGATTACTGAAATCATTTGTCAATACACATACTTAAGCAAAAGTCTTTGTATTCATATTCAATGTTCCACTTACAACTCCAATTCCGTACTTAACATCTTTCTAAGTTGTAAGGTCTTGTAATCCATTACAACTTTCATTCTTACTTTCTAAGTAAGGTCCCTTGACTGAGTTGTAAGGGTTAACTCAGCTCGATTATCCCTAGTTGTAAAGGTTACCTTAGTTAGGAAGTACTAGATCGGATAAGGGAATTTTCTCGAGTTTAGGAAAACCTTGTAAGGAATTGTCTAAGGGAGCAATTCGGTTGAGTCTATCTCCTATATTTTGTGGATTCAAAATAGTGGATTTCCCTTGGTGCTTGGATTAGCACTGGCCGTGATTTTCCGCCCAGGAGGGTTTTCACTTAATTTTTGAGTTATCATTTTTCCGAGTCCAATCTAGACTCGGATTGCATCAAAGTTAGTTAGACTTTATTCTTCCATTTATTGCTTAAACTTCCTCATCACCCTATTCACCCCCGCTAGGGTGATCGACTCGCTCCAAGAGCAAACCTTCAATTGGTATCGAGCCTAGCCTTTCGAAAGGATCTAACCATCCAAAGGTTTAAAGATCAAATGGCTCAAAACAATGGAGAGTTCAATGAAGGAAGATCTTCTAGCAGACCACCAAAGTTTAAAGGATCAAATTTTGTACACTCTGGAAGAAGCTCATGGAATGCTTTATACTTGGATCACGATGAAGATGTATCGAACATCATACAAGAAGGCAACTACATTCTAATGAAGACGGAAGAAAGAAGACTCGTGCCTAAAGCAAAGGTCGAGTACACTACTTAAGAGGCGGAAAAGTTTAGAAAGAACTTCACGACCATGAACATTCCGATGTGCGCCATTTAGCTCGAGAGGAATACAACGGAGTATCGACTTGTGACATAGAGAAAGAAGTGTGGGACACTCTTGTCAACACATATGAAGGCACAATCTAAGTTAGACAAGCGAAGATAAGCCAATATCTTCACAAGTATGAGCTGTTCAAGATGGAGCCGAAGAGAACATCACTCGGATGTTCATCCGCTTCACCGAGATTACTAACAATCTCAAATCTCGGGTCGAAAGATTTCCCATGAGGGAATGTGTAGAAAGATACTAAGAAGTCCGCCCAAGAGAAGATGGGGTCCAAAGGTGACAGCCATCGAGGAAGCTCGTAACCTCGTCTTTATTAAAGCTATACGAACTCATGGGAAGCTACTCACCCATGAGATCCATCTAGAAGAAGAAGACACCGATGTCAGCACCAAAAAGAATATTGCACTCAAGTCCTCGTAAAGCAGAGAAGAAAATCTAACTTCATCGGACTCGAAGAAGATCCCATGACACTTATTGCCGAGTCTTTAAAAGAATGATGAAGCACAAGATATGGGATAAATGGCCAAGAGAAGAGTTTTATAAGAAAGACAAGAAGGATAGAAAAGGTAAACACTCTTCCCCTTCAAAATTATCTTTAACTAAGAACTCTAGTCTGTTTTGAATGTTGCAGCAAGGATCATATAGTCAAAGACTGTGTAAGAAGAAAAAGGGACAGAAAGAAGAAGAAGGCTATGATGGCCACATGGAGTGATGAAGATTCATCTGAAGAAGATGAAGACTCGGATGACTCAAAGTGTCCGATGGCACTATCGGACTCGGAAGCTGAATTTGAGTCGATTCCGATCACTCATACAATGAGGAAACTAATCCTCGGGAGGTGGCTCGAAAAGAACAAAAGGACACTGGTACTGGATAGTGGATACTCACGCCACATATAAGGAAATCCAAGACTCTTTTTCTGAGTTAGAAGATTACAAGGGAGGGAAAGTCACATTTGGAGATGACAACAAGGGCAAGATAATTGGGATAGGCAAGATCGGAAAAGGAGACAATCTAGTCGACCCTGTCTACTTGGTTAAGGGATTGAAGTACAATCTACTTAGCATCTCTCAACTGTGTGACAAAGTTCAAGAGGTAAGATCGAGTCCAAAGGAGACACTCGGTCTCGGAGGTAAATCATATGTGCTTGTAATTGTTGATGACTACTCACGATTTACCTCGGTTTGTTTTCTTAAGCACAAAAATGAAGCATTCAAAGAATTCAGCAAGCTCTGCAGGCAAATTCAAGTTGAGTCTCGGACTCGGATCAAAAGAATTCGAACCGACCATGGAAGAGAGTTCAACTACTCGGAATTTGTAGAGTTTTATGACAAGAATGGTATCTCCCATAACTTTTCAGCACCAAGAACTCCTCTATAGAATGGAGTAGTGGAGAGAAAGAACCGTACTCTTGAAGAAATGGGAAGGACAATGATGATTGAACATAATCTACCTTACTACTTCGGACTGAGGCGAGTCAATATAGTAAACTACACATGGAATAGATGCCTCATCGGACCCATTCGAAGAAAACTCCATACGAGCTATACAAAGGGAAGAAACCCAACATTTCATACTTCAAGCTTTTTGGATGTAAGTGTTATGTCCATAACAATGGTAAGGATCACTCGACCAAGTTTGATGCTCGGTCGGATGAAGGTATTTTTTTGGTTATTCATCTCATAGTAAAGCTTACCGCATTTTCAATAAAAGAACTAACAAAGTAGAAGAAAGCATCCACATTATTTGTGATGAGATTGATCAGGGAAAACTGAGTCAACATTCTCGGATCCGAAGCTCAGCAGAGATGATGATCTTAGTGAAGATGAGCTCGAAAGAGTCAAATCAAAGTCACTCGAACCGACTCTCACAAGCTACTCGGATGCCGACTATGCTGGGTACAAAGTTGATGGAAAAAGCACTTCAAGAGCCTGCTAGTTGTTGGGTCAATCCCTTATATCCTGGCACTCAAAGAAGCAAAACTCAGTAGCCCTATCAACTGCTGAATTTGAATACATTACAGTTGGAGCATGTTATGCTCGGATCTTATGGATCAAGCAACACTTGAGAGATCTTGGACTTACATTCAAATCAATTCCAATCAAGTGTCACAATCAAAGTGCAATCAGCATCACTAAGAATCCAGTTTAGCACTCAAAGACAAAGCACATTGAGGTCAAGATGCAAAGCATGCAGCAACACTTATGACCAGTAGCTTGAAACCGGACTCGGATGATAAAGGTAAAGCAATAGATCAAAAACTCTATGGAGGTATGATTGGTTCTTTGCTATATCTTACATCCAAGTAGACCGGATATAATGTTTAGTGTTTGTCTATGCGCAAGATTCCAAGCTAATCCAAAAGAATCACATCTCACTCGCGGTTAAGAGAATATTTAGATATCTTGTAGGGACTCGGAATTTAGGTCTATGGTACTCCGGAGAGTCGAACCGACTCTCACCGGATACTCGAGATGTTGATTACGCTAGATACAAAGTTGATAGAAAGAGCACTTCAGGGACGTGCAAATTTCCGGGTCAATCCTTAATATCTTCGGACTCAAAAAGCAAAACTCGGTAGCTCTATCAACTGTCGAAGCTGAGTATATTGCGGTTGGAGCATGTCTGTGCTCAAATTTTGTGGATAAAGCAACACTTGAGAGATCTTGGACTTTCTTTCAAATCGGTGCCAATCAAGTGTGATAATCGTAGTACAATCAGCATCACCAAAAATCCAGTTCAAGCACTAAAAACGAAACACATTGAGGTCGGTATCATTTCTTAAGAGATCATTATGAGAAAGGTGATATTGAACTCGAATTCATTCCTACAAATCTTCAATTAACTGATATCTTTACTAAGCCTCTTAGTGAAGATCGGTCTTGTTTTATTAGGAATGAGCTTGGTATGTTAAATGCATAATTATTTGCTTTCTATGTGAAAATGTTTTGCATGATTATGTGTTATGTGATTGCATTTCTTAAATAACCATTAGTTCAGTTGATTTAGTGATACTGAGCCAATAGTTATCATTTATTTACTGAGTCCGAGTCACTCGAAAACCGAGCTGAGTCGGACTCGGACTTTGAGAAAATGGACATCAAACTTCGAAATCATCTCTAGACAAGTGGAGAATTTCGAATTTATTTTCAAAATCTTTCTTTTCTCTCTCTCTCTCTCTCGCAACGATAAGACAACTAGCCATTGGAAAACAAACCGCTGGAATTCTAACCGTTGAAGAAGAGAACAGATCACACCGGTCCGAGGTGACTCGCTGAAAGAGATGAGTCGAACGGATACTTGAAGGACGTTTATTTTTCTTATAAATAGCGCTTATTCTCTTTCATTTCTTTACTTTACTCTAAGCTTACTCTCTCTCTCGAAATCAAATCCTCGTGACCACGTTCTCGGTGACTAAAAGCGACATACAACATTCTCAAGCTTCGTGAAGAACATCTCAAGTAAGCTCTGTTGCTCTCAATCTCATTCTTCTTCTATTTTTTGTTTCTTTCACTCTCTTCAAGTCTTCTTCTCTTCAACTCTCTCTTAAGCTTACCTACTCTCTCTTTTCACATCAAAATGCCGAAAAGAGGTTCTCATCCTGATTTTCTTGGTTCTGCCACCAAGAAACATCGCACCAAAAGCCAAGAAGGCCCCTCAAATTCTAAACCTCTTGTCACCCAAGCATCTTGCGTTGGATGATAAATTCTTCCCAACCATAAAATTTTTGTGGTTGCCTCACATACAGATCGACCGGGGTCTACAATTTTCTTTGCTTCAGCGAGTTCATATATCCTGAACTTATTTCTGAGTTCTACACATGTCTTTCCAGATCTCGAATGTATTCTCACCTCCAGAGTTCGAACATAACCGTTCGAATCAGTACTTCCCTCCTCCATCGTTTGTTCAAAGTTTCCTCTCTTTTCTTAAATAGCAATCCAATACCTTTCAATGAAGTCGCTGACGACTTCTTTGAAAAGTATGCAAAAGAGTTCCCCGGGTCACGAAATTTTTTCTCGTGACTGCCTAAAATCGAAGCTCGTCTTCTGTGTTTCTTGCTGATGAGAAATTTCTTCTCACAACACTCTAGCAAGGAGAACCCCAACTCCAAGCACCTCAAAGCACTCATTGATATTCTCGAGGGCTATGAAGTAGACCTCTTTCCTACTATTATTGAGCAAATGGCAGCTGTGCTAACTCAATCTCATAACAAGAAGAACACGCCTCTCCCTTTCGGTGCTCTTCTCACTCTCATCTTCAAACAATTCAAAGTTCCTCTTCCCTCGGATCCGACCGCAGTTTCTAAGGCTGCCATTGTAGTTAGCAAAAGGAACTTTTGGGGTATGGATACTAGGAAACCGAACCCGGTGTCCGGGTTCACGACTCGTAGCCGAGGCCACCATCTCCGCCTCGGACTCATAAAGACACCCGTCTTTCTCTTCCTACTCCACCTGGTGGTGCCTCCACCTCGGATGCTTCTAAAACTCTCTCTTTCATTTTGTCCTCTGCTTTCATGGACAAAATCTCCTTTGTGGCCTTGGAACTCAAGGGCCTCCTCCGGTCATTCAAGACTATCTTCCGCTTTATGACCATCAACCGAAAACCGCCCAATCTTAACTCCGAGAGCAACAGGATGTGCTCCTCGAGATGAAGGCTCGGTGAAGGAGCAGAGGGAGCTGATTGAGCTTCTTTAGGAGAGACGATCCAAGGCAACTCAAGATCAAGGAGACTCGGACACTTCGAGGAATCCTTAAGCCTCGCCAAGTCCTCCTCCGACGGAGGAGAGGGTGAAGAAGAAGATCAAGAAGAAGCGAAGAGCTCGCGGCCGATACAGACTCTTCTCGAGCATGGTGAGCCGGAAGGCCAAGGAGACCAAGAAGGACAAGGAGCAACAACCGAGGGTCCGGGTGTTCCTAAAGCGCAACCGAAGTGATCGGCTCGGACAGCAATCTGAGTGGGTCGGAAGAACCGGCTGATCCAAGACAAGTTAGCAGCAAGTCAACCCGAGCACACCCCTCCAGTCATTCACTTCCAAGAGGACGAGCCTCCGGACGACCTAGTTATGGGTCGGCCACTCATAACTAAGCCAATGCCGGAGATCCTCGTACTCCCTCCGCCGCGCTCAAGCACATCGTCAAGATTTTATCGGCGCGGCACCCCACTCGTCCTTCCTCCTCAACTCGGACTAACCCATCCCCTCCTTAATTTTTTTGTCCGGACATCAAATATGTACTTCTTGTTGTATTCTTCCCATTTTGTTTTGTTTTTTGCTGAAAGGCAAGGGGAGAATAGATAGAAAAAATTTGTTGTCTTGTTTAGGGGAGTCTCTCTCACCTTGTGTAAATATTTCTTTCTATTAAATTAATGAAGTACTGCATTTCATTAATAATCTCAAGTTTCTTGCTCCGATATGTTATTTACAGCAGTGCATCTATCTATTTTTGCTTTGTTTCTTACTCCGATATAATAGCTCTTGCTATGAAATCTTTTGCAATATCACTTACGAAATTTCTAAGTATGGAATGCCTTTCATCAAAAAGGGGAGATTGAAGACTCGGACTTTATACTTACACTTTTCTTAGTTCCATCCAGGAATCGGTATAAGATCTCTTCTCTCATAGGGTTTTGATTACAAGTCATTCTATGAACCTTAGAAAGTTTTCCGAGTGACATAGCATTTATTCCGAGTGCTCTAGAAACTATTTCATATGTCTTTGTGTGACTCCAACCGACTCGGAAAGCATACTTATACTAACTCGGTTCGAGTTACTCAACACTCGAATTATTACATGTTCAAACTCTCGTATTCACACACATAAACTCAGGTCCGACTTCATGTTCCAGGAATTACAATGTTAATTTTATATTCCAAGTGAGCTTGTGTTGTTTGAACTTTGTTTTAGTCTAGATCAAGTTCGTTCACTCGATATTCTTTTATCTAACTTGATTCTCTTTTAGATCGACTCGGATGGAATTTTGAGTATAATGGATATTAGACTCAGAAAATTCCATTCCTTTTCCGACTTAGACAATTAGTCATTTAATTATCTTAATTATATTATTTTTTATCCAGTAATCTTGGAGCAAAGTATTTTATACTTTGAGAACCAAATTGATTTGCTTTTGTAGGTTATTCAAATGAGGTTACCATATTTTTGAACTGCAAAAGTAGTCGGCTTCAAAACGTCAAATCACAAGCAGACAAGGCTTTTTCCACCTCTAACCTAGCCCCGGACAATCGTGTCGGGGTTGTCTATTTCCAAAATTAGAAATCTGCAACACCAAGCTCAACGGTGGTTTCTAACTTATTTTTAAAGACACTACCGAGTGGTTTTGGGACTTCTAAAGGAGTCAAGAACCATTGCTCAACATTCATATCTTAACGGATATTTTCCGAGTGACTCGGAAAATCCCTTACAACGGTCACAAAGGACCTCCAATCGGAAGATGGATACAACGGCTAAGCTGCTTGTTCATCTATATATAGAAGCCAACTTTCAAGACTTGAAGATCGCCGAATCTATCGCTAATATACATACTTGAGCAAAAAGTCATTCTCAATCTTCTACTTACAACTCCAATTCTGTATTTGATAACTTTCCGAGTTATAAGGTCTTATATTCGATTACAAACACTTTTTTCTTACTCTCTAAGTAAGGTCCCTTGACTAAGCTGTAAGGGTTAACTTAGCTCGGTTGTCCCTAAGTGTATGGGTGATCTCGGTTAGGAAGTACTAGATCGGATAAGGAAATTTATGAGTCTAGGAAAAACTTGTAAGGAGTTGTCTAAGGGAGAATAGTTAGAAAAATTTATTGGCTTGTTTAGGGAAGTTTCTCTCATGTTTTTGAGTGTATATATATGTTTTTGTGAATAGGAATGAAGTTCCTATTTCGTGCTTATTGCTTTCGAGTTTCAATTTATTTTTGTACATTTTACTCGATACAATAAATCGAGTCATTTTTTTACTCCGATATAAGCAATGCTCCGAGCTCGAATCTAAGTTTAAATCACTTTAACTTTCTTATACAATTCTATCTCTTTACTCGACTTATTCTTTGATAAAGAATGAAAACTCGGGGTTTTAACACTAACAAAGTTTACGTCCGAGTAAATAATGCCTTTTATCAAAAGGTGGAGGTTGAAGACTCAGATTTTGCATGTATAACAATTTGAGTGATCTGTCAAGGAATTAGGTATAAACTCCATCTCTCATAAGTTTTGATTACAAGCCATTCTAAGTGATATAGAAACTTTTGTGAGTGATACGTAAACTACTCGCACAAGTTTTCATTTGTTTCGAGTGACTCGGAAAGCATACTCTTGCTCATCTTTTCACATCTCGTAGTTCCGAGTCACTCGGACAACACTCGAGATATATTGCATGTTCAAACACTCGGTCTAACACGTTTAAACACAGAGTTGACTTCATATTCCAAGTTCGAGACAGACTCATATGGAATTTGAGTTAATGAATATTAGACTCGTAAAATTCCATTTCTTTCCGAATCGGATAATTGTGCACTTAATTATCTTAATTAAATTATTATCTCGTGTCTAACTATGACCAAAGTATTTTGTACTTTAAGAACCAAAATTTGATTTACTTTTGATGGTTATTTAAACGAGGTTATCGTACTTTTGAACTACAAAAGTAACCAGATTCAAGATGTCAAATCACCAGCAGACAAGGCTTTTTCTACTTTCGACCAAGGCCCGAAACCGTGCCGGGGTTGCTGTTTTCAAAACGGGAAATCTTTAACGCTAAGCTCAACGGTGGTTTCCACCTTACTTTTCGGACACCACGACTCGGATTGGGACATTCTATGGAGTCAAGAGCCATTGCACAACGTTCACAACTCAACGGATCTTTTCGAGTGACGAAAAACCGTTACAACGGTCACTGAGAGGACTTCTAACCAGGAGATAGTCACAACGCCTAATCTGCTTGGTCATCTAGAAATAGAAGCCAACTCTCAAGACTTGAAGATTGCTGAAATCATTTGTCAATACACATACTTAACCAAAAGTCTTTGTATTCATATTCAATCTTCCACTTACAACTCCAATTCTATACTTAACATCTTTCTAAGTTGTAAGGTCTTGTAATCCGTCACAACTTTTGTTCTTACTTTACGAGTAAGGCCCTTGACTGAGCTGTAAGGGTTAATTTAGCTCAGTTGTACATAGATGTAAAGATTACCTCGGTTAGGAAGGACTAGATCGGATAAGGGAATTTCGAGTCTAGGAAAACCTTGTAAGGAATTGTCTAAGGGAGCAATTCTGGTTGAGTCTATCTACTCGTATTTTGTGGATTCAAAATAGTGGATTTGACTTGGTGCTTGGATTAGCACTGCCCCAGGAGGGTTTCCACGTAATTTTTGAGTTATCATTTTTCGAGTCCAATCTAGACTCGGATCGCATCAAAGTCGGTTTTAGACTTTATTGTTCCAATTATTACTTAAACTTCCTCATTACCCTATTCACCCCCTCTACGGTGACTAATTCTCTCCAAGAGCAAACCTTCATTTTGATCTTTAGCTTGTTCAACTTGTTGATCTTCTCCATTAGCTTGATGTTGAGTAGTTTGAGCTGGTTCTTGAACTAGCTCATTTTGAGTTGGCTCAGTTCCTTTGTTTTTGTTAATTTTGAGCTCAACCTTTGCTATGTCGTCTTAATCTCGATTGAGCTTTAGATCTTAGAAAGTGGATTCACTTATCCTGCCATGTTGAATTTCATCTAAGATAGTGTGGATACTTTCTTCCACTTTGTTAGTTCTCTTGTTAAAGACTCTATAAGCTTTGCTATGTGAAGAAGAACCAAGAAATATATCTTCATCTCACTTAACGTCAAATTTGGTCGGATGTTCCTTACCATTGTTATGCACAAAGCATTTACATCCGAATGGTTTTGAGGTAGGAAATGTTAGGCTTCTTTCCTTTGTACAGCTCATAGGCTGTCTTCTTTATAATGGGTTGAATGAGGCATCTATTGAGAGTGTATTTTGTTGTGTTGATCGCCTCGGCCTATGAAGACTCGGACATTGCTCAATATCTTTCCGAGTCATGCAAAAGGAATCAGGTATAACGATGTCATTCTTATAGAGTTTTGATTCCAAGGCATTCTCTGTGTCTTAGAAACTTACTTGAGTAAAGTAGTATTTTTCTCTAAGTGTTTCGACCTCCAATTATTGCTTTTCGGTTAGCGACTCGAAAACCGGTTCTTTATTCCGAGTCCACTCTCACTCGGACTATTCGCATTTTGAGTGTATCGGTATTCCGCCGCTTCTCACTCGGAATCGACTTGTGGTTATCTAATCTATTGTTTGCATAGTCAGCATTCGTAGTTCATTTCATGCTTAGTCTATATCAAGTTTTTCCCACTCGATATTCATTATAGAACTTGATCCTTTACTTAAGACTAAGTCATATGGAATTCCGAGTATCATGGATATTAGACTCGAAAATTCCATTTCTTTTCCGACTCGGATAATCAATTGCGTAATTTTCATAATTATTTTATTATCTCGTGTCTAACCTTGGACCAAAGTATTTTATACTTTGAGAACCGAAGGTGTTTTACTTTTGTAGTTTATTCAATCGAGGATATCTTTTCAAACTACAAAAGTAGCCGGCTTCGAACGTCAAATCACCAGCAGATATGGCTTTTCACCTTCCCTCGCTTTTGTCTCGTAAGATTGTGTCGAAGCCGTCCGCTTCCATATCCGGAAAACTGGAACGCTAAGCTTAACGGTGGTTTCCACCACATTTATCAAGACACAACCGATGATTTTGGGACTTCCAAGAGAGTTAAACCGTTGTCCAACGTCCATATTTCAACGGATACTTTCGAGTGACTCGGAAAGCCTTTCATAACGGTCACGAGAGGACTCTCGGTCAGCGAGATGAAGATAACGGCTACTCTGCTTGGTTATCTATAAATAGAAGCCACTTCACAAGACTTGAAGGTTACCGAACATATTGTCTATACACTTACTTGATTAAAGTTATTGTATTTACTCACAATCTTCAACTTACAACTCCCACTCGTAATTCATTACTTTACGAGTTGTAAGGTCTTGTACTTAGTTACAAACTCTTCTTACATTCTTTGTAAGGTCCCTTGACTAAGCTATAAAGGTTAACTCAGCTTAGTTGTCCCTAGCTGTAAGGGTTATCTCAGCTAGGAAGTAGTAGATCGGATAAGGTAACTTCGAGTCTAGGAAAACTTGTATAGAGTTGTCCAAGGGAGCAGCTCGGGTTCGGTCGGTTCACGGTATTTTGTGGACTCAAAATAGTGGATTTGACTTCGTGTCCGGATTGACACGGGCCGTGGTTTTCTGCCCGGGAGGGTTTCCACGTAAAATCTCTGTGTTTCTTTTACGAGTTCATTCTAGAAGCGGACGGCCTTAGTGCTCTTGCCTCTTCGATTCTTTGCTTTACGAGTCCAAACTTTTCGACTCTGTTATTAGACTGAGATTCTGTCTTTGCCCCTTTCTCGCGCAAAAGTGTGTGTTTTCGCAAAGAATTTTCCATCACCCTATTCACCCCCTCTAGGGTGACTCGGACTCTCCCCGAGCAAACCTTCAATTGGTATCGAGCCTAGCCTTTCGAAAGGATCTAACAGTCCAAAGGTTTAAAGATCGGATGGCTCGTAACACCGGAGAGTTCGACGAAGGTAGATCTTCCAACAGTGCCACCAAAATTCAAAGGTTCAAATTTCGGTCATCTGGAAGAAGCTTATGGAATGTTTCCTCATGGATCATGATGAAGAAGTATGGGAAATCATACAACAAGGAAACTACATTCCAACAAAGACAGATGAATTCAGAATCCTTCCCAAGACAAAGGCTGAGTTCACGCCAACGAAGCGAGAGAAGTTCGAAAGAACTTCAAAGCCATGAACATCCTTATGTGCGCCATAAGCTCGGAAGAATATAGTCGAGTCTCTGCTCGTGACTCGCTAAAGAGGTGTGGGACACTCGGTCAACACCTACGAAGGTACAAGTCAGGTGAGACAAGCAAAGATCAGTCAGTATCTTCACAAATATGAGCTTTTCAAAATGGAGCCGAAGAGAACATTACTCGGATGTTCATACGCTTCACCGAGATCACCAACAATCTCAAATCTCCGGGAAAGAAAATCTCCCAAGAAGAAATGTGTCGAAAAATTCGAGAAGCCTACCCAAGAGACGATGGGGTCCTAAGGTGACTGCCATAGAAGAGGCTCGGAACCTCTCACTCTTGAAGCCGGACGAGCTCATCGGAAAGCTTCGACTCATGAGATACACTTGGAAGAAGAAGATGCTGAGGGTACTTCCAAAAGGAACATTGCGCTTAATGCCTCGGAATCCAAAGAAGCAATTCCGAGCTCCTCCGAATCGAAGATGATCCCATGGCACTCATTGTAAGAGGCTTCAAGAAAATGATGAAGCACAAAAGATGGGACAAAAGACCAAAAAAGAATTCTACAAGAAAGACAAGAGAGGTAGAAAAGGTAAGTTTTCTTCTCCTTCAAAGTTATCTTTGTCTAAGAATTCCGGATGTTTTGAATGTGGCAGCAAAGACCACACAGTCAAGGACTCGTCCAAAACGAAGACGGGACAGAAGAAGAAAAAGGCCATGATGGCAACATGGAGCGATGAGGATTCATCTCGAAGACGACGAGGATTCGAGATGACTCAAAGTGTCCGATGGCAATCACCGACTCGAAGCTGAAAAGAGTCGGACTCGGACACGGACTCGGATAATGAGGAAACCGATCCTCAAGAGGTAATAAACTACTTCCTCAAATTCTCCAAAGTTGATTTAGCTAAATATATCTTTACTTTGGAAGAAAAGTCCAATTCCGATTCTTCTCATTTCAAGGAACAACTTGAGTCAATCACTTCGAGAGCACTTCTTTAAAAACGAATTGGAAAAGCCGAGACTCACACTCGAGAGAACTCAAGACAAGTGCTCAAACTAATGAGATTGAGTCCGAGTTACTCGTAAAAGAAAATGAGCAACTGAAACTGAAGCTCACTGAGTCTTAAGATCTGGTTTTAAAGTTTACTCAAGGACAGAAGAACCTTGATATGCTCTTAGGATCACAATGTGTCCCTTTTAGAAAAGAAGGTCTTGGTTTCAACAAGGAGGAAGAATCTAATTCTTACTCGGATTTGTTCAAAAGGATTCCGAACTCGTTAAGTTCAAAAAGGTTGAGCATGGTCCCATTCACAAGAATGAAAGGAGGACTAAACCTGCACCTATTTACAAAAAGAAATCATTTTCCTCTGTTTCAAAAGGAAGGGTTTTTAAAAGGAAAGAGACAGAGACTCGGTTCTTCGAGAAGAAGAAGACTCGAATCAAACTAAACCCAAAGTCATTCAAATCGGGTTCCGAAGCACCTTCTTCCTCGTAAAAGGACCACGAGTAAGGAATGTTACTCGGGTTCGTTAGAGGAAGTGAGAAGGGTTAGATTCTCTCTGTTTTGCAGGTCTCTCGAAAAGATCAAAGGGCACTGGTACCTGGACAGCGGATGTTCTCGACATATGTCAGGTGACCAAGGACTCTTTTCCGAGCTGGAGTCATATAAAGGAGGAAAGGTGACCTTTGGTGATGACAACAAAGGCAAGATAGTGGGCATTGGGAAGACTGGTAATGAAAACAATCTGGTGAGCCCAGTCTACCTTGTCAAAGGATTAAAATACAACCTACTTAGCATCTCCCAGCTATGTGACAAAGGTTAAGAGGTAAAATTCACTCAATCCAAGTGCTACATCACGGATGAGATCACCAAAGAGGTAAAACTTTCGGGTAAGAGATCGGGTAATACCTACATCATCCCTCTTTCGACCCAAGTCAGAATTTATCCTGTTTGAAAGCATATCTTCAAGATGATTCTTGGACTTGGCATCGTAGATTAGGTCATATTAGCATGCATACTATCAAAAAGCTTGCATCTCATCATCTCGGTTAGAGGATTACCTAACCGTACGTTTGAGAAGGATAAAGCATGTGAAGCATGCACCGTAGGGAAACAAGTCAGATCTTCATTCAAATCTCTACAGCTTCCACATCCAACGTGCTTGAATTACTGCATATGGACCTATGTGGCGAAATTCTCGTGAAGAGTCTCGGAGGTAAATCTTACATACTTATTATCGGTGATGATTTTTCAAGATTTACCTAGGTGTGTTTTCTCAAGCATAAGAATGAAGCCTTCAAGGAGTTCAGCAAGCTCGTAGAAAGATTCATGTGGACTCCCGGACTCAAATTCAAAAGATTCGAACCGACCATGGAAGGGAGTTCGATTACTCGGAATTCTCAAAGTTTTGTGACAAGAATGGAATTTCTCACAACTTCTCAGCACCCGAACTCCAACAGAATGGAGTAGTTGAGAGAAAGAACAGAACCCTTGAAGAGATAGCAAGGACAATGATGATTGAACACAACTTGCCTTACTATTTCCGGGTAAAGGCAGTAAACACAGCCAACTACACTCTCAATCGATGCCTCATCGGACCCATTCCGAAGAAAACACCTTATGAGCTCTACAGAGGGAGGAAGCCAAATATTTCCTATTTCGGATCTTTCGGATGTAAGTGCTTTGTCCACAACAATGGTAAGGATCATCCGACCAAGTTTGATGCTCGGTCGGACGAAGGTATTTTTCTAGGTTACTCCTCTCATAGCAAAGCTTATCGTATCTTTAATAAGCGAACTAACAAAGTGGAAGAAAGTATCCACGTAGTGTTTGATGAGCTTGAACAGGAGAAACCAAGTGAATCTCCATACTCGGAACTGAAGCTCGAAAGAATGATGACGAAGATGAGTTCACAAAGACTCGAAGGAGACTACTCGTAACGAGGAGGCTAAGAATGAGACAGCTCAAGAGCTTGCTCAAAACGAGCAAGTCAATAAAGACGATCACTCGGAACAAGCTTCGAAGATCAAGCTATTGAGCCCACAAACCTGGTGAATCAAAGAACTGGTAAAGCATTCAAATTTACTTCCAGTCATCCCCAAGAAAATATTATTTCGATATCAACAAGTGGGGTAAGAACTCGCTCATCTCTTCATAATCTATGTGCATTCACTGTATTCATTTCATTAACTCGAACCTAAAAATGCAAGAAGAGCTGAATCAATTCGAAAGAAACCAAGTCCGGACTCGACCAACCGACCTTCCGATCACTCAGCTTATAGGAACCAAATGGGTTTTCAAAAACAAACTGGATGAGGGTGGAGTAGTAGTCGGAAATAAGGCTAGACTTGTAGCTCAAGGTTACAATCAAGAAGAAGGAATTGATTGTGGGGAAACCTTTGCACCAAGTAGCTAAAATAGAAGCCATTAGAATATCGTTGGCATTTGCATCCTGCATGCATATTAAATTATATCAAATGGATGTTAAGTGTGCCTTTCTCAATGGTTTTATTGAAGAAGAAGTTTATGTCGAGCAGCCTCCTGGTTTTGAAAACTCGGAATTTCCAAATCACGTTTTCAAACTTCAAAAGGCTCTCTATGGTCTTAAGCAAGCCCCTAGAGCTTGGTATGAAAGACTCGAGCAGCTTCCTGGTTCAAAATGATTTCAAAAGAGGTCAGATCGACAAGACTCTATTCATAAAGACCAAAGGGAAAGATTTTCTCATTGTTCAAATATATGTTGATGATATTATTTTCGGTGCTACTAATGAATTTCTGTGCCGAGAATTTTCTCGAGTTGATGAGTCAAGAGTTCCAAATGAGTATGATGGGAGAACTCAACTTCTTCCTTGGGCTGCAAATCAAACAAGACAAAGATGGAATCTTTGTTCATCAATCGAAATACACCAAGGAACTGCTGAAGAAATATAAACTTCAAGATGCAAAGCACGCATCAACCCTTATGAGCAAGCAGTATAAAGCTTGACTCGGATGAGACAGGTCAAGCAAGAGATCGAAACTCTATCGAGGTATGATTGGATCACCGTTATATCTTACTTCAAGCGGACTGGATATAATGTTCGATGTTTGCTTATGTGCACGATTTCAAGCTAATCCAAAAGAATCACATCTCACTGCGGTGAAGAGAGTATTCGGATATCTTGCAGGCACTCGGAATTTAGGACTGTGGTATTCCGAGAGACTCGAACCGACTCGATCGGATACTCGGATGCGGACTCACGCAGGATACAAAGTTGATCGAAAGAGCACATCCGGAGCTTGCCAATTTCGGGTCAATCCCTAATATCCCGGCACTCAAAGAAGCAAAACTCAATAGCTCTATCAACTGCAGTAAGCTGAATATATTGCCGCTGGAGCTTGTTGCGCTCGGATCCTTTGGATAAAACAACACTTGAAGGATCTTGGATTATTTCTCAACTCGGTTCCAATCAAGTGTGACAATCAAAGCGCAATCAGTATCACTAAGAATCCTGTTCAAGCACTAAAAAACAAAGCATATTGAGGTCGGTATCAATTCTTACGCGATCACTCGTAAAAGGGTGATATTACACTTGAGTTCATTCCTACTAATCTTCAATTAGCTGATATCTTTACTAAGCCTCTTGGTGAAGATCAATTCCGCTTTATTCGGAATGAGCTTGGTATGTTAAATGCTTAGTTTTGTGTTATGATTCTTGAATATTTACGTGCTATGTGCTTTCGTTGTTAATAACCATTAGTTCAGCTTGATCACGTGATACTCGGGATGATAGTTATTTCGTGTTTTCGAGTCACTCGGAATTCTTTCCGAGTCAAACTCGGACGTAGAGAAAGTTGGACATCAAATCTTCGAAGCTATCTCTAGAACAGTGGAGAGTTTCGGATTATAATTTCAAAATCTTTTCTCTCTCTTTCTCGAGCGCTGCGATCGGATCATAACCGCAGATTTCAAACCGCCGATATCTCAACCGTTGAAGAAGAACTGTCACACCGGGCATTAATGACCGATGGACAAGGCTGAGTCGAACGGAGTTACTTAACGGATAGTGAACGGGCGCGCGTATTCTCTATATATAACGACTATCCCTCTTCATCTCGATATTCTAAAACTCCTTCCCTCTCAAACGAAAATCTTCTCGCGGAAGTTTGCTACGTGAACAGTGACCCTTGATCGTCTCGCAAGTGTTGAAGAAGCTCTCTCACTCTCTCTCTCTCGTAAGTTTTCAATCGCTTCTCTTCTCATTTTTTCTTCTACCATTTTCGTTATCTTCTCTTCTACACCTCCTTCTCTTTCTCTTTCGAACAGTTTCATCTTTTCATCTCTCACAATGCCTAAAAGAGGAAACCATCCCGACTTTCAGTGTTTCTTCATCCTCTAAAAAGCCTCGCACCAATAAGCCGTAAAGCTCAACCCCTTCTAAACCTCGTTGTCACCCAAAGACCTTGCGCTGGACGACAAATTCTTCCCAACAACCAAATTCTCCTGGTTGTCCAATATCCAAACCACCGAGTCTACCCTTTCTTGTGTTTCAGCTGAGTTCATATATCTTGAACTCGTTTCGAGTTTTACACTCATCTCACCCACTCCGAAAATGTTCTAACCTCTCGGGTTCGTAACATTACTCGTTCGTATCAACACCTCCCTTCTTCACCGACTCGTTCAAAGTTTCTTCTCTCTTCTTGAACAAGTAACCCTATTCCCTTCATCGAAGTCACCGACGACTTCTTTGAAAAGTACGCTAAAGAATTCCCGGGTCCGGAAAGAACTTTTCGTGACTCGGTTGAAGTCGAAGCCGAGCTTCGTGCTTTTGCTGATGAGAACCTTCTTCTCACAAAGCATTCCAAGCAAGGAGAACCCCAACTCCAAGCACCTCAAAGCCCTCTTCGATATCCCGGAGGGATACGAAGTCGACCTCTTCCCCTCCCTCATTGAGCGGATGGCCGCCGTGCCAGCTCAACTCCGTAACAAGAAGAACACCTCCCTTCCTTTCGGTGCTCTTCTCACCCTTGTCTTCAAACAATTCCAAGTTCCTCTTCCTCTCGACCCTAACGCGGTGTCCGAGGCGGCCATTGTGGTCGGCAAGAAGGAACTCCGAGGGTACGGATACCAGAAACTAACCCCGGTGTCCGGGTTCACAACTCGGAGCCGAGGCCTCCTTCTCCACCTCGGACTCATAAATCAACCCCTCTTCCTCTTCCCTCTTCACCTGGTGGTGCCTCTACCTCCAGTGCTTCCAAAACTCTCTCTCGCCCTCTTATCCCCTGTCTTCATGGACAAGATCACCTCTCGTGTCTTCCGAATTCGGAGACATGCTCGGGGTTTCAAGTTCTGTTCTTCGTGGTCCGACCATCAACCAAAAGACCGGTCAGCCCCAAATCCGAGAGCAGCAGTCTCTCGTTCTTGACATGAGAGAGCTGGTTAAGGAGCAGAAAGAGCTAGCCGAGCTCCTCGGAGAAAGAAGGTCCAAGGCGGCTCAGGACCGGGATGACTCGGACACCTCCGAGGCGTCTTCGAGCCCAGGCCCGACCTCCTCGGACAGCGAGGAAGCCGAGGAAGAAGAGGAAGAAGCGGCAGATGCAGCGAAGGATGCCGAGGAACCCGCGGCTGAAGCAGGCCCTTCCGGCAAAGGGAAGAAGAGGCCGTGGCGACTCGCTCCCCAAGCTCAAATTGTCTGTACTCGGCTCGGACAGTGAGTCCGAGTGGGTCGAAGATCTCACTCCTCCAGCGAGTCAGCCGGAGCAGCCTCTCCGGTCCCCGAGGTCCCAAGGGAAGAACCCTCGATCCACTCTCTCCGGGTCGGCCACTCGGAGCCGAGCCCCGAGAACTATTCCGGTTCTCCCTTCGCCGCGCTCAAGCACATCGTCAAGATCTTATCAGCGCCGGCGCACCTCCGCCGATCTATTTGTTTTACTTGTACTTTTCTCCCTTCTTTTTGTTTCTTGTTTTTCGCTGAAAGGCAAGGGGAGAAATGTAGTCGAAACTGGTTGTCTTGTTTAGGGGAGTTTATTCCCTTATAATGAATTGATACATTTCATTATTAATTTCGAGTTCTTTATTTTCCGAGTTAATGAGTTAAAGCATACTTTATATTGCTCTTATATATTGTATATTGCTCGATCTATTCAATATGCCTTACTCTCGAACAAACTACTCGTAATTAATCTATTTTTTCTCTAACAAAGTTTCTGTTTAAGTATGGAATGCCTTTCATCAAAAAGGGGAGATTGAAGACTCGGACATTGTTCAATATCTTTCCGAGTCATGCAAAAGGAATCGGGTATAACGATGTCATTCTTATAGAGTTTTGATTCCAAGGCATTCTCTCGTGTCTTAGAAACTTACTTGAGTAAAGTAGTATTTTTCTCTAAGTGTTTCGACCTCCAATTATTGCTTTTCGGTTAGCGACTCGTAAAACCGGTTCTTTATTCTCGAGTCCACTTTCACTCAAACTATTCGCATTTTGAGTGTATCGATATTCCGCCGCTTCTCACTCGGAATCCGACTTGTGGTTATCTAATCTATTGTTTGCATAGTCGGCATTCGTAGTTCATTTCATGCTTAGTCTATATCAAGTTTTTCCCACTCGATATTCGTTATAGAACTTGATCCTTTACTTAAGACTAAGTCATATGGAATTCTGAGTATCATGGATATTAGACTCGAAAATTCCATTTCTTTTCCGACTCGGATAATCAATTGCGTAATTTTCATAATTATTTTATTATCTCGTGCCTAACCTTGGACCAAAGTATTTTATACTTTGAGAACCGAAGGTGTTTTACTTTTGTAGGTTATTCAATCGAGGATATCTTTTCAAACTACAAAAGTAGCCGACTTCGTAACGTCAAATCACCAAAGCAGATATGGCTTTTCACCTTCCTCGCTTTTGTCTCGGAAGATTGTGTCGAAGTCGTCCGCTTCCATATCCGGAAAACTGAACGCTAAGCTTAACGGTGGTTTCCACCACATTTATCAAGACACAACCGATGATTTTGGGACTTCCAAGAGAGTTAAACCGTTGTCCAACGTCCATATTTCAACGGATACTTTCCGAGTGACTCGTAAAGCCATTCATAACGGTCACGAGACGACTCTCGGTCAGCAGATGAAGATAACGGCTACTCGCTTGGTTATCTATAAATAGAAGCCACTTCACAAGACTTGAAGGTTGCCGAACATATTGTCTATACACTTACTTGATCAAAGTTATTGTATTTACTCACAATCTTCAACTTACAACTCCCACTCTGTAATTCATTACTTTCGAGTTGTAAGGTCTTGTACTTAGTTACAAACTCTTCTTACATTCTTTGTAAGGTCCCTTGACTAAGCTGTAAAGGTTAACTCAGCTTAGTTGTCCCTAAGCTGTAAGGGTTATCTCAGCTAGGAAGTAGTAGATCGATAAGGTAACTTCGAGTCTAGGAAAACTTGTATAGAGTTGTCCAAGGGAGCAGCTCGGGTTCGGTCAGTTCATGGTATTTTGTGGACTCAAAATAGTGGATTTGACTTCGTGTCCGGATTGACACGGGCCGTGGTTTTCTGCCCGGGAGGGTTTCCACGTAAAATCTCCGTGTTCCTTTTACGAGTTCATTCTAGACTCGCAGACGGCCTTAGTGCTCTTGCCTCTTCTAATTCTTTGCTTTCGAGTCCAAACTTTTCCGACTCGTTATTAGACTCGGATTCTGTCTTTGCCTCTTTTCTGCGCAAAAGTGTGTGTTTTCGCAAAGAATTTTCCATCACCCTATTCACCCCCTCTAGGGTGACTCGGACTCTCCCCGAGCAAACCTTCAATAGAAATAGTAACATAGATCATTTTAAATTATCACTATCCTTCATATTTCTTCGTGTGTTTTGTTCTTTCTCTCCACTACTCCATTCTGTTGTGGAGTTCTAGGTGCGGGAAGTTATAGGAGATGTTATTCTTGTCACAAAAGTCTACAAATTTTGAGTAATCGAACTCTCTTCCATGGTCTGTTGCAATTCTCCTTATCCGAGTCTCGGACTCCACTTGTATTTTCATGCAGATCCTAGTGAACTCTTGACCTCCTAGTGAACTCTTTGTTCTTTAGAAAACACACCCAGGGAAATCATGAGTAATCATCAACAATAACCAGCACATATGATTTACCTCCTAAGCTTTTGACAGTCACCACATAAATCCATATGTATCAATTCAAGCACTTTCGATGTAGATACTATCTTGAGTGGCTTAAAGGATGATCTAACTTGTTTTTTTTGTCCATGCATCACATATTATATCTTTCTTAAATGGATAATTAGGTAAGCCTCTAACTAATCCATTAGATGCAAGTTTCTTGATAGTATGCATGCTGATGTGACCTAGTTTACAATATCATGTCCATGATAATTAATCAAAGAAGCTTTTAAACATGATAAATCTTAACTAGAATGAGAGAGAGGAACATTGTAGGTGTTACATGACCTTAGATCTGAGAGCTTTGTCTCTTTGGTGACTATATAAGAAATCAAACAGTTGGTCCGAGTGAACCTTAGCTCTTGTCGTTTGTCACACAATTGAGATATGCTTAGGAGATTATATTTGAGTCCTTTGACTAGGTAGACTAGAATGAGTGAGTTGACTCGTTGACCAATTCCGCCAATTCCAACTATCTTGCCTTTGCTATTGTCTTTAAATGTGACTTTTCCTCCTTTCATCTCTTCTAATTCCGAGAAGAGTTTTGAGTCTCCAAACATATGGCGTGAGCATCCACTATCTCAGTACCAATGACCCTTTCATTTCCGAGTAACCAGTAAGAATAGGAACAAACTAACCCTTCTCACTTCCTCTTACAAACGTAGTAAATGTATTTATTGTAGGAATAGCACTTTTAGGAACCCAAATTTGAACGATTTTGGGTTTAGTCCGATTCCGAGTCTTCTTTCTTGCAAACCGACTTTGTGCCTCTTTCTTTTGAAAACCTTTCTTTTATAAATAGGTTGAGAAGGCTTTTTCATGAAAACTAGTTTGGGCTCAGTCCCTTTTCTTTTTGAATGAATAGGACCATGCTCAGCCTTCCTGAACTTAATAGTCCTAAAATCAGCTTTGGAAAGATTTTTATAGGAATTATCTTCTTCTTCGGCATTATATCCAAGACCTTATTTTTGAAATAAGACACACTGAGAACCAAGTAATAAATTAAGGTTTTTCTAACCATGATCGAGCTATAAAACCAAATCTTGAGACTCATTAAGCTTTTGTTTCAATTGCTCATTCTTTATTCTAAGGCACTCGGACTCGGTTTCATTATCTTGAGTACTAGTCTCAAGCACTTTCAGATTTTTTCTCAAGTTTTCTAAATCCTTTTTCAAGAAGTTGTTCTCAGCATTAAGAGATTCCAATTTCTCTTTGAATTCGAAGAGTCGAATTGGACTTCTCCTCTAAAAGAAAAATGTATCTAGCAAGATTATGCTTGGAAAACTTAAGGAAGTAGTTGATTACTTACTAAGGGTTTGTTTCCTCGAGCATCCGGTGTATCGTTGTCTAACTCGGATCCAACTTTTAAGCCTGATAGAGCCATTAGACAGTTTGATTCATCATCGGTGTCATCATCTTCTTCGACTCATCATCACTTTATGTAGCCACCATAACATTTTTCTTCTTTCTGTCCTTCTTTCTCTTTGGATATTCCTTTACTATGTGCTCTTTGCTTCCACACTCAAAATAGCCAGAGTTCTTAGTTAAAGACAAATTTAAAAAGGATGAGAATTTAGCTTTCCTGTCTTTCTTGTAGAAGTCCTGCTAGGATTCTTATGCCACTTTCTGTATTTCATCATTTTCTTGAAGCCTCGGGCTGGAAGTGCCATGGGATGTTCTTCTAAATATGAGGAGCTCGGACCTGGACCTTGTTCTTCCGAAGCCTTAAGAGTAATGTTTCTTTTGGTGGTGACCTAAGCTTCTTCTTCCTCTAGATGTAACTCATGGGTGAGTAGTTTCCCAATAAGCTCATTTGGCTTGAGTAGAGACAGGTTCCGAGCTTCCTCTTTAGCTGTCACCTTGGGACCCCATCTTCTCTTGGGTAGACTCCTCAATATCTTTCTAACGACTTCTTCATGAGTTATTTCTTTCCAAGAGACTTGAGATTGTTTCCAATCTCGGTGAGGTGAATGTAAATCGAGTTATGTCCTCATCGGGCTCCATTTTGAACAACTCATACTTGTGAAGATACTGACTTATCTTAGCTTGCTTCATATGGCTGGTACCTTCATATGCAATGGCCAGTGTATCCCTAACTTATTTGGCTATGTCACATGCAGATACTCGTTGTATTCTGCTGAATCAATTGCGCACATCAGTGTGTTCATAGCGTTGAAGTTCTTTTTGTACTTCTCGTTCTCTTGAGTAGTGAACTCAAACTTCACTTAAGGCACTAATTGCATTCCCTCCATCTTCATAGGAGTGTAGTTACCATTATAGATGATGTTTTAGACCTCCTCATCATAATCCTGGATGAAACACTCCATGATCTTCTTCCGGTGTTCGAAGTTTGATGAAACACCTTCCTTCATCGAACTCTTCATAGTTAAAAGCCATCTGATCATTAAACCTTGGATTTGTTAGATCCTTTGAGAAGGCTAGGCTCGATACCAATTGATGATTTGCTCTTGAGAGTGTAAATCACCCTAAAGTGTGGGGGGTGAATAGGGTATGAAAGAAATTTTGCAGAATTACAATGTTTTCTGCAAAGAAAAGATTTAGAGAACTATTCGATATTAGATTGGACTCGGAACTATTGAACACAGAAAGTATGTGGAAACCCTCCTGGAGCAGAAAACCACGAACGAGTGCCTATCTTGGCACTAAGTCAAACCCACTATTTTGAATCCACAAAATACAAGGACTTGACTCTTACTGAATTGCTCTCTTAGACAATTCCATTACATGATTTTCCTAGACATAGAAGTTTCTTTATCGGTTCTAGTACTTCTTAACCGAGATAACCCTTACAGCTAGGGACAAGCGAGCCGACACTACTTCAGGAACTACTTTTAACTACGGTTAAAAATGACCTTTAACGATGGTTAACTAGCGTCGTGTATGTGGCCGTCGTTGTATGTACCATCTTTTACTATGGTTAAAAAGCTGTAGTTAAATATTACTTATGATGATAGTTAAGATGTAAGAACCGTCGTCATATATAAACTATGATGACGGTTCTTAAACTAGAACCATCATCATAAGTTCTGTAGGGAGGGGCATATGATAAGCTGTTTTAATGTAAGAACCATCGTGATATGCCTAAATTATTTTTAAAAAGTTTTTTTTGTTTTTTCCGTAACCCTTATACAAAATACATCACAACTTACACAACAACAACCAACAACCGTAATTTTCCAAATACATCACAACTTACAATATATCACAACTTAAAATACAAGAGGGTAAATTTCCAACTTACTACACCCACAACAAGTTTCATTGAACAAGGTCGAGAAGACAATTCCATAAATGTCCATAGTAAGTTACAACAATGAATATATTACAAATATGAAATTATAATACAAAGAGTACTTATTCATTATTTATGTGAAAAAGTTCATCCGTATTTACCCAATGTCATGCTTTTAAAGTAGATTTAGTTATGCCATTGTCCTTATGACAATATTGCTTGCTTGGAGTTGTTGTAGAGGTAGCCTAAACAACATATATATACATCATATTTGCAATCCGTGCTACCTCTCGCACGAATTCCAAGCAAGCAATATAGTCATAAAGACAAACACATAACTTAATCTACTAAAAATATCTCTTTAGGAAAATAGAGATGAACTTTTTGGCATAAATATTGAAATCATTTAAACCACAAAGTCTTAAAAAACAAATACACACAGAGGTGGACAACATAAAAACTCAATGATCTCACCCATGAACCTGTCAAGATGAGCTCATTACTCCTCCAAGAAAATCGGGGACGAAAGGTAACATTACGGAGCCTAATTCTTTTGACCCTCGTCGAATGATGAATCTTATAGCCCACCATTCGAGAGCTTGGTCTTTTTTTTCTTCCTTGGAGTTCGTGCAAGGGTAGAGGTGGACAACCTCACTTCTTCTTAGGGAGGTTCCTCTTGTTTTGTTTAGGGAGGTTCCTCCCCTTCTCATTCGGCAAGTTACTTCGGACCGGAGAAGAACGAGAGAAAGGGCCCTCCACCGATTCACTGCTCTCCGGGGGGACCGGACGATGAGCCCATGCTTGAAGTGGCCTCCGCCCGCCGTGTCACTTGCTGATGAGTGTGAATTGCTTGCTTGGATTTATACAAGTTGGTCAAAGTGGCGCTCTACCTAGGCTTCAAGGAGGTTCCAGTCAAAACGCAACACAACTTGTTTGAGAGCATGAGCTTCATCAAAGACTACAAAATGCAACTCCATAGCATCATCAATGACAAGGTTGTAGAATGTATTCACAATGAGGGACGGGCAACAATTGGCAACAACAACTTGCTCGGCATGGTCCCTATTGAAGCGTGGGCACAATTTCTCGTAACTAGCGGGAAGTGCTCAGTAACTCATTTTTGCTATGTTTGAAGGAGATAGTTAAGTCAAAAGAATTATTCTATTACCAATTCCCTCAATAAAGCCTCTACCCCTCTTCCTATTTAAAGAATTTTTTACTTCCAATTGTTTATTATATATATATATGGTTTCCTTTTTCTTCCAATTTTGATGTATTATACATTATCATAAACTAGACATGATTTTATTTGAAATTTTACGTAATGCATAGGATAAAATAATATGAATAAAATGTTGAGGTTATCCATTTAATTCACTTTAACAACCCAAGACATAACTAGAACTGGAGTTTCCATAACCCTTATTGACTTTAGCAATGAGGTCGGATTCACTAGGCAAGACATAGAGTCTATATGCGGTGTGGGCTAGTACACGCAGAAAGGAAAAGGGATAAAGGATTCATCGAAGAGAAAGGTGATAAACAATCACAAAACTACTAATTATTCCCTATTGTTTATCACATTTTCTCCGATGAATCCTTTACCCCTTTTTTCCTTTTTTCGTGTACTCGACTCACGCTGCACATAGACTCTATGTCTTTCCTAGTGAATCCGACCTTATTGCTAAAGTCAATAAGGGTTATAGGAACTCCGGTTCTAGTTATGTCTTAGGTTGTTAAAGTAAACTAAATGGATGACCTAAATATTTCATTAATATTCATTATTGTCTTATGCATTACGTAAACTTCAAAAAAATTATGTAATCTAGTTTAAAATCATATATAATATAACAAACTTGCACCTAAAAGAAAGCAGAAATTTAGGTAATTGGATAAATTAGTCCACCTCCAACTTCAACTCATCAAAATACATAAATTTGATAACAAATTTATCTTTATGACAAGTATTTGGGGAGATCCATATATCCAAATACATTTCAAACTTTTTACCTTTTCATCCTTAGACCCTAAATATATATATATATGGTTACCTTTTTTATTCCAATTTTGATGTATTATATATTTATCATAAACTAGACATGATTTTGTTCGAAATTTACATAATTCATAAGACAATAATGAAATTATAAGTGAAATGTTGAGGCCACCCCTTAATTTCCTTTACAACCAAAGATATAATAGGAACCAGAATTCTCTTGTTGTGATCAACAACGGAGTCGATTTTACAAGACAAAAAATGGATCGTACATGAAACATAGGCCGATCAACGGATAAGGGTAGAAGGATCGATGAGTCAAATGGAAACAAAAGGTGATAAACATGAATGACTATTGCTTAAGGCCTTTTGTTTCCAATTGACTCATCGATCCTTCGACCCTTATTTGTCGATCGGCCTATGTTGCATGTACCCTCCATTTTTGTCTTGTAAAACCGACCTCGTTGTTAATTACAACAAGAGAATTCCAGCTTCTGTTATATCTTGTGTTGTTAAAGGAAACTAAAGGGATGACCTCAAAATTTCATTCATATTTCATTATTGTCTTATAAATTATGTAAACTTTAAAAAAAATAATCATGGCCTCTAATTTATGATCATGTATAATACAACAAACTTGCACCCAAAAAGAAAACCGGAAATTTTGATAGCCCTAACTTCAACTTATCAAAATAAATAAATTTGATAACAAATTTATCTTTATGACAAGTATTTAGGGAGATCCCTATATCCAAATACCATTCTAAATTTTTTATATTTTTACATTTATATCCTTAAATATGTAACCACAAATTTTTTTATTTCCTCAAACCCTAAACCATAATATTTTTATTTCTCTAAACTCTAACCATATTTGGATACCAATTTCGATAATTAGATAAATGAGTTCACCCCAAATTCACCTCATCAAAATAAACAAATTTGGATACAAATTTATCTTTATAAGAAGGTTTTGGGGATGATCCTATATCCAAATTGTCTTTCTATTTCTCTAAAACTAATTCTAAACAAATTTGGATGCACTCTTTTGATCTACCATTCTTACCTGTCATATTACGCTATAATTACCACAAATCCTAAACTCCTAAATCCATTTCTCAAAATCTCAAACATTTCACGAATTTCCAACATAATAAACTAAACAAATGTTACCCACATTCTCAATATTCAACATTTCTACAATCTCAAACATTACCCACATTCCTAATATTCACATAATTACCGCAAATACATTCAACATTTAACCATAAAGCAACTTCCGAAATAACTTAAAGCGAAAAATAAGAGAGGATAGAGATTCATACTTAAGAACCGACAACGGCGAGGGTGAGGGAGGCTTGATAGTGAGAATTTGAGGAGATCTACACTTAAAAGAAACGAGATGAAACTATAATGAAAGAATGATTAAGAGAGAGGAGATATAGATGGCAAGAGTAAGGAGAGGCTTACCAATTGAAGTCGACCGGTGATGAGGAACGAATTCCGGATCCGATGAGGAGGTTCGTGAAGGAGAGAAAAGCGTAGAAAGCGATAAGAGTGAGAGTGTTGTAAGTGGGCGTGGAAACAACATATCACGTTGTAAGTGGGCGTCGTCATATGTGACATTTAACGATGGTTTTCTTAGAAGAACCATAGTTAAATGTTTCGAAAACCTATGATGATGGTTCTTACATAGAACCATTATCATATGTGTTAAAAAGTGCCCATTATTTACAAAAATGCCACCAGTCTAGTTTTCATGACGGTTTGTCCTTTTAACTGTCGTTAAAGACCCATTGTTAAAAGTGGTTCCTGTAGTAGCGTGAGTTAACACTTACAACCCAATTAAGGGACTTTACGAGAGAATTAAAAGATGTAAGAGTGATTACAAGACTTTTCTCTTTATAGCTCGGGAAGTATAAACTTTAGAAAAGAGTTGTAAAAGTTAGAAGATTGAGAGAGATTAGATTTAGTTCGGTTCCAACAATGTTCACCAATCTTCATGTCTTGCAGGAAGGCTTCTATATATACACAACAAGGCATATTAGCCGTTGTGATCAGTTTCTGGACTTGAGAGCTTCACTAGCCATTGTAACGGATAGTCCGAGTCACTAAGAAAAGGAGCCATTGCAAATGTGAACGTTGTGCTTCGGTTCTTGGCTCAAAAGCGAGGCCACGCCACTAGTTGTGGCTGAAATCTCGGGTGGAAACAATCGTTAGACTCAAAGTTGAAGTTTACCGGATTTGGTAAGAAACAACCCCGACACGGTGTTCGAGCCTTGTCCTGAAATAGTGCTTTTTATCAGCTGGTGTTTAACGATTAGAAGCAAGTTGCTTTTGCTTTTTAAAACGAGATTAAAATACTTTATTCATCCTGAAAAAGCGAATCAAAGTGGTACTCAAAGTATAAAAATACTTTGGTCCATGATTAGGCAAGGATAATAATTAATTCCTAATAATTAAGCACTTAAATATCCTTATCTTGAAACAATAAAATTTTCTTAGTCTAATATTCAATATGTTCTAATTCCATCTTATGTCTATTTTTAAATGATCAAGACATTAAGAATATATAGACACCATACATCAAATTGATCGGATAAATAGTTTCTTTTAATAAACCGACTTAGAAATAAGAATTAATGCAATAATTCATTTTCAATTTACCCAGAAAATCGAGTACTCAAACTATGATATGTAAGTGAAATTATTTAATCTTGACAACCGTCCGAGTTGCATATGAGTGGGTTAGAAACTTAGTGTTATGTGTGCTTACTCAAGAAATGCATTCGAGTACGTGTAATACCTGAAAATTTAAGGTCCTTGCTTGGTAATGAATTAGATTATTAAAAAATAAGTTAGAATTTTAAATTTTCTAAATTAAGTTGAGTTATAATTTTCCCAAGTCGAAATTAAACCCCGAAAATTGAAATCCGAGCATGGCTTAATTAAATAATGCCTATTAAAATTGTATTAGGCCCAATCTCATTGAAACCCAAAACAGAAATTAAATGCAGAAAATGAAATTAAAAGGAAAATAAAAGACTAAAAATAAAAAGAAAAAAATGAAAAGAAAGAAGAGGAGATTGGTGGCGGTTGTGCTGGCACTAGATAATCGAAGGAGAAGGGATGACTAGCATTTAAGGATTATGTCTGGAAAAATATGTGAGAGATAAGTAGAGGGGTTTAATTGAAATTAAACACCAAAACCCATTAGGTGTTGAAAGGAAGAGAGGAGAGAGAAAGCTCAAGAAAGGGGATTAAGCTAAAATTAAGAGGGAGTTAAAGAGAACAAGAGGCGAGTAGACTGAAGCAGAGAGGAAACCAAAGAGGAAGATGGGAGTGAGAGCCCAAGGGAAACCGAGGCGAAAGAGAGCGAGAGATTGAAACCCGTAAATAAAAACAAAGAAGAAGAAGAATGAAAAAGAGAGTCCGAGGGAGCCGGAACCCGGAATAGAAGTACAGGAAAATGGGAGCTTGAGGGAGCCGAAGTAGAAGGACCGATTGAGGAGAATAAAAGAGGGACTCGGAACGAGAAAAGGCGAGAGGAAAATGAGAGGGAGAAGAAAGTTAGAGACAGAGAGGGGGACCAAAGGCGAGCGAGAAAACCATAATTAGAGACGGACCATAGAGAAAGCGAGAAGGAACGAGATTGATAGAAAATCTAAATGAGAAAAGAAGTAAGAGGAGCAGCAGCATTAACAGAGTAGAAAAGAAGAGCCGGCAAGGGGGAAATCAAGAGGAAAGAGAAGGAATCGAAAACCTAATTCAAAATCCTTCAAACTAATATTGTTAGAACCACTAAGAATCTAAGGCGTGTAATTCGAATTCATCCAAAAATGAATTCGCTAGATTCAAATTCAAATTGATTTATGAAATTGAAAACCCTAGGTTTAATTGAAGAAACTAGAGGCGTAATTCACTTAATTTAGCAAATCGCGAATTGGGAAGCATGTTGTTATTTATGTGGTTCAATTCATGAATTTATGCTTGTTTGAGTATTTTTGAGTATGATTATTGAGATGTATGTTGAGATTTTTATGAATTTAAGTTGAATAGGATTAGAGGGTAAAATCATAGAATCAAATACATGTTAAAAATGCAGATTTTTGCCCTAAATATGTTGCTATCTAAATTTTTTAAATTTATGTGTAGTCCAAAATTTCGAAACTTTAACTGTACCATCCTAATAATTTATGAGAATTTTCTGTAAATTTTAGCATGCGTTGGATGAGTATCTTTGAAGATATGAATTTTTGGGTGAAAATGTCTTGATTTGGGCAAAATTGGGGCTGATTGAGTAATTAGGTTGAGAACTGAAATTTAAGAAGTTATATCGATGGGTGAAGAGATATGTAATAGGGAAAATTACAGAACCATAAATCACTTAATGTGCGATAATATGCAATCACGAAGCAATAAGTTTGCTAATTAGAAATTCTAATTGATATGTTTATGTTATGATGGGTTTATCTTAAAGTGCATTGATTATAAATGATATAAGCATGTCCATACGAGTTATATTATTTATACTTGACTTAGAACTTGTTTAAGTGAATTGCTAGTTGCGAAGATATTACTTATGAAGCTATTGAGCACGATCTATATGAATTAAGTGTATCTTGTCGATAAGTAATAGGAGAATAATAAAAAAATAAGAAATATAAACAACTAAAGAAGGGAGAAGACTCGGACAATGCTCAATACCTTTCGAGTTATGTAAAAGGAATCGAGTATAACAAGTTCATACATATAGAGTTTTGATTCCAAGGCATTCTCGGTATCGCGAAACTTCTTTCAGGAAAATAGTATCTTCTCCGAGTAATACGGTTTTCACTTAATGCATTTATTGCGTTTCCGTAGCGACTCGAAAACTCGGTTCTTTGTTCCGAGTTTATCTTCACTCAAATTTATCACATTTTGAATATCCCGAATCGACTTGTGGTTATACGTTCTATTTTGTTATAGTCGGTATTCTTAGTTCATTTCATGCTTAGTCTATATCAAGTTATCTCACTCGATATTCCTTATGGAACTTGCTCTATCGCTTAGACTAAATCGGATGGAATTATGAGTATCATGGATATTGGACTCGGAAAATTCCATTTCTTTTCCGACTCGGATAATCGGTTGCTTAATTATCATAATTATTTTATTATCTCGTGTCTAACCTTGGACCAAAGTATTTTATACTTTGAGAACCAAAGTTGATTTACTTTTGTAGGTTATTCATTCAAGGATACACCTTTTTCAAACCACAAAAGTAACGAGGCTTGAACGTCAAATCACCGGCAGACATGGCTTTTCACCTTCCCTGCTCCGAGTCCCGAAGATTGTGTCGGAAGTCGTCTGTTTCCATATCTGGAAAAGCTGAACGCTAAGCTTAACGGTGGTTTCCACCTCATTTTTCAAGACATTACCAGTGGTTTTGGGATTTCCAAGAGAGTTAAACCGTTGTACAACGTTCATATTTCAACGGATACTTTCCGAGTGACTCGAAAGCCTCTATCAACGGTCACGAGAAGACTCTTGGTCGGCAGATGAAGATAACGACTACTCGCTGCGGTTATCTATAAATAGAAGCCACTTCACAAGACTTGAAGATTGTCGAATCTTTTGTTAATACATATACTTGAGAAAAGTCATTGTATTTACTTTCAATCTTCTACTTACAACTCCCACTCTGTAATTCATTACTTTCGAGTTGTAAGGTCTTGTACTCGTTACAAACTCTTTCTTACATTCTTTGTAAGGTCCCTTGACTAAGCTGTAAGGGTTAACTCGACTTAGTTGTCCCTAGCTGTAAGGGTTATTTCAGACTAAGAAGTACTAGATCGAGATAAGGGAATTTCGAGTCTAGGAAAACTTGTATAGAGTTGTCTAAAGGAGCAACTCGGGTTCGATCGAGTTCATGGTATTTTGTGGACTCAAAATAGTGGATTTGACTTCGTGTCCGGATTGACACGGGCCGTGGTTTTACGCCCGGGAGGGTTTCCACGTAAAATCTAAGTGTTATCTTTACGAGTCCATTCTAGACTCGAGCATGGCCTTACTTGCTCTTGTTCTTTCGATTGATTGCTTTACGAGTCCAAGCTTTTCGACCCGGTTTATAGACTCGGAATCTATCTTCCCTTCTACCTCTGCGCAAAAGAGTGTGATTTCGCGAAAATTTCCTATCACCCTATTCACCCCCTCTAGGGTGACTCGGACTCTCCCCGAGCAAACCTTCAATTGGTATCGAGCCTAGCCTTTCGAAAGGATCTAACAATCCAAAGGTTTAAAGATCGGATGGCTCGGAACACCGAAGAGTTCAACGAAGGAAGATCTTCCAACAGGCCAGCAAAATTCAAAGGTTCAAACTTTGGGCACTTGGAAGAAGCTCATGGAATGTTTCCTCATGGATCATGATGAAGAGGTATGGGAAATCATACAACAAGGAAACTACATTCCAACAAAGACAGATGAATTCGGAATTCTTCCCAAGACAAAGGCTGAGTTCACACCAGCGAAGCGAGAAGTTCGAAAGAATTTCAAAGCCATGAACATCCTTATGTGCGCCATAAGCTCGGAAGAATACAACCGAGCGTCCGCCTATGATTCAGCAAAAGAAGTGTGGGACACCCTTGTCAACACTTATGAAGGCACAAGTCGAGTCGGACAAGCAAAGATAAGTCAATATCTTCACAAATACGAGCTTTTCAAAATGGAGCCGGAGGAGAACATCACTCGGATGTTCATTCGGTTCATTGAGATTACAAACAATCTCAAATCACTCGGGAAAGAAGATCTCCCACGAAGAAATGTGCCGGAAAATTCTCAAAATCCTACCCAAGAAAAGATGGGGTCCCAAAGTGACCGCCATAGAGAAAGCTCAAAATCTCTCTCTCTTAAAGCCGGACGAGCGCATTGGAAAGCTTCTAACACATGAAATCCATCTAGAGGAGGAGGATGCTAAGGGTAGTACCAAAAGGAACATTGCACTTAAAGCCTCGGAATCCAAGGAAGCAAATCGAGCTCCTCGACTCGGAAGACGATCCCATGGCACTTATTGCAAGATGCTTCAAGAGAATGATGAAGCACAAAAGATGGGACAAAAGGCCAAAAGAAGAGTTCTGCAAGAAAGATAAGAGAGATAGAAAAGGTAAGTTTTCTTCTCCTTCAAAGTTATCTTTATCTTAGAATTCCGGATGTTTTGAATGTGGCGACAAAGACCACATAGTCAAGGACTCGTCCAAAACGGAAAAGGGACAGAAAAGAAGAAAAAGGCCATGATGGCAACATAGAGCGATGAGGACTCATCGGAAGATGACGAGGACTCGGATGACTCAAAGTGCTCGATGGCAATCTCGACTCGGAAGGCGAAAGAGAGTCGGACTCGGACTCGAACAATGAGGAAGCCGATCCTCAAGAGGTAATAAACTACTTCCTCAAATTCTCCAAAGTTAATTTAGCTAAATACATTTTAACTTTGGAAGAAAAGTCCAATTCGATTCTTCTCAATTCAAAGAGCAACTTGAGTCAATCACTTGTGAGAGCACTTCTTTGAAAAACGAATTGGAAAAATTGAGACTCACACTCGGAGAACTCAAGACTAGTGCTCAAGCTAATGAGGCCGAGTCCGAGTTACTCGAGAAAGAAAATGAGCGACTAAAACGAAGCTCACCGAGTCTCAAGATCCGGTTTTAAAGTTTACTCAAGGTCGAAGAACCTTGACATGCTCTTAGGATCACGAGTGTGTCTCTTTTCGAAAAGAAGGTCTTGGTTTTAACAAAGAGGAAGAATCTAATTCCTACTCGGAATTGTTCAAAAAGGATTCCGAACTCGTAAAGATCGGGAAAGTCGAGCACGGTCCCATTCATAGAAATGAAATGAGGATTAAGCCCGGAGCTATTTACAAAAAGAAACCATTTTCTTCCGTTTCAAAAGGAAAAGTTTTCAAAAAGAAAGAGACACGGACTCGGTTCTCCGAGAGGAAGACTCGAGAATCGAGACAAAACCCAAAGTCATTCAAATCGGGTTCAGAAACACCTTCTTCCTCGAAAAAGGACCACGAGTAAGGAATGTTACTTGGGTTCGTTAGAGGAAGTGAGAAGGGTTAGATTCTCTTTGTATTGCGAGTCACTCGGAAGAGATCAAAGGGCACTGGTACCTTGACGGTGGATGCTCATGCCATATGTCGGGAGATGCGGGACTCTTTTACGAGTTGAATAGACATAAAGGAGGAAAAGTCACTTTTGGAGATGACAGCAAGGGCAAGATCGTGGGGATTGGCAAGATTGGAAAAGGAAGCAATTTGGTCGATCCAAGCATATCTTGTCAAGGGATTGAAATATAATCTGCTCAGCATATCTCAACTATGTGACAAAGGTCAAGAGGTAAGATTCACTCAAACAAATTGCACTATTTCGATGTCTCTACCAAAGAGAACAAGCTTTCGGGTAAGAGATCGGGTAATACATACATCATCCCTATTTCGACCCAAGTCGAACTTATCTTGTTTAAAGGCATCTCTCCATGATGACTCTTGGACTTAGCATCGTAGATTAGGCCATATCGGCATGCATACTATTAAGAAATTGACATCTAATAGTTTAGTTAGGGGTTTACCTAACCGTGTTTTTGAGAAAGACAAAGTATGTGAAGCATGCACTGAGGGAAACAAGTCGGATCCTCATTCAAATCTTTGAAGACAGTTTCCACATCCAAAGTACTTGAATTACTGCATATGGACTTATGTGGTGAAATCCCTGTGAAGAGTCTCGGAGGTAAATCTTACATACTTGTCATTATTGATGATTTTTCACGATTTACCTAGGTGTGTTTTCTTAAGCACAAAAATGAAGCTTTTAAGGAGTTCGACAAGCTCTGCAGAAAGATTCAAGTTGAGTCTCGGACTCAAATCCAGAGGATTCGAACCGACCATGGAAGGGAGTTCGATTACTCGGAATTCTCGGAGTTTTGTGACAAAAATAGAATCTCTCACAACTTCTCAGCACCCGAACTCCTCAACGGAATAGAGTAGTAGAGAGAAAGAACAGAACCCTTGAAGAAATAGCAAAGATGATGATGATTGAACACAACTTGCCTTACTTATTTTTGGGCGAGGCGATAAACACGACCAACTACACGCTAAATAGATGCCTCATCGGACCCATTCGAAGAAAACACCCTATGAGCTCTACAAAGGGAAGAAGCCAAATATCTTCTATTTCGGACCTTTCGGATGTAAATGCTTCGTCCACAACAATGGTAAGGATCATCCGACCAAGTTTGATGCTCGGTCGAGCGAAGGTATTTTTCTAAGTTACTCCTCTCATAGCAAACCTTATCGCATTTTCAATAATCGTACTAACAAAGTGGAAGAAAGCATCCACGTAGTATTTGATGAGCTCGAATAGGAGAAACCAAGTGGGTCTTCATACTCGAAGCGAAGCTCGAAAGGATGATGATGAAGTTGAGCCTACAAAGACTCGGACCCAACATGCTCGGAATCAAGTCACTCGAACGAGGAAACTCGGAATGAGACAGTTCAAGAGCTCGCTCGGAACGAACAAGTTAATGAAGAGGATCACTCGGAACAAGCTTCTAAAGATCAAGTAGTTCAGCCCACAAACCTGGTGAATCAAAGAAGCTGGTAAAGCATTCAAATTTACTTCCAGTCATCCCCAAGAAAACATCATTTCGATATCAACGAGTGGGGTAAGAACTCGTTCTTCTTTACACAATCTATGTGCATTCACTGCATTCATTTCATTAATCGAACCCAAAAATGCACTAGAGGCCCTTAATGAACCTGAATGGGTAGAGGCATGCAAGAAGAACTTAATCAATTCGAGAGAAACCAAGTCCGGACTCGACCAACCGACCTTCGACCACCCGAGTTATAGGAACCAAATGGGTTTTCAAAAACAAGCTGGATGAGGGTGGAGTGGTAGTCGAAACAAGGCTAGACTTGTGGCTCGAGGTTACAATCAAGAAGAAGGAATTGATTATGGGAAACCTTTGCACCAGTAGCGGAATTAAGGCGATTAGAATATCTGTTGGTATTTGCATCCAAGCATGCATATTAAATTATATCAAATGGATGTTAAGTGTGCTTTTCTCAATGGTTTTATTGAAGAAGAAGTTTATGTCGAGCGACCTCCTGGTTTTGAAAACTCGAATTTCCAAATCATGTTTTCAAACTTCAAAAGGCTCTCTATGGTCTTAAGCAAGCACCTCGAGCTTGGTATGAAAGACCGAGTAGCTTCTTGGTTCAAAATGATTTCAAAAGAGGTCGGATCGACAAGACTTTCTTCATAAAGAGCAAAGGGAAAGATTTTCTTATTGTTCAAATTTATGTTGATGATATTATTTTCGAGTGCTACTAATGAATTTACGTGTCGAGAATTTTACGAGTTGATGAGTCAAGAATTTCAAATGAGTATGATGGGAGAACTCAATTTCTTCCTTGAGGTCGCAAATCAAACAAGACAAAGATGGAATCTTTGTTCATCAATCAAAATACACCAAGGAACTGCTGAAGAAATACAAACTTCAAGATGCAAAGCATGCATCTACTCCCATGAGCAACGAGTATAAAGCTTGACTCGGACGAGAAAGGTAAAGCAATAGATCGAAACTCTATCGAGGTATGATTGGATCTTTGCTATATCTTACTTCAAGCGAGCCGGATATAGTGTTCGGTGTTTGTTTATGCGCAAGATTTCAAGCTAATTCAAAAGAATCACATCTCACTCGCGGTGAAGAGAATATTTAGATATCTTGCGGTACTCAAAATTTAGGTCTATGGTACTCCGGAGACTCGGAACTAACTCCGACTTGGTACTCGGACGCGAGACTATGCAGGATACAAAGTTGATCGAAAGAGCACATCCGGAGCTTGCCAATTTCGGGTCAATCCCTAATATCTTGGCACTCAAAGAAGTAGAACTCGGTAGCTCTATCGATTGCGGAAGTCGAATACATTGCCACTGGAGCTTGTTGCGCTCGGATTCTTTGGATAAAACAACACTTGAAGGATCTTGGACTATTTCTCAACTCGGTTCCAATCAAGTGTGACAACCAAACCGCAATCAGTATCACTAAGAATCCTGTCCGAGCACTAAAAAACAAAGCATATTGAGGTCGAGTATCACTTCTTACGCGATCACTCGGAAAAGGGTGATATTGCACTTGAGTTCATTCCTACTAATCTTCAATTAGTCGATATCTTTACTAAGCCTCTTGGTGAAGATCGGTTTTGTTTTATTCGGAATGAGCTTGGTATGTTAAATGGTTAATGATGTGCTACTCTGTTGCATAATTACGTGCTATGTGCTTTCTCTGTTAATAACAATTAGTTCGGTTGATTCGATGATACTTGGCTGATAGTTATTTCGTGTTTCTAAGTCACTCGAAACCTTTCGAGTCAAACTCGGACGTAGAAAAATTTGGATATCAAATTTTCCGAAACTATCTCTAGAATAGTGGAGAGTTTCGGATTATTTTTTCAAAATCTTTTTCTCTCTCTTTCTCGAGCGCTGCGATCGGATCTTAGCCGTGGAATTCTAACCGCTGGTATCTCAACCGTTGAAGAAGAACCGTCACACCGGTCTTTGGTGACCGATGGACAAGCCGAGTCGAACGGAGTTATACTTAACGGATAGTTGACGGGCGCGCTTATTTTCTATAAATAACGACTATCCATCTTCATCTCGGTATTCTAAACTCCATCTCTCTCAAAAGAAACTTCTCGCGGAAGATTACTACGTGAACAGTCACTCTTGATCGTCTGCAAGCATCGAAGAAGCTCTCTCCCTCTCTCGTAAGTTTCGATCTGCTCTCATCTCTTTCTTCTACATTTTCATTTTCTTCTCTTCTACACCTCCTTCCCTCTTCCATTCGAAAAGTTTCATCTTTTCTCTCCTTCTCTCACAATGTCTAAAAGAGGAAACCATCCCAACTTCCGGGCTTCTCCTCTTCCGAAAAACCTCGCACTAATAAGCCGAAAGCTCAACCCCTTCCAAACCCGTTGTCACCCGAGCATCTTGCTGCTGGATGACAAATTCTTTCCAACAACCAAATTTTCTTGGTTGTCCAACATCCAAACCACGGGAGTATACTACTTCCTGTGTTTCAGCGAGTTCATCTATCCCGAACTCGTTTCGAGTTCTATGCTCACCTCACTCACTCCGAAAATGTTCTAACCTCTAGGGTTCGGAACATTACTCGTTCGCATCAACACCTCTCTCCTCCACCGCCTTGTTCAAAGTTTCTTCTCTTTACTTGAACAAGTAATCCTATCCCTTTCATTGAAGTCGCCGACGACTTCTTTGAAAAATACGCCAAAGAATTCCCCGGGTCCAGGAAAAACTTTTACGTGACTCGGTTGAAGTCGAGCTCGCTTACGTGCTTTCTGCTGATGAGAACCTTCTTCTCACGAGCATTCCAGACAAGGAGAACCCCAACTCCAAGCACCTCAAAGCCCTCTTCGATATCCCGGAGGGATACGAAGTCGACCTCTTCCCCTCCCTCATTGAGCGGATGGCCGCTGTGCCGGCTCAACTCCGAACAAGAAGAACACCTCCCTTCCTTTCGGTGCTCTTCTCACCCTTATCTTCAAACAATTCCAAGTTCCTCTTCCCTCCGACCCTAACGCAGGTGTCGCAGGCGGCCATTGTGGTCGGCAAGAAGGAACTCCGGGGTACGGATACCAGGAAGCCGACCACGGTGTTTGGGTTCACAACTCGGAGCCGAGGCCTCCCTCTCCTCCTCGGACTCATAAATCAACCCCTCTTACTCTTCCCTCTTCATCTGCTGGTACCTCCACCTCGAGTGCCGCAAAATCTCTCTTTGCTCTCTTATCCCCTGTTTTCATGGACAAGATCGGCTCTGTCTCTTCGATTTCGGAGACATGCTCAGAGGTTTCAAATCTGTCCTCCAAGGTCCGACCATAAACCAAAAGACCGAGTCGAGTCCCAAATCCGAGAGCGAGTAGTCTCTAGTCCTTGAGATGAGGGAGCTGGTCCAGGAGCGAAGGAGCTGGTGGAGCTCCTTAGAGAGAGACGGTCCAAGGCGGCTCGGGACCGGGATGACTCGGACGCGTCCGAAGCGTCTTCGAGCCCGAGTCCGACCTCCTCGGACAGCGGGGATGAGGAAGAAGAGGAAGAAGGCTGCAGATGCGGCAGAAGATGCTTGAGGAACTCGCGGCTGAGGCGAGCCCTTCCGGGCAAAGGGAAGAAGAGCTGCTCCCCAAGCTCAAATCGCGAGTACTCGGCTCGGATGGCGAGCTCGAGTGGGTCGAAGACCTCGCTCCTCCGGCGGGTCGGACAAGCGGCCCCTCCAGCCACCGAGGTCCCAAGGGAAGAACCCCTCGATCCACTCTCTCCGGGTCGGCCGCTCGGAGCCGAGCCCCCGAGGACAATCCCGGTTCTCCCTTCGCCGCGCTCAAGCACATCGTCAAGATCATATCGGCGCGGAGCACCTCCGCTTCCACTCGAAATCCCCTCCTCCCTCGTAGGAGCCATGCACTGAGTCACAATTCCTCGGTGTCTCCGAATTTTCCTTTTTTGATTTTTTTGCTTTGTCCGGACAACTAACTTGTTTTACTTGTTCTTTTCTCCCTTCTTTTTTGTTTTTAATTTTTTGCTAAAAGGCAAGGGGGAGAAATGTAGTCGAAAACTTGTTGTCTTGTTTAGGGGAGTCTTTCCGCCCTTTTTGAATTTTAATGGATTAATGCATTTCATTATTAATTTACGAGTTCATTATTTTACGAGTTAATGTTAAAGCATACTTTATTTGGTTTTGCTCGATATATTATATATTGCTACGAACTATTAAGTATGTCTTACTCATGCATGAAACCACTCGAGAATCAACTTCTTTTTCTAACAAAGTTTCGTTTAAGTATGGAATGCCTTTCATTAAAAAGGGGAGATTGAAGACTCGGACAATGCTCAATACCTTTACGAGTTATGTAAAAGGAATCAGGTATAACAAGTTCATACATATAGAGTTTTGATTCCAAGGCATTCTTGGTATCGCAGAAACTTCTTTGAGGAAAATAGTATCTTCTCACGAGTAATACGGTTTTCGCTTAATGCATTTATTGCGTTTCAGTAGCGACTCGAAAAGCTGGTTCTTTGTTACGAGTTCATCTTCACTCGGATTTATCACGTTTTGAATATCCCAGAATCGACTTGTGGTTATACATTTTATTTTGTTATAGTCGGTATTCTTAGTTCATTTCATGCTTAGTCTATATCAAGTTATCTCACTCGATATTCCTTATGGAACTTGCTCTATCGCTTAGACTAAGTTAGATGGAATTATGAGTATCATGGATATTGGACTCGAGAAAATTCCATTTCTTTTCGACTCGGATAATCGGTTGCTTAATTATCATAATTATTTTATTAGCTGTGTCTAACCTTGGACCAAATTATTTTATACTTTCGAGAACCAAAGTTGATTTACTTTTGTAGGTTATTCATTCAAGGATACACCTTTTTCAAACCACAAAAGTAATCGGCTTGGAACATCAAATCACCAGCGAGACATGGCTTTTCACCTTCCCTGCTCCGGTCCCGGAAGATTGTGTCGGAAGTCATGCTGTTTCCATATCTGGAAAAGCTGGAACGCCAAGCTTAACGGTGGTTTCCACCTCATTTTTCAAGACACTACCAATGGTTTTGGGATTTCCAAGAGAGTTAAACCGTTGTCCAACGTTCATATTTCAACGGATACTTTCGAGTGACTCGGAAAGCCTCTATCAACGGTCACGGAAGACTCTTGGTCGACGAGATGAAGATAACGACTACTCGCATGCGGTTATCTATAAATAGAAGCCACTTCACAACACTTGAAGATTGCCGAATCTTTTGTTAATATTTCTCCACCCCCACACCTAAACTTGATGATGTCCTCATTGTGAGTGGAAAGATCCTCAAAGAAAAATAAAAATAAAAAGAAAACAATTATTTACAAAATAAAAAGAAGACTCAAAACAAATTTTAAAAAATGACATGACTTTAAAAAAAAAAATAGTTCAAATGTAGACTAATGGAGCATCCGCATATCAACTCAAGTCGCTATCTCAATTTAAATCTCATTAAAGCACGTATCAATTTATCAAATTTGCATTAAGAACTCTCAACCAAATACGAGTAATAGAAACTGGAGAGTTGGTGGCAAACAATAATACATCCATAATATCAATGTAACACCATTAATAGTCCGTTTCAACTCGTCAAATTGTGAACCAACATCAACAGATAGATAAGTTTTATACTCATAAAGCATGGACTCGGAAAGTTCAAATTGGTTAGTCATGATGGAGTCAACAAAAAGGGCAACATTAGGAGTCCGTTTCAACTTGTCAAATTGTGAACCAACATTAGAGATAGATAACTTTTATACTCATAAAGCATGGACTCAAAAAGTTCATATTGGTTAGTCATGATGGGGTAGAAAAGGATTTAAAATGAACTAATAAGAAATTATCACGGTCAATGTGCTCCAAACAAACATCCTTTTCTACTTGTGATCTTTGATTCAATAAGTATATCATGCTCATTCTCATAACTAATATGCATTTCAAGCTCATGAACTCATTTAAGAGTAGGAGAGGAAGAATCAGTAGATGAAGGTTCTATCGCATCGGTAGATCTTTCTCCTTAGTTTCCTCTATTTCAAAAAACCCAAGTAAAGGTTGCTAGAAGAACAACATCATAGAAATACTAGATGAACCGAGTCTCTTAAGGAGAAGAGTGGAAAGATGAAAATATGAGGATATAATCCTTGGTCACTCACATTATCATTCACAAATGGCTCCCCGGAAGAAGAAAAGTCTATGTTCTTAGAGTTCACCTCCTATTGATTAAGAAAAGTTTCTTTCTCTCTAGAGTTAAAGGTAGCAAATTTGGTCAACTGCTCAGTCATGGTCTTAAGCATTTTCTCCATATTATTATAACTTTTATCAACATCGGTGTAATCGGGAGCGGAGTTGGGTCCGAGCGATTGGAAGTGGTGGTCTAGGTGCATTAGGCACAACTAGATAAGTCGACCTCCGGTAAGAACTAAGATGAAACAAAGTGGATTGGGGCATGTTTTGACCTACAATATTAGGTCCACTACTCCAAAAAAAAAATTATGTTGATGTTTCAACCCTTCAATAAAAGTAGGAGAGTAAGGATCAAACTTAGGCCTTGGAAATAGAGCATTCACTTGCACTTGTTCTTGACTTGTAACCAAGTAAGGGCAAGTATTAAAAAGGTGATCTATGCTTTCACAACGAGAACACGACACCAAAGAAGCATGGGAAAATTGGTTTTAAACAGTTAACCCCCTTAACATGTTTTCAAGTTTAGCAACTTTAGACACCACATAATTCGCATCGAAACATGAATGTTATCTTTGCACCACTAATCGTAGAATTCAAGCTCTCATCTCTAGTGGTTTCCCATTGCATCGTTTTTCTCGCTAAGTTCTCTAAAAATTCCCAAGCGACTATAGGACTCCTATAAAGAAAACCACCTTGACACATAGACTCTAACATGGTCCTAGTTTGTTGGTCAAGTCCTTCGTAAACTATTTGGAAAAGACGCATCTGTTCTAAACCATGATGCGGACATTGGACTAACAAATTCTTAAACCTTTTAAAGTAATTCCAAAATGGTTCTCTATCCATCCGAATAAATTGATTGATTTTATTCTTTAACTTTACGATTTTGCTATTAGGGAAACATTTTCTCAAAAATGTTCTAATAAAATCATCAATAACAAAAATAGAGTTAACATTTAAACTATACATCCATCTTTTAACATTATCTATTAAAGCAAAAGTAATTATCTCATTCTTATTTCATCATCGGAGATATTAGGAAAATTCATTATAGAAATCACTTCATCAAATTTCATCAAAAACATATATGCATCTTCGTAATCATAAAATTTTGGGAGCATCTAAATATAATCCGGTGTAATCAAAAGAGTGACATCAAATCCCAACTTAGGCGTTAAAACATGAAGATTTAAATCCCTTGAAGGATAAAAGTGATCACTCAAAATTCTTTTATATGGTCCAAATTCAGTCATTTTCTCTATGCACTAATCACCACACAAATATATTTTTGGTCTTTTTGTTTTTTCAATTTTTTAAAAGAAAATTACTAAAAAAACAAAAATTAAGACAAATTTAAACTAAAACATGAAAAAAACTACACTAAAACTAAATCATAAGTAAAACTAAAACTAAATAAAAAATAACAAAAATTAACTCCAAATAAAATTAAACTTACTAACTAAACCAAACGAAAACAAAATTTAAAAAAATAAAATAAAAAAAATAAGACACTAAGCCAAAATATGAATTTGAAACAGAAACAAAAATTTAAACTAAGACTCAAACAAAAGTTTACCGACTCGATTTGCAACCTAATTTCAATTAAAGCCGTCCCCGACAACGCGCCTTTTTGTTGGAGTGATTTTAGGGAGTACGGGGATTTGTCGAACCATAGGGATTGAACTAAATCGAATTCGGATTGCGAAACGAAATCTAACTACACAAAGACTTAAAACCGGAAACTTAAACTAACAATCGAAAATTAAATAACAACAATAGATTATCTAACTCATAAATGTCATCGAAACTAAATTGGCAAACTCTCAATAGAAATTTGATACTAATCATCAACTCAAGTATTCAATCGGAGATTCAATCGAACTAAATTAAAGAGCAAAGTAACAAAATGCGAAATCGGATATCTAACACTAAAATGAACCAACGAGAATCAAACTTGCAAAAGATGGAGAAATTATACCAAGCAACTCGAATCTCCTTAATGCAATTTCACAACTCACGATCCAAATTCGAACAATCAATTGCCCAGTTTCAGCTAAGCAAACCAACAACCCAAAATCGAACCCAAATTCGGTAGAAGTCCAAAAATCGAAAATTGAAAGCTAAAAACTTGAAACTCAAGAACTAGAAACTAAAATCGAAAACTAACTACTGAATTTTTGAGAGGCTAAACTAAAATTCGAAGAAGCTAAAACTAAAATTTGAAAAACAAAAAGTCGAAAACTTGGACCTTGGCGCGACTCCGGTCTGTCACACCTTTGCCTCTGCCGTTCGGCCTCCGGTTCTGTCTCGCTGCCCTCTTTTAAGCCTCGGTCTCCTCTTGCTCTGCTCTTCTAGCTTCGCCCGACTTCGCCGTGGATAGAACCCGAAAGTAAAGGGATAGAGTTTGATACGAGATGGGGTTCTTTTGTGCAGCGATTGAGAGGAGAGTTAGAGATGGTTTAGGGCTTCGGTGGTCGGAAGATGAGCCGTGAAGGGTTGTGGTGAAAAGCGAAGAGCGAGTAGAAGAGGAAGATGGGGATGGATAAAAAGAGAGTAGATGCGTGCGGAGGCTGGGTTTTGGGGCAGCAGTGGCCAGAGAGAGGAAGCAGGGCGCTAGGGTTTCGGGTAACGTTAGCCCGTGCAGCAGCGAGGAGAACGAGAGGGAGAGGTAGAGTTGGAGAGGGATGGAGGTCTTTGAAGGGGTTAGGGCTTGCTGCGTGGAGGGGTTGAAGAGGGAAGAGAGGGAGATGTAAGTGAGGGGAGGGAGATGGTTTGGGCTGGTAAAGGAGACAACAAGAGGGTTCAGCGGCCGAAGGAAGAGAAGCACACGGTTTTGGGCTCGGTTTGGGCCAAATGCAAATGGATGATCCAATTCGCCAACTTTTAGCTCTTTTTATTGTTTCTCATATTTGTTCATACTTCCTACAAAACTAAAATAAATTAATTTAAAATTCCTAATTTAATAATTATTACGAATAAAATAAGATGTAAAAAGGTATTAAAAATATCATAATTTTGGACTCAACGAGTGTCACATTGTTTTTTATGGACCATATAAGTAGGAAACACGCACACCTTATTTGAAAGAGCTCTTTCTCTCTCTCTCTCTCTCTCTCTCTCTCTCTAGTTTCATTCGAGCAAACATGTACATATACCACTTGTCTTGGAATCTATTTGCATAGTAGAGGCAAACCCCTCAGTAGATGCAAAGAGAGAAATGAAATGGGGCAAACCAAACTTGGACAGAAAAAAAGATAGAGAAAGAGCAAAGGAATAGTGTACTGTGGTTGCCCATCAACCCACCATGTATATATTTACCAATAATGGCCATAAGATTTTAAGAATCATGCATTAATGTTGCTCAGGTTCCACAAGAAAAAGGAGAGAAACTATACAGCACAAAAGAAGCAAAATAGAATCAAAATTTTTCAAATTTCAGCCACAATCTGGTGCATAGGTTCCATAGGAACCAAAGAAGATAAGAAAAACTATACAAGATTTAGAGGACTTAAGAATCTATTTTCTTAATATTCCAAATTCATGAATCGATTCCACTTAATCCACCCAATTAACTTACCATGTAAACATCAAAACTGAGAGAAAATTGGGACCAAGGCAGAAGCATGTTTACCACAAAAGAGAAAGTCAGGTTAAGACATAAACGCAAAAAACTTGTCGGATATCTCATCCTGTTCTGATGCACACAATTCTGTCTCAAAGAACAACAAAATTTCAAAAACAAAATCCAACTTCTGCAACAACTAAGAAGACCAGCGCAACACTAATATAGAGAAGATAAGGACAATGTAGTAGGAGAAGAATGAAATCAGATAGTTTTCAGTCACCGAAAGAACTTTGTTTTACTTAACAACCATAATAGAGTGTATAGACACGAATTGATTTCGAAAACTTAAACTCACTAGGGTTCAAACCAAAAAAAAAAAAAAGATAGCATCGCTCAAATTTCGGAAGACTTGTAATCCTAAATCTCTAAAGTTCAGGGGCGGGGTTTACGACCATTGAAACGAACAGTTTCTCTCTTAGCATCCCATTCAAAACCTACATTAGTGATGAATTTAAGTCATATACTCATCGAAACCTACGTTAATGATGATAGGGTAACGTCGCAAGCTATTTGAAAGACTGTAAAAACATCTACTATAATCATCAAAATGAACAAAAATCCATCAAACTGAACCATACCCATATCAAGGATCCCATCCAAAAACAGCTTCAATCGATGAATTTTCAAATGCGAATTGACTTGGGCAAGAATTTAATGTTTAATCCTTGAGAGAATAAACTGAGAGAACACCCAATTAATTGACAATTAGAACATCAAAACTTGGCCACACATGGAATTGGGACCGAGGGAGGGAGGGAGGGAGAGAGCGAGCGAGCGAGAGAGAGAGAGAGAGAGAGAGAGAGAGAGAGAGAGAGAGAGAGAGAGAGAGAGAGAGATACAGACACTGAATGGGCAAAGTGAGATCGATGCCGGAGAAGCCAAGTCACCCCATTAGCTCTCGTCGTTGCTCAGATTTGGTGAGCGATGAACGAGATGTGGAGGAGGGTGGGGATCGAAGATCGCTTGAAGGTAGATAGAGAGCATATCGACACCAGAGAAGCCAAGCTGCCGGAGAAGCCAATGTCGCCGCTCTCTCTCTCTCTCTCTCTTTCTCCTCTCTCCATGTGTCTCTCCCTCTCGCGGTTAGCCTCTGTTTGGATTAGAGGCTAAGGGACTGGAAGTAGGGAAAGGAGGGGAGGGCGAATAATTCCATTTGATTTTTCTTATTTGGGATAAAATAGAAGGAATGAACCGAGGAGAGGGAATAAGATAATGAATAAAAAATAATTTTATTTTATTTTATTATCGTCTTATTTTTTTATTTTTTTCAAAAAAATTTTTCTTTTATTTTTCTTTATATATATATATATATATATATATATATATATATATATATATATATATATATATATATATATATTTATATATATATTAAACCGATGTTCTATTTTACGGATCGTCATGAAGGTTAATACCTCTTCACTTTTTTTTTCCTTTAGTTAGTAACTAATCTAATTTATATGTTGCTCTCTTGTTTTGGTCCAAATTATTAGTGCTAGATATCTTGTTTTGAATTTGTAATTATGATGAATAAAGTAGATGATATATATGTTAATCACCATGAATATACATGTGGACATTAATATCTTTATCGTTCTCTTACTTTTTTTATTATATTTTGGGTGCTTATATTATTTAATTTATTTATTTTATTTTACTTTGGGTAATAATTTATATATAGAAAAAATAATTATTAAAAAAATATATATTTTTTTGGGTGGAACGTTACTAGGGAAATAAGTTCCTTGTACTCGGTGATGGTGGTAATAATTGTTAATCACCATGAATTCGTTATTTTTAATTTAAAGTGGTGATGGTGGTAATAATAATAATAATAATAATAATAATAATAATAATAATAATAATAATAATAATAATAATATGTTTTCCTTTCCCTCCCTTTCTCTTTTTAATCCAAATAAGGGAATATTAGTAACCTCCATTCCCTCTATTTTAAATCCAAACAAGGGGAATGTATCTTCCCTCCTTTCCATTTCCCTCCCGTTAATTAACCTCCCTCCCTCCCATTCTTATATCCAAACGAGAGGGTTAGGGTTTTTGTTCAACCCGTGTGAACCCCACCTCAAGTCTTATTTTTATTTTTATTTCTTTTTCCTTTTTCTTTGCAGCTTTCTCGTAACATTTACAACGAGGCTCGGGAAATTAAACAATGATTTTCAAGTCTCGTCGTAATTGTTTGATTATTTACAACGAGCTTAAAATCTCGTTGTAATAAGTCTATCTTTTATAATGAGGATTGCTTATGGTTGTAATATATGGTCGTAAATAATAAATTTTTTACGGTGTCCTCTTTGTTAGTTGTTTTATTAAAAATGAGATAAGCTTTTCTATATAAAGAATAACCAATGAATATACCTTCATCTAACCTTTCATCAAACTTAGTTAATTGATTCTTATCGTTATTGTATGCGAACTACTTACACCTAAAAGGTTTCAAGTATAAGATGTTGGGTTTCTTCCCTTTGTAAAACTCATAGGGTGTTTTCTTCAAGATTAGGTGAATAAGGCATTTGTTCAATGTGTAATTTATCGCGTTCACTTCCTCGATCCGTAAATAGTAAAGTAGATCATCATTGTCCTTCCTATTTCTTCAAGAGTTCTGTTTTTCCTTTCCACCATTTGTTATGGTGTTCTTGGTATAGAGATTCCAAATTTATAATACAAATTAGCAATTTTTGAGTTGTCAAACTCACTTCTATGGTTGGTTCGGCTCTCACAATCTAAGTCCCGGATTCCACTTGAATTTGCCTGTAGACTCTAGTGAACTCCTTGAAATCTTCCTTCTTATTCAGAAAACATACCAAGGCGAGATCTTGAATAATTATCAATAATCATAAGTACATAAGTTTTACCTCCTAAGCTTTTTACATGAATTCCCTCATACAAATCCATGTGAATTAATTTATGCACTTTTGAGGTGGAAAAATTTTAAGTGGTTTGAATGAAGATTTAACTTGTTTCCCCTTTTTACATACATCACAAATTTTATCATTGTTAAAACCACTTTTAGGGCGTCCTCGGACTAACCCTTGGGAAGATAATTTCTTAATGGAATACATGCCAATGTGGCATAATCTACGATGCCAAATCAATGATTCATCATTAATAGAAGGTTTTAAACATGATACATTTTGAGTTGAATCACTAAGAGGGATAATGTAAGTATTACTCGACCTTAAAGCCGAGAGCTTTGTCTCCTTTGAAGCAACGTCGGTTATAAAACAATTGGTCCGAGTCAATCTTACCTCTTGTCTCTTGTCACACAATTGGCGGATGCTCGGAAGATTGTATTTGAGATGTTTGACAAAATATACTAGGCTGATTGAGATGTCATTGTGACCAACTCTACCAATTCGCACAATCTTTCGTTTCTTTGTTTTAGACAAAGAAAACGTGTCATTCTTATCTCCTTTATTTTTGTTATTTTGTTTTGTCGGCCTAGTGATAAAATCTCGATCCTGTTTGCGGATTCGGATCATGGTTGGAGTCTAATTGCCATGACGGAAGCCGATAAACCACTTAGCACTAAAAATCAACTTTCTTTGCTTTGGGCCAGCACCGCGCTTAAGGCCTTGCTCGCTTCCTAAACGCAGCTTTCTATCTTCAACATCCCAGCAGTAACACGAAGCTCGGCATGTCCATATGATGTGTTGGTCGGCATTGCGCTTAAGGGCTTTCTACACCAAAGCGTTGCGTTTTGCTCCAAGCATCCAACCGAGACATGAAAGCCAACCGGAATAAACGACACGGTACAAGGTCGGCGCCACGCTTGAAGATTTTTCACTTAAGTGTTGCGTTGTGCTCTAGAGACTAGCTGAAGCATGAAAGGTCTATTTTCCCATACAACGCCGTTTTGAGGTCGACGACGCGATCCTCTCGTCCTTCCCATGGGGTTTCGGTTCAAGCCAATTTTATCCGATTTTTTCGATTTTATGGCCGGTGTGGTTTTGCATTTTGGACGACTGATTACATGCTTCTTATGTCATTTTGTGGCCCTTCCCATAGAGAGCTTTAGTCCTCACTTGAAGGAGGGTCATTCCTATGCCTTATGTCTGCTGCATTTTAAGCGTAAAGAGTTGTAAAGTCAATACCCTAGCTACACACCGCTTAATTTAGGCTAAGAGCTACCGAATGTTATTCGATATTCCGATCTCTTTGCTAATTTTCGGCTAATCATCACTCCACCAAGCACTCTAATCACTTCCCTACATTCTACATCCACAAATTCCACAAAATACCTCCTTTAGTCTTGCTCATCTACCGTCAAGCATCCAGATTCGGTTCGATCAAGATCTGTAGACGGACAACCTAAGGGCACTCAACTAACGGTTTATTTAAATTATTGCATTTTATCGCTCTCTATATTCTGGATTCAATGATGTAATCAGCTTTAATTCATCCACGACCGCTGTAATTTATTTTCATCGCTTCTCTTTTCGCTTATATTTATTGCTTTTTTATTGGTTTCTTAATTGCTTTATCGCTTTCTTCACATGTTTGGTTGATTTAATTTACGTATTCACATGCTGTGTGCTTGTTTGAAACATATTTCTTAGACTCACAACTCAAATTAGTCGAGGCCCTCTTTTGACGGGCGGAATGGAAGGGCTTATCCCTACATTTCGTATCTTTGCCCCCAAACTCTAAATTCTCGATTCTAGACCGATCGAGTCAATTTTGAACCTCTTACAAACTTAGTTTTCCCATAATAAGATTGGAAGAGATTGTTTTATTTTTCTTAGTTTTTATTTCTCACAACCGGTCGGCGACTCTCTTTTCTCTATTTTAATTTCACCTAAAAGTGCACCTCGGCATTTCGATTTAAACTAGCAAAAAGAAATTGGTTTCGTCGGCCTAAACCATGGATCAAGACTCGACCCTTCAGTCATGGCCCATGGTCGGCGCCGGCGATCGTACGGTGCCTTCTTTTTCCAGCGCCTACAACCGTATAGTGTAGCTCTTGCCGATGCCTGGCCAGTCACTTGGCAAGGCTGCGGTCCAAATCGGTGTTTTCACACTATTTTGGCCCAAAAGCCTTGTGGCATAATTGAATTTAAATTTTTATTATCTTCCAAAATTTCAAACAAGTATCCCGAGGCTTCTAAAATTAATTTCTAAAATAAGATTAATAAAATCGCTAATTATTATTTTACTTAAGCCACTTCAATTGAATTATCAAACTCCGAAATCTCAATAAGAGGTACATCCCCGAATATAATTCTCGATTTAAAGATCGATGGAGTCATGTTTTAGCCTTTTTCGGTCTTAATTTTCCCATACTAAGATCTAGAGAGCAAATTTTTATTTTCATGTGTTTTGTTAGTTTTTCTTTCTTGAAAAAATGACTGGCGACTCCTCTTTTTGCTTTATTTTTATTCAAGTTCGCTTCGCCACTATTTCGATTGAGCAATAGAGAATAGGGTTCCAGATTTGCTTAGCCGAGCCGGAGGTCGAGGCCGATCGCCTTAGCCTTGCCACGGTCGGCGCCGGCCACCACTAAGTGTAGGTTGCTTGCCCGCACCGTGTGGTCAGCAGGTGGGCTCGAGTCCAAATCGGTCTTTTCTCACTAGTTTGGCCTCGAAAGCCTCACGATAGAAACAAAAACCCTTATCTTTATTTTTCGGTTAAGAAATAATATCCCGATAACTTTGAAAATAATTTCTAAAATAAAATAATTAATGAAATCATCAATCAAAGTAGATTTAATTCTTTTCAACCCAATTTAATAAAATTCGAAAATCTTAATAAAAGGTTCTCCCCACATGTCAAAAATAAACCGTCAAAAAACCATCTTCTAAACTCATTCTTTTAAAAAAGGGAGACCTGGCACCCGTTTGGAAGCTTAGTGCGGTTTCCGCCGGCCGTGGTTCCTATAGTAATGGTCGTCGTTTGTCGGGCGGAGCGGAAGGGCTTATCTCTATGTTTCGTATCCTCGCCCCGAATCGATTCTCAATTCTAGACCGATGGAGTCACTTTTTAGCCTCTTTCAATTCAATTTTTCCATATTGAGATTGAAAAAGAATTTATTTTTTTAATTTTTTGTTAGTTTTTCATTCCTAAAAACTTATTTGCGACTCCTATTTTCGATTTATATCTATCCAATTGCTTCTCGGCTTTTCTAACTGAATGATAAAAAGGAAACTTTTTAGATCCGCCAGCCAGTCGTAGATCGAGGTTGATCGCCTCGGCCGTGGCCCCTAGCCGGCTCCACCAACCACCAGCCAAGACCGACTAGTCGGCAGGTAAGGCTTAGGTCCGATGTTTTCACACCAGTTTGGCCCTAAAGCCCCATGGCGGATGCAGCAGAAACCTAGTTCTTCTTTATTTTCGCTTAAGAAATAATATCCCAGTGGTTTATGAAAATAATATCTAAAATAAAATAATTAATAAAACCGTCACTTAGTCTCGATTTAATTCATTTTAACTTGATTTATAAAATTCGGAAATCTAAATAAGAGGTTCATCCCTACTTTCTAAAATCAATCTTCAAAACCTTAAAATAATTTCCATCTTCAAAAACTAAAAAGAAAAATTTTTAAAAACCCGCCAATTCTTAGGGAAGCTCGGGGTCCCCGAGGAACCGTGGTTCTTACAGATGGCGACTCCAATAGGGATAAGTCACTTATTAAGAGGGTGAAACTTGAAAATTTGAGTAGTGAGTTTTAATAATGTATTTGCATTAAGCATCTCGCATTTAAGCAACCTTCAACATAGTTTATTTTGTTTTGTGGACCATTAGGCTTGACCCTTTATAAATAATTTTTGGAAGAGGCTCCCACTGCATCCCAAATGGGCCCAATTAGGCTTGATTGTCAATGGAGGTGGTATCTCTTCCCTCATAGCAGGCATTCTTGGCTTATCGAGAGGCATTGAGGATTCAATGCTATTTCTTGTCGTGCACCCGAGGGAGGACTAAATTCTCGGACTATGAGACACCATGTATCTTACCTAGTTTTAACCCTCCTTTGACCATAGATCCTTGGTCTCTAAGTGGTACCTTGTCTCTTTATTTACATGCTTGGATGAGTGTGATTATTTTTAGATTTGATCATCTACTTGTGAGCCTTTAGAGATAGGTGAGGAGTGCTGATTAGCCCTTACATGGGTGCAAATAAAATACCATAAAAATTTCCTAGAGTCGATCCATTATGTGCATGTGTAGCCAAAGTCAAAAATTATCTCTCCCTTTTAAGGCCAGTCCATTAATTGCATTTCTAAGGTCATCCTAAAATCTTTACTTGGTTTAGGTGGTCTAGCTAGTTCCGCCGATCGATCCGGAAGGGTCTAACGAAGATCCCCTCTATCTCTTCACTCGGTTAGTCTTTAGATTTTGACCTTTTTTATTTTTTACATTTGCATCTTGATTTTTCATTTTTCATCTTTCATTTAGCCAAAAATAAAATTAATCTCAAATTAGGTGAGTCCATTAAGCATTTTAATCTCTCATTTAGCCAAAAAGAAAATTCATCTAAAATTAGATGAGTCCATTTTGCATTTTTATCTTTCATTTAGCAAAAATAAAATTCATCTCAAATTAGGTGAGTCTATTTTCCATTTTCATCTTTCATTTAGCCAAAAATAAAATTCATCTAAATTAGGTGAGTCCATTTTGCATTTTCATCTTTCATTTAGGCAAAATAAAATTCATCTCAATTTGGTGAGTCCATTTTGCATTTAGCCAAAATAAATCCACCTTCAATTAGGAGCAATCATTTATGCATTCTAATTATGCATTAGCCAAATCATACAATCATCCCAAATTAAGTCATAAGCATCATTGCATACAGTTCATCTGTTTTGCATTCCTTAGATGCATCTAAATAAAAAGTATTCTTATCTCCTTGAGTCTCGTGCATAAGCCCCTTCCTCTCAAAAGTGGTATTCTTTCACGTGGTCCTAAGCATCATCCTTTGGGCTACAGAATGAGAAGTTTATTGCAATTGAGCATCGTCGGAATCCAAGCTCCAAAAGGTTAGAACGTCTCCAAAAGGAGTTTGACACATCTTTTCCCCATTCTACACCATGTTCTACATCATGGTCTACACCAACGCGACATACTTCGAGTGCATACCACACCGATTCAGTCTATTTTCCGTCGTAAGATAGTACCTTAGAAAAATTCCCATCTAATGGATGAAACAACTGAACAATCTCCTATTCTTGCTTTGCTCAATGAAAACTCTGCCAAAATGGAAGCTAGGATTGAGGCTCAAGATAAGAAAATAGAGTCCATAACAGGCAATCTTAAGGCTATCCTAAAAGCTATTAAGGATAGTAAGAGAGATGAGAAACAAGAACGATTAATGAAAGGAGGAGATCCTCCACCTCCACCTAGTCCATCTCCTCAAGGCAGTCCCAAGCATGAATCCAAGTTTGATACGTGCATAGATCAGATAGAACAAATGTTAAGAGAGTCATCCATGTTTAGTAATCACTACTTTGACCATAAAGGATTCACTTCAATCCCTAAAGGGAAGCTACCCCTTAAGTTTATCATGCCCGACATCAAGTTTCGAGGTTCCGAGAATCCCCATCATCATGTTTGCAACTTCTTAGGAGCAATGACTCTTAGGAACATACCAGGAGATAATTACCACATCATCTTCCTATGGACTTTTGATACCGATGTAATGAAGTGGTATAACGTAACGTCACCAATTGGACTGATATGTGTAAGGAGTTCTTACACCAATACTCCTATAACACCAATCTACCTGTCACACTTAGAGACTTGGAGTTGATCAAGCAAGGTGAGAAAGAAAGCTTTACAAACTTTCTCACTAGGTGGAGGGCAAAGGCTGCCCATATGGTAAATCAACCTTCCGAGAAGGACGGACCAAGTACGGATCATTGTGAAGAACCTTCGACTCGCCTATAATCGGCATCTTAAATTCCTACCATTTATGAGTTTCTCAACCCTTACGGATGTCGGTATGCTGATAGAAGAAGAACTATCTACCACGACCACAAAAGTTATGACGGGGTATAAAGGTAATTATCAGTCTAAAGATAAGAAACCTCTAACCAAGGTAATACTAGTAGGGGTGCGGATGTCAATGCCCTTAACGGTATAATGACTGCACTCCAATCAATACCACTTACACTCAAGCCCTTGACCCCCTATTAGCCAAAGGGAAAATAGAATTGCCACCCATAAGAGCAAAATCGAAACTGCGAAATAGTCTAAAAACTAGGACACAGGAAATTTCCGCAAATACCATCATGCACGAAGACACGACACCGAGCAATGTCGGATATTCAAGAACAAACTGGTGGGCCTGTTCCGCAATGGTCAACCCCTCTTCCTAAGGCTACTTAGAAATCAAGCAACAATAAGAATGCTTTCAGCGGTACCTTAGCTATTTTCTCTCGAAACCATTCTAGGTCGAGTGGAACCCATTTGTCTTTATTCAAGATATCAATGAGTTCAAACCACTTCTTAGCTTGCCTCTTTTAGACCACTGAAGTCCATGGATTATGGGTAAGTAATGAAGAAGACGTGTACGAAACCAAAGACAATAGTGACAATGACGACGACTTTTGGGGCATACCACCGTTAGAAGAAGAAGACTTTTGGGTAGAACCAAAAGGTCCATATATCCAATTCCTTACTAGATCTGGATGACATAATGCACCCGTGAGTCCACAACAGCACTCGGGAAGCCCCAAAAGAACCTAAAGTTGCTATAAAAGAAGACCCAATCTTAAAACAACTTCAAAAGTTAAAAGCTTACATCTCTATCCGGCAACTCATATCCTTCCCAAAAACATAGGCGGACCTTAATTGACGCACTTAGCAAGATCGAGGTCTCTCCCGAAACCACGCCTAAGAAAATAGTACGATTGGTCAATAGTGGGGACAGAACCATTACTTTTGATAAGGAAGATCTCCTCGAAGAAGGCGTTGCACACAACAATGTCCTTTATTTAATCGTAACCTACATTAACAAGTTCGTCCCCTTAACCTTAGTAGATGAAGGTTTGCTCAGGGAGAGGCTAAGTCACCCTAGAGGAGGGGTGAATAGGGTGATGATGAAATTTCCTTGAAATTTAATATAGATGAGAATCCGAGGTGAGCAAGAGTCGTGGATGAGCTCGGAAAAGCACTAACTCGAATTCAGTGAAGAGTGAAGAAACACATTAAACAGTAAACCGTCCGAGTCTAGAATGCACTCGTAAAATTAATAACACGTAAAGTACGTGGAAACCCTCTTGGGGCGAGAAAACCACGGACCATGCTAATCCAAGCATGAAGTCAAATCCACTATTTCGAGTCCACAAAATACAGTAGACCGACTTGACCTAAGTTGCTCCTTTAGACAACCCCTTACAAGTTTTCCTAGACTCAAAAATTCCCTTATCCGATCTAGTACTTCCTGATCGAGATATCCCCGAAAGTCGTGGACAACTGAGCTGAGTTAACCCTTACGACTCGATCAAGGGACCTTACTTAGAGAGTAAGAAAAAATTGTTTGTGATCGAGTACAAGACCTTACAACTCGTAAAGTTACGAAATACGAGTTGGAGTTGTAAGTAGAAGATTGAGAATGAATACAATGACTTTTAATCAAGTACGTATATTAACAATAGATTCGACAATCTTCAAGTCTTAAAAATTGGCTTCTATTTATAGATGACCAAGCAGCTTAGCCGTTGCTTCCATCTTCCGACTAGAAGTCCTTTGTGACCGTTGTAAAGGATTTTCCGAGTCACTCGGAAAATATCCGTTGAGATATGAACGTTGAGCAATGGTTCTTGACTCCTTTGGAAGTCCCAAAACCACTCGGTAGTGAATGAACATAGATTTTGAAGAGAGGAACGAGTTCTTACCCCACTCGTTGATATCGGATAATATGTTTTCTAGTGGATGACTAGAAGCATATTTGAATGCTCTACCTGTTCTCCGATTCACCAAATCGTAGACCGAATTGGTTGATCTTCGAAGTTTGTTCTGAGTGAACTTGTTCATCGGCTTGTCCTTCATCATTCCGAGCTGGTTGGGTTTGATTCCTGATAGGCTCACTTTTGTCAAGGTCATCATCTCTGCTGAGCTTTAGATCCGAGAATGATGATTCACTTGGCTTTTCCTATTCAAGCTCATCAAACACAACGTGGATACTTTCTTCCACTTTGTTAGTTCTCTTATTAAAAATGCGATAAGCTTTACTATGAGAGGAATAACCCGTAAAAATACCTTCATCTCGACCGAGCATCAAACTTGGTAAGGTGATCCTTACCATTGTTGTGAACAAAACACTTACATCCAAAGGGTTTGAAATATGAAATATTGGGTTTCTTCCCTTTATAGAGCTCGTAAGGTGTTTTCTTCAGAATGGGTCCGATGAGGCATCTGTTTAAAGTGTAGTTGGTTGTGTTGATCGCCTCGACCTGTAAATAGTAGGATAGATTGTGCTCAATCATCATTATCATAGCTATTTCTTCAAGAGTTCTATTCTTTCTCTCCATTACTCCATTCTCGTAGAGGAGTTCTTGGTGCTAAGAAGTTGTGAGAGATACCATTCTTGTCACAAAACTCGAGAATTTCGAGTAGTCGAACTCTCTTCCATGGTCGGTTCGAATTCTCTAGATCCGAGTCCGAGACTCAACTTGGATTTTTCTGCAGAGCTTGCTGAACTCCTTGAATGCTTCATTTTTATGCTTGAGAAAACACACCCAGGTAAATCGTGAGTAATCATCAATAATAACAAATACATATGATTTACCTCCGAGGCTCTTAACAGGATTTCACCACATAAGTCCATATGTAGCAGCTTCAAGCACCTTGGATGTGGAAACCGCCTTCGAGGATTTGAATGATGATCTGGCTTGTTTCCTCTTGTGCAAGCTTCACAAACTTTGTCTTTCTTGAAAGCACAATTGGGCAATCCTCCGACTAAATCATGAGATGCCAATTTCTTAATAGTATGCATGCTAACATGGCCTAATGTACGATGCCATTTCCATGAGTCATCATGAAGTGATGGTTTTAAACAAGATAAATTCTGACTCGGGTCGAAAGAGGAATAACTACCGATCTCTTACCCGAGAGTTTGATCTCCTTGGTAATGTCATCGAAATGTAACAGTTGGTTTGAGTGAATCTTACCTCTTGACCTTTATCGCACAGCTTAAGAGATGCTAAGCAGGTTATATTTTAACCCTTGACAAGGTAAACTGGACTGACCAGTGTTGCTTCCTTTTCCAATCTTGCCAATCCCGATTATCTTACCTTTGCTGTCATCTCCAAATGTGACTTTTCCTCCTTTGTACTTTTCTAACTCGGAGAAGAGTCCCGAGTCTCCCGACATGTGTCATGAGCATCCACCGTCAAGGTACCAATGCCCTTTTGATCTTTTCTCGAGTAGCCTCGCAAAACAGAAACAAACTAACCTTTCTCACTTCCTCTAACGAACCCAATAACACTCTTTACTACGGTCTTTTCTCGAGGAAGAAGGTTTTTCGAACCCGCATTTGAATAACTTTGGGTTTAGTCCGATTCTCGAGTCTTCCGTTTAGAGAACCGAATTTGTGTCTCTTTCTTTTGAAAGGATTTTCTTTTGGAAAATGGTGGAGATGGTTTTCTCCTAAAAATTTGTCCGGGCTCAGTCCTTCTTACATTTTTATGAATGGGACCGTGCTCAGCTTTCCCGAACTTTACAGCTTCGGAATCCTTTTGAAAAGCTCCGAGTAGGAATTGGATTCCTCCTCTTTGTTAAAACCAAGACCTTCCTTTCGAAGGAGACACATTGATATCCCAAGAGCATGTCAAGGTTTTTCTGACCTTGAGTAAACTTTAAAACAAGATCTTGAGACTCATTGAGCTTTTGCTTTAGTCGCTCATTTTCTTTTTCGAGTAACTCGGACTCAGCCTCATTGATTTGAGCATAAGTCTTGAGTTCTCTCGAGTGTGAGTCTCAGCTTTTCCAACTCATTTTTTAAAGAAATGCTCTCAGAGGAAATTGACTCGAGTTGTTCTTTAAAGTGAGAGGAATCAGAATTGGACTTTTCTTCCAAAGTTAAAATATACTTTGCTAAATCAGCTTTGGAGAATTCGAGAAAGTACTCAATTACCTCTTGAGGATTAGCTTCCTCATTGTCCGACTGATCCGAATCCGACACTATTTCGCTTCTAAGTCGAAAGTGCCATCGACACTTTGAGTCATCTAAGTCCTCGTCATCTTCTCGATAAGTCCTCGTCACTCCATGTGACCATCATAGCCTTTTTCTTCTTTCTGTCCCGTTTTCTCTTTGGACAGTCTTTGACTATGTGTCCTTGCTACCACATTCAAAACACCCAGAGTTCTTAGTCAAAGATAACTTTGAAGGAGAAAAATATTTACCTTTTCTATCCTTCTTGTCTTTCTTATAGAACTCTTCTTTTGGCTTCTTATCCCATCTCTTGTGCTTCATCATTCTCTTGAAGCCTCTAGCAATAAGTGCCATGGTATCCTCTTCCGAGTTAGATGAACTCAGATCCGCTTCTCCGGTTTCCGAGGCTTTCGACGCAATGTTCTTCTTGGTGTTGACTTCGCATCCTCCTCTTCCAGGTGGATCTCATGGGTGAAAAGCTTCCCAATGAGTTCGTCCGGCTTTAGTAGAGACAAGTTCCGAGCCTCTTCGATAGCTGTCACTTTGGGACCCCATCTTTTCTTGGGTAGGCTTCGAGTATCTTTCCGCACATTTCCTCGTGTGAGATCTTTTTACCCAGAGATTTGAGATTGTTGGTAATCTCTGTAAATCGAATGAACATCTAAGTGATGTTTTCATCCGGCTCATATTTATGAAGATATTGGCTTATCTTTGCTTGTCCGACCTGGCTTGTACCTTCATAAGTGTTGACCAGGGTGTCCTACACTTCTTTGGTTGTATCACCGGCGGACACTCGGTTGTATTCTTCCGAGTTGATAGCGCACATAAGAATGTTCATTGCCTTGAAGTTCTTTATGAACTTTTCAGCTTCATCACCGTGAACTCAGCCTTTGTTTTGGGCATAATTCTTGTTTCTTCTGTCTTCATGGGAAGGTAGTTTCCTTCTTAAATGATGTTGCAGTACATCTTCATCATGATCCAGGAGGAAACATTCCATGAGTTTCTTCCAAGTGCACGAAGTTGGATCCTTTGAACTTTGGTGGTCTCGTTGGAATATCTTCCTTCATCAAACTCTCCGTTGTTTTGAGCCATTTGATCTTTAGACCTTTGGATGGTTAGATCCTTTTCTGAAAGGCCAGGCTTTGATACCAATTGAAGGTTTGCTCTGGGAGAGGCTAAGTCACCCTAGAGGAGGGGTGAATAGGGTGATGATGAAATTTCCTTGAAATTTAATATAGATGAGATTTTAAGGTGAGCAAGAGTCGTGGATGAGCTCGGAAAATCACTAACTCAAAATTTAGTGAAGAGTGAAGAAACACATTAAACAGAAACCGTCCGAGTCTAGAATGCACTCAGAAAATTAATAACACGTAAAGTACGTGGAAACCCTCCTCGGGCGAAAAACCACTGACCGTGCTAATCCAAGCACGAAGTCAAATCCACTATTTCGAGTTCACAAAATACGATAGACTGACTTGACCCAAGTTGCTCCCTTAGACAACCCCTTACAAGTTTTCCTAGACTCGAAATTCCCTTATCCGATCTAGTACTTCCTGATTGAGATATCCCTGAAAGTCGGGGACAACTGAGCTGAGTTAACTCTTATAGCTCGGTCAAGGGACCTTACTTAGAGAGTAAGAAAAAAATTGTTTGTGATCGAGTACAAGACCTTACAACTCGGAAAGTTATAAAATACAGAGTTGGAGTTGTAAGTAGAAGATTGAGAATGAATACAATGACTTTTAATCAAGTACGTATATTAACAATAGATTCGACAATCTTCAAGTCTTGAAAGTTCGCTTCTATTTATAGATGACCAAGCAGCTTAGCCGTTGTGTCCATCTTTTGACTCGGAAGTCCTTTGTGACCGTTGTCAAGGATTTTCTCGAGTCACTCGTAAAATATCCGTTGAGATATGAACGTTGAGCAATGGTTCTTGACTCCTTTGGAAGTCCCAAAACCACCGGTGGTGTCTTGAAAAATAAGGTGGAAACCACCGTTGAACTTGGTGTTACAGATTTTCAGCTTTGGAAACACATAGCCCCGACACGTTGTCCGGGGCTAGGTCGAGGTGGAAAAAGCCTTGTCTCGCGGGTGATTTGACGTTTTAAAGCCTAGGTTACTTTTGTAATTAAAATTTGGGATAGCCTCGTTTGAATAACCTACAAAAGCAAATCAATTTGGTTCTCAAAGTATAAAATACTTTGGTCCAAGATTCGACACGAGATAATAATATAATTATGATAATTAAGTGACTAATTATCCGAGTTAGAAAGGAAAAGGAATTTTCCGAGTCTCATATCCATGAAACTCAAATTCCATCTTAGTCACTCTAGAAGGCAATCAAGTTAGATAAAGAATATCGGAGTAAGCAAACTTGATCTAGACTAAACAAAATTCAAACTAAAATATGCCGACTTGGAACAAAGTAATTTCGAATCACGAAGTCGACACTGAGTTTATTCCGCGAAAAGCCGCGAAAAAGATAGTGTTTGAATCATGCGATATATCCGAGTGATGGGTGACTCGAACTAGGTGAGAAGTAGCATATAGAATTATGCTTTCCGAGTCAATCGAGTAAGGCGAGAACGAAGCATAATAGATATTATAACACTCGGAAGAATTGTTATATCACTCGGAAAAGTTTCTAAGATGCATGGAATGTCTTGATGTCAAAACCTTATAAGAGATGAAGTCTTATACCTGATTCCTTGATGGAACTCGAAACGAGTACGTGAAAGTCCGAGTCTTCGGTAGACAATAGATCTACCGTTAATGTTTGTCCTTGGAGGACCGCCAAAAGGTTAGGTATCGAGAGTAATAATTGTCTAACTAGACTATTCATCTTCGGGCCTATGACAATTCTAAGAGAACAGTTTTGGGAACGGTGACCTTACCCATCAATGTAGGGCTCCCGTGGTAAAGAACATTGAATTCCAAGTCCTAGACATACCATCTACATTTAATCTACTTCTTGGACGCCTTTGGTTACATGATCATTAGGCAGTGCCCTCCGTAAAGCACTAGAAAGTTAAGATGATATCAAAGTTCGGTGGTAACCGTCAACGGGGATAATCTCCGTACTACTATCACCTCTAAAGAATCGGTCGTGGAAATTGAGCACGACGCTAATAATGAAGAACTTTACGGATTTAAGACTGTCGTTGTCTAAGATAGGATGAAGCATGGCTTAACTTCAATCCTTATCGCAACCCTAGCATCCACTTGATACTTAGAAAGAAGGGATATTTTTCATGCCTAGATGTAGGCGTAAAGGCATACCACCCTATTATTCCACCCCTTGAACCCACTAACAACTATAAATTTGGGCTAGGCTGTCAACTTCCTGGTAAGGAAATAGCCCAAGCCAAGTGGGAAATTCGGACTAGGAGGATTGCATTTCACACAATCCGTTCCACCAAGCCCTTTCCTCATACTCTAAATGGGTAATTCCTAAAAGTAGGGGATGACTTCCTTTACGACGGCTTTCCCGAGCCGTACTACGTCAAAGAGAAGGGCATCTTGATACCCGGCTTAGAGATCTTTAATGACTGTTATTTACTAGAAAAGGAGGCACCCTACCTCCTTGAAGAGGGACGATCCACACCAAACTCGAACCAACTTGGTCGGGAATAACATCTTTGGTCGGTTATTCGGACAAGAGAAGAACCTAAAGGGGAATTCGGTCTTGGTACTTCTCGAGCTATGTTGCACCCGTAGTTTGAACCGGTCCGGATTCATCACCGACGTCGACGATGAAGGATCCAAGCATATTACTTAGATTGACGCCGAGGAGGGCCAAGAATTTGTCGTTAGCTTAGGACGAGCATTCCTTTTTGAGTCTAGCACTAGGGCTTTTATTTACTGTTCCTGTTGCTTCTATTTCATCTTCTATTTTTGTTATCTCTAATTTCGCATGTTTTATTTCCGAGTCCGATGTACTTATTTCCTCATTCAATAAGATTAACCTTTCGCTTACTCCTTGCCTTCTCCTATTTTTAATTGTTTTGCCTCTAATGATGAACAAGAAATGCCCAAAGAATTAATAAAAGCTATAGAAGATCATGAAAATCGCTTATCGGTAATAGAAGAAACAATAACAATTAATCTAGGATCAAACTCAAGAGGTTAAAATCGGGAAGACACTAGGTCTAGAAGAGTAGAAGCAATTGACTTCGCACCTTTTAGAGTTCATAGATGTTTTTGCATAGTCCTACAAATGCCCGGATATATCCAAGTACGAGTGGAACATAGAATTCCACTTTACGAGGACGCTAAGCTCGATTAAGTAGAAGCTTAGAAGGATGAAACCTGAGTGGGCATTGAAGATTAAGGAAAAAGTTCGAAGCAATTAGATCCCGGGTTCATTAAAGTAGTCCACTATCCTCGGTGGGTAGCAAACATAGTACTCGGTTCCAAAGAAGGATGGTAGGGTTCGGATGTGCATTGACTTCGGGGATTTAAACAAGGCAAATCCCAAGGATGATTTCCGTTGTCCCATATCGACATCCTTGAAGATAACATAGCGGGACATGCTTTTCTTTCATTTATGGATGGCTATGCTTGGTAAAATCAGGTGAAGATGGTTGAAGAAGACATGGAGAAGACGACCTTCATCACTCAATGGGGGACATATTGTTATGTGGTGATGCCATTTAGGCTCAAGAATGTCTGGCGCAATATATCCAAGGAAAGGTACAACATTATTGCATGACATGGTCCACAAAGAAGTCGAGCTCTACGTGGACGACATGATCATTAAGTCCATGGATAGGGTACGACACTTACCTAGCCTTAAAAAGTTCTTCAAACGATCGAGAAAGTACAACATACGCCTTAATCCTCAAAAGTATGCCTTAGGGGTAACCTCGAGCAAGTTGTTAGGCTATGTTGTCGGTCTTAGAGGAATCACAATTGATCCATCCAAGATCAAAGCTATTCAGAAATTCCATTGTCGAAAATATAGAAAAAGATACGGGGTTTCTTAGGATGTTTAGAAGACATTAGTCACATATGAAAACTAACTATGGTATGTGAATCCATTTTAAAGAAATTGAAGAAAGGGCCTTAGCCTATTTGGGATGATGAGTGCTGAAAAAGCATTCGAAAAGGTTAAGGAATATCTAGCCAACCCTTCGAGTACTAGTTCCAAGACAACCAGGGAAGCCTTTACTTTTATAGCTCCCCACGATAGAGATAGGTATGGGAGCCATGTTAGCTCAACGAGACGAAAAGGAAAAGTACGCGATACATTATGTAAGTAAGAAATTCTAAGATTATGAGACTAGATACACGCCATTAGAGAAGACATCGTTGGCATTAGTCTTGGCTACCAAGAAGCTTAGGCACTACATGTTAGGTCACACGGTACATATGGTAGCACCGATGGATCCCATCAAGTACATCTTTGAGCAAACAATCACCAAGCAACAAGATAGCTAGATGGACCGTAATGCTATCAAAATTCGAACTCAAGTATATCCCTCAAAAAGTAATCAAAGGAATGGTAGTGTCGGAATTCCTAGCCGATCTACTCAGTAATCGAATAGTAAGTTGAACACCTCAACTTCCCGGACGAAAACATTTTACAAGTAGAGGTGGACGTATGGATAATGTACTTTGACTGCGCTTCTAATTAGAAGGGCATTGGAGTAGGGATCCTTCTAGTTTCGCCGGAGGAGCATATAATCCCATTTTTGTGAAATTTGATTTTGAGGTCACTAACTACGTTTCAGTATATGAAGCATGCATCACAAGCACTTCCAGGTGCTATACAGATCGGAGCCAAGACCATCGGCGTTTTCAGTGAGTTTAGTTTGATCATTAATCAAATCTCGTAAAAATGGAAGGTACGTAGTGAAGCCTTGGTACCCTACCAGGCACATCCGATTGAATTATCAAAACATTTTGAAAGCATTTTGTACACATACCTTCCTAGGTATGACAACTAATTCACGGATGCTTTAGCTAAATTAGAATCCATGATTAATATCCCTAATGACATTCATTCAATGCCCATCCACATAGAGCGGCAGAGTTAGCCTATGCACGTATACGTACTAGAAGTGTCTAGTACAGACAAAGCCATTTTGTACCACCACATCTATCAATATCTAGATAAGCAAGAGTGTTCATTGGACTCCACGCTTAGAGCCCAATGACCCATCAGGATGCTTGGCAGCCCAATGTTTTATCAACCAAGGACAGCTTGTACAAGAAAACCAACATATGGATTAGCTTAAGAATTTGTGTTAACCAACATGAACCAAAGCGCATCATGGATGAAATTCATGGTGGGGAATGTGGGCCCATATGAATGGAAAGATGTTGGTCCGGAAGATTCTCGAGGCGAGGATATCGTTGGTCGACCATGGCATCGGACTGCCATGAATTTGTTAAGAAATGCCACAAGTGTCGGTGTATGCAAATTTACAACACTGGCCACCATCGTTTCTCACGACACTTGCATCACCCTGGCCATTACCAGTTTAAGGAGATAGTATTGGCAATGTTACCCCTAAAGGAACGGGCAGTCATGAATTTGTGTTAGTAACAATTGACTACTTCACCAAGTGGGTAGAAGCAACCTCTTACGGAGCTTTGACTTCGAAACACCTAACGAAGTTCATTACCCGGAACATCATTTGTCGATATAGGGTACCCCACGAAGTGGTTAGTGACCATGGTAGTCACTTCAAGAAAAAAGTAACGGATCTACTAGAGAAGTACAACATCAAACACCACAAATCTTCTCCCTTGGCTCGATAAGTTTCCCTTCGCCTTATGGGGCTCATCTGGACCTCCATTAGAACTTCTACGGGAGCAACACACTATTCCCTATTGCATGGAAGTAGTCCTTCTAATAGAAATTGCCATCCCCTCATTAGAAATCATTGCGGAGAGTCATATTCTCGAGCGTGAATAGGCTAAGGCACACTACGAAGAGTTGGGGATTTGCATAATGTCCAAATATACCAGGCACGTATATCAAGGGCATTTAACAAGAAAGTGAAGCCATTAATCAACAGGTTGGGGATTTGGTCCTTAAGGAAATTAGAGCACTAATCCAGGATCCTCGAGGAAAGTTTAGACCTAATCGGCAAGCGCCATTCGTACATAGTCCAAGATCGCCAGGAGTAGCAGTAAAAGTGAATGATTTGGATGAAGAGGAGATCTTTCGAGTACACAAACCTGGATCAGCTTAAGAAATATTACGTTTAGTATGTTAACTAAACGGATGGCATAACGGGCGCAGCTGGTCCAACTAGGCTGCACTATAGCGAGAGCCGGCCACCACCCGGATAACGGTGGGCTGGCCCGAGCCGAACAATTTCCCTTGGTTTTATCTCTATAATTATTTGTTTTGACGGTCCAATCGGACGGTCTACTTATTTATTTGTTTTGGGTGGTCCAATTACATAGCCCATTAATGTAATTAATTCTTTAATTGTTTTAATTAATTTTAAAAACGATCCAAATAGGTGGTCCAATTTATTTACTCCTGTAACGCACCAACTTATGTCATATCATTAACTAACAAGAATTTCACATTAATGACAATGAATTAGAGTGGCGAAAATTTAAATCGGAGTTGAGGCATTACTTGCCATCTCTAGATATTAGAGACATGGCTGAAAGGTTTCATTTTTATGGTATGAAATAAATGACAACAAAATAAAAACTATGTTCATACAAACATCCATTTAGACGATTCTATTATCATATTTAGAAACTTACATAAACCAAAGACTTAATATTATTATTATTATTTTTTCTTCTAGTACAACGGTAATAGCATAAGAGATTCAAGTGGGGAGGTCAAACAGGTCATTGTCCAAGACCAACCTTGTCGAGTTCTTCCTTGTCGATTCCTCTACCTTGCGGACTTCCTGTTTACCTCTTGTCTATTTCTCTTTCCCTAAAACAACTTTTAAAAAGAAAAAAAAACTAAAAGTGAGCGGTTGGCTCAATACGTTACCCTTGTACTTGTGAAAGCATTTTTGTGAGCAAGAGTGCACGAGCGCGATTTCAAAAATTCATTTAAAATTTATCATTTAAGAAAGAAGCTCAATTTCTATTTTCCGTAAACTTTTCAGTTAAAATTTTTAACTTTGTACACATTTTAATTTCCGGCCAACACTAGGACCCCAATTTATATGCACTTGCAGCCATGGCTTCGGTTGAACGATTCGATTAAAATTCCCGTTTACCAGGAAGGCCCACTACATGGCCTCGATGAAACGATTCGATTAAAGTTCCCGATTATCGGGAAGGGCCCAATACAATTAATTACGCTAGCAGACATTTATGAACAAGTTAACGATAATCGATCAACGATTAACAATTAACTAGGTCCTAAATGTGTCGTAGGTCGAATGAAAAACAAACACGGTAATGCTTTTTATAACAATTAAAATTTAACTATTTTGGTAGGTTACAAGCAATAACGTACCTCGATTGGGGAAAAATCGTTTCGAACTAAATTTTGATTTGCCTCGCTTTCTTTGGTAATGACGATTACGATAACTTTCTGTTTTCAAATAAAATTTGAAGGTTCGGATTAAAAGAGAGTTTTACAATTTACAAAAAAAAGAAAAATACCCAAAAATGCTTGGAAGGGGTCGAGACCCCTTCCCCTCATTTCTGCTCTTCTGTTTTGTCTCTCTTCGTCCCCTCCTCTCTCTTGTTCTCCTCTCTCACACTCTCATGCTCTCTTCTCATCTCTCATTCTCCTATCTCATCGTCGCCGGACTCTCTCCCTGGCCGGACGGAATCTCCCTCGACCACCGGAGACTCTCTCGCCGGAACCATGCTCATGTCGGGCCCTCACTCGACCGCCTCCTCGAGCCACCCTTCTTTGTTTCTCCTATCTCACACTCCTTGTTTCTGTCTCATCTCACCGAAAGCTCTCTCTCGCCACACGCTCAATTGACGCCACGGTGGAGTCGCCTTCCTCCCAGTCCAAGCCCTTAGCTGCCGGCGAGTTTCGCAATTAGTCGGGTTCGTTCTCTCTTTATTCCCACTTCCCAAAAATCAGATCTAGGTTTTGTATAATTAATGCGTGACTTGTCATTTTCATTTGCTTGGGTTTGGTTGTGCTAATTTGGTAGTGTGGGCTACTTAAATTGATTTTGGTTCCGGCATTAGCTCAAATTTAAGTAGTCTTGATGATTATGGACCCGATGGTGCACGGTTTTATTTTGGTTCTGATGATGGCAATAAAATTGAGCAAAATCTAGCAAAAATTTGGTGGTGATTCCCTCTCTATCTCTCATTCTCTTGCTCTCCATCTCTCGATTCAAACTCTAACCGAATCTCGATCGCCACCGAATATCTCCTCCCGGCGAGTCCGATTCTCGGGTAATTTTTTTTTCACTTTGTGTATATGACAATTCAAAATTTGATTTTTGTCCGATTCTCTAGGGCGATTTACGAATTGGTGATCCAATGATTTGAAAGTTTAAGCTTATCTCGTATACCCGATCTCGATGGTTTACCTTGTTGTTTGAATTGATTTGCTTGTTTGTGTGGGGTCATCCATTTTTTAAAATTGCAAATCTTATTGAATTCATGGATTTGATAATTGTTTCTAGATTCGTGCCTTGTGTTTTAGAATCGTAGAGAGTGTTGGAGAGGGCATGATAGAACTACAACCAAGGGACCATGTGCTACCAGTATTCACAGGGGAATGCAGGGAGTGTGCTCATTGTAAGTCGAGGAAAGCAACCAAGTGTGATCTCGCTCAGGGTTGACCATGATAGGGGTGTCATGCTTCATGATGGCAAAACAAGGTTCTCTATCAATGACAAACCCATCTATCATCTCTTTGAGACTTCCACTTTTAGCAAATACACTGTGGTCCATGTCGGTTGCCTGGCCAAGATTAACCCCGCTGCCCCCTTGACAAAGTCTCGCATTCTTAGCTATGGATTAGCATTAGAAACCAAGCATTTGAAGTGAGAGAGATAGAGAGAGAGAGAAATGTGAACTGTAATCTCAAAAATTGAGTCGGGGTGTGTGTTTAGCAAGCAACAACAACTCTACTGTAATTTAGTGTATGTCTATAAAACCGTGGACGCCTATTAGCTCAATCGGTAGAGCATTTGTGTTACTACACAAAGATGTGGGTTCGAATCCCACATAGGCTGAAAACAAAACTAAGAAACCTTCAAAGTTAGAAACAATACATTTATACTGTTCAAGCATGCACAAGTTCGAGTAAAGGTTAAAGAATTGCGTAAAACTTGGAGGCAATGTAGTTTGAGGCTATGAAGACATAGAACATGTCCTAAAAGCAGCGAGGGAAGATGATTCATGAAGAAAAGGTTATACCATAGAGGAAAGAGCAAAGTGTCATACCCTCCAATTCGGCCTAGGCCGGAACAAGTCCAGTTAGTAAGACATATGCATAAAAGTTGAAGGAAGTTCATTTTGGAGCGATCGGGACTATGGACACACCTAAAATGAAGTTAGGAAGTTTATACCATGGAGGAAAGAGTAGTCAAAGCAAGAGTTTCAATCATAGACTCGAACTTGCTAGCAATCGCACTTATTCGGTCAATTAGAGGGCATATCCATTATAAGATTTGTAAAATATAACTAAAAACTACCTTAAATATTACATACCAATAAATGGAAAAAATATTTAAAAAATAAAAAATTCTGCTGAAAATTAGGAACTCATTATGCTTGAAATCGAATTCTTGCTTTTACACTTTCCTTTATGGTATAACCTTCTAACTTCATTTTTAGGCATGCCTCGTAGCCTCGGCTGCTCAAAAATAAACTTCCTTCAGCTTTTACGCGCATGTCTTGCTAGCAACGGCACTTGTTCTATCCTAGACTCGAACTTGCAAGCAACTCGCACTTATTCGGTCAATTAGAGGGCATATCCATCATAAGATGTGTAAAATATAGCAAAAACTACCTCAAATATTACATACCAATAAATGGAAAAAATGTCCGAAAAATAAAAAATTCTACTGAAAATTAGGAACTCATTATGCTGAAATCGGAACTCTTGCTTTCACTACTCTTTCCTCTATGGTATAACCTTCGAACTTCATTTTTAGGCGTACATGTAGCCCTGGCTGCTCAAAAATAAACCTCCTTCAACTTTTACGCGCATGTCTTGCTAGCAACGGCACTTGTTCTATCCTAGACCGAACTTGCTAGCAACTCGCACTTATTCAGTCAACTTTTATGCATGTTTCTAGTTTTGTTTTCAGCCTATGTGGGATTTGAACCCACATCTTTGTGTAATAACACAAATGCTCTACCAATTGAGCTAATAGGCGTAATATGTGAGTTTGCAATCTTTGTTAGAACTGGCTGGGTGATAGCTCAAGTCGTAATATGTGGCATTAACAAACAGCAGGATATCCACACCTAGCAAATGCATTTCACATAAAATTTTTGGTTTGGCATGTTGTATCTATCTGTATGGGTGTGGAAATCTGCATATGATGACTCAAAATCAACCAAATATTCAAGATTCCTAATGTCGGACACAACCACATCCAAATGAAAACATCATTTCCAGCACGCCCATTGAATCATTCAGTCCAGTTTCTTTAGCTTAATTCATCTAAAATTAAGGGGGTTTTTTCTCGCAGATCTAGATATATCGAAAATTTAAATGTCACATAATTTTCATTTCTCCAAATTTATCCATATCTCACATCTCCTCATTTTAAACATGACAAACAGGTAATCATAACTTATTAACATTTCTATTTGCCAATAGTAATAAAGTGATCTCTACAGCTCTATCCACCATAGACATTGGGAAAGATAGTGAGGAACTCCTAATTTGACGTTGATATTGTTGAATGTCCACCTGCATGAGTGAATGGAACCTTACTTAGATGGCGGTCTGCAAGCAACCAGCCTCGACAGGGGTCAATTTTGCAGCTTTATACTTCTTTAGACTTTGCAGAGGAAGAAAGCATCAAAACTCATGTAAGCAATTTATGCTCCTCTTTCTCAAATCTGCATGAGTGACAAGTTTAATTAAATATCTTCAAGATTTAGCACAAACAAGGTTGAAATCAGAACTATATTAATTCACATAGAAAACACTAATATTTAAGAGACTTGAAAGCTAAAAATCATTGAAGCTGCAATGAGCGGGAGGAACAGGACTATCGTTGATACTATAAAAGCATTTAGATTCTAGTGCTTCCTACTATGTGAGATTGGCACAAGGAACCATTGCCATTATCGGAGTTGGTTATTGGAATAATCCCCTAAAAGCTCAAGAAGAAAAGGCCATGCTGCCACGTCCTAACACCCCCTCTCTTTCTTCCGCCATCATACACAACATCTTACTAGAACCGAGGATGGTAATATCATCCTACTACGAAGCGGATCTAATACCACTCGAACTTAACCCAACCTGAATCAAGTCGATTCGGTTTAAGCTTAAATTTTATCCATATCTAACATCAAATACCTCATCCATGAATCCTATATTCCATCCAAAAAAGAAGCAGGATTTCCAACAACTGTGCTTAGAGCATATACACATTGCTCCAAGCTACCCAATTTCAATAAGCAAACTCAAATCAATGAGCAAACTCAAATCAAAAACTGAAGACAAAACTGAATTCTTTGAGCATGTATCGCCTAACACAATTTCAGCAAGCATTCCGCTTCTGCACACGGAGAGACACAATTTCAGCGATGTACTAGAGAGATTCAACCAAACAAACCCAAAATAGCACAATTTCAGCAAGAATTTTGAAGCATATTCGACTGAGAGAGCATGAATTATACAAAACCAAACTAATTGTTCCAAATGTCCCAAATTAGCGCAAACAAACCCATCAAATAGAAAGAACAACTTAAGCATGAGTTATATAAAATCGTATATCCGATTTTTGAGGAGTGGGAAGAAAGAGAGAACGAACTTGACTAAATATGAATCTCGCCAGCAGCTGGGTGCTTGGACTGGGATTACGACCGGGAGAGAAGGAGAGTCCGGCGATAGCCAAGAAGGGATGCAGAGAGAAGAGAGACAGACGACGGCGACAAGCACACGCCGACATGCTCCGGCGAGTCGAGAGGCGAGAGCGAGAGGGAATGTCGAGCAGCAGTGTGCGAGAGCGAGAGCGAAGAACCGGAGGAACCAGAAGCGAGAGGAGAGGGAATGTAAGGGATTTAGGCGACAGAGATACCGACGAGAGGAAGGAAGGCGCCACAGAGAGGACAGGGCAGCAAGAGAGAGGATAGCGGCCGGAGGTTGTAACAACCCGACCCTAAATCAAATTGTTTATCTTATTAATTACAAGATTTATATGATTGAGCGTGTGCACTTCAATTCGATATTTTATATTTAAATTATTTTTATACATGCGTTATGCAGCTAAGGCGACGAAGTGGCCCTAATAAAAATCTCATAATAATAATTATAAATTACGCATATGTTTAAAAGAGAAAATTTTAAATTTTACAAAGAGATGGTATATGATTGCAAGGTCATTAATATTACATTTGAAGCGAACAATTATATTTATAATTTGTAAACATCATCAATAAAATTAAATAAAATTAAAAAGTAATAAAAATAATAAATGAATAAATAAATACATAAAAATAAACATAAAAAAACAAAACAAAACAAAAAAATAAAATAATAAAAATAAAAATAAAATAAATAATAACAAATAACCAGATTTTTCGAGAGAAAATCCGAATTGAATGATCCGAATTAAAAAAAAAGAAAAAAAGTAAAAACTTGGGGATAAATGAAATCGGGAGAATTCATTCAACAATTTCATTCCTCTCGCTCCTCCCGTCCCTCCGCCCTCCCGTCCTCCCCTGCTTCTTCTTCCTCGTGGGCGCCTTCTCCGGCCACCAACGCCGGCCGACGCCGGCGGGAGACCGGCGCCGGCCGCCCCTCATCTCCCCTGTCTCGCTTCCTCCCTCTCTCGCGCTCTCGCTATCTCTCTCTTCCTCCCGCTAAGCGCTGCGGGACTCCCCGCCGCGGCCACCGACGGCCAACCACCGGACGCAGCCGCCGCCAAGGCCCTCACGGTACTTGCTAGTACCGTCGGATCCCAGGGAAACCGTCACCACCTCATCTTCTTCTTGGTTTCTATCTCTCGAGTTTTGAAGGTAATATCCCAAACCCTATATTGCACGCTTGTTATCCGTCGGTGATTGTAGTTGTAAAATCGAATCATATGATCTAGAAATATATTTGTGAAGTGAATTTGAGGATTGATTTGAGAAAATTCGGATTGGTATGGATGACTCGAGGTGTGGCAGTTGAGAGATTGATTGTGTATAAATGTAATTTCTTTTAGGAAATTATAACGTAGAGAACGAAAGTAGGGATGTTTGGTTATATAATTGAGTAATTGGATGGATTCTGATATTTTGGGGAATGACTATACTCGAGCAAACGTAGGGCGAGTATATGTATAAGTTGAACTAGCTAATGTGTAATTGCAAAGGTGTGAGAAAATAGTTCAAGTATTAAGCATGCCTAATTGTGATTGCTAATGTGAATTTTGTGGTGAAAATAATGCTCATGACCATAAGTTGGTATATGTGTGAATTTTGAGCAATTTGGTTAATTGTGAAGCCTTCCTATGGAAAGGCGTTGGTAAATTAAGTAATCACTTAGCTATGGGTTTGAATTCGATCAATTGAGGAATAAAGAAATTACGTTAGGAATAAGGATCGAAAGATAAGTTGGGCTTGGCAAATTAATTAAATTAGTCTGTATTTAATAATAATAATGATAATGATAACAACAATGTGGGTAACAATAATTCTAGGAGCATGTTTCACGCCTTCTTAATGAATGAAATCAAGATAAGTGATTGATCATATAAATATATATATACATATATATATATATATATATATATATATATATATATATATATATATATATATATATATATATATATATATATATATATATATATATATATATATACATATACATATAGCTTTTCAATTCACGCCAACAAATGAACTGAATTACATAGATAACATTAGTTATTTGGTTAGCTTGATCAACTTCTTCAACTAATAGGCGTTGTTGTCCATATTCGAAACGGAATTAATGTAGTGAAGTTATGTAAGAGAAACGTAGTTAACCTAATTGCGTAACGAATATAGAAGATGAAATGAATCATCAATGCTTATATAAATTCAAATATTAAAACTCAAGAGAACATTATTAACAATAGAAATCTATTTGAAACAGAACTGAAGCCACTTCGATTCTTCGGATAGCTGGTAACTTAAAATTTTATAAAAGGGGAGAAACAAACATCATCGGTTCGAGTACGTTCATTGCCTGTACCTTTCGAAAACTCACATGTTTCATCAAATCTCAACATTTCTCATATATATAACTAATAATGAATCATTTGCAAATCAAGTTTTGCCACCTAATCAAGTGGTCCCCGCCCAATTATCAATTATCGGGGCTTATGCCCATCAATTATCAATAATCGTGGCTTATGCCCAACCCGCGGCTTCAACTCGGGTTCTCGGTCGGCCTAGGAGGTGTGCACCTTACTAAGATCGTATCAATTATCAAGAGGTTCCACTTTCGGATAATAACTAGCAAGCAAGTTTTAATTATATTCTCTCCCCCGATTTCAAACTAAAATGAATTGAAATGCGCGCGCTCAATCAATGTGTTTCAAAATTATTTTACTCGTGCGGGAATGTTCGTGTCGAGTTTCGAATCATTCTTCGAATTATTTTGATGTTTTTGTTTTTAGGAAAAGCATCCGTGAATAACCCTTCGCCTAAGAAGCCTGACGGGAGCAAGACTTAGCCGGATAGTTCATTGTCATTGTTCGGTGATGGGTTAGATGCTCACAGTGATTCTCATCCTCGCTAATTTTGGGTTTAATTTTGGGTTGTAACTAAATATTGCGTATTTCCTATTGTATTGGCCGCTAATATCCGTAAATATGTACCGAACTGTACTTTGGAGTTGGTTTACTTAAGTAGTCGGCATGACACCCGCAACGTAGCATTTAATGTTACCCTAACTTATCGAAGCCTAACTAATGGACACTGGTTATTATGGTATTCTAATTTAGCCTTGTCCTCTTGTTAGGGCGGTGGTAATGCCTTCGATCGTTAACTTCCATCTGCGACCTTACCTAATATTCTCGAATTAGAGAATTATTAAGTGATGGTAACTCGGGGCGTTACAATTGTGGTATCGGAGAGGGTTTAGAGATCACTGTGTGCAATAGGATTTTAAAGTGTCGTAATTTGGTGTTATGGACAATTATATGACTCGTTGATTCTGTTATTTATTGAGGATCTGTAAATCCCAGTTTGGTTTAGGCAATTTTCTTTGCTTGTTTTAGATGAATCATGCAGGAGCTCATTTGGATCCCTATGCTATGTACATGCTACCAGGCACCCCCGTGGCTGCATACATATCTCATCTTTATGCTAGCATGTTAGAACACATACAGGACCCTTTATCGAGTTTCACAACTCACTTGTGCGTGCGTGTCGGCTTCGTGGTCCCTGCCACCCGTAGCCCCGTGGGATGAGTTTAGATTTCGATATCATGATTTTATGGTGACAGGGGACCCTGGAGCCGACACGGCTAGGTTTCGGATACGAGGGATTTAGGCCACTATTACCAATGAACTCCTAGTTAGAGAGAATTTGGAGCATAGGGGGTTAATTACGGGACATTACGGCTTTTCTTTCCCCTGTTGCACGTTCCACCACCTCCTCCTTCACCCGAGCCAGCACGAGGATCACCATCACCCCCACTCGCACTGGCCCCAGCGAGCCACCAGCTTATCCTCTACAGTCGGACTACGAGGATAGCACTGGGGTTGAGCCCATGCATGACCCATTTGACGGTTCCGAGGATTCTGGAGGAGTTCATGTCGTTATAAACATACCGAGTCACCCGAGCTTGTCATATTGAGCTCGGACGAGGAGGATGATGAGGCTGATATGGAGGAGGACCCCGAGATACAGGAGTATGGGAGTGGAGGAGAGGAGCAAGGTGAAGTAGAGTTGATTTATATCGGTTATGATTCGAAGCCGAGGAAGACCAGTGGACCCGAGTATGACCCGCACGGGGTCATTAGTGTGGTGTGACTGTTGTTTCGTTTCTTTTTGAAAATTTGTATATATAGGGAAGTTAGCCTAGGGTTGGTATAATTTTTGGATATGTTTGTATAAATGATGTATGTACATATGGCAGGCCAACCAACCTAACTTAAATAGTGGCATCGCCTGATTTTGGGATTTACCAGTCGACTTTAGTTAGGGCTAACTATGATCTCTTTTGCATAGAAGGAGGGACAAGAAGGGGGAGAAGATTACAAAACTTAATCTATGGTGGATGTTTGCAGGGTTGGAACCTAACATGTAATTTTGGTGCTATTTGTGTATGTAAGTGCAATGAAAATAGTTTTAACTAATTGTTGTGATGTTTTAAGTAGGTAACATTTTGTTTCGAAGGAAAAACATGTATATATATACATATATGTGGAAATTATTAAGCAAACTTGCATTTATGTGATTCAGCATGTCCGAGGCGAAAGTAACAACATCACTCAGAATGTGGCGGCAGACTTGGGCAACGATCGAGGCATTGAGGAACCGGCGTTAGAAATTCCTCCCAACTCACAGCAAAGCCGTGGTGAGACCCAACCTATGTCCTTAGGGGGTTCCACTGACACCATTGACCCGGACTCATTGGAAAAACTTAGTAACTGAGTTAATGAAAAGGATTCCCCTACGCCTATTGAATCCACTTCTAAGCCCGACAAGTTAGCTGATAGAGTTGCTCGACGCAATCCTAAGACTTACGATGGGAAAATTGAACCAGTGGAGTTAGAAGAATGGATTAGAGAGATGGAAAAGATATTTGCGGTTGTTGAGGTTCCTGAAGAAAAAAGGGTCAATATAGGGACTTATTACCTGACTGGTGAAGCGGATATTTGGTGGAGCACAATGAAGAACAAATTTCAAGGTTGTGAGTTGACTTGGGAGAAATTCCTAGAAGAGCCGAGAGCGAAGTTCTACCCAACATCAGTCCGACGTCAAAAGAAAAAGAGTTCTTGGAGTTGAGAATGAATAACAATATGACAGGTGACGCATGATGCGAGTCAATTCATGAAGCTATCCAGATTTGCCCCAGATTTTGTAGCTACTGAAAGGATGAAGATGTTAAGATTTGAGGAAAGCTTGGCCCACTATATTCGACATCAACTTGCTGGTCAACCTATCAAAGATTACCAAGAACCGTATGAGAGAGTTGCTGAGGTTGAACGAGTTAAGAGTGAATTGAGGGCCTCAAACCACGGGAACTCGAAAAGGAAGGGGGATAATACAAGTGAGAGTATAGCTCAAAAGAAACCTACTACTGGCTTTAGCAAAAGTCACCCTATAGCTACCCCAGAACCTTGTGGCAAGTGCGGCTGGACTAATCATATCACATCGAGTGTCGAGTCGGTACCAATAAATGTGTCCGGTGCTGTAGCCCCGAACATCTAGTGACCGCTTGCCCAAGAAGGCGGAAAGGCTGTAGAAAAGGGAGTTGCGAGGCCCTTGATGCCGCTACGTCGGGGACCCGCACCATCACCAAAACCGAGTGACCGTAGGGACGAGCATACGTGATGAACAGGAGGGAAGCGGCAGCCTCGGGAACGGTTGTTACTTGGTACACTTTTTCTAAACTCAAAACCTTTTTATGTTTTATTTGATTCGGGTGCTACCCATTCATTTATATCTACCTAGGCTGCCTCCCAACTACAGTTAGAGAATCATAAGACTCCAATTGAGTGCCACATTGGATTGCCAAACGGAAAGGTGGTAGAATGTCTAATTGTTTACCAACATGTGCCCCTAGTTATAAGCGGAGAGTTGTTTCCTGTGGACTTAATCTAATTTGATCTTTCAGAATTTGATGTGATTTTAGGAATGGATTGGTTGGCAGCTCATGAAGCGAAAATAGATTGCAAGGGTGGCACGGTTATTTTAAAGGGGCAAAAAGGGAAGGAAGTATGCTTTCATGGTGAAAAAGATCCAAAGAAGTATTCTGTAATTTCAGTTATGAAGGTTAACAAGCTATTAAGACATGGTTGCACGGGGTACTTATGTTATGTTACTGAGGATAGGAAAGACAAGATAAACATAGAAGACATACCTATAGTATGTGAATTTCCAGATGTATTTCCCGAGGATTTACCGGCCTACCTCCTCAAAGGGAGATTGATTTTGAAATTGAACTAATCCCCGGCGCACAACCTATTTCTAAAGCGCCATATAGAATGGCCCCAGCAAAACTTGAAGAGTTGAAGGCCCAACTTGATGAATTATTACAAAAAGGATTCATTAGGCCGAGTGTGTCGCCTTGGGGAGCTCCAGTCCTCTTTGTGAAAAAGAAGGATGGAACTTTGAGACTATGTGTGGATTATAGGGAGTTAAACAAGATAACTGTCAAGAATAAATTCCCTACCTAGAATTGACGATTTGTTTGACCAACTACAAGGGGCTGGAGTGTTTTCGAAAATAGACTCGAAACTTGGGTATCACCAACTTAGAATTAAACAAGAGGATATTCCCAAAACTGCCTTTAGAACCAAGTATGGGCATTATGAATATACGGTGATGCCCTTTGGACTTATCAATGCCCTCGCTGCATTCATGGATCTCATGAACAGAATTTTCGAGCCCTATCTGGATAAATTTGTAGTGGTATTTATTGATGACATTCTCATATACTCGAAGGATAAGGGAGAACATGCCGACTATCTAAGGATAGCATTACAAACTTTGAGAGAACACCAACTGTATGCCAAATTACAAAAATGTGAATTTTGGTTAGAAGAGGTCGCATTTTTGGGTTACCCCTTACTACTTCGAAGAAAAATGCTATTTGGGTTATTGTCGACCGACTTACTAAATCTGCGCATTTTATACCAATACATGACACCGGGAATGTAAAGAGATTGGTGCAGTTGTATGTCAAGGAAGTGGTAAGATTACATGGAATACCTAAGGATATCATATCCGATAGGGACAAAAGGTTCCAAGCACGTTTTGGCGAGCCTTACAACAAGCTTTTGGAACTAAATTAAATTTCAGCAGTTCATACTACCCGAAATAGATGGACAGACCGAAAGGGTGAATCAAATCTTAGAAGATATGTTGAGAGCATGTGTACTCGATTTTCAGGGAAGATGGGAAGATGATTTACCATTGGTGGAGTTCTCCTACAATAACAGCTTATCGAGCCACTATTAAAATGGCTCCATTTGAAGCATTATCCGGAAGAAAGTGCGTAACTCCATTGTGTTGGAGCGAGTTGGATGAAGCATTGATTCTAGGTCCCGAATTGATCCAAGAAACAACCGAAAAGGTTAGGAAGATTCAGGAACACATCAAGGCAGCCCAAAGCCGATAAAAGAGCTATGCAGATAAAAGAAGAAAGCCATTGGAATTTGAGGTAGGAGATAAAGTATTTCGAAAGTGTCGCCTGTGAAAGGAGTCGACGGTTCAACATTAAAGGAAAACTAAGTCCTAGATATATTGGACCGTACGAAATCATAGAGAAGTTGAATCCAAGTGGCTTATAAGTTAACTTTACCATCGGAACTTAAGCATGTGCACGATGTCTTCCATGTTTCACGACTTCGAAAGTATGTGCCCGACCCAAGCCATAATATTGTGACAGAACCCCTCGAAATTGCTGAAAACTTAATATATGAGGAGCAACCAAGTGCAAATATTGGATTATAGGGTCAAGAAACTCCGCAATAAAAGCATTCCTTTGGTGAAAGTACTCGTGGACTAACCATACATCCTCGGAAGCCACATGGGAAACCGAGGAAGACATGAGAAATAAATACCCTCACTTATTTTAAGGTAAGTCTACAAGCCTTATTTTCGAATGCTCAAGTTTCGAGGACGAAACTTATTTTAATGGGGGAAGACTGTAACAACCCGACCCTAAACCAAATTGTTTATCTTATTAATTACAAGATTTATATGATCGAGCGCATGCACTTCAATTCGATATTTTATATTTAAATTATTTTTATACATGCGTTATGCAGCTAAGGCAACGAAGTGGCCCTAATAAAAATCTCATAATAATAATTATAAATTACGCATATGTTTAAAAGAGAAAATTTTAAATTTTACAAAGAGATGGTATATGATTGCAAGGTCATTAATATTACATTTCAAGCGAACAATTATATTTATAATTTGTAAACATCATCGATAAAATTAAATAAAATTAAAAAGTAACAAAAATAATAAATGAATAAATAAATACATAAAAATAAACATAAAAAACAAAACAAAACAAAATAAAATAATAATAATAAATAAAAATAAAATAAATAATAACAAATAACCAGATTTTTCAAGAGAAAAATCCAGAATTGAATGATCTCGGAATTTAAAAAAAAAAAAAAGAAAAAACTTAGGGATAAATGAAATCGAGAGAATTCATTCAGCAATTTCATTCCTCTCGCTCCTCCCGTCCCTCTCGCCCTCCCGTCCTCCCCTGCTTCTTCTTCCTCGTGGGCGCCTTCTCCGGCCACCGCTGCAGCTGACGCCGGCGGGAGACCGGTGCCGGCCGCCCTCATCTCTCCCTCGTCTCGCTTCCTCCCTCTCTCGTGCTCTCGCTGTCTCTCTCTTCCTCCCGCTAGGCGCTGCGGGACTCCTCGCCGCGGCCACCTGACGGCCAACCACCGGACGCAGCCGCCGCCAAGGCCCTCACCGGTACTCGCCGGATCAGCCGGGTCCCGGGAAACCGTCACCACCTCATCTTCTTCTTGGTTTCCATCTTTGAGTTTTGGAGGTAATATCCCAAACCCTATATTGCACGCTTGTTATCCGTCGCGATTGTAGTTGTAAAATCGAATCATATGATCTAGAAATATATTTGTGAAGTGAATTTGAGGATTAATTTGAGAAAATTCGGATTGGTATGGATGACTCGAGGTGTGGCAGTTGAGAGATTGATTGTGTATAAATGTAATTTCTTTTAGGAAATTATAATGTAGAGAACGAAAGTAGGGATGTTTGGTTATATAATTGAGTAATTGGATGGATTCTAATATTTTGGGGAATGACTATACTCGAGCAAACGTAGGGCGTAGTATATGTATAAGTTGAACTAGCTAATGTGTAATTGTAGAGGTGTGAGAAAATAGTTCAAATATTAAGCATGCCTAATTGTGATTGCGAATGTGAATTTTGTGGTGAAAATAATGCTCATGACCTTAAGTTGGTATATGTGTGAATTTCGAGCAATTTGGTTAATTGTGAAGCCTTCCTATGGAAAGGCATTGGTAGATTAAGTAATCACTTAGGTATGGGTTTGAATTCGATGAATTGAAGAATAAAGAAATTACGTTAGGAATAAGGATCGAAAGATAAGTTGGGCTTGGCAAATTAATTAAATTAGTTGTATTTAATAATAATAATGATAATGATAACAACAATGTGGGTAACAATAATTCTAGGAGCATGTTTTACGCCTTCTTAATGAATGAAATCAAGATAAGCGATTGATCATATAAATATATATATATATATATATATATATATATATATATATATATATATATATATATATATATATATATATATATATATATATATATATATACATATACATATAGCTTTTCAATTCACGCCAACAAATGAACTGAATTACATAGATAACATTAGTTATTTGGTTCGCTTGATCAACTTCTTCAACTAATAGGCATTGTTGTCCATATTCGAAACGGAATTAATGTAGTGAAGTTATGTAAGAGAAACGTAGTTAACCTAATTGCATAACGAATATAGAAGATGAAATGAATCGTCAATGCTTATATAAATTCAAATATTAAAACTCAAGAGAACATTATTAACAATAGAAATCTATTTAAAACAGAATCGAAGCCACTTCGATTGCTTGGATAGTCGGTAACTTAAAATTTTATAAAAGGGGAGAAACAAACATCCTCGGTTCGGTACTTTCATTGCCTGTACCTTTCGAAAACTCACATGTTTCATCAAATCTCAACATTTCTCATATATATAACTAATAATGAATCATTTGCAAATCAAGTTTTGCCACCTAATCAAGTGGTCCCCGCCCAATTATCAATTATCGTGGCTTATGCCCATCAATTATCAATAATCAAGGCTTATGTTCAACTCCGTGCGGTTTCAACTCGGGTTCTCGGTAGGCCGGGAGGTGTGCACCTTACTAAGATCGTATCAATTATCAAGGGGTTCCACTTTCGGACAATAACCAGCAAGCAAGTTTTAATTATATTCTCTCCCCGATTTCAAACTAAAATGAATTGAAATGCGCGCGCTCAATCAATGTGTTTCAAAATTATTTTACTCGTGCAGGAATGTTCGTGCTGAGTTTCGACTCATTCTTCGAATTATTTTGATGTTTTTGTTTTTAGGAAAAGTATTCGTGAACGACCCTTCGCCTAAGAAGCCTGACGGGAGCGAGACTTAGCCGGATAGTTCATTGTCATTGTTCGGTGATGGGTTAGATGCTCACCGTGATTCTCATCCTCGCTAATTTTGGGTTTAATTTTGGGTTGTAACTAAATATTGCGTATTTCCTATTGTATTGGCCGCTAATATCTGTAAATATGTACCGAACCGTACTTTGGAGTTGGTTTACTTAAGTAGTCAGCATGACATCCTGCAACGTAGCATTTAATGTTACCCTAACTTACTCGAAGCCTAACTAATGGACACTGGTTATTATGATGTTCTAATTCAGCCTTGTCCTCTTGTTAGGGCGGCGGTAACGCCTTCAGTCGTTAACTTCCGCTGCGACCTTACCTAATATTATCGAATTAGAGAATTATTAAGTGATGGTAACTGGGGCGTTACAGAGGTAGAAGCCGGCGAGAGGATAACTGCAGATGAGAGAGAGCGCGAGAGTTAGAGAGAGAGAGAGAGCGCTTGGGAGGGCTGGAGAGGATGGAAAATGACGATGATTTTCCAGTCCTCCCCACTCCCGAAAAACAAAAAAAAAAAAATTTGTTTTGAAAAATTAAAAATTCCTCTTTTAATCTCAATCATTGAATTTTGATTCAATGGTTGAGATTAAAAGTGCTCACCTAATGGGTGAGCTCACCTAAAGGGAGGGCTCACTTGAACCCTCCCATATATATATATATCTATATATATATATCTATATATATATATATATATATATATATATATATATATATATATTTCCTTATAAGTTTTTTATCATTTACTATCAAAATTATTATCCATCTCTTGGACTTATTTTCCGAAAATAAACATATGTATATATATATAGATCTTTTCTTTAATTTTTATTTTTCCCAAATAAATATCCTCAATTTCTTAATATATATATATATATATATATATATATATATATATATATATATATATATATATATATATATATATATATATTATTATTATTAACTCTTTCCTTCTTTTTATCTATTTATTTCCAATATGAATAATTGAATTTAATCTAAAAGGGTTAAAAAATTACCTTAGTAGTGAAGGGTGTTGAAAAAAAAGTGGCGGCTGGTGGAAGTAATGGTGGCCGGAGACAGGTGGTCGATGACAGGTGGCGGCCAGCGGGTGGCGACCGACGGCAGGTGGCGCGGAGAGGGGTGGGGCTGGCAGTGCAAGGACAGGTTTGAGCTTGTTGTTTTGTTTTTTTTTGAACTCTCTTTCCTTACTTCCTTTTCTCTGGTATGGCCCAAAAGCTCCCCCTTTCCTATTCTTAATGGGCTATAGGAGCCCAAAATCTTATCCTGTTCAACAATCTTCTCAATTTAGATTTGTATTTATCCAAATAATCATTTTTACTACACATGATAAATTTTTAACCACACATTTGTAATAAATTTACTTGCTGTAAATTTATTTATTTATTTTATTGTTATTATTATTAGAATAAATCAATCTGTTTGAAACATAATTTCGTAGCAAATAACCGTATACATATTTATCAATAAATGCGTGTTTGCACATATTATAAATATTTAAGCGTGAACCGATATTTTTAAGTCACTTAACCGACAAATTCATTCACATTTCTCATTTCCATTTCGATATCTATGCGGCTCACTTGCTTTTAAATATTAAGATAGTAAAATGAAATAATTAAATACAATTAAATATCGGGGCATTACATCCTCCCTCTAAAAAAGTTTCGTCCTCGAAACTATAATCGAGTAGTAACATACCTTTAAAACAAATTGGGGTAACGATTTTGCATTTCCTCCTCGGTTTCCCATGTTGCTTCGGAAACCCCATGGTGGGTCCAAATTACTTTAACTAAGGTTATTGCTTTGTTGCTTAAGCTGTTTAACCTTTTGATCCACAATTTTTACAGGTTGCTCTTCATAGGTTAAACCTTACGCTTCAATATTTAGCGATGACGTACACGATTTGTGTGGGATGGATCATATACATACTTTCGAAGTTGGCAAATGTGAAACACATCATGTACGTGTTGTAGTTTCAGCGTAGGTCGAGTCGGTAAGCAACGGGATTAACTTTCTTAATGATCTCATAAGGTCCGATAAAACGGGGACTCAATTTGCCTTTTACATTGAATCTTCGAATTCCTTTGCTTGGAGAAACCTTAAGAAAGACCTTATCACTTTCTTGAAATTCAAGAGGCTTTCTCCTACGGTCCGCATATCATTTTTGCTTATCTTGGGCCACTTTCATATTTTGTTGAATAACTTTAATCTTTTTAACCGTTTCTTGAATCATTTCGAACCTAAAACCCGGGTTTCATCCGGATCATTCCAACAGAGAGGAGTTCTACACCTTTTGCCATACAATGCTTCAAAAGGTGCCATTCTAATAGTCGCTTGGTAACTCGTTATTATACGAAAATTCAGCTAATGGAAGATAATCCTCCCATTTCCCTTGAAACTCCGAGTATACATGCTCGCGAGCATATCTTCAACCACTTGGTTTACTTTTTCTATTTGCCCATCGGTCTCGGGGTGATGCGAGCTACTGAACTCGTAGTTTTGTTCCAAATGCTCTTTGCAAAGCCTTCCAAAACGAGCCTTAAATCTTAAATCCTTGTCCGAGATTATATCCTTGGGGATCCCATGTAAACTCACAATTTCTTTCACATATATTTGAGCTAACTTATCAATCCCCACGAATCATGTATTGGTATAAAATGAGCAGGTTTTGTAAGTCTATCAACAACCACCCATATCGCATTTTTTTATACTCGAAAGGGGTTAATCCCATAATGAAATCCATAGAGATAATCCCACTTCCAAACAGGGTTCTCCAATGGTCGTAACTCACCAATTGGGCGTTGGTGTTCCGCTTTCACTTTCGGGAAATGAGGCACTTATTCACAAATTGGGATATATCTCTTTTCATGTTGTTCCACCGGAAGGTTTGTCTTAAATCTCTATACATTTTCGTGCCCCTGGGGTGAATAGAATACCTTGTGTTGTGTGCTTCCGTTAATATATTCTCCCTTAATTCCATCCTTTGTGGTACACGGACTCTATTTTGAAATCTTATAATTCCTTAATCATCCTCATGAAATCTCAAGGCTTTTCCTTGGCTTATACCTTCTTTGATTCTTCCAATCTCATCATCCCTAGTTTGCGCTTGCCTAATTCCTTCCAAAAGGGTAGGTAGGACTATTAACCCCGACAAGATCGTGTTTGACTCATGGGGAAACACCATCTCAATCCCCATTCCTTGAAAATCTCTTATTATTTTGGGACGTATAATATTTAATGCATTCACACCAAGATGGGATTTCCGACTTAACGCGTCCGCCACAACATTGGTCTTCCCGGGCGGTAGTGAATTTGCATATTGTAATCCTTTAGGAACTCCAACCATCTTCGTTGTTGCAAATTCAACTCTTTCTGTGTGAAAATATACTTAAGACTTTTATGATCAGTAAAAATCTTGCATACACTTTTGTAAAGATAATGTCTCCAAATTTTCAAGGCAAAAACTACTGCAAGTAATTCTAGATTATGAGTGGGATAATTCTGCTCATATTACTGTAATTGCCTAGAAGCATATGCTATAACTTTCCCATTCTCGCATCCAAATGCACCAATTCCTTGTCTAGATGCGTCACTGTAGATAGTGAATTCTCCATCTTACTCACGTAAGGCTAAAGCTGGTGCGATAGTGAGCCGTCTCTTGAGTTCTTAAAATGCAGCTTCACACTTATTATTCCACTTGAATTTTGTCAATTTCCTCAAAAGATTAGTAAGGGGCAAAGCTATCCGCGAAAAATCTCGTACAAACCGTCTATAATATCCAGCTAGTCCCCGTAAAACTTCGGACTTCCGTGACATTAGTTAGCCTAGGTCGTTCAATCATCGCCTTAACCTTTTAAGGGTCAACTTTAATTCCCTCTTTAGAAATTACATGCCCCGGAAAAATTACTTGGATAACCAAAATTCACACTTCGACAACTTAGCATATAACTTATGAGTCCTCAAAGTTTGTAGTACGACCCTTAAATGATCAGTATGCTCTTCCTCCGTCTTAGAAAATATTAGAATATCATCAACGAAACAACAACAAATTTATCCAAATAAGGCCTAAATATTCTGTTCATCAAGTCCATAAAAGCTCCTGGAGCATTTGTTAACCCAAAAGGCATGACCATAAATTCATAATGTCCATAACGTGCCCTAAATGTCTGTTTTTGGTATATCCTCGGGCTTAATTCGCAGTCGATGATATCCTGACCGGAGGTCAATTTTGAGAACACTCCCATCCCTGTAATTAATCAAATAAATAATCAATCCTTGGCAAAGGATACTTGGTCTTTACAGTAACCTTATTTAATTATCTTTAATCTATTCATAACCTCAAAGTCTCATCTTTCTTCTTTATGAAGAAAACTGGCTCGCCCCAAGGAGATACACTCGGCCTTCTATACCCTTTTTGCAATAATTCCTCTAGCTGAACCTTTAACTCCTTCGGTTCGCAGGAGCCATTCTATATGGAGGTTTAGAAATGGGTCGGGCTCCGGGTTCAATCTCTATCTCAAAATCAATTTCCCTTTTGGGGGTAACCTAGGAATTTCACTTGGAAAAACATCGGGAAATTCTTTAACTACGAGGATATCCTCTATTTTTGTCTCCTATTTTTCTTCCGTTACAAAGCCTAAATAAGCTTCATTCCCTTGCTTAACAAGTCGTCTAAAGACTTTCAACGATACTATAGTAATATCTCCAACCTCATTGGTATCTTGAAACCTCACTTTTCTGTCATTCGTACCCTTTAAGGATACAATATGCCCTTGGCAATCTATTTTTGCCCCATATTTAGACAACCAATCCATACCTAAGATTATATCAAATTACGACAGGTCGAAGCTGTATCAAGTCACCTCTAAAATTTTCTTGACTCAAGGTAATAGGGAAATTTTTATACGTAACATCACATTTTATTGTTTGACCTGTGGGTAGACTTACATATACTTCTACGGGTTGTTTACTCGGTTCCAAGCCTATTTGAGATGCAGCCTTTGATGAAATAAAAGAGTGCGTAACACCTGAATCAAATAAAGCAGTAAGTGGTACTGCATTTAAAAAGAGCGTACCAGTCACAACAGTCCCCGAGTTAGTAGATTGCTTTTTACTCATTACATAAGCTCTTCCAACCTGTCTACTGCCCGTAGATGTTGTTGCTTCCCTTGTATTCCTTTGGGTTTGACTAAGACCTTTGCTTACTTGGGAAAGTCTGGTTGGACAATTTTCAATTAAATGGTTGTAATCTCCACACCAATAACAACTATTGGTGCCAACCCAACAATCTGTTGTGTCGTGGTTGGTTCGACCATACTTCGAGCATTGTTTCTTGGTTGGAGTAGAAGTTTGGAATTTAGTTCCTATACTTGCAGGCTTTTTGCTTGGTGTTCCCTTTGCAGGGCTTCTTTTCTCATTCCTTCTCTTCTTGGAGGTATTCGGATTCAACATCCGTAATTCTCGTTTACCTATTCCACTTCGCGGGTCGCTCGTGCAATTCTTGACTAGTTTGCATAGGTTGCTCGGCTAATTGATGCCTAATAGAGGGTGCTAGGCCTTCCTCAAATCTTATCATTCTCATACGATCCATGGCTATATATTCCGAGGCAAAACTAGATAATTCTACAAATTTTCTTACATACTCCATCACCGACATATTGTCTTGCTTTAATTCCAAAAATTCCTTTTGCTTTTGTTTTTGTAAGGACATTGGGTAAAATTTTGCTCTCAACTCCTTGAAAAAATTATCCCACGAGCCCTCGGAGTTTTGAAAATTAATCTTTATAGTTCCCCACCGGATATCAGCTTGTCCGATGAGGTAGAAAGCCCCAATGTTTACACGTGTTTCGTTTGGTACCTCTACCATATCAAATATTTTCTCTATCTCGCCTAATCCATTCTTCAAGTACCACTGGATCCATTTTCCCGTCATAATTTTTGGATTTTGCTTTGCCACCCTTTCAAAAAATCTACCCCCTTTCTAGAATTTTTAGAGCTAGATTCCTTAAGTTTTTGCATCACCACAGCTATAATCGTCCCTAATAATTCAAGATCTATACCCTTGAGTATTCCTTTTTTATCTAGCTCATTCTTAACTTTTTGCACATCACTTTCGCCACGATGCGGGGTTGGAATTGGAGGGGTTTGATTAATTGACTGAGTGTGCAAAGATTCTTCGCCGTTTTCTTACAATTCATTTTTCGGAATGCTCTTATCTTGAATCGACATTCCGCTCAATGTGAAAGCACAATAATAATTAGTTTTTCTTTTCTCTTTTTTTTCCATCAAACCGATATAATATAAGTGCATATGTAAAACACCTTCTTTATTCGTTAAAGTTATATTATACATTGTTCAACCATAGTACTATTGTTCCCTTGATAGGTTTACAAAATGTCCACCCTTAGCAACAAAATGGGTGGAAGGAGGGGTTAGATTAACTACTATTCTAACCCTACGATACCCGCACTTATGCGGCCATGCAACTCCGCCCCTTCTCTCTTCCTTTTTTTTTTTATCATCGGTTAGTTTATATTAGATAATATTTTACATATTTACATATCCCACCCTACTAGTTGCTCCCAAATTCATCAACTTTTCCCATTTTAACTTTAACATCCGAAATCCGGTCGCTGCATTGCTATCGGTGTCGGGCCCCGAACTCCATGGCTCACTTTTATCCATCTCATCCTCCTCGGGGTCTATCACTTCACTATCATCAGAACTTATCCGAATAATTTCCGGGGACTCGGGATATCAACCACACTCACAACATCACTGGAATCACTAGAGGCATCCGCCTCATAATTGTCCCATATATCATAATCGTCTTCTTTGGCCCAAATATTAACACCGTCGGGCTTAGACTCGGGGTAAGGTGAATTTGGAGCTACTGGATTCTCAACATTCGCTGCTCCGGAAAAGAGTCCTCGTAACCGTGCAGGGGTGAACCCACCGCGGTCGGCCAAGTCTCTAAGCTTTAGTTCCTCCACTATGCAATCCCACGGATTTCCATAAGTCTCGAAATGTGCCTTATGTTCCCCAATGTTTCCAGTGTCCATAAATTCCCGATATTTATTTTTAAAGGAAAACCAGGGTTCAACATCGGGTAAACCCTTTATTAAGCACTGGGCTTTGACAATAGGGTCAATGAAAGGAGTTTCGGGATTGCTTAGTACATGCTGCAAAAGGCAGCCTTTAACGTCTTTATGTAATCGATCACCCATTGACCGAACTTCATTTTAATTTCGTACGGATCCCTTGGCGCCATTTCCTATTACCAACAACAAAACATTAAGAAGCTTGAATAATCTCACCCATGCATTTATATAACAAGTATCCACTTCAAACTCACAATAATCCTACGTGTCCATAATAATGACTCAACCACTACTCAACCATCTCTCTCTCTTTTTTTTTTTTTCAAACATATCACCTTAATCTACGTCTTATTTTAGCGTTTAGATATGGAACCGAAATCCTAAGCTCGATACAACCTCTGTAGCGCCCTAACTTATGTCATGTCATTAACTAACAAGAATTTCACGTTAACGACAATGAATTTGAGTGGCAAAAATTTAAATTAGAGTTGAGGCATTACTCGTCATCTCTAGATATTAGAGACAAGGCTGAAACGTTTCATTTTTATGGTACGAAATAAATGACAACAAAATAAAAACTATGTTCATACAAACATGCATTTAGACGATTCTCGTTATCATATTTAGAAACTTACATAAACTAAAGACTTAATAATATTATTATTATTTTTTCTTCTAGTACAACGGTAGTAGCATAAAAGATTCTAGTGGGGAGGTCAAACAGGTCATTGTCCAAGACCAACCTTGTCGGGTTCTTTCTCGTCGGAATCCTCTCCCTTGCGGACTTCCTGTTTACCTCTTGTCTGTTTCTCTTTCCCCTAAAATAATTTTTTAAAAAAGAAAAACACTAAAAGTGAGTGGTTGGCTCAATACGTTACCCTTGTACTCGTGAAAGCATTTGTGTGAGCCAGTGAGAGCGGGCAAGATTTCAAAAATTCATTTAAAATTTATCATTTAAGAAAGAAGATCAATTTCTGTTTTACGTAAACTTTTCGATTAAAATTTTCAACTTCATAAACATTTTAATTTCCAGCCAACACTAGGACCCCAATTTATATGAACTTACAGCCATGGCTTGTCTGTTTTGTTGTTTTTTGAACTCTCTCTCTTTATTTCCTTTTCTCTCGGTCCGGCCCAAAAGCTCCCCCTTCCTATTTATAATGGGTTGCAGGAGCCCAAAAATCTTATCCCCTTCCACAATCTTATCAATTTAGATTTGTATTTATCCAAATAATCATTTTTACTACACATGGTAAATTTTTTAACCATACATTTGTAATAAAATTACTTGCTGTAAATTTATTTATTTATTTTATTATTATTATTATTATTATTATTATTAGAATAAATCAACTATTCCGAAACATAATTTTGTAGCAAATAACTCGTATACATATTTATCGATATATGCGTGTTTGCACATATTGTAAATATTTAAGCGTGAACTGATATTTTTAAGTCTCTTAACCGACAAATTCATTCACATTTCTCCTTTCCATTTCGATATCTATGCGCGACTCACTGCTTCTTAAATATTAAAACAATGAAATGTAATAATTAAATATAATTAAATTTTGGGGCATTACAACTCCTCTAGGTGAGCGCTAAATAAAATAAAGCATAAAAGTGAGCATAAAACATACTTTTATTAATAAAAAGGTAAGCCTACTACTTACCCGAATACATAGTGGAATTTTCATTAAGGATTACTAGGACTCGAATGTGGATTTGATAAAGGGAGTCGCCCTATATTAGATAGCAGAAAATATGAGGTTGAAGTAAACAAAATAGGTTAAAATGAACGAAAACCCGAAAAGTTGTACTTGAATTGAATATACATGCTTTTTAACTTGAACTTATGAGTTCCGTGGATTTGAGAAGTGTATGTTGATTTGAATATAATTTACATACGTTCTGTTTACCTTTGTTTACACACATGTATAAGCATGTTCCGATTATGCAAAATCTATTCCGAATGTTTTTGAATAATCTTAGAAAATGATTGAGAAATTGAATTAAAGTTGCGGGTTTTAGAAAATAAACGGGTTTGATCTACAACACCACGATTCAATCGTTTATGTGGTTTAGTTGTGATTTGAATACCTTGAAAGGCAAATTAAGAGGGTCTTGAATCTTCAAAAGGTTCTATCTTGAAAAAGATTGAATTTAGTTGATGCTTGAGAAGTGTGACTTTAAATGGGAATTTGGAAATGCGGTCTTTCCGGATGTCCTCTTTAAAGTAAGTATTTTGATGTTGTGTGGCTTTGAGAGCCAAGGAGTCTAACACCACAGGATATTGTACGGTCCAAGTACTTCCTCATTAACATGTGCGGTCCGAGTTAATGGTGTGGTACTAACGAGAGGACTTGATCGTGCGGTCCGACCTTAGGATACCGTGTGGTCCGATATTCCTCGACAAGAGTTCCTCCTTGACTGTAGTAGTTCCTAGGATTCAAAAGGTCAAATTTGCATTGCAATCACCCAAACGAAAAGGGTACTAGTGTCTAGCCGTGATCCGATGCTTTGAGTATAACCTTTATTCAATTAGGGAATTGAATAATGGTTTATTATTTGAAAATGCTTTTGTTGAATTAGAGAATTAAATAACTGTTTGATGTTTGAAAATACCTTTATTCAATTAGAGAATTGAATAATGGTTTGCGAAGTGAGTTTGATTGAATTGCATTGGTGACAATGCAACCTTGAAAAAATCCAAAAGTTGAAAGATGACTAAAATTGTGTTTCGAATTAGTTCGATTCATTTACTAAGTCTGTTTGGAATATGAGAAAAAGTTATTTGAGAAATATGTGAAGCACATGAGGTTTTGAACTGGAGTTGAAAACAAGGATTGGAAGATACAGATACGATTGAGGGAGAGACTGTGCTATTAAATTGTTAATACTCGTGGTTTGTATGTATGCATATAAAGTATAAATGTTGTTATTTGTAGGATAAGATTACGCACTGAGCTTGTGGTTTGCTCACCCGGTATCTTTTTGGAGTTGTAGATATTTCTCAAGGTGAATTACCTCGTATCTTTAGCTTACCTTGGATTTATGTACGTGATGTTGTTGTTGAGTAACACAAGTTGAAGTTGTTGAGAGGTGTATCCTATATGATCTTTGTTGGAACTTGTAATTCATGTAGTTGTATAAGTGTCTCCTAGGCCAATTATATTGTTTTAAGTTTTAATTCATATTGGTTGGACCCCAGCGTGTGGCCATCGTTATATACTACGAGCGTGTGGCTCGTTGAGTAATATTGTGGTTTTATGTAGGGTTTTAAAGCTTTAAGCCAATGGGATAGGCCATATTATAGACATAACTCTGCCAAAATGTTTAGAAAAATTTTCGAGGAACATGTAAAATCACCTCCATTACCTTTAAGTTGGAATTAGAAAGCCAAATCCACATCTTAATTAGCCTTTAGAGTTCCTTTTGAGGAACTCTAGCAATGTAATACTCCTAGGGTGGGTTTCGGGGTGTTACATTTATGGTATCGAGAGGATAGATTTTGATGACCTTAAGTTTGCTTTGCATATAGCCATTTAGGTTCCTTTGTTATTTGCTAATGTGATTTATTTGTGATGAGTCTACGTGCTCCATTAAGTTTAATATGTGAGTCATTGGTAATTACCTAGTTGGCCTATTTGAATTAGTTGATGTTAAATTTCCCATTAAGGTGATATGGGCATGCTAAGTGTGACTTATATGTCATAAGGTGAGGTAACTTGTATGTCTTAGGAATTGACTTATGATGGATTTTTCTTAAGAAGATTATATGTAAATGCCTTTTGGGTTGGCCACTTACCATGCCATCTTTTTAGAGAAAGAATAAGTGAAATCGGATGTAGAGTACAACAATTTTGGGGCGATACAAAACCTTGTGACTAGTATGTTGTGAAAGTTTGTCTTGGGTACTTGAGCATTGTGAAATTATAGGAGGTGATAACTTTAGTATAAATTCAATTTGAGAACTAAGTAGGACGACACACGTGAAAAGGAATGAAATCGATAAATCGTCAAGTTAGAGTGAAGTATGAAAACATGAACGATTACAAGAAAATGTGACAGTCCATTATTGTGGGTAGTTGGTGATGATCCATGACTGTTGGTGGTTATTGGTGGTTGTTTGGGATATGTGAGAATTAAATGTATGGATTTATAGTGAATGATACTCAACGAAGGTCCGTAAATGGATAATTGGTATTAGTTAGTGACTGATTATGGTTATGAGGTCTTACGTGAAACTATGGAATGAGCTAAATCTTAGAGCAACTTCAAATTGAGAAATAGAATTAGTTGAGTGATTGATAGACAGATGATATTATGGAAATTGGGTGAAGTATAGGGAATGATAACTGTTTGTGATTATTGTGGCTCGTGTGAACTACATTAGTGAATTGACATGTCGAGGATAGGTAATTTGAGGATTCGAATCAAATATAGCAATTTGTGATGAGTTGTGATTGTTTGAGTTTGGGTTAACTTGTAGCTCGTTTGTGATAGTTTGTGGTTATTGTGGCTCGTGAGAATTAAATTATGTGGTTACTTGGATTTGCTATATTTGTGATTAAATTGAGTTAATAAGAAAATGAGGTTTAAAGTATAGAAGAAGAGCATGAATTTAAAGTATAGAGATTCAAGTGAGTTTTAAAAATTGTGGTAATTGGGTGGTGTTCAATGTTTGACTTAGTATTCTGTTGGTATTATCTCGTTATAGTTGGGTTGCATTTGGGTTGCATTTGGAGTCACCGAATCATTGAACCAAATCCAAATTGTGAATGAAACTTGAGCTTGAGGTGCTCCTCCTAGAAATGAACTAAATGAGGTAGATTTTAACTACGTATGCTGGATTATGAGGTTCATGTTTGAGCAATAGATGAGTATGTGTAAAGAAGGATCGAGTACTTGATCGAAAATGTGGATTATGGTAACGAGTGCTAGGAGGTAAAGATACAAAGATGAGACGAATTAGAGAATCAAGTCATAATGGTATAGGTGAATATTGCTCCAATCCAATTGATTGGTTATGAAAATAGGAACTAGAATGTTATGTGAACGTGCATAATTGAAAAGCCTACGATATATTTGGACTTAGTAAGCTTATCGGGTAAATGAGCGCATAGATAATGTTTAAATGCTCTAGAATGAAGTTGATACAAGTTGACTCCATTAATATGATCTTGGTTTGTAGTATTGGATATGGAGAATCCTTAAGTGCCAAGTATATATCATAAAAGTCAATGTGTTAGTTGCTTAGGCACATAGTTGAGACATTGCCGTTCATTGTAAAACAAGTCTTGAAATCGTAACTTCCAAGCCAACTTTTTGCCTTTTTGGGTGTGATTTGCTCCTCAAGCCCCATAATTGAGTGAGCAGAGACGCAAAAATGATGGTAGAGAGGAGGCTAGAACCCGTTAACCTCTTTTCATATTTCTAGAACTTGCTTCGTTGACTTTGAAATGATTACGGTTTATATTCCATTAGATTGGATTTGTGTTTTGCTTTATGAAAACCTAAGAATTGCTCGGGATAAAACTTTGGGTGTAAGATTTGAAAGAGAAAGTTATACTAATACCTAGAAACTCTGTAGGAGTTCTAATAACCATGAAAATAAGCTGTCCGACTAAGTTTTATTCTATGTTAGGTAATACTTGTGTGATTGATGTGTATATACCTAAGTGTTACTTAATCAAGATGCTACCTACTTGTTGCGAATTTCGAGAACGAAATTCTTTTAGAGGGAAGAAATGTAATATCCGTAATTTTATTTAAGGAGGTTGTATGAGTTAAATTAATTAATTAATTTTAATTAAATAAATTAGGTTGAGTAACTAAAATATATATGCGGATATATATTTGTAATTTTATTTAAGCGAATTATTATTAGTTGATGTAACTATAGTTAGTTAAGTGTATTCATTCCTTCCTCTCAATTACTATCGGACTAGCTAAATAAAAACCCGAGACCACTTATGCCACTTATTTGGGCTTAACCTAAAGGATGCTTGACAAAAAAAGAAAGAAAAAAAAAAAGAAATGAAAAATGGGAATTAAGTGTCAAGATTAGAAGGGACTTAGTGCAAAGTAGGGGATTCGGTGTCATTACCCAAGCAACGCCACGAGAAAGAGGGAGATTAGGAGGGAAAAGAGAGGACCGACGCTCGGGAGGCCCGAGCGAGAACAAGGAAAAGGGAAGAGCGAAAGACTAAAATAGAGGGCGAGAGGGAGAGAAAGGGATGGAGTAAGAAAGAGAGTAGTGAAAGAGAGGAAGAAGAAGAAGAGCAGAGGGAGAGTGAGAGGCCGAGATGGAGAGATAGAGAGTGGAAATAGGGAGCGAGAGCTGGCATTGAGAAAGAAGGAGCTCGAGGGAGAAGGAAGATTGAGGTAGCAAGAACCAGCAAGCGGAAGTGAGAGGGAGGAGGAGCGAGAGAGGTCGGGAAGAGGAACAACGATCGATGAGCGGGGAAGTAGTGGACGGCGAGTAGAGGTCGGAAGTAGAGATGGAAAGGGTAGGGGCGAGACAGAGACAGCACGAGAGGAAAGGAGGAAAGTTAAAAGGCCAAATTGACTCCAAACCCTAGAATTCGAGGCGGGTAATTCGTTAAATTAATGAGAAATAAAGCCTGAATAGAATTGTTGTTAAATTATCTTAGTTGATTGATTGGTTTAATTTGTGAAATTAGATTGATTTATATATCATGTGAATGAATCGAGAAGAATGAATGAAATTGAGGATATGTGGGTTTAAGTGTTTGATACTCGAACCGGTACTTGCCTTGTGAATTCGTAGGTTTGAGTTAGTGATTAATACGATCAAAGTGATAAATTGGGATGTAGAGATTGACTTTGGTGTAGTAGGTGAATCGGTTACAAAGAGACGATTGTAGATTCTTCTTTGTTAGGTTGCAAATTGCAAGAGGTAAAATTACTAAGTGTAGATTACCGGAAAAGAAACCGACTATGATTTCCGAAATAGACTTGAGTTGACGATTGACTAAATTGTAGAAAATTGGGTTGTGAAGTGAAGCCGAGATTTATATGGCTGAATACATTCATGAGATTTATATGGTTGTGAAGTGAATCGGTTACATGTTTGTGGATTGGAGTTGTGAACAAAAATTCGGAATGGCAAGCGTTGAATTAAGTAGGAAAGGATACTTTTGATTATTGGTAGCAAATTATTATTCCGTTCGGGTTAAACTCTATGTGTTCCGGAAGCTTGTGTTGGAGAATATAATGGCTTGAAATGTGGATGGGAATGAGAATTTGTGAGAATTGATGTTTAATCAAGCGCTAAAAGTGATAAATGATTGATATCGCATTTGGTGTATAGTTATCTTTTCATTGAGGATTACTAGGACTCGAATGTGGATTTGATAAAGGGAGTTGCCCTATAACAAATAGCAGAAATATGAGCCTCGATGTAAACAAAATAATTTGAATTGAACCAAAACCCGAAAAGTTGTACTTGAATTGAATATAAATGCTTTTTAACTTGAACTTGTGAGTTTAGTGGATTTGAGAAGTGTATGTTGATTTGAATATGATTTACATATGTTATGTTTACCTTTGTTTACACGCCTCTATAGGCAAGTTCTGATTATGCGAAATCCAGTACCATAGGATACCGTACGGTCCTATACTTCCTAATTAACTCGTGCGGTTCGAGTTAATGGTATGGTAGTAACGGAGGACTTGGTTGTGTGGCCCGACCTTAGGATATCTTGCGGTCCGGTGTTCCTTGACAAGAGTTCCTCCTTGACTTTAGTAGTTCCCGGATTCAAAAAGGTAAAATTTGGGTTGCGATCGCCCAAACAAAAAGGGTACTAATGTCTAGACGAGTGACTCGATGCTCCGAGTATTACCTTTATTCAATTCGGGAATTCAATAATGGCTTACTATTTGAAAATGCTTTTATTCAATTAGAGAATTGAATAACTGTTTGATGGTTGAAAATACCTTTATTCAATTAGAGATTTGAATAATGGTTTGCGAAATGAGTTTGATTGAATTGCATTGGTGACAATGCAACCTTGAAAAACATCCAAAAGTTGAAAGATGACTAAAATTGTGTTTCGAATTGATTTGATTCATTTAGTAAGTTGTTTGGAAATATAAGAAATAGTTATTTGAGAAATATGTGAAGCACATGAGGTTTTAAACTGGAGTTGAAAACAAGGATTGGAAGATACAGATACAATTGAGGGAGGGACTTTGTTATTAAACTATTAATACTCTATGGTTTATATGTATGCACTTAAAGTATAAATCTTGTGATTTTTAGGATAGGATTACATACTGAGCTTATGGTTTGCTCACCCCGTATCTTTTCGGGGTTGCAAGTACTTTTCAAGGTGAATTACCTCGTATCTTTATCTTAAGTTGATTTTATGAGCGTCATGAAGTTTTGCTCGTGGAGAGTTTAAGTCACCCTAGAGGGGGAGGATGAATAGGGTGATGAAGAAAATTAAACATTTTTTGCGCCAAGACAGACCAAAAGCGGATTATGAGTCTAGATTAGACTCGGAAAGAAAATAACACGCATTTACGTGGAACCTCTTGGGGCGGAAAACCACGAGACAATGCTAATCTAAGCACCAAGTCAAATCCACTATTTTGAGTCCACAAAATACAAAGGATCGACTCAACTAGAATTGCTCCTTAAACAATTCCTTGTCCGTCGGTGTTTAACGGCTAGAAGTCTGGTTGCTTTTGAAATTCGAAAATAGATTAGCCTCGTTTGAATAATCTATAAAAGCAAACCATATTGGTTCTCAAAATATTAAATACTTTGGTCCAAGATTAGGCACAAATAATAATTAAATTAGAGTAATTAAATGCTTAATTAACTTTGGCCTAAAAGAATGGAATTTTATGAGTCTAATATTCAATACGCTTAAATTCCATCTTGAGTCAATCCTAAAATAATCAAGTTAAAAAGAATAAAATATCAGAGTTTAAGAACTTGATCTGGTCAAATGATTCTCAAGGAAATAAACTTACTTAGAATAAAGAATTAAACCGGTAATTCACTTTTCATTGAAACACAAAGTCGAGTGCTCAAAATAAAAGTGTTAGAGAAATTATTTGAGCATGCGATGGTTCGAGTGATGTTTGAGTGAGTCGAAACACCGAGTGTAGGAGATATGCAATAAAGCGCTTTACGTGTCAGTAAGAATAGGATGAAAACTTAGATAAGAGTTTCTATAATACGCAGAATGACTTAGAGTCAAAACCTAAAAGAGAGAGAGATTTATACCTAAGTCTTTAGTCTCCCCTTTTCGATGACGGGCATTCCATACTTAAGATAGAAACTTGTTAGTTCAAAACATGAGTTTTCATTGTCAATGATCGGAACACTAAATAATGTTCTCTTAAGTATCGAGTAGAGAGTAACTAGATATTCTTATAAGGTGTAGTTCGAGATCATATCATAACTCGGAATAGTTGTGCGGATAATAAATCGGAGCAAAGAAAAATAAATAGATTGTATCCTGAGCGAGTATGTTACAAAGTTAAGTATTAGAGCATCAATGCAAGATAAAAGATGTAACACATAAACAAGTATGCTCGGAAAAGTAAACAACATTCATTGCTCGGAAAAAAATACAAATATGAAAAAAAAGATAAGGGATGAACTCCCCTAAACTAAACATCCAGGTTTGCTATATTTTCTCCCCTATGCATTTCAACAAAAAGGAGGGAAGAAAACAACGAGATAAGTACAACCCATGTTGGACAAAAATAGAAACAGAAATAGAAAAAATGAACTAAGAAGAGGGTGCTCGTTGTGCTGGAGGAGAAGGCATGAAAATATCCGGATCTGGTTTGTCTTAGTTCTATGAACCAAGGACACATCATCCTCGGGCTTGTCTTCCTCGAAGACACCAGCTGATCGGTGCTTCGGGACAGCTACTTTGGACTAACCAACTTCGTCGACCTCTTCGACCCACTCGGAGCATGATATGAGGAGATCGGCTCCGGTTCTTGTTCTTTGCAGCTTGGCCCTTAAGTTGAGCGGCCTCTTCTATGTCTTTATCCTCTTCTCTCTTCTTCTCTTCTCCTCCTTCTTCAGCCGAGCTTCTTCCTCAGCTGCCTTTTCTACCTCAATTAAGGTAGACTTAGGTTGAGCTTGACGACTCGAAATATCAATAGCTTCGAGTCCTAAACAACTTTCGACCGTTATTCTTGGAGGAGTTCAAGCTATTTGTGCTGTTGCTTAATGATCTCCTTGAGCTAGATCATTAGGTCCTGGTTTTCCCTAATCTGGGACTGCGTGGTCTTTTGGTAAATAACCAAGTTTTGAAGGACATACTTGAGAGAGCAGAAAGTGGTCTAAAACTCTTCGAGACATAGAAGCAATTTTGTTTACCAACTTGGCAAACACAGCAATAGAGGGATGAGAAGGTTGAGAAGTAGAGGGATCAGCAGTAGTGGGTGGAAGTGCTTGGTGTAGTCCGAGTTTGAGTGGGTGGAGGAGAAGGAGGTGACAACTCACCCATGAACCTAGACATTAGGCTGAACTTCCCGGTATCCATACCCCGAAGTTCCTTTCTACCAATCCAAATAGTAGCCTTAGAGATAGCATTTGGATATGAGGGAAAGGGGATTTTGAACTGTGTAAAGATAACGAGTCAAAAGAGCTCCGAAAGGAAATGGAGCGGACTTCTTCGAGTGAGCTAGCACGAAGCCATCCGCTCAATGATTGATAGAAAGAGGTCTACGTCGTAGCCCCTAAGATATCAAACAAGGCTTTGAGAATCGTAGAGTTCGGATTATCTTTGCTAGAATGATGAGCGAAAAAGGTCCTCATCGAGAATAAAACAGAGCAGACCTTGCCTCGGTTTTGACTTAGGGACTCCTTGGCATACTTTTCAAAGAAGTCGTCGGCGACTTCCATGAAAGGTATATGGTTGGAATTAAGAAAAGACAAGTAACTTTGAAAAGTCTGCAGGAGGAGAGAGATGTTGATACGAACAACTTTATCTCGAACTTTGGAGGTGTTGATTCGCTTAGAAAAAGACATGTTTGCATAGAACTCGACAATGAGTTCCGGATAGATGAATTCACTGAAGCACAAATAATTGTAAACCCTAGTAGTTTTGATATGGCGCAACTACGAGAAGAATGTGGTTGGAAAGAATTTATCATCCAACGTGAGGTGTTGGACAACAAAGATTTTAGATGGATTGGATGTACCTTCTTGGGCATTTTTGGTGTAGTCGAACCCAATTCATGACCAGTTCCTCATTTAGGCATGGTGAATCGATGAGAAATAGAGAGAATAAGAAAAGACAGAGAGTAGAGAATGCTTCAAATTGAGGGAGAGAGAGAAAGAGAGAGAAAACGAGTCCATTTTGCTCATCCATTTATCAAAAGATGATCTCGAAGTTTGATGTCTATTTTTCTTATACACTCGAGTCCGACTTAGTATCGTTTCGAGTGACAAAGACCACTTAGAAACTAATAACTCACAACTTAGTCTCACCTTGAGTTAACTGATCTATTCGTTATTCAAACATCTAACACATAATTATGCAAAGATAATTCATGTAATAAATCACATAATCATGCATTAATCATGCCAACCTCATTCTTAATAAAACAAAACTGATCCTCATGAAGAGGCTTAGTGATAATATTAGCTAATCGAAATTTCGTAGGAATGAATTCAAGGTCAATATCACCTATCTCGGAATGGTCTCTCGAAAATGATACCGACCTCAATATGCTTTGTCTTCGAGTGTTAGACTGGATTCTTAGTGATACTGATTACATGCTGATTAACACACTTAATTGGGATAGATGTGAATGATAGGCCGAGATCCTTCAAGTACTTGCTTGATCCACGAATTTGAGCACAACAAGCTCCAGTTGCAATATACTCAGCCTTGGCAGTTGATAGAGCAACCGAGTTTTGTTTCTTTGAATGCTAGGAGATGAGGGATTGAGCTAGAAATTGACATGCTCTTGATGTGCTCTTTCTATCAACTTTGTATCCAGCATAATCAGCATCCGAGTATACGAGTGAGAGTAAGTTATGAGTCTTTTGAAAAACATAGACCAAGATTCCGAGTCCCCACAAGATATCTCGAAAATTCTCTTCACCGCAGCGAGATGTGATTCTTTTGGATTAGCTTGAAATCTTGTAGAAAGGCAGGCACTGAACATGATATATGGCCCACTAGATGTGAGATAAAGTAGAGATCTAATCATACCTCTATAGAGTTTTTGATCTACAACTTTACCTTTCTCATCCGAGTCTAGTTTCAAACTCGCTACTCATAGTTGTTGTTGCATGGTTCACATCTTGTAGCTTGTACTTCTTTAACAACTCCTTGGTATACTTAGATTGATGAACATAGATGCCATCCTTGTCTTGTTTGATTTGTAGACCAAGAAAGAAGTTGAGTTCTCCCATCATACTCATTTGGAACTCCTGTCTCATCAACTCGGAAAAATCTTTACATAGAGTTTCATTAGTAGCTCCAAAAATAATGTCATCAACATAAATCGAATGATAAGAAAATCTTTCCCCTTTGTTTTGGTAAAAGAGTTTTGTCAATCTGACCTCTTTTGAAATCATTTTCAACCAAGAAACTGCTCGGTCTTTCATGCCACGCTCTAGGAGCATGTTTAAGACCATATAAAGCTTTTGTAACTTGAAAACATGATTTGAAAATTCTTAGTTTTCAACTCCAGGGGTTGCTCAACATAAACTTCTTCTTGAATGAAACCATTCGGAAAAGCACATTTGACATCCATTTGATAAAGCTTGATATTCATGCTAGATGCAAATGCTAACAAGATTTTGATTGCCTCAATCCTATCAATAGGTGCAAAGGTTTCTCCACAATCAATCTCTTCTTCTTAATTGTATCCCTGAGCAATAAGTTTAGCATTATTTTTACTACCAACCCTTCCTCATCCAATTTGTTCTTGAAAACCCATTTGGTTCTATGACTGGGTGGTCGGAAGATCATTTTGTCGAGTCCGGACTTGGTTTCTTTCAAATTGATTAAGCTCTTCTTGCATGGCCTCTACCCATTTAGGTTCATTTAGGGCCTCTAGTTGGGTTCTGTTAATGATATGAATGCAAAAAATGCACATAGATTATGCAAAAAGATTGAGTTCTTACCCTACTGTTGATGTTAGAAAGAATGTTTTCGGTGGGTGACTGGATGCATATTTGAAAGCTTTACCTGTCCTCCGATTTACCAAGTTTGTTGGTTGAACAACCTGATCTTGAGTTGGTTGAGCTTGCTTGAGTCTCTACATTGACTTGTTCTTCAGACATTCGAGCTGGCTCTTGAACTTGTTCATTCGGAGTCATAACATTCCGAGTTGCTCCACTCGAGTCGTCTCAGTAATTCTATTTTGACGCTTTCTAAGCTTAGCTTCAACAAGGTTATCTTCATCTCTGTTAAGCCCGAGATTTGAGTATGTGGACTCACTTATCCTGCCAATATCAATCTCATGAAAGACAACGCGGATACTTTCTTCCACTTTGTTAGTTCTTTTGTTAAAAACACGATAAGCTTTGCTATGAGATGAATAACCCATAAATATACCTTCATGTAACCTATCATCAAACTTAGTCGGATGCTTCTTACTATTATTGTGAACATAGCATTTACACCAAAATGGTATGAAGTAGGAGATGTTGAGTTTCTTTCCCTTGTATAGCTTGAAGGGAGTTTTCTCATGGGTTTGATGAAGTACCTAATGAGTGTGTAATTTCGTTGTGTTGATCGCCTCAGGCCGGAAATAGCAAGGTAGATCATTTTCAATCATCATAGTCCTTCCTATTTCTTCAAGAGTTTTGTTCTTTCTCTCCACTACTCCATTTTATTGAGGCGTTCTTGGTGTAAAGAAGTTGTGGGAGATGCCATTCTTGTTACGAAGTCTGCAAGTTCTAAGAAGTCGAACTCCCTTCCATGGTCGGTTCAAATCCTCCTTATCCGAGTCCGAGACTCCAAATGAATTTTCCTGCAATCTTAATGAACTCTCTGAAGGCTTCATTCTTGTTCTTGAGAAAACATACCCAGGTAAATCGTAAGAAATCAACAACAAGGACAAGTACATATGATTTACCTCCAAGGCTTTTCACAGGAATTTCATCACATAAATCCATATGAATCAATTCAAGCACTTTAGATGTAGACACAGTTTTGAGCAGTTTGAAAGATGATCTAACCAGCTTTCCTTTTGTGCATGCTTCATAGATTTTATCTTTCTTAAATGCATAGTTAGGTAATCCCCTAATCAATCCATGAGAGGAAAGTTTCTTGATGGTATGGATGCTAATATGACCTAGTCTATGACGCTGGAATCATCATTTAAAGATGCTTTCAAACAAGATAAATTCTGATTTGAATTTGAGAGAGAGATAGTATAGGTGTTACTTAACCTCGGACACCGAGAGCTTAGTCTCGTTGGTGATTGCATCGAAATGTAGCAGTTGGTCCGAGTCAACCTTACCTCTTGGCTTTTGTCACACGAGTTGTGAAATGCTCGAGGAGATTTTATTTTAGCCCTTTGACAAGATTAGACTGGAGTGACTAAGTTGTTTCCTTCACCAATTTTGCCAATCCTTACTATCTTGCCTTTGCTATTGTCTCCAAATGTGACTTTTCCTCCTTTCAGATTTTCTAACTCGAAACGAGTCTTGAATCTCCCGACATGTAGCGTGAGCAACCACTATCTAAGTACCAATGACCTTTCTTCTTTTGAGTTACCCGTAAAACAGAAATAAACTAGCCCTTCTCACTTCCTCTTACAAACCCGATGAATCGTCTTTCTTGTGGTCTTTCTTTGAGGAAGAGCATTGGTCTAGGCTTAGTTCTCTTTCATTCTTATGAATGGGATCATGCTCAGCCTTCCCGAACTTTATAGTTATGGAATTAGTCTTGAAGAGATTTGAATAGAAATTAGATTCCTCTTCAGACATCGTAATCGAGTCCTTCTTTCCTAAATGAGACACACTAAGAGCCAAGTAAAAGATCAAGGTTTTTCTGACCTTGAGTGAGTTTCAAAACAAGCTCTTGAGACTCATTGAGCTTCCTTTCAGTTGCTCATTCTCTATTCTCGAGTGACTCGGACTCGAGTCTCATTTTCTTGAGCATCGATCTTAAGTACCTTTAGATTTTGTCTCAGGTTTTCTAACGCATTTTTCAAAATATTGCTCTCAATAGTAAGAGACTCAAGTTTTTCTTTGAACTTTGAAGAGTCGAATTGGACTTTTCTTCCAAAGTATATATATATGTATATGTATGTATGTATACATATATATATATGTATATATATATATATATGTATATATATATATATATATATATATATATATATATATATATATATATATATATATATATATATATATATATACATATATATATATATATATATATACATATATATATATATATATAGATATACATATATATATATATATAGATATACATATATATATATATATATACATATATATATATATATATGTATATATATATATATATATATATGTATATCTATATATATATATATATATATATATATATATATATATATCTATACATACATACATACATACATATCTGGCTAAATCAACTTTGGAGAATTTGAGAAAGTATTCAATTACCTCCTCAATATCCGAGTTTTCATTGTTTGACTCAGATTCAGCTTCCGAGTCTGTAAGTGCCATAAGACACTTTCAGTCGTCGGAATCATCTTCTTTAGATGTGTCGTCATCATTCCAGGTAGCCATCATAGCCTTCTTCTTTCTGCCCTTATTTCTTTTGGGACAATCTTTGACTATGTGCTCCTTGCTTGCTACATTCAAAGCAACCAAAGTTCTTAGATAAAGATAACTTTGAAGGGGATGAATGTTTACCTTTTCTCGTCCTTCTTATCTTTCTTGTAGAACTCATCCTTTGTCCTCTTTTCCCACTTCTTGTATATCATCATTCTTTTGAAGCCGTGGGCTATGAGTGCTATAAGATCCTCTTCCGATTCCGAGGAGCTCGGACTTTCACGTCTGTTTTCCGAGGCCTTCAGTGCAATGTTCCTTTTGGTGCTGACCTCTGCATCCTCTTCTTCTAGATAAATCTCGTGGGTAAGTAACTTCCCAATAAGCTCCTCCGGTCTGAGTTGAGAGAGGTTCTAAGCTTCTTTAATGGTCGTCGACTTGGGACCCCATGTCTTCTTTGGTAGACTTCTCGGAATCTTTCCGGACATTTCTTCGTGAGAGATCTTTCTACCTGGAGATTTAAGATTATTGGTAATCTCGGTGAACCGAACATACATATGTGAGATGTTTTCTTTTGGCTCCATCTTGAACAGCTCGTATTTATGAAGAGATTGACTTATGTTCGCCTGCTTCACCTGGCTTGTTCCTTCATAGGTGTTGACAAGAGTGTCCCACACCTCTTTGGCTATGTCACCGGCTAAGACCCTGTTGTATTTTTCACGTGCTAATGGCAAACATCGAGTGTGTTCATAGCTTTGAATTTCTTTTTGAACTTCTTGGTCTCTTCATTGGTGTACTTAGATTTGGCTTTAGGCACGGTAGTTCCATTCTCCATCTTCATTTGAATGTAGTTGCTCGCTTGGATGATGTTCTAAACATCTTCATCGTTATCCATCAGGAAACACTCCATCATATTCTTCCAATGTGCAAAGTTTGACCCTTTGAACTTTGGTAGTCTGGTGGATGATCTTCCTTCATCGAACTCTCCATTGTTCTAAGCCATCTGATCTTTATACCTTTGATGGTGAGATCCTCTTGAAAGGCTAGACTCTAATACCAATTGAAGGTTTGCTCCTGGAGAGTGTAAGTCACCCTAGAGGGGGTGAATAGGGTGATGAAGAAAATTAAATAATTTTTGCCCCAACACGGACCAAAGCGGATTCCGAGTCTAGATTGGACTCGGAAAGACATTAACATGGATATACGTGGAAACCCTCTTCGGCAGAAAATTACGGATAGTGCTAATCCAAGCGTCAAGTCAAATCCACTATTTTGAATCCACAAAATACAAAGGACTCGACTCAACCAGAATTACTCCCTTAATCAATTCCTTACAAAGTCTTCTAGCTCAGTCAAAGGACTTACTAAGAATGTAAGAGAAGTATGTAATTGAATACAAGACTTTCTTTACAACTCAAAAAATATCAAATATAGATTTGGAGTTGTGAGAACAAGATTGATCAAGTACGCACTTAGTAAGTGTTCAACAATAGGTGCAACAATATGTTCAGTAATCTTCTAATCTTATGAAATGGCGTCTATTTATAGCTAACTAGGCAAAGTGATCGTCGAGTCTTGATTCTCGATCGAAATCTTCACTTTCCGAGTAACTCGAAGAGATCCGTTGGGATGTGAACATTGTGCAACGACTCTTGCCTCCAAAAGATGATCCAATCACTTGGTGGCGATCGAAACCGAGGTGGAAACAACCATTAGGCCTAGAGTTTGAGTTTTCTAGTTTTGGAAATAAACAACCCCGACACGAGTGTCCGAGCCTTGTCCGAAGTAGCTAAAACTTGTCTGCTAGTGTGTAACGGCTAGAAGCCGCTTGTTTTTGAAATTCAAAAATAGATTAGCCTCGTTTGAATAACCTACAAAAGCAAACCATATTGGTTCTCAAAGTATAAAATACTTTGGTCTAAGATTAGGCACGGATAATAATTAAATTAGAGTGATTAAATGCTTAATTAACTTTGACCTAAAAGAATGGAATTTTCCGAGTATGATATTTAATATGCTCAAATTCTATCTTAAGTAAATCCTAAAATAATCAAGTTAGAAATAATAAAATATCGAGTATAAGAACTTGATCCGGTCAAATAATTCTCAATGAAATAAACTTACTTAGAATAAAGAATTAATGCGGTAATTCACTTTTCGTTGAAATACAAAATTATTGTTTCGAATAAAAGTGTTAGAGAAATTATTGAAACATGCGATGGTTCTGAGTGATGTCTAAGAGAGTCGAAACACTAGTTGTAACACCCCATAGGAGTATTACATCGCCGAGTTCCTTACGGGAACTCCCAAGGCTCTAACAGTGTCGGTTCGGCTCTCTAATTCCAACTTAAGGTAATAAAGGTGGTTTTCTAAAAGAATTTGAGATTCCTAAAAATTTCGGCAGAGTTCTGTTTGTAATATGGACTATCCCTAGGCTTAAAGCCATAAAACCCTATAGAAAAATCATAATATAACTCAACGAGCCACACACTCGAGTACACAACTCAACGGCCACACGCTGGAGTCCAACCAATCATGCATTAAAACTTAAAACAATCTAAATGGTTCACTATATGTTGGGTACAAACTATATGAACTAAATTACAAACTACAATACTTAGAAATATAAGAAATGTACGTTAGTAACTAGAGTGACTTCAGCAAACAGAGTCAACGAACGGCACGCAGAGTCCGAATATGCTAAGGTATGAGACACACCTTCCGAGAGTGTACCTATGACACTAGGGAGGGAAAAGGAGGAAATTTGTGGGGGTGAGCAATAAACCACGGGCTCATCGGAAGTCTTATACCCTTAAAATAGAAATTCTTTGTGCATACTACTCATAATAATAAAATCGGTGAAAACGTAATAACATAGTACGGATCTAGATACTTTTCAATGAAATCATTTGCAATGTAACGATCATAACACTTCAATCATTTAAAAGCACGATCCCAATCGTTAACAATTCTTTCAGAATTGAATCAACTTTAAACAAGGTGGGGCAACCACCTACACTTTCTTTCAAAGGCTTTCGATCGAAACTGAATCATTTCTACTAAATCACTTCTCATGAATCATTTTCAATAAATGTCTTTTGGTGAATCACTTCCCAGTGTTTGGGACTCAAACTAGCACTTCGCAATTTCTCATAGTTTCTCCGATTTCTCTGGTTTCTCCGGGCGCGATCCCAAATAAAACGCTCCCGGACCTATCTAGGAAGATTCCAATCGGGCATCCTACTACATCGGGATCCCTAGCTAGCCACCCCTAGCTAGAATCCTTACTTGTGCTAAACGATCTAGGCAAAGTTGATTCACAACAATTTCTTCAATACATTCACTCATCAAGCTTGTTTCAAACAACATTCTCAAATCAATTTCACTTCTTGGAAATACGTTTTCACATTGAAAAGCATATAACACAAGAAATCACATCCAAATATCATTCCGCACAAAACATGGAACTTCTTTCAAAACTAAATCTTGAACAACATTTGGAATTCGGTTGCTTTACGAGCCAAGTATCTCCATGGTAAGATTTAACATCCAAAGCTAGCATAATTATTCAAGTATTCACCCAAGTATCTTACATCTACTCTTATTCATCAATATTCCACTCAAGCAAGAATTCTCTCTTCCCATATGTGTAATTCTCGTCTTACTCCATTCTCAAAGCCATACTCGATCAACATAAACACATACTCCCTTCATACACCAAGTTCCCATTCCTTTTCCATACCTCAAGTTCGTTTCACCTTAACCCAATTCCCTTCAAGCATAATGAATTCGGATACTAAAACTCCTCCGAGCCACAATAACCACAAGTCGTAAAATCTTCCATAGTCACAAACATTCATAACTTAGCCCAAATTGTCACAACTCGTCACCAACTATTATCTTTGCCTCTTACTCTCACATTATGTCTCCATATCTTTAGCTAACTCTCTAACGCCCATACTTAGCCATAGAACTCTTAACGTCACTTCTTTATGCAAATTGCTCTAGCTTCGCTTATCTTCAAGTCTAGTTCAACCTCGAGGATTTAAATATGTTTCAAACTTAATTAACCTAGCAATCATCCATTTCTCACTCCCATGCCTCAACTGTGGGTCAATCAATATGAATTCATACTCCCTTTTATGCAAATTCCTCTAGCTCCGCTTATCTTCAAGTCTAACCCTTCCTCTTCCCCTTTTTTTTTGTTTTCTTTTTGTAGTGACTTTTCCATATAATGCTAGCACACCCTCACTTTACACTACTCTTTCCACAGACTTATCCACTTTTCCGAATCATAATTAATCATCTTACTCTTAGGAAAATAACGAGTCATCGGGCCCACTCTACGAAGTCTAACTCGGGTTTTTATTTAGCTAGTCGGGTGGAAAATTCGGAGGAAGGAATTAATATATTTTGCTAATAATAGTTACGCGAACTAATAATAATTCGCTCAAATAGGTTCACAAATATATACCTGCGTATATATATTTTAGTTATTCGACCTAATCTATTTAATTAAAAATAAACAATCAACTTTAACTCATATAATTACCTAACCCAAAATTATGGATCTTACACCGAGTATAGGAGATATGCAATAAAGCGCTTTTGAGTCGAGTCATAACAGAATGAAAACTTAGATAAGAGTTTCTATAATACGCAGAATGACTTCGAATCAAAACCTAAGAGAGATAGAGATTTATACCCGAGTGTTCACGTGATGTCATTGCTTGAGTAACACAAGTTGAAGTTGTTGATAGGTGTATCCTATATGTTCTTTGTTGTAACTTGTAATTAAGTTCATGTAGTTGTATAAGTCTGTCATAGGCCAATTATATTGTTTTAAGTTTTAATTCATATTGGTTGGGCTCCGGCATGTGGTCGTTGAGTTGTGTACTCCGAGCGTGTGACTCATTGAGTAATATTGTAGTTTTATGCAAGGTTTTAAAGCTTTAAGCGAAGGGGATATGCCATATTATAGACAAACTCGCTGAAATTTTCGGAAAAATTTCGAGTAAGGTGTAAAATCACCTCCATTACCTTTATGTTGGAATTACGAAGCCAAATCGACATCTTAAGTAGACTTGGGAGTTGCTTTTGAGAAATACTCTAGGAATGTAATAGTCCTAGGGTGGATTTCGAAGTGTTACAATATACATATACCATAATACCATTAACACCTTATATAATACGAAAGGTATAAATATTATTCTTTCTTTTTCGATAGAATTTGAAAATCTTTATTTTTCAAATATCAATATCTTAGCTGTTTAAGTTTTATCGCAACTGCCCCCTGTCAGAATCCTTATCTAGTGTGAACAAAGAAGGAAATAAAACTTTTTATATGAGGAACGAAAAATTAGCAAGATGTGAATTTTGTTTAAAAAATTTAGATAATATATTTTTTATGTTAAATAGTGATGTTGTAATACCAAAAAATAATAATTATAAAATAAATATTTTAAAATTTATTATTAAATAAATTTATTTATAACTATATTAAATAAAATGTCATTTTTACAATATAACGTACATACCAGATAAAAGAAGGATATTTTATTCATATAGCCTCTATTTGTCCATATATCTATGGTTCAATAAAGCTAAACATTATTTTAATAATTATAAATTTTAAAAATTTATACACCATAATTAAATTATTTTAAAAATAAATAATTCTCTCTTAAGTCAACGGTGGAAGGGATTTATCAACCCACAAGACTCTCCGTGATTGGTATCCAAATATCTCATCTAGAACTAGAGTAGACCAAAAGGCTAGAAAGTGCCAAAGCTTCTATATTATTCCACCGTTGTCCAGATTTTTCCATCACTCCTCAAACAGCAACTTTAACAATAACTTCTCAACAACAATAAATCAATATCACCGAGACAAAGAAGAATCCAGAACTCCATCATCAGCCCATATATTATAATAGCATCATCCTCTTCTTTATGCTCATGAAGATTTAACTCAAGCACAGTTACTTGCAGTTACTCGCCGAAAGTTCCTTACCCAAAAGAGCCCGAAAAACAAATGGCTACGCAAATAAAATTTACAATGCTCCTTTTCGCGATGATGATGGCGATGGTCCCAACCCAGGGTCTGGTGCCCTTCACAAGGACGCTGTGGGACCTTGACGACCCGCTCCGGATCCTCGAGCAGACCCCGCTGCCCCTCCCGAGGGGCACCATGGCGCCGGGGCTGGCGTTGGCGAGGGCAGACTGGAAGGAGACCCGGAATGCCCACGTAATCACCCTCGACGTTCCGGGGATGAAGAAAGAAGACGTGAAGATAGAGGTGGAGGAGAACAGGGTGTTGAGGGTGAGTGGAGAGAGAAAGGCCGAGGAGGAAGAGGAGGGCGACAAGTGGCACCGTGTTGAGCGGACAAGTGGCAAGTTCTGGAGGCAGTTTAGGATGCCCTTGAATGCTGATTTGGAGAAGGTCAAGGCACATTTGGAAGATGGGGTGTTGAGGATCACTGTGCCTAGGATTGCTGAGGACAAGAGGAGGCAGCCTAAGATTATTGATATAGCTGTTGATAAGACTTCTGGTGAGGATCTTAAGCCTACCAAAGCTGATACTTGAGGCATTACAAAGAGTATGTAAAATTCAACTGGAAACAAATAGAAGAACAAAAAAAAAAAAAAATGAAAATCCAACAACAGAGATGGTCGAGTTTGTGTTATGGTATCTTTGTTTGGTTGATGCTTTCATCAACTGTGGTATTTTTGTTTCCTTATCCAGTGTGGTATATGTGCATGTAGAATTTGCCAAACATGAATAAAAAGTGGTGCATTTTCTGTAATTATTTTTCATATTTCACCTTTTAGTCCTCGTGTTTATAAAAAATAATTTAAATAGCAATAAGAGGTTGACAAATCAAACAAGTCGAAATCACGAATATGTTCTTTCTTAATTTTGATAAGGAGAGATTAAAATTGTTATAGATTCTGTAGCCTTCTTAATATTTAAAATTAAAAAGATATTGAAGGAGACTCTTTAGCCCTTATCAGCATGCTCAAGAAGATAGGTAGACCTAATAATTTGCTTGGTTTTATTATTTCTCATAGCTTATTTGTTTTGGTCATCTAGTTTTGAGTTTATTTTACCGAATTCTGTAAAAAGAGTTGTAATTCACTTGCTCAACCAACTTTTAGCCTATTATTGTCAAGATTATACTTTTCAAAGCTTTTATTTGAATTCTCTCACTTCCTCTTTTCTAAACTTTAATTTTGTTTTACTGTTTTTTCACCTTTTTAGATTGTTGGAGTTGCTACTAACTTAGCTCCAACCAGTGGTAAGCTCTTTTTACTCTATTTCTTCAATCGAATTAAGATATAAATGTATTATTATTTTCTTTCTAATAAATTTTCTCTCCTTTTGTGAGAGTTTGGTTTCTTTCCTTCTTATGAGAGAATTATTTCTCACCTTTATGCGAGTTATTTCTCTTGTCAATATGTGCAAGTTTTATTAGGGTTGTTGATTCAATTGGATGATATATTTTTGATATTTTTATCAATTAGTGTCATTGATCTTGATTGAGAATGATTCAAAAATGAAATTTCATATGGCGTGATCAAAGTGATATTTCATTCACATTGGATCTATTATATCCACAGATATCTATCTTATGAAGTTATACAACAGACTTGTCAATGTTTAGAAAAGATATATTAAAGTCGAAGAACGTGCTTTGTGGCCGATTGATGCTACAAATATGCAATCGAGTTAAAGAATATTTACCATTAACTTTATTGAAATAGATATATGTTTTGTTATTTTAGATTTATTTTTGTTGGAGAATTATTTTTGTAGATATCGTGTGACTTTTTATTAATGAAATTTCTCTTTTGTAAAAAAAAAACTTTTAGCCTCGTTGAGTTTGATGACAAAGTGTTGCTGAAAAATGGGTAGATATTGGAAGAATTTATTTACGATCTACTTAGGTTTGGTTTAATAATATTTTGAATCAATGAATTTAGAAAATAATTTTTTGAATCATTACAAATTGGGTACAATAATTTTTCCTTCGTTTTTCAAGTACTAAAGTTAACTTTTTGAAGAATTTTGCGACTTGTCATATAAATATCTATTTTGCCCCTTGTTAGAAACTATATCTTCCAAAATTTGAAAACTTCTTTCTTTGAAATGCTTCCCCTATCCTCTCTCTCTCTCTCTCTCTCTCTCTCTCTCTCTCTCTCTCTCTCTCTCTCTCTCTCTCTCTCTCTACCCTCCCCTATTGAAGCACCTTAAATTAATTTTCAAATAAGAAAGATATTGTTTTCATGAATGGAAGAATTGTCATGATAAGTCGAAAATTAGTCGGAAAATTAACTTTGTGTAACAACCGTGATTCTAAATGTGATGATTATATAAGTTAATTTAATTAATTAATTTTAATTAAATAAATTACGTCAATTAACTAAAATACACTTGAGTGTATATTTATAATTTTACTTTGGGCAAATTATTATCTATTTGTTTAGTTATAATTAACGAAATCTATATATAAGTTTCTTGACTTTCCACCTGCACCTAAATGAATAAAAATTGAGACAACTTATACTATCTATTTTGGATTCAACTTAAATTACTCGTAATGATAAAAAAGGAAGGGGGGTATTGGTGGCTTTCTTTGAAGAGGCCATGAGAGAGAGAGAGAGAGTTAGAACCGACAGACACCTACGGAATGAAGGGGGCCGGGGCATGGTCCTCCCATGATTTTGTGAAAAAATTAATATTTAACTTAAAAAATTAATCTAAAAAATAAATATTTATTAAAAAATTTTAGTAATACTTATGCTAAAAACAGTTGAATATCTAACAAATTAAGACGAAAAAGATATGGTACAAGTTATTGTGTAATATATATAACTTAATTTTTTTAAATCTTGCTTTCTATCTCTCAACCTTAATATTATTCTTTCTCTCTACCTTTCAATTTAAAATAGTGTAAATTTTATTCACAATTATTCCAAAAGAAAATTTTTCCAAGGCTTACAATCGATTTTTAGGTATGTTTAGCATTAATATTATGATTATGATTTATTATTGTTATTGTTATTTATTTATTATTGTTATATTTTTAATTACAATTTCATAGTTTATTATTATTATTATTATTATTATTATTATTATTATTATTATTATTATTATTATTATTAGTATTATTTATTTATTTAATTGAATTAGTTAATTATTATATTGAGTAACTAATTTATTACAAAAAGGTATTCAAATAACTAGTTCATTACGGAAGAAAAACATGACTATGATTTATTATTATTATTATTATTGTTATTGTTGTTGTTGTTTATTTATTATTATTATTATTATTATTATTATCATTACGGAAGAAAAACTAGTAAAAACCATGCTTCGTAACAAGATGAAAGATGAATTTCTCAAAAATTGTATGCTTATCTACATCAAGAAGGAGACTCGCTAAGACATTCGAGGTCGATATGACAATTAATAATTTTGACAAGATTGAATAGAGATAGCACAATTTAAATGATTTCTTATCTATTTATTACATAAATTTTCGCCATACTACTCTCTAAAAATTAATTATAATTAATGTTTGATATATGATAATAGTTTATTTTATAAATTATATGAGCAATATTTTCTACCTTACCACCCAACCCCTTGATATAGAGGAGCAGAGAGAGAGTCGAAGGGCATAGAGAGACAAGAGACCGAGAGATAGAGCGAGGCGGGAGAGCAAGGAAACCGGACGAAGAAAGCGAGAAAGGCGAAATCGAGGCGTGACAAGGGAGAGGAGACAAAGAGGGCAAGGGATTGAGTGAGAGCCGAACTTGACCGGAAGAGAGAGCGAGAGCGAGAGATAAAGAGAGAGAGAGAGATAGAGAAGCAAAAGCGAGAACATATAGTAGGGGAGAGAGAGGGAGGAAGAAGAAGAAGCGAGAGAAAGAGCAAAAGAACAAAGAGCAAGAGAACGAGATTAAGAGAAATAGGAGATCAAGAGCAAGCAATAGAGAGTGAAAGAAGAACAACAAACGATAGATAGGAACGATTGGTAAGAGAGAGAGGCACAGAGAGCGAGACATGGGCAGAGAGATTAAGAGGAAAAGGAACGAGGCAACGAGAAGGAGACTGAGCAGCAAAGGAAGAAGAAGCAAAAGGACGAGACTGACTTAGGCTATCCCAAATTCAACAAGTATTCAATCCTTAAGAATTCGAGGTGGGTAGTCTTATACCGTAAACTATACTAAATTTGAACTAAAACAATTTGGTATGAGAATTGAACTTTGTAGTTCTTGAATTTGTTGTATTTGTGATTGAATTTTAGTTTGGAGTATATTGAGTTGTTTGATTATGTGAAATTGTGGAATGAGCACTAGAAGATATTGGATTTCTAACGACAATCGTTTAACGACCAATCATATAATTAGTCATTAAAGTTACTAATAACAATGAAATTAATTTTTCGTCGTTTAATTTTATCAAATAACTATCATTACACACCGAACAAAAAATAAGGTCGTTATTGCTTTTAATATGTTGGTCATTAATACTATTAAGATTCAAAAACTTAATTATTAATATTTCCTTTTCCAAGGTAAATTTAGGGGAAAAGTTACAATTAGAATTTTCCTCATAAGGTAAAATTATTAACAACGAAAAATTAAATTAGCCCTCCTAGTTTAAAATTACTAGCATGAAAACTAATGATTTAATTGAACATTTTCCGTTCAATTAAAAGCATGATGAAGTAAAAAAAAAAAAAAGCCTTATAGAACATTTTGTTCTTCGTTCCAGACTAAACCTTCCTCTCTCGGCTCGTTAGCCCTCGCCATTCTCTCAATCGCACTTCTCTCACCCTCCGACACTACTCTCACAGTCTCTTTCTCTCTCTCTTAGATACTTAATCGCCGCCCGCCGTCTTCGTTCCCATTGAAATCCACCACTCTCTCACTCTTACCTTCTCGCATCGCTCTCAAGCTCAATCTCAAATCGCCAGACAACCGAATGCCTTCGCCCTCCGCCCTTCTCATTCACATGGTCTCTCTCTCTCTCGATGCTCAATCGCCGACCGGTGACAGCCTTGCCACTGCCAAACCCGTGTTGCCTCGCCCAATTTGAAGTTTGAACATGTACTTTTTATGCATTTTTCTTGTTTATGTTCAATTTTTATGGGTTTTTTTGTTTGTGTTGAGGATGAGATCAAATTCTAGGTTTTCTTGATTGAATTTTGATTGACTTTTGATTAGGCATCAAGCCTTGCTACCGCCAACACTTTGCCTTGGTCGCATACACCATGAGTACTCCTTCTAGGCCACTACCTCCCGTCAATTGTTGTAGCCTCCAAATTGTCGGCCCCTTCTTTCTCTATGCTCATATGAGTTTCTTCCATCTCTTGATTGGAAATCCCTTGCTCGCTCAATCCAGTACGAGGGTTTGTGTTCTCAAATTATCCTATAATTTTGCAGTTGATTTCTTCTTTCAGTCTCTTATTCTTTTACATGTTGTGCGATTGTGTGTCCACAATTTAGAATTTTGTTGAGTGAAATTGGAGCTTTGAAATTGATTTTGAGTGCTGAATTTCTGTTCCAATCCGGAAAGACAGAGAAAGAGTAGTTCATGTGTTTCAACCTTTTCGGGAGGTTGGTTAGCGGAGCTTAACTTTCGTTGTCATAACCCTAGTTTTGTTAGGAAGCTTATCCGAGTTTGTGTTATGCTATAAGTGCAATATAATACCATTTTACTTCATAAATGGAGGTCAATAGTATTGCAAAATTCCATGCTCTTAATATGCATTTTAATAGAAATGGACATAGAACACAAAAATATTTTTATAGTCTAGTTAGGCTTGCATTCACTTCCCTAGGAACACAGAAAGATATATCTATGTGTTGTCGGTATTAGATGTTATAGCAAGTAAGGATTTCTGGATAGAGTAATCTGAACTCGTAGAAACAAAAGCATGTGTTTTGAGGTCCTAACAAATTGGGTGTATGATCTATGGAGAGCCTCGTATTTGTTAGAAGAAGACATCCCTATAGTGAATCATAGTAGAAATATTTAACATTGAAATGCTTGTCAAAAAGTCAATTTAAAAGACCTTGCAGCAAGTTATCAACTACTTGGCATGTCCCTTGCTTCCCACATTTTTTTCCTGAGGAGCTAGTCCCACCTTATCCGTGATTACTTCATGCCTTGTCTTATTAAATCTTATGCGGATGCACATCTGTCAAATTATCATTATCTTTCTATTATAATTGTCTTTTGATGATGTACCTTTTAATTGGTCAATATTCTGCACTAATGACCATGCTAACATAAGAACAACATTTCCTCGGGGTCCGAGCTTCCCCACGAATTGGTAGGTTTTTAAAAGTTTTCTTTTTAGTTTTTGAAGATGAAAATGTTTTTAGGGTTTTGAAGATTGATTTTAGAAAGTGGGGATGAACCACTTATTTAGATTTCCAAGTTTTATAAATCGAGTTAAAATGAATTAAATCAGATTGAGTGGCAGCTTTATTAATTATTTTATTTTAGAAATTATTTTCGAAATCAAGGGATATTATTTCTTAACCGAAACATAAAGAAGAACTAGAGTTTGTTGAATCTACCATGGGGCTTTAGGGCCAAATTGGTGTGAAAACATCGGTTTGGACCCAAGACTTACTCGCTGACCACTTGGTGTTGGCTTTCGCCAACACTGGTGGTCGAGGGCACGAGCCGAGGGCCACGGTTGATATGATCAACCTCGGCCTATGTCCTGGCTGGCTAATCTAGAAAACCTCCCTTTTTTTATAATTCGATCGGACAAACCGAGAACCAACTGGATAAAAATTAAATCGAAAATATGAGTCGCCAAGTGTGTTTTTGGAATGAAAAACTCACAAAAAAGGCTCTTTCAATCTCAATATGGGAAAACCGAGTTAAAAGAGGCTAAAAAGTGACTCCATTGGTCGAATCGAGAATCGAATTTAGGGGCGAGGTATAGACTATAGGGATAAGCCCTTCTGTTTCGCCCATCAAATGACGATCATTACTAGTTTGAGTAGCAAATTTACATACATATTAAACACAAGCACACAAGATGTGATACGTAATCAAAAGCAATAAAACATGATAATGAAAGCGATAAAGGCGAGATATGAAAAGCGATAAAGAAAGAAAAGGAAAAGCAAAAAGAAACGAAAGTGAGAAACTAAAAAGAGTACATCGGGTGGGGAGGAATTAAAAGCAATACAACTTTTCTCCACAATACGTAAAGCAATAAAATGTAAAATAAATAAACCATTGTGAAGGCCGACTTGGTGACCTTAGGTTGCGCCCTTGCTTATCTTGATCTTGAATATGGATCCGGTGATGCGACAGTGGTGAATTAAGAAGGGATTTTTCTAACGTTTTGGTGTTGGGTGTGGGAAATATGATGGAAATAGGTTGAAAAGAGACCAAGAGATCGGAATACCGACAGCGCATTCAATAGCTCTTAGTCTAGCTTCGTAGTGTAACGCTTAGGGTTGAGCAAGTATTGGTTACTTTTTGGCAGCGTGACGCATAGGAAAAGTAGTATACAAAATGAGAGCATAAGCTCTCTATTTATAGGGAGAGCTAGGTCACAAAATGACCTAGGGTTTTAATTCAATCACCCGTCCAAGCCGAACTTGAATGAGTTGAAAAAATCATAAAAATCGGGCCGGAAAATCAAAAGATTGAACCGGATAGAACCGGATCCTACAGTTGGTGGCACCGACCATACGACATCGTGTTAGGTTTGTTCAACTTTTCCATGTTACAATGGAATTCTTAGGTAAAACACAGCTGTTTTAGCTGAAAATGAACCCGGTACAACGCACTGGACATGACGTAATTTTGAGGGAGGAAGCTACATGTCTCGAGTGGATCTGTCTTGGAGCAAAACGCGGCGTTTTGATGCTTCGATCATGAAATGCGGTGCCGAACATGACGTTGTTTTGATTTCTTTAGTCTCCATGTCCGGGCTAGATGCTGGAGATGAACCGCGGCGTTTTGATCCTTGAATCTCCCTCTACGCGGTGTCGGACATCCATTGACTCTGGAGGTTTAACCCGGGCTTCGACCGTCCGAAAGAAAAGGGATATTCGGACTGACCTAAGGCCAAAAGGCTATTTATTTGGTGCTCCAGAATTTTTGTGGTTTATCGGCTTCCATCACACCAATCAAATACCGTCCGTGATCTAAATCCTCAAATAAGACTAGGGATTTCATCATCGAGCCAGTAATATAAAATACGTAAATAAAAGAGATAAGGGATGACACGTTTTAGGTGTCTACGAGTTAACTCCCACTTTGACCGAGTCCGAAAGACGAAGGGTCAAAGTAGACACTAAAGGATACTTATCTTGCCAAAAACTACGCTGAGGTACCTAGAGTTCTTGTTGAACTATTTTTTAGACCCAAAGTTTTGAAAAATGATTCTAAATCCCCTAAATTATGCTTTAAACTATATTAGTGGCCCAAATTCGGTTGATGACGTCGTAAAATAGAGTGTTTAGGCGGGATTTTTAAAAATTAGAGTTGGAAGCCCCAAATTACCCTTAATGAGGTGTTTTTGCTGAAATTAAATCTCTAAAATCTCTCTCTCCAATATTGTTCTTTATTCTTCTTCTTTTTCCCTACCCTCTTCTTTCTTCTACCGGGTTTTTAATATTTCGTTGGTTCTTGCTATTACGTTTTCTATCTTCATTTTTGATTTGTTGCTCTATGAAAGCTTTGAAGCTCGCTCTTATTTTGCCAGTCATTTTGCTCGCTGCTCTTGCTTCTCTTCTCTCTCCTCCCTGTTTCTTTGTCTTCCGTTGCTTCGCCTAGATCCGGTCGTTTTTTGATTCTAGATTTGAAGAGCCTCCTTCTTAGAGGCTTGTTTCCTTTATAAAAAGCCCTCGGCAGTAACCGGACATCTTCATGTACTGGTTCGTTCCTTAATTCCTCCCTTTTTCTCTCTCCTCCCCTGTTTCCGATCTTTGATTAGGAAATATAAGTTTATTTTAGGTATTTGATTTTGTTTCGTAGAGATTCCGATTTGGGATTTTTGAAATTTTTAGAGGGGATACATCATTTTGCGAGTGAAGAGTGTAGGGAAGAACAGATTGAGATTGATGACGAAAGAGAAGAATAAGAAAATGAAGGCATTGAGAAGCAAAAGGAGAAAGAAAAATCAGCTTCTTCTTCATCTTCTTCATCACCAACTAAATCCTAGAACTACCCTTTCCGTACAGGCACTATAGTCGCCGCTTAGAATTTTCTCTCTCTAGACTTGGTGAACCTAAAAAAAAAAGGAGAAGAAGAAATTTAGGATCTAAATCTACAAAATGATCTCGACTTTAATAAAAAAAAAGGAAAAAAAGAGGGAAGGATGACGGGGAAGAAGGTAGAGATGCTACATACAAATAACAAACGGAATATTTTTTTAAAAAAATTATTTTGGGAGGAGAAGAAAAGAAAAACTATGCTGAATTTTGCGTATTTATGGGGAAAAAAAGAAATGAAAAGAGGCCAGGAGACTTGATGGGCAAGTGTAGACATTTGGGCAGTGTAGACATTTCACACCTCCGTTAACCCTCCGGGTCGGATTTGGGCCACTAATATAATTTACCCATAAGTTAGGGGATTTAGAATCATTTTTCAAAACTTCTGGTCTAAAAATAGTTCGACAAGAACTCAAGTTACCTTAGCGTAGTTTTTTGCTTATCTTGCTTTTGTGCATTGTTTCGAATGCTTGACTCGTTGTGTTATGTTTGGAATTGGTTATCGTCGAACGTGAACCCCAAGACAGTAACCTAGACTTGATCACGATGCATGCATTCCGAATTTCGGTAAGAAAATCTTGAGCTTGTCTTGATCGGAGCCTAAAGTGCGGTGAACTTTTATGCTGAAACTTCGATCATCTTTTGATCCGAAGCTTGGCCTGATAATATGTTGTACTAACATGATTGTTAGTGGATAATCATATTGATAAAAGTTCGAGTGTTCTACTTGAATAATTGAGTCGAAAATAGACGGAAAAATTAATCCGCAAAAGCCGATATCGTGGGTCCTAAACACTCCACTTACATGCAGATGGTGCCAATAACCCACTTGCCATGCCCGATAGGACTCCTCAAGCTAGGCCACTAGTTAAGGCTGTAAAGCCGCCGCCGATAGGATGCCACCTCGCCTCGTAGCCAACGTCGGCCAACCTTTGGCGTGCCCGGCGCTTGGCGTGCTACTAGATTCCCTTGATATCCTCTTGCTTTTTGACTTTTGTCTTGTATGTGTGGCATGCCTTGGCCGAATGAGTCTATAAAAGGGGAAGTTTAGTGTGTTCATTTTGCACACTTCACTTGTTCCTCTCTTGCTTGCTCTAGCTTTGGTCTTGTTGTGTTCTTGCTTTGCTCTTTAAGATAACTAGTTGGTCTTCAAAACTCAATCTTCCAAACATATCTAGAACAAAGGCTCATCCAACTCGGAAGAACCCGGCTGAGAAGTTGGTTCATGACAACTTCTTAAAATGAGAGTGGCGCCCTATGAGGAATGGAGCCTAAATGATCTCTTTGTAGAGCCCGTAATCACGTGTATTCGCTCTCCATCACTCCATCGGTAAGCTTGTTGGCTTAAACTTCTAGATTTGCTCATTTAGAGTAGTACTTCTACTAAAAATCTTGTTGGATTTTCATCTTGGAGAAAGGCTCAATTTGAAGTAGCGGGGCCATTCCGAAGTTTATAAAAACATGGAGAGGGAGGAACTACCCCTTAGAAGACATGTTGAATAATGCCCAGCTTCGGTTCCTCTTTAGCGCTTTGGGTTATTTGTGTGACAAAAGAGAACAGGATCCCATTAAGGCTATTAGTGACTGCTTTTAGGATACTAACACCTTCCATCTTCTTTTTGGGAAGATGACCATTATACCTTTTTGCCGCTTCGAATCATTTTGTCGTTTTATCGGGTTCGGGGCTTCTCGGGAGCCTCTAGTTTATGAACAAAACTTGTACAAAAACCGTGACTATCTACTTCACCTCTTTGGTCCCGTGGCTAGTAGATTTCGTCGGAAAATTTCTTCAAATACACCATTCTTTTTGATGCTTTTGAGAATGTTGGGTTTTGGACTCGACACACGCCTCAACAACAAGTTTGAGTTGTGTTTGCTCTCTAGTTAAGCACAATACTTTTTTAGGACTTAACTAGGGCGCACCCACATATACTTGCCTCATAAGGGGTCTTAGTGTCGGTGTGAGGCATACTAAGCCTCGAGAAGGACTTGATAAACTATCTTCTACTATGTGGCTTTTGGAAGATCATTGAGGTATGCTCTATTTGTCCTCTTATTTTCGATATATTTTTATCATGTGTGAATAAAATATCTCACTTGTTTTGCAAAAATTGTAGCCATGGTTGTATGAATATTTCTCGCGCATTTTGCCCGGTTTAACAAATCACTACATTTACGCCCTTGGTATCGTGGGCCAAGATCTCTCTTTGACAACCGAAAGCCCATGAGATAGGCTTTTTACGGTCCGCCCTGAATCGTGTGGCTTCAGTATGTCATTTTTAAGCTTTAAATCTATCTCAAAATATGCCTAGGAAAAATTTTCTTCATCGCCCATCTTGCTGCCCTCGCCCAAGACCTATGATGGGCCAGTGGGCACGACCATGGTGGTCGGTGCCTACCATAGGCGGTTGTTTGGCCACCCAATTCTTACCGTTTTTGCTTTACGTGTTTGTCTCCTTATAAATCTTATGTGTTCAGGCCAATTTCCATCCATTGGGCCAACTTAAACTCTTTTCAAGTGTAATCGTTACACGGAGTTGAGCGAGAGAAGATCTTATTTGAGGGTTCTTCCGCGTTCATCGGTACCTCGGCGAGAGAGTTATGCCTCAAATCCACAACAATATATGGCCTCCATTCGTTCCTTATGATCCATCTCGGACCATGTTCTACTTCCACTCTCTTTCTCAATAAGAGCAGGAGGAAGCAACCATCGGATATCCCTATACCCAATTCTTAAATTTGTATACATCTTATACATATCATTTGGGATGGATTATGATCCGACTTATGAGCCTCTATCTCCGTCTCTTTCTCCTTTTTGTGTAGTTGAATTTCTTGTATGGAAATTAATTTTATCTTTTGTAGCTTCATCTCGGATGATATCCACATTCCAAGTCTCGATGTGGATATTTCCCAACCCGGGAATGTCCTCATTATATAAAAAGAATGGAATTTTCCGAGTCTAATATCAATTAGGCTCATATTCCATCTTGAGTGAATCTTTAAAATGATCAAGTTAGAGAGAATAAAATATTAGGATACATAAACTTGATCAAGCAAATAATTCTCCATAATTAAACTAACATAGAAATTAGAATTAACGATGTAATTCATTTTCACTTAAAACATGAAGTCAATGCTCGGAATAGAAGTGTTAGAGAAATTATTTACTCATGCGATAGTTCTGAGTTGTGTTCGAGTGGGCCGAAACTAAGTTCTGAATGTTATGCTCGATTGACTGGTTTCTAAGCGGGTCGGAACAAGATTGAAGGTTTTCTCTTGGAGAGACTAAGTCACCTTAGAGAGGGGTAGGGGGTGAATAGGGTGACGGAAGATTTTTGAGAAAATCAAACTCTTTTGCACAAAATAGAGATCTAATGCATTTCATTAAAAATAAACAAGGAGAGAATAAGATGTTGAACGTAAGAATTTAGATACCAATTGAATGTAATGATAAGTAAGGTCAGTCATACCTTAGTTGATGTCTAAAATGATATTATCAAGGAGATGACTAGACTTTTACCCGAGTGCTTTTCCAAATCTTTGGCTTACCAAGTTAAAAATTCTAAGCACTCTCCGAGGGTCGACCCGAGTCTTCCTTTGCTTTGTACTGTACTCCGCAAAAGAAAACAAACTAACCCTTCTTGCTTCCTCTAATGAATCCCAAGTAACTATTCTTACTAAGGTTAGTTTTGGAGGAAGGGAACTTTTGTAACCCAAATTTGAATAATTTTGGGAAGGGTCTAATTCTAAATCTTCCTTTTTGAAAATTGAGTTTCAAATTTGTTAAATTATTTTCTTTTGTAAAAAGTCCGAGCGGACTTCTCTTGATAAATCTTTCCGAGCTCGAGTTCTCTTTCTTATTGTCCGAGTTGAACTGGACTCGGAATTTTTGAAAAAGATTTTTCGAGAATCTTTCTTGAATGGACCTTTATAGGAGTTATACTCCTTTTCGAATTATAACCCAAACCTTCTTTTCGAAAAGAAACACACCGAGAACCAAGAAGGAGATCAAGGTTTTTCTAACCTTGAGTGAGTTTTAAAATCAACTTCGAGACTCATCTAACTTTTTCTTTAAAAGCTCATGCTCGGATCCGAGGCACTCGGACTCGGCCTCATTATCATGTAAGCTAGTCTCAAGTTCCTTTAAACCGAGTCTCATTTTTTCTAGATCATTTTTCGTAAAATTATTCTCGGCTTCAAGAGACTCAAGTTTCTCTTGAAAGAGGGAAAATCGAGTTGGACTTTTCCTCTAAAGAAAAAATGTACTTTGCAAGATCTATCTTATAAAACGTAAGATAATAATTGATTATCTCGTGAGGATCATTTTCCTTAACATCGGATGAGTCTTGTTCGATTCGAGTGTCCGAGTTAGTCATTGCTATTAGACACTTGGACTCTTCCTCCGTGTCCGAGTCGGATGAGTCTTTTCTTCTTCTAACTCATCCTCACTATAAGTGATGGTCTTTTCTTTTTGTAATCTCTCTTCCTTTCTTGGAAATATTTAATGGTGTGTTCCTTATCGCCATACTTAAAACACCGAGAATAATTAGTAGAAAAAGGAATTGAGAGGATGAAAGAGTTTACGTTTTCTTTGTCATTTGAGGACCTTAGATTTAGGCTTCTTTTTCAATATCTAATGCTTCATCATCTTCTTAAAGCCTTTTGCAATTTGCTCTACTAGGGCCTCTTCGTAGTCGGAACTACTTGAACAAAGTTCAGCTTCTTCCGAGGCTTTTAATGCAATGTTCCTTCTTAGGCTAGCCTCAGAATGCTCCTCTTGGAGATGTAGCTCATAGGTCAAAAATTTCCTATGAGCTCATCTAGCTTCAACTTGCTGAGGTCTTGTGCTTCTTCGATTGTAATCACCTTTGGACCCCCATTTCTTATTTGGTAGGCTCCTCGAAGTTTTTTAACAACTTCTTCATTAGGCATCTTCTTACCCGGAGATTTGAGATTATTAACAATCTTTATGAATCGGATATACATCTCGGTGATGCTCTCGACTTCTTCCATTTTGAATAGCTCATACCTGTGGAGGTATTGGGTGATCTTAGTTTGCCTCACTTGGCTTGTTCCTTCATATGTTGTCACCAAGGTGTCCCACACCTCCCTAGCGGTGTCACAAGCCGAGACTCTATTGTACTCCAAAACATCTATGGCACATAGAAGGATGTTCATAGATCCGAAGTTCTTCCTATACATTTCCTTCTCTTCGGTGGTGTATTTTGACTTTAGTTTTGCAATTGTTCGGTCACATTCTAGCTTTGTGGGAATATAGTTTCCTTGCTGATGACCTTCCACACTTATTCATCAAGATCTTGGATAAAGCATTACATCGCCTTCTTCCAAAGTGCAAAGTTTGAGCCTTTGAACTTGGGTGACCTCAAAAGAGATCTTGCTTCTTCACGTTCTCTAGTAGGATGATCCATGATCATTAAACCTTTAGATTGTGAGATCCTCTTAAAAGGCTAGGCTTTGATACCAATTGATGGTTTTCTCTTGAGAGACTAAGTCACCCTAGAGGGGGAAGGGGGTGAATAGGGTGATGGAAGATTTTTGAGAAAATCAAACTCTTTTGCACAAAATAGAGACAGAAATGCATTTTGAGTCTAGATTGGACTCGTAAAGTGCAAAACACAAAGAAATACATAGAAACACTCATGGGGAAGAAAACCACGGATAGTGTCAATCCGCACACAAAGTCAAATCCACTAATTGAATCCTCAATTACAATAAATATGACTACCCAAATTTGTTTCCAAACAAATCTATTACAATTTTTCCAGGCTTAGAATTTACCTTATCTCGATCGATGTAGTACTTTCAAGTTGAAGTTACCTTATCAACTTAGGATCCTCCAATTTTTCCCAAGGTTGGAAGTTCCCTTATCTAATCCAGGCACTTCAAAATTGAGGTAAACTTTACAGTTTGGGACAACTAAGTTGAGATAAACTTTACAACTCAATAAGAGAGAAAGAGTAGAAGAGTAGTAAGAATTACAATACAACCGACTCGAAGAATACAACTCGTAATATTGGAATTACAGTTCAGGAGTTGTACGCTAGAGAAGATGTTTAATATGGTCTCTCTTTTTCTTCCATTCATCAGTTGAAAACTAGTGCTAAGGCTTCTATAAATAGTTTGCCTTGAAGAGATAGCCGTTGAGCCTCCAACGTCTTTATGTTGAAGCTCGTCTAAGTTAACTAGTCGTCAGTAACGGATAGTCCGAGTCACTCGCATTTCTGGACCACCTTGAAATAGCCGTTATGCCTCGGTCCTAGCTCCCAACAACTCTTTTTGTAGCTTTTGTAAACTGAAAAAGCATAACGAAAAGACGTTAGACTCATAAATAAAATATTACCCAAAATAGTAATGTACAAGACCGTTAGTCGGCTTTGAGCTTTTCCGAAATTCCACCTTTTGTTGGCAAGTGCTTTAATGGTCCGAAGCCTTTTGTTTTTGCCTTTTCTTCAGATAATTGACAATAGAAAAACTTACAAAAACATTAAGCACAATGGTTCTCAAAGTATAAATGTACTTTGGTTCATAATTAGATAAGGATTAGTCTAAATAAAGCATTTAATGACTAATTATCCTTAATCTATTAATGTGGAATATTTCAAGTCTAATATTCAAGTACACTCAGATTCCAAGTGTGCCAAAACTCATACATAAATCATTCAATAATAATGGGCACATGAGTTATTTAGATATTTTACAATTACACATGATTAAGCAAATAATAGCGTAAGTTTGTAGGTTAAAGCATGATTCAAATAATTCAATCCCGGATCAAATCATGATGTTTGCCATGATAAAATAGACATGATAAATGAGAGATGACTTACACAAACTAAATGTCTGACTCCAACCGAGGAGCTTAGAATATGAGATCTAAGTAGGTCGGTTTAACTCGGCTTGTCATAACTAACTCGCATTCTACTCTCCGAGTCTCGGACTTAGTCGATAAACTTAATATACTTAAGTATGAGTTCACCAAGAACAAGTCATATTAAAATGATGAATTTTAAAGCATCCGACTTAGTTAAATGAATTTCTTTTAGGATGCTTCTTGTTTTATTATAAATTTAGATGAATACATGAAATTAAAACACATTCAAAGGGTTAGTCACTCATACTCGAGTCTTTAAGGATGAAAACTTAGATAAAGGTTTTTATAAAATTCCGAATGACTTAGAGTCAAAACCCAAGAGAGATAGAGAGTTATACTTGAGTCTTCATTATTTACTCATGCCATTGTTCCGAGTGGTGTCCGAGTGAGTCGAAACACGCTTAAGAATTTTATGCTTGATGAATGGTTTCCGAGTGGGTCAAAACACAATGAAAACTTAGATATGAGTTATTAAAGGCTTAGAATCAAAACCATAGAGACATAGAGAGTTAGACCTGAGTCTTTAACCTCCTGCTTTTTGATGAAAAATGTTCCTTACTTATGATAGAAACTAATCAATTTAGAGAGTTAAGTTTTTCATTGAGAGATGATTAGAGCAAGAAACTAATGATGGATAAATAATAGTTCAGGTCGATCATATATAACTCGTAACATGTTTCTTTGAGATAAACAGAGCATACTTGTTATAAAGCAAAGAATAATATATCGTAGTATGTATAAAAATATGCGCTCGTAAATAGATATGCTTAGAAATAAGTTAATTTTGATTACTTAGAAGCAATTTGTACATAAATTGTAAACATACTAAGAAATGAAACAAACACAAAAACAACTAAGGAAAAACTCCCCTAAACTAAACATCTAAAATTTCTAACTTGTCTCTCCCCATTCATTTCAACAGAAAATAACAAAATGAAGGAAGAAAGTTCAAGTAAATACATAAGATGTTGGACAAAAAAATGAAAAATAAATTTTGAAATCAAAGAGGGGTAGTTTAGCGAGAAATCGAAGATCAAGTATTGTGCCTGCGCTCGTATCCTTGAGTTAAGACAGTTGGGTGAGGTGGGAACAATGAGTGGTAAATCCGGCAGTGGAGTGACTCGGATTATGTGAGAAAAAGGTAGATCTTCCTCTTCTTCTTCTTCTTCCTCATCGAATGCTATTGTAAGCCGAGATTCCGAGGCAAGGGCCTTAGACCGGCCCACATCACCAGCCTCTTCCGAAGAACTCTCGAGTGTGATCAAAAGAGATCACCTCATGTTCTTTGTTGCCCTGGTCCTTAGGTGGAACTCCTTTAGCCTCCTTTTCTCCTTCGCCATCTCCTCCTTTAGCCTCTCCTAGGCCTTCTTCTACTACTTCTTCAACTCCTACCGACTTAGACTCGTAAGAACCGGAGGACTCCTCATATTTGACTTCTTTAGGTTCCGAGTCCTCAACTACTTTGGACCTTCTCTCGCAGAGGTGGCAAATTTGCTCTTTCTAGACCTTGATTACCTCATTCGGCTCGTAAACCAGATTTTGACTCTGCCGACAAAGAAGTGGATGGTCCAACAAGAGAAGTGGGACCTTAGAAGTAGTCCGAGTTTGAGGTGGAGGAGGAGGGGTGCTAACTCGGACGACTAAACCTAGACATCAAGTATGATTTCCTAGTATCCAAGACCTATTAGTTCACCTCTGCCAAGACAAATGACATGCTCCAAGAAAAAGTGAAGGTCGGGCCCAAACTATTTGAAAACAGACCAAAAAGGGCTCCGGAAGGATATGCAGTCTTATTTGAGTTAGATGGAATAGAAGTAACTGCTCCGAATGAATGGCAAGAGGTCTACCTCGTAGCCCTCAAGAATGTCATAGAGAACCTTGAGAACGTTAGAATTGGGGTTCTCTTCGGATGGATAGTAAGAAAAGAAAATCCTCATAAGCATAAAGCACACAAGTCTTCAAAGGTCATCCGGGTCATAGAAAAGTTCTTTTTGGACCGAGCGGTGTTCTTTGGCATACTTTTCAAAGAAGTCATCAAGCAACTTCAGTGAAAGGGATGGGATTGGAATTGAGAAAGAGGGACTTCACATCAAAAAGTTTGTAACATAAAGTAAGGTTGTTGCGAACCAGCTTACCTTGGACAACCGAAGAGATAACATTATCTCTTGCTATCATGTGAGTATAGAACTCAAGAACTAGGTCTAGGTAGATATACTCACGTAAAGACAAATAGTTGAAAAACACCAATTTTGGCGATGTACTTCGACCAAGAAAAAGACGTTTTGGAAAGAATTTTTCGCTCGAGAAGAAGTGTTGGGCGACATTGAGTTTTGGATCTTTTGAGGCGGGTTCTTTCCCTTTTCCTTGAGCAGCCTCGTAAAGAGTGGTTTTGGTTTTAACGTTCTTTGTGGCTGAACCTCCCTCCACGATCGATGCTTTCTTAGGTATTTGGGAAGATAGAGAGTGATTGAGAGTAAAGAGAGAGAGAGGGTAGAGACAATAGATGACTGAGAAATAGAGAGAGAGAGTTTGAGTGCGAGAGTGAATGAATTTGAGAGCAAAGAGAGTGAGAGAGTGAGCAATAAGTAGGTCAAGTGATTGAGTGAAAATGAAGCGGTGCTATTTAAAGAGAATTAAAGCTTTCAATCGCCTTCCGACTTAGCATATCAAGCAACGGTTATCAAACCATTTAAGTCTCTCAGCGCATAACAGCTAGTTTTCCAACAACTTTCTTCCAACAGACTAGTTTTGTTGACTATTCGTGTGATAGAGAGAGAGAGAAGAAACGATTTTCGAAAAAATTTCTTACATTTTACATTTATCTAGAGATGATCTCAAAATTTTGATGTCCATTTTGCTAAAAATCTAAGTCCGACTTAGTAATGTGTCCGAGTGAATCGTAACACACTCGGAAAATTCATAACTCATAGCTTAGTCTCATTCCGTGTTAACTCGATCCATTTGTTATCTACTCAAAGCATATAATAATGAATCATAGTAGAGTAACCCATGCAATAACTCAAATAATCATGCATTTAGCATGCCATGCTCATTCTTAATAAAGCAAAACCGATCTTCACTTAGAGGCTTAGTGAAAATATCGGATAATTGAAATTTTGTAAGAATAAACTCAAGTTCAATATCACATTTCTCGAATGGTCTCTTAGAAAATGATACTTGACCTTAATGTGTTGTCTTTGAGTGCTGAACTGGATTCTTAGTGATGCTGATTGCACTTTGGTTGTCACACTTTATTGGAATATATGTCAATGATAGACCAAGATCCTTCAAGCGCCGCTTGATCCAAAGAATCTGAGCACAACAAGCTCCAACCGCAATGTACTAAGCCTTAGTAGTTGATAGAGCAACCGAGTTCTTCTTCTTTGAGTGCTAGGAGATGAGTGATTGACCCGTAAATTGGCATGCTCTTGATATACTGTTTCTATCAACCTTGTATCCAGCTCTAGTCAAGCATCTCGAGTGTTCAGTGAGGGTTAGTGAGGGTTAGTTCCGAGTCTTTCGAGTACCGGAGACCAAGATTCTCGGTCCCTATAAGATATCTAAAGATTCTCTTCATCGTATCGAGATGTAATTCCTTAGGATTAGCTAGAAATCTTGCACAAAGGCAAACACTAAACATGATATCTAGCCTACTAGATGTGAGATAGAGTAGAGATCCTATCATGCCTCCGTAGAGTTTTTGATCTACGACTTTACCTTTCTCATTTGAGTCTAGTTTTAAACTCGCTACTCATAGGTATTGTTGCATGCTTCACATAGATGATATCCTTTTCTTACATGATTTGCAATCCAAGGAAGAAATTGAAATCTCCCATCATGCTCATTTAGAACTCCTCTCTCATTAATTTAGAAAATGCTTGGCATAGAGTTTCATTAGTAGCTCCAAAAATAATATCATTAACATAGATTCGAATCATAAGAAAATCATTCCCCTTGTTTTTGTGAAAAGAGTTTTGTCAATCTGACCTCTTTTGAAATAATTTTCAACTAAGAAACTGCTTCGTCCTTCATACTAAGCTCTAGGAGCTTGTTTAAGACCATATAAAGCTTTTTGCAACTAGAAAACATGACTTGGAAATTGAGAGTTTTCAAATCCAGGGGCTTGCTCAACATAAGCTTCTTCTCGAATATAACCATTAAGAAATGCACATTTAACATCCATTTGATAAAGCTTGATGTTCATGCTAGATGAAAATGCTAAGAGAATTCTAATGGTATCAATCCTAAAAACAGGTGCAAAGGCTTTCCCACAATCAATTCCCTCTTCTTGGTTATATCCCTAAACAATTAATCCGGCCTTATTTCGACTACTAACACTTCCTCATCCTGTTTGTTCTTGAAAACCCATTTGGTTCATATTATTGGGTGGTTCAAAGGTCGTTTGGTCGGAGTTTATACTTGGTTTCTTTCAAATTGATTCAGTTCCTTTTGCATGGCCTCTACCCATTTAGGTTCGATTAAGGCTTCTAGTACATATTTAGGTTCATTTATTGATATGAATGCTGAAAATGCATAGATTTCGTAAAGAAGAATGAGTTCTTACCCCACTCGTTGATGTCAGAAGTATATTCTCGGGTGGGTGACTTGATGCATATTTGAAAGCTCTACCCGCCCTCTAGTTTACCAAGTTTGTTGGTTAAATCGGATGATCTTCGGTTGGTTGCTCTTGCTGAACTTCTGCATTAGCTTGTTCTTTAGCATTCCGAGTCGGCTCTTGATCTTGTTCATTTTAAGTCACTTTATTATGAGTTACCTCGCTTTTATTTCGGACTCATTCCGAGCTCAGCTTCAACAATCATCTTCATCTCTGTTAAGCTTGAGATTTGAGAAGGTGAATTCACTTATCTTTCCAAGGTCAATCTCATCAAAGACAACGTGGATGCATTCTTCCACTTTGTTAGTTCTATTTCTAAAAACTCTATAAGCTTTACTATGATGAGTAACACGGATATATACCTTCATATGACCTTGCAAGAAACTTAGTCGGATGTTCATTACCATTGTTATGCACATAACATTTACATCCTAATGGTTTGAAATAGGAGATGTTAGGCTTCTTTCCCTTGTACAGCTCATAGGGTGTCTTCTTTAGAATAGGTCCGATGAGGCATCTCGTTGAGTGTATAGTTTGCCGTGTTGACCGCCTCAGCCCATAAATAGTAAGGTAGATAATTTTCAATCATCATTGTCCTTCCTATTTCTTCAAGAGTTCTGTTCTTTCTCTCCACTACTCCATTTTGTTGAGGAGTTCTTGGTGATGAGAAGTGGGAGATGCCATTCTTGCCACGAAGTCCGCAAATTTTGAGTAATCAAACTCCCTTCCATGGTCATTTCGAATTCTTCCGATCTCGAATCTCAAACTCCACATGAATTTTCCTGCAGATCTTAGTAAACTCTTTGAAGGCTTCATTCTTGTTCTTCGAAAACACACCCATGTAAATTGTGAATAATCATCAACAATAACTAACACATATGATTTACCTCCTAAGATTTTCATAGGAATTTCTCCACATAAATCCATATGAACCAATTCATGTACTTTGGATGTAGACACGCTTTGAGTGGTTTGAAAGATGATCCGACTTGCTTTCCTTTTGTGCATGCTTCACGATTTTATCTTTCTTAAATGCATAGTTAGCTAAAACAAGTAACTAATCCATGAGATGCAAGCTTGTTGATGGTATGCATACTAATATGACCTAGTCTACGATGCCAAGTCAATGAATCATCACTGAAAGAATCTTTCAAACATGATAAATTCCGACTAGAATCTAAAAGAGGAATGGTATAAGTGTTACCCGACCTCGGACCTAAGAGCTTTGTCTCTTTGGTGACTACATTAGAAATAAAGTAGTTATGAGTGAATCTTACCTCTTGACCTTTCTCACATAGCTGAGATATGCTTAGGAGATTGTACTTGTGCCCTTTCACAAGGTAGACTGGACTCGACCGAGTTATGTCCTTGACCAACCTAGCCAATCCCAACTATCTTGCCTTTGCTATTATCTCTAAATATGACTTTTCCTCCCTTCATATCTTCTAATTCGGAAAAGAGTTTTGAGTATCTAGACATATGGCGTGAGCGACCACTATCCAAGTACCAGTGACCCTTTCGTTTATGAGTCACCCGTAACACAAAAACAAACTAACCCTTCTCACTTCCTCTCATAAACCCAAGTAATTGTCTTTACTCGTGGTCTTTCTCCGAGGAAGAGCACTTTGGGGAACCTAGATTTAGATAATTTTGGGTTTGGTCTAATTTTGAGTCTTCCTTTTAGAAAACCGAGTATATGTCTCTTTTCTTTGAAAACCTTTCTTTTTGTAGACAAGTGGAAAAGGTTTTTTCCTGGAGACTCGATCTCTACTTAGTCCCTTTTCCATGTGAGTGAATGGGACCATGCTTAGCCTTCCTGAACATAATAGTTATGGAATCAATTTTGATAAGATTTGAATAGGAATTAAATTCCTCTTCAACATTGTAACCAAGACCTTCTTTTCTAAATGAGACACATTGAGAGCCAAGTAAAAGATCAAGGTTTTTCTGACCTTGAATGAGTTTTAAAACTAACTCTTGAGACCGATTGAGCTTTCTTTTCGCTTACTCATTCTTTGTTCCGAGGCACTCAGACTTGGTCTCATTGTCTTGAGCACTAGTATCAACTACTTTCTAATTTTGTCTAAAGTTTTCTAACTCATTTTTCAAAATAGTACTCTCAGTAGTAAGAGACTCAAGTTGTTCATTAAAGCTTGGTAAGTTTGGTGCTAAAAGTTCGATCATCTTTGATCCGAAGCTTGGCCTGATAATCTACTGTAATAACATGCTTGTTAGTGGATAATTATATTGACAAAAGTTAAGTGTTTTACCTAAATAATTCAATCAAAACAGACTGAAAAGTTTATTTGAAAAAGCTTATTTGGGGGTCCAAGTGCTCCCACTTGCATGCATATGATGCCAAACATCCACTTGTGATGCTTGATGAGACTTCACAAGCTACTCCACCAGCTAGAGCTGCAAGGCCGTGATGGGACACCACTTGCCTCGTGGCCAGCATCGGCCAGCCTTTGGCGAGCATGGCCACGACGTGCTTCGCCGGATTCCCTTGGTCCGCCTTGCCTTTTTGACTTTTTTCTTGCATGCTTGTCTTGGCTTGACCTAATGGAACTATAAAAGGGGTGTTTAGTGTTGTTCACTTTGCACACTTACTTCTCCCTTGCATTCTTGCCTTGCTCTTATGTATTCTTGCTTTGCTTTCCCTAAAAACTAGTTGGTTTTCAAAATCTTCTTTTCAAAAATGCCTTCGAGACAGGCTCATCCTACTCGGAAGGACAAAAGATAAGAAGCATGTCCATGATAACTTCCTCGAACGGGAATGGCATCCTTATAACGAATGGAATCCAAATGACCTCTTGGTGGAGACCGAAAATCATGTTTCTTCGCTTGCCATTACTCCTCCGGTAAGCTAGTTGGCTTAAACTTCTACCTTTGCTCATTTAGAGTAGTTCTTCTACTAAAAAGTCTTGTTGGATTTTTGTCTTGTTGAAGGGTTTGATAAGGAGTAATGGAGCCATACCCAAATTTATGGAGACATATAGAAAGATGAATTATCCTCTTGAAGATGTCATGCATAATGCTTTTCCAACAAGATTTACGCCATAAGGGGCCTCCGTGCCAGTGTGCGACACACAAAACCCGAGGTAGACTTTACCAACTATCTTCCACTATGTGGCTTGTAGAAGACCATTGAGGTATGCTCTAACCTTCATTTACTTCCAAAGTATTTTTATCTTGTGTGGATAAAAATCTTACATGGTTTGCAAAATATAGCCATGGTTGTATGAATACTTTCCGCAACTTTCTCCCGGCTTCACAAACCATCTCGACGTTTTCAGCCTCCATATCATGGGCTAGAATCTATCTTCAACGGTCCAAGATAAACGATATAGGCTTATTGGGATCTGCCCTCAACCGTGTGACTTCGTATGTTGACTTTAGGCTTAAAATTAACCTCAAAAATGTGCCCGGAAAGTTTTTACTTCACTATCTAGCCGGCTACCACTTCTAACGGCCTGTGGTGGACCTTGTGGGCCTGGCCGTGGCTGGTGGCAACCTGGCTGCACACGATTTATGTCCGTGTTCTTGTTACTTTTCACTTTTACTTGCTTGTATCCTTATGAATACTCGTATGTGCAGGCCAACTTCCATCCTTTGGCCCAACTCCAACTCTCTCGAAGTGTAATCATAGCATGGGGGTTAAGTGAAATGAGGAGCTTGTTTAAGGGTCCTTTTGGGTTCTGTTGGTACCTCGATGAAAGAGTCACACCACAAATTTATGTTAAAACATGGCCTCCGTTTGTTCCTTTTGATCCACTACCAACCATGTTCTACCTTCACTATGTTTCCCAACAAGAGCAAGTTGAGATGGCCACCGAGTATCCCTATACCTAATTCTTGAATTTATACATAGCCTATGCACATCATGCGGAGCAAATTATGACTCAATTGGTGAATTCCCACTTCTTCCTCTCTCCTCTATTGTTAAATTTCCACATTCTATAGCGTAATCCGGAGGATATCCACATTCTAAGCCTTGATGTGGATGTTACTCAACCTCGGGGAATCTCCTCATTATGTAAGAATTCTTGAAATCCCCGAGGAAGAATGTGTTGGGCATGCTTTTCCTAGAAACTAGCAAGGGCTAAGAGTTTCGGGCTCTTTACTTTTAGTTGCATGTAAAAAGTATTTTATTAATACTATTAAATAAATTATGTAGTACGGTTGGGAGTAATCTTAAACCATATGAACTAGACTTCAACATGCTCTTAAGGGAATCCGAGACTTCCTCACTGGGAGGACTTTCCCAATCTTCCGGGTGAGGCCTTAGTTAGTGACATGCTAACTTTATTGAGCTTTTAGTAGGTGTGCTAATTGCTCCTTCATTTTTGTATAGGCGTCGATCTAGAGTGTCTTTATCTGGAAGCCTTCTTGGTGTACCTGGGGTACTAGCACATCAATCTAGTCAACAAGCACCTTCCGGTGGTGCACTAGAACGGGTAAATCACGACATTCTTCACGGCATGCGCATCGTCGAGTACTTATGAAACCGGACATAGCACCTCCGGGCCTAGTTCGTTTGGTGCGGGGCCCAACTTTACCGAAGAGAGTCTAAATATCCTTCCTCTTCATGCCTTTGACCGACACGAAAGCCCACTTCACTTCCATCGGACTTCTTATAGTGGACCTTCCCATGGAGCATCTCAATCTTGGGACCACGGAGCTAGCTTTTCTCAAGGTGGTGGAGATGGACGATTTTCCACATCCGTCTTGGAGGACTTCGGTAACTATATCTTCGATAATGCTTCCGATGACGACGATTAGTAAATCCCTTGTATGGTGCTTTTGTTGTTTAATATTTATGTATTTTGTAATATTGTGAATATTATGCAAGGAGTTGTAATGCAAAGACTCAATTCTAAAAATGCTTTCTTTTATTAAATATGATGCAAAAATTCTTAGGAAAAATCCAAGATAAATCGAAAAAAAATTGCGCATTAGCCCCCATTCCCCCAAAAGAAAATAATAAAAATAAAAAGGGGTTTTGGATTAAAATAAAATTTAATTTAGGGGTACTGGATGTTTATATACCCAAATATAAAGTTGACCAATCATGCACCACACTTTGGGGGTGATTTTTTTCTAAACCACCACCTATTTAAGGGACATTAATTCGGTTGTATTATGACTTGTCCAGCTAAGAAAAGGGGAATTAGTGTGCTACACCCACTAAATTAGTTATTCTCAATTTGACATATTATAAAACAATAGAATTGTCTCCCCTAAATATGTCGTAGTGTAGAAAAGAAAATCACCTCTAATGTACGGTGCATGATCGATCAACTTTATAATTTGGTATATAAACGTCTAATACCCCCAAAGTACAGCTTTATTTTATCCAAAAACCCATATAAAAATGGGAATTTTTAAGTGCATGGTACAATAATAATATGGCATGTACAATAACGGGTTGGGTTAGAAAAGATAATGAATAATGGATAATGGCCCAAGGAATGCTCGGGCCAAAAGAAAGCAAAGCGAATCGGCCAAACGAGGCCGTGGTCGGCGCCTGCCATCCAAGAAGACCAGGGCGCTGGTGAATACAGCTTGTTTGTGGTGCACTAGGACTGTTGTGTACTTGGAAAACTACTATAAATTGGATTCGCGTCGAAGGCTGAAAATTGTGTCATTGGCTTATCTTGTTGCAAATCAAAGAAAACTTCCCAGATGCCTTTAGCTTCTTAAAAAATGAACTTCATGAGCGATTTATCTCGTTGGATGCATAAGATGACAAATACCGAGAGGGCAACTTTGTCACAATATGGGTTGAATACTTTATTCAATATTCATCAAGTGAAAGTCTATTGTACTTTCTTAAGAGCTACTGTGGCCTACTACGCTCCTCATCACCATGTCTAAAGAGTTTGATGCTATACTCGGGCATCCAATGGCATGCGAAACTTGTCTTGCCAAATCTTCGAAAATTTGCGCGAGACATACAAATTTCTAATAAAACCGAGCAATAGGAATCTAGGGTAAATTCTTATTGGAAATAAGGTGAATCTGATGAATCCGATGAAGCACTATCGTCAAATGTACACATTTTTTGAGGCTATCGGTATCCCGGGACGATGAGCTATTATCACCTGCCCGATAGGTGGTTTCGTACTAGTAGGAGGCCGTGGGGATTTGGCACTGGCAACATTACTAAGCTTACTTGAGTAGTTAGAGGACTATTGTTCCTTGATGCCGCTGATAGTTGTCGAAACTATAATAGGCTTAAACAGAGTTGGGGTTAATCCGGAGGAAGACTTCGCTGGGAGCCCCCGTTGTTGCAGGTAAGCAAATAATGACCGACGAGACCAAACGGTGTAGACTAGTCGGCAGCGCTGGCCACTGGTGGTGGTCGCAGCGTCACCGAGGCTAAATCGCCTCCAGCTCACGCCGAAAGTCTATTTTTCGCTCCTTTTGCAATTTTTTTGCATTTTGTCTTTTATTATTTTTTTATTTTGCTCCTGTTTGGTTTAAAAGAAAGGTTGAATTTTGACCGTGTAGGACACTTATTATATTTTTTATTTATTTGTGATGTGTAGATTTGGTCGATGGAGCATCTTAAACTTATTCGAGCTCCTTCGGATGTTGATGCATACCGGCAAGTACACTTTTGTTGGCAAAAACGGGTTAAGGTAGTAGCTGATCACCCCGCTTCCTGGTGGGAGGAATACCTTAGGACTCATAATAACGATATAGAACGGTACATCGCACACCTGGAAAGTGTCCCAGCTTAGGACATATACTAGACACTACCTTTTGCACACATGCTGGGCCTAAAAACCAAGCACTTATTACTTCCCTAACCGTGTGTTGTGGCAAATGGGAAGAGAGCAGGCGATTCCCTATTGGACTCGGATCTCGGCCTGCTACCTTTGACTTATTTGAAGGATTTGGCAACTCTAGGTGAATGAAGTCATGGCCCAAATAATGGACGAATCTGTCGAGGCTGCTGAAATGTGCTCGGCAAACCAAACACTACTATATCTACCTATTATCTAGAGTGGATAATAGAAGTGGATCCCCAACGGTGCAAGGCACTGAGAGCTCGAGAGATAGATCCCCAAGAAGTTATCCCTACTACACCACTCCAAATTCGAGAAGTAAACCCTCGGCTAGTTGAACGTATTCGCAAAAGAGAATCGAAGCCAAGGAAGATGAGGAAAGGAGGGTCCGTAAGATTGAGGAGATGAAGAAGCGTACCCAAGAGGATTGGCCTGAGTCCGGTGACCCCAAAGGAAAGAAAGTAAAGATAGACTAGGGCTTAGTTCTTTTAGATAGAATTTTTGGAAAGGAATAACAGAATTGGAGGATTAGTTTTACCTCTTTAGACCAATTATTTTTCACATGTAGTGTGCTTATTTTATTTCCCTTTTATTAGCTACGTATGCATGTAAATAGTAGGCTTACCTTTTATTAAATAAAGTAAGTATTATGTTGTACTTTAAATATTTTATTTTATCGCTAACCTAGAGGTATAAATAAATTAGACCACCTAATCGGACCGCCCTCAAAATTAATTGAAATAATTAAAGAATTAATTACACGGAGGGACCGCCTAATTGGACTGTCCAAAAATAAATATAGAGAGCATCTAATTGGACGGTCGAAATAAATAACTACAAAGGTAAAGACTAAAACGAGAATTATTTTGGCCCTAGCTAGCCTACCATTGTCCGGGTGGTGGCGGCGCCGCCACAATGTGGCCTAGTTAGGCCAGGCTTAGCCCGTCATCAAGTTTGTGCTAGACGTAATATTTTTTCAACCGATCCAAGTTTATATACAAAAAAATCTCTTCACCATCCAAACCGATTAATTTTACTATGGCGCCTGGCAATATCCGACTAAGCACAAATGGGCCTTGCCGATTAGACCTAAATTTTCCTCGTGGATCTTGGATTTGTGCTCTAGTCACTTTGAGGGCCAAATCTCCAATCAGTAGATTTCGAGGCTTCATTCTCTTGTTAAATTCCCCTAATATGCGTACTTGATATACATGGAAATTGTGTAAGGCATTGCGGCATATCTAATCCAAGCAACACTAACTCTTCATAGCATTCCTTAAGCCACTCGCTTTTGGAATGTGGCTTTCAGCGATTATTCTTAACGAGGGAATAACTATATTTATTGGAAGGATCTGCTTCTATGCCGTATACTAAGGAGTAAGGTGTCGCTCTTGTAGAGGTTCTAATGGAGGTTCGGTAGCCCCACAAAGCGAAAGGCAACTTATCTAGCCAATCCTTACAATTGACAACCATCTTCTCCACTATTTTACGAATGTTTTTGTTGGCAGCCTCGACTACTCCGTTTGCTTGAGGACGATAGGGAGAAGATGTACTTATGGTGCTCAATCCTGTATTTATCCAACGAGTCTAATACTTCCTTCTTGAAATGACTACCATGGTCACTAATCAACTCGTGAGGCACCCTCATAATGGCAAATGATGTTCCAAGTAATGAATTTAGCTACCTGTTTTGACTTCGAGTTGTATAAGAGGCTGCTTCTACCCACTTGGTGTAGTAGTCAATTGCTATCGACACAAATTTGTGACCACTCATTCCTTTAGGTGTCACTTTGCCAATAATGTCAATTCCCCAAACCGAGAATGGCCATGGTGATGCTAGTGTTGTGAGAAACGATGGTGGTTAGTGGTGTAAATTTGCTTACAACTCGACACTTATGGCTTTTCTTAACAAATTCATTACGATCTGCTGCTATGGTCGACCAGTAATATTCAAGTCTCCGAATCTTCTCAACCAACATCTTACAATTTATATGGGGTCAATATTCCCCACCATGAATCTCGTCCATGATGCGCTTTGCTTCATGTTGGTTTACACAAAGTAAGCTAATCCTAGTGTTGGTTTTTGTATATAGTTGCCCTTGATTATTAAAAAATTAAGCTGCCAACATCCTAATGGCTCGTTGGGCCCTAGGTGTGGAGTCCAATGGGTACTCTTGCTTATCCAGATACTGATAAATGTCATAATACCAACTGGTTTTGTCGGTGTTAGACACTTCTAATGTGTAGATGTGCACTCGGCTAACTCCATCGCTTTATGTAAACGGTCATTGAATGAATGTTGTTAGGGATATTAATCATGGTTGCTAATTTGGCTAACCCATCTGCGAATTGGTTGTCATCCCTAAGAAGGTAAGTGAAAGAAATACTTTTGAAATGCTTTGATAGTTCGATTAGGTGTGCTTGGTAGAGTAACAAGGTTTCACTACGTACCTTCAATTTTTACGAAATCTGATTAATGATTAGACCGCAGTCACCAAAAACCCCGATATTCATGACCCCGATCTCTACAGACAGCCTTCAAGTCTAGGGATGTACGCTTCATACTTTGTGGCGTTGTTGGTGACCTTGAAGTCCAATTTCACTAAAATGGGAGTATGTGCTCCCTCCGGTGAGACTAGAAGAATCCTTACTCCAAAGCCATTCTGATTGGAAGCGTCGTCGAAGTACATTGTCCAAACATCCACCTTTACTTGTAAGATATTTTCATGTGGAAAGTTGAGGTGTTCAAGTTGCGATTCGATTAAAGGTAGATCAGCTAGGAATTTTGACACTACCCTTCCTTTGATCGCTTTTGAGGGACATACTTGATTTTGAATTCCGATATCATGACAACTGGTCTTGCTATCTTATCGCTAATGGTTGGTTGCTCGGTATATACTTGATGGGATCCACTGGTGCTACCACATGTACCGTGTGGGCTAACATATAGTGCTCGAGCTTCTTGGTAGCATAGACTAATGCCAATGATGTCTTCTCTAATGGCATGTATCTATTCTCATAATTGAACAACTTCTTGCTTAAATAATATATCATGTGCTCTTCTTTCCCGTTTTGTTGAGCTAGCATGGCTCCTATAGCTATCTCTCGTCGTGGTGAGGTACGAAGTAAAGGTTTCCCATAGCTGTCTCTGTCGTGGTGAGCTAGCATGCCTAACCTTCTAGAATGCTTGTTGGCACTCGGTATCCCAAATTCGCTCGGATCCTTTCTTCAACTTCTTGAAAATGGGTTTACAAACCATAGTCAATTTTCATATGACAAGACCGATATATTGTAAACGTCCTAGGAAATCCCGAATCTCGTTCTTTATTTTCGGAGGTGGAATCTGTTAAATAGCTTTGATCTTGGATGGGTTAACTTCAATTCCTCTAAGACTCGACAACATAGCCTAACATTTTGCCCGAGGTTACCTCGAAGGCACACTTTTATTAAAAACTTCAGTGCAGACTTTTATTAATTTTTTAAGGATTTCTTATTCATCATTAGAGGCAAAACAATTGAAAATAAGAGGAGGCAAAGAGTAAGCAAAAAGATTCACTTTATTGAATGAAGAAGCGAGTACATTAGACTCGGAAATAAAGGATGCAGAATTAGAAACAACGGAATTGGCAAAAGAATTAGAAGCAATGTAAGGGGAATTAAAAGCCTTAGAATTAGACTCACGAACGAGATGGTGCTCCTAAGCTAAAAGAAAATTCTTGGCCCTCGGCATCAATCCAAGTAACGTGCTTAGACCCTTCATTACCAGCATTGGTGATGAGTCCGGATGGATGAAACCGTGGGTCAACATGGCTCGTGACGAGTACCGAGACAAAATTTCCCTCCGAGTTCTTCTCTTGCTCGAATAGTAGACCGAAGAGATTATTCCCGACCATGTTGGTCCGATCCAGAGTGGACTGTCCCTCTTCTTGGAGGTAGTGTGCCTCATTTTCTAATATACAACAAGCATTAAAGATCTCTAAACCAAGTACCAGAATGCCCTTCTCTTTTAGGTAGTAGGGTTCGGGAAAACCATAATAGGGAAAGTCGTCGCCTTCTCTTAAGAATTTCCCGTTTAGAGTATAGGGAAATGGCTTAATAGAGTGAACTCGTGTGAGATGTAGTCCTCTTAGCCCGAATTTCCCACTTGGCTTGTGCTACTTCTTTAGTAGTAGGTTGATAGTCGACCCTAAATTTATAATTATTAGTGGGGTCAAGGGGTGGAAAGATAGGGTGGTATGCCCTTCTTCCCGCAAAAGACATGTAAAGTATCCCTTCTTCATAAGCATTGAATGGACGCTGGGATTGCCATAAGGATTGAAGTCAAGAGGTGCTTCATCCTTTTCTAAGACAACCATAGTCTCAAATCCATATAATTCCTCATCATTGGCAATATGCTCTATCTCAACCACGAATTCCTTGGGGGTGATAATAGTATAAAGATTATCCTCGTTGACAATTAGAATTCGACTTTTGATGGTCATCTTAACTTTCCGATGCAATGTAGAGGGCACTGCTTGATGATCATGTAACCAAGGGCATTCTAGGTATAGACTCAATGTAGCTGGGATATCTAGGACTTGGAATTTAATATTCCTTTCTATTAGCCCTATAATGATTGGTAAGGTCAATTTTCCCCTACACTATTCTCTTAGAATTGTCGTAGGCTCGGAGATGGACAATCTGTTTAAAGAGTTGTTGCTCCCTAAATCCTAACCTTTTGGTGGTCTCTAGGGACACACTTTCACAGACTAATCCGTTATCTACCAAGGAAAAGGGAACAAACTTGTTCATGTAAGTTACAGCTTAAATAAAGGGCATTGTTGTGTGCAATACCTTCTTTAGGGACATCCTTTTGATCAAAAGTAATGGTTCCATCCCCACTTCCTCGAGCGTGGTTGCAGGAGAAACCTCGATCTTGATAACCGCATCAACCAAAGCCTCGCCTATGTTTTCGTGAAGCAGATATAAGTTGCCAAATTGAAATGTCGACTTCTAACTTTTGAAGCGGTTTCGGGATTAGGTATTCTTCTTTAACTGACTTTAGGTTCTTTTGTGGTGGACCCAGGCATGCATCATGTCGTCCAAATCTAGTTAGAAATTGGATTTCGGATGTTTAGCTTCTCCCCAAAAGTCTTCTTCTAAGGGTGGTGTGCCCTAGAAGTGGTCATCGTTGTCGTCACTATTATTTCTTATTTCATAATCATCTTCTTCATCACTTACCCACATCCCATGGACTTCGGATCTAAAGGAGGCAAGTTAAGAAGTACTTTGGACTTATCGATGCATTGAATGAAGACAGACAGGTCCTACTGACTTAGAATTTGTACAAGTAAAGATAGCTACGGTGCCGTTAAAAGGATTTTTGTTGTTACTTGGTTTTTGGGCAACCTTAAGTAAAGGGAGTTGACCATTTCGAAACATACTCTCTAGTTTGTTCTTGAATGTCCAACCTTGCTCGGTGTCGTGTCCTCATGCACAATGGTATTTGCAAAATTTTCCCACGTCCTAGTTTTTAAACTATTTTGCAGTTTTTGATTCTACTATAATGGGTGGCAATTCTATCTTTTCCTTAGCCAATAGGTCGTCAAGGGCTTGTGTATAGATGGTATCAATAGGAGTGTAGTAAGTATACCTGTTGAAGGCAATGACATCTCGCACCCTTGCTAGTATAGCCTCTACTAGGGATTTTCTTATCTTTGGATTGATAATTACCTTTATACTCTGTTAAGACTTTTATGGTCGTGGTGGATAGCTCTTCTTCTATTAGCATGCCGGGAACTTTAAGAGTTGAAAAGTCCATCGTTGGTAAGAATTTGAGTTGCTGATTGTAAGCGAGTTGAAGGTTCTTTACGGTGATCCTAACTTGGTCCTTCTCGGAGGGTCGGTTTGACATGTGGGCAGCCTTTGTTCTCCATCCGGTGAGGAAGTCTCGTGGAATTTTCTTTCTCACCTTGCTTAATCGGTTCCAAGTCTCAAGGAGTAATTGCTAAATCGATGTTACAGGAATATTGATATAGGAACTCCTTGCAGAGATCGATCCAATTGGTGACCTTACGTGGGTCAACCGTGACCACTTCATTCCATCGGTGTCGAAAGTTCATGGGAAGATGATGTTGTAAGTGTCTTCCGGAATGTTCTTAAGAGTCATTGCTCCCAAGAAGTTACGAATATGATGATGGGGATTTTCGAAACCTCTAAATTTGATATTAGGCATGGTAAACTTAGGAGGTAGTTTCCTTTAGGGATTGAAGTGAATCCCTTATGATCAAAATAGTGATTACTGAACATGGATGACTCCCTTAACATTTGTTCTATCTAATCTACCCGTGGATCGAGGTTGAGCTTTGGATTCATGCTTAGGGGATTCCTTTTGTTGGGACTGTTTGGAGGAGATAAACAAGGTGAAGGTGAAGGACCTACTCTTCCTCCTCTTCTTCACCGTTCGCTTCCTTGTCTATCTTACTCGTCATTAATAGCTTTCAGGATAGCCTTAAGATCACTTGATATATATGCTATCTTCTTATCTTGAGCATTCATCCTGGTTTCCACCTTGGCCAAGTTCTCATTAAGCGAGTGAGAATAGGAGACTGTTCTAGGGCGAAATCCATTGGAAGGGAATTCTTTCTAGGTACTCGTTTTATAACAAAGAATAGAATAAACCGGTGTAGTATGCAAGTGAAATATGTCTCACCGGTGTAGACCGCAGAGTAGAATGTGGCGCAGAGTGAAGAGAAGATGCGTCGGACTCCTTAGTGAGGCGTTCTAAGCTTTTGGAGCTCGGATTCCGACGGTACTCAATTGTAGTAGACTTCCTTATTTTGCAGCCCAAAGAATGAGGCTTAGGACCATGTGAGAGAATACCACTTTTGGGAGGAAGGGACTTAAGCACAAGACCCGAGGAGACAAAGAATGCTTTTTTATTTGGATGCACATAAGGAATGCCACAGAAAATGAATGCATACGATGATGTTTGACTTAATTAGGGATGATTTTATGATTTAGCTAATGCATAATCGGGATACATGAATAATTGATCCTTAATGGAAGATTTATTTATCTTCGCTAAGTGCAACATAATAATGCATTTTCCTGAATTTTGAATTTATTTTGGCTAAATATAAGAATGGAAAATGGACTCACCTATTTGAGATGATTTTTATTTTTAGCTAAATGAAATGAAAAATGAAAAATGGACTCACCTAATTTGAGATGAATTTATTTTGACTAAATGCAAATGCGAAAATGCAAAACTGGACTCACCTAATTTTAGATGAATTTATTTTGGCTAAATGAAATGTGAAATGGACTCACTCACCTAATATGAGATTAATTTATTTTGGTTAAATGCAAAATGGACTCACCTAATTTGAGATTAATTTATTTCGGCTAAATGAAATGTGAAACGAACTCATCTAATTTGAGATGAATTTATTTTGGCTAAATGAAAATGCATAAATGCAAAATGATGATGCTGATAAATAACAAGGCTGAAAACAATCTAGAAACCGAGTGACTAAAAGGAAAAAGGGGACCTTGGTAGCACCCTTCTGGACCGACTGGTGGTGACTACCTAAATCGCTTAAACAAAGTTTTAGTATGACTCGAAATGAAAGTAATGGACCGACCTAAACGAAAAGGTAGTTTAACTTTTGGCTAAATGCACATAATGGACCGACTCTAGGAAATTTTATTAAGGTATTTTATTTGCACCCATGTAAGGGCTAATAAGCACTCCTCACCTATTCCTAAAGGCTCACAAGTAGAAGATTAAATCTAAAAAGCAACCATACTCATTCAAGGATGCAAATGAAGACAAGGTGCCACCTAATAGTAAAAAGATCTATGGTCAAAAGAGGTTCGGACTAGGTAGGATACATGGTGACTCATAGTCCGAGGGTTTGGTCTTCCATGTGGGGCACGTCACGAAAAATTGCCAGAATCCTCGGTGCCTCAACTAAGAGCGCATGCTATGAGGGAAATGGTACCGCCTCCGTTGGCAGATCAAACCTAGTTGGGCTCGCCTCGGGACGCAGATAGAAGCCTCTTACCGAAGTGTTTACGGGGGTAAAATAAATTTTTCTTATGGTCCAACAACGATTATCAACTAGTTCAAAGGTTGCTAAATGCGGGAAGCTTAATGCAAATACATCATTAAAACACACTACTCAATTTTGTGATTTATCCCTAGTGCAGTCGCCACTATAGGAACCACGACCGTCCGGGACTGGATGGTGAATCAAGGACGAGGGCTTTTGTGAGTTTTGTGAAGGTAAGTTGGTGGAGAATTGGAAGGATAAGCTGAATGAATACCAAGAGATTAGAATAATTGAATATTTGTTAGCTCTTAGTAAGGATTCAGCAAAGAAGTTAAGGAAAAGGAGTACTTGAGGTTACTTATAAGGAGAGTAACATTTAAGGAAATGTTGTTTCTAGCTTAGTTCAGCAACGTAACGCCAACGAAACACTACTACAGGAACCAATTTTAACTATAGTTAAAAATGACTTTAACGATGGTTAATTGGCTTCGTGTATGTGGTCGTCATTGTATGTAGCATCTTTTACTACGGTTGAAAACCATAGCAATAAGTCGATCGATGATAACGGTTCCGATTTAATAATTATCGTCAAAGGTGGACTATGATGACGGTTCTTACAATAGAACCGTCATCATAGGTACTACACCTTGTTCTAGGTTGGTATATGACGACGGTTCTAATGTAAGAATAGTCATCATAGGTTAGAATTTTTTAAAATAGTTTTTTAAAAAAATTTGTGTACCCTTCTACAAAATACACTACAAAATACATCATAATTTACAATTACCAACAGCCACAATTTTACAAAAATTTCCCACTTACTACAACCACAAGTACCATGTTAAACAAGTTCAACAATATAATTCCATATTTTACAATAAGTTCCATCAATGAATATTACAATGATGTGAAAATACAAAGAGAACCTTTTGGCATAAATAACTCCATAAAAGCACAACGTTTCAAGAGAAAGAGATGAACTTTTTGACATATATATATGGTTTCGCTTCCAATTTTGATCTATTATACATTTATCATAAACGAGACATGATTTTTTTAAGTTTACGTAATTCATAAGACAATAATGAAATTATGAGTGAAATGCTTGAGGCCACCCCTTTAATTTCCTTTAACGACACAGGACATAATAGGAACCAGAATTCTCTTGTTGTGATTAACAACGAGGTTAGTTTGACAAGATAAAAAATGGAGTGTACATACAACATAGGTCGATCTACAAATAAGGGCGGAAGGATTGAGGAGTCAAATGGAAACAAAAGGTCATAAACAATAGTCACTCATGTTTATCACCTTTTGTTTCAATTTGACTCGTCGACCTTCTAACCTTCTTTGTAGATCGACCTATGTTGCATCTACACTTCATGTTTTGTCTTATAAAACCTACCTCATTGTTAATCACAACAAGAGAATTTTGGTTTCTGTTATGTCTTCGATCGTTAAAGAAAACTAAATGGATGTCCTCAACATTTCATTCATATTTCCTTATTGCCTTATGAATTACGTAAAATTCAAAAAATCATGGCCTCTAGTTTACAATCATGTATAATACAACAAACTTGCAACAAAAAAGGAAACGAAAATTTAGGTAATTGGATAAATTAGTCCACCCACAACTTCAACTCATCAAAATAAATAAATTTAATAACAAATTTATCTTTATAAGAAGTATTTGGGGAGAACCCTATATCGAAATACCTTTCCAATTTTTTACATTTTCACATTTATATTTTCTCCCTATTAATCCTTATATATATAACCAAAAATTTTTCTATTTCCTCAAACACTAAAACCATAAAATATTTTTATTTCTCTAAACTATAACCATATTTCAAAAATTGGATAAATGAGTTCACCCTAACATCACCTCATCATAATAAACAAATTTGGATACAAATTTATATTCGTGTGAAGGTTTTTGGGGATGACCCTATATCCAAATTATCTTTCTATTTCTCTAAAACCTTAAACAAATTTGGATGCACTCTTTTGATCTACCATCCTTACCTATCATATTTCGTTATAATTACCACAAATCCTAAACTCCTAAACCCATTCCTCAAAAATCTCAAACATTTCACAAATTTCCAACTTAATAAACTAAACAAATATTACCCACATTCTCAATATTCAACATTTTAACAATCTCAAACATTACCCACATTCTCAACATTCACATAATTACCCCAAATACATTCAACATTTAACTATAAAACATTTTCTAAATAACTTAAAGCGAAAAATAAGAGAGGATAGAGATTCATACCTAAGAACCGGGAACGGCGAGGTTGAGGAGAGGCTTGATAGCGAGAATTTGAGGAGATCTACAGTTAAAGATGAGAGGAAACTATAAATAAATGAAAGAATAAGAGAGAGGAGATCTAGACGGCGAGAGTGAGGAGAGGCTTACCAATTCAAGTCGACCGGCGGTGAGGAACGAATTCCGGATCCGATGAGCGAGGTTCGTGGAAGAACGAAAGCGTAGAAAGCGATAAGACCGAGAGTTATAAATGGGCGTGGAAATAATAGATCGCGTTTTTATGTCTGTTCTAAAAGACATATGACGACAATTACGTTATAAAATCATCGTCATTTGTCACATTTAACGATGGTTCATGTTAAGCAAACATCTATGAAGACGGTTCTTATATTAGAATTGTCGTCATATATGTTAAACAATGGCTATTATTTACAAAAATGTCACCAGTCCAGTTTTCATAACGATTTGTCTTTGTAATCGTTGTTAAAGACCGGTCTTTAAAAGTTGTTTCTATAGTAGTGAAATAAGTCATATCGAAATGAGAGCCAAGGCTCTCTATTTTTAAAGAGAGACCTAGGTCACAAATGACCTAGGGTTACTCTCGTCCGATCGTTCAAAGCTGCGCGTAAAAACCGGGCCAATACGTAAGTGATAAGGTCTGAATAGAGTAGGATAAAACAAGATAGAATTTCGGTCGGGGATGCCGTCCACTCGGGGATACCTAAGGTTTTGTGCCATTTCCGTGATGGTAAGGGATTCTCCGGGCCAAAAGATGGCGTTTCACTTGAACATCCGGGTAAGGGCCACTGGCCACAACGACCTCGTTACGAAGATGTGTGCTCCTAATCTCGGGTGGATCTGTCTCGGGCAAAACGCAGCACTTTCCTGCCTGTGATCATGAAATGTAGCGCTTAACGTTGTCTTGAGGTCTTCGACTCCCTGTTTGATTTGACACAAATAAAACACGGTATTTTAAGCTCGGAATTTTCCGGTATGTAACACCGGATTCACGTTGACTCGGAGGCTTCGCCTTGGCTTGGACCGTCCGAAAGAAGAAGGGATTTTTAGATCGATTCAAGGCAAAAGGCTATTTATGTGGTGCTTGGGGGGTTCTTTGTGGTTTAGTGGTTTCCGTCGCACCAATAAAATTTAGTTTGTGATCCAAATCCTCAAATAGGACTAGGGATTTCATCATCGGGCCATAATATAAAATACAAAATTAAAGGAGATAAGGGATGACACTTTTACGTGTCTACACCCCGGTGTGCTCTGCCATATTCCCTTGGTCTCTTCTTGCTTTTTTAACTCTTGTCTTGTATGCTTGGCTTGCTTTGTCCGAATAAGGGGAGCTTAGTATGTGCATTTTGCAGACTTCTCTTACTCTTCTCCTGCTTCGTATAGCTTTGTTCTTGGAGAAAACTAGTTGGTTTTCAAGACATAATTCTAAATATTTCTAGATGAAAAGCTCATCCATTGGAAGAAACCAGGCTGAGAAGTTGGTCCATGATAACTTCTTGGAGCAAGAATGGCGCCCTCACAAAGAATGGAGTTTAAATAACCTATTGGTGGAGGCCGAGAACCATGTTTCCTCACTTGTTATTACTCCATCAGTAAGCTTGTTAGTGAAACTTCTTGATTCACTCATTTTGAATAATTCTTCGACTAAAAATCTTTTTGATTTTTGTCTTGCAGAAAGGCTCAATCTCGAGCAGCGGCGCTATACCCAAGTTCATTAAAACATGTAGATAGAGGAATTACCATCTTGAGTGTCATGAATAATGCCAGGTTCGGTTCCCTCTTTAGCGCTTTAAATCATTTATGTGAGAAAAGAGAAAGGGATCCCATCGGAGCTATTAGTGAGTGCTTCCGGAATATCACTCATACCTTCCATCTTTCTTTCGGAAGATGACAATTACACCTTTTGACTTTACTTGTTTTATCGAGTTTGGGCTTCTCGAGGGAGCCTCTAGTCTATGACCGGAGCTTGTACAAGGATTGTGACCATCTATGTCACCTCTTCGGTCCCGTGGCTAGTAGGATTCCGCGGGAAAACTTCTTCAAATACACCATTCTTTTTAAGCTTTTCATGATGCTATGTTTTGGGCACGACATACTCTTCAACAACAAGTCCGGGTTGTTATTGCTCTCTTATAAGCACGATACTCTTTTCTAACCAAGCGTCGAAGGTTTGTGTTCACTATTTAGTGAACTTAGCGGACCTTGATAAAATAAAAGAGCTTAACCGGGTGCACCAGCGTATACTTGCCTCAAAACGGGTCTTCATGTCGATGTACGACATAGTAAACCCTAAAAAGACTTAACAAACTACCTTCCACTATGTGGCTTGTAGAAAGTCATCGACGTATGCCCTATTCCTTCACTTATTTCGAGATATATTTTTATCTTGTGTGGATAAAAATCTCACTTGTTTTGCAAAACTTGTAGGCTGCAGTTGTACGAGTATTTACCGTGCCTTTTGCCTGGTTCAACAAATCATCCTTCATTTCCGGCCTTGATGTCGTGCGCAAAAATTTATCTTCAACAACCCAAAATCCATGACATAAGCTTCTTCAGGTCTGCTCTCAATCATGTGGCTTTGGTACGTCATTTAAGCTCTTCAATTTGCCTCAAAATATGCCTAGGAAAATTTTCTTCACTGTCCACCTTACGACCCCCGCCCACGACCTATGGTGGGCCTTGCGGGCTTAGGCTGTGGCTGGCGCCAGCCTAGGTTGGGAGCCCTTTGTGCTCGTTTTCTTGTTGTTTTTTTCTTTGGCTTGCTTGTTACTTATAAGTCCTGTATGTGTAGGCCAATTTCCCTCCTTGGGCCCAACTCTAACTCCCTCTAAGTGTACTTATTTCATGGGAGTTAAGTGAAAGGAGGATCTTATTTGAGGGTCCTTTTGGGTTTTATTGGTACCTCGGCGAGAGAGTTATGCCACAAATCTGCGAGAATACATGGCCTCCATTCGTTCTATACCATCCTCCTTAGACCATGTTCTAATTCCGCTCTTTTTCTTTACAAGAGCAAGAGAACGTAACCACCGGTACCCCAATAGCCAATTCTTAAATTTATATACGTCCTATGCATAGCACATGGGACGGATTATGATCCGGCTAGTGAGTTTCAATCTCTTTCTTTCTTGTGTAGTTGAACTTCATGTATGGAAATAACTTTATCTTTTGTGTAGCTTCTTCCGGAGGATTTCCCTATTTGAAGTCTCTATGTAGATGTTTCTCTACCAGATGAATCTCCTTGTTAGGTCAAGATCCCTTAAATTCCTAAGGAAGAATGTGTTGGGCATCCTTTTCCCGTAAAGTAGTGAGGGGTAAGAGTTACATGCTTTTTACATTTAGTTGCATGCTAAAAGTATCTTGCTAATACCATTAAATAAATCTTGAAATACGATCGGAGCAATCTCGGATCATATCCATCAGATTCCAATCATGCTTAGATCTTCCATAAACCTGCGTGAGACCTACAAGTATCTGCTGAAACTAAGCAACATGAATATGGGGTGGATTCTTATTGGGAATCATGTAAACATGATGAACCTAATAAAGCACTATCGTTAGTTGTACGTGTTCTCTAAAGCGATAATTATCTCGAGGCGATGCGTCTGTTATTACCTGCCCGATAGGTGTATTTCTGCTGGTAGGAGGCCGGGGGATATGGCGCTTGCGACACTACTAAGTTTAGTGAAGCAGTTAGAGAATTATTGTTCCTTAACACTCGCTAATAATTGCTAAAACGATTATAAGCCTAGACCTCATTGAGGCTAATACCGAGGAAGACTTTGCTAGGGCCCCTTTTGCAGCAAGTAAATAAGGGTTGACAAGATCAAACGGTGTGGACCGATCGGCGGCCCGGCCACGGATGGTTGTCAGCGCCGCCGAGGCTGAATCGACTCCATTTCACGCCAAAAGTCTTGATTTTTGCTCTTTTTGTTATTTTTGCATTCTTTTTTCTTTTGGCTCTTGTTGGGCGTAAAAAGTTTGGATTTTAACCTTGCAGGACACTTATTTTTTATGTCATCTGTTGTGTGAAGATCTCGGTTAATGGAGCATCTAAAGCCGATTCAAGCTCCTGCAAATATTGATGCATTCTAACCATGACACTTTTGTTAGCGAAAACGGGAAGAGGTGGTAACTAATCATCCTCGCTTCCCGGTAGGAGGAGTACCTCAAGAATCATAGTAATGATTAAATCATACATTGTGCATTAGAAAGTGTCCCAATTTAGGAGACATATCATGCAACATCCTCTTCTATGCCTCGCTAGGACTAGAAAGCGAGCACCTATTACTTCCTTGACCGTGTGTTACGGCATAAGGGAAGAGAGCAAGTAATTTCTCTGTTGGACTATATATGGCCCACTTCCTTTAAATTATTTAAGGGATTTGGCAACTCTATCCGAACAAAGTCATGGCCCGAATATCTGGATGAATCTGCCGAAGCTATTGACACCTACGAGCAAACCGAATACTATCTGTCTTTACCTATTATCTCGAGTGGATAATAAAAGTGAGAGCGAGAGAGATAGATCTCGAAGAAGTTGTCCTTGTTGCTGCACCGCTTCAAATTTGTGAAGAAAACCCTCGGGTAGTTGAACACGTTCGCCGAAGAGAAACTAAAGCCAAGGAAGCCGAAGAAAGGAGGACTCGTACAATTAAGGAGTCGAAGAAGCATACCCATGATGATGCGGCAGAGTCTAGTGACCCGAAAGGAAAGAAAGTAAAGATAGACTAGGGTTGAGATTTTTAGAATGGATTTTTAGGGAAGAATAAGAAAATTAGTTTTGCTTCTTTATAATAAATTATATATATTTTTTTAAGTAGTGTGCTTATTTTATTTCTCGTTTATTAACTATGTACTCGAGCAAGTATTATGCTATACTTTTACATTTTTATTGCTCACCTAGACGTAAAAATAAATTAGACCACCTAATTGGACTATCCAATAAATGAGGAAACCATCGAATTGGACGGTTAAAAAAGTTAGAGAGTTAAAAAATAAAAAAGGATATTCCAGCTGGCTAGCCCATTATTGTCTAGGTGCTGGCCGGCGCCTGTCATGGCGTGGGCGTGGCCTAGTTGGGCCAGGCTTGGCCCATCATCTAGCATCATGCTAAACGTAGTATCCATTCAATTGATTCAAGTTTGTGTACTCGAAAAATTTCTTCACCATCTAAATCGATCGATTTACTACTCCACTCGGCAATATCCGACTAAGCACAAATAGGCCTTGCCAATTACGCCTAAACTTCCCTTTTGGATCCCGAATTGGCGCTCTAATCTCTTTAAGAACCAAATCCCAAATTTGTAGGTTTCGAGGCTTAACTCTTTTGTTAAATTCCCTTGATGTACGTGCCTGGTATATTTGGACATTATGCAGGCGTTGAAGCACCTTTCATCCAAGCAATACCAACTCTTCGTAGTGTGCTTTGTCCCACTTAGCTTCTAGAATTTGACTTTTAGCGATTATTCTTAATGCGGGAAAGAAAATCTTTATTGGAAGGACTCGCTTGCATGTGGTATACCAAGGAGTAAGTCTGTTGTTCCATAGAGGTTCTAATGGAGGTTCAATAGCCCCATCAAGCGAAAGGCAGCTTATCGGGCCAATCCCGATAGCTAACAACCATCTTCTCTACTATTTTACGAATGTTCATGTTAGCGGCCTCGACTACTCCGTTCATATAAGGATGATAAAGAGAGGACTTATGGTGCCCGATCTTGTATCTATCTAACAAGTAGGCTACCCCCTTCTTAAAATGACTGTCGTGCACCCATAACGGCAATCGATAAATTGAGTGATGAACTTAGCCACCTAGTTCGATGTCAAAGTCGCGTAAGATGCACTTGGTGAAGTACTCGATTGGTATCGACACAAATTCGTGACCACCCTTTCCTTTAGGGGTCGCCTTCCCTGTAATGTCTCTTCCCTAAACCTAGAATGGCCAAGGAGCTGCTAGTGTTATGAGAAATGATGATGTTTGGTGATGTAAATTTGCATACACTTGACACTTATGGCATTTTCTAACAAATTCATGATAGTTTTCTGCCATGGTCGACCAAGTAGTATCTAAGTCTATGAATCTTCCGAACCAATATGTTACCATTTATATGAGGTCCACACTCCCCACCATGAATCTCGTCCTTAATGTGCTTTGCTTCATTTTGGTTGACACAAAGTAAGCTGATCCAAGTGCTGGTTTTCTTGTACAGTTGCACTTGATTAATGAAGAATTGGGCGGACAAGATCCTGATGGCTCGTTGGGATTTAGATGTGGAGTCCAATGGGTACTCTTGCTTATCCACATACTCGATAAATGTCATGACACCAACTAGTTTTGTCGATATTAGACACTCCTAACACATAGACGTGTGTCGGTTGATTCCGTCGCTCTATGTGGATGGGCATTGAATGAATGCCATTAGGGATATTAATCATGGATACTAATTTGGCTAATGCATCCGCGAAGTGGTTATTATCCTTAGCAAGATAGGTGAAGGAAATATTCCCAAATTGCTTGGATAGTTCAATTAGATGCACTTGGTAGAGTGGCAAGACTTCTCTACATACCTTCCATTTTTGTGAAATCTAATTAATGATCGGACTGGAGTCACCGAAAACCCCGATGAAGACTTAGTTTCTAACTCTATGTCATTCGAGTAATAATAAAGAACTCAGGTATAAATCTCACTTCTCTAAGTTTTGATTTCAAGTCATTTTGAGTATTATAGAAAACTCTTGTATAAGTTTTCATTCGTTTCGACTAACTCGGAGAGCACATTATTGTATATCTTCTACACCGATGTTTCGACTCACTCGGACATCACTCGGAACTATCACATGCTCAAATAATTTCTCTAACACTTTTATTCCGAGTATCGACGATGATATTTCAACACAAAGAGAATTACGAGTGTTAATTCCTTTTTCTAAATTAGTTTTATTTTCTTGAGAATTATTTGACCAAATCAAGTTGTTATACTCCGATGCACTATTCTTTTAACTTGATCATCTTTCGGAATTACTCGATGGAATTTGAGTTTACTCGAATATTAGACTTAGAAAATTCCACTTCTCTAGGCCTAAGATAATTAAGCATTTAATTGTTCTAATTTAATTATAATTTGTTCCTAATCTTGGACCAAAGTATTTTATACTTTGAGAACCAATGTGGTTTACGTTTGTAGGTTATTCAAACCCGGCTAACTCATTTTTCAAAAACAAAAGTAGCTAGCTTCTAGTCGTCAATCACCAGCGAGATAAGGTTTATCTACTTCGAACATGGCTCAAACACCGTGTCGGGGTTGTCTGTTTTCAAAGCTGGAAAACTCTAACTCTAGGCTTAGTGGTTGTTTCCACCACAACTTTCAGTCACCACCAAGTGATTGGACCACCTTTTAGAGCCAAGAGTCGTTGCACAACGTTCACATCCCAACGGATCTTTTCGAGTGACTCGGAAGAGCCGTTACAATGGCCATTAAAGACTTTTGTTCAAAACCAAGACTCAATGGTCACTGTGCTTAGTTGAATATAAATAGAAGCCACCTCGGACTACTAAAAGATTGCTAAACATCATTAAAAAACACATTACTTGAGCAAACGTTATTGTTTTCATATTCAATCTTCTATTTACAACTCCCGATCTGTATTTAATATTTTCTATGTTGTAAAGTCTTATAATCAGTCACATTATTTTCTTACTTTCTCAGTAAGGTCCACGAGCACCCTGGTCTTTTGTTGGAGCAGCCTTGTCTTTTGCTCTTTCTTCATCCTCATTCTTCTCTTCAAGTTGAGCCTCGCTTCGCCTCGATTGCGGCCTCAACTTCTTCTTCTTCTTCTTCTTCTTCTTCTTCTTCTTCTTCTTCTTCTTCTTCTTCTTCTTCTTCTTCTTCTTCTTCTTCTTCTTCTTCTTCTTCTTCTTCTTCTTCTTCTTCTACCTCATCGAGAGGTAGACTTGGCCGGGTTGGAGGACTCCTCGGATGTGTTGGAGGATTACGAGTCCTACGCAGCTTTTGTCCTTCGCTCCCGAAGGAGTTGAAGCCGTTCACGCTGCTCACCGAGAATGCCCTTGAACTCGAGCATAAGAGATTGACACTCCTGAATTTGAGATTGGCCGGTCTGTTGGGTAATGACCATGCCACGATAGATGGGCTTGAGAGAGCGAACAACCGGCCGAAGTTGCTCGGCTACGAAGCGACCGTTTCGACCAAGTCGGCGAAAGCTCCGGCAAAGAAAGGAGGTTAAGGACGTTGAGAAGTAGAGGGACCAACAGAGGTAGATGGGTGTACTTGGTTGAATCCGAGTCCGGGCGGGAGGAGAAAAGCGGGTTCAAACTCGGAAGAGTGAACCCGGACAACGGTTTTCACCTCCTGGTATCCATAACCCGAAGTTCTTTTACGCCAAGAACTATGGCGAGACTTAGAAACGGCAGTGGGATCCGAGGAAAGGGTGATCTTGAATTGTTTAAAAAGCAAGTCAAAAGAGCTCTAAAAGGAAAAGGAGCGGATTTTTGGATTGAGCGAGGCACTTGAGCCATTTGCTCGATGATGAATGGAAAGAGGTTTACGTCGTAGCCCTCCATGGTATCAAAAGAACTTTGAGAACCCTCGAGTTTGGGTTCTCCTTGCTCGAGTAGTGAGCAAAGAAAGTCCTCATCGGAATATAGCAGAGCAATCTGACTTCGCTCTTTATCCGAGTCACGGAAAAGTTCTTCCACTACTCGGGCACTTCTTTAGCAAATTTGTCAAAAAAGTAATCGACAATTTCAGAAATGGAATATGATTGGGATTGATAAAAAGAGAGGTGATGTTAAAAAGCTTATGGAGAAGAGGGAAGTTGATCCTAACAAGCTGTACCATGAATTTTCGAGGTGATGACACCTCCAGAGAAAGATTTGTTGGTGTAGAACTCAACAACGAGTTCCGGATAGATAAAGTCGTTGAAGCATAAGTAATTGTATACTCGAGTTTCTTGAATGTATTTAAGCCATGAGAACGAAGTTGTCTTGAACAACTTGTAATCCAATGTAAAGTGCTTGACGACAAACACTTTTAGAGGGTCGAGCGTACCCTCTTGAGCAATCTTCCCGACCTTCTTGGTGGCGGATCCCAAGAACTCGATGTACAACCTCTTTTAGGCATTATGAGAAGAGAGAAATGAGAAGTTACTGGAGAAGAGAGAGAGAGAGAGAGAGAGAGAGAGAGCTTTGAATGCAAGAGAGAGTATGAGAGAGTAAAATATTTTGAGCGAGAATAGTTAGGGACAAAGTAAAGAAAAGGCGGAGAGAAGCTATAAATAGAGAAGACGGAAATGTCCTTCAACCTTCTTTCTTACTTGACGTACAACGGTCTAACGGCTACAATTTCAGCAGTTTCTATCCAACGATTTGAATTCTTCGATAGAGCCGCATGTCGAGAGAGAAAAGATGTTTTTCAAAAATCTTTCTAAGATTCTCCATTATCTAGAGATGATCTTAAAAGTTTGATGTCCATTTTGCCCAAATTCCGAGTTTGACTCGATATTGTTTTTTAGTGACTCGAAAGCAACTAACTCACGGCTTAGTCTCATTTTTGAGTGAACTGATCCATTCGTTAAAAACAAGTATAAGCCATAATCATGCAATAATAATCAAGTAAATATGTAATCATGTATTGATCATACCAAGCTCATTCCTAATGAAAGAAAACTTATCCTCGCTAAGAGGCTTGGTGAAAATATCAACTAATTGAAGCTTACTAGGAATAAATTTAATCACAATATCACCTTTCTCAAAATGGTCACTCGAGAAAATGATACCCGACTTCAATATGCTTTGTCTTTGAGTGTTGAAGTGGATTCTTAGTGATGCTGATTTCATTTTAATTGTCACACTTGATTGGGATAGATTTGAATGAGAATCCAAGACCCTTTAAGTGCTTGCTTGATCCATAGAATCCGAGCACAGACAAGCTCCTCGCTGCAATGTACTCGGTTAGTAGTTGATAGAGCAATTGAGTTATGTTTCTTTCAGTGCCAAGATACAAGGGATTGACCCGAAATTGGCATGCTCTTGATGTGCTCTTTCTATCAATCTTTTAACCAGCATAGTCAGCATCTAAGTATCCAGTGAGGGTCGGTTCCGAGTCTCTTGAAACCCATAGACCAAGATTCCGATTCCCTACAAGATATCTGGAAATCCTCTTCACCGTAGTGAGATTTGATTCTTTTGGATTAGCTTGAAATCTTGCACACAAACAAACACTAAACATAATGTCTTGCCTACTAGATGTGAGATAGAGGAGAGATCCAATCATACCTCTAAAAAGTTTCGATCTACAAGTTTTCCTTTTTGTCCGAGTCTAGTTTCATACTTGCTACTCATAGGTCTCACTGCATGTTCCACATTTTGAAGCTTGTAATTTTTCAACAGCTCCTTGGCATACTTAGATTGATACACATAGATTCTATATTTGTCTTGTCTGATTTGTAGACTAAGAAAGAAATTGAGTTCTCCCATAATGCTCATTTAGAACTCCTATCTCATCAACTTAGAAAACTCTTGACATAGAGTTTCATTAGTAGCTCAAAAATAATATCATCAACATAAATTTGAGCAATAAGGAAATCTTTCCTCTTGGTTTTTATGAAAAGAGTTTTGTCAATCTGACTTCTTTTGTAATCATTTTCAACCAAGAAACTGCTCAGTCTTTCATACTAAGCTCAGGGAGCTTGTCTAAGACCATATAAAGCTTTTTGTAATTTAAAAACATGATTTTAAAATTCTAAGTTTTCAAATCCAGGGGTTGCTTTACATAGACTTCCTCTTTAATGAAACCATTCAGAAAAGCACATTTAACATCCATTTAATACAACTTAATATTCATGCTAGATGCAAATGCCAACAAGATTCTAATTGCTTCAATCCTAGCAACAGGTGCAAAGGTTTCCCCACAATTAATTCCTTCTTCCCGATTATAACCATGAGCCATAAGTCTAGCCTTATTTCGACTACCAACCCAGCCTCATACGGTTTGTTTTTGAAAACCCATTTGGTTCCTATGACAAGGTGGTCGGAAGGTCGTTTGGTCAAAGTCCGGACTTGCTTTCTCTCAAATTGATTAAGCTCCTCCTGCTTGGCCTCTACCCATTCAGCTTCATTTAGGGCCTCTAGTGTATTTACGGGTTCGAGTTAATGATATGAATGCAATGAATGCACATAGATTTATCAAAGACGAACGAGTTCTTACCGCACTATTAATGTCGGATAGAATGTTCTCGAGTGGGTGGCTAGATGCATATTTAAATGTTTTACCTGTCCTCTAGATCACCAAATTTGTTGGTTGAACTGGCTGATCTTCAATTGTTTGAGCTTGCTGAGTCTCCACATTTGCTTGTCCTTCAGTATTATGAGCTGGCTCTTGAGCTTGTTCGATCCGAGTCACAATGTTCTATGTTACCTTATTATGAGTTGCTTCAGTTCCTTTATGTTGACTCCTTCGAGCTCAACTTCAGTAAGATCATCTTCATTTCGACCGAGTTTCAGATCCGAGAAGGATGACTCACTTGTTCTTCCATGATCTTTCTCATCAAACACATGTGGATACTTTTTTCACTTTGTTATTTCTTTTGTTAAGAATATGATAAGCTTTACTTGTGAGATGAGTAACCCAGAAATATACCTTCATCCGACCTAGCATCAAACTTGGTCAGGTGATCCTTACAATTATTGTGAACAACACATTTATATCCAAATGGTTTGAAGTATGAGATGTTGGGTTTCTTTCTCTTGTAAATCTTGTAGGGAGTTTTCTTCAAGATGGATCCGATGAGGCATCCGTTGATTGTGTAATTTGTCTGTATTGACTACCTCAACCCAAAAATAGTAAGGAAGATCATTTTCAATCATCATTGTCCTTCCTATTTCTTCAAGAGTTCGGTTCTTTTTCTCCACTACTCCTTTCTGTTGAGGGGTTCCGAGTGCTCAAAAGTTATGAGAGATACCGTTTTTATCACATAACTCGCAAATTTTGAGTAGTCGAACTCCCTTCCATGGTTAGTTCGAATACTTCTAATTTGAGTCCGAGACTCCAGTTGAATTTTCCTCCGGAGCTTACTAAAATCTTTGAAAGCTTCATTCTTGTTCTTAAGTAAACAAACCTAAGTAAATCGTGAGAGATCATCAACAATTGCAAGTACATATGATTTACCTCCAAGGATTTTCACAGAAATTTCACCACACAGCTTTGAGTGGTTTGAAGGATGATCCGACTTGTTTCACTTTGGTGCATGCTTCACAGATTTTATCTTTCTTAAATGAACAATCGGGTAAACTCGTAACTAAACCATGAGATGCAAGCTTTTTGATAGTGTGCATGCAAACATGACCTAGTCTACGATGCCATGTCCAAGAATCATCATTGAACGATGCTTTTAAGCAAGATAAATTCTAACTTGGATCGAAAGAGGAATAGTATAGGTGTTACCCGACCTCTTTCTTGAGAGTTTAGTCTCTTTGGTAGTCGTATCGGAAATGTAGAAGTTGGTCCGAGTGAACTTTACCTCTTGACCTTTGTCACACAACCGAGAGATGCTGAGAAAATTGTATTTTAATCCCTTGACAAGATAAACTAGACATACTAGGTTGTCTCCTTTACTAATCTTGCCAATCCCAACTATCTTGCCCTTATTGTCATGTCCAAAAGTGACTTTGCCTCTTTTCGGATCTTCTAACTCGGAAAAGAGTATTGAATCTCCCGACATGTGGCGTGAGCATCCACTATCTAAGTACCAATGACCTTTCATCTTTTCTCGAGTTACCTGCAAGTCAAAAACAAACTAACCCTTCTCACTTCCTCTAAAGAACCCAGTAACTCCCTTTACTACGGTCCTTTTCGAGGAAGAATACTCTTGGGAACCCAGATTTGAATGACTTTGGGTTTGCTCCGATTCTAAGTCTTATTTCTAGAGAACTGAGTTTATGTCTCTTTCTTTTAAAAATCTTATCTTTTGTAAATAGAAGGAGATGGTTATTTCTTATAAACCGGTCTTGTTTAGGGGAGTTTTTCTCACCCTATTTCGAAACTTTCAGTGCTATGTTTTTGGTATATATATATATATATATATATATATATATATATATATATATATATAAATGAATGAAGTTCTTAGTTTTGAGCATACTGATTTCGGTCTTTGAATTTCTTATTTAAGTTTCTGTTGTGATATATCAGTATTCCTCTATCTTACTCGATATCATTACTCACAACTTTTCGCCATATGAGTTATCCGCAGAATATTCTAAGTTCAAAACACCTTACTCATTAGTCTCTATTCTAAGATATTCGACTAAGTGAGAATGAAAACTCATGATTATTTCACTAACAAAGTTTCTATCTAGGTATGGAATGTCTTTCATCAAAAAGGGGAGATTGAAGACTCCGACTACGAAACTATATCATTCCGAGTACTACCAAAAGACTTAGGTACAAACCTCATCCCTCCTAAGTTTTGATTATAAGTCATTCTAAGTGTTATGGAAACTACTTCATATGTTTTCATTCAATTCCGATTGATTCGGAAAACATATTCTTGTCTATCTTCTCACATTGATGTTTCGAGTCACTCGGACATCACTCAGATTTATCGCATGTTCAAATACTCTCTCTAACACTTCTTATTTAAGTTTTGATCTGCATATTCTGAAGAAGAGTGAATTACTATGTTAATTCAACTTTCTAAGTCGAGCATATTTATTTGAGAATTATTTGTCCGGATCAAGTATGTATACTCCGATATTTTCACTCTTATAACTTGATCTTTCGAGGACTAACTCGATGGAATTCGAGTATAATGGTTATTAGACTCATAAAGTTCCACTCTTCTAGGCCTAAGATAATTATGCACTTAATTATCCTAATTAAATTATTATCTCGTGCCTAATCTTGGACTAAAGTATTTTATACTTTGAGAACCAAAATGGTTTACTTTTGTAGGTTATCCAAAAGAAGTTATCTCATTTTTGAATTACAAAAGTAACCAGCTTCAAGCTGTCCATTACCAGCAGACAAGGTTTTTCTACTTCGAACAAGGCCTAGACGTTGTGTCGGGGTTGTTTGTTTCCAAAACTGGAAAACTTCAACGCTAAGCTCAACGGTGGTTTCCACTTTACTTTTCGGACACCACCAGCTGCTTGGAGCACCTTTAGGAGCCAATAGCCGTTGCACAACGTTCACATCTCAACGGATCTTTTTGAGCGACTCACAAGAACCGTTACAACGGTCACAGAGGACTTCTGTTCAAAAACTAGTCACAACGGTTAATCCGCTTGGTCATCTATAAATAGAAGCCAACTCTCTAGACTTCAAGATTTCCGGAATTATTTTCGATACACATTACTTAAGCAAAATTCATTGTATTCATACTCAATCTTCTACTTACAACTCCCAGCTTGTAATTCTTACTTTCCGAGTTGTAAAGTCTTGTAATGAGTTACATAATCTTTCTTACTTCCTGAGTAAGGTCCCTTGACTGAGCTATAAGGGTTAACTCGAGTCGCTTGTCCCTAACTCGTAAAGTTTACCTCGGTTAGGAAGTACTAGATTAGATAAGGGAATTTATGGGTATAGGAAAACTCTCTAAGGAATTGTTTAAGGGAGCAATTCTGGTTGAGTCGATCTGCTGTGTTTTGTGGATTCAAATTAGTGGATTTGGCTTGGTGCTTGGACTAGCACTATCCGTGGTTTTCTCGCCCTAGGAGGGTTTCCACGTATATATGAGTTTACACTTTTCCGAGTCCAATCTAGACTCGGATTGTCCGGTTCATTCTCTTCTAAGCTTAAATCTTCCAAGTTTGTTAAAATTTCCTCATCAAGGGTGACTAAGACTTTCCAAGAGCAAACCTTCATTTGTTGAGTTCCGTATATATTTCAAAGCGAGATAAAACCCAAAAGAAGCTAAAATATAGGCAAGGGATGGAAAATTTAGGATGGATGTGGGGTATGAAAGTTGGTTAAGAAGGAGCATGGAAAGAGTATAAAAGTCGAAGTAATAGAATGCTATGGACACATCAGTTAGAAGAAGAGTAATATAAATATAAAGAGATACTTTTAGCTCGCTTACATGAATCCTAGAGCGTCACAAAGTTGTATCAAGCAACATGTTGTTACAGATGTCAACTAGTTTAGGTTGCGTCCGATGCTTCACCTAGATCCCTTTTGGTTTACCCTTTACCTTAACTCCCATGATGATGATTCTTTCTGAACTTGAGGGCATTGAGATGTTTCTCTTATTATGCCCGAATAATTAAAATTTCATGTTCTTTAGATGCTTGTAGAAATGTTTTCTGTCTTCTCTTATTATGCGTGAGTTACTATAGTTTTATCTATTTGTTTGTAAGGGTAAGATCGTCCACATCTAAATCTCTCAACACCCCACTCCACATTGGAAGTTGTTTAGGTGCTTTTTAGATTAATCATCGGTGTCCATTTCTAGGGAGGTAAGAGAGTTATTATTGGACAATCTGATTTCCAACCAAGGCAAGATGTATGGAGTATTCATAGAAACTGGTTAGGAGGTTAGAAGGGGGCAGATTCCGAAGGATAATTCAGGCACAATGAAAAGAGAAGACCACTCGCCCTTACTTGCTAGCTCCGTTCTATTTTTCCAGGGATTTAATACCTCTAATTGTTTCTTTTGCTTGTCTTCGAAGTTGAATTTTCAGTTCTTTTTGCTTTGAATGATAGTGAACTTGCAGAAACTACAGGAATTTTTAAACCACTAATTAACAACATCCATTAGCTAGAGCAACATTAGTTTATCTACTAAATTACGGACATGTAAAGATAGATTTGATGTGGAATTCAACTCATTCGCACTAAACATTCCAGACTTATGAGAATAATCAGCAAAATGTGACTATAGGTGCGGAAATCGTTAGGGTGCAGAGCTTCGGTTTTAAAGGGTGGTATGAGGGTCGATCTTCATCTCCATGACTTCTCGAGGTAATGTAATTTCCTGAGGTTGATCGAGTCATGCATCTTGACAAGCCAAGGCGCACGTTGGGCACCTCCCGCCTCTTATTCTATCTTTAGAGAGATGGGGGTAAGCCATCAAACTCGTGACTTTTAGTTCACACAGATACTTTAACCTCAAAAAATCAATGTGATCTTAAAAAATGCCCTCAAAGAGTTGCATGAAATTTCTTCAATTTTCAACTCAAACTAAAAGCTCCAATGTAGCAGAGTAGTGCGAATAAAGTTATGAGAAGCAGAAATGATGTTCACTATGTGTTGAATAAGTGACAAAGGGAAATCTTTCTATGTTGTAAGCCCTTGGGACTATGCAGTTTTATGAATCAAGTTACCAAAAATTCCACGGATCCTAACGAAAGGTCATTATTGATAGTGATGCCCATTCTCGGGCACATAAGTACAAATATACCTCAAATGACATCAAATGCTAGGGTAGCTAGCCTACTTCCGTCGACCATCATATCAAAGTATCTATGGTCGATCGATGAACAAGTTGACACAATAGCTAAATTGATGCACAGATACATGTGTCGTGTATAGGAAATGTGATCCCCAATGGTAGGCAAATTGAACAATGAAATAGAATAATAAAAATGAAAATCAAAAAATTATAACCCTAAAATCACAATAGGTAATTTCATAGACTCAATTATTAATATTTTCACCAGTTGTAAATAAAATTGAAAATAGAGAACAATGAAAGTGACATCGAACAACTCCAAACATTCAAACATCCCTTACCTAGTTTCAGCATTTTGAGAAGAAGGCCTGGGTACATCCATCTTATGTAGCAAGCTACAAATTAGAGAAGAAAAACAACTGTAAAATTGAGCCTCAAAATAATGAATGAAACTAAACCTTCAAAAATTGAAAAAATCATCTCCAAATACAAGAAATTGGAACTTACGAGAGAGATAAACACAAAATGGAGCTGGAATGAGCTGCGAAAAAGCTCGAGCAATCCTCACCGAGAGAAGTGTAGAAGAAATTAGGGGCACAAACAATTCTCACCGAGAGAAACGAAGAAGAAACTCAAATGAGAGGAGAGAGAAAGCCAAGAGGGGAGGAAGGTGAGAGGAGAGAAGCAACTTCTTTTATTAATTTAACATCACGTGAGTGCCGTATGTATATTATAATATACATATGGTTATAATATATAATTTTCCAGGTAGTATGCCTTTCGACTGCAGACTAGGCTTGGAAAATACCCCTTCTCCCTAAGCATCGAGTGGACACTAGGGTTACCATAAGGATTCAAGTTAAGAGGTGCTTCATCCTTATCTAAGGCAAGTGATGAGTCTCAAATCGTAGAGTTCCTTGTCATTAGCGTCGTGTTCAATTTCAACCACAAATTCCTTGGAGGTGATAGTCACACATAGATTATCCTTGTTAATGGTTATGACCTGATTTTTTATGACCATCTTAACTTTCCGGTGTAGTGTAGAAGGCACTACTTGATGATCATGCATCCAAGGGTATCCTAGAAGCAATTTCAATGTAGCTGGGATGTCTAGGACTTAGAATTTAATGTTCTTTATCACTGGCCTTACATTCATTGGTAAGGTCAACATTCCAAAGACTATCCATTTAGAATTGTCATATGGCCAGAGATGAACAGATCTGCTTAGAGAGTTGTTGCTCTCCGATTCCTAACCTTTTGGCGGTTCTCCATGGACGGACGTTCACGGCTAATCCATTGTCCACTAAGGTTAAGGGAATGAACTTGTAAATACAAGTTAAAGTTAAATAAAATGCATTGTTGTGTGCAACGCCTTCTTTAGGGAGATCCTTTTGATCAAAAGTGATGGTTCCATCCCCACTGTTGACCAATCCTACTACTTCCTCCGCGTGGTTTCGGGAGAGACCTCGATCTTGCTAAGAGCGTCAATTAAGGCATGCCTATGTTTCGGGAAGCATATATGAATTGCCATATGGAAATGTGAGCTTTTAATTTTTGAAGTTATTTTAGGATTAGGTCTTCTTCTTCGATAGATTCAGGTTCTTTTGGGGCTTCATGAGTTTATTGTGCACTCATGAGTGCATTATGTCGTCTAGATCCGGTAAGGAATTAGATTTCTAGACCTTTGGGTTCTCCACAAAAGTGTTCTTCTTCTATGGGTGGTGTGCCCAAGAACTCGTTAGCGTCACTATTGTTTCTAGTTCTATAGATATCTTTTTCATCACTTACCCACAACCCATGGACTTACGGATCTAAAGTAGGCAAGCCAAGAAGTGGTTTGGAATCATCAATGTCTTGAATGAAGACATATAGGTCCCATTGACCTAGAATGGGTTCGGAGAAATGGCTAAGGTACCGTTGAAAGGATTCTTATTGTTGCCTGATTTTTGAGCGGCCTTAGGAAGAGAGAGATGACCGTTGTGGAACATACTCTCCGACTTATTCTTGAACTTCCAACGTTCCTCGGTGTCGTGTCCTCGTGCAGGATGGCATTTGTAGAATTTTTCTGCGTCCCAGCTTTTAGACTGTTTCAAAGTTTCGATTCTGCTATAAAGGGTGGCAATTCTATTTTCCCTTTAGCTAGTAGGCGATCAAGGGCTTGAGAGTATGTGGTAATAATGGGAGTGTAGTCATTTGTACTGTTAAGGGCATTGACATTTAGATCCCTGCTAGTATTGCCTGGATTAGAGGTTTTCTTATCTCTACACCGATAATTACCTTTATCAGCATACCAAGCATCTCTTAGGGTTGAGAAGTTCATCATCGGTAGGAATTTGAGATGCTCGATCGTAGGCAGGCTGAAGGTTCTTCACGATGATCCGTACTTAGTCCTTCTCGGAAGGTCGGTCTACCATGTGCGCAGCCTTTGCCCTTAATCCGGTGAGAAAGTATGTAAAGCTTTGTTTCTCACCTTACTTGATCAACACCAAGTCTCTAAGAGTAACCGATAAATCATTGTTCTAGGAGTATTGATATGGGAACTCCTTACACATATCAGTCCAGTTGGTGACCTTACGTTGATCAATCGCGTTATACTACCTCATTACGTCAGTATCAAAAGTCCACGGGAAGATGATGTGGTAAGTGTCTTCTACTATGTTCATAAGAGCCATTGCTCCTACGAAATTGCAAACATGGTGATGGGATTCTCGGAACCTCGGAATTTGATATTGGGCATGGTGAACATAGGGGTAATTTCCCTTTAGGGATTAAAGTGAATCCCTTATGATCAAAGTAATGGTTACCGAACATGGATGACTCCCTTAACATTTGTTCTACCTAATCTAAACGTGGATCGGGTTTGGGACTGCTTGGAAAAGATGGACTAGGTGGAGGTGGAGGAACTCCCTCTTAATCGTTCCGCTTCCTCATCTCTCTTATTATCCTGAATGGCTTTTAGGATGGCCTTAAGATCGCCTCGATATGGACTCCATATTCTTTTCTTGAGCCATAAACCTAGCTTCCATTTTAGCTGAATTTTCATTGAACAAGGCAAGGATAGGGGATCATTTTGGTGTTTCTTCCATTGGAGAGGAATTATTTTTAGGTACTATCCTACAACGGAAAATTGTTTGAACCAATGTAGTATACACCGGATCGTGGAGCGTAACATGGTGCGGAACGGGGAGAAGATGTGTCCGACTCGTTGTTAAGACATTATAACCTTTTGGAGCTTAGATTCCAATGCAACTCGGTTGCAGTTGACTTCCCTATTGTGTAGCCGAAAGGATGAGGCTTAGGACCACATGAAAGAATACCACTTTTGGGAGGAAGGGGCTTATGCGCGAGACCCAAAGAGACTAGAATTGCTTTTATTTGGAAGAACACAAGGAATGCACAACAAATGAAGTCTATACAACTTAAATACATAAATGATTTGATCCTAATGGAAGATGTAAATGGAGCTTTCTAAATTGAGATTAATTTTATTTTGGCTAAATAATAGATAAAACTAAAAAATAGGCTCACCTAGTTTGGGATAAATTTTATTTTTGTTATACGAGAAATGAAAATGCAAAACGGACTCACTTAATTTGAGATGAATTTTATTTTGGCTATACGAGAAATGAAAACGCAAAAGGACTCACCTAATTTGAGATTAATTTTATTTTGGCTAAATGCAAAATGAATAGATTCACCTAATTGAGATGAATTTTATTTTGCCTATATGGAAATGAAAAATGAAAAATGAAATGCAGAAAAGGAAAATCTAATGACTAACTCGACTAAAGAGGTAGAGGGGACCTTGGTTAGACCCTTCCGAATAGATCGGTGGTAGCTACTTAGACCGCCTAAAGAAGAGTTTTAGGATGACTCGAAAATGAAAGTAATGGACTGACCTAAAGGGGAAAGGTAATTTGACTTTGGCTAAAATGCACATAATGGACCGACTTTAGGAAATTTTATGGTATTTTATTCGCACCCATACAAGGGCTAATCAGCACTCTTCACCTATTCCTAAAGGGTCACAAGTAGAAGATTAAATCTAAAAATCACACTCATCCAAGAATGCAAATGAAGAGACAAGGTGCCACTTAATAGTCAATGATCTATAGGCGTAAGAGGGTTAGAACTAGGTAGGATACATGGTGAGTCATAGTCCGAGGATTTAGTCCTCCGTGGGGTGCACAACATGAAAAAATGCTTTGAATCCTTAGTGCCTCTCGGTAAGCCAAGAGCGCATGCTATGAGGGAAGAGGTACTGTCTCTGCTGGCAATCAAGCCTAGTTGGGCTCGCTCGGATGTAGTGGGAGCCTCTTACCAAAAGTGTTGTTAAGGGAAAATAACTTAATGGTCCACCAACAAAAATAAACTATGCTAAAAGCTTCCCCACGAATGGTTGGCGAATGTTTTTTTTAAATTTTATCTTTTTGAAAATGACAACGATTTTAAAAATGAAACTTGGAATGTGGGGATGAACCTCTTATTAAGATTTATGAATTTTATTGAAATAACTTGAAGTGAATTAAATTGGATTGAATGGCGGTTTTCATTAATTCTTTTATTTTAGAAATTATTTTCATAAGTGTCGGGATATTATTTCTCAACAGAACAAAATAAAGAAAGCTAGGGTTTTGAATCGTCAAGAAGCTTTAGGGCCAAACTAGTGTAAAAACATCGGTTTAGAACCAAGCCACAATAGCCGACCACTCGGTGCTGGGTCGAAGCTAACACCTAGTGGTCGACGGTGCCAGTCCAGGGGCCACGGTTGAGGAAGTCAGCCTCGGCCTCTAGCCTGGTTGGCAGGTATAGAAGCTTTAATTTTTTTTTATCCTGCAATTAGAAAAAGCCGAGAAGCGATTGATAGAAATAAATAAAAAACGAGATTTGCTAGTTAGTTTTTAGGGATGAAAAGCTAACAAAAATAAATAAATGCTCTTCTAATGTTAGTATGGGAAAACTAAGTTGACAGAGGCTAAAAAAAAAATGACTCTGTCGGTCTAGAACCGAGAATCGGATTTGGGGGCGAAGGTACAAAACGTAGGGATAAACCCTTCCATTCCTCCCGTTAAACAACGTCCATTACTAGTTTGAGTAGTGAATTGAAATAATATACCCAAAACAAGCAAACAACATGCGATACTGAACTGAAAGCAACCAAACCATGCTAAAAGCAATAAAAGCGGACATAAAACAAAACGGTAAAGAAAGTGATAAAGAAAAGGTAAGAAAGAACGAAAGCGAAAATAACAAGGATTACATTGAGCAGGGAGGAATTTAAAGCAATACAATTCTTCTTCCATAATACGGAAAGCAATAAAAACATGAAATAAATAGATAACCATTTTGAGGGCTGAATTGATGCCCTCATGTCGTCCCCACCTGCTAATCTCGATCTCCGCACTGGATCCGGTGATACAACGAGTGGTAATATAGGAAGGGCTTTTTATAGGTATTTTAGTGTAGATAGGTAGAACAAAGTATGACTGATGAGGTTTATGTATTAAATGTAGTTAGAATAAGCATTAGAATAGGGATGAGCTAAGAAGAGACCAAGAGATTAGAATACGAATGGGAGTATTCAGTCGCTCTTAGTCGGGTTTTAGCAGTATAACATTAAGGAAACAAGCCGTTGTGAAATGAAATCCTAAGCTCTGTATTTATAGGGAGAAGGCTAGGTCACAAACGACCTAGGGTAGGTCTCGACCAACCATCCAAAGTTAAACAGTAATCACCTGCGAACGGGGCAAGAAAAATGATAGGATAAAACCGAATAGAACTCGGATAGAACCGCGGTAGGGGCACCGGCCACCCGGTGTTGTTCTAGGGTTTGGAGCTCCTTCCATGCTGTAACAAGAATCTTGGGCAAAATGCGGCATTTAGAGGCAAAATAATCCACTAGGGAGCACCGGCCACGACATCGTTTTGAGGGAGGAAGCTCCTTATCTTAGGCGAACTGTCTTGGAACAAAACGCAACACTTTGATACTTGTAATCATGAAATACAACGCTTAATGTTGTTTTGAGGTCTCAACTCATTGTCCGGTTAAACAAAAGTAAAACGTAGAATTTTGAGCCTAAAATTTCCCCGTACGCGATAGGGCTTCCGTTGACTCCGGAGGTTTAACTCGGGCTTGGACGATCTGAAAGAAAGGGATTTTGGACCCACCCAAGGCAAAAGGCTACTTATTTGGTGCTAAGGGTTTTTTGTGGTTTATTGGCTTCCGTCGCACCAATCAAATGCCGGTAGAGATCCAAATCTACAAACGGAACTCGGTATTTCATCATCGGCCCAACGATATAAATTACGTAAATAAAAGAGATAATAGACGACACGTTATAGATGTCTACAACAAGAAGGAATATGGCAATGCACATGAAAAAGTAGACATTGTGAGAAAAAATCCTTGACATTCAAAGAAGAATCTAATTGGATACTACCAATGAGGAATTCCTTGTGGAAGAACACAACCCGACTAAGGAATTATCATATTTGGTTGAGGCCGCATAAGCGTCATTGAAACAATAAAGTAAGCACAAGTGGCTCGGATAGGTTGATTGATGTACAAAAGTTTCCTTTGCTTATGTCAAGCAAAGGAAATAAAAACATTATGTCCATTAGCTCAATGATGAAAACCATAATATGGTTAAGGGTATACAACAAGTGGTAGAGCATATGATTTATATTGCCAGCAACTCATAAGAGCTCAACCCTAATTAAAAAAAAAAACTATGGATAAAATAATGCTAAAAAAGGAGAGGTGCTTACAATTAAACAACATCTCTAACTTACTAAACTTGTCGGAATTGCAAAAGTAAGAAAAGCAATTTTTAGCATCTCATCCCAAAAGTCCCCTGGACTCGATGGATACACCAAAAGAGGTGCGTACAATTAAACAACATCTCTAATTTACTAAACTTTCAGTAATACTGAACTGAGAAAAGCAATTTCCAAGCATTTCATCCCATAAGTCTCCTAGACCTTATGGATACACCAAAGAATTCTTCAAAAGAATTGGGATATAGTAGATCCTATGGTAACTCTTGCATCCAAACAGGCCAAATTTTGAAGCAAATAAGTTTTACTAACATGGTTATTATACCTAAGGTTCAAAGTCCAGCTTTAGCAGGTGAGTTTCTACCTATATCTTGTTGTGATACAATTTACAAATGCATTGCTAAAATTACATGCTCTAGCCTGAGTGAGATTCTCGCATCGATTATAAGTGACTCCTAGTGTGCTTTTATAGACAAGGAATTAGTGCACAATGTTATAGTTTGCCAGGAAATTCTTAGAGGCTACAAAAGAAAAATATTAGCCCTAGAGGTTGATAAAAATTGACATGCACAAAGCCTATGACTTAATCTATTTGCCTTGTGTGAAGGAGGTCCTCGAAGGATTCCACTTCCCTGTAGTTTTCACAAACTTGATTATGGTTTTCTTGACTTTATCAACCTACACTTTATTATTCAATGGTGGATTATTTTGTTCTTTAGAGGAGGAAGAAGGCTATAATAGGGGGATCTAATATCACTGTTATCTTTATCTCAATAATGGAATACTTCACTAGACTAATAAAGAAAGTTGTAAGATAAAAAGAGATTAGTATACACCCTAGCTGCAAATAGATACAATTGACCCAATTGTCCTTTGTTGATGATCTTCTAGTATTTTGCAAGGTTGATAGTAGTTTTTACAATGTATTAAAAGGTCGCTTAAAGAGTTTTCTAAAACTTTTGGCCTATGAAGGTTTGCTCTTGAGAGTCTAAATCACCATAGAAGGGGGTGAATAGGAAATTTTGCGCAATTAAAGAATTTTTACGAAGTATGAACTTAGAAAAAATTCCGAGTCTAGAATGAACTCGAAACATATATGAGCTTAGAGCAACTCGGATGAAGTGAAGTTTGAAGTTCGAGAGAACTAAGCACTCGGAATATTAAGAGAATATTTTGTCCGAGCTCAGCAAAGGCCACAACCGAGTCCGAGTTACTCGGACAGAGAAGCAAGAAAAATATTACAAGTTAGAATTACGTGGAAACCCATATAAGGTAGAAAACCAAAGACAATGTGAATCCAGGCACCAAGTCAAATCAACGAATTGAATCCTCAATTATAATGAATATAACTATCTAGATTTGTTCCCAAACAAATCTATTAGAATTTTTCCAGGCTCATAATTTACCTTATCCGATCGACCTAGGACTTTTAAGTTGAAGTTACCTTATGAACTTGGGGTCCTTCAAGTTGAAGTTCCTTTATCAACTCGAGACACCATTTTTCCCAAGGTCGAAATTCCCTTATCTAACTTAGTACTTCCAAACTAAGGTGACCTTTACAGTTTGGGACAACTAAGTTGAGGTAACCTTTACAAGTAAGTCAGACAGGACTAGAAGAGAGTAACAAGAATTATAATACAACTAACTCGGAATAATACAAGTCAGAATATTAGAATTACAGTTTGGGAGTTGTCAACTGCAGATGATGTTCAATATGGTCTATCTTTTTCTTCCATTTGTTAATTTAAATATTGCGTTAAGGCTTCTATAAATAGTCTACATTGAAGAGATAGCTATTGAGTCTTTAATATCTTTTCTGCTGAAGTCTGGATGAGTCGACTAGCCGTTATAACGGATACTCGAGTCTCTTATATTTGTGAACCTTCCTTAAATAGCCGCTGTGCCTCGGTCCTACCTTCCAACAACTCTTTTTCCAACTTTTGTAAACTGAAAATGCAGAAAGAAAAGACCGTTAGACTCGTAAATAAAATATTACCCAAAATAATAATAGACAAGACCGTAAGTCGGTTCTAAGCTAATTTGAAATTTCAAGCTTTTTTGTCCGGTAGTGCTTTAACGGTCGAAGCCTTTTGTTTTTGCTTTTTCTTCAGATAGTTAATATTAGAAAAACATACAAAAACATTAAGCATAATGGTTCTCAAAGTATAAAATACTTTGGTCCATAATTAGATAAGGATTAGTCTATATAAAGTGTTTAATGAATAATTATCCTTAATATATTAATCTGGAAAATTTCAAGTCTAGTATTCAATATTTTAAGATTACGAGATATGTAAAAACTCATAAATAAATCATTGATTCTTAATGGGCACATGACTTACTTAGACATTTTATAATTACGCATGATTAAACAAATGATAGCGTAAGTTTGTGGGTTATAACGTGATCAAGATAATTCAATCCTAGATCAATTCATAATGTTTCCCATGAAAGAATTAACATGACACATGTAAAAGAACTAAGGCAAACACGATGTGTGAGTTAGACCGAGGAGGTTAGTTTCCCTGAACCGAGTAGGTCAATCCGACTCGGTTTGTCATGACTAACTTAGATTCTACTTTCTAAATGTCGGACTTAATCGGATATACTTAATATACTTAAATTTGAGTTCAGTAATGAACAAGTCATATTGAAATGATGAATTATAAAGCATATAACTTAGTTAATGAATTTCTTTTAGGATGCTTCTTGTTTTGTCCTATATTTTGATGAATGCATGAAATCAAAACACATTCAAGGAGTCCGTCGGCTATACTCGAGTCTTCAGCCTCCAAATAAATCAAAGCAAATCATAAATTCTATTTGGAGGAAATCATGAAAACAAGAAAGGCTAGTTGTTGGAATTATCGGGTTTTGCACTTAGGTCACTCCCATTTAAGTACCTAGGGGCTTATATATCATCATTAAGACAATCAACTTGGGATTGCCAACTGCTAGTTGTAGGAACCATGACTCACGTCGTGCTTCCCCAAGAATAACGGCTTCATGCAAGGTGAGCTTATCAAGTCCAACGATAAGGATTTTGAATTTTAAAGGGATTAATTAGCGATTTTATGAAATCTGTTTTTTAAAAAAAATTGTTTAGACTTCTCAAGAAGGTTTTTTTATTTTTTTGACAGAACAACTAAAATAGGAAATCCATGGCTTAAAGCTTTACTAGATCGGGTAGCCAAATTTGCCTAGGCCAAGAGCTGAGCCCCGACAACAATCTCGGGGCTTAGGCCGTCCCACTAAAATTTTTGTCCAATGCCGGCCATCCGGCTCGGACTGTCGAGGCACCGATCACATGGCTTTAGACCATTAGTTAATTTTCTAGTTTTTTACCAAATTCTATAAAAGAAAATCGAGATGTAGTTTAAGAATTAAAAAGATTACAAAGGAGTTGGCGATCAGTTTTGAAGGAAAAAATAACACAAATAAAAATTCACTTTCCTAATTTTGAATTTACTCGAAGGGACAACCAAAAGGGACAAAACTCACAAATAGAAAAGATTTTAAAAAGCACTCAATTGGCCTTACACCAATGATCGGGTGTTTGGGGATGGATTTTAAAAAGCACTCCAAATAAACAAACTCGGATCTTGACTTTTTGAGAGGGTTTAGAATGAGAATTTTGCGTAGAGCAATGGTGGGTCAAAAAGTAGAAAAAGAGGAAAAATGAAGGCTTTTTTGAGAGGGTTTAGAATGAGAATTTTGTAGTGTGAGTAATGGAGGGTAAAGAAGAGGTAGCAGGAGAGAGTTCAAGCATAAATTAGGAAAAATATAGTTGAAACTAATGTTAAATGGGGAAGGAGGGGAACCCTCTGTTTATAGGAAACTTTACAGTTTAAGAAACCCTAAATTTAGCCCCCATATGTTGGGTTTCGGTATAAACTAAGCCGAGATTTCCATAAATGGATAAGGAAAAATTCGAACACCGAACCAGTCAAAACGATGCTATTTAAAAAGTCCTAGGGGCTAATGCCGGACGAATCGACCACGATTTATGGTCCAAGGAAGTGCACCATGCTTGGACTCGAAAAGGGTCAAAATTTTGCATTTCTGCATATTTGCGAGTGCAACGTCAACTTAGAGCTAGGCTTGAGAGCCCAAAACTCATTAGACCAATTGAGAAAGATGTTTACAAATTAGCTTTGTCACAAGGGAATGCACTATGGGCTATATTTTGGCCTTGGTTGGCTTTTGGTTCGATCTTGACTCAAGCCAACGAATGAGGCTGGGTTTTCATCACCGAGCTGCACAAAAATAAAAACATAAAAAAAAATAAGGACAACATTTTTAAGGTGTCTACAACTAGTCCTCACTTCGATCAAGTCCGAAAGATAAGGGTCAAAGTAGACACTAAAGGTTACTTATGTATTTAGTCAATGTTACTTTGGACATTCATTAAGTTCCATAAAATTATCGGCGTGTTGAATTAGTCATCCCATATCTTGAACTCCAACCATGGGTTTGGACTTGACTCATGGTATGTAGTTTGAAATCTAGCTGTGAGGTTCCCGAGCTTGGCTTCAACAAACTCCTAACTCTCGTTCATATGCCGACGCTTGATCATTTCTTAATCGAAGCATGGCTAAATTTTTTACACTAACATTTTAGCGGTCGATAATTGAGTGTACAAAACTCTAGGTTTCACGTGAACAATTCAGTGACTAAAAATAAGACGGGTGAAAACATGACTGTTGGGTCCTACATTGCCACTTGTTGATTGAGTTGAACACACGGTCTACCACACCTCTAAGGTCCGACTTTGGACCTTGGGCCACATGCCCGACTATTGAGTCATCCAGGCTGATCCGTGTCGGGCCTTGTGAACCGGCCACCGACCAATTTTTGACATAGTTCAGTGAGAGAATGGATAAACAACCAATTTAAATTTTCTTTGGATTTTCCTTAGCTTCTTTAATTTCTTAAAAGAAAACTAGTGTGGTTCTCTTTTGTTTGAGAAAGAAACTTTAAAAAGATGCCTCGAGAGGTGCTCACATTTGAAAATAAGAACAAGGGCCGAGGCTTGGCCCAAGACTTGTTTATGCAGCAAGAAACGCATCCTTATGATGAATGGAACCCAAGACACCTCTCAGTGGAGGTTGACAACCATGTCTCCTTTCTAGCAATATTTGCTATGGTAATTTTTTTCAATCTTCTCTTGCCTAAATTCTAGTGTGGCATTTTAGTAAAACATTATTTTGTGCCTTGTAGGAAGATACTATAAGAAGTTATGGAGCTATCCGAAAATTTTTCGACATAGTTAAAAGTCAAGATTATCCGCTTGAGCAAACCATGACTTCGTCTAGTTTCGTCCTCTTTACATACTTTACGTAGCTTGTATGATATCAATGATTGGGATATCACTTGGGAAATCGGTGACTGGTTTTGAGAAACAACCAATATTTTCCATCTTCCCTTTGGGGAAATGACCATTACCCCTTTAGACAATGTCATCCTCATAGGTTTAGAGTTTTCAGGCGACCCTTTTGTACTTGATCAAAATTGTACAATCTTGATTACTTGTGTCATCTCTATGGACTGATTGCTCTTTAATTTCCTCAATCCAATGACCTCAAATACTGAATTCTCCTTTCTCGCCTTTACTAATAAGAGTTGTTGGCTCGAAACAATCCGCAACAATAAGATATGATTGTTCTTGCCCTTGTGCTGAGTATGTCTAGCTTTTCTAATCAAGGTTCCAAAGTTCATACTCATTACTTAGTCAACATGGTGGATTTAGATAGGATAAGTGATATGAAATTTAGAATGCCTACATATAGTTTTTTTTAATAAGTGGTTTGCATTCGGGCGCCCGATGTACTACTCTAGAGATTGACCATATCAATTACATGCCTTAACTAGATTATGGAGGATTATCAAGGTTTTCTTTCTTCCTCTTAAACATTTATAGGCATTCTAAATTTGCAGTCGTAGGTGTGTGAATATTTCCCTAATTTTCACCCTTTTCGATGAATCACAAATTTTTCGATAGTTGTTGAATGGACAAAGACCTTTCATACCCAATAAAAAGTTGCTGAACTTACTTTCTTGCGGCCATCTCTTAACGAAGTAGCTACAATAAGTCCCTTAAATATCCGAGTGTTTCACTATTATGGTTCAAAAAGCTACTAGAGTTTGAATCGCTTCTGCCTAGGCCCACTTTGGAGTGGACCATGGTCTCAGGTCAGTAATCTGCCGGCACTAGCCTAGGGCTAGGCCTTAATCTTTTGGCTCGGTCCGGCTGGTCATCTAATGCTTCCTTATACTTATATTTTGTCTTCTCTTTTTGGGCAGAGTAACTTCTATCTATACTTATATTTTGCATTCTCTTTTTGAGCAAACTAACTTCTATCCTTGGCATCCTAATCAAGTCCCTTTATGATTCTAGGCAGCTCGATATTTGAGTGAGAGGTGTGTCCTCTTAGAGGGTCCATTTGTCTTCTGTTGGTATCGGGGTGAGCGAGTTTCTCCACAAACTTGATATGTGACGTATGGGGAAACCTATGTGCCCATTGATCCTCAACGAACCATGTTGTACTTTTGCTTGGTTACCCCTAGAGAACAAGTATGAGATGACTACGAGATACACTTTTACACTTTTCTTGGATGTGAGTGTGAATTATCCTTAATATCTAGAAAAAGTTATAACCCGTATGGTAATCACGTAATTTTCTCGTTTTGCTTCCATTTCTTGGATAAAAACTAACCCTCGCGTCCATATAGGGTCTTCCGAGTGACATCTCGCATATCCTTGCTTGAGGTGGACATTTCCCTACATGGAGAGTCCCCGAGCATTGTTTTTATTTTTGAGATTCCGGAGTCGGATTGAGTGGTTCATCCGTTTTCGAGAAGTAACAGAGGGGTAAGAGGGTTACGCTCTTTATCTAATTGTGTGCTAGAATGCCTTTCTCACTTACTTTTTGGTAATAATTCGAGTATGACTGTGAGCAGTCCTGGAGGATGTTTATAGGGTTGCAACACATTTTCAAAAACCTTCTCGTGGGATGTTCGATCATATAGGGTATGGACAGCTAGTTAGAGTGATAACTTTGAGATTTTTAGTTTATATGGTAATCACTATTTTGTCATTTACAGGATCGCCATTCTAGATCCCCTTCATCTAAAAGTGATCCGGGAGGTTCGAGGGTTCATAAGGAAGTGCCGAATAACCTCTAACTTTATCTAGTGGTGCTGCATAGTTGCATTCTTCAATACGCTCTCGAAGGAGATATATTTACCAAGTTGGATCTAGCACTTTTGGAGTTGGTTTTAACGTTATACTCGCTATAGAAATATAACTCATTTGGTACTCCTTGCAATCCTCCAAGGTGTTCTTTTCATTGGCGTCATTATGACGCTTCACACTCTTCTTGGGCACCTTGGTCTACCTCTTCTCAAATGATAGAAGATAGTCGGGCTTCCACTTCTCTTGTCAATGATATAGGTCACTATCTTTCCAGAAATGCCAATACCAACTTCATGGGAGGCAAGGGGATAGTGGAAAACAGGGGTTGTTTTTCAACACTCTTAAGAGATATCTATAGAATACATCCGTAAGAACCACTAATCCCCTCCCGGAGGGGACCCCGAGCATCCCAATGAATTGGCGGGTTTAAAGTTTTGCTTTTTTGTTTTCAAAGATGAAGATGATTTAAAGGTTTTCAAGATTGATTTTAGAAAGTGGGGATGAACCTCTTATTTAGATTTCGAATGTTATTAAATTAAGTTAAAACGAATTAAATCGGATAGAGTGGAAATTTTATTAATTATTTTATTTTTAGAAATTTTTTCAGGAATCTTGGGATATGATTTCTTAACCGAAAAATAAAGAAAACTAGGGTTTTGAATATGTCGTGAGGTTTTATGGAAAAGCCGGTGTGAAAACACCGATTTGGACCCAGCACTCACCTGTTAACCACTCGATGCTCGGCTTTTTGGCAAGCACTCGGTGGTCGGCGACGCCGGCCATGGGCCATGGCCGAGGCAATCAGCATCGGCTCGTGGTGTGGCTAGCAAATGCATAAACATTTTTTTTATTTTCAATCAAAATAACCGAGAAGCAAGATAGAAGAATTAAATTAAAAACAGGAATTGCCATTCAGTTTTAGGAATAAAAATCTAACAAAACAATAAATATATTAATGCTCTTCGAATTTTAGTATGGGAAAACTAAGTTGAAAGAGACTAAAACAGTGATTCCATCGGTCTGAAACCGAGAATCGGATTCGAGGGGAAGGTACAAAATGTAAGGATAAGCCCTTCCGTTCCGCCCGCCAAATGATGGCAATTACTAGTTTGAGTAGCGAATCTAAATAACATATGAAACACAAGCATACAACATGCGATGCGAAATGAAAAGCAACCGGAAGATGATAAAAGAAATCAATAAAAAGCAAATATAGAGAAGCGATAAACGAAAGCAAAGGAAAAGCAAAAAGACATGAAAGTGAAAACTAAAAGGATTACATCGGGTAAGGAGGAAATAAATGCGATACAACTCTTTCTCCGTTATGCGGAAAGCAATAAAACATAAAAATAAAGAACTCGTTGTGAAGGCCGAATTGGTGCCCTCGGGTTCTCCAAGCTGCCGATCTTGATCTCATATTCGGATATGAAAATACGACGGTGGTGAATCGGGAAGGGCTTTTTGTAAGTTTTTGTGGAGATGAATGAAAGGATAGAAAGATCGGGTGAAAGGAGACCAAGAGATCGGAATAACTAAATATTCAATACCTTTTAGTAACGATTCAACAACCATAGTGTTTAGGGGATATTCGTTTAAGCTTTATATTCAACAGCGTGACGCTAAGGAATAAGGCATTTCTGGTTACTTTTTTGTAGCGTCACGAATAGGAAAAGTCATTTCGGGGTACTTTTTGGCAGCGTGATGAATAGGAAAAGCCGTTTACGGTTACTTTTTGGCAACGTGACACATAACAAAAGTAATTTTTGTTACTTTTTGGCAGCGTGACGCATAGGAAAAGCTATTTTTAAAATGAGAGCCTAAGCTCTCTATTTATAGGGAGATGCTAGGTCACAAAATGACCTAAGGTTAGGTTTCAGCCAGCTGTCAAAAGCTAACCTTGAACTAGCTGCAAAATCACAAAAAATCGGGCAAGAAAATTAAAAGATTGAACCGGATAAAATCGGATCCCGCGGTTGGGGCTGCCGGCCATACCGTGTAGTTCCGGGGTCTTGAGCTTGTTCCATGCTGCAACGGGATTCTCGGAAAAATGTAGCGTTTTAGGTGAAAATAGACCTCGTATGTGATGCCGGACACGACGTCGTTTTGAGGGAGGAAGCTCCATGTCTCGGGCGGATTGTCTTCGAGCAAACCGCAACATTTTAATGCTTGACATCATGAAACACGATAGTGGATGTCATTTTTATTTCTTTAGCTTTGTGTCCGGGTTGGACGAAAGTGAAACACGATGTTTTTAGCGTGAAAATTCCTTCTACGTGGCACCCGACTTCCGTTGACTCAAGAGGTTTGACATGGGCTTGGACCGTCCGAAAGGAAAGGGATTTTTGACCAACCTAAGGTAAAAAGGCTATTTATTTGGCACTAAGGGTTTTTGTGGTTTACTAGCTTCCGTCGCACCAATCAAATACCGTATGTGATCCAAATCCTCAAATATAACTCGAGATCTCATCATTGGGCCAACAATATAAAATACGTAAATAAAAGAGATAAGGGATGACACATTTTAGGTGTCTACGGTTAGCCCCACTTTGACCGAGTTTGGAAGACAAAGTGTGAAAGTGGACACCTAAAGGATTACTTATCTCGCTTTTGTGCGTTGTTTCGAATGCTGATTATTGTGTTGTGTCTAGAATTGGTTGTAGTCGAACCTATTGTGTTGTGTCCGGAATTGGTTGTAGTCAAACCTGAACACCGAGATAAAGCCTTAACTTGATCGTGATGCATGTGTTCGAAGTTCGGTAGGAGAATCCCGATCTTTGCTTAATCGAGCCTAATGTTCGGTGAACTTTTATGCTAAAACTTCGATCGACTTTGGATCTGAAGCATGGCCTAATAATTTTTATACTAACATGCTTGTTAGTGGATAATCATAATGAGGAAAGTTCGAGTGTTTTACCCGAATAATTCAGTAAAAAATAGACTAAAAACTTATCTCGCAAAAGCTAATATGGTGGGTCCAAGCATCCACTTGCATGTACATGGTGCCAAGGAGCCACTTGCCATGCCTAATGGGACTCTTCAAGCTAGGTCACCGTCTAGGGCTGCAAAACCGCCACCAATGGGACGCCACGTGTGTTGCCGAGTTTCGTTGGTCTCCTCTTCCTTTTTTTTTTTTTTCTTTTGTCTTGTACTCTTGGCTTGCCTCTTGCTTGCTCTTGCTTTCATACTCCTCTCTTTTCTTCCTCTTTCTTGCTCTAACTTTACTCATTCTTATGCTTAGAGTAATACTTCTATTAAAAATCTTGTTGGATTTTCATCTTGTAGAAAGGCTGAATTCGGAGTAGCGTAGCTATTCTAAAGTTTATGGAGACTTGTATACAAAGGAATTACCCTTTAGAAGACATCATGCATAATGTCGATTTTGTTTCCTCATTTCAAATTTGAGTCATTTGTGTGACAAAAAGAATGGGATCCTATTAGGGCTGTTAGTGAGCGCTTTTGGGATACTACTAACTCTTTTCATCTCCCTTTCGGGAGATGACTATAACGCCTCAACATAATCACTATACAAAACACACTTATCGAATAAATATACTATGACAAGGCAGCAGAAAACAATGTTATATTAGGGCATCACTACCGTCCCTACTTGGAGAGACTAGGCTAATATTGCAACAAAACACACGATCATCTTTTCAATTTACCGAACACTTACATTTAAAGTCTCATAACATCAAACCCAATATGTACATAATTTTAAACCACCCGTTATCCTCGAAATACATCATGGAATTTAACAATTCTACCATTAACAGCCAACCCTAAAACACCCGAGAATAAAAACCAAAGTCCGGTCACCGATCCGAGTCAACACCTCCTAGTTCCTTTGCTCTTAACACTTCCTGCCCGACATTAACCTTCTTTTCTTTCCCTAAAAAAATTTAAGAAAACATAAAAACAAGAATGAGCCATAGGCCCAAGACGCTACCCTTGTACTATAAAAATATACATATTATAAAAGTCGGTGAGTGCACATAGATAATTAAAATCGGTTTCGAAAGCTATTTACGTGTAAAGCGAAGTAATTTCATTATGCATTAAGGTATTGAAATAACTTAGGACCCATTTCCGTGACATCATCATATCTCGTAATCGTGATCTGTATACACAATTCATTTATCTCGATCAATCAAGGAGGGCCCTCGTGAATCTGTAATCGTGTTCGTAAACTGCATCGTGAATCATGAATCGTCTCGTAAACTGTATCGTGAATCTGTAACTATGTCTCGTAAGCTGTAACTATGTCTCGCAAACTGTATTGTGAATCGTAATCGTGTTCGTAAATCGTAATCGTGAATCTGTAACTATGTCTCGTAGATCATGAATCGTAAGCTGTGAACTGTGGATCGTGAAGTGGGTCCAAATTAGTTGTGTTATTAAAACAGGAACTCAATAATAAGATGAACACTTTGGAAAAGGTACAAGCAATAATGTACCTTTTAATGCATTTTCACTCCTTATACAAGCTTCCCGGTTACCACGTTTGTGACTTGTTTGTGTTTAGAGTAAGGCTTTTATAAGTCATATTTGTTTAATAAGTTATCAATATCACCTATATACTTTGTATCATTTCAACTCTTATTATTTAGGTTAACTATTTTTCTAGTCACTATTAAAAACCTTCATGCCTGTTTACTTCCTTAGTTAATTATTAAAGAATCCCCTTAGCAATTTAATACTTTCCGATAAATTCTATGACCAATTAATCAAGAGAATTTCCTATTTTCCTCTCACTATATTTGGCCATGGAGTATTACATCTTGAAACTTTACAATTCCATTAATTAACCTGGAATACCAACACACCATCATTTCAATCCATCATTATCCCGAAATACTTTCATTTCGTGGAACTCTTATTTAACATTTTGGTTTAAATATATCCTAAAATCGATTGTTGTAACACTTATATATCACAGAGTTATCCCAACAACATTATTTACTCTACACAACCTTTGTGCTGCAACCAAATTAATTCCTCCAACCTTTAATCCCATCCAACCGACAACAACGTTTTATAGAAACAATCTAAGTAATTCAATTACTCTTCCTCTCAAATTCAAGCATGGCTTGTCCAATTCTCAACTACATACTCCTCAAATTAATTTTAACAAAGCACATAATTACTTTGTTAAATTCCACAAAAACCACCTCAAATCCAATTAAACTTTCAAATACACTTTCATCTATTCCTCTCTCTTAGCATTATCTAATTTTGATTAAATCACTTCCCTAACATGCCTTTACAACTCAAACAATATTCGTACAATCAAGCAAATCCATTCTCATATAAAAATTCGATAAGCATATTCACAATTTGAATAAACCCAAATAAATTTTGAATACCTTATAAACATATACTCAACCTTAATTTCATGTATAACCACACTTCAATTACTCCCCAAAGTTCTTCCAATTCCACCACAATCAATTCAAAACTCAATCACAACTTAAATTACAACATTTACTTGTCTAATTATTCAATTATAACATGAATTTGGGATATAATTTACTTAGAAATTGAGGGTTAGAAATATACCTCAAAAGAGGTTAGAGATGAAAATGGATGATGGGGGGCTCGGTGTGGAGTTGGCTATTGGAGGGCAGCGGCTCAGGCGTCGGTTGGCGACGTCAGGCGGTAACGGCGGCCGGGAACGGCACCAGCAGCGAGTCCGCGCGGCAAGAGCAGCGGCAAGGGCGGGTTCCGCCTCGCCGACGCAAAACAGGGGAAAGGGGAAGAAAACTTGGTGGCGGCAACAAGGTGTCGATGGAGGCGCCGGTGGAGGCCTGCTGGCGGCGGCGAAGGACCGGCAGTGGCTGGTTGTTGGTGGCAAGCAAGATTGTGAAGGGAAGTGATGAAGGAGAGAAGATGGAGTTGTCGGACCGGGTTTTTGATTTCTGAAGTAATAGCCCCCTCCCCTTTTGTTTCTTTTACGCACCGCCGTCACGTTCCAAGCAACTTCTTCTTTCTTCATTTTTTTTCATTAAGCATATCGATTAATCTTTCTAGCTCAAAATCTGTGTTGTTCCGACATATGTATATCTCTATGAATTTAAAAATGTTCAAATAATTATCTCGTACCTATAAACATTTATTAATTTGTAATGAAATAAATTATATAATTTTAATACGTACGTCCGCCCACAATTTCACATGACTCACTTGCTTTCAAACAGTATTAAGACGATAAAACACAAATTTAGAGTAATTAAATATGATTAAAATTTGGGGTGTTACAATGACTATTACACCTTTTGATTTTGCTATTTTGTCGGGTTTAAGCTTCTCGAGGGAGCCTCTAGTTTACGATCGAAGCTTGTATAAAAATTACGATCTGTCTACGTCGGCTCTTTTGTCTCATGGTTAGTAGATTTACTTGAGCAAATTTCTTCAAATACATCATTCTTTTTAAGGCTTTTGAGAATGTTGACTTTTGGGCTCAACATACTCCTCAACAACAACTCCGAGTTGCGTTTGCTCACTTGTTAAGCACAATACTTTTTTGATCAAGCTAGGAAGATTCATATTCACTATTTGGTGAATTTAGTGGACCCTAATAGGATTAAAGAGCTTAAGCTGGGGTACACCTACATATACTTGTCGGTGTGACACGTACTTAGCTCAAGAAGGACTTGACAAACTATCTTCCACTATGTGCCTTGTGGAAGATCATCGAGGTATGCTATATTTCTTCACTTATTTTCGATATATTTTTATCTTGTGTGGATAAAAAATCTCACTTCTTTTGCAAAAATTGTAGCCGTGGTTGTATGAATGTTTCCCACGCCTTTCACCCGACTTAATAAATCACTCTACATTTCTAGCCTCCATATCATTGGTAAAAATCTATCTCTGACGAGCCCAAAGCACATGACATAGGCTTCTTAAAGATCGCTCTCAACCGTGTGGCTTCGAGTATGTCACTTTTATGATCTTAAATTTACCTAAAAATATGCCCCGAAAGATCTTCTTCACTACTATCTCACTGTCCCCGCCCATAGCCTATGGTGGGTCGATGGGCACAGCTGTGGTGGTCGGCGCCTACCAAAGGCGGGCGTTTGGCCACTCAATTTTTGCTGGTTTTTGCTTTTGCTTGCTTGTCTAGTTATGAATCCTCCGTGTGTAGGCCAATTTCCATCCATGTGCCCAATGTCAACTCCCTCCAAGTTACACCCCAAATTCGATCAATCAAATGGCCTCCATTCGTTCCCTACAATCCACCTCATACAATGTTGTACATCCGCTCCCTTTCTCAACGAAGCGGGAGGAAGCAACCACCGGGTATCCCTATACCAAGTTTCTAAATTTATAAACGTCCTATACATATGATTTGGGACATATTATGATCTTACTTGGTGAGCCTCCATCTTTTTCTCCTTGTTTATGTAGTTGAATTTATAAACTTTATCTTTTGTTCACTTTTTTCGAGAGGATATCCACATTCTAAATATCGATGTTGTCGTCGTCTCTCAACTTGGCGAATCTCCTCGTTTTATAAGAATTGCCGAACTTTTAAAAGAGGAGTGTGTGGGACATCCATTTCCTAGAAACCGGCAAGGGGTAAGAGTTTTATGCTATTTACTTTTACTTGCATGCTAAAAGTTACTAACACCATTAGATCTTGTAGTATAATCAAGAGCAATCTAGGACCATGTCTATCGATTCCGATCCGCCCTTAGGGGTATCCGAGACTTATTCACAGGGAAGACTTTTCAAACCTTCCGAGTGAGTCTTAGTTAAAGTAAATGCTAACTTTACTAAGCTTTTAGTAGATGTGCTTATTGCTCCTTTATTTTTGTAGAGGTGTTGGTCTAGAACGTCTTCATCGGGAGGCCTCGTTGCTGGCCTAGGAGCTCAAATGCATTCACTGGCCAATAAACACTCTCTGGTTGTACATCTAGAGTGAGTACATCCCTACATTCTTCACGACGTGCACATCATCGGAGTGCTTCGGAAGTAGGGCCTAGTTCCGTCCGGCCTAGTTTTTTGAAGAATGCATGGATATCCCACCTCTTCAAGCACTTGATCGTCATGGAAATCCGATTGACTTCCACCGAATGTCTTATCGTGGGCCTTTTCATGGTGCTTCTCAATCTTGGGACCATAAGGCTAGCTCTTAACACGGTGGTGGATAATGCTTCCAATTACGAGGATTAGTTCGATCCCTTATAGGGTGCTTTTGTTGTTTAATGTTTAATATTTTGTAAACTTCTTTGACTCTATGCAATGAGATGAATGCAAGGACTCAATTCTAAAAATGCTTTGTTTTATTAATATGATGCAAAAATTCTTAGAAAATTTACAAAGACAAATCGAAAAATAATTGCTCTACCCCTATTCCCTCTAATAGAAAATATTGAAACAAAAATGGGAATTGGTAAGTGCACGATCCGAAATAATATAGCTTGACTGAAAATGGGTCGGGGCAAGACACAAGTAATGACCCAAGGAGTGCTCGGGGCTAAAAGAATAAGGCGGATCGACCGGCTGGAAGGCTCGACTAGCGCCGCCGTACAGAAACCGAGGATCTAGTGGACTTCAGTGGTATTAGCACAGTAAGGCTCTTGAATATGGAAACTACTATAAATTTGACCCTTGCTTGGATGCCGTAAATCAAGCCTTCGATCCTTCTTCCGCAATTCCTCGGAAAGACAGATCCTAAAAATTCCCTTGTGCCTTTTACTCCCTTTTATTTTCAAAGATAAATTTCATAACCGAGTTATCCCATTGGATGCATCAGATGATGAACATTGAGAGAGTAGGATTGTCCCAATATGGGTTGAATACTTTGTTTAGTATTCGACGAGTGAATGTCTATTTGACTGTCCTAAGGGCTGCTATGGCCTCATCGGGATTCTCACTACTACGGTTTTAGGTTTGGGGATAAGGAATTATGTCCCCTGCTCGAAGAGTTTGATGATATTCTAGTCATCCAAAAGCTGTACGAAACCTATAATGCCCAAATCCTTTGAGAATATGCATGAAACCTACAAACGCCTTCCGAACTCGAACTATAGAAATCTAGGTTGGATTCTTATTGGAGATCTAATGAACCTAATGAATATGATGAAGCATTACCGCTCTGATGTACTCATTATTAGAGTCCATCATCATTCTTAGATGTTGAGCTATGATCACCTGTCCGATAGGTGGCTTCTCGCTGGTAGGACGCTATAGGGATATGGCGTGTACAATATTGCTTGAGCTTTGTTAAGCAATTCAAAGATTAATGGTCCCTAACTCCGCTAATAGTCGATGAAACACTTATAAGGTTACACTACGTCAAGGCCAATCTAGAGGAAGACTTTCGTTGGGTGCCCCTGTTATTGCGAGCAAGCAAATAACAACAACCGAGACCAAATGGTGGAATAAGCTCGACGTCGCCGCCTAAGGGGCAGTTGTTTGCCGCCATTGGGGCTGAAAAGTCTTGATTCCTAGATTTTTCGTCTCAATTTTATTTTTGCTCCTATTGTGCCGTAAATAAGGTTGAATTTGACCGTACAAGACTCTTATGACTTTTTTTAATTTGTTATGTGCAGATTTGGTTAATGGAGTATCCCCAACCGATTCGAGCCCCTACAAGAGCGGAGACGTATTTGCCGATACACCTTTAGCAGCGGAAGTGGTTAGAGGTGGTAATCGATCATCCCGATTCCTAATGGGAGGATTAGCATGAGAACCATAGTAATATAATTGAACGGTACGCTAAACACCGGGTCCAAATTAAAGACATATATCGGATCGTAACCCTTTGTACACTTGCTAGGCCTAAAAGCAGTACCAATTACTTCCCTAACCATGTATTGCGGCAAATGGGATGAGAGCGAGCGACCCCTCACATGGGTTGTGTTTGGCCTGCTACGTTCGAACTGTTCGAAGGTTTTCATAGTTCCAGTGAGTTAAGTCATGGCTCGGATATTGGATTACCCTACCGAAACTGCTTAAACCTATAGACGAGTGTATCACTACGGTATCTCGCATATTATCTAGAGTGGCTAACGGATGTTGACCCCAAACATTTGCAAGGCACTCGAAGGCTTAAGAGTTGGATCCCCAAGTAGTTGTTCCCACTCGCTGCAGCACTCCAAATTCGCGAAGTAAACCCTTGGATTGATGAACGAGCCCGCAAAAGGGAATCTAAGGCTAAAGAAGCTAGAGAGAGAAGGGCCTACAGAATTGAGGAGCTAAAGAAGAGCACTCAAGATGACGGGGCTAAGTCTAGTGATCCGATAGGGAAGAAAGTGAAAATAGACTAGGGCTTAAGTTTTAGAGAGAATTTTTAGGAAGAATAAAAGAATTTAGGAACTTTAGTTTTGCCTCTTTAAAACAGTTTGATTTTCCTAAAAGTAGTGTGCTTGTGTTTTCCGTTTTATTAACTATGTACTTCGGTAAGTAGGAGGCTTACCTTTTATTAAATAAAAGTAAGTTTTATGCTCAATTTTATTTTTAATCGCTAACCGAAAGGAGTAAATAAATTGGACTCGCCTATTTGGATCGTCTTAAAAATAAATTTAAAGAATTAATTACACTAATGGGCCATCTAATTGCACTGGCCAAAACAAATAAATAAGCAGATTCTCCGATTAGACCATCGAAATAAACAATTACGAGAGATAAAACCAGGGGAAATTATTTGGCTCGAAAAACCAACCGTTGTCCGGTGGTGGCCGACGCTGTCATAGTGCGACCTAGTTAGGCTAGGCTTGGCCCGTTGTTTAGGATCATGCTAAATGTAATATTTCTTTAGTTGAACCAAGTTTATGTATTAAAATACGTCTTCACCATCCAAATTAGTCAATTTTATTGCTCCTCCATGAAGTATCTCACTAAGCACAAATGGGCCTTGCATGGTAGGCCTATGTTTTCCTCGAGGATCCTGGATTGGCGCCTTAATCTCCTCAAGGACCAAATCTCCCACCTGTAGATTACGAGGCTTCACCTTTTTTGTTAAATACCCTTGATATATGTGCCTAGTATATTTGAACATTATGTAAGGCATTGAAGCGCCTTTCATCTAGCAACGCTAACTCTTCGTAGCGTTCCTTAGCCCATTCCGCTTGAGAATCTAACTCTCAAGCAACGATTCGTAATGAGGGGATGGCAATTTCTATTGGAAGGACTACTTCCATGTCATATACTAGGGAGTAAAGTGTTTCTCCCCGTAGAGGTTTTGATGGAGGTTCGGTAGCCTCATAAAGCGAAGGATAACTTGTTAGGCCAATCCTTATAGTTGACGACCATCTTCGCCACTATTTTGCGAATATTTTTGTTAGCGGCCTCAACTGCTCCATTGGTATGAGGATGATACGGAGCAGATTTGTGGTGTTTGATCTTGTATTTCTCCAGTAGAGTCTGCTACTTTTTCTTGAAGTGACTAGCATGGTCACTTATCAATTCATGGGGTACCCCATATCGACAAATGATATTGCGGGTAATGAATTGCGCCATGTGTTTCGACGTCAAGGTTGTGTAAGAGGCTGGTTCTACCCACTTGGTGAAGTAGTCAATTACTACCAACACAAATTCATGACCGCCCGTTCATTTAGGAGTCACTTTGCCAATAATATCAACTCCCGAAGCCGATAATGGACAAGGTGATGTAAGTGTCGTGAGGAATGATGGTGGCTGGTGTTGTAAATTTGCATACACCGACACTTGTGGCATTTCTTAACGAATTAATGGCAATCCGCTGCCATAGTTGACCGATAGTATCCTAACCTCTCGAATCTTCTAGACCAACATCCTTCCATTCATATGGGCCCATATTCCCCACCATGAATTTCATCCATGATGCGCTTGGCTTCGTGTTGGTTCACACAAAATAAGCTAATCCTTGTGTTGGTTTTCTTGTACAACCTGTCCTTGGTTGATGAAAAACTAGGCTACTAGCATCCTAACGGCTCACTGGGCTCTAGGCATGAAGTCTAACGGATATTCTTGTTTATCCAAATACTGATCGATGTCATGGTGCCAACTGGTTTGGTTAGTACTAGACACTTCTAGTGTGTATACGTGAACAGGATGACTTCGTCACTCTTTGTGGATGGGCATTGAATGAATGCCTTTAGGGATATTGATCATGGATGGTAACTTAGCTAAAGCATCCGCGAACTGGTTGTCATCCCTAGGAAGGTATGTTTATGAAATGTTTTCAAAATGTTTTGATAATTCAATTCGATGTGTCCGGTAAGGTGCCAACGCTTCACTCGCGTACCTTCCATTGTTGCGAAATCGATTAATAATCGGACTAGAGTCACCGGAAACCCTCATGCTCTTGGCTTCGATCTCTATAACAACTTAAAGTCCCGTGATGCATGCTTCATATTCTACGAGCATTGTTGGTGACTTCGAATCTATCTTGAATGAAATGGGATTATGTGTTCCCTCTCGCGAAACTAGCAAGATCTGTACTCCAAAGCCCTTCGATTAGAAGTGCCATTGAAGTATATTGTCCATAGATCCACCTGTCCTTGTAAAATGTTTACGCCTTGAAATTCGAAGTGTTCGGGTTGCGATTTAGTTATAGGTAGATCGGCTAGGACTTCCTACACTACCCTTCCTTTGATTGCTTTTTGAGGGACATACTTGAATTCAAATTCTAATAACGAGTACTATGCATCTATCTATCTTGCTTGTGGATGGTTGGTTGCTCAAGAATATATCATGCAATAGCATTGTAGTTGTCCTCTTATATGTTGCGCCAGCGTTATTGAGCCCAAATGGCATCACCACATAACAGATACGTCCGACATTATGTGATGAAGGTCGTCTTCTTGATGTCTTCTTCGACCATCTTCACCTAATTGTACGCAGCATAGCCATCCATAAATGAGAGCAGAGCATTTCCGTAGCGTTATCGATAAGGATATCGATATGAGGCAGCAAAAAATCATCTTTGGGGCTTGCCTTGTTTACATTTGTGAAATATACACATATCTCGAACCCTTCCGTCCTTCCGTAAAACTGGTACTATGTTTGCTACCCATTGTGGGTAGTGGACTACTTTAATGAACCTAGCCTCTCACTACTTTTGGACTTCTTCCTTAATCTTTAACGCCCATTCAAGTTTCATCCTCCCGAGCTTATGCGTAACCAACCTAGCGTCCTCATGAAATGGAATTCTATGTTCCGCTATACTTGGATCTATCCCAGGCATGTCTTTGTAGGACCATTCAAAGACATCTTTAAAGTCTCTAAGGAGTGAAGTAATTGCTTTAGCTCTTCTAGATCTAGTGTTTTCACAATTTTAACCGCTTGGGGTTGATAAACCGATCTTAGATTAATTGTTATTATTTCCTTTATTATTGGTGAGCAATTTTCATGACATTTCGTAGGTTTTATTAATTCTTTAGGGACCCCTTCTACGCACTCATTGATCTATTTGGGGGTTTTCTTCGCGGATTTGGAGTAGTGTAGAAGTAGGAACAACTTCTTAAGGATTCAGCTCCGGAGCCTTCGAGTTCCTTGTAACATTTTGGGTCTACTTCCATTATCCACTCTAGATAATATGCGGATACCGTAGTGGTCCGCTCGTCTACGGGTTTCAGCGGTTTCGGTTGGTTCATCCAATATTCGGGCAATGACTTTACTCACCTAGAATTGCCACAACCTTCAAACAGATTCGAGGCCAAACATAGTCTAGATAGGGAATCGTGTGCTCTCATCCTATTTAATGCAACACATGGCTTGGGAAGCGGTAGGTACTTGTTTTTATACCTAGTAGGCGTATAAAGGGTTGTTATGCGGTATGTGTCCTAAATAAGGACACTTTCTCGTGTTTAATGTACCATTTAATGGTACTTGTGGTTTTTAAGCCAATCCTCTCACATTGAAATAGGCTTATTAGTTACAACATCTAACCGCTCTGCGACGAAGTGTATTGCTACATATGTGTCCACTCTTGCAGGAGCTTGGATCGGTTGTAGATGCACCATTAACCAAATCCGTATACAAGAGATAAAAAAATATGAGTCCTACATGGTCAAATTCAACCTTATTTATGACCGAACATGGGCAAAAAATAAATAAAAAGACAAAGGAAAAGGCGAAAAATCGAGACTTTTGGGGAAAATCGGACGCTTTTCGGCCTCGGCGGCTCCGAGTGCCACCCCATCGCTGGCACCACCAACCTTGTCTCACCGGTTGGTCTCGGTTGTTTTTATTTGCTTACCTGTAATAACAAGGGGCTCCCGACAAAGTCATCCTCTTGGTTAGCTCGACTCGGTCTAACCTTATAAGAGTTTTAATGACTATCAGCGGAGTCGAGGAACAAGTAATCATCCGGTTGCTCAACAAAGCTCGGAAATGCAACGAGTGCCATATCCTCGTGGCCTCCTAATAGCAGGAAACCAGCTATTAGACAGGTGGTGATAGCTCTATGTCTTGGATGAGGATGCACTCTCATGCTAAATACATCAAGCGGTAATGCTTCATTAGATTCATTAAGTCCACCTAATACCCAATAAGAATCCAACCTATATTCCTATTATTTAGCTTCGGAAGGCGTTTATATGTTTCATGCATATTTTTATAGGATTTGGGCATGATAGGTTTCGTACGGCATTGGATGCCCAGAATAACATCAAACTCTTCATACAGGGGACACAATTCCTTTGTCCCAAACCCGAAAACATGGTAGAACATGGTCCGAGGTGGATCATAAGGGACAAACAGAGGCTATGTATTGTCGCGGATTTGTGGCGTAACTCTCTTGCCAAGGTAATAGCAAAACGCGAAAAGACCCTTAAATAAGTTCTTCCTCTAGCTCAACTCCCATGCAACAACTACACATGGATGGAGTTACAGTTGGGCCCACGGATGGAAGCTAGCGTGCACACACATGATTTATAAGGAGACAAGCAAGCAAAAGCCAAAAAATGGCAAAAATTAGGTGGCTAAATGCCCTCTTGTGGCCGGTGCCGGGCACCACAACCATGCCCACCTACCCACCATTGGCCGTGGGCAAGGACAACCAATTAAGCAATTGAGAATCTTTTGTGGGGCATATTTTGAAGTAAATTTAAGAGCTTAAAAATGACGTATGCATAGGCTTTAGGCTGTTGAAAATAGACTTTTGCCCATGATATTGAGGCTAAAAATGTAGGGTGATTTGTTGAGCTAGGCGAAAGGCGCGGGAAATATTCATACAACCACGTCTATAATTTTGGCAAATCAAGTGAAATTTTTATCCACACAAGACACAAATATATTGAAAGTAGGAGGACAAATAGAGCATGCCTTAATCATATTCCACAAGCCACATAGTGGAAGATAGTTTGTCAACTCCTTCTCGGATTTAGTATGTCCCACACTCGGCACAAAGAACCCTTATGAGGCAAGTATATGCGGGTGCACCCCAATTAATCTCTTTAATCCTATCAAGGTCTGCTAAGTTCACCAAATAGCTAACATGAACCTTCAAAGTTGAATTGAGACATGTTCACTTCTTGAACAATTGAGACATCAAAGGAAAGAGGGTGATGATTTTAAGTGGAAGTTTGTTGTCTATGTGGTTACTTGCATTATTAAGGGACATCAAAGTCTAAAGGTTAATCATCTTGTGCTGAAATTTGTTTTCAATTTGCAAGAGGTGAAGAACCTGAATTGGTGTAAATATACATTGGATAGTTAGGTTAAGTGTACGAACACATGGAAGCTGAAACCAAATGGAACATTTAGAGGCCCAATTCTATTCTTGATGGTAAATACTCTAATTCATATAAATTTATAGAGTACAATGTACTTTTTGTTTTGTAGAAATTTATATTCTAATGATCTCTTTTCTTCTTTATCTTAAATTATACCTTTGCTATATGCATCGTGTCTTATTCAAAATAAGAGTGATTGGAAGGAGATTTCTGTATTATCAAATTCGACTAGGAAAGATCTTTGGACAGAATGAATTATGAAATGAAATCTCCTGGGTGCTTTAGAAAAGGGGTTGTAGATGATAGATTTGTGGTACCGGATTCACGAGAATGTGACATTCAAGATGAAGTTGATGAAGAGGTTAGGTTAAAAAAGGTATTGACAATGTATTCTCTTTCATGCTATCTTTTTGTCTTTTGCAATGTACCTTTTGTCATGTGTAGCATACCTTTTGTCTTCTGTAGGGTCCTTTTCTTTTCTTTTTTTTTTTTTAGGCATGCTTTCATAAAATTTCTACATTCGCGAAGAACTTTTCGAATGCTTTAGTTGATGTTGTTCGGTCGGTTGGTAAGGCACGTAGGATGTTTCTAGTGAGTTCCGTTATGTCCAAAGTTGAAGGTACTTTGGTGGATGTATTAATTCGATGCTCGAAATTGGAAGCTTTTAAGGACGTAGCTTGTCCATCCGCTTAATGCGAAAATCTTCGTGGTGGTGAATGTGAAAATCCTGATATAGGAAAACAAGCACCTCCTTTAAGTCAAGATGATAACTTGTTTGCAGATGATCAAGGATTTTGCGAGGCTTGCATTGAATTAGACAAGACTTATGACCGGACTTCTGGTCCGGGCAAGTTTACACCTCCAAGCTTTGATTTAGGATTTGATTTCACGCCATCTCAGCCACCACCTAATCAACCAAGTACTAGGGATGAAGGAGAACCTAATCAACCAAGTCATGCTGATGTAGAAGGTCATAATCAACCAAGTTCTAGGAATGTTGAAGGTCATAATCAACAAACTGTCGGTGATGAAGGAGATCCATGAAGTGGATCGAGTACTCATATACAATGCAGTCCCAGTTTAGCCAAGATATCAGCATTGTTCAACCACCAAGGAAGAAATTATGAGGGCTTTATTTGAGGTCACCATACTTCCAAAGGCACATTGATGCCTTGAAGTCTTTGACCGCTAAAGAGAAACGTGTTTCGATTGGGGTTTTCTTGCAATTGATGAAATTTGTTTTGATAGGTAATCTCGTACGAAGTTTTTATTCTCATACATTTATTAAATGTTGTTAATTTTTATTTTCAGTGAAATATTATTTGAGGTCACCATACATCCAAATTTTTTTCAGTGAAATATTATTTGTCGATGTACATTTCAAGGTTCCTAGATCGACGATTAGAACTTTGGGGTGTGCGTATCATTTGGATAATGTGATTGATTTATTCTCATACTTACTAAATCATTTAGAGAAATTGAAGGGTTCTCAATCGCCGTCAAAGTTCTTTTTTGGGTGTACTCTAAATGTAAGTAATTTGTTGTTTTTAAGATATTTTAGTTTGTGCATTCTCTTTGTAGTCCATGTTCAATTAATTTAAATGTTATGACATAGATGGAGCTTAAAGATGGGGGTGAAGATAGTGAATATTCCGTGGAGAAGTTTAAATCTTTTGAAAAAGTTATAAATGATGCAATTCAAATGACTTCCTGGCTTGACATTGTGAAGTCGAATCGGATAAGATCTTGTTTGTATTTGCATTTTAGTTGTTTGACTTGACGTTGCTTTCATATGATGTTTAAAGTTGTGTTGATATGTGCAGATATTTTTTCCTATATTCCATAATAGGAGTTACTTTGTGGTGTGTTTCAATTTGTTGAGAAAGAAGGTCGAGATTATAGATAATGTTTTTGAGAAAAGTGAGAAAAGTCATGGTGATTATACCAATGTTTACCTCTTGGTAATCTTCTACCTTAACTTTATCCTTTTTAGGTATTACTTCTTGATGCATTATGAACTTACGTTGATATGCCTTGTTGCCTCAGTTTTTTTTCTTTTCGAATTAGAACCACCTTATGACATTACGGTTAAAAATTATCTAAACCATAGTTAAAGATTCACCGCATTAGAGAAAAGGTTCACTGCATTACAAAAAAAATTCACTCGTAATAGAAAACAGGTTCACTAAAGTTCTATGAAAATTTATGCAAGAAATGTACCATAACTAAACATGAGTTGTTAACAAGTGAACGATAAATACATCCTTACTATACCATGCTCTTTTTTTTTCCTAGTGTCGTTGCTTTTCGGAGTACTATCATCATTGTATAAATAGAATTCCGAGATCAACAAGGGGTAAAGTTGTTTCTTTGGCTAGTTTCCTACTTGAACATTTAAAACTATCATGAACAACTATTGCTTCGGATGAATCATATCGTGATTCGGGGATTTATGCAATGCAACCGATGGAGACGCACAAGGGAGATCCGGACAAATGGGATGCTAGATTTAAGAAACGCAATGTAAGTTGAAATACTTTTTTGAGTTTATAAGATGTTCTTGATTGAGTTTCTAATATTTTTTTTCCTTCTACAGGATGCATTATTGAAGAAATTAAGGGCCAAATATTGCTACAGATATCATCGTCAACAATGAAAATGAACTTTCTTCTTTGAATGAAAATAAGTGTAAAATGTACCAAAATAGAATTATAAAAGAGTTGTCCTGCGGTGGTTTTCAATTAGAGAATGAGCAGGAAGGTGCTCCTACAAGAAGGAGAAGTGAGAGGCTGCATGGTCACATCAAGGGTTAGGTTAACCGTATACAAGGCACTTCTCTTGTTAACAGATGATGTTTTGTAACACCCCGAAACTTAATCGTAATTAATTATTTTAAATTTGCATTTTATCGTCTTAATATTGTTTAAGAACAGTGAGTCGCGCACAATATGAAATCGAAATAAAAGGTGCAAACAAATTTGATAATCATGAATAACAAGGGGTAATTCGTACAAATTTACAATTATACAACGGAATGTATATATGTTTGGATAATGTAAAATTTTATTCGAACCCGAACAAATTAAAATAACAAGCAAAAATAAAATAAAATAATATATATATAATATTCTAATTATAATAGCAAATATAATTTAGCCAAACATGTAATACACTTTAACCATGCGGTAATGGAAATAGTAAAAAGATAGCGAGATATTAAAAAAATAAAATAAAAAAAGGGGAAAGCAATGGCTAGAAGTATCGAGAGAAGTCAGTGAAGGGGGCTTGTGAGGCAAGCTTAACATATCCTTCTTCAATCCTTCTCTCACACTTTCTTCCTCACTCTCCCCTTGCCCCTCGCTGTCCTCTCGCCACTCGCTAGCCGAGCCTCATCGGGCCTTACCGCCCCCACCCGGCCGCCGCCGCCGCCATGGCCGCCCCTACTGCCTTCAGCACCTTTTTCTCCCTCCTCATTGCTCGCTTCTGCGCCAAGCAGCCCCGCCCCATGCTGCTGCCGTCGCCACCGGACTAGGCTGGTGCCACCGTCCCTTGGCCGCCGACCGGTGCTCGCCACTGTCGCCCAACAGCCCGAGCTCCGCCACCGGACGTTCTACCACCCTTTTTCCACATCTAACCCCTTTGAGGTATATCTCTAATTCTTCATTTTTAAGCAAATATTTATCACGAATTTATGTTGTAATTAAAGAATTAGACCAGTAAATATGAGGATTGAATTAATCTATGGCGGAATTGGAAGAATATTGGGAGAAATTGAAATTGAATTTAGGGTTTAACATGTGTGGATACGGAATTGGAAATTGATTTGAGTTTATTTATAATTGTGAATGTGCTTGTTGAACTTCTATATGAGTATGGATTATTTGGTTATGGAAGAATTGGGGGAAAGATATTGAGGATGATTAGAAATATGAACATGTATGTCTTTGAGAGTTGGTTTCAAGAATGTGTAAATGAGACATTGAAGATTAATGAAGGATTGAATTTATTTGTTTGTATGTGTGCTAAACTTGAGTAAATTATCATAATTGAGTCATGGTCTAATTCTACAAGTGTGAATTAATTTGAAATGTAGAAAGTGGATGGGATGATAGATAGATGATCACAAGGAAAGTGATTAAAATTAGGTTATGTTAAGCTTGATTGAAAAATAAAATTGGTTTATACTTGGGAACTTTATTGAAATTAATAAAGACCTTGGTGGAGTTAGTAATTTGGTGATAATAAGTAATATGGTGGTGAAAAGACAAGAATAATTCAATGTGTGATGATCTTTGAGAGGATTCGAAGAATTACTTAGAGTGAGACTTGACTTGAAAAGAAAATTAGAATGTTGAACCGAGTAGGAGGAGGAGGGGGAAAAGAAATTTACAGAATTAAAGGAAGTTAGAAATTCAAATGAATTTGAGTAATAAGTGGGGAATTAAATGAAGTCAAATGTGAAAAGTTTATCACAAATAGAAAGTAACTATTAAGTTTACTAATGCATAAATCAAATTACCTCCCGAAAACAGAAAAGCGACACGAACGACATGCTCGAAGAAAATAACGAAAAGCAATGTTTAAAGGAAAATGACCAATTACCTGTACTTTTCAAAATACCTAAATGTTAACATGTTAGTGAGTTTCACTATTCATCTACGACACACTAAATTATTAACTGATTATTGGTAGTAATCATAAAAGAATTAATCGTACGGATCCATCTCCCGAAAATCGGAATTTCTATGATTAAATTGCTTAACCTGAGCCTTAGCTATAAATATTTATGTCGTGATAAAAAAAATCGAAAAGTTCATGAGCACAAGAAAATGACAATATTGACGAGATTGTAACTTGGTTTGTATACTGGTGCGAAACTTGGTTATTGTGATTGTAAATATACTTCGGCGTGTGACTCGTTGAGTTGTGTACTCCGAGCGTGTGGCTCGTTGAGTTTTATTGTGGATTTTATGGAGGTTTTTAAGGATTTTAGCCTATTGGTTAGGCGATGTTTCAAACGAAACTCTGCCAAAATTTTTAGAAAATTGGGAAACCAAACCGACACCTTAAGTAGGAAGTATATTTGGGTTACGGATAAGAGGACATCCGGGCATACTAGATGAAACGGATGGTACAATTAAGGTTAGGCTACATTAAGCACAAACTAGAGGTGATAGAAGCAAAAGATCAAACTTGAGCTTTATTACAAGAATGGGGAATTAAACACATCAATCGTTATATACAAATTCAAACCGTATCATCAATAGCTTATTTCGGGAAACGTATGAATATCGAGCTCAAAAGGAAACAATATGGATAGATACACAAAAGTAAAAGTTTGGTGATCGTAAATGCATATAAATATTGGTAAAGGACTAGTGATCTACAAAAGTAGATTCTTTTTGGAAACGAAATCGAATTGAAATTGTGTTGCAAAAACAATCGATCATTGTAGTGTTTGGCACGCCGAGGTACGTTATTGCTTGTACCTTTTCCAAAGTGTTCATCTTTATTATTGAGTTACTTGTTTTAATTATACAAATAATTTGGACCCACTTCACGATCCACAGTTCACAGTAGATTTATTACAGTTCACGATACAGTTTACAATTTACGAACACGATTACGATTCACAATACTGATTTATAGTTTACGAGACACGATTACGATTCACGATACGTTTACAGCTTACGAACACGATTACGATTTACGATTATAGTTATAGACACGATTACAGTTCACGATTACGATTTACGAACACGATTATAGTTCACGATTACAGTTTACAAACACGATTACAATTCAAAGTACATTTTACGGTTTATACACACGAATACATATATGATGACTTCACAGAATCGTTAATCGTTCAATTGTTCACAGCCGATCTGCTCGAGGGTTCGATGAACCTAGGAGTCGGAGTCCATGATTGATTGTTTCACAGTATGGGTCCTAAGTTTGGCTAAATCGGAAAAGCAAATCGAAATTGACAAGTTTGCGAACCGAGTATTCAAGAAAAATGATTTAAGATTTTTATGATTTAATAGCATATAAATTGTAATTTTATTTTATAACGGTAACGTCATCGAGCTTCTAGCTCACACGTTATTGTTTTATGTTTTAAAATTTTTAGGAAATCGAGCGTATGGCGGACTATTCACAATCACACCCAAAGTTTAAAAAGGAAGAAAGGATAAAGCTGGTGAGGAGAAGTGATGTTCGGCTGTTCGTCTTGACCCCATACATGTTAGTCCCTTCCTCGGTCTCTTGGCTCATGATTACTCTCCAGCTCGGCGTTCGAAATTTTCATTTTCTATGAAGAAAATTAGGTTGGATTTTTACATAAATTGTTTGAATAATTAATGCTGCTCAAGTGAATTTGCCTTGTTATCATTCCGAAAATGGCGGTAACGTCTCCCAATTTACAAGTCTTCTGCTGTTAATTACTTATTTATGTGGTTACGTGTTGGGGGCGTTACATGTTTTAGTTTAACTTTAACTATAGAAGGTATGAATTCTTGGTATAGTTGTAGTTGGTACAATTTGTAGCTTATATATGGTGAATGAAAGTTTGTGCAAGCAGTTGAATGATTATAGAGGACAATTTGTAGCTTATGTATGGCGAATGAAAGTTTCATAACCATATACACTTCCGTTGCATGAATCAATAGAAGTACATGAACATAACAGGTTTTCAGTTGTCCATCCCAAGGATTTATAAAGGAGTAGGATTGATGTGGAAGGGTGAGAGGGAGGAAGTTTCGTTTGTACCTACAAAGGACATCAAATTGAACAAATTGACTTATGGATTTATGTGTAGAGTTTGTGTTGGCTACTCTTTTCGTTTAGATTTTTTAGGGGTTGTTTTGTTTATTTGATAGAAATGAATTGGATAGTCGAGATTACTACATGTTAATCTTATGTTTTCTATTGGAGCCCACAACTTATAGCATTCTGCTATTCATCGGTTTGAGCTGTTGATAAACAATAATTCCTACTAAATAAATATTGGATTGTATATCATCGAGACATCTCGCATGAAAAGATAATGTGTAACTTTAATTGTAAAAGGTATATATTTTGGTATAGTTGTAGTTGGTGAATGAAAGTTTGTGTAAGGAGTTGAATGATTATAAAGGGCATCTTACAAAATTAGAAGATTATATAATAAATTTGAAAAAGGTTCACTATCGTAGTAGAGAAAAGATTCACTGCAATATGGAAAAGGTTCATAGAAATTTAAAAAAGGTTTCCTACAATTTAAAAAGGTCACGTTTCATGACCTTATAAAACATAGTTAAAGGTTCACTGCATTAGAGAAAAGGTTCACTGCAACAGAGAAAAATACACTAAAGTTCTATAAAAATTGAAACCATCAATGTGTCACAACTAATAAGAGTCAATAACAACCAACAATAATCACAATATATAATCGTGTAAGTTTTTAATAATAACCAATAAATGTATCATATATGTTTTAATAATATAAAGGTGCTCAAAAAGTTCTTAAACATCGACATCTTCAATGATCAATTTGCAATCATCAATGAATTCCATGTATGTTCTTCAACATTCACAACATGTCTTCACCGAGCTGCTGGAATGTTTGGGCTTATGTTTAGAGGGCTAAAGCTATTTGTGGCTTTCTTTGAAGCATTCTTCATTCTTGTCTTCACTTGATTGCTAATCTTTTTATCTATGCTCATTTTTCTTTTATTTCTTTTCCTTTTCTCCCTGGTCTTACTGGGATTTTGGACTATTCCTTTTGAGTTTGGGCTTATGTTTAGAGGGCTAAAGCTATTTGTGGCTTTCTTTGAAGCATTCTTCATTCTTGTCTTCACTTGATTGCTAATCTTTTTATCTATGCTCATTTTTCTTTTATTTCTTTTCCTTTTCTCCCTGGTCTTATTGGGATTTTGGACTATTCCTCTTGAGTTTACATTTTCCTCTTCGATCCGCAATGGTATATTAGGCTAATATCCTTTTCAAGAGCATTCTTAGCCTTTCCAATGAATTTGTCCCAGAAAGCTCTTGTTTTCTCATTTGTGGCAAATACAATTATGACGGTACTAAATTTTTGCAGTCCTTGCAACCGCCAAACTCGATGAAGAAGTGCTGGTGGATTTCCTTAAACATCTTGCATTATTATCACCTTCCCAAGCCTTAATGTTTTTCCTCCATCTATCTAATATAGATTTCTCAAGTATCTTATTGACATAATACATGTTAAATATCCTCAAGATATAGAAGCACATAATTCCCATCTCTTTAAATTTTTGCATGTACAAGAAGTCGTTTCATTGACCCAATCGATGTTAATAATGTGGAAAAATTCATCAACTTTTTCCCTCCATACTCTATATATTAAACATGAAGCGGTCTCTTGAATTTTGGCATGTGCATAAGATAGTCCTTTTTTGTACTCTTGTTGAAAACTATGATACACTTCAGCCGTATACACTTCCGTTGCGTGAAGCGGTAGATGTACATGGGCAAAACAGGTTTCCGGCCATGCATCCCAAGAATCATAGTCTTTTTCGTTCTCTTTACTTCTCCACTCAGCTACGACATCGAGAAAGTTATTATAAAATTCACAAAGGTCAGTAGTTGCTTGAAGTTAGCAAAAAATTGAGCGATTGGTTGATTCGACCCTCTTGGAAGATAAGATGCCCCTAGAAAAAAATCTTTACCAAAAGTCGGACACCAATGATGTCTACTTCTATGAAGCTTCTTAAGCCAATCATTTTCAGCACAATTATATTTTGTATTCAACTTGGGAAAATCAAAAGAAAACAAAAGGATTCGGTGAGTGGTGATAAGGCAAATGTTTTTGTTGATCTTTTACTAACTTGCAGGGTATCTTTACTCAAATTTAGGGAATCCTTTCTACATCAATGTGTTCTAAGGAATCATTTCAAAATAGTATTATATAGTGAACCTTTACTCTATTTGTAGGGTATCAATTTTATTTTGTAGTGAACTTTTAGTCTTTTGTAGGATATCTTTTTACATTAAGAAAACAAAATTAATTTATTTGGAAAAGAAGCTACAATTAAGCTCTTACCTAGTCCAATAATGATTAAATTCTTCTTCAGTATCACAACCCATGAGTACATGGTTTAATTTGTCTGTGAAATTCTCCTTACATCTCAACATTCTTATATGATTCTTTGAATTTTGAATAATATGCCACACACACAGTCTACGATTTGCTTGTGGAAATACCACTCGATAGCAGCAACAATGGAAGGTGCTTGGTCTATCATTATAGTCCTTGGATGCTTTCCACCCATTGATTTTAAGAAAGTATGAAAAAAGCCGGATAAATGACTCTATCCTTTCATTCAAAATGAACCCACATCCAAGCATTATATTCTTATTGGGATGGTTTATTCCAACAAACGGTGCACATATTATTTCATATTTGTTGGTCCTATATGTGGTGTCAAATATAATCACATCTCCAAAGAGATCATAATCTGCTCGGTTATCTATAAATAGAAGCCACCTCACAAGACTTGAAGATTGCCAAACATATTGTTAATACTCATACTTGCTCAAAGTCTTTGTATACATTCTCAATCTTCTACTTACAACTCCCAATCTGTAATTCATTACTCTCCGAGTTGTAAGGTCTTGTACCCGATTACAAACACTTGCTTACTTTTTCGTAAGGTCCCTTGACTAAGCTGTAAGGGTAAACTCAGCTTAGTTGTCCCTAGCTGTAAGGGTTATCTCAACTAGGAAGTACTAGATCGGATAAGGGAATTTCGAGTCTAGGAAAACTTGTATAGAGTTGTCTAAGGGAGCAACTCAGGTTCGGTTAGTTCACGGTATTTTGTGGACTCAAAATAGTGGATTCGACTTCGTGCTTGGATTAGCACGGTTCGTGGTTTTCTACCCCGGGAGGGATTCCACGTAACTTTTCGCTATTCTACATTCCATCTCTCTCAAACGAAACTTTTCGCGGAAGATTTCTACGTGAACAGTCATCTTTGAACTTCGCAAGCGTTGAAGAAGCCATCTCTCGTATGTCTCGATCGCTCTCATCTCTTTCTCCTGCACTTCTTTTTCATTTCTTCTCTTCGACCTCTCCTTCTCTTTCCTACTCAAAAAGGTTTCATCTTTCCTTCCTTCTCTCAAAATGCCTAAAAGAGGTAATCATCCCGACTTCCACGTCTCCTCCTCTTCTAAAAGCCTCGCACCAAAACGCCGTAAAGCTCAAACCCCTCCAAACCCATTGTCACTCAACACCTTGTGCTTGGACGACAAATTCTTTCCAACCACCAAATTTTCTTGGTTGTCCCACATTCAAACCACCGAAGCATACAACTTTCCGTGTTTCGGTGAGTTCATCTATCCCGAACTCGTTTCGAGTTCTACACTCATCTCACCCACTCGAAGGTGTCTTAACCTCCGGGGTTCAAAATGTCACCGTCCGTATCAATACCTCTCTCCTCCACCGCCCGGTCAAGGTCTCCTGCCTTTTCTCGAACAGCAACCCCATTCCTTTCACCGAAGTCGCCGACGACTTCTTTGAAAAATACGCCAAAGAGTTCCCCGAGTCCCGAAAAACTTTTCGTGACTCAATTGAAGTCGAAGCTCACCTTCCGTGCTTTCGCTAATGAGAACCTTTTTCTCACAAGCATTCCAAGTAAGGAGAACCCCAACTCCAAGCACCTCAAAGCTCTCTTTGACATTCTTGAGGGTTACGAAGTAGACCTCTTCCCCTCTATCATTGAAGCGGATGGCCGCTGTGCCAGCTCAACTTCACTCCAAGAAGAACACCTCCCTCCCTTTCGGTGCTCTTCTCACCCTCATTTTCAATCAATTCCAAGTTCCTCTCCCTCGGACCCCAACGTTGTGTCCGAGGCCGCCGTTGTTATCGGCAAAAGGAACTTCGAGGGTACGGATACCGGAAACCGATCCCGGTGTCCGGGTGCATAACTCGGAGCCGAGGCCTCCTTCTCCGCCTCGGACTCGGAAATCAACCCCTCTCTCTCTCCCCTCTCCACCTCGTGGTGCCTCAACCTCGGGTTCCTCAAAATCTCTCTCTGCTCTCTTATCCCCGCTTTTATGGAGAAGATCGGCTTTGTGTCCTCTCGCTTTCCAGGACACTCTCCGGTCTTTCAAGCTTATACTCCAAAACATGAACATCAACCGAAAGACCGCCCAATCCAAAATCCGAGAGCGAAGTCTCTGGTTCTTGAGATGAGGGAGCTGGTGAAGGAGCGAAGGAGCTAGTTGAGCTCCTCGGAGAGAGAAGGTCCAAGGCGGCTCGGGACCGGGGTGACTCGGACACATCCGAAGAGTCTTCGGGCCCGAGTCCGACCTCCTCGGACGGCGGGGATGAAGAAGAAGAAGCTGCAGATGCGAGAGCTGCAGACGCCGAGGAACCTGCGGTTGAGGCAGGTCCATCCGGGCAAGGGAGGAACACCAAGAAGAAGCGGTGGGAAGCTGGCGAGGGTCAGCCTGCTCCACAAGCTCAAATAGGCTGTACTCGGCTCGGACAGCGATGCTGGGTGGGTCGAAGACCTAGCTACACCGGCGGGTTAGACAGAGCAGCCCCTCCATCTACTAAGGTTCCAAGGGAAGAACCCCTCGATCCACTCACTTCGGGTCAGCCACTTAGAGCCGAGCCCCGAAGATCATACCGGTTCTCCCTCCGCCGCGCTCAAGCACATCGTCAAGATCGTATCAACGCCGGCGAACCTCCACTCCCTCCGCCTCCACTCGAAATCCCCTCTCCCTCGTAGGCGCCCTGCATTGTGTCACAATGGCAAAGTCTGCCAGATTCTTCTTCTTTCGAGAGTTTTCCACTTATTTCTTACGTCCGGACATCTAAGTTGTACTAATTGTTCTTTTCTTCCCTTCTTTCTATTATTTTTTTTTTCGAAAGGCAAGGGGGAGAAATAGAGTCGAAAACTTGTTGTCTTGTTTAGGGGAGTTTTCCCTTCTAATCCTTGTAATTCTGTTGAGGTCAATGAATTAATGCTTTCTCTTACATGATTTCTATGTTTATAATCTTTACGAGTTTACATTATTTCATTGCTAAGCATTTTTACTTTATGCTCGACTGTCTACCTCTTGCTCCGATACACTAAGAATTCTCTACTCAACTTTCCTCATGAGCAACTACTCAAAGTCGATTTTTTTCACTAACAAAGTTTCTATCTAAGAATGGAATGCCTTTCATTAAAAAGGGGAGATTGAAGACTCGGACACTTGCTCAACGCATTTCGAGTTGCATTAAATGAATCAGGTATAACCATCTTGTACTTATAGAGTTTTGATTCCAAGGCATTCTTCGTGTCCGAGAAACTTTTCTAAGTGAAATGGTATCTTCTCTAAGTGATACAGCTTTTACTTCATATATTTTTCTTACTTATCCTTGAGTGACTCGAAAGTCGATTCTCTATTCCGAGTCCCTCATCACTCAGATGTATCGCAAATTGAATAGACTAGTATTTCGTCTTTTCTCACTCGGAATCCGACTTCGATTATAAGCTCTATTATGTTATAGTCGGTACTTTTAGCATGATTATTACTTATTCTATATCAAGTTTTCTTTACTCCGATATTCTTTACGAAACTTGATCCTTCACTTAGACTAAGTCGGATGGAATTCGAGTATCGTTGATATTAGACTCGAAAATTCCATTCCTCTTCCGACTCGGATAATTAGCTGTTTAATTATCATAATTATTTTATTATCTCGTGTCTAACCTTGGACCAAAGTATGTTATACTTTGAGAACCAAAAATTGTTTTACTTTTGGAGGTTATGTAAACGAGGATACACTTTTCAAACTACAAAAGTAACCGGCTTCAAAACGTTAAATCACCAGCGAGATATGGCTTTTCACCTTCTCTCGCTTCAGTCCCAAAATATTGTGTTAGGGCTGTCTGTTTCCAAATCTGGAAAACTGGAACGATAAGCTTAACGGTGGTTTCCACCTTACCTTTCAAGACAACGCCAGGTGGTTTTGGGACTTCCAAGAGAGTTAAACCGTTATCCAACATTCACATTACAACGGATACTTTCGAGTGACTCGGAAAGCTTCATCAACGGTCACAAAAGACTCTCGGTCAGCAGATGAAGATAACGGCTACTCGCCCGGTTATCTATAAATAGAAGCCACCTCACAAGACTTGAAGATTGCCAAAAATATTGTTAATACTCATACTTGCTCAAAGTCTCTGTATACATTCTCAATCTTCTACTTACAACTCCCAATCTGTAATTCATTACTCTACGAGTTGTAAGGTCTTGTACCCGATTACAAACACTTTCTTACTTTCTCTGTAAGGTCCCTTGACTAAGCTGTAAGGGTGAACTCAGCTTAGTTGTCCCTAGCTGTAAGGGTTATCTCGGCTAGGAAGTACTAGATCGAGATAAGGGAATTTCGAGTCTAGGAAAACTTGTATAGAGTTGTCTAAGGGAGCAACTCGGGTTCGGTTAGTTCACGGTATTTTGTGGACTCAAAATAGTGGATTCGACTTCGTGCTTGGATTAGCATGGTTCGTGGTTTTCTACCCCGGGAGGGTTTCCACGTAATTTCTAAGTGTTATCTTTACGAGTTCATTCTAGACTCGAGCAGGTCTTACTACTTCGCTTGATCCGCCTAATTATTTGTGATAGTATTTACGAGTCCAAATATTTCGACCCTGCTATTTGACTCGGAACCTGTCTTTGTCTCTTCCTTAACAAAAGAGTTAAAGGTTCCAAGAAAAACTTCCGTCACCCTATTCACCCCCCTTTAGGGTGACTCGGACTCTCCCCGACCAAACCTTCGGTTGACATCCCGAACTTTCCTTTTCCTCAATATTCCCATTAAAGTGTTACTATTAGTACCATCCAAGTGCTTTCTTTTATCTGCAGCAAGCATATTATATGCATCTCCGATAGTAAACCGAGTGCGGGTGAACCGCCTACCTCATTCTTCAATAATTTGACGGTATGAGGAACTTTTATTCTACAAGATTTCAGTAGTTTTAGTAACTCTAATTCAGCACTTATAACTTTTTGTTGAGACTTCATAAAGTGACGTTTGTTCACATTGCAAAATGGATGATTGTGCAGCTTATCATCTCTCACGACAGTCCACACACTATTTCTATGTACCGAGAACTGAGCCATTGCTTTGTAACCAACTCGTGTGACTTTCTTGATGTATGCTCTTTTGTCACCTTCTTCTTCATTTTTCCACTTTGTCTTTTACTTCCTTGTTTCGCACAACAATACCTCTTCATAGTTATACCAGTGCCATCTGTTCTAGGTCCGTTATTGTGGTGACGAATGTTGAATCCCACCATTAAACCATGATTGTTATAAAGATCATATGCTTCTTGCTCGAGTTTACCGTTTTCGCCATTAATTCAAATTCAACATTCTCTTCATATAATATCTCAGTAAGATTTTGATTTTGAGGATCTGCAATTTAGGTTAATAACTTATAAGAGAAATAAAATAGAACAACTTGAATAGGTAAATACTGTTATTAGTCGTTTATATTATTTATTAATCTAGTGTACCTTGTATGGTTCAAAAGTGTATCTTTATTAGCAAATTAGTGTACCTTGTGTTAAAATTATAGGATCTTTTTATACCTCGTGATTTAACTTTTAAGGTATTATCTTTAATGAATTTTATCAAACATGTAATGTGCAATAATATGAAAACTAACAATTTAACACAAGTTACACAACAATATAAACTTCAGCGTGTTTCTAATAACTCATATATTTAGCATAAATCATACGTACCTTCACCTGTAGCTGGGATAAATTGTGGTAGTTCTCCTTCTTCAATTTCTTCTTCCATTGCATCAGGTTGTTGTTCAACTTCTAATTCAGCGAGGTTCGGGTTCTTGTTGAACCTTTAATAATTGTAATTCTTCAATCGGTAATAGCTCCGCTTCAACAATTCTATTATCTTTAGAATCCATCAATTGCTACGCGATTGGGCGTGGATTAGGGTTTGGGAAGCGAGAGAAATTAATAACGAACACAAGGAATCATAAGATTTATCTTCACTGTGATTTGGACACCAATTAGAGAAAGATTTATCTTAAGTGTATTTGGGGATTGGGCTTTGGAAAGCGACAAGTCAACGTGGCCCATTTATAGATTTAGGTATATTATATAACTTATGCACGGTGCAAGGTACACAGTTGTACCTTGTAGTTTTTGCATACCACCCTATCTTTCCACTCCTTGAACCCATAAACAACTATAAATTTAGGCTAGACTATCAATTTACCGCTAAGGAAATAACCTAAGCCAAGTAGGAAATTCGGACTACGAGGATCGCACCTCACACAATCCGCTCCATCAAGACCCTTTCTCATACACTAAATGGGCAATTTTCAAAAGAAGGGTATGATTTCCCTTACTGTGGTTTTCCTAAGCCCTGTTACCTAAAAGAGAAGGGTATGTTAGTGCTTGGCTTGGACATCTTTAGTGACTGTTGTATATTAGAGAAGCGAGCACCTTACCTCCTTCAAAAGGGACAGTTCACACCAGACTCGGACAAACTTGGGTAGGAATAACATATTCGGTTTGCTATTCGGACAGGAGAAGAACCTAGAGAGGAATTCGGTCTTGATAGTATCTCGAGCGATGTTGCACCCACAATTTGATTGATGCTGAGGAGGGCCAAGAATTTGCTGTTAGGTTAGGACAACATCCCCTTCCTGAGTCTATTACTAGGGTTTTAATTCCTGTTTTTGTTGCTTCTAGTTCATTTTCTAATTCTATTGTTTCCGATTTTACAACTTCTATTTCGAGTCCAATGTACTCATTTCCTCGTTCAATAAGATAAATATTTCTGCTTACCCCTTGCCCCTTCCTATATTCAATTGTTTTGCCTCTAATGATGAATAAGAAATCCCTAAGGAATTAATAAAAGCTATGGAAGATTATGAAAATCGCTCATCAATAATGGAGGAAACAATAACAATTAATCTAGGATCGGTTGATCAACCACAAGAGGTTAAAATTGGGAAAACACTGGATCCGGAAGAGTAGAAGCAATTTACTTTACTCCTTGTACGGTCCTACAAAGACATGACAGGGATAGATCCAAGTATAACGAAACATAAATTTCAACTTTACAAGCACACCAAGCCGGTTAAGCGTAATCGGGAGGATAAAACATGAATGGGCACTCAAGATTAAGGGAGAAGTCCTAAAACAGTTAGAGGATTTGTTCATCAAAATAGTTCACTATCCTTAGTGGGTAGCAAACATAGTACCGATTACAAAGAAAGATGGCAAGGTTCGGATGTGATTCAACTTTAGGGATCCGAATAAGGCAAGTGTTAAAGATAATTTCTCATTGTCCCATATCAACATCCTTGTAGATAACACAGCAGGACACACATTGCTTTCATTTATGGATGGTTATGCTAGGTACAATTAGGAGAAGATGGCCGAAGAAGACATGGAGAAGAGGACCTTCATCACTCAATGGGGACGTATTATTACATGGTGATGCCATTTGGGCTCAAGAACGCTGGCGCAACATACTAAAGGACAACTACAACACTATTGTATGACATGATCCATAAAGAAGTCGAAGACTATGTGGATGATATGATCATTAAGTCCAAGTATACGACAAGGCACCTACCCAACCTTAGAAGATTCTTTGAAAGAGCGAGAAAGTACAACATGTGCTCGTAGGAATCACGATCTATGGGATCGACCTTAGAAGATTCTTTGAAAGACCGAGAAACCGGGGTCGAGCCGGACCGGACCGAGCTGCCCCACGATTTAGGGTCTTGGCGTTAGGGTTTTTGAAAATTGATTTTAAAGAATGGTTTTAAAGTTTTGCAAATGACTTTTTCAAAGTGGGGATTAATCTCTTATTTATAGTTCCAAATATATTAAATTGAGTTGAAGATGGATTAAATTGAATTGATTAGCATTTTATTAATTATTTTATTTTAGGAATCATTTTCAGAATTCTCAAGATGTTATTTCTTAACCAAACAAAATAAATTAAATTTAGGATATGAAATCTTTCGTGAGGCTTTAGGGTCGGGTCGGTGTAAAAACACTAATCCGGACCGAAGCCATGACCACCGACCACCCGGTGCTGGCCGAAGCCAGCACTCGACGGTCAAGGGCGTCGGCCACTAGCCACGATTGAAGGAATTAGCCGCGACCTTTGGCCCGGCAAGTAGGTTTAGATGTCCTAATTTATTTTCCTGTAGTCGAAACACTCGAGACGCAATTTCAAAAGAAATAAAGCATAAAAAGAGAGGAGTCACCAATCGGTTTCGGGAAAGAAAAATTAACAAAAACAAAAATAAAACTTTGCCCTTCCAATCTTAGTATGGAAAAACTAAGACCGAACAAGGCTAAAAGTGCGTCCATTAGTACTAAAGCCGAGAATTGGATTCGGGGCGAGGGTACGAAACATAGGGAAAAGCCCGTCCAAAGACGACCATTACTAGTTCGAGTAGTGTTTAAAAATAGTGTACTAAACACAAGCACACAACATATTAAACAAAATTAAAGCAACCAAAACATGAACAAAAGCAATAAAAGCAAATAAAAGGAAAGCGATAAGGGAAAATAAAAACGAAAGAAAAGAAAAGCCGAAACTTTAAAGGTTACATCAGAGCAGGAGGAAATAAAAGCGATACTACTTTGTAATCCACAATATGGAAAGCGATAAAAGCATTAAATAAATAACCATTTGAAGGTCGATTTGATGCCCTCGGGTTGTCCCACCCACCGATCTAGATCTCAACACCGGATCTCTTGATGTGACGGCGGTGAATCAAGGAAATGGGTTTTTTGTCTGTTTGAGTGTAGGTAAGAAGATCGATGATGAAGTATTATGGTTCAAACGTGGGTTGGAATGAAGAGTAGATTAGTAATAAGCCCAAAAGGAGCTAAGAGATCGAATACATAGAGGAGTATTAAGTAGCTCTTAGTCGAATTTCAACAACGTAATGTTTAGAATAAGCCTTCGGTTAACTTTCGCAACATAACGTATAGGAGAAAGCCGTATATGAAATGAGAGCCTAGGCTCTCTATTCATAGGGAGAGTTGTAGGTCACAAATAACCTAGGGTTGCTCTCTTTTCGGACGAAGCCTCTAAGGTTCATGTTTACTATTTGGTGAACTTAGTGGACCTTGACAAAATAAAGGACCTTAACTAGGGTACTCCCGCATACACTTGCCTCATAAGGGGGACCCGTGCCGGTGTGGGACACACAAAACCCTAGATAGACTTAACCAACTATCTCCCATTGTGCAGCTTAGGGAAGATTATTGAGGTATGCTCTAGTTCTTCATTTATTCCCAATATATTTTATCTTGTATGGATAAAAATCTTGTTTTGCAAAATATAGTTGTGGTTGTACGAATACTTTGAGTACCTTTCTCCTGGCTTAACGAATCATCCAACGTTTTCGGCCTCCATATCATAGGCTAGGATTTACCTTCGATGTCCCAAAATCCATGATATAGGCTTCTTGAGATATGCCCTCAACCGCGTGACATCGGTATGTTTACTTTAGGCTCAAAATTAACCTTAAAATTGTGCCTAGAAAAGTTTTATTTCACTAATTAGCTAGCCGCCACCGCCACTCGCTCGTGGTGGACCTTGTAGGGCTAGTCGTGGTCGGCATCGGCCTCAACTATGCACGTTTTATGCTCGTTTTCTTGTTAGTTTTCACTTTTGCTTGGCTATTTCTTTATGAATGATATATGTGTAGGCCAACTTCCATCCTTGGGCCCAACTCCTACTCCCTTTAAGTGTAATTATAGCATGGGAGTTAAGTGAAAGGAGAATCCTATTTAAGGGTCCTTTTAGGTTTTGTTGGTATCTTGGTGAGAGTGTCACTCCTTAAATAAGAGTCAACACATGGCCTTCGTTTATACCTTTTGATCCACCACCAACCATGTTCTACCTTCGCTCTCTTCCATAACAAGGACAAGTCGAGGCTACCATTGGGTATCCTTGTACCACATTCTTAAATTTATACATGTCCTACGCACATCGTACGGGCGGATAATGACTCGATTGGTGATTTACCACTTATTTCTCTCTTTTGCATAGTTGAATTTCTTACATGAAAATTAGCTTTATCTTTTGGAAGCTTACTCGAAGGACATCCACATTCCGAGTCTTCATGTAGGCCTTATTGAAATTAGAGAATCTCCTCATTATGTCGAATTCCCGAAATCCCCGAGGAAGAATGTGTTGGGCATCCTTTTCCAAGAAATTGGCGAGGGGTAAGAGTTTCATGCTCTTTACTTTTAGTTGCATGCTAAAAGTATTTTGCTAATTTGAATAAAATATGTAGTACGACTGGGAGCAATCCCGAACCATATCCATTAGGCTTCAATCCGCACTTAGGGGCATCCAAGATTTCATTACGGGAGATCGTTCTCAACCTTCCAGGTGAGTTTTTAATTAGTGATGTGCTAACTTTATTGAGCTTTTAGTACGTGTGTTAATTGCTCCTTTATTTTTTGCGAAGCATCGATCTAAAGCGGCTTCATCGGGAGGCCTCCTTGGTGGACCTTGGGAACAAGCGCATCAATCTAGCCAACAAGCATCCTCTCGGTGGTAGATCTAGAGCAGGTACTTCATGGCGTTCATCACGGCGTGCACATCGTTGGAGTATTTTTGAAGCGGGGCCTAGCACCTCCGAACCTGGTTCTTCCGGTGCATGGTTCTACGTCGGTGAAGAGAGTCCGGATATCCCGCCCTTCAAGCCTTCAATCATCACGGGAACTCACTTCACTTCCCTCGGGCTTCCTATAGTGGACCTTCCCATGTAGCATTTCAATCTTGGGACCACAAGACTAGCTCTTCACAAGGTGGTGAAGACGACCGATTTTCCACATCCGTCTTGGAGGACTTCGGGAATTATATCTTTGATGACGCTCCCGATGGCGATGATTAGTGAATCCCTTGTAGGGTGCTTTGTTGTTTAATATTTATGATTTTGTAAGGTTGTGACTCTTACGCAATGAGATGAAATGCAAAGACTCGATTTTAAAAATGCTTTCTTTTATTAAATATGATGCAAAAATTCTTAGGAAAACTACAAAAAAACTAAAAAAATTGCACTACTAGCCCCATTCCCCCAAAAGAAAATAATAAAAATAAAAATAGAAACTCTTAAGTGCACGTCTCGAAAAATGGCAAGGCTTGCACGAAAATAGGCTGGATAATGGATAGTGGCGCAAGGAATGCTTGGACCATAAGAAAGCAAAACAAATCGGCCAGTTCAAGGCTGTGGCCAGCGCGTGCCACCTTAGAAAACAAGGGCACAGATTGAATGAAGGTGGTCTGTGGTATAATAGGACTCTTGTGTTCTAAAAATTGCTATAAATTGGATTCGTGTTAAAGGCCAAAAATTGTGCCTTTTGCCTACTCTTCTATAAATCAAAGAAACTTCCTAGTGCCTTCACCTTCCTTCTAAAAATGAACTTCATGAATGATTTATCTTGTTGGATCCATGAGATGACAAATACCGAGAGGATAGGTTTTCCACACTATGGGCTAAATACGTTATTCGAGTATTTTCCAAGTGAAAGTATACTTGGACTTTCTTAAGGGTCGTTGTGGCCTACCGGGATCCTCATCACCACGTCTTCAGGTTTGGGGACAAGGAACTGTGTCCCCTGCCCTAAGAATTTGATGTTATACTCGGGCATTTTGTCATGCCCAAATCTTTTGAATATCTGTGTGAGACCTACAAGCATCTTCTTAAACCGAGCAATAGGAATCTAGGGTGAATTCTTATTGGAGATCGAGTGAATCGATGAACCTAATGAAGCACTCGCGATGAGCTATTATCACCTACCTAATAGGTGTATTCTCGCTGGTAGGAGGTTGCGAAGATATGGCACCAACGGCGCTATCGAGCATAGTGGAGCAGTTAGAGAATTATTATTCCTTGACACTGCCGATAGTTCTTTGAAACAATTATAGGCTTAGATTAAGTGGAGGCCAATTCGAGGAAGACTTTGCTGGGACCCCCATGTTGTTGTAGGTCAGCAAATAACGGCTGACGAGACCAAATGGCATGGACCGATCGGTGGTGCTGACCATAGGTTTACCTGTCCGGCGCCACCGAGGCTGAATCGTCTCTTGTTTCCGTTGAAAGTCTCAATTTTTCACTCATTTCGATATTTTTGCATTTTTTTTATTTTGCGCCACCGAGCCTTAAAGAAAGGTTGAATTTTGACTCGTGCAGGACACTTTTTTTTATTATCTATGATGTGCAAATCTGGCTGATGGAGCATCTAAAGCGGATTCAGGCTCCCGCATATGTTGATGCTTACCTAACAAGTACACTTCTTTTTGTGCGCCGATACAACGTGGGAGGAGTACCTAAGGAATCGGAGCACCGATATAACGTGGTACATCATGCACTAGAAAATGTCCCAATTTAAGACACATACCAGTGCAACATCTTTTGTGCGCTTGCTGGGCCTAAAAACTAGCACTTATTATTTCCCTAACCGTCTGTTGTGGCAAATAGGAAAAGAGCAGGTGATTTCTCTATGGGACTACATCCGTCTTGCTACCTTCGAACTATTCGAAAGATTTGGTAACTTTAGGCGGGCAAACTCGTGGCTCGAATACTTGGATGAATCTGCAAAGGCCGTTAACACTGCAGGTGTAGACACCAAAAAGTGTCATCCCTTATCTCGTTTAATCCTCGTAATTTATTTGTTGGCCCGATGATGAAATCTTGAGTCCTGTTTGAGAGTTTAGATCATAGACTAAGTTTGATTGGTGCAACGAAAGCCGATAAACCACGAAGAACCCCGAGCACCAAATAAATAGCTATTTGCCTTAGGTCGGTCCAAAATCCCTTTTTCTTTTAGACGGTCCAAGTTCGGGCCAAGCCTCTAGAGACAACGAGAACCAATGCTATGTACCAGGAAATTCTACGCTCGAATTCGCATTTCACTCTTGTTCAATCAAACACGAGTTGAAGACCGAAAACGGTGTTAAGCATTGCATTTCATGATCACAAGCATTAAAGTGTTGTGTTTAAGCTCCAAGACAGTCCGCTCGACACTAGGAGCTTTCTCCCTTAAAATGGCGTCATATGGTCGGCGCACCCTACCTGCATGCTTTAAGTGAAATGCTGCGTTTTTAGCTTGGATACTCCCTATTCAGCACGCTAAGGCACTTAACCCCGGGCATACCCCACGTGGTCGGCACTCCCTATTCATGTGAGCATAGAATTCAATAACAAGGTTTGGGTAAATATACTCACGTAAACATAGATAGTTAAAAACCCTGGTTTTGATGATGGATTAAACCAGGACAAAGAGGTTTTTTGAGAAGAATTTGTCGTCCAGGATGATGAGTTAGGCGACATTGAGTTTTGGGTCTTCTAAGGCGAGGCTCTGTCCCTTTTCCTTGTGCAACCTTAGAATAGGTGGTTTTGGTTCTGGCCTTCTTAGTGGTTGAACCTCCTTCCACTACTGATCCTCTCTTAGGAATTTTAGAGAAGATTGAGTAATAAGTAGATTCGAAACAAAGTAAGAGATTGAATGCGAGAGAGAATGAGTTTGAGAGCAAAGTGAACGAGAGAGCGAGCAATTAGTAGGTAAAGTGAAAGAGAGAAAATAAAAGGTACTATTTACAAAAATAAAAGCCGTCAACCGCCTTCGACTTAGTTACTAAGCAACGGTTATCGGACCATTGAAGTCTCTCATCACGTAACGGTTAGTGTTCTAATAGCCTTCTTCCAATGGCTAGTTCTCACTGGCTGAACGCATGATAGAGAAAGAGAAGAAAGGATTTTCAAAAACATTTATGAGATTCTCCATTTATCTAGAGATGAACCCAAAATTTTGATATCCATTTTGCTAAAAATCTTAGTCCGACTTAGTAATGTGTCTAATTAACTCGAACACACTCAAAAATTCATAACTCATAACTCAGTCTCATTTTGTGTCAGCTTACTCCATTTGTTATCTACTCAGGGCAGATAACAATCAATAATAGTAAAGGAATTCATGCATTTAACTTAGATAATTATGCATTTAACATGCCAAGCTCATTCTTAATAAAGCAAAACTAATCTTCACTCGGAGGCTTAGTGAAAATATCAGCTAATTGAAATTTTGTAGGAATAAACTCAAGTTTTTTATCACCGTTCTCGGAATGGTCTGTCGGAAAATGATAACCGACCTCAATGTGTTTTGTCTTGAGTGTTGAACTATATTCTAGTGATGCTTATTGCACTTTGGTTGTCTCACTTGATTGGAATGGATGGGAATGATAGACCAATATCCTTCAAGTGTTGCTTGATCTAGAGAATTTGAGGCAAGCAAGCTCCAGCTACAATGTACTAAGCCTCGAGCAGATTGATAGAGCAACCGAGTTCCGCTTCTTTTAATGCCAGGAGATAAGAGATCGACCTGAAATTGACATGCTCCTTATGTGCTCTTTTATCAACCTTATATCCAAGTATAGTTAGCATCTAAGTATGCAGTAAGAGTTAGATCCGAGTTCTTTAAGTACCGGAGACCAAGATTATGAGTCCCTGCAAGATATCTAAATATTTTCTTCACGGTAGTGAGATATGATTCCTTAGGATTAGCTTGAAATCTTGTACATAGGACAACACTAAACATGATATCCGGCCTACTAGATGTGAGATAGAGTAGAGATCCAATCATACCTCTATAGAGTTTCCGATCTACAACTTTACCTTTCTCATTTGAGTCTAGTTTTAAACTCGCTAGTCATATGTGTTGCTGCATGCTTCACATCTTGTAGCTTGTACTTCTTCAATAATTCGTTGGTGTATTTTGATTGACGGACATAGATGTCATCCTTTTCTTTCTTGATTTGCAGTCCAAGGAAGAAATTGAGTTCTCCTATCATGCTCATTGGAACTCCTGTCTCATTAACTCGGAAAACTCTTGTCATAGAGTTTCATTAGTAGCTTCAAAAATAATATCATCAACATAGATCTAAATGATAAGAAAATTATTGCCCTTGGTTTTTGTGAAATGAGTTTTCTCAATCTGACCTCTTTTGAAATCATTTTCAACCAAGAAACTGCTTAGTCTTTCATACCATATAAATCTTTTTGCAACTTGAAAACATGATTTTGAAATTAAGAGTTTCAAATCAAGGGGTTGCTCAACGAAACTTCTTCTTGCATATAACCATTAAGAAATGCGCGTTTAATATCCATTTGATAAAGCTTGATGTTCATAATAGATGCAAATGCTAAGAGAATTTTGATTGCCTCAATTCTAGCAACAGGTGCAAAGGTTTCCCCACAATCAATTCCCTTTTTCTTGGTTATACCCTTAAGCAACTAATCCGGCCTTATTTCGACTACCAACCCTTCCTCATCCAGTTCGTTCTTGAAAACCCATTTTGTTCCGCTTACTTGTTGGTCGAAGGTCATTTGGTTAGAGTCTCCACTTGATTTCTTTCAAATTGATTCAGTTTCTCTTGTATGGCCTTTACTCATTCAGGTTCGGTTAAGACTTCTAGTACATTTTTAGGTTCAATTAATGACATGAATGCAGAAAATGCACATAGATTTTACAAAAAGATCGAGTTTTTACCCCACTTGTTGATATCAAAAGTATGTTCTCGGGTGGGTGACTCGGATACATATTTGAAAGCTCTACCTGTCCTTTGGTTTACTAAGTTTTTAGATTGAGTAGGCTGATCTTCAGTTGGTTACACTTGTTGAACTTCGCTTGTTCTTCACCATTCCGAGTTGGTTCTTGAACTTGTTCATTTTGAGTCACTTCATTCTAAGTCTCGCTTATTCTTTGTCTTAGTTCTTTTGTTTTGACTCATTTTGAGCTCGGTTCAGTAATATCATCTTCTTCTATATTAAGTCGGAGATCCGAGAAGGTGGATTCACTTATCCTGCCAAGGTCAATCTCATCAAAGACAATGTGGACGCTTTCTTCCACTTTGTTAGTTCTTTTGTTAAAAACTCTATAAGCTTTACTATGATATGAGTAACCCGTAAATATACCTTCATCGGACTTTGCATCAAACTTAGTCGGATGTTCCTTACCATTGTTATGCATATAGCATTTACATCCAAATGGTTTGAAGTAGGAGATGTTGGGCTTCTTTCTCTTATACAGCTCATAGGGTGTCTTCTTGAAAATAGGTCTTATGAGGTATCTGTTGAGTGTATAGTTTGTTGTGTTAATTGCCTCAGCCTAGAACTACTAAGGTAGATCATTTTCAATCATCATTGTCCTTCTTCTTTCTTCAAGAGTTCTATTCTTTCTCTCCACTACTCCATTCTGTTGAGGAGTTCTTGGTGTAGAGAAGTTGTGGGAGATGTCATTCTTGTTATAAAAGTCTACAAATTCCGAGTAATCGAACTCCTTTCCATTGTCGGTTTGAATTCTTCTGTTTTGAGTCTCGGACTCCACTTGAATTTTCCTGCAGATCTTAGTGAACTCTTTGAAGGTTTTGTTCTTGTTTTTAAAAAACACACCTAAGTAAATTGTGAGTAATCATTAACAATAACTAGCACTTATGATTTACCTCTTAAGCTTTTCACAAGAATTTCACCACATAAATCCTTATGAACCAATTCAAGTACTTCGGATGTAGACACGGTTTTGAGTGGTTTGAAAGATGATCCGACTTGCTTTCCTTTTGTGCATGCTTCATAGATTTTATCTTTCTTAAATGTATAGTTAGGTAAACCCCTAACTAATCCATGAGATACAAGCTTTTTGATGGTATGCATGCTATGACCTAGTCTATGATTCCATGTCCATGAATCATCATTCAAAGATGCTTTTAAACATGATAAATTCTAGCAAGAATGTGAGAGGGGAATTGTATAAGTGTTGCCTGACCTCATACCTAAGAGCTTGGCCTCTTTAGTGACTCGCATCGAAATGAAGCAATTGGTCCGAGTGAATCTTAACTCTTGACCTTTGTCATATAGCCGAGATATGCTTAGGAGATTGTACTTGAGTTCTTTCACAAGGTAGACTGGACTGACTTAGTTAACTCCTTGAACAACTTTGCCAATCCCAACTATCTTGCCGTTGCTATTGTCTCTAAATGTGACTTTTCCTCCCTTCATATCTCTCAAGACATGTGGCATGAGTAGCAATCTGTCTAAGTATCGGTGACGCTTTCATTTCGAGTCGCCTCCTTAGGACTTGTTTCCTCAGCATCTAAGTTGTCACTGTCTCGACTCGGATTCAACTTTTGAGTCCGTCAATGCTATTGGACACTTTGAGTCATCGGAATCATTATCTTCAAAGGGGTCATCATCACTTCGGGTAGCCACCATAGCCTTTTTCTTCTTTCTATCCTTCTTTCTCTTTGGACAGATCTGTGACTATGTGCTCTTTGCTGCCACACTCAAGGCAACCACAGTTCTTAGTTAAAGACAACTTAGAAGGGGATGAGTATTCACCTTTCTTGTCTTTCTTGTAGAACTCTTCCTTTGGCCTCTTTTGCCACTTTTTTTAATTCATCATCTTTTTCAAACATCGGGTAATGAGTGCCATGGGATCCTCTCCTGAATCCGAGGAGCTTAGACTTTGTCATCTGCTTTCTAAGGCCTTCGACGCAATGTTCTTTTTGGCGCTAACCTCAGCATCCTCTTCTTCTAGGTACAACTCATGAGTAAGTAGCTTCCCAATGAGCTCATCCGGCTTCGGTTGAGAGAGACTACGAGCTTCTTCGATTGCTTGTCACCTTGGGACCCCATCTTCTCTTTGGTAGACTTCTTATAGTTTTTCCGACCATCTCATCATGAGAGATCTTTCTACCCGGATATTTGAGATTGTTAGTAATCTCGATGAACCGAGCGTACATCTAAGTGATGTTCTCCTTAGGCTTCAATTGAGAGGGATTTTGAGCTTATTCGATTCATGTCACCTTGGGACCCCATCTCCTCTTAGGTAGATTTCTCATAATTTTTCTAACCATTTCTTCATGAGTGATCTTTCTACCCGAGTGATTTGACATTGTTTGTAATCTTAGTGAATCGGATGTACATCCGAGTCATGTTCTCCTCGAGCTCCACTTTGAACAGTCTCATACTTGTGAAGATATTGATTTATCTTTGCTTGCCTCACTTGGCTGGTTCCTTCATAGGTGTTGACCAATGTATCCTACACTTCTTTGGCTGTGTTATAAGTCGACACTCTATTGTACTCTTCTAAGCTGATGGCACACATTAAAGTGTTCATTGCTTTGAAGTTCTTTCGAACTTCTAATTTTCTTCGATAATGTACTCTGACTTTTCATTGGGCACAAATCTTACTCCTTCTATCTTTGTAGGAATGTAATCCCTATTCTTGATGATTTTCCAAACATCCTCATCATGATCCTGGAGGAAATACTCCATTATCTTCTTCCGAGTGTGCAAAGTTTGATCCCTTGAACTTTGGTGGTCCGTTGACGGATCTTTCTTCATCGAACTCTCCATTGTTTTGAGCCATCTGATCTTTAGACCTTTGGATTGTGAGATCCTCTTGAAAGGCTAGGCTCGATACCAATTAAAGGTTTGCTCTTCGAGAGGATAAATCACCCTAGGGGGTGAATAAAATGATTGAAGATTTTTAGAAATTACAAACTATTTTGCACATAACATACTAAGAAAATAATTCCGAGTCTACATTGGACTAGAAAGTGTAATACACAACGTACATGGAAACCCTCCTCGGGAAGAAAACCACGGACAGTGCTAATCTAAGCACCAAGTCAAATCCACTAATTGAATCCTCAATTACAAGGACTTACTCTTTACAAAATTGCTCCCTTAAACAATTCCCTTACTAGTTTTGCTAGTCTCGAAATTTCCTTATCCGATCTACTACTTCCTAACCGAGATACCCTTTACGGTTAGGGATAACTAAGTTGAGTTAGCCCTTACAGCTCGGTCAAGGGACTTAGAAAGAAAGTAAAAATAATAGAAGTGATTACAAGACTTTCATTACAACTCGGAAAGTAAGAAAGTACAAGGAGTTGTAAGTCGAAGATTGAGTAAGTAAGCACTAAGTAAGTGTTAAGCAATGTATTCAACAATCTTCAAGTCTTGTGGAATGGCTTCTATTTATACACACCAGGGCGGAATAACCGTTAAGACTTGTTCTGGACTAGTAAGCTTCAATAGTCGTTGTAACGGCTAGTCCGAGCCACTCGTAAAAGGATCCATTGAGATGTGAACATTGTGTCGTGGTGCTTTGCTCAAGAAGTAATCTAACCCTTTTGGTTGTGATTGAAATCTGAGGTGGAAACAACTTGTTAGACCCAAAGTTGTTGTTTACCGGATTTGGAAACAAACAACCCCGACACGGTGTTTAAGGCATGTCCAGAAATGGTTGATTTCCGTATGTTGGTGTTTAACGGCTTTAAACCGGTTGCTTTTGCATTTCAAAAGTAGATTAGGCTTTTTAATCAACTTACAAAACAAATCAAAGTGGTACTAAAATTGGTCCAAAATTAGGCAAAGATAATAATTAATTTAAAGTAGTTAAACATGTAATTATCTTCAACCTTGAAGAATGAAATTTTCTGAGTCTAATATTCTTTAGGGTCAAATTCCATCTTGATTCAATCCTTAAAATGATTAAGTTAGAAATAATAAAACATTAGAATGCATAAGGTTGATCAAGTAAATAATTCTCAATAAATAAACCGACTTAGAAAGTGGAATTAATGCAGTAATTCATTTTCACTTGAAACATGAAGTCGATGCTCGGAATAAAAGTGTTAGAGAAATTATCTACTCATGCCATTATTCTAAGTGGTGTCTAAGTGGGTAAGAAACTTATTTAAGAATGTTATGCTTGATGAATGGTTTCTAAGTGGGTTAGAATAGAATGAAAACTTAAATATGAGTTTCGTAAAGGTGGAGCGTGACTTAGAATCAAAACTATAGAGAGATAGAGAGTTATACCTAAGTCTTCGGTGTGGAGTCCAATGGGTACTCTTGCTTATCCGGATACTCGATAAATGTCATGATACAAACTGGTTTACTTGTAAGATATTTTCGTTTGGAAGGTCGAGGTGTTTTTGTTTGGAAGGTCGAGGTGTTCGGGTTGCGATTTAGTTACGGTGTAGATCAGCTAGGAATTCCGAGACTATCCTTTCTTTGATCACTTTTTCAGGGACATACTTGAGTTCGATTTCGACAACATGATAGTCCATCTCGCTATCTTGCTGCTGATGGTTGGTTGCTCAAGTATATACTTAATGGGATCCATAGGTCTACCACATGTACCGTGTGGGACAACATGTAGTGCCCGAGCTTCTTGGTATCTTAGACTAATGCCAATGATGTCCTCTCTAGTGTAGACACCTAAAAGGTGTCGTCCCTTATCTCTTTTAATTCCGTATTTTGTTCCGTAGGTTGGATGATAAAATCTCGAGTCCTATTTGAGGATTTATATCACGGATCGTGTTCGATTTGTGCGACGAAAGCCGGTAAGCCACAAAGAACCCCGTACTAAATAAATAGCCTTTTGCCTTAGATCAATCCAAAAATCAACTTTTCCTTCGGATCTAAGATCGGGCCAAGCCTCCGAGAGACGACGGAGTTCGAGTGCATGCTTGGGTGGCTGGTGTTGTGGACCGGGTTATATCCAGCTTTATCATCCCTTTATCCGGTTCAATCTCAAGATATTATGGCCCGGTTTTTCTCAGCTATTTGGACGGCTAACCGAGAGCAACCCTAGGTCATTTGTGACCGAAAGTTAACCAGAGCATACATTCGTTAACATTACTCTACCGAAAAATAACCTCAAACACTCCTCGTTTCTAAACAACACCGTTGAATTTGTACAAAGAGTTAAAGAATATTCCGTTATTCCGATCTCTCGGGCATTCATTCAACTAATCTTTCCTACTCCCTACGAACCCACCTTTTTCAAGATTCATAAAAACAAGCCCTTCACTTGGATTCGTTGTCGTCGCATCAAGAGATCCGAGTGTAGAGATCCATATCAGTAGGTGGGACATCCTCAAGGAAATCATTCAGCCTTTGAACAGCTTATTTAATATATGATTTTTTTATCGCTTTACGTATTGTGGATCAAAGAGATGTAATCGCCTTTTAATTCCTCCCCGCCCATGTAATCTTTTTGTTTTTCGCCCTTGTTTTCCTTTTTGCTTTATCGCTTTCTTTACCCTTTCTTTACTGCTTTCTTTATTGCTTTCCTTTAATTATGTTTGGTTGCTTTCATTTTTTCATTTAGCATGTTGAGTGCTTGAGTTTAGCACATTCTTTTAGTATACTACTCGGATTAGTAATGGTCGTCTTCGGATGGGCGTAACGGAAGGGTTTGCCCTATGTTTCGTACCATCGCCTCTGAATGCGATTTTTAGTTCTAAGATCGATGGAGTCACTTTTAGCCTTTTTCAGTCTCGGTTTTCCCATACTAAGATCGGAAGAGCAAATTTTTATTTTTTTTTGTTAGTTTTTCTCTCCTAAAAATTGACTGGCCACTCCCTTTTGCTTTATTTATGTTAAAAATGCATCTTGGTTATTTTCTTATTGCAGGGTTAAAAAAAAAAAGAAATCTAGATCTGCTAGCCGAGCCGGAGGCCGAGGCCGACTGTTTCAACCAAGGCCCCTAGCCGGCGCCAGAAACGCCCGAGTGTAGGTCGCTACCTACACTAGGTGGTCGGTGGGCTGAGGCTTGGGTCCGGACTAATGTCTTCACACCGACCTGGCCCTAAAGCTTCATGGCGGAACCCTAATTTCTAAATTTTTTCTATTCTTCAATTAGGAAATAATATCCCGAGACTTCTAAAAATACATGGGAAAATAAAATAATTAATAAAATCGCCAATCAAATCTGATTTAACTTTTTAACTCGCTTTAATAAAACTCGTAAATCTTAATAAAAGGTTCATCCGCAGTTTCTAAAAGTCATTTCAAAAACCATCTTCAAAATCAATTCAATTAAAAGAGAACCGACACACGTGCGGAAGCTCGATCGGTCCCCGTCGGCCGTGGTTCCTACGTAGTGGCGTGTATCTAATCTCATAATCTAATAACTTCTTGCTTAGATAATATATCGCGTGCTCCTCTTTTTCTGTCTCGTTGAGCTAGCATGGCTCCAATAGCTATCTCTATCGTGGTGAGGTATAGAAGTAAAGGTTTCCCTGGTTGAGGTGGAACAAGCACTAGAGGGTTAGCTAGATATTACTTAACCTTCTCAAATGCTTGTTGGCACTCGGTATCCCAAATGGGCTTAGATCCTTTCTTCAACTTCTTGAAAATAGGTTCATAAACCATAGTCGGTTTTGATATGAAACGATTAATGTCCAATGAGCGTCCGAGGAAACCCCGTATCTCCTTTTACGCTTTCGGCGGCGGGATCTCCTGAATAGCTTTGATCTTGGATGGATCAACTTCAATTCCTCTAAGATTAACAACATAGCCTAACAATTTTCCTGAGGTTACCCCGAAGGCATACTTCTAAGGGTTAAGGCGGATGTTGTATTTTCCGAATCTTTCAAAAAGCTTTCTCGGGCCGGGTAGGTGCCCTTCCATATCCTTGGAATTTATGATCATGTCATCCACATAGACCTTGACTTCTTTGTGGATCATGTCATGCAATAGTGTTGTAGTCATCCTCCGGTATGTTGCGTTGGCATTCTTGAGCCCAAATAGCATCACCATGTAACAATACGTCTGTCATTGAGTGATGAAGGTCGTCTTCTCAATGTCTTCTTCGGCCATCTTCACTGATTGTACCCAAGCATAGCCGTCCATGAATAAAACTAAAGCACGACCCGATGTTATCTACAAGGATGTCGATATGGGGCAGATGGGAAATCGTCTTTGGGAATTGCTTTATTCAAATCTTTAAAGTCGACGCACATCCGAACCTTGCAGTCCTTCTTTGGAACTCCGTACTATATTTGTTACCTACTAAGGATAGTAAGCTACCTTGATAAATCCAGCCTCTAATTGTTTCGAACCTCGTTCTATAATTTTCAATGCCCACTCGGGTTTCATCCCTCTTAGCTTCTACTTAATTCGCATAGCATCTTCATAAAGTGGAATTTTATGTTTCGCAATACTTGGATCTATCCCTGCCATGTCTTTGTAGGACCATGCAAAGACATTTATGAACTCTGTAAGGAGAGAAGTACATTGCTTGCGCTCTTCTAGATCTAGTGTTTTCCCGATATGAACCTCTTGGGGTTGATCAACTAATCCTAAATTTAATGTTATTGTTTCCTCTATTACTAATCAGCGATTTTAATGATCTTTCATAGTTTTTATTAATTCATTAGGGATTTCTTATTTGTCATTAGAGGTAAAACAATTGAAAACAAGAGGAGGCAAATAGTAAGCGTAAAGGTTCGGTTTATTAAACGAAGAAATGAGTACATCGGACTCAAAAACGAGAGGATATAGAACTGAAAACAACATAATTAGAAAAAGAACTAGGAGCAGCAGGGGAGAAATAAAAGTCTTAGTACTAGACTCGGAAAGGGATGTGCTCCTAAGCTAACGGCGAGTTCATGGCCTTTCTCGGCGTTAATCCAATTAACGTGCTTGGGCCCTTCATTATTGGCGTTGGTGATGAATCTGGATGGATCAAAACTGCGGGTGCGACATGGCTTATGACAAGTACAGAGACCGAATTACCCTCTAGGTTCTTCTCTTGTCCAAAATAGAAGACCGAAGATGTTATTCCCAGCCAGAGTTAGTCTAATCAGGTGTGGATTGTCCTTTTTCAAGGATGTAGGGTGCCTCTTTTTCTAATATATAACAATCATTAAAAATCTCTAAGCTAGGAACCATAATACCCTTTTCTTTAAGAAAGTAGGGCTTAGGAAAACCATAATGGGAAGTCATCTCCTTCTCTCAAGAATTACCTATTTAGAGTATAGAGAAAAGGCTCGATAGAGCGGATCGTATGCGGTGCGATCCTCTTAGTCCGATCTTTTTACTTGGCTTGGGCTATTTCCTTAGTAGTAGGTTGATAGCCTAACCTAAATTTATAGTTATTAGTGTGTTCAAGGGGTGGAAAGATAGGGTGGTATGCCCTTCTACTCGCAGCCTAAACCTAGAAAATATCCCTTCTTCCTAAACATCCGAGTGGACACTAGGTTTGCCATAAGGATTGAAGTTAAGAGGTTCTTCGTCCTAATCTAAGGTAGCAACAGTTTCGAATCCATAGAGTTCCTCATTGTTGGCATTATGCTCGATTTCAACTACTGATTCCTTAGAGGTGATAGTAACACAAACATTATCCCTATTAACAATTATAACTTGACCTTTGATGATCATCTTCACTTTATGATGCGAGTATAGAGGAATTGCTTGATGATCATATAACCCAGGGCATCCCAGGAGAGACTTGGAATTCAATGTTCCTTTCTATTGACCCTACATAGATTGGTAAGGTCAATGTTCCCAAGACTGTTCTCGTGGAGTTGTTGCTCTCTTAGAATTTGTTGAGGCAAGTTACGAGTTAAATAAAGGGAGTTGTTGTGTGCAACACCTTTTTCAGGGAGATCCTTTTGAACAAAAGTAATGGTTCCGTCCCCACTATTAACCAATCCTACTACTTCCTCTGTTATGGTTTCGGGAGAGACCTTGATCTTGTTAAGTGCGTCAATCAAAGCCTGTCTATGTTTTTAGGAAGCATATATAAGTTGCCAAATTGAAATGTCACTTTTAAACTTTTCAAGTCTGTTTTAGGATTAGGTCTTCTTCTTTAGCAATTTTAGGTTCTTTTGGGGTTTCCTGAGTCTGTTGTGGACCTAGAGGTGCATTATGTCGTCCGGATCTAGTAAGGAATCGGATTTACGGACCTTTAGGTTCTCCCGAAAAGTCATCTTCTTCTAAGGGTAGTGTGCCCCAAAAGTCATCGTCGTTATCGTCACTATTCTTTCTTATTTCATAGACTTCCTCTTCATCACTTACCCATAGCCCATGAACTTGTGGATCTAAAAGAGGCAAGCTAAGAAGTGGCTTGGACTCGTCGATGTCTTGAATGAAGGTAGACGGGTCCTACTAACTTCGAATGGGTTTAGTAAAAATAGCTAAGGTGACGCTGAAGGGATTTTTGTTGTTATTTGGTTTTTGGGCAGCCTGAGGTAGAGGAAGTTGACCATTGCATAACATACTTTCCAATTTTTCCTTGAACGTCCAGCATTGCTTAGTGTCGTGTCCTCGTGCATGATGGTATTTGCAAAATTTTTGGCGTCCCGGTTTTTATACTATTTCGCAATTCTAATTATGTTCTAATGGGTGGCAATTCTATCTTTCCCTTAGCCAATAAAAGGTCAAGGGCTTGAGTGTAGGTGGTGTCAATATGAGTGTAGTCGGTATACCTATTGAGAGCATTGACATCCGCACCCGTACTAGTATTGCTCGTATTGGAGATTTGCTTATCTTTGTATTAATAATTACCTTTATACCCCGTCACAATTTTTCTGGTCATGGTGGACAGCTCTTCTTCAATCAGCATGCCAACATCTCTAACTGTTGAGTAGTTCATCATTGGTAAGAATTTGAGATGTTGATTATAGGCGAGGCTTAAGGTTTTGCACGATGATCCCGACTTGGTCCTTCTTGGGTGATCGTTTACCATGTGGGCAACCTTTACTCTCCATATGGTAAGGAAGTCCGTGAAGCTTTCTTTCTCACCTTGCTTAATTAATTCCAAGTCTCTAAGAGTAACCGGTATATCGGTTTTAGAGGAGCATTGTTATAGGAACTCCTTGCACACATTAGACCAGTTAGCGGCCTTACGTGGGTTAACTGCGTTATACCACTACATTACATTAGTATCGAATGTCCATGGGAAAATAATATGGTAAGTTTCCTCCGGAATATTCTTAAGAATTATTGCTCCCAAGAAGTTGGGAACATGATGATGGGGACTCTCGGAACCTCTAAACTTGACATCGGGCATGGTAAACTTAGGGAGTAGCTTCCCTTTAGGGATTGAAGTGAATCCATTGTGACCAAAATAGTGATTATTGAACATGGATGACTCCCTTAACATTTGTTCTATCCGATTTACGCATGGATTATGCCGAGGTTTGGATTCATGCTTAGGGGATTCCTGTTTGGGACTGTTTGGAAGAGATAGACTAGGTGAAGGTGTAGGACCTACCCTTCCTCTTCTTCTTAATCATTCCGCTTCCTTGTCTCTCTTACTATCCTCAATAACTTTTAGGATGTAGACGCTATCTTTTGATCCTAAGCATCTATCCTAGCTTCTATCCTGGCTGAGTTCTCATTAAGCAATGCAAGAATAGGAGAATATTCTGGGTTCCATCCATTAGAAGGGAATTCTTTCTAGGTACTGCCTTATGACGAAAAATATACTTAACTGGTGTGGTGTGTACCGAATTTATCACACTGGTGTAGACCACGGAGTAGAACGTGATGCAGAAGCGGGGAGAAGATGTGTCGGACTCCTTGTTGAGGCATTCTAATCTTTTGGAGCTTGGATTCCGATGGTACTCAATTGCGATAGACTTCCCTATTCCGTATCCCAAAGGATGAGGCTTATGATCATATGAAAGAATACCACTTTTGGGAGGCGGGGACTTACGAGCAAGACTCGAAAAGACTAAGAATGCTTTTCTTTGGATGCACGTAAGGAATACACAGAAAAATGGAGTGTAGGCAATGACTTATGACTTAGTTAGGGATGATTTTCCGATTTGGCTAATGAATAATTAGAGTGCATGAATGATTGATCCTTAGTGGGAGATGCATTTATCTTGGCTAAATGAAATATGATAATGAATTTTCCTAAATTTGGAATGAATTTATTTTGGTTAAAATGAAAATGCAAAACGGACTCACCTAATTCGAGATGAATTTATTTTCGCTAAAATGAAATATGAAAATGCAAACCGGATTCACCTATGAAGGTTTGCTCTGGGAGAGGCAAAGTCACCCTAGAGGGGGTGAATAGGGTGATGATGAAATTTACTTGAAATTTAAAATAGATATGAATCTAAGGTGAGCGAGTGTCAAGGATGAACTCGGAAAAATACTAACTCGGAATTCGAGTGAAGGGTGAAGAAACAGATTAAGCGGAATTGTGAAACTCTCCGAGTCTAGAATGCACTTAGAAAAGTAATAACTCGGAAAGTACGTGGAAACCCTCCCGGGCCGGAAAACCACAGATCTGTGCTAATCCAAGTACGAAGTCAAATCCACTATTTTGAGGCCACAAAATTCGATGAACCGACTCAACCCGAGTTGCTCCCTTATACAACTCCTTACAAGTTTTTCCCGGACTTAGAAATTACCTTATCCGACCTAGTACTTCCTAACTTAGATCACCCTTATGGTTAGGGACAACCGAACTGAGTTAACCCTTATAGCTCAGTCAAGGGACCCTACTTAGAGAGTAAGAAAGAGAGTGTTTATAACAAAGTACAAGACCTTACAACTCGGATAAATAATAAATACGGAATTGGAGTTATAAGTAGAAGATTGAGAATGAATACAATGACTTTTGCTCAAGTATGTGTATTAACAGTTGGTTCACCAATCATCAAGTCTTGGAAGTTGGCTTCTATTTATAGATGACTAAGCAGCATAGTTGTTGTATCCATCTTCGACTAGAAGTCCCTTGTGACCGTCGTAATGGATTTTCCGAGTCACTCGGAAAATATCTGTTGAGATATGAACGTTGGGCAACGGCTCTTGACTCCTTTGGAAGTCCCAAAACCACTGGTGGTGTCTTGAAAAATAAGGTGGAAACCACCGTTGAGCTTAGTGTTGCGAGATATCCAGTTTTGGAAACGAGACAACCCCGACACGGTGCACGGGGCTAGGTCGAGGTGGAAAAAGCCTTGTCTGCTTGGTGATTTGACGTTTTGAAGCCGGTTGCTTTTGCAATTCAAAATGAGGACAGCCTCGTTTGAATAACCTACAAAAGTAAATCAATTTGGTTCTCAAAGTATAAAATACTTTGGTCCAAGATTAGACACGAGATAATAACATAATTAAGATAATTAAGTGGCTAATTATCCGAGTTAGAAAAGGAATGGAATTTTCCGAGTCTAATATCCATGATACTCAAAATTCCATCTTAGTTGGTCTAGAAGATAATCAAGTCAAAGTAGAAGGTCGGAGTAAACAAACTTGATCTAGACTAAACAAAGTTCACACTAAATATGCTGACTTGGAATAGCAAATTACCAATGTAATTCCCGCAACATGAAGTCAAACCCGAGTTTATGTTTGTGAAATAAAGTGTTTAAACATGCGATATTTCGAGCGTTGATTGACTCGGAACCGAGTGTGAAGAGGTAAGTACAAGTATGCTTTACGAGTCGGTTAGAGTCACACATAAACATATATAATAGTTTCTATAACACTAAGAGAAAATGATATATCACTCGGACGAGCTTCTAAGGCACATGGAATGGCTTGAAATCAAAACCCTATAAGAGATGAAGTCTTATACCTGATTCCTTGATGGAACTCGGAAAAGTGTAAATATAAAGTCCGAGTCTTCAATCTCCCCCTTTTGATGAAAGGCATTCCATACTTAGACAAAAACTTTGTTAGTGATATATATCCGATTTGCAAACTTGCTCGGAAAATAAATTAAGATTTCATAGCTATCGAGCAAGAAAAGAAATAAATCCAGATAGACAGCAATTATTAATGAAATGCATATACTTCATTAACGTCAAAGAAAAATATTTATAAAGGGTGAGAGAGACTCCCCTAAACAAGACAATAAATTTTTTCCTATCTATTATCCCTCTTTCCTTTCAGCAAAAACAAAAAAAATGGGAAGAATACTACGAGAAGTACATATTTGATATTTGGACAAAAGAGAAAAACATGAAATGTCTGTAAATAAAACACTAAGAAACTAAGGAGGGGATGGATCACTCGGGGTTGAGGAGGAAGGATGAGTGGTGCACTAGCGCCGATAAGATCTTGACGATGTGCTTGAGCGCGGCGGAGGAAGTACATGAATCTCCGGTATCGGCTCGGTTTTGAGTGGTCGACCCGGAACTAGGTCATCCAGAGACTCGTCCTCTTAGAACTCAACGACTCGGAGAGGTGTGCTCGGGCGACCTGCTGCTGACTGTCCTTGGCCGGCGGGTTCTTTCGACCCACTCGGACTACTGTCCGAGCTAATCACCTTTGGTTGCGCTTCAGGAGCACCCGGACCCTCGACTGTCTGCTACTTATCCTTCGTGCTCTCCTTGTCCTTTTGGCTCTCCTTGATCGAAGGAGCTGCCTCCGCCGCGAGCTCCTCCGCTTTTCTCCTTCTTCTTCTTCTTCTCCTCTGTTTGAGGAGGACTTGGCGGGGCTCAAGGATTCCTCGAAGTGTCCGAGTTAGCTGGATCCCGAGCTGCCTTGAATCTTCTCTCCTGAAGGAGCTCGAGAAGCTCCCTCTGCTCCTTTACCGGAGCCTTCATCTCAAGCAGCACGTCCTCGTCGCTCTCTTATTTTAGATTGGGCGGTTTTCTGGTTGATGGTCATAGACTGGAAGGCGATCTTGAATGACCGGAGAAGGTCCTTGAGTTCTAAGGACACAGAAGAAATTTTGTCCATGAAAGCGGTGGACAAAATGGAAGAAAGAGTTTTGGAAGCACCTGAGGTGGAGGCGCCACCAGGTGGAGTAGGAAGAGACAGAGGCGTTTTAGTTTGAGTCCGAGGCGGAGATGGTGGCCTCGGCTCGAGCTGTGGATCCGGACACCAGGTTTGGTTTCCTAGTATCCGTACCCAAGAAGTTCCTTCTTGCCGATTATAATGGCAGCCTCGAAACTGCGTTCGGATATGAGGGAATAGGAACTTTGAACTATTTGAAAATGAGAGTGAGAAGAGCACCAAAAAGAAGAGGGGTGTTCTTCTTGTTCTAAGTCTCAGCTGGCACAGCGGCCATTTGCTCAATGATAGTGGGAAAGAGGTCTACTTCGTAGCCCTCTAGAATATCAAAAAGAGCTTTGAGATGCTTGGAGTTGGGGTTCTCCTTGTTGGAGTGCTGTGAGAAGAAGGTTCTCATCAGCAAGAAACACATAAGACGAGCTTTTGACTTTAGTTGGGTCACGAAAAGTTTTTATGTGACCTAGGGAACTCTTTAGCGTACTTTTCAAAGAAGTCGTCGGTGACGTTATTGAAAGGTATTGGATTGCTATTCAAGAAAAGGGAAGATACTTTGAACAGGACGATGGAGGAGGGAAGTATTGATTCAAACAGGTGATGTTCGAACTCCGGAGGTTAAAATACCCTCGGAGTCTGGAAAGATGAGTGTAAAACTTAGAGACGAGAGTAGAATAGATGAACTCGCTGAAACAGAGAAAGTTGTAGACCCCGGTCAATTGTAAGTGAGGCAACCGCGAAAATTTTGTGGTTGGGAAGAATTTATCATCCAAGTGCAAGGTGCTTGGGTGACAAAAGGTTTCGAATTTGAGGGGCCTTCCTAGCTTTTTGTAAGGGGTTTCTTGGTGGCAAAACCAAGAAAATCAGGGTGAGAACCTCTTTCCGGCATTTTGATGGAGAAAAGAGAGAGAAGATACGCTTTAGAGAGAGGATGAGGAGAGAGCTCGAAGAGAATGAAAGAGAAAAAAATTGAAGAAGAAAGAGTTTGACAGACAACAGAGCTTACTTGAGATGTTCTTCACGAAGCTTGACATCACCGAGTATCGCTTTAATCACGGAGCGCTTATTTACGAGGATTTGATTTCGAGAGAGAGAGTAAGCGAGGAGTAAAGGAAAGAAATGAAGGAGAATAGGCGCTATTTATAAGAAAATATCCGTCCTTCGATATCCGTTCGACTCGGCTCTTTCAGCGGTCACCTAAGACCGGTGTGACTGTTCCCTTCTTCAACGGTTAGAATTCCAGCGCTTTGTCTCCCAACGGTTAGTTGTCCGATCATGACGAGCGAGAGAGAGAGAGAAAAAGAATGATTTTGAAAATAAATTCGAAATTCTCCACTTGTCTAGAGATGATTTCGAAGTTTAATGTCCATTTTTCTCAAAGTCTCGAGTCTAACCTAGTTAAGTTTCTAGGTGACTCGAAACTGGAAATAGATAATAACTATCGGCTCAGTATCACCGAATCAATTGAACTAATGGTTATTAATGAATCGTAAGCACATAACACATAATCATGCAATAAAAATTTTCACGTAAAAAAACATAACTATGCATTTAACATACCCAACTTATTCCTAATAAAGCAAAACTAATCCTCACTAAGTAGTTTAGTAAAGATATCAACTAATTGAAGATTGGTAGGAATGAATTCGAGTTTAATATCACCTTTCTCATAATGGTCTCTTAAGAAATGATACCGGACCTCAATGTGTTTCATCTTTGAGTGCTGAACTAGATTTTTGGTGATGCCGATTGCACTCTAATTATCACACTTGATTGGAACCGATTTGAAAGAAAGTCCAAGATCTCTCAAGTTTTGCTTTATCCACAAAATCCGAGCACAACATGCTCCAGCTACGAGTATACTCAGCCTCAGCAATTGATAGAGCTACTGAGTTTTGCTTCTTTGAGTGCCAAGATATTAAGGATTCACCCGAAATTGGCAAGCTCCTGAGGTGCTCTTTCTATCAACTTTGTATCCAGCGTAATCAACATCTCGAGTATCTAGTGAGAGTCGGCTTTGAGTCTCTAGAGTACCATAGACCTAAATTCCGAGTCCCTGCAAGATATCCGAATATTCTCTTCACCCCGGTGAGATGTGATTCTTTTGGATTAGCTTGGAATCTTGCGCATAAACAAACACTAAACATTATATCCGGCCTACTGGAAGTAAGATATAGCAAAGATCCAATCATACCTCGATAGAGCTTCGACCTATTGCTTTACCTTTTTCGTATGAGTCCAGCTTTATGCTATCTGCTCATAGGTGTTGCTGCATGCTTCGCATCTTGAAGTTTATACTTTTTCAGCAGCTCCTTGATGTACTTTGATTTATGGACATAGATTCCATTTTTATCTTGCTTGATTTGTAGACCAAGGAAGAAGTTGAGTTCTCCCATCATACTCATTTGAAATTCCTGTCTCATTAACTCGAAAAATCTCGACACGGAATTTCATTAGTAGCTCCAAAATTTATGTCATCAACATATATCCGAGCGATAAGGAAGTCTTTCCCCTTGGTTTTTATAAAGAGAATCTTGTCAATCTGACCTCTTCTAAAATCATTTTAAACCAAGAAATTGCTTAGTCTTTCATACCAAGCTCCGGGAGCTTATTTAAGACTATAAAGAGCTTTTTGAAGTTTGAAAACATGATTTAGAAATTCCGAGTTTTCAAATCCAGGGGCTGCTCAACATAGACTTCCTCTTCGATAAAGCCATTAAGAAATGTGCACTTAAAATCCATTTGATATAACTTGATATTCATGCTAGATGCAAATGCTAACAGGATTCTAATGGCTTCAATTCGGCAACAGAGCTTATGTTCTTGATGGTCGTGAGTTAAAGTTTGGTTTTATGTGTTTTCATGTTTAGCATGTTGTATATATGCGGTTACTTATGTAAATATGCAATAATGGATAGTATAGTTGGACGTATGCGCAGAGACCCGGACTAGTAGCTCCGATCGGCTAAGAATTTCCTATCACCGACAATTTTACTCTCAACGGTTGTAACATAGTATTGAAACTTAGTTTATAACCTAGTTTATAACTTGGTTTGGAATTTGGGTTTTTGTGGTTGTAAATATACTCGACGTGTGGTCATTGAGTTGTATACTCCGAGCGTGTGGCTCGTTGAGTTTTATTATGGTTTTATGCAGATTTTAAGGCTTTTAGCCTAAGGGTTGGGTCATATTATAAATAGAACTCTGCCAAAATTTTTAGAAGATTTCAAAACCAAATGGGAAATCACCTTAATGAGTCTTAGAAGTTCCTTTTCAGGAACTTTGGTGATGTAATACTCCTAGGTGGGAACCGGGGTGTTACATTTTATGGTATTAGATCATTAGGATCACCTAAACTAGCCTCCCACTATAATTATGTGTTCTAAATGATAGAGATATGTGTGTTATGTGTGATTATATGTGCATTATTTGCTACTTTACTCATCTTCTTACTCGTAATTCGTATTCATGTACTTCGATAGACCTCCCACTATTAGGATTTTTACAATAAACACCTACTTAGTTGAGGAGTAATTTTGTTTTAATTATGTTAGATGCGTCCGCGAAGAGAACAAGTCCTACCTCCACCCCTCCACCTCCAGGGATCACAACAATGGAAATGGTATGTCATTTCAAAAGTTAAAACCCCTTATGTTTGCTGGAGGGATAGACCCTTTCGTTTTATGATGAATGGATATTGACTATGGAAGGCCTTTTCGAGGTAATGGAATGCCCAGAGCAGTTCAAGGTGCAATTGGCCACCCATTAGTTTGAACGCGAAGCCTGATTCCGGTTGCATACGGTTAAGCCTCACAAGGAATTTGCAGCCGACCTACCAAACCTTAAGTAATTACTAGAGGCAAAATATTACCCCAAAGACATCAAATGGGGTAAGGAATAAGAATATCTCCACCTCAAGCAAGGAGAGGATATGAGCATGGTGGAATATGCTGCCAAGTTCAATGAGCTAAGTCAATTTGCACCATCCCAAGTTGCAACCGAGGAGATGTGGATGGATAGGTTCGAACATGGGTTAAGGCCCAAGCTCAAGAAGAAAGTGGTCGGGCATATTTTCATAAATTTTCGGAAATGTACCAGAGGGCTTTTAAGATTGAAAGGGTACTAAACGAGAGTGCAGCGGTCAAGATAGCCCAAATCCAAACCAAAAGGAGGTTTGTGTATGGAGATACATGCTCTCAATCCAGCCAAGCCGCAAAAAGATTTGATGCACGAGGTAATTCCTTCCGAGGTCAACAACCGTCTAATGGGGAAGAGCGAAGATTCTACAAAAAGTGTGGCCGCCCTCACTCGGGAGCTTGTATAGGAGAAAAGGGACCGTGTTTTGGGTGTGGGGAATTTGGACATTTCGTAGCCAATTGTCCCCAAGAAGCCGACACTAATCGGAATGTTGTGCGAAGCAACAATATAACCCCCAATCTTTCTCGCAGTAAGGCCAACCCTCCGTTAGAAATAAAAGGGACGGTAAGAAGCTACGAGCAGGTGGAAGATTCTACAACATCATTAAAGAATGAAGGGAAGGCCCCGATGAGGAAATAGAGAACCTCAATGATATAGTGGCGGTACGGTACCTCTTGACAATCTATAGCTCATATTTTATTTGATTTAACTAGCGACCCATTCTCTTGTATAAACCTACCATAGTAGATGTTGGACTTTACATATCAACTCCAATAAGGTCGGTAGCTTGAACCGACGTGATCTATAGGAATCTCCAATTAAGTATAAGTAGAAAAACTATTTCGATAGACTTGATGGAGTTAGCGATACAGATTTTGACATTATCCTTGGGATGGACTAACTATCAAAATATAAAGCAAGTCATAGATTATAGCAGGGCGTTAGTGTCTATGTCAACCCCGAGGGAGAAAGAATATCTTCTAAAGGTTGGAATGATAGATCCATCTATAGAAACGATCAAGATCATATGGGAAAGGTTGTAAGCTGCCCAAGATAGACAAAAGAATTATGCGGATTTGAAGCGGAGACCCGTAGAATTCTAATTTGTGGATCATGTGTTTTTAAGAGCCCGTCCACAAAAAGGGAGCTTGAGATATTGAAAGAAAGGTGAACTTAGCCCTAGATTCATAGAGTCATTCTAAATTTTGCAAAAAAGTGGTCTTGTAGCTTACAAATTGGCTTTACCACCTTCTCTCCAAAAATTCATGAGGTCTTCCGTGTGAGTGAACTTCACAAATATGTGTCGGATACGGAGCATATTGTCAAGCATGAACCTTACATTTGAAGAAGAACTGATCTACATCATATAACGATAAGAGCAGAAGCTTAGGACTAAGATCATTTTGTACCTCACAATGCTCTGGAAACACCATAAGTTAATAGTAGCGACATGAGAGCAACAACGTGAAGCACAGGAGAAATACCGTACTTTATTTACATCAAGTATCTAAATTTCGAGGACGAAACTTTTTGAAGAAGGTGAGAAATGTGACACGCGAGATTTTAAGTACGTTAATTATAGGAATAAATTAAATTAAGTAATTGATGCATAAAATTATTTTAATTAGTATGAGTTCTTAGTCTTACGTGCTTTTATAAATAAATTAGCATATTAAACTGCACCTGCACCCAATAAATAAAACCTTAGATAAATTATGATTAATTATTCTGATAAGATAAGCATAACCAAAAAAAGGGAAAGAGGAAAATGAAGAAAGAGATAATAAAGGGGAAAGGGACTAATACATGTAAGTTAGATAAGCAAAATGGGGGGACTAGTGTATAAAAGGGATGTGCTGGCATTATGTGGAAAAGCACCAAGCAAAAGGAAAGAAAAAGGGCATAGAGGGGAAAGAGAGGGATAAAGACTCAATAAAAGAAACAGAAGGGGAGCCGAGCAAAAACAAAGAGGAGGAACCGAAACAGAAGCGGGGAGTGAGAGAGAGGAAGAGGAGAGGGAGAAGAGAGAGAGAGAGAGAAAGAGAGAGAGCAAGTGCGAGAGCAAGAGCAAGAGAAGAGGTCGACGTACTTAACGACGAGCGAAGGAAGGCAGTCGGCGGACCGGAGGCAAAGGAGAAAATGAAGCAAATGAAGCAAAGGAGGCAAGGAAGAGAAGCGAGAGCAAAAATAAGAGATGAGGCGAACCGAAGCCAATGATTGAGACAACTAAGAGAAGGAGGGGGAGAACAACGCGTGATCGAGGCGACCGAGACTTAACCTAGGCTACTCCCAATTCAACAAACCTTTAATCCCCTAATATTTGAGGTGGGTGGTCTTATATTCTAAAATTAATAGTAATTTCGAAACCCAATTGAATTTTCTTACGAATGTTGAATATTTGTGCTATAGAATAAATTTAGGAAATTGTTAGGGATGAATTAGGACATGATAGAATCTGATTGAGTTAGTTTGTTAAGGTCTTATGTGTTATATTGGATGTTCAATTAGTGACAATGGAATACTTGTGATTTTGATTGCAAATTATCAGTTGAGGTTGTAGTTGAACCATTGTGACTTCCTGCATCTTCCGAGTTGAATTCTAAGTTATTATATTGTGAATTAAAGATTTGGAATATAAAGAGGGAGTATGAATTCATCTTGATTAATGTAAAATTGAGGTTTGGAAGTAGAAAACTAATGGCTATTGGCTTGAGTTGTAATAATTGTGATCTGTTTCGAATGGAATTAAGTTAGTAAAAGGGATAGGTTAGAAGGAGGTAGTAGGAGTAATTAAGCTTGCTGGTGACATCTCATGACAATTGGGAATTATCTCGTGGACCCCGAAAAAGGAATAAGGGAAGTATTGGTTATGTGTATAGGGGCATGAGATTCTCATTGTTTAGGTTCTTGGAGAAGTATAAATAAACATCAACTACTTAGAGTAATTGCGAGGGGTGGCAAGTGGTGCTATGCATTCTATTGTGTTAAACCGATTTGAGAATGTTGTTTGAAACAAACTTGATGAGTGAATATGTTCAAACTATTTTGAATCGACTTGGTTAGGATCGTTTAACACAAAGGGGTCCTCACCTGTGAGGATGCCCAAGGAAAGGTTCTAACCAGGATCTTCACGAGTGAGGATGCCCGACCAAAATACTTCGGAAGAGTTCTAAAAGGGATCCTTGTGTATCGTGATGCCCGACTAGAGACTTGCCAAAGATAGGTTCTGGGAGCCTTTATCAAGGGTCGCGCCCCGCAGAGAAACTAAGAAATGCTAGTTCGAGTCCGCAACTTACAAAGTTGATTCAGTTCCAAAAGAGTTGTCGATGATTGTGAAATCGTGTTTTTAAATGATTAAATGTTATGAGCTTTAAGCCGCAAAGAATTGCAGGAGATTTGATTGAAAAGTATCTACATTTGCATTACGTTATTTTACTTTTACCAATTTCATTATTATCATTAATATGAGTAAATAATTCATGTTTTAAGAGTGTGAGATTATCTATCGAGAGATTAGTGCTCACCCCCACATCTCTCTAGATGCAGGTACCCCTTGAGATGGTATATGTGTTTGTGATGATCGTGAGTTGAAATTTGGTTTTATGTGTTTTCATGTTTAACATGTTGTATATATATGTGGTTACTTATGTAAATATGAAATAATGTATAGTATAGTTGGACGTATGCGTAGAGACCCGGACTAGTAGCTACGATTAGCCAGGAATTTCCTACCACTAGCAATTTTTCTCTCAACGGTTGTAACTTAGTGTTGAAACTTAGTTTATCACCTAGTTTGTAACTTGGATTCTAACTTGGTTTAAAATTTGGTTTTTTTGTGGCTGTAAATATACTCCGACATGTGGCCGTTCAGTCGTATACTCCGAGCGTGTGGCTCGTTGAGTTTTATTATGGTTCTTATGCAGGTTTTTAAGGCTTTTAGCCTAATGGTTGGGCCATATTACAAACGGAACTCTACCGAAATTTTTAAAAGATTTCAAAACCAAATGGGAAATCACCTTAATTAGCCTTAGGAGTTCCTTTTAAAGAACTCGGCGATATAATACTCCTAGAGTAGGAACCGGGGTGTTACAGCTTCGGCCCACCAAACTCCTAAACATCCCCTTTGTGTTTGATTATGCCTGGGTGTAAATGTTGGTGCATGTCCATTGTGATCAACTATCATCGAGAGAGTAATGTAACACTTCTTCCCAATATTGCATGATCACTTGATTTCTTTCTATGTCCGTATCTCCACTTAACAATATAATTTTCCAATCGGTGTTTGGAGTAAATGCTTCAGGATTGGAGGTGTGGAATAGGAGGAGGTCCAATTACAGTCTAGTATGAGTGAAATGCTACCGTGTTGGTGAAAGAATGAAATTGCATTTTTCTTTGTTAAACAAATGTTAAAAAATGTTTTGGAGAATCAAGATAACAGTAGCATTTGGTTAGTGAAATATAGCCATTGCAATATGGTCAATGACATTGATTTTTTAGGTACAGTAATGCTCTTGATATACCTGACTATATTAAGGAACTAACCGATTAATTAACTGATTTAAAACTGTTTTATAATATATCTTGAAAACGTGCCGTATAGATAAAACTAATTGGTTATAGATTAGTAAAATTAATTAACAAAAAAATAGTAATGAACAGGTGCAACTTTTAGCAAGTGACTTTTAACATTTAGAGTTGTGTCATGTGTTTGAAATAAGTATTGAAAATGCAATTAAATTATATGAAATAAGATAGTTTGATGTTTCGATTATGATGAATTGCACATGGTTATTTTAATTAATGTATTAAAAGAATGTAATCATCATTTTTCGTATGATATGTTATTCTTTTGGAAAAAATGGCAAAAGTAAATCTATTGTACATTACCCTAGATATAGTACAATAATTTTTTACGAGAAGATTGTTCAGATCAATAAGAATACAGATGTCTAATTCTACAATGTTGAATTTTTTTGTTATATTAGTACCTATTAGTGACTTATGAATCAGTAGATCACTTTTGAATTGTTGATTATTTTATGAAAAAAGGGCAATAAAATGTAATGAAAAACATTTTTGAAGAATTTTTACACATTGATCTATGAAATTTAATAAGAGATTGAAAGAGGTCAGTTATTTGATTAATTCTACAATGAAGAATAATATTATAACTGAAATAGTTTAGATACTTGTCCACGAAAATCTTCTGTATTTTTTCGTTGTTGTTTTAGTAATATTTTCTTCCTTGTTCTTTAACTCACATACTACTATTCTTATAAAAGAAAAAAATTATAGAGGAAAGGTTGAATCTGTTTAGGGTAGCTAAACTATAGTAGAATAGTAAATATGGATTGACAGTTTAATTTTATGAATTTAAGTGTGCATTAATGATAGTTAAGCATGTACATAGTTTTAGGAGGTTATAAGTTCAAATTAAATTGCAAGAGATGAACTTGTAGTTTTTGGTGTTTTAATGTCACTTGATTTCAGTAAGGTTTTTGATCTCATTAATAGTTTTATTAGTTTGTATTATATTAACATTAGTAGGAATTAAAAAGTTTTGGAGTGTATTCTGAAGGTTTGCTCTCGTAGTGTCTAAGTCACCCTACGAGAGGGATGAATAGGGTGTTGGAAGATTTTATTAGAGAATTAAACTCTTTTGCATAGAATAGAGACATAAATAGATTCCGAGTCTAGATTGAACTCAGAAAAATATCAACTCAAAACTACGTGGAAACCCTCTTGGGACAGAAAACCACGGCAAGTGCTAGTCCAATCACCAAGTCAAATCCACTACTTTGAATCCACAAAATACAATAGACCGACTCAACCAAAATTGCTCCCTTAGATTCCTTACAAAGTATTCCCAAACTCGAAGTTCCCTTATCTAATCTAATACTTCCTAACCGAGGTAACCTTTACAGACTCGGGACAATTGAGCTGAGTTAACCCTTACAGACTCAGTCAATGGACCTTACCTAGAGAGTAAGAAAGAGAGTTTGTAACTAATTACAAGACTTTACAACTCAGAAAGATGTTAAGTATAGACTTGGAGTTGTAAGTAGAAGATTGAATGAGTATTACACAGAGAAATATAATTTCAGCATTAGGTTCAGTAATCTTCAGGTCTTGTGAAGTGGCTTCTATTTGTAGATGACCAAGAAGATTAGCCGTTGTGACTATCTTTTGATTAGATGTCCTCAGTGACCATTGTAATGGTTCTTCTAAGTCGCTTAGAAAAGACCCGTTGAGATGTGAACATTGTGCAATGGCTCTTGACTCCTTAGGATGTCCCAATCCACTGGTGGTGTATGAAAAGTAGGGTAGAAACCACCGTTGAGCTTAGCGTTGAAGATTTCCAGCTTTGGAAACAGACAACCGTGACACGGTGCCTGGACCTTGGTCGAAGTAGAAAAAGCCTTGTCTCGCTGGCGATTTAACATCTTGAAGCCGGTTACTTTTGTAATTCAAAAGTAGGATAACCTCATTTAGATAACTTATAAAAGTAAACCAATTTTGGTTCTCAAAGTATAAAATACTTTGGTCCAAGATTAGGCACAAATAATAATTTAATTAAGATAATTAAGAGCATAATTATCTCGAGTCCTAAAAAGTGGAATTTTCTGAGTCTAATATTCATTATACTCAAATTTCATCTCGAGTCGGTCTAGAGAAAGATCAAGTTAGACAATGAATATCGAGTAAGAGTACTTGATCTAGACAAATATACTTCAAACAAAACATGCTCGACTTAGAAAGATGAATTAACGCTCGTAATTCAATTTACTTAGAATATGAAATCAAAACTTACTTTGAAAGAGTTAGAGTGAATGTTTGATCATACGATAAATCTGAGTGATGTCCGAGTGACTCGGAACCGTCAAAGTGAATTGATGAACACAAGTGCGTTTTCGAGTCAGTCGTAATTAGATGAAAACATTCTATAACAATCGAAAAGTTTCTATAACACTCATAATAGTTTCTATAATACTCATAATGACTTGTAATCAAAACTTATAAGGGATGAAGTTGGTACCTGATTCCTTGATAGTACTCGGAATGATATACATGTAGAATCCGAGTCTTCAATCTCCCCTTTTTATGAAAGGCATTCCATACTCAGATAGAAACTTTGTTAGTGAAACAATCTTGCTTTTTCATTATTTCTCAAAGAGTATATAAGAGTTTAGAGATAGAATCGCAAACTTAGATTATTTCGAGCTATTATACTTATGTTTCGTCAGAGCAAAGAATGAAATATCACATAGAAATTAATGAAGTGTTGCAGACTTAGAATATTTCTTATATCAGAGTAGAGATAAATAAATGAGTGGATATATTAGATCAAGATACACTAAGAAATTGAAACTTAGAAAGAAGTTAAACTTAGCAAGTAAATAAGCACGAAATCGAAACTTCATTCATATAAACTTAGAAAATATATACAAAAAGGGTGAGACAACTCCCCTTAAACAAGACAACAAATTTTCTAAATATTCTCCCCCTTACCTTTCAGCAAAAACAAAAAGAGGAAGAATGTATCAAGTAGATACAATTTATGTCTTTGGACAAAAAAATAAAGAAAAAGAAAACTAAGAGGGTGGAGTGGGAGTTGTCTAGGTTGAAGCGGATAAACGTGCCGTGCGCCTGCGCTGGTATGAGGGTGAAGACGTTGAAGATCGTGGCGGGGGCAACACTGGGAATTCCGGGATGGGCTCAGCTCTAAGTGGCCGACCTAGAACAAGGTCGTCCAGAAGTTCATCCTCTTGGAACTCGACGGAGGGAGGTGCTTGTTCAGGCTCAACTCGTTGCCGACCGACCTTTGTCGGCAAGGTCTTCGACTCACTCGGACTACCGTCCGAGCTAATCGGTCCTGGTTGAAGGGCGGGAGCACCTTGTCCCTCGGCTTCTTCCTTTTCTCGCTCCTTCTTCCTCTATCTCTTCTTCTTTCTTCTCCCTTTCTTCCTTCTCCTTAGAAGGAGTTGCCTCAGCCGCAACCTCCTCTTCTTCTTGTTCCGCCTCTCCGAAAGGAGATTTGGCGAGGCTCGAGGACTCTACGGATGTGTCCGAGCTCACCGGGTCCTAAGCTCGCTTTAGAGCACCTTTCTTAAAGGAGCTCAATCAACTCGTGCTGCTCCTTTACCAATGCCTTCATCTCTAGGAGCACGTCCTGCGACTCTCGGATTTGAGATTGGGCAGTTTTGGTTTATGGTCATAGATCGAAGGACGGTCTTAAATGACCCGAGAGTGTCCTTGATTTCGAGGACACTAAGGAGAGCTTGTCTATCATGGTGGTAGACAAAGCGAGAGTGGCTTGAACTGGAGCACCTGAGGTGGAGGAACCGCCAGGTAGAGGAGGGAGAGAGAGTGGAGTCCGAGTCTAAGTCTCGAGGCAAAGGAGAAGGTTACCTTAGTTCCGAGTCGTGGACTTAGACACCCGGTTGAGTCTCCTGGTATCCATAGTCAAGAAGCTCTTTTTCTAACTACTATGGCAGCCTCGAAACCGCGTTAGGATCTAAGGGAGCGGGACCTTGAACTGTTTGAAAATGAAGGTAAGAAGAGCCCCAAAAGAAAGAGGGGTGAATTTCTTTGTCCGAGCTGGCATAGAGGCCATCCGCTCAATGATAGCTGGGAAGAGGTCTACTTCATAGCCCTCTAGAATGTCAAAGACAGCTTTGAGAATCTTAGAGTTTGGATTCTCTTTGCTAGAATGCTGAGAGAAGAAGGTTCTTATCGAGTAGGAAACAAAGAAGACGAGTTTCGGACTTCATCCGAGTCACTAAAAAGTTTTCGCGTGACTCGGGGATTTCTTTTACGTACTTCTCGAAGAATTCATCAGCAACCTCATTGAAAGGAATAGGGTTGCTGTTGAAGAAAAGAGAAGATACTTTGAATAAGCGGTGGAGGAGAGAGACATTATTCGAACAACGATATCTTAAACTCCGAAGGTGAGGATCCCCTCAGAGCTAGAAAGATTTGAATAGAACTCGAAACGAGTTTTGGGTAAAACAACTCGATGAAATAGAGGAAATTGTAAACCCGTGTGGTTATGATATGGTTCAAGCACGAAAAATTTGTGGTTAGGAAGAATTTGTCATCAAACGTCAGGTGTTGGGTGACAAGGATTTTAGAGGGGTTGGAAGGAGCCTCTTGGCTTTTGATTATGGGTTTCTTAGTTAAAGAACCAAGAAAGTCCGGCTGAGAACCTCTTTTAGGCATGGTTGTAGAGTTTTTTAGAAGAGAGGAGATGAGCTTTGAGAGAGACAGCGAGAGAAGACGGTTGGAAGAGAGAGAGATGTGTGTGTAAAAAGAAAATATGAGAGTAGAAAGAGAGAGTTAAGAGTTTTTAGAGCTTACTTGAGATGATTTCTTGCTTTACTTAGGATAGAGAAGGTTTGCTCTTCGAAAACATTAAACTTGCTTGTGAGGTTGTATATGAGAGAGTGAGTGAGTAAAGAGTAAATTGGCGAAATGAAGGAGAATGGATGCTATTTATAGCGAAAGAATTATCCTTCAGTATTCGTTCGACCCAACTCTCCAACAGTCGCCTCGGACCTGTGTGACTCTTCCGCTCTCCAACGGTTAGAATTCCAGTGTTTGTGTAACACCCCAAAACCCACCCTAGGAGTATTACATTGCCGAGTTCCTAAAAGGAACTCCTAAGGCTTACACAGGTGTTGACTTCACTGTCTAAATCCAACTTAAAGGTAGGTAAGGAAATTTTCCACAAGGGTTAGAAGCTTTTAAGAAATTTCGGCAGAGTTCCGTTTGAAATATGGTCTAACCCTTAGGCTCAAAGCCTTAAAGACCTGCATAAAACTCACAATAAAACTCAACCAGCCACAAGCTTGGAGTACACAGCTTAACGGCCACACGCCGGAGTATTTTCACAACCGCAAAACTAGGATTCCAAACCAGTTTACAACCCAAGTTACAAACTAAGTTAAAAACTAAATTACAACCACTTAAGAACAAAACCGCCGGATGGAAATTCCTAGCTTGTCGAGCTACTAGTTTGGGTCTCCACGCATACGTCCAACTTACTATACATTATTGCATATTTACATAAGGAACCGAATATATACAATATGCTAAACATGAAACACGTAAACTCGACTTCGGTCATGACCGTCGCCAAAGATAAGCATTCCCGTCAACCATATCAAGGGGTACCTACAACCGGGAGGGGGAAAAGGGGAAATTTGTGGGGGTGAGCAATAAACCACGGGCTCACCGAAAGTCTTACACTCTTAAAATAGAAATTCCTTACACATACTACTCATAATAATGAAATTGGTGAAAGCATAGTAACATAATACAATTCTATATACTTTTAAATTAAATCTCTTGAAATAATTCGCAACATAAATGTAACACCCCAAAACACCTCCTAGGAGTATTACATCACCAGAGTTCCTTACGAGGACACCTAAGGCTCTATCAGGTGTCGGTTCGATCCTCTAAACTCAACTTAGAGGTAACAAAGGTGGTTTTCAAAAAGAATTGATATTTCCTAAAAATTTCGACAGAGTTCCGTTTATAATGTGGACTATCCCATAGGCTTAAAGCTTTAAAACCTTGCATAAAAACCACAATATAATTCAACGAGCCACACGCTCGGAATATGCAAGTCAACGACCACACGCCGAGTCCAACCAATCATGCGATAAAACTTAAAACAATCCGAATGGTTCGTTATACATCCGGTACAACTATATGAACTAAATTACAAACTACAATGCTGAGAAATATAAGAAATGCATATTCTTGACTTGAAACACTCAGCACACAGCAAATAGGAATCAACTGAGTCCGAAATATGCTAAGTGTAGATCATACTTTCGAAAATGTACCTCCAACACTCGGGTGGGGTGGGGGAGGGGAAATTTGTGGGGGTGAGTAATAAACCATGGGCTCACCGGAGTCTTACACTCTTAAAATGGAAATTATTTACACATATTACTGATAATAATGAAATCGGCGAAAACATATTAACATAATACAAATCTATATACTTTTCAATGAAATCTCTTGAAATCATTCGCAACATATTAACATAATACAAATCATTTGAAGGCACGAATTGCAATCATTTTAGGAATGGAATCACTTTAAACAAGGTGGAACCATCTGCACTTTCTTTCGGATACTTAAAGCCATAGATTGAAAATTCTTTCGGGGTTTTAGACGATTAAACTAGCACCAGGTGGTTCTCGGGCGCGACCTCGGACATAGGTTCCCGTGACCTATCTCTAGTCAAATACCTAGAAGGCTCCGCTTTCCTCGTCAAGAAAGAATCAACCTCTCCGGCTGATGGGCATCCTGATACACAAGAACCTTGTGCCTTGATACGCACGACCACCTCCTTCCTCTGGTCTAAACAATCCCTAGCCCAAAATTCATTTAAACCGAAGTGATCACAATCACTTATCAAACTTGGTTTCTAACCAAGATCGCAAATCAAATTATCATCGTAGAAGGCATGAAACACGTGTTACCCTCCTAAATTCACTTTCTCAATCGGTTTCACTTCTTATAGAACACATTTCAAGTTTGAAAGCATTTCTCAAGAATCATACACAAGTATCATTTTGCGTAAACATTTGAACTCTTTTCAAAACTAACTTTCAAGCATTATTTAGAATCAAATCATTTCACGTGTCAAGCATCTCTATACTAAGACTTAACATTCCAAGCTAGCACATTTATTCAAGTATTCACGCAAGTATCTCACATCTACTCGTATTCCTCCATATTCTACCCAAGCATGAGTCTTCTATTCCCCTATAAGTAGTTCTCGCCGTATTTTGTTTTCAATGCCACAAATCAATCTACATGGATGCATATTCCCTTGTTATTCCAATTTCCAGTTCCTCCTTTATATTCCACATTCGAGTCATAGTATTTACCAATTCATGAGTAACTACACACCAAGCATTTTATTAGCGATTTATCACTTTCCAAACCTTAATTGAACATCAGTCCCCAATACAAATTCTTATTCCCTTTTTCACACTTTAGGCTATCATATTTACAAACCCAAGCTTTCGGAACTCATAGAGTTTCATCATTATATTCAGCCATATAATTCTCATTTCTACATCATGAGCCATTCTTATACAATCAAGGTAATCTTCCTATTTAATTTAATTACCGAGAATTATCTTCGCTTTCATTTTTAGTAATCTATACTCAGCTCCTCCCGCCAACGAACAGTAACTCGCAACAATTTCTTCCTATCTCAATCTGCCCATTACAATATCATTGTGAGTCTTCATACCTCAATTTAACATTCTAATCCCATTATTACCAACCCAAACCTTCAAATTCATCAGTGCACGTAATAATTCGACATCAAATACTTAAACCCACACATTTGCAATTTAGCTTATTCTTCTTGTTTCAACTTTAACTATGTAACCCAAGTAAATCCTCTCATGTCCTAATTCAGCCTTAACACTCCCTAAACTCATTCTAAGTTCTTAATTCAATCTGAAACAACTACTAAACTCCGTTTTGCAATACGGATGCTCAAACTTCACAACAAATTCAATATCAAAGCAAACATTCAATATTCACAATAAATCCATTTGGGTTTCGAAATTACTAATAGTTTAGAGCATGAGACTACCCACCTGAAATTCTCGGGTTTTAGGGGTGGATTTCGGGCTCCTTTACTTCTGCCTTTCGGTGCCGGCTCCTCTTTCCGTTGGTTCTCGCTCGTTCCTCTCGTTCTCTCGCTTCCCTGTTTCTAGCTTGCTATTTTGGCCCCTGTTCCCCTCGGTCGGGCCCTCGTTTGTTCGCCGCCGGTCCTTCTCCCTTGCCGCCATTACTTTTTCGGTTTCCAGCCTCCGGACCCTCTCGCGCATGTCCCTTCTTCGGGTCCTTCCTTCGCCCTCACTTTGTCCCAGCCTCTCGCTCTCTTCCCTTCGCTCGCGCCTCTTGCGTCGCTGGCTGCCACCTTCGGTTCCGTGGTGGTCGCCGGTCTCCTCACCCTCGCAGGCTCGCCTCCTCTGTCTCTCTCTCTCCCTTTCGGTGCTCCCTCTTTCTTCATCCTTTATTTTCTTTTCCTTTTTGCCTTCCCGAGCCCTCACTTTGTCTTTGCCCACCGGCCGCTCGCCATTCGGGCGAGGCCACCGGCCGCCCCGTCTCTCGACTCTCACGCTCTCTCCCTTTCTCTCCTCGCTCCGAGTCCGCATTCCGCTTCCTCTTCTTTTCCCCTACTCGAGCTCCCTTTCCCTCTTTCCACCGAATGGATGTCGGTCCATAATCCTTATTGGACCCCAATCTTTTCCTCTCTAATCTACTTAGTTTAAGAGTAATCCCAATCCCCCTTGTTTTCTTTTCTCTCTCCTTTTTTTGGTTAAACATAATAATAATTACCCCACATACGTAGCATAAGTGGTCTTTGATTTATACGTACATGGTCTGGCAGAGAATTTGGAGAAAGGGATTAATACGCATTACTAATTATAATTATGCGGACTAATAATAATTCGCTCAAATAATTTTAAGAATATCTAACCACGAACATAACTTGTTCATTCGACCTACTTAATTTAATTAAGGCTAAATAATTAATTTAACTTGTATAACCGCTCAACCCAAAATCACAGGTCTTACAATAAAGCTGATAACACTTCAATCATTTTAGGAATGGAATCACTTTAAACAAGATGGAACCATTTGCACTTTTTTTCTTCAAATACTTTCAACCATAGACTAAAAATCCTTTTGGGGCTTTAGACGGTTGAACTAGCACTGAAGGTTCTCGGGCGCGACCCCGACTCAGGTTCCCAGGACCTATCTCTAGTCAAATACCTGGAAGGCTCCGCTTTCCTCGTTAGGAAAGAATCAACCTCTCCGGTTGATGGGCATCCTGATATGCAAGGACCCTGTGGCTCGATACGCACGACCACCTCGTTCCTCCGGTCTAAACAATCCTTAGCCTAAAATTCGTTCAAAACCGAAGTGATCACAATCACTTATCAAACTTGGTTTTGAACCACAATCTCAAATCAGTTTAATATCGTACAAGGCATAACACCACATGCCACCCCTTTAAATTCGCTTTTTCAATCAGTTTCACTTCTTTTAGAATACATTTCAAGTTCGGAAAGCATTTATTAAGAATCATACACAAGCATTGTTTTCTGCAAACATTTGAACTCTTTTCAAAACTAACTTTCAAGCATTATTTAGAATCAAATCGTGTCAAGTATCTCTATACCGAGACTTAACATTCCAAGTTAGCACATTTATTCAAGTATTCGCGTAAGTATCCGACATTTACCTGTATTCCTCCATGTTCTACTCAAGCATGAGCCTCCGATTCCCGTATAAGTAGTTCTCACCGTATTTTGTTTTCAATGCCACAAATCAATCTACATGAATGCATATTCCCTTGATATTCTTATTTCCCGTTCCTCCTTTATATTCAAAAGTCTATTCCTCTTAACTTAATTCACTTTCAAACTGAATGAGTTTAGGAGCTAATACTTTTCCGAGTCACAATAACCACATGTAATTCCCATTTAACTCTACCGCGCCAACTTCTCACAGATTGTCATCTTTACCTCAAACTCCCGTTTTATGTCTCTACCTTATTATTCAACTCTTGCTCGCCCATCCTCAATTATGTAACTCTTAATCACCTTTCACCACTCAAATTCCGCTAGCTTCGCTCATCTTCACGTTTAGTTCAACCTTGAGCATTAAATATGTTTCTAACTCAATTAACCCGACAATCACCCACTTCTCATTCCCATGCCTCAGCTGTGCATCAATCAGCATGAATTCATACTCCTCTTTATACTTCACTCATTATTTTATGATATTAGCAATCATTTCTTAACGCCGCAAGTTCAATAAATCTCTAAGGGCTCAATCGAAATATTAACTCATAAATTACACCCAAACCACAACGTGCTCTTCCCCAACCGATCGAAATCTCGATACTATTCACTATACCCAAGCAACCTAGCTCCGTCTCGAATTCCCGGTTTCCAATTCAGGCCTAAACAACTACCAAATCCCTTCAAGGCTCCTAATTCAACTTTTAACAACCATTAATCTCGTTTAATAGCATAAACATTTAATGTTAATAGCATAAACATTCAATAATCACAATAAATCCATTTGGGTTTCGAAATTACTAATAGTTTAGAGTATAGGACTACCCACCTTGAATTAGGGATGAAGGTTTGTTGAATTTTAATATTAACCGAAGTCAATCTCTTCTTTCCCTCCATCTTCCTCTCTCGCCAGCTCGAGTCTAGTCCCGGTTTCGCCGCCTTCCTCTCTCGCCAACACCGTCGCCGGCCGCGGACTTCTTGTTTGTTGGCTGCTAGTTTCCTTCTTCTGGCCCTCGCGCTTGCCCCCTTCTTCCGGTCTCATTTTTGTCCTCCTTAGCGCCCTCGCGCCTTTCCCTGCGTTCGTCGGTCGTCTCCCTTCGTTCGCCGCTCGGTGCGCCGGCCTCGGCCTCTTCTTCGGCTCTCACGCTCACGCTCCCTCTCTCTCTTGCTTGGTTCTACCCACTACTAGAAAAAGGTTTCTAACAACCACGTATTAACGACCATATATAAAATTTATCTTTAAATATTACTAATAACGACGAAAGTGCATTTTCTTCGTCCGATTTTACCTGGAAAAATTATCACTCGGACGGTGGGTTGCAAAAATCATCGTTATTAATATTTAAAATATGGTTGTTATTATAAATAAGAGGGAATATTTCCTTGTATTATAGCTAGAGGGAAGATAAAAATAAAATAAACCATTTTACTTATAATTTCCCTCCTATGGGAAATTATTGCACGAAACTATCAAAAGCCACGATCTGCTACTTCTTCTTTGTTCGTACGCCTCTACTTTTAGAATCATCATTGACTACCTCGCCTTGCTCTCAATCACACTAATCTCAGCCTATCGCACTACTCTCACGGTCTTATTCTCTCTCCGACACTTGATCGCCGGCCGCCGATTTTGTTCCCAGCTGAAACCTACCCCTGTCTCGCTCTTACCCTCTCACACTACTATCACGCTCGGTCTCAAATTGCCGACCACGGACTGCCTCGCCCTCCGCCCTCCTCATTCACACAGTTTCTCCGATGATCAATCGCCGGCCGCCGACAGCCTTGCAATTGCCAAACCCCACGCTGCCTAATTTTGCGGTTGATTTCCAGTACGAGGGTTTCGCTCTCCAAATTATCCCCTAATTTTTCGATTGATTTCGCTTTGATTTTTAGTCTTTATTCTTTTACATTTTGTGCGATTGTGTGTCCACGATTTTGAATTTTGTTAGGTGAAATTGGAGGTTCAAAATTGCCCAGCCTTGCTAAGCGTTGGAATTTTTCTATCTTTGAAAATTTCGTGGTGTTATCCATTTACAGATAGGGATCCTTTTGTGCTCAAGAGCTGCCCTCACGTTTACTTTGTTGGCAACCATGATAAAAATGAAACTTGTTTAATTAATAGTACTCACTTGTAAAATTTCAAATATTCACCTGAAGCCTTGTTTTTCAGTTTGATGCTTTTATACAGTGGTCAAATTAAAGTTACCTCTTATCCCCCCAAAATAAACTCTAATTATAGGGCCGTAAGGGCAAATGACATGACTTATCTCGCATTCCCAAATTTTATGAGACAGGGGTTGCTTGTTGTGGTACGATCTTACCAAATATTCATTCTTTACAAATTCTCGTAAATATGGAAACCCATGTTTTCTATGGGTTTTACAACAAGCATAGTGCCCTTTCGTAGTTAAATCTCAAGAACTTGGAATGCCATATGCTAAGTTTTGGGACTTAATTCAACCAAGTAGTCTTATACTAGGAACTTCGGTATAAGTGTATATATCATAACATTTATGTATCTTGTTGTGTACACCCACCATTGTCTTCACAATTGAATGGCTCGACCCTTGTCGTGATAGTGGAGGCTGGTGCTCTTGCTTAGGCTGAGTTAGGTTAGCTTGCATCCTCAAAATTAAGAACATCATGCTCGAGCTAGGCCCCGTGGTCGCTTAGCCTGGAACTGTTATAGATGGTTCACTTGGCCAGTTCATGCAAGTTTCCTTTTTTTCGCAAATCAATTTGAAAAGGGAAAATAGAATGACAATTTTCCCCAGGTTGACCAAAGCCATGGTTTAGTTTGGTCAAATTGAGCTGAACATGTGAACCATGACCTATGAAACCCGCTTGCTTAGGTTTTTTAGGGAGGGGTGGCTTTTGGCATGGTCCTCGGTCAAACACCTATTTATCCGGCCACCATGACATTCTCTACAAATTTCATTTGAGCTATTGGGATGAGCAGCCGTCCTCAAGGCCTTTTGAGTTCCCTACATGGCTGATTATTGGAGGTCGGCGCTTCGACTAGACCTGTTTACATTCTTATCTTATGTGGGTATTGTATAACTGAATTCAACATAGCGGACCAAAACCATCTTCTCGCTATGAACCTATTCGAGGTCGTGTTACGTACGATCGTGTATATATAAGTCGAAGGTTTGCTCGAGGAGAGTCTAAGTCACCCTAGAGGGGGTGAATAGGGTGATAGAAAATTCTCTACGGAATCACACTCTTTTACACGAAGTAGAAAGGAAGATAGATTCTAAGTCTATTAACTGGGTCGAAAAGATTGGACTCGAAAGCAATCAATCGGAAAGAACAAGAGCAATGAAGGCCGTCCGAGTCTAGAATGAACTCGTAAAGGTAACACTTAGATTTTACGTGGAAACCCTCCCGGGGCAGAAAACCACGGACCGTGCCAATCCGGACACGAAGTCAAATCCACTATTTTGAGTCCACAAAATACCGTGAATCGATCGAACCCGAGTTGCTCCCTTAGACAACTCTATACAAGTTTTCCTAGACTCGAAATTCCCTTATCTCGATCTAGTACTTCCTAGCTGAGATAACCCTTACAGCTAGGGACAACTAAGCTGAGTTAACCCTTACAGCTTAGTCAAGGGACCTTACAAGGAATGTAAGAAAGAGTTTGTAATCGAGTACGAAACCCTCCCGGGGCAGAAAACCACGGACCGTGTCAATCCGGACACGAAGTTAAATCCACTATTTTGAGTCCACAAAATACCGTGAACCGACCGAACCCGAGTTGCTCCCTTAGACAACTCTATACAAGTTTTCCTAGACTCGAAATTCCCTTATCTCGATCTAGTACTTCCTAGCTGAGATAATCCTTACAGCTTAGGGACAACTAAGCTGAGTTAACCCTTACAGCTTAGTCAAGGGACCTTACAAGGAATGTAAGAAAGAGTTTGTAATCGAGTACAAGACCTTACAACTCGTAAAGTAATGAATTACAGAGTGGGAGTTATAAGTAGAAGATTGAAAGTAAATACAATGACTTTTCTCAAGTATGTGTATTAACAATAGATTCGGCAATCTTCGGGTCTTGTGAGGTGGCTTCAATTTATAGGTAACCAGGCAGAGTAGCCGTTATCTTCATCTCGCTTACCGAGAGTCTTCACGTGACCGTTGATAAAAGCTTTACGAGTCACGCAGAAAGTATCCGTTATAATGTGAACGTTGGACAACGGTTTATCTCTCTTGGAAGTCCCAAAACCATTGGTAGTGTCTTGAAAGATAAGGTGGAAACCACCGTTAAGCTTGGCATTTCAATTTTCCAGATTTGGAAACAGACAACTTCGACACAATCTTCCGGGACTCGAAGCGGGGAGGGTGAAAAGCCATGTCTGCTGGTGATTTGACGTTCGAAGCCGGCTACTTTTGTGGTTTGAAAAAGGTGTATCCTCGAATGAATAACCTACAAAAGTAAATCAATTCTCGGTTCTCAAAGTATAAAATACTTTGGTCCAAAGTTAGACACAAATACTAAAATAATTATGATAATTAAGCAATTGATTATCCGAGTTAGAAATGAAATGGAATTTTCCGAGTCCGATATACATGATACTTAGAATTCCATCTGATTTAGTCTAAGCAATAGAACAAGTTCCATAAAGAATATCGAGTGAGATAACTTGATATAGACTAAGTGTGAAACAGACTAAAGATATTGACTCTAACGAAGATAGAGCTTGTAATCGGAAGTAAGATTCCGAGTGAGAGAAAGACGAAACACTAGTCTATTTAAACTGCGATAAATCCGAGTAAAGATGGACTCAGAACAAAGAACCACTTTTCCGAGTCTCAAGCGGATAAGCAATAAATGTAATAAGTGAAAGCCGTATCACTCGTAAAAGATATTATTTTACTAAAGGACGTTTCGCGAAACCGAGAATGCCTTGGAATCAAAACTCTAAAAGCATGGGATTGTTATATCCGACTCGTTTAATGTAACTCGAAGTGCGTTGAGAAATGTCCGAGTCTTCATAAGCTGTTCACACAATCAGGCCTAATAATAAGAGTAAGGCTCGGACAGCAGCTTGGAATTTCTTCCCAAAAAAGTTATGCCTTTGCTCCTTCTCTCAAAATGTACTCGACTCGTTATTCTAAATAAGTTCCCGATGGAACATTGACAGCTTTTATCTGTTTTGTGGGGTAAAGTAAATCCACTTACCCTAGGAGATGGTTTCAATTCGTGATCTTATTAAACCCAGACTTATAGTTTCCAGAGTCCGGACACTCGTAGAAAAGGAAAATCGACAAAATTTTTGCGCGCTAGAGTGTAGTATCATTTCTAGTAATAGCTTTTTAGTTCTACTCGATGCACATAATATATTTCCTAATACTTTGTCTGTGAAAGTAGATAGGAGATAATTTTCCTCGACTTTGTGTTAAAGGACCTATTTTGCGCTCAGGTGTTTAACCCTACCCAAGGGACCTATGTAACTCGAATTCTTATGTTCTAAGTATCCGTGTCATATATTCATACTTCAACCGTTATAGCTGTATATTTTACATCTAGGTACCCTTGTCCAATCAAAGTAAACGTGAGGGCAGCTCTTGAGCACAAAATTCCTTCAAAATCGTTTAGAGTCGGTTGAGTCGAAATAGCAAATTTCAAGGATGCCATTTTCTAGTAGTTCAACATCCGTAGTCCATCGACTTGAAATGATCCTTGTTTTCGTCAGGTGAGTAGATTGATTTAGTTCAATATAATGCGATGAAATATCAAACATTGTTTGAGGTGAGACATGAAGGCCAATTATGATTAAATCTTAGTGTAACTGGTTAATAGTTGACAATTGGGATATACTTCGGTTACCTAAGATTTGTTGTCACATTTAAAGGGAAAGAATTGAACCTCGTTGCTTTTGGGACTTCCTTTTGGGTTTGTGATTATAATTGTTGTTCGGAGCAGGAAGGTTATAAAGATAATTGAGACAAATTCAGAGCATGATTTTGACATATAGGTTTCAATCAAGTGTAAGAGCGTCATTAAAGACTTGATTTTGCCCGAATATGCTTTACGGAAGAACCGTAAGCTTGGCACTAAGGTCTGTTAGCTTTGCTTTATGGTTCCTTAATTGAACAATACACTTTTTGATTGTAGGGAACAATATATTTTTTGAGATTGGAAAGAAGGAATGTTAATGTTTAGGAATCATGGATATATTTCCATTGCACTTTGCTCTTAACTTGCTTGACTTAAGAGATTTATCCCTTTTTAGAAAATCTAACCTATAATGATGCCCCTAGCTCTTCCTGTTTCTTTGTCATGGTGTTGATGCTCTTGGTATAACCCTTCCATCCATGGACATTTGTTGGACCATTTTCAAATATTCATGCATCTTTGATATCTCGCGACGGAGATGCAGCGACAATTTCTGCATGTATTGTAATACAATGCACCGATGATGCAGATTGTAGCTCCGAACATCAAGTGGTGGTTGTTTGTTTGAGTTACATATGTTTGTTTGATAAGAAGTTGAATACTTTTTCAATTTTGTAAAAGTTCTAATAATTCTCTATTTTTTGCGGATGTGGACTTGTTTGGAGATGTGGACTGCTCATTCAAGTTCCAACATTTCCTTACCTTTTATGAGTAGTTGATGAAGATTTATACTTTCTAAATCATTTGGACGACTTCATTTTTTTTTTTAAGTTTTTTGGTTAATATTGCTTGTACTCGGATATCAATTACTATCTAGTTTCCTCGATTGTTTTTTAGATTATGTGTTTTAGGATGCTTTTGGTATTAGGTTATGTTTTATATTGTGTATTCGCAGACCAGTGGTATTCAAAGGAATTAATACATATAAATTCGAGTTTGTTGTTACTATATATTAGTGATCAATAGTTTATTACATTATTTTAAAGATAATTGGCAAAATTATGTATTTAGGTTATCCATAATATTATTATCGATGAAAATCTTAATGGTTAAGAAAAATTTTGTCGTTAATGATATGTAGTTCATTGTTATTTGATCAACTAATTACGATGACATCTTGTTTCATCGTTATTTTAAATGACAATGAAAATTTTAAAGTCATCGTTAAAAGTATTAACGAGAGAACCAATAACGACGATCGACGACCAAAATTTTTTGGTCGTTAATCACTTTTAACAACGATAAAATGTACTTTTAACGACCAATTTATTCGTCGTTAGAACCCTTTTTCTAGTAGTGACCCTCACCCGACCTCTCTTCTCTCCCTTTCCCCTGCTCCCGGTTCGCCCCTTCTTCTTTCCTCTCGTTTCCCTCGGCTTCTTTCCTTTCCGAGTCTTCTTTCCTTTCTTTTCCTTTTTCCCTTAATTTCTTTTGTTCCTTTTGTTGTGGCTGCCTTAGAGAATGCTAGCACACCACCCATTTACACTAATCTCTCTTGGTCTATTACACATAATTCAACCCCTTCTCATTTTCTTTTTCTTTTTTTTTTTTTGAAAGGCTTATCCTATGCAACAAAATAGAAATAGCCACCATAATTGGTCTCGGGTTTAGTTACTAGGTCCGGGGAAATCAGGAAGAAGTAATGTAATTCGCTACTTTATTTATAAACGCGTACAATTAAGAACTAATACGAAATAAAATAATTTATGCGTCGATTACTTAATTTAATTAACCTACTTAAAATTTCGGGTCTCCCAGTTTGTCTACCAACGGCTAGTTCCGTGATTGATACGCACGAGAGAGAGAGAGAAAAAGAGAAATTTTAAAAGAAATTTCTTAAATTCTCCACTAATCTAGAGATGATTTCGAAGTTTGATGTCCATCTTTCTCAAAAACTAAGTCGACTTAGTTGAGTTTCGAGTGACTCGAAACTACAAGCAAGCAATAACTCACAACTCAGTATCACTAGGTCAACTCGAACTAATAGTTATTAAAGCACGTAAAAGAAACATTTAACACATAATCATGCAAAGTAGTTTCACTTAGAAAAGCACATAATCATGCATTAATCATGCCATGTTTATTCCTAATAAAGCAAAACTGATCCTCACTAAGTGGCTTAGTAAAGATATCAGCTAGTTGAAGTTTGGTAGGAATGAATTCAAGTTCAATATCACCTTTCTCAGAATGGTCTCTTAGAAAATGATACCTTACCTCAATATGCTTTGTCTTTGAGTGCTAAACTGGATTCTTAGTGATGCTAATCGCACTTTGATTGTCACACTTGATTGGAATTGATTTGAATGACAGTCCAAGATCTCTCAAGTGTTGCTTGATCCATCAAATCCGAGCGCAAGCATGCTCCAGCTGCAATGTACTCAGCTTCAGCAGTTGATAGAGCTACTAAGTTCTCGCTTCTTTGAGTGCCAAGATATAAGGGATTGACCCAGAAATTGGCATGCTCCTGAGGTGCTTTTTCTATCAACCTTGTATCCAGCATAGTCAGCATTTGAGTATACAGTGAGAGTCAATTCCGAGTCTCTTGAGTACCATAGACCTAAATTCCGAGTCCCTACAAGATATCTAAAAATTCTCTTCACCGCAGTGAGATGTGATTCCTTTGGATTAGCTTGAAATCTTGCATACGGACATACACTAAACATTATGTCTGGCCTACTAAAGTAAGATACAGCAGAGATCCGATCATACCTCGATAGAGTTTCGATCTACTACTTTACCTTCGGTTTTATACTTGCTTGCTCATTGGCGTTGCTGCATCTTTTGCATCTTGAAGTTTGTATTTCTTTAGTAACTCCTTGGTATACTTTGATTGATGGATATAGATGTCATCTTTGTCTTGCTTGATTTTTAAACCATGGAAGAAATTGAGTTCTCCCATCATGCTCATTTGGAATTCCTGTGTCATTAACACAAAAAAATCTCGACAGAGATTTTCATTAGTTGCTCCAAATATTATATCATCAACATAGATCCGAGCAATAAGAAAGTCTTTCCCCTTGGTTTTTATAAAAGAGTCTTGTCAATCTGACCTCTTCTAAAATCATTTTCAACCAAGAAATTACTTTGTCTTTTATACCAAGCTTTGGGAGCTTGTTTGAGACCATAAAGAGCTTTTTGTAGTTTGAAAACATGATTTGGAAATTCTGATTTTTCAAATCCAGGAGGTTGCTCAACATAGACTTCCTCTCGAATAAAACCATTAAGGAAAGCACATTTAACATCCATTTGATACAATTTGATATCATGCTTGATGCAAATGCGAATAGGATTCTAATAGCTTCAATCCTAGCCACTTGTGCAAAGGTTTGCTCATAATTACTTCCTTCTTCCGGATTATAACCTTGAGCCACAAGTCTAGCCTTGCTTCGACTACTAACCCACTTTCATCTAGCTTGTTCTTGAAAACCCATTTGTTTCCTATGACTGGGTGGTCGGAAGGTCGTGTGGTCGAGTCCGGACTTGGTTTCTTTCGAATTGATTAAGTTCCTCTTGCATGGCCTCTACCCATTCAGGTTCATTAAGGGCTTCTAGTGCATTTCGGGTTCGAGTTAATGATATGAATGCAGTGAATGCACATAGATTTTGTAAAGAGGAACGTTTTCTTACCCCACTCTTAATGTCGACAGGATACTTCGAGTGGATGACTCGATGCATATTTGAAAGCTCTACCTGTTCTCTGGTTCACCAGATTTGTAGGTTGAATTGGTTGATCTTCAGTGGTTTGATGTGATTGAGCTTGCTCGTCCGGTTGACTTTCAGCATTCTAAGCTGCCTCTTGAGTCGATTCATTCCGAGTCGATTATTCCGAGTTGCTTTTCCTTGACTCTGTCTCGAGTTCATCTTTAGCAGGATCATTATCTCGACTAAGCTTCGATTTGAGAATGTTGACTCACTTGGTTTTCCCTTATTAATCTCATCAAAAACAACGTGGATGCTTTCTTTCAATTTGTTAGTTCTTTTATGGAAAATGCAATATGCTTTACTATGAGATGAATAACCAAGAAAGATACCTTCATCTCGACCAAGGATCAAACTTGGTCAGGTGATCCTTACCATTGTTGTGAACATAGCACTTACATCCAAAGGGTTTAAAGTATGAAATGTTGGGTTTCTTCCCTTTGTAAAGCTCATATGGAGTTTTCTTCAGGATGGGTCTAATGAGGCATCTATTAAGTGTGTAGTTTGCTGTGTTGATTGCCTCAGCCCGGAAATAGTAAGGTAGATCATGCTCAATCATCATTATCCTTCCTATCTCTTCAAGAGTTCGGTTCTTTCTCTCCACTACTCCATTCTCGTTGAGGAGTTCTTGGTGCTGAGAAGTTCGGGAGATACCATTCTTATCACAAAATGTTGCAAATTCTCAGTAATCAAACTCCCTTCCATGGTCGGTTCGAAGTCTTTTGATCCGAGTCCGAGACTCGGCTTGGATTTTCCTGCAAAGCTTGCTAAACTCTTTGAACGCTTCATTTTTATGCTTAAGAAAACAAACCCAGGTAAATCGTGAGTAGTCATCAACAATCATAAGTACATATGATTTACCTCCGAGACTCTTTACAAGAATTTCACCACATAAGTCCATATGCAACAACAAGTACTTTGGATGTGGAAACAATTTTGAGAGGTTTGAAAGATGAGCTTACATGTTTCCCTTTATGCATGCTTCACATATTTTATCTTTCTTAAATGCACGAGTTAGGCAAACCGCTGACTAAACCATGAGATGCAAGCTTTTAATGGTGTGCATGCTAACATGACCTAATCTAGATGCCATGAGCAGGAATCATCATGTAGAGATGTTTTCAAACGAGATAAATTCGACTAGGGTCGAGAGAGGAATAGTGTAGGTATTACCTAATCTCTTACCCGAGAGCTTAGTCTCCTTGGTTGTTTCATCGAAATATAGCAATTGGTCCGAGTGAACCTTACCTCTTGACCTTTGTCATACAATTGAGAGATGCTGATTGACAAGGTAGACTAGGCTGACCAGATTGTCTCCTTTTCCAATCTTGCCTATCCCAACTATCTTGCCCTTGCTATCATCTCCAAAAGTGACTTTGCCTCCCTTTTATTCTTCTAACTCATAAAAGAGTCTTAAATCTCCCGACATGTAGCGTGAGCATCCGTCGCCCAGTACCAATGACCTTTTGTCATTTTCTAAGCTACCTGCAAGTCGAAACAAACTAATCGAAACAAACTAACACTTCTCACTTCCTCTAACGAACCTAGTAACTCCCTTTACTCGTGGTCCTTTTATGAGGAAGAAGACTCTTGGGAACCCAGATTTGAATAACTTTGGGTTCGGTCCGATTCTCGAGTTCTCCTTTTTGAAAATTGAGTCTCGTGTCTCTTTCTTTTGAAAGTCTTTTCTTTTATAAACTGGTGGAGAAGCCTTTCTCCTATAAACTGGTATGGGCTCATTCCTCCTTTCATTCTTATGAATGGGACCGTGCTCCGCCTTCCTGAACTTTACAGTTCTAGAACCCTTTTGAAAAGATCCGAGTAGGAATTAGATTCCTCCTCTTTGTTAAAACCAAGACCTTCTTTTCTAAAGAAGACACATTGAGAGCCTAAGAGCATGTCAAGGTTTTTCTAACCTTAAGTAAACTTTAAAACAAGTTCTTGAGACTCATTGAGCTTTTGCTTCAAATGCTCATTTTCTCTTCTAAGTGACACACACTCGGTCTCAGTAACTTGAGTACTAGTCTTGAGCTCTCTTAGAGTAAGTCTCGGGTTTTGTAATTCATTTTTCAAAGAGATGCTCTTAGAAGTGATAGACTCAAGTTGTTCTTTAAATCGAGAGGAATTAGAATTGGACTTTTCTTCCAATGCATAAATATATTTAGCTAAATCAACTTTGGAAAACTTGAGGAAATATTCAATTACCTCCCGAGGATTTGTTTCCTCATGGTCCGAGTGGTCGAGTCTTACTTAGATTCAGCTTCTAAGTCCGATAGAGCCATTAGACACTTTGAATCGTCGGAGACTTCATCTTCTTCCGATGAATCTTCATCACTCCATGTGGCCATCATAGCCTTCTTCTTCTTTCTGTCCCTCTTTCTCCTTGGATAGTCTTTGACTATGTGATCTTTACTTGCCACATTCAAAATAGCTAGAGTTCTTAATTAAAGATAACTTTGAAGGGGAAGAGTGTTAACCTTTTCTATCCTTCTTATCTTTCTTATAGAACTCATCTCTTGGCCTTTTCTCCAATCTCTTGTGCTTCATCATTCTTTTGAAGCCTCGAGCAATAAGTCCCATGGGATCTTCTTCCGAATCCGACGAACTCGGATTTTCTTCTCTGCTTTACGAGGCCTTCGAGCACAATATTCTTTTTAGTGCCGACCTCGGCGTCCTCTTCTTCCAGGTGAATCTCATGGGTGAGTAGCTTCCCAATAAGTTCGCCCGGCTTTAATAAGTAGAGGTTTTGAGCTTCCTTGATGGTTGTCACCTTGGGACCCCATCTTCTCTTGGGTAGACTTCTCATAATCTCTCCACACATTCTTCATGGGAAATCTTTCTACCTAGAGATTTAAGATTGTTAGTAATCTTAGTGAAGCAGATGAACATTTGAGTGATGTTTTCTTCTATCTCCGTCTTGAACAACTTCGTATTTATGAAGATATTGGCTTATCTTCACTTGTCCGACTTGACTGGTGCCTTCATATGTGTTGACTAGAGTATCCCACATTTCTTTTGCTGTGTCACAAGCCGACACTCTGTTTTATTCTTCCGAGCTGATGGCGCACATCGAATATTCATTGCTTTAAAGTTCTTTCGAACTTTTCCGCCTCTTCAGTGGTGTACTCGATCTTTGCTTTAGACACGAGTCTTTTTCCTCCATCTTCATTGGAATGTAGTTGCCTTCTTTTATGATGTTCCATACATCTTCATCGTGATCCAATAGAAAGCATTCAATGAGCTTATTCTAGTGTATGAATATTTGATCCCTTAAACTTTGGTGGTCTCGCTGGAAGATCTTCCTTCATCGAACTCTCCATTATTCCGAGCCATCTAATCTTCAAACCTTTGGATGGTTAGATGCTTTCTGAAAGGCTAGACTCGATACCAATTGAAGGTTTGCTCCTGGAGAGTCTAAGTCACCCTAGAGGGAGGTGAATAGGGTTTTGGAAGAATTTTTAGAGAATTAAACTCTTTTGCACATAATAGAGACAGAAATGCATTCCGAGTCTAGATTAGACTTAGAAAAGTATCAACTCGTAATTACGTGGAAACCCTCCTGGGGCAGAAAACCACGGTCGGTGCTAGTCCAAGCACCAAGTCAAATCCACTATTTTGAATCCACAAAATACAGTAGACCGACTCAACCAGAATTGCTCCCTTAGACAGTTCCTTACAAAGTTTTCCTACACTCGAAGTTCGCCTATCTCGATCTAGTACTTCCTAACCGAGGTAACCTTCACAGCTAAGGACAACCGAGCTGAGTTAACCCTTATAGCTCAGTTAAGGGACCTTACATAGAGAGTAAGAAAGAGAGTTTATAACTAATTACAAGACTTTATAACTCGGAAAGATGTTAAGTACGGACTTGGAGTTATAAGTAGAAGATTGAATGAGTATTACATAGAGAAATATAATTTCAAGCAATGGGTTCAAGCAATCTTCAAGTCTTGTGAAGTGACTTCTATTTATAGATAACCAAGCAGATTAGCCATTTTGATTATCTTCTGATTAGAAGTCCTCAGTGACCATTGTAACGGTTCTTCCGATTCACTCGGAAAATACCCGTTGAGATGTGAACATTGTGCAACGACTCTTGACTCCTTAAGATGTCTCAATCTACTGGTGGTGTCCGAAAAATAGGGTGGAAACCACCGTTGAGCTTAGCGTTGAAGATTTCCAGCTTTGGAAAAGACAACCCCGACACGATTGTCCGAACCTTGGTCGATATAGAAAAAGCCTTGTCTCGCTGGCGATTTGACATCCTCAAGTCGGTTACTTTTGTAATTCAAAAGTAGGATAACCTCGTTTAGATAAGCTACAAAAGTAAACAAATTTTGGTGAAGACTCGGACTTTATAATTACACTTTTCCGAGTTCCATCGAGGACTCGGGTATAAGACTTCAGCTCTTATAGGGTTTTGATTTCAAGTCATTCCATGTGCCTTAGAAGCTTTTCCGAGTGATATAACATTTTCTCTTAGTGTTATAGAAACTATTATATATGTTTACGCGTGACTCGATCGACTCGGAAAGCATACCTCTACATGCCACTTCACACTCAGCTTTGAGTCACTCAACACTCGGATATATTGCATATTCAAACACTTTATATCATGCACATAAACTCAGGTCCGACTTCATATTACAGGAATTACATTGTTAATTCATTCTTCTAAGTCAAGCATACTTTGTTTGAACTTGTAGTCTAGATCAAGTTTGTTTACTCCGATATTCTTTATCTCGACTTGATTCTCTTTTAGATTGACTCGGATGGAATTTGAGTCTCATGGATATTAGACTCAGAAAATTCCATTCCTTTTTCGACTCGGATAATTAGTCACTTAATTATATTAATTACGTTATTATCTCGTGTCTAATCTTGGACAAAAGTATTTTATACTTTGAGAACCAAATTGATTTATTTTTATAGGTTATTCAAACGAGGCTATCCTATTTTTGAATTGCAAAAGTAACCGGCTTCAAAATGTCAAATCAAAAGCGGACAAGGCTTTTTCCACCTCCGACCTAGCCCTAGACATCGTATCAAGGTTGTCTCGTTTCCAAAACTAGAAAACCGCAACACTAAGTTCTACGGCGGTTTCCACCTTACTTTCAAAGACACCACCGGTGGTTTTGGGACTTCCAAAGGAGTCAAGAGCCATTGCCCAACGTTCATATCTCAACGGATATTTTCTGAGTGACTCGAGAAAATCCATTGCAATCGTCACAAGGGACTTTTAGTCGAAGATGGACACAACGGCTAAGCTGCTTGCTCATCTATAAATAGAAGCCAACTTCCAAGACTTGAAGATTGCTGAACCAACTGTTAATACACATACTTGAGCAAAAGTCATTGTATTCATTCTCAATCTTCTACTTACAACTCCAATTCCGTATTTATCATTTCTCCGAGTTGTAAGGTCTTGTACTCGATTACAAACACTCTCTTTCTTACTCTCTAAGTAAGTTCCATTGACTGAGCCGTAAGGGTTAACTCAGCTCGCTTGTCCCTAACTCGTAAGGGTGATCTCAGTTAGGAAGTAATAGATCGATAAGGTAATTTCTTAGTCTAGGAAAAACTTGTAAGGAGTTGTCTAAGGGAGCAACTCGGGTTGAGTCGATCTACTGAATTTTGTGGACTCAAAATAGTGGATTTGACTTCGTGCTTGGATTAGCACGGTCCGTGGTTTTCTCGCCCAGGAGGGTTTCCACGTACTTTCCGAGTTATTACTTTTTGAGTGCATTATAGACTCAGATCTGTTTCAAAGTTCTGCTTAATCTGTTTCTTGACTCTTCACCGAATTCCGAGTTAGTACTTTTCTAAGCTCATCCTTGACTCTAGCTCACCTCAAATTCATATCTACTTTAAATTTCAAGCAAATTTCTTCATCACCCTATTCACCCCCTCTACGGTGATTTAGCCTCTCCCAGAGCAAACCTTCATTTGGTATGAGAGCCTAGCCTTTCGAAAGGATCTAACCATCCAAAGGTTTAAAGATCAAATGGCTCGTAACAATGGAGAGTTTGATGAAGGAAGGTCTTTCAGCAGACCACCAAAGTTCAAAGGATCTAACTTCGTGCACTCGGAAGAAACTCATGGAATGTTTCCTGCTGGATCATGATGAGGATGTCTACAACATTATACAAGTAGGCAACTACATTCCCATGAAGACAAAAGAAACAAGACTCGTACCCACGACAAATGCCGAGTTCACTCGCGATGAAGCGAGAAGTTCGTAAAGAACTTCAAGGCAATGAACATTCTGATGTGCCCCATCAGCTCGAAGAATACAACCGAGTGTGTGCCTGTGATACAGCCAAAGAAGTATGGGACACGCTGGTCAACACCTATGAAGGCACAAGCCAGGTCGACAAGCGAATATAAGCCAATATCTTCATAAGTGTGAGCTGTTCAAGATGGAGCTGAAGAAAACATCACTCGGATGTTCATTCACTTTACCGAGATTACCAACAATCTCAAATCTCTGGGTAAAAAGATTTCCCACGAGGAAATGTGCGGAAAGATACTTAGAAGCCTACCCATGAAAAGATGGAGTCCCAAAGTGACAGACTATCGAAGAGGCTCGGAACTTGTCTCTACTAAAGCTAGACGAACTCATTAGGAAACTTCTCACCCATGAGATCCACTCGGAAGAGGAGGATGCAGAGGTCAGCACCAAAAAGAACATTGCACTAAAAGCCTCGTAAACCAGAGAAGCAGATCTCGAGTTCTTCCGACTCGAGAGAGGATCCCATGGCACTTATCGCTAGAGGCTTCAAGAGAATAATGAAGCACAAGAGATGGGATAAGAAGCCAAAAGAAGAGTTCTATAAGAAAGACAAGAAGGATAGAAAAGGTAAATACTCTTCCCCTTCAAAGTTATCTTTGATTAAGAATTATGGCTGTTTTGAACGTGGCAGCAAGGAACACATAGTCAAGGACTCGTCCCAAGAGAAAAAGGGACAGAAGAAAGAAAAAGGCTATGATGGCCACATGGAGTGACGAGGACTCATCGAAGATGACGAGGACTCGGATGACTCAAAGTGTCTCGATGGCACTTTCCGACTCAAAAGTGGAAACAAACTCGGACACGGATCAATCGGACAATAAGGAAGCAAATCCTTAAGAGGTAATTGAATACTTTCTTAAATTTTCCAAAGTTGATTTAGCCAAGTATATTTTCACTTTGGAGGAGAAGTCCAATTCGACTCTTCTCATTTTAAAGAACTTGAGTCAATTTCTTCCGAGAGCATTTCTTTAAAAAATGAGTTGGGAAAACCGAGACTTGCACTCGGAGAACTCAAGACTAGTGCTCAATCCAATGAGACTCGAGTCTAAGATACTCGAAAAGAAAATGAGCAACTAAAGCAAAAGCACAATGAGTCTCAAGATCTTATTTTAAAGTTTACTCAAGGTCGAAAAACCTTGATATGCTCTTAGGATCTCAATGTGTCTCCTTCGTAAAAGAAAGTCTTGGTTTTAACAAAGAGGAGGAATCCAATTCCTACTCAGAGCTTTTCAAAAGGATTCCGGAACTGTAAAGTTCAGGAAGGCTGAGCACGGTCCCATTCATAAAAATGAAAGGAGGACTCGAGCCTGGACCAGCTTACGAGAGAAAATCATCTCCACCGGTTTATAAGAGAAAAGCTTTTCAAAAGAAAGAGACACAAACTCAGTTCTCTAAATGGAAGACTCGGAATCAAACCAAACCCAAAGTCATTCAAATCTGGGTTCGAAAAACCTTCTTCCTTAAAAAGGACCACAGTAAAAGGGTGTTACCGGGTTCGTTAGAGGAAGTGAGAAGGGTTAGTTTATCTCTATTTTGCAGGTCACTCAGAAAAGATCAAAAGGGCATTGGTACCTTGACAGTGGATGCTCACACCACATGTTAGGAGATTCAGGACTCTTTTCGAGTTGGAAGAGTACAAAGGAGGAAAAGTCACATTTGGAGATGGCAACAGAAGGCAAGATAATTGGGATAGGTAAGATTGGAAAAGAAGCAATCTGGTTAGCCCAAGTATACCTTGTCAAAGGGTTCAAGTACAACCTACTTAGCATCTCTCAATTGTGTGATAAAGGTCAAGAGGTAAGATTCACTTAAACCAACTGTTATATTTCGATGACACTACCAAGGAGATCAAGCTCTCAGGTAAGAGATCAGGTAACACTTACATTATTCCTCTTTCGACCCGAGTCGAATTTATCTTGTTTAAAAGCATCACTTCTTGATGACTCATGGACATGGCATCGTAGATTAGGTCATGTTAGCATGCATACTATTAAGAAACTGGCCTCTCATGATTTAGTCAGAGGATTGCCTAATTGTGCTTTTAAGAAAGATAAAATTTGTGAAGCATGCACAAAAGGGAAACAAGTCAAATCGTCTTTCAAATCTCTCAAGACAGCTTCTACATCCAAGATGCTTGAAATGCTACATATGGACTTATGTGGTGAAATCCCCGTTAAGAGTCTTGGAGGTAAATCATATGTACTGGTTATTGTTGATGATTACTCACGATTTACCCGGGTGTGTTTTCTTAAGCACAAAAATGAAGCATTCAAAGAGTTCAAGCAAGCTCTGCAGAAAAATCCAAGTCGAGTCTCGGACTCGGATCCAGAGAATTCGAACCGACCATGGAAGGGAGTTCGACTACTCGAATTTGCAAAGTTTTATGACAAGAATGGTATTTCCCACAACTTCTCAAGCACCAAGAACTCCTCAACAAAATGGAGTAGTGGAGAGAAAGAACAGAACTCTTGAAGAAATAGTTGGGACAATGATGATTGAACATAATCTACCCTACTATTTCTAAGCCGACGCAGTAAACACCGCAAACTACACCTTGAATAGATGTCTCATCGGACCCATCCTGAAGAAAACACCATATGAGCTCTACAAAGGGAAGAAACCTAATATCTCATACTTCAAACCCTTTGGATGTAAGTGTTTTGTTCACAACAATGGTAAGGATCACCCGACCAAGTTTGATGCTCGGTCAAACGAAGGTATTTTTCCGGGTTATTTTTCTCATAGCAAAGCTTATCACATTTTCAATAAAAGAACTAACAAAGTGGAAGAAAGGATCCACGTTGTGTTTGATGAGATTGAACAGGAAAAGCCAAGTGAATCATCATTCTCGGACCTAAAGCTCAGCAGAAATGATGATTGTGATGAAAATAAGGCTATCAGGAATCAAACCCAACCAGCTCAAAATGAAGTCACTCATAACGAAGTGACTCGGAATGAGACAACTCAAGAACCCGCTCGAATGATGAAGGACAAATAGTTGAATAAGTTCACTCGAACAGATCTCTGAAGATCAACCAATTCAGCCTACAAATCTGGTGAATCGGAGAACAGGTAGAGCATTTACGTATGCTTCTAGTCATCTACTAGAAAACATATTATCCGATATCAATAGTGGGGTAATAACTCGTTCCTCTTTTCGGAATCTATGTGCACTCACCGCATTAATTTCATTAACTAAACCTAAAAATGCACTAGAGGCCCTAAATGAACCTGAATGGGTAGAGGCCATGCAAGAGGAACTCAATCAATTCAAAAGAAACCAAGTTTGGACTCGACCAAATGACCTTCCGACCACCCAGTCATAGGAACCAAATGGGTTTTCAAGAACAAACTGGATGAAGGTGGGTTGGTAGTCAGAAATAAAGCTAGACTTGTGGCTCAAGGATACAATCAGGAAGAAGGGATTAATTGTGGGGAAACCCTCGCACTCGTTGCCGAATTGAAGCCATTAGAATCCCGTTAGCATTTGCATCTAGCATGAATATCAAGTTATATCAAATGGATGTTAAGTGCGCTTTTCTTATTGGCTTTATCAAAGAGGAAGTCTATATTGAGCAGCCCCTGGATTTGAAAACTCGAATTTCCAAATCATGTTTTCAAACTTCAAAAAGATCTTTATGGTCTTAAACAAGCTCCCGGAGCTTGGTATGAAAGACTCGAGCAATTTCTTGGTTCAAAATGATTTTAGAAAAGGTCAGATTGACAAGACTCTCTTTATAAAAACAAAGGGAAAAGACTTCCTTATCGCTCGGATATATGTTGATGACATAATCTTTGCAGCTACTAATGAAATTCTCGTGTCGAGATTTTTCCGACTTAATGAGACAGAATTTCAAATGAGTATGATGAGAGAACTCAATTTCTTCCTTGGTCTACAAATCAAGCAAGAGAAAGATGGAATCTATGTCCATCAATCAAAGTACACCAAGGAGCTGCTGAAAAAGTATAAACTTCAAGATGCGAAGCATGCAACAACACCTATGAGTAGTAGAATAAAACCGAACTCGGATGAAAAGGTAAAGCAATAGATCGAAGCTCTATTGAGGTATGATTAGATCTTTACTATATCTTACTTCCAGTGAGGCCGGATATAATGTTTAGCGTCTGTTTATGCACAAGATTCCAAGCTAATCCAAAAGAATTACATCTCACTGCGGTGAAGAGAATATTCAGATATGTTACAAGGACTCGGAATCTAGGTCTATGGTACTCCGGAGACTCGTAACCGACCCTCACCGGACACTCAAATGCTGATTACGCTAGATACAAAGTTGATAGAAAGAGCACCTCAGGAGCTTGCCAATTTCTGGGTGAATCCTTAATATCTTTACACTCAAAGAAGTAAAACTCAGTAGCTCTATCAACTCGCCGAGGCCGAGTATATTGCAGCTGGAGCATGTTGTGCTCGGATTTTGTGGATAAAGCAACACTTGAGAGATCTTGGACTTTCTTTCAAATCTGTTCCAATCAAGTGTGATAATCGGAGTGCAATCAGCATCACCAAAAATCCAGTTCAAGCACTCAAAGACGAAACACATTGAGGTCGGTATCATTTCTTAAGAGACCATTCCGAGAAAGGTGATATTGAACTCGAATTCATTCCTACCAATCTTCAATTAGCTGATATCTTTACTAAACCACTTAGTGGGGATCAGCTTTGCTTCATTAGGAATGAGCTTGGTATGTTAAATGCATAATTATGTGTTTTCTATGTAAAAATCTCATTGCATGATTATGTGATATGTGCTTACGATTCTTTAATAACCATTAGTTCAGTTGATCCAGATGACACCGAACCGATAATTGTTATCTATTTCCAGCTTCGAGTCACTCATAAACTTAGCTGAGTCGACTCAAACTTTGAGAAAATGGACATCAAACTTCCGAAATCATCTCTAGACAAGTGGAGAATTTCGAATTTATTTTCAAAATATTTTGTTTTCTCTCTCTCTCTCACGCGTCATGATTAGACAACTAACCGTTGGGAGACAAACCGTTGGAATTCTAACCGTTGAGGAAGAGAACAGATCACACCGGTCCGAGGTGACCGCCGAAAGAGCCGAGTCGGAACGGATATCGAAGGACGGATATTTTCTTATAAATAGCACATATTCTCCTTCATTTCTTTACTTTACTCTTCGCATACTCTCTCTCTCGAAATCAAATCCTTGTAAACAAGCGCTATGTGATTAAAGAGACACCCAGCGATCTCAAGCTTCGTGAAGAACATCTCAAGTAAGCTCTGTTGCTCACAAACTCTTTCTTGTACTCCTTTATTTCTCTCTCTTTCACTCTCTTCGAGCTCCTCTCTTCTCTTCTCTCTCAAGCGTATCTACTCTCTCTTTTCTCCATTAAAAATACCGAAAAGAGGTTCTCAACCTAATTTTCTTAGCTCTACCACCAAGAAACCCAAGACAAAAAGCCATGAAGGCCCCTAAAATTCAAAACCTCTTGTCACCCAAGCACCTTGCACTGGATGATAAATTCTTCCCAAACACAAAATTTTCATGGTTGCCTCACATACAATCGACCGGGGTCTACAACTTTCTTTGTTTCAGCGAGTTCATTTATCCCGAACTCGTCTCTTAGTTTTACACTCATCTTTCCAGCTGTGAGGGTATTCTAACCTCCGGAGTTCGAACATCACTATTGATATCGAAAGTGCACACTTGGTTTCTTTCAAATTGATTGAGCTCGCTTGCATGGCCTTTACCCATTCAGGTTCAATTAGGGCTTTTAGTGCATTTTTGGGTTCGAGTTAATCATATGAATGCAGAAAATGCACATAGATTATGCAAAGAAGATCGAGTCCTTACCCCACTATTGATATCGAAAGTATGTTTTCAGTGGGTGGCAGGATGCATATTTGAAAGCTTTACTTGTCCTTTGATTTACCAAGTTTGTTGGTTGAACATGCCGATCTTCGATTGGTTGATCTTGCTAAGTCTCATTGACTTATTCTTCAACATTCTGAGCTAGCTCTTGAGTTTGTTCGATCCGAGTCATACCATTCCGAGTTGCTCCATTCCGAGTTGCCTCGGTAATTCGTTTTGACTCTTTCTAAGCTCAGCTTAAGCAAGGTCGTCTTCATCTTTGTTCAATCCGAGATTTGAGTATGTGGACTCACTTATCCTGCCAAGATCAATTTCATCAAAAACAACGTGGATACTTTCTTCCACTTTCTTGGTTCTTCCGTTAAAAACTCGATAAGCTTTTCTATGAGATGAATAAACCGTAAATATAACTTCATTTAACCTCGCATCAAACTTAGTAAGATGCTCCAAACCATTGTTGGTACTTACATCCAAATGGTCTGAAGTAGGAGATGTTGGGTTTCTTCGCTTTGTCAAGCTCGTAGGGTGTTTTCTTCAAGATGGCTCGATGAGGCATCTGTTTAGTGTGTAATTTGTCTGTATTGATCGCTTCAGCTCTGAAATAGTAAGGTAGATCATTTTTAATCATCATAATCCTTCCTATTTCTTTAAGAGTTCTGTTTTTGCTCTCCAGTACTCCATTTTGTTGAGAAGTTCTTAGTGTAGAAAAGTTGTGAGAGATGACATTCTTGTCACGTAAGTCTGCAAGTTCCGAGTAATCGAACTCCCTTCTATGGTCGGTTCGAATCCTTCGATTTGAGTATGAGACTCCACTTGAATTTTTCTGCAGAGCTTAGTGAACTCTTTGAAGGCTTCATTCTTGTTCTTAAGAAAACACACCCAAGTAAATCATAAGAAGTCATCAACAATAAGTACGTACGATTTACCTCCAAGATGTTTCATAGGAATTTCACCACACAAATCCATATGAAGCAATTCAAGTACTTTAGATTTAGATACGAGTGTTGAGGGGCTTGAAAAATTATCCGACTTGCTTACCTTTTATGCATGCCTCACAAATTTTATCTTTCTTGAAGGCACGAGTTACGTAAACCCCTAACCAATCCATGACATGCAAGTTTCTTGATAATATGCATGCCGATATGACCTAGTCTACGATGCCAAGTCCATGAATCATCATTTGCAGATGCTTTCAAACAAGATAAATTTTGACATGAATCCGAGAGAGGAATAATGTAAGTGTTACCTAACCTCGGACCTGAGAGTTTAGTCTCTTTGGTGATCTGCATAAGAGTTGTAGCAGTTCGTCCGAGTGAACATTACCTCTTAACCTTTGTCACATAACTAAGAAATGCTAAGGAGATTGTATTTAAGTCCTTTGAGAAGGTAGACTGGGCTGACTGTGTTGATGCCTTCACCAATTTTGCCAATCCCTACTATCTTGCCTTTGTCTGTTATCTCCAAATGTGACTTTTCCTCCTTTCAGATCTTCTAGCTCAGACAAGAGTCTTAAATCTCCTCACATGTGGCGTGAGCAACCATTGTCTAAGTACTAATGACCTTTCTTCATCTTTTGAGTTACCTGCAAGAGAGAAACAAACTAAACCTTTTCACTTCCTCTTACAAACCCACTAACTCCCTTTACTCGTGGTCCTTTTCTGAGGAAGAGTACTTTTGGGAACCTAGATTTGAATAATTTTGGGTCTGGTATGATTCTGAGTCTTCCTTCCAGGAAACTAAGTTTGTGTCTCTTTCTTTTAAAAATCTTTTCTTTTGTAAACCTGGAGGAGAAGGATTTTTCATGTAAGCTGGTCCGGGCTTAGTCCTCTGTTCATTTGTATGAAGGGGACCATGCTCAGCCTTCCTGAACTTTACAATTCTAGAATCCTTTTTGAAAAGATTAGAATAGGAATGTAATTCCTCTTCTTCATTAAAACCAAGTCCTTCTTTCGTGTAGGAGACGCACCGAGAGCCTAATATCATATCAAGGTTTTTCCGACCTTGAGTGAATTTTAAAATAAGCTCTTGAGACTCACTGAACTTTATGTTCTCGTTGCTCATTCTCTCGTTTCGAGTGACTCGGACTACGCCTCATTTGCTTGAGTACTCGGTCTTAGTTCTTTCGGATTTTGTCTCAGCTTTTCTAATTTATTTTTCAAAACATTGCTCTCATCGATAAGAGACTCAATTTGTTATTTAAACTGGAATGAGTTAGAATTGGACTTTTCTTCCAAAGTAAAAACATATCTCGCTAAATCAACTTTTGAACATTTAAGAAAGTATTCAACTACCTCACCAATATCCGAGTCCTCATTGTCCGACTCGATTTAGCTTTTGAGTCCGTCGCTGCCATAAGACACTTAGAATCATCTCGAGTCATCTTCTTCGGATGAGTTGTCATCACTGTAGGTAGCCATCATAGCCTTCTTCTTTCTGTCCTTCTTTCTCTTGGGACAATCTTTGACTATGTGCTCCTTGCTGCCACATTCAAAGCACTTAGAGTTCTTAGATAAAGATAACTTTGAAAGAGAAGAGTATTTACCTTTTCTGTCCTTCTTATCTTTTTGTAGAACTCATCCTTTGGCCTCTTTTCCCACTTCTTGTTTCTTAAAGCCGTGGGTTGTGAGTGCCATAGGGTCCTCTTCCGATTCCGAGGAGCTCATACTTTCACGCCTGCTTTCTAAGGCCTTCAGTGGAATATTCTTCTTGGTGCCGACCTCTGCATCTTTTTCCTCCGAGATGAATCTCGTGGGTCGAGTAGCTTGCCAATAAGCTCGTCCGGCCTTAGTTGAGAAAGGTTCCGAGCTTCCTTAATGGCTGTCACCTTAAGACCCCATCTCTTCTTTGGTAGACATCTTAGAATCTTTGTAGACATTTCTTCGTGAGAGATCTTTCTACCTAGAGATTTGAAATTATTGGTAATCCCTATGAACTAAATGTACTTCGAGTGATGTTTTCTTCGCCTCCATCTTGAACAGACTCATATTTATTAAGAAGATATTAACTTATCTTCACCTGTTTCACTTGGCTTGTTCCTTCATAGGTGTTGACAAGAGTGTCCCACACCTCTTTGGCTGTGTCATAGGCTGAGACCCTGTTGCATTCTTCTATGCTAATGGCACACATCAATGTTCATAGCTTTGAAATTCTTTCCGAATTTCTCGGTCTCCTCAGGGGTGAACTCAGATTTGGCTTTAGGTACAAGAGTTGCATTCTCCATCTTCATTGGAACGTAATTGCAGGCTTGGATGATATTCCAAACTTCTTCATCGTTGTCCATCGAGAAACATTCCATCGTCTTCTTCCAATGGGCAAAGTTTGACCCTTTGAACTTCGGTGGTCCGGTAGATGATCTTCCTTCATCGAACTCTCCATTGTTCCGAGCCATGTGATCTTTGCACCTTTGGATGGTGAGATCCTCTTGAAAGGCTAGGCTCTTATTCAATTGCAGGTTTTCTTGTGGAGAGTCTAAGTCACCCAAGAGTGGCGTGAATAGGGTGATGGAGGAAATTAAACGATTTTTGCAACATATCAGCTAAACAACAAATTCTAAGTCTAGATTGAACTTAGAAAAGTGATAACACAGATTTACGTGGAAACCCTCATAGGGGAAAAACGACGGACGGTGCTAATCCAAGCACCAAATCAAATCCACTATTTTGAATCCATAAAATACAAGGATCGACTCTACCAAAATTGCTCCCTTAAACAATTCCTTACAATGTTTTCCTAGACTCGAAGTTATCTTATCTCGATCTAGTACTTCCTGACCGAGGTAACCTTTACAATCGGGGACAACCGAGCTGAGTTAACCCTTATAGCTCAATCAACGGACCTTACTCGTAAAGTAAGAAAAGAATGTGACTGATTACAAGACTTTCTTTACATCTCATAAAATATGAAATACGGACTTGGAGTTGTAAATAGAAGATTGAATATAAATGAAAACAATAACTTCGCTCAAGTATTATGTTTAGCAATAATGTTCAGCAATCTTCTAGTCTTGTGAGGTGGCTTCTATTTATAACCAACCAGGCACAATGACCGTTGAGTCTTGGTTTTGGACATAAGTCTTCACTATCCATTGTAACGACTCTTCCGAGTCACTCGGAAAAGATCCGTTGAGATGTGAATGTTGTGCAACAGCTTCTTGGCTCTAAGAGATGGTCCAATCACTTGGTGGTGACTGAAAGTTGTGGTGGAAACAACCGTTAGTTTTGGAGATAGACAACCCTAACACGGTGTCCGAGCCATGTCCAAAAGTAGATATAACTTGTCTCGCTGGTGATTGGCGGCTAGAAGCTGGTTACTTTTGTATTTCAAAAATAAGTTAGCCTCATTTGAATAACCTACAAAAGCAAACCACATTGGTTCTCAAAGTATAAAATACTTTGGTCCAAGATTAGGCACAGATAATAATTAAATTAGCACAATTAAATGCTTAAGTATCTTTGGCCTAGAAGAGTGGAATTTTCTGAGTCTAATAATCAATATACTCAAATTCCATCTTAGTCGATCCTAAGGATGATTAAGTTAAACGGATAGAAAATCGAGTGTAACAACTTGATCCGGTCAAATAATCCTCAAAGAAATAAACTAACTTAGAATAAGGAATTAACGCTGTAATTCTCTTTGCACTGAAATACACAGTTAGTACTCGAATAAGAGTGTTAGAGAAATTATTTGAGCATGCGATAGTTCGGAGTGATGTCCGAGCGAGTTAGAAACATCAATGTAGGAGATATACAATAAGGTGCTTTCCGAGTAAGTCGAACATAATGAAAACTTACACACGAGTTTCTATTATACCCGAGTCTTCATGTAATACTTAGAATGACTTAGAGTTAGAAACCGATTCTTCACCATCATCTTCTTCCGAGTGTGCAAAGTTTGACCCCTTGAACTTGGTGGTCCGGTGGATGATCTTTCTTTATTGAACTCTCCGTGTTCCGAGTAATTCGATCTTTAGACCTTTGGATTGTGAGATCCTCTTGAAAGGTTAGGCTTTGACACCAATTGAAGGTTTTCTCTTGGAGAGGTTAAGTCATCCTAGAAGCGGGAGTAAGGATTTTAAATAAAATCAAATTCCTTTTGCACAAAACCGAGCATAAATGCATTCCGAGTCTAGATAGGACTCAAAAGATAGGCAAACGAAGTTTGTGGAAATCCTCCTGAGGCGGAAAACCATGGATAGTGTTAATCCAAGCACCAAATCAAATCCACTAATTGAGTCCTCAATTACACAGGATTGACTTTAAGAAGAATTGCTCCCTTAGACAATTCCTTTACAAGTTTTTCCTAGACTTAGAAGTTCCCTTATCCGATCTAGTACTTTCCGACTAAGTTAACCCTTACAATCAGCGACAATTGAGCTGATTTAGCCCTTACAGACTTAGTCAAGGGACTTACAAAGAAAGTAAGAAGAGAATGTAAGTGATTACAAGACTTTCTTTACAACTTAGAAAGTAAGAAATTATAGATTAGGAGTTGTAAGTCGAAGATTAAATAAGAATGCACTAAGTAAATATTGGAATATGTTCAACAGACAATCTTCAAGTCTTTCAAAGTGGCTTCTATTTATAAGCACCCAGGAAGAATAATCATTGAGTCTTGTTACGGGTCGATGAACTTAGTAGCCATTGTAACGGCTAGTCCGAGTCACTCGGAATAGATCTACTTGGATGTAAACGTTGTGTAACGACTCTTGGCTACAAAAGATGGTCCAATTATCTGTTGGTGATTGAAAAATGAGGTGGAAACAACCGTTAGACTCAAAGCTGCAGGTTTTCAGTTTTAGAAACAAACAACCCCGACACGGTGTCCGAGATAGGTTCGAAATAGTTGTTTTCTATCTCGCTGGTGTTTAACGGATAGAAACCAGTTTCTTTTGCATTTCAAAAGTAGATTAAGCTTATTTGAACATCCTACAAAAGCAAAAAAGTGGTACTCAAAGTATAAAAATACTTTGGTCCAAGATTAGGCACGAGATAATAATTAAATCATAGTAATTAAGCACTTAATTATCTTTGGCCTAAAAGAGTGGAATTTTCCGAGTCTAATATCCATTAGATTCAGATTCCATCTTGACTCAATCCTTAAATGATCAAGTTAGAAAGAATAAAATATTAAAATATATAAACTTGATCAAGCAAATAATTCTCCGTAAATAAACCGACTTAAAACATAGAATTAACCATGTAGTTCATGTTATCTTAAAATACCAAGTCAATGATTAGAATGAATATGTAAGAGAGATTATTTGTTCATGCGATAATTTTGAGTGATGTCCGGGTGGGACAGAAGAACAGGTAAGAAAGATATGCAAGAACGTGCTTTCTAAGTGGGTCATAACGAATGAAAACTTAGATAATAGTTTCTATAAGGCTTAGAATGACGTTGAATCAAAACCTTAGAGAGATAGAGAGTTATACCTAAGTCTTAAATTTAAATTTTTGAATTAGAAAGAAACGTTTTATTCAGGATAAATAATTATATACTCCCTCGTTTTATAAAAATTGTCAAAAATTGCTATTTTAGATGTCCCAAAAACATTGTCAAATATTCTCAATATAGTAAAAAACAAGTGACCCTTTATTTTAAATGTGTAAGTAATAAGTTATGTTCCCCCTATATTTTTATATTCCTAAAATTTGACAACTTTTTGGGGATGGAAGGAGTATATTAATTACCTTGACAGTTATTTAAGTTACAATTTATATGATCAAATATAAAAAGTCATATTAATGTATAAGTAAAATCGTGCATTTTATTGTTCAAAAAAGCTGAACTGTTAGTACCCAAAAAAATTATTATAGGTTATATCTTTATTATTATACATTACCAATAGAAAAAAAAAAAAAAAAACACACACACACACACACACACACACATATATATATATATATATATATATATATATATATATATATATATATATGTATAAGTTAATATATAGATAGAAATAGAAGTTTATTAAACATATATGGTATTAAGTGACATAAAAAATATTACACATGATAAGTGCGAATACTTAATCCAAAAATTAGTACTCTATCATTCTATCATACTATGTTAATAAGGCGGCATATGTGGAGGAACATGATAACCATTTTGAAGAAGTTCTCCAACATTGATGTTGCCAATGTTTTCTTGAAATTGTGGAGGATTGTAGAAAGGATGAATATATGTATTGGTAACAGGGCTAGACAAGTGTAGTTTAGTGTTGTTGCGTGAGGGGAAGCAAGTTCAGAATACATCAATATAAATATCGGGCAAAAAGATGGGGGATTTTGTAGTGCTATGAAAATGGGTCCAACAGTTGGTAGGAAGTAGGGTAGGAAACATCGTTGCAACATTCAACCCCACCAAGCATGGGCCCTATTTCTGTCTTATTATGCCCGAGCATAAATGTTGTTGTGTATCCATTGTTATCCAGCAATGATAAAGAGTATAATCTAAGACGTCCTCCCATATTGCATTATTGCCTGATTTTTTCAATTTTTGTGTCTCCTTGGAAGAGTGAAATCTCCCAGTCAGTGTAAGGTGCAAAGCTTCTCGTAATGGAGGTGGTGGAATAGGAGGAGGTCCAGCCACAATCCAATAAAAAATAAAAATTACTGCCATACTAGTAAAACAAAAACAAGCAATGTTTGGGTTGTTAAATGAAAGCTAAACTATTGCAGCATAATGGTGGATGGGTCTTCGTAAATATATTATTCGAAGGTTGACCAAATAGCATGCTTCGTTTATGAAAGACATATACAATTCTATTCCAACCAAAGTAAATTTTCAAATGAAGTAGTTTTTTTTAACCTTAATATGTTTAGCATATTATTAGTTATGTAATTTTTTTATTTTTTATTTTGGGTTAAACTGTTTTTAGATAGAAGCCGTTAGCTTCAAATTTTTAGAATAATTTATAAGTAATAAAACTGAAGACTAATTCTCTATGTAATAGACATGGTGGTAAGTGTGTCTTATAGTAAAAGATTTGATACTTTTTAAAAATACAGTGGATATTTTTTTCACCTATAACATCATACTTATGATCATTCTGTACATTTTATCATAAAAATTATAATTTATTTTTGGTGTGCTCATATATCTAATGAATAAGTTCAATAACCACTAATTGCAGCAAAATAACAGTGAAATGTAATTTTTTTCTGTTTAGCAAGATATAGATGTTGTTTTATGTCAAATTCTACAACCAAATGTAATTTTCTATTTAAAAAATTAATTATTTAATGAATAAAAATTGTATAAAGATAAATAATTCAGATATTATATTTTTCAGGGAATTTGTGGTTAATGTCCTTCATCGGTGCCATTCTTATGTCTACTTGTAACACCCCTAGACCCACCCTAGGAGTATTACATGCCGGGGTTCCCGAGAGGAACCCTAAGGCTGCTGAAAGTCTTAACTTAAGGTTAATAACCCTTTCTTGGATTGGTGGAAGCGTGATTCTAGGTTTTCAAAAGTTTTTCTGGAAATTTCGACGAGTTTCCTCCGTAATATGGCTAATCCCATATGCTTAAAGCCTTGACCCTATACGAAACACAATCTTAAACTCAACGAGCCACACGCTCGGAGAAACACAACACAAACTCGACGAGCCACACGCTCGGAGTATTCACATAGGGCTTTTACATTCTTAATCAAAACTTGAGTTCACATACACCGATCTTTACAAGCACGAAAAACATAAAGTACATAATAAGTCCGGAGAAGTCCTATCCGATGGTTCACTTCTTCTAAAACCCGAAAGCAACTCCAGGGAGTCTTAACTTCTGTACTGAAATGTTGGTGAGGTCATGAGCTCCACTAGCCCAGTGAATAATCCCAACCCAACCCCGGTTTCACTTTGCACATTAATTCATTAACAAACACACGTAAGTCCACAATTCATTCATAACATGCGATTCGGATCATACATGCTTAAGACGTGCGAGATTCTAAACTTACCAACTTGCCGAGAAACATAATGACATCAATTACTCATGAATTCAATCAAACATACTTCATTCATCTTTCTACGCAAGTAAGTCATAGGATCATTCATCATGTAAATCATTCATCACGTAATTCATATCTTAGTTCTTATCGCATTCATTTCTTACGAAATGAGGATTCGTTCTTCCTCTTATTCTTTTTCTTGAGTTCAATTGTGCATTTCATAAATATTGGTTCTTTCTTTCTTGTTTGTTATGCACGATCATTCGATTCTTTATATCGTAATTCTTTAAGTCTTCTTAGTTTTGAATGGAAAGAAGATTTATGTTCTTCTCTAAAGACCCAGTTCTTGGAGCCAAAAAATTCGTGGGCTCGGTTCTTAGAGGCATACAATTCGTGGGCTCGGTTCTTGGAGGCAGCCTCAACTACGAAGGACGCATACTCGTCAATCATTCATGGAAGCAATTCAATTCGTGGCTTCGGGTTGACAGAAACTTCTATGGCCATAACTTTAGAGGGTTCTTTAATTCATGGGGTCTTAGATCAATAACACAATCCTTTCTCCCTTCTTTAGTTCTTTATGTTTTTCTCATCTTCTTATTACTCATACATAAGATACACTTAATTCATATAATTCTCGATTATCGACTTCATACGTAACTCCTTCGCAAGTAACAATTCACATAAGCAAGAATTCACATAAGCAAGTTCCAACTCAAGTACAATCAATTCATTTCACATATGCATACTTATATCATTTATAATCGATGTAATACAAGATAAACACATAATCACATAAGCATACCACTTGTGCTTTCTAATCAACGAACTTATTGTTTTCATGATGGCGTATCATCGCGTATAGGTGGTTTATGGTTCTATAACTTTCCTTAATTGATAAATATCTTTTAATCTAGCCATATAGCTTCTTAAATTACAGTTCTTAATTCAGTTACTCACTTAGTTCCGATTTAGCCCAAAACAGCACATTTTCACTTAAAAATCCATATCTCCCAATCTACTCATCCAATGCATACCACATTTTACAGGAAATTTCCATAAATTTCCACGAAGCTGCAGTAAAATTTTCAGGAAATTTGGGCTACACATGAATTCACATAAATTCGGACAGCATGCATAATTACGAAAATCTACACATAACTCATGAACTTAACTTTCGATTTTTTTCTCCCTAATTATGTTCAAGCTAATCTCTTCCAAATCTCAATAATCATGCTCAACAATACTTAAACATCACAAATTTAGAACTAGATATCACATAATTACAACATGCTCTTTGATTCGTGAGTTACTAATTTAGCGAATTTAAGCCTTTAACTTCTTCAATTAAACCTAGGGTTTCCAATTTCATACTTCGAATTCATGTTCAATCCACCTAATTCATTTTATTTTGGAGGATGAATTCAGATTACTCACCCTAGATTCTTAGAGGTTCTAAGAATTACAGTTTTGGAAGGTTTCGAATTGGGTTTTAATTTCTGTTTCCTCTTCCCCTTTCTTCTTCCGCCTCTCGGTCTCGGTTCCTTGCTACTCTCGCCTCGCTTCTGGTTCTCTTTCTCACTCCCTTGTTTTTCTCGCCCTGTTTCTACTTCCCGATTCCTCTCGGCTCTCTCGCTCTTCGCCTCTCACTTCGGGGTCTCGACCCCTCTCGTTCTTCCTCGCAATCTCTCGCTTTGCTCTACTTACGCTTCTTTCGTTCCCTTGTTTCGGTTCTGCTCCTTCTTTCTTTCGTTCCCCCTTTCCTTTCTCCTTTGTCCGGTGCCTGTCCTCGGGCCTGCCGTGCCCGCCGGTTGCCGGTTCCGGTGTTCCTCTCGCTCCCGCTCGCTCTCCTTCTCTCTCTGTGCATTCTCCCTCTCTCGCTCTCCTCTGTCTTTGCTTCTTTCGTTTCCTCTCGCTCCTCTTTCTCTCGTTCTTTTCTTCGGTCTCAGTCCCACTCTCTCTCCTCTTTTCCTAATTACACATAATGGGCTTGCTGCCTAATTCCAATTGGACCCCAATGTCTTTCTTTACTTAATCTTTGACAGCGCCTCCTCAAATGCCGGTAATCCCTTTTTCATTTCCCTTTCTTTTTCTTTTGATTTTTCTTCTTTGGACTTTAACAAATTGAGCCCAATTTCAATTTCAATAGGCCCAATAAGCTAACCCATGCTCGGCTTCGGTTCTCGGGTTTTAGTTTCGACTCGAAAAAATTAATAATTCACTTAATTTAATAATTTCGAATCTTTGACTTAACTTTTAATAATTTAATTCATTACCAGTGCAAGCACCTGAATTTCCAGGTCTTACACTACTGCAATTAGGATTTTTAGTTTCTTTTATAATAGATTTGTTAAGAAAAGAAAGAGGTTGAAGGAGATATATAGTTGAAGAAGAAGAGTAACAAGGAAAGGGCTGGTGCTATGAATTTAAATGGTTGTATTTATTGAAGGTAAAAGTAAAGAGAGCTTTTGGAAGTTAAGAGTTTTGTTGTGTGGGTTTAACGTGTATCAGATTGAATTTAATTTTTCAGCATTAATATTGAAAGATTTCTTGGTGTAAGCTTTGCAACGATGTTGTCTAATCACATGATCGATAGAACTCAAATTTTCCTTTGATATTACTGATTTCAATTGTTTTCTTCCACTTTTAAATTTCATAGATATACTTGTACCCTAACACGGCAAATAAAACTGTAATGAATAATTGAAATTATGTTTAACTTTTAGTTGAAAGTTACAATGAATATTTCTTTTTAAAGCTAACTGTAGTTTATTTTTAAGTTTTAATATACCTAGTATAATTAAATTTGCTATGAATTAAAAATATTTTATAGCATACTTTTGTGTTATATATTTAGTAATTTATTAAATAACAAATTATTAAATTTTAAATTCAATGACTTATATATTAAATGTAGTTCTCAATGTAATTAAACATGATAATTACTTATTAAGAAATATATAGATACACAGATACGTAGTACATTAATACAGTATACTTAAGAATGTAACTTCCAAATAGTATGAAATTTGAAGTTGTTCTTAGTCAACTTATTTTAGTCCAAAAATTATTTGTCTCTTTATTCTTCATTATTAATTGAATTAGTTACTATGAATTTATAACCAATATAAAATTTAAGAGTGATATAACACATCCTATATAATTTTTTAATTTTTAAATTAAAATTTTTAAAACAACCTTTTTGTAACACGACTTTAAAATCTAGTATACTTGAAAAAATCTATATATATATATATATATATATATATATATATATATTCTCTCTCTCTCTTTCACACACACACACGACTTTAAAACCTAGTATACTTGAAAAAATCTATATATATATATATATATTCTCTCTCTCTCTCACACACACACACACACATTCATAGATAGAAATTTAGTATAATCGTAAATAATAAAATCGGTATTAAAACATATAACTATGCATATAACAATCTTAGAGCTAAATTATAATACTCGATTAATAAACTATACATACAAGTATAAAGAAAGATGAAAAGTGTTACAAAAAATGCAATTTAATTAAATGAATTATATATAGTTGTTTAGATTAAATCTTGCAAATAGTAACTATGTCTTACACATTATCAATTTTAAGTTTTACTTATCTCAGTTAAATAAATATTATTCATAACAAATAAATTGTACATAAATTTGTAGGGGTTTTATATTGTGTGATTATTTACAAAACAGGTAATGTATTTGAAAATCTATGCAATTCTATAAACTATATTCAATGCGATATGTGTAGTAATAACTGTTCATGTTGACATAAATACTATAAGAAATACACACTAAAAATAGATAACTATAATGGTTTATCTAGTTTAATAATAATTTAAAAATGAGTTATAACTGTTGTATGAATAAAATATACCTTAGAGTGTATAACTGAAGGTTTACTTTTTTGGAAGACAATAAAATATAAATGGATATTTAAATAGAATATGTTCGATTAAATAACTATGAGACCCGAGATTTTAAATAGGCTAATTATATAATTAAATTAAATTAGGTGATTTTGTGCAATTATCAAGTGTTTATATAGTTTAATTAGGAGTTATATTTGCTCTTTTTGTCCGAATCTGAATGGACGAAAACTCGAGACAACTTATATTTACTATTTTGTTTTTTATCTAAATTATCTCTAACAAAAAAAAAAGGGAAAAGAGAAGAAGGAGAATTAGGCGTTAGATTTATGGGAAGATTAGTGTAAAGTGGTTGTTGTGGTGGCTTGCTCCTAAAAGGCCACGGGACATAGAGAGAGAGAGAGAGAGGGCTTGGGACTGGAACAAGAAAAAGGACCAAAGACAGAAAAGGGAAGCAGAGAGCGAGAAAAGCGGGGAAATCAAAGGGGAAGCAAGAGGAAACGGAGGACGAGACCGAGAGATCGAGGAAAGTGGGAGATTGAGGACCAAAACACAAATATAGATAGGGAGAGAGAGACTTGATGAGACAAAGGGAAGAAGGAGGGCGAGTGAGAGGAAGAGGAGGTTGGCGGCCTGCTCGAACGGTGAGAGCAGAGAGCCGATAAGGCCGAGAGGAAAGAAAAGGGGAGCGAAAACACCAAAGAGGAAGGAAGCATGGGCAATGAAGCATAAACAAGAGGGGGCAAGACACCGACCAGAAAAGAGGAGTAAATGGGGACAAGTGAGACGGTGAGCCGAATCGGCGAGCGGGAAGCAAAGGGGAGCGAGAGGCTGGGCGAGAACCGGGCAAAGGGAGACTAAGACCGAGAAAACGAAGCAATGAGAGCGCGGGACAAAAAGAGAGTTAGAGACAGAATGAGAAGAAGAGGAGGGCAGGAAACCCAATTTGAATTCATTCATATCTACTACGCAAACCCTAAAATTCGAAATGGGTAGTCTTATACTCTAAACTAATAGCAATTTAGAAATTCAATTGAACTTGTTGTGATTATTGAGTATCCGTATTACATAACAAATTTAGTAGTTGTTTCAAATTGAATTAAGAACTTAGAATGAATTTAGAAACTCGTTGGGGGATGACTAGGGACATTAGAGAATCCGATTGAAGTTGATTATTAAGGTTTTATGGGTGATATTGGGGTTCAGCTAGTGTAAATGCAATTCTTGTGATTTCGGTGGTAGAATGTCAATTGAGGCGATAATTGAATCAATTGTGACTTCCTAAACTTTCTGCGTGAAATTATAAATAATTATATTGAGAGTTGGAGATTTGGAATAAAAAGAGAATAAACGTCCATTTTAATTAAGGCACAATTGAGGTATAGAAGTAAAGAGCGAGTTGTTGGGTTAAATTGGGTTGGAGATATACTTGCATCCTTGAGATTCAACTATACTCGGAAGATAAGAGGAACTAAAGGAAATTGAGTAGTGAAATAAGAAATCTGAGAAACTATGAGAAAGTGCGAAGTGCTAGTTCAAATCCACACCCCGGGAAGTGATTCACCAAAAGAGATTCATTGAAAGTGATTCATGAGAAATGATTTAGTAGAAATGATTCGATTTCGATTGAGAGCATTTGAAAGAAAATGTAGGTGGTTGCACCACCTTGTTTAAAGAGGATTCAATTCCAAAAAGAGCTCTTCATGATTGCAAATCTTGTCTTTAAATGATTGAAGTGTTATGATCTTTATATTAGAAAGAATTTCATCAACGAGTATCTACATTCCTATTATGCTATTTTTGGTTTCTCAATGATTATTACTAGTAATATGTGTGAAGTACTTTCCGTTTTAGGAGTGTAAGACTTTCCGGTGGGCTCATGGTGGGCCCACAAATTTCTCCCTTTTCCCCGCCCAGTGTTGCAGGTACACTCTTAGAAGTTGTGTTATGTACTTAGCATATTCCGGACTCCCGCATGTCGTTTGTCGACTCATCGGTTGCTGAAGTGACTCATGTTGTTGACGTGCATTCCATGTTTCGAAGTATTGTAGTTTGTAGTTTAGTTCATATAGTTTGTACCGGATGTATAATGAACCATTTAGATTGTTTTAAGTTTTAACGCATGATTAGTTGACTTTGGCGTGTGGCCGTTGAGTTGTATACTCCGAACGTGTGGCTTGTCGAGTTTTATTATGATTTTATGTAGAGTTTTAGGGCTTTAAGTCTTGGGGATAGACCATATTACAAATGGAATTCTGCCGAAATTTTTAGAAAATGGTTAACTCTTTTGAAAACAAATCCCTCTATTACCTTAAGCTGGAATTAGAAGGCCAAACCAACATCCGAAAGAGCCTTGGGAGTTCTTTTGAGGAACTCGCGATGTAATACTCCTAGGGTGGGTTTTGGGGTGTTACAATAACAAACCTGAATATGCTTTATATGCTAAAGCAAGTTGAACCGTATTCGCCTAGCGAAATAAATGAAAGTTGAGAAGTTATAGGTCTGAATATTTTTACATATATTCATGTTAATTATATTAAAATTAGAATTTTACTTATGTTTCTTGTTAGAGTTGGTTTGCTTCTTTTCAGAAGTTTAAGGTCAGACCTATAAAAGACAATGAATAGTATTCAAAATATCATGTGAACATCTTGAGTTATAATTGCATATCTTAGTTGATAATAAGTATAATTCATTTTTGTGAATTCTAAATATATACTATGAAAGGGATAATAAGAGATACAAATTATTTATCAGCCTAATTCTTCAGATAGACTTATATTATTACAATTCAATTTTATTTAAATTCCTTAAAATAAATGTGATAATTATGCTTTGTAAAAAGGAGACTGTTTATTAATCACATTAAATCATTTTTTGTATTCTTACTGAACTCAAGTATTATATATTGTCAGTGTGTATCTATCATTAAATAGTAGATACTTAAATTCTTTATCACAAAACTATCAATTTACCAGAACATCTAATCAATAGAAAATCTTTGATACTATATTAACAAATATTCTCATGATTTTTTAAAAAAATAATATTTTAAATGTAAAGATATCACTAAACATGACAAGTAACACTGTATAAGTCATAACTTACAATTAATCTAACTAAGACAAGTATTAATATAAAAGTACTCAATATTTTATTTTTTGGCTAATTCACTCAAGTTATAATTTTTACATAATAGTATGAACTGATTATTGATGAAGAAATATTATACCAGATTTGACAGGTAATAATGATTGTAAAAATTATTTCAACATTTATAATCAATGCCTCTTAGGCGAAATATTAAATAACCTATTGTATCCAAATGTTTTCCTTTAATTTAAGAGTGAAAAATATAATTTATTTTAAAATGTGCTATTGAAAGTACAAGTGATAAACAATAACACACTAACACACTTTGAATTGTTTTAAACGTATTAAACCTATGTTATTGAATTTGAAAAGGAAAATTAGTCACATCTAAAAAAACAAAGAATATTTTAACAATCTCAAAGAATAAATTATCACATTGTCTCTTAAAGTGTTGGAAGTCTAGTGATACAAATTCAATTGTACAACTTATAAATCTTAAAATTGATTTCATTAAGATAAGAAAAATATACCAAAAAACCTTACAATTTCTATATTACTAATTAACTTCACTTTTTTCTTTTTGGAGAATAATATAAAATAAATATTAAAGAAAAAAGTATGGTAAGAGATTTGACCACTAATAATTTTTTTTTAAAAAGTACCTCAATATTTATCATTCATTTGTAAAGCAAAGTATTTAAATCAACTACTGCAATTAACTTTATCATTTAATTTAAATATATAAAAGTTAATGTATTTTAAAATCCGTTGTCAGTGTCAATTAGAAACCTCAAATGATAAATTAATATTACACTTTCAGTTGTTTTGGATCCATTAAAATTTTTAAATTAAATTTAAAAGGAAAAGATTGTGGCATTCAAATTTAAAAAAGAGAAAAATTTTAACGAGGGGAAGAAAATATAAATTTTAACATATGTAACAATATCATATTGTTTTGAAAAATTAGGAGCATTAAACCATAAAAATTTAACTATACAACTAATACCATCTAACTATCTAAAACTTAAACTAATTAACATGAGGAATTATGTTGTAGAGGTCTGGTTTTCATTTACTCTAGCTATGTCAAGATTCATTTGGCCCTCATTTTCATGGGGTGTTGAGTAGACAATAAGAGCTCCATGGTGACATGTCCATCCACAAATAGCATTTTAGTGGCTGTATTTTCAGGCATTAATATTTTCTCCTCCAGCTGAAGCAATCTATCACATTGAATATAACAGTCATTCCACACCTAAATCATGCATTCATAGTTAATGTCCAAAAATATCAGATTGTAGCTGTAATATGATTATTGCTTCCTTAGCAACCTCTTGGTTGGCTTCTGATATTGATTTATGTTGCTTGCTAAGAAAATAATGAATGTCTTCTATAGTTCCTGGACATTGAATCTACAAGACTTATTGAAACATGTCATTGTCCAGTGCAATTTCATCAAACTTCTGAATATACATATTCAATGTGCAACCAATAGTGTTTAGTAATTGCACAAAATCAATGGTAACTGTCATCAAGTGCACTGCATTATAGCTACCATCATCTTCATTTGCTTGGTACGTACCAATTTTCTCTTTATGTAAACGGCTCTCTAACTGTTTAATTTTCTCTTTGTAAGCCTGCACATACTTCTCATATAATACTAACTTATTCCAATTTATATCATGCATAGTGATGCAATATTTTTTAATCAAATAAATGAATTCCATCTTAGCTGCACTTTGGGTTACTTCTGCTATTGAAACCTTCTGTAGTCCACGGAAACATAAGGCCTTTGTTCCATGGTCACTTGTTAAGGTTACATAATAAGTATACTTTGATACAAGATCTTCTAGGTATACAATAGTTGCAAGTTGTAACCGTTGGCCGATTTGACTTAATAAGCTTATGTAGCATATGGTAATTTTATTGTTTGTCTCGTTATTTATGTGTAAACAACTCGATATTAGACTAAAATCATTATAGAATTATACGTAAAAATATCAACTATAAAAAATGCATACAACACATTTACTACAAGTTTCTAAGAAATTAGTAATGTTTTTAAAAATAATGAAATATCATTAGCACATAAAAAATATAGCTATTAATCATCTAAACCTACAATAAAACTATCATTAAGATCTCTTAGGTTATATAGATAATATTATTAATAATATTAATAACTCATATATTTATTATAATAACTATACATGCAATGATCTCCAAAACTATATCATCAATCATTTAACTTTGCTTTGACTATTTTTAAGGAAAATACTTCCATTATATATCAAAAACAACAATATTACTTCATAATGCACAATAATTGCATAGTAAGGGACTTTGATCCATTGGGACTTTACAATCGGGGACAACCGAGCTAAGTTAACCCTTACAGACTCAATTAAGAGACTTTACTTAGAAAGTAAGAAAAAAATGTAACCGATTACAAGACTTTCTTTACAACTCAAAAAATATTAAATTTAGACTTGGAGTTGTAAATATAAGATTGAGTAAGTATGAGAACAATAGATTCAGTTCCAGCAATGTGTTCAGCCATCTTTTGGTCTTGTTGAGTGCCTTCTATATATAGCCAACCAGGCAGAGTGACCATTGAGTCTTGGTTCGGACATAAGTCTTCACTAGTTGTAACGGCTCTTCCGAGTTACTCGGAAAAGATCCATTGGGATGTGAACGTTGCGTAACGGCTCTTGGCTCCAAAAGATGGTCCAATCACTTGGTGCTAACTCGAAAGTTGTAGTGGAAACAACTCGTTAAGCCTAGAGTTAGAGTTTTCTAATTTTAGAAACAAACAACCCCGACACGGTGTCCGAGCCTTGTCCGAAGTAGATAACACTTGTCTGCTAGTGTTTAACGGTTAGAAGTCAATTGCTTGTGTATTTCAAAAATAAGTTAGCCTCGTTTAAATAACCTACAAAAGCAAACCACATTGGTTCTCAAAGTATAAAATACTTTGATCCAAGATTAGGCACAGATAATAATTAAATTAGAATAATTAAATGCTTAATTATTTTTGGCCTAAAACAAGTGGAATTTTCTTAGTCTAATAATCAATATACTCAAATTCCATCTTGAGTCAATCCTAAAGATGATCAAGTTAAAAGAGTATAACATCGAGTATAACAACTTCATCCGGTCAAATAATTCGAAGGAAATAAACCGACTTAGAATAAAGAATTAATGTTGTTATTCAGCTTTAAGTAAAAGCATATAGTCGATACTCGAATAAGAGTCTTAGAAATATTATTTATTGAGCATGTGATAGTTTTGAGTGATGTCTCGAGTAAGTAAGAAACACCAAGTGTAGAAGATATGCAATAAGGCGCTTTCCGAGTCGATCGAAACGAATGAAAACTTAGATAAGAGTTTATATGGTGCTTAGAATGACTTGAAATCAAGATTTAAGAGAGATAGGATTTATACCTGAGTCTTTAAGTAATACTTAGAATGACTTAGAGTTAAAATTGAGTCTTCAATCTCCTACTTTTTTATGAAAGGCATTCCATACTTAAGATAGAAACTTGCTAGTGCGAAACATGAGTTTTCATTTTCAATGATCAAAACGTATCGGAGCAATGAGTGACAGGGGAGAGGAATTCCATACTTGTAAAATACGGTTAAGATCATATCATAACTTAGAACAGCTATGCGGATAATAGATCATAGCAAAGAAGTAAACAGATTATATCCGAAGCGTAAAAGCAAGAAAAAAATAGCAGAGTTAAAGATTTGAGCATGAGGGCAAAAGTATAACTCGAAACATATAACTCGAAATAAGTCCGTTCGAGAGAAAAAAAATCATTCATTGCTCAAAAGAGGGGTGAACTCCCCTAAACACAAAGATCAAGTTTTCTATATTTTCTCCCCTAGGATTTCATCAAAAAGGAGGAAAGAAAATAGCAAGTACAATTGATGTTGGACAAAAAAATGAACTAAGAAAAGGGGGCTTGCTGTCGAGAGGAGGAGGGACGAACAGTGCGCCTATGTGTGTACGCTTGTGTAGAAGTGGAGGAACGGGGCGGCTGCAATACTAGGATATCTAGAATGCGCTTTGTGCTGGTTCTCGTGAACAAAGGACATATCATCCTCAAGCTCGTCTTCCTCGAAGACACCAGCAAGCCGTGCTTCGAGGATAGCTTCTTTGGATCGACCAACTTCACCAATCTCTTCCGACCCACTCGGAGCATGATATGAGGAGATCGGCTCCGGTTCCGATTCTTTTGCACCTTAGCCCTCGGGTTGAGCGACCTCTTCTTTTTTTTTCTCGTCCTCCTATTTCTTCTTCTCGCCTTCTTCTTCCTCAGCCTGAACTTCCTCCTTAGCTGCTTCCTCGCCTTCCTCTTCTACCTCAGCTGAGGTAGACTTAGCTGAGCTGGAGGACTCCTCGAAGTATTAGTTGTATCCGAGTCCTCGGCAGCTTTCGATCTTCGTTCTTTGAGGAGTGGGAGCTGCTCGCACTGTTCCTTGATGATGGCCTTGAGCTCGAGCATCGATCCCGGTTCTCCTGGATCCGGGACTACCCGGTCTTCCGGTTGATAACCATGCTTTAAAGGACAAATTTGAGAGAGCGAAGAGTGGTATGAAATTCTTCGGATACGAAGCAAGTTTGTTTACCAACTCGGTAAACACAAGCAGTAGAGGGTGGAGGAGGTGGTAGAGAAGTAGAGAGACCAGCAGAACGAGGTGGAAGTGCTCAAGGAGTCCGATTCGAATGGAGGGGTGAGGGAGGTTTCAACTTAGACCTATGTACCTAGACACCAGGTTGAACTTCCCGGTATCCGTACCCAAGAAGATCTTTTCTCGCCAAGCACAATGGCAGCCTCGTAAATAACATTTGGATCCGAGGGAGGGGGACTTTGAACTGTTTGAAAATAATAGTCAAAAGGGCTCCAAAGGGGAATGGAGCAGATTTCTTTTATTGAGGTGGCACGAAGCCATCCGCTCGGTGATAGAAGGAAAGAGGTCTACATCGTAGCCCTCTAAGATGTTGAACAAAGCTTTGAAAATCTTGGAGTTTGGATTCTCTTTGCTTGGAATGATGAGCGAAAAACATCCTCATCAAAATGAAACAGAGCAATCTTGCCTCAGTCTTCATCTCGAGTCACCGAGAAATTCTTTCATGACTCGAGAACTTCCTTGGGATACTTTTCAAAGAATTTATCAGTAATCTCCATAAAAGGTATGGGATTGCAATTGAGAAAAAGGGAAGAAACTTTGAAAAGTCTATGAAGAAGAGAGAGGTTGACATGAACGCCTTCTCTTAAACCCTTGAGGTAATGATTCCCTCCGAGTAGGTCATGTTTGAATAGAACTCGACAATGAGTTTCGGGTTAATGAATCCACTGAAGCACGGATAATTGTACACCCCAAGTGCTTTTGATGTACTTCAACCACGGAAAAAAGGTGGTTGGGAAGAATTTATCATCCAACGTGAAATGTTGGGTGACAAAGATTTTAGAAGGATTGGAGGTTCCTTCTTGAGCGTTTTTACCCGGGGCTTTTGGTAGCTGATCCCAACAACTCAGGCCCCGAACCTTGCTTAGGCATAATGATTTTCAAGAAATAGAGAGAGAGAGAGAGAGAGAGAGAGAGAGAGAGAAACGCTTAGAATTTGAGAGAGAGAGAATAAGAGTGGGCGTAAATGCTTAGAGTAGAGAGAAAGTAATGAGTAAAGTAAAGAAATGAAGATAGAGGGATGCTATTATTGCAAAAGGAAATGACCTTCAGCCTTCGTTCTAACAAGAATATCAAACAAGTACTCTCGGACCGGTGTGAAGTTCTACTCTCCAACGGGTAGAATTCCAGCAGACTTTCTTCTAACGGCTAGTTTTCTCCGATCGAAACGTGTGGAGAGAGAGAGAGAGAGAAGAAAGACTTTTCGAAAAACATTTCGAAATTCTCTATTTATTTAGAGATAATCCCAGAAGTTTGATGTCCATTTTCCTCAAAACCGAGTCGACTCAGTATGTTTTCCGAGTGACTCGTAACTCTCGGATAACTAATAACTCATAACTCAGCCTTACTCGTCAACCGATCCATTTTGTTATTAAAAGCACATAACACATAATTATGCAAGGATGAATCACTTAATAAATCATATAATCATGCATTAATCATACCAAGCTCATTCCTAATAAAGTAAAACCGATCCTCACTAAGTGGCTTAGTGAAAATATCAGCTAACCGAAATTTCGTAGGAATGAATTCAAGTTTAATATCACCTTTCATAGTGGTCTCTTAGAAAATGATACCTGACCTTAATATGCTTTGTTTTTTAGTACTTGAACTAGATTCTTTGTGATGTTGATTGCACTTTGATTGTCACACTTGATTGGGATAGATTTAAATGATAGCCCTAGATGCTTCAAGTGCTACTTGATCCACAAAATCCGAGCACAACAAGCTCCAGCTTGAAATGTACTCAGCCTCGGCAGTTGATAGAACAATAGAGTTTTATTTCTTTAAGTGCCAAGATATGAGGAATTGTCCCAGAAATTGGCATGCTTCGATGTGCTCTTTCTATCAACTTTTTATCCAACGTAATCAGCATCTAAGTATCCAGTGAGAGTCGGTTCCGAGTCTTTTGAATACCATAGACCAAGATTCTCGAGTCTCTACAAGATATCTGAAAATTCTCTTCACTATAGTGAGATGTGATTCTTTTGGATTAGCTTGAAATCTTGCACAAAGGTAGACACTCGAACATGATATTTGGCCTACTAGATGTGAGATAAAGAAGAGATCCAATCATACCTCTATAGAGTTTCGATCTATAGCTTTAATTTTCTCATCTCGAGTCTAGTTTCAAACTATTACTCATAGGTGTTGCTGCGTGCTTCACATCTTGTAGTTTGTACTTCTTCAAAAGTTCTTTGGTATACTTGGATTGATGGACGTAGATGTCATCCTTGTCTTATTTGATTTGTAGACCAAGAAAGAAATTGAGTTCTCCCATCATACTCATTTGGAACTCCTGTCTCATCAACTCGGAATACTATTGACATAAAGTTTCATTTGTTGCTCCAAAAATGATATCATCAACATAGATCCGAGAGATAAGAAAATCTTTCCCCTTGGTTCTTACAAAAAGAGTTTTGTCAATCTGACCTTGTTTGAAATCATTTTCAACCAAGAAACTACTTAGCCTTTCATACCAAGCTCCGGGAGCTTGTTTAAGCCCATATAAAGCCTTTTACAATTTGAAAACATGATTTGGAAATTTCTAGTTTTCAAATCCAGGGATTGCTCAACATAAAATTCTTATTGAATGAAACCATTCAGAAAAGAACATTTGACATCCATTTGATAAAGCTTGATATTCATGCTAGATGTAAATGCTAACAGGATTCATTGCCTCAATCATAGCAACAGCGCAAAGGTTTCCCCACAATCAATTTCTTCCTCTTGATTGTAACCCTAGGCAACTAGTCTAGCCTTATTTATGACTACCAACCCTTCCTCATCTAGTTTGTTCTTCAAAACCCATTTGGTTCCTATGACTGGGTGATTAGATGGTCGTTTGGTCGAGTCCGGACTTGGTTTCTTTCAAATTGATTGAGCTCTTTTTGTATGGCCTCTATCCATTCAGGCTCATTAAGGGCTTCTAGTGCATTTTTGGGTTATGTTAATGATATGAATGTAGAAAATGCACACAAATTATGCAAAAAGATGGAGTTCTTACCCCACTCGTTGATATCAGATAATATGTTTTCAGGTGGGTGAGTGGATGTATATTTAAAGGCTTTACCTGTCCTTTGGTTTACTAAGTTTGTTGGTTGAATAGGTTGATCTTCAGTTGGTTGATCTTGCTGAGTCTCATTGACTTGTTCTTCAAGCATTTTGAGATGGCTCTTGAGTTTGTTCGGTTTGAGTCATAACATTCTCAATTGCTCCATTCTGAATTGCCTCGGTAATTATGTTTTGACTCTTTCGAGCTCAATTTCAGCAAGGTCATCTTCATCTCTCGTTAAGTCTAAGATCCGAGAATGTGAACTCACTTATCCCGCCAAGATCAATCTCATCGAAAACAACGTGGATAACGTGGATACTTTCTTCCACTTTGTTAGTTCTCTTGTTAAAAACACGATAAGCTTTGCTATGAGATGAGTGACCCGAAATATACCTTCATCCGACCTAGCATCAAACTTAGTCAGATGTTCCTTACCATTATTATGGACAAAGCACTTACATCCAAATAGTCCGAAATAGGAGATGTTAGGTTTCTTTCCTTTGTATAGCTCGTTAGGTGTTTTCTTTAAGATGGGTGTGATGAGGTATCAATTGAGTGTGTAATTTGCAGTGTTGATCGCTTCAGCCTAGAAATAGTAAGGTAAATCATTTTCAATCATCATAGTCCTTCCTATTTCTTCAAGATTTCTATTTTTCTCTCCATTACTCCATTTTGTTGAGGAGTTCTTGGTGTAGAGAAGTTATGAGTAATGCCATTCTTGTCACAAAAGTCTGCAAATTTTGAGTAGTCGAACTCCCTTCCATGGTCGGCTCAAATCCTTCCGATCCGAGTCCGAGACTCCACTTGAATTTTCCTACATAGCTTAGTGAACTCTTTGAAGGCTTCATTCTTGTTCTTAAGAAAACACACCCAAGTAAATTGTGAGAAATCATCATCAACAACAACTACGTACAATTTACCTCAAAGACTTTTCACAGAATTTCACCACACAAATCCATATGAAGCCATTCAAGCACTTTGAATGTAGATACGGTTTTGAGTGGCTTGAAAGATGATCTAACTTGCTTACCTTTTGTGCATGCCTCACAGATTTTATTTTTCTTAAAGGCACGATTAGGTAAACCCCTAACCAGCTTTATGAGATGCAAGTTTCTTGATTGTATGCATGCTGATATGACCTAGTATACGATGCCAGGTCCATGAATCATCATTCACGAGTGCTTTCAAACAAGATAAATTTTAACTTGAATCTCAAAGAGGAATAGTGTAAGTGTTACCCGACCTCGGACCTGATAGCTTAATCACTTTGGTGACTACATTAGAGATGTAGCAGTTGGTCCGAGTGAACATTACCTCTTGACCTTTGTCACATAGCTGCGAAATGTTAAGGAGATTGTACTTGAGTACATTGACAATGTAGACTCGGGTTGACTGTGTTGTTTCCTTCACCAATTTCGCCAATCCCTATTATCTTGCTTTTTCTGTTACCTCCAAAAGTGACTTTTCCTCCTTTCGGATCTTCTAGCTCGGAGAAGAGTCTTGAATCTCCCGACATGTGGTGTGAGCAACCACTGTCTAAGTACCAATGACCTTTCTTCTTCTTTTGAGTTATCTCGCAAAACAAATACAAACTAACCCTTCTCACTTCCTCTTATGAACCCAAGTAACTTCCTTTACTGTGGTCCTTTTCGAGGAAGAGCACTTTTGGGAACCAGATTTGAATAATTTTGGGTTTGGTCCGATTATGAGTCTTCCTTCTAGAAAACCGAGTATGTGTCACTTTCTTTTGAAAATCTTTTCTTTTGTAAACTAGAGGAGAAGGCTTTTTCTTGTAAGCTGGTCCGGGCTTAGTCCTCTGTTCATTTATATGAATGGGACCATGCTCAGCCTTCCCGAACTTTATAGTTCTGGAATCCTTTTGAAAAGATTAAAATAGGATTTTGATTCCTCTTATCTATTGAAACCAAGTCCTTCTTTCCTAAAGGAGACACACTGAGAGCCTAATTGCATATCAAGGATTTTTTAACCTTAAGTGAATTTCAAAACAAGCTCTTGAGACTCATTGAGCTTTCTTTTCAGCTTGCTCATTCTCTCGTTTCGAGTGACTCGGACACGGTCTCATTTGCTTGAGTACTCGGTCTTAAGTTCTTTCAGATTTTGTCTTAGTTTTTCCAATTCATTTTTCAAAGCATTGCTCTCATCAGTGAGAGACTCAAGTTATTCTTTAAACTGTAATGAGTCGAATTGGACTTTTCTTCCAAAGTGAAAATATATCGTACTAGATCAATCTTTGAAAATTTGAGAAAGTATTCAACTACCTCATCAATATTTGAGTCCTTGCTGTCCGACTCAGATTTAGCTTCCGAGTTTGTAAGTGCCATAAGACATTTTAGTCGTCCGAGACATCTTCTTCATATGAGTCATCATCACTCCAGGTAGCCATCATAGCCTTTTTCTTTCTGTCCTTCTTTCTCTTGGGACAGTCTCGACTATGTGCTCATTACTACCACATTCATAACAACTAGAGTTCTTAGATAAAGATAACTTTGAAAGAGAAGAATATTTACCTTTTCTGTCCTTTTTATCTTTCTTATAGAACTCATCCTTTGGCCTCTTTTCGCACTTCTTGTATTTCATCATTATCTTGAAGTCGTGAGTTATGAGTGCCATAAAGTCCTCTTCCGATTCCGAGGAGCTCGAGACTTTCATGTCTCGCTTTCTATGGCTTTAGCGCAATATTCTTTTTGGTGTTGACCTCTTCATCCTCTTCCTCCGGATGAATCTCATGAGTAAGTAGCTTGCCAATAAGCTCGTCCGGCCTTAGTTGAGAGAGGTTCCGAGCTTCTTCAATGGCTGTCACTTTAGGACCACATCTCTTCTTTTGTAGACTTCTCATAATCTTTCCGTACATTTCTTCATGAGAAATCCTTCTACCCAGAGATTTGAGATTATTGGTAATCTCGGTGAACCGAACATACATCCGAGTGATGTTTTCTTCGGCTCCATCTTGAACAACTCATACTTATGAAGATATTGACTTATCTTCGCCTGATTCACTTGGCTTGTTCCTTCATAGGTGTTGACAAGTGTGTCTCACACCTCTTTAACCGTGTCACGAGCCGAGACCCTGTTGTATTATTCTGTGCTAATGGCACACATCGGTGTGTTCATAGCTTTGAAATTCTTTCTAAATTTCTCAATCTCCTCAATGGTGAACTCGATTTGGCTATAGGTACAAGAGTTGCATTCTCCGTCTTCATTGGAATGTAGTTGTCGGGTTGGATGATGTTCCAAACATCTTCATCATTATCTATCAATAAACATTCCATCATCTTCTTACAATAGGCAAAGTTTGACCCTTTGAACTTCAAGTGGTCCGGTGAATGATCTTCCTTTACCGAACTCTCCACTATTCCGAGCCATCCGATCTTCATACCTTTGGATGGTGAGATCCTCTAGAAATGCTAGGCTCGATATCATTTGAAGGTTTTCTCGTAGAGAGTCTAAGTCACCCTAGAGAGGGGGTGAATAGGGTGATGAAGAAAATTAAACAATTTTTGCACCAATACACACTAGAGGCAATTGCTGAGTCTAGATTGGACTCGTAAAGATAAAGATACACATATACGTGGAAATCCTCCCGAGGAAGAAAACCACGAGACAGTGCTAATCCAAGCACCAAGTCAAATCCACTATTTTGAATCCACAAAATATAGAGGATTGACTCAACCGAATTGCTCCATTAAACAATTTCTTACAATGTTTTCCTAGACTCGAAGTTCCCTTATCTAATCTAGTATTTTCTTACCGAGGTAACCTTTACAATCAGAGACAACCGAGCTGAGGTAACCCTTACAGCTCAATCAAAGGACTTTACTTAGAAAGTAAGAAAAGAATGTAACTGATTACAAAACTTTCTTTACAACTCGGAAAATATTAAATACAGATTTGGAGTTGTAAATAGAAGATTGAGTAAGTATGAGAACAATAGATTCAATTCCAGCAACGTGTTCAGCCATCTTCTAGTCTTGTTGAGTGCCTTCTATATATAGCCAATCGGGCAGAGTGACCGTTGAGTCTTAGTTCCGGACGAAGTCTTCACTAGCCGTTAGTAACAGTTCTTCCGAGTCACTCGGAAAAGATTCGTTGGGATGTCAACATTGTGCAACGGCACTTGGCTCCAAAAGATGGTCTAATCACTTGGTGGTGACTGAAAGTTGTAGCGGAAACAACCGTTAAGCCTAGAGTTGGATTTTTCAATCTTAGAAACAAACAACCCCGACACGGTGTCCGAGCCATGTCCATAAGTAGCTAAAACTTGTCTGCTGGTGTTTAACGAGTTAGAAGTCGGTTGCTTTTGTATTTCAAAATAAGTTAGCCTTGTTTGAATAACCTACAAAAGCAAACCACATTGGTTCTCAAAGTATAAAATACTTTGATCCAAGATTAGGCACAGATAATAATTAAATTAGAATAATTAAATGCTTAATTATTTTTGGCCTAAAAGAGTGGAATTTTCTGAGTCTAATAATCAATATACTCAAATTCCATCTTGAGTCAATCTTAAAGATGATCAAGTTGAAAGAGTAGAACATTAGAGCATAACAACTTGATCTCGGTCAAATAATTCTCACGAAATAAACTCGACTTAGAATAGAGAATTAATGATGTAATTCTGTTTGCGTTGAAACACGATCGGTACTCGAATAAGAGTGTTAGAAATATTATTTGAGCTTCCAATAGTTCCGAGTGATGCCCGAGTGAGTCAAAAACATCGGTGTAGAAGATATGTAATAAGGCGCTTTCGAGTCGGTCGGAAAATAAGAGTTTGTAAGGTGCTCGTAATGACTTGAAATCATAACTTCGGAGAGATAGGATTTATACATGAGTCTTTAAGTAATACTCGTAATGACTTAGAGTTAAAACCGAGTCTCACAAACAAATTATTGTACATTCTTATAAAACGTCGAAAATGATCAGCATGATCAGAATTTGAAGTAAGTAACCGACGTAGCTCCTCAATAATTTCATTTGATGCTACTTTTACTTTTCCTTGTTGACAACATATTCCATCTCGGATCATATTAGAATAGTTTAGCACCGTAGTGAACACATGGATTTCGCTCCTGGATTGATGTAGCTTCTTGAGGTATATTATACCTTCCAATTGCAGCTCGCTTACTCGCTATAAAGACACAGCTTAACACTTCCAATCAATTGGAGTACCTGAAAATGTAAAGTGCCAAACGACAAACAGACAGAGTGTACTTGCACTCGATATATTTCTTTTGATGCGTTTATTGTTTACATTTCCTGCAAATAACTTTATACATTATTTAGCAATTATAACTGTCATAAACACCTTCCATTAATTAAAAAATAACAGATGTCTAATTCTTTAAACCGTAACTAACTTTTACAACTAAACAATAAACATTTACAACAAAAACATACTATTAATTTTTTTCTCATCTCTAGATAAATCACATTTAAATGAGTGTATGTAGTATAATATACCGATATTTAATTCAAGTTCAATACAATTGTTACATAATACATCATGCTTATGCAATTTTCTTTTCTTTTCCTAGGTTTCAACATATTTACCCACTACGCTTTTGAACACAGTATAGTAACAAATGACAACTATATAATAATTTATAGACCAAAATAACTCTAAACATTCTTACCCACTATGGTCTCTCGGGACACTTTTGAAACATCGCTACCTACTTCGTACATGTGTAACTTGTGCATCATCATCATGAAGTAAAACTAAGTTATCAATTATAGATGAACGAACATTTCTTGATTGCTTCTTAGAGTTTCTCAATCTATGATTACCCTCCGAACTCATTTGATATGTTAAATTCTTCAATGAAAACTTAAAAGTAAAGGAATTTTTTTATCATTAATCTATTGCAAGAAAAAAATACAAGTACAAAGATTAATTAATTCTTGCTCATATTTGACAATGTACAATTAAATAACATATATCTTAAACAAAGTTAAATTAAACCTATAATCTTACCATAAAGAGAAAATACTTTTAGTTTTAACTCTTGTATTGGGCCCTAAATTTATATTATTTTCATAAATATTAGTTAAAGAATACCATCATAATATTAAACTATGCATAGTTTTTTTCTAAATATCTAATAATTCCAATCCACCGTTGATTTGTATAGTCACAAATACTACGTTAATAATAACATTTTTTTACTACAATATCATCAGAAACCATAATATATTTAATTTATAATTCTAAATGAAGATGAAAACACCCTTTACCTAGAAAAATGTACATGTGCACGTAACAAATGACCAACAATAAATCACCAACAATCATGGTGAAAGTACAACAGATATATTTCCATATCACATTGTACTACACAAAGTATAAATAAATAGTGATAACACTGTGTATCTTTCTAATTATTTCTCCCACGGTTTACTAAACTATCAGATTAAAAAGGTTTGCCTTTTTTGCAAATTTGATGTATGAAAATGAAAAAAATGCACCATCGGAAAAAAAAATGTATACCTCTACACACAATCAACACATTATGTTTTCTAAATACACTTCTACAACGTTATTTATCTCTATAAGCCAATGCTGTATTATAGATCATAGGTAAATTTTACTTATAAACTTAAATTTTTTATACTTTTTTTCTAATAACATTACCATTTCTAGTTATTTTCTATAACTAATAACAATTACATATGATATTTATTTCATAAATATTTAACTTTCAATAACTTATATAATAGTTTCAAATTTAATTGACCATTCATACAAATTTTGAAAATATAAACTTATTACATTTCAAAGAATTAGGTATTTTCATACACAGTATCAAACATAAGTAATAACATTACACTCTTGTTTACTATACATAATACTTCTCAGTCATATTTACAGAAATACTATTTTCTACATTTACCTTCATACCACTGACTAACCTAAAAAAATTTTCTACTCGTAAACAACATCTAACAATAACCTCTTCTAACTTGCATTGAAAATGTACTCGATATAATAAAATCTAACTGATTCACCAATATATAAACCAACATCTCGAATAACAACAACAAATACTTATACTTGCAATTAATATAAGAATACCAATAGATCAAATTCAATTTCCATTATAATAGTATTCATTTTGTTACAACGGTTACTATCCTTATATATAATAATTTCACTTTCCATTAAAACACTAATGATATTATTACAGCAAGCTACTAACATTATATATAATAATTGTTCACATATATGCTGCTGTATACTTGGAAAAGAAAACCAGTACATACTTTTATATTAAATTTTACAAACTCTATAATAATAAAAGTAACATACAACACCACAAGTTAAGTTCCCATAAAAATCATCTTTACAATGAAACAATTGCTATTTATAGTTGTTCAGCCTGTTATCCAACATAATCAACCAACGTTCTAACTTTCATCATTAACCTACTTAACAAAAACTCCTTTGAAGGTCCACCTTAAAATATTATTAAGAGCAAACTGCATATCTAGCACAACATCCACGCGAACAATAATCTTCTTTGGAAAATAATTTTCAACTTCACTAATATACCTATTACGATCATGCAAAATTTAGCAACACATATCAATATTCAAAATAAAATTACATTACATTTCTAATAAATTAATTTTCTCACAATATGAAAAAAACACAAAAAAAAGGAAGATAACTCGAAAGACATATCATTTAAAATTTGAGGTTCAACACCTAAAATTTTCACGAGCATCCTCGAAAAAGCAGTGAACTTTATAGAGCGAATAGAATCAATCAAATCAAAAGAAATCTCATCCTAAGCAGTTTGTAATAAACAAGCTCGGATACATAGCCCAAGTAAAAATATATTATTTCTATTTAAAATATCATTCGAAAAAAACAATTGTTTCATTTAACAAATAAAACAACTAACCACTGGAACAATAACATATTTTTTATTCTTGCATGTTGCTTTCCCACAATTAACCACAACCCCTCTTGCTACATCTGTCTTTTTTCCACATCTATGACAACCAATATAAAAATACACCATACTCATGTCGAGATCAATAATCATGCCACTAATCCGATAACATTCTTGTGGTATTGTTTCATCGACCTATTTAAGACAAATAATACAATAAGAAAAACCTTTAATAAACACAACAACCACTAAAAAACCCCAAGATAACCTGAACAATTAACAACTTTTTTCAATTTTAGTTCTCCAATACTCTTCGTCTTCAATCGAACAGGAGCTAATTGAGCTTCGATTATGAGTTTACGAAGAAAAGCCAAAAGACCAAGCATGATCAATCCGCTTTGAAACCCTAGAGTTAATACTAATTGACTACAAAATACCATAGAAGCTAAACATTAAGATAAGATGGTCATTTCATGACAACCTTGGCTCTGATCACTTTCGGGGTCTATTATTATATTTGTAGACATAGATACGGACAATAAAAACCCCGATAATAAACACCAATAAAATCAAACGAGATAAAGTAATAGCATATACACCACCATTTACCATCATTTAAATAAACACTCGAAATAATGTAATAAATTTAACTATATTAATTAGCTATATCTTTGTCTCGCTGAAGGGTTAAGCGCGGTAATTGCAACCACCGGCATTGAATCAACTACAAAGCATAATTTTTCACAAACATCCGTAGCCAAGTCATTCCAAGCTGAAATCAACATTGTATCTTTACCTATGCAACTGCATGTTAAATGAAGCAAACAAATAAACCACCGAAAATAATAATTAAAGTGTAATCATACATCAAACAAACCAATGCAATTCCCACAACAACACACCTTTGATCAACCACCACAAGTTCTCTAACACGCATATCACGCCTAGCATCAGTATTAACATCATCATATTGCTTCCAACACACCACACTCACAACATCTACACAAAATAAACAACATGTCAAAACAGCACTAAATAACTAATAATAATTTAATATTTATAAAGAAGTAATTTTACAACAACTATGAACATAAAGAATCTAAATATCAAAGTTGTACAATATTCATAAGTAATGCATAAAATATAACCACCAATATGTCTTAAATACTACAATACGGAAAAGGAATAAAAACGAACACCATTACCATAACGATCATCGGACGGAACCACTCTCGACACAGCAGCCATCTCACAATAGTTAGGAAGATATGCACCATCTAATGTGTTAAATAGAGGACGAATAATTGTACGACAATCAAATTCCATTTTATACTTATCATTTCCCCTCATCATGCTATCTTTAAAATGCTTAATTAACACATTTGAAATTTCATATTCCCTTTGATATTTAATAGCCTTTTCATAAAGTTCAATATTATCATCATAAAGTATAAGTCCAATTTCATCACCCTATACAACAAAATAAATAGTATCTAATAAGATTAATATGATGTACCAAATGGCAAACAAGCATACATATATATAAAATATACTTTTTCATCTTTTATCCGGATCTTTTGATACTTTTTCTTGTTTGGGGAAACTTGAGGTCGTGATTTTTCGATAACTTTTAATTTTTAATGAACACTATTTTGAGTCCTCGTTCAAATCCTTAATGTGCTTTTTTGGAGGAGCCATAGTAAGCCTGCGTAAATTTGTTGATTTATTCTTCACAAGTAGACATACAAACCCAAAAGCAAAAACATAACTCTTTAACTTCTATAAAGTTACAACAAAATTCGGCTAATACTACAATACATATAATTTTATAAATGAATTTAGTGATCTATTGTTCACAAGTAGACATACAAACCACAAATCACAAAATTGAACTCTTTAACTTCTATAAAGTTACAACTAAATTCAACTAACAATACAACACACATAATTGTAAAAAGTAGATACAAAAATCTCTACATAGACCCCGGAAAACACTAATATCAATTTATATATTCAAACACAAAAAAACAAACAACACTTCATAAACAACTATATACATGAACACCGAGTAAACTGCTGCCACTTAATTATTTTCAATTATTTGACCTAATCTTGTTCAATTATAGTCATATTAAATTGCTCTGTTTTTTAAAATTTTATCGCTAATATATCCGCTTTTTAGGAGTAGTAAAGTAGTGCTTGTCTAGTAATTAACGTATTGTTATACTTCTTATTGTTTTTGACACTTTCTTTTATGTACTTACCTATAAAAAGCATTTCCAAACGTTCCTCTACAAATTGCATGAATTTGTTTTCATAACACAAATAAATTTTTTCAATAACGGAAAGTGTAGACAGAGGAAATATGAAATGTAAAATGCTTCACATTTCATTCAAATTTTGAAACCCTATTTATTAGTAAATAAATATTAGAAAGCACCCCAAATAAAAGAAGCATAACAACACCTTAATCAACACACAACATTACTTCAAAACTCCTAAAAAAGCACCATATATTCGCCCACAAAATCCTTAAAATCAAAGCAACCTAATACCACTCTAACTAAACAATATTAAGTGAAATAATTAAAAGTAACTAATTCTGAAAGAAAATAGTAACCTAAGCTTTTACATAGAAAATAAAAAAAAAAAACTTTATTCACTCTAAAAATTAAGAGAGGACAAGCATATAACACATACATAACCCTATAACGAGTCATGATAAACAACAATTCCTTCTATCGTGTACCCATTTTTCACTTCAAATAAATTAATTTTTTAAAACTTTAAAAGCATAAATAATACTTGCAAAGTGAAACAACACAGAAATTTCCTACTTACGCAATTAACAATGAAAAACAAAAAAGTTAGGAACCCTCACTATAAACACAACAACCTTTAAACACCATTTTTTCCTTTGAACACTCAACAAAAGATAGTATAGAAATTCTTGCTTATACAATTAACCACGAAAAACAAAACAACTTAGTAATCCTCAATAAACATAACCACCTTTAAAAAAAATTTCCTTTAAAAAAGGATCAACCTATAAGCAAAGAAACAACCCATAACACGCAAAAAGTAACTCAATAACGTAAATGATAAGTTAAACGAAGTCTTTAGTAGTTACAGTCAAGCATCAGATTTTGTAATAACAAAAAGTGCGAAACAAGAGACAGGAGCTGCAAAACGCTTCACACTTCATTTAGATTTTGAACCCCTTTTATATACATAAGTACATAATAGAAATAATTCAAAAACAGAAGACATAATAACACCTTTATCAGCACAAAACAATACCACACAAATTAAAAAAAAGGATATATTATCCCACAAAATCCCGAAAATCAAAACAAACTAATATGACTTTAACTCAACAATATTAATTAAGTAAAAAGCCCTCAAAAAATTTTCAACCCACAAAGTAAGATAAGCTCTTACATAGAAACATAAGAACTGAAAACATCTTCCTTTCCAAAAAAATTTGAAGTACGAAATAAACTATATAAGTCAAGCCACCATAAGAAATCCATGGTAAACAACAATTATTTCCAACATACAACATTTTCCCATTTCAACTAAGTAAAAGAATATCCGAAAACCTAAAATAAATTTCCATAAATAATACGGAATTCATGTTTACACAATTAACAATGCAAATCAAAATATTTTAGCAACTTCCAATAAACATAAGAACCTTTTCAAATCTCTATTTCTTCTAAAACCTAAGCAAAAGAACAACCTATACTCAAAGAAAGAACCTCTAAAACTTTAAAACTAATACAACACTACACATTATAAGCTAAAGTTCTGTCTAACCAATGAACACTCGTGTTTTTTCCCTCTAGAGAAACTAAAATTTCAACGCGAAACAATACCGACAAACGCAACCTTGAAGAAAATCCTACTTCAATAACCAAGAAAGAAACCCACAAAATAGTTAACAACCTTCAACAAATACAACAAGCTGAAATCTATAACAAACAAAGCTGCAGACAACACACCGATTACAATAAGAAACAAACGTTAGCCACTTGTTTTCCCATATCAAGCGACTAAACAATCATACAAACAATTTAATGCAAAACAAAGTCCAAATCAAGAAACAAACCGAAATTGAGAAAATGGACATCGAAGAAAACTCACCAACAAGCAAAACAATGGAGAATAATTTTTCCACAAGCCAAATATCACAAATTAAAATGAGCTTCCTTCCTTAACACCCTAAACAGTAAAAAATAGTACATGAATAGTGTACAAGTACAAAGGAAGTATAGCCAATTGTCCTTCATGATCTTTGCTAGATTATACAAGAAAACACGGACTTGGTGCCAAAGCTAAAACTAGGGGTGTACAAAAAAATCGAAATTGGAAAAAATCGAACTAAAAATCGATTAACCGAATTATTTTTTAAAAAATCAGTTCGGTTAATCAAACGGATAGAAATTTTTGGATAACGGTTCGGATACGGTTCGACTATTTTGAAACTTCGGTTAGTCGACGGTTAACCAAAAACCGAAATTTTTTTAAAAAACTAGAAACCCTAAGTATTTATAATTATTTCTCTGCATTCGTCCACCTTCTTTCCCCACTTTTCAAATTCCCACACATCTCCACCCCTAGTTTCCCAATCGTGAGTCATCATTAACCTCTCTCATCCTCTAATCTCACTTGGTCCGACCCTCAAGGTGAGCTTCTTCACTAGCGACAACAAAACACCCAACACCGGCGAGCGACAACCTCTCTCTCCATCAACCCCGGTGAGACCGCGACAAACCTGTTTTCCTTCTTTCTCGGGCAAAGCATAAGATCTCGATGTCTCAAATCCTTAAAGTCTCGTCTGTTTATCTTCTCATTGAACCACTATTTGCAAATATCAAGTTCAATGGTTCGATTCTTTACAATGTTCAAGTTTAATTTATGAATTACATTACTGGTACATAAATGAGTAGTTGGATTTCTCATAGTCTCCACAATCAAGCCTCTTAAGTGAGATTGCACAACAAATTTGTCAATTTTAAATCCTTTTTCCCCAGAAAAATCCCTTAAAATTTAGCAATTTACTTGTACGGTTCAAATGACCGAACCAAAAACTCGGTTAACCCACTCGAAAACGGTTAACTAAACTTTTCGATTCGGTTACGGTTCGTAATTTTGTTACCGATATTTTCGGTTAACTGAATTTTTCGGTTTAGTTATGGTTCGAACATTTATTAAACCGAAAGTTCGATTAACCGAAAACTGGCTAACCAAAACTTCGGTTAACCGGTTTTGCACAACCCTAGCTAAAACAATCCCGATTTCTCTTCCTTTGGAACAACTACACGTAAACAATACATCATAATAATTCTCAACAATCCTCCCAAAACATTCCAAACCAAAAAAATTACGTCGCCAACCCAAACCTACAAATACAGCGTATAAAAGTTTAGAAATTTATGAAAAATGCATATCAAATTCTGCGAAATTTATAAAAAATGCACATGTACAATTACAAATAGATATTTAGTTCTAGACACTTCGCACACATTATCAAAAGTAATGAATTTACCCAAAAATTAGGGTTACTATTCATTGGAACAAGTGCCAAAGTTCCCATTGTATGAACAACACATGAAGTAAATTACCATGCTAGCCTTATTTATTGTTTTTTGTTAGTTGTTTTCCAACTTTTTATCCCAAAAATACCTCTACAAGATGACCAAAAATACCCTCCGAATGGATGAATAGTAAAATGGCTTCTTAACTTTTTAAAATAGAAAGATTGTAATAGAAGAATCATAAAGAAAAAAATTAATTAATTAAAAACCCATAATAACTTAAAATACATGTTGGGAGCTTTGACTCCATATATTAACAATAAAATAAATAAAACTATAAACAATAATAATAATAACACTTGTAATATAAGAGTTAATTTTTGGCTCCCAAGGTAGGGGCCTACAGTAGTACATCATAGAAAAACTATTTTTTTCCTCCCAAATCTCTATTTCTATAATGGATGGTTTATTACTTTCTAAATAAAATATTGTCATGGACCCACACTACAACATACAACATTTTATTAAAATAAAAAAAACGACAAATCAACTTACAGCATAAAAAAAATATATTGAAGCCAATAAAAATAAACCATGTGGCCCCGGACGAGAGTGGGAGCCGAACACTATCAAGAGCTACCGTACGTGCTTATGTAAAGTCAATAAAAAATAAATCATGCCATGCGTGTTATGTAAAGTTGGACTAATTTTTCGCTCACTAGCTCATGCCCTAGAGGCCTCGTATGTGCTTCGTTACGGATGCTCTAAATTTTCTTTTAAAAGAAAAAGATGTGTAATTAGATTAGATCAAGTTCCCCAACGACTAAAACCCCTCGGGCAAAAGTTCTCACAATACAACCGTTCGACTTCGCTCTCTAAACAAAGTCTAACAATCCAATGGAAAACAAACAAAGTATTAAAATGACTAACAAGATTTCCAATCTCTTCTAGTATAAGGTCAATAGGAGCTCTTCTCCTCTTGTCGGAGTGAAATTTGGAGATTAGCCCTAGGGAATCACTTTGAATTATTACCTTGCAAAGTCCTAGTGCCATAGCTTAGGCTACCCCAAACAAGATGATTACCACCTCTGCTTCTTCTACATTCCACCTTATCTTCGATCTACGAGTGGCCATTAGGAGAAACCGACCTTTTTCTTCTCTAATCAAGAAACCCAATCCAATTGCAGCGTCCTTTGAAATGTAAGTATCCGCGTTGATTTTGACCATTCCTTCAGGTGGTGGTACCCAACTAGGTAGTGTGATTGTGTCTCCGGCGGTGGAGTAATTACCATACTTGTCCCCGTACACTTGTGAATATCACTCTAGATTAACGAAACCATGAGCCATCACCTCACGGTTGGGCATCCCTTTATTGAGGAAAACCTCGTTGCTTGCCGACCACATTGCTTAGGTAGTTGTTATGATCAAAATGCAGCTTTATCTTTTGTGTTTCCCATAAGCCACTCGTAGTAGGTCTTTCCTTATTGTTTTAGCTAGGGGCGTCCAAAGGAAATCAACTCTCCGACATTCAAGAAGAGTTAGACATATCACTTAAGAAGAACGTAGGGGCTCATGATTGAAAGGGTTATACAACAACTCTAAGAATAATTAGGAAAAGGTACCAATCTTCTATCATACAAACAAAGGAGCTATTAGCACATAGACTAAAAAGCTCAAAATTAGAATGGGGTACATAACCTCATTGAACATCAAATCTTCAAGTAAGACAAATATCCATCCCTATTTCCACGAAAGTGGATAGACATCTAGCTTCAGGCCCAAAAGAGGTCAAGGTTTAGACAACTAGTCGAGCTTCAGGCCTAACAGCGGTCAAAGTTCGGACATCCTGGTTGAGCTTCGGACCCAATAACAGTCAAGGTTCAAACACCCCGTTGAGCTTCGGGCCCAACAACGGTTAATGTTTAAACACCCCCGTCGAGCTTTAGGCCCAACAATGGCCAAGGTTTAGACAACCACTCGAGCTTATGACATAATAGTGGTTAATGTTTAGACATCCTCGTCAAGCTTCGAGCCCAATAGTGGACAAGGTTCACACACCACGCCAAGATTTCAAGACCGCTCTATGGCCAAGTCAAGGTAGTACATTTGAAACATGAACTAGCTACAAATCATATTCATGTCACACTTGAATCTATCTACATTCGATTATTAGCTAACGAAACTGTTAGTGCATACATTTTACCCAAGCTTCGGACCAAGAATCGGTTAAGTTTAAGCCCCTCATCCGAGCTTCGGAAATTGATCAAGCCAAGCTCAAGATACCCCAACCTAACTTTAGGTCTAAGAAGTGGTCAAGTTCGGGCACCCTAGTGGACTTCGGACTTTACCACCCGAGTCAAGTTCAAGCGCTACACCAAGCTTTAGACTAAGTACGTGGTCAATTTTAGGCACACCAATCTAAGCTTCGGGACTATAACTGCCAAGTTCGGAGGTTAGCCAGCCGGACTTCGGACTCCATAGTCAAGTCCAGGTTCCATTGTCGAGTTCAAGTCAAGAGACAACTAATTCTAGGCGTATTGATTCAATCGACATTTGAAGCATTAGGTAAGTACACTTTAGTGTCTACCTTGACCTTCGTCTTTCAAACTCGATCAAAGTGGAGGCTAACTGTAGACACCTAAAAAGTGTCGTCTCTTTTCTATTTATTTATTTTATTTATTTTTGTTAGCCTAGTGATGAAAATCCAATCTCGTTTGTATGCTCGGGTTAAGATCGGACTAAAGTGGAGTAGCGAAGCCAGTAGCCCACAAAAAGCCAACCAGCACCAAAAATAAAAACATTCCAAAAATAGAAAACATTCCAAAAATAGAAAATTCCAAACATGGAAAGTTTCCAAAAAAACCTCTAACCAGATGTTGGTCCCATTTTCCCCTTTTCAGCTGATCCAAATCAGGTTCAAATTCTCATACTAGGATCCAAAGTGACGTTGGTGCACTAGCCTACTTAAACGTAGCGTTTTACTCTTTTCGGTGGCCAAATGTGACACGCACATCCGAACGTCCATACAACGGCGTTTTAGTAGATGCCGGTTTTAGGAAATGGAAGCGACATTGTTTTTTGCGCTAGGTGAATATCCGGTTTATTCCTTTATCCTTTTCCGGAATTTTGGACCTTGTTCTACCTTTAACCGGCGGCTTAAGTATTTTTAGGGTCATTTTGACATAAATTTTCACTATAAAAGGGGGCTCCCTCCCCCTCCCCCTTGTTGCACCAATTTAAATGGAAAAACCCCGAATTGCTGAATTCTCCCACTCTCTCTTCTCTCGCATTCTATTCTCTCCATAAACACTCCAAAACTTCTTTTCTAAACTACTCACAAAAAGGACTTTTTTTTGCCTCTTTCACTTGTCATCGCCCTACCGTGACTCTGTCGAAATCCGATCATGATTCAAGCCTAACAGGTGGGTCTACCCGAGGGGTCATTCCATCATTCCAAAGTTTTGTTTATTCAATTTTAGTTATTTATTGATTTCCGTATTGTGGTTTTAACGATGTAATCTCTTTACTTGTTCTCCCCGCCCACTATAATTTTTTATTCCTTACTTTCCTTTTTTGCACTTATTTCTTTTATTGCTTCCTTTGTTGCTTTTATGTAATTGCTTTATTTATCACTTCTAAGCATGTTTTATTTGTCTTTAAATTCTACCTATAGCATGTTGTTTTCTTGATTATCTTAAAGTGATTTAAAATCACTTTCTCAATTAGCAGAGGTCATCTTTTGATGGGAAGAATAAACAACGTCCCTCTTTGTTTTGGACCTTTGCCTCCAAACACCAGGTCATTGGCTTAAGACTGATGCAGTCCTTTTTTAAAAACCTTTTTGATTTGAGTTTTTGTATCAAATTTAAAAAAGTTCTTATTTTATTTTTGTTAGTTTTTATTCCCGAAATTGATCGGCAACACCCTTTTCAATCTTTTTATTCTTTAAATTGCTTCTCGGAGTTTAGGTGAAAAAACTAGAAACATTTGGTCAATTTGACGACTTAAGCTATATGACCGAGACTCATTTCTCAATCTCGACCGGATAGTCGCCACTACGGACACCGAAAACGTGTCACTCTTATCTCTTTTATTTCTATATATTATTTTGTCAGCCACTGGTGAAATCCCGATCCTATTTGTACATTTTGATCATGGTTTTAGTCCGATTGGCGTGATGGAAGCCAATAAGCCACGTAAAACCTTTTATCACCAAAAATCAACCTTATTTGCTTTGGGCCAGTCCACAAACCTATTTCTTTCGAGTGGGCCAAGCCCGACTCAATGCCCAAGGTTAAGCTTTGGCTGGCGTCGCGCATTAAGCCATACCGCCTACTAAACGTTGCGTTTCATCTTCGAGTGTCTAACCGAGACACGGAGCTTAATTTATCCGTACAACGTCACATTGGCCGGCGTCGTGCTTCATGGAAAAATTTGCCAAAGGATGGCGGTTTACTCCAAGCGTCCAACCGAGACACGGAAGCCAATTGCACAAAACGACACCGTATTTGAACAGATGCTGCATTTCAAGGGTATTCTCTCCAAAGCGTTGCATTTTACTCCGGAGAGCGAGTTGCAACATGGAAGAGTGGTTTGACCAAGACGACGTCATTTCTTGAACAACGACTGCGATTCTCGGCTTTGTCCGTGGGATTAAGGTTCAAGGAGATTTGGTCCGATTTTTTTATTTTACTGGACGGTTCACTACTCGCATTTCGGATGGCTGATCATCTGCTCCTTAGGTCATTTTGTGACCTAATCTCTCCAGATATAAATACAGAGCTTAGTCTCTCATTTTATAAACGACCAATTCTTATGCCAAACTCTATTGAAATCTAACTAAGAGCTATTTCATGCTTTACGTACTCTAATATCTTGATTTCCTTTCATCTAATCCTCGTTACAATACCGATATTCGATCACCTAATCCTCATCATTTTCATCCTCATACATCATTCTACCTTCACTAAAATTCACAAACAACCACTTTTAGTTCACCATCGTCACGCTTACAGATCTGGTTCGAGATCAAGATCACCGGGTGGGACAACCCGAGGGTGTTCATTACCTTCGCGGTTCTAACAGTTTATTTAATTATTGCATTTTTATTGCTTTCGGTATTGTGGATACAAAAATGTAATCGTTTTCAATTCCTCCCGCTCGCTGTAATTTATTTTTATCACTTTCCTTTACCATTTTCTTTACTTGCTTTTCTTTTATCACTTTCTTATTTGTTTTATTGCATTATTCGCATGCCTCGATTGATTTTAATTTCTTTTTCTTATGTTGTGTGCTTGTTTGAAACACGCTTCCTAAAACTCATATCTCAAACTAGTAAAGGTTGTCTATTGACGAGCGAAATGGAAGAGTTTATCCTTACGTTTCATACCTTCGACCCCGAATTTAGATTCTCGGTTCTAAATTGATGGAGTCAAATTTCAAACCTCTTTCAAGTTTAGTCTTTTCCATACTAAGATTGAAAGAGTCTTTTATTTGTTTTTGTTAGTTTTTATTTTTCAAAACTAACTCGGTGACTCTTATTTTCCTTTTTATTTCTCTTTAAACCACTCATCGGCATTTCGACTTAAAATGACAAAAATTTAAAATTTTATTTCTGATAGTCTAAGCCATGGATCGAGATCGATCCATCGGTCTCGGCCCATGGCCGACGCCGTGCCGGCGCCGATCGGTGGCCGGGCAAGGCTTTGGTCGTAGCCGGTGTTTTCACACTCGTTTTAGCCCATAAACCTTGCGGCGGAAATAAACCTAACTTTGTTATTTTCTTAAGTTGTGAAATAGCATCCCGAGGTCTCTAAAAATAATTTCTAAAATAAAAGATTAATAAAATCACAAATCATTATTTTCATTAATTTATTTTAAATTAAATTACAAAAATAAAAAATCTTAATAAGAGGTACATCCCCATTTCTAATAAAATTTCAAAACTATCTTCAAAAATCATTTTCAAAAAAATGAGATCCGACATTCATGGAGGAAGATTCGGTCCTCCCAATTCGGCACTCCCTCTATGGACGGAGTGGACGGACAGGTTCGAGTGGTTCTTACAGGCACCGATTACCAAACAAAGAAAGCGTCGCCGGCGCCGGTTGGTAGGCGAGCTTAGCTCCTTGGACATGTAGTTTTCACTGCGTGGCCCATAGCTTTGCGGCAGATCGACTCCCTTTTTTTTGTAATTATTTTTCTTGAGAAATAACATCCCGAGACTTCTAAATTAATTTCGAAAATAAAATGATTCCCTAAAATCTCCAATCAACCCTTCCTAAAAATTCCTCTTTCAAGGCCTTATCTTTCTCTTAATAAGCACACCTCAAATGAAGCCGAAATTCATTGGGAAACTTGATCCACTTCCCTACAGAGACGGGTCATGGCTCCTACAATAGCATTGAAAAGTGCAATTGGATGAAATTAGGTAATGTTCTTGGGATCTTTGACTTTTGAAATAAGAGCTACATTGGTGATGTTGATTCCCTTCAAATCCAAATCCCCTTTCCACACCCCTTGCACCAACCCACAAATGTCATGTCCCATAATTTTCCAATATTTTTGATAGAAGATTGCATGGAAATTGTCCGGACTCGGCCCCTTGTTGAGTGCATCGCAAAACTACATTTTTTATTTCCTCGTAATTCGGCACGCGTTGAAGCTCTTTGTTCATGTGAGTTGTGACTCATGGATTGATATCTACTAGTGAGGCCTCAATATAGGATAGTCCACTAGTCTCAAACAACTCAACAAAGTACCTAGTGATGATCTCAACCATTTCATCTTGGTCCGTTGTCCACTCTCCACTATTGTTCTCTAGACCATTGATGCAATTGCGCTTACGTCGCTTATTGGCCTTATGGTGGAAATTGGTCGTGTTTTTATCATCGTCTTGGAAATTATTAACTCTCACTCTAAAGTAAGCAACCGACTCCTCCTCCCTCCACAAACCAGGTTAGTCACTAGGTGTTTACAAAGCCGACATTATCGCATGTAGGCCATTGCTTCTAAGTACTTTTCATTGCCTTTTCGAGTCCCCGATCTGTTTCCTAATGCAACCAAACTCCTTTTTGCCCCATTTTCGGAGTTTCCTTGTACATTCCTCAAGCTTGCTTTCAAAACTTTGATCCTGGTTGTCATCCTAAGTGTCCAAGTACCAGGTGATGGCTCTCTTCTCCGGAGAGCCAAAGGGTCTCAAAACTTAAAAGGCCTTTCTTCATCCTATCTCCATCTACGTTCAACTGTTTGGAGGAGGATTGCGGCTATGATCCAATCTATAGATAGAAAAGTGTGTGACTTTATTATAAGGTAACAATTCACTCCACTCTTCATATGCAAGAAAATGATTAAGCCTTTCTCTCGATGGTTGTCACTTTGTCTTTACCTCGATGCCATGTAAATCAATCCCTGGAGAGCCCACGTCCTTTAGGCCATAATAGTTCACAATCTCTTTAAAATCATCTATTTTTCTTTCATTCCTTGGCCGACCCCCTTCCTTCTCGGAATCATACAAAATTTCATTAAAGTCCCCGAAGACAAGGAGTGGTAACTTGGTATTATCTCTCGAAAACTTTCAGCATTTGCTAGGTTTTCAATTTGTTATGAGATCATGGCCATCTATAAACGCCTAACCGCACACCACTTTGGATACCTGTTCTTTTCAATTTCGGTGTAGAAATGGTATTTATCATAGGATCGTATTGTGACGTCAACACCTTCATACCAAAATCCCATCCCACCGAATCTACCTTTACTACTTAAACAAATACAATTTTTGTAACCACAACAACTACGCACTCTCATGAGAGCATTATTAGCCACCATCATTTCCATGAGAAAAATGATTTTGGGGCGGTCTATCCAACACCAACCTTGAAGGTATCCACTGTCGGAGGGTTGTCAAACCCTCAACAGCTTCTAGCTAAAGATTTTCATGGCTTGAGGCAAGCCCGAGTCCGCTCAAGTCCAACCTCTACTAATGTCGATGTGGGTACTTCCAAGCTAGTATTGATCACTGCCTTTAAAGTCCCACTTGTGTCTCTTGAGTACATTCTTTTCGCTTTCACCATTTCCCTTCCATTTCCTGTCTCATGCGCTTTGTAAAAATTTAGTTGGCATCCATCCAAACTAAGAGTTTCAATGGTAGATATTTTTCAGCCAATTCTCTTGATTTATTTGCTTCACACCTACAAGATCATCATCACTTCCACGTTTGAAATTTGCACTTTGCTCACCATGGTTGTTGTATGTGTATGGAGAAGGGAAATCCACAAGATTAGAGCCTAGTCCCGTCAAGCCTTGTAGGATGGCTGATTTATCCATGTTATTCTTGTTTTCAAAAAGAGGTAAAGCGTACCACGAGGTCTAGAAATGGGCATTACCTTGCTATTTGCGATAGATGGTGTTTGTTCGATCAGCTAAGCCATTATGAGAGGAAGATTTCTTTCGGCCTTCATCAGTCTCTCCTCACCCTCAACAAACATGGGGCTTTGTCTTACTTCGGCACGCATCCATTGACCAAAAAAATTGTCTTGCAGGTCTTCCTCTCCACACATTACGCCTCATGGCCCATTTTCCCATACTTTAAACAAAAAGTTGGGAGACCTTCATACTTCACATCAATCCATAAACTCCCTTGTTTGTTCTTCAAATGGAGGCTAGGTCTCGAGAGAGATGTTCACCTGCATGTCCGGAGATAGGAGTCGCCTTGGTCCCTTAACTCGCATTCCAAGAAATGACCTTGCATATTCTTGATTTTCATGCAGATTTTCTTACTGTGTATGACAAGAACTCGACAACCCTAATCCAAAACGGGAAGTAGAAAAATCAATTTTCTCCACACGAACCTCTCGCAAACCAACATTTGATATGAAATGGTTCCCCATAACAGTTCAAGGTCCTCTATTCCATATTCTCCAATAGTCCTCTTCCGATTGGAATTTCCGAAGAAAGTTTTCTTGGCTATGTCCGATATCGTAACCCCCATTTTTAAATTCCACGCTCTTTGTAGAACCAACCTCACTCCAAATTTGTTCACCACCCTGTCTGTTAGAATTCATCCTAACATTGTCAATTCATTAAGCGTGATTGCGATTTCTTGATCAATCTCTAGTTCTAGGGTTTGGTCGTTATTTCCCCATAGACGTTGGGTAAGGGTAACTAGATGTTCAATTTCCATTTGTTTAGTATTGTTGTTCATCATTGATGGGCGTAAGGGAGTACTTCAAGAGAGAGAGAAAGCTCTAGGTAGCAAAGGTTCTGACTGGAAAGGATTAGCTTCGAAAAACCTAATCTTTGAAAAAACCCTAGATGGGTAGGGAGAGCTCCACACAGAGAGCTATATTACCAATTTAATTAACCCTTCTTCGTTACACATGCTCTAAATAAAAAAAAAAAGATAGAGAAATAAATCAAACACCAAAAATATACTGTATAAGAAGAATATATAGTTTGCATCATTATAATTTTTTGTGTGTATCAATATTATATTTAGTATGTATAAGTTATATAATTAGTATGCCCGTACAGGAAAAAAAAAACTATACATATATGCACTATCCAAAACTAAAATATATCTCCCAGGCCTCAAATACAAGCCAATAGATACACTAATAGGTTGTTCTGAGCTGATCTAATCTGAATTTGCCCCATCCAAATGATAAGGACATTCGTGTTGATCACAGTGATGAAACACACATCGACGGTTGGCTAGATGTGACACATTTAAGTGAAATGAAACTTCAGCAAAAGCCTAACAGAAGGAAATTTCTCCCCTGCTTATCATACAGTAGGACTGCTCTAGTCCTAGGTTTTAGCTCTGAGACTGGCAAACAAGTCTAACCTCCAAAATCATCCTTTTCAGACTTGTCATATTCTCTCACTTCAATTCGAAGTAATGCAAGCTCTGGAACAGTTAATGGGAACCTAAACTCTTCATCCCAATGAGGTATCCAGTTATCTTCCATCACCTTGGTATTTTTCTTGGCATCATCAGCTGGAACTCCAATTATGTAAAGCTGCCCACATCATAGATGTTCTATTTTTAAAACATAATCAGTTGGACAAAAATCTACCTTAACAAGTCTTCACGTAACTTCTATATCTTTTAAACAGAATAAAAATAATGTATAATTGTATACGCATAGAGTGAATGTGTTTAAACAAAATAAAAATAATGTATAACTGTATAGGCATAGAGTGCAGGTGTTAATTTTCAAGTCAGCAATGCCTGTTAGGAGCTGGCAAATGGAATGTTCTGATTGGTCAGTTTCAGATCAAGTTTAGGTTTCAAACAATCTGCACTTAATATAGCTGCAAAAATATTAGGTTGTTCCAGTTCAGGTCAAGTCTTGCGCAGGCTTGGACCACCTTAATGTTGGTTGGTTTAGATCTATTTTTGGGTGTTCCAGTTGGGAATTTCGGTGGGTCAATCCTGCCAGGTCTAATCTTTGCCCTAGTTGTTCTCCAATTATTAACAGACAAATTATCTATAGGAGATGGTTCAATTTGCCAGATGATTGTCAACATAACTATAGCAAATTTGAGGCACCAGCAAAACCATATATTGAGCTTCATCAATGTATTGCACAGACTACCTAATAGACCGAACTCCTGGGCAAGCAGAGAACTAACCTTCACATAAAATCAGGTGGAGAAAACGTATCAAAGTGAATTTTCCTGAAATCCATGCGTCAGGCTTTTTCACATAACCACAACCGCCATTTGATTGGAACATCCCATGCATTAACCAAAGAGATTTACCATACCCCTATCATTGAAAAGGTATAGGAACAGACTGTGTATATCTGAATTCTCCCCCTCCCAAAAAAAAAAAGAAAAGAAAAAAGGGAAAAAAAATCAAGCTTATGCAGGACTTTGTTGGGTTATTGACACATGAGAGAGGTTGTTACGGAAAGACCCATATGGGAAAATGGTTACGAACTTACCATAGTGGATAATCTTTTGACCAGTTGAAACTTAGTAGCCAGCAGGGACAAAATATGAAGCTAACCTGCATGTTAAATGCAACCATCTGAGCTCCATGCTTCCACCCAATTGCTGGCTTGTAGTTTGAAGATGTGATACGTGTTCCTTTGGGGTCAATTCTTAGAAAGTTGCTTTGAGTGAACCTGCATTAAGGAGGTAGCAAAAGAACAACACAAGAATCATAATGAGCTGCTTAAAAAGGCAAGCTTTATATATGCTAGAATTTGGTAATTCTTGCCTCGCAACATCAACACCATAATCTGCTGCTGCCTTTTCAAGTTCCTGTTCACTCAAACTAAGGCATCTAAGTTTCTGCAAATCCAATTTGAAAGCTTCCCTCAAACCTTTCTTTGGTTTCCCAGCAGGAATCGAAATCAGGCACTTATAATCTGATACTCCCAATACTTCTGATTGAATAGATTTAGCTTCACCATTTTCACTGTCATCATCATCCTGATCACTATCGCTGTTTTCTTGTACTTTATCTTCAGATTATTTTTTTCCTGATGATAATGCTTTCCCCTTATTATCTTTGCTCTTTTTGGCTCCAAGGTATTCTTTTGGTAGTTTGGGTTACACAATTATTCTCAACTTTAATTCTTTTGGTGAAAGGAATTGTTCAGTATGCTCACACCCTAGGCAATACAACTGCTCTTCAAATGCTTAAGTGAGTATCTACAAGCAAAGCTAACTAAAGTCACGATAATAAGACAAAGGAAGCATGTTCTTTCTTACATAGGGGACTTGAGAGAGAATATGAAACTAACCTTCGCAACTTTAGCTTGAAGGTTAGGTGTACGGTGGTTTTCCAAAGTTAGGATCAACGGATATGGCAATTTAGCAAAAGCATGCTTGTTTATGGACATCAAACATTTGATGAGTGACACAGGGGGTGTTAAGGTCCTAAAGTGAATTTGAAATCCAAAACTTAAGAGTAGTCATATATAGGATATCTTCCAACTAAATTTATCTAATTGATCCTTTCACTAGTCCCTTGGTGCATAGGGGGTAAAGGGAATTTCTCAGCAAGGATTTTTTTTTCCTGCTTTTCGAGGCGGGGGCAGAGTGTTTACGGGATTGGACTAACGCCAACCTATGACAATCCCAACGACCCCGACTATGGCACCACTAAACTGAATTTGGCATGTCCACATAAACATTGCCTCAACGCCACACAAGTACATGCCTACTTAGCAAGATGGTAACTTGCTTGGTAAGTATAATAGCACATTTTCATCTAGCATATTGTACAAGATGCAACAGCTCTTATAAAGACAAATTTTCCATGAGAAATATGAGAAGGAAAAAAAAAACAGCACAATTTCCGGATAATAGATGAATCGTGACCTATATCCATTGCATGTACCCCGATGAAACAAAGCTGAGTTCAAGCAAAGATTGTCGACACATAGACAACTATTTGACAGCTTTTCACCAAAGCAGAGAATTGTAATTCACGTTCTTTTTGAATGCATAGGCATTGAAACTTGGCCTACTTTGGGAAGGAAAGGGATCAGTTAAACACTATATTTGAAAGAGGGAGGACAAATAAGCCAGTACCTTCCATGAAGAACATCAACATCATCTTTATGCGAATTTTGGCCATAAATCAAGTTTAATCACCCTAACTCCTCTATGCGAGTGCCTTGATTATTGGTTCATCGCTGCACTCGCTGCTGAGCTGGTTCCCTACATTGTGACCTGTACATATGAAATAATGTTGTAACGAAGCGATCATATCATAGTGCACCTGAAGGATGGCATAGCTACTATGTTAAGAGCATAATCTCAAATTTTCAGCACATAAAAAAATCTATAGCATTTTGCGCAAACATCACATGAGAAACATTAGCTCATATTCAGAATCAATATATAAATGAAAACCCTATGATAGAGAACGGGAAGGGGAAAAGGGATAAGTAGAGGGAATTTAGAGGGGAGAGAAGAATTAGAGAGGAAAGAGGAAGATTTAGAGGAGAAGAGAGAAGGAAACCAAGCATCTCGAGTGCTTGATTTGTATTCATTGTGTATTTGATGTCCTTTACAAGACTTTAACATTCCTAATTTATAAGAAAAGAGTTGGAGACTTAAGTCAAGTAAGACAAAATACTCGAAACTTCTTTCCCAAGTAACAAAAACAAAACTCTTTCCCCAAGTAACAAAAGTAGAACTCCTTCCCTATGCAACACATCTAAACCACATAAATTTCTTAATTATTATTTCCTAAAAAAGCAAAACTCCTTCCCAAGCAACATTTCTAAACCAAATAAATTTCCTAATTATTATTTTTAAACCTTTTCCTAAAATAAACTTTTGTAAATCCATCATTTCTCCTCGGCTTGCAAAAACTCGTCCTCGGAGAGTTTTCATGACGATACTCTTCAAGCGGACAAGAGCTATGCGGTGGAGATCATCTTCACTAACCCACAAGTTATCCGATTGAGGACGTCCTTTCTAGCGAACTAAAAGCGCTCAAAACCTCCATCAGCAGTACTAACAATTTCGTCTTCGACAATAGCTTCAACATCATCAATTGCGGATGGATGAATAGGAGGCAACTTAGGCATTGAACCGAAGAAGTTGTCGACCCACCTGTGACACTTGCAAAAACGTGGAAGGCTCAAAAGTACCTCGATAAAGTGTCAAATCCTCAACATTGAAGCTATGACTAATAGATAAATCAGGAGGCAAGTCAATCAAATACGTATTGGAGCCAAGATGTTTCAAAATGCGATAAGGTCCGGAAGCTTGAGCAAAAGCTTCTTAAAAGAGTGTTTTGGAAATCTTTCAGGACAAATTCAGACCATCACATAATCACCCTCATTAAACTTTAACTTCCTACGATTCACATAGCTGCAAGTTTATAATTATCATTACTTTGTGCAATTTTCTCGTTGAGCATCGGCATGTAATTCATGAATGTGTTTAGGAAATGTTTCAACAAATTCAGCAGAGCTGAGTATCAATAGGCAATGGCACCAAATCAATTGGAAGTCTAGGAACGACACCATGCACAACTTTAAAAGGACTTTTTCCAATAGACTTGTTCACAGCATTGTTATATGCAAATTCAGCGAGTAGGCAAAATCAAATCACAAGTACTAGGTTTTCATCGACCGGACACCTAAGAACGTTACTTAGACTCCCATGACTACCTCGGTTTGTCCAACAGTTTGAGGGTGGAAAGCGGAAGAAAATTTCAAATGAGTGCCAAATAGTTTCCACAATGTCCTCCAAAAATGACTCACAAATTTAACATCGCTATCGGACACAATAGAAGAGGGCAAGCCATGCAATCTAACAATTTCCTTGAAGAATATCCTTGCAACATAGGATGCCTCAGCAATTTTACTACAAGGGATGAAATATACCATTTTAGAGAATCTATCCACCACAATAAGAATGTAATCATGGCCTCAAATGGTTCGGGCAATACCTAGGACAAAGTTCATGCTAAGGTCTTTCCGTGGAGAATGTGGGACAAGTAAGGGAGTATATCATCCAAGTGTTTTGCTTCCTAGCTTTTGCAAGCTGAGAAGTCCTATACTCGAGACACAACTCAAGCCACATCTTTTTGCAAAGAGGGCCAAAAGAACCGTCAGTAACAAGACTAGTAGTCTTATCTCGACCCAAATGAAGAGCAAGGCCTCCATCATGCAATTCCCATATCGAGAAAATCACAAAGAGAAGTGTTAGGGATGTACAATTTGGACCCATAAAACAAGTAATCATCCACAATCATGTATTCAACAAAGTTACATTGGTTACCGTGCAACACCTCATCATAAGTCATAGCAAGGTCGGGGCATGAGGTATAATGATCTTTCATTTTTTCAAATCCTGTAGCAGATTTGGTCCATCTATGCAATAGAAGTCTTACTCTACTTAGCGCATCACCAACAACATTTTCAACACTAGATTTATGTTTTAGCACAAAGGAGTAATCTTGAAGGAACCCGAACTACTTAGCATGTTTTTCTTTAAGCTTCTTTTGGTCATTAATGAATTTTAAGGCATCATGATCACTCCAAAGAACGAACTCTATAAGAAGGAGATAGTATCTCCAATGTTCTAAACAATGCACTAAAGCATAAAACTCTTTCTCATAGGTGGTGTAGGTATCTCTCCTAGCATCGTTGAGTTTCTCACTAAAGTACGCCTATTGGGTGTCCTTCTTGACTCAAAACTCCTCCTATCCCAACCCCTAAGGCGTCACAAGCAACTTCAAATACTTTAGAAAAATCGGGATGACAAAATGGGGGCCTTAGTCAATTTCTTTTTAATCGGGTTAAAAGCTTCCTTTGCAAATTTAGTCCATTTAAACTCACTTTTTCTCATACACTCAGTACTAGGAGCCATAATGGAACTAAAATCTTTGACAAAGCTTCTATAAAAGTAGCTAACCTATGGGAACTACGGACCTCGGAAATGGTTTTAGGTTCGAGCCACTCTACTATAGCTCTAACCTTTTCTGAATAGGCAGAAATCTCCTTATCGGAAACGAAAAACCCAATGAAGACAACTTGAGATTGCAAAAAAACACTTAGCCATGTTTATATATAGCTTTTAACCTCAAGTGTTTGAGGTGTTCTTCCCTAGAAGTGTTGTATATTATAATATCATCAAAGTGCACCCCCAAAAACTTCCCAATGAAAGCATGAAGAATGTCGGTAATGGCTTTCATGAAAGCACTAGGAGCATTGCCTAACTCAAACGGCATTACTAACCACTCAAATAGTCCATCGGGAGTCTTAAAAGTCGTTTTTCATTCACTACTAGAAAATTGCCATATAGCAACGGAAATAACGACGGAAAACGTCATTTAGCAAAGAAATTTCACAATTAGCGACGGAAAAATTCTGTCGCCGATTTTCGATGTCGCTAAAAATCAGCGACGGAATTCTACGATTCGTCAGCGATTAGTGACGGATTAGCCACGGAATTTGATTCCGTCACTAATCCAATCAGCGACGGAATTTCTTGTTCCGTCGCTGATTAGATTATCGACGGAATCAAATTCTATTGCTAATCCGTCGCTAATCGACAACGGAATCGTAGAATTCCGTCACTATTTCATCGCTAATTTTTTAAAACAATTAACAATTTTGTGTATTTTTGAGTGCTTAATACAAAAATCTAGAACGAAATACAAATCCAAATAATCCAAGCAGCGTAACAACATCAAATTCTACTTCAATTCAAACATAAAAATCATATATAAACACAAAAGTCATAAATAATCCAATTTCAATTCACCAACATCCATAAAAACTAATTGAAATAAAAAACAAGAGTATTACATTATTTACAAACACAAGTTATGTTCTTCATCTTCATTTTCCTTTTCTTCTTCCTCTTTCTCATTATCTTCACCTTCTACCTCATTTTCATTCCAACCATGCCTATCAAAATAAGTTATATCAAATCCTCTAAAATCTGAAATTTTATAGTAAACAAAGTAAATTATAAATACAACCAACAATGAGGGAGGATGGAGAAAGAATACCTACAAGAGGTTAAAGGCGGTTAGTTGGTGACGTATACAGCTGTGGCGGTGGTGGCGGCGGCGGCAAACGACGGTGGTAGATGATTACGAAAGGACGAAAGGTTTTCAACCTCTTGCTCTCTCACACTCTCACTTCTCTCTAATTCTCAATCTATCTCTCCTTATGGTTTGTCGAGCCTTGTTGGAGTCGGGATTTTATTTCCAACATAATGACGGATCGGCGTTAAAAAATTTAGTTAGCAACGGAATAAGAAATTGTGAGAAAAATCCTAAGGATCTACCCAAGAGAAGATGGGGTCCCAAGGTGACAAGCAATTGGAAAAGCACAAGATCTATCTAAGCTGAAACGAGATGAGCTTATTGGAAAGCTAATCACTCATGAGCCGCACGTAGAACAAGAGGAAGCCGAGGTTAGCACCAAAAGGAACATTACACTTAAGGCCTCGAAGTTGGACGACAAAGTTTCAAGAAGATGATGAAGTACAAAAAGTGGCAAAAGAGGCCAAAACAGGAGTTCTACAAGAAAGACAAGAAAGGTAAATACTCATCCTCTTCCAATTTATCTTTAACTAAGAACTCGGCTATTTTTAGTGTCGCAACAAGGAGCACATAGTCAAGGACTGTCCAAAGAGAAAGAAGGACATAAAGAAGAAAAAGGCTATGGTGACTACCTGGAGTGATGATGACTCGGAGGAAGATGATGACTCTCATGACTCAAAGTGTTTAATGGCACTAACGGACTCGAAGCTAGATCCGAGTCGACAAGTAATGATTTAGATGCTGAGGAAACAAATCCTCGGGAGTTAGTTAACTATTTCCTTAAGTTTTCCAAACTTGATCTTATTAGATATATCTTTACTTTGGAAGAAAAGTTTAATTCTGATTCTTTTGAATTCAAAGAGTAACTAAAAGTCTCTTACTATTGAGAGCATCACTTTGAAAAAGGAATTAGAAAATTTGAGATAACATCCGAAAGTGCTTAAGACCAGTACTCAAGATAATGAGACCGAGTCCGAGTGCCTCGAACGAGAGAATAAGCAACCGAAACAGAAGTTCAATGAGTCTCAAGAGTTGGTTTTAAAAATCACTCAAGGTCGAAAAACCCTAATCTTTTACTTGGCTCTCGGTGTGTCTCATTCAGAAAAGAAGATCTTCGTTACAATGTTGAAGAGAAAGATAATTCTTATAACATTCTTTTTAAAACTAATTCCGTAACTATTAAGTTCGGGAAGGCTGAGCATGGTCCCATTCATTCATAGAGAAAAGGGAGTAAGCCCGGACATGTTTTCATGAAAAAGCCTTCTCCACCTATTAACAAAAAGAAAGGTTTTCAAAGAAAAGAGACACATACTCAATTCTCTAGAAAGAAGACTCGGAATCGGACCAAACCCAAAATTATTCAAATCTGGGTTCCCAAAAGTGCTCTTCCTTATAAAAGAACCACAAGTAAAAACCGTTACTCGGGTTTGTAAGAGGAAGTGAGAAGGGTTAGTTTGTTTTTGTCTTGCGAGTCACTTAGAAACGAAAGGGTCATTGGTACTTAAACAGTGGATGTTCACGCCATATGTATGGAGACTCAAGACTCTTCTCGGTATTAGAAGACATGAAAGGATAAAAGGTCACATTTGGAGATAATAGCAAAGGAAAGATAATTAAAATTGGAAGAATTGATCAAGGAGACAATTCAGTCAGTCCAGTCTACCTTGTAAAAGGGCTCAAATACAATATTCCGAGCATCTCTCAATTATGTGACAAAGGTCAGGATGTAAGTTTCACTCAAACCAGCTCGCTTCATTTCGATGCAGTCACCAAAGAGACAAAGCTCCCAAGTCTAAGGTCGGGTAATACTTACACCATTCCTCTTTTAGATTCTAGTCAAGATTTATCATGTTTAAAAGCGTCTTTGAATGATGATTCATGGACATGACATCGTAGACTAGGCCATATAAGCATGCATACCATTAAGAAGCTTGCATCTCATGGATTAGTTAGGGGTTTACCTAACTATGTATTAAGAAAGACAAAATCTGTGAGGCATGCACAAAAGGAAAGTAAGTAAGATCATCTTTCAAACCACTCAAGATTTTATCTACATCCAAAGTGCTTAAATTAATTCATATGGATTTGTGTGGTGAAATTCCTTTGAAGAGCTTAAGAGGTAAATCATATGTGCTTGTTATTGTTGATGATTACTCATGATTTACCTGGGTGTGTTTTCTCGAAGAACTAGAATGAAGACTTCAAAGCGTTCACTAAGATCCGTAGGAAAATTCAAGTGGAGTCTCGAGACTCGGATCAGGAGAATTCAAACTCACCATGGAACAGAGTTCGATAAGTCGAATTCGTAGACTTTTGTGACAAGAATGGTATCTCCCACAACTTCTCAACACCAAGAACTCCTCAACGGAATGGATTATGGAGAGAAAGAACAGAACACTTGAAGAAATATGAAGCACAATGATTATATTGAAAATGGTCTACCTTACTATTTCGGGCCAAGGTAGTCAATACAAGCAACTTATACACTCAATAGACGCCTCATTAGACCCATTTTAAAGAAGACACCCTATGAGCTATACAAGGGAAAGAAGCCCAACATTTCCTACTTCAAACCATTTAGATGTAAATACTATGTACATAACAATGGTAAGGAATATCCGACTAAGTTTGATGTATGGTCATGTGAAGGTATATTTGTGGGTTACTCATCTCATAGTAAAGCTTATAGAATTTTTAATAAGAGAACTAACAAAGTAGAAGAAAGTATCCACATTATCTTTAATGAGATTGATCATGGTAGGACAAGTGAATCCACTTTCTCGCATCTCATGCTCAACCAAGATGAAGATGATATAGCTAAAGCCGAGCTCGGAATGAATCAAAACAAAGGAACTAAGGAACCTCAAAATAAGCCAACTCAAAATAAGGTGACCCGGAATGAGTTAGTTTAAGAGCTAGCTCGGATCGCTAAAGGACAAGCTAATGCAGAAGTTAAGCTATAGCAACCAACTAAAGGTTAGACCATTTAACCAACAAACTTGGTAAATCGGAGGACAAATAAAGCTTTCAAATATGCATCTAATCACGCACTTGAGAACATCCTTTCTTATATCAACAAGCAGGTAAGAACTTATTCTTCTTTACAAAATCTATGTGCATTTTTAGCATTCATTTCATTAATTGAACTTAAAAATGTACTAGAAGCTCTACTTGAACCTGAATGGGTAGAGGCCATGCAAGAAGAATTAACTCAATTCGAAAGAAACCTAGTCTCGGACTCTAGCCAATCGACCTTCCGATCATCCAAGTAATAGGAACCAAATGGGTTTTCAAGAACAAACTAGATGAGGGAGGGTTGGTAGTCGAAATAAGGTCAGATTAGTCGCTCAAGGATATAACCAAGAAGAGAGAATTGATTGTGGGGAAACCTTTGCACCTGTTGCTAGGATTGAGGCACTCGAATTCTCCTAGCATTTGCATCTAAAATGAACATTAAGCTATATCAAATGGATGTTAAGTGTGTATTTCTAAATGGTTATATTCAAGAAGAAGTTTATGTTGAGCAACCCCTTGATTTGAAAACTCTCAATTTTCAAATCCTGTTTTTAAATTGCAAAAAGTTGTATATGGTATGAAATAAGCTCCCAGAGCTTGGTATGAAATATTAAGTAGTCTATTGGCTGAAAATGACTTCAAACGAGTTCTTATTGACAAAACTCTTTTTACAAAAATTGAGGGGAATGATTTTCTTATCATTTAGATTTATGTTGATGACATTATAAAACTCGTGCCAACAGCTTTTCGAGTTAATGAGACAGGAGTTCCAATTGAGCATGATGGGAGAACTCAATTTCTTCCTTGGATTGCAAATCAAGCAAGAAAAGGATGACATTTATGTTCATCAATCAAAATACACCAAGGAGTTATTGAAGAAGTACAAGCTACAAGATGTGAAGCATGCAACAACACCTATGAGTAGCAGTACAAAACTAGACTCGGATGAGAAAGGTAAAGTCGTAGATCGAAACTTTGCAGAGGTATGATTAGATCTCTACTTTATCTCACATCTAGTAGGCCGGATATCATGTTTAGTGTCTACCTTTGTGCAAGATTTTAAGGTAATCCTAAGGAATCACATCTCACTACGGTGAAGAGAATTTTTAGATATCTTGTCCGGACACTAAGTATTTGGTATTCGAAAGACTCCGATCCGACCCTCACTAGATACTCGGATGCCGACTATACTCGGATACAAAGTTGATAGAAATAGCACATCAAGAGCATGCCAATTTTTGAGTCAATCACTCATCTCCTAGCATTCAAATAAGCAAAACTCGGTTGCTCTATCAAATCTTGAGGCTGAGTACATAGTAATTGGAGCTTGCTGTGCTTAGATTCTCTAAATCAAGCAACACTTGAAGGATCTTGGATTGTCATTCACATCTATCCCAATCAAGTGTGATAAACAAAGTGCCATCAGCATCACCAAGAATCCAGTTCAAGCACTTAAAAGCGAAACACATTAAGGTCGGTATCATTTTCCGAGAGAACATTATGAGAAAGGTGATATTGAACTTGATTTTATTCCTACCAAATTTCGATTAGCTAATATTTTCACCAAACCTCCGAGTGAAGATCAGTTCCGCTTTATTAGGAATGAGCTTGACATGTTAACTCGCATGATTATCTCGATTTATCGCATGAATGAGATCAATTGTTATATGTTTTGAGTGAATAACAAATGGATTAGTTGTATCGTAATGAGACCGAGCTATGAGTTATTAATTTCTAAGTGTGTTCTAAGTCACTCGGACAGACTTATCGAGTCGGACTCGGCTTATTAGAAAAATAAACCTCAAAATTCTGGGATCATCTCTAGATCAATGGAGAATCTCATAAATATTTTCGAAAATCTCTTTTTTCTCTTTGTCACGTTAACTGTCTAAAAAACTAGCCATTACAGGGAAGCAGTTTCGCAGCTAGTTGTTACACTCGGAAGACTCAACAGTCTACTAACCATTGCCTAGAGGGCTAAGTTAGAAAGGCGTTCATTCAATGAAAGTGTTTGTTCTATAAAAAGCACCGCTTCATTGTCTTTCGTTCACTTTGCTACTTATTACTCTCACTTCTGCTCTCTTTGATCTCATACTCAAACACTCTCGCACTCAACTCTCTCTCTCTCTCTCTCTCTCGTTCATCTGCTCTCGTTCATTTTCTTACTCTTAACCTCTCTCACTCTCTTTTTCGCTATGCCTAAAAGAGGTTCGATGATAGAAGGAGGTTCAGCTATAAAGAAGGCTAGAACCAAAACAACTCACTCCGACAATCCCCAAGCCAAGGGAAAAGCCGCTGCCTCGGATGATCCAAAACTCATTGTGGCTCATCACTTATTCATTGACGACAAATTTTTCTCCAAAACTTCGTTTTCTTGATCAAATCCACCCTCAAATAGGTACTTTCAAGTACTTGTGCTTTTACATCTACCCATAACTCGTCAGTAAGTTCTATTCTTATATGAAAAAAGAGATAACGTGATCTCTTTTGTTGTCCAAGGCAAAGTTATTCATATCAATCTTGCTCTACTTCACAAGTTCTTCGATGTGAAGTGTATTTTTCTCAATTCCAATCCTATTCCCTGTAAAAGAACTTTAATAAATACTCAAAAGAGATTCCTCGTCTAGAAAGAACTTTTCTATGACTCATCCGACATCCGAAGCAAGAGTTCTTTGGTTCATTCCGATGTGAACTTTCTCTTCCTACTATCCATAAAAAAGAACCCTAACATCAAAGTTCTTAAGGTTCTCTTTGATATCCTTCAAGGGTATGAGGTTGATCTCTTCTCTTTTATTTTAGAACAAATTGCTTCTGTTCCTTCTTACTTGAAGAAGACTCCTTATCCTTTTGGAGCTCTTCTTTCAGCTTATTTCACTCAATTCGAGGTGGATCTCCCTTCCGATCCCAACAAATTTTTGGAGCCCGCTGTCTATTTCGGAAGAGGTGAACTCATTGGCCTAGGATACCGGGAATTATAAGCCGGTGTCCGGGTTTACACTTCGAACTTGCTTCTTCTCCTCCACCTTAGACTCGTAAAGATTATGACATTCCTCTTCTCATTGTTAGACCTTCGTCTTCTCAGCATGCGCCTTCTATTGAACTCCTTCGAAGGTGACAACTCAATTTGTTGCCCTAGCAAAAGAGCTGCAAGCAGCTGTGGCAGCCTTCTAGGCTTTCATACCGATTCCGACTCAATTCCAAACCAAGGCTCGGACTCGGATTGATCGGAGTCAAGCCTTAGTTGCTCGAGCTCAAGGAAGTAATAAGTGCCAATAAGATCAGATTCACCACCTCCGGGACGGATGATCCAAAGCTACCGAGAACTCGGAACCCTCCGAAGAAGTACAGCCTTCGGAGTCCTCAAGTTCTTTTGATTCCGAGTCGAAGAAGCAAAAGAAGAAGAAGGAGAAGTAGAAGCAGAAGGAGAAGGAGAAAAAGAAACTAGAGCAGTCCCAACCGAGGGTCAAGTCGAGAAAGAACCCGAGGTGATCTCCTCGGATCGCACTCGCTCCGGCTCGAAGAAGCCGATGACGCAGCTCCAATTTAAGGCCCCTCATCAGCTTCAACAACCTCCAGCTGCAGTAGGCTGAGGGCTCAAAGGAAGAAAAACTAGAGGATGAATTACCTATGTATTGCAGGAGGATAATTCAGATTCCCGATGTACCACCGCTCTTGCCTCCTTGCCTAGCTGCATCTACTCAGGGCTACAGCGCAGACGTGGACCTCGTTCTTCTACTTCTACTAGAATCGCTCCTCCTCCCTCTTGATTTCAAAATTTTTTTGTGTCCAACATCTTTGTACTTTATTGTTTTTAGTTTGATGAAATGCATAAGGGGAGAGAAAAGATAGAAATGATAGAGATGTTAGGTTCAGGGGAGTTCTTTGTTTGTTTATGTTCTTTTTTTCTTTGTGAAATATTTTCTAACCTTTAATGAAATTTTCTTATTTCTAAGCATACATGAGCTGTCTCTCTTATTTACTCTTATATATTTTATCATTGCTCATAATTTTGTAACAAGTATGCTCTGTTAACCTCAATAAGCCTCGCTCCGAGTTCTATATGATCTAAGTTGAGCTATTTAATATTTTGTTTGCTTTGATCAATATACAATGAAAACTTAACCTTCGAACTGATTAGCCTCTATCCGAACTATGGAATGCCCCTCATCAAAAAGGGGAGATTGAAGACCTAGGTATAATGCTCTATCCCTCTATGGTTTTGATTTCTAGTCATTCTAAGCATTTAAGAAGCTCATCTTTAAGTTTTCAATTCTGTCTCGACCTCCTCGAAAACCATCTATTGAATGTAACGCATTTAACCGTGTTTCGACCCACTCGTACACAACCGTGAACAATGGCATAAGTAAATAACTTCACAAACACTTCATATTTTGAGTACTCGACTTGGTGTTCAAACCGAAAATGAATTATAACGTTAATTCTCTTTTCCAAGTCACTTTATTGAATGAAATTATGTACTTGATCAAGTGTATGTATTCCGACTATTCATTCTTATTAACTTCATCATTTAAGGTTTATCTCAACATGGAATTTGAACTTAATGAATATTAAACTCAAAAATTCCATTTATTTAGGCTAAAGATAATTAAGTGCTTAGTTACTTTGAATTAATTATTATTTTTGCCTAATCTTGGACCAAAGTATTTTTATACTTTGAGTACCAATTTAATTTGCTTTTGTAGGTTGATTAAAGTGTTCTAATCTTATTTTGAAAAGAAAAAGTAACCAGTTTCTAGATGGTAAAAACCAGCAGACAGTAAAAGAAACATTTCGAACAAGGCTCGGACACTACGTCGTGGTTGTTTGTTTCCAAATCTGGTAAACTTCAACTTTGAGTTTAACAGCTTGTTTCCACCCCAAATTTCAATCACAACCAGTGGGATGGATCGATTTTCGAGCAAAGGACCACCGCACAATGTTCACATTACAATGACTCCTTTTTGAGTGACTCGGACTAGCCATTACAACGTCTATTGAAGCTCACAAGTGCAAAACAAGCCTCAATGGCTACTTTGCCCTACTGTGTATAAGTAGAAGCCTCTATACTAAACTTGAAGACCGTTGAACCCATTGCAAACCACTTACTCAATGCATACTTACTCAATCTTCAGCTTACTACTCCAATTTTTAAGTTTCTACTTTCCGAGTTATAAAGAGAAAGTCTTGTAATCACTTCTACATTTTCAATTCTCTGTTAAGTCTCTTGACTAAGCTGTAAGAGTTAACTTAGCTTAGTTGTACCTAGTCAGTAAAGGTTACCGCAGTTAGGAAGTACTAACGAGATAAGGGAATTTTTGAGTTTGGGAAAAACTTGTTTGTGAATTGTCTAAGGGAGCAATTTTGTATAGAGTCAATCCTTGTATTTTGTGGATTCAGAATAGTGGATTTGATTTGGTGCTTGGATTAGCACTGTTCGTGGTTTTCCGCCCCGGGAGGGTTTCCACGTATTTCGTGTTTTACTTGTTTCGAGTTCATTCTAGACTCGAATTATTTTCTATGTTTTTTTAGCATGTTCTTTGTTAATTCATAAAAATCTTCCATCACTCTATTCACCCCCTAGGGTGACTTAACCTCTCCAAGAGCAAACGTTTACCCGTGTCTAGTTCTTCTCAAATGTTAGAGAGTTAACGAGCTTTAACTTCATTAACGACATGGAAAGTTCTCTTTGATGGTGGCGATGCTAGTGACCTTTCTATTGTTGACATCATGGATGATGCTAATTCCTGTATAGGGCTTTATTTATTAAATGTTCATTTTAGGATTTTGACTCATGCAAGGGGATGAATGCAAGACTCTTTTCTAAGACCAAATGCAATATTTGATGAACATTATGCAAAAAAGATATGAAAAGACAAAGACAAAATTACACTTTTAGCAACCACTCCCCAAAGTACAACATAATGATTAATGAATATGGACTCGCTTGAACTATCGTATACTACTCGTTAAACGGTTGAACCTAGACCCGATGGTTTGGAGCCGAGTTAGAATGGCATGCCTTCCCAATTGGTTTTTGCTCCTCTAGATATTAGAAAAGGGCAAAATGGATTTGGAAATGGGAATTGGAAAACGATTATAATCGGGGCCGAACCTCCTGGGCTTCTTACGTATCCATTATAACGAAAATCAAGCTTTTGTAGTTCAAAAACTTATGATTTGGTTTGGTGCATTTTTTTTAAAGAACTAGGAAAAGAAAATAGACCTAGGATGGATCCGAAGTGGGAAACACACACTTTATTGGCATCATTGTTGAATGATGGGCTAATTAGATGATGAAGTGTAGTGCTTCATAAGAATTGTTCGGACCTACACATGTCTTCTAGTTGGTTGCAGATTTTGTGGATGTGTGTTCCTCTTCTATAAACATGCGAGCATCCTTGAGTGTTTTGAAGTCCACGAAAGGTAAAAATTTCAAGTGTTGATGATATGCGGGTTTCAGCTATTAGTCTAACCAGATCCTTTTAGAGGGTCAATCTGCCATGTGGGGACGACCTTTGTTTTCCAACGAGCGAGGAAGTCGACGAAACTCTCTTTGTCTCCTTGCTTGATCAACTCTAGGTCTTAAAGAGTAACTGGTAGATCAGTATTGTAGGAGTATTGGTGTAAGAACTCCCTACAAAGATCCCGCTAGTTTGTGACCTTACATGAGTCAATAGCATTGTACCGTTTTATGACATCTTTGTCAAATGTCCATGGAAAGATGACATGGTGAAAGTTCACTAGCAGAGGATAATCACCCTAGAAAAGGAGGGGGTGAATAGGATGGTGAAGGATTTTAGCTGAAATTAAAAGTTAAAAAGGAATTAACTACTCGTAAAGAAAAACCGAGTTTAAAGTGACGTAGAAGGGAAATGAAAAGAAGACAAGTAGTTCTTACAAGGAAACCTTCCTGGAGCGAGAAAATCTCGAACAATGCTAATTTAAGCACCAAGCCAAAATCCACTATTTGAATCCTCAAATACAAAGATTATGACTACCCAGATTTGCTCCCTTAGACAAATCTCTTACGATCTTTTCCCACGCTCGTAAAGTCCCTTTTCGACCTAGTACTTTCAAATTGAAATTTTCGCTTCAACATGGGCCAACCGAGTTTAAGTTATATTATCAACTCAGTTAAGGGAAGACTAAAAATTGTTTGAAGAGTAGAAAGTGATTACAAGACTTTTCTCACTAAGTATTACAACCGAAAATGAAACGAGATTACAAAGTATGACTTATAAGTTAGAAGTGTATAATCGGTTGATCTTGTAAGTTTTCTAGCAGCAAGAATCCTGCGTCAAATCTTTTATATATATAGTTTTCTTTGGGAGAAAGTCGTTGAGTTTTGACGTTAGAAGAACTGGGTGAGCAATTGTTGTACCGGATAGTCCGAGGATTCGGCTTCGGACCATCTTTGATTTAGCCATTGAGCCTAGATTCTAGCTTCCAAAAGCTATTCTACCAATTCCAAGAGTTTGAAAAATCAGGCAGAAAAATACATTATACTAAAAATAAGAAATTACCCAAAACGACACTAAAGAAGCCTATCAGCTCGATTTGAGTTTTTTGGATTCTCTTGCTTTTCTGTCTTGAGATCTTCAATTTTTGAAAGCCTTCGTTTTTGCTTTTCTTTACAATAATTCAGCTTTAGAAATCCTGCAAAAATAAATTAGAGAATGGTTCGTAAAGTATAAAAATACTTTGGTCCATAACTAGATTAAGACTAATCTAAATAAAGTATTTAACGATGAATTATCCTTAGCTATTAATCCGAAAATTTTCAAGTCTTATATTCAATATGTTCATGTTCCGGATATGTCTAAACTCCTTTTCAAGATCAATTATCCTTATTTCTTTTGTAAGAAGTAAATTTATTACCATTAACAAATCCCCGAAAAACGTAGGAAAAAATTAACAAACTACGAGCATCCAAGGAGATACCAACCTTCTAGGAAGGGTTCTTTCTCACTTAGACCTCAATGATTTTTATACACCAAACTTGGTTCAGGTGCTATACCTTTGCTTACAATTACTCAAATATATCATTATAATTAAACCACTTGCCCAGATTTTACTACAAGATATCTCAACAATAGGGATCTTGTACCGGAATACTTTATCATTCCCGTCAATCCATACTTGGTACATAATTGTCTGTCGTGATACAAATCATAAAAGTCTTCAAGAATTTATCACCGGATTGTGATAAAAGTCTGTTCTTTCATGCAATGAAGTTTGAGGGCAACCATTTCCATTCAAAAAGGTGATGTTCTTTGGATTCATGATGCTTATCACGGATGCCACAAATATTAGGAATATTATAAATGAATTGGACAAGAGCAGATCCTTAAGGACAGTTTGTTTTGCAGTAATAACCAGTACAAGAAGCTATGCTTGGGTATGTTCCCCTGCACCAAGCTAGTTTTGCCCACTTAACATTTACACCATCTCCATAAAAGCCAATTGTAGCCTTTGATAGGCTTATACTCCCTGCAAGTCAATAGGTTTGAATTTCCAAGCAGTGGAAATATTGAATTTCTCTTTGAGTAAACAAACAACACTTATCAGTTTGAGGGACATAATTCCACCAAGTACTATCCCTCAAATAATAATGATGAATCCATTTCACCCATAAATTGTCTATTTTTCATGAAATAACCCAAATACACTTAGCAATGAGAGCTTGATTCCAAGCTTTCATATTTTTGAGGCCTAATCCACCATACTTCTTTCTAGTGCATAAAGTCTCCCATGAGACAGGGTGCTATCTTGTACAACCTGAAGAGGAGTCCCATAGAAAATCTCTACAGATCTTTTCCACTTGTTTCATGACATTTTTGGGCAGGACAAAATGCTAGACTAAAAGGTAATCATCCCCATCAAAACAAAGTTCATCAAGCACCGCTTTTGTAGCATAAAAAAGTTCCTACTTCTCCAAATCTTTATTTTCTGAGTCATTTTATCAACAAGGAGCTGGTAATCCTTTGAGGTTAAGCAAGAGGGGGATAAAGGAACCTTAAGGCATTTGAAGGGAAGTGTACCTTCCACAAACTCGAGGCCGATAATAAAGAGGTCTTCAAGTCGAAGAAATTCCAAGCATTGAGCATCCGTGATTTATGCTCATTAATTGATAAACTAGAGGTGTGAGATAATTCACTAAAAGCATGTTTAATGCATAAGATTGAAGGTAAATTAACTTTGCAAAATATTAGAAGATCCTTTTGCAAAACCGAGATGACTTACCCGATGGCTTACATTTGGGGTGGAATTTAAAATCCTTATTTGCACTAGTCTTGATCAGTAGCCCGGAGAAATATTCCATGGCCAAGACAAACAACAAAGGGTAAATAGGATCTCCTTGTCTAAGCCACCTCCCCCTTTAAAGTATCCATATTTGCCTCCATTAATAAGCAGAGAATATGATGGAGTTCTCATGCAAATCATAATCTAATTTGTAAACAAAGCAAGGAAGTGGAAGCCATTTAAGATTTCCTCCATGTAATCTCAATAAATGGAATCATATGCTTTACGAAGATCAACTTTTAAAGTGCATTTGAGGATATTATTCTTCCCGCTATACCCTTTAAGGATTTCTTGGCACAACATCACATTACGCACAAGCTCTCTACCCCGAATGAATGCACTTTGGGCTTGGTTTACAATGGAGGGTAGAACCTCTGTAAGTATACTCGTATAACACTTTGGAAATGAATTTCATGATCACATTACAACAAGAAAACGGCCTAAAATAACAAGCTAAAGAAGGGCAGGGGACTTTAGGAATAATAACCAGATTAGCAGCATTTACCTCGGAGAGTAATTTTTTGAAATCTGTTATGGCTTCTGTCACCAAGCTTCCAACCACCTCCTATATTTTTTTTTTAAAGAATCCACTATTATAGCCATCAGTGTCCTGGAGATTTCTTGGTAGCAAAGGAAATTGTCGCTTGTTTGATTTCAGCCCTAAACACAAGGCTTAGTAATCAGGAATTGCTACTCCACTAATAATGTGTTACCCAAAGAAAAATGTCCTTTGATATAGAAGTTCTTTGATTATTGGGTTGCCTACCAAGTAATTATTGGTTGAAGTCAACCATATGATTAGCAACAACTACATAACTATCAATCCCTTGTCCAATGGAGTCATTAATATAATGAAACATATTTTGTTGTTTCTTTTGTTTTAATTTTGCAAAAAGAACTTGGAACATAGGTTACCCATGCCAATCCAGTCCAATTTGGATTGTTATCGTAAAAGTTATAATGATGCATCCAAGGCCTCTATAAGATTCAGTCTAGCTTGACTCTTAAGAAACTACAGCGCTTGATCATTAACATTCAGGTGTAATGCATTTTGAGCATCAAACAACTTTGTTCTGCAGATTTCCACCTCCTTATGAACATTTCCAAATTTACTAGTATGAAGTTGTTTGAGAAGATATGTTAGGGCTTTAGGTTTTTGCACTAGTTTGAATATCGCACATCCTCGGACTTCCCGATTCCAAGCAACTAGTTAAAACATTCTTGAACATTGGATAAGTCATCCACATATCACAAAACTTGAAAGAAGTAGCCTTAGGAAGATGGGTTTTGTAGAATTGCACAAGAGCTGGAGAGTGGTCAAATATACCTTCAGGTAAGAATTCAACTTGAGTATCCTCCCAAGTAAGCAACCGGACATGGTTGCCGAGGACTCTATCTATTTGAGAGTGTATCTTGTTCCCTGTCTTCTACCTATTGCACCAAGTATAGAAGCACCCACCGTAGTTTAATTCCACCAAGTAAGAATCCATCATACATTGAGCAAAAGGCAAAGTAACTTGAAGAGATAATTTGTTACCTCCAATCCTGCCATCCAATGTCAAAACAACAATGAAGTCGCCAAGGATAATCCAAGTACTTATAATATGATTCCGGAGGAAGACCCTTTCATATACTCCATTGGAGCTATAGACAAAAGAGGTATAAAATTGTTTACCAGTTTCCAATTGGCAAGCTAGGCAATAAACCAATTGACTTAAAGCATCCACATTATGTATTTGATATAAATCGGTATTCCAACATACCCAAATTCCGTCTCCGGGGTGATAATCATTATTGATAAAAGATGCCCAACCATAAAACATGTCTGTTAGAAATAGCAGAGAAATGCTCGGACCTAATCTTAGTTTCAACTAACCCACATAGGTGGATCTTATTTGCATTGATGAGGTTTTTGACCTCATGTTGCTTAGAGGGCTTATTTAACCCTCTAACATTCCAAGAAGCAATTGTCATCCCATGGTAGGAGGTTCACCAACCACGGGGTGAACCATAGGATGTTGAGGAAGCTCAATATCATCAAACTGTTCCAAAACTTGGAAAAGGGAGGAATGCACTAAAGAGTCCAAGCCTGCAATGGCTAATTGTAAAACTTTTCTAGAGCAATGTTTGGTTCCAAAGACCGTTTAAAAACCTTCTTCATCTACACCAGTGCTGCGGTTGAATAGGTTTAGGAACCCGCATTTGTTTCATTTTGTTCTTCTTCCTACATTCATCAACTTTATACCCAAACAAATGACAAGTGGGTGCATAGGACAGGTATCCAATCATATTCTAATTGCTATCGAACCAATATATCATGCTCATTTAGAAATTTAATAGAATCAGGAATTTCTGTCTAGTGGAATTTCAACCAAAATTCTTGCGTATTTGAGCATGGTTTTGCAACGTGTTTGTTGGTCCATCTTAATGGGTTTGCCCAACAAACTCCTAATTCTTCCTAAACTGGGAGCACCCCAATACTTAAATTCCAACCTAGGTAATCGTACTCCATACGAGGAGGTACTTAATTGTTTCTTTGTCAATGTCTAAATCTTCAGTCCAAGCCTTCATTATAATGGGTTTTCTGTCAAAAAACAAGAGGCATTTCCTAAGGACCTTATCTTTGTGCTCAACTAGATCAAACCTCACTAGGAAAATACCTTTAGGTAATAGCGAGAGTTGGTCAATATTTAAAGGTGGCCAAATTTTCTTGAGGAAATTAGCCATAACTTGGTATAGAGCGTTAGTGCCGATCACACAACAAAGAAGAGCGGATTGCCGATAATCTACCTCCGATTTAATGTCTTCCAATTCAATTTTCACAAACATATTACCATCAATCTCCGATACAGGGTAAAAGTCAAGACATTAATCACTACTACTAGAAACTATTTTAGAGAAGGTTTTAGGAGGGGTTTACCCAATTCTTCTCAATGATGACTCGCCCATGACCCAACATGAGAGGAGATGTCCTTGCGGAGGATCTCTATTTTATTGACTTCATTTAAATTCACCTGCAGATCCAAGATGAAACTCTAGAGACGATTGCTAGGGTGCGGAGTTGTGTAGATGATTTCAGCCAAGAGTTTGTCAATTTTGTGATTTTGTGTGGTCGACCTTTCTTACTATAACACTCGAAAATTTCAGGTGCTTGCTTGCTAATGAATTAAGTTATTAAAAGTTAAAAATTCGAAATTATTAAATTAAGTGAATTAGAATTTTTCCCAAGTCGAAATTGAAACATGAGCGTGGGCTAGCTAAAATGGGCTTGTGAAATATTTTGAGCCCAATTCACTTGAAAGCCCAAACTAGAAATTAAAATAAAAAGAAAAAGAAAATGAGAAATGGGAAGGAGATGGCTGGATTTGTCTGGCAGATGAATTAAAGAGAGGAGGATTAAGTGATAGGTTTGGAAGTGGATTAGTGTAAAGTGAGAAGATAGGGTGGCCTTCTTTGAGGGAGCCACAAAGAGAAAGAGAGTATCGGGACAGGGACGAAACCCGGACATTAGAAGGAAAAAAGGAGGAGAAACATAACAAGGCAATAAGAGAGGGGATCGGGCAAGGGAGAACAAAGCGAGAAAGAGAGAGCGCGTGAGAACTAGGAGGCCGGTGGCCCGTGGCCTCGCCTGAATGGAGAGGATACCGCTGCCGGTGGGCAAAGGAAGAGCGAGGGCTCGAGAGGCCAAGCGGAGAAAAATAAGAGGGAAAAGCGAGAGACCGAGAGACAGAGATCACGAAGGGGAAGCGAACGCAAGGGTTGAGAGAGGCAGTCGGTGAGCACGGAAACCATGGCCGACAGACTGGGAGCAAGAAGAGGATAGGAAGCGCAACCGGGCAAAACCGAGACTAGGAGCGAGAAGAATGAGGAAGTGAGAATTGAAGGTTTGCTCGTGGAGAGACTAAGTCACCCTAGAGGGGGTGAATAGGGTGGTGGAAGATTTTTCTTAAAATCAAACTCGTTGAACAAGGTGCAAACAAATGCAGATTCCGAGTCTATATTGAGGTCGAAAAGTATGAACTCGGAATATAGAGAAGAGTAAAGAAGCGGATTAAGTTGAAACGTTGAGTCCGTCCGAGTCTAGAATGTACTCGAAAGTGAAGATACGTAAAGTACGTGGAAACCCTCCTGGGCGTAAAACCACTGACCGTGCTAATCCAAGCACGAAGTCAAATCCACTATTTTGAGTCCACAAAATACGATAGATCGATCGAACCCCGAGTTGCTCCCTTAGACAACTCTTTACAAGTTTTCCTAGACCCGTAAATTCCCTTATCCGATCTAGTACTTCCTAGCCGAGACCCTTACAGCTAGGGACAACCGAGTTGAGTTAACCCTTACGACTTAGTCAAGGGACCTTACTTAGAGAGTAAGTAAGAGAGTGTTTGTAACTAAGTACAAGACCTTACAACTCATAATATAATGAATTACAGAGTGGGAGTTGTAAGTAGAAGATTGAGAATGAATACAAAGACTTCGATCAAGTATGTGTATTAATAATAGGTTCGGCAATCTTCAAGTCTTGAGAGTTGGCTTCCTTTTATAGATGACCAAGCAGCTTAGTCGTTGTGTCCATCTTCCGACCGGAAGTTCCTTTATGACTCGTTGGGTAGGATTTTCCGAGTCACTCGTAAAATATCCGTTGGTATGTGAACATTATACAACGGTTCTTGTCTTCCTTGGAAGTGCCTAAAACCACCGGCGGTGTCTTCAAAAGTAAGGTGGAGACTACCGTTGAGCTTAGCGTTGTAGATTTCCATTGGAAACAGCACAACCCCGACACGGTGTCCGAGGCTAGGTCAGAGGTGGAAAAAGCCTTGTCTCGCTAGTGATTTGACGTTTTGAAGCTAGGTTACTTTTGTATTTCAAATATAGGATAGCCTCGTTTGAATCACCTACAAAAGTAAATCAATTTGGTTCTCAAGGTATAAAATACTTTGGTCCAAGATTAGACACGAGATAATGATATAATTAAGATAATTAATTTACAAATTATCTAAGTCGGAAAAGGAATGAAATTTTCCGAGCCTAATATTCATGATACTCGAAATTCCATCCGGGTCGACCTAAAAGTGAATCAAGTCAAATATGAAATATTAGAGTAGACAGACTTGATCTAGACTAAGCATAATTCAAACCGAAATACCGAGTCGAGCTCGTAAAAGATAGTGTTTGAATCATGCGATATGTCTAAGTGTTAAGTGACTTAGAACCGAGTGAACCATGCGGAGATGATTTCGAGTCACACGAGTCATGCAAAAATGCGTGAGATAGATTCTATAACACTTAGAAAAAGTACCACATCACTCGAAAAGTTTCTAAGACACAAGGAATGACTTGGAATCAAAACTTTATAAGTAAGAAGGTCTTATACCCGATTCCCTAGATAGAACTCGTAAAGGTGAGATGTAAAGTCCGAGTCTTCAATCTCCCTCTTTTTGATGAAAAGCATTCCATACTTAAACGAAACTTTGTTAGTGATAAAATATTGAGTCCGTAGTCTCGCTCGTAAAGAAAACTTAAATTCTCATAGATATTAGAGCAAGAAAGAGATCTAGAACAATAATTGTTAATGATGCTAAGCAATAAGACATATTAGATGGAAAACTCGTAAATTCCTGCATTTATCATTGTACTCGGAATTGGAACAAAATGCATAATTTCATTAAATTTGAAAGAAATATGTACAGAGTGAGAGAGAAAAGCTCCCCTAGACAAGACAACAAATTTTCTAATTATTTTCCCCCTTGCCTTTCAAAGAAAAACAAAAAAAGGGGAAGAATACAAGAAATACAGGTTTGATGTCCGGGCAAAAGAAAAAAATGTAAATACAAGAAGAAGAAATTAAGAGGGGGTGGAGTTGTCGGAGTGGAAGAAGAAGGACGAGCGGAGCGCCGGCGCCGATATGATCTTGACGATGTGATTGAGCGCGGCGGAGGGAGGACAGGGATCTCCAAGCATAGGCTCGGCTCCGAGTGGCCGACCCGTAACGAGGGGATCCAGAGGTTCGTCCTCTTGTAGCTCGGCAGCTGGAGGGGATTGCTCAGGCCGACCCGCTGCTGAGTGTCCTTGTGCAGCCAGGTCTTCGACTCACTCGGACTCGCTGTCCGAGCCGAGTACTTCCAGTTGAGCTTGAGGAGCACTTGTTCCCTCACCGATGCTCCTTGTTGTTCCTTTTGTTCCTCCCCTTGGCCGAAAAGAGCCGCCTCAGCCGCGAGCTCTTCGGCTTCGCTTCTTCTTGATCTTCTTCTTCCTCCTCTACTCGTCGGAGGAGGACTTGGAATGGTTCGAGGACTCTTTGGATGTGTCTGAGTCGCCTTGGTCCCGAGCTGCCTTTGACCGTCTCTCCTGGAGGAGCTCTATTAGCTCCTTCTGCTCCTTCACTGAGCCTTCATCTCAATAAGCGGGTTCCGCTGCTCTCGGATTTGAGACTGGGTTGTTTTTTGGTTGATGGTCATAGACGGATAAACAGATCTTAAGTGACCGGAGTATGTCCTTGAATTCCAAGGACACAGAGCTGATTTTGTCCATGAAGATGGAGGACAAAATAAAAGAGAGAGATTTAGAGGCACCTGAGGTGGAAGCACCACCAGGTGGGGCAGGAAGAGAAAGGGGGTTTCTTTCGAGTCTAAGAGGGCCTCGGCTACGAGTTATGAACCCGGACACCGTGTTCGGCTTCCGGTATCCGTACCCTCGAAGTTCCTTTTTGCATACAACTATGGCAGCCTCACAAACTGCGGTCGGATCCGAGGGAAGAGGAACTTTGAATTGTTTAAATACAAGGGTAAGAAGAGCACCGAAAGGAAGATGGGTGTTCTTCTTGTTTTGAAGTTGAGCTGACACGGCCGCCATTTGCTCGATGATGGAGGGGAAGAGGTCTACTTCATAGCCCTCAAGAATGTCAAAGAGGGCTTTGAGGTGCTTGGAGTTGGGGTTCTCCTTACTAGAGTGCTTGAGAGAAAAAGGTTCTCATCGGCAAGAAGCACGTAAGACGTGCTTCGACTTTAGCCGAGTCACGTAAAAATTTTTGCGTGACCCAGGGAACTCTTTGGCATACTTTTCAAAGAAGTCGTCAGCGACCTCGGTGAAAGGAATTGGATTGCTATTCAAGAAGAGAGAAGTGACCTTGAACAGACGATGAAGAAGAGAGGTGTTTATGCGAACCGTGATGTTCGAACCCCGGAGGTTAGGACACCCTCGGAGCTGGTGAGATGAGTGTAAAACTCATATATGAGTTCGAGGTAGATGAACTCGCTGAAATAAAGAAAGTTATAAACCCCAGCTTGTTTGGATGTGGGGCAACCACGAGAATTTGGTGGTTGGGAAGAATTTATCATCCAGATGCAAGATGTTGGGTGACAATAGGCTTAGAAGATGAAGGGCCTTCTTGGCTTTTGGTTCGGGGTTTCTTTGTGGCGGAGCCAAGAAAGTCGGGGTGAGAACCTCTTTTAGTCATTTTTAAGAGAAAAAGAAAGAGTAGAAAAGCTAGAGAAGGATGAGAAGAGAAGAACTCGTAGAGAGTAAAAAGAAAAGAGTAGAAGAACGAGTTGAGAGCAAGCTGAGCTTACTTGAGACGATCTTCACGAAGCTTGAAAGTACTTGGAGTTTCTTGTAGTACGAGAGCTTGTTCACTAAGAGTTGAGTTTGAGAGAGAGAGAGTAGAGATATTGCGCGAGAGGTAAAGTAGAGAAATGAAGGAGAGTAGGCGCTATTTATAGAAAAAAATCGTCCTTCAATATCCATTCCGACTCTGCTTCCTCAGTGGTCACCTCGGACCGGTGTGACGGTTCTCTTCTCAACAGTTAGAATTCTAGCAGTTTGACTTCCAACGGCTAGTTGTCCGATCACGACGCGCGAGAGAGGAATAAAAAGAGAAAAATTTTGAAAACAAATTCTGAAATTCTCCACTTATCTAGAGATGATTTCGGAAGATTGATGCCCATTTTTCTCAACATCCGAGTCCGACTCAGCTCGGCTTCTAAGTGACTCAAAAGCTGGAAGCAAAAAATAATAACTACCGGCTCAAGTATCACTAAGTCAACCGAACCGATGGTTGCTAAAGAATTCTAAATACTCAACACATAATCATGCAAAGAAATTTTCACATAGAAACCACATAATTATACATTTAACATACCAAGCTCATTTCTAATAAAACAAAATTGATCCTCACCAAGAGGCTTAGTAAAGATATCAGCTAATTAAAGATTAGTAGGAATGAATTCAAGTTCAATATCACATTTCTCAAAATGGTCTCTTAAGAAATGATACCGACCTCAATATGTTTTGTCTTGGAATGCTCGAACTGGAGTTTTGGTGATGCTAATTGCACTCGATTGTCGCACTTGATTAGAACCGATTTGAAAGAAAGTCCAAGATCTCTCAAGTGTTGCTTTATCCACAAAATCTGAGCACAAGCATGCTCCAGCCGCAATATACTCAGCCTCGGCGATTGATAGAGCTATTGAGTTTTGCTTCTTTGAGTGCCAAGATATTAGGAATTGACCCGTAAATTGGCAAGCTCCTGAAGTGCTCTTTCTATCAACTTTGTATCCAGCGTAATCAGCATCTCGAGTATCCAGTGAGAGTCGGTTCCGAGTCTCTTGAGTACCACGGACCTAAATTCCGAGTTCCCGCAAGATATCTAAATATTCTCTTCACCGCAGTGAGATGTGATTCTTTTGGATTAGCTTGAAATCTTGCACATAGATAGACACTAAACATTATGTTTGGTCGACTTGAAGTAAGATACAACGAAAGATCCAATCATACCTCGATAGAGTTTCGATCTATTGCTATACCTTTCTCGTCCGAGTCAAGTTTTATACTCGCTACTCATAGGTGTAGCTGCGTGCTTTGCATTTTGGAGATTATATTTTTCAGCAGCTCCTTGGTGTACTTTGTTTGATGGACATAGATTCCATCTTTGTCTTGCTTGATTTGTAAACCAAGGAAGAAATTGAGTTCTCCCATCATACTCATTTGAAATTACTAACTCATTAACTCGTAAAAGTCTCAACATAGAATTTCATTACTAGCTCCAAAAATTATGTCATCAACATAAATCCGAACAATAAGGAAATCTTTCCCCTTGATTTTTATAAAGAGAGTCTTGTCGATCCGACCTCTTCTAAAATCATTTTGAACAAGAAATTGCTCGGTCTTTCGTACCAAGCTCCGGGAGCTTGTTTAAGACCATAAAGAGCTTTTTGAAGTTTGAAAACATAATTTGGAAATTCCGAGTTTTCAAAACCAGGAGGCCGCTCGACATAGACTTCCTCTTCAATAGAACCATTGAGAAATGCACACTTAACATCCATTTGATATAACTTGATATTCATGCTAGATGCAAATGCCAACAAGATTCTAATGGCTTCAATTATGGCAACAGGTGCAAAGGTTTCCCCACAATCAATCCCTTCTTCTTGATTGTAACCTCGAGCCACAAGTCTAGCCTTGTTTCGACTACCAACCCACCTTCATCCAGTTTGTTCTTGAAAACCCATTTGGTTCCTATGACTGGGTGGTCGAAGGTCATTTGGTCGGAGTCCGGATTTGGTTTCTTTCGAATTGGTTTAGTTCCTCTTGCATGGCCTCTACCCATTCAGGTTCATTTAGGGCCTCTAGTACATTTTTAGGTTTAGTTAATGAAATGAATGCAGTGAATGCACATAGATTCTAAAGAGAGGAACGAGTTCTTACCCCACTGTTGATATCGGATAATATGTTTTCTAGTGGGTGACTAGAAGCATACTTGAATGCTCTACCTGTTCTCCGATTCACCGGATCCGTAGGTTGAACTACCCGATCTTCGAAACTTGTTCTTCAACATTCCGAGCGGACTCTTGAATTGTCTCGTTCGAGTCACATTATTCCGAGTTGCTTCATTCCGAGCTGGTTGGGTTTAAATCCCGATAGACTCAGCTTTATCATCATCTTCTCTACTGAGCTTCGGATCTAAGAATGATGATTCGCTAGGTTTTTCCTCTTGACCTTTATCACATAATTGAGATATGCTCGAGCAGATTGTACTTTAATCCTTTGACAAGGTAAACTGGGCCGACTAGATTGCTTCCCTTTCCAATCTTGCCTATCCCAATTATCTTGCCTTTGCTATCATCTCCAAAAGTGACTTTTCCTCCTTTATGCTCTTCTAACTCGAAAAGAGTCCCGAGTCTCCGACATACGGTGTGAGCATCCACCGTCAAGATACCAGTGTCCTTTTGATCTCTTCCGAGTAACTCCGCAAAACAGAGACAATCTAACCCTTCTCACTTCCTCTAACGAACCCAAGTAACACTCTTTATTGTGGTCCTTTTCGAGGAAGAAGATTTTTCGGATCCCGATTTGAATGACTTTGGGCTTAGTCCGATTCCGAGTCTTCCGTGTAGAGAACCGAGTCCGTATCTCTTTCTTTTGAAAAACTTTTCTTTTAGAAACTGGAGGAGATGGTTTCTTCTTGTAAACCGATCCGAGCTTAGTCCTCCTTTCATTTTTATAAATGGGATCATCCTCAGCTTTCCTGAACTTTACAGTTCTAGAATCCTTTTAAAAAGCTCCGAGTAGGAATTGGATTCCTCCTCTTTGTTGAAACCAAGACCTTCTTTTCCGAAGGAGACACATTGAGATCTTAAGAGCATGTCAAGGTTTTTCCGACCTTGAGTAAATTTTAGAACAAGATCTTGAGACTCATTGAGCTTTTGCTTTAGCCGCTCATTTTCTCTTCGAGTAACTCGGACTCGGCCTCATTAATTTGAGCACTAGTCTTGAATTCTCTCGAGTGTGAGTCTCATTTTTCCAACTCATTTTTTAAAGAAATGCTCTCGGAGGAAATTGACTCACGTTGTTCTTTAAAGTGAGAAGAATCATAATTGGACTTTTCTTCTAAAGTGAAAATATACTTAGCTAAATCAACTTTGGAGAATTTAAGAAAGTACTCAATTACCTCTTGAGGATTAGATTCCTCATTGTCCGATTAATCTGAGTTTGACTCGCTCGCTTCCGAGTTAGAAAGTGCCATCGGACACTTTGAGTCATCCGAGTCCTCGTCATCTTCTAATGAGTCCTCGTCACTCCATGTGGCCATCATAGCCTTTTTCTTCTTTCTGTCCCATTTTCTCTTTGGACGAGTCTTTGACTATGTGTTCCTTGCTGCCACATTCAAAGCATCCGAGTTCTTAGTCAAAGGTAACTTTGAAGGAGAAGAGTATTTACCTTTCCTATCCTTCTTGTCTTTCTTATAGAACTCTTCTTTTGGCTTCTTGTCCCATCTCTTGTGCTTCATCATTCTCTTGAAGCCTCTAGCAATTAGTGCCATGGGATCCTCTTCCGAGTCGGAGGAACTCATATCTTCTTTTCCGGTTTACGAGGCTTTCAGCGCAATGTTCTTTTTGATGTTGACCTCTGCATCCTCCTCATCCAGGTGAATCTCATGGGTGAGAAGTTTCCTAATGAGTTCGTCCGGCTTTAGTAGAGATAAGTTCCGAGCCTCCTCTATAGCTGTCACCTTAGGACCCCATCTTTTCTTAGGTAACCTTTTGAGTATCTTTCCGCACATTTCTTCGTGGGAGATCTTTTTACCCGGAGATTTGAGATTATTGGTAATCTCTGTAAATTGAATAAACATCCGAGTGATGTTTTCTTCGGCTCCATCTTGAATAGCTCATATTTGTGAAGATATTGGCTTATCTTCGCTTGTCCGACCCGGCTTGTACCCTCATAAGTGTTGACCAGTGTGTCCCACACTTCTTTGGTTGTGTCACGAGCGGACGCTTGGTTGTATTCTTCCGAGCCGATGGCGCACATAAGAATGTTCATAGCCTTGAAGTTCTTTCTGAACTTTTCAGCTTCATCACTGTGAACTCGCCTTGATCTTGGGCACGAGTCTTGTTTCTACAGTCTTCATGGGAGTATAGTTTCCTTGTTGTATGATGTTCCGGACATCTTCATCATGATCCAGGAGGAAACATTCCATGAGTTTCTTCCAAGTGCAAGAACTTGGATCCTTTGAACTTTGGTGGTCTGCTGGAAGATCTTCCTTCATCGAACTCTCCATTGTTCTAAGCCACTTGATCTTTAGACCTTTGGATGGTTAGATCCTTTTCCGAAAGGGTAGGCTCGATACCAATTGAAGGTTTGCTTAGGGAGAGACCAAGTCACCCTAGAGAGGGGGTGAATAGGGTAGTGGAAGATTTTTCTTAAAATCAAACTCGTTGAACAAGGTGCAAACAAATGCGGATTCCGGGTCTATATTGAGGTCGAAAAGTATGAACTCGGAATACGAGAGAAGAGTAAAGAAGCGATTAAGCTAAAACTTTGAGTCCGTCCGAGTCTAGAATGTACTCGTAAAGTGAAGATACGTAAAGTACGTGGAAACCCTCCTGGGGCGAGAAAACCACGGATCGTGCTAATCCAAGCACAAAGTCAAATCCACTATTTTGAGTCCACAAAATACAGTAGACTAACCGAACCCCGAGTTGCTCCCTTAGACAACTCTTTACAAGTTTTCCTAGACTCAAAAATTCCCTTATCTCGATCTAGTACTTCCTAACTGAGATAACCCTTACAGCTAGGGACAACCGAGCTGAGTTAACCCTTACAACTCAATCAAGGGACCTTACTTAGAGAGTAAAAAGAGAGTGTTTGTAACTAAGTACAAGACCTTACAACTCATAATATAATGAATTACAGAGTGGGAGTTGTAAGTAGAAGATTGAGAATGAATACAAAGACTTCGATCAAGTATGTGTATTAACAATAGGTTCGGCAATCTTCAAGTCTTGAGAGTTGGCTTCCTTTTATAGATGACCAAGCGACTTAGCCGTTGTGTCCATCTTCGACAGGAAGTTCCTTTATGACTGTTGGGTAGGATTTTCCGAGTCACTCGGAAAATATCCATTGATATGTGAACGTTATACAACGGCTCTTGTCTTTCTTGGAAGTGCCTAAAACCACTGGCGGTGTCTTCAAAAGTAAGTTGGAAACCACTGTTGAGCTTAGCGTTGTAGATTTCTATTCCTGGAAATAGACAACCCCGACACGATGTCCGAGGCTAGGTCGGAGGTGGAAAAAGCCTTGTCTGCTAGTGATTTGACGTTTTGAAGCCGGTTACTTTTGTATTTCAAATATAGGATAGCCTCGTTTGAATCACCTACAAAAGTAAATCAATTTGGTTCTCAAGGTATAAAATACTTTGGTCCAAGATTAGACATAGATAATGATATAATTAAGATAATTAATTTACTATTTATCCGAGTCGGAAAAGGAATGGAATTTTCTAAGCCTAATATTCATGATACTCAAAATTCCATCCGGGTCGGTCTAAAAGTGAATCAAGTCAAATATGAAATATTAGAGTAGACAAACTTGATCTAGACTAAGCATAATTCAAACTAAAATACCGGAGTCGAGCTCGGAAAAGATAGTGTTTGAATCATGCGATATGTCCGAGTGTTAAGTGACTCGAACCGAGTGAACCATGCAGAGATGATTTCGAGTCACACAGAGTCATGCAAAAATGCGTGAGATAGATTCTATAACACTTAGAAAAAGTACCATATCACTCGGAAAAGTTTCGAAGACACAAGGAACGACTTGGAATCAAAACTTTATAAGTAAGAAGGTCTTATACCTGATTCCCTAGATAGAACTCAGAAAGGTGAGATGTAAAGTCCGAGTCTTCAAGAACCTTGACAAAAGCGAGAGATAGAGAGATGGCGAGGGATTGAGCAAGAAAAACGAGAAATCGAGAGACCGAGAAGTGGAACTAGACCAAAAAGGGGTAGCAAGAGACTAAAAAGAGCAAGAACGTGAAAGGCTTGGGCAAGGGAAACATAACGAAGAAGCGAGAGGGTTAGGAAAGAAGAAGGAAGGGGAAACCGAGAGGAAGAAAGGGAAAGCGAAAACCAATCCGAAAATCCTCAAACCGAAATTCTTAGAATCACTAAGAATCCAAGGTGAGTAATTCAAACCCATCCTCTAAAGATAAAACAAATTAGGTGGATTAAATTTGAAATTAATTCATGAAATTAGAAACCCTAAGTTAATTGAAGAAGTTAGAGGCCTAAATTCACGAAATTAGCAACTCACGAATTGAAAAGCATGTTGCGAGTTATGCCTAGTTCATGAATTTAATGATGATTGAGCATTGTTGAGCATGATTATTGAGCTGTATATTGAGAATTTGATGAAAATAGCTTGAATAGAATTAGTGAGAGAAATTAGAAAATTGAATTCCTAATCCAAGTGCAGATTTTTCAGTAATTTATCATGCTTGTCCGAATTATTGTGAATTCATATGTAGCCCGAAATTCCTAAAACTTTTACTGCAGCTTTTTGATAATTTATAAGAATTTCCTATAAATTTTAGTATCCGTTGGATGAGTAGATTAGAAGATATGGATTTTTGAGTGAAAATGTGTGTTTTGGGCAAAACCGAAACTAATTGAGTAACTGAGTTAAGAACTGAAATTTAAGAAGCTATATGGCTAGATTAAGAGACATATATCAATTAAGGAAAGTTATGAAACCATAAACCACCTATGCGCGATAATACGCAATAACGAAATGATAAGTTTGTAATTAGAAGTTGTAATTGATATGTTTATTTTAAGGTACATTGATTATAAATGACATAAGCATGCCCATATGAGTTGGATTGACTGTACTTGAGTTGGAACTTGCTTATGTGAATTGTTACTTGCGAAGAAGTTACGTATGCGAGTAATAAATATGAATTATACGAATTAAGTGTATCTTATGTATAAGTAATAAGAAGAGATAAGAAAATAAAGAAAACATAAAGAACTTAAGAAGGGAAAAATAATTGTGTTATTGATCTAAGACCCCACGAATTAAAGAACCCTCTTAAGTTATGGCCATAGAAGTGTCTCGTCAAACCGAAGCCACGAATTGAATTGCTTCTACGAATTCTCGACGGTATGCATCCTTCAAAGTTTGAGGCTTGCCTTGAGGCCACGAATTGTTTTGCCTCGAGCCCACGAATTGTTTTGGCTCCAAAAGCTGGGTCTTTAGAGCGGAACATAAATCTTCTTTCTATTTGAAACTAAGAAGACTTAAAGAATTACGACATGAAGAAATGAATGACTATGCATAATGAATAAGAAAGAAAGAAGTAATAATTTATGAAATACATAATTGAACTCAAGAAGAAGAATGAGAAGAAGAACGAATCCTAATTTCATAAGAAATTAATATGATAAGAAGTAAGATATGATTTACTTAATGAGTGACTGATATGATGAACGATTATATGACGTACTTGCGTAGAAAGAAAAATAAAGTATGTTTGAGTGAATTCATGGGTAATTGATGTCATTGTGCTTTTCGGCAAGTTGGTAAGTTTAGTATCTCGCGTGTCTTAAGCATGTATGATCCGAATCGCATGTTATGAATGAATAGTGAACTTATGCGTGTTTGTTAATGAATTAATGTGCAAAGTGAAATCGGGGTTGGGTTTGGGTTATTCATCTGGACTCGTGGAGCTCATGACCTCACCAACATTTTCGAGTACGAAGTTAAGACTCCTCGGAGTTGCTTTTAGCTTTTAGAAGAAGCGAACTAACGAGATAGGACATCTCCGGACTTATTATGTACTTTATGTTTTTCATGCTTGTAAAGATCGGTTGTATGTGAACTTAAGTTTTGACTATGAATATAAAAGCCCTATGTGAAGATTCCGAGCGTGTGGCTCGTTGAGCTTCTATTATTGATACTCCGAGCGTGTGGCTCGTTAAGTTTCGAATGTGTTTTGTGTAGACTTTAAGCCTATGGGATTAGCCATATTACGGAGGAAACTCTGCCGAAATTTTCGAAAAACCTTTAAAAACCTAGAACCGCGCTTCCGCCAATCAAAGAGAAAACTATTAACCCTAAGTTGAGATCTTAAGTAGCCTTAGGGGTTCCTCTCGAGGAACCCCGGCATGTAATACTCCTAGGGTGGGTCTTGGGGTGTTACACTTACCTTTCGCCATGGTCGGGAGAGAAGAACCCCTCGGGTAAGAAAACGCCTCATCGGTTATCCTTATTATTTATGAGTTAAGACATTTTCAGTTTTGCCCGAGTTAAGAAATTATAGTGTACTGAATCGACTTAAGTAAAATTAAGAAAATTAAGGTCCTATTCTATTTAGCTTTAGCTTACAGCCTTGCAACTCTTTACAACTTATTACAAGTCCTTACAGACTTCTTACAACTCCTTATAGTTACTTACAGCTTCTTTACAACTCCTTACAGCTCCTTACGGCTTCTTACAACTGCTTACAACTCTTTATAGTTTTCCTTACAACTCGTTACAATTAAATGGAGCACGACTTGATTCTAGTTCATTATATGAATAATGCCATATTCAAAGTGATATATTAGATGTGAATTACTTTGACAAACTTAATGTCCGAGTCATACTAAGTGGGTAAGTTTCTAAAAGCCGAGTAGCTCAATCAAGCTTAGTTAATATGATTGAGTCGGTTTCTACTTTTGTAAGTAAGACCGAGTCTAAGACTTTTATAAATAATCTTTTAAGATCTAAAATCTTGGGCTAGTTATGTGTAAATCATGTCAAATTATTGTTATACCAAATGACTTTATCTTATGAATTTCTTTTAGGATGCTTCTTAATTAATCCCAAATTTAAAGGGTTATTGGATTAAAATAAACTAAACTTTGGGGGTTTGGACGATTATATACCATATTATAACATTGACCATCTGCGCACTTGTACATTGGGGTATTTATTGTTTCTAAATCATACCACTTATTTCTTGGACGGTAGTATAACATATTTTAGTTTAAAGTTGTCCAAAAAAAATGGTTTGATTTAGGTTTGATATAACCCCGAAGTATAGTGCATGGATGGTCAATATTATAGTTTGGTACATAATCGTCCGAACCCCCAAAGTATAGTTTATTTTTAATCCAATAACCCAAATTTAAATGAATATCTTGAACTCAAAATAACTAAGGGGTCGAGTTAATCATACATGAGTCTTTAATCTCCTCCTTTTTGATGAAAGGCATTCAATCTAAATCATGATTTAGAGAAATTCATCAAATATCAAAAACTATAGATATTTCCTACATATTAGAGTGAAATCCAAAATTTTGAGTATAAGAGTAAATTAAAAATTATAATTATGAGTTTCAATTTATTTAAGATATTAACGTGAAGTCTAAGTATCAGATCTAAATATGTAAAGTCCGAGTTAAATAAGATAATAAATTTTAATTATCAGATAAAAGTAAATAAATATGAGTGTATCGAGCAAGCTGTTGTCAAGAATAGTCACATGAAATACTTCATTCATTGAGATAAAAAAATATAGACAAAGCAAAACAATAAAAATAAAAATTAAAACTAAAACTAAAATTACTTCCCTAAATGTGTGAGCTCTCCCCTAAGTTTACCAAAACACATAATTATTCTCTCCGTAATGCATTTCATAAAAAAATAAATAATAAGGAGAGAAAGAAAATGTTGGACAAGGAAAGGAAAAAAATTAAGAAGGAGATGGTTGAGAAGAAGATTCTCGTTGTGAGGACTAATTTTGGCTCCTTTGGTGTCCAATTAACTAATGTTTCTCTTCTTCTTCATCCGAGTTTGTGGCTGAGCTTGCTTCTTCTTCTGAGTCTCATATGTGCCCACTTCCTCGGAAGATTCATCAAAGAAATTCTTCTTCTACTTCTACTACGAAGGCTACTTGAGGGTGATCTCGAGCACCCTGGAGCATTTTCGTCGGCTCCTTAGTGAGAGATTTGGCCTTAGCAAGCTATTTTTGTAGAGAGGCTTGCATTTGAAGAAGAAGGGGAATAATGCTTTTGAATGAATACAAGGTATCCTTGAATTCCTTGGCAAGAGAAGAGGAGTGAGAAGCCATTGTTTTAAAATTACGAGTAGAGGTACTTGGCTCAAAAGAACCAGGAGTTAGGCTGAGATGTTGAGGGGTGTCCGAGTAATCTCGGATGAGTGTGTCTCGACCCCGGTGAAGTTTCCTGGTAGCCAAGACTGATTAGTTCATCTTTCTTAATCATTATAGTAGGAGTAAATTAATCGAGGAGCTGGAGCTCATAGTGAGTAAAGACTTTAGAGAGTAAAGCTCCAAATGGAAGAGGGAGGTTTTTCATGTCCGAGGGGACATAACCGATTTGTTGAATAATAAAAGGGAATAGATTAATATCAAAGCCTTCTATGATGCCGTAGATGGCTTTGATTATAGAGTTGTTTGGGTTCTCTTTATAAGGAAAGAAAGAGAACATTGTCCTTATAAAAAGAAGCAAAGAAGTTTGGGTTCGGACTTCAACCAGGTGATAAAAAGTTCTTTCGAACTTTTGGCTTGACTCGAGAATATTTTTAATAGAGATCATCTGCAACCTTAGAAAGTTACAATTGATGAAGAGACGAGTCTATGTTGAAAATTTTATGGAGGACGACAAGATTGAAGACAATCTTTTTCCCTTGAACTTTAGACATCGGAATTGAGTCAATAGAGGTGAGGTTTTGATAGAACTCTATGACTAGTTTACGGTAAACATAGTCGTAGAAGGTTAGAAGATTGAAAAACTTTATGGAATTGAGTCGGTAGAGGTGAGGATTTGATAGCATGAAATAATTTGTCGTCTAGATAGTAGTGTGGAGTGATTGAAGGAGTTTTGGATTCTCCTAGTTTTGAGGAGGATCCTTGTTTTTGTTACGAGGTCTCATGTTCCGAGGCCTCGGGCTTAGAAATCTATATGGTGAGTCCAGGAAGAGGTTGTGCGCTTTTTCTTACTTGCAGAGGTAGCCTCAACCGTAAGATTTCACTTTGTCATATTTTGACTTAGAGAAGGAAAAGGTGAAAAGAGTAGAAGTCCGAGTAGAAAAAGAAAAAAAAAGAACGAGGACAAAGAAAGTAGGAGAGAGAGGGGAGAGAGAGAGAGAGAGAGAGAGAGAGAGAGAGAGAGAGAGATAGAGAGAGAGAGAGAGAGGGAGGGAGAGGGAGGGAGAGAGAGAGAGAGTTAGACATAGAACGTGAAACCGAGTATAAATGAGAGAGAGAAAGCAAATCCGAATGAGTACACAAATAAGCCCGAGTAGGTGGGTGAAAGAGAGAGAGAGATTGTAACGAGAGAATACAAAGTGAGAAATGAGTGAGAATGAAGAGTAAATGGCTAGAAAGACGATATGAGTGTGTAACGCCCCCAGCCCATAATCACTAGTTTAGGCTAAGCAACCCGCTAACCGAGTGATTAGCGCAGCGAAAAAAGGGTTAGGAGCATCATCACCGCCCTTACCAGTGGAAAGGGCAAGGCTATCGAGAGTCGGATACTAAACTATTCGACTTAGATTACTCTATTTAACAGATCAACAACAAAAGGAAACTATAATATGTACAAAGTCAAACAAAAGTACACGGTAACCCAACATTCACTAGCTCTAACCCATGACACTCGCGTACTAGTCTCCAAAAGGCTATCATGGCGAGCCGAGTCCCTAAGCCTCGAACACGATTCTTCTATGACCTGCCGTCTTCACCATTCTTACTTAAAACAAAACAAGGAAAATATTTTCACAATGTGAGTCGAAACTCAATACGTTCACTATCATGCAAGTAAAATAAAAGTTATGAAATAATTGAGTTGAGCGCACGCATTTCAATTCATTTGTAAATGAGGGAGAGTGAACAATGTAAAGCTGTTGCCGATTAATTATCCGAATGGATCCCTTTACGATCATCGGGTTTCCCTAAACGCATGTGCACACACCCAAACCGATCGGATAGTCCGGTTGAAGGCGGTTAACAGTTACGGTGTTACCAACTCTGAATATTGGGCGTACCAAATAATGGCACTTGATGGGCGGGTCCATATTAATGATGGCAAATATTATTTGCAAACAATTCTTTATTGTTATTAATGTCGGCCATATCCGGCCTTGATTTGTAAATAAAATATTGAAGGGCACGATCAATGAACGTACCTTGAGCTGATGTTCCTCCTCCTTTTTCTTTAATAGGCGGAACCCGAATGAACACACGACGCCGACGCTTAATAACCTTAAGTAAGGATATAAAAGTTTTATTAATAAACTGAATTTTTATGTCTTATTTATTAATTAAATCACTTCAAAATTAGTTGAAATGAAAATTAACAATGTTAGCTTTTACTAAAGAATATTAATGTTATCTTTAATTCATATGACTGATTTATCTTATTTTATACAATGCGAGCATAACTTATATATATATATATATATATATATATAGAGAGAGAGAGAGAGAGATAGAGAGAGAGAGAGAGAGAGCAACCTTAAATATATGTGTAGTGAAGGTTTGCTCGAGAGAGTCTGAGTCACCCTAGAGGGGGTGAATAGGGTGATAAAAAATTCTTTGCGGAAGCACACACCCTTTTGACAGAGAAGAGTCAAAGACAGATTCCGAGTCTAAGCAAGGGGTCAGAAAATATTGGACTCGTAATGTAATGAATCGTAGTAAACACGTTCAGCAGAGCCGTCTCGAGTCTAGAATGAACTCGTAAATAGAACACGGAGAATTTACGTGGAAACCCTCCCGGGGCAGAAAACCACGGCCCGTGTCAATCCAGACACGAAGTCAAATCCACTATTTTGAGTCCACAAAATACCGTGAACTTGACGGAACCCGAGTTGCTCCCTTGGACAACTCTATACAAGTTTTCCTAGACTCGAAGTTCCCTTATCTCGATCTAGTACTTCCTAGCCGAGATAACCCTTACAGCTAGGGACAACTAAGCTGAGTTAACCCTTACAGCTTAGTCAAGGGACCTTACAAAGAATGTAAGAAGTGTTTGTAATCGAGTACAAGACCTTACAACTCGTAAAGTAATGAATTACGAGTAGGAGTTGTAAGTTGAAGATTGAAAGTAAATACAATAACTTTGTTCAAGTTGGAGTATTGGCAATATGTTCCGCTATCTTCAAGTCTTGTGAAGTGGCTTCTTTTATAGATAACCGAGCAGAGTAGCCGTTATCTTCATCTCGCTGACCGAGAGTCCTCTCGTGACCGTTGATAAGGGCTTTCCGAGTCACTCGAAAGTATCCGTTGAAATATGGTCGTTGGACAACGGTTTAACTCTCTTGGAAGTCCCAAAACCATCGGTTGTGTCTTGAAAAGTGTGGTGAAAACCATCGTTAAGCTTGACCTTCCAGCTTTCCGGATATGGAAGCGCATGGCTTCCGACACAATCTTCCGGGACTAGAGCAGGGACGGTGAAAAGCTATATCTCGCCGGTGATTTGACGTTCGAAGCCGGCTACTTTTGTAGTTTGAAAAGATATCCTCGATTGAATAACCTACAAAAGTAAAACACCTTTCGGTTCTCAAAGTATAAAATACTTTGGTCCAAGGTTAGACACGGATAATAATATAATTATGATAATTAACAAACAGATTATCTCGAGTCGAAAAGAAATGGAACTTTCGAGTCTAATATCCATGATACTCGGAATTCCATAAGACTTAGTCTTAAGCAAAGAATCAAGTTCTATAACAAATATCGAGTGGGAAACACTTGATGTAGACTAAGCACGAAAAGAACTACGAATGCCGACTTTGCAAACAATAGAGTAAATAATCACAAGTCGATTCTGAGTGAGAGTGGACTCGGAATAAAGAACAAGTTTTCCGAGTCGCTAACCGAAAAGCGATTAAAGAGATAAGTGAAGGCCGAATCGCATAGAAAAGATACTATTTCACTCAAGTAAGTTTCTAATACACAGAGAATGCCTTGGAATCAAAACACTATATGAATGACATCGTTATACCCGATTCCTTTTGCATGACTCGGAAAGATATAGAGCGATGTCTCGAGTCTTCATGTAGCTTTCTTCTAAACACGTACACAAATATATGTATATGCATTACACCAAAAACTTACTTCCCTTTTTCTAACAAAAACTTATTAATAAATAGTATCTTGTTTTAAAACCAAGGAAAGGTTATACTTTTAATTACTATTATTAGTTATTTTATTATGTAAACACTTTTATTTATTCATTTATGTTAGTTATGTTCTAACCTTATTCCGTGTCATAAGAGCGAAGTTAATCTTGCCGAAAAGAGGTGTTCATTTCCTGATACTCTTATATTTTACTTCACTTTCATAACTACTCGGTATTAGAAATCATCACCAATTTTTCCCTTAATCTCATCATTAGGTCAAATGGTCACCCAATTTAATCCATAATATTTTCTAACTCAAATCATTCATGCCTGTCCTTTATACGTAAATTTGTCCATAATTTGTCTTCAATCTCAATATGTCCGGATATCATCAATTGTCATCAAATCCTCATAAACTCCATGAATCAATCACATACATGCCATAACCCAACTTTAATCTCCAAACAGAAAAAGAATAACCAATTACAACTTAAATAATTAAATTAAAAGTATTGAAGAACCGAATCGAAAATTATCCTAAGAAATTAAATTAACAGAACCGAATCGAAATTTACTCTAAGAAATTAAATTAAAAGAACTGATCGAATCGAAAAATTACCCTAACAACCAAGGTGAAGGGGGTTAATTTTTGAGGGGTTTTGAGGTGGTTGAAGGTGGTGGTGGAAGATCGGGGAGAACCGAAATAGAGCACGCAGTCGGCGGCAGGAGCGATCCACCGGGAGTAGCACGCGGCGTCGGTGCTCGGTCAAGGTGGCGGTAGCCGAACAGGGCCTAAAACCGGAGGAGCCGCGATTAAACTAAGGCAAGCTCGGGCGAAACGAGCGCAAAAGCAGAGCACAACCGACGGTGTGTCGGCGTTCGGCTGCTGGGGTGGTGAAAGTAGGGCGGTAGAAGGTGACGGTGGTTGTCGGTGGTGTTGGGGTGGCATCTCCGGTGGTTGAGAGAAAAGATAAAGGGGGAGGCGGAAAAGGCAAGCGAAGGAAAGGATTGGTTTTTAGGTGTTTGATGAGGAAATCGGTGAAGATTATGGTGGTGGTGTCTGGCGGTGATCGGTGGTACCGATGGTGGTGGCGTTGGACTAGGGGTGGTCGGAGCGGGGTTTCGGCGGTGGCGGTGGAGATGGGAAGAAAGCAGAGGCGGGCGCTCGGTGGCTGGAGAGAGAGAAAGGGGTTTGTGAGTTTATCGGTATTTAGGTTTTGGAATGTGATAGCTTTAGGTCACCTTAGCTTTTATACTCCTCCTTTTGCTTCCTCTCCCACTCGGGCCGACCAGCTACTTCAATCTCCGACCCAATTCCTTAGCAAGCTATCTTAATCCAACTCACTCATCCTCATTATTTTCCTTATGCATACCTAATTTCAACTCTTTAGGCTTATTAACATCTTTTTCATTTTAAGCTTATCTTAATCTAAGAATTTTATTTTTAGTAATATTAAGTTTACAAAAATTATATTAATTTCATTCGTTTAAGGATTTTTAGAACTCAAAATAAATTAGTTATATAATAATGTTAATTATCTTCCGAGTAATTTAAATTTATAGAGTATGCTCGTGCGTCGTCGTTGTCATCATCCGGTTCCTGCATTTTAAACAACATTGACATATATATATATATATATATATATATATATATATATATATATATATATATATATATACATATATACATATATATACACATATGTATACACATGTGTAATATGAAAATATTTGAAAATTTAAAATGCACGCGCTCGAGGCTAATTTTTAATGTACTTAAGGTTAATTATTTTCTTAGGGACAGAGTTGTTGCAGAGTGCGAGTTCTCTCGTAATGTCTAGAATTGTAACAGACTAGTTCCCAAAGCAGTGATGAGTCAGTAGTCCCAATGGCAAGTTTTTTGTTCGAAACACATGGGATAAAGAAAAATTGTTTGTGAATCATCATCCAAGATTCTCTATTAGTTAGAGATGACATCATATTTTTGAACGTCCATTTTAATTAGAAATGAGTCCGACAATTTTATAAATTATCAACTCGAACTACCAATCTATCAAATTTTTCACATTGAAAATATGTTTAACAAAATAAACACATAATAAATCAATAAAGTAATTACATAATCATGCATTTATCACACCAAGCGCATTTCTAATAAAGTAAAACTAATGATCACCTAAAGGCTTAGTGAAAATATTAGTTAATTGAAGCTTAGTAGGAATAAATTTTAACATAATATCACCTTTCTAAGTATGATCTCTCGTAAAATAACACCCGACCTTAATGTGCTTTGCCTTTGAGTGCTGAATTGGATTCTTTATTATGCTTATTGCACTCTGGTTATCACATTTGATAGGAATGGATGACAAGGTTAGTCCAATATCTTTTAGGTGTTATTTGATCCACAAAAATTGAGCACAACTAGCTCCTACAGTTATGTATTTAGCTTTAGTAGTTGATAAAACAAATGAGTTCTTCTGCTTGGAATGCCAAGAGATTAAGGAGTGTTCAAGGAATTGGCATGCTCCTAATGTAATCTTCCTATCAACTTTGTATCCAAGCATAATCGAGCATCCGATAGCCACCGAGGGTCAGATCCGAGTCTTTGAAATACCGGAGACCAATTGACTAAGTGCCCGCAAGATATCTAAATATTCTTTTCACAACAATGAGATGAGATTCCTTTGGGTTAGCTTGAAATTTTTTACAAAAACATTTACTCGAACATGATATCCGGCCTACTTGGACGTTAGTTAAAGTAGAGATCCAATCATATCTCTATTGATATTCCGATCTACTGACTTATCCATCTTGTCCGAGTTCAATTTTATGTTGCTAGCCATTAATGTAGCTGCTATTTTTACATCTTGAAACTTATAATTATTTAGCAACTCTTTCATATACTTGGTGTTATGAACATAAATGCCATCCTTTTCTTGTTTGATTTGCAATCCAAGGAAGAAATTTAATTCTTCCATCATACTCATTTGAAATTCCCATCTCATTAACTCAAAAAATTCTTGGTAAAGAGTTTCATTAATAACACCAAATATAATATCATTAACATAAATCTAGATTGTAATGAAATCTTTCCCCTTGGTTTTAATAAAATAGGGTTTTGTCAGTGAAACCTTTTTTAAAACCATTTTCAACCAAGAAACTGCTTAATCTTTCATCCAAGCTCAAGGGGCTTGTTTCAAACCATAAAAAGGTTTTTGCAACTTGAAAGCATGGTTTAGAAAATGAGGATTTTCAAATCCAAGAGGTTTCTCAACATAAAATACCTCTTGAATAAAACCATTTAAGAAAACACATTTGACATCCATTTGATAAAGTTTGATGTTCATGATAAATGCAAATGCAAGTAGAATTCTTATGGCTTCAATTCTATCAACTTTCCCCACAATCAATACCTTATTCTTGGTTGTACCATTGAGCAACTAATTTGGCCTTATTTCTAACTACCAAACCTTCCTCATCCAGTTTGTTTTTGAAAATCTATTTGGTTCCTATAATTGAGTGGTTAGTTGGTCGATCAATCAAGGTCGAAACTTGGTTTCTCTCAAACCGAGAGAGTTCTTATTGCATAACCTCTACCCACTCGGATTCAAGTAAGGCTTCTATCACATTCTTAGGTTCAATCATGGATACGAATGCAGCAAATGCAAAAACATTACAAAGAGAAAAGTGAGATTGGACACCCGAGTTGATATCTAAAATAATGTTCTCAGGGGGTGACTAGAATTATGAATGATCTTTAAGATCTTTGATTTACTAGATTAGGATCTTGAATGCTTGGTTCCTCGGTTAATGGAGTCTTAGTTCTTTCTTAGGCTTGTGAAGCCCGAGCTGAGTCTTGACTATGTCTGCTCAATCTATTAAACTGGGTCGGTTGGGGACTCAATTCTTTTGTTTTCACCCTTTTTAAGCTCAGCTTCAATCAAGTCATCATCATCTCTTCTTAGTTTGATATATGAGAATGTAGACTCACTTATCCCGCCACAGTTAATTTCATAAAAAACAACATGGATACTTTCTTCCACTTTGTTAGTCCTCTTGTTAAAAGTATGATAAGCTTTACTATAGGTTGAGTAACCAAAGAAAATAGCTTCGTCTAATCTACATCAAATTTAGTTAGACGATTCTCATTATTGTGAATAAAACATTTGCATCAAAGAGGCTTAAAGTAGGAAATGTTGGGTTTTTTTCCTTCGTAGAGCTTGTAATTCTTGAGGATTGGGCGAATGGGACATCGATTTAAAGTATAGTTGGCGGTGTTGATTGCCACAATCTATAAGTAGTAAGGTAGATCATTCCGAATAATCATTGTTCTACCAATCTCCTTAAGGGTTATGTTCTTTCTTTCTACAACTCCGTTTTGTTAAGGTGTTTTGAGTGCTAAGAAGTTATGAAAGATCCCGGGTTTGTCACGGAATTTTGCAAACTTAGAGTAGTCAAATTCTCTTCCATGGTCACTTCGACCCATATAATTTGAGTCCCATATTCAACTTGTATCTGTCTCGTAAACTCTGAAGAACTCCTTGAACGCTTCCCTCTTATTCTTAGGAAAACACACACAGGTAAATATTAAATAATAATCAATAATAACCAGCGAGATAAGATTTACCTCCTAGGCTTTTTACATGAATTTCCCCACATAAATCCATATGAATTAGTTCCAAGCACTTTAGATGTGAAAACATTTTTAAGTGGTTTAAATAATAACCTAACTTGTGTTCCCTTTTACATGAGCATAACAAATTTTATCTTTGTTAAATGCACATTTATAGAGTCCTTAGACTAACCCATGTGATTAGAATTTCGAATTATATGCATAATCATATGATGCCATGTCCATGAATCATCATTAACTATACCTTTAAGACAAGATTGAAGACTCACGTATAACTCTCTATCTCTCTTAGGTTTTGATTCTAAGTCATTCTTAGCCTTATAGAAACTCATATCTAAGTTTTCATCATGTTCGATCCACACATAAACCAGTCTTCAAGCATAACATTTCTTAACAATGTTTGTGACCCACTCGGACACAACTCGGAATAATCGCACGAGTAAATAATTTCTAACACTTTTATTCTGAACACTCGAATTTGTATTTCAAGTAAAAATGAATTACAACGTTAATTATAATTTCTAAGTTAGTTTATTTATTGAGGATTATTTACTTGATCAAGTTTTATGCATTATGATATCTTATTCTTTCTAGCTTGATCATTTTAAGTATTGACTCAAGATGGAATCTGAACCTAATGAATATTAGACTTAGAAAATTTCGTTCTTTTAGGTTGAAGATAATTAATTACTTAATTGCTTTGAATTAATTATTATCTTTGCCTAATCTTGGACCAAAGTATTTTTATACTTTGAGCACCACTTTGATTTGCTTTTGTAGGTTGATTAAACAACCCTAATCTACTATTGAAATAAAAATCAGCCGGTTTCTAGCAGTTAAACACCAGCGAGATGGAAATCACCCATTTACGGACATGGCTCAAATATCGTGTCGGGGTTATTTATTTCCAAAACTAGAAAACTTCAATTTTGAGCCTAACATTTGTTTCCACCCAAGATTTCAATCACCATTAGAGGGTTGGACCATCTTTTGAGCCAAGGATCACCGCATAACATTCACATCTCAACGGATCTTTTTCTAAGTGACTCAGTATAGCCGTTACAACGGCTATTAAAGCTCATCAGTCCAGAACTAGTCTCAATGCTCATTCTGTCTTGGTGCTCATAAATAGAAGCCACTCCACAAGACTTGAAGATTATTAAACATATTTTTTAACACTTAGTGCATTATTACTCAATCTTCGACTTACAATTCCTAATATGTAATCTCTTACTTTCTAAGTTATAAAGAAAATCTTGTGAACACTTCTACTTTTTACTTTCTTTCTAAGTCCCTTGATTGAGTTGTAAGGGATAACCCAGCTCGGTTATCCCCGATTGTAAGGGTTAACTCGGTCGGGAAGTACTAGATTAGATAAGTGCACTTTTGAGTCTAGGAAAACTTGTAAAGGAATTGTCTACGGGAACAATTATGGTACAAGTATGTCCTTTGTAATTGAGCATTCAATTAGTGAATTTGACTTGGTGCTTGGATTAGCACTATCCGTGGTTTTCTCGCCACAAGAGGGTTTTCACGTATTTCTCTATCTGTTTCACTTTCTAAGTTCAATCTAGACTCAAAATTTGTTTCTTAGTCCTGTTTTGTGCAAAACAGTTTGATTTTTCTCAAAAATCTTTCATCACCCTATTCACGCCCTCTCTAGGGTGACTTAACCTCTCCAAGAGCAAATCTTCGAAGATAAATTATGAGAAGAATTGCTTAAAGAGATAGTATAAGTGTTACCCGACCTCATATCGAAAGTTTGGTTTCATAGGTTGTTATATATGAGATGAAATAATGGGTCTGCGCAAATGTTACATCTTTGACCTTTTTATATAGTTGAGATATGCTTAGAAGGTTGTAGTTTAAGTCCTTCAATGAGATAGACTGAATAGACTAAGTTGTCTCTATATCTAACTCTTCTAATTCGAATGATGTTACCTTTGTTGTTATCTCCAAAAGTGACACTACCGTCATCCATCGCCACCAACTCAATGAAAAGTCTTGCATTTCCGGTCATGTGTCTTGAACATCTACTATTTTGGTACTAGTGGTCTTTCTTCTCTTTGTGACATTCCTGCAAAGAGAAGCACACTAACCTTTCTTGCTTGCTCTAATAAACCTAGTAACTTGTTCTTCATCGAAGTCAATTTTGTTGAAAGGGTACTCATTTTTTTGGATGAAAGGTTAGCATTTCTATTGCATTTCTTACCAATCAAGACATTTACAAGCACTTCGGGGTATTCCCTGGTATTTGCAATCTCCTGCCTAGTATAGTCCTGCCACACTCTTTGATTATTTTACTAATTTCCTATCCAACCTTTATGAATACTCTAGTAGTGTTTCTTTCTCTCTAGCATGTTGTTGGAGTGATTTTAGGGATTATAGAATTTTGTCGAACCATAGAGATAGACTAAATTAAAATTAGATTGCTAAACGAGACTAATTAATAACCCAAAATTAAAATTTGACTATTAACCTAATTGTTCGGAAAACAACAACAAATTAAAACTATTATACTTAAGGGAATTTACGAATCAAAAATTGAAGCTAGAAAGGGTAAACAATCAAGCAAATCACAACTAGGTTAAATGCAAGAATCGACATCATCAATTGGCAAAATTAACATTTTTTAAACAATCGGTTCGAGTGACAGAATCTAATTACCTAAATCTAAAAATAAACTTGTGAATAGTTGAGAATTTATAGCCTTGTCTCGTGCACGTAACTAGATCCAAACAAGGGAAATTAAACGGGACAACACTCGAATGCAATCACGGCCAAATTTGCAATAACCAAACAAATTCAATACTCAAAAAACAAGTAAACTTTCCAATCGAATCTTTAACTAAATCAAATTACATTACCCAAGAAACTATAAAACAAACATCGAGACATAAAACTGGAATTTTAAAAACTAAAAAAAAAATTACAACTCAAATTTGAGGACTAAGCACTGAATTTTGAGAAAGAAAAACTCAAAACCTAATTTGACTTTACGGCTTGCACGTGAACCCGCGCTCGTCGTTTGTCCATGCTCTCACCATCTCGGTCCCTTGAAAGCTTCATCCTTTCCTCAATTTCTTCGTTTAGATCCCGACTTCACTTATCGAGATTTCGATTGTGGATAGAGTTTGAGGGTGATTTGGGTTTTTTGTTAGCGTCTCTACCGATTAGGAGAGTGAAAAAGGTTGAGTAGAGGTAGCAATGGAGATGGAGTTGGAGTTGTGAAGACCTTTGTGGGCTTTAGCCCGACAAAGAGGAGAGAGAGCACTAGGGTTGCAGTTGGTGAAGGCCCGAAGAAGAGGAAAGAGAAAAAGGAGGGAGAGAGCTTGGCTGGGAAGAGGATTATAAGGAAGGAGAGAGAGAGAGAGACAAAGACAGAGAGGCATGAGGGCTTGACACTATGGTTTCCTTGAGGGAGGACGAAGCACCTGTTTGGCCTAGCTTTTTAAGAATTTTTAGAGTGTGAAATTAAAAACTAGGCCAAACAACATATTTTTAAAAACTGAAAAATACTTTATAAAAATAGTTTTGAAGAAAATTGCCCTTAGAAACATAAATGAGAGATCCTCGTTTCGATTCTCAATTTTTCTGGAAACGCTACTGGAAAAAAAGGAGATTTTTAAGTGATTTTTTTTTATTTTGACTGATATGTCCTTAGCTAATTATATTAATTCCTTTCTCTTCTTACAAGTTTCTCTTTCTTCTTCACCAAACCCACCGTATTCTTCTTCATCTCTCTCTCTCATCCCATCTCTGCAAGTATATTTTCTTCTTCCTATCACTCTCCTTCCCCTCTCTTTTAGCTGCCATTAAAGTTGCGAGATACTCTTTCTTTTTCTTACTCTCTCTATCTCTACCCATACAGTCTATATCTTTCTCAAATTTGTTTATACCGACAATTTGCGGATACAATTTGTATCAAATTTATTTCCACTAGGCAATTTGCGAGATATCATCTCGTATTTATCTTAAATTTGAGAGAGATATAATCCATATCTGTCTAAAATTTCTTTCCCCTCTCTCTCTTTTCTTCCTCTCTCTTTCTTTTCCATTGTTCAACTAAAGCTGCAGATACAAAGAGGTCTCTGAAATTTATCAAAATTCATCGTAAATTTCGACTCTTTCGGATGATTTCCAAGCAAGGTATAGTAATTTTCAATTCAAACTTATAAATTTCTATTTGTTGTTCGGGTATTGCGTTTTTCACCCTATTTGTTGTTGTCATTGCAATTCTATTTTTGGGTCTCAAGTTTTCTCTCTGTTGAATTATTATGAGTTTTATTGTTGCATTATTGAATTATGTTTGTTAAATTCTCTCAAGTTTTATGTCTGTTTTGATTGTCCGGGTATTTCTTTTTCAATGCTTTAAAAGCAACTATGATATTTCAACGAAATTTTGTAATCGTTATCCGATCGGTTTCACCCTCAATTTGCAATTTATTAAAGAAAAGTTCAAAATTAACTTCAAATGACTATCTTTCACCTGAATTTGGTTCTCCTTTCCCAAGAAAATTGATGTTTGAATACGTGAACTTGCTCCTATTTCAAGGTCTCATTAACCGAGTAGCATGTATAGGTTTATATAGTTGAAGGGTCTACGAACTTTAGGAAGAAATCAAATGATATCTCTAGTGGATTTTTCCAAAAATATTATTTTTGGCATCTTGTGTTAATTAGACAACATTGATATATTGCTCCCAATTAGCGATTTAAGTTTATTTCTCATCTCTCAATTTTCAATTGTCCGATTTCAGGACTAATCCGACTGTTTTGCCACAAAAACAAAAATCCATGAATCAACAATGTGAATGTGTCATTGTAATTGTGCCTCACATAAAATATGTAGGGCACCTTCAAAAGATGAAGTCTAAACCCAAATTTTGTCATTTGTATATCAAATAGCAAAATATGACCTCATAGACAAGTTATATCACACATTCATGGGAATTAACAAATTTTCAATTGACCTTTCAGGCTATAACCGAAAACCTGAGCTCATAGATAACATTATTGTATTACTTACAAAAAATACATGTGCTAGTTAACTTTAACGGATACCAATAAGGCAGTTGCCTCTGTCTTGGGCTTCCTTAGTTTACATATGGATTGCATTGTGCAAATATGTTTAGTAATGAAGACTATCTCTTTTATGGCGAGACATTTGAGAAATAATTAAATATTAAAATTGTTGATACCAATATCACATTCTTATGTGGCAACTTGTTCAAGAGATTTATTGCTAAAATTGCACAATAAAGTGTAATGTAATTTAATAGCCACTTTACTTGTATGGAATTATTAGGAGTGTGTTAGGATTGGGACCATTTTGGGTTAGATGGTGCATCCACTTCTCAATTCAACCTCGTTAATATAAAGACAAATATATATACATTAGAATTTCTTTCTTGCACCTTCTATGTGTTCTTATTATTTCCAACTAACCACATTTTCCTTTTTCGGGGAAGGCGATTGTCCCTCTTCCTTTCCTCGTTCCCTCTTCCTTTGACCTTCATCCTAACTCCTTAGTGAGCCTAGACCTTGTGCAATAGGGTCTGGCTTCAAAAATAAAATGAACTAATGAACAAGTAATAATTATCTTGTTCATGCCCGATATGCTTGACCTCACCCGAGTGTGGCCGTCATGCTTCATTCACCATGCGGTCTATCTTTGCAAAGCATCCTCTCGATTCTTATCCGGTGTTCCGCTTGAACATTCCTTGATTCATATCCGATATGCTTGTCTCTACAAAAAAATGTAAGTCTCTCTAAGAAAGAATACCCCAATGTTCTATTTAAAAAGAAAAAAATGAAAGAAAAGAAAAGCAAAAAAAAAAAAAAAAAAAAAAAGAGGATGGGTTAGCACATACTCATGGGTCATTTTTATATTTAGTATTAGTTCAATGAACATAAATTCTTATATATAATGTTATTTGATATTAAAATTTATTTTTATGTATCCAACTACTCTAACAATATTTATAATAAAATTTTTTCGTCTTGATCTCGGATGGGTTCAGTACCATCGAAAAGAAACCAACTTCGTCAAATAATGCTTCTTCTACTATGAATAAGGTTGATGCATGCTTGTATTAACTAATAACTTTAGATTTTTATTTGATGTTTTAAAGTGATGAATCATATGTAAAGTTATTTTTTCACTTAATATTATAGGGTAAACGACCATTAAATCCGAATGTTGCCAGTGGCTTTTCATCGAGACAGCTTACATGCACAATATAATCCCTCGGTCACCTCGGTGCATGATCGAGCAAGTAACTTTAGTATTATATTATCATATTTTTGGTAAGATATGGCACATATGCACAATCTTACGCCGATGTGTTTTTTTATTTATTTTGTGTATGTCTTCTTTACATAGCCTTTGGTTTTTTTTTTTAATTGATTTTCACTTATATATTTATATTTAAACTCTTGTTAGATTTCTCATCAAAAACTTAAGAAAAGACATTGTCAAACTTCTTTTCACCCCTCTGCCTGCACTATGAAGAAAGAAAATGCAACTTGGGATCCCGTAGTAACGTAAATTTTTTGTCGATTTTGTGTTGAAGAGGTTCATATTGGAAATAGGCCAAATACACATTTCAATAAGATTAGATGGAATAATATGGTTAGAAACTTCCAGCAAAGAAGTGGAAGGAAGTACGATTACATGCAACTAAAAATAAGTGGAAAGCTCTAAAAAGTCGAGTATAAGGCATGGAAAAAGTTGCTAATGGAAACTGGTTTAGGATGGCATCCAGATAAAAATATTATTGTTGCTTGATGAATCTTGGTGGGAAGAAAAAATAAAGGTTAGTATAACTTTCTAGTATTCTAAAATTATTATTATTTACCTATAAATTTGAAAAGCAAGCTGATGAGTTTTCTTTATTTTGTTTATAGGATAATCCCGATTATGTTAATTTTCGCAAGGGTGGCCCAACTAATTTAACAGAAATAGGAATAATGTTTTTCAACACATTTGAAACTAGTGAGCATTCATGGGATCCATATACATCACAAGTTAATGAGACGGAGGATGTGGTGAGAGAAGAGGAAGTAGAGGTAGAGGAGAATAGAGAAGGTGCTACACTAGTAAGGATTGCGAGATAATCGATATGATGATTATGGGGTACCAATATTAGTTTGGAAAACATTGAGGTTGAGAATATTGATTATGTTGAACAAGAGGGCAACGAGAAAAAAAAATCAAGTTCAAAGGAAGGGAAAACAAAATCAACAAAGAAGAATAAGTCAAAAGTTGAGTACTGCTGTAGGTATGCAAAGTCAATTGGATCGTATTGTAGATGCTACGAGAAAGTTGTGTCCCTCACCTTACAGGCGACATCTATGTCAAATGATCCTCGGGGTTGTAGCATAACGGAATGTATGAGATTGCTAAAAACTCTTGCATTTGTTAAACATGGTAGTGAGCTATACATGCTAGGTGCTCGCTTATTTATCAAGAGACAATATAGGGAGATGTTTATTGCATTAGAAGATGATGATGTGAGAGTTTTTTGGCTAGAGGACGAGCTCCAGTTAATAAAGGAAGGCAAACATACTTTTAGGCATTAGTTCTTTTGTTTTTTAATAATGCATACTATCAACTATGCAAAGATGTTTGTTTATAGCGTGTTTTATTTGCACTTAACCGGTGACTTTTATTGTTTTTGGGAAATTTTTATAGTTTTTGTTGTTATATATATAACAATGAGCTTGGATTTTTGTTTCTTTGTGTATATATGTATGTGTGTGTGCATATATATATATTCTCAAGTGAGACATATTAAATTTTATATTAAATTATTACTTGTTTTGACATGAAAATATTATTTTATTTTTGTAAGGAGGATAAAATGAATTATAATGGTTCGAAGATGAAACTGAAGAAGATGAAATGGATGAGGACTATGAAAATGATGATGATGATTATGAAAAAATATTGCTTCAACATGAACTCAATAAGAGAACAATGGTTTTACTTGTGGCATTGGGAGCAGCATTATATACTCAATATTATATGAAATACCTAATGAAGAGAAAGGTTAAAACATCTATATGCTCTAGGTGACAATTTGTCATTGAGGTGCTTAATACCCACAGGGAAAGTTACAAGATGTTTAGAATGGAGCCGGATGTATTTATTGGATAAGCAAAAATATTGGTGAATAATTATGGCTTACATCCAATGAGGACAATGTGCGTGGAGGAGGCTTTGGCTATGTTTCTTTGGACTTGTGCTCATGGACTCTCAAATCGTAATGTGCAATCTAGATTTAAGCATTCCGAACGGACACTAAGTAGAAAATTTGGCGATGTTTTGAAATCTTTAATTGCATTTTCTAAAGATACTATACACCCACCTAATCGTCAATTTGAAGACATTCCGGATAAATTAGAGATGATTATCAATTTTGGCCAAATTTCAAAGATGCAATTGGAGCTATAAATGGTACTCACATTCATGCAATCATAACTCCAAAAAAGAATGAAATCCCCTACATAAGTAGAAAAGGATATACTACACAAAATGTGATGACAAATATGTAATTTTGACATGTTGTTTACTTTCGTTCAAGCTGGTTGGGGAGGATCCGCACATGACACACAAATCCTTACTACGACATTGGAACCGTACAAGAATTCAAATATATTTCCACACCCTCCACAAGGTATGTGCTCTTTTATCTGTTCACATGCTTTAATATTACATTATGCAATTTCTTAGATTACATTTATTGAGTTATTATTTTTTTATAGGTAAGTATTATCTTGTAGATGCTTGGTGAAGACTCGGACTTTATACTTACACTTCTCCGAGTTCCATCAAGGAATCGGGTATAAGACTTCATCTCTTATAGGGTTTTGATTTCAAGTCATTCCATGTGCCTTAGAAACTTTTCGCGTGATATAGCATTTTCTCCGAGTGTTATAGAAACTACCGTATATGTTTACGCTTGATTCTAACCGACTCGGAAAGCATTCTTCTACATGTCACTTCACACTCAATTTTGAGTCACTCAACATTCAGGTACATCGCATGTTCAAACACTTTCTTTCACGTGCATAAACTCGAGTCCGACTTCGTGTTCCGGGAATTATATTGTTAATTCACTATTCTAAGTCAACATATCTTGTTTGAACTTTGTTTAGTCTTGATCAAGTTTGTCTACTCGATCTTCTCCTTTTGACTTAATTATATTCTAGACCGATTAAGATGGAATTTGAGTATCATGGATATTAGACTCGAGAAAATTCCATTCCTTTTCCGACTCAAATAATTAGTCACTTAATTATATTATTATCTCGTGTCTAATCTTGGACCAAAGCATTTTATACTTTGAGAACCAAATTGATTTACTTTTGTAGGTTATTCAAACGAGGACGAGCTACAAAGCAATCAAACTAATTATTCACTAGAGCATGGTGGATCATTGGATGATAATGATATGCCTTTTTTTTGCAATACAATTGCTAAATCTCTAATGACTTGGAAAATAATTGGCCTTTTTCATTTTTTCGGCAACAAAATTAAAGTAGATTATTTTATAACATTTTTGTATTGAATAATTGATATTTTATTTTAATTAGCTAAATGTTTTTATTTTCAATCAAAATTTGTTATTACAAAGAAAAATGAACAATATCTTGCTCTAGCAAGCAAATAAATATTATCTTATAAAAAAGAAATAAATATTAAATAATAATTAGAATGCAAATAAAAACAATAAAACAATATCAAATTATATTACCATAAACAAGTGTAGATAAAATTAGGCCAAACAACTTATTATTTAAAAATATTTTTATATAAATTAGGCCAAACATTTTATAACATTTTCAAAAACTACTTTTAGAAAAACTGTTTTGGAGAAACAAAAACAGCTTTTCTATAAATTAGGCCAAACAAAGACCGAAGAGGAGTTTAAATGAGGTAGGGAGTTTTAGGTCTGGTGGAGAAAGGGAAAGAACAGGAGAGGAATAAGAGGAAGGAAAGTGGACTGGCCTTCTGGGGTGGGAAAGGAGGACCGAAGAGAAGATGAAAAGGATTTAAGTAGGGGAGGATGGCTTGGGTCTGGTTAAAAGGGTCGTGTGGCGAGCATAGTTTTGGGCTCAATTTGGCCCAACTTTAAGTGGACGATCCCATCCTTTAATTTTTAACTTTTCGTATTATTTTTCTAATTTTTTAACACTTCTTACGAAAATGAAACAAATTAAATTAAAATTCCTAATTTATCGACTTTACATGAAAAAATAATCTATTTATGTTTTATATTCGTTTATGTTGTTTTATGTTCGTTTATATTCGTTTATGGTCTTTTATATTCGTTTATGTTCATTTATATTCGTTTGTTTATGTTTGTTTCTTATTAAACAACTCATTTATGTTCGTTTCTACTCTTTTATGTTCGTTTACGTTCGTGTTTCTATTTATGTGTGTTTTATATGTAAGTTAGAACATGCCCTCATTATGTTAATTAATTGAGAGGAAAAATGTTGTGTCTTGAGGGAAGCGAGTTGATTCTTAATCGAGTAAAACAACATATATTTATAAAATCTCAATTGTATCAATATTTTTGCGTCATCGACTAACTACTAAAATCTCGATCAATTTTCAATACAAGTACGAAACACATATGATTTTATTACCCTATGCAGTGAATTGACCTATCATACCTTTTAGTGTGGTACAAATTCCATATTTTTAATAATTACCTATTATTGTCAAATAATCATTTTTATTATTGTAATATTTTTGATACTTAATCTCAATAACAGTTGCTATCTATTTAATTTCTTAATTTATAACTTATTAAAAATTATTATATTATCAAAAATACTATTTTAAAAAAAGTATACCGTGTATTTGTTTAAATTTTTTATTTAAATAATTTTGTGTGCTGACACTGTTTTTCCTTCGATGTTATGCTTCCCTTGGGTGGGAACTTGCTGGTGTTATTTCATCACGTTCACATCACCGCACCTCCTCCTTCCTCAGCTTACCCTTCATTTGCTCCAAAAGTTCAAAAAGCTCGAATTTGAAGCTTCTCTCTCTCTCTCTCTCTCTCTGTCTCCGTTGGCATCATTTTCCGGTTTTCTAGATCTACCAAATTCTCATTCCCAATCTCCCTTCCAATTTAGGGTTTCTCTATATCCCCTACCTCTTGTCGCTCCAATTCGGATCTCCGCGTTCGATCTACTCTTCGATCGCTTCCATCCCTTTTCTTTTGCCAGATTAGATTTGATCTGAAAAAAGATGGAGGCGATCGAGGAATTGTCTCAGCTTTCAGATGCGATGCGTCAGGCTTCTGCTGTCCTTGCCGATGAAGATGTCGATGACAGTTCAGCGTCGTCGTCAAGGCGTAACGCCACTTTCCTCAATGTCGTGGCTCTCGGCAATGTCGTAAGTTCATCTCTCTCTCGCTCTGGACTCATTGTTTCTTTTGTTCAATGTTTCAAGTAACTAAATGTGCTGAGATCTGCTTGATTTGATTGCTTAGATTGCGTTTGAAAGCTGTAATCTGATCTCGCTAGGGTTGCTTCAGCTCTGATTTGGTGGCTGGATTTTGGGTAGTTTTAAGGTAATTTTGGTGCTTATTGTGGTGTCAAATGGGTTGCATTAATGCGATATTGAGCTCTTTCCGCAGCAAACGAGTTGCGATTCATTCAAGCTTTGAAGCTTCTGCCCCATTAATTTTAGGAATCAGAGATTATGCGGCCGTATCGCCCGTTTGGAGTACATGTTACTGATTTAGCTGCCAGTAGTGTCTTTAGTATCAGAGGACCAGCTGGGTTTTATGTCTAAAATATGACTGTTTTGCTTTCATGCTATTCCTCATTTTTACACGTCAGTCTTTCTGATCCAAGTTACCTACGTCTGAGTTTGGCCACTCGGATATTACATGACACTTGACCCTTTCAAACTAGACCAAAAACACCGGAAATTACCTGCAAATGATTAGGTCTGGCGTCAGATCAACCCTAGTCATTCGCCATTTGCGATGTTTGAAACAACATATGCTTTAAGCTGTCTGATGTTTTCATTTTTATCTACTTTCTCAAACTGTTAAAATGGATATTTGGAAATGTATATGTAGTGCAATTTTTGAGGATGATAGCTACTTACCTCATTTTAGTAATATGCAATCTGCTAGTTATTTGTTTGCATCTGCTAGTGTGGGGGCCAGTATAGGGTAGTTCTTTTGGTGGTGTGCTGTGTGCATCCAATCGGTTAGTGCATTACAACAACAACTACAACAATAACTCCTAGTGTGGATCCTGCTTTCGCAGGGTTAGTGCATTGATTTATAATTTTGAATGAGAAGTTGGAAATATATACCTACAGCTCTTTTGAGGATGATAATAGATGATCATCCTCACATTGATGATCCTAGTTCCTAATTTCGTTCTTTTAGAAACATGCAACTCACCTTTTAGTCATTAATGTGCATCCCCAAGTGTGGGGGTCGAGCATTGGGTAGTTCTTTTGATTTTATTCTTTACGTTCTCATTTGATGCAAATGGTTGCCATGGATGACTATCTACACCTAACAAGAGCTGTCAAAAGAAGAATGCTTTCTGTGCTGAAGAGATCTGAGAAATAGTTGCATGTCAGAATGATTGGTGCGTAAAAGTTAAAAAAAATAATGGTAAAAGTAGGAAATTGGGAAAGAAGCAGAAAGAGGATGAAGATTATAAGAAGATTATTTAAATGAGAATGTCAAGCAACTTGCCTTCTGACATCTTAATCCCTCCTCTTCTTCAGATAGTGCGTACACCAAATTTGAGTAAACAGAATATGTAAGTCATGAAGCATTGAATGAAGATGGATCAGATGAATAACTACTTACTTTCTAGGAATACTGTGACTTAGATTTGCCAGAAAGCGGATAGGGATGTACTTATCTTGCAGATTGGTGATGTTTGGATGCCGTAGATCTTAGGGTGGAAGTGCTAAGAATTGTGATGGAAGCATGGAACATAAAATTTGAAAGTGAACGCAAAAAGAAAGCAGTGAAGTCTAGACTTACCTCATTTGTTTCCTTTTCTTTGAAGTAAATCTTTTCCACGGTATTGGCATGCATGCCATCTTATAGAAAATTGATTTAGTGAGTTTATAGTGATTTTTGTGATGTGAGATCAATATCAGCTTGTTGAATTTAACCTGTTGTCGTCCCTCTTCTGAATTTTGATGATAAAAAGATAGTATTTGATGCAAAGTTATAGGTACTGTACCTGACCTGTGACACTTTCTTACTGCAATCATACGGTTCTTACTTCGTATCTGCGTATTGAATTCAACCTGTTGTTTTCCCTCTTCTGAATTTTGATGATAAAAAGACAGTATTTGATGCAAAGTTATAAGTACTGTTCCTGACCTGTGACACCTTCTTACTGCAATGATACCCCTCCTGCCTCTTACCCAATTTTTCATACCTGCCATGAAAAATATTTATTTATTTTTTTATTCCGAGTGATAATGGAAATCCCATACATATACAAAATAAAACCCAGTTCCAAGAGCCCATTGTCATTAATAATCCAACTCCTAAGCCCTCTAACTTCCAGCTGGCAGGTGATGAATTGAAAACACTAACTGATCCATCTTGCCCTTCCCTTCTCTTTTTTCTCCTTTCCTCTCTTCTTCCAATTTGCTCAGCAATGGCAGGTTTGACAATCCATCTCTCTTTCTGCCTATAACCTCACCCCTCACATATTGATGCCACTGGAGGCCGATCTAGTGGCCTGAGATGGAGAGTGTTAATTGATGGCAATGGTTGTGGTGAGATGAATGGTAGCAACATAAATATCATTTATATCCTTTCCCTGAGATTGAGGGGGTTAATTGATGGCAGCGGTTGCGGCGAGATGAATGGTAGCAGCATTGTATCATTTGTATCCCCCACCTCATGAGGTACCCGATTTCCAGCCTGTAAATATAAACCGCCTGGTATATGCTGTTTGCTAGACATTCTCGCTTCCTCAGTGTGATGGATTGGCTCCAGGATGGTACATACTGCTGGTGTGAAACTGTAATTAGAACCTTGATTTGAGGAAGTTGGTGGCTGTAGTGAGTTGTGACAGTCCGTATGCTCTTTTTTTGTGTTTTTCTGCGTGCATGTCTTTTGGGGGGGTCTAATGTCATTACATCAAATATTCAGTGTTTAGGCCAATAGTGATTATCCTTGGCAAGTTCTGAGTCAACTAGAAGTGATTTTTACTAAATATTAGAAATGATTCTGGGATGAAAAAGACTGTTGTGAAGGACTATATTTAAATTTGTCACTTGACTTGTTGCTAGCGTTATGTCTGTTGTCTTACCCTGAAGGCTTGGTGCCTTATCTTTGCTGGGTTTGTTTTGTTGTTGCTATCTGTTGATTTTAGATAAATTTTTGGTAACTTGCATCTTAGTTGTTCATTTTTGTTACTACTGTGTCTTTTTATGCTTGTCAATTATGAAGTGTCTCTATTTAAATATTTTTCCAGGGTGCGGGTAAATCAGCAGTCTTGAACAGTCTGATTGGACATCCTGTTCTGGTAAGAACAATTCTGATTTTGGAAAGAATTCTTTTCCTCACCCTTGAGCATTTAATAGATTTTTGTGTATAAAAGTGAATGATTTGTTTATTTTATTTTTGGGACAGCCAACGGGGAAAATGGTGCAACACGTGCTCCTATAAGTATTGATTTAAACAGAGATGGATCTCTAAGTAGCAAGTCCATTGTGTTGCAAATTGACAATAAAACTCAACAGGTTTCTGCAAGTAAGGATAATCATTCTGATTCCTTTTCCCCTCCCTAGTTTATAGTTGATGAAGAGCTAGTGTTAAATTTTCAGCCAGATTCTCTTGAATTAACTTTAGCAACCAATGTTTTTTTTTGTTTCTTTTGTTTGGTGACAGGTGCCCTTAGACATTCTCTTCAGGATAGGCTTAGCAAGGGTTCGACGGGAAAGAGTCGTGATGAGATATACTTGAAGCTCCGCACTAGTACAGGTTGATTTCTAATATCTCTTTCTCGTGTCTTCCTGTGTTAGTGTAGTCAATGCTTGAGGTGTTCATGGTTTTGATGTCATATTTTTGTGTGTCGTAATATTATGCATCAGCCTTGAATTGGGCTAGGGATTTGGGTAGCTGTATATTAGGATGGACTACCAACATGTGGAAAATGGTTATCGCGATCCTGGTCCTTATTTGTAGTATGCCAATATTTCATTTTAAAGAGATTGAAGACTTAGATGCTTGTGTGCGTCTTCCTCCTATTTTCTTCCCTTTGGTGACTTTGCCTTTTGTTTTTTTTTTTTTTTATAATTTGTTCAGCCCCACCATTGAAGTTAATTGATCTACCTGGGCTAGACCAAAGGATCATGGATGATTCTATGGTGAGTTGTATATTTTGTCAAGATTAATGTTTTTAAAGAGCATGTTATTTTTTTCCGCGACATTTCTTAATTGTTTATGGCTAAAGTTCTGACTATCTAATTTGTCTTTTCATAGATCAGTGAATATGTTGCGCATAATGATGCGATCTTGTTGGTGATAATACCAGCCTCGCAAGCTCCAGAAGTTTCTTCATCGAGAGCGCTAAGAATTGCTAAGGAATATGATTCAGAAGGTGATTTAAGCAATTTAGTGCTTTGTGTTTATGTGTTGATGTGTAAACATTTAGAAAGTTGTTTACATTGGACACTTGTCTATATCATCTTTTAATGTTGGTGTTTATTTTGTTTAAGTTAGTCTCCTTTCCTTTGATTGTTTGTAGGGACCAGAACAATTGGTGTAATCAGTAAACTAGATCAAGCAGCCACAGAATCTAAAGCGCTTGCTGCAGTCCAGGCTTTGCTTTTGGGCCAAGGTCCTAGAAGCACAGCTGACATCCCGTGGGTTGCTTTAATTGGTCAATCTGTTTCAATAGCTACTGCCCAATCTGGAAATGCTGGTTCTGAGAACTCCTTAGAAACTGCTTGGCGAGCTGAGAGCGAGAGCCTGAAGTCTATCTTAACGGGAGCCCCTCAAACCAAGCTTGGTAGAGTTGCTTTGGTGGAGGCATTAGCTGGTCAAATACGCAACCGTATGAAAGTGAGGCTTCCAAACCTCCTCTCTGGGTACGCTCCATCCAATTGCTCAAATCCCATATGAAAAAGAATGATGGTTTAAGGTTTTTTAATTCCTAGCATTTGTTTTAGCAGCACCATTTCATGTTAATTTGTCCATCCAGCTTTTTCCATCTCGGATTCCCTTGTGAAGGTATTGTGGCTCTGCATTCTGTTTATGCAGTTCATTTTTGAATGTGCCTTTGCATGTGGGAGTTAGACAATCGACGGTGTTTATGATATTTGGAACTCTTATCCTCAGCCTTTTGAAATCCATGGTTTTAGAAATGGAAAACTGTATTTCCATGTACACTTTCTGTTCAAAAACCCTACTATCTCAGTTCTAAAGCTCGGTTCCTTCTTATGCAGCTTATCTATCAGACATTAAAATATGCTAATGTTTGATTTATTGTCTGTCCACAATTATACTCGCCACTAGTCTTCACTTTTTGATTGACACTCAATTAATGATTTTATTTATTTCTCAATTAAAGGAGGCAATTGATTTGTGCCCAATTACAATTATGCTCCAGCTGGAGGGCTGTATTAGAAAGGCTCTAGAAAATTAATTTTGAAGATATTTGTGAGAAGTTTGTATTTTCTTGATTTGTACGGAGATGAAAATCAGAAGTAAATTGCTGTTGGAACTTGGAAGTGAATGCGTGCAGATTACTGTAGAAGAATTACTGTAGAAGCATTGTAGTAGAGTAGTTCTTAGAGTAATGGTGGTGGAGTATCTGTTTCTTATTTTTCTTTCCACAATGTTTTTCAGGCTTCAAGGCAAGTCCCAGATTGTTCAGGAAGAATTGGTAAAACTTGGTGAGTCAATGGTTTCTAGTGTTGAAGGTACAAGAGCTTTGGCGTTGGAGCTCTGTCGTGAATTTGAGGAAAAATTTCTGAGGCATCTTACTGGTGGTGAGGTAAGGATTTTGAGTTTAGTAGTGGTGCATTCCATGGGCTATTCTGATTTTCTGAGATGGTTGTATGAGAAATTGAGAATTTTTAAAAAAATTTTACTGCCGACAATTTTGTCATTTCATGTACCTTGGCATTTGGTATGGTGCTTAACATAATTTCTGGCAAAAGTTGAGCTTAGTAATCTTCTTACTTGGAGTTTGTTGGCAACTTGCTTAGGGTAATGGATGGAAGGTGGTTGCTAGTTTTGAGGGAAATTTTCCTAACAGGATTAAGCAGCTTCCTCTGGACAGACATTTTGATATTAACAATGTCAAAAGGGTACTTATCTTCTTTGTTACTTTTTACTTTTATTGTTTTGATTTATTCTAGGTTATGTTTTTACTTTTCATGTACTTACCAGTTAAAAGTATTGTGACTTGGTTTTCTCGTGTTATATCAGATTGTATTAGAAGCAGATGGTTATCAACCATATCTTATCTCTCCAGAAAAGGGTTTGAGGTCCTTGATAAAAAGTGTCCTTGAAATGGCCAAAGAACCATCACGGCTCTGTGTTGACGAGGTAAACCTTGGTTAGCATATAATCAAACCCTTGATTCATCACTTTGGCTGGAGATATAGGATAGAAAATACATCATATGTTGGGAGCTTTGCTATTCTTCATCTGATGTTACTGACTTTGTAGATGGTCTTACTATGAATGTGTGTAATCCCTTTGTAGGATGCTGGCTTGCATCTATTTCTTTTAATTCTGATGTATATGCTACCATTTGCTTAGTGGGCACATTTCTGTTTTTTACATGGCCACAATATGTGTGCGCTTTGTGCAAGAATTTCATTTTACAGAATTCATCTAGGTATCTTTTCCTAGTATAATTGATTGTTTTTTACAGAATTCATCTTGGTATCTTTTCCTAATATAATTGATTTTTTTTTGGCTAATTAATGAGAGAGCTTGTTAGGTTTACTTGTCTCTATCTAACGAATTTTCTATTCTCTTCGTTCATCTAGCCATTTATTGATATGTTTGCAAAAAATATTATAGGTGCATCATGTGCTGGTTGATATTGTCTCCCAAGCTGCAAATGCTACACCAGGTCTTGGAAGATACCCCCCTTCAAGAGAGAGGTAATTGTGTTTATGTGGCTGGATGATTAGAATTTCCGGTTTCGATATCCTTTTAGTTGTTTGGGCAGGGATGTAAAAAATAACTAGAACAGAACTAAGTTAACAAATTGGATGATCGATTACTCATTAAAAAAAAAGGTGTGAACAAATTGGATGATTATAAGTTCTTTATGACCTTATAAACTGAACCAGGTGGTTGCAATAGCTACTTCTGCACTTGATGCGTTTAAAAATGAATCAAAGAAAATGGTAGTTGCATTGGTAGATATGGAGCGTGCTTTTGTTCCACCTCAACACTTCATCCGTTTGGTACAGAGACGGTACGTTGGAAATTGATTTTTATTATGATTTTCTGGATTGTCATTAAAAATGTGGACCCAAAAACTTGTGCATTATGCATGCTTTTTATTGATAGCTATCAAATGTCAGGATGGAGAGACAACGACGTGAAGAAGAGATTAAGAGTCGATCTTCGAAAAAACAGCAGATGCAGAACAGTCGATGTTAAACAGGGTAGGATATCCTTCTTATTTTACTTTATTCCTGGTCCCTGAACTTCATATGTACTTTTTAGGAATCAAGCTCTATTTTTTAAGAATTGTGTATTGTTGGATTCATGGGTTCAATAGTGAGAGAAATCTGATTTTCCTATAATACATTAGATAATATTGTGCTTTAGAACTTGAGGGAATGATGATTTTGATAATTGTCTGTTTTGTTTGTGGATGACATTCCCTTTGGTGTCGTTTTTATCAATTTTTGATGACCCATAAAGAAAAGAATAGAAAACAATTCCTGGTCCCTGTATTGTGCAACAATGGGATTGGCTTGAATTTCTAATGAGGCTCTCAACTTACACAGGCAACAAGTCCTCAAACAGGAAGCCAACAAAGTGGTGGGAGCTTAAAATCGATGAAGGATAAACTTGGGTTGTCAGACAAAGACAAAGATAAAGAAAAAGAGAAAGAAGGACAAGAAGGATCTGGTCTGAAGACAGCTGGACCTGAGGGAGAGATCACAGCAGGTTTGTTAAAAAATTGTTGGTTAGAGAAGCTCATTATGCATTTTCATTGTTTTTGATGCATTGAGTTGGATTTTGTTCTTACTTCATTAAAAATTGTGTTGGATTTCTATAGTTTGATCTATAGGATTTGAGATGGATAAGGTAATCTATGATCTGATTCTGTAGAGCTGTGCCATAAGCTTTCATTTTAGACTTTTAGAAGACATTCAACAATATTTTAAAAATCTATATTGGGTAACCTTAACGTAGACTTTATCTTTGCCTGCCCCATTGTTTGACGTAGCTGAGTATCAACATATTGTTGATGCTCTGATAGATACAATCTTTATAATTTTAGTATAAAAAGTAGGTGTTTTATTTTCCAAACACCCTCGCCTCATAAGATTAGAAGAGAATTTGCCAATTGTTTCACAAATCCATGGCACGAAATTTCCTTTTCTTGCCTTTAGTGTTCTCATTCTCCTACCCCTGGGCTCTGCTAACCCTCGTGAGGGTATTCCTTACTACCATCTAGCTACTTGTCTGAGGAGGGTACTTACTACATATATATTTGAGATTGAGCCGAGAGCTTGTGAGGCTTGAAGCACAGTCAATGAGCTGTATATGAGCTTGAGCGTGACTTACTTGAGGGTTGAGCTTGCCTTTGAGCTTGAGCTTTAGCTTGTCAAATTCTTGAGTGCGAGCTTGGCTCGTCCATGACTTGGTGGCTCATTTTCTTATATGAAGCTCCTTTTTCCCTTTTCAAAAACCATAATTTTGATAATATTGATTATATTATAAAACATCAACAAAATATCCCATCATTCAAACACAAATCATGAATTTACCTTGTCTTTTTCAATGCAAACTAATTTGTCCTTGCAACAAAAATTATTGTCAGAAAATGAGCTCTACAAATTTGTAGAAGATAGTAATATCAACCATTGAATATAGTGTCCAATTTAGCCGTGTTTCACAGGATTGTGCATGTCTTGTTTGCTTGGCTCATTTAGGCTTAGCTTGTTTTTGCTTAGCTTGGTTGCACTTGACAAGGTTGCAAGCCCAAATAGTAGAAGCTCAAGCTTACTTGAATTACTAAATGAACCCAACTTGACTTGGCTTGGGCTTGCGGCAAGCTCACCAGAGCTGGGCCTTGCCGTGAGCTTGGCTTAAAAGCCTTAAATCGAGCCACTTTACAAGGGTTTGTGTACTGGCTTGGCTAACCTAGTGATTACCTTTTCCATGGGAGCTATCCTTTAGATGTATTTCTCCATCCCCCACCATTCTTTGCCTTTTTTAATCTTCTTGCATTCTTTTCTGTTCCTCCATCTCTTGGTGAGGCGCCTTGAGAATGACAAAAGGAGTAGAGGGTTCTTGTCAATAATTAGCAAAACCTGTCCTTACCGGGGCTTCTCAGGGAGGATAGCTCCCAGCAGGAAATAGATTGATTTTTTTTCCTTTTCTTTTTCTTTGTTGGGGGATGGGGGTTGGGGTGACATGGAGAGAAATGATGGTATAGGGTAATTCTGGATTTTGGAGTTGTCCTGAAGTGTTTGTTTTGTGATATTGAATATTTATAATTTTTTAATCAAGCATTCCATGAGCTATGGTACGCAGACTCGGCCATTCCCATAAGTGTGGGGCATCCGACATAGGTGTTGTGTAGGACTTGATAATTTTTTGAAAAATTTTGTGCGGCCGAAAATGAAGTGTCGGTGAGCGTCTATACCCATGTTTGACTGTCAAGTGTCTGAGATCGGTACTTGAGGCAAAATGAATAGTCCGAGTCATAGTTACCGGATCCGTTCCCATTTCCTACATACGGCGAACGTGGTCGCTTGACCCAAAATGCGATTCCTGAGCGCACTGATTTGTTCCTAGACACACACCAATTTGTGGCTTACCCTGGAAGTCAGGTAAAGAGGAAGGCAGAGAAGAGTGAGGAGAATAGCAGGCCAATGAAGTCGAGAGTAGTACCTGAGATTAAGTAGTTTCCTGAAGTGGAAGAAGCAGCTGGAGGAGAAGGAGCTGTAGGGGAAGCGCTAGGCATATGGACCCAATATGAACATTTTTACTTTGTCTCTATTCCATCTGTCTGTTGCTCTCTTTTTCTTTCTCCAGCCAACTATACTAATGAAAAGGGCTAGGGTTTTCGTTTTGAAAAGGGTCAAAAGATTTGGGTTTGACTCTTCAAAAGTAGAACTCACATTGGGCTTTCAGAAAAGGGTCAAAGATTACATAACTCTGCTTTTTTATTTCACTCAAAAATCCAATAATTTTGTTATATTATTAGTTCGATCATCTCCTAAGTTGCGAATTACATACCTGAATGCGTCGCGTACCTTAGCGTAGTGCGTTACAGGTAATTATGGTCTGAGTAACAGTCCATGAGTATAGAGAATGAGACTATTTGGCGTGTTCTTTAGTCATTATGTTCTATAGTTTTCATATTTTTATTGATTGGTACGCATATCTCTCCATTTTCTTTCCATATATAATCGTATTTCTCATGATTTTTTCAGATTTTTACAGATTTCTACAAATTTCATATTTTGATTTTTTTTTCAAACTCCAGATTTCTATAGAGAACAAGCCCTTCATGGGAAAAAAATTATATGGACTTGTTCGGATTATTTTGTTGTTACTGTCATCTATTACAAGTACTCTAGTCCTCTTTCCCAAGGCAGCCAGTAACCTGAATCATGTATCTACTAAATCAGAGTTTTTTTCATGATGAGTAATAAAGAATACCATAACTAGGACAGGCTCATCAGAAACAGAAAAAAAGGGAAAAAAGAGTACCAAAGGAAGGCAACAAACTAAAACTATCCTCATACACTGTCATGTACTGTCATTTATAGAACTAAGAGTGTGAACATTATCTAACTTAAAGAGTGGGTTGACTACATCTTGATATTGCTGAAGCTACACTAATACTTAGGAGTTAAATCCCTCCCCCTGCCGGAAAGGAAAAAGAAGGGGTCGTGGTGTAGGTTTAAGAGCCTGGCCTTTCTCGCAGAATATGTTGAACATCTGCCATACGTGCTACGTGCGTGTTTTGTTCATTTACAAAGAAATGTTTGTATGCTTCGGTATCCCATCGTTTCCTACGCTCTGCTTGTCATAGCATATCGTTGCTCTTTGATATCTTAACTTATATGGTGTTATTCAATTTTTAATTAAATATTCCAGGGTATTTATTGAAAAAGAGTGCAAAAACTAATGGATGGAGCAGACGATGGTTTGTGCTCAATGAGAAAACTGGAAAGGTAGGTGTATATTGTTTGGCCTTCTCATTACGAACTTGTACATTCTGGATGGTCATACATGATTTGTTGTATATTTTTAATGCCTTTTTCAAAATCATTCAATTGTTTGTTATTTAAAGTTGGCATTGATTATTTGTCCGGCAATAGGATACAAGGCATTAAGAGGGCGAGCTACAAGAGATAGTATGGTTTGAATTTGTTGATCTCTATCAGACTAGGAAAGCATGTTGATGATCTCCATATATTGCTGCTAGCCGCTTTATGATCAACATCTTTTGGAGTATTAAATATTGATTATCGTGAAGTGATTTGTTTTTTTAACTTCTTTGATACCCAATTAACAATTGATCTTAGGATATTTTTAGCTTTGGATTATAGCAAAGAAAAATGTCTTAGTTTAACTGACATTTGCTTCATCTATTGCCTAGTGTATGGTAGGCAGTCAATGCCCTTTAAACTGACTCCTGTTTAAATTGTTTGGCTTGGTCCCCTCAGATGTTCTGGTGCTGGACAGTGGAGATCTTTTAATTCCATTAGGGTTAGTTATTATACTATTTAGAGAATTCAGAAGCCTTTTTTGTGTTGAGCAACATATTTTCCTTGGAAGTAAACCTACCTTAATATTTGTGGACATTGTATGGTGGCTTGGTTGCACAACTTGCAATCGCATAAAAGTGCATTTTTCTCTTGGCCCTTGTAGCACTTGAGCCATCTGATCCACAACTTTTTAAGCAGGTACCTCCCTGTGTCCCAGACTTTTTCAGTCTTCAAAAATTAACTTTGACCATTAGTACTCTATAACTCACATAGGTAAATATGTCATTAGATAAATCTTTAGAAATTTTAGAAGCACTACTTATGGTCGCATTTTATCAAAATGTCTGATTAATCATATTTTTTAATTATATTTGTTGTCGAAATTTATAAATGTTGACCAAAAAAAGTCAACTATGGAAGCTGTAGTGGGAGGGAGGAAATTCTTTTCTGGTTGATTGTTGTGTAGTTGGAGCCAAGTGCCCTGTTGTGACTTGTGAGTGGTGCTTTTTGATTTGTCAAAAGTCATACATGGCAGCTTGAGGGCAGGGTCAGTTTTTTTTTTGGGGGGTGTTAGCCCTTGTTTTACAAATGGGAGAAGAACTCCATATATATATATATATATATATATATATATATATATATATAATTGTGTATATGGACAATAGTACATGAGTACTCTGAGCCATGTTGCCGGATTTCCTCCTCCCACCCATGTACCATGATCCAGGTTGAGCGTATCGAAACACAATTCATAAGTGTTCCAATTTGCTGTGTGTTGTGTACCAATTAGTGCCATGGAGCATCCAGTTTGTGGATGTGTGGTAAAGGAAATATACTTTATACTATTGCCCAACAGATTTTACCATGGAAGAACAAAAGTGGGAAGAACAATGGAGGGGAAAATGGAGGGAGGACAGGAACAGCTGAAGAGGACACTGGAACTTCTTTGTGTTTATTCTTTATTTTTTTATTTTTTATATTTCTTTTAAAAGGAAGAGAGAAAGGATGGAGCTTCGTCATAGATGAAGAACATTGATGGTTCCTTTCTACCTATAGAGTGAAAGAGGAGACAGAGAAAGAGGTGGACTTTAAAACTAAGGGCCAAGTTGGTGGTGCTGATTTTCTGAGAAAGTGAGTGAAAGAAAGAGGTGGACCAGACTCTAGAGTTGGCTAATTTTTCTATGTTTATTTTCTTCTCTCTTGCATTCTCTTTTCATTTTGACAGCTCACATCACACTTACCAATTACAACAGTGCTTTTCATTTTAATTGGCATTCTGAAAGTTGTAATTTTTGGGAGATCAGTAATATAGGCTTGGACATGAATACTGAAATAAATAAATTACTAGATATTTAAAAATAAGTGAGGAAGAAGGTAAATTTTTTTAAAGATTATTAAAATTGAAACAAATGTAACCAAAAATTAAAAAGGCAGCTGTGAATCGGATTTGACAATACGACTAAGTATGTACGCTAGGGATTCTCTTCTAGGCGGAATGTTGTGTACCCAAATTTGTCCCATGAATCGGCGCGTACTACAACCCGGGTAACTATGCTCTGATAAGTTACAACTGCTGATATACATGTGAATAAGCAATGTCATATATACAAAGATCTGTAGCTAATTCTACATTAAACCCATATTGCCACTTTGCTAATCCTGGTGCAAATGTGCAACATAATTGAAGTTATCTTTCCTTTTGTGTTGAAGATGAGAAGGGGAAAAAGGAGGGAGGTGGGGGAAACTGTGATGCCGAAAGAATGGCAGTGTTCCTGATGCGGGTTTTTCTGTTAAACCACTAATATGCATGAGTGCATTGTCCGGAGATTTGGCCATATTAAGTGCCTTGGAGGTGTTTATACCTTATATATGCTGACCCCTTCTCGAGCTAAATAAAAGATTAGAAGTAGAAAAGGAGAAGAGAAGATGGATGGAGAATTTCCTGATTTTTACTTTTATTCTTTTTTATTTAATCATCGCTGCCCTACTTTATTTTTACTTTTTTATCCTTCTCAATGGCAGCTTGGTTACACAAAGAAACAGGAAGAAAGACATTTCCGCGGGGTGATCACGTTAGAGGTATGAACTATTAGACATGGTAGCTAATGGTACTAATTATACTATATTTAGAGGATTTTCTATCATATTCGTATGGATTGCAAGATTGTAGATTTCTAGTTTCTTCTCAAGGGGTTTAACCAAGTTGAGTATCAACTGAATTTTTCTGTCTGATTCAGGTCCTGAAGCTCATGAAGCTTGAGATGCTTGAGCTCAGCCTGTTGATCTGGCTAATCCCTTTGATGTCAAAATATTTTGATTCCCAACTCCACACAGATGAATTTAACCATCTGTACTGGGCTTGAAGTTGACTCTGGATCATCTGACCCTAGTTTTCTTGTGGACAAGTTCATACCTTTTGCAAGAAATGTGTTAGGTAAAAATAGCATTAGATAATAATACGGCAAGAAGGTGAGGGAAATGCATGGGAGAACAGTAAGAAGTGAAACAAATTGTAAAAAATAGAATAGAAATTCCCTCCTTAGGCTACTTTTGGTCATATGTCAGTCGTGTTCTTTTTGCGTTATATTTTTTATGGTTGTCTTTTCCGTAAAATTAGTTTCCTGATGCTTTCTCAGGAGTGCCTTATCGAAGAAATTGATGAGGAAGAGGGCCCTTCTAAAAGCTCAAAGGACAAGAAGTCAAATGGACCTGATAAAGGTCCGAGTTTGGTATTCAAATTAACAAGCAAAGTACCTTACAAAACTGTTCTTAAAGGTATGCCAAGTGTTTAAATGTTGTCGTCTTTTGTTTTAGCTGTCCTTTTCGTATGGACTTATATGTTCGTTTGATTTTGCAGCTCACAGTGCTGTCGTGTTGAAAGCGGAAAGTATGGCAGACAAGGTTGAGTGGTTAAACAAGTTGAAGAACATAGCTCAGCCTGTTAAAGGAAGTCAAGGGATAGGTGAACCAGGACTTCCTATCCGTCAAAGTCATTCTGATGGTTCTCTTGTAAGTTTTAGTTGCCTAAACATGTGTCTCGATTCGTGAAGTGTGAAGTCTGCTTTATCCTCCAGAACTTTATTGCAGAGTTATTTTTCATTTGACCCCCATCTCCCCCCCAAAAAAAAGTGTATGGATTCTAAAAAGAGGTCAAGGTAAAGGCAGGTAGGTCTGCAGAGGTGAAGCTGTTTGCCACCACTTTACCTCATAACACGAAGTGCCAAATGATGGGAACATCCTTTTCTTAAATTAAGATTTATGGAAAAACAACAGTAATTAAGGGATTTTGCATTGCACCCAAATGATATAATCCCTTTTCTAAACTGTTTGAATTTTCATGCCGACCTGTTGCTGTTCTCATGTTTCTCATTAACTTCCAAGCAGATGATTTTGGATGCCAAAGTGTTTACATTTTGTTATGCACCAATACTCTTGTGATTGACTTGTTAAAATTTTCTTCATATTCCACTATCCTCGTGATTCGACTTGTTTTACCCATTGCATGTTTATGTGAAAGGATTTTAATTTTTTGTAACATCTTTTGACATTAACTAGATGTTTTGGAAATGATTCCTGATCTATGCAATGTTCTAGGATACAATGGCTAGAAGACCTGCAGATCCTGAAGAAGAGCTTCGCTGGATGTCACAAGAAGTGCGTGGATATGTGGAAGCTGTTCTAAACAGTCTTGCAGCAAATGTGCCTAAAGTCAGTAATCATCCCCAATTTTTAAAACTCTAATAGTACATAATTTTATTGTTCTTATAGGCCTGTTTTGTGACCTATTCTGATGTTGTAGGCTGTTGTTCTTTGTCAAGTTGAGAAAGCTAAAGAGGACATGCTTAATCAATTGTACAGTTCCATAAGGTGAGGTGTTCTTTCATATTTGAATAACACCTTTCTAATATTTTAATCATCACTGCAAACGTCACCTGATGTTGGCACGTTATGAACTTGAAGTGCTTGCTGTTGAAAATGAATGAGCTTGGTGAGCAAATTTATGGCAAATAAATTTGAGGCTTAGATAAAATGTTTCTCCTGATCGTCAACTATGATTATTCAATGATCAGACTAATGATCAAAAGTTGTGCTAAAGGGACACCAAGAATGGGGCTGTCTGCACTCTAGCATATTATTACACTTCAGCCTTTTTGCAAGTTTTCTGTATAGGACGGGACATTTAGGAGAGTTGTTTTAGTCCTTTAGATGTATTGGGATTTGCCAATCTATTTCTCTTCTCCTGGTGTGATGCAGGCATAATTTTTCACTAATAAACTAATTTACTAGCTTAATATAAAAATTTTAAAAGTTATAACTTACATGTTGAAAAACAGCCTAGTTCCTCTCACATCTCGTTGCACTACAAGTGAGGCTAAGAATCATCTTTGAAATGCAATCAAACAACTACAAAGACATCCATTGATCTAATGAAGACAGACCCTTTTGGAGAGTTCATAAGAAAGTTGACATTGTCCTTTTGGATGGTAGTATTATGCTCTCCATCGGATAAGATAGAACAACCTATTTGTGCCCGTTCTTTTTATGCTCATTCATTGCCTTCTCGGTCTCCTCCCCTTTTTTTTTTTTTTTTTTTTGATGAAGGTGAACTCTCAACTCATACATGGAAGCTGATTTTAATGCAGGGCCAAATGGGCCAAATTAATTCCATGGCAATAGCAAAGCTGTGAAGTATGACCACATGGAAAGTAATCCTGGCATCATAAAACCACCTAACCACTTGGCTATGTCTGTGCAAGCCTTTTCTCTTAACTTTTTCTTACATAGCTCATTAAGTGTTCTTTGCCTCCCTTGATCCTTTTTACCCTTCACAACATCGGCCGGATTAGGAGTAAAGAACAAATCCAAGTGGATCTTTTTGCCTTGGTGTCTTATGAGGCATGCTATTACTTCCCTTCTTTGTCCCATTCCCACCACTTCTAGGATTCATCTCAATGCATTTGATCATCTTCATCATCATCAACGTCGTAGCTTTGTTATATTTTCCTCGACATCTCAAAACTCTCTTTCATTGATTTTTTTATCCATGTATTCTTGAATTTCTTCGATAACATGCTCTGGGACCTTCTTACAACTTAGTGTATTTCGATATCCACCGGCCAAATGTTGTTCAAGTCGAAACACTCCCCACGGTCTTAACTCCACAAAAATTGCAAAAGAAACTATTTTTATTGCTCTCATCTTGTGTGCCATACTTTCTTCCGGGGTCTAAAGCTCTAGAGGAGGGGATTGAACCTGAACCCGAACCTGGACTGGGTTGATCCTCCATTCAAATCACAATAATGAACACAATTCACTACAAAAAAATTATCACAATAAAAACAATTAAATTATAACTCTAGACAAAAAAAGAAACACAAAAATATAACACAATTTACTACAATTAAAAATAAAAACCCTTGATTCTTGACCCACTGACATAAGATAAAAAACAGAGAGACAGAAAAAAAAAAAAAGAGGGATCATTCACTGCCTCTCATAACACTGGAAGAGGGAGTCCAGAAGAGCCCGAAACCGGAGAAAGAAAAAGAAGAGCACAGCCAAAGAAGGAAGAGGAAAAAAGAAGGAAGAGGAAAATGGAACAGATGAAGAAAGAAGGAGGAAAAAGGAAAAGGGAAAAAGAAGAAGAAGAAGAAGGAAAAGGAAAAAAGAAGAAGGAAGAGCCCGAAACCATAGAAAGAAAAAGAAAAACAAAGAAGAAGGAGAAGAAGGAAGAGGAAAACAGAAACAGAAGAAGAAAGGAGGAAAAAGGAAAAAGGAAAAAGAAGAAGAAGGAAGAGGAAAACGGAGGAAGAAGAAGGAAGAGGAAAAAGAAAGAAGAAGAAGGAAGAGGAAAAAGACTGAAGAAGAAGGAAAAAGGAAAAAGAATAAGAAAGGAGGAGCGTGTACCTGGTAGTCGGCGACCAAGTTGGCGCCGGAAAACACCAAGGTCGGCACCGGAAAATGCCGAGGAGTCGCGGGAAGGATTGAGCCGAGGAGGAGAATGAAGGAGGAAGGTTTTATGAAGCTAGGGTTTCTCCTTGTTCACTTCGCAAGGAAGTGTCGAGTTTCCAAACAAGTAAGTTGCACGCAGCTCGAGGTAAATATAAGCCTTTTTTAAAAATCAAACAAACGGCAACTTCAACCCTAAAAAGGCGCTCCCGGCCCAAAGCGTTCTTTGACAAAAGCCCAAAAGGCGTGCACTTCTTTGGGCTTTTTGGAGGGGCTGCGCTTAACCTTGCAAAAAGCCCACATGAGTGCGCTCGGGCTTTTTAAACTAAGATGCTTTGTTATCGAACTCTTATTCCATGTGAGTATCACACAACTATTTAAAGGGTATTCTAGGAAACAAGCAATTCTACTCAATTGTAGTCATGTTCATCATATTAGGATTTTTGCAAGAGTTATTTAACTTGTGGTATGCAGAGGGGAGAAAAATTCATGATTGAAAGTAGGCCAATTTTCTGATACTTGGAGTATGAAGTGAAATTATAGAGACAAATCAAGGTTTCAGTCTAGGAAATGTAGAATTTTCTTAACATTAGGAACTTTTGTACTTAATTGTTTTAATCAATTTGTTGGTTTTTGCTGGCTATATTTTATCTATCCTTCCCCTAGTAATTAGAATTCATATTGGACAAGTATCTTCAGCTTTGGATTCTGGTGCCTAAAGCAAAATAGATGTCTAAACTAACCTTCACATCTCTGTTTTGGATATTTGCATGCACTTTAACATTAGCATTCTCCCAAGTTGCACTTGTTTAAGGGTATTTTCTTGTATATTACATGCACTTTAAAATTAGCATTCTAATTAACCTTTTTTTCCTCTAGAGTTTTATAGTTGCATTTTATTTGATTGCAGTGCTCAAAACTCCTCAAAAATTGAAGAGCTCCTTCAAGAAGACCAGAATGTGAAACGTAAACGAGAACGTTATCAAAAGCAGTCATCTATTCTTTCGAAACTCGTGAGACAACTAAGCATTCACGATAATCGTGCAGCTGCTGCATCCAGCTGGTCTGATAATGGGGCTCCTGCAGGTAATGCTTACAATTCTGCTAAACCCCCCTCCCAAAAAAAAAAAAAAAACGAAAAAAATCTAAGCTGCTCTGATAAGTTGTCCCTGCTAACTATGCCTTGAGTAATGGTGTATTAGGGAATGCTATGAATGAACAACCCACAGGTCAACAGAACCAGCTGACAGTCATTTTCACAACTGACCATAAAAATGCGCTGATATGTAACTTTTTAGTCACCCTTTATTCCATGTTCAAGGTTTCAGATAGAAGGAATTACACCCAGCATAGCAATTTTGAATAAGCTACTGTTAACCTGTTCCTGCGTGTGAGAACCAAAGTGCCAATATCTGATTGAGGATGAGCTATAGATGTTTTAATGTTAGACAGCAGCAATACCAACATAAAGTTGAAAAAAGATATCTACTATACCAATACTGCCTTCAAATACTTCAAATATCTTCTGTGTAGGGTCAATGATTAGTTGAACTATGACGTAAACAAAGTGCATGAATATAAAATCCAGAGCAAATTTAAATGCAAAGATTTTGTAGACATCCATATTATATAACTGCTTGTTTCTAAATGTCCATTCAGCTGAATAGTCTGCTCCTAATCGATTTAGATTTGGGGGCACTTACAAACAAGTGTGAACATTGATTCATCATTTATGGCATGTCTGCTCCTAACTGATTTAGATTTGGTGGCACTTACAGACAGGTGTGAACATTGATTCATCATTTATGGCATGTCTGATGCTAATGTTACCACTCCATACCTCTTTATCTGCCCCCTCGCAAGGAAGAGGAATGGGGTGAGGGTTTGGTGGTTCACTCCATAATAGTTTCACGCACTCTCTTCTGTTCACAGTTCTCAAAGTATGCTCTCACAAGCGGGTTAACAAGAAAGATTGCAAGAGGGCTAGTAGCATCTCCGGATAATATGCAGAAGTAAAAGATCATGATAAATAGAAAATTAAATCATTAATATATTTATAAGCCATTGCCCAACTATATAGATTGGTAAAAATCCTCATAGAAGGTGCTCAGCTCTACAGGGGTCCTCTTTTTGAACGGCCCACTCCTCTCCATAGGTGTTGGCTGATGGGGCTAGTCTTCTCATGTTTTTGTTTTGGTTGTAATCCGGCTGCAACTGACTTTTTGCCCTTGTTATGATGCGGATAAGTGCAGTACACTGAATCCATACACGGACCTATAGTATTAATTACCTTGGGGGCTTGGACTTTGAATACTTGGATTAGATTTTCCTATTCCGTGATATATACTTTGGGCAATGCTGTCATTGTTCTTGGATGTTTTGGATATTTGCAACTCACTGGCTGGGGGTGGGAGTGGGGTTCTTACACACTAGTATTATGTCTTGAATTTATGCAGAAAGCCCTAGAACACCCATTGTGGAGGATTGGAGAACTGCATTTGATGCTGCTGCTAATGGCCCATCAAGCTTCTCAAGGAGCCACAGCCGAAGGAACAGCGATCCATCACAGAATGGTGATGTGGGCATGGGGTCTGGCTCGAGCTCAGGCAGCCGTCGCACTCCAACGCGATTGCCTCCTGCACCTCCCTCTGGTAGGTACTAGATGATGAATGATCAAGTTGGAGATGATGTTGATGAACGATGATCGATTTTATATGATTCATGTATTCTTGTTGGAGTGGGTGTTTTGATCTTGCTCCGTGATATTTGAGCATTTCTTAGGCTCTCTCCTTATATCTTATAAGTAGTTTTTGTAGATTGGGAAAGGAGAAATAGGGTGATTCTTGTAGATAGACATTGGGCAATGTTTTTGTTTACCCACAATTGACAAATTGCTGTGCTGGATTTTGGGATGTATTTGCAGCTATGTTCATTATAATCTTCGTGTTTTCCCCTTTGGGGGGGCTGGAATGCTATATCATTTTGACGCCTTTTTCATTGTAGAACTGTCTGCACAAGATTATAGAGTTGTCAATTTTGCGTTTTTGATTTCATTATTATTGACTTCTGAGTATGAACCATCAAGTATTTTCATGCAGTTGAATGTCTGTTTTCCCTTGTATAGATTTTCTTTTTCATACTGTTTAACAATTGGTTTATTGAGCTGTGTCTCTTTCTGTTGCGTTTCGCACAAAAGACAATAGGTTGATTTACTACTTTTGATGTGCAATGCAAAAGTACGTTATTTTTTCCCAGTCTGAATGGGGCACTAAGGGTACACTACGGGTAATGTACGATGGGAGTTGAACCTATATCATTGGTAATGACTTCTAAGGACTTTATACATCTATAAAAAGTAAATTAGTTGACGTCTTATTGTTTTTTGAGGTGATTATGAGCTACGTTAAGCGAACCGAACCGGATAGGCTGGTCGAACCGGTCGGACTGGGAACTGGTGTTTTTAATGGTTGGGTTAATGGTTTGGCTCGTTTAGACAATTAAATTGGCCAAAACCAGTGTGAATTGGTCAGAGTTGCCTGACCTGCTTAATCGTGGTTCGATCGATCAGTTTTAGTCTCGAGTTTTTGTTTGCCTTTCTCTGCTGTGTTGAGCCTTCTTCCTCGCCCCCTCTGTTGATACTCGCTCTCTGGCCGCTGACCGGTGGTGCTCGTCTGTCAGGATCTAGCAGTGATGATATTTAGAGGAAAGACAACTTACATAATTCAGATCTAGAGGAGAGAGCGAGAGGCGTCAGAGGAGAGAGAGAGAGGTGTGAGTGGAGAGATATGTCATGATAAAGAGGAGAGAGAGAGAGAGGAGCTTTAGAGGAGAGAGAGAAACTTTGAGCAGAGGGAGAGGCAGACACAGGTTGCAGTCTATGTTACGAAAACTAGACTGCTTGGCCAGCTCGACCGATCGGACCGGGAACTTAATATGTAAACTCGTTTAGGGAATCGAACTGGGAAAAATCGGTGTGAACCAGTCAACCTGCTTGAATTGGACGAACCGGTCGACTCGGGTTCGACCACAAATTAAAAACCATAACACTAATTCCCTGTAGTTGGTCCTTATCTTTCTGCTCTCTCCACTTGCTCGGTCTTCCTCTCTCTCTCTCTCTCTCTCTCTCTCGATGCGCTGGTCCTCGTTTCCTCTCCTCTCCTTGCCTCACCTCGGTGCTGGCCATGCCTCGGTGGTGGATCGCCGGTGTCTCTGTTTCTCTTTATTGTGGCTCTCTGGCTCACCTTTGTTGGTGGTTGAGCAAGAGAAGGGGTAGAGATGTGTTTTTCTCTTTGAAACGTAAATTCTCAATGCGTAAACCACTTTCTTTAATCTCAAAAAATACTCTTGCTCAACCACTAACAAAGGGGAGAGAGATGGCGTTGAGCAAAAGGAGTAGAGAAATACTAGAGAACCAGGGGCAGAGAGGATAGAAAGAGCATACGAACATAGGAGTAAAAAGAAGAAAGGGCAGAGGAGAGAGAGGGGAATGAGGGTGGGGGGGATGTGGGGCCGAGAACAATGAGTAAGAGGAGTTGAATTTTAGGGTTTTACTTTAATTCTAGTAAATCTAAATCTAAATGGGTTGTTTTTTACCCAAAATAAATGGGCTTTTGTCTTGGACTAGATGTATCATTTGTTAGTTTTTAATTTATTTTTTCTGATGGAATATGCATTCTTTTTAAATATAGAAAAGATAATAATAATGAAAAAATAGTTGAAAACATATAAAGAAATAATTTTATAGTCAAGCGGGTCATGGTCGTTGACCTTGGTCCAACTAGTAATCGGGTTAACATGTCTAAACGGTACGACATGTTGACCCATTGATACACTCTTCTAACTAGGTCGATGACTGGGTCGGCTTCGTTAACATAGGTCGTAGTTAGAAAAGAGAGAGAGAGAGAGGGGGAGGTGTGATAAGATTTAAAAATGGGAGAGAGAGGGAGATAAGGGCTATTAATGGAAGACATTAAAAATAATTAGGTTTTTGTTTTTCTACAAGACAAAAAAGATTAAAAATAGTAGCATATTGGGGTTTTAAGACAAGGCCTATAATTCTCTTTATAAATATGTATTGAGGTGATTTTATTTTTTACTCAAATATATGATGGGTTTGACCTGGCCTAACCTACTTCAACCATCAACCGGACTCAACCAGCTTTAATCCGTGTTAAACGGTTCCATCGGTTGAACCATTGACCCACTTTATCGACCGGGTCGATCATCGAGTTGAAATCTTTCAATATAGATTATGAGATGAGAGAGACATCAATTAAAAGTAAATTAGTCGATGTATTAATTTTTTCCGAGGTGATTATGAGATGAGAGAGATCCAATCTTACATTCATTCAAGAACTTGACGGATAAATACATAGGAGGGAAGGACTACAACATTCTTAGTATAAAAGTACATCGGAGGGATGAACTATCGCTAGTAGGTTAGAAGAAAACATGAAGTTACAAAAAGAGAGTTTTTGAATTAGTATACCACCCACCTTTCTACTTTATTCAAAATTACCACCCTTATATTTTTTATTTTAATTTTACCACTCTGCTGATTATTTTATTTCACAAATACCACTCACAACCTATGTTGTCAATAAAGTGTGTCAATGGTTCGACCGGTCGGACCATTTAGCTCGAACTAAATCGATTGACCTGGTTGATGGTTGAATCGGGTTAGATCGATCAAACCTGTTATATATTTTGAGTAAAAAACAAAGACACCTTAATCCATATTTATAAAAGGATTATAGGTCTTGTCTAAAAAGCCCATCTAAACCCTAATATTTTTAATCCTTTTGATCTCTTGAAAAACAAAAACCCTAATTCGTATTAAAGCCCCTCCCATTATTAACCTCTCTCTCCCTCCTCTAAATCTTATCACACCTCTCTCTCTCTCTCCTCTAACTACAACAACCTATGACTCTCCTCCAAAGCTCCTCTGTCTCTCCTCTAAAGCTCCTTTCTACGTCTTTCTCTCCCTCTTTATAATCACATATCTCTCCTCTCACACCTCTCTCTCTCCCCACCTCTTATGCCTCCCTCTTTCTCTCCTCTAGATCGTGAATCATCTAAGTTGGCTCTCTCTCTCTCTCCTCTAAATATCATCACAACTAGATCTTGACAAACGTGCACCGCCGGCCTGGCATCATTGCGAGCAAACGGGCACCACCAGCCGGTCGCCGATCACCGCCGAGAGTAAGCAACAATGGAGGGCGCGAGGCGTAAGGCTCAAGAGAAGAGAGAGAGGGGTAGACAAAAACTCACGGTTGAACCGCGATCAAGCGGGTCGAGCGAGTTGACCGGTTCACAGTGGTTTTTTCCGATTTAATTTGTGGTTATCTAATTTGTGGTTATCAAAGCAAACAGAGGCTACTCATGAGTTTTTGTCTACCTCTCTCTCTTCTCTTTTCTCTACCTCGAGTTTATAACACCTTCCCTTTTCTCTACCTTGTTGTGTTCTTGTGAGACCCGAAATTTTAAGTAGGTTAATTAAATTAAGTAATCGACGCGTAAAATATTTTATTTAGTATGAGCTCCTATTCTTACGCGCTTTTATAAATAAATTAGCAGATTATATTATCTCCTCCCGATACTCTTCTCGGATCGAGTAATTAAAACCCAAGGCGACTTGTGATTTTAAAAAAAAAAAAGAAAAAGGAAAAAAAGAGAGATAATGAAGGAAACTAATTACGTGGGTAAAGGCAATGAGAGATTAGTGTAAAGGGGTAGTATGTCTGGCATTTTCTAAGGCAGCCACAACAAAAGGAAAAAGGGAGAAAATGAATGGGAAACAAAAGAAGAAAGGCTCGGGAAAAGGAAAGAGGCCGAGGGAAAACAGAGGAAAGAAGGAGAAGCAGGACGTAAGTAGGGAAAGCAAGAGAAGGGAGGTCGGTGAGGGTGGAATCGAGCGAGAGAGAGAGAGAGAGCGGGCACGAACGTGAGGGCCGGAGAAGAGGCCGGAGGCCGGTGCACCGAGCAACGGGACGAAAGGAAGACGGTCGGCGAACGCGGCGGACCAAGCAAAGGGCACGAAAGGGAGGCGAAATCGAGACCGGAAGAAGGAAACCGGCGACCAACCGGCAAAGGAACCGCGGCCGGCGACAGCTGCGAGCGAGGAGGAAAGCAGCGAAGTCGGGCCCGGACCGGGCTGGCAGCAAGGCAGGAAGGCGAGGAAGAGGAAGGAAACAGAGAGACCGACCTAGACCGAACCGAAATTCGCAACCTTTAATCTCTAATTCGAGGTGGGTAGTCTTATACTCTAAACTATTAGTATTTTAGAAACCTAAATGAATTTGTTGTGAATGTTGAATGATGAATGTTTGCTGGGAACATAGAAGAAACTTAGGAAGTAGTAGGGCTAAACTAGGATATGAGGGAATCGGATTGAGTCGTTTAGGCTAAATTAGAAATTTGAAGGAGTTTATTAGTTGTTTAGGGCTGAGTCGGAATGCTGGAAATTTAGAAAGAATTGGGTGGCATAGAGCAAAGGAGCATTGTAGAGGTTTCAATTAGCACTTAGAGATGAAGAAATGGTGATTTGGGTCTAAACTATAAAGTGATGCTTCAGTTCAACCGTAAGAGATTCGTAAGTTCTTTGCATTGGAAGGTAACGACTTATGTTGGGAAATAACAAGTTAAGAACAAAAACAAGAGTGCAAGATCACCTTGACTAGCACACAGGTGAGATAGGGAAATGGAGAGCTAGTGATGGTGAGGGTAAGCTGAGTTGAAGGCATATCTAAATCCTTGAGAGTAAATGGAACTAGAAGATAAATGGAGCTAAAAGAAATTTAGTGAAGTGAGTTTAAGAGTTATATGACTAAGTATGGGCAAGAAAGAGTGTGATTAGTAATGAGAAGGCATAAGAGGAGAAATTAAGGTGAAAATGGCAAATTATGAGAAGTTAAGACGTTTGAGTTAAGTGGTAATTACCTGTGGTTATTGTGGCTCGAGAAAAGAAATTAATATTATTGAATTCATAGATTTAGAAAGGCATAGTTGGAAAAGAGCCGAGGAGGACTGATCCGAGTTGAGTTTTGATTAATTGTGCTAAGTGATTGTGTTAAATGATGTTCAAAAGTTAGTTTTGAAAGAAGTTCTATGTTTTACGCAGAATGATACTTGAATGTGATTTTGTGATATATGCTTTTTAAGCGCGAAACGTGTTTCTAAGAAGTGAAACTAATTTGAGAATGTTGCTTGAAACAAGCTTGATAAGTGAACGTGTTAAAGAAACTATTATGAATTGGCTTTGCTCGGATCGTTTAGCACAAGGAAGGATTCTAGCTAGGGGTCTTGTGTAGCACGACGCCCGATTGGAATCTTCCTAGATAGGTCCCGGAACCTTTCATTTGGGGTCGCGCCCCGGAGAAATAAGAGAAATTATGAGAAATTGCGAAGTGCTAGTTCGAGTCCACAACCTAGAAAGTGATTCACCAAAAGAAATTCATTGCAAGTGATTTATGAAAAGTGATTCGAGTAGAAATGATTCAAATTCTATTTGAAAGCATTTGAAAGAAAGTAACGGTGGTTGCACCACTTTGTTTAAAGAAGAAAAGAATTGTTCTTGAATGTGAAATCGTGCTTTTAAAGGATTAAAAGAATTCCGATCTTTAAGTTGCAAGAGATTTCATTGAAAGTATATAGATTTGTATTATGTTATTATGCTTTCGCAGATTTCATTATTATGAGTATTATGTGTAAGGAATTTCCATTTTAAGGGTATGAGACTCCGGTGAGCCCGTGGTTTATTGCTCATCCCCACAAATTCCTCCTCGCAGTCTGCAGGTACTCCTTGATACTGGTTGCTCGGAACGCTTGACTTGGATGGTGATCGCAAGTTGGAGTTGGTTTATGTAATTTCATGTTTAACATGTTGTTTATACTCGGTTTCTTATGTAAATAGACGAGTAATGTATAGTAAGTTTAAGGTATGTATGGAGACCCAAACTAGTAGCTCGACAAGCCAAAGATTTCCTTTCTCCGGCAATTTTGATCTCAAGTGGTTGTAAATTTAGGTTTTGTTGAGTTCATGACTTGGGTTGTAAACTAGTTCGAAATGTGAGTTTTGTGTTTGTGAATATACTCCGGCGTGTGGCCGTTGAGCTGTGTACTCCGAGCGTGTGGCTCATTGAGTTTTATTGTGACTTTCATGCGGGTTTTAAGGCTGGTAGCCTATGGGTTGGGCCATAGTTCAAACGGAGCTTTGCCAAAATTTTTAGAAAACTTCAACCCTTGTAAGAAATTATATTCCTTACCTTTAAGGTGGGCTAGGACAGCTAATTCAACACTTAAGTGAGCCTTGGGAGTTCCTTTGAGGAACTCGGTGGTGTAATACTCCTAGGGTGGGTTTTGGGGTGTTACATTTTATGGTATCGAGCATTAGAATCACCCAAATTAGTTCTCACTAGGAATATGTGTCCTAGAGGATAGGATATGCGTTCTATGTGTACTTATATGTGCATTGTTTACTTGTTTTACTCATCTCCTTACTCGGAGTTCGTATTCTTGTACTTTGATAAACCTTCTACTATTAGGATTAATTTTGTTCTGATTATGTTAGATGCCTCCGCGAAGGGAACAAGCCTTACCTTCACCCCTCCATCTCCGGGAATTAGGGCGAGTGGAAATGGTATGCCTATTTCGAAGTTAAAACCCCTAAATTTTCCGAAGGAACAGATCCTTTGGTGTATGAGGAATGGATATTGACTATGGAAGGCCTTTTCGAAGTAATGGAGTGCCCGAACGGTTTAAAGTGCAATTGGCCACCCATTAGTTTGAAAGTGAAGCCCGATTCTGGTGGCATACGGTTAAGCCTCGTGCGGGAATTGCAATGACTTGGTTAGAACTTAAGGATTTACTTGGAGGCGAAGTATTACCCCAAGGATGTGAAATGGGCTAAGGAGTAAGAATTTCTCCACTTTAAGCAAGGGGAGAACATGAGCGTAGTAGAGTATGCTGCCAAGTTTAACGAGCTAAGTCGATTTGCACCATCCCAAGTCGCAACCGAGGGAATGCGGATGGATAGGTTCGAACATGGGTTAAAGCCCAAGCTCAAGAATAAAGTGGTCGGGCATGTTTTCATGAATTTTCAAGAAATGTATCGGAGGGCTTTCAAGATTGAAAGGGTGCTGAACGAGAGTGCAGTGCTGAAGATAGCCCAACTTCAAACGAAAAGGAGGTTTGGGTATGGTGATATAGGCTCTCAATCCAGCCAAGCTGCGAAAAGATTTGATGCACGAGGTAATTCCTTCCAAGGTCAACAGCCGTCTAAGAGGGAGGAGCGAAGATTCTGCAAAAGTGTGGTCGCCCTCACTTAGGAGCTTGTACGGGAGAAAAGGGACCGTGCTTTAGGTGCGGGGATTTGGACATTTTGCGGTCAATTGCCCCCAAGAAGCCGGCACCAATCGGAATGTAGTGCGAAACAACAACGTAACCCCCAATTTTTCTCGCAAGCAAGGTCAACCTTCCGCTGGTAAGAAACCACAAGCACATGGAAGAGTTTACAGACATCATTGAAGAAGGAAGGGAAGACCCCAACAACTTTAGCACTCCTGACGAGGAATTGGTGAACCCAAATGACATGGTGCTAGGTACGATACTCCTCGACAACCTCTAAACCTTTTATTTGGTTTAGGAGCGACCCTTTCCTTTGTGAATTTTGAATTTTCTACGAAACCACCGTGTAAACCCGTGACGACGAATGTTGGACTTCGTATATCAACTCCAATAGGGTTAGGGGCTTGAACCGACGTGATCCGTAGGAATCGCCGACTACGTATAAGTGGAAGAACTCTTCCGAGAGACTTGATGGAGTTAGTGATACGAGATTTGATGTTACCATTGGGATAGGTTGACTATCAAGATATAAAGCAATCATAGATTGTACCATGCGTTAGTATCTAGGTCAACCCCTAAGGAAGAAAGAATACCTTCTAAGGTTGGAACAAGAGAACAACCCGTAGAAATGACGAACATACTACGATAAAGGTTGCAAGTCTGCCAAGATCGACAAAAAGTGAACGGATCCGAAGCCGGGACGCGTAGAATTCAAAGTCGGGGATCATGTACTTTGAAGAGTCTCTCCGTTAGAGAGGTAGCTTGAGATTTGAGAAGAAAGGTAAACCTAGCCCTAGATTCCTAAGACCATTCCCAATCTTGCAAAGATATGGGCCTATAGTTGCAGATTGACTTTACCACCCCCTTCAAGAATTCACGAGGTCTTCCATGTGACTAACCTTCGCGAATATGGGTCGAATCCGGAGCGTATCGTCGGACATAACCTTTGAAGATCCAGGAGGACCTTACATCCGAAGAAGACTGGACTGATGTCTCACGAAGTCAAGAACGGAAGTTTAGGATTAAGATCGTCCTATACTGCTGAAGTACTCGGAAACGCCATACGCTAGCGGAAGAGACATGAGAAGCAAAACGTGAAGCACAAGAGGAATACCCCGCTCTATTTGCGTCCGAGTATCTAAATTTTGAGGACGAAATTTTTTGAAGTAGGGGAGAAATGTGAGACTCGAAATTTTAAGTAGGTTAATTAAATTAAGTAATCGACACGTCAAATATTTTATTTAGTATGAGCTCCTATTTTTACGCGCTTTTATAAATAAATTAGCGGATTATATTATCTCCTCTCGATACCCTTCTCGGACCGAGTAATTAAAACCCGAGGCAGCTTGTGATTTAAAAAAAAAAAGAAAAAAAGAGAGATAATGAAGGAAACTAATTACGTGGGTAAAGGCAATGAGAGATTAGTGTAAAGGGGTAGTATGCTCGGCATTTTCTAAGGTAGTCACAACAAAAGGAAAAAGGGAGAAAATTAATGGGAAACGAAAGAAGAAAGGCTCGGGGAAAGGAAAGAGGCCGAGGGAAAACGAGAGGAAAGAAGGAGGAGCGGGACGAAGTAGGGAAAGCAAGAGAAGGGAGGTCGGTGAGGGTGGAATAGAGAGAGAGAGAGAGAGAGAGAGAGAGAGAGAGAGAGAGAGAGACAGAGGGCACGAACGTGACAGCCAGAGAAGAGGTCGGAGCCGGTGCACCGAGCAGCGGACGAAGGGAAGACGGTCAGCGAATCCGAGCAGCACCAATAAAGGGCACAAAAGGGAAGGCGAAATTGAGACCGGAAGAAGGGGAGCGAGCGTGGGGGCCGAGAAGAAGGAAACCGGCGACCAACCAGCAAAGGAACCGCGACCGGCAACAGCGGCGGGCAGGGAGGAAAGCAGCGAAGTAAGGCCCAGACCGGGGTTGGCAGCGAGGCGGGAAGGCGAGGAAGAGGAAGGAAACAGAGAGGCCGACCTAGACCGAACCGAAATTCGCAACCTTTAATCTCTAATTCGAGGTCGGTAGTCTTATACTCTAAACTATTAGTATTTTCGGAACCTAAATGAATTTCTTGTGAATGTTGAATGATGAATGTTTGCTTGGGAACATAAAAGAAACTTAGGAAGTAGTAGGGCTGAACTAGGATATGAGGGAATCAGATTGAGCTATTTAGGCTGAATTAGATATTTGAAGGAGTTTAATAGTTGTTTAGGGCTGAGTCGAATGCTGGAAATTTAGAAAGAATTGGGTGGCATAGAGCAAAGGAGCATTGTAGAGGTTTCAATTAGCACTTAGAGATGAAGAAATGGTGATTTGGGTCTAAACTATAAAGTAATGCTTCGATTGAACCTTAAAAGATTCGTAAGTTCTTTGCGTTGGAAGGTAACTGACTTATGTTGGGAAATAACAAGTTAAGAATAAAAACAAGAGTGCAAGATCACCTTGACTAGCACACAGGTGAGATAGGGAAATGGAGAGCTAGTAATGGTGAGGGTAAGCTAAGTTGAAGGCATATCTAAATCCTTGAGAGTAAATGGAACTAGAAGAAAAATGGAGCTAAAAGAAATTTAGTAAAGTGAGTTTAAGAGTTATATGACTAAGTATGGGCAAGAAAGAGTGTGATTAGTAATGAGAAGGCATAAGAGGAGAAATTAAGGTGAAAATGGCAAATTATGAGAAGTTAAGACGTTTGAGTTAAGTGGTAATTACCTGTGGTTATTGTGGCTCAGAAAAAGAAATTAATATTATTGAATTCATAGATTTAGAAAGGCATAGTTGGAAAAGAGCCGAGGAGGACTGTCCGAGTTGAGTTTTGATTAATTGTGCTAAGTGATTGTGTTAAATGATGTTCAAAAGTTAGTTTTGAAAGAAGTTCTATGTTTTACGCAGAATGATACTTGAATGTGATTTTGTGATATATGCTTTTTAAGCGCGAAACGTGTTTCTAAGAAGTGAAACTAATTTGAGAATGTTGCTTGAAACAAGCTTGATAAGTGAACGTGTTAAAGAAACTATTATGAATCGGCTTTGCCTGGATCGTTTAGCACAAGGAAGGATTCTAGCTAGGGGTCTTGTGTAGCACGACGCCCGATTGGAATCTTCCTAGATAGGTCCCAGGAACCTTTCATTTGGGGTCGCGCCCGGAGAAATAAGAGAAATTATGAGAAATTGCGAAGTGCTAGTTCGAGTCCACAACCTAGAAAGTGATTCACCAAAAGAAATTCATTGCAAGTGATTTATGAAAAGTGATTCAAGAGAAATGATTCAAATTCTATTTGAAAGCATTTGAAAGAAAGTAACGGTGGTTGCACCACTTTGTTTAAAGAAGAAAAGAATTGTTCTTGAATGTGAAATCGTGCTTTTAAAGGATTAAAAGAATTCCGATCTTTAAGTTGCAAGAGATTTCATTGAAAGTATATAGATTTGTATTATGTTATTATGCTTTCGCAGATTTCATTATTATGAGCATTATGTGTAAGGAATTTCCATTTTAAGGGTATGAGACTCCGGTGAGCCCGTGGTTTATTGCTCACCCCCACAAATTAACCCTCCCAGTTGCGAGTACTCCTTGATACGGTTGCTCGGAACGCTTGACTTGGATGGTGATCGCAAGTTGGAGTTGGTTTATGTAATTTCATGTTTAACATGTTGTTTATACTCGGTTTCTTATGTAAATAGACGAGTAATGTATAGTAAGTTTAAGGTATGTATGGAGACCCGAACTAGTAGCTCGACAAGCGAGAGATTTCCTTTCTCCGGCAATTTTGATCTCAAGTGGTTGTAAATTTAGTTTTTGCTGAGGTCATGACTTTGGTTGTAAACTAGTTCGAAATGTGAGTTTTATGGTTGTGAATATACTCCGGCGTGTGGCCATTGAGCTGTGTACTCCGAGCGTGTGGCTCATTGAGTTTTATTGTGACTTTCATGCAAGTTTTAAGGTTGGTAGCCCATGGGTTGGGCCATAGTTCAAACGAAACTCCGCCAAAATTTTTAGAAAACTTCAACCCTTGTAAGAAATTATATTCCTTACCTTTAAGGTGGGCTAGGACAGCTAAGTCAATACTTGAGTGAGCCTTGGGAGTTCCTTTGAGGAACTCGGCGGTGTAATACTCCTAGGGTGGGTTTTGGGGTGTTACAGCTTCTTCCCCAAATTCTCACAACAAAAACCCTAAAAGCTAAATCAAGGTCTGTAATGAAGTTTAAATCATCAAATCTACTTGCATGCAATTCATGGTCTCCACTTCAATTCGAGCAACATACCCTCAAAAAATGGCAACTTGAAGGAGGAAGATGATAAATTCAAATTCAGCTATGAGAAGGCCAATTCGACGATGTATAGGGTGCAAACCCTTTCATAGAGGGCGTGTTTATCACTCAAATTCAAACTAAACCTTAAATTCTCCGAGTTTGTATTTCTATCCGAGATTTGGAGACTCATTAAGGTCTTATTGTTGTATTCCATTGTGTACCGTTGGCTCTACTTAGCATATGTGGTTGAATTATTCTTGCTTTAGTCAAGAGAATTTGAGGTCGGGATATCTTGGATTGACACCTAATTGTAGTAAGGCCTCGTGTGGTTTATTGCTCTCACTTTCATGGTTGTTCAGGATGCAATCAGCATCCTTCTAATGGTTTGGGGAACGTCACATTGCTCAAATTCAAATTCATTAGCTGGAGAATGATATATTAACTATCTCGTGGGCGATAGGCATGATAACGCATAATGATACAAATAATACCCTCTCTCTGGAGCTGATTACATCCTTGTATCAGGTTAGATCAATTATGGTACGTAGAATAATACATTAGTTGTAGAGAATGAGCAATTGATGAAGCTAATCAAGGAAAAATGAAACTAAAAAAGATGGAGATTTGTGGTTATCAAAGGCATAAGCTACACATGTTTGTTATGATGTTATTTATAGTTGTATTTGCCTTTAGTCATATGATTTGGGAAGGGGGCAATGCTAGCATTAATGAATGTAGCTTGTATTTGGATTTTACGATTATGTAAATGGATCATTTGACAAATGAAAATATTTCAGATTTGGCATATATTGTGTATTTAACATATTTCTTTTAAGACAAAGCTATATGAATGGAGCTTCGAACAATCAAAATGAATATACAATCAAGGCAGGATATCAAACGCTCAAGGGGTAGGAACAACTAGTACTGGCAAATGGCATGATAGTGATAGTAACCAAGCATTAACTCAAAACAAATAAAAATGCTATGAAAATGAAATTGGCTTCATTGAAGTCCAATACATTCGATACATAAACCTTCCATTGTTCGGACATTAAAATACCACCTAACTAAAATTAGTTTGCCATTAATTTGCCAAAAGCTTGCCACTATATATAAATATATCCTATCAAAAAGGGAAAAAGTGGCTCATATATTATTTCATGTCATCATATACAATCCAATACCAAGAGCATGAACAAAAAGCTTTGCTTGCTATATGCTAGGGAACTCATTCATCTAAGATTGAAAATTTAAGAATGTCCTGGCTTAGAATGGCTTCTCCAACTTGGTTTCTTTTGATAGAAAGCTTGCTCCTTGGTGGACAATCAAAGGTGGTAGAATTAAGGGCAACAACAGTAAGGGGAGATGCAGTAGAATTGCAAGTAGTAGCAGATTCGAACACAACAAAATTAGAAGCAATGTAAGATTCAAAGACAATGAAATCATATGTAGAAGAAGTAGGAAAAGAAACAATAGTAGAAGCATATTGAGAGGCCGAGACGGAATCGAAGTAGAAACAAGCAAACGAGAGTGGAATAGCAGCAACAACATTGGAAGATGCATCAGCTAGTGGCTACATACAATTTAAAAATTGGTTAATACTAATGTTTTAACATTATGCAAAAATCGAAAAATTTTACAAAAATCTTACCCTCTATCTACATGTCTTCTTATTATGCCCATATCCTTTACATGTTGAACACTTGGTTATTCCACTAGATCTTGGCACATCAAGAAGTTTGCTCCGATGTCTTTGTTCCCCTTCTTCTAGTCTCCTTTTAAACTAGTAACTCGACACTCTTTTCTCGTTTAAAAACAAGTGGCAACAATTGGCTCATTTTCACATGGAGGCCATAAGTTTGGTCCATTTATAGGAATCAAAGTATGTGCATAAGTCTTTCTAAACATTGCACTACTATAATACCTATGAACAAACTAAGCCGGATTGATTTTCTCCTCCCTCATTACTACTACAGCATGAACACATGGGATATACTTAACTCCCATGCCTTACAAGTACAAATTTTGGTCATGTCAACTACAAAACCATCGGCTTCGTGCTTGACACTTTAAATACCATTTCGGCTCTACCTGCTTGCCACCAACGACATAAATCTTTTTCCCTCTCTAACTTCTTTAGGATGATAGTACATATTTCTTGATGTAAATGCTCTACTTTGCTTCCTAAAAGCAACCCTTGTAATGACTTTCTTGAAAAAATGTTTTCGAGCATGGTGAATATAGGCTTAAACCTTTCCTTTACGATGGATACATTGAATATCTCAGCCATTTTGTATTCCACTGAGTCACATTTGGCATACGTTTTGAAGAAGAGTCTAAAGAAATGCTTAGGGTGCTTTCTTTCCAAGAAATCACATGCGTGAACATATAACTTTTGGATTTCCTTTACATACATATTGTAGTCGACCTAATTTGATGACTTCACAATTCTCCAAAACACGTCTCTATATTCCAAAACCTTCCATTTCTTTCTCATATTAGCGTACACATGCCTTGAACATAATCTATGTTCATCCTTAGGCAACATGTTTGAAATTGCATCAACAAGCTCCTTAACATTTATAAGAATTTTATTAGTTTGGAAAACACAGGAAAAACAAATTTTCTCAGCAGAAAATCTACTACTATTGATTGTCGAATATCCTAAATCACTACTAATGGTCAAAATGATTGATTACACCTGATGAAAAAATATATATAAACAATATATACATATTGACATATAAATAAATATACTTTTTGTTGGTCTAAAATGATGGTCCATCCATGTCCATCTTCCATATACAAGTCATTAACCAAGAATTGCATGAACCAAAGCCATGATTCTCAGTATCCTCCTTTTGTGTCACACCCCAAGCAACATGGTACATTTGGTTGTTTGCATCTTGACCTACCACAACTAAGACTTATCCATTCCATGGCCCCTTTAAAAACATCCATCAATGCTCAAAACTTTCCTACACCCTTCTAAAAATCCCCTTTTCAAAGGACCAAGATGTATGTAGAGACTCTTGAACACACAATCTCACACACAATCTCAATCTCAATTTTTTCCCACAATAATTTTAATGGTGGAACCCCTATTCTTTCTAAGAAGCTCATTTTCATACACTCTTAACATTCTAAATTGAGTCTTGTCATCCCCTAATATTAATGCTAGAGCCATTGCTCGAACTCTAAAAGACATAGACATAGTAGGCTTATAGTTGCACTCTTTCTCAATTAAATCTCGTAGCTCCCTTAACCTTAAGCTTGGTTGCAATCTCAATCTCGAGGTATTTACATGACAACCATTTAGTTGACATCTTCCTCTTTCCTCTCTCAAAACTATAAGGAATACAATTATGAGGTTTAGGCATTTCCTTGATTTGAAAAGGTTGCTCACTTTGAGGTCTAGATGCCCACAAAATCCATTCACATCCCTCCGCATTCCAATAAGATTGAAACCTTTTTTGTCACTATGTTGTATCTTAACAACATATCCATTCGGTATACGATAGTCCTCAATGAGCTCTCTAAGTCGCACCTTGTCAATGAACTTGAGGCCTACTACTAGCTCAATTCTCTCATTTGCTAAACTTAGATTGTATCGAGGGTATCTCATTATCCTTTTCTTTTTTCTCTTCGAACCTTTATCATCACAATGATCATCAGCCTCACTAGTTACAAGGTTGTGCTTTGGTAATGTTCATATACATCGAAATGCATTGCTTCTTTTCCAATCCTCTCCAATTTCAACTCTAAGTTCTTCTATTTCTACAACCATATCCTCGTGCATCATTTATTTTTTCACTCTAATATAAGAGTTCCCTATCATCAATGTCGGACCCATACACATCATACTCATCATCAGCCATACAATCATTATGACCATCATCAAATTCATATCATTGTCAACAATTTTATTAGAGTCAATTTCGTCATTATGCTCAATATACAAGCATAAATACTCTATCCTTTTGCACAACTCGTATTAATTCACGCACTTCTTGATCACTTTCAATTGATACTAAGCTCTCTTCAAATGGTAATTTTGGCTTGCTAAAGTATATTTTTTTAATCCTCTTTTCAGTGTAGCCTAACCCAATAAGAATGACTAATGTTGTCAGCACTCACATAATCGCTATCGAGTTTAACCTTTTTCATCGCCCAAAAACGATACACAAGATAAGAAACTCTCTGAAAACATCCACCATGGTGCACATGTAACACAACAAGAATCGACATTTTTCCCCTACATTTAGAAAAAAATAATTTTTATGGTCAATTTAGGGCGTAAATCAATATAACAAGTGCGGGAACCACGATCCGTTTGCGTCCCCCTCAGAATCGGACTTCTTTGGGGATTGAGTTTCCCTACGAATTGGCGGGATTTCTCTTTTAAAATGAAGATGATTTTTTAAATTTGATGATTTTTGAAATGGGGATGCATCTCTTATAAGAATTTTCGATTTTTTAATTTGATTTAAAATAAATTAAGAAAAAGTGATTGGCTATTTTATTAATCATTTTATTTTAGGAATTATTTTTAGAAACCTTAAGATATTATTTCACAACTAAAAATAAAACAAATCAAAATTAATTTAATTCGTTGTAGGGCTTTTGGGTCAAACCGGTGTAAAAACACCGGCTTGGACCAAAGTCTTACCCGTGATCGTTCGGTGCCAATGAAAACCAGCACCATACGGTTCACGGCTAGGAATGGCGAAAAACCCAAACCCGTTTAAAACCCGCAAAACCCGCCCCATTTAAAACCCGAATAGGTGTTAAAAATTTTTAAAAATGGGTATGGGGCGGGTATGGGTATGGGTTTAGGCTTCACCCGCCCCATACCCGCCCCATATAACACCCATAACCCATACCCGCAATACCCGCCCGTACCCGCCCCAAACCCACCCCGTACCCGCCCCAAACCCGCCCCACTTAAATACCCATTACCCATTTTGTTAAATGGTTAAAAAAACCGAGAAAAGTGGTTTATGAGAGACATAAGGACCAAATTTTGGGCCCAGTGCCCAAATTTTATGCAAAAAAAAAAAAAACGAAACCCTAGTTTTTAAGTACTTTGACAACTTTGAAACTTTCAAGCAAATGGATACTATAATGTACTAAATATGGATTATTTCGATTGTGAAATGTTTATGTCACGTTAGCAAGGTGTCTGCACATCTACAACCCGCAAGTTTGTGAATTGTTGATTTTTTTGGTTGAATTATGAGAACTATTAAATATGGGTATTATTATTTTTAGTCTATTGCTACCCAAATAAAACCCGCATACCCGCAAAACCCCGTGGGTATGGGTATGGGTATGGGTACGTATTTTGAAAATGGGTATGAGTGTGGGTATAGGGAAACCCGCCCGCACCCGCCCCATTGCCATCCCTATTCACGGCATCGGCCATGGACTGTGATCGAGGTGGTCGGTCTCGATCCATGGCTTGACTGTTAGAAAGTAAAAATTCATTTTTTCTATTTTTCAATCAAAAATGTCGAGGACCGAATTAGAAGAAATAAAATAGGAAAATAGAGTCTCCAGTCAGTTTTAGGAACAAAAACTAACAAAAATAATAAACAAAAATATTCTTCCAATCTTAGTGTGGGAAAACTAAGCTTGAAAGAGGTTTGAAAAGATGACTTAATTGGTCTAGAACCGAGAATCCAAATTCGGGGCGAAGGTACGAAACGTAGGGATAAACCCTACCATTCCGTCCGTCAACATATGACCTTTATTGATTTGAGAGGTGGGTTTAGGTAATGCATTAAAAACGAGCATATAACATTAATTTAAAATAATCAAAACATGCTAAAGAAAGATATAAAAGCAGGTATGAAAGTAGTAAATGAAAGCGATAAAGAAAACGAAAAGAAAAGCAAAAGAAAGCAAAAAGAAAACTAAAAGATTACATAGGGCGGGGAGGAATTGAAAAGCGATTACATTCTTCTTCATAATACTGAAAGTAATAAATAACAAAATTAAACAAATTGTACTTGAAGGTAGATTTGGTGCCCTTAGGTTGTCCCACCTATTGATTTGGGTCTCGAACCGGATCTAGAAGCGCGACGGTGGTGACTGGAGAAGGCTTTTTGTGAACTTTTGTGAGGGTAGGTTGATATTGATGAATGATGAAAGCTTAGGGATCGAGTGTGGGGAAGTATAATGAATATAAGCTGAAAAGAAACCAAGAGATCATAATACAAGAAGGTGCATTTAGTAACTCTTAATTAGGTTTCAGTAGCATAAAGCATAGGAAGAAGCCGTATGCAAAATAAGAGCGTAAGCTCTCTATTTAGAGGAGAGGATTAGGTCACAAATGACCTAGGGTTTCGTTGAAGCAACCGTCCAAAATAGGTAGAAAACCGACCAGCAGAATAACAAAAAATCGAACCAAATCAAGCTTGGATTGGATTCCGGAACATTGTCGAGATGTGCGGTGCTTGCCATAAATGATGTCGTATCGAACTCCATTTCCTTCCGTGTTGCAGCTAAACTCGAAGTGAAACGCAACATTTGGGGAAAAATCCCAAAAGCGGCGTTGGCCTTGAACAATGTTATTTTGTGAAAGTGAGCTCCGTGTCTCGCTTGGACGCTTTGAGCAAAACGCAACGTTTTAGCTATGTTTGCCATGAAACGCGGCGCTGGCCAATACGACATCGTAAGGACGAGTTTAGCTCCATGTCTCGATTGGACGTTGAAGGTTAAACGCGACGCTTTGAGTGTAGCAGATGCTCAGTATGCGGCGGTGGCCAAGAGTTGACTTGGAGCGTTGACCCAAGCTTGGATCGTCCGAAGAAATGGATTTTTGAACGGACTCCAAGGCAAAAGGGTTTATTTTTTGGTGTTAAAGGGTTTTTGTGGTTTATTAGCTTCGTCACGCGAATCGGACTCCGATCGTGATCCGAATCCACAAATATGAATGAGATTTCATCACCAGGTCGACAAAATAAAATACATAAATAAAAGAGATAAAGATGACACGTTTTAGGTGTCTACAATAGGGCATGAGTGCATGGTGGAGAAGAAGATGATGCATACAAAATTCATTTCAACATTTAAAATTAAAAAAAAATGGTGTTTTCTTAATTCTCAAGCATCACTTACATACAACTAACTCATTCAAGCACTTAACATCTCTTTTTTTTTTCCGATTTTATGTTTTGTTGAATTCGAATACATACCTGATGATGTTTAATCAATCCTAACTAAAAGCACTATTCGTTGATCAAACTTGATGAGGATTTTCTGTCAAAATCGACTACTCTTGCTCTTACTTTTGCGGATAAAGGAGTCACCTTTAGGATTATGGAGAATTTTTAGCAAACCGAGAGATGAACTAAGGTTATGTTTTGAACTATTTTACAAGTATGTCAAACATTTTGATAACTTGGAGGGAAACGAAAGGTCTTTTTCTAAAATTTTTCCCTTAATTTGATCTCGCTAATAAAAAAAAAGAAGGAAAAAGCTACACTTAACCTACTATAGCCGGTGGAATGGGCCAAGAATGGTATTTGTGAAACAAAATAATAAGCCCAATGGTAGAATATAATAAAAGTAAATGTGGGTGGTAATTTTGAATAAAATAAAAAGGTGGATGGTAGTATAATCGCGAGAACTCTACAAAAATATTGCAAGATGGGAAAGGTTTTCTAAGATCATATTACTCACTAAAAAAGAAAATTAAGGGAAGTAAAGGTCCTTTGAAACATAAAACCATATTAAACTCGATAAGAAAGAAAATTAAGCTAGTCACTCCGGAGAAAATCAAGGCGATCTGATTCAAGGATTATTGTTTTGAATACAAACTTTCAAGTGCTTTTGGCTGTACGGCAAGAAACTTGGCAATTTGTAATTTAAGGCGACCAACCACGAGGTTTTCACCCTATTGATGTTTCGTCGCTTGGACATCTCCTTCGCAGTGTTGTATATGTACATTTGAAAGAGGTTGATCTCCTAGATTTTCTCATACCATTCATCCTATGATATTGATGCATCCACATTTGTGTTACTTAGCCATTGAATGAGAGTTGCTATTTGCTCGGGACTTTTGATTCATCACCGGACCTTGATTTAGTAGCCTACACGATTTTGGGCTCTCTTACATGGCGGCCATTGAGCCCTTAATTTTATAGGAAGAGTGTCGTAAAGTGCATGTCATAGAAGACAATTAATATTTGGGACATCTTAACTTCCCAAATTTTAGGAACTCTAGGTATCAAAAGCAAGACATATAGTCAAATAGGCGGTTCGATTACGAAGTGTATGTATGTGTGTATGTGTTTGTGTGCATGATTGCGTGCATGTGTGCGGATGACCCACTAGATGTAAAAGAATTTCCAAGCTTATGCATGCGGCCAAGTAGTTGGGGCCTAGCTCTATTATATTATTACCAAGGAGCTTGGTTATTTTCATATTTTTGGACTGAACATTGATGTAAGATCTATCATCTATAGTTATTACGGTATAACATTCCTCAATTCTTTTGGAGAATTTACATTAGTTATCAACACATTTTTTATATTTCAGTCCCAAGTTAGAGGTTACACAATGACAGGTTGCAAGCGCACGGTACTTAGGTTGTAGCTAGTCAAGGTCGATCCCACAAGGACTCGATCTAGCAACGCACTAAACTAGTCCTCTACTCAATTGCTAAGCTAATCATGTTTTTGGAGTTTGCTTCTCTAAACTAGTTCTTAATATTAAAATCAAGAAAATTAATCTAAACTTAAATCAATGGGTAAAAATATCTAGGGATTTGCTTTCTTAACGATGAGTTTGATTATTTAAACATAATTTGTGCAACCATTCTTTCAAATAAATCAAGGATCGATAATCATCAAATTCTACCACTCTTTCGATGCTTAATAGAATTGCTCTAATTAACCTATCAAACAACTTTCGTATGCCTTTTAAGTTAATTAAAGTTAAAGATTTTAAATTATCAAAGTGATCCCCTAATTTACTATTCTTTTCTCAAATTTCATAAACTAGGTAGAAAAGTTGGTCAGTCGGATTATTCTATTTCACCTTTCGAGTACATGATAGATTAATCTCTAAACACAAGTATCCTAGGCATTCAAAACACTCATGAACATGATAAACACAACCTTCTATTGAATCAAAATCAAAATTCAAGCACAAATCATAGAAAACTAATCAAACTACATTGTTTCGGATTGTAAATCCCTAAAAAATAAACTATTTACACATGTTTATTGAAAGCTTAAATAAAATCTAATACATGGAATCAAACCTCAAACAGAAAGAAATGAATAAGTAGATGATAGGCTTGAAGTGCTCCACTTTAATCTCTCGACTTCAAATGGAACCCCGCAATCGCTTCAATCTTCTTCTTCGATCTTCAAAGTTTTTGGTTTGATGTGAAGGAATAGAGGAAGGAAAAATGGAGAATGAACTATGGAGGATTCTGGACTGGATGGATGTAGAAATGGCTGAAAGTCATCTTAAATAAGCCATTAAGAAGCAATCAAGAGCCGAAACCGAATCGTCTCGGCATGATTTACCTCCAACACGGGCTGTGTCCTCCGACACGGGTTGCCCGTGTTGGCTGCTGGCACGTTAAAACTGGACGGGAACGTTGAAAATGGGCCGTTTCCACCGACACCGGCTACCCGTTCTCGATGCAAAGGCTCGACCTCAAACACGGGCCGTTTCCTCCGAAACGGGCTGCCCGTTTTGGTTGCTCGGAATGCATGCGTCAAATTGATTCGATTATAACTTCCTCGTCCGATGTCCAAATGATGCGATTCTTGATTTTCTGGAAAGCTCATTAAGTCTAGTTTCTAATTCTTTCATCATTATACTTGCTTCATAAGTGTGGGAAAAAATATAATTAAGAGAGTAAAGAAGTGTCCGTTACCGCACCCTTCTTACTCGTCCAACTCATATCTTTTTCGTTCTCAACGCAATTGAGCTTATAATATGTCATTAGAAAGCTCTTTCAATAAGGAAGTTAGAAACATAGATTCAAAATAGCTTTGGACTGAAAATATGACTAAAAATCAGATCCAAATCACTAGGAAGCTACGTAAATAAACCAAAAACGCACAACCCAAGTGCAAAGCATAAATGGGGCATAAAGTACATAAATATGAATATAAATCCCCAAAAATAACAAGTAGCCTTCTTTAAAATCTAATGCAAAAATGGCACTTATCACACAACCCTTTTGAATCTTAGGTTTGCCTAACTACATCTAGGAAGGACAGGCTTATCAATGGGTCTCGATGCTCAGCTATATGCATATTAGAAGATTATCCAAAACGCTTACCTCTTTATTTCTCTGTATCATTCCAAGGAGGGGTCAAGAAAGTGAGTGATTATTAGCAACTAATTTGACGAAGAATATGGAAGTGAATGCTAGGAAGCTAAGCAGAGAGAAGAACAAGTGGTCCTATCATTCGTCCTTGTACCCTATTCCAATTACTCTTTTTGTCTCTTCTTACCTTGTGCTGCTTTTTCCTTCTAGTTTTTTCTATTTATGTTCATTTTATGGACTTATTTGATTTTCTTTGCACTTGTTAGGAGCACTTGAGATTATAACAAGGACTTCATTAGTTCTTCTCAGTTAGTTATAATTTTATCTTCTCTTCCGCATTTGTCTTCACTGGTTGATATGTTGTATTTTTTTTTTTTGTTTTTACAAGTATGAATTCCCTATTTGTATTAATTGCTAAGATTCAATTGATTCTCTCTTTCAAGTGAACATGATATTTCATAGGTTTCCTCGAATGACTCTGTTAAGTATTTAGAGCCCGGCCTCCAATTTTCTATGTAATTGCATCTTGAACTATTTTGGCCCTCAACCCGAAAGACCAAAACCTCCAATTCAATGAAGAAAAATCAAGAACAAAATAGAAATAATATTTTTGTGGTTTTTTTATGAAAAAAGAAAAATAATCTAAAAGGGATATGCCTAAGGTAAGGAAAATTCCACCACTTTAACTAAATTCTCATCCATCTAGTATCCAAAGAACAAATTATCAAGATTAGCTTTGAAATGAATACTCAAAATCACCAGCCAACATATGGGATAAAGATAAAAGAGATTTGAGAGAGAACGCTTCACGACTTCTAGTTTCATCAATCATAATCCGAAACCTAATAAAAAATAAATTACAATGAAGCTTATTATAGCCATAATTTGGATGTCTCCTTCACCAAGATACAAAAAATAGACCAATAGGAAATAAGCATAACTAGACTATTGTGGTCTAATAGAAACGTGCTTTAATAAGCTTTCTCTGGTTGAGAGCACATCTCTCTACAAGAGCTCAACAATGGCTAAAAGAGGAAGACATAAGAAGACTAAAAATTCAGATAAAAGAGTGCAAGATTACGAAATTAATTGAGAACTCAAAACTCTGAACTAGGAATTCAAGCATCTCTTGAACTAGCGGCAAAAATAGAGGAATATGGGGAAAATAACCTAATAGGGAAAACACCGATTGTGACGGCAGGATCATTGCCGACTACGATAACCCCACTCATACGTATGCATCTATAATAGCTAATGATGAGGAACTAGAACTGTATTTTGAACCAATGATTGTTGATGGTACATCAATTGCCCAAATGGATGTTGTTGACATTCAGGGCGAAATCAAATATCGAAAATCTGTCATTGTGTGCTATGTAGTGGGAGAAAATCCATCATAAACAACTACCACAATATATTGAACTTCAATATCAAAAGGGATTTTACAATAGCAAAAAGTCGATTACGAATGGTAACTCTGTGATAACCGTAAATTTAACCGAGATGATTATAAAAGTGAAATTAATTAATTAAGTTAATGGAATAAATCAGAGCCGATTAACTAAAATATACGTAAGGGTATATTTGTAAGTTTGTTTTGGGTAAATTATTATATGTTTGTATAATTTTTATTATTGAATATATATTAATTAATCTCGCTTGATTTCCCATGCGGACCTAAATAAATAGGAATCCGAAGCAAATTATTCCACCCATTTTGGTTTGAACCTAAAATTGTACGCGACAAATAAAAAATAAAATAAAAAGAAAATTATAAACAGAAAGAGGGGCAATCAAGTGTAAAAGGAAATAGCAGTGGCTTGTTCAGGCATAGCCACACAGCAGCAGAGAGAGAGAGCAGGGGCAGAGAGATTAAGATGGGAAGGGAGATACAGAGAGCTTGAGACTGGAAATAAAGAATGAGGCAGATAAAGAGGAGAGCGAGAGCGAGAGCGAGTGATTGAGAGATGAAGGACACAGACGACAACAACAACAGGTAGAGACGGAGACGGCGATCGAGCGAAAGAACAGCGGCCGGTGAATAGGAAAGCAACGGCCGACGAGCAAGGGCAAGCGGCGAGCGAGGAACGGACAGAGAGCCAGAGCAAGATTGAAAGCAAGGAGGGACTGAGAGCAACGAAGAGGAAGAAGGAGGAAGCGAGAGAGTGGCCAAGAGTGATGGAAGCAGAGACAGAACAACAAGAGAGATAGAGAGGACCAGAGAAATCGAGAGGCAGAGGCAGAGGCAGAGGCAGAGAGAGTTTCCAAACCAACTTTCAATCAAACCCTAAAATTCAAGGTGGATAATTCAACTCTTAAATTAATGGAAATCTAGAGCCCGAATGAAATTATGGTTAATTATCTGATTTGATGTGAGAATTGAAATTTATGGTTTCCTGAGTTTATCATGTTTGTGATTGAGTATCAGTTTAGGAAATATTTGAATAGCTTTGATTGTGTGAAATGGTGGAATGAACTAACCGTGAAATAACTTCAAATGGAGGAATGAAATTAGTGGATTGATTACGTGAAACTGACCTTGGAGTAACTTGAATTGAAAGTCGGAATTAGGGGATTAATTGGGTAGTTAAACAAAATTGTGGGAATTGAATCGAATTTGACGGCCGGTTTGAGTTATAACTCCTTAGGTTAAAATTATAACTGTTTGTGGATATTGTGGCTCGTGTGAACTAAATTGTGAATTGAAAGGTTGGGGAGATATAATTCGTGAGTTTGGATCGAATATGGCCATTTGTGACGAGATGTGACAGTTTGGGGTAAATTATAATGGCTTGTGATAATGTGTGATTTTAAGGCTTGTGGTTATTGTAGCTGAGGAGAATTAAACTCCCTGTGGTTCCCGAGTTTGTTATGCTTGCAATTGAATCGAGTTTAATGAGAAACCGATGTTTGAAGTACGAGAAGAGAGCTTGAATTTAGAGTATAGAGGTTCAAAATAAATTTTGGAAACCCAGGTTATTATTGGTGTTTAATGTGTGATTTGAAGCCCCGTTGATAATATTGGTTGTACTTTGGGAAACGCACCGAATCACTTAGTCAAAATAAAACTATGAATGAAACTTGGGTTTGAGGTGCACCTGCTTGAAATGAACTAAACGTTGTGGAGTTTAACCATCTATGTTGAATAATGAGAATTTTGTGTAAGTGAGAAATTACTATGCATTTATAGGTGTAATCATGAGTCAAAGGTGAATTATAACTAAAAGAATTATAATACGTAATATAAAGGAAATGGAAGTTAAAGGATCGGGTTATGCTAGTAATTAGCGCGATATAGTTGCTAATTCAATGGTTTTAATGCGAATATGTGAAAGAAGGTGCTAGTGTGAATAAGTGAGCTTTATGGTGATCATGAATGACTTTTAATTAAACTTGGCTTGAAAGCAAGAATTTTTGTGGGTAGTTTGAAAGGATTATTAATTGTTTATGCAAAATGATCCTCGAGTGTGATTTATGGATATCTCGCTTTTCAAATGTGAAAATGTATTCTAAGGAAGTGAAACCGATTTGAGAAACTAAGTTTGGAAGGGTGGCAAATTGTGCTATTTCTTGCATTATGTAAACCAAGTTGAAAATGTTGTTTGAAACTTGACTTAATGAATGAAGGTGTCGAAACCGGTTTGAAGTGATTTTAGGCTAAGGATTGTTGAGCATCGTGGAAGGGTTCTAACCGGGGTCCTTGTGTATCGGGATGCCTAATTAGAAACTTCCTAGATAGCATAGTGGAAGGGTTCTAACCGGGTTCCTCGCGTGTCGGGATGCCCCACCAAAAACTTCCAAGAAAGGGTTCTAATCGGGGTCCTTGTGTATAGGATACCCAACCAGAGACTTCCTAAATATAGGTCCCGGGAGCCTAAGTCATGGGGTCGTCCCCGGAGAAACTTTGTAGTTCAAGTCAAAAAGCCTCGGAAAAATGCTCAATGTTTCAAGTGATTTGTGAATGGGTGCAAAATCTTGTCGAGAAAATATTGAAAGATGATTTTAGTTTGAATTGCGTAAACTTGTGCAAGTTGAATGTTGGAGTTTTACCTTTGTTTGATTTGATTTAATTCGTTGATTGAGCTATTTGAAAATAAGAGAATTAATCGAGAAACATGCAAGGAAATTGTGGAATTCTAGAAAAGATGGATTATAGTTAGAAGTTGGTTGACGGGCTATGTTATTATACTATGAATGTGTCATTTATATATGTGTAATGCGCAAATGTTGTGATTTTTGGGATAGAATTACCTACTCGAGCTTGTGGTTTGCTCATTCCATTTCTCTTCCCTTCCCGGTACTCTTTAAGGTGGTGTTTCTCGTACTTTAGCATATCCTGGACTCTTGTGTGCTATATGCGGATGCCGCTTCGAGTGGCACAAGTTTGAGTGGCACAAGTTTGCTAACGTGTACTCCATATGTTTCTAATTGTTGTAACTTGTAACTAAGTTCATGTCGTTGTATAAGTATGTCTTAGGCAAATTAAATTGTTTTAAGTTTTAATGCATATTGGTTGGATTCCGACGTGTGACCGTTGAGTTGTATGCTCCGAGTGTGTGGCTCGTTGAGTTATATTGTAATTTTTATGCAAGTTTTAAGGTTTTAAGCCTAGGGGATAGGCCATATTTCGGATAAAATTTTGTCGAAATTTCCAGAAAATTTTCGAACTAAAATAGAAAATTTCCTCTAATACCTTTAAGTTGGGGTTAGAAAGTCACACATACTCCTTAATTAGCCTTAAGGGTTCCTTTCGGTTGGACTCCGGCGTGTAGCCGTTGAGTTGTATACTCCGAGTGGTTGGCTCGTTGAGTTATATATTGATTTTTATGCAAATTTTAAGGTTTTAAGCCTAACGGATAGGTCATATTTTAGATAGAATTATGTCGAAATTTCGGAAAATTTTCAAACTAAAATAGAAAATTCCCTCTAATACCTTTAAGTTGGGGTTAGCAAGTCACATGTCTCCTTAATTAGCCTTAAGGGCTCCTTTCGGGAAACCCCGGCGATGTAATACTCCTAGGGTGGGGTTCGAGGTGTTACAATGCAAAGCAAGCATTGTCGAATGTTTAGCCATTTAGAAGAAATCTTCGGAAGAAGAATAAAATTAAACAAGTTTAGGCACTCGGACAACCAAGTTAACCCAAGGAGAAGACTACTAAAATTGACGATGAAGGATTCCAATATGTGAGAGTGCTAGACGAAGTATCCAACCAAGCAATGGATAAGGTTGTGTACCGATCACCCTTTCATGTCTTACAACTTTCTTAAGAAGAGGTAATGGTGGAAACCGAAACTACCCTTGTTGGGGAACCATAAACCTCAATCATAACTATAGGGAGTCTGGAATGTTAGAAGGGTTAATAAGCCCTCTAAACAGTAATGAAATAACATATTTATCCATCATCACAAGTTAGGATTAATTGGGTTGGTGGAAACCAAAATTAGAGACAAGTCTTATCTGCAAGTCGATAACGAGAATTTTGATGGATGGGGTTCATATATCAATAATGCTCAGCACCCCGAGAGGAGAGTTTGGGTTTTGTGGCATATGAACGACTATGAGGTTCAAATTCGTCAAGTATAGACTAGTTGGTGCATTCCATGGTGAAACAACTTGCACATCTTCTTGTTTTTTGCTTCCTTTATTTATGGTATGAATGACACCAATACTAGAACACAACTATGTGGAAGAATTAGAACTCTGTGAGAGTAGTTACAAACACTCGCTTATTTTGGGAATTTTAATGCTCTATCGGATTTGGAGGACATAATTGGAGGTTGCCCTATATGTGAACATGATATAAGAGATTTCAAATAGTGTTTGCATGATTGTGAACTCTATAAGATATAAAGAACTGGCTATATGTGAACAAATAGTGTTTGCACGATCCTCACCTAGAGTTGGAAGAAGGAAAAGGGAAGCTACATTCACCAAGTAACTTTCAACCTTAAGGGGCTAAATTGTGAACTCGAAACAGACTACACAAAACTCGATTTGCTCGATGTCCATGGACAAGTGGAGATTGTGAGAGCTAAACTCATGGACACTCAAAGAAAGATCTAATAAGATGTATTCAATGTTGAGCTTATTGAGGTAGAAATGCAATTATCCAAGGAACTCGAACATATTGATGGAGGCTTTACAATCCTTACTTAAGCTATAAAGCGAACTCCAATGGGCTGGTGTGGGAGATCAATGTACAAAGATTTTCTTTGCATATCTCAAACAGAGAAAACAATAAAAATTGGTGCATTAGATTAATGACAGTGATCATACTAAAACCGAAGGGCCGCAATATATGGCTAACCACATGGTGAAATTTTATGAAAACCTTATTGGGCTACGGAGCATATAGTGCGAGCCTATTAATAGAGATGTGTTAAGGCCCGAGATACACTCACCTTACAATAACATGTGTATCTTACTCAAGCCGTGACTATAGGAAACACGACCCCCTTCCGTTAGGGGCGATCGGGCCGATTTCCCGACAAAGCATTGGCTCTTTCTTTTTCTTTTTTGAAGTTTGATGTTGTTTTTGAAATTGAGGTGGGTCTCTTATTAAGATAATTTTTGAAGTAGGCTTTTTGAAGTAGTTTTAGATAAAGATGCGATTGGCGATTTTTATTAACCATTTTATTTTCAAAATTAATTTTAGAAAAGTCTCGGGATGTTATTTCAAAAATAAAGAATTAGAAAAAATAGGGAATACACTTTGCCGCAAAGCTTTTGGACTAAATAGTAAAAATTGCTTTGCTTGGGCCAGGAGCCGAGCCCGGTTACTAGTTGGCGTTGGCTGACGCCGGCGCCGACCTATAACTAATGTCGACTATATGGCGGACACCGAGGATTAGTCTCGGTCTTATAGCTTCAACTATCAATATGACCTAAAATTTTCTCGTATTTAACCTAAAATGTTGAGAATCCATTAGGAGAATAAAAAGTAAAAAAACAAGGAGTTGCTAGTCGGTTTTAAGAAATAAAAACTAACGAAAATACAGAAAATACTTTTCTAAATTCAATAAAATAAAATTGAACTTAAAAAGCGTTTAAAAGGAACTCCATCTGTCATAAACCAAAGATCAAATGTTTTGGGGCGAAGGTACGAAATAAAGAGGGATGCTCTTCATCCCGCCCATCAACAGACGACCTTTACTAAGCTTAATTGTGAGTTTAAATTGTGTTTAAATCAAACAAATAACCGAGTATACAAATTATCGAATTGAAGCGCCCAACATTCTTTGAAAGCGCTTAAATAAAGCAATAAATAAAGCAATAAATAAAGCGATAAATAAAGAGAAAAATAAATAGAAAATTACATTGAGCAGGGAAGAATTAAATGGATACAACTTCAAACCACAATATGGAAAGAAATTAAAAACTAAATTAAAATAAAACCGTAAAAACAAACTCGAAAAGTGGATCCGGCGGCCTTTGGTTGACCCACCTATTGATCTCGAGTCACAAGCACATTTCAATAGTGTACTCGGTAGGGCGACGAGCATAAAAGAAATGCAAAGAAGGCCTTTTGTGTAGGTTTAGAAATGGAGATTTGAGTAGTATGAATAAGAGATGGAGAGAAGAGAGTGTGGGAGAGAGTGAGGGAGAGAAATTTTCAACATAAGGGGGTTTTCCAAGCAAAAATAGTGTAGGAAATACGAGGGAGCCCTCTATTTATAGAAAAAAAGGTAAAAAGGAAGCTTAAAATGGCTTCAGCCGTCGGGTTTAGCTTGAATCGGGCCCTAGAATAATGCGGAAAACCGGATATTCGCATCATTTCTTGAAAACCAGTGCCGGCTAAAACATCGTCGTATGAACGATCGGGATGCATGCCGCGTTTGACTCGCTGAAGAAGAGTGAAACACTCGCATTTTACGTAGGCTCGGAATAATGGCGTTGGTTTGGATCTTGGTTAGAGTTTGAACCTGGCTTGGTTTGGCCGAAAGAAATGGTTGTGGGCCGGTCCAAGCAAAAACGGGGCTGATTTTGTGGTGCTAATGAGTTCTTTGTGGTTTATCGGCTTCCGTCATGCCGTTTCGGTCGGTTCATGAACCAAGTTCACAAATTGGACTAAGATTTCATCACCGGTTAACGAAAATAAATAACTCAAATAAAAAGATAAGGAAAAATGTTTTTGGAGTCTATAGTGACAGATCAAGAGGTTAAAATGGCAATGTTCAACATCTCATCAAATAAATCTCTAGGAATATTGTAGGTAATTTGGTGATTGCTGCAGCCCAAGAATTCTTCTAGACTGGACTCCTCCCCGAGCAAGTGAGTTGTACCAACCTGGTAATTGTACCTAAGGTTCACACTCCAACTACAAGTTAGTTTAGACCTATCTCATGCTGCAACACTATGTATAAATGCATTTCTAAGATCATATGTGCTAGACTATGTGAGGTTCCGCCCTCCATTGTGAGTGAATCCCAATGTTCTTTCATCAAGGGAGGGGATTAATCCATAATGTGATGGTGTGTCAAGAAATCCTAAGAGTATATAAGAGAAAACACATTAGCCTTAGATGTGTGATGGAAGTTGACTTGAGGTAGATTATGATTCGATATACTCGGCCTTGTGTAAAAGAAGTTTTGCATGGATTATGTTTCCCTATTGAGTTCTCCAATTGGATCATTAAATGTTTGACATCCCCAACTTACACCCTTCCGGTTAATGGGGGACTTATGGATTCTTTGAGGCTAGAAGGGGATTAAGATAAGGAAACCCCATGTCACCACTCCTCTTTTTAATAGTTATGGAGTACTTCACAAGGCTTATGAAAATGCTTGTGGTAAATAAAGAAATTAAGATATGCGTAGGATGCAAGCAAATGCAATTAAACTAATTGTAATTTGTAGATGATTTGCTAGTTTTGCAAAGTCGAGGTTGACTCTTTGTTGTGTATCAAATACTTGTTTGAGACATTCTCGAAAACTTTTGGACTACACATTAATGACAACTCTTGAATCATCTTTGGAGGCCTTGATGCAAATATAGAAACTAAGATGCTGAGGCTATTAGGGTTTGCTCAGGTATCCCTCCCATTTAAATATTTAGGAGTATCCATTTCATCTTCAAGATTATCCACCGGGGACTGCCAAGTATTAGTGGATAAAATAGCTACAAAAATAATAATCTTGAAGTCAAGGAATCATCATAGGCAACCAGGATAGTTCTTATAAGTTCTATACTTATGGGCCTTATTACTTTCTAGGTAAACATATTTGTCATACCTCAGCATGTGCCGGGCAAAGTAGAGTAACCTTAGAGAAATTTTCTATGGTGCTCACACACAACCAATAGCAAAACTCCTTTTGTTGCACGGGAAAGCACTTGCAAAAGGAAAAAAACTTAGGGATTAGGGTTGAAAAATATCACAATATGGAATAGAGTACTTATAGCCAAACATATATGGGTTTTCTGCTATAAGAAAGATAATTTATGGGTCAAATGCGTCCATATCCACTACCTCAAAGGGACATGTGGAATTATAAAATGGCAAAGGATGTATGCTAGTATTTGAGAAAAATCAGTAGTTTGAGAAATATATTTGACGCAGAGTTTAAGAAACAAAAGCCTACCATGATCAAGCACCACGAGTGTATAACTTCTTTGGGGTATAATTGGCTAATGAAAGAGGATAAAGGTGTACCATGGTCTAAACTAGTCCGGAGCAAGAGTGTTCAACCGAAGCATGGATTCACTCTTTGGCTTATATTGCAGGAAAGGTTTCCGAGTATGGAAAAGGCTAACAAAATTTATGTTGAACATGAATACTGAATGTGGTTCATGTGAGAAAGAAGAGGACACCAGAGAACATCTCGTTGTTTGAATGTTAATATTCATCCTTTTGTCCGAGAGAGTGTCCGGAAGTGGTTGAAAGTCAACTAGAAATCCAAAAATCTCGTGAATTGGCACCAAAACTCGATGAAGAATAGTTGACCTAAAGTGTAAAAGCAACTATTAATTAGTGTCATGGCTCTCATTCATTAGCAACAATGGTCCGACAGAAATAAGAAAATATTTCAAGGGAAGGATCTAAATGTGCATGCAGCTAGCCAATGGGTGAAAGAAATTGTTAGCAACATTATGCGCTTTTGAGTTCATAAAACATGTATAAAAAATGGAAACAATATTGTATAGATAACTAAGATTTAGTGGATGAGGAATCCTTCCTAGAAGGTGGCTCATATATTAGATGCATCTATTGTGTAAAGAGTTGAGTAGTAATGAATCCTTTTAATTTTTTTACCCAAAAAAGAGAGTTTAACAACAAATAAGCACATGCATTTTGAAAATAGAAGCTTTTAAGCATACTCCTTACTAAAAAGATGTCAAAATGAAGATAAACATGCCAAGTGATGAGGTGGCCAAATTATCCCATTACCTCTAAGTCATTGTCCGTAACTTGGTTAGAATCGGCATAAAGGCTTGGAAGGCGCTAAGAGTGGATTGTAATTCTTTGGCCGGAGTAGCAAACTAAGAAACCACATTCTCAAGAAATTGAAAAGAAGGAGCTAGTTGATTTGAAGGACCAGCTGCCAGAAAGAGAGTCTTGGGTGCTCTTTGTAGATAGAGGAGGTGGAGGAATCTTGGAAGAATGAATCCGGACACCAGGTGCGGTCTCCTGTATCTAAGGTTCGGAAGCTCATTTCGCCAACATAAATGGCTGGCTCTAGAAACTTTTAGGATCCTTAGAGAGAGGAACCTCAAAATGAGTAAACATTTTGGAGAGAAAAGCTCCAAAAGGAAGAGGAGGATTCTTCCGATCCAGGGGAACGAAGCAATTTTTCAAGAATAAAAGGGAAGAGGTCAACCTCACCCTTTTAGAATATCAAACAAAACTTTAAGAAACCTGCTGTTAGGGTTCTCCTTTGAGGGGGTAGAATGAGAACATTGTTCTTATCAGGAAGAAACACAAAAATCTAGCCTCGGACTTCAACCGTGTTATAGAAAAAATTTTTGTGCCTTCGGAGGGGCTCGAGCATACTTAGAAAAAATTCCTTAGCTTGTTGAGCAAAGGATTTGGATTAATGACCAAGAACAGACATTGGATATTGAAGAGCTTGTGGATGAGAGGAAGGTTCACGACGATTCGTTTGTCCCGAATAGAAGAAGAAAGAATGTTGTTTTTGTTGATCGGATTTTGGTAGAATTCCGAGACTAGATCCGGGTAGATATAGTCGAGTAGTAGAGTTAATTTAAGAAACCTGTCTTCTTGAGTTGTTCAACCCAAGACAACTTGGTGGGAAAGAAGAATTTGTCGTTCAAGAAGTAATGTTGGGCGACAATGGTGTGTTTGGGGTCTTCGAAGGCTAAAGCTTTGCCCTTCAAGATTTCTTTTTGTGGCTCATTTGGTTGAGCAACTCGCGTAGAAGTTCTAGCCTTCTTGGTGGCTGAACCTCCTTCAACGGTGACACCTCTCTTAGGCATATTAAGAGAGATGAAAGAGAATGACAAAGATAAGTAGGAGTAGAAGAAATATGAATAGCGAGTAAGAGAAAGAGTACAAAAGAGAGTCCGAGTATGAAAGGCGAATGAGTCCGAGCGAATGAAAGAAGTTTTGATTGAGATTATGCGAGAGTATGAGAGCTAAGATTGCAAATTGAAAGACCGAGAGTGAATGAGTACTACTTATAGATAAAAGCTCTCAACGGATAGAAACCTCAATTGACCTAGTTTTCATAGTAATAGCTAGTTAAACTGTTTGGCGAGTCCAAGCGTCTCTTCAACGGTTATCTTTTGAAATTGCTTTCCTAACGGCTAGTTTCTTGACTGTTCACATGTCGGAGACAGAAAGTTTTTTTTTAAATAAAAAAATTCTAAGATTCTCTATTAAATTAGAGATGATCCCTGAAGTTTGATGTCTATTTTCTCTTAATTGAGTTTGCCAAATCTGAGTTGCTTAGAAAACACTCGGTAACTCACTACTAAAGCTCACTTCATGAAATTTCAACTGAACTACCGAGTTATTCAAACAATGCTTAATGAAAACATGTAAAACAATATAACCACATATTAGATCATGTAATAAAACACGTAATCTGCAATAACATATAAAATCAAGCATTCAACATATCAACCTCATTTCTATTAAAGCAAAAATTATCCTCACTTAGTAGTTTAGTGAAGATATCAGCCAAATGGAGCTTAGTTAGAATAAATTCAAGTTCAATATCAACCTTTTTAGAGTGGTCTTTAAGAAAGTGATATCCGACCTCAATGTGCTTCGTTTTTGAATGCTCGAACTGGGTTCTTTGTGATATTGATAGCATATTGATTGTCGCACTTGATAGGAATTGTTGTGAATGTTAGTCCTAAATCTTTGAGATGTTGCTTGATCCATAATAACTGAGTACAACAAGCTTATATTGTTATGTACTTAGCCTCGACTATCGATAAGGCAACCGAATTTTGATTCTTTGAGTGCTAGGAGATAAGTGACTCGAAAATTCGCATAATCTGAAGTACTCTTTCTATCAACCTTGTACCCAACATAATCAGCATTTGAGTAACAATTGAGGGTTAGACTTGAGTCCTTTGAATACCGGAGACCAAGTGTCCGAGTTCCTGCAAGATATATAGAAATTCTCTTCAACGTAGTGAGATATGATTCTTTTTATTAGCTTATAATCTTGCACACAGATAGACACCAAACATGTTATCTTATCTGCTAGATGTAAGATATAGTAGATATCCAATCATACTATAGAGTTTTTGATCTACTACCTTACCTTTCTCATGAGTCAAGTTTGGTACTACGGCTTCGCATCTTGTAGCTTTTACTTCTTGAGTAATTCCTTTACATACATGGACTGATGGACATAGATTCCATCCTTGTCTTGCTTGATTTGCAGTCTGAGGAAGAAATTAATTTCTCCCATCATGCTCATTTGAAATTCCTATCTCATAAGCTTAGAAAATTTTTCGCATAAAATATCATTAGTAGAACCAAAAATTATATCATTAACACAAATCTGAATTATGAGAAGGTCATTCCCTTTAGTTTTTGTAAATAAAGTTTTGTCAATCAAACCTATTTTGAAACCATTTTCAACCAATAAGCTACTTGACCTTTCATACGAAGCTCTTGGAGTTTGTTTCAAACCATACAAAACCTTTTACAATTTGAAAACATGATTGGGAAATTGAGAGTTTTTAAATCCAGGGGGTTCTCTACATAAAATTTTTCTTGAATATAACCATTTAAAAATGCAGACTTAACATCCATTTGATACAGACTTAATGTTCATGCTTGGATGCAAAAACTAAAAGAATTTTTATTGCTTCAATCCTAGCAACAGGTGCAAATGTTTCCCCACAATTTATTCCTTCTTCTTAGTTATATCCCCGAGCAATAAGTTTGGATTTATTTATGACTACTAACCCTCCCTCATCTAATTTGTTCTTAAATACCCATTTGGTTCTTATGACTGGTGGTCGGAAGGTCGTTTGGTCAAGGTCTAAACTTGATTTCTTTCAAATTGGGAGAGTTCTTCTTGTATGGCCTCTACTCATTTAGGTTCAAGTAGGGCTTCTAATACATTTTTAGGTTCAATTAATGAGATGAATGCAGAGAATGCACATAGATTATGCAATAAAGAACGAGTTCTTACCCCAGAGTTAATGTCGAAATGATGTCCTTAGGTGGATGACTAGAGGCATTTACCCGATCCCTGGTTTACCAGATTGGATGGTTGAACACTTGTTTCTTCTACTGCCTTAGTTGGTTGTATATATACTTCTTATTATGTTATATTGGTCTTGAACTAACTCATTCCGAGTGGGCTCGGCTTTGTTGTTTTTGATCATTATGAGCTCAGCTTCTACCACTTCATCATCATTTCGTTGAGCTTGAAGTTTGAGAAAGTAAATTCACTTAATCTGCCACTATCAAATTCATCAAAAACAACGTGGATAATTTTTTCACTTTGTTAAAAATGCGATAAGCTTTGTTATGTGAAGAATAACCAAGAAAGATATCTTCATCCGACCTTGCATCAAACTTAGTCAAATGATCCTTACCATTGTTATGCACAACGCACTTACATCCAAATGGCTTAAATTAGGAAATGTTGGACTTCTTTCCCCTATAAAGCTCATATAGAGTTTTCTTCAGAATAGGTAGAATGAGGCATTTGTTGAGAGTGTAGTTTGTTGTGTTCACTACCTTGGCCTAGAAATAGTTAGGAAGATCATTTTTAATCATCATTGTCCTTCCTATTTCTTCAAGAGTTTTGTTCTTTCTCTCCACTACTCTATTTTGTTGAGGAGTTCCAGGTGCTGAGAAGTTGTGGGAGATGTCATTCTTATCACGAAGTTTGCAAATTCTAAATAATCGAACTCCCTTTCATCTTCGATTCGTTTCCTTCTTATCTAACTCTCGGACTCTACTTGAATTTGTCTACGGATCTTGGCGAGCTATTTAAAGGCTTCATTCTTGTTCTTTATAAAATAAACCAAGGTAAATCATGCGAAATCATCAACAATGACAAGCACATATGGTGTACCTCCTAAGCTTTTGATAAAGATTTCACCACATAAATTCATATGAATCAATTCAAGCACTTTCGAGGTGGAAATCATTTTGAGTAACTTAAATGATGATCTTACTTGTTTCCCTTTTGTGCGTGCATCACATATTTTGTCTTTCTTAAAGTTATAGTTAGGGCTTCCTCAGACTAACTCTTGTGAAACAAGTTTCTTAATGGTATGCATACTGATATAACCTAACCTACAATGCTATATCCATGAATCATCATTAACGAAGCTTTTAAACATGACAAATTTTGAGTAGAATTATAAAGAGGAATAGTATAAGTGCTACCTAACCTTAGACCAGATAGCTTTGTCTCTTTTATAGTAACATCAATAATGAAACAATTGGTTTGAGTGAACCTTTACTCTTGACCTTTGTCAAACAATTGAGAGATACTAAGTAGATTATATTTAAGTCCTTTGATAAGGTAGACCAGAGCTAACTAAGTTGTTTCCATGACTAACTCTACCAATCCCTACAATCTTACCCTTATTGTTATCTCTAAATGTGACTTTTCCTCCTTTCATATTCTCTATCTCAAAGAAGAGTCTTGAATCTCCAGACATGTGCTGTGAACAACCATTGTATAAGAACCAGTGATCTCTCTTTTTCGAGTTGCCTGCAAAACAGAAACAAACTAACCCTTCTTGCTTCCTCTTACAAACCCATTAATTGTCCTTACTGAGGTTAGTTTTTGAGGAAGAGCACTTTTAGGAACCCATATTTAAATTATTTTGGGCTTAGTCTAATTCCGAGTCTTCTGTTTAGGATATTGAATCTCTTTCTTTTGAAAACCTTTCTTTTTGTAAACGAGGTTGAGAAGACTTTCTTTGATAAACTGTTTTGGGCTCAGTCCCTTTCTTCTTTGAATGAATAGGACCACGCAAAGCTTTTCTAAAATTGATGTTTATGGCATCATTTTTGAAAAGATTTTTGTAGGAGTTATCCTCCTGTTCAACATTATAGCCAAGTCCTTTTCGAAATGAAACGCACTGAGAACCTAAGAGTAAATCAAGGTTTTTCTGACCTTGAGTAAGTTTCAAAAACTAAATCTTGAGACTCTTTGAGCTTCTATTTTAGTTGCTCATATTTTATTCTGAAGCACTTTGACTCAGTCTCATTATCTTGAGAGCTAGTCTTTAATGCCTTCATGTTGAGTCTCGGATTTTCCGGATCAATTTTTAAAGTTTTGTTCTCAAACTTAAGAGACTCTAATTTCTCTTTGAACATAGAAGAATCTGATTAGACTTTTCTTCTAAAGTGAAAATATATCTAGCTAAATCATGCTTAGAGAATATAGCGAATTAGTTGATTACCTCCCGAGGGTCAATTTCCTCAATGTTTGAAGCTTCATTATCTTACTCGGATCCAACTTCGAGTTCGTCAATGCCATTGGACACTTTGATTCATCATCTTCTTTTGACTCATCGTCACTCCAGGTTTCTACTATTGCCTTCTTCTTCTTTCTCTCCTTTCTTCTCTTTGGGCAATCCTTGATGATATGTTCCTTTCTTCCACATTCAAAACAACCATAATTTTTAGTCAAAGACAAATTTAAAGGGGATGGGAGTTTACCTTTCTTCTCCTTCTTAAAGACCTCGAGGCTTTGGCCTCTTCCGCCACTTTTTGAACTCCATTTTTTGAATCCTCTGGCTAGAAGTGCCAGAGGTCTTCCTTAGAATTTGATGAGCTCAGACTTGAACTAGGTTCCTCTAAGACTTTGAGAGAAATTTTTTGTTTGGTGCTGACCTCGGATTCTTCCTCCTGTAGATATAACTCATGGGTGAGAAGTTTCCCATTAAGCTCATCTAGTCTCAGCTTGGTGAGGTCCCAAGCCTCCTCAATAGTTGTTACCTTTGGTCCCTATATTCTCTTAGGAAGACTCCTCAAAATCTTTCTCACAATTTCTTCATTGGACATTTTCTTCTCAAGGGACTTGAGATTGTTGACAATTTCAGTGAAGCGGATATACATTTGACTTATGTTTTCATCAGCCTCCATCTTGAACATTTTGTATTTGTGGAGATACTGACTTATCTTTGCTTGCCTCACTTGACTTGTGCCTTCATAGGTGGTAACGAGAGTGTCCCATACATCTTTTGTCTGTATCACAAGCGGATACTTTGTTGTACTTCGAGGCATCCATAGAATGCATCAGTATGTTCATAGCCTTGAAGTTCTTTTTGTGCTTTTCATTCTCCTCATAAATGAATTCTAACTTCACCTGGGCTACAGTTCGAGTGCCATCTAACTTAGTGGGAATGTAGTTGTTATCGTAGATGATTCCCCGGACTTCCTCGTCGTAGTCTTGGATAAAAGCATTTGATAATCTTCTTCTAATGGGAGAAGTTGGACCCTTTGATGTTTGTTTAGGCAAGACCTTCCTTCATCAAACTCTCCATAGTTAAGTGTCATCTAATCTTTACACCTTGAGTTGTTAGATCCTTTTAAAAGGTTAGGCAATGATGCCAATTCAAGATTTGTGCTTAGAGAGTCCGAATCACCCTAGAGGGGGTGAATATGGTGTGAAAGAAATTTTGTGAAAATAATAATACCTTGTACTCAAATCGGAACTCGAAACAAGAGTTGAGCCTAGATTTGACTTAGGAAGAGAAGAACAGAAGAATTTTACATGGAAACCCTCCAGGGCAGAAAACCATGAATGGTATCAGTCCGGATACCAAGTCAAATCCACTATTTTGAATCCACAAAAAACAATGATTGACTCTCTAAATTATTCCTTTAGAGAATTTAATACAAGTTTTCCCAGTGCAAAGAAGGTACCTTATCTCGCTCTAGTACTTTCTAACCGAGATACCCTTTAAAGCTAGGTACAACTGAGTTGAGTTACCCCTTACAGCTCAGTCAAGGGAAATACAGAAGAATTGAGTAGAAATGAATGTAAGTGATTACAAGACTTCCTAGTTCAACTTAGAAGTTGAGAAACTAAGTATAGAGTTAAATACCAGAAAGATTGACTATGTGACTTGAGAGTTATGTTCTAGCAATCTTCTAAGTCTTGTGAAGTGGCTTGTATTTATAATCAACAAAGTAGATAGCCGTTGATTCTTGATCTTGATCGGCGAGAAGCATTAGCCATTGTAACGGATAGTCTAAGTCCCTTAGAAAATGAATCATTGTGAAGGTAGTCGTTGTGCTTCGGTTCTTGGATCAAAAAGTAATCTAACCCACTTATTTTGACTGAAATCTAGGGTGGAAACAACTATTAGACACAAAGTTAAAGTTTACCGGAAATGATAACAAACTTGCTTGAAAATGCGGTTTTTCCGTTTCGTTGGAGTTTAACGGTAAGAAGCCGGTTATTTTTTCTTTTCAAATTGATATTAATAAACTTTTATCAACCTGCAAAAACATATCAAAGTGGTACTCAAAATATAAAAATATTTTGGTCCAAAAATAGTTCAAGGATATCAATTAATTCAAAAATTTAAATGTTCAATATCCTTCATCTAATTAAATGAAAATTTTTTAAGTCTAATATTCAATATGTTCTAATTCCATTTATGTCTATTTTTGAATAAAATTAAACTGTAATTCTGATTTGAACTTTAGAACAAGCCAGTTGAAATAACAAGTTAAGTTTATGAATTTATTTAGGTAATATTTGTGTCTCGAGTCTATCTAAGTGGGTCGAAACCCAAAACTAAAATTTCACTCAAGAAAAGCTTTTTCAGTGGGCCACACAAAGATGAAAACTCAAATATAATGTTTCTGATTTGAATTTAGAACCATAAGGAGAGATAGGTTCATGCACAATTCTTCATTGACCTTATGTTATCTTGGTTCCTCATGGTAGCAACGAATGAGATAAAGGTTGTTGACCTTATGTTATATTGGTTCCTCATGGTAGCTGATGTGCTCGGAGATGGTTAGAGCATTTCTACCACCTCACACTTCTTCTCTAACCCTGAAATCATGATTATTGAGGCTTGTGGTTGTAGTCCCTCTATCAATTAACTATGGTATGGTCGAGGATGACATGACTCTTTCCTCTAGAGAGCCCACGATCATGAGGCAAATGGTAATGCAAAAAGACATCTAAGGCCAAGGGTACTTTGGATCATCCCTTGTCTTTTATATTTTTGTCATCCAAACATGTGAGCTTTATGATGAATATGGGGGATTCCTTCTTAGCTAGTAGAGGAATGGAGTCAGGCTTATAGAAGTCTAGGACAACCTTTGCGACCCAACATCGACATTGAAGAAAGTGAGTTGGTGTATTCTCACTACCTTGATTTGGGTCGTACTCTTAGGTTGAAAATGCTTCCAAGCATTCTTGCTACTAGGAGAGTGCGTGTTAGGTGAAAAAATTCATGTCTTCTTTGCCTAAGCCACTCATTCTATGGTTTAGGAACGTCTAAGATGTACCCAACATCCCAATCCTTGTGGCTACTTTGAATAAATGTCTATAACATCATATTGCTTATTGTAAGCTAGTGATGATGTGTATATTCCCTTTCAAATGGATATTCACTACCTTATTAAAGAGTGTGGATTATGAAAATGAACTCATGTGTCTTTGAGCATAACATTCCTAGGAGTTGATTACTACAACAGAGGCCCATAAATGAGTTGAGTTGGACGCAATGGCATAATGCTCGTAATGTAAAATTATGTAAACAAGAAGAAATCACTAAAATATTCTACTAGTTCCTATGGATTTGATATATTCGATAAAGTGGGCACATAAATTCAATTCATGTCTTGCTTAACTTAGGGCATATTTGTTTCATCAATTGTGCATTGCTTTCCACTACTGTTGCTCTTTACTATTTACCGCTAACTTATACAATTGCTTACTACTCCTTATTGTTTTTTGAGTTGTTGACATTTTACTATCCTGTGGTATTGACAAATGATTCAAAGATTCAAGTATAACTCTTTATCTCTCTATGGTTTTGATTTCAAGCCATTCTAAGTTCCTAAGAAGCTTAACCATAAGTTTTCAATTTTTTCTGACCCACTCAGAAACCATCTATTGAGTACAACACTCTTAACTCGGGTTTCGGACCCACTCGGACATAACTCGGAAAGATACCATGAGTAAATAATTTCATAAACACTTCATACTCTAAGTACTGATTTATGCTCTAACTAAAAATGAATTATTACGTTAATTCTCTTTTCTAAGTCAGGTTATTGAATGAAATTATTTACTTGATCAAGTTTATGCATTCTGACTATCCAATTTATTAACTCGATCATTTAAAGAATTGACTCAAGATGAAATTTGAACCTATTCAATATTAGACTACAAAAATTGCATTCTCTTAGGCTGAAGATAATTAAACACTTAATTATTATGAATTAATTATTATCTTTGTCTAAATCTTGGACTAAAGTATTTTTATACTTTGAGTACTACTTTGATTTGCTTTTGCAGGTTAATTAAAGTATTTTAATCTTATTTTTAAAAAGCAAAAGCAACCGTCTTCTAACCATTAAACACCAACGAAACGTAAAAACACCTTTTCCGGATAAGGCTTAGACACCGTGTCGGGATTGTTTGTTTCCAAATCTAGTAAACATCAACTTTGGGTCTAACGATTATTTCCACCCTAGATTTCAGTCACAACCAATGGGATAGACTACCTTTCGAGTGAAGGACTTGAGCATAGCGTTCATATTGCAACGACTCCATTTCTAAGTGATTCGACACTGAGCATAGCGTTCATATTGCAACGACTCCTTTTTAAGTGATTCGGACTAAGCTGTTACAACGGCTAGTGAAGCCCTCAAGTCCAGAACCAGTCTCAATGGATACTCGCCTCTGTTGAGTATAAATAGAAGCCTTCTCACAAAACTTGAAGATTGACGAACCTATTGCTGAACATTTACTCAGTTCATACTCACTCAATCTTTAGCTTACAACTTTAGTTCTTAAGTTCTTACTTTTTGAGTTGTAAAGAGAAAGTCTTGTAATCACTTCTATACTTTCAATTCTCTTTTAAGTCCCTTGACTGAGCTGTAAGGGTTAACTCAACTCAGCTTGTTCCCTAACTCGTAAAGGTTACCTCGGTTAGGAAGTACTAGATCGGATAAAGGAATTTTTGAGTCTAAGAAAAACTTGTAATTGAATTGTCTAAGGGAACAATTCCGTAAAGAGTCGATCCTTGTATTTTGTGGATTCAAAATAGTGAATTTGACTTAGTGCTTAGATTAGCACTGTCCGTGGTTTTCTGCCCCAGGAGGGTTTCCACGTAACTTTTATGTTATATCTGTTTATGAGTGCAATCTAGACTCAAAATTTCTTTCTAAGTCTTTCGTTGTGTAGAATACTTTGTTAATTCACAAAAATCTTCCATCACCTTATTCACCCCCTAGGGTGACTTAACCTCTCCAAGAGCAAACCTTTAATTGGTATTGGAGCCTAGCCTTTCAAAAGGATCTCACAATCCAAAGGTTTAAAGATCATATGGCTTAGAACAATGGAGAGTTCGATGAAGGAAGATCGTTCACTAGACCACCCAAGTTCAAAGTTTTAAACTTCGCCTACTGGAAGAAGATGACGGAGTGCTTCATCCAGGACTCGTGATGAGGATGTTTGGAACATTAGTTAAAATGGGAACTACACTCCTACGAAGATAGAAGGAACAACACCTGTACCCAAGGTGAAGTTTGAGTTCACCATCGAAGAAAATTAGAAGTAAAGGAAGAACTTTAAGGTTATGAACACTCGATGTGTGCAATCATTTCGAAGAATACAACAGAGTGTCTTCCTGTTACACGACTAAAGAAGTATAGGATACACTGGTCAACACTTATGAACGAACCAGCCAAGTGAAGCAAGCAAAGATAAGTCATTTTCTCTAGAAATATGAGACGTTCAAAATGGAACCTAGCTAGAACATCACTCGGATGTACATCCGCTTCACCGAGATTGTTAACAATCTCAAGTCTCTTGGAAGAAAGATCTCTCACAAAGAAGTTGTCGAAAAATTATGAGAAGTCTACCAAAGAGAAGATAGGGTCCCAAGGTGACATCAATCAAGGAAGCTCAAGATCTTTCCAAGTTAAAGCTAGATGAGCTCATTGGGAAGTTATACACTCATGAGTTGCACCTAGAAGAAGAGGAAGCCGAGGTCAGTACCAAAAGAAACATTGCACTCAAGACCTCGGAAGAAAGACGACAAAGTCCGAGCTCCTCGGATTTTGAAAAAGATCCCATGGAACTCATTGCCTGAGGTTTTAATAAGATGATGAAATACAAAAGGTGGCAAAAGAGGCCAAAACAGGAGTTCTACAAGAAAGACAAGAAAGGTAAATATTCATCCTCTTCCAATTTGTCTTTAACTAAGAACTCTGGCTCGTTTTGAGTGTGGCAGGAAGGAGCACATAGTCAAGGACTGTCCTTAGAGGAAGAGGGACAGAAAGAAGAAAAAGGCTATGGTGGCTACCCGGAGTGATGATGATTCGAAGAAGATGATGATTCTAATGACTTAAAGTGTCTAATGACACTATCGGACTCAAAAGCTGGATCCGAGTCGAGACAGTGATGAATCGGATGCGGAGGAGACAGACCCTCAAGAGGTAATCAACTATTTCCTCAATTTTTCCAAACTTGATCTTACTAGATATATTTTTACATTGTAAGAAAAGTCCAATTCGAATCCTCCGAATTCAAACTTCAACTAGAGTCTCTTAATGCCGAGAGCATTACTTTGAAAAAGGAATTAGAAAACTTGAGACAAAATCTAAAAGTACTTGAGACCAAGTACTCAAGATAATGAGACCGAGTTTGAGTGTCTCGGAATAGAGAATGAACAATTGAAACGAAGCGTAATGAGTCTCAAGAGTTGGTTTTAAAACTCACTCAAGGTTAGAAAAACCTTGATTTATTACTTAGCTCTCAATGTGTCTCATTTCGTAAAGAAGGTCTTGGTTACAATGCTGAAGAGAAAGATAACTCTTACAATAATCTTTTCAAATTGATTCCGGAACTATTAAGTTCAAGAAGGCTGAGCATGGTCCTATTCATTCACAGAGAAAAGGGACTGAGCCCGGACCAGCTTTTCATGAGAAAGCCTTCTCAACTTGTTTACAAAAAGAAAGGCTTTTAAAGAAAAGAGACTCGAGTCGGTTCTCTAGAAAGAAGACTCGTAATCACACCAAACCCAAAATTATTCAAATCTGAGTTCCTAAAAGTGGTCTCCCTCGAAAAGGATCACGAGTAAAACTGTTACTTGGTTTGTAAGAAGAAGTCGAAGGGTTAGTTTGTTTCTATTTTGCAGGTCACTCGAAACGAAAGGGTCATTAGTACTTAGACAGTGGTTGCTCACGTCATATGTTTGGAGACTCAAGACTCTTCTTAGAGTTAGAAGAAATGAAAGGAGGAAAAGTCACATTTGGAGACAACAAGTAAAGGCAAGATAATTAAGATTGGCGGAATTGGATAGGGAGATAATTCAATCAGTCCAGTCTACCTTGTCAAAGGGCTTAAGTAAAATCTTCCGAATATCTCTCGGTTATGTGACAAAGGTCAAGAGGTAAGATTCGCTTAGACCAATTGCTTCATTTCTGATGTAGTCACCAAAGAGATAAAGCTCTCAAGTCCGAGGTCAGGTAACACTTACACCATTCCTCTGTCAAATTCTAGCCAAGATTTATCATGTTTAAAAACATCTTTAAATGATTATTCATGGACATTACATCGTAGACTAGGTCATATCAGCAAGCGGACCATTAAGAAGCTTTTATCCCATGGATTAGTTAGGGATTTGCCTAATTGCGCATTTAAGAAAGATAAAATCTGTGAGGCATGCACAAAATGAAAACAAGTAAGATCATTATTTAAGCCACTCAAGACAAGTATCTACATCAAAAGTGCTTCAATTGATTCATATGGATTTGTGTGGTGAAATTCGTATGAAAAACTTAGGAGATAAATCATAAGTGGTAGTTATTATTGATGATTACTCGCAATTTACCTAGGTGTGTTTTTTGAAAAATAAGAATGAAGCAATCAAAGAGTTTACTAAGATTTGCAGGAAAATTCAAGTGGAGTCCGAGACTTAGATCATGAGAATTTGAACTAACCATGTAAGGCGATTAGATTACTCAAAATTTGCAGACTTATGTGATAAGAATGGAATCTCCCACAACTTCTCAACACCAAGAACTCCTCAACAGAAGGGAGTAGTGGAGAGAAAGAACAGAACACTTGAAGAAATAGGAAGAACAATGATGATTGAAAATGATCTACTTTACTATTTCTAGGCTGAGGTAGTCAACATAGCAAATTACACACTAAACAAATGCCTCATCGGACCCATTCTAAAGAAGACACCCTATGAGCTATACAAGATAAAGAAGCCCAACATTTCCTACTTCAAACCATTTGGATGTAAATGCTATGTGTATAACAATGGTAAGGAACATCCGATTAAGTTTGATGCATGATCGAGATGAAGGTATATTTACGGGTTATTCATCTCATAAGTAAAGCTTATAGAATTTTTAATAAGAGAGCTAACAAAATGGAAGAAAGTATCCACGTTGTCTTTGATGAGATTGATCATGGCAGGACAAGTGAATCCAGTTTCTCGGATCTCAAGCTCAACATTTATGAAGATGATATAGCTGAAGATGAGCTTATAATGAATCAAAACAAAGGAACTAAACCAATTTAGAATGAGCCAGTTGAAAAGCCAACTCGGACTCATCGAAGATCAAGCTGAAGATGTTCAACAAGTTGAAATAACTCGAAGAACAAATCATTCAACCAACAAACCTGGTAAATCAGAGGACAAGTAAAGCTTTCAAATATGCATCCAGTCACCCACCCAAGAATATTCTTTCATATATCATCGATGGGGTAAGAACTCGTTTGTTCTTTGCAAAATCTATGTGCATTTTCAACATTCATTTCATTAATTGAACCCAAAAATGTACTAGAAGCCCTACTTGAACCTAAATGGGTAGAGGCCATGCAAGAAGAATTAACTCAATTTTAAAGAAACCAAGTTTGGACTCGACCAAACGACCTTCCGACCACCCAGTTATAGGAACCAAATGGGTTTTCAAGAACAAACTGGATAAGGAAGGGTTAGTAGTCGAAACAAGGCTAGATTAGTTGCTCAGGGATACAACCAAGAAGAAGGAATTGATTGTGGGGAAACCTTTGCACCTGTTGCTAGGATTGAGGCAATCAGAATTTTCTTAGCATTTGCATCTAGCATGAACATTAAGCTTTAACAAATGGATGTTAAGTGTACATTTCTCAATGGTTATATTCAAGAAGAAGTTTATGTTGATAAACCCCCTAGATTTGAAAACTCTCAATTTCCAAATCATGTTTTCAAATGGCAAAAAGCTTTATATGGTTTGAAACAAGCTCCCGGAGCTTGGTATGAAAGACTAAACAGTTTCTTGGTTGAAAACAACTTCAAGAGAGGTCTTATTGACAAAAATCTTTTTATAAAAACCAAGGGGAATGTTTTTCTTATCATTTTGATCTATGTTGATGACATTATATTTAGAGCCACTAATGAAACTCTATGCCAAGAGTTTTCTTAATTAATGAGACAGGAGTTCCAAATGAGTATGATGAGAGAACTCAATTTCTTCCTTAGACTGCAAGTCAAGCAAGAGAAGGATGGCATCTATGTTCATCAATCAAAATACACCAAAGACTTACTAAAGAAGTACAAGCTACAGGATGTGAAGCATGCGAGAACACCAATGAGTAACAAGTACTAAACTGGACTCGGATGAGAAAGGTAAAGCGAGTAGATCGAAATTCTACGGAGGTATGATTGTAGCTCTACTTTATCTTATATCTAGTAGGCCGGATATCTTGTTCAGTGTCTGTCGTTGTGCAAGATTTCAAGTAACTCTACGGAATCACATCTCACTGCGGTGAAGAGAACTTTTAGATATCTTGTAGGGACTCGGACTTGGTTTCCGGTATTCAAAGGACTCGAGATCTGACCCTCACTAGATACTCAAATGCCGACTATGCTAGATACAAAGTTGATAGAAAGAGCACATTAGGAGCATGCCAATTTCTAGGTTCATCACTCATCTCCCGGCATTCAAAGAAGCAAAACTTAGTTGCTCTATCAACTCCCGAGGCTGAGCACATAGCAGCTGGAGCTTGCTCGTGCTCAAAGTCTCTAGATCAAGCAACACTTGAAGTATCTAGGATTGTCATTCACATATATCTCAATCAAGTGTGATAATCAAAGTGCCATCAGCATCACCAAGTATCCAATTTAGCACTAAAAAATAAAACACATTAAGGTCAGGTATCATTTTCCGAGAGACTATTATGAGAAAGGTGATATTGAACTTGAGTTTATTCCTACCAAATTTCAATTAGTCGATATTTTCACAAAACCTCTAAGCGAAGATCGGTTTTGTTTTATTAGGAATGAACTTGGCATGTTGCATGCATGATTATCTAAATTATTACATTGTTATATATTCCGAGTGAATAACAAATGGATCAGTTGAACCGAGATGAGACCGAGCTATGAGTTATTAGTTATCCGAGTGTGTTCTGAGTCACTCGGACACATCACCGAGTCGGACTTAGTTTTTGAGAAAAAAATGGACATCAAAATTATAAGATCATCTCTAGATCAATGGAGAATCTTGGAAATGTTTTCAAAATTTTCTTTTTTTCTCTCGAGCACGCAAACAATATGAGAACTAGTCGTTAAAGGGAAGTAGTTCCGAGATAGCCATTACACATCTGGGATACTCGGTGCTCGCTAACCGCTACTTTGAGGGCCGAGTCGAAAGGCTTTTGCTTAAAGAAAGCTCTTCTTCTATAAATAACACCGCTTTATTCTCTTTCGTTGACTTTGCTATTTCTTGCTCTCACTCTTGCTCTCTTTGCTCTCGTACTCAAACACTCAACTCTCTCTCTCTCTCTCATTTATCCACTCTCTTCGCTCTGTTACTCCCAATTTCTCTACCATGCCTAAGAGAAGAAGCGCCATGGAAGGAGGTTCATCCACAAAGAAGGCTCAAACCAAGTCCACTCGTTCGAAAATCCCCAAATGGATTCTTCCAAGGGTAAAACCCTTGCCTACGATGACCAAAAATCATCGTGGCTCAGCACTATTTTATAGAAGAACAATTCTTCTCCTTCTCCACCTTTTCTTGGATCAAATTCACTCGCAACATAGGTACTTTCAAGTATTTGTGTTTCGTGACTATATCTACCCGTAACTTGTCACTGAGTTCTATTCTCACATGATAGCAAGAGATAACATTATCTCTTCAGTGGTTCAAGGCAAGATAATTCATATTAATCTTGCTCTCCTTTACAATCTTTTCAATGTGAAGTGTCTTTTCCTGAACTCCAACCCCATTCCATTCAATGAAGTCGCTAATGACTTCTTTGATAAATACGCCAAAGAAATTCCTAAGTCCAGAAAGAATTTTTTGTGACTCAAATGACCTCTGAAGCAAGACTTCTTTACTTCATTTTGATGCGAACTTTCTTTTCTTTCTACCCCTCCAAAGAGGACCCTTGTAGCAATGTTCTCAAGGTTCTCTACGATATCCTTGAAGGGTATGAGGTTAACCTCTTCCCTTTCATCTTGGAGCAGATTACTTTTGTTCCTTTTGATAAGAAGAAGCCTCCTCTTCCATTTGGAGCTCTTCTTTCTACTATTTTTGCTCAATTCCGGTGGATCTCCCTTCGATCCAACCAAATTTCTAGAGCCAACTATTTGTATAGGTAGGGATGAGCTCATTAGACTTAGGATACCAAGAAATCCAAGCTGGTGTCCGGGTTCATTCCTCCGAACTTGCTCCTTCTCCTCCTCCTCCTCAAACTCAAAAAGCGTCGGAGCATCCTCTTCTCATTGCTTGGACCTTTGTCTTCCCAGCCTGCCCTTCTCTCGACTTGCTTCGAAGGTGGCTAATCAATTTTTTACTTTGGCCAAATAGTTATAGTCAACTCTAGTGGCTTTCCAAGCTTTCATGCCAATTCTAACCCAGTTCCAAAGCAAGGCTTAGACTCGGATCAATCAAAGTCAAGCCTTCATTGGTGAGCTCGAGGAGGTGATCAAGCGCTAACAAGATCAAATCTGTCACCTCTAGGAGAGAAGATCCAAAGCTGCTAAGGACTCGGAACCTTCGAAGAAGCACCACCTTCGAGTCCTCAAGCTCTTCCGACTTTAAGTCGGAAGGAGAAAAAGGAGAGGAAGAAGAAGAAGAAGCAGAGCCTGGGGCAGCCCGAGCTGAGGGCCAAGGTGAAAAGGAACCCGAGGTAATCTCCTCGGATCATACTCAGTCTACCTCAAAAAGGTTGGCGAAGCGAGCCAATCCAAGGCTCCTTCATCGATACGACAGCCTCAAGCTTAAAAGGCTGAGGGCCTAGAAGAGAAACTAGAGGATATACAACCTTTGACTCATAGGAGCACACCCCAAATTCCTGATCTGCCTATGCTTTTGCCTCGCCTAGTTGCATCCACTCAAGACTACGGACGTAGACAAGGAACCCCGCTCTTTTACATCTACCTGCACTGCTCCTCCTCCCTCTTAATTTCATTTTTTTCTAACATCTTTGTACTTTAATGTTATTCCTCCCTCCTTTTGTTTGTTTTTGATGAAATGCATAAGGGGAGAAAAATAGATAGATGTTTGGCTCGGGGGAGTTCTCTTTCTTAAGTTTTTTTTCCTTTCCGTATAATACTTTCGATGTTTAATGAAAGTTTCTTATTTCATACATGAGCTATATCTTTAACCTGATATATTTTGTCACTCTGCTCATTACTTGGTTCATATTTCTTAAATATGCTCGATAATGCTTTGATACTTTGATAAGTATGTTACGAGTAATATATGGTTAGCATATTCCGATATTTACACTCGATCAAAATAAAATGAAAACTTAACCTTGTGCATTTTTATCTTCTATCTTAAGTATCTTAAGTAAGGAATTCCTTTCATCAAAAGGGAGAGATTGAAGACTCGGGTATAACTCTCTATCTCTCTATGGTTTTGATTTTAAGCCATTCTAAGTTTTTAAGAAGCTTAACCATAAGTTTTCAATTTTTCTGACCCACCTAAAAACTATCTATTGAGTATAACACTCTTAATTGGGTTTCGACCCACTCGGACATAACTCGGACGGATGGCATGAGTAAATAATTTCACAAAAACTTCGTATTTGAAGTACTAACTTAATGCTCTAATTGAAAATGAATTATTGCGTTAATTCTCTTTTCTAAGTCAGGTTATTGTATGAAATTATTTACTTGATCAAGTTTATGCATTTTGATTATCCAATGTTATTAACTTGATCATTTAATGAATTAACGCAAGATGAAATTTGAACCTATTCAATATTAGACTTAGAAAATTCCATTCTCTCAGTCTGAAGATAATTAAGCACTTAATTATTATGAATTAATTATATTTTTGAGTACCACTTTGATTTTCTTTTGAAGGTTGATTAAAGTATTTTAATCTTATTTTTAAAAAGCAACAGACAACGAGACTTCTAGTCGTTAAACACCAACGGACGAGAAAAACACCTTTTCCGGACAAGGCTCAAATAGCGTGTCGGGGTTGTTTGTTTTCAAATCCGGTAAACATCAACATTGGGTCTAATGGTTCTTTCCACCCTAGATTTTAGTCACAACCAATGGGATGGACTACTTTTCAAGCCAAGGACCCGAGCACAATGTTCATATTGTAACGGCTCCTTTTACGAGCGACTCGGACTAATCATTACAACGACTAGTGAAGCTCTCAAGTCCAAAACCAGTCTCAACGGATACTCTGCCCTGTTGAGTATAAATAGAAGCCTTCTCACAAGACTTGAAGATCGACGAACCTATTGCTGAACATTTACTCGGTTCATACTCACTCAATCTTTAGCTCACAAGTCTAGTTCTTAAGTTCTTACTTTTTGAGTTGTAAAGGGAAAGTCTTATAATCACTTATACACTTTCAATTCTCTTTTAAGTCCCTTGACTAAGCTGTAAGGGTTAACTCAACTTAGTTGTTCCCTAGTCTGTAAAGGTTACCTCGGTTAGGAAGTACTAAATCGGATAAGGGAATTTCGAGTCTAGGAAAAACTTGTAATTGAATTGTGTAAGGGAACAATTCCGTAAAGAGTCAGTCCTTGTATCTTGTGGATTCAAAATAGTGGATATGATTTGGTGCTTGGATTAGCACTGTCTCGTGGTTTTATGCCCCAGGAGGGTTTCCAAGTAACTTCGTGTTATATTTGTTTCCGAGTTCAATCTAGACTCGGAATTGCTTTCTAAGTCTTTATTGTGCAGAATACTTTGTTAATTCACAAAAATCTTCCATCACCCTATTCACCTCCCCTCTAAGGTGACTTAACCTCTCCAAGAGCAAACCTTCATGATTAAAAAAAAGTCCCTCGGGTCTCATAAATAAGAAATTAGTACCTTAAGATATGAGTTTTTGAACTGTTTACTACCTTGAAAATTTAAAAAGTAGGTAAATAAATTGTGAAAAAGTCGTATCTTAAGGCACTAATTTATTATTTATGAGACCTGAGAGACTTTTATGATTTTTCGACACTATAGGGTAGTAAAGTGTCAATATTTTTTGTTTTTATTTACAATTGCTACCACTTTTTGAACTCTGTAGTATTTCTTGCTAAACCTTATCGTTTTCTATTGCTCCATCCTTACACATAGTTCATACCATTGAAACTAACCTATGTTGCTAATCTACCTTAGACATAGTTCATACCACTAAAACTATCCTATCTTGCTAATCTAAAACAAATTGAGCTTGACTCTGGAATTTCCGAAATTTTCTAATTGAACTTTGTTTCCTCTATAAAGGTCTGCAAAGAGTGGTTGGTTTGGTGATGGTTGGCTCCAATCATGAAATCATCCTTTACTCCTAGATCTAACTTATGGTTTGCCTTAGTATCAGTAGCACTTGGCTCAAGTGGTATGGGAGTTGAGTTTCACCTTCACCCTTCTACCACGATTTGAATCATAGTGGCACGATGGACCCTTAAAGCCTCAATTGTGTGAACTCGATGACTGGACTTGACCTCTGTTAGGGTAGTCCATTAATTATGTACCCTGTTTCCTTGCCTATAAATTCATTAGACTTATACCTTTTAAAGAGGGTGTAGTAGGTGAACCTACTACTTTTGACCAAAAAAAAAAAAAGATTCGCAAGTATTGGATTACAATAATCCATTTGGGATGTGGGGATTATATTTTTTCTTTTTTTTGATAAGGTTTTTTATTTAAATAATTCTTCTTAAAATTAAAATTATTTTTTGGATTAAAATATGTTGGTAACTCTAATGCTAAGCTAAAACCTTTTCAAAGAACTCACTTGAAAGAGACTATTTTTTTTAGAAAAGGGTAAAAGATACATAACGAGCATATTTAGGCAACCTTTCTCGCAAAGGTTTTACCTAAAGTATCGTTATCCAAACTAGTAGAAAGCGAGGGGATGGACAACATGTGTAGAGTAGTAACAAAATGACTAAAACACGGTAACCAATCAACAAGGTAATTGGCTTCTTTAAAAATGTGATAAATCCTACAATAAATAAACTTGCTCATGAGGAGTTTGATATCTTTAATGATGAAATCGATTTGCCATGGATGTTTGAGTTTCCTTTCGATTTCTTCAGCAATGATTATGTTATCGCATTCAATGTATAAGCTTTGATGTCCTGCTTTAAGTGCTTCTTGTAACCCAATTCTTAGGGCGGTTGCTTCAGCAACAAGTGTAGATGTGGAACCAAGATTGGCGGTTCTCGCCTACTAATAACTTCCCATTATCATCACATATTGTAGATACATTACCATTCCTGAAAGAGCCATTAAAATTGAGTTTTATATATCCTCTTAGTGGCTTATTTCATTTGACCATGTAGATATGCTTGTCCCAAAATTGATGATGATTTTCGTTGAGGTTTAGGAGCATCTCAATCTCTCTTTCCATTCAACAAATGACCCTTTGCCTCTAATTGTGGTTCTGATGTTTGTTGAAGGCTTCACTTATGAAGTTGACTGCATTTCTCTCTTTCCATGTACTCCACAATAAGAATCTGAAATTTTGGGAGCTAATCCAGCCAAAGAGTAGAGTGGTACTATTGGAGGGTGCTTTTTCCACTTCAAAGAACGGTATGGTTTACCCTAAAGTCGATCCATTTATTAGTAGTTGCAATAGTCCATACTTCCATACTTGCTGAGCTTGTGGGCAGTGTAAGAATAGGTGACCTACTTGTTTCTTCCTCATTTTGACAAATTCTACATAATGGATCACTATCAACTCCTCTTTTGGCAAGGGTTTCCCTAAAAGGAATCCTATCCGAGATATAATTACCACATAAAGATTTTAATCTTGGGGAAAATATTATTTTTCTAGATCCAACTTCCTTCCCACGTGTTTTGCCTCTAAATATCATTACATAACCAAGTAGCCAATTTTGTAATGAAAAGACCACTACCTGAAAGACCCCCGCACAATTCATCTTTAGTGGGATGAATTGGCGATGCGTGGCTAGTGAATATATCAATCACATCGTAAAGGAGGGAAACATTAAGCTTAGATTTATCCCAAGTATTAAGTAATGATAAACTCACTAATATGAATAAGTAAGTTCACCGATCAAGGATCAATTCTAGACAACTAGATCAGACTTTAATTGTGGCACCGTGTTTTTGTCCAGAATAAGATGTCTTTTCCATCACCAACTTTCCATTGCAAACCCTTGTAAAACACTTGGGTAGGTTTTCGATAATGTTTTCCAGACCTATGAGTTTGTATTCTTTGTTGGTAGATTTTATCCTAAGAAATTATAGGCATGTCTTCAACATTGGAAGATTTCCAAAAGAATTTTCTATTGATTTTATCCAACACATTAGGTTTAAAAATCACAACTTTAAATATCCTCACCGACCTGGTTTTCATTCCTAGTAAATACTATTTTTAGAATTTTTTATGTTTTGAATTTGCATTTGTTTTCTTTATTTTTGTGGGAAATAAGTTGAATCGGCCACATAGGAGAAAATTTGGTGTGAAAGTGACAAAAATTGACTAGGAACTTTAGAAGTTCATACTATTAAATTTTATATAATTGGGCCTTAATTCAACTAACTAATGCATATAAGCACATGAGATTTCATCCTCAAGCCAATCGGTAATGGGAAAAGTAATTCATAAGCTTATAAATAATGTTCAAGGTCTCTTTCATTTGTCAATGTGGGACTTCCATACTTTTACAACTCTAACGAACCCCATCACATGTGGGGTACTCACAAGGCCTAATACATGAACACATTTTTTTAATCTATTAGGAACGTTGGTAAATCCAAGATTGAGCAACCTAGCCCCGATACCATATTAAATTTTGTATAATTAGGTCTTAAGTCAAGTCAGCAATGTATTCAATGTTAAGGTAAATTATAATGAAGACCATTATTATAAACCCGGAATCTAATATGTCAAATCAATAAAATAGTTTAATAAAACGTACTCGAATCCATAGTTGACATCGGTTTTCCTTGAATGACGTGGTTAGGTCTTCCAAATCTACACATACTATTAAGAGAACCCTTAGACTTTCTATGGTCTCACAATCTCTCCGATAATGGGATGTCAAGGAGAATTAATTGGTACATGTGACTTGGAGACCATAATCTTTATTTATAGCTGTAAATCCTTCTAGGGCTTTGATACACTACTATTCCGCCCATCGAGAGAATAGTAGTGGGCCACTGGTCTGTACACATGTAAATCCCACACCCTACTAGATATATTAAAGCCCAATTAATTGTATCCTCAGTAGATCACTTTTAGTTTGGGCTATAATTATGAAAACCTTTACGATACATATTTAATCACATATAAGCTCATCGTTGGATTATGATCCAACAATCTCCCACTTGAGTTATATGTAACCTTACAATATGTACCAACCAAAATTTGAGCTTATTACTATCATTATAACAATATATCTAAACCAATCCCGTCCATCAATAATATCAACATAAGACCACGACCGTCATTACATCATCATAACTCGATCCATCAATAATCACTTACGCTAGTACAAAAGAATGACATGGATCATGATGTGGATATGTACCATGGAAATTTCATGTGATGTGATCTCAACATGTCTATTTATAACTGATCCACCTTAAACTTTAGTGAGATCTAAAATATAAATAGAGTATAAGGAAAATTTTAATGTAACTTTATTTACGTAGAAAATATCCTCATAGCTAAAAACTAAATTACATAAGTCAAATATGCATCTAAATTACAAACTCCCACTAAAACTGAACATCCTCAAAAGATGACAAAACACCCGTATGAGCCACATGCTCATGAAACCGACTAGGTGGTATCGTCTATGTAAGCGAATTTGCAATCATAGAGTTTGTACTAATGTGCTCAATTGACAATTCCCCACTCCGAACTCTTTTTTTCACAACTAAGAATTTAAGAGCCATAAATTTTGACTTTCTCGAACTTTTGTAGTTGTTAGAAAACATAACTGCAGATTTATTGTCACAAAATAGTTTAAGTGGTCTATGAACAAGTATCCACTATCCGCAATCCCATGACAAAATTCCGTAGCCACATCCCATAACTAGATGCCTCATAGCATGCAATGAACTCTGCTGCCATAGTGGAAGAGGCTTTAATGGATTATTTGGCACTCTTCTAGGAGATGGCACCTCCAGCTAGCGAGATAAATGAATCCCGATGTAGACTTCATGTTATCCATGCATCCGAGTAAAATAAGAATTAGTGTGCCCAATGATCTCAAGTTGATATGACCTCCTATATGTGAGCATGTACCCTTTTGTCCTCTGTAAGTACCACAATACACTTTTTCTGCTCTTCGATTGCTCTAACCTACATTGCTTAAGTATCGCCTCAGACATTCCTGTGATGTACGCGAGTGTCCGGACGATTGCGAGACTTGGGCATACATCAGGCTACCTACTGCCGATGCATAGGGAACCTTTTCCATTCCTTTTTCTCAAAATCATTCTTAGTGCACTATGTGAGACTAAACTTGTCTCCCTTAGCCATATTGGTGTCTCCTGGTTTGCAACCTTTTATGTCATATCTTTTCAATACCTTTTTGATATAGCTCTCTTGTGGCAACCCAAGAATACCTCGAGAGCGATTTCGATGTATCTTGATACCTAATACAAAACAGGCGTCACCAAGATCTTTCATCTCAAAATTCTTTGAAAGAAATCTCTTGGTTTAGTGCAATAAGCCTATATCATTGCTTGGCAAGCAATATGTCATTGCCATAGAAAACCAAAAATATATTTTCTCCCACTGAACTTATGATATATGCATTCATCAAGTGAATTCAACTCAAAACCAAACAAGAGAACTACTTGGTGAAACTTCACATACCACTGGTAAGACGCTTGTTTGAGTCCATAGATGGATTTCTTTAGTTTGAAAACCATATTCTTTAGGTCTCCAACCATAAAGTTTTCTGGTTGGGTCATATATATAGTCTCATCAACGTTACCATTGAGCAATACTTGTTTTCACATCCATCCGATGTAACTCAAGATCAAAATGCGCAACTAATACCATTATAGTCCTTGAAGAGCCTTTCGAAGAAACTGGAGAAAAAGTCTCTGTATAATAAATGCCTTCATTTTGTGTAAAACCTTACACAACAAGGTATGTCTTAAATCTCTTCACATTGCCATTTAAAACACTCTTGGTTTTAAATATCCATTTATTACCAATTGGTTTCATACCTTTTGAAAAAGGGACTAGATCTCATGCATCATTGTCCTTCATGGATTGCATTTTCTCATTCATAGCGTTCAGCCACTTTTGAGAATCATCACTTTCCATGGCCTGACGAAAGTTGAGGGGATCATCTTCCATCACTAAGGACGTAATCTCGTTGTTCATGGCATCTATCTACTCTTAAGAGTTAGAACTTTCACTAGTTTGATGAGAATCATGTTGTATCAAATCAATGTTTACCTCATGTTCGTGAAGAAATACGATGTAATCATCCGGCACCGCACTTATCCTTACTCTAGTGGATCTCCTTAATGGAATAAGTTATTAAGGAGCAAGAGTTTGTTCTTGAGGAACAACTACATGTACATGAGGTTCAGGTTCTTCAACATTGTCATGTGGTGTGTTAAAAACAAAGCCAGGTGAGACCCCGATCAATGCTAATAACACCTGTAGGAATATGAACATATTCCTCTCTAGATAATGTCCGTAACTCGAATCTCCCCTCTCAAACTTGATATCCTCAAGAAATCAAGCATTTATTATCTTAGAAAATGACTTAGATTTGGGATAAAAAAACATAAACCCCCTTGACCTTTCGGCAGTATCCAACAAAATAGCAACTAACCGTCCTAGAGTCAAGTTTTCTCTCATTTGGCCTATAAGGTTGTGCCTCAGCTTGACATCCCCAAATATGAAGATGATTCACTTCTTGCCAGTCCAAAGTTCATAAGGGGTTTTAGTAGTTGCTTTAGTTGGAACTCGTTAAGAATGTAAGCTGCAAGCTTAATTGCATCACCCTAGAGTGACTTTGGTAAGGTAGAGTGACTAATCAAACTCCTTACCATGTCCTTAAGAGTCTGGTTTTCCCTTTCAACAACACCATAGTGTACTTGTAGGATGATACTACATTCCTCTAGGAATTTTACAAATGGTCCTGGACGTTGTTCACCTAAACCATCATATCTACCATAGTATTCACCACCACGGTCGGATCCGACGCTTTTTATCTTTTTGCCAAGTTGGTTTTTCAACTTCAGTCTTAAAATTTTTGAACACGTCCAGTGACGGAGATTTTTCATGAATGAGATATATATAGCCATATCTAGAATAATCATCTATGAATGATATAAATATTGTTGACAATTCTAAGAAGGATTTGGAAAAGGCCAACAAATGTCCATAAGAATATGTTCTAAGACGTTTGATAATATATTGGCATCAATCTCCTTTTATTGGTTTGTTTGCCCTTTATACAATCAACACACATGTCCATGTCTCGTGAAAGTTAAAGGTTCAAGAATTCTATCCGACACGAGTCTTTCTAATCTACTTTTGGAGATATGACCCAATCTTTTATGCCATAATGCAGTGAGAATTCTTATCGGTTAATTTTCTCTTTATGCCTTATGTACTTAAATGCAAGGATTTAGAATATGAAACAATTGTTTCAAGTGAATATAGACTATCACCATGCAATAAAGAACCAGATTCAACCAATTTTAAATCATGAAACAAACTGAATATTCCATTTCCAAATGAACAATGATAACTAGATTTGCCCAAAATGGGAACATAAATCAAATTTCATCTAAACGACGATACAACAAAAGTTTTATTAAGATCCAAATAAAATCCAGTCTTTAGCAATAATCTAAACTTTTCAATTGCCTCCGCCACAACCTTTTGACCGTCTCCCACGTAGATGTATCTTTCACCATCACTAGATTTTCGATAACTCATACAACTTTACATAGACAAACCGATGTGAGTAGTTGCACCATAATCCATCCACCTTGTATGTCTAGGCACTCGAGGCATAATTAACCTTTGAACAAACCAAACCAAGAAGCATACCTTTCTTAGCACACCAAGTGTGATATTGGTGCATTACTTCTTATGATTCGCACCACCGCAAAAGAAACAACCCTTATCAATTCCAGAGAACCGATTTCACCTTCTGTTGTTTCTTATGAGGTACCTTATCTCGCAACTTCCTTATTCTTGACCCTTTTCCTCTTGGAGTTAGAGGATAGAGTAAGATGAGCACTTTCAATCTTATCTAGTTTCAACCTTTCCTCTTCCTGAACATAGTGTGAGATGAGCTCATTCAAAGACCAAGTCTACTTATGATAGTTGTAGCTCACCTTAAAGCTGGTTAAAACTTGTTGGAAGAGATATCAAAACCAAATACACTAACAAGGCCTTAGAGAGGTCAAGTTTAAGTGCTTTTAGTTTCGAAGCTAGATGAGACATTTCCATGATGTACTCCCGATGTTTCCATTGCCCTTATACCTAATCGAAATTAGGTTTGTCAAGAGCGTACCAATTTCAGCCTTTTCATTCTTAGCAAACCTATTTTCAATTTCAGAAAGGAATTCCTTAAGCTGTTTTTATGTCTTCGGATATAGTGTCCTTGAATGCTTCAGGAATGGCTTTTTTATTATCATCGGACACATGCAATTTGATCTCTCCCACTTTTCATATTGCCTCTTTTGATCAAAGGTGCTCTCATTATTAGGTTTAGCGGGAAAGACAACCCTTAAAGTAAGGTCTTGATCCATGACTCCGAGAACAGTTAAGTGGTTCCCTTGCCATGACTTCAAATTAGAGCCTTTTAGCATAGGAATAGAGTTAATGTTGGCAGTGATATTAGCATAATTAGAGACAATTGTATCAAAGAAAAAATAATAGCTACAACATGCTCTCAAACTTTAAAACTTAGTGAAAATTAATAATAATAAGTTCAAATAAGGTGAAATCTCATATCAAGATACCGATTTTCTATTAATATTCCATCTTTGGATGAAAATACTAACTTATTCATGATATCTTGGTGTAGTAATCAAACATTGATAATAACAAGTATGTCAATTAAAGAATCTTCCTTTTGGCTGATTCAATAATCACATGCAAAACCAAATAATTAACATGTGTTTATCACCACAAAATTCATACAATTAAATCAATATTGAACTTCCTTTGGGCCAAACAATATTAACACAAATTGCATGAATATATCATTTATATTTTCAAATAATTAATCTTAACCAGAGAGGTCACTTTGGTGGCATGTTGTCTTAATTAATTAATTGAAAATATAAACAACCATACCCACAATATTCAAAATTTAAATTATTCCAAACTAAAACTTGAATAATAATTTTCATGTAAATAAACATGATTTCCTTTAAATTTCTTAAATACTTCAAGAAAATCGCATAAAATCACAAAAATTCAATTGAAAATTTGCCCAAAATAAAATATTACATAAAAATTAAAATTGAATACACCAAAATATGCTAAAAATATAGCAAACAAAACCCCTAAATCAGTTTTGCTCAACTAGAATGAATTCAATCCCAATTTTGCAAAATAAGTTCGGAAAATTAGGGTTTACAATGCAAAATTCGCCCAGAAAAATTAATCAATGCATATCGAAATTGAAGGCACCAAATTACGATTAACCATGCCAAAATCAAAAGCCCCAAGTTAATTTTCATCAACGTAATTGAATTGAGGCCCAATTTTGCATTTGTATGCTCGAAAGTTAGGGTTCTTGCAACCAAAAAAGTGTCCAAAAATTTAATCAATTAAACGAAATTGAAGGAACCAAATCACGATTAAATATACCAAAAACAAAAGCCCTAACTCAATTTGCATTAAATGAAATGAATCAAGCCCCAATTTTTCATTTTAAGGACTGAAAAATAAGGTTTCTTTGCCCAATCTACCATAGCTACGAAATTCATGCTTTTGTCAATATAAATCACAATAAAAAATCATCTAAATTACTCATTATGCAATATAAATTCATGGTTTTGTCAATATAAATCACAATAAAAAAGCATGAGTCTATCAAATCCCCTTAATCAATTTCAGCAAAAGAGAAGAGATAAAACCTCATTATGCAAATCCTAAACCGAAAATCGGGGTTCTTGTGCCGCGGAAGTAAAATTGTAATTAAACCAAAGATTAGAACCAAAATCCTCAATTGAATGGACATAATCATGCCACAGGATGCAATAAACAATAGCCCTTGGTTAATTTAGCCGAAGAAGGTCGAAATTAACCTGGTTTTCATGACTTAAGAACCGTAGGGTTTGTTACGCAAGAACAATTCCGCAAGTAGCTCATGATATAATCCATAAAACTTCAACTAAATTCACATAATCATGCTAGATAATGATTCAAGCAAAATCCCTTAACAAATTTTACCAAAAAAACCAAATAAATGCCGAATTAAATCAATGAAACGACGTAACGGAAGCGAGCAAACAACTAAGGCAAATTCGCAAATTGAACATGAAATAATCTGAATTATTCCAAAATATTCAACATAAGGAAGACTCTAATACCACTTGCTAAGGTGAACTATAATGAAAACCATCATTATAAACCCATAATCCAATATGTCAAATAAATAGAATAGTTTAATAGAACGTACTCGAATTCATAGTTGACATCGGTTCTTCTTGAGTGACGTGGTTAAGTCTTCCAAATGTACACATAGTATTAAGAGAACCCTTAAACTTTCTATGGTCTCACAATCTCTCCGATAATGGGATGTCGGGGAGAATGAATTCGTGTTTTTGACACGGGGACCATAACCTTTATTTATAGTTGGAAACCCTTCTAGGGTTTTGACACGATCTTGTTCCGCCCATCATAAAACAGTAGTGGGTCACTAGTCTGTATAAATGTAAAGCCCACACCCTATTAGATATATTAAAAACCAATTAATTGTATCCTCATTAGATTGCTTTTAGTTTGACCTATAACTATGACAGTCCTTACGATATATATTTAATCAAATACAAGTTCATCGTTGGATTATGATTTAACATTCAATCCCATGGGGTTCTATCCCAAAACCAATTGTCAAAGAGAGGAGTAACTCATAAGCTCATAAACATACTCAGGACTTCTTTAATTTGTCAATGAGAGACTTTCCCACTTTTGCAACCCAAAAGATACCTTGCGGCAAACTTAACAAAACTTCCACAAGCCCTCCGGTGTGATCATAGCCTTGCCCTCTAGTGTTACTACTAGGGTAGGATGTGCACTAGGGCTCCTACATTAACACAACTAATTCGTGTCGAGTGACACGACCATGTCCTTGATGTGGCTAAGCCTTGTTGAGTTTCAAGGCCCATACTTCCCTTAGAATATCTACATTGCTTTCGAGTCGAGGTGTTATGCTACAAAATGTCATATGACATGGCCATGTCATGCCTGTGTAAGTTCCCGGAGGGTCGGATATATCCTAGAAGGGGGTGAATAGGGTATTTTAAAATTTTGAGATGTATGACTCTATTGAGTGGTAAGATACACAATAAACAAACAAATAGAAATATAAAGTAGACAATGCAAGTTTGTTTGTTCACGATCTTAGCCCAAATCCAAATATCTGGGTTAGTGACCGCATAAGGTTTCCTACCTTAGGATTATCTTCTAGTTTTCTTATTGCTCTCATTGTCGGATGAGTTCTTCACTTAATTCATCGACTAACCTTTTGAGTAGACTTACTCTAGAGGCCCACCATCACACTTCTCTCAAGTGTTACAACTCTCAAAGTAGTCTTCTTCAATGAAGACTCGGGTATAACTCTCTATCTCTTTATGGTTTTGAATTCAAGTCACTCTCACTCTTTAAGAAGCTCATCTTTAAGTTTTCAATCTTGTCTAACTTGGTCATAATGCATATCTTGAGTAAAGAGATTATCTCCGGGTTTCCGACCCTCTCGGATGTAAATCATATAGTTGTCATGAGTAAATAATTTCACATGCATAACTTATTCTAAGCTCGACTTATTGCATTCAGTGAAAAGAATTACTGCGTTAATTCATCTTCTAAGTTAGACTTATTAACCGAAATTATTTACTTGGCAAATTTGATGCAAAGTGTCTATGCAATTTCAATTCTTCATTCATCTAAAAGATAGACACAAAATAGAATTAGAACCTATTGAATATTAGACTCAAAAAATTCCATTTATTCGGGATAAAGATAATTAAGTGCTTAATTATTTGAATTAATTTTTATGCTTATGTAATTTTGGACTAAAGTATTTTTATACTTTAAGTACCAGTTTGATTTTCTTTTCTAGGTTGATTAAAGTGTTTTAATCTCATCTTGAAAAGCAAAAGCAACCGGCTTTTAGCTGTTAAACACCAACGAGACAGAAAAGTCGATATTTCAGGACATGCTCAGCCACCATGTCGGGGTTCTTTGTTTCTAAATTCGGTAAACTTCAACTTTGAGTGTAACGGTTGTTTCCACCCAGATTTTAGTCACAACTAGTGGCTTGGACCATCTTTTGAGCCAAGGACCAAAGCACAACATTCATATTTACAACGGCTCCTTTTCTAAGGGACTTATACTATCCGTTACAACGGCTAGTAAAGCTTCCCAATCCAGAATCGATCCACAACAATTACTCGCCTTAATAAGTATAAATAGAGGTCATCCTATAAGACTTGAAGATTGTTGGAACTGAATTCTAATCATACTCACCCTTAATCTTTTCTAGCTTTCAACTCTGTACTTAAGTTCTTAATTTCTTAGTTAAAAAGAAGAAGTCTTGTAATTATTCTTACTTTAATTCTTTGTAACATCCCTTGACTGAGCTGTAAGGGTTAACTCAGCTTAATTGTCCCTAACTATAAGGGTTATCTCAGTTAGGAATTACTAAAACAGATAAGGGAATTTTTTTGTCTAGAAAAATCAGTATTAAATTGTTTAAGGGAGCAATTCGTAAGAGTCGGTCATTGTATTTTGTGGATTCAAAATAGTGGATTTGACTTGGTGTACTGGATTGACACTTTTTCGTGGTTTTCCGCCCCGGGAGGGTTTCCACATATTTTCTTTGTTCTGTCTTTGTGAGTTCATACTTTACGGAAATCCATTCATTCTGTAAAATTTCCTTCTCACCATCTTCACCCCTTCCCTCTAGGGTGATTTAGACTCTCAAGAGTAAACCTTCAATTGGTTTAAGAGCCAAGCCTTCTTAAAGGATCTAACAAATCTAAGGTTTAAAGATCGGATGATTCTTAACTATGAAGAGTTCAATAAAGGAAGATTTTTCACCATACCATTCAAGTTCAAGGGATCTAACTTGGCTCACTAGAAGAAGATCATAGAGTGCTTCGTCCAGGGCTATGATGAAGATGTCTGGATCATCTACAATGGTAACTACATTCCTACCAAGATAGAAGGTACACGTTCGAGTACCTAAGGTAAAGTCCGAGTTCACAGCTGAAGAAAATGTGAAATACAGGAAGGACTTCAAGGCAATGAACACACTCGATGTATGCAATCGACTCAGCGAGAATAGAATAGAGTATCTGCTTGTGATACAACTAAAGAAGTTTGGGACACACTAGTTACTACTTGTGAAGGTACTAGTCAAGTAAATCAAGCCAAGATAAGTCAGTATCTCCACAAGTATAAAATGTTCAAGATGGAGGTTGATGAGAACATAAATCGGATGTACATTCGCTTCACTGAGATTGTCAACAATCTCAAGTCCATTGGAAAGAAGATGACTCATAAAGAACTCATTAGAAAGATTCTAAAGAGTCTACCAAAGAGAAGATGGGGTCCCAAGGTGATAGCCATTAAGGAAGCTCGGGACCTCTCTCAACATAAGCCGGATGAGCTCACTGGTAAACTACTCACCCAGGAGTTGCATCTTGAGGAAAAAGAATCTAAGGTTAGCACCAAAAGAAACATTACTCTCAAAGCCTTAGAAGAACCTGGTCTAAGTTTGAGCTCTTAAAATTCGAAGAATACCCCATTGCACTTCTATCCCGAGGATTCAAGAAAATGATGAAATATAAAAAGTGGCAGAAGAAGCCTCAGCAAGAATTCTACAAGAAGGATAGAAAAGGTAAATTCCCGTCCTCTTTAAATTTGTTCTTAACTAAGAACTCTGGTTGTTTTGAGTGTAGTAGCAAAGAACACATAGTCAAAGACTGTCCAAAGAGAAAGAAGGATAGAAAGAAGAAAAAGGCTATGGTGGCCACCTAGAGTGATGATGAGTCGGAAGAAGATGATGACACCGATGATGAATCAAAGTGTCTCATGGCTCTATCAAACTCGGAAGCTGGATCCGAGTCGGATAGTGATGCATCGGATGTTGAGGAAACAGATCCTCAGGAGGTAATCAATTACTTTCTCAAATTCTCCAAGCATGATCTTGCTAGATATATTTTTACTTTGGACAAGAAATCCAATTATGAATCTTCTAAATTTAAAGAGAAATTAAAGTCTCTCGATATCGAGAACATTTCTTTGAAAAATGATTTAGAAAAACTAAGACAGAACCCGAAGGTGCTTGACACTAGTACTCAAGATAATGAGATTGAGTCCGAGTGCCTCGAGAATGAAGAATGAGCAGCTGAAACAAAAGCTTAATGAGTCCCAAAAGTTGGTTTTAAAGCTTCTCAAGGTCAAAAAACCTTGATTTATTACTAGGTTCTCAGTGTGTCTCTTTCCGAAAAGAAGGACTTGGTTACAATGCTTGAATAGGAAGATAATTCCTACAAAAGTCTTTTCAAAATTGATTCCAGAACTATTAAGTTCGGGAAGGCTGAGCATGATCCCATTCATTTAAAAAGGAAAGGGACCGAGCCCGGACCGGCTTTTATGAAAAAGTCTTCTCAACTCTGTTTACAAAAAGAGAGGATTTCAAAAGAAAGAGACACAGAGTCGGTTCTCAAGAAAAAGACTCAAAATTAGATCAAACCTAAAATTATTCAAATTTGGGTTCCCAAAACTATGCTTCCTCAAAAAGGACCACAAGTAAAGATAGTTATTGGGTTTGTAAGAGGAAGTGAGAAGGGTTAGTTTGTTTCTGTTTTATAGGTAACTCGAAACAAAAAAGTCATTGGTATTTAGACAGTGGATACTCAAGGCATATGTCTGGAAATTCAAGACTCTTCTTAGAACTTGTAGAGATAAAAAGAGGAAAGGTCACATTTGGAGATAATAGTAAGGGCGGGATAGTTGGAGTTGGCAAAATTGGTTGAGGAGACAATTCAGTTAGTCCAAGTGTATCTTGTTAAAGGGCTCAAGTACAATCTTCCGAGTATCTCTCAATTGTATGACAAAGGTCAAGAGGTAAGGTTCACCTAGACTAACTGCTTCATTTCTAATGCAGCTACCAAAGAGATAAAGCTCTTAGGTCCGAGGTCAGGTGACACCTACAATATTCCTCTTTCTAATTCCAGTCAAAATTTATCATGTTTAAAAGCTTCTTTGAATGATGATTGATAGATATGGCATCGTAGATTAGGCCATATCAGCATGCATACTACCAAGAAACTAGCATCTCATGGATTAGTCGGAGGATTACCTAATTGTTCATTTAACAAAGATAAAATCCATAATGCATGCACAAAAGGAAAATAGGTTAGATCATCTTTTAAGCCACTCAAGACAGTATCCACATCCAAAGTACTTGAATTAATACATATGGATTTGTGTGGTAAAATTCTTGTAAAAAGCTTAGGAGGTAAATTATATGTGCTAGTTATTATTGCTGATTACTCACAATTTACCAGGGTTTGTTTTCTAAAGAACAAAAATGAAGCCTTAAAAGAGTTCACTAAGATCTGCAGGAAAATATAAGTGAAGTCTCGAGATTTAGATCAGGAGAATTCGAACCGACCATTGAAGGGGTTCGACTACTCGGAATTTCTAGATTTCAATGACAAGAATGGTATCTCTCACAACTTCCAACACCAAGAACTCCTCAACAAAATAGTGTAGTTGAGAGAAAAACAGAACTCTTGAAGAAATAGGAAGGACAATAATGATTGAAAATGATCTACCTTACTATTTCTAGGCCGAGGCAGATGAATACAATAAATTACACTCTCAATAGATACCTCATTCGACCCATTATGAAGCAAACACCCTACAAGCTATACAAAGGGAAGAAGCCTAACATCTCCTACTTCAAACTATTCGGATGTAAATGCTTTATGCATAACAATGGTGAGAAACATCTAACCAAATTTGATGCAAGGTCGGATAAAGGTATTTTTCTTGGTTACTCTTTATATAGCAAACGTTATTGAATTTTCAATTAGAGAACTAACAGAGTGGAATAGAGTATCCATGTTATCTTTGATGAGATTGATAATAGCAGGATCGGTGAGTCGACCTTCTCAAAACTCAAGCTCAATCGAGATGAAGATGACTTAGTGGAAGCCGAGCTTCGAATGAAGAACCACAAAGGAACCGAGACAACTCGGAATGAGCCAGTTCAGGAATAAGCTCGGACCAATCGAAGAACAAGTTGATGAAGGAAATCAACAAGTTGAACCAGCTGAAGAATAAAGTATTCAACCATGAAATCTAGTCAATCGGAGACTAGAGTTTTCCGAGTTGATAAGACAAGAGTTCCAAATGAGTATGAAGGGAGAACTAAATTTCTTTCTTGGATCGCAAATCAAATAAGAGAAAAATGGCACCTATGTTCATCAGTCCAAGTACACCAAGGAATTACTCAAGAAGTACAAGCTACAAGATGTCAAATATGCAGCAACACAAATGAGTAGTAGTCCCAAACTAGACTCGGATAAGAAAGGTAATGTTGTAGATTAGAAACTTTAATGAGGTATGATTAGATCTCTACTTTATCTCACATCTAGTAGGCCGGACATTATATTTAGTGTCTGTTTATGTGTAAGATTTCAAGTTAATCCAAAAGAATCACATATCATTGCGGTGAAGAGAACTTTTAGTTATCTTATAGGAACTCGGACACTTGGTCTCTGGTATTCAAAAGACTCAAGTCCGACTCTCACGGGATACTTAGATGCTGACTATGCTGGATACAAGGTTGATAGAAAGAGCACATCAAGAGCATGTTAATTTCTGGGTCAATCACTTATCTCGGGCATTCAAAAAGTAAAATTTAGTTGCTTTATCAACAATCGAGGCAGACTACATAGCAGCTGGAGCCTTCAGTGCTCAAATTTTATGGATCAAGCAGCACTTCAAGGATCTAGGACTGCCATTCAAATCCATTCCCATCAAGTGTGATAATCAAACTGCTATCAGCAACACAAAAAATCCAGTTCAGCATTCAAAGACAAAGCATATCTAGGTCGGATATCATTTTCGAGAGACCACTCGAAAAAGGTGATATTGAACTTGAATTTATTCTTACCAAATTTCAATTAGTTGATATCTTCACAAAACGTCCGAGTGAAGATCACTTTTGCTTTATTAGGAATGAACTTGGCATGATGAAAGCATGATTAATTGAGTGATTGCATCATAATTTATAAGCTTAATTGTTTATTACATGTTTTGAGTGAATAGCTAGTGGATCGGTTGAAATATGATGAAGCCGAGATACAAAAGTAATTTTTTGAGTGTGTTTTGAGCATCTCGGACACGTTATTGAGTCCGACTCGGTTAAGAAAAAAATTAGACATTAAAATTTTGAAGTCATCTCTAACTCAATAAAGAGTCTTGGAAATATTTTCAAAAATCTCTTTTTCTCTCTCTGTCAAGCGAACAGTCAAGAAACTAGCCGTTGGAAGGAAGCGGTTTTAAGAAGTAATCGTTAGACATTGGAAAGTCAAACGATCGGTTAGCCGTTACTTTGAGTACTGAGTCGGTAAGGCTTTTGTTCCTTGAGAGCTGTTAATCTATAAATAGCATTTGTTCATCCTCATTCATTCACTTTGTTATCTTTCGGTCTCTTACTCTCGAGTCTTAAACTCATAAATCCTCGCTCAAACACTCTTCAAACTGAGATTCTCTACTTCTCTACTCTTTATTCATTCTAACTCGTTCACTCTTTCAGTCTTTCTCCTTCTCAAATAAAACTCTTACTCTTTCTCCCAACATGTCAAAGAGAGGAAGCGCCGCTGAAGGAGGGTCGACCACCAAAAAGACTAGAGCGCAAACTTCTCAGCCTAAGGATCCATAAAAGGATTCTTCTAAAGGTAAGGCTCTCGCCTTTGATGAGCCAAAGAACCCTATTATTGCCCAGCACTACTTTCTAGAAGAAAAATTCTTCTTATCCACCAAAATTTCGTGGATAAAACTTCTTCTCAAAATAAGAACTTTTAAGTACTGTGTTTACGTGATTATATCTACCCCGAGCTAGTCTCGGAATTCACTCTAACATGACCTCAAAAGATAACATGGCCTTTTCTCTGGTTCGGGGTAAGAACATTCCATTAACCTTCCTCTTCTTCACAAACTCTTTGACGTTTAGACTCTTTTTCGAACTCAAATCCTATCCTTTTCAATGAAATCGCTGATGATTTCTTTGACGAGTATGCCGAGTTGTTCCCAAGTCGAGAAAGAACTTTTACATTACTTAGATGAAGTTTGAAGCTAGAATTCTATGCTTTTTCTTGATGAGAACTGTGTTCTCATTTTATCCATATAAGGACAACCCTAATAGTAAGGTTCTCAAAGTTTTGTAGGATATTCTAGAAGGGTATGAGGTTGACCTCATCCCTTTCATCATCGAGCAAATCGCTTCTATTCCCTCGGATCAAAAGAAACCCCTTTTTCCTTTGGAGCTTTACATTCTATTGTTTTTTCTCACTTTAAAGTAAAACTTCCAAATGTTTTAAATGTCTTGAGCCGACCATCTACGTTGGAAGGGCTGAGCTAATCGATCTAGGATACCAGGAAACTTCACCGGTGTCCGGATCCATTCTTCCGAACTTCCACCTCCTCTTTCTCGGACTCAAAAGAGTTCTAAAACTCTTCTTCCGACAACTACTCCTTCATCTTCCGGTTTGCCCCTTCTCTTGATTTACTTGAAGGTGGCCTCGTAATTTCTTGCTCTCGTCAAAGAGTTATAATCAACTATTGGTGCATTCCAGGCTTTCATGCCTATATTGACTCGGCTTCAAAGCACGGCTTAAAAGCACATAGATCCGAGCTAAAAGAAGTCATCAAGCGGCAGCAAGACCAGATCAGGCGTCTCCGGGACTTTAAATCTAAGGCTACCGAGGACTCGGGAATCCGGTTTTGACTCGGAATCATCCTCGAGTCTTCTAACTCTTCCGGCTCGAGTCGGAAGAACAAGAACAAGAAAGAGAAGAAGAAGAAGAAATTGGAGCAGGCTAAGCTGAAGGCCAAGGAGAAAAGGAACCCGAGGTTACTTCCTCATAACACACCAGTGCCGCCTCAAAAGAGGTTGGGGACGTTGGTCGGTCCCAAGCTCAATCTTACGTGTAACCCGCTCAAGCTAAGGAAGCTAAGGGAATTAGAGGAAGCAGAGCCTCTAGTATAAAGATCCGCACAACAAGTACAAGAACTTCCTTTCCTCCTGCCGCCCATTCCACGGCCAGCAGCTTCATCTCAAGGTTATAGACATAGAAGAAGAAGGGGTCCTCGTTCCTCCTTCTCCACTCGCACTTGCTCCATCCCCCTCTTAAATTTTTTTCCCTTCTTTTCCCTCCTTATTTTATTTTTTTGATGAAATGCATAGGGGAGAGAAATCTAGGAGAGATAGTTAGTTGGTTTGGGGAGCTTACTCTTTATTGAAACTTAATCTTTTTTTTTTAAGCATATTAGACTTATTTTGTCTATATTTTCCTTGCTACGATAAATGCTTGTGTGTATCTATTCCATTTTCTCCGATAAATGCTCCGAGATATATCTCGCTTTGATATACTTACCTTTAGCATTAATTTGCTCTAATAAGGAATTCTTCCTTTACTAAGATCAGTTTAACGACCATTCGTTTTCGAGCCATGAAAACTTATCTATCTAAACTTCTAACTCTTTTTATAAGTATTGAATGTCTTTCATCAAAAGGGGAGATTAAAGACTCGGATATAACTCTCTATCTCTTTATGGTTATGAATTCTAGTCATTAAGTTTTCAATACTTGTCCGACCTGCTCGGAATGCATATCTTGAGTAAAGAGATTATCTCCGGGTTTCGACCCACTCGGATGTAACTCATACAGTTGTTATGAGTAAATAATTTCACATGCATAACTTATTCTATGCTCGACTTATTACATTCAAGTGAAAAACAATAACTACATTAATTCATCTTCGAGTCGGACTTATTAACTGAAATTATTTACTTGGCAAATTTAATGCAAAGTGTCTATACAATTTCAATTCTTCATTCATCTAAAAGATAAACATAAAATGGAATTAGAACCTATTGAATATTAGACTCGGAAAATTCCATTTATTCGGGATAAGGATAATTAACTGCTTAATTATTTGAATTAAATTTTTATGCTTACCTAATTTTGGACCAAAGTAATTTTTTATACTTTTAAGTACCGTTTTGATTTTCTTTTGTAGGTTGATTAAAGTGCTTTTAATCTCATCTTGAAAAGAAAAAGCAACCGAGCTTTTAGCCATTAAACACCAGCAGACAAAAAGTCACTATATCGGGACATGCTCGGACACCATGTCGGGGTTGTTTGTTTCCAAGTTCGAGTAAACTTCAACTTTGATTCTAACGGTTGTTTCCACCCTAGATTTCAGTCACAACTAGTGGCTTGGACCACATTTTGAGCCAAGGACTGAAGCACAACATTCATATTCACAACGGCTCCTTTTCTTAGGGACTTAGACTATCCGTTACAATGGCTAGTAAAGCTTCCCGATCCGGACTCGATCCACAACAGACTACTCTGCCCTGATGAGTATAAATAGAGGCCATCCTATAAGACTTAAGATTGTTGGAACTGAATTCTAATCATACTCACTCTCAATCTTTTCTAGCTTTTAACTTTGTACTTAAGTTCTTACTTTCGAATTAAAAAGAAGAAGTCTTGTAATTACTCTTACTTATTTTAGTTCTTTGTAACATCCCTTGACTGAGCTGTAAGGGTTAACTTAGCTTAGTTTTCCCTATCTATAAGGGTTATCCGAGTTAAGACGTATTAGAACAGATAAGAAAATTTCTTGTCTAGGAAAATTGGTATTGAATTGTTTAAGGGAGCAATTCTATCGAGTTAGTCTTTGTATATTTTGGGTTCAAAATAGTGGATTTGACGTGGTGTCCGGATTGATACTGAACGTAGTTTTTTTCCCCAGGGAGGGTTTCTACGTATTTTTCGTGTTGTGTCTTTCTAAGTTCATTCTAGACTCGGAACTATTTTCCGAGTTCATACTTTGCAGAAAATCCTTTCGTTCTGCAAAATTTTTTCTCACCCTATTCACCTTCCCTCCTCTATGGTGATTCGGACTCTCAAGAGCAAACCTTCACTAGGACTTTTTACCACAACTCATAAAGTATCTACCCTAAGACACTTTGCTACAAGATTAGATGAATTTGAGATTACAAGAGATGAGTATAATAGAATTGAATGTGTGCTTTCTTGCTCTACTTCTTCTGGTCTTAATCTTTGTCTTTTATAACTTTCTTTTCATGTCCAATGAAGACTCGACTTTACATATACATCATCCGACTTCCATTAAAGAATCAGGTATAAGACTTTAGCTCTCACAAGGTTTTGATTTCAAGTCATTCTGTGTGCCTTAGAAACTTTTCTGAGTGATAGATCATCTTTTCGAGTGTTACGAAACCATTGCATATATTCTCACTTGATTCCGATCGACTCGAAAGCATACTCTATTCACACACTGTTCGAGTCACTCGGACAACACTCGAATTTATCGCATGTTCAAACACTTATTGTATTTTGCACAACCGTAGATCCGACTTCATGTTCCAAAACAATCACATTGATAATTCATTCTTCTAAGTCAGCATATTTTGTTTGAACTCTGCTTTGTTTAAATCAAGTCCGATATTCTTTATTTGACTTGATTCTCTCTTAGACCGACTCGGATGGATTTTGAGTCTCATTGATATTAGACTCGGAAAATTCCATTCGTTTTTCGACTCGAGATAATTATGCACTTAATTATCTTAATTAATTTATTATCTATGTCTAATCTTGGACCAAAGTATTTTATACTTTGAGAACCAAATTGATTTACTTTTGTAGGTTATTCAAATGAGGCTATCCTATTTTTGAATTACAAAAGTAAACGGCTTCAAAATGTCAAATCACCAGCAGACAAGGCTTTGTCCATCTACGACCCGACCCGGACAACTGTGTCGGGGTTGTTTGTTTCCAAAACTGGAAATTTACAACGCTAAACTTAACGGTAGTTTCCACCTTACTTTTCAAGACACTGGTAGTGGTTTTGGGACTTCCAAAGGAGCTAAGAGCCGTTGCCCAATGAACATACATCAACGGATATTTTCCGAGTGACTCGGAAAATCTACTACAATGGTCACAAAGGACTTGCAGTCGGAAGACGGTCACAACGGCTAGTCCGCTTGGTCTTCTACAAATAGAAGCCAACTCTCAAGACTTGAAGATTGCTGAACCAACTGTCAATAAACATACTTGAGTAAAAGTCATTGTATTCATTTTCAATCTTCTACTTACAACTCCAACTCTGTAATTAATATTTTCTGAGTTGTAAGGTCTTGTAATTAGTCACAAACACTTACTCTTAGTTTCGAGTAAGGTCCCTTGATTCAGCTGTAAGGGTTATCTCAGCTCGGTTGTGCCTAGTTATAAAGGTTATCTCAATCATGAAGTACTAGATCGGATAAGGGAATTTATGAGTCTAGGAAAAACTCGTAAGGAGTTGTCTAAGGGAGCAACTTTGGTTGAGTCATTCTACTGTATTTTGTGGATTCAAAATAGTGGATTTGACTTCGTGCTTGGATTAGCACGGTCCGTGGTTTTCTACCCCGGGAGGGTTTCCACGTAATTTCGAGTTGATACTTTTCCGAGTCCAATCTAGACTCAATCGGGTTTAAAGTTCAGTCCAATCTGTATCTTCATCTTTCACTTATTTACGAGTCGGTGTTTTTCCTAGTTCATTCTTGACTCACGGTCTTCTCATAATCATATCAAGTGTTTAACTCGAGCGAATTTCCTCATCACCCTATTTACCCCCTCTAGGGTGACATAGCTTCTCCGAGAGCGAACCTTCAATTGGTATCGAGCCTAGCCTTTCATAAAGGATCTAACCATCCAAAGGTCTAAAGATTAAATGGCTCGGAACAATGGAGAGTTCGATGAAGGAAGATTTTCCAGCAGACAACCAAAGTTCAAAGGATCTAACTCGTGCACTAGAAGAAGCTCATGGAATGTTTCTTGCTAGATCATGATGAGGATGTCCGGAACATCATACAAGTAGGCAACTACATTCCCATGAAGACGAAAGAAACAAGACTTGTGCCCAAGACAAAGGCCGAGTTCACTCGCTGAAGAAACAGAAAAGTTCACAAAGAACTTTAAGGCGATGAACATTTTGATGTGCGCCATCAGCTCGAAGAGTACAACCGAGTGTCTCGCTCGTGACACAGCCAAAGAAGTATGGGACACGCTGGTCAATACTTATAAAGGCACAAGCCAGGTTAGACAAGCAAAGATAAGCCAATATCTTCACAAGTATGAGCTGTTCAAGATGGAGCGGAAGAAAACATCACTCGGATGTTTATCCGCTTACTCGAGATTACCAACAATCTCAAATCTTAAGGTAAAAAGATTTCCCATGAGGAAATGTGCAGAAAGATACTCAAAAGTCTACCCAAGAGAAGATGAGGTCCCAAGGTAATAGCTATTGAAGAGGCTCGGAACTCGTCTCTACCGAAGCCGGATGAACTCATTGGGAAGCTTCTCACCCATGAGATCCACCTGGAAGAGGAGGATGCAGAGGTCGGCACCAAAAAGAACATTGTGCTTGAAAGCCTCGGAAATTGAAGAAGCAAATCCGAGTTCCTCTAACTCGAAGAGGATCCCATGGCACTTATCGCTAGAGGCTTCAAGAGAATAATGAAGCATAAGAGATGGGATAAGAAGCCAAGAGAAGAGTTCTATAAGAAAGACAAGAAGGATAGAAAAGGTAAACACTCTTCCCCTTTAAAGTTATTTTTGACTAAGAACTCGAGTCGTTTTGAGTGTGGCAGCAAGGAACACATAGTCAAAGACTATCCCAAGAGAAAGAAGGACAGAAGAAAGAAAAAAGGCTATGATGGCCACATGGAGTGATGAAGACTCATCGGAAGACGATGAAGATTCGGATGACTCAAAATGTCCGATGGCACTTTCGACTCGGAAGTCGAACAGCAGTCGATTCGGATCACTCGGACAATGAGGAAACAAATCCTCAGGAGGTAATTGAATACTTCCTCAAGTTTTCCAAAGTTGATTTAGCTAAGTATATTTTCACTTTGGAAGAAAAGTCTAATTTTGACTCTTTTCTTTTTAAAGAACAACTTGAGTCCATCAATTCCGAGAGCATCTTTTTAAAAAATGAATTGGAAAAGCTGAGACTTACTCTAAGAGAACTTAAGACTAGTGCTCAATCTAATTAGACTGAGTCCGAGCTACTCGAAGGGAAAATGAGCAACTAAAGCTAAAGCTCAACGAGTCTCATGATCTTGTTTTAAAGTTTACTCAAGGTCAAAAAAGCCTTGATATGCTCTTAGGGTCCCAATGTGTCTCCTTCGAAAAAGAAGGTCTTAGTTTTAACAAAGAGGAGGAATCCAATTCCTACTCGAACTTTTCAAAAGGATTCCGAACCGTAAAGTTCGGAAAGGTCGAGCACGGTCCCATTCATAAGAATGAAAGGAGGACCGAGCCTGGACCAGCTTACAGGAGAAAGCCTTCTCCACCGGTTTATAAAAGAAAAGTTTCTCAAAAGAAAGAGACACGGACTCAGCTCTCTAAACGGAAGACTCGGAATCAGACCAAACCCAAAGTCATTCAAATTTGGGTTCCGAAAAGTCTTCTTCCCAGAAAAGGACCACCAGTAAAGGGTGTTACTGGGTTCGTTTGAGGAAGTGAGAAAGGTTAGTTTGTTTCGACTTGCAGGTGACTTAGAAAAGAACAAAAGGGCATTGGTACCTAGACGGTGGATGCTCACGCCACATGTCAAGGGATTCAAGACTCTTTTCCGAGGTAGAGGACTACAAAGGAGGAAAAGTCACGTTTGGGGATGATAGCAAAGGCAAGATAATTGGGATTGGTAACATTGGGAAAGGAAGCAATCTGGTCAGCCCAAGTATACCTTGTCAAAGGGTTAAAGTATAACTTGCTAAGCATCTCTCAACTTTGTGATAAAGATCAAGAGGTAAGATTCACTCGGACCAATTGCTATATTTCGATAATGCTACCAAAGAGATCAAGCTCTCGGGTAAGAGATCAAGTAAAACTTACACTATTCCCCTTTCTAACCCGAGTCGAACTTATCTTGTTTAAAAGCATCTTTTCATGATGATTCATGGGCATGGCATCGTAGACTAGGTCATGTTAGCATGCACACCATTAAGAAACTTGCATCCCATGGTTTAGTCAAAGGATTGCCTAATTGTGCATTTAAAAAAGATAAAATTTGTGAAGCATGCACAAAAGGGAAACAAATCGAGATCATCCTTCAAATCCCGAAAACCGTTTCCGCATCCAAGGTACTTGAAATGTTGCATATGGATTTATGTGGTGAAATCCTGTCAAGAGTCTCGGAGGTAAACCATATGTGCTTGTTATTGGTGATGATTACTCACGATTTACCTGGGTATGTTTTCTCAAGTATAAAAATGAAGCCTTCAAAGAGTTCAGCAAGCTCTGCGAGAAAATCCAAGGTGAGTCTCGGACTCGGATCCGGAGAATTCGAACCGACCATGGAAGGGAATTCGACTACTCGGAGTTTGCAAAGTTTTATGATAAGAATGGCATCTCTCACAACTTCTCAGCACCAAGAACTTCTCAACAAAATGGAGTGGTGAAGAGAAAGAACAGAACTCTTGAAGAAATAGCAAGGACTATGATGATTGAACACAACCTACCCTACTATTTGCAGGCTGAGGTAGTTAACACGACTAACTACACTTTAAACAGATGCCTCATTAGACCCATTCCGAAGAAAACTCCGTACAAACTCTACAAAGGGAAGAAACCCAATATTTCATACTTTAAACCTTTTGGATGTAAGTGTTTTGTTCACAACAATGGTAAGGATCATCCGACCAAGTTTGATGCTCGGTCGGATGAAAGTATTTTTCTTGGTTATTCATCTCATAGCAAAGCTTATCGCATTTTCAATAAAAGAACTAACAAAGTGGAAGAAAGAATCCACGTTGTGTTTGATGAGATTGAATAGGAAAAACCAAGTGAGTCATCATTCTCGGACCTAAAGCTCAACAGAGATGATGATCGTGATGAAAATGAGCTCGTCAAGAATCAAATCCATGTCACTCGGAATGAAGTCACTTAGAACGAAGTGATTCAGAATAAGACAACTCAAGAACCAGCTCGGAATGTTGAAGAACAATTTGATGAACAAGCTCACTCGGAACGGACTTGCACGATCAACTAATTCAACCTACAGATCTGGTGAACCAAAGAATAGGTAGAGCTTTCAAGTATGTTTCTAGCTACCCTTTAGAAAACATCATATCCGACATCAACGAGTAGGGTAAGAACTCGTTATTCTCTTCAAAATCTATGTGCATTCACCGCATTCATATCATTAACTCGAACCCAAAAATGCACTAGAGGCCCTTAATGAACCTGAATGGGTAGAGGCCATGCAAGAGGAACTCAATCAATTTGAAAGAAACCAAGTCCGGACTCTAACCAAACGACCTTCCGACCACCCAGTCATAGGAACCAAATGGGTTTTCAAGAACAAACTGGATGAAGGTGGGTTGGTAGTCGAAATAAGGCTAGACTTGTGGCTCAAGGTTACAATCAAGAAGAAGGGGATTGATTGTGGGGAAATCTTTGCACTGTACCTAGAATTGAAGCCATTAGAATTTTATTGGCATTTGCATCTAGCATGAATATCAAATTGTATCAAACGGATGTGAAATATGCATTTCTCAATGGTTTTATTGAAGAGGAAGTCTATGTTGAGCAACCCCTGGATTTGAAAACTCTGAATTTCCAAATTAAGTTTTCAAACCGCAAAAGCTCTCTATGGTCTTAAACAAGCTCCCGGAGCTTGGTATGAAAGACCGAGCAATTTCTTGGTTCAAAATGATTTTAGGAGAGGTAAGATTGACAAGACTCTCTTTACAAAAACCAAGGGGAAAGACTTTCCGATTGCTCGGATATATGTTGATGACATAATTTTTGGAGGTACTAATGAATTTACGTGTCGAGATTTTTCTTAGTTAATGAGAAGGAATTTCAAATAAGTATGATGCGAGAACTCAATTTCTTCCTTGGTCTACAAATCAAGCAAGACAAAGATGGCATCTATGTCCATCAATCAAAGTGAAGACTCGGACAATGCTCAATACTTTTCTGAGTTATGTAAAAGGAATCGGTATAACAATTTCATACATATAGAGTTTTGATTCCAAGGCATTCTCGATATCGCGAAACTTCTTTGAGTAAAATAGTATCTTCTCTAAGTAATACGGTTTTCACTTAATGCATTTATTGCATTTCCGTAGCGACTCGAAAACTGGTTCTTTGTTCCGAGTTCATCTTCACTCGGATTTATCGCGTTTTGAATATACTAGTATTCTATCTCGAGAATCGACTTGTGGTTATACGTTCTATTTTGTTATCTTAGTTCATTTCATGCTTAGTCTATATCAAGCTATCTCACTCGATATTCTTTATGGAACTTGCTCTATTGCTTAGACTAGGTCAGATGGAATTCCGAGTATCATGGATATTGGACTCGAGAAAATTCCATTTCGTTTCGACTCGGATAATCGGTTGCTTAATTATTATAATTATTTTATTATCTCGTGTCTAACCTTGGACCAAAGTATTTTATACTTTGAGAACCAAAATTGACTTACTTTTGTAGATTATTCATCCGAGGATACACCTTTTTCAAACCACAAAAGTAACCGGCTTCGAACGTCAAATCACCAGCAGACATGGCTTTTCACCTTCCTCGCTCCAGTCCCGAAGATTGTGTCGGAAGTCGTCTGTTTCCATATCTGGAAAACTGAACGCTAAGCTTAACGGTGGTTTCCACCTCATTTTTCAAGACACTACCAATGGTTTTGGGACTTCCAAGAGAGTTAAACCGTTGTCCAACGTTCATATTTCAACGGATACTTTCGAGTGACTCGGAAAGCCTCTATCAACGGTCACGAAGACTCTTGGTCGCGAGATGAAGATAACGGCTACTCTGTCTGGTTATCTATAAATAGAAGCCACTTCATAAGACTTGAAGATTGCCGAATCTATTGTTAATACACATACTTGAGAAAAGTCATTGTATTTACTTTCAATCTTCTACTTACAACTCCCACTCTGTAATTCATTACTTTCGAGTTGTAAGGTCTTGTACTCGATTAGAAACTCTTTCTTACATTCTTTGTAAGGTCCCTTGACTAAGTTGTAAGGGTTAACTCATCTTAGTTGTCCTTAGGCTGTAAGGGTTATCTCAGCTAGGAAGTACTAGATCGGATAAGGGAATTTCGAGTATAGGAAAACTTGTATAGAGTTGTCTAAGGGAGCAACTCGGGTTCGATCGATTCACGGTATTTTGTGGATTCAAAATAGTGGATTTGACTTCGTGTCCGGATTGACACGGGCCGTGGTTTTCTGCCCAGGAGGGCTTCCATGTAAAATCTAAGTGTTATCTTTCCGAGTTCATTCTAGACTCGGACGGCCTTCTTCTACTCTTGCTCTTTCGATTCATTGCTTTCGAGTCCAATCGTTTCGACTCGGTTAATAGACTCAGAATCTGTTTTCCTTTCTACTTACGCGCAAAAGAGTGTGATTTCACGAGAGAATTTCCTATCACCCTATTCACCCCCTCTAGGGTGACTCAAACTCTCCCGAGCAAACCTTCACAAAGTATACCAAGGAGCTGCTGAAGAAGTACAAACTCCAAGATGCAAAACATGCAGAGCAACACCCATGAGCAAGCAACATAAAGCCGGCTGAGACAAGAAAGGTAAAGCGATGAGATCGGAAAATCTATCGTGGTATGATTGGATCTTTGCTATATCTTACTTCCAGTATGCCGGACATAATGTTTAGTGTCTGTCTATGCGCAAGATTTCAAGCTAATCCAAAAGAATCACATCTCACTACGGTGAAGAGAATTTTCATATATCTTGCGAGGACTCGGAATTTAGGTCTATGGTACTCCGGACACTCGGAACCGACTCTCACTAGATACTCGGATGCTGATTATGCTGGGTACAAAGTTGATAGGAAAAGCACCTCGGAGCACTGCCAGTTTCGGGTCCCCCTACATATACGACATATATATATTCCACATATAAAAGGAGGGGTTTTACCCTCCGACATAGGATACAATCAAAAGCAATCAAAAGGAGGGGTTTTCCCTCCTACATAGGATACAATCAAATGGGGGTCCTTAATTAGTTCTTGATATAATACAATTATTAATATATGTTATCGTAAATGAAGGACCCCCATTTGATTGTATCCTATGTAGGAGGAAAACCCCTCCTTTTATCGCTTTGATTGTATCCTATGTCGGAGGCAAATCCCGTGGCTCAACCCCGGACGAGCGGTGGAAACTACCAAGCCGGAGTACTCGTAGGGGCAAAGGGAATTTTCGGTGGAGCGATGAAATGCGTAGAGATCGGAAAGAACACCAACTGCGAAAGCACTCTGCTGGGTCGACACCGACACCGAGAGACGAAAGTTAGGGAGCGAATGGGATTAGATACCCCGAGTAGTCCTAGCCGTAAACGATGGATACTAGGCATCGTGCATATCAACCCGTGCAGGTGTTGTAGCTAACGCGTTAAGTATCCACTCTGGGAGTACATTCGCAAGAATGAAACTCAAAGGAATACTTTTTCCGGAGGTTTATGGGAGGGAGGCTAAGGTTTACTTATACTTCTTTGGGGACGTTCCTTTTTCGTATTTACGATACAGGAACTCCTTATCAAAGTCTTATCTTATAACAGGGGAACAAGCATGTATGACAGCCACCCCATGGAACACCGAGCTCAGGGAGCGAGGGCTGCCTGCCACTTTGATTCACCTCCCCATATATCACTTATGGGAAGGAAACACTGTCAGCGCTGAAATAGAATAAGTTAGGGCTGGGCTTCTCATCCGGCCCCGGAGGAAGGTCGCTCGTCGACGATGAGCCGACTTATCACGGCCGAGCACCGCAAGTCTCCTAGGCGATGAAAGACTCATACCCTGCCTATAGGACTTAGAAGCTCAAGGGCGGATCCGAGAGGTTGGGGTTTAGAGTTAGGTTTGTTTTCAGGTTGGGCCGTGATAAGTCGGCTACCATCGACGAGCGACCTTCCCTCCGGGGCCTGATGAGAAGCCCGACCCTTAACTTATTCTATTTCGGCTGACAGTGTTTCCTTCCCATAAGTGATATATGGGGAGGTGAATCAAGCGGCAGCAGCCCTCGCTCCCGAGCTCGTGTTCCATGGGGTGGTCATACATGCTTGTTCCCTGTTAGTGAAAGAAAGAGAAGTGAAAAAGGGTAGAGGAATAGGTCAACCCCTCTTCTAAAGGCTCATAACTCGAAGATTGCAGGAAATAGAAAACTCCCGCCCTTAGCTGGCGCTAAGATATTTCATAACCTTTTTTGTAAGAACTTGAGATTCATTTTAGGTATTTTAGGTACTTGGACACAAGTGACGAGACGGCAATGGTTGGACCCTTCCTGGGTCCTCCGGAAGGATATTTGGGGTGTTGGGACCGGAGGGCTAGTACAATATCCCCGAAGGGAACCCTAGGAGGTGCGCCCATAATAGAAGATTTAATGTACAACATTCAAATCAATTCCAATCAAGTGTGATAATCGAGTGTAATCAGCATCACCAAGAATCCGGTTCGGCACTCAAAGACAAAACATATTGAGGTCGGGTATCATTTCTTAAGAGGCCATTATGAGAAAGGTGATATTGAACTCGAATTCATTCCTACCAATCTTCAATTAGCTGATATCTTTACTAAGCCACTTAGTGAGGATCGGTTTTGCTTTATTAGGAATGAGCTAGGTAAGTTAAACGCATGATTATGTGTTTTTACGTGTGAAAATTTTACTGCATGATTATGTGTTGCGTGAATACTTTCTTTAATAAGTTATTAGTTCAGTTGAACCAGTGATACTAAGATAAGAGTTATTATTTGATTGCGGTTTCGAGTCACTCGAAACTTAGCTGAGTCGGACTTCAGATTTTGAGAAAAACATGGACATCGAACTTCGAAATCATCTCTAGACAAGTGGAGAATTTTGGAATTTATTTTCAAAATCTTTTTTCTCTCTCTCTCTCGCGCGCGAGATCGGACAACTAACCGTTGGGAGACAACTCGCTGGGATTCTAACCGTTAGAAAAGAGAACAGATCACTCAGGTTAGAGGTGACCGCTGAAAGCCGAGTCGAACGGATACTGAAGGACGCTTAGTTCTCTATAAATAGTGCTTATTTTCATTCATTTCGTTACTTTACCATTCGCTTAATCTCTCTCTCGCAACTAAATCTTCGTGAAAAAGCTCTCTACTATCAAAGCAATGCTCGGTGATCTCAAGCTTCGTGAAGAACATCTCAAGTAAGCTCTGTTGCTCTCGGTTCTATCTTCTTCTACTCTTTTATTTTCTTCGAGCCTTCTCTCTCTATCTCTCTCGAAAGATCATTCTCTTTCTCTTTCTACACCAAAATGCCGAAAAAGAGGTTCTCACGCTGATTTTCTTGGTTACGCCACCAAGAAGCCTCGCACAAAAAGCCAAGAAGGTCCCTCTACTCCTTTCAAACCTCCTGTCACCTAACATCTCATGTTGGATGATAAATTCTTTCCAACCACAAAGTTTTCGTGGTTGCCTCACATCCAATCCACGGGGTCTACAATTTTCGTGTTTCGGTTTTCGTGTTTCAGCGAGTTCATTTATCCCGAACTCGTCTCCGAGTTTTACACTCATATTTCTAGCTCGAGGGTATTCTCACCTCACGAGTTCGAGAACATCACCGTTTGCATCAATACTTCCCTCCTCCATCGACTTTTTAAGTATCTTCTCTTTTCTTGAACAGTAACCCCATACCTTTCAACTAGGTTGCTGACGACTTCTTTGAGAAATACGCTAAAGAATTCCACGGGTCACGTAAAAACTTCTCTATGACCCGACTAAAGTCGAAGCTCGTCTTACGTGTTTCTTCTCGATGAGAACCTTCTTCTCACGAGCATTCTAGCAAGGAGAACCCCAACTCCAAGCATCTCAAAGCTCTATTCGATATTCTAGAGGGCTACGAAGTAGACCTCTTCCTGTTATCATTAAGCAAATGGCGGTTGTGCTAGGCTCGGAATCGGAACAAGAAGACCACCCCTCTTCCTTTCGAGGCTCTTCTCACCCTTATTTTCAAACAATTCAAAGTTCCTCTTCCCTTAGACCATAACGCGGTTTACGAGGCTGCCATAGTCATTGGCAAAAGGAACTTCTTGGGTATGGATACCGGGAAACCCAACCGGGTGTCCGGGTCCATGGCTCGAAGCCGAGGCCACCTTCTCCGCCTCGGACTCGGACAAAAACTCCTCTCTCTCTACCTCCTCCAGCTGGTGGTGCCTCCACCTCGGGTGTTTCTCAGAGTTATCTCTTACGCCTTGTCCACTTGTTTTCATGGACAAGCTCTCCTCACTGTCCATCGAGTTCAAGGACACCCTCCGGTCATTCAAGATTGTCCTTCGATCTATGACCATTATCCAGAAAACAGCCCAATCCCAAATCCGAGAGTAGCGAGGATGTGCTACTCGAGATGAAGGCTCTGGTTAGGGAGCGAGAGGAGGCGATCGAGCTCCTTCAGGAGAGGCGATCCAAGGCGGCTTAGGAACCTGTCGACTTAGATACCTCCGAGGAATCCTCGAGTCGGCCAAATCTTCCTCACAAGAGGAAGAAGAAGTAGAAGAAGAAGAAGAAGCGGAACCTGCGGTGAGGTAGCTCCGTCCGAGGAAAGGGAGAAAGAAGAGGCAGAGCAAGGAGCGAGGCTGAGGTCCAAGTGCTCCGGAACCACAACCGGAGATGATCGGCTCGGACGGTGAGTCCGAGTGGGTCGAAGACCTGCTGACCATGGTCGATCGGCGGCCGGTCGAGCGAGCGCACCCCTCCAAAGTCGAGTTCCAAGAGGATGAGCCTCCGGACGACCTCGTTCCGGGTCAACCACTCGGAGCGAGCCGATACCGAAATTCCAGTGCTTGCCCCGCCGCGTTCAATTACATCTTCTCGATCTTATCGGCGCAGGTGCAGTACTCGTCCTTCATCTTCAACCCAGCTCGCTCCATCTGCTCCCTCTTAGTTTTCTTCTCTTGTTTTTCATTTTTTTTTTGCCGGACATCAAATCTGTATCTACTTGATACATTCTTCCTCTTTTGTTTTTTCTTTGAAAGGCAAGGGGAGAATAGCTAGAAAAATTTGTTCTCTTGTTTAGGGGAGCTTCTCACACCCTCTCTTTTGTGTAATTTTCTTATCTTTAATGAATAAATGCATTTCATTTATAATCCTGCTATCGGTGGCCAATCATTGTTTTGTCGACAAGTAATTTTTTTCTTGCTCGATACTTTAGCTCTTCGTTGTGCAATCTCAATCTATTTGCCATAATAGATAAATATGCTCCGATAGAACTAAATTTTATCACATCTTACTAACTTATTTTCTAAGCAAGATTAAACCACCAGATCTATATCATCGACAAAGTTTTGTCCAAGTATAGAATGCCTTTCATCAAAAAGGGGAGATTGAAGACTCGGACTTGAAATATACATCATCGACTTCCATCAAATAATCAGGTATAAGACTTCATCTCTCATAAGGTTTTGATTTCAAGTCATTACGTGTGCCTTAGAAACATTTACGAGTGATAGATCATCTTTTCTAAGTGTTACGAAACCATTACATATATTCTCACTTGATTCGACTAACTCAGAAAGCATACTCTGTTCACACACTATTTTGAGTCACTCGGACAACACTCAGATTTATCGCATGTTCAAATACTTGTTCTATTTTGCACAACCGTAGATCCGACTTTATGTTCCAAAACAATCACATTGATAATTCATTCTTCTAAGTCAGCATATTTTGTTTGAACTCTGCTTTGTTTAAATCAAGTCCGATATTCTTTATTTGACTTGATTCTCTCTTAAGCTCGACTCGGATGGATTTTGAGTCTCATGGATATTAGACTCGGAAAATTCCATTCATTTTTCGACTCGAGATAATTATGCACTTAATTATCTTAATTAATTTATTATCTATGTCTAATCTTGGACCAAAATATTTTATACTTTGAGAACCAAATTGATTTACTTTTGTAGGTTATTCAAATGAGGCTATCCTATTTTTGAATTACAAAAGTAAACGACTTCAAAACGTCAAATCACCAGCGAGACAAGGCTTTGTCCATCTACGACCTAGCCCCGGACAACTGTGTCGGGGTTGTTTGTTTCCAAAGCTGGAAATCTACAACGCTAAGCTTAATAGTGATTTCCACCTTACTTTTCAAGACACCGCCGGTGGTTTTGGGACTTCCAAAAGAGTTAAGAGCCATTGCCCAACGAACATACATCAACGGATATTTTCACGAGTGACTCGGAAAATATACTACAACGATCACAAAGGACTTCCGAGTCACAATATGGTCACAACGGCTGGTGCTGCTTGGTCATCTATAAATAGAAGCCAACTCTCAAGACTTGAAGATTGCTTGAACCAACTGTCAATACACATACTTGAGCAAAAGTCTTTGTATTTATTTTCAATCTTCTACTCACAACTCCAACTCTGTAATTAATATTTTACGAGTTGTAAGGTTTTGTAATCAGTCACAAACACTTACTTTTGCTTTCCGAGTAATGTCCCTTGACTGAGCTGTAAGGGTTATCTCAGCTCGGTTGTGCCTAGATGTAAAGGTTATCTCGGTTAGGAAGTACTAGATCGGATAAGGGAATTTCTAAGTCTAGGAAAAACTCGTAAGGAGTTGTCTAAGGGAGCAACTTTGGTTGAGTCATTCTACTTGTATTTTGTGGATTCAAAATAGTGGATTTGACTTCGTGCTTGGATTAGCCGGTCCGTAGTTTTCTGCCTCAAGAGGGTTTCCACGTAATTTACGAGTTGATACTTTTACGAGTCCAATCTAGACTCGGTCAGATTTAAAGTTCAATCCAATCTGTATCTTCGTCTTTCACTTATTTACGAGTCGGTGTTTTTCGAGTTCATTCTTGACTCGCACTCTCCTCGAGAATCATATCAAGTGTTTAACTTGAGCGAATTTCCTCATCACCCTATTCACCCCCCTGGGTGACATAGCTTCTCCGAGAGCAAACCTTCATCCAAAGCTGTTGTGATTGAAAGAAATTACCATTGTGATTTTATTCTCTCTGTTTGACCAGGTAACTCAATCTTTGCAGATATCGACTGTTGTCTAGAATGATGTTTCTTTGCCAATTTAAGCTTCTTTCCAAATATTCTTGTATATCGTAGATGTTAAACCAGCCTTAATACCCTTCATTCAATGTTTGATAGCCGTGGTTGCCACTTCTACTTCTTGCAACCCTTAAAAGCATGATCCGGCGATTTCTTCTCAAAAATAGACTCAATAAAATCTATGGAAGGATCAAGATTTTATGCAATAAAATCATGCTAAAATATGCTTGTAGTATAACCATGATTTTCAAGATTATTATCTGCTAGAATATTTCCTTAATACGATGATTTAGATTTTTTCCAAATAAGGAAACATAATATGGAAATCAAATCGAATAACCTTCAATTAAGAGAAATAAAATCAGGGATAATTTAGCACACTTCCACCTACTGAATATTTGCCTTGAGATCAAAATTCGTTATACCAAAATAAGGTTCAAATAAAATAGTTGAATCTGCATGTCGACGAGTCGAGATAAATTGTCCGATTAACAATCTTCCCCTTTTGACGAAATGCATAATTTCATTAATGTTTTTAGATTTCAATGATAACTCCCCTAAGCATGATACTAGTCTCCCCTTTAACAAGATATCGGTAATTCAAAATACTTTAAGGGAATTTGGATCGAACTCATTTTTAGTTGTCGGATGCCAAGCCGACTTATGATTCCAACTCCCCTAAACATGATAATGGTCAGAATGTAAACATAAATATAGATTCCTTAATATCATAACATCACATGCTCACAATCTGACTTTAAGGAACTTAGAAGCTTAATCATGTTATGAAGTCGGATAAGCATTACCATTTGAAGTGAAACAGTTCCAAAGCATGATTAGTATTTAAGCACGGAATCAGATTCCACATTTTAGAATATGATAATCAAAAGGATTCATACTGAAGACAGATTTAACAAATTAAGCATGTAAGATTCCAATCGACTCTCTAACATTAATTATCCTACGAGGATCGGATCATCAAAACGAAACATAGAAACTGTACCAAACCAACATAATACAAACCAAATTATATCTTCTCCCCTTTCGTTTTGGCAAAAATAGAGGCAGAAAATGTAGGCCAAATTATTTTTGTAAAAACCAGAGTTTAAAAAACGAAATTGTTGTTTAAGAATAAGAAGGAGAGAGATTAGTGGATTCGTCTTGAGGGGCGAGGTTTGAAATCTTAATTCTTCATTCTTGTCCTCCTTAATCAACACTTGGTCGACTTCCCCATGGATGAAGATTTTGAGAGAAAAAGAGAAAGAGAAGTGATGAAGAGAGGATGGGAGATGGAGAAGAGGAAGTTTTGAAACCCTAAGAGAGAGAGAGAAGAATTCTAATACTTACATCAAAATAGGATCCGAGAAAAAGGGAAAGATAAGGAGAGAGAGAGAGAGAAATTTTAAAATTCAAAATTTAAAATCCAACAAAGATTTCAAATCTTACAAATCTTCCGGAAAATGGAAAATTTCCATTAATTGGATACTCACCTTACCATAGTGGCCCAATTTAAGTTTTCCTAATTTGTCCAAGTGTACCGTTGGAATATAAATTCTAGATACATGATTGACGGTCAGACCGACTTACTTGTGGAGTTAGATGTCTTTGTTCTCCTGAAATACTCGAGTCATAGTATTAGAAATGGTCAGATATTGCTTTATGTGCCCCATCATGCTCATCTCAAATTATTTGCCCATCAAATCGAGAGGCCTTTGAGTCTATGTCTAATAATATTTTTTTTTTTATGATAAGGCTTAAATCTAAGTCCTCTTCCAGTTTCTTGGTGAACAATAAGATTAGGATTCAGGTTGAAATCCTCATTAGGTGGCTCATAGTCTGTTCTTGAGTCATAATAGGATCCGAGTTGACTTGATTAGATGTTTCTTATATCTAACCTTGTGTCTAACTAGGTTTTGAATAGTCGGGATTTAAAATCTAAGGGATTACTTCATCTTCTTAATCTCTTCTTAGTCTCATATTTTTATCCGGGTCAAACAACACTAAATTTTTCGAGTGTCTAATACTTGTTGCATTGACTTATTGAAATGTATTCACATGGCTGATAAAGAATATCCATATGCCATGATTAAGGGATCACATATATGCATATAATAGACATATCATTCTCACGAAATCAATAAATCAATACAAAACATTATACCAAGGAAAGCATGGAATAATATCAACCAACGTGAGATGACATATGGAATATGAGATGATGCTTATGCACCACATGTGAATGGTAATGCAAAGAGGAAGATCCATGGTGTGCAATAAATATATATATAATCTAAGATGACTACATATAAGAATCTATCATCTATGACCATAAGATTAAAGTAAGTATTGAATGTCACTCCCTTAAAAGCAATTTGAGTATATAAATATATATGAATTTGATCGAGCACTTGAATATAGGAGAAGTAAACATTTAACAACAATGCTTAACTAAGATCTATGACAGAAAATCACTATTATACTTTCTAACCTCTTTCTCTCGAGTCCTGGCTATCAATTGTCCGACTTTAGATATTTTATGGTATGTTTCTAAGTGAGTCGATTTTTTCAAGAATACTTTAGAACATGTTTCCTCAAGGCACGTTGATGTCACAGTTCTAGTTTGTCTCAAGGTCTTTGATAAAACGTAGTTTCAACCAACATTTCGTAACCTTGACATTAGAACTTAAATCCGAGTCCTTGAATTTTGTAATCTAATCAGATTTTTCTGCAACTACTCAATAAGCTTATCGATACTAAGAGAGGTCTTTTCCCTTAATTCAAAAATCAAGGATGATAACTCATATGAATAGCCTAATACAAGAATATGAATTTGAAAGCCGTATAGCTATATATAATCAAAACAGTTCTAATGACTCGATTGACATGATAAAACTAAATCATAAAGTTGGATATATGAATGACATTGTAGCTGTAACATATAAGATGAAAAATCTCTTGTATGGATAGTCAATAAATGCATAGAAAAATCATATAGATCTCATATCACATGAAACAATATCTCTTACTCAAGAAAACATTAAATCATGAAAATTCAAGAAGATAGTGTAACCAAAACAGAAACTTTAAGGTTCAAAAATAAAATAAATAAGTATTCTAAGAAACAAATAGAGCAACTAGAAAATATCACATTACTTCCCTAGACATGATACCCAAAACACTGAATATTAGTCGAGGATCGGAGAAGTAAATCGAATGATAAGTCAAATAAGCTAGTGAGCAAATAAGAGTGCATAATATGGTCAGATACCAATCTAAAGAGTACAAAGTATTCTCAGAAATTTAGCATGCTACTACAAGCAATATAAAGATTCACATTCATCCAACATGAACATATAATTTTTGTTACCTTTTTAGAAGAATATGTAACCTCATTTTCTATTGTAAACTCTACCAACTTTTTGCTTATTGCACATTGAGTTTCGACCAAAATTCGGTTTCCCGAAATCGACTCCACAGCTACATCATGAAATCCGAGGTCAAATTTATAAGCAGTGTGCTTGAGGGTACTTTATTCCTCACATGTACTTCTTTGATCATCCAAACAATCAATTTCTTGTGTCTTTTCCGGTTGGATGTCAAGCTTCCTGTGAAAATACTATCAAACCTTTCTTTTTATAAAGATTTAAGATTCTTTTTAAGGGACTTATCTCACATGTATAATGATCTTCAATCCTCAAAAGACACTTGGCTAAGTGATCTTTAGAAAAGTTAGTATGTAAGCAAGTACCTAATCATTGTCACTCGGCTTCATTATTTGAGTCGGACTTTGAGTCCGATTTTTTAATTTCTTGATCTACGCCTCTATTTGCCATAAGACACATATTTGTCATGTCTTATGGTTTACTTTCACTTCTACTTGAATCACTATCACTCCATGTGTCCATTATAATTTTCTTTCTCTTGGAGTATGATTTCTTCTTATCGTTCTTGTTCCTCATATTTGAGCAATCCTTGATTACATGTCTTGGAAATCCACAACCAAAATATTTATCAACATTAGAATTATTTTTATGAGACTTTTCCTTACCTTTGTGAGATTTTTGAAATTTCTTTAGGGATGATTCTTTGCGAAAATCCTTTTTCCTTTGCAATTTGAGCATCTTCGATTGTCTAACTTGGATGGTTCCTTCATAGGTTGTAACCAAGGTGTTCCATATTTCTTTTGCTACCTCACATATTGAGAGTTTGTTTAATTCGCTAGGATCCAATCCATATCGTAAGATGTTCCATATTTCTTTTTCTATCTCACATATTTCTTTTGCTATCTCACATATTGATTCATTGTTCCTGGAATTCGGTAGGGAGGCACGAGAATCTATATATAGGTCTTTCTATGGATGGAATAAACCCCCATGGTGACCTTAGTAACCAGCATAGCAATTGGCCCGCTCTTTTGTTTATCTACAACCTACCATCGTAGTTGTGTATGAAGAGCAAGTACATTATGTTGTCTATGCTCATTTCTAGGCTGAAACAGCCAGGAAATGATACGGATGTGTACTTGGCGCCTCTTGTTGAAGATTTGAAGATGTTGTGGGATGAAGGTGTGTCGGTTTATGATGCATATATACCATGAAAAACAATTTACATTGCGAGCTATGATCTTCACCACAACCAATGACTTCCCGCATACGGAAACTTATCCGGATATACCGTCAAAGGCCATAAGGCATGCCCTATTTGTGCAGAGGATACTTGCTCCTATCAACTTAAGCACGAGAAAAAGATGGCCTATCTCGTACACCAAAAGTTTCTTCCCTTTTCCCATCAATAGCGTAAGAAAAGGAAGGCTTTCAATGGTAAAATTGAGATGGATTCTACTCCAACTCCATTAACAGGACATCAAATATATGACCAAGTGAAGGATCTTGATGTGGAGTTCGGCAAGCCATACCGACGTCAATCCGAAAATAGTGTGTAGAAAAAGAGATTAATTTTTTTGTATCTTCCATATTGGAAAGAGTTGTATGTGAGACATAGTCTTGATGTAATGCATATAGTGAAAAACATCTCTAAAAGTCTCATTGGTACTCTTTTGAACATACCGGGAAGAACAAGGCCGGAGAGAAAGCACGACTCGATATGTGTGAAATGGAAATACAGGAGGAATTAGCACTACAACCAAAGGGGAAGAGAAAATATTTGCCTCCGGCGTCTTACACATTCAGTAGAAGGGGAAAATAATGTTTGTGTGAGACCTCGAAGAAACTCACGAGTGCCATAAGGATATTCTTCCGTAACGCCCCAAACCCATAATCACCGGTTTTAGACTAAGCAAGCCGCTAGCCGATGATTAGCACGAGTGGAAAGTAGGTCGGGGCATTACGCCGCCCTTACCGAGAGGAAAGGGCAAGGCTATAATAATAGATACGTTTCTAACCCCGGTTACTTGCTTTTGCCACTAACAGCAAGTGTCTCATGATAAGGCATAAACTTTAACTTGTACGACGATTAAGCATAAGTATAGACTACGATCGATAAACTACGACAACGGCATTTAACCCTTGATACTCCAACTAGGTTGTCATCTGCGAGCCTCTAAGTCCTTAATGAGACCTTTGCTTCAAATCTTCCACACCTTTACCTAAAACAAAACAAGAAAACATTTTCGAAATGTGAGTCGAAGCTCAATATGTTCACTATCATGCGAGTAAAATAATAGTTATGAAGTAATTGAGTTGAGCGCATGCATTTCAATTCATTTGTAAATGAAGGAGAGTGAACAATGTAAAATTGTTGCTAATTGATTATCCGAATGGATCCATTTACGATCATCGGGTTTCCCTGAACGCATGTGCACACACCCGGACCGATCGGATAGTCCGGTTGAAGGCGGTTAACCGTTACGGGGTTACCAACCTGGATATTGGGCGTACCAAATAATGGCACTTGATGGGCGGGTCCATATTAATGATGGCAAATATTATTTGCAAACAATTCTTTATTGTTGTTAATGTCGGCCATATCCGGCCTTAATTTGTAAATAAAATATTGAAGGGCACGATCAATGAACGTACCTTGCTGATGTTCCTCCTTTTTTCTTTACGGCGAGAATCCGGATGAACGCACGACGCCGATGTTTGATGACCTTAATTAAGGACATAGGAGTTTATTAATAACTGAATTTTTATGGTTTATTTATTTATTAAATCATTTCAAACATGCTTGAAATGAAAATTAATAAAGTTAGCTTTTACAAAGGAATACTAATGAGATCCTTGATTCACACGATTTATTTATCTTATTTTATACTATGCATGTATAACTGTATGCATATATATATATATATATATATATATATATATATATATATATATATATATATATCTCTATTTATGGCAACTTTAAAGTATATAGATATAACTTTCTTCTAAGCACATATATAAATACATGTATACATTTATATATATACATGAGGTAACCTCAAATATACATAATTTTCTTCTAAATGGTATATTGAACATTTAACTCCTTTACTCAAATCTTTATGTACCACTTTCTAACCTTATTTTATTTTATAAAGGCATACTAATTCCCCAAAGATGCCAATTCCTCACATTTCAGTTTTACAAACTGCCCAAACTTAGATATCATCCTCAATCTTTTCCTTAATCTCCTTATTAGGTTAAAAACTTAAACTAACCAAAAATATTCTGATTTAGAATTATTTGTGACTGTTCTTTGCACGCACGGTATTTGTCTATCAATATCCCTCATACAGGATTTGTCCACAAATATCCACGATATAGGGTTTTGTCCATAAATGTCATTCACACAGAGATTCCTTATACAGAGATTGTCCATAGTTTTTCTTCAATTTTCAGTATATCCCACACACACCTATTATCATCGATTTTCTTAACTTTCATGGATCGAGTCACAATTAAACCATAATCCAGTTTAAATCTCCAAACAGAAAAGAATACCAATTACAACTCAAATAATTAAATTAAAAGTACTTGAAAAACCGAATTTGAAAATTAACCCTAGAAATTAATTAAAAAATTGAAACTGAAATCTACTTTAAGGAATTAAATCAAAGCGAAAAATTACCCTAAAATCCAGTGAACGGGGTTAATTTTTAAGGGTAATGATTTTGAGGGTTTGAAGGGTTGAAGATCGGAGGATGATCGAAGATGAGGCGGATGGCTGCGGTCGCGGCGGTCGTTGGTGGCGGTGAGCGGCGCCGGTGGGCTGACAGAGGCGGCCGAGGCCGGACAGGGGTTGGAGGCCGAAGACACCATGACGAGCTGGGCAAAACCGAGGCGGGAGCAGGTGCGAAGCAAGTACAGCCGACGGTGGGCTGGCGTTTGATGGCTGGGACGACGACCGTAGGGTAGTAGAAGGTGACAGGTGGTTGTCGGTGGTGTTGGGGTGGCGTCTCCGGTGGCTGGGATGAACGGAAAGAGGGAGACGGTGGAGGCAAGCGAAAGAAGGGATAGGTTTTGGGTGTTTGATGAGGGAATCGACGAAGATGCGGTGATGGTGGTGGTGGCTAGCCGGCGGTGGTTGCCGGCGTGGCCGAGAGGCCGCCTGTCTTGTCGGTCGGCGGCGAACAGGAAGGACGCAGAGGGGGGCTCGGTGGTAGAGAGAAAGGGAGAGGGTTTTGAGTTTGATCTACTTTAGGTTTAGAATAATGAAGCTTCTTAGGCTCTACTCAAATCATCAGGCCCAATTCTCATTAGTGCTAATTCTAACCCAACTCACTCATCCTTAATATTTTCTTAATCTTCTAAACTTATTATTATTTTTCTCATTAAACTTATCTTAATCTAAGAATTTTATTTTTAGTAATATTAAGTTTACAAAAATTATACTAATTTCATTTGTTTAAGGATTTTTAGAATTCAAAATAAATTAGCTACATAATAATGTTAATTATCTTATGAGTCATGAAAATTTATAAAATATATTCAGGCGTCGTCGTTGTCATCATCCGGTTCCTGCATTTTAAACAACATTGACATATATACTTATATATATATATATATATATATATATATATATATATATATATATATATATATATATATATACACATACATATATACACATGAGTAATATGAAAATATTTGAAATTTGAAATGCACGCGCTCATGCTAATCTTGAATGTATTTAAAGTTAATCATTTTCTTAAGGACGGGGTGTTACATCTTCAAACATCCGTAGACTCGTTTTGATGTCCGATTTGGAGAAACATGTTAAACGATCGATCATAAGACTTTACTTCTTCTTTAGTGCCATATGCGGCAAAGTCGTTGATTTGGAGAAATTGGATGATCTTCAATGCGGCATGATCGTTACATTATGCCAACTTGAGATGTACTTCCCATCTTCTTTTTTTGATATCATGGTGCACCTAGTTGTCCATTAGGGGAGAAACGTGCGATTCTATGGCTCGATTTTTTACCAATGGATATACCCTTTGAACGTTTTATGAAAATTCTCAAAGGGTAAGTTAGAAATTGGTACCGACCGGAAGCATGCATTGTTGAGGTATACACGGATGAGGAGTGTGTCGAGTTCTTACGTGAATACTACCCCCAAATAGAAGTTTTTGGTATTCCAAAACATCGATTTGTAGGGAGGATCGATGGGTAAGAGAAATTGGGGCCGACGATTCTAACAATTATTCGGAATATGAGGGATCAAACATATCTTTATATTCTACAAAACAGCGATGAAGTGTAGCCGTTCATTGATGAGCACAAATCCCTCATAAGGAGACGATACTGAGGAAAAAATGAGACTTGGGTACTGACCCATCATAATCGCATATTTATCAACTGGTTCGGAGATCGAGTCATCACTAGCCAATTGGAAGAATCATGAGAACATATCTCGCAAACATTAGTAAGCTTGGCTAGAGGGCCGCAGTTGGAAGACATATCTTACTGTGGGTATGACATCAATGGATACTCTTTGTACACAAAGAGTTAAGATAATAGGAGCACCATGCAAAATAGTGGGGTCACATTGGAGGCTCATGTACTTCATGTTCTAGTTCCAAGGACAAAAATCCCGTTGTAGCTAGAATATCATATTACGAGTCATTAAAGAGATATGGGAGCTAGACTATGTTGACTTCCATGAGCCCGTTTTCGGTGCAAATGGATTGACAATAACAACGAGTGTCCTAGTTGATGAGATGGGATTCACGATGGTGGTTCTCACTAGAGAAGGGCCTAAAGGGGATCAATTCGTTATGGCATCCCAAGCAAGACAAGCGTTCCACGTTGACGACCGGGCCAATGATAAGTGGTTTATTGTTCTTCAAAGGAAGAGCCACGTTGCTGGTGGGGATGGTGAAGATGTGTGTGAGTTTGTTGAGGAGACCCCACCCTTCTCCTTCGGAATACCTGTCGAAAGTAAGGATGCCAATTTGAAGAATTGTATTTAAGGATTAACCACCAAGAGGGCATATATATTCAAGATAAGTCCAAGGAGAAACTATGTAATTATATCAACTCGATAAGAACATCATTTTATAAAAATCTTTATTGATCAAAGTGTCATATTGTTGCTTATTGTTTTAGTAATTGTAGCTTACTTTTCATTATGTTTGACCTGTAGTATTCATGTTACGGATCATTGTTTGATGAGGATCAAAAGGTGGACTAAGATTTTTGATATTTCTACCAAACAAGTGATTTATACCAAAAACATTCCAAGGTTCAATAGAAATATTGAAAAAGTACCAAGTTGGAATTTTTTGGTGCAAATTAGTTATTTAGCGAAATACCTGGACCATGACAAAGGAATGTGCTCGTACTTGAATTTTGTCCATTAGCTACCAATGTTAGTTTTGATTTTCTTTCCCATTTATGATCCTTCTATGTTTGTTACTGTTTCATATGGAAAATTCATTGCTTTAGGTACCTGAATTTTGTCAATCAACCAAAACTCAAGGATATAGCTTTCAAGTAGTTGATCCCAAAGGTGCATACATGATGATGACAAGCTTTTCAGGTAAACAAGTGATTTATACCTTTTTATGTATGTTATATTTCTTGTGGATAAGTTGTTGATTAACGATTTCCTTAGTTTTTATATTGTCCAGTCTAACCTACGCAAGAACTCCAAGCAATGTATTCATAAGAGAAGCATCACTTTGGGACAATGACAAAGGAAATAGAGATTGCTTGGTGAAATGTTCTTGTTATGTATTCCTTTTTAGTACTTATGCCAAAAATTCCATATCTTGGTCTTAGAATTTTGTGGAATAAATGACACCAATATTTACGCCAAAAAGTTCATATCTATTTGCCCAAAGTGATATTTTTAGTAGATTGAGTTATGTGCTTGTCTTTATGACTATATTGCTTACTTGGAGTTCGTGCGGAGGTAGTGTGGACAGCAAATATGATGTATATATATTATCCAAGCTACCGCTGCAACAACTCCAAGCAAGTAATATCAAAGACAATCACATAACTAAATCTACTACAAAAGCATCACTTTGGGTTAACAGAGATTTCCCTTTCGACATAAATATTGAAATCATTTTATAACACATAATTTCAAGACGAGAGATGAACCTTTTGATATAAATACTGAAAGAAGATTACACTTTGTATTATATTTCACATCATTGTAATATATTCTTTGTCTGGAACTTATTGCAAAATATGGAATTGTTGTTGAAATTGTTAAAGATGAAGCTATCTGTGGTTGTAGTAATGTGGGAAATTTTTGTAATTTGGAACAATTAAGGTTGTTGGTGGTTGTTGTGTAAGTTGTTATGATGTATTTTGTAGTGTGTTTTGTATAGAGGTACGGAAAAACAAAAAAATTATAAAAAAATTCGGACCTATTACTACGGTTCTTAAGGAAGAAGCTGTCGCAATAAGTCCGAATATAACCTATTACGATGGTTCTTCCTTAAGAACCGTAGTAATAGGTCTTGGCCTAAACATTTTTGGCAGAACATGGGGAATTTAGGTCGGGACCTATGACGACGGTTCTTAAGGAAGAACCGTCGTCATAGGTAGACCTATTACTACGGTTCTTTTGAAAGAACCATAGTAATAGGCTATATATGATGACGGTTCTACAAAGGAACCGTTGTCATAGGACTTCCTTTGAACCATATTAAAAGATCCCTACCTACAATGACGGCCACATAGACGACACTTGGATAACCGTAGTTAAAGGTCATTTTTAGTCATAGTTAAAAATGGTTCCTGTAGTAGTGGCGGTCTCTCCGGTTCCAATCATGGGAATGTAGTTTCCATCTTGCACAATGTCCCATAACTCATCATCGTAATCCTTCAAGAAGACTTCCATAATTTTCTTCCAGGTGGTAAAGTTTGACCCATTGAAGAAGGGCGGTTTGATATAAGCTTTTGCTTTTGAACTTACTCCGGGATAGTAAGACATGATCGTAGTCCACAATAATGTTAATTCTTTAGAATGTGGAACTAGCTCTTATACCAATTGTAAGTTCCCAAAGGGTCGGATATACCGGGGTGAATAGGATATTTTAAAATTTTGAGACATCCGACTCTATTGAGTGGTCGGATACACAATAAACTAACAAACGAAATATAAGGTAGATAATGCAAGTTTGTTTGTTCATGATCTTGACCCGGATCCAAATATCCGGGTTAGTGACTGCCTAAGGTTTCCTACCTTAGGATTATCTTCTACTTCTCTTATTACTCGACTGTCGGATGAGTTCTTCATTTAACGCACCGACCGACCTTTTGAGTACACTAACTCTAGAGGCCCACCACTCACACTTCTCTCATGTGATACAACTCACAAAGTAGTCTTCCCAAGACTCTTTGCTACAATTCACAAAGGATATACCTTAAGACACTTTGCTATAAGATTAGATGAATTTGATATTACAAGATATGAGTATAATAGAATTGAATGTGTGCTCTCTTGCTCTACTTCTTTTGGTCTTGATCTTTGTCTTTTATAACTTACTCTTCATGTCTAAAACCGTTATGATTAAAAGAATTTATCATTGTGATTTGGTTCTCTCTGTCTGACCGAGTAACTCATCTTTACGAGGATCCGATTGCTATCTAGACTGATGATTCTTTGTCAATTAAGCTTCTTTCCGAATATGCTTGTATATCACATATGTTAAACTAGCCTTAACACCCTTGATTCAATGTTTGATAGTCGTAGTTGTCACTTCTAATTCTTGTAACCCTTAAAAGCATGATCTGGCCAATTTCTTCCCAAAAATAGACTCAATAAAATCTGTGGAAGGATCAAGATTTTATACAATAAAATCATGTTAAAATATGCTTGCAGTATTACCATGATTTTCGAGATTATTATCTGTTGGAATAATTCCTTAATACGATGATTTAGATTTTTTCCAAATAAGGAAACATAATCTAAAATCAAATTGAATAACCTTTAATTAAGGGAATAAAATCATGGATGATTTTAGAACATTTTCACCTACTGAATATTTACCTTGAGATCAAAATTCGTTAGACCAAAATAGGGGTTAGATAAAATAGTTAAATTTACATGTCGACGGGGTCGGATAAATTGTCTAATTAATAGCCTAATCTCTTGGGTGTAATTCTATAATCATCCATACATTCATATTAGTCTATTGAGAACAAGTGAATAACCCATGTATCCAAACTTATACACCGATAGTCCATCTTACATGCTTCTTAGAGTAGGATGGCCTATACCTTCCCCAACAATTTTGTAAACTATCCGACTCTTTCACATAAGCCCTTTTTCATACATGCAAACCCAAATCTAGAATAATCCATCATACTTGATTAGGACCTTAGCATGCTAATCCACTTAGGAACATACACCTCGGCCCTTTTTAGGATTGGTCATCATCATGCATATATCCTAACCCAAATGAGGATAGCCATGTCAAATATGTCCATCTCCCTATGATCGACTAAATGTCCGTATTTAGCTGAATTGTGTGTTTGGTTAAGCTTGATTTGCTGGCTCGGTATCTTATCATGAGTCGTTCGGTGCATGTCTTTAGGATCTTATAAACCATCATCATCGGTTGTCATGACCGATAGTTAGTGGGCCATATGGTGGAAGCGAAAGTATTTACGAATTTAGATGGGTTTCCAATCAGCTACCAAAAGCAAATAGAAACTTGCGAGGGTATCTACTACCGAGACATCATCGGTCGCTATACTTTTCACCTAATGACACATATGTTTAGTAGAATTGAACAACATTAGGTGAATAGTGATTAATTACCTAAGTGTACGAGGAATTGGGGGTATTTATATCCAATCATCATAGATAAACCAAGGTCGGTAACCTACTTTGATCAAGTGGGAGGGCCATGGACCAATGGGTTCAAACTTCGAAGGCTGGCAATTATGTGGTGTTTGATTGGATGTAATGTTATAGGGGTGTAATGTAATCAATTATGTAATGCAATTAGGTACGTAATGTAATGGGACAATAATTACATTACCATATTTAGTTGTGTAAAAAGTGTAATGTAATCACAAAGGTAATGGATTATTTTAATGACAAAAACTAGTAATTAAATTATTGTAGTGGAGATAAATATTATCAAAATAAAAATTTGAGTTACATATTTAGATTTGAGCTTTTTTAAATATTTCTATCAAATAATCAAGTTTTATTTCTTTCATGGCAAATATCAACTATATTATACTAATGGTAATAAATATCGTAATAGAGATAAATGTTACCCACATGAAAATATTTTAAATTCGAAATCATATTTGAGTTTTTTTAATCTTTTCTATCATATTTTCTAGTTTTAAATTTTTTGGTGGCAAAAGAGATGAACTAGATTACTCTAGTGGCGGTAAATGTTTGTCGTAGTGAAGATAAATATTATACAAATAACAAAATTTTAAACTCTAGGTTTATATTTGAGCTTTCTTTAATCTCTTCTATCATATAATTAAGTTTAATACCAACTGAATTTGTTTTATTGATGATAAATATTTATTGAATTAAAGACAAATGTTAGCAAGTAAAAAAAAACTAATTTAAGCTTCTTTTATATTCTTAATTGAATAGTTAAATTTTAGGTCCAATATGTTAAAGTTGAATTTTTCTTTTAATCATCAATCGATCATATTATATATTAAGATAATAGAAAAAAGAAAATTAAATTCATTCTCAAATGGATGAATTTTTGCTTGCCAAGGAGGAGGGAGAAAAAGAATATGAAACACACACACACACACACACACATACATACAGAGAGAGAGAGAGAGAGAGAGAGAGAGAGAGAGAGAGAGTTATTTCAAGTGTATTAAAATTTAATCAAAACGATGGATGTAATCATGATTATTTAGTAAATGTTTAAATAATTGTAATTGCATAGGTAGAGGTTAATGTGATTACAATGCAATTTTGATTGCATTACAAATTTGTAACCAAACATGGTAATGTAATGAACATTACCACTTTGATTAAATCCAACCAAACATGCCCTTAATGTATTATCCATTATATTATTTTTAATTTATTGTGATCAATGCCAAATCTCCTCACCTCCAACGCCAATTAGTTCCTATATTTTAGTTTTTCAATGGGATCTTTGTTGGTATTGTTATATACGAAACGGAACCGAGGGGCTATGTTATTAGGAGAACCAATCGGGTGATCAACTCGGTCGATAAAGTGGGTAATGATTCAAGCTGGTTAAACGGTTTTTATATCCGAGCAAAAAAAAACAAAGTCAGCTCAATCCATATTTATAAAAAGAAACATGAGTTTTGTGTAAAAAGTCTATCAAAATTTCACTTCAAAAAATAGAGAGTTTTGACTCTTAGATAAACCCTAATATTTTTACCCTCTTTGCCTCCTAGAAAAGAAAAACTCTAGCTGCTTTTAACCCCCCAAATTACTGCAGTTGCTCGAGGGGAGAGAGAGACGAGGAGAGAGAAAAAGAGTGAGCGGGTGAGAGAGACAGAGAAAGTGGGTGATAGAGATAGAGATAGAGAAAAAATTTCAAATGTCGTATCTCCCATTCTCCTTCATATTCTACTCCTCTTCCTCCTCCTTCAATAGTAGGAGGAAGCTTGAGAATACTTCAATAAGGGTCATTCACTAATGAAGATTTGAATTTTCGCCTCTTTTAATATATTAAAGATAAATTTTGATCCACCTATGTGTCAAACCATCATCGAGTTGAGCAGTTTTGACCGAGCTGATCCAGTTCAATGCACCAACGGATCAACTACCGCATATGGACCGGATTCATGTCGGGTTCCTGGTCGAACCGCTCGGTCTACTTTGATCTGGTTCTCATAACATATAAGAGGGGTAAGTATCATACTAGAGAAGGCATTCTAATAATGATGATTTAATTTCACTAGAGGGATGAAAAGTTTTTCTCCTCAGTTGTTAGATTATAGCCATTGAAGTCTGATACATTATTCTTATAGACCATAAATTAATATATGGTTGGACAATAGAGAAAAATAAGAAGAGTATTTAGAGAATTAAAAAGTTGTAGCTCATCAAATAACCTTGCTAGGTAATTCCAATATTATAATAAAATTTTCACCCTAACCGCTCCCCATCCACCCCCCAGCCCAACAAAAAAGGTGACTTCATAGAATGCCTATTAGCATATGACAAACCTAGGGGTATCTGCTGGATTGATGATGTGCATAATGAAAATACATGTGGCTTTATTATTTTTAAAAAATAATTAAAAAATCCTATATATGTGTAGGGGTATTTACGGTTCGTTTTTATCATGTTTTTAATTGGTTAACTGGATTTAACAGTTCGTAAAACTTTGAATCGCAATGTAACCGGATAAACCGGTTAACCAAATTATTTGATTCGATTCATCGGTTAACCGAAACTAAAAATGAAAAAATTGAAGAAATAATTTTCGAAATTTTACTAAGCAAACAGCATCCACCGGGCCACAACAGCTCACGTTACTACTGCCCAGCTGGCCATGGGCTTGCTAGTGAATTGCTTGCTTATATGTATTATATGCTTACACATTCTGATGACAGTCTACCAGCTAACATTTACATACACATTGTCTGCTGCCCAAAGAAAGAAATCAAACTTGCTCCAAAGACTTAATAATTTCAACTTAAAGACTTACAAATTAAAAAGTTCAGACAGCCCATCCTTCAATTAAAAAAATTTTTTAAAAAAGGGCAGTACTAGCAGCGGAATTTTTTTCAAATAAGTAAATTTTTATATAATAGTTTTTAAATTGTTTTTAAAAATTTCTTATTGGTTCAGTTCCGGTTAACCATTAGTTTCAAAATTCAGAACCAGATAAGCTATCGGTTCACCAGTTTGATTAATCGAAAAATTTAACTGGTTTGATTTGACCGGTTTACGGTTATATTTCGCGGTTCTTTTTTTGCCCAACCCTACATATGAGGACTCTCTTCCTCTTATAATTGCACAGTATTGCTCTCCCTTTCTCTCTAAAATTGCTTTGATCGAGATCTCTCCCTCTCCCTAATCTCCTCAATGGCGATGCTGGAGCTTTTTCAAGGAACGGTTAGTGGCACTGGACATCAATATGGAACAATTTCCTCTCTCCCTACCTATCTCCCTCCCTCAAGGTCGAGGTTATTGAAAAAATTCGATCATGATGTTGCTGCTTGAAGGATGACCGCAAGATATTCCGACAATCTATTGCTGGTCGATTGATGCCGGTTCAATATCTCAGCTAAAATTATTCATTGTGACAATATACATTGTTCACCATACTCCTTTGTTTATTTAATGTCTCTGCTAGTATTATTCATTGTGACAATATACATCGTTCACCACAACACTTATTTTTTGTCCAACTTGTGTTCAACTTATACGTTAGATCTATCATCAAATTTTCGAAGGCTCATTATTATAATATTAAAAAGTTCATTTGAAATTTGTTCACTAACCAAGTATATAATATTTAGTGCTATACAGAAACTCTAACACTAGAAATGATTGAATATACTAATCTAAATAAACACTATCAAGACATCAATAAACAAATCGACCTACCTCAATGAACAATCTAAGATAAATATTGAACAAATATATTGCTCATAGTGGACAATATTATTAAGAAACTGAACAAATCAGTGAGTCTTAGTGAATAATTAATTACTGTAATAAATAAACAAATTGACTAATCTTAGTAAACAATTACATTAATGAACAATTCATTTACAAATGAATAAACTCTATGGGTGTCAAAAAAAAAAAAACAAATGAACGAACTATATTTAGATCATCTATAATCTAAACATCTCACACAATCAATCTATAAAGGATCATTGGCCAATTTTTTTAATTGATTACAAAATAAAATTCAATCTCACTCATTACTTTTTTTCCCTAAATATTGACGGACGTTTTTTTATCAAAAATGAATATTAATGAACAAACTACATTAAATTGTGGGAGCAACATATTAGGTGTAACTGTATGAGATAAAGTGTGTGTATAACTCCTTTTATTTTTATTTTTAAAAAAGAAGTATATGCTGACAAAGGCATGCCATGGATTTTTATTTTTATTTTTTAAAAAATAAGTATATGTTGGCATACGGAATATCTTATATACTTTCTGAGTACTCTATTTTTGTCATATGTCATGAGATGATTGGACGAACGACGAAATAGAAGTGGGTTTGTGGACCTAATCTTCTTTTCTTTCTCGGAAGTATATCGTCGCGTGAAGTATTTCAAAATTTGTAGTTGACATAGGCATGACATGGACCTATCCGTCCACGACATTCTCAAGATTTAATTGCACTAATTCATAGCTATGTTACGAAAAATCGGACCTGACCGGCTAGTTCGACCGGTCGGATTAAGAACTGGTCATTTAAGCGGGCGGCTTATTTTGTAGACTCGTTTAGACAATCGAACCGAAGAAAACTTATCTGACCCGATGAACCCGTTTGACTCGTATGAACCAACCGACTCACGGTTCGACCAGAATTTAAAAACCCCAACTAAATCCCTCATTTCTGCTCTGTCTTCCTTTTTCTCTCTAGTTGTGCTGCTCTCGTCGCCTCTCCTTGTCGTGCCTCAACACCGGCCTTGCCTTGGTGGTGGTGCTCGCAGGTGGCTGTGCTTCTCTTTCATCTAGATCTAGCTCGCATTTTATTGATGGTGCTCCCCAGGAGAGGAGGGAAAAAGGTGGCACTGGGCAAGAGAAGAAGTAGAGAAGAAGGAACAAAGAATGAGTAAAGAAGAAGGGGCAGAAAAGAGAGAAGAAGTAGAGGAGGAACACTGAGAAGGAGTAAAGAAGGAGCGCAGAAGAAGTAGAGAAGGACAGAGGAGAAAGAAAGGGGGCAAGGGTAGGGGTGGGTGGCTAATAAGAATGAGAAAGAGAAATATAAGTATAAATTTAGGGTTTTTATTTTAGTTTATTTTTTAAAAGTTTTTTTAGTGAATGTAAATATGAATGGGCTTTTTCTTATGGACCATATGATATAATTTGTTAGTTTTTATATTTTTTATGAATATGTCATTCTTTTTATTAAATATAAAAAAGCATAATAACAACAAAAAATAGTTAAAGATATATAGAGAAATAATTTTATGGTCAACCACCACTCCCACCAATAAACAGGTCAACCGGATTAACACGGTTTAAACGGTGTGACCAGTTGACCGGTTGACCCTCTCCAAACAGGGTCGATAATCGGGTCGGTTCTCGTAACATAGATTCATAATAATAGGTGATGAAATGAAAGGACTAATGAGCTCAAATTTCTTGCCATGACCACAAAACAAGTTTGGGAAAGGTTTAAGTGCATCAATGTCTTGTTCGCACAGATCCTTGATACATATAATAAAGTCCATTTGAAATTCAATTCACCAAAAGATCTATGTTAAGAGAATCGAACCAAACCGGCCGATTGAACCGGTCGGACCGGGAACCGCCAGTTCAACGGTCCGGTTACTTTTAAAAAACGTTCACAACATCAAATCGGAAAACCCCGTTTGAACTCGGTCGACCCGGGTGACTCGTACAATCCGTCCAATCTGTGGTCCAATGGAGATTTTTGTTTTTCTTTGCTCAATATGGCGACAAAGAGAAAGAGGATGACATGCCCATGAGGGAGGGGGCTAAGAAGCGTAAGAGAGAAGAGAAAGATGGCGAGGAGGAGAGAGAAAGGGAATGGAAAGGAGAGAGAAAGGGGATGGGAGGGAATGATCAAACTTAAAAAATGGTGTGAATGGAAAGGAGGAGGAGAGAGAAGAATAAGAGGAGCAGAGGAGAGACAGTGAGTGGGGGAGGGTAGGGGGCAGCGCCGCGACTGAAGGTCAAATAAGGGCAGCACAAGAGAAGATGAGAGAGAAAATAGGAAAAGGGGGCGCACGTAGGAGAAGGAAGGAGCTAGGGCTTTAATTTATACAAAGCTTTAAGTGTTAGAAAGTAGAATAAAAATTGTAGGCTTAAATTTTAATTAGAAAAGATTAAATGGACTTTTATTATTGTTAGTAGTTTTGTATAAAAATTATATATTTTCCTTTCCCAATTTTTATTTTGAAAAATAAATAATTTATGTAATAGATATATAGATAAATAATTTTCTAGTTAAACGGGTCCAAAATGTTTAAAATATCTTTATAAAGATATAGACGTTATCACATGATTGGGAAAAATATGAGCGCTCATTGCTGATTATTAATGCTCATAAAATGTTGATTAATAGTTATAAATGTTATAATAAGTATTTATAATAGTTAAAAAATTATTTTTTATTATTTATGTCTAATTTTATTGTGTTTTATGATTGGAAAAGTTAAATTTGAAGACTCAAATTGATATTATATGATCTTTTATATTTATGTTAGGCAAAATAAGGAAAAAATAATTAAAAACGTATAGAGAAAAAATTTTAGGATCAATCGGGTCATGCCGCTTAACCCGCTCCAACCATCAACCGGGTCAATCAGTCTAACCCGATCCAAACGTACCAACCGATTGAACCATTGACCCACTCTTCCGATCGGATCATTTATCTTAATATAGCAAAAGATCAATAACACGTTATATTAATAACTATGCATGCATCTACAAACCAACTCGCACGATGCTTTTGAGTGCGAGATGGATTGTAGACATCGTAACAAGTCTCAATACCTGTACCTAGGCTATGTTAAGAGAACCGGACCGGATCAGCAGGTTGAACCGGTCGGACCGGAAACCCGCCGGATCAACGGTCCGCTTACTCTTAAAAACGTTCACAACATCAAACCGGAGAAACCCGTTTGAACCCGGTCGACCCGGGTGACTCGGATAACCCGCCCGACACATGTTCCGACCGGAGTTTTTGTTTTTCTTTGCTCCATATGACGACAGAGAGAAAGGGGATGCCATACCCATGGGAGAGGAGGGGGACTAAGAAAGGTAAGAGAGAAGAGAAAGATGCGAGGAGGAGAAAGAAAGGGAATGGGGGAAGGGAAGGAGCTAACCGAAAAATGGGTGTGAAGGGAACTGGAGAAGGAGAGAAAAGAATAAAAGGAGTAGAGGAGAGCCAGTGGGTGGGGAGGGTACCTGAGGGGCGGCTGAAGGATACGGAAGCGGCACGGGCGGATGAGAGAGGAATTGGAAGAGGGGGCGCATGCATGCAGGAGAAATAAGGAAGAGAAGTAAGAGGAGCTAGGGTTTTAATTTATTCAAAACCCCTCCATGGGATTTTATTAAAAATAGAATAAATATTGTGGGTTTAAATTTTATATGGAAAAGATTAAATGGACTTTAATTATTTTTAATAATTTTGTATAAAAATTATATTTTTTTTTTTTGCTAATTTTTATTTTGAAAAATAAATAATTTATGTGATAGAGGTATAGAGAAATAATTTTATAATTAACCGGATCAAAAATATTTAAAATATCTCTATGAGGAGATAGACGTTATCACATGTGCACTATAATATTGGAAAAAATATGCGCGTTCATCGTTGATTATTAATGCTCATAAAATGTTGATTACTAATTATAAATGCTATAGTAAGTATTTATAATAAATTAAAAAATTAATTTTTATATATTTATGTCTAATTTTATTGTGTTTTATGATTGAAAAAGTTAGAATTTGAGGACTCAAATTAATATTATATGATCTTTTATATTTATATTAGGCAAAACAAGACAAAATAATTGAAAACACGAGAGAAAAATTTTAGGATCGAGTCGAGTCATGCCGGTTTAACCCAGTCCAATCATCAACCGGGTCAAACGGTCTAATCCGGTTCAAACGGTCCGATCGGCTGAACTATTGACTATACCTAGCAATCGGGTCATTTGGTTCGGGTTAGTTTGGTTCGGGTTAACTTCGAGTCGATCTTGTTCGGGTTCGATTCGGTTTCGGGTTTGGGTCAACTTCGGTTTCGGGTAAACTTCGGATCGATCTCGTTCGGGTTCGTTCATTTTCGGTTCGGGTCAAATTCGATTCGGTTTAACTTTGGATCAATCTCGTTCGGGTTCGATTCGGGTTAATTTCGGATCGGGTCATAATCATGTCACTTTTTGGGTCAAAATCGATTTAAAATTGTACCACTATAGGCACAAAGTCCATCCTAAAAAAAAATGTGGGTTGGTCACTAATTTTTGGGTTAAATCGATTCGGGTGTGATTTGATTCGGGTCATTTTCGATTCGTTTCGGTTTCGGTTCGGGTCATTTCGGTTCGGGTCGGAATCGGGTTCATTAGATTTCGGGTCGGTTCGGTTCGGGTTGGTTCATTTCGGTTTTCGGGTCAAAATCGGTTCAATTATTTCGGATGTCGATGCGGTTTGGGTTTCGGGCCGTTCGGGTTGACCCGTTCAATTCGGGTCGGCTTTGCCGAGTTTACTATTGTCCCACTCTTCCGACCGGGTCAATGACCAGTCGGTTCTCTTAACATTAGACCCGGCAAAACCGACCCGACCCGAAACCCGACCCGAACCCGCCCGAAAGTTTTGGGTTTTGGACATGATTTTCTTGACCCGAACCCGAAAAAACCGAACCCAAAAACCCGCAAATTAGCGGGTCAAACCCGACTCGAACCCGTTTGACCCGTTGGTCAAGGCAATAAAAACAACCATTTTAGATTTGTAGCTTGTTGATTGAATGTTTCATGCACATTATATGATTTTTCCTTCAATTTATCACTTTTTAATAATGGTTATTTATCATATCGATTATTTAGAGAGACGTTACATATTTATTGCAATCATTTACGGACGAAGATCGATACGGTTTCATTTCTCAACTTATTCCCCATAAACAAAAGCCATTATATACAAAAATTATGCATAGTTAATTTCAATAAAAACATATATGGATTCAAATGGTGTAATATATTAAAATATTACAAGTGTACAAGTTATACTTGTTGTATTTTTGGTAAACCGAATATACCTAGTCATATCTAATTAATATACTTTTATTTTGTAGAAATAATATTACTATAATGATTTAAAATTTTGATGTTATAATTAAAAATAATAATTTTAGTTTATTATAAATCTCTAATTCTTATTTATTTTAAAGCTGTGTTTACTCGTACCTAAACCATAACTCCTAAGGTAGGCAATAAGTCAAACTAAAACAAAGTCAATTTTTTCTAGTGAATAAAATGGATCGATTAAGCCTACCCAAGTCAAAACTTTCTCAATTTGTTTTAAAATGCATTAAACATGCATATAAACCTCGTTAGTATAATATAAACTGTGAAATAAACATCGTAACCTTAAACTAATAATTACGGAACAAGTCATTATTATTCAACCCATTATTAACCCAATCTTTCGTTGGCCTTATTTAAACGCGTCAAGCAGCCAACCCGCTCGGTTCAATGGGATACACAAATATCATAATGAAATTTTTGAATATTTTTAAATATTCCTTTTAGAAAATACAAATACTATACTTTTTCGTTGAATTATTGGCAATTTTAAGCAAAAATTATGTTTAATATTTATAATTAAAAAAGAAAAACAAATGATAAAAAGGCGGTCTTAACCCGTTGGGTCGACCCGAAACCCGTATAACCCGATATACGACCGCCCGTATTTTACCCGAACCCGAAATACACCCGACCCGTATTTTACCCGAACCCGAATACACCCGACCCGTATTTAACCCGCCCGCCCGAATTGACAGGTCCGCTAACATAATACCTAGGGTGTAAATGAATCGAGCCGGCTTGCACGAGTGCTCGGGCTTGGTTCGGTCAAAGCTCAACTTGGGCTCGATTAGGCTCAATTTAGCCCAAGTAGTTTTTTTTTCTAAAAATACTTATGTGATCGGTATAAAATTACCTCTAAAATCACCAAAATTTTATGCAAACCTTTATTTTTGAAATTTAATATAAAAATATAAAATTTAACTTCGATTATAACCTCGTGTACACCCCTATTTGTGCCGAACCTTTTCTCAAACTCAACCAAAAACTCTTTGACATCTCAATGAATATCTTTCACGAACACGTCACTAGAAAATCTACCATATCCGGAAAAATATTTTATCCAAAATTCACATTTCCAACAACAGGGAAGTCTATGAGATCCCATGCGTCCTCGATATCAAAAGGGAGGAGTTCAAACATCCGAAGAGGAATCTGGTACCATGCTTAAATATGTCTACTCTAAAATTCACTATCAAGACTATTAAAAACAATTCAATTACAATTATCTCGTACATGGATGAAATAACAGCAGTATCAAGTACTGAATGTTCACATCCCTATCTAGTGAGACCAGACGGCCAAATCTGGATTGGTTGGTAGTAACCCACAATAGCAACTAGTTAGCTCAAGTAATTACTAGAAACTTTCTTGCCTTTTCTCACACATGCTTTCTCATAAAGACGCTGCATAATGGATGTCCCTGTCATTTGTTTTACTCAAACAAACACAAGGTTTGATGCTCAAAGCCATCGACACCTCTTAATTGCAAAGTTGTAGCAAAACATCACCATTTAACCTGTGTACAAGTGCAAATGCAATTTTGGATTGTTATTAGAATGTTTCTTGGCAAACCCAAGTCACCTTGTAAATAAAAAATTGCATTAACAAATGCCTCATCAAGATCATGCATGGTGAATTTAGAACTTTTAAACAGGTTAGTGAGATTGGGTAAATTCTGGATCCAGTCAATAGGCACATGGAATATTTGGGTTAGATCAGGATCAGGTTAATCCAATTCAGAATGCGGTAATTATGCCAGTCAAATAAGCCTCTCAAGCAAATGCAATCATATTCCTCGGGCTAATTTGAAATCAGATTGCCTCACTTAGGTTTTGGGATTGCCTTATTTAGGGTCTAGGCTGAGTTGATTTGGGTCATTTGGGCAAGTAATCAAGAGAAAGGGGTATCGCAAGAGTGCAGAAGACATAATGATATGGTAGTAAAAGTACCGACAATCAGCAGAGAACTGTGGAAATTCAGAAAATCCAAATAAAACGGTCAAAGCATGTGGATAACATTTAGAATATAAGGTGCATCTGGTTGGGGGAGAAATAGTTTTCCAGGAAACCATTTTCAGTGAAATATTTAAAGAAAATTGGGTTTTCTGTGAAATTTCCAGTGTTTAGTGATTTATCGGATAACATACAAAGCTATTTGACTTCTCTGTTTTTTTTTTCATAGAAACTCTTCTACTTAAGAGAGATAAAGGGAACCTCATAGAGAAACTAGCTTATTGAATCATTAAAGGACATAAAGGAAATAATTGACATTTGGAAAGAAAGAAAATTGCTGATTTCACCACTGAATGAGAGAGGAGCAACAGTTGAGACTTTGGAGAGAGGAAGTAGCTAGTGTAAGACTTGGGAGGGGAGAGCAGTGCCCTAATTTGGCTATTAAAAAGAATCACCTCAGTTTAGGTTTTGCATACTTTAATGTGCAATGATGGAATATTTTGTGGCCGGTTTTGGGCGGGTTGTTCTTAAGTTTGAGGCAGGAATACTAGTCTCTAACATGTTAAATTCTTCACCATATCATTTTCCTTTTGCTTCTCTTGAAGTGTATTAATGATTATTGATTAAAAAAATAACAGGTATCTAATTGGCCATTAGACGAGAAAGTTTTTGGCCATTAAAGGAGAAAGAGAAGTGATTAATTGAAACTTACAAGAAAAAAATAAAGTAATCTAACTAGAATATTGGAGTTGGAAGAAAGAAAATAGGTAACTGGCTATTAGAAAAAGAAAGAAAGCAGCTAATTGAAATTTGAGAGGAGAAAGTAGATAAGTAGGCCATTAGAGAAGATAAACGAAAGAAATAATAGAAACTAAAGTTAAGCAGAAGAGGAAAAATCAACTTCCCTCTTTTACAAATACATCAGTTTTCCCTGGAGGAACAAAAATGATTTTCCGTCACCATACGGAGGAACATTGTTTCGAGGAAAATGATATCCCTCCAGCCGAACTCACCCAAATATAAAATCAATGTACCTTAATTTTCGTAGGTTCTCTTGCCACCAAAGCTGCCAAACTTAGGAGGTTCAACAAATCTCAGATCTATATTTGGACCGCTCTATTATTATCTTCCAAACATGGGTTTAGCAGTGAATAATCCCACCAATTTTGAAGTGTAGTAATTGAGAGCTAAGAGGAGGCAACAAACCTGGTACGTCAGCATGAAGCTTGAGTAGTCACACTGATCTACTTGTAAGGGGCAAATAAGATTGAAGAATTCTGGCCACCAAACCCAAAAGAATTGGACAAAGCTGCCTTTACTTGGAGTCTTTCTTTCTTTGAGCCAACCAGTAACTTAGTGTCCTGGTTCAGATGCTTCAGATGATTAGATATTTAAACTAAACATCACAATCCAGCAACAAAATAGGGAAGGAGTAACGTTTGATGGCTGACAACATCATCATCCACTATTCCCCTTTAAACCTAACAGTCTGTTGAGCCCGATTAATTACAGATCTGGATCAAAATGGGGATGAAGATATTAATCTGAGTCAGACTATTTAGGGATAAATAAATATTAATTTAATCTGTCGGTTAGCCAATAATGTTGCCATAAAAGCACAATTAATATGGGAGGTTAATTTTGGTTAATTTTCTCCAACTAAGATAAGTTTGAGCATAGTCAAGTTGGGTTGCCTTGCTTAAGGTCCAACTTTCAAATTGTACCATGGACCCGGGTCTACGGACCCAAATTACCATATATAGTATTTTGTTTTCAGTTTTTAAATCCCCTAATTTCATAGTCCCCCTTTCCAAAAATTAATTTCCTTCCCCAAATTGTGCCATGTCACCGGATCTATAGACCCGGGCTCATGGTATAACTGTTGGGTCCAAATAGGGTAAGGTTTTGAGTCATCCAAGTCAGGTCAGTTTTCTTTAGTTTTCTTCCCTAAAATAACAGACATTGAGACATGCAGTTTCATGAGAGAGCCAGGGCAAATCGAAAGGAGAGAAAACAAAAAAAAAATGGTTTGTGTAGGGAAAAATTAGAACCACAAAATGCAAGATAATGCACAGACCATATCTTCCAGGTGAATGTACAACACAAATTCAGTTATATTGTCAGAAAAGGACAGCAGAATTGAGAAAGTACAAGAAAATCATACCACTCCTTCATCTGGATTCTCCAGGTTAATATTTGGATGTATCCATCCTGTCCGTATAGCCTGTTATCAGAACCATTGGAGCATATGTCAAGCCTAAGTTACAAGGGAGCAGAAAGCAAGAGGCAATGTAGGCTTTATTTGAAGATCTACTTTATTCAGTTTTCCTCTCTTTCTTCAGCATCAAGAAAAATGCAATTTCAAGTCTTTATCTTGTGTGAGCAAGTGAAAATACAAGGAGAAGGTCCGAAATGGTTAACTGGTCATAAAGAGGAACATCCAGCAGGCCCCTGGCAGTCTTCGATACATTCAAGTGGATAATGCCTCAAGGAGAGTAAAAAGGTTTAAAATTTCACATGTTATCACGCAGGAAAGTTCCAATTGCAGAAACAGTAAGAAAAAACTGCTGTGAACAGACTAGTGTACTGCTTTCTTGTACAGATGATCAGTAGATTTCCAAAATTTCATGGCCCAAATTGTAAAATAGTTCTGTTCCGTGCTTTTAAGCCTCATTTTGTATTTGTTGAACTCATCAATAATAGTAATGGGATGTTCCTTGAAAAAAAAAGGAAAACAAGGAGGAACATGATACTATAAAGGTTTTTTTTAAAAAAAATTCAACCAAGCTCCTCTCCCCATGTAGTGCTTCCAACACCCACTTAATTCAAGAGGGCTGGCACCAGGAGTCCGGGACAGAAGGTCATGACACAGGTAAACAGACATAGCAGGAGATTACAGATGACAAGACATGGATAATAGAAAGTTTTCCATGTCTGTAGACCTAGTAAATTATCTGCTAATCTGTAAATAAAATTACAATCCCCAAAGTCTGAATCTTGCACATGCTTATATGATTGTACAAACTACTCTTTTCTTCAGTCCAACTGATTGTGGAAACTCCCCACAAAAATAATTAAATTAATATTTCCATTTCGATTTGGAACTATTTTTCCTTCTTACTTGACCCTATAGCAAGCCAGAAAAGCATGCCATTTTGAGCTTCTGTAAATATTATACAGCAAAAGCACTAGTTGTGATCTTGTCATATCAGATGCTTTCCTCAAAAGGACATGCCAAACACGAACAGTAGCACTTAAAAGTTATGGAACAAATAGTATTCCCACTAGAATTCTCAATCCACCATCAGCCATTCACTCACTTGATTCTCTCCAATACATAGTATTGTAGAATTACCTGTACTGTTGCAACAGCTTCAACAGCACCAGCTGCTCCAAGTAGGTGACCAACCATGGACTTTGAAGAGTTTATTCTCAACTGTACACAGAAACAACATAAAACTTTAGCCCAAATATTTGCATCTTGTGAGATGGAAGGTTCCATAATCCATCTTAAGGCTCAAGGATAACCCGGCGATGTGGAGGCAGAGGTGAGCCGATACCCTCGGCAAACCTGAGTGGGCTAACCTTGGTGAAGCAAATAGGCCCACGTTTCAATGAGGCACAAGATTAAATGCGTAGATGGCATTACCTCGGGGTTATCACCAAAACAGCGAACCAGAGCTTGGTACTCTTTAAGGTCCCCTGCTGGAGTTGATGTAGCATGTGCATTTATATAGTTGATCTCTTCCTTGGCAATACCAGCCTCAGCTAAGGCTTTCTGTATGCAGAGAGTGACTCCAACCCCTTTTTTCAGAAAAATACAAGGTGAATCAATTAGAGTTATTTTTCAAGCTTAACAAAATTAAAGTAAACTATTTTAGAGTAAGCAATTTTGTAATAGGGATAATTTTCTTGAAGACTATGGTAACATGTTCAGAGCAGTCCTCAAACAACCTACTCATGAAAACATACAGAATTAAAGTATGCCAACAAAGAAGATATTCACATACACTAGCTATCTGATTAAGAAAAGGCAGCTGTGATTAGTACAATTCCCTAATTCTCCCAACATGACAGCCCACAGAATAGCAGGTGTAGGCACCAACTATATATGTACCCATAATTCACTATGTCTCATTTCACCAAGGACATGCATCAGTTGCTCAGGCTCAAAGGAATTACTTACCATTTTTTGCAAGTTATCAAGGATTTGAATGCTTCTCCACATTGAAACCCAAAAGGGAAGAGCAATTATATAATACAGCGCATAAACAGCACATTTTATGGCTCAAGAAATGTATTTTATAGTGTGCTACAAAAATCAACCAGAGTTGGTCAACAGACTAAATTTGCATGTTATTCAAGAAAAGGTAGTATATTATTCATCAGCATACCCTTCATGAAACATAGTATTACAAAATACTACACCAGACAGATCACTCATGATCAGATTTTCCTAATGTAGGACATTGGAACTATGTGAATCAGCTGTGAATCAAATCACCACAAGCGAACAGCTGAGATCGCATTTTCAGCTTCAGCAGGGCTAAAGCCCAAGTATCATGATTGCAGAGGGTTTTGTGCGGAAGCATGTCTTTCCCCGCATTATGAAAATACCAGTTAATATGCTCAATAGAAATGCAATTTTTGTCATATCATAAATAAGAAATCTTTAATTCCTTTTCAGAATCGAAAAAATAAAATAAAGTGAACTAATTATTGATAGTACAAAGTGAACTGATCATACTGTTAATGTAAGAGCAGAGATCCTACTGCTGACACCAGACAAGGCAGCCCACAGGCAGGGCAGAAGGGCAGATTTGATGCTTTTTAAGCTTGTATGGCTAACACATAATAGCATGAATTACTCAATGGCAAGCAGAAGAATTACTCAATGGCAAGCAAAAGAAGTAAATTCAAGCATGGCAAGAAACCATTGATGGCATGTTTCCCTCAGCTGTGAGGGCACCCCACCTTAACATACTGAATAACTATCCCAAGCGGGCAGAAAGAATACACGCACGAAAACTGGGAAAAAGAGCTGCAACCTCCAAATGATCTGTTCTTTTACTAACTCAATGGGCAGAATACTTAACACCAACTAGGAGCAGACAATAGGCATGAAAAAGTTGGGGGCGGGGATTCGTGTTAAAAGGGTTGTTGGTCTGAAGGAGGTGGTCAAGGAGATACTGTGGCGATTATGAGGGTGATTTTGGTGCTAGTAAAAAGAAAGTGCGGTAATTTAAGGGAGGAAATGGATTTACTGGTTCTCAACCAAACACACACAAAGGAGCCCCATTTCTTCCTGCCATGTAAACCAAGCACTTCTATCAAATTCCATTTCTTGATTCTTTTCCCATGATGTTTTATGAACAAAGCCCTTCTACCAAAGTCCTCATTACATAAGCCCTAAGTTCAGAGCAGCACCTTATCTTTTGATAAGAATGAGAGGCATCATGATGTGATTTTAAAACCGACAGTCTGTAACATGAAGGAACAAATTCCTTGACAAGAAACCCTCAGTTGATAATGGCCTTCATTGGTTTCAATCATGCTATGCAAAATATTGGCTTCAGCCAAACAAACCGGCTCCAAAGACATTAGACAGTTTGATGCCCTTCATGTACTTTTCACAGCCAAAAGGCTTCAGAGGTATATCAAGCTGTGAGTACATGCACTTTTCGAAAATATATGTCAAGGGCAAAAGACTACTATGCTTCTACCATCATCAGCCAGACAGCCACTATAAGACTAATTTTTAGGTCTTATGTGCATCTAAGTGCCACACACAGATTGCACAATTTTGAGGCTGAGAATTAGCAATAGACAATCCACTAATTGTGATTACAAGAATGGTAAAGAACTTACAGATTGCTACAAACAGGGAAAGCATCACTTAAAAAAGCAGAGGGCATCACAGACAAGATGGCAGCTTAGTTACTAGCTGACATAACTTTCTTAATTACCTGAAGTCAAAGCAACTACTTGTTAAAAACTTTTAGGCATACCTTCGGGGTGAGGCTCTGTCATGTGATAGGCATCACAAGTGAAACTTCCACCCAAAAATTCTGCATAGATATTTGCACCTCTTTTCTGCAACACCAAATGAAATTACAATATCCCACAAACATTCAGACATATTCTCATACTTACTCATTTCTTAAATAATTATTTGTAGCATAATCCCACCTTAGCATGCTCTAGTTCTTCCAACAGCAGGACGCCCGCTCCCTCTCCCATAACAAATCCATCACGGCTCTGTTGGACAAGAAAAGCAAGACAGGTAGAGTTAAAATTCTTCTGAATTCAGTACTTGCATAATTAACACTTTAGTAACTTCTGTTTCCTTTTTTATTGGGGGTGTCTAATAAAAACATAGAGGGGCAGCACAACCACTATTGTGCATGTACAACCATTATCTAAACATCTAGGCCATAAAACTTTCTCCTTTTACGAATTGATTAAGTACAACGTAACCTGATACATTAGATCAGCAAAGGAAAGCAAAGAAGAGTGCAGACACATGACAACTAAGTTAGTAACCATGAAAAATAAGAATATTTAACATACAGAATCCCAAGGGCGTGAAGCTTTGGTGGGATCACTGTTTCTTTGTGATAGTGCTCTGCAAGCCACAAAACCGCCCAACCCTGTTTGAAAGTTTTAGAAGGGTATTAAGTCATACTGACGTAGACTGCCAAAAGCAAACAAAGGCAAGTTCATTCATAACATTACCAATCGGTATAATTGCTGCATCTGAGCCACCAGAAAGCATCATATCCTACATTTTTCTCCCCATACAATTCCGAAAACAATCAGTACCTTCAGCCAAAAAGAGGAAGAGAAATTTGTTTCCACTACCATATGCACAGAATTCGAGATTACTTACAGCTTCACCCCTAATTATATGGTTTGCTGCATTCAGTATGCAAAAATTGCTTGTAGCACAAGCAGTAGAGATTGAATAATTTGGGCCCATCCATCCCTGCAGTTTGGAAAGTGAGAGGTCATCAAGAGAATATTGTATAATTAGTAACTCCAACATATAAACCAAAAAAGACTCACCAAATCCATTGCAAGCATGGCAGATCCCATATTTGTCGTTGCAAACGGTACACAGAAAGGATTCATCTTCCTATATGAGATACGAAGAGCTTCTATTGCATCATTAAAAACCTGCTCAGTGTACAGCACAACCCAAAGAGAATACTTTTAACTTAGCATGTACACACAAAACACAGATTTTCTTTCATAAAATCTGGCAAACCTCAAGCAGGGCTCAAAGTAAGCCAATCAAGTTTTTTCTTCCCCATAAATAACTATTTAAAAAGAAAATTAACCTCCAAAAGAAAACCAACCCTTTCCTAGAGGAGGAAGGGAAGCTCAGAGCCCAAGACAAGCCAGAATTCTTAGTAATATTTGCTTGGTTAATAGAAGTCAGTCTCATGTTCAGAATATCCCAAAAACTGAATATTTTACCTTCATTCCACCCATTGCAGAACCAATCAAGACTCCGCATTTTAATTTGTTTAATTCCTTCATCACATCTTCTGTGACGCCACCATCTGCCAGGGCTTTCTTTCCTGCAGTGAGAAGGTAGAGCATAAACTTGTCCATTCTCTTTGAAAGTTTAGGGGCAACCCATCCATCAGTTGAGAAGGACTTGATTTCTCCAGCAATTCTCTGCACGTAATGAGAAACAAGAATGAACAAATTGAAGCCACCAAAGTATGCAGCATACTGTAGGGGCACTGATGAACTGGTGTACCGTTGGAAATGTGGCACAGTCAAACGTCTCTATCTCACTAATGCCACTGGCACCCTCAAGCAAATTATTGTAGAATACATCTGGATCATGGCCTAATGGGGTCACCACACCCATCCCAGTTACAACTACTCGCCTCTCCTTTGTGACAGGTTTCCTAGTTGTAAGCTCCATTGAAGGCTCAACTGCTACCGCCATTGCTTCCCCTGAAAAGCAGGAAGAGATTAATGGCGGGGACATCATCAAATAAGAAGTGCAATATGTACAAGTATGGCTCACAGAGGACATCATTATCATCATGTTCCAGGGTAGCTATTATCAATCAGAGGTAACAGCAACTAGGTTCCTCTCATGAATGATACAGGGGAAACACCACCAAACAAGGCTTAGTAAAGCGCCCACACTCATTTTTAGAAAGGAGAAGTAGAAGTCTTGCAATACCAAAACCGTCAACTTGGAGGATGAGGCTCCTTCTACAGCAAGGTCAGCATATGGAAATTGTACCTTTGACGCTGATTCTCTTAGACCCATATTTTGGGTTTTTTTCTTTCTTTTTTCTTTTTTTTTTTTTTTGAGGGGGAAGGGAGGGCACTTCACGCATGATGCTTCATGATATTTATTCAACAAATTCCTTGAAAATTAATTTGCACGGCTTCATTGCAAGATACATCCCCAAGAATGAAAATGTTTTAAAGGCAAATGAACAAACATGATCATCACCTGATCTCATACATCAGGCTTCTCATAGTCACCCAATAAAACTACAAAATGTTGTGAAAAATAGTTTGAAAGTAAGGTTCAAGCATACATATGCTAAACATCAATCAGAGCTTCAAAACATATTTATAATGTCACAAATTTCAAATCTTCCAAGAAGGAAAAATAAAAATTGAAAAGGACCCTAAGAGTACATGAATAATAAAAAAAGTTAAATACAAAGAACAAAACATCACTAAATGAGAAGACACAACAAAACACTTTAAAAGATCAAATCCAACAATTCTAGTGGTGCATCACACTAAGAGAACCCGACAAACACCGCTTATTCCTGCATATAACCCTATAATTTGTACAACAGAATTCACTCACAATGGAGCAAGGGAGGGGGAAGAACAAGAGTAGGCGTTGTACAACATATTGTGCACGTAACCACTCTGCTGCATAATTGCAAGTGACAATAATTTCATGCAGGAGACAAAGCCCCTCACACAATTTGCATGTACCCAGGAAATGACATCAGAGCATGCTCCAACGGAAATAGACAATAACTAAGTCATATTTTATCTCAATTATAATTTTACCTCATTTAAAACAATGATAAACTCACTCAATAGACTAGTTGCTATCTTCAGTTAGATTCAGAACATGCAATTCTACCCACATAACAGGATTGCAAGGCACTCAAAAATTAAGCAAAAATCAAGCACCAAACAACATATATCAAACACAAGTTTCTGAGCTCAATCAACTAGTCAACTCATTTGGGGTTTGCAAAGAGACCACCTAAGAATAAACCCATCTCCGTCGCCCTATGTGCCTCCATTTAAACCATAAATAAATAAATTAACAGGGCTCTGAGAAATTTCAAAAATCCACATCAAAAAATACATAATTAACCTAATACCCAGGAAAAAAAACCTAGAAGAAACTCCCAAGTGAGCAAAACCCATGATTGGTTTTGTTTACCTGAATGCAGAGCTCGATTGGTTCGCCTCTGCTTCCGGGTCAAGTGACCCGATTTGGATTCGGAAAAGAGGAAATCCCACAGTCACCAAAAAGGGGAATGAAAGAGGAAGGGTTTTATTGTTATAGTACTCATCACAAGGCTCGAAGGCCAAACAAGAAGTCATCAAACCATGAATGCTCGATCTACAAGAAGAGATTGAACCCTTCGAAGCAGAAATCAGGGCATTGCATTTGGTCCCAACAGCAGTAGTCCTCCTCTTACGGGCCCATCTAGTGCTGGAGGAGGAGTAGAGAGACGAAGAACAACATCCGCTGCTTTCTCTCTCCCATTACAACCCACAGACATGCACGCCGCCACTAGCCACGTGCACAATGGAGACGCCATCGTGTACGCCGCCGCCATAAGAGAGAGAGAAAATCTTCACAGCTTGAGTTGGGTATTCTCAGTATCTACGGGAATCAATGATGCAAATACAAATAAAAAATGGAAGATGCCCAGAAGCTAAAGCAGGGAAAGGAAGCCAAGTGGATTGATTCTGGGGTTGCGGGTAGCAGTAAAGGATAGAATTTGGGGTTGGGAAGGAGAAAGAGAGACTGTTTGAGAATGGATTCAATCTGGGGAAGGAAATTGGAGTTGAAAAGGATGACAATGGGGAATCTGTATACTCTCGATCTCTTTTTTATTTCTTCTCTAAACTTCTCTCTCTCTCTCTCTCTCTCTCTGTCTCTCTCTATCCCCAGAGAGAGCGTTAGGTGAAGCCAAGTAGAAACTCGCAGGGAAATCTGAGTGGCCAGGGAAATATCGATGGATGGCAAGTGCGTCTCGGCTCTGAAGCTCCGCCCAGTATAGTGAAGAAGTGACAAGTAATATTTTTACGGACAGATTATTTTTATTTTTATTTTATTTTAAGTTTAGTTTATTATTAATTAAATAATAAAATATAGCAATCTTTCTACGTTACATTCGAAGGCTCCGTGAGACTGTGACCACAAAAGAGTGCCAAGTAATGCTAGAGTAGTTTGGATTTTCGGAAGGTTTTTATTCCCCTCTTTTGCGTTCTTTGAGATGAAGTGCTAATTTTTAAATGAATAATTCTATGATTTATTCTTTCAAAAATTTAATTTTTTTGAACAAATCTTTAACAATTTTTATAGGCATTAAAGAAACATTTTTTCTCATAAAAAAAATCAAAAGTAATTTTAGAATGAGAAGACATAGAAAGTTAGAGTATGCGTGAAGGAAGGACATGAATTAGATTACTAATTTGGAGGGGTAATAAAGTAAAAATAAGTTTGATTGTAACTAATTTATAATATTGTACAACCAAAAATAATATGTATGCAAAAGATTTGGAGTGATCATGATCATCTTTTACCCACTAAAAGCTTTGGCCCTGAACTAATATTTGATTTATAACTTTGAGATTATAGAAATGAATATTTGTTGCAGTTGCTATGAATATTTATCGAGTTAATTTTTGTGCCATAAAGTAGGTATAAGAAAGGTGTTGTTGTCTTGAGAGCATATTCTTTAGGGTGGTTAGTACGAAAAATTTATCATGTTCGGAGTTACATAAGTACCAACATTTATTTTTATTTTTTTATTTTTATTATTTTCTATTTTTTTGTGTTCGTTTCTACTTGAGGTTATTATTATTATTATTATTATTATTATTATTATTATTATTATTATTATTATTATTATTATTATTGTTGTTGTTGTTGTTGTTGTTGTTGTTGTTTTTATTTTTGTTTGTTTCTCCTGTTTTACGTTAATCGTTTATGTTCGTTTTTACTATATATGTTATTTCGATTCATTTTATCCGCAACTTTGAACCGGCCCTCAACAACACTCACCCACACATACACTCCTTGAATTATAAAAATTAAGCTCTCAACAACAGTCAATCATACTCAACCACATTCTCTCGCACTTCATAAAAAAGTCAACATCCAATCATACTCGCCAACACTCAACCATAAACCACACTAGTGTTACTAACGAGTTACAATGACAATCATTAGTGGTTACTAGCATTTACAAATAATTAAAATTAGCAATTTACGGTTATCAACATTTATTAAAAGTTACATTTAGATGTTAACCATTATAAACGTTTAGTGGTTATATACATTGTCATAACACTAAAATAAACATGTCTTAGTTTGTTTTTAAAAGTTAGTTATAGTAGTGAATGTTATAAACTACAATTAATTATGTTAAAAAATATTATAAATAATTTAATAGAAATATTTATATCAATATTATTGACATCATTTCTCTATATTGATTTCAAGGATCGTATTAGGAATAACAAAAATCATATTTTTTTATTAAAAAGTCATCTAATTTGTTAATAATAAAGTGCTCATAATTTCACCTCTGTGGCTTTTAGAGCTATACAAAAATTGTACCCAACTACTACCAAATAAAGAACTCTTTGACTTGTTAATTTCGTAATGTATTGACTTATGTATTATGCATTGATGCCGTATTTGCCTCGTTTTTCCAAAATTATCATTATCACATCATTACTTTTAAATTCCACGGGTATATATTTTATTTGTCGCACAATTCAATCATACACAATATTATTCCTTGATTTAAACGGTAAGTACTTATTTATCATATATGATTAATGTATTGTAGTTCACTTTTTAACGCCATTACGCACATCTGATAAATATACTATCATATAATCAAATCGATAAGCCAAAATATTGTTGATTTGAAAATGGTATATTGAAAATAATGCCCTCAAGTGTTAGAGTTTTCTTTTTTTTTTCAGGCTGCATATAAAAAGTTGGCTGATTAATTACTAATTTTGAAGGCTAGATTATGAACACTCAACAACCTTAAATGTAAGATTGTTAACATCCAAAATTCCTATTATTAGTCATAATTTTTCAATATTAAATTAAAAATTAAAAATTATTCTTGTACCCCTTATATCATTCCTAATTCTTTATCATTATGACCTAGTTAACCAAACGAGCCTTAAATAGTTTGCCACATAGGAATATAGAGCTTAGAGCTTTGTATGTAAGTACCTTTAGCTTATTCGCAAAGAACAAATTGGTTATATAATAATTCAATTTTAAAAATTATTGATCATTATGTTTTGATGTATATAGTTTTTTTATCAAGAAATTGATTTACTTTTCATAGTTACTAGTGTGAACCCGTGCTATGCACGGAATAATATTATACAATGTATAATTTAAGAAATTATTGAATCATGGAGTAACGTTGTACTTGTGAGTTTCTTTTTCTCGATCATTTGATTTTATTGAATGGTTTCACATTCAACAATATTCTTCTCCATGTTATCCCCTCACGAGTGAAAAAGCTTTCGTGACTCATCAAATTTATCAGAATCCAACACATAAAAATTATTAGAGTCCAAGCACACATTCATCTTTTAATCATTCTAAATTTCTAAAGAATAAATACAAAATCTAAAACGATAAATAACAAATAATATTAAAAAAATCATCAAGGTTTTAAGATTATACTCGTGATTTGGAACATTAAAAAGTTAGATCCCTATAAGAATCAAACAATTTAAATAATGTGACATTATGTTTGGGTATCAAAAGATAAATATTAGTAGGAAAATGAATAATATATGATTGGTAGATATTAAATTAGATGACCTATAGATAACAATAAATATCATTATATCACAAATTAATATTACAATACAAATTACATCAAATTAATAAAAGAATGTCAAACTTATAATTCATAATTCTCTACAAAGTCAATACTAATTTGTCTTAATTGAAATCTAGACAACGTCTAGATAAATATCTACATGCAACCTACTAAAACATCATTCACTCAAATATTACATGAACCCTTAAAAAGTACACATACACCCATAATGGGATCTCATTTTTTAAAAATTATAGGGTGAATATAATGATTTACCTATTCTTACCTACTCGTGTACACAAATGCAATTTCTTTTCCTCATACATTCTTCGAGTCATCCTCAAGAGATTATAGATAATAAAAGTTAATTATAAATAACTTCAAACTGTGACTCGACCTCTTAATCATAAATAACTTTATGTTGAGACTCAACCCCTTATCTTCTTACATTTGCATCCTTAAATTAGTTGTATTTCCCAATCATTTGCCTAACATCCAACTCAACTTGCAAAATAGATTCATATATTTTAGCTTAATTTCTAGCACTTTTGAAACTTAATTTGCAACTATATTTTCTCTCTAAAAGTTATAATATCCTAGTCATCTAAAAGGGAATGAGAAAATTCATTAAAGAATAAATTTACTGATTGTAAACATTCACACGCAATGATAAAAGTATGGTAAAAGAAAATTCATTTTGCAAACTTACCCAAAAATTATATAGACATTAAAATCATTTAAGATAAAAATATAGTGAGAAAGAATGACAACTTCACTGTGTATAAATTAGCAAGTGAAGCATATAAAATTCAACTTAATAATTGCCAAATTAGGCTTCATAAACCATATTAATGATCAAGTAGGTAGTGAACTAAGAAAATGATTTATAAGAGAGAATATATACAAATCTTAGAGATAGGTAACTTAATTTTTTTGGGGTTGGTGCAATTTAGCAAGTTAGGCAAAAAATCATATAATGAAGATATCTCATATATTTGAGGTAAGCTATTGAAATGCCTTCAATTTATTTTAAACATTATATGACAACCTTATCATCTAATCTCTATTCTTTAACCTATATTTGCGAAGAAAATGCGGATAAAATTAACTATAAGGATTTAATTTTAATCAATCGAGATATCATCTCAAACTCCTCTTCTCCAATTTGAAGTACACACTCGTTATTCGATTAAGGGGCAAATCAAGAGCTGCTTAAATACCAAAGCTAAACTGGCAAATCAACCAAACTTGCTAGAATTAGACATTTATAACAAAGTCACATACCTTCGACTTCGTTCTCCAAGTATTTCTAAAACCCCTTTCTTTTTTCATCATAAAAAATATGTCATTTTTTTGTTCCTAAATTTTGCTCGATCCTACATGACGACTCTATTATGTTTATATCACAAACAATTAAAACTAAAATAACCTAAATTAAGATTTTGCAATTGTAAAAAGAAACGTGAAAGGTGAAATATTAACTCCGCGTAAGCTAATTACTATTATTCAACATTTGTTTCAACATATGAAGGAGAAAAAAAATACTAATAAGATTATATTATCACAAAAAAAAAAAAAAAAGGAGAACAGAGTCCACTTATAAAAGAAATTTTTTTATTTGGATAAATTATTTTTTATTTATCTAATTATTTACATCAACGACTCATATTTAATGGACAAATAATTTTTATGGTTAAGATTACCCTAAACTCCTACAATCACTCTCGTCGTAACATTTGACTGGTTTAAAAATACTACTATTATATATTGTATAGATTATTATTATTATTAATATTAATATTAATATTAATATTATTATTATTATTATTATTATTATTATTATTATTATTATTATTATTATTTTAAGAAATAACCAAATCTTTTTAGAGGACAATGTACTTGTCTTTTTTTTTTCCCCTCATCCTTCTTAATTTAATTTTATTGATCTTTAATTTTAGTATGTTTTGTCTAACTTCCACATTTTGGGTTTTAGATTTTCAACTCTTTCATCCAAATCTAAAATGGATTAGAGTAACTGTAACACCCCAAAACCCACCCTAGGAGTATTACATGCCGGGGTTCCTCGAGAGGAACCCCTAAGGCTACTTAAGATCTCAACTTAGAGTTAACAGTTTTCTCTTAGATTGGAGGAAGCAAGGTTCTAGGCTTTCAAAGGTTTTTCCGAAAATTTTGGCAAAGTTTCCTCCGTAATATGGCTAATCCCATAGGCTTAAAGCCTTAACCCCGCACAAAACACATTCATAAACTCAACGAGCCACACGCTCGAGTATCAACAACACAAGCTCAACGAGCCACAACCTCGAAGCATTCACATAGGGCTTTTATATTCATAGTCAAAACTTAAGTTCACATACAACCGATCTTTACAAGCATGAAAAACATAAAGTACATAATAAGTCCGGAGATATCCTATCCGTTGGTTCGCTTCTTCTAAAAGCAAAAAGCAACTCCAGGGAGTCTTAACTTCGTACCTCAAAATGTTGGTGAGGTCATGAGCTCCACGAGCCCGTGAATAACCCAAACCCAACCCCGGGTTTCACTTTGCACATTAGTTCATTAACAAACACACGTAAGTTCACTATTCATTCATAACATGCAATTCGGATCATACATGCTTAAGATACGTAAGATACTATATGACATCAAGTACTCATGAATTCAATCAAAACATACTTCATTCTTTCTTTCTACGCAAGTACGTCATACAATCATTCATCATCTAAGTCACTCATTGCATAAATCATATCTTATTTCTTATCGTATTCATTTCTTATGAAATCGGGATCCGTTCTTCTTCTCATTGTTCCGCTTGAGTTCAATTATGCATTTCATAAGTCATTACTTTTTCTTTCTTGTTCATCATGCATAATCATTCATTTCTTCATATCATAATTCTTAAGTGTTCTTAGTTTCGAATGGAAAGAAGATTTATGTTCTCGCTCTAAAGACCCAGCTTTTGGAGCCAAAACAATTCGTGGGTTCGGTTCTTGGAGGAATAACAATTCGTGACCTCGAGGCAAAACAATTCGTGGCCTCGAGACAAGCCTCAAACTGTGAAGGATGCATACTGTCAGAATTCGTGGAAGCAATGCAATGCGTGGCTTCAGTTGACAGACACTTCTATGGCCATAGCTTCGGAGAGTTCTTTAATTCGTGGGGTCTTAGACCAATAACACAATCCTTTTTCCCTTCTTTAGTTCTTTATGTTTTCTTTATTTTCTTATATCTTCTTATTACTTATACATAAGATACACTTAATTCATATAATTCATGCTTATTACCTTCATACGTAACTTCTTTGCAAACAACAATTCACATAAGCAAGTTCCAACTTAAGTACAATCAATCCAATTCATATAGATATGCTTATGTTATTCATAATCAATGTACTTTAAAATAAACACGTCATCACATAACATATCAATTACAACTTCTAATTACGAATTTATCATTTTGTGATTGCGTATTATCACGTATAGGTGGTTTATGGTTTTATAACTTTCCTTAATCGATATATATGTCTTAATCTAGCCACATAGTTCCTTAAATTTCAGTTCTTAATTCAGTTACTTACTTAGTTCCGGTTTTGCCCAAAATAGCACATTCTCACTCAAAAATCCATATCTTCCAATCTACTCATCCAACGCATACCAAAATTTACAAGAAACTCTCATAAATTATCAGGAAGTTACAGTAAAATTTTCAAAAATTTTAGGCCACACATGAATTCGCAATAATTCGGACAACAGGATAAATTCATGAAAAATCTGCACTTAAATCATGAAATTCCATTTTCTGATTTTTCTCACTAATTCTATTCAAACAAATTTCATTAAATTCCTAATCACACAGCTCAATAATCATGCTAAAAAATGCTCAAATATCATTAACTTCATGAACTAGGCATAAATCGCAATATGCTTTTCAATTCGTGAGTTGCTAGTTTTGTGAATTTAGGCCTCTAACTTCTTTAATTAACTTAGGGTTTCCAATTTCATACTTTAAATTCAAGTTCAATCCACCTAATTCATTTTTATCTTTAGAGGATGAATTCAAATTATCGACCTTCGATTCTTAGTAATTCTAAGAATTTCGGTTCTAGAGGGTTTTCGGATTAGGTGATTTGATATTCGTACTTTGCTTCTTGTTCCGGGTTCCCAACCTTTCGCGCTCCGCCTCTCACCCCGCTCTGTTTTTGCCCGGTTTCACTGCCTATCCTCTTCGGCTCGCCGGCTGTCGGCCGCGGTTTCCGTGCTCACCAACTACCTCTCTCGGCCCTCGCGTTCACTTCCCCATCGTGGTCTTTGTCTCTCGGTTTCTAGCTTTTCCCCTCTTCTTTTCTCTACTCTACCTCCCGGCCCTCGCTCTCCCTTTGCTCACCGAGCAGTGGCACCCTCGCCATTCGGGCAGGCCACGGGCCACCGGCCACCGGCCTCCTGGCTTTCGTGCTCTCTCCCTCACCCTCCCTTTCCCTCGGTTCTATTTCCCTTTCTTTCCTTCTTCTTTCTTTTGCTTGGGCTTCTTTCCCTCTCCCCAAGCCCTTTGCTCTTTTCTTCTTTTCCCTTAATCTCTCTATCTTCCTCATCTTCCTCTCTTGTCTGTGGCTTTTCCACATAATGCAAGCATAACACTAATCCCCTTCCTAACCCGGACACCTAATGGCCCATGTTGATCGCCTCAGCCCGTAAATAATAAGGTAGATCATTTTCAATCATCATCGTCCTTCTTATTTCTTTAAGAGTTCGGTTCTTTCTCTCTACTACCCCGTTATGTTGAGGAGTTCGGGTGCTAAGAAGTTGTGAGAGATACCGTTCTTGTCACGTGAACTCTGCAAATTCTAAGTAGTCGAACTCCCTTCCATGGTCAATTTGAATTCTTCCGATCCGAGTCCGATACTCTACTTGAATTTTCTTGCAAAACTTGCTGAACTCTTTGAAAGCTTCATTTTGTTCTTGAGAAAACAAACCCAGGTAAATCGTGAATAATCATCAACAATCACAAGTACATATGATTTACCTCCGAGGCTTTTCACAGAGATTTCACCACATTAATCTATATGTAGCATCTCAAGCACTTTGGATGTGGAAACAGCTTTGAGAGGTCTAAAGATGATCTAACTTGTTTCCCCTTTGTGCATGCTTCACAGATCTTATCTTTCTTAAATGCACAGTTAGGTAATCCTCCGACTAAACCATGAGATGCAATATTTTTGATAGTGTGCATGCTAACATGACCTAGTTTGTGATGCCATGTCCAACAATCATCATGCAATGATGCTTTTAAACAGGATAAATTCGACTTGGATCGAAAGAGGAATAGTATAGGTATTACCCGACCTTTTACTTGAGAGCTTAGTCTCTTTGGTAGTTGCATCGAAATATAGCAGGTTGTCTCGAGTGAATCTTACTTCTTGACTTTTGCCACACAATTGAGAGATGCTTGAGCAAATTGTACTTTAGCCCCTCGACAAGATAGATCGGGCTAACTAGGTTGTCTCCTTTCCCAATCTTGCCAATTCCAACTATCTTACCTTTACTGTCATCTCCAAAAGTGACTTTGCCTCCTTTAAAATCTTCTAACTCGTAAAAGAGTCTTGAATCTCCCGACATGTGGCATGAGCATCCACCTGTCTAAGTACCAATGACCTTTTGTCCTTTCTCGAGTTACCTATAAGTCGAAACACACTAACCCTTTTCACTTCCTCTAACGAACCCAATAACTCCCTTTACTATGGTCCTTTTCGAGGAAGAAGACTCTTGGGAACCCAGATTTGAATGAATTTGGGTTTGGTATGATTCTAAGTCTTCTTTCTAGAAAATCGAGTATGTGTCTCTTTCTTTTGAAAATCTTTTTTTTATAAATAGGTGGAGTAGGTTTTCTCCTATAAACTAATATAGGCTCAGTCCTCCTTTCATTCTTATGAATGGGACCATGCTCAGTCTTCCCGAACTTCACAGCTCGGAATCCTTTTGAAAAGGTTTGAGTAGGAATTAGATTCCTCCACTTCATTAAAACTAAGTCCTTTTTTCCCGAAGGAGACACACCGAGAGCCTAAAAGCATGTCAAGGTTTTTCCGACCTTGAGTAAACTTCAAAACGAGCTCTTGAGACTCATTGAGCTTTCTTTTTAGATGCTCATTCTCCCTTCCGAGTGACTCGGACTCGGTCTCATTATCTTAAGTACTAGTCTTGAGTACTTTCGGAGTTAAGTCTCAATTTTTTCAATTCATTTTTCAAACAATTGCTCTCGAAGTAAGAGACTCAAGTTGTTCTTTGAACCGAGAAGAATCGAATTAGACTTTTTGTGAGGCCCCGAAATTTCGAGTGCTTGCACTGGTAGTGAATTATTAGAATTTTTCCGAGTCGAAATTAGGAGCCGAGAACCGAAACCGAGCATGGGCTAGCTTATTAGGCCTATTGAAATTGAAGTTGGGCCCAATTAGAATAAAAAGAAAAAGAAAATGAGAAATGGGAAGGAGATGGTTGGATTTGTTGGCGAGATGAATTAAAGAGAGGAGGATTAAGTGTTAGGTTTGGAAGTGGATTAGTGTAAAGTGAGAAGATAGGGTGGCCTTCTTTGAGGGAGCCACGAAGAGAAAGAGAGAGTACCGGAGAGGGAGGGGACCGAGACATTAGAAGGAAAGAAGGAGGAGAAACAGAGCAAGGAAAACAAGAGAGGCAACGGAGGAAAGATGCGAAGCGAGCAAAGGGGAAAGAGAGCAGAGGGAGACCGAGAGGTGAAGGGAAACGAAAGAAGGAGAAGCAGGGAAAGCAAGAGAAGGGAGATCGGGCGAGGGCGAGCAGAGCAAAAGCGAGAGAGAGGAAAAGCGGCCGGAGGCCGGCGAACCGAACGGCGAACGAAGGAAAGGCCGCGACCAACGCAGCAAAGCAACGAGAGGAAGAGGAAAGGGGAGCGAGAGAGAAGAAGTGGGAGACGAAGAGACACGGAACACCGAGAGGGAGACGAGGCCGGCGAGCAAACTAAGGGTGGCCGGCGAGCAAGGGAGCAACGTCGACCGGCGATCGAGGGGAACACGGTGGACGAACGAGACCGGAACCGGGCAAAAAACAGAGCAGGGTGAGAGGCGGAGCGCGAAAGGTTAGGGACCCGGAACAAGAAGCAAAGTACGAATATCAAACACCCAATTCAAACCCCCAAAACCGAAATTCTTAGAACCTCTAAGAATCTAAGGTGAGTAATCTAAATTCATCCTCTAAGATAAAATGAATTAGGTGTATTGAACATGAATTCGAAGCATGAAATGGGAAACCCTAAGTTAATCGAAGAAGTTAGAGGCTTAAATTGAAGAAACTGAAACTCATGAATTGAAAAGCATGTTGCGATTTATGCCTAGTTTATGAATTTAATGATATTTGAGCATCGTTGAGCATGATTATGGAGCTGTGTGATTGAGAATTTAGTGAAGTTAGCTTAAACGAATTATTGAGAAAAATCAGGGAATTGAATTTCATGATTCATGTGCGGATTTCTATGAATTAAGCATGTCTGTCCGAATTTATGTGAATTCATGTGTAGCCTAAATTTCCTGTAATTTTTACTGCAGCTTTGTGGCAATTTATGGAAATTTCTTGTAAAATTTGGTATGCACTGGATGAGTAGATTGGGAGATATACAATTTTAAGTAAAAATGTCCTGTTTTGAGCAAAATCGGAACTAAGTGAGTAACTCGAATTAAGAACTGAGATTTAAGAAGCTATGTGGCTAGATTAAAAGATATATATCGATTAAGAAAAGTTATAAAACCATAAATTACTTATACGCGATAATACGCGATCATGAAAACCATAAATGATGTAAGCATGTATGTGAATTGAATTGATCATACTTGAGTTGGAACTTGCTTATGTGAATTGCATGTTTTGAAGATTTTCATACGCTGAGCATGAATTATATGAATTAAGTGTATCTTATGTATAAGTAATAAGAAGATAAGAAACATAAAGAACTAAAGAAGGGAGAAAGGATTGTGTTATTGATCTAAGACCCCACGAATTAAAGAACCTCTGAAGCTATGGCCATAGAAGTGTCTCGTCAACCCGAAGCCACGAATTGAATTGCTTCTAAGAATTATTGACAGTATGCATCCTTCGGGGATGGGAGGCTGCCTCGAGGCCACAAATTGTATGCCTTCGTGAATTGAGCCCACGAATTATTTTGGCTCCAAGAACCGAGTCTTTAGAGCAAGTGCATAAATCTTCTTTCCATTTGAAACTAAGAAGACTTAAAAGAATTATGATATGAAGAAACGAATGATCATGCATGACGAACAAGAAAGAACGAATCGATGATTTATGAAATGCATGATTGAACTCAAGAAGAAGAATAAGAAGAAGAACGAATCCTGTTTTCGTAAGAAATGAATGCGATAAGAAGTAAGATATGATTTACATGATGAATGATTTACATGATGAATGATTCTATGACTTACTTGCGTAGAAAGATGAATGAAGTATGTTCGATTGAATTCATGAGCAATTGATGTCATTATGTTTCTCGCAAGTTGGTAAGTCTAGAATCTCGCATGTCTTAAGCTTATTTGATCCGAATCGCATGTTATGAATGAGTTATGAACTTACGTGTGTTTGTTAATGAATTAATGTGCAAAGTGAAACTCGGGGTTGGGTTTGGATTATTCATCTGGGCTAGTGAGCTCATGACATCACCAACATTTTAGGTACGTGAGTTAAGACCGGCAGGAGTTGCCTTTGGCTTTTGGTAATAGCGGACTGAATAGGAGTTGCCGGACTTATCGCTTGTTTTTCTGTCTTTTGTTTATAAAGATGTTGTAAAGACTGCTGTATGTGAACTTAAGTTTGATTATGAATGTAAAAGCCCTATGTGAATACTCCGAGCATGTGGCTCGTTAAGTTGTGTTGTGTTACTCCGAGCGTGTGGCTCGTTGAGTCCGTGTTGTGTTACTCCGAGCATGTGGCTCGTTGAGTTTAAGATTGTGTTTCATGCGGGGTTAGGGCTTTAAGCCTATGGGATTAGCCGGTTTACAGAGGAAACTCGCCGAAATTTCCGGAAAGACCTTCGAAAACCTAGAATTAAGCTTCCGCCAATCCAAGAAAGGGTTATTAACCCCAAGTTGAGATCTTAAGCGACCTTAGGGGTTCCTCTCGGGAACCCCGGCATGTAATACTCCTAGGGTGGGTCTAGGGGTGTTACACTTTTCTTCCAAAGTGTAAATATATTTAGCCAAATCAACTTTGGAGAACTTGAGAAAGTGTTCAATTACATCCTAAGGACTTGTCTCCCAGAGTGTTGAATTGTTAAAGTCCGACTCGGATTCAGCTTTTGAGTCTATTAGTGCCATCGGACATTTTGAGTCATCGGAATCATCATCTTCTTCGGATGAGTCGTCATCACTCTATGTGGCCATCATAGCCTTTTTCTTCTTTCTGTCTTTCTTTCTCTTCGGACATTCTTTGACTATGTGATATTTTACGCCACATTCAAAATAGGCGGAATTCTTAGTTAAAGATAACTTTGAAGGGGAAGAATATTTACCTTTTCTCGTCATTCTTATCTTTTTGTAGAACTCTTCCTTTGGCCTTTTTTCCATTTCTTATGCTTCATCATTCTTTTGAAGCCTCGGGTAATGAGTGCCATTGGATCCTCCTCCGAGTTTGAGGAACTCGGACTTTCTCTTCTACTTTCCGAGGCCTTCGACGCAATGTTCTTTTTGGTGCCGACCTCGGCATCCTCTTATTCCGGTGAATTTCATGGGTAAGAAACTTCCCAATCAGTTCATCCGACTTTAGTTAAGAGAGGTTTTAAGCTTTCTCGATGGTCTGTCACCTTGGGACCCCATCTTCTCTTTGGTAGACTTCTCGGAATTTTTCTGCACATTTCCTCGTGAGAAATTTTTCTACTTAGAAATTTAAGATTGTTTGTAATCTCGATGAAGCGAATAAATATCTTAGTGATGTTTTCTTCCGGCTCCATCTTGAATAGCTCATATTTGTGAAGATACTCGGCTTATCTTCACCTGTTTGACTTGGCTTGTTCCTTCTTATGTGTTGACAAGAGTGTCTCACACATCTTTGGTCGTGTCGCAGTCGACACTCGTTGTACTCTTCCGAGCTGATAGCACACATCGAATGTCCATTACTTTGAAGTTCTTTCCGAACTTTTCGACTCTTCATTGGTGTACTTGAATTTTTCTTTGGGAACAGATCTTGTTCCTTCCATCTTCATTGGAATGTAGTTGTCTTCTTTGATGATGTTCCGGATATCTTCACCGTTGTCCAACAAAAAGCACTCCATCGGTTTCTTCCAAGTGCATGAAGTTTGATCCTTTAAACTTTGGTGGTCCGGTGGATGACCTTCCTTCATCAAACTCTCTAATGTTCCGAGCCATCCGATCTTTAATTGCTTATAATATTTTCCTAGACTCGAAGTTCCCTTATCCGATCTAGTACTTCCTAACCGAGATAACCCTTACAGTTAGGGACAACTAAGCTGAGTTAACCCTTACAGCTCAGTCAAGGGACCTTACTCGAAAGTAAGAGAAGTATGTAATTGATTACAAGACTTTACAACTCAGGAAATATTAATTACAAACTAGGAGTTATAAATAGAAGATTGAAAATGAAAACAATGGCTTTTGCTTAAGTAATCTGTTTCAGCAATAATTCCAAGTAATCTTCAAGTTTTTGAAGGCTTCTATTTATAGATGACCAAGTAAAATGACCATTGTGTCTTGGTTCGAACATAAGACTTGACTAGCCGTTGTAACGGCTTTTCCGAGTCACTCGGAAAAGATCCGTTGGGATGTGAACGTTGTGCAATGGCTCTTGGCTCCAAAAGGTACTCTAGTCAATTGGTGATGTCTAAAAAGAAAGGTGGAAACCACCGTTGAGCCTAGCATTGGAGTTTTCTAGTTTTGGAAACGAGATAACCTTGACACGATGTCCGAGCCCTGTTCGGAAGTAGATAAAGCTTGTCTCGCTGATGATTGACAGCTAGAAGCCAGCTACTTTTGTATTTCAAAAATGAGATAACCTCGTTTGAACAACCTACAAAAGAAACTACTTTGGTTCTCAAAGTATAAAATACTTTGGTTCAAGATTAGGCACAAATAATAATTAAGTTAGGATAATTAAGTGCATAGTTATCTTAGTTTTAGAAGAGTGGAATTTTCCGAGTCTAATATTCAATGTACTCAAATTCCATCGGAGACAATCCTAAGAATGATCAAGTTAAAAAGAATAGAACATCGTAGTATAATAACTTGATCCGGACAAATAATTCTCAAATAGACAAACTGAATTAGAAAAAGGAATTAACACTCGTAATTCACTTTGTGTTGAAATATGCAGTTAGAATTCAAAATAAAAGTGTTAGAGAAATTATTTGAACATGCGATAGTTCGAGTGATATCCGAATAAGTCGAAACATCAATGTAGAAGATATACAAGAATGTGTTTTACGAGTCAGTCATAAATGAATAAAAACTTATACAAGAGTTTCTATAACACTCGAATGACTTGAAATCAAAACCCGGGAGGGATGAGGTTTATACCGAGTCTTCATGTAGTACCCGAATGACTAAGAGTTAGAATTTGAGTCTTCAAACAAGACTCGAGATTTCATCATCGGGCCAACAAATAAATAAAATAAAAAAGGCATGACACTTTTTAGGTGTCTACAGTTAGCCCCAACTTTGACCGAGTATGAAAAACGAAGGTCAAAGTAGACACTAAAGGGTACTTACCTGGTATTGACATTGCTTTTGAATCTGATTGAATTGATGTGTCCGAAATTAGGTAACTGTTGAACTCTAATGGGGGCCTGGACTTGACTAGCGGAGTTTGAAGTCCGGGTTGTTGATTTCGAACTTTGCTAATTAAAAACCTAAAGTTCGGATTGGTGTGCCTAAACTTGACCATGTAGTTAGTGTGAAGTTTGGCGAGGAGCTTGAACTTGACTCGGGTAGTAAACTCGAAGTCTAGCAGGGTATCCCGAGCTTGGCTCGATCAATGTCCTGAAGCTCGGATGAGGGGCCTAAACTTGACCATTCTTGGCTTGAAGCTTGGCTACAAATTTCTACACTAACAGCTTTGTTAGCTAATAATCAAATGTAAATAGTTTCAAGTGTTACCTAAAGATGATTTGTAACCAGATCGTGCTTCATTGACTTGGCCATGGGGAGGTCCTAAAGTCTTGGCTTTGTATCTAAACCTTGACCATTGTTGGGCCTAAAGCTTGATGAAGCCGATGTCCAAACCTTGATCGTTGTTGGGCCCGAAGTTCGATTAGGGATGTGTCTCGAACCTTGACCACTCGTTGGGCTTGAAGCTCAACGGGGGTGTTCGAACCTTCACCGCTCTAGGGTTTGAGACTCGACCGAGTTGTGTCTCGAACCCCGATCGCTACCGAGCTCGAAGCTCGAGTGAGTTGTGTCTCGAACCTTGACCGCTGTTGGGCTCGAAGGTCGACCGAGTCGTGTCCGCACCTTGACCATTGTTGGGCTCGAAGCTCGACTAAGTTGTGTCTCGAACCTTGACCACTCGTTGGGCTCGAAGCTCGACCGGATTGTGTCTAAAGCTTCACCGCTGCTAGGCCTAAAGCTCGACCGAGTTGTTTCGAACCTTGACCACTGTTGGGCCCGAAGCTCGACCGGGTTGTGTCCGAACCTTGACCACCGCTGGGCTCGAAGCTCTATTGAAATGTGTCCGAACCTTGACCGCTGCTGGGCTCGAAGCTCGACTTCTATCCACTTTCGTCGGAATAGGGACGTATGCTTATCTTTATGTAGAAATTCTTGCCTAAACTTGGTGGTTGGATGACCTGAAATCTAGGGAATGCCTCCTTGAAAATATGATATTCCATGAGGTTATGTGCCTTTGAGCTTTTAGTTTGTGTGCTAATAGCTCCTTTGTTTATATGGTCAAAGATTGGTGTCTTCCCCGAGTATTCTTGGAGTTGTTGTGGTTGTATGATCCTTTCGATCTTGAGCCCCCATGTTCTTCTTAGATGTTTGTGTCTAGCCCTTCTCAAATGTTGTAGAGTCGGTAAGCTACAACATTATTGGTTGAATTTCTTTGAAGGTGGCAATGCTTGTGACCTTCCCGACGGTGATTTGATGCTTGATGCTCGCTTGATTGAATAATTCCTTATAGGGTGCTTTGTTATTAAGTTTTGTATTTTTAGGAGTTTGACTTATGCAAAGGAGATGTATGCAAGACTCTATTCTAGGAACAAATGCATTCTTTTATTAAGATGATGTGAAAAGTTCAAAAAGATAAAGACAAAATTGCACTTTAGCCCCCACTTCCCAAAATAAAGCCTAAAGAATGGTAAGTCGCTCGAATTGGGATGTATCGTTGTTGGCGATGATCATGAACCTAACGGTTTGTTGCCGAATAAGAATGGCATGCTTCCCGATTGACTTCTACTCCTCTCGAGTATGGCAAAATGGCCTTGATTTTGGGAATTGGAAATGAAAATTGGGATCAAAATTAGGTTTGGGGCCGGACCTCATGGGCTTCCTACGTATCCGCTATAGCAGTAAATCAAACCTTCGAAGTTCAAAAAGGAAGTATGGTTTGGGTTTTTTTTGGAAGATAGGAAAAGGAAATAAACATACAATGGATATGGAAAAGGGAAAAAGTAAGCTTTATTAGCATCCTTGATGAGTGATGGGCTCATTGGATGATCTTCTAGTCGGTTGAAGCATGTTCTTCTTTTATGAGCATGCCAAGTATCTCGAAGTGTTTTGAAGTTTATGATGGGCAAGAAATTCAGGTGTTGCTGATAGGTAGGTTGCAGATTCTTGATGATGATTCTAACTCGATCCTTCTCGGATGGTCAATCAGTCATGTGAGTCGCTTTTGCTCTCTAGCGAGCGAGGAAGTCGATAAAGTTTTCATCGTCTCCTTGCCCGATCAACTCTAGATCCTCGAAGATTGACTGGTAGATCGGTATTGTAGGAGTATTAATGTAGGAACTCCTGGCAAATATCCTTCTAGTTTGTGACCTTGTGTGGGTCGACAACGTTGTACCACTTCATGGCGTCTTCGTCGAACGTCCATGGGAATATGACATGATATGTGTCCTCCGGTACATTCTTCAAAGCTATTACCCCTACAAAGTTCCTCACATGGTGGTGAGGGTTCTCGATCCCGTGGAACTTGATGTCGAGCATAGTGAATTTTGGGGGCAACTTGGCTTTAGGGATTGAAGTGAATCCCGGGGCCCTGGGCCTGGTACTAGTGATTGAACATTGATGATTCCCCAGTAGCTTCTCTATCCGATCTATTTGTGGATCAAACCGAGTCCCGAGCTTAAGTTCAAGGCAGGATCCTCCTACTTTTGATTTTTGTTTGGACTTTGATTTCTTCTCCAGCTTCTTTACGTATGAGATTGAAGGTTCTGCGATTGACTCAATCTTCTTATCCCGAGCATCAATCTTAGCTTCTACTTTAGCAACATACTCTTTGATCAAGGTCATGATGGGGGTTTGCTTTGGCTGGTTGGCCATTTTTGGAAGAGGATTGTGTTTAGATCTTGGGCGGCGCACCGGTGTCGAAGTAAAGATGGGGGACATACTCGGTTTGGTGTCGATTGTACCGGTGTTGAAACAGACTTCTCACTTCTTAACCCTTTTGAGCCAGGGTTCGGATTTGAGTTAGATTTCATGTATCCCAAAAGAGTACGTTCGGGATTGGCTCATAAAAAAAAAATTTAGGGAGATGAGGCTTAAGTGCTTGACCTAAGGAATGACTCGATCCTAAGGGAAGAGAAATGATATGCTCTTTTATTTGGAAGCACATAAGGGGATGCAAAACAAATGGAATGGAATGTATGCAACGATGCGCATGACTTAATGCGGGATGATTCTATGATTTGGCTAGTGCATAACCGAAATGCATAGACGATTATTCCTTATGGAAGATGAATTTGTTTTAGCTAAATGAGAAATGAAAATGCAAAATTGACTCACCTAATTTGAGATGAATTTTATTTTGGCTAATGTGAATGAAGGCCTCTCCTAATTAGAGACGAATTTAGTTTTGACTAATGTGAAAATGAAATAAACGAACTCACCTTACTTAGGATGGATTTTAATTTTGGCTAATGCAAAAATGCGTGGACTCACCTTAATTGAGATGATTTCATTTTTGGCTAATGCAAAAATGAGTAGACTCACCTTAATTGAAATGATTTGGACTTTGGTTAAACGTAAAGAAGAAATGCAAATATGGAGTCACCTATTTTGAGATGAAATTTAAAATTGGCTAATGCAAAATAAAATGCAAGATTGGACTCACCTACTTTGATATGATTTTGACTTTGGCTAAATGCAAAACAAAATGCACATATGGACTCACCTATTTGAGATGAAATATAATTTTTGGCTAATGAAATAATAGACTCACCTATTTGAGATGAAATTTGAATTTGGCTAATGCAAAATGCTATTATTGGACCAACCTAAGAAAGGAAGGTAATTTTGGACTTTTGGCTAAATGAAAATGGAAATGCAAAATGGACCGATCCTAAAAGGAGAGATAAAAATTTGGACTTTTTTTTTGGCTAAAATGCACACATGGACCGACTCAAAGTTTTATTATTTTATTTTATTTTGCACCTATGCAAGGATTATTTAGCACTCATCACCTATCCCTAAAGTCTCACAAGCGGAAGATTAATCTAAAAAATAAACACACTCATTCAAGCATGCAAATGAAGACAAGGTGCTACCTAATAGTCAAAGGTCTATGGTTAAAAGAGGTTTAGACTCGTAGGATACATGGTGGCTCATAGTTCGAGAATTTGGACTTCCGTGTGGGGTACGACAAGAGAAAATGCCAGAATCCTCGGTGCCTCGCGGTGTAACAAGCGATGAACCAACAGCGTATGCCACGAGGCAAGAGGTACCGTTTCGTGGGCAATCAAGCCTAATTTGGCCTTCCCGGGATTCAGTAGGAGCCTCTTACCGTAAGGGTTAAACAGGGGTAAAATAATTTTTTCCTAAGGTCCATAATAGTAATAAACTATTGGAGGAAACATGGCCGGTCGGGGCTCGCCGAGCTTCCCCACTTGTGACGAGTTTCCTTTTTAAAGATTGATTTTGAAGATGGTTTTAGAAAGTCGATTTTGGAATGTGGGGATGAACCTTTTATTAAGATTTTCGAATTTTATTAAATTTGATTTAAAGCGAATTAAGCAAAGTTGAATGGCGATTTTATTAACCTTTTTGTTTTAGTAATTATTTTGAGAAGTCCTCGGATATTATTTCTTAATCGAAAAATAGGAATTAGGGTTTCTGTTTCGACCGTGAAGCTTTAGGGCCGGATCGGTGTGAAAACACCAATCTGGACCGAAGTCCCGCTTACTAACCACTCAGTCAGTGGCAACAACCTGCACCTAGTGGTGGTCTGAGCCGCCAAAGGGCCGGGTTGAGGAGATTAGCCTCGGCCTCGCCTTGGCCGGCGGATCCGTAACTTGTTTTCTTACTGTTTGATCGTAAATAGCCGGAAGTAGATTAATAAATGTAAATTGAAAAGAGGGAGTCGCTAGTCGGCTTTTAGGAAAGAAAATTTAACAAAAACAAAATAAATGCTCTCTCAATCTTAGTATGGGAAAACTAAGACTGAAAGAGGCTAAAAATAACTCCATCGGTCTTTGAACCGAGAATCATATTCCGGGACGAGGGTACGAAATGTAGGGATAAACCCTTCCGTTCCGCCCGTCCGAAGACGCGCCATTACTAATTCGAGGAGTGAATTAAAATAATGTACAAAAGCAAGAAAACAAGTGAAGGTTTACTCTTGGAGAGGCTAAGTCACCCTATAGGGGGTGAATAGGGTAATGATAAAATTTGCTTGACATTTAAAATAGATATAAATTTGAGGTGAGCAAGAGTCAAGGATAAACTCGTAAAAGCACCGACTCGTAGTTCAGTGAAGAGTGAAGAAACAGATTAAACAGACTTTGAAACTATCTCGAGTCTAGAATGCACTCGGAAAATTAATAACTAAGAAAGTACGTGGAAACCCTCCCGGGCGGAAAACCACGGACCGTGCTAATCCAAGCACGAAGTCAAATCCACTATTTTGAGTCCACAAAATACAGTAGATCGACTCAACCCGAGTTGCTCCCTTAGACAACTCCTTACAAGTTTTTCCTAGACTCAAAAATTACCTTATCCGATCTAGTACTTCCTAACCGAGATAACCCTTATAGTTAGGGACAACCGAGCTGAGTTAACCCTTACAGCTCAGCCAAGGGACCTTACTCGTAAAGTAAGAGTAAGTGTTTGTGATTGATTACAAGACCTTACAACTCGGAAAGTATTAAATACGGAATTGGAGTTGTAAGTAGAATATTGAGAATAAATACAATGACTTTTGCTCAAGTATGTGTATTAACAATTGGTTCAACAATCTTCTTGTCTTGAAGGATGGCTTCTATTTATAGATGACCAAGCAGCTTAGCCGTTGTGTCCATCTTCCGACTAGAAGTCCTCTGTGACCGTTGTAATGGATTTTCCGAGTCACTCGGAAAATATCCGTTGAGATATGAACGTTGGGCAATGGCTTTTGACTCCTTTGAAAGTCCTCAAAAGCACTCGGTGGTGTCTTGAAAAATAAGGTGGAAACCACCTTTGAGCTTAGTGTTGCAGATTTCCAGCTTTGGAAACGGACAACCCCGACACGATTTCGGGGCTAGGTTAGAGTTGGAAAAAGCCTTGTCTCGCTGGTGATTTGACGTTTTGAAGCCAGGTTACTTTAGCAATTGAAAAATAGGATAGCCTCGTTTGAATAACCTACAAAAGTAAATCAATTTGGTTCTCAAAGTATAAAATACTTTGGTCCAAGATTAGACACAGATAATAAAATAATTAAGATAATTAAGTGCATAATTACCCGAGTCGAAAAGGAATGTAATTTTCTGAATCTAATATCCATGATACTCAAATTCAATCTTAGTCAATCTAGAAGATAATCAAGTCAGATAAAGAATATCGGAGTAAACAAACTTGATCTAGACTAAACAAAGTTCAAATAAATTATGTCGACTTAGAATGATAAATTAACAATGTAATTCCTGGAACATGAAGTCATAACCGAGTTTATGCGCATGAAAGAAAGTGTTTGAACATGCGATATACGTGAGTGTTGAGTGACTCGAAGTGAGTGTGAAGTGGCATGTAGAAGTATGCTTTCCGAGTCAGTCGAGTCAAACGTAAACATATACAGTAGTTTCTATAACACTCGGAGAAAATACTATATCACTCAGAAAAGTTTCTAAGGCATATGGAATGACTTGAAATCAAAACTCTATAAGAGATGAAGTCTTATACCCGATTCCTCGATGGAACTCGGAAAAGTGTAAGTATAAAGTTTGAGTCTTCAATCTTCCCCTTTTTATGAAAGGCATTCCATACTTAGACAAAAACTTTGTTAGTGATATAAATCAGATTTTGCAAACTTGCTCGAGAAAATAACTTGAGATTTCATAGCTATCGAGCAAGAAAAGAAATAAGTCTAGATAGACATAGTAATGATTTAAGCAACAATTATTAATGAAATGCATTTACTTCATTAAAGTCAAAGAAAATATTTACAGAGGGTGAGAGAGACTCCCTTTAAAAAAGACAACAAATTTTTTCTATCTATTCTCCCCCTTGCCTTTTAGGAAAAAGATAAAAATAAAAAATGGAAAGAATACAATGAGAAAGTACATATTTGATGTCCGGACAAAAGAGAAAGAAAAAATGAAATACTATAAATAAGTAAAAATTAAGAAACTAAGAAGGAGATGGATCAGTCGGGGTTGAGGAGGAAGGACGAGTGGTGTGCCGGCACTTATAAGATCTTGACGATGTGCTTGAGCGCGGCGGAGGAAGTATAGGAATCTCCGGCATCGGCTCGGTTCCGAGTGGTCGACCCTGAACTAGGTCATCTAGAGGCTTGTCCTCTTGGAACTCAACGACTGGAGGGGTGTGCTCAGGCTGACCTCGCTGCCGACTAATCATGGTCGGCAGGTTCTTCGAACCGCTCGGACTACTATCTCGAACCGATCACTTCGGTTGCGCTTCAGGAGCACCTAGACGCTCGGATGCTGCTCCTTGTCCTTCTTGCTCTCCTTGCTCGGAAGGAGTTGCCTCCGCCACGAGGCTCCTCTGCTTCTTCTCCTTCTCCTTCTTCTTCCTCTCCTCTGTCCGAGGAGGACTTGGCGGGGCTCGAGGATTCCTCGGAGGTGTCCGAGTTACCTGGATCCTGAGCTGCCTTGGATCTTCTCTCCTGAAGGAGCTCGAGAAGCTCCCTTTGCTCCTTTACTGAGCCTTCATCTCAAGGAGCACGTCCTGCTGCTCTCGAATTTGAGATTGGGCGGTTTTCGGTTGATGGTCATAAACTGGAAGACAGTCTTGAATGACCGGAGAAGGTCCTTGAGTTCCAAGGACACGGAAGAGATTTTGTTCATGAAAGCGGTGGACAAAATGGAAGAAAGAGTTTTAGAAACACCCGAGGTGGAGGCACCACCAGTGGAGTAGGAAGAGAAAGAGGTGCTTCGAGTATGAGTTTGAGGCGGAGAGGGTGGCCTCGGCTCCGAGCTGTGGGTCCGGACACCGAGTTTGGTTTCCTAGTATCCGTACCCAAGAAGTTCCTTCTTGCCGACTATAATGGCAACCTCGAAACAACGTTCGGATCCGAGGGAAGAGGAACTTTGAACTCTTTGAAAATGAGAGTGAGAAGAGCACCGAAAGGAAGAGGGGTGTTCTTCTTGTTCTAAGTTTGAGCTGGCACAGCTGCCATTTGCTCAATGATAGCGGGAAAGAGGTCTACTTTGTAGCCCTCTAGGATATCAAAAGAGCTTTGAGATGCTTAGAGTTGGGGTTCTCCTTGTTGGAATGCTTGTGAGAAGAAAGTTCTCATCGAGAAGAAACAGAGAAGACGAGCTTCGACTTTAGTTGGGTCACGGAAAAGTTTTTGCGTGAGCCGAGGAACTCTTTGGCGTACTTTTCAAAGAAGTCGTCGGTGACCTCATTGAAAGGTATTGGGTTGCTTGTTCAAGAAAAGGAAAGATACTTTGAACAGGACGATGGAGGAGGGAAGTATTGATTCAAACAATGATGTTACGAACTCTAGAGGTTAGAATACCCACTAAGTCTGGAAAGATGAGTGTAAAACTCAGAGACGAGTTCAGGATAGATGAACTCGATGAAACAAAGAAAGTTGTAGACCCCGGTCGATTGTATGTGAGGCAACCACGAAAATTTTGTGGTTGGGAAGAATTTATCATCCAGCGCAAGGTGTTGGGTGACAAGAGGTTTCGAATTTGAGGGGCCTTCCTGGCTTTTGTGCGGGGTTTCTTAGTGGCAGAGCCAAGAAAATCAGGGTGAGAACCTCTTTTCGGCATTTTGATGGAGAAAAGAGAGAGTAGATAAGCTTTAGAGAGGAGAGGAGAAAAGAGCTCGAAGAGAGTGAAAGAGAAAAATAAAAGAGTAGAAGAAGAAAGAGTTTTATAGCAACAGAGCTTACTTGAGATGTTCTTCACGAAGCTTGAGATCACCGGGTGTCGCTTTAATCACAGAGAGCTTGTTCACGAAGATTTGATTTCGAGAGAGAGAGTAAGTGAAGAGTAAAGTAACGAAATGAAGGAGAATAGGCGCTATTTATAAGAAAATAATCGTCCTTCAGTATCCGTTCTAACTCGGCTCTTTCAGTGGTCACCTTAGACCGGTGTGACTGTTCTCTTCTTCAACGGTTAGAATTCCAGAGGTTTGTCTCCCAACGGCTAGTTGTCCGATCATGACGCGCGAGAGAGAGAGAGAAAGGAAAGATTTTGAAAATAAATTCCGAAATTCTCTATTTGTGTAGAGATGATTTCAAAAGTTCGATGTCCATTTTTCTCAAAGTCCGAGTCCGACTCAGCTAAGTTTCGAGTGACTCGAAACTGGAAATAGATAATAACTATCGGCTCGGTATCACTTAATCAACTGAACTAATGGTATTAAAGAATCGTAAGCACATATCACATAATCATGCAATAAGATTTTCACATAGAAAACACATAATTATGCATTTAACATACCAAGCTCATTCCTAATGAAGCAAAACTGATCCTCACTAAGTGGCTTTGTAAAGATATCAGCTAATTGAAGATTGGTAGGAATGAATTCGAGTTCAATATCACCTTTCTTAGAATGGTCTCTTAAGAAATGATACCTAACCTCAATCTGTTTCATTTTTGAGTGCTGAACTGGATTTTTGGTGATGCTGATTGCACTCTGATTATCACACTTGATTGGAACTGATTTGAAAGAAAGTCCAAGATCTCTCAAGTGTTGCTTTATCCATAAAATCTGAGCACGACATGCTCCAGCTGCAATATACTCAGCCTCGGCAGTTGATAACACTACTGAATTTTGCTTCTTTGAGTGCCAAGATATTAAGGATTGACCCGAGAATTGGCAAGCTCCTGAGGTGCTCTTTCTATCAACTTTGTATCCAGCGTAATCAGCATCCGAGAATCCGGTGAGAGTCGGTTCCGAGTCTCTAGAGTACCATAGACCTAAATTCCGAGTTCCTGCAAGATATCCGAATATTCTCTTCACCGCAGTGAGATGTGATTCTTTTGGATTAGCTTGGAATCTTGCGCATAGACGGACACTAAACATTATGTCCGACCTACTAGAAGCAAGATATAGCAAAGATCCAATCATACCTCGATAGAGCTTCGATCTATTGCTTTACCTTTTTGTCCGAGTTTAGTTTTATGCTACTTGGTCATAGGTGTTGTTGCATGCTTTGCATCTTGAAGTTTATACTTTTTCAGCGACTCCTTGGTGTACTTTGATTGATGGACATAGATTCCATCTTTGTCTTGATTGATTTGTAGACCAAGGAAAAAATTGAGTTCTCCCATCATACTCATTTGAAATTCCTGCTTCATTTATTCGAAAAATCTCGACACGAGAATTTCATTAGTAGCTTCAAAAATTATGTCATCAACATATATCCGAGCGATAAGGAAGTCTTTCCCCTTGGTTTTTATAAAGAGAGTCTTGTCAATCTGACCTCTTCTAAAATCATTTTGAACCAAGAAGTTGCTCAGTCTTTCATACCAAGCTCCGGGAGCTTGTTTAAGACCATAAAGAGCTTTTTGCGGTTTAAAAACATGATTTGGAAAATTAGAGTTTTTAAATCCAGGGGCTGCTCAACATAGACTTCCTCTTCGATAAAACCATTAAGAAATGCGCACTTAACATCCATTTGATATGACTTGATATTCATGCTAGATGCAAATGCCAACAGGATTCTAATGGCTTCAATTCCAGCTACAGTGCTGTAACGCCCCCAATACATAACCACATAAATAAGTAATTAACAGCGGAAGACTTGTAAATTGGGAGACGTTACCACCATTTTCAGAATGAAAACAAGGCAATTTCATTTGAGCAAATTAATTATTCAAACAATTTATGTAACAATCCAATCCAAATTTCCTTCACGAAAAATGAAATCTTCAAAATCCCGAGGATCGGTTGGAGGAATCATGAGCCAAGAGATCAAGGAAGGGACTAACATGTATGGGGTCAAGACGAACAGCCGAACATCACTTCTCCCGACCAGCTTTATCTTTTTTTCTTCTTTAAACTTTAGGTGTAATAGTGAATAGTCCGCCATGCGCTCGACTTCCTAAAAATTTAAAACACAAAACAATAGACGTGTGAGCTAGAAGCTCAATGACGTTACCATTATAAAATAAAATTATAATTTAAGTGCTCTTAAATCATTTTTCTTGAATACTCGGCTTGCAAACTATTCAATTGCCGATTAGCTTTTCCGATTTAGCCAAACTTAGGACCCATACTCGTGAAACAATCAATCATGGACTCCGACTCCTAGGTTCATCGAACCCCGAGGCGATCGATCGTGAACAATTGAACAATTAACGATTCTCGTGAACAATTGAACGATTAACGATTCTCGTGAACAATTGAACGATTAACGATTCTCGTGAGACCATCATATATGTAATCGTGATCGTATAAACAATTCATTCATTTATCTCGATTGATCGTGGAGGGCCCCGTGAATCGTGAATCGTGATCTGTGAACTATAATCGTGATCGTAAATCGTAACTATGAATCGTAATCGTGTTCGTAAACCGTAAACTGTATCGTGAACTCGTAGCCGTGGTTGTAAATCATGAATCGTGAATTGTAATCGTGATCGTAAACTTTAATTGTGAATCATGAATCGTGAACTATAATCGTAAATCGTAATCGTGAATCATGAATCGTGATTGTAATCAGTAATCGTGATAAATCTCTTGTAAACCGTGAATCGTGGATCGTGAAGTGGGTCCAAATTATTTGTGTTATTAGAACAGTAATCTCAGCTTATAAAGATGAACACTTTGAAAAAGGTACAAGCAATAACGTACCTCAACGTGCCAAACACTTCAATGACTCGATTGTTTCGCAACACAATTTCAATTTGATTTCTGTTTCCAAAACGAATCTACTTTTGTAGGTTACTAGTCCTTTAACCATATTTATAAGCATTTACGATCACCAAACTTTTACTTTTCGTGTACCTATCCATATTGTTTCCTTTTGATCTCGATATTCATACATTTCCCGTAAATAAGCTATTGACGATATAGTTTGAATTTGTATATAACGATTGATGAGTTTAATTCCCCATTCTTGTAATAAAACTCAAGTTTGATCTTTTGCTTCGATCACCTTTAGTCCGTGCTTAATGTAACCTAACCTTAATTATACCACTCATTTCATCTAATTTGCCTAGATGTCCTCTTATCTCGTAAACCAGCTTATACTTCCTACTTAAGGTGTCGGTTTGATTTTTTCAAATTTTTTAGAAATTTTGGCAGAGTTCCGTTTGAAACATGGCCTAACCATTAGGCTAAAAGCCTTAAAAACCTGCATAAAATCCACAATAAAACTCAACGAGCCACATGCTCGGAGTACACAACTCAACGGTCACACGCTAGTATTTACAACCACAAAAACCAAGTTTCACACCAGTGTACAAACCAAGTTACAATCTCGTCAAGATTCTAATTTTCTTGTGCTCATGAACTTTTCGATTTTTTATCACGACATATATATATATATAGCGAAGGCTCCGGTTAAGCAATTTAATTGTAGAAATCCCGATTATCGGGAAATGGCTCCGTACGATTAATTCCTTTATGAGTACTATCAATAATCGATTAATGATTTAGCGCGTCGTAGACAAGATAGTGAAACTCATTAATAGTTCAACATGTTAACATTTAAATATTTTGAAAAGTGTAGACGAGTAACGTACCTGAGGTGTTGTTCGTTTTTCTTTAAATATCGTTTTTCGTTCTTTTCTTCAAACATGTCATTTTCGTCGCTTTCTGTTTTCATAAAGTAATTTGATTCAACATTCTACATTCTACACTTCTTTCCAATCCAAAACTTACTTTAAATAGTATCATGAGCCTTCTTTAGAATTGTTGCACACTTAATTATTCACATCTCTTTATAATACAAGCACCTACTCGACTCATCTTCCACTCTATAGCAACTTACCTCAACAAAATCTTTAATAAGTTCAACAAACCCCTAATTTCATAGCCACTTACATTCTCCTTCATATCTCATTCCCAAAGTTAACATAACCCCCAATTTTTCAATTAATTCATACCAATGAGTACTCCTCCATACTCCATCAAATTTTCACATTTCAAATTCATTCACTCTTGCTTGACTAAACCAATATTCAACCACATTAATTTGCTCAAGTTTAGCTCATATACACACATAAATTCAATCTTCCATCAATCTCTAATTACACACTCTTGAAGGCAACTTACCACATTATATATATATGCTCTTATTTCAATCATCCTCAATATCTTTCTTCCACAACCAAATAACTCATTCATACTCATATAGAAGTTAAACAAGGAAATTTATAATTATAACTAAGCCCAAATTAATTTCCAATTCCATATCAACATATAATAAATTCTAAATCCAATTATTTTAATTTCTCCCAATATTCTTCCAATTCCACCATAAATTAATTCAATCTTCACATTTACTCGCCTAACTATTCAATTACAACATAAATTTAAGATAGAATTTACTTAGAATTGAGGATTAAAGATATACCTCAAAATGGGTTAGAGGTGAAGTTGAGTGGTAGTGGTTCACCGATGGAGATTCGATGTCCGGGCGGCGATGACGGACGTTGATCGGCGGCGTCGGATGCCGATCGGCGGCCAGGAACGACGGCTGGTCAGCGGGTGGCACGACCGAGCAGCAGCAGGGGGCGATTTTGCCTGCTAGCGCGAGACAAGGGAGGAGGGAGAAGAAAATTGGTGCGGGAGTAGGACAGGCGGCGGCCGGGTACACCGGCGGCGGGTTGCTTGGCGGCGGAAGGGGCCGATGATGGCTGGCCGGCGGTGGAAGAACTGGCGGCAGTGGGCGGGGGAGGTGAGGAAAGAGCGGTGAGAGAGGGATGGAAATGAATGATGTAGCCGTGTTTTCAAACCCCTCCTCGCTTTCACCGATATCCCGAGCCTTCCACCATCTTCTTCCCCTTTTTTTAATAATTTATTTGTGTATATATATATATATATATATATATATATATATATATATATATACTGTTTTATTTTATTTCTTTTTACTTATTAATTTAATTTATTCAAATTCGGAATGAAATTATTCGAATGTATATACATTTCAGTAGTACAAACGTAAATTTGTACAAATTACTTATTATTATTTACGATTATTAAATTTGTTCGCATCTTTTATTTCAATTTCGTATTGTGCGCGGCTCACTGCTCTTAAACAATATTAAGGCGATAAAATGCAAATTTAAAATAATTAATTACGATTAAGTTTCGGGGTGTTACAGTGCAAAGGTTTCCCACAATCAATCCCTTCTTCCTGATTGTAACCTTGAGCCACAAGTCTAGCCTTGTTTCGACTACCAACCCACCTTCATCCAGTTTGTTCATGAAAACCCATTTGGTTCCTATGATCGGGTGGTTAGAAGGTCGTTTGGTCGAGTCCGAGACTTGGTCTCTTTCGAATTGATTGAGTTCCTCTTGCATGGCCTCTACCCATTCAGGTTCATTTAGGGCTTCTAGTGCATTTTTAGGTTCGATTAATGAAATGAATGCAGTGAATGCACATAGATTCCGAAGAGAGGAACCAATTCTTACCCCACTGTTGATATCGGATAATATGTTTTCTAGTGGATGACTAGAAGCATACTTGAATGCTTTACCTGTTCTCCGGTTCACCATATCCGTAGGCTGAATTGGTTGATCATCGAAGTCTGTTCTAAGTGAGCTTGTTCAACATTCCGAGTGTGTTCTTGAGTTGTCTCATTCCGATTCACTTCGTTCCGAGTGACTTCATTCCGAGTGTCATGGATTTGATTCTTGATGGGCTCATTTTCATCACGATCATCATCTCTGCTGAGTTTTAGGTCCGAGAATGATGATTCACTTGGCTTTTCCTATTCAATCTCATCAAACACAAAGTGGATGCTTTCTTCCACTTTGTTAGTTTTCTTATTGAAAATGCGATACGCCTTACTATGAGATGAATAACCGAGAAAAATACCTTCATCTGTCCGAGCATCAAACTTGGTCGGGTGATCCTTACCATTATTATGAACAAAACACTTACATTAAAAGGGTTTGAAGTATGAGATATTGGGTTTCTTCCCTTTGTAGAGCTCGTATGGTGTTTTCTTCAGGATGGGTCCGATGAGGCATCTGTTCAAGGTGTAGTTTGGGTCGTTTACTACCTCGACCCAAAAATAGTAGGGTAGATTATGTTCAATCATCATTGTCCTAGCTATTTCTTCAAGAGTTCTGTTCTTTCTCTCCACCACTCCATTTTGTTGAGGAGTTCTTGGTGCTGAGAAGTTGTGGGAGATACCATTCTTGTCACAAAACTCTACAAATTCCGAGTAATCGAACTCCCTTCCATGGTCGGTTCGAATTCTCCGGATCCGAGTTTGAGACTCAACTTGGATTTTCTGCAGAGCTTGCTGAACTCTTTGAATGCTTTATTTTTGTGCTTAAGAAAACACACCCAGGTAAATTGTGAGTAATAATCAACAACAAGTACATATGATTTACCTCTAAGACTCTTAACAGGGATTTCACCACATAAGTCCATATGTAGCATTTCAAGCACCTTGGATGTGGAAACTGTCTTCAGAGATTTGAAAGATGATCCGACTTGTTTCCCTTTGTGCATACTTCACAAATTTTATCTTTCTTAAAAGGACAATTAGGCAATCCTCTGACTAAACCATGAGATGCCAGTTTCTTAATAGTATGCATGCTAACATGACCTAATCTACGATGCCATGTCCATGAGTCATCAAGAAGCGATGCTTTTAAACAAGATAAATTCGACTTGGGTCGAAAGAGGAATAATATAAGTGTTACCTGATCTCTTACCAGAGAGCTTGATCTTTTGGTAGCATCATCGGAGATATAATAGTTGGTCTAAGTGAATCTTACCTCTTGACCTTTATCACACAATTGAGAGATGCTAGCGAGTTGTACTTGAACCCTTTGACAAGGTATACTGGGCTGACCAGATTGCTTCCTTTTCTAATCTTGCCAATCCCAATTATCTTGCCTTTGTTATCATCTCCAAATGTGACTTTTCCTCCTTTGTACTCTTCTAACTCGAAAAGAGTCCCGAGTCTCCGGACATGTTGCGTGACCATCCACTGTCTAGATACCAATGTCCTTTTGATCTTTTTGAGTGGCTCGCAAGCGAGAGATAAACTTACCCTTCTCACTTCCTCTAACGAACCCAGTAATACCCTTTACTCGTGGTCCTTTTCGAGGAAGAAGGTTTTTGGAACTCGGATTTGAATGACTTTAGGTTTGGTCTGATTATGACTCTTCCATTTAGAGAACCGAGTCTGTGTCTCTTTCTTTTTAAAAGCTTTTCTCTTGTAAACCGTTGAAGATGATTTTCTCCTGTAAGCTGGTGCAGGCTCAGTCCTCCTTTCATTTTTATGAATGGGACCGTGCTGAGCCTTCCTGCTCTTTGTTAAAACCAAGACCTTCTTTTCTGAAGGAGACACATTGAGATCCCAAGAGCACATCAAGGTTTTTCGACCTTGAGTAAACTTTAAAACAAGATCTTGAGACTCGTTGAGCTTTTGCTTTAGTTGCTCATTCTCTCTTCTTAGTAACTAAGACTCGGTCTCATTGGATTGAGCACTAGTCTTGAGTTCTCCGAGTGTAAGTCTCGGCTTTTCTAACTCATTTTTAAAGAAATGCTCTCGAAGAAATTGACTCAAGTTGTTCTTTAAAATGAGAAGAGTCGAATTGGACTTCTCCTCCAAAGTGAAAATATACTTAGCTAAATCAACTTTGGAAAATTTGAGAAAGTATTCAATTACCTCTTGAGGATTTGCTTCCTCATTGTCCGATTGATCCGTGATCGACTCTGTTTCCACATCCGAGTCGGAAAGTGCCATCGGACACTTTGAGTCATCCGAGTACTCGTCATCTTCCGATGAGTCCTCATCACTCCATGTGGCCATCATAGCCTTCTTCTTCCTTCTATCCCTTTTTCTCTTGGGACAGTCCTTGACTATGTGTTCCTTGCTCGCCACATTTAAAACGACCCGAGTTCTTAGTCAAAGATAACTTTGAAGGAGAAGAGGATTTACCTTTTCTATCCTTCTTGTCTTTCTTATAGAACTCTTCTTTTGGCTTCTTATCCCATCTTTTGTGCTTCATCATTCTCTTGAAACCTCTAGCGATGAGTGCCATGGGATCCTCTTCCAAGTCGAAGAACTCGGATCCGCTTCTCTGGTTTCCGAGGCTTCCAGCGCAATGTTCTTTTTGGTGCTGACCTCTGCATCCTCCTCTTTCAGGTGGATTTCATGGGTGAGAAGCTTCCCAATGAGTTCGTCTGGTTTCAGTAGAGATTTGAGATTGTTGGTAATCTCAGTAAAGCGAATGAACATCCGAGTGATGTTTTCTTCCGGCTCCATCTTGAACAGCTCATACTTATGAAGGTATTGGCTTATCTTCGCTTGTCGACCTGGCTTGTGCCTTCATAAGTGTTGACCAGTGTGTCCCATACTTCTTTGGTTGTGTCACAGGCGGACACTCGGTTGTATTCTTCCGAGCTGATGGCGCACATCGGAATGTTCATTGCCTTGAAGTTCTTTCGAACTTCTCCGCTTCATCGAGTAGTGAACTCGACCTTTGTCTTGGGTACGAGTCTTGTTTCTTCCGTCTTCATGGGAATCTAGTTGCCTAATTGTATAATGTTCTAGACATCCTCATCGTGATCCAGCAGGAAACATTCCATGAGTTTCTTCCAAGTGCACGAAGTTAGATCCTTTGAACTTTGGTGGTCTCGCTGGAAGATCTTCCTTCATCGAAGTCTCCATTGTTCCGAGCCATTTGATATTTGAACCTTTGGATGGTTAGATCCTTTACGAAAGGCTAGGCTCGATACCAATTGAAGGTTTGCTCTTGGAGAGGCTAAGTCACCCTAGGGGGTGAATAGGGTGATGATGAAATTTGCTTGAAATTTAAAATAGATATGAATTTGAGGTGAGCTAGAGTCAAGGATGAACTCGGAAAAGCACCGACTCGAGTTCAGTGAAGAGTGAAGAAACAGATTAAACGGAACTTTGAAACTGTCTAAGTCTAGAATGCACTCGGAGAAGTAATAACTCGAAAGTACGTGGAAACCCTCTTGGGGCAGAAAACCACGGACCGTGCTAATCCAAGCACGAAGTCAAATCCACTATTTTGAGTCCACAAAATACAGTAGACTGACTCAACCTGAGTTGCTCCCTTAGACAACTCCTTATAAGTTTTTCCTAGACTCGAAATTACCTTATCCGATCTAGTACTTCCTAACTAAGATAACCCTTACAGTTAGGGACAACCGAGCTGAGTTAACCTTTACAGCTCGATCAAGGAACCTTATCGAGAAAGTAAGAAAGAGAGTTTGTAACTAAGTACAAGACCTTACAACTCAGAGAAATATTAAATACGGAATTGAAGTTATAAGTAGAAGATTGAGAATAAATACAATGACTTTCGCTCAAGTATGTGTATTAACAATTGGTTCAACGAATCTTTTTGTCTTGAAGGATGGCTTCTATTTATAGATGACCAAGCAGCTTAGCCATTGTGTCCATCTTCTGACTGGAAGTCCCTTGTGACCGTTGTAATGGGTTTTCCGAGTCACTCGGAAAATATCCGTTGAGATATGAATGTTGGGCAACGGCTCTTGACTCCTTTAGAAGTCCTCAAAAGCACTCGGTGGTGTCCTTGTTTCTCTGGTGATTTGACGTTTTGAAGCCGTTACTTTTGCAATTGAAAAATAGGATAGCCTCATTTGAATAACCTACAAAAGTAAATCAATTTGGTTCTCAAAGTATAAAATACTTTGGTCCAAGATTAGACACGAGATAATAAAATAATTAAGATAATTAAGTGTATAATTATCCGAGTTAGAAAAGGAATGGAATTTTCCGAGTCTAATATCCATGATACTCAAATTCCATCTTAGTCAATCTAGAAGATAATCAAGTCGGATAAAGAGTATCGTAGTAAACAAACTTAATCTAGACTAAACAAAGTTCAAATAAATTATGCCGACTTAGAATAGTAAATTAACAATGTAATTCCTGGAACATGAAGTCGAACCGAGTTTATGCGTGTGAAAGAAAGTGTTTGAACATCCGATATATGTAAGTGTTGAGTGACTCGGAACCGAGTGTGAAGTGGCATGTAGAAGTATGCTTTCCGAGTCGAGTCGAGTCAAACGTAAACATATACAGTAGTTCCTATAACACTCGGAGAAAATGCTATATCACTCGTGAAAAGTTTCTAAGGCACATGGAATGACTTGAAATCAAAACTCTATAAAAGATGAAGTCTTATACCCGATTCCTCGATGGAACTCGGAAAAGTGTAAGTATAAAGTCCGAGTCTTCAACAAGTACATGCGACAATGAATTAAAGCAACCAAAACATAATTAAAGAAAGCAATAAAGGCAAAAATAAAGAAAGCAAAAAGCAAAAACGAAAAGAAAGCAAAGCGAAAACGAAAAGAAAAGGCAAAGGGAAAAGAAAAAGAAAGCGGAAAACTAAAAGATTACATCAAGCGGGGAGGAATTAAAAGCGATACATCGTTTGTCCACAATACGTGAAAACACTAAAGAAAGCATAAAATAAAATAAACTGTTGTGAAAACCGGATCTGTGCCCTCGAGGTTGTCCCACTCGTCGATCCGGACCTCTTGATGCGACGGTTGCGAACGAGAGGGGCTTTTTGTGAGTTTTGGGTTTAGGTAGGTAGGCGGATGTGTGACTGATAGAGTTTAGGGATCAAAAGTATCGAGTATGATGGAGGTAGAGAAGGAATACGCTGAAAAGGGACCAAGAGATCGAATACGGATGAAAGTATATAGTAGCTCTTAGGCGAGTTTCAGCAGCGTGGTGCTTAGGTAGGAACCAGTGTGGAAATGAGAGCTAAGGCTCTGTATTTATAGGGAAAGGTTAGGTCAAGGAATGACCTAGGGTTAGCTCGGCCAGCCAGTCCAAAGCTAGCAGATAAACCGGCCAAAGATCAAAGTGATAAGACCGAATAAAGCAAAGGATAGAACCGGATAGAATCGGTTCACTGCGCCGGCCACCAAGAGTGTTGCCTAGGGTTTCGTGCCCTAGCATGCTTTCAAGGGAGTCTATAAGGCAAAATGCAGCGTTCCACTTAAGATTCTCGGATGGAAGGCACCGGCCATAACACCTTTCCAAAAATGAAAAGTTTTCATTTTTGGTAGGTTTCGTTTTTGATGTGGGATGCGTGCTCCTAGTCTCGGGTGGACTGTCTTGGAGCCAAAACGTAGCACTTTGATGCTTGTGATCATGAAATGCAGCATTTAATGTGGTCTTGAGGTGTTCAACTCCTTGTCTGGTTGGACCAAAGAGAAACGCAGATATTTTGAGCCTAGAATTTCGCCGTACGCAGCACCTGGACTCTGTTGTGTCTGCGAGTCTTGGCCCGGTTTTGGATCATCCAAAAGAAAAGGGGATTTTTGGATCAACCCAAGGCAGAAGGCTATTTATGTGGTGCTAGGGGTTCTTTGTGGTTTACTGGCTTCTATCACACCAATCAAATCCCGATCGTGAAAGTTGAATTTTTAAAGTGGGAATGAACCTTTTATTAAGATTTTCGAATTTTATTAAATCTAATTTAACATGAATTAGGCAAAGTTTGAATGGCGGTTTTATTAATTATTTATTTTAGCAATTATTTTCAGAAAGGTCCCAAGATATTATCTCTTAACTAAAAAACAAAGAAAGCTAGAATTCAATTTACGTCGTAAGGCTTTAGAGCCAAAATTATGTGAAAACATCGGTTTGGACCCAAACCTTGCACGCCAACCACTCGGTGCGGCGGCAACCTGCACCCAGTGGTGGCCGGCGCCGGCCGAGGCGCTGACCGAGGAACTCAACCTCGGCTTCGGCCCGGCAAACAGATCTAGAATTCATTTTTCTACTACTCGATCAAAAAATAGCCGGGAGGCGATTTAGAAGAAATAAATCGGAGGGAGTCGCCAATTAGTTTTTTAGGAAAGAAAAACTAACAAAAACAAAGTTTGCTCTATCAATCTTAGTATGGGAAAACTACGACTAAAAAGGGCTAAAAATGACTCCATCGATCTTTGAATCGAGAATCGGATTCGGGGCGAGGGTACGAAACTTAGGGATAAGCCTTTCCGCTTCACTGTCCGAAGACGGCCATTACTAGTTCGAGTAGTGAATTAAAATAATGCAACAAAAGCAAACAAGCAATATGCGACGAGAATTAAAAGCAACCAAACATAATTAAAAAAAAGTGATAAAGGCAAAAGTAAAGGAAAGCGGTAAAGAAAGCGAAAAAGCGAAAAGAAAAGAAAATAGAAACCGAAAAGATTACATCGAGCGGGGAGGAATTAAAAGCAATATATCTCGAATCCACAATACAAAAAGTGATAAAAGTATAAAAATAAATAATTAAACCATTGAAATCGAATATGTGCCCTCACGTTCTCCCACCTGCTGATCCGGGTCTCGAATTTTGATTTGGTGATGCGACGGTGGTGGATTGGAGGGGTTTTTGTGACTTTTGAGTATAGGTAGGTAAAAGAGATGTATGAATGATGAAATCTTAGGTTCGGATGTAGTTGGAATAAGGAATAGAATGGGAAAAGGCTGAAAAGGGACCAAGAGATCTTTTATGTAAATAGAGGGCAGCTGACCGAAAGGAAAGTAGGCAGAGCCACCGATGTTTATTTTGTCGAACCGGACCACTCCAAACACAAAATGAAGTGTTCAGTAACTCTTACGTGAATTTCAGCAGAAAAACATTGAGGGATGAGCCATTGTGAGAATGAGAGCCAAGGCTCTCTAGTTATAGGGAGATGTTAGGTCAAGAAAATGACCTAGGGTTAGCTCAACCAGCCGTCCAAAGTAGGGTATAAAGCTGGGCGAGGATATTGTGAAGATTGAACCGGATAGAATCGGGATAAAATCGGATAAAACAATGGTAAGTAGCGCCGACCACCAAGGGAAATTCCAGGGTTTCAAGCCTTCCAAGCTACAACGGGATTCCTTAGCCCAAAACATGGTGTTTCAAGGTGAGACATGTGGTAAGTGGCACCAGCCATAGCAACTTTCCAAAAATGGAAAATTTTCATTTTTGCCGGGTTTCATTTTTGGTGCGGGATGTATGCTCCTAGTCTCGAGTGGACTGTCCCGGAGCCAAAATGCAGGAATTTGATGCTTGTGATCATGAAATGCAGCGTCTAAAGTAGTTTTGAGGTCTTCGACTCCTTGTCTAGTTGGACAAAATAAGACGCATGATTCTGAACTTGGAATTTCACGTACGCGGCACCGTACTCCCGTTGTCTCTGGAGGCTTGGCCCGAGCTTGGACCTTTTGAAAGAAAAAGGGATTTTTGGATCGATCCAAGGCAAAAGGCTATTTATTTGGGGTTGGGGGTTCTTTGTGATTTGCTGGCTTCCATTGCACCGGTTAGACACGGACCGTGACCCAAATCCTCAAACAAGACTCGGGATTTCATCATCGGGCCAACAAATAAATAAAATAGAAAATGCATGACATTTTTAGGTGTCTACACTCATCTAAGAGAAGCTCTAGCTAGATGGATAGGATTACCGGAAAATGGATCAAAATTATGGGACTCGGATAGATACACTACAAAAACCGAAAGGAGAACTATGGAAAAAGCAGCTTCAATGGGCTGGATTTGCATCTTTAATATACTTCATCTAGACTAGCAGGAATGGAAATATCTTCAACAACAGGACCCCGGATCTATCGGCCACACTCGAATAGCATCAAGCAAAATTGTGAAGCGTAAGGTGTTGTCTTGTATGAAGAAAGCAAGCAATTTGGACAAGTGTATAGAAATACTATATAGATAGACATATGGCTGAAATATAGCTGACTATGAAAAAGTAGTATAGCTATATAATTATGTAATTGTTTGAACCTTCTAAGCTCGTGGTAATAAAGAACATCAACCTTTTTGCCAAAAAAAACTCTTACTTCTATGTGTTGAATGTCTTTCATCAAAAAGGGGGATATTGAAGACTCGGATATAACTCTATCTCTCATTATGATTTTGAATTCAAGTCATTCACACACTTTTAAAAAGCTCATCTTTAAGTTTTCAATTTTGTCCGACCCACTTAGAAAGTAATTCTTGAATGAAATGCTTATCTCCGGGTTTTTAACCCACTCGGACACAACTCGGACAAACATTTCGCCTAAATAATTTGATGTGCTTAACCGATGCTCGAACTCGACTCATTGCCAAATTTGAAATGGAATGACTGCGTTAATTCAAACTCTAAGTCAAATCTATCTCGTTCGGTTAAATTATTTATCGACAAATTGATGCATTTTGTCTATATATCTTCTAACTCTTCATTTACTTAAAGGATAGACACAAAAATGGAATTAGAACATACTGAATATTAGACTCGGAAAATTTCATTTATTCGGGCCAAGGATAATTAAGTGCTCAATTATTTCAATTAATTTTTATCTTTGACTAATTTTGGACCAAATTATTTTTATACTTTGAGTATCACTTTGATTTGTTTTTGCAAGATGATTAAAGTCATTTAATCTCAATGTTAAATTCAAAAGCAACCGACTTCTAACGTTAAACACCAATGGACATAAAAACCCTATTTCTAGGATGGCTCGGACATTGTGTAAAGGTTGTTTGTTTCCGTTTTTCGTAAACACCAACTTTGATTCTAACGGTTGTTTTCACCCTAATTTCAGTCACAACAAGTGGGATGGACCACTTTTTAGCCAAGGACTTAGACTTTCCAGTTACAACAGACTAGTGAAGCTTCCCAATCTAGGATCATTCACAATAGCTATCTCGCACTACTCATTATAAATAGAAGCCACTCTACAAGACTTAGAAGATTGTTATAATTGAACTCTAATCTCATACACTCAATCTTTTCTAGTTTTTTAACTTTGTACTTAGTTTTGTCAACTTTTGAGTTGAAAATAGAAGTCTTGTAATTAGTTGATGGAAATATTCTTCCATCATTAAACAAAGTACCCGTACTTTGGTGCAAGTTCCTCCCAAGGAGGGTCGGGCTCGGTTAGGAGGTATGAAAGGGTTAGCAGGGCAAGCTCGGACACTTCTTGATGGTGGTAATAGAGTCCGAGCATACAACCCAACCAGATTCCACTATCATGAGTTCCGCTAAGAGCTTATAATCAAGTAAGGAATCCTAGTCTCAACCACAAGCCAAAGGAAGAAAGGCGAAGAAGTTGACCTTGGAGGATAAGGGCAAGGTGGAGTTGTTCAAGGAAAATTTGCTGGAAAAGAAGCACAATGAGGAGAAGTTTCTATTCTCTTAATCTAAGGCGGACATCATTTCTAAGTCAGCCAAGAAGCATCCCCAGAGTCCTTCCTCGTGCATCAAAGGTTTGACGAGAAGTTTCAGTCCGGAATCCCCGAGTCCGGATCAATGCCAAGGAGGAGGGCACCCATCCAAGCTTCCTCAAATTGATCCCCACTCAGATTCAACCGCACTCAATTTCGAGTGACTTTTATTCTTGTCAATTGATTCATGAACAATTTCATTTGTTTGGTGAACAATTATGGTGTGTAATAATTTGAGACAATTTGTATAATGTTATTTTACATTTCATTAGGTACAACATTATGTGTGCTCGCATAAGAAGTTGTTTTTGACCCGGTCGGAACAGCTTATTGCCACACTCCCTAGTTCATCGCTGCTTGGTTTCCTATCACCCGAGAAGGAGATTTCGAGTCTAGAATTCTACAAGCACCAATCCAACGGAAGAAGAAATCTCATTAATTTCTTAGAAGATGATGTCCGAGTCTTGATGATTTACAAGGACTTCACCGATAGCAGCAATTATTAGTGATGTTAGTCATAAGCCCGAGCTAGGAGTTTCCCGACCTCACTCAAAAGAAGGATGCATCAAATGGAGAAGAATTTTCTTATTTACAATATTTCGAGTCTTAGAAACTAGTTGCTTGCAAAGCTAGTTGGTAGGCTATAGACCTACCTTTTTGAATGGTCCAATAAGGAGTCTTCAACTCGGAGTTGTCAAGGCTTTTCAAGTCCTTTAAGCCAACCACTACTACAGGAACCACTTTTAACTATAGTTAAAAATGACCTTTAATGACGGTTAACTAGCGTCGTGTATGTAGTCTGTCGTTGTATGTAGCATCTTTTACTACGGTTTAAAACCATAGTAATAGGTCACTCTATGACGACGGTTACAGAAAAAGTGAAAAATTTGTTCTAGGCAGGGCATATGACTACAGTTCTAATGTAAGAACCGTCGTCATAGGTAATAATTTGTTTTTGGAATTTTTTTGTTTTTTCGTAACCCTTGTACAAAATACAATACAAAATACATCACAACTTACAATACATCACAACTTACGTAGAAAAAACCAACAGCCGTAATTTTTCAAATATATACAAAAATTTTCCACTTACTACAACCACAACAAGTTCCATTAAACAAGTTCCGAACACAATTCCATAAATTTTCATAGTAAGTTACGAGTAATGAATATTACAATGATGTAAAATTATAATATAAAGAGTACTCATTCATTATTTATGTGAAAAAGTTCATCTCTATTTACCCAAAGTGATGCTTTTGTAGTAGATTTAGTTATGTCGTTGTCTTTATGATGATATTGCTTGCTTGGAGTTGTTGCAGAGCTAGCATGGACAACATATATATATATATATATATATATATATATATATATATATATATATATATATATATATATATATATATATATATATATATATATATATATATATATACACATCATATTTGCGAGTCCACGCTACCTTTGCACGAACTCCAAGTAAGCAATATAGTCGTAATGACAAACACATAACTCAATCTACTAAAAATCTCTTTAGGAAAATAGAGTTGAACCTTTGGCATAAATATTGAAATCATTTAAATCACAAAGTTTTAAGAAAAAGAAATACACAAAGAGGTGGACACCATAAAAACTCAATGATCTCGCCCACGAACCCGTCAAGAGTGAGCTTGTTTAAGAGCATGAGCTTCATTAAAGTTTACAAAATCCAGCTCCATAACATCATCAGTCAAAAGGTTGTAGAATGTCTTTGCAACAAGGGACGGGCAACAATTGGCAACGAGTAGCTTGCTGGGCATGGTCCTTATTGAAGCATGGGCACAATTTCTTGAACGCAGCAGGAAATGCTCTACAACTCATTTTCAGCTATGATCGAAGGAGAGAGTTAAGTCAAAGAATTATTCTAACAAACCTCCTCAATAAAACCTCTACCCCTCTTCCCAATCAAATAAGAATTTTTTCGCTTCCAATTGTTTACGTATATATTATATATATGGTTTCCTTTTGCTTCCAATTTTAATGTATTATATATTATCATAAATTAGACATGATTTGATTTGAAATTTTATATAATGCATAGGACAAATTAATATGAATAAAATGTTGCGATCATCTCTTTAATTCGCTTTAACGACCCTAAGACATAACTAGAACCGGAGTTCCCATAACCCTTATTGTCTTTAACAATGAGGTCAGATTCACTATGCAACACATGCAATCTATGTTCAATGTGGGTTAGTACATGAAAAAAGGGGAAAAGGGATAAAGGCTTTATTGGAGAACAAGGTGGTAAACAATCACAAAACAAGTAGTAATTCCCTATTGTTTATCACCTTTTTCTCCAATAAAGCCTTTATCACTTCACTCGTATTGGTGTACTCGACCCACACCGCACATAGACTCTATGTCTTGCCTAGTGAATCCTACCTCATTGCTAAAGTCAATAAGGGTTATGGGAACTCCGGCTCAAATCATATGTCTTGGGTTGTTAAAGCAAACTAAATAGATGTCCTTAACATTTCATTAATATTCATTATTGTCTTATGCATTACGTAAATTTCAAAAAATTATGTACTATAGTTTACGATCATGTATAATACAGCAAACTTGCACCCAAAAAGGAAACCGAAAATGTAGGTTATTGGATAAATTAGTCCACCCCCAACTTCAACTCATCAAAATAAATAAATTTGATAACAAATTTATCTTTAGGACAAGTATTTGGGGAGATCCCTATATATCCAAATACCTTTCTAATTTTATATATTTTCACATTTATATTTTCGCCCTTTTCATCCTTAAACCCTATATATATACACACACACACACACACACACACAACTCTTTCCCTCTAATCGTTGTGTAAGAGAATTGTTTATGTATATGTTATATTAATAATAATATATATGTGGTTTCCTTTTATTTCAAATTTTGATGTATTATACATTTATCAATAACTAGACATGATTTTTTTAAGTTTACATATTTCATAAGACAATAATGAAATTATTAATGAAATATTAAGGCCACCACTTTAATTTCCTTTAATAATAATATATATGTGGAATTCTCTTATTGTCATTAACAATGAGGTTGGATTTACAAGACAAAAAATGAAGTCTACATTCAAAGTAGGTCAATCCACGAGATAAGGGTATAAGGATCGATGAGTCAAATAGAAACAAAAGGTCATAAACAATAGTCATTCATGTTTATCAGCTTTTCTTTCCATTTGACTCCTCAACCTTCTACCCTTCTTTGTGGATCGGCCTATATTGCACGTACACTTCATGTTTTGTCTTGTAAAACCGACCTCATTATTAATCACAACAAGGGAATTCCAGTTTTTGTTATGTTTTCGGTCGTTAAAGCAAATTAAATGGATGGCTTGAATATTTCATTCATATTTCATTATTGTCTTCTGAATTACGTAAATTTCAAAAAAATCATGGCCTCTAGTTTACGATCATGTATAATACAACAAACTTGAAACCAAAAAGGAAACTGAAAAGTTAGATAATTGGATAAATTAGTCCACCCCCAACTTCAACTCATCAAAATAAATAAATTTGACAACAAATTTATCTTTATGACAAGTATTTGGAGAGATCCCTATATCCAAATACCTTTCCATTTTTTACATTTTCACATTTATATTTTCTCCCTATTAATCCTTAAATATATATAACTACAAATTTATCTATTTCTTCAAACCCTAAACCATAAATATTTTTATTTCTCTAAACTCTAACCATATTTGGATACTAATTTCGATAATTGGATAAATGAGTTCACCCCAACATTACCTCATCAAAATAAACAAATTTGGATACAAATTTATCTTTATGAGAACGTTTTGGGGATGACCCTATATCTAAATTATCTTTCTATTTCTCTAAAACCCTAAACAAATTTGGATGCACTCTTTTGATCTACCATCCTTACCTATCATATTTCGCCATAATTACCACAAATCCTAAACTCCTAAACCCATTTCTCAAAATCTCAAGATTTCACGAATTTCCAACTTAATAAACTAAACAAATGTTACCCACATTCTCAATATTCAACATTTCAACAAAGATTCAACATTTCAACAAAGATTCAACATTTCAATAATCTCAAACATTACCCACATTCTCAACATTCACATAACTACCGCAAATACATTCAACATTTAACTATAATATATTTTCTAAATAATTTAAAGCGAAAAATAAGAGAGAATAGAGATTCATACCTAAGAACCGATAACGGCGAAGGTGAGGAGAGGTTTCACAGCGAGAATTTTAGGAGATCTACACTTAAAAGAGACGAGAGGAAACTATAAAGAAATGAAAGATTAAAAGAAAGGAGATCTAGACGGTGAGAGTGAGGAGAGGCTTACTAGTTCAAGTCAACCGGCGAGGAATGAATTCCATATCCGATAAGGAGGTACGTGAAGGAGAGAAAACTGTAGAAAGCGATAAGACCAAGATTAGATGTAAATGGGCGTGAAAACAACGAGATCACGTTTTTAAATCTGATTTGAAAGACATGTGATGACGGTTACGTCATAAAAGCTGTCGTCCTATGTAACATTTAACAACAGCTTCTTTTAAAAGAAACGTAGTTAAATATTTCACAACACCTATGATGACGGTTCTTACATTATAATCATCATCATATGTGTTAAAAAGTGCTCGTTATTTACGAAAATACAACTGGTCCAATTTTCATGACGGTTTGTCCTTTTAATCGTCGTTAAAGACCCGTCGTTAAAAGTGTTCCTAGAGTAGTGAACCCCAACTTGCCAAGAGGGAAAAAGAGTTATCATTGGTTCAATGAACTGCTATGGTCGGAATCGAATCGAACAACTTGTAGTTTCGACTTTTCTGTCTTAGTTGGGATTAATCTATGTAATTAGTGTTAATTAATTATGATTAGTCTTAGGCCCTGTTTGGTTTGAAGAACTAGAATGGAATGAGATGAAGGAATGATACCTTGGGGGTTAGGTATGAGATTTGAATCTTGAGTACATGTGTTTGGTAGGTAACTGGAATGGATTCAAGTTCCTATCTCTCGTTGTTTGGTTGCATGTTATGGAATGGGATCAAACTTACTTTTGTTTAATAACTATTTTTATGCTTTTCATTAATTTAAATTGAATTTAGTTAAAAACTATTTTGATTTTAAATATTTTCTTATAATATATATTTGACTTTACGATAAAAAATTTGACTTAGTTAATTTCTTAAAATTTTTGAACACTTTCACAATTTTTTTTTAACATATCCACTCGAATATATAAATGAAATTCATGAATTTACATAACATAAAAAGATGAACATAAAAAGATAATCACAAAGTAGGTTCATTATTATAGCACATGCACCTTGAATATACGAAAATTAAGTTTATGGGCTTATCGTAAGTCGACATAAACATCAAATATCATAAAATTAACTCCATAGGCTCATTATAAATCGACATACATACCAAATATCATAAATTTAAGTTCATAACATCATAACTTAATATAAATACCAAATATCCTAAAATTAGGGTCATGTTCACCTTATAAATTGAAGGAGTACAAGGTGACATCTAATTATTCGATAGCAAAATAACCATAAAGTGATGATGCATGTCGGTTAAAGGAAGATGGAGGCAGATCCGGGTGAACAAGGTTGAGGATGAAATCTCGCTTCCACTCATCATCGGGGCATTGATAAAACATGGAAAGGCTACTCGTGTCGAAGCTAACTTCCTCACATCCATTGTTGCTTTAGTTCTAGTGAGTCCGAGGATGCTTATAACTTCATTGAACAAGTTCTTCTTTTGTTCATCAATCTCTATTCCACGAGCTATTAGTACTTGCTCATGTTGCTGGGTTGTAGACAAAGCACTTGCGATCACGTAAAGATGAGAATTCATACAATCCATAAAAGCACACAAGTTAGAAGACATATTATGGAAAGAAGTAGTTAAGTCCACAACCTTATTCCCTCTCTTTTTGGCCTCCTTTCTTGCTTTTTGGCAAGGCATGGAGATGGTTGAGTAGATTGGACAAACTCGTCTTCCTCATCATTAAGATCTTCTCTATCCAAGCTAAGATTAATAGGCTCCTGAATAGCTTCCTCTGCATAAGCTTTCACATAATCATCACAAGCATCTCTATTAGCTCTATCAGCACCAAATATCTTCTCCAACTTATCAAGAAATGGAAAAGGAGCACCCCACAATCCTTTCGCATTGTTATGGCTCTAAAAAATGAAAATTATAAAAGCACAAAACTAAACCAATAGAAACAAGAAAACATTCACACTAAAAACCTCCAAAAAGTCAAACAAAGAAACTAACACAAAGTAACAAAAACTTAGAAAAAATAATGAATGACAAAGTAGGATTTTAACCTTAACAAAGTCATCGTAAGATTGCCTTTCACACTTGATCATTTTGGTTGTGTCATCCCAAGCAAAGCCAGAAGTGCGGAGCATCTCATTGATCACATTATACTTGTCCCTAAACCATTTGGTTTTTGAGTTAATGTGAGGGTTTTCCTTTAAACCACATTCGGGAAATTTTTCTTTCAACATGCTCTCTAATTTTACTAAGTACCCACCTTTGAAATTCCCTTCAGCTTTCCATTAAGGATCAGCACTTAACTCCAACAACCCTTCTATAAGAGCCCATTCTTCTTCCTTAGTCCAAAAGCGTTTGTTTCTCCCTTTTCCAATTTGAGACTTTTGGCTAACTTCCATTCTAGTTCCACCTTGAGAATGTTGGATAAGTTCCATTGAACTATCACCATGAGCAGTTTGGCTAAAATCCATCCTATATTATACGAAATCATATATAACATCCATAAATATATAAGAAGTATGAAATAAAGTAACAAAATCACAACATAACATAGCCTTATAGCTATTGAAACATTATGCATCATAATAACTTCAACAATTTGACAAAGCACACAAAAGGCTAGTGTCTTACAAAGTAACCACCATAAACACGATACATTTGCATTGAAAAATATCAAACTCTTAACACATCAAGTATTACTATTTGATCTAGCTCGCCAATTATTGAATAATGTTTGAGCCAAAAACTTCAAAAATTTGTCCAAGCATTGGAGGTTGCAATGTGAGTGACATATTCAACTTCATCATCACTATCATCATCACTATCTTCTTCGTCCTCCTCTTCATCCAAATCCACCCTATAATCTGTTGGCATACATTTTCGAAGTAGGTTATGTAGCGAGTACATGCTAGAACTATACGACCTTGCGTGCGTATAGGAAAGAAAGAAGGAGATCTAAGGATACCCCATCTTCCTTTCAGTAGTCCAAAGCATCGCTCTATTATATTCCTAGTTTTAGAATGTTTCATGTTGAAATATTCCTCTATAGTCACTCGGATGTTGAACCCCCACTGTTTCAAGTGAAACCAGGTGACCTCTATATGGTGCCAAAAATCCCTCGCAATTAGTGTATCCAAGCATCTACCAAATAATATGTTCCTTGACAAATGTAAAGCTCAAAAAGTTACTTATTATAGAAGGATATAATGATTATTAAAATAATTATATATTTAACAATTTTACCTTGGGGAACCTTTAAATTTAAACCATGGGTCCTAGAATGTGCATCTCGAAGGACACGATCATCATGTGCGGATCCTTTCCAACCCGGTAGCACATAAGTGAATTCCATATTAGGTGTGCAAGCACCTAGCACATTCATAGCAAGAGTACCCTTCATATTCTGATATCTTGGCATATCCTTTTTCGATACATGAACACTAATGTAAGTACCATCGAAGGCACCTATGCAATTCTACAAAACAAAAATGATAGGAAACTTCTTAGACGTGTAAGTCGCAAGGTTTATTATGAAATAAGTGTAAAAGTTGGTCTCTTACCTTAAAAGATTTCCATCTACTATCTTCACTATCTACCGTTATGGGTGTAGGCTTTTGGAGAAAGTGCGTGTGTAACTTCAACATTGCAATCGGACAACTATTGAAGTGCCTACTTACACTTTCACCACTTCATTCAAAATACATCGCTATTGTCCTATTCTTAAGTTGATGAGCAATAGTATACAAAAACATGGCAACAACCTATTCCAATGGCATGTTTCTAGTTCCAACCATGCCCCCTATATCCCTAAGCATCTCACATAGAATATAAAATGTACGTCTATCCATACGAAGTTTGCTTTTACAAGCTACATCACTCACTTTAATAAGCGAACTTAAGTTATCTAATCTACAATGCTTTCTTTCCCTTTTGTCATATTTCAACATGTGTGATTTATGCATGATAATACCCATTACAAATAAGACAAAGATCATCTCATTCACTATATTTATAACAAGAAAAATGGTGATAACCAATTGCAATGTCATCCTCTTCCTCTTGCTCACAAGCAACAATTGATGAGATGGAGTCATCTTCTATTAAAATCATATTAAAAATAAAACAAGTATAAATAAAACAAATCACCACCATAGTCATATTATAATTAAAATTAAAAACTTTTGCTAAATGGCCAAAGTATTTACTAGATTAGATAACTTAAATCGTAAAAGATCATCTAAGCATTTACTAGTAAATGGCCAAAGAAAATGGTAATTTAAACTGCAAAATCCATTACTAACATGGTGTTGAAAGCTTTGAAGGAAGTGTAATGGAATGTTAAGTCGTAAAAGATCATCTAAGCATTTACTAGTATATTACAAAAGCAATAGCATCTGCAGAGTGGGTTCGGATACTTACTTCACGCCAATAATAGAGCTATTTAATAATGGTGATTTACTTGATAAATTACAAACATTTGGACTGTAGCGGTGCAAAACTAAGTAAAAAAGATAATCTTTAATAATGGAGGTATTACAAAATAAAAGCATCTACACACATCATCTTAAATCATCTGAAGCCACAAACACACATCATCTTTAACAACGGAGCCATTAAGCTATCATCATCATCATATAATTCCATTAACAATGGTGTCTAGATGGGTTCGGATATGTACTTCACACCAATGGTGTCCACGGTGGGTCGAAGTCGGTGTCCAGCGAACGACGGTCCAGCAAACGGCGGATAACGGTCGAGCGAACGGTGGACGACGGTCGAGCGAACGGTGGACGACTGGTCGAGCAAACGGAGGACAATGATGGTTTAGCGGTGCAACAAGGGGCAGCGTGAGGGTCTCTTTAGGGTTCCAATAATGGATATGATAAAGATAATGGAAGTGGATAAAAAACGATTTGAGAAAATAATTAGTATTAGATTAATTTTTTTAATAATCATAATCCGATCCCTAGGGAGATTCAAAATTGATCCCCTCCTAAATGGCCGGGGTTTCAAATTCCTTCATTTTGAGGGAGCTTGAAACCTTTAAATTTCATGTTCCACCCTCAAAATAGCCCTACCAAACAACCGAAAAAGAACTTGAAACCTAAGGTATTAACTTCCATTCTAGTTTTCATTAATCAAACACGGCCTTAACCTTTTCTTAATGATTAGGAAAGCTATTGTGCACAGTAAATGGCCATTTATAAAAGGCCTGCCCACTCGTATACAAATAGAACTTGTGAATCAATTAATCTCTTAATACACTTGTTGTGTTTTAATTCGAAAGTTTTGAGTGAATCAAATTTCTACCCCAAAATCCCTTAGCTGTTGTATCTTGGTCCGGCAACCAAGTGGTGATCTCCTAGGTCTTAGAGGCAACCCATGTTAGATCCATTCTTGGGCTAGTTTCTTTCTTGCCCCTTACTTGACATCGAAGTTGGACCTAGTCGCTTCCCGAGTCACTTTGGTTCTATCCCGCTAACTATCTTTGAGCCTCCCTTGTTGGTGCAAATCCAAGAAAACCTCAAAGACAATCCCTCTTTCCAAACCCTACTTTACCCACCCTTGGCCTTGCAACCATCCTTTGTCATCAAAGCTTAACGCAGACCCTCGGTTGGCTTTTGAGCTGGGTTTGGTTCTATCATTTGGTATCGGAACTCTTGGAGCCCCTCTTGTAACATGTCCACCCACCCAACCCAAATACATTCCATATTAGCTACGAAACACAATCAGCTACAAAATGTCATCCAACCAAAGTGTTGAGCAAAAGCTTGACCGGACTTTGAGAGAGAAATAAGAGCTGGAGGCCCAGGTGAAGTACCGACTAAACAGTTGGGTAAGCAATTAAAAGAGAAGTTTGAGAACCTGAGAGGTGCTAAAGAGCCAAGTGTACTTGGAGAGTCGAAGGTAGTTCGATGGTGAAAAAGTTTTCAAGGAGTCTAAGTCCTCGAAGAAGACTTTGTTCATAGTCCTAGAGGAAGACAAGAGAAAAGCAACTTTGACATCAAAATTGGCATCCTAGATTTTGAAGGTAAACTTGATCCTGACATTTTTTGGATTGGCTTCAAATAGTAGAGAGAGTTTTTGATTATAAGGAAGTTCCCGACTCTAAGAAAGTTAAGCTAGTTGCACTCAAGTTGAGGCACCATGCTTCAATTTGGTGGAAAAATGTACAAAGAAAAATAGTCAAGAGAGGGAAAGAAAAGATTAAGTATTGGAAAAGAATGAAGAGAGAGTTGAAGGCTAATTTTTTTACTAGATCATTATCTCCAAGATAATTTTCTGAAGCTACAAAAGTTGAAACAAGGAGTGAAATCTGTTGAGGAGTATACTAGGGAGTTTGAGTTTCTTATTTGGAAGTGTGATCTGTCCGAGAATGACCCACAGACCCTCGGTTAGATACTTCTCTGGGTTAGAAGAACAAATTGCTAGTGTTGTTGAATTGCAGCCCTACACCACCCTTGACGATCCGAGTTCATTGACTCACAAGGTGGACATGTAGAGAAGGTCCAGAGGAAAAGGAGTATCAACTAAGACCTCCTACGGGCCTAGCAACCAACCAAAAGTTCCCTACTACTCGCCCGAACCAACTCACCCTCAGCTCCACAAAACAAGCCCCCTCCACCTCGGACTCGAAACTCATATACACCCCTCGAAACCTAACCCAAAACCCATCGAAATCGGTAGATGTTTCGAGTGCCAAGGAATAGAGCACTATACCTCAAAATGTCCTAATAAGAAGATCATTTCACTAGTTGAGTACCAAGCAGCCTCGGAAGAGTTTCGGGAGATGAAAGAAGAGCCGGACTCGGAGTGTTGTTTAGAAGAAAGTGATGAGCCAAGTAGAGGAGGGACCAGACGAAGGTGAATTATCGGTCATCGAAGAGCTCTCACCGGTCGAGCGCAGGTTGAGAACTCGGAACATAGAGAGGTCATTTTCCACACTAGGTGTACCGTTGGTGGGAAAGTGTGCTCTATGATCATAGATGGAGGAAGTTGCACTAATGTGGCCTCGAAGACCTTGGTGGAAAAACGTCAATTACCATTGACTCCGCACCTAATGTACGACCCATAATTTTGGGTTAGGTAATTATATGAGTTAAGTTAATTATTTAGTTTTAATTAAATAGAGTAGGTCGAATGACTAAAATATATACGTCGATATATATATTCGTAAATTTATTTAAGCAAATTATTATTAGTTCGCATAACTATTATTAGTGGAGCATGTTAATTCTGTCCTCTTAATTTTCCGCCTGCACCAGCTACGTATTAATTTTGAGACCACCTATGCTACGTATGTGGGTTTAATTATTATTATGTTTAACAATAGAAAGGGAAAGAGGAGTGAGAAGGGGTGGAGGATTAAGTGTTTAGCTAGGATTTGATTAGTGTAAAGAGGAGATAGGTGGCAACATTAGGAAGAAGATTGTAGGAAAAGAAGAGGGGTTTCGGTGTCATGACCCGGTAAGGCCACGAGAAGGAGAGAGAGAAAGTAAAGAAGGAAGAGAGAGAGGGGGTTGAACCGAAAAGAATGAAAACAAAACGAAGCGGGGAAAGGGAGGGTGAGCGAGAGAAGCAGAGAGAGAGAGGGAGGGAGGGAGTGCGAGAGACCGAGAGGAGGCCGGTAGGCAAAGGGAGAGCGAGGGCTCGGGAGGCCGAGCAGAGCAAAGGAAGAGGGGAAAAGCGAGAGACAGAGAGACACGGGAAAACAAAGGAAAGGAAAGGGAAGAACATAGAGAATTGAGGAAGGGCACCGGGCATTGAACAGAGAAGTAAAGCGAGGGGCCGAGACGGAGCGAGAGACTGAGCGGGAACCGGTCAAGAGATAGAGACCACGAAGGGGAAGAGGAACCGCGACCCGTGGCCAAGAAAGCAACGGACGAGTAGAGTAAGACCAAGAAGAGGAGCAGAAGAAGCAAGAAATAAGAACCGGAGGCAAGGGAGCGGACCGGACTAGAAACAGAGCGAGAGAGCGAGAGACCCGTAACCTAAAACAGAACACGAGTAACAACGTAAAAGGGGCGGGCAGCGAGCAATTCAATCAACTTCATGAACCCTAGAATTCGAGGTGGGTGGTATTATTCTCTAAATTAATAGTAATTTCAAAATTCAATTGAATTTGTTGTGAATATTGAGTATCCGTATTGCAGTAACAAACTTAGTAGTTATTTAAGATTGAATTAAGAACTTAGAATGAATTTAGGGAGTTGTTAAGGCTGAATCAGGACATGAGAGGATTTACTTGGGTTAAGTAGTTAAAGTTGAATTAGAAACTTTGAGGAAATTTAGTAGTTACTTAAGATTGAATTGGGAACCTAGAGATTCTGATGGAGTTAGGTTGCATAGGTCAAATGAATAGTATTGAAGTTTCGGTTAGCAATTAAGGATGAAGGAGTTGTGATTTGGGTATGAATTATGAGTTAATTAAGCCTTAGAGATTTCTTAAAATTGCGGCATTGAGAGATAATTGCGAATATTGGAAAATGATGATTCGAAGTATAAAGGGAGTATGAATTCATATTGATTGATGCACAGTTGAGGCATGGGAGTGAGAAGTGGGTGATTGTTAGGTTAATTGAGTTCAAAATACATTTAAATCCTTGAGGTTAAACTAAACTTAAACATAAGCGGAGCTAGTGGTACTTGAGTAATGAAAGGAGATTAAGAGTTATATGATTGAGTATGGGCGAGAAAGAGTTGATTAATAAGGTAGAAACATAAGATAAGGATTTGAGGTAAAGATGGCAATTTGTGAGAAGTTGGAGTTAAGTGGTGATTACTTGTGGTTATTGTGGCTCGTAAAAGTTTTAGTTCCTAAACTCATTAGGCTTGAAAGTGAATTAAGTTAAGGGAATGGAATTTGGAATATACAGGAGGAATGGGAAATTGGAGTATCAAGGGAATATGTATCCATGTGGATTGATTTGTGGCATTGAAAAGAGAGTACGACGAGAATTACGTATATGGGAAATAGGCGACTTGCTTGAATAGAACATGGATGAATATGAGATGTTAAGTACTTAAGTGAATCCTTGAGTTAATGTACTAGTTTGGAATGTTAAGTCTTAGTATAGAGATGCTTGACACGTGAAGTGATTTGATTCTAAATAATGCTCAAAAGTTAGTTTTGAAAAGAGTTCAAATGTTATGCAAAACGTTACTTGTGTATGATTCTTCATAACTCGCTTTCCAAACTTAAAATGTGTTCTAAACAAGTGAAGTTGATTCGAGAAAGTGAATTTAGAAGGGTGACACGTTGTGTCATGCCTTCTACAATCATAAACTGATTGAGATTTTGGTTCGTAAACCAACTTTGATAAGAGATTGTGATCACTTTGATTTTAAACGAATTTTGGGCTAAGGATTGTTTAGACCGGAGGAAGGAGATGGTCATGCATATAAGGCCACGGGGTCCTTGCGTATCAAGATGCCTATCAACCAGAGAGGTTGATTCTTTCCCGACGAGTAAAACGGAGCCTTCCAGGTATTTGATTAGAGATAGGTCCTGGGAACCCGAGTCAAGGAGTTGCGCCTCGAGAAAAACCCTTTGGTGCTAATTCAATTGTCTAAAGCCCCGAAAGGATTTTTAGCCTATGGCTAAAAGTATTTGAAAAAAGTGCGGTGGTTGCACCACCTTGTTTAAAGTGATTTAATTCCCAAAATGATTGTAATTCGAGCTTTTGAATGATTAAAATGTTATGATCTTTAAGATACAAGAGGTTTAGGAGATTTCATTAAAAAGTATCCAGATTTGTATTACCTTATTAAATTTTCACCAATTTCATTATTATGAGTAGTATGTGTAAAGAATTTCCATTTTAAGAGTGTAAAACTCTCCGATGAGCGCGTGGTTTGCTCACCCTCACAAATTTCCCATTTTCCCCTCCCGAGTGTTGCGAGTACACTCTCGGAAGATGAGATCGAAAGTGTGATATGTATTTAGCATATTGTGGACTCTTGCTGATTGCTTGTTGTTTGCTCACCGCCGATTGCTCGAAGTGGCTCAAGCCGACCCGCATTCCATGTTTCTAAGCATTATAGCTTGTTTATAAGTTCGTATAGTTTGTACCAGATGTATAGTGAACCATTTAGATTTGTTTTAAATTTTAACGCATGATTGGTTGGACTCGGCGTGTGGCCGTTGAGTTGTATACTCCGAGCATATGGCTCGTCGAGTTATATTATGATTTTTATGCAAGGTTTTAAGGCTTTAAGCCTAGGGGATAATCCATATTACAAATGGAACTCGTCAAAATTTTTAGAAAATTTCAAACTCTTTTGGAAAATTACCTCGATCACCTTAAGTTGAAATTAGAAAGCCAAATTGACACCTCAATGAGCCTCGGGAGTTCCTTGTGAGGAACTCGGCGATGTTATACTCCTAGGGTGGGTTTTGGGGTGTTATACCCAGCCCCTACATCATTATGTGGTTGAGTCAAGGCAAAGGTACCCTAGTCTCTTATAGATGCCTTATCTCTATGTCAATTGGTAAGAATTATAAAGATGAAATTTGGTGTGATGTACTTCCCATGGATGCTTGCCACATCTTTTTAGGTAGACCATGGATGTTTGATAGATGTGTATTATATGATGGTAGGCTGAACACCTACACCGTCACCAAAGACCACAAAAGGATCACCTTTACAACTCTTCAACCCTCCCGGATTAAGTCCTCTAAAAAGAACCTTCAAATTCAAGCCTATCCGATCCACCCACTTGAAAGATCGAACTTAGTACTTGTTCAAAGCTCGGAAAACTTTCATTCCCCACTTACCTCTCAAAACCCTAACCAAAGTCCACTAGAAGAGGTATCCTCTAAGATTGCCCCCACTTTTCCTTCTTGCAGGATGAATGCTCAAGAGAGCATTGGAGCTCGGAATGGAGAATATCAATAAGGTGAACATAGGAGATCCGTAAAGTTTGAGGACAAACTTTCTCCGACTAGAGGAGTATGATGGAAATATTCTTCCATCATCAAACAAAGTACCTGCTACTTTGGTGCAAGTTACTCCCAAGGAGGGTCGAGCTCGGCTAGGAGGTGAGAAAGGGTTAGCAGGGCAAGCTCGGACACTCGCTTGATGGTGGCAATAGAGTCGAACATACAACTCGACCAGATTGCACTATCCCGAGTTCCGCTAAAAGCTTAGAATCAAGCAAGGAATCCCAGTATGAGCCACGAGCCAAAGGAAGGAAGGCCAAGAATTTTGCCTTGCAGGATAAGGGCAAGGTGGAGTTGTTCAAGGCGATTTGTTGGAAAAAATCACAATAGGAGAGGTTTCTATTCTCTTAATCCAAGGCGACACAGCATTTCCGAGTCAGCCAAGATACAGCCCCGCAGTCCAGACCCTATGGTTCAAAGGTGTGCCGAGAAGTTTTAGTCCGTAATCCCCGAGTTTGGATCAATGCTAAGCAGGAGGGCAGCCATCCAAGCTTCCTTAAATTGATCCCCATTCTCGATCCAGTGCACTCAATTTCGAGTGACTTTTGTTTCGTCAATTGATTCGTGAACATTTCATTCGTTTGGTGAACAATTATGGTGTGTAATAATTTGAGACAGTTTGTATAATGTTATTTTACATTTCATTAGGTATAGCATTATGTGTGCTCGTAGGAGAAGCCGTTTCGACCCGGTCGAATAGTTATCGCCACACTCCATAGTTACTCGCTGCTTGGTTTCCTATCACTCGAGAAGGAGATTTCCGAGTATAGAGTTCTACAAGCACCAATCCAACGAAGAAGAAATCTCATTAATTTCTTAGAAGATGATGTCTAAGTCTTCGCTGATCTACAAGAACTTCACCGATAACAAGCAATTATTAATAATGTTAGTCACAAGCCCGAGCCGAAGTGTCCCAGCCTCACTCGGAAGAAGGATGCATCAGATGGACAAGACTTCTCTTATTTACAGTATTTCTAAGTCTCGAAACTAGCTACTTGTAAAGCTAATTACTAGGCTGCAGACCTACCTTTTGAACGGTCTAATAAGGAGTCTTCAAGTGGAGTTGTCAAGGCTTTTCAAGTCCTTTAAGCCAACCCTAAATTGCCAAGAGGGAAAAGGAGCTATCATTGGTTCAATGAATCTGCTACAATCGTAATCGAATCGAACAACTTGTAATTTCAGCTTTTCTGTCTTGGTTAGGATTAATCTATGTAATTAGTGTTAATTAATTATGATTAGTCTTAACTTTTCCTTAATGATTAGGAAAGCTATTTTGCACGGGAAATGGCAATCTATAAAAGGCCTTCCCGCTCGTGTACAAACAAAACTTTTAAATCAATTAACTTCTTGATACACTATTGTGTTTCAACTCAAAAAGTTTTGGGTGAATCAACTTTCTACCCCTAAAATCCCTTAGTCGATGTATCTTGGTTTGGCAACCAAGCGGTGATCTCCTAGGTCTTAAAAGCAACCCATGTTGGATCCATTCCCAGTGCTAGTTTCTTTACTACCCCTTACTTAACTTCAAAGTTGGACCTAATCCCTTCTTGAGTCGGTTTGGTTCTATCCCACTATTTATCTTTAAGCCTCTCTTGTTGGTGCAAACCCAAGTAAACCTCAAAGACAATCCCTCTTTCCAAACCCCATTTTACCCACCCTTGGGCTTGCAACCATCATTTGGCATCAAAGCTTAACTCGGACTCCATCATTTAGCTTCTAAGTCGGGTTTGGTTCCATCATCGATCAAACTCTTACTTTCTTTATTTCTCTCGTAATTTTCATTGAATGAGCTATAAAGGATAACTTAGCTTAATTGTACCTAGCAATAAGGGTTAACTCAGTTAGGAAGTACTGGAGCGAGATAAGGGAACTTCTGTGCCTAGGAAAACTTGTATTGAATTGTCTAAGGGAGCAATTATGTAAGAATCCATCCTTGTATTTTATGGATTCAAAATAATGGATTTGACTCGGTGCCTTGATTGACACTCTGTCCGTTGTTTTCTCGCCCTAGGAGAGTTTCCATATATCTCTTTGTGCTTTTACTTTCTAAGTTCATTCTAAACTCATAATTTCTTTCCCGAGTTCCGAATTACCCGAGAATCTTTTTATTCCGCAAAATTTCCTTCTCACCCTATTCACCTCCCTCTAAGGTAACTCGGACTCTCAAGAGCTAACCTTCATCGTATAATCTTTGGCTAGGCACGCCTTATTCAAAAGCACATGACTCTTAATGATATCAACGTTCTCAATCGTTCCCGGTGTTTTAAGAGTTGTATCAAGATCAAACTTTGAAATACGAATATGTTGTCAATAGTCATATGTATACAATCCGATACTTTTTGTCGAATGGTATATATCCGAAATGGACCAGCTTTGTCAAAATGATCACACTACCACAAGGTCCAAAAGCAAAATTATTTGTTAAACGACAAAACGCGGTAAAGAAAGATGTGGAGTGCATTTTATGCCTTATAGGCTCGCTTAGTAATAATTCGTAGTCTTTCTCGCTTAATGGAGGAAGATTGCATGGGTCGAATAATGAAAGCTTGTATAATACTCCATAACATGATCGTTGAAGATGAGTGAGATCCATGCAACCTTTCTTTTGATTATGCTTATGAGCAAGTGATGCATGTATCCCAACACCTAATCTCCAACATGACCATCACCTATGTTGTACAACTAACTCTCAAAAATCAACTGAAGTTAGGGACACAGGAACTCATGTACGTCTCCAAGCGGACTTCGTTGAAGAAATATGGAAATAAAATTTGGCAGGGTAGAGAAATGGGCGCTTCGGTTTACTTTCATATTATCCGTATTATGTTAGTGTTGTAGTTTTTTTATTTCGTATTTTATTTTATTTTTCCAAATTTACATGTTGCATTATTGTAATAATATTGCAATTATTATTGTATATTTGTTTATTCAATTAATTTTTAATATTATTGAATCATTTGTTTAAATAAAAAATTCGCAACCTAAAATAATTGATTTACATGTTGTATTATTGCAATAATGTTGTTATTACTATATTATATTTTCATTTAATAAATTTTTTAATATTATTTGTATCATTTGTCTAAACAAAATCCTTAACCTAAAATAATTAATTGCAATTTTCATAATGTCCGAATAAAATAAAATTGATAAATTAATTAAATATGTTGATGAGTGGACTCTATGTAAATTATTTAAATGAGTAAATCTTGTTAATTAGACTTACATTGTAATTAGAAAAGAAAAAAAAAAAGATCTTTGTCATTATAGACTCCATCAAATGAGCCTATACATTGTAATTAGAAAAGAAAAAAACAGATCTTTGTCCCTATAGACCCCATTAAATGACCCTAAAATAGGCTCATCAACTGCTAATGGTCAAAATCTGTCTATCACCTGCTCTTATTAAATCGGGTGAACATGTCCGTGAGGTTTGTCGGACGTAGTTGTGCATCAGAAAAATTTGAGCAAAAATCTTGCGCCGCGCCCTCGTTCCCCTCCCAGTCCCCCAGGTGCTGGTTTGAGGAATAGAACACGACACGAACCCCGTTTGCTTTTTCCGCCCCAGAAGCGTAATCGAATCTCTTTCCATCCCCGAAAACACAAAAAGGGTGCAGTGTGGAGAGAGAAAAAGCAAAGAAATTTGAGTTCTCTTACCTGCGTTGCCTTGTGCTCTGTCTCTTCTCATCCTTTTTTCCCTCTTCCAAGTCCAGCCTTTTTCTCTTCCTCCCTCTCACTGTAAATATTATTTTTCCCGTTATATTACTTGTTCTCGGTTTCCCTCTTTCTCCACCCTCTCTCTCTCTCCTTACATATATTTAAGCAGCTGCAGCAGCAGCAACTGCTTTCTTCGCTGTCACTGCTTCTGAGAGCAGAGAAAAAGATAGGAGAAAGAGAACGGAGAGATGGGTTCAACTTCGAATCACGGACAGAGTTACGATCTATCCTTCAAGATCTTGCTAATTGGCGACACTGGCGTAGGGAAAAGCAGCTTGCTTGTCAGCTTTATTTCCAGCTCCGTCGAAGATCTTGCTCCTACAATTGGTACCTCTCTCTTTCTTCTTTTGAACTGTTAGACGCTGCAATTTCGAATCTCTTGGCAATCTGAGTTGTTGCCCGTCTCTGCATGCTTTCAAATCATCAATTAAATTTTCGTTTAATACTAAATGGGAGTTGATGGATTAAGGGTAACTTGAAAATGGATGTTCACCTGTCAAATATTTGTATATTTTTAAAATTTTCAAACTCTTTGTTGTAATATCCACCCCTGAAAGCGTAAACAATGCTCAGCGTAAATTACGATGCCTGGACTTGATTGGATTTTTGTTAAGCATGTGTGATTGCTTATTTATTTCGATAACAGGGTTGATTTTTTATTGAGGAGTAGTTGGATGTATTGAATTGGACATATATCCAAATTTATCAGATTTAGCTTTGCAGTAAATTTTCCTTGATCGGACTTGAGGCGCTGGATCTGGGATCATGGCTGGCTTTAAGCTTTCGAAATTGTAATTAACATGACTCATACATGGACCAGGATTGTCCGCCTCCCTTTACCAGCACCCCCCAAAAAAAAAAAAAGACAAAAAACGACAAAAGTGGTAAAGAGGTTAATGGAACATGATCATAACACAACTGTATTTAAACCATGCTAGCACATTCAGAATATTGGTTTGTGTGGGCCTGACGAGCTAGATGACTGTCGTATATAAGAATTTGTGGACAACTTTTCTACATTAAGAGGAAAATCATAGTCAGACTCAAGTGATAATTTTTGGTAATTCTTATAGTTTTTATGGCTTCGATTTTATGGTAATGAAGAGAGCAAAAATTAGTTGGGTAAATGCTGAAGTAGATATAAAGGGTAAAGCGGACAAGTGGCAGACATACTATTTTGGGAAAAAGATGCATACGTTTAGGATGACTTGAAATGGAGACATGATTAGCTATTTTAGAAGATAAGTAGTGGCTTAGTACTTGGTACGTTACGAAGATGATTTTTTATCTAAATCCAGAATTAACAAAATAAACAGATGATGGAGCAGCTAACTGTCAAGCAGCAGCAAACAATGATCAAATGTTGGTCAAACACCGGCCTTTGCGCCTCATTCACATCCAAAAAAATTTGGGCGAACATTTTCCGGTATTTCTAATTTCATTAACTCAATATTATCAAATTTTGAATTTATTTTTTGATCGGTTTCACCATATTAACAGATTCTTCAGGTCCACATTGAGGACCCCTTTCTTTACCTAAGCTCCTGCAATAATTCTAGCCATTTAAGCGAAGTTTCCTGGTGAATATGTGCTTTGTGATTTCCGGCATATCTGAACTCTCAGTAGCTTATTAAGGTTTCTTTTCACCTTTTTTGCTTTCAAGTGTAACAATGATTGTACCTTAATTATTATTGACAAAATTGTCAGAATGCAATGCCATAATTTCCCAATTTCTTAGTGAAGCAAATCAGGGATTTAGGCCTGATTTGACCCAAATGAACTCAAAATAGGCTGCGCAATATTCAGGCCTTGTAGCATTTAGGTTTAGCTGTTGTAGTTTTCAGTTTTCCCTCTTGTGTTAGTTTGTCAAATTAGCTTGCATATACAATGTAATTGGTATCTCTAACGCCTTGTGCGTAAGGAGGTAGGAGCATCATTGCCATAGATATATGTCTTGTGGCATCCACAATGACCAAGAATGTTTGAGATTCTTGATTTTTGTTCTTAACTTTGAAAAATCTCCTTAGACTCTTAGTAGAGTAGCAAGATGAAAGCCCTTGCAAAAATCCTAGTAAGAAGGCTGTGTAATTCTGAAAGATGAATTTTATTTTATATAAGTTCCATTCTCATAGGTAACTGGCGTATTTGAATACCAAAAATTTTTGTTCATGTTTTTAACGATATTTATACTAGAGGAATAGAGTTCTGAAACAAAGTAGTTTCAGTATGTCACCGTAGATTAATGTTTTTAGTTTACATATGCTCTTAATCATTAGCTGGCAAACCTATTGTATTTGGTCAAGCCCGTTAATAACATTTTCACTTTTGGGCCTGATTTGAGAACTTAAGTTTACCCAAAAACATTAAATGACTCGTTTTCATGTCAAATGGTCAAAATGTGTTTGAGCTCAAGATTCAGTTTGTCTCACGTTCAGATTAGGGTTCTTTAGGTAATTTTGGTTGGAATTATGTATGGTATTCTTGTTTCATGTCAGATAGACCCTGTTTGAATCATACTGTCATGCATCATTGCTTCTTTATATTTCAAATTACACTTGGAGGAAATTAAGTAATGGTTTTCACGAGGGATTGAACTATCATAATTGATATGGGTAAGAAATCAGATCCTAGTTGATTTTTCACAAACACAGCGCTAGAGGACCTTATGCTGCCCACAAATCACATATGGTAGGGTCGGCATACACATTCAAGTAATTTTAGGTCAAAAGCCTCCACACTCATCTTGGACGTACTTAACACTGATAGAGGCTGAAAACCACATCCTGTTATCAGTTAGAAAACATCGGTGACCTGAATAGAATGATGGATTTTACTGTAGCCATAGCTCTAGGCGAGACATAAACTTCTTTGCCGTTAAAACCTAGCTTGCTGATGCCATAAGTTAGCTGCGTTATTAACAGACATTCGAAGATTAAACATATAACCCTCCCCCTGGATTCTGATGTAAACCGTGCTATTGTATTATACATAGCCGTATACATCGTTAAATGCTAATAGCACGTATATCTCATGTCATATCTTATAACCACAATCTTTCATTTTGTCAATTGACAAAGTTCTTATTAGTTTGTGCTACGAAGCACATTTTTTAAAGGCTAAAAATGTTGATTAAAAGGGAAGGAAAGAAACTCTTGCCTCAAGTCAGGAGTACATGTACAACGTAGAATTTGGAAGATGAGTATACTACATTATGGCTATGTACGTTGTTTGTCCATAATGTCTCAGTTGGGAGGGCTGTCAAGAGATTTGTGCTTCTTTTTGTGCCTGTCCTTTTCATTTTTTTTTTTGGGGGATTTTGGGGGGGACGGGAGGTTATTTACATGTATGGACCCTTACCCCCTCAAATCGTGTGCTCAGGAAAGCAAATCAAACATTTATGGCATCAATTTGGTCAATTTTGTACAAGTATAGTTTGCCGCTTTTCCCCTCTTATTTCCCTCTTTAAAAACTTCTGAGATTGTTTATCAACGTGCATACGTTCAGTCATTTCTCATACCAACACTCTGTAGGTGTTGATTTTAAGATCAAGTTGCTCACAGTTGATGGGAAAAAGTTGAAACTAACGATTTGGGACACTGGTAAGTATCTTCAGAAGTGCAGTGTTGTGTTTTTTTTTGTAGTTTCAAGTTTTTCTTAACATTAAGCCAAACAAAGGCATCTGTTCAAAGTGACATGGAAAGCCGGAATAAGAACTGCCATAATTCTCGATGTGTGGCTCTATCTGTCGCATAAACGAAATATGTGCAGGGATGGGCGATCCATGTAAACAGATACAATCTCAAAGTTGGAATGGAATCCTTATTTGCTTGAATCACCTCTATTTCCAAGATTGAGGAATTTACATAGGGATTTCATCTAGATTTTTTTTTCTGTAAAAGATTTATGACTTACCCCTGAAGATTTATTATTATTCCATTGCATTTCTATGCTGTGGAAAGGAGAATCTTGATCCTTCGTGTCGAAGTTTTGGCAGTATTCTATTGAAATGGTTGGTATTGTTTTGTGTGTAAATCTCTTTTGCAGCTGGACAGGAGAGATTCAGAACATTAACAAGTTCTTACTACAGAGGTGCCCACGGAATAATTTTTGGTATGCACAGTTATTAGTAAACTATCAATTTTGATAGCTTTTATGCATCTATTTCTTGGACATCTATAGAATAGAATTCTTGGGATGAGCAGTTATAAAACGACCTAAACATTGCAGCCTTGTCATGATTTTATTTCCTCCTAGAACTGCTGATACATGACTTAAACACATTGCTCATTATGTTCATTAGTCCAATTGAAACAGCTCTGATATCTGTTAGCCTATAATCATGCTTCATCCATTTCATGGGAATTGATATCGAGGACCATTTTTGTTAACTGTGGTGGCACATATGTGAGACATAATTTGACATCTTTTCTCTTTTCCTGCTTCTCATTTTCTTTCTAGTGTACGATGTTGCACGAAGAGAAACATTTACAAACTTATCTGATGTTTGGTCCAAGGAAGCGGAGCTTTACTCTACTACCCCAGAGTGTGTCAAGATGCTTGTGGGAAATAAAGTTGATAGGGTAAGTCTTGCTTCTATACCTACTATGTGTTCAATGTGCTCATCTCATCCTCTGAAAATATCTGGAGCTAGCCTCAGACATTTACTACAATGTTTGGAGCTTTACTGTAAGTTTTTGACTTTCTTCTTGCATAGTTGTGTTCTTACTACAGAGCTCCACTAAAGTTTCAGATGTCTACTATATGTTTATGAGCTGTGGTATAAGTTTTAGGGCCTACCTTGAGACCTCCACAAAACATTTATGAGCAGATCTGAGTTGATTATGAAAGTCAACATGACCGGTATGCCCAAATAATGAGTTACATGATTTGTGTGAATCAGTTAGCATGTTTCAATTACTAGAGATAATCTCACATGGTTCATCTACCTTGTTTAACTATTTTGTGCTTAGGCACTTGGTAGACCACATTTTAGTGCTTGGTGAATATCTTCTCCTCAAGGTTTTCTTCTGACACATCTTATTTGAGTGGGCTGCTGTGGTCTCTCTCCTTATGAAGTTGGTTGACACTGATTAGTGGCTGGTGGAATTTTAATTGATTAAATAGCCTGATTTACTGATTGTTTGTCGATCGTGAATTTGATCACCAGTGCAAACAGTTCTGTTCAGTAATCATAGTCTTTGAGCTCATAACCTCATTTGACATCTTAGTTCAAAGTCAGAACTCCGTCCCCCTTCTTTTTATCACAAGGAACTAATATGGACATTATAAACTTTTGTTCTTCAGAAATTTCTAAAGTTCTGGCTTAATATAATAGAATGAAAGACACAAATAAAGGTCTCATGTTACTTCCCCAAGTTTGAGATTCAAAACATGTCATTTTATATTATGTTCCAAAAAATACTGAGTAGTTTCTAATTCCAGGAATCTGAGAGAGAAGTCAGCAGAGAAGAAGGGATGGCTCTTGCACAACAGTTGGGTAGCTTGTTTCTTGAATGTAGTGCCAAAACTCGACAGAATGTGGAGCAGTGCTTTGAGGAGCTTGCACTCAAGGTAAAAACCCTAATTTTTTCTTTGCATGGTGTTTGGCATTTCAGATGCAGTAGAATTCAGTATGATGTGAAGCACATTTTTTATTTTATTTTTCCCCTATTTCACCCACGTTTGAACTTGAAGACGGTAACAAAGTGTGTTGCATAGAATGATAGTCCACGTACTGTCTGGCAATGTGGTCCATCAGGTTGATTCTGTGATGTACTCAAGGGAATCCTTGTGCTACTGGGTCAGCTTGGCTTTTTGACCAATGATGCAATCCAACTGATATGAGCTCGAAAATTGCTGATGTGATTATCTAGTCTTATCCCCAAATGCCAAACCAAAATTAAACATGGGTTTTGGGTGTCACCCAACCCAACATAGCTGGGAAAGTCTTCGGTGTTCCGTTTATGAAATCTAGGTTATTGCCTTTTTCCTCCTCTAAACACCAAAAAGGAAAAGAGAGAAAAGAAGAAAGAAATAGATAAGAAAAGGAAGATTGCTGATTTGTTTCATGCTTACACTACAGATAATGGAGGTTCCCAGTCTCATGGAAGAAGGGTCCAACGTGGGGAAGAAAAAGAATATTTTGAAACAGAAGCAAGAACAAAGGCCTCCTCCTAAAAGTGGTTGTTGTGCATACAGTTGATGGTTGGAATATGTGAATACTGTTCCTGGTTGACGCGTTCAAAATATCTCTGGTCACCGTGTACTGTGTACATGATAATTCCTTTTTTTCTTTTCAGTTTTTTATTTGGTTTATATTTATTCCCCCTCCCCATATCATGCTACAGAGTTTGTGTATAATAGTGAACATGTCATCATATAGGATTTGCTTGGTTTGTCATATAAACTAGGCTGTATGAGTTTGTATGTATGCATCAGCCGGAGGGTTTGTATGTAAAGGATAATTCACGAGTGATCATATTACTTGTTTGTGTGATATTTCTATGGTTGGTTGGTTTGTATTATAAAGGGAAGCCGTTGCTGTTGACTTTGAGAACATTTTGATAACTGAGTTGACTTTTAAAACATTTTGGTAACTGAGACTGAGCCCAAAAAAGTCCAAATGGGCAAAAAGACTTAAGAGAGCCTAAAAAGTCCAAATGGGCCCAAGTCAAAGTTTTAGACTTTATTTAATTCTTGGAAATTTGAATGAAAAGAAAATATAATGGGGAGTAAAGCGATTCTTTTTGAATCGAAAGAAAATACAATGGGGAGCAAAGTGATTCCTTTTCCCTTGTTTGGACTAGGGAAATAATACAAAGCGATTCTTTTTCCCTTGTTTGGACTAGGTAAATAATACAAGGAAAAAAAATCCATTCAAAAGAAATCCAAGGGTACAAATTTAAACATGCTATTAATCGATGACTCATTAGTTGAGGCGAATACAAATCGGATACGCGGCACCCCAACCAAACACCCAACATCGCGGCACCCCAACCCCCTCCCCCTCCCCCAAAAACCAAAACACCCAACAAAAGTCAATTCTCTCTCCTGTCTTCCCTCTATCCTCCAAAACCTCACGAACCCTAACCCTATCCACGAGCTGACCTCAATCGATTGCTGTCAAAAGAGTCATCAGACTTCGGCGAGCACATGGTCGGAGTCGCGATCCTCCGAAAAACTTCATCCGGCTATCCTCGAGTCTTGTTGTCTGCTGTTTAAGCTGGTATACCGAGCCTTCTAACCAGTGTATCTATCCTATTAACTCCTTTAGTACTAGTCGAAATGACATAATCCGACCACAATTGAGTTCTAATAGTGGTTCGCAAACATCTAAAAGCTTTTCCACCTTGGAATCAGACTTGTTGGTGGCGGAGAGAGCGGTGGTGGAAGTTGATGAAGGCGGGGGGCGGGGGAGGGGAAGGGGGAGGTTGAGGAGGAGAGTTATGAGAGAGAAGGGGTTGCATGTGCGAGATTGATTCGAGTAAGTTTTTCACAATTTTTCAAATATTTTCCCTTTACTTTTCTAAAGAAAATATTTTGTGTTATATGATGACTTGGGTATGATTAATTGACCACTTAATTGGTTTTGAGTTAAAGTCATTCATCTATAATTATGACTGATCAAGATTTATTTTAAAAAAATTTATAAAATAAAGTCATTTTAAATTATTAGTAGGTGATTGACCTAAGATTTTGAGCTCAAAAGTTTCTACTAAAGGTCTAAGGACTTAATTCCACCTCATAAAGTAGAAACCGACTCAACCATACTAACCGAGCTTGATTGAGCTACTCAGCTATGAGAAACCGACGAACTCAATATGACTCAAAGCATCACGTTTGCCTAAATAATTTTACATTTACAACTTTATTTTTAAACTAGCATGCTTCATGAATTGAACTAGAATTACTTGTCTTAATTCTACTCGCCGCATTTACCATGTAATAATTAATTATCTTGGCAAACACAAAAATATGTCTAAATAACTTATGCACTCATCTTTACTACGTCCATTCTTTGAGTTAAAGACATATCTACAATTTGAACATATTGAATATTAGACTTAAAAAATTTTCTTTAAATATTTTATTTAGATTAATAATTATCTAATCTTGAAGCAATTTTTATACTTTGAGTACCACTCTCTAATTTATTTTATGGGTTTTCTAAAGTAGATTAATCGTAAAGAAAACCAAAAACAATTACTTCTTTACAGTTGAAAGATCGAGACGTAAAAGTTGTAAAAGGACAACTCGTAATACTAGCTTGTTTATTGTCGTTTTGGATAATTTCTCATTTCGAGTCTTAACATATTTTTCTATCTTATCTTTCGGATACTTTGAGTTGGTAGAACAACTTTTGAAATTTAGGACCTAAGCTCCATGATTAATTCGAAGTGGTCCAAAAATTGAATCCTCGGACGATCCGCCGCAACGGCTAGCCGACCAAGTTCTTCCAATCGAAGACTCAACGAGTTTCTTCCAAGCGACTCTATAAATAGAAGCCTTAATACAAGACTAACCAAATTTTGCCTGAACTAAGTGCTCATATATTCATTCATTATTCTAGGTTACAACTCTCATTTGTATTTTCATATCTTTCGAGTTGTAAACTCTTATAAGAAAAGTCTTGTAATCTCTTTCTCATTTCAATAACTTTTCTAAGTTATCACTTGACATATTTGATAACTTAACTTCAACTTTGTTGTGCCAAGTTGTAAAAGGTATCTCAACTTGGAAATACTCGAGTTAAATAAGGGAATTTCTAGGCTTGGGAAAAATTGTAAGAGACTTGTTTAAGGCTGCAAATATAGGTAGTCATTAACTCTATATTCGTGGATTTAGATAGTGGAGTTTGACTTTGTGTTTGAATTAGTACAGTCCAAGGTTTTCTACCACTTGAGGGTTTCCTCGTAAAATCAATTGTGTTTATTCTTTTTTACTTCGAGTCATTCTAGACTTAGTTTATCTCGTCTCAGTTGATTTATCAGCTTTAAATTTTAATTTTCTTCAACTTTCTTTCATCTCCTTATTCATTCCCCCTCTAGGATGATTATTCTCTCCAAGTGAACTTTCAATTGGTAGCATAGTCTAGCCTTCTTCAAAAGAATTAACATTCCAAAGGTTTAAAGATCAAGGTTCATCTAAATGGAGAGTTGGATGAAAGGAGGTCATTTACTAGACCACCGAGGTTAAAGGGCTCCAACTTTGCCCATTGAAAAAGTTGATGCAGATGCTTTGATCGAGACCAAGATGAGGAAGTATGGGATATTATCACGGATGGAAACTACATCCCTATGAAGCATATTAGAACAAAAACTATGCCGAAATTAAAATTCACAACCTATGACAAAGAATGGCATAAGAAGAATCACTGAGCTATGAACGTTCTTATTCTTATGTGAGTGTTGGAATCATTTGAGTTTAACGAGTCTCAGCTTGTGATACGTTCAAAGAAGTGTGGGACACTTTGGTGACCACTTATGAAGGAACAAACCAAGTGAGACAGACTAAGATCATCCTAGTATCTATACAAATATGAATTATTCAAGATGGAGGTTGATGAGAAAATCACTCAAATGTACATAAAGCTTACAGAGATTGTAAATAATCTTAAATCTCTCGGTAAAAAGATGTCTAATGAAGAAATTGTTAGAAAATTTCTAGCGTGTCTTCTAAAGAAGAAATGGGTTCCAAAAGTGACGGTTATCAAAGAAGCCCATGACCTCAGCAAGCTCAAGCTAGATGAACTCATTGAGAAATTATTAACTCATTTGTTACATTTTCAAGAAGAAAAATCCGAGGTCAAGCACGAGAAAGAACATTGCTTTAAAAGCCTTAGAGGAAGTTGAACCAAGTCTTAGGAGTTTAGATTCGAAGAAGATCCCATGATACTTCTTGCCAAAGGTTTCAAAAAAAAAAAAAAAAGACGCCATTTCTTCTTAAATGTAATAATAAATTCATTAATATGGTGATGTGGGTCCTTACCAGAAGTTCGTGAAATTTAGGTAACAAACTTAAAAATCTTGAATTTAGTTTTAGTGGTCAGTCCAATGCAGGATATGAAATAAGCGTAAGTAGTATATCCAAGTTAGGTGCAACAAGTTCATGTAAAGTAGTCGTCTCAATAATTTCGTAACTTACGTAAACGTAACGAGAATCACTTACTTGGCTTTCAACTTCGTCAAATGTACACTCCTTGTTAAAATAAAAAAAGACACTCGAAACAAACTATGAAAATAAATTGTTAAAGTCACAATAAAGTAATAAAAGTAGTAAATCTAAAGTAGATAAAAACTAACAATTATTATTTTCTTTCCCCTACAACGACACTAAAATTTATTAGTTTGTCGTACAGCTTACAAATTAAACCACTACTAAGGCTTATAATAAACAATCGGTTTTGCTAATTGTGACCCTTAAGGCAATGGATAATGAGTATATATATCATATTCGGTGAATAATCTTATCTAATTAATTTATATATACAATAAAAATATTCAATAGTCTCCTTTTAAAATATAATATTTTTAGTTGCCTAATTAAAATCAAACTCTCTATCTAACACCTAAAAACATGTAAAAATATTATTATATTATTTTATTAAATTGTCTAATTAGATTAAATCACTTTTGTATATAACCCCCACCCTAAAAAAAAAAACTACCTGTCAAAAATTTGGTAAAGCATTAGAGCTATGTCCCCATTTTTGAAAAAAAGAATTAAGTTCTTTCTCTGATTTCTCTATAGTATGCGTTTGTTTCATGATTTTATTTTTTAATTAAAGATATAATAATATGTAAGTTTTAATCAAATTAAATTTACTATTGTTAAAATCAAAACATAATATATAGCTCAGAAAATTAATAACTAAAAATCACAAAAAATTATCTAATAAACTAAATAAATAATATGGAAAGAATATAAAATTTTATCAATCCAGAAATATTTTTGTATATTTGTAGAATATCTAAAACAGAAAACTAAAAGCAGTAAAATAAAACAAATTTATTTTCGTAATTACGAAAACAAAATAAAACAAAGTAAAATTCTGCACTAAAGTAATTACAAAAATAAATACCTAAAATTACCAAGAATATTAAGAGTAATTTTCTAGACCTAAACAAACCTTAAAAATATAAAATTTAAATTTAAATCCTAAATAACAAATTCATTTGACTAAAAACCTGGAGTAATTAAATCTGAAAAAATATCAAATCAATTTAAAAAATTCTGAAATTTAATTAAAACAAAGTAGGACTCTATATGAATCTTAAAAATAGATAAAATATAAAAATAATAAAAGAAACTATTTTTAATCTAATTTCTAACAAACTGACTCAAAATAACAAAATTGACACAAAAATAATCTGAAAATTAAAATATATAACTTATTAAAAGCAACCTAAAAGACTGATCTTTTTTTTGGAGGGGGAGCGGTAAACAAAATTAATAATAAAAGATTATCAATTTGTAAATAAAAATTGACAAAGTAAAGAAAATAACTAAAAAGAAAATGAATAATTATCAAAGATATCAAATTTATAAAAAACACTTAGCATAATCTATATCCACCATGCAAATTAATTGTTATCATTAACATACAAATCTATCTACCCACGAGCTAAAATGTAGAAGACAACCACTAGCGATCTTCCCTATTTTTCCTTAGTTATTAGTTTACTTAGGCCTAACCCTAATATAAACCCTACTAATATTGATAACCCCAACACTACCACTAGAATTTAATCAAATTAGAGCATTACATATTAGAAAAATATCATCTAGCACCTATTAGCCAATCTACTAGTAAATTAATTTAAAAAGGATATATGATAATTTTCTAATTAAAAGAGATGGGTATGAACCATCCATGATTAACTATGGTAATACTTATATCTAAAAGACCAAAGTGATTACGTACTTAAACCCTTTAAACTATCATATGAATTTATATAAAACTAATTAGCGTGCACTCTAATAAATTAGACATAAAATCATAAACGTGAAGTACAAATTATCATAGAATCATTGATAGAATCAATAGGACATTAATGATTAAAACTTTTTTCAAAATAAATAATTTAACATGGTTTCAAGTAAAATATACTAAGTATAAGAATTTACTCACATATAATATAATTTAAAACACATAAACTAAATAAAAATAACATCTTTAATATTAAATTAACAATAAAAATAGGGTCTTGAAATAAAAATTACAATAATAATAATACTAGCACAATAATCCTTCCCATTATGGTGATGATCAAGATAACGGTGATGACCAAAGTCGGCAGTGATGATGGTGATGAAGTGGTGATGATGATAAATGGGAGGGGGAGCAGCTGGTTAGTGAGAGAGGGGGATAGATGACGTGAGATATGATGATGAAGAGGTAGGAAGTGTTGTTGATGATTGTGAAAAGGATGAAGATGGTGATGAGTGATGAGAAGCAGGAAGTGTCAAGAAGAAGAGATGGGCAAGAGGTGAAGTGGCATGAAGGGAATAATGCGAGAAGTAAGAAGCACTACTACAGAGTCATTTTTAACTACGGTTAACCGACATCGTGTATGTGGCTGTCATTGTATGTAACATCTTTTAGTAAGGTTCAAAACCGTAGTAGTAGGTCACTATATTACGAGGTTGAGATGAAAAAACCGTAGTCATAGGTCGATCTATGACGATAGTTTCTTCATTTGAACCGTCGTCATATGCCTTCCTCTCGTAGTTGAAAAAATTATTATAGAACACCTATGACGACGGTTTAGATGAAGAATCGTCGTCATAGAGAATCATGTGACTATAGTTCTTCACTTGAACCATAGTTATAGGCCTCCAACCGGACCTTTTACTACGATTCTGTCTTAAGAACCGTAGTAATAGGTCTGATTTTTTAAAATAATTTTTCTCGTGTTTGCTTCCCCTCTATATAGTACAAATTCGTATACAACCTTACACATTCAAAATATACAAACCACAATCCAACACACTTTTCACCAGTAATATATACAAAACAACATACTCATCACATTTTATATATGGTAAAAGACAAGTGTAAAAATATATATACCTATGTACATATATACCTATAACTCGTATGACTATTAAAATCATAAACTTGACCAATCAAATAATGAAAAATAACTGTAAATATATACCTATTTCTTTATACGGTTATATACAAATTCTGCCCGACCTTGTTTTAACTTGTTGAACATTTCATCCGTATATGGAGTGGGTGGGTTCTTTCGTGGGAAATATTGTAACCAATGTTGTAAAAGATATATTAATTAGGTCAAGTGTAAGTGTTAATCAAGCTAAAAAAAAAGAATATAATCAATTACAAGTACAAGTGCAAGCGCAAGTACACCTCTTTGGGACTAGAATTGAAATCGAGTTCGGTTACAATCTCTTTCATGTACTCGGAGACCGTACAAGCCGCACTCCACGTTCCCGGTTGTATATGGCACTACAATAATAAAATAGATTCCCAACACATGGAGAATTAATTTGTACTTTATGTAACTAGCAATTAATATGAAATGAAAAACAATTGAAGTAAATTCTAATAATAAAGAGAACCTCACCTTGACGGGGACGGGGACAATTAGTGGCTTTGATTTCACTCGTTTGTCTTTGACGCCTCCACCATAATAATAACGCATTAGAGCACTATTTTTCAATCGAAAAATAAAATTCAAGTTAGACATACCATTGAATGATTACTAATTAACAAAACAACATAAAATAATTAAAAGTATGAACTCACGACTTGACGACTTCGTTAATATCTTCCCTCACATCATGACACGTCATAACCCAAGATCAACCTAGTAGGCAATATTAACCCTTAGATATATGACAATAGGCATCCAATGGTGGCTACAAAACCACAAATAACATATTTTTATATAAGTATGTATAACACCATATAAAAACTTCGATTAATTAGTTTATTATTTGTACACTTACCTCTCATTGGACGGCGCGAAGTACCATGTTTTATCTTGAGCATTATGTTTCATGACGTCGAAGATATAGGTGACTCGTTCTTCAAGTTTTTGCCCAACTCCTTGAATGGAATTAGGGTTGAGAAACCGAACGAAGTCTTTTCCAATCTCGTACAACCACCTTACATATCAATTGTATGTACTTAGGAATTGAAATTAATAGTAAAAAAGAAGTTATTATGAATATATTAACTCACATAATGCCAAGCATGATAGTGGATACATCAATATCCTCCATCTACAAAAATTACAGTATGTCATCCGGGAAGACATAGATGGTCATATCCCCTTCACGTTGCCTAAACACGTGACCTGACGCGCTATAGGTGAACGATTCCTTTGTAATCTTTACATAACTTTCTAGAGTAGCACAACAATCCATGCGAGACTCCTCAATGGATACGACAGGAGACTTCTTCAGACGAAGAACGGGCGCCCACCGAACATTTGGTTGTGCCACCGGCACCGTTCATCCCACTCTCGTCCCCGATATCCTAGTGAATAATCAATACAAAAATGAGAAATATATATACGTGATATCAATAACAACTAAATCTAATATTTAAAAAATGAATTACCATAGAAAGGATGACCAAACTCTTGGGCTAATGAAGAAAAGTGTTGACTGCGTCGTCAACGAGTATGGAGGTCCAGTGCCCGGATCGGCAACTCACACTCACTTTTCTTGTGCATGACCTCTTTCACACTCACCCTCACGTCATCCGCTGCAAGGGGTGTCCCATGAACGATAATATCCGACATCCACGAGAAAACAACACGTAATGCCACAACATGCTCTAGGGGAGGGTGATGAGAAGCTATCTTGCACTTCACCTACTGCATAAGAATAAGTATAACAATTACAATCATGGGATAACCTTTGACATAGAAGTTAAACAATCCAAAAATCCCGAAAATAAACGGAAAGAGTTTTCCCTTAAAAGTAAACATTTTCCCCGGGATAACGACCCTCATCCGAAACAACAAAAACATACTAAACAAGTAATTACTCAACAGACTACACGTCGGAGTTACGCAACAACCACACAATATACACCATTCATTCAACAAGATTATACACCAATTAATCAAAATATAAACATGCATGTAAATAACGACACTATCATCCAAAACAACAAAAACATACTATAAGTAATTATTCAATAAGATTATAATCCAATTAGTCAAAATATAAAAATACATGTAAATATAATTAGATTGGAAAATCTAAATTACCTCCACCGAACTTCAAATTGGAAGAATCCATTTTATACTGTAGGTAATTATACAAATATTGATAAATAAACATGTACAACAATTTTCGGACTGAAACACAAAAGTTGGGTTGGGCAGCTACCGACACAGGCTGACCAGTGTAGCCTAGCACTATCCGTGCTGGTTGCCTAGAACCCCGGTTCCTCAATTTTGGCGATTTTTTCTCTTCTCTTATTTTCATATTCTATCCATTCACATTCCTCAATTATAAGATTAATCTAAAAATTTTCTTTAAAGCACCGCGAAACATAAGACTACTAAATTACACTTTCGAGTTTAGATCTAAAATTGGAAAGCACTATCTACACTTTTGAGTTTCATGAAAGTGCTGAAAATGACAAGGAAAACAATAACAGAATTAAAAACCCGCAATAGAATTCAGGGAAAAATTGCTAAAGATGAAGAGAAAAAGACAAACCTGGTGGTGCCCGGAAAGAGAAGTCGGCGAGAGGGGTGCAGCCATGGAGATATTGAGGTTGGAAAGAGAAGTCGAGAGAGAGAGTGGTGCAGCTACAACCGGAAATGCGGAGAGAGTGAGTGGGGAGTGCAAGCACGATAAGAAACTGTAGAGAGAATGAGTGGGAAGCCAACGGTAACCACCGAAAACTACCGAAATCAAGGAGAGAAGAGCAATCGAAGAGAGAGAGTGTGGGACTGAAAGGAGTGAAAAAGTGAGAGTTAGTGTTGGCCGAGGGTTTTTTGTGCGGAATTTTAGACTGCGGTTCACTAACAAGAACCGTCGTCTAAAGTTCTTAGAGTATGGTTCTTTTATCGAATCGTGGTCTAAGGTACAGTAGAAACTTTAGACGACAGTTTTTATGTTGAAATGTCGTCATATATACATTAAAAACTACATTTTTTTACGAAAATGCCACCGGTCCATTTTTCATAACGATTTGTCCTTTTAACGATCGTTAAAGACTCGTCGTTAAAAGTGTTTCCTGTAGTAGTAAAGGCTGAGAGGGATAGTTGTGGTGTTAACAAGCGGTTGCCAAGAGGTTTGTGGCATCACTCCTTCCTTCTCTTCTAAGTCTCCTCCTTTTAATGTAACTTATAAGGAGAAGTCCTAGTGGGTTTAGGAGTAGGGTTATTTATCTTCATTATCATTTTCAAAATAGGACTTCATAAAATAAATTCTCATAAAATAAATATTCTATGAGTCACTATTTTTGGACCGACTTTATATATTATCTTGAACGCTTGTTGGTAGCTAAAACCCGCTTTTTACATCTTTTCTTCGTTTTTCACTTTATTCGAAAATTACCTAAAAAAAAAGATAAATTTGACAAAATAAACTATATATTATAAAACTAAATAGCAACTAAAAATAAGTATAAAATACGAGTTAACAACGAGTCCGAGTGTCTCGATGGCCATGATTGACTTAGATGAAGAAACTAAGTCGAATAAGAGTCTGTCCGATTATGAGGAAACAAATCGCAAAAGGTAATGAACTCGTTTCCTTAAGTTTTCGAAGAAAGATCTTGCTCAATATATCTTTCTTTAGAGGAAAAATCCAATTTTGATTCTACTTCTATTAAAGAAAAAGTTGAGTTTGTTGAATCTAAAAACAAAGTTTTGAAAACTAATTTAGAAAAACTAAGACTTGGATTAAAGGTACTTGAAACCAACTTACAAGATAATAAGACTGAGTCCGAGACTCTAAAAGCTGAAAGTGAGCTCTTAAAGAAAAAGCTTGAAGAGCCTCGGAACCTTGTTTCAATACTTACTCAAGGTCGAAAAACCTCGACTTACTTTTGGGTTCTCGAACGTTTGTTTTAGAAAAGAGGGTATGGATTTCAACTCGAATAGGAGGATAACTCCTATAAGACCCTTTTAAAAATGATTCTCGAAAAATCAATTTTGAAGAAGTTGAGCATAGTCTATCTCAATTAATGAGAAAAAGGACTAAGCCCATTAGGATTTTTTATAAAATTTCTCCATAGACTTCTTACAAATGAAAGGATTTTAACAAATTTGGGACTCAATTTCCAAAGAAGAAGGGTCGAATTAGACCAAACCAAAGATCATCCAAATTTGGTCCCCAAGAGTGCCTTCCTCCAAAACTGACCTTGGAAAGGACAATTAGTGGATTTGTTTGAGGAAATGAGAAAAGTTAGTGTGTATTGTTTAGCAGGAACGTCGCACTAAGAAGAAAGACCACCGGTACCTAGGACGGTGGATGCTCAAGACGCGACTAGGAATTCAAGAATCTTTTCTAAGTTGGAGAAGATGGATGGTGGCAAAGTCATGTTTGGAGACAATAGCAAACGGACGATTGTAGGGATTGGAAGAGTTGGATATGGAGACAACTCATTTAATCCTGTCTATCTTGTTGAAGGGCTCAAATACAATCTTCTCAAGCATATCTCTACTTTGCGATAAAGGACAAGAGGTAAGGTTCACTCAGATTAATTGTTCCATATCTCGGATGGAACAACAACTAAAACCAAACTCTCTGGTATGAGATCATGTAACACTTACACTATCTCTTTAAGTAATTCTACTCATAATTTATCATGTCTAAAAACAAGTAGTTAATGATGATACTTGGACATGGTATCATAGATTAGGCCACATTAGCATGCATACAATTGAGAAATTGTCTTCGAAGGGTTAGTCCAAGGATTCCCTAAATATGCATTTAATAAAGATGAAAACTTATGATGCATGTACTAAAGGGAAATAAGTTAGATCATCTTTTAAACCACTTAAAATTGTTTCCATTTCAAAAGTGCATAAACTAATTCAAATGGATTTGTGTGAGGAATTTCCAATAAAAAGCTTAGAAGCTAAATCATATGTACTTGTGACTATTGATGATTAATTAAGATTTACCTAAGTGTGTTTTCTTAAGAACAAGAAGGAAACATTCAAGGAGTTCTCTAGAGTATGCATACAAATTCAAGTAGAATATGTGACTCGGATCATAAGGGTCAGAACTAACCATGGAAGAGAATTGGAGTACTCTAAGTTTGCAAATTTCTGGTTCAAATCTAGAATCTTTCACAACTTCTCAGCACCAAGAACAACCTCAACAAAATGAAGTTGTGGAAAGAAACAACAGAATCCTTGGAGAAATTGGTAGGACCACTACTACAGGAAACACATTTTATTACGGTTAAAAAGACCTTTTTACTACTGTTAATGGGTGTCATGTATGCGTGTGTAGTAGTAGATGGGCATCCTTTTGTAGGAAACATGGCCCCAGCCCGTCCGTAAAGAGAACCGTATAGGGACCGAGCTTCCCCACGAATGTCAAGTCTCTTTTTGAAGATTCTTTTTGAAGACGGCTTTGAAAGTTTATTAAATGGATCTTATTGAGATTTTTGATTTTTGTAATTTAATTTGAAATAGATTAATCGGAATAATACGTGGCAGTTTTATTAATCATATTTTAGAAATTATTTTTAGAAGCCTCTGTCCATGTCTCGGATCGTCGAAATAAAATCTATATTTTTTGTCATTTTAAATCGGACATGCCGAGGTGCACTTTTAGGAGAAATAAAATAGAAAAGTAGAGTCGCCAGTTAGTTTTGAGAAATACAAACTATCAAAAATAAGAAGAAGACTCTTCCAATCTTAATATGGGAAAACTAAGCTTAAACAAGGCTTAAAAGTTGACTCCATCGGTCTAGAACCGATAATTTAGATTCAGGGACAAAGGTACGAAATGTAGGGATAAGCTTTCCATTTTGCCCATCAACAGATGACCTCTACTAATTTGAGATGTGTGTTTAAGAAATGTGTTTCAAACAAGCATATAGTAGGCAAATACTGGAATTTAAATCAACCAAGGCATGTGAAGAAAGCAATAAAAACAAATAAGAAAGCAATAAAGGAAAGCGGTAAAGAAACAGATAAAGAAAGCGAAAAGGAAAGCGATAAAAATAAATTACAGCGGCTAGGGAGGAATTGAAAATGATTACATCTTTGTATCCACAATATAGAAAGCGAAAAAATGTGATAATTAAATAAATCGTTAAAACCGCAAAGGAAATGAACGTTCTCAAGTTGTCCCACCTACAAATTGGCTTCCGTGTCCCCGTTGGACACTTGGAGCAAAATGCAACGCTTTGGCGAAAATTCACCTAAACCATGGCGTCGTCTAATGTGACGTCGTATGGACAAATTGAGCTAAGTGTCTCGGTTGGATATCGAAGATGAAGCACAACGTTTAGCGAGTCGAAGTGCATGATGCACGACATCGGCTAAATGTCGACTCTAAGCGTTGACCCGGCCGGGATCGGTCAAAAGAAAATAGGTTTATGGGTTGACCCAAAGCAAAGAAGGTTGATTTTTATGCTAAGGGGTTTTATTTTTTGTGGTTTACTAGCTTTCGTCACACCAATCAGATTCCAACCGTGATCCGACTCGCAAATAGGACTAGGATTTCATCGCCGAGCCGATAAAATAAAATATAGAAATAAAAGAGATAAGAGTAACACGTTTTCGGTGTCTAGAGTTAGCCCCAACTTTGGCCGAGTTCGAAAGATGAATGGTCAAAGTAGACACTAAAGATACTTATCTCGCTTTTTAGGCATTGCATCAAATGCTAATTTATTTGTAGTGTCCGGAATTGGTTGTTGTTGAACCCGAAATCCGAGATGGGGCAAGACTTGATCACAATGTGTGTATTTTGAAACCCGTAAAAGGGTCTTGAGCTTGAATTGATCAAAGTCCTGAAGCTCGGTGACTTTCTACCGAAGCTTTGATCGTCCTTTGATTTGAAGCTTGGCTTAATAATTATGCTATACTAGCATACTCATTAGTTGATTATCGTATTTATGAAAGTTTAGTATTTTTACTCGAATAATTTAGTTAAAGACAGACTCGAAAATTGGATCTCATAAAGTTGAAATTATGGGTCCAAAGACCCACTTGCATGCATAATGGTCCAAGAGACCAGCTTGCCACGCCTGATGGGACTTCACCAACCTAGCCCCCAGCCTATGCTAGTAAAGCCGCTGTCAAGCTGAAGCCGGCTAGGCCTCGTGACCGGCGCCAACCAGCCTTTGGGTAGGCCTTGTCTCGGCACATGTTACTTGCTTCCATACTAGGTCTCCTTTTGATTTTTGCATTTTGTCTTGTGTTCTTGTAAAGCTGGCCAAATTTGCCTACGAAAAGGGGCCTTGGTGTGTTCATTTTGCATACCTCACTTACTCATCTCTTTATTTCTTCTTGCTTGCTCTTACTTTGCTCTAGATTGCTTATACTTGTCTTCAGAAAATTATCTTGGTTTTCTTAAATAACTTCTTCAAAAATGTCTAGAAGGTGTGCCCATCCTGTTAGGAGAAAAAGAGCCGAGAGCCTAGTCCATGATAACTTCTTGGAACGGAAAGACTTTCTCACCATGAGTGGAACCCCAATGACCACTTGGTAGAGGTTGAAAGCATTATCTCATCTCTCACCATCTCTACCTTGATAAAATTTTTTGATTGAGTTTCTTCCTTTGTATATTTGAAATGGTATCTTCTACTAACTAAAATGTTGAGTTGTGGGCTTAACACACTCCACAACAACAAGTCTAGATAGTGCTTGGCCCTTATGCTAAGTACATCCATCTTTTCGGACCAAGCTTCCAAAGTATACGTTCACTATTTGGTGAACTTGGTGGACTTAGCCAAAATTAAGGACCTCAACCGGGGTGTGCCCACCTATACATGTCTCATAAGGGGTTTACGTTCCAGGGTTAGGCACACAACGACTTAAAAGGACTTGTTGAATTACATGCCCTTATGTGGCTTATGGAAGGTTATCGAGGTATGCTCATCCTTCTCTTAATCTCCAAAACATCTTATCTTGCATGGATAAGGATCTTACTTGTGTTGTAAACTTGCAGCCATGGTTATATGAGTAATTTTCCTAACTCTCACCCAGTTTGAGAAACCACCCTTGTTTTCCGGCTTAGGTAGCGTACACAAAAGTCCACCTCCAATGACGAAAGGCACATCATATTGCCTTTTTGAGGTCCACCCTGAACCATGTGGCCACGACATGTCACTTTTACTCTTCATAATCTGAGCTAGAATGGCCCAAAATTTCCTGCTTTCAACATAAATTTTTGCGCCAGCCCACGACCTGTGGGCTCGGCCGTGGTGTGGACGGTGCCGGCCAAACGGTCGGGCTTCTGCCCGGCTTTATTGGTTCTTGCTTGTCCTCTCATAGGTCTTGGGGTATGTAGACCAATTTTCACCCTTTGGACCCAAACTCAGCTTTCTCCAAGCCTTGGCATAACGTGGGAGTTGAGTGAAAGGTGAATTTTGATTGAGGGTCTGTTTGATTTTTGTTGGTACCTTGGTGAAAGGTTTACACCACAAATCCGTTACAATACGTGACCTTTTTTTATTCTCTAAGATCCTTCATGGACAATGTTCTACTTTCGCTCCATAACTCAAGAGGAGCAAAAAGTAATAAACACTAGGTATCTTTACACCACTACAATAAAAACACAAAAATAGTGACGGAGGTCTTACTCGTCGGACATTCCGATGAGAATTCCGATAGTTTTTTGGAATCCCCATTGGAATTCCCGTCGAAAATCTTGTCGAAATTCCCATTGGAATTCGGAAAATCCCATCGGACAACCCATCGAAAAACTTGTTGGAATTTCACAAATCCCGTCGAATTTCACAAATCTCGTTGAAAAACCTCTCGGTATTTCAATTTATTATTTGGATATGGATTCGTCCTATGTTTATTATTTGGGATGAATTATGGCATGATTGGTGAGTCTTCATCCGCCCCTTTGTGTGATTAAATTTCTTGTGTGGAAATTAACTTTATCTCTACAGAGATCTCTCGGGCGACATTTACATGCCGAGCCTCGATGTCGATGTATCTCGGCTCGGGAGTCCCCATGTTATGTTAGGATTCTGAAAATTCCCGATCTGAATGTGTGGGGCATTGCTCCCAAAAACTGGAAGGGGGTAAGAGTATTATGCTCTTTTACTTTTAGTTGAATGCTAAAAATATATTACTAACACAATGAATTTGCGATGACGATGGGGAAGAATCTTGAACCGTGTCCATCAAACTCCAGTATGCTATCAAAGCTTTCAAAAATCTGTTTCTTGGTTGAACATTCCGAACATTGCGGGTGAGCTTAATTAGTTAAAGTGCTAACTCATGAGCTATTTGTAGATTTGCTAATCGCTCTATTACTTTTGTAGGATCGTCGATCTAGGTCTCCTCTATCGGGAGGTTTCCTTGGCGGCTTTAGGGCTCAAACGCATTCCTCTAGCCAACAAATGTGGTGTAGTAGTATTACTAGAGCTGGTGCTTCATGTCGTTCCTCTCGGCGCTCTCACAGGCGTAGTGCTTTTGAGGCGGGGCTAACTACTTCGCACTAGGGCCTAATTCTTCTAGTGCTCGGGCCTAGCGCTTCCAAGGCCGGTATGGACATCATGTCTTTGCAAGTGCTTGAGCTTTATGGAAATCCGTATGATTTTCATCGGATGTCGTATAGTGGACCTTATCATGAGGCCTCTCGACCGACTTGGGACCACGGGGCTAGTTATTCACAAGATGCTGGGGATAGACCAGCTTCCACTTCGATCTTAGAGGATTTTGACAATTATATCTTCGATGATGCTTCTAACGATGAAGATTGAATAACCTATTGTAGGGTGCTTAATTAACATTAATGTTTTGTACCATTTGACTCTATATAATGAGATGAATGAAAAGACTCGATTCTAAAATGCTTTCTTTATTTATATGATGCGAAAAAAATTCAAAGACAAATCGAAAAAATTGAACTAGCCCCCATTCCCCCAAAAGAAAATAATAAAATAAAAAATTGAAAATGGTAAGTGCATGGTCCAAAAATAACAAGGCTTGGCCGAAATGGGCCATAAGTAGAAAACCAAACTGGCCCAATATACAAGGAACGCTTAGACCGAAATAAAATAAAGGGGACTCCGCCGGTTTGGCGAGTGCCGACCAACTCATGGTCCGGTGCTTGGCTGGTGAAAGAAAATAAAGGAACACTTAGACTCGAAATATTGGCTATAAATGGACCGGGTGGCGGGTCTCCAAAAATTACACTTGGAATACTCCTCTACAACTCATTCAAAAGATAGTTCCTAGGAAAATCCCAGTTCCTTTGTTCCTTCGATTCCCGACGATGAACTTCATCACCGAATTGTCCCGCTGGATGCACGAAATGAGCGAGGTTGACAAAGTAGGTTTATCCCATTATGGACTCGAATACCCTATTCAAGCATTCGGCAGTAAAGATCTACTGGACTCCATTAAAGGCTGCAGTGGCCTTTTGGGATCCGAGTACCATGTATTCAGGTTCGGGGATAAATAATTATGTCCCCTTCCCGAAGAATTCGATGCCATCCCGGGCATTCATCGTCCGACTAAACCTGTGGTTCCGATGCCCGTTACTAATATTTTTAAGACATATAAAACGCTTTCTAAGGCTTAATAAGAAGAATCTAAGTTGGATTCTAATCGGGGACGAAGTGCATCTAATGAACCCGATGTCCCACTTCCACCTAATGTATTCATCGGGATCGGTGCATATTCAAATGCGTCGAGCTATAATTACTTGCTTAATTGGTGGCTTCGTAGACACCTAAAAGTGTCATACCTATTTATTTTATTTGTTAGCCCGGTGATGAAATCCCAATCCTGTTTTTGGCTTCGGATCAAGGTCGGAATCTAATTGGCGTGACGGAAGCAAGTAAACCACAAAGAACCCGTTAGCACCATAAAATTAGCTTTCTTGACTTTGGGTTGGCCCACAAACCCATTTTCTTTTGGCCGCACCAAGTCCGGGTTAAACGCCCAATCAACAAACCCAAACCCAAACCAAAAATGGAAACTTGCAAAAATGAAAATTTTCCAAAAATTGAAAGCTACTAAGGCTGGCGCCGGTTACGTCTATGTTGTGCAAATATGCAGTGTTTCACTATTTCACTCAGCGACCAAGAGAGGTATGGAACTCGAGCCGTTCGTACGACATAGTATTAGGCTGGCGCCGTGTTTTCAGCATCATTTTGCCAAAACGCCATGTTTGGTCCCATTGTCCAACTAAGACATGGAAGCCAACTTCACTAAACGACACTTGTTTGTGATCGGCGCCACTTTTCACGCTTAGCTTGCCAAAATGCTACTTTTTGTTCCCGGAGGTCATCTGAAGCGTAGAGCCCTAGAAATACACATGACATCATTGGAGATCGACGCCACGCTTCTCGCCTCCCCATGTGGGATTCGCCGGTTTGGTGGGATTTTGTTCCTTTTTTTTTCCTTAATCCCCGCCAAGGACCGATCCGGTTCAGCTGCATTGGACGACTTCTTGTTGAACTTTTAGGTCATTTTTGTAACCTAGATTTCCTCTATAAATAGAGGGCCTAACCCTTCATTTTACCGTTGGCCATTTCCCATGCCACATGCTGCTGAAACCTAGCTACACATTGCTGAATTTAGGCTAAGATGTACTTAATGCTACTCGGTATTATGATCTCTTAGCTCATTTCAGGTAATTATTACTCCTCCAATCATCCTAATCATTTCCCTACATTACTCTACTGTCATAAATTCCATAAGAAGCCTTCTTCAATCTTGTTCATCCACCATCACGCTTCGAGATCCATTCGCGATTCAAGGTCAGCAGGTGGGACAACCCGAGGGCACACATTTTATTCTCAATCCCGATCACGGTTTATTTAATTTGTGTTTTTTATCACTTTCCATATTGTGAACAAACATGTAATCGTTTTTAATTCCTCCCCGCCCACTATACTTTTATTTCTTTTGCTTTTCTTTATTCCTTTTCTTTATTGCTTTCCTATTTGCTTTTACTTGCTTTCTTTCACATGTTTTGATTGATTTAATTTCCTCACTTGATATGTTTAAGCACATTCTTTTGATCACAATTCAAATTATTAAAGGTTGTCTATTGACGAGCGGAATCGAAGGGCATATCCCTACATTTCGTAACTTCGCCCAGAACACTAGATTCATCTGTCCTAGACCGATGGTCTTATTTTCAAACCTCTTTCAAGCTTAATGTTCCCATACTAAGATTAGAAGAGCCTTCAATTTTTGTCGGTTTTATTCCTAATACTGACCAGCTGACTCCGCTTTTCCTATTTTATTTCTCTTTAATTACATCTCGACATTTCTAATTTAAAATGGACAAAATTGATTTATTTTCTCGACAGCCAAGGCCACGGACTAAGACTCGATTTTTTCAGTCTAAGCCTATGGCCGATGCTGGACACCGGTCGATGCTGGCTATTGCCGGTGCTGCCAGGCAGTGGGCTTGGCTTTGGTCCAAGCTAGTGTTATCCATTATTTTGGCCCAAAATCCTTGTGGACGAATATTGATTGTATCTTTTCTATTTTTTAACTATTCCAAATTAAATTACAAAAATCGAAAATCTTAATAAGAGACACACCCCCACTTTCTAAATCCATTTTAAAAATCAATTTTCCAAAAACAATCTTTAAAAACTAAAGAGACCCGATAGTCGTGGGGAAATTCGGTCTCAATATGGGTTCCACGATGGGGAGACAAGTCGTGGGTCCTACAAGTGGCGACTCCGCTGGGGATGTATTAAGAGGGTGAGACTTGAAAGTTTAATTACGAGTTTTCTTTATGTGTTTTGCATTAGGCATGTTGCATTTAGGCAGCTTCGAACATAGTTGCTTTTAATTTCAACCATTATGCTTTACCCTTAAGAAGATCTTCTAGAGGAGGTTCGAACCGCTAACGTAGACGGGCCCAACTAGGCTTGATTGTCAAGGGGTGGTGCCTCTTCCCTCATGGCATGCTCTTTTGGTTTACCAAGAGGCACGAAGAATTCTTTCTTTTTCTTGTCGTGCACCCCACGGAGGACTAAATTCTCAAACTATGAGACATCATGTGTCATACCTAGATTTATCTCGCTTTTGACCATAGATCCTTGGTTGTTTAGGTGGTCCCTTTCTCTCCATTTGCATGCTTGAAATGAGTATGGTTGTTTAGGTCTTTTTCTTGTGAGCCTTTTAGTTTAGGTTAGGTTTTCTAAATAACTCTTGCATGGGTGCAAAATAAAATACAATAATTAATTTTCTTGAGTCGGTCTAATATGTGCATTTTTAGTTAAAAGTCAAAATTTGCCTTTCTTTTTTCTAGGTCGGTCCATTGATTGCTTTTCCGAGTCAATCCAAAATTTCTCTCTTAGTCTAGGTTTTTTAGCCACCGGCTGTCGGGCAGCGCCGGCCACCTCCGGTAAGTCAAGGAGGGTTCCGCCAGGGACCCTCCTCTCTTTTCTCAATCAATTTAGTGTTTTTTAGGGTTTTGACTTTTTAACTATTTTTCTTTTCATTTTTACATTTTAGCAAAAAGAAAATCGTCTCAAATTAGGTGAGTCCATTTTTTGCATTTTAGCTAAATTTTAAATTCACCTCAAATAGGTGAATCCATTTATTTTATTTTTGTATTAAGCCAAAATTAAAATTCATCTCAAATAGGTGAGTCCATTTTTTCATTAGCCAAATTAGAAATTCAGCTAAAAAAGGTGAGTTTATTTTTGCATTAGCCAAATTTTAAATTCATCTTAAATAGCTGAGTCTATTTTACATTAGCCAAATGTTTAAATTCATCTCAAATTTTAAATTTTAAATAGATGAGTCCATTTTGCATAAGTCAAAATTAAAAATCATCTCCATTAAGGTGCGTTCATCCATTTTATTTTTGCATTTAGTGAAAATTAAAATTCATATCAATTAGGTGAGTCCTTTTGTGCATTAGCCAAATTAAAAATCATCTCAATTAAGGTGAGTACATTCACTTCATTTTCGCATTAGCCAAAATTAAATTGATCTCTAATTAGGAGAGTCTTTCATTTGCATTTAGCCAAAGTCAAATTCATCCCTAATTAGGAGTCTTTTGTTTGCATTGAGCCAAATTAAAATTCATATCTAATTCGGAGAGGCTTTTATTTGCATTTAGCCAAAGTCAAAGTCATCCCTAATTAGGAGAGTCTTTGGTTTGCGTTAGCCAAAGTCAAAATCATCTCTAATTAGGAGAGTCTTTTATTTTCATTTAGCCAAATTAAAATTCATTTCTAATTAGGGGAGTCTTCTATTTGCATTTAGCCAAAGTCAAATTCATCCTTAATTAGGAGAGTCTTTTTTCGCATTAGCCAAAGTCAAATTCATCTCTAATTTTTTTTTTGGTAAAAGGTAAATTATTATTTCTTGTCCCAATCAAAACAATTACAATGCGTTACACTTTTGGATAGTCCCCGAAAGTGCTTGAGTCACTTCGGGGTTTGTATTTTACTAAGTATATCACGACCACACTCTAAAACAAGGCAAAGAGCATTCTTAGCCGAGCCTGTATGAATTCTTCTATTTCTTTCTTTACAGCAGTGGTAGATCACAACAGCAATAGCAAGGAACACGTATGTTTTCTTTTTTGTGCCATACTTACAGTTTAGCGACCATTAAATCCAATAAGCTTTCCCTTCTATCCAATCTGGTATGTGGTGCAGATCTTCCATAATCCTGGTGTTGATAGCTTGTATATGGGCATTCAAAAATAGATGAGAATTAGTCTCTAGCTCATTGCACAACACATATTCTAGGTCACAATACATTCCCATTCCATTTAGCATATCTCTGGTCACTACTTTTGGTGCATTACTAACCAAAGAATGAAAGAGAACTTTGGTGTTTTCCTCTTGTGCCAGGCCACACTAGGCCTTTTGATCCTAAGCCAATTATATCCAGATTTGGGGATGTATTATCCATCAATTGTGAGTAGCCATACGCCAGATTCAGTATTGAAATTATCTTGCATTAAATCCCTTTGAGTAGATTCTTCCGTGCCCAACTTGCTTTAGTCTGTTACCTTAAATTGCCACATTGTCTCATATTTGAGGTATTAGTGATACACCCATTTAATCCATAGGCTTTCTTTACCTTGAGCAATATGCCAAATCAACTTTGTAATAACTGCAATATTCCATTTAACTATATCTCTAATCCCCGATCCACCCTGTTTCTTTAGAGCACAAACTGTTGTCCATGCTACCAATGGCATTCCCGTATCATTCTCTCGATCCCCATAAGAAATTCCTACATATTTGGTCCACCCTCTTTATTATTACTTTGGGAAGGATGAACATTTGGCTCCAATAAGATGTGAAACTTTGTAAAACCGAATAATCAATTAAATTTTCCCCGCATAGGTCAATTTCTTCATTGGCCAACTTCTAATTCTGGCTACAATCTTCTCAATCAGTATTTGGTAATCATTTTTGGTTAGCTCTGTGGTTTGATGGGCACTCCCATATATTTAAAAGGAAGATTTCCTTCTTGAAACTCTGTAATTTCAATCAGCTTAGCTGCAATTTCTCTGTCGCAAACACAATTTGAGATTTCTCTTGGTTCAATTCCAGCCCTGTGCATTATGAAAAATGCGCCGGAGCAGCCGAGTAAGCATTTGACACTTGGATGTATCAACTCTACAAAACACTAATAGATCATTAACAAAGCTAAGTGAGCACAACTTTGCATTTAGCCAAATTAAAATTCATCTCTAATTAGGAGAGTTTTTTATTTACATTTAACCAAATCAAATTCATTTCAAATTAGGAGAGTCTTTGTTTGCATTTAGCTAATCAAATTCATCCCAATCTAAGGGATTCCATTTGCTTGCGTTTTGTTCCCACAGGTCATTTGAAGCATGGAACCCTTGAAATGCCCATATGACGTCGTTGGAGACCGGCGTCACACTTCTCACCTCCCCAGCTGGATTCCCTGATTCAGTAGAATTTTGTTCGGTTTTTTCCTTGATCCTCGTCATGGACTGGTCCGGTTAAGTTGCAATGGCCAGCTGCTTGTTGAAATTTTAGGTCATTTTTGTGACCTAGCTTTCCTCTATAAATAGAGAGCCTAACCCCTCATTTTACCAATGGCCATTTCCTATGCCACATGCTTTTGAAACCTAGCTACAGATCTGTTGAATTTAAGCTAAGAGCTATTGAATACTATTCGGTATTCCGATCTCTTAGCTCATTTTTAGTTAATGATCACTCCTTCAATCATCCTCAGCATTTCCCTACACTACTCTACTGCCACAAATTCCACAAGAAGCATTCTTCAATCTTGTTTATCACCATCACTCTTCCGGATCCATTTGCGATTCAAGGTCGAGTAGGTGGGACAACTTGAGGGCGCGCATTTCATTCTCAATCCTAATTACGGTTTATTTAATTTATGTTTTTTATCACTTTCTGTATTGTGGACAAAGATGTAATCATTTTTAATTCCTTCCCGCCACTCTGCTTTCATTTCTTTCGCTTTATTTTTGCTTTTCTTTATCGTTTTTCTTTATTTCTTTCCTCTCTACTTTTATTGCTTTCTTCGCATATTTTGATTGATTTAATTTTTACACTTCATATGTTGTACACTTGACTATTTAAGCACATTGTTTTCACTCACAATTCAAATTAGTGAAGGCTGTTTGTTGACAAGTGGAATGGAAGAGCGTATCCTTACATTTCCTACCTTCGCCCCCAAATATTATATTCTCGGTGCTAGACTAATGGTGTCATTTTCAAACCTTTTTCAAGCTTACTTTTCCCATACTTAGATTGGAAGAGACTTCTTTTTATTGTTGTTAGTTTTTATTTCTCTTTAATTGCATCTTGGCATTTCTAATTTAAAATGGAAAAAGTTGATTTATTTTCCGACAGCCAAGGCCACGGACCGAGATTGATTTTTTCGGTCTCGGCCTATGGTTGGTGCCTGGATATTGGTCGGCGCTGGCTCTCGCCGGTGTCGGCTAATGGTTGGAATTTACTTTGGTCCATGCTAGTGTTATCCACTGTTTTGGCCCAAAAGCCTTGCGGGATAATATAGATTGTATTTTTCTATTTTTCTAAATTATGAAATAATATCCCGAGACTTCTAAAATTAATGTCACACCCCAAAACACCCCCTAGGAGTATTACATCGCTAGAGTTCATTAATGGAACTCCCAAGGCTTTTTCTAGTGTTGGTTTGGCTGTCTAAACTCAGCTTAAAGATAATAAAGGTGGTTTTCCAAAAGAATCCGAGATTTTCTAAAATTTTCGGCAGAGTTCCGTTTGTAATGTGGACTATCCCTTAGTCTTAAAGCCCTCAAAACCTGCATAAAAAGCATAACATAGCTCAAGGAGCCACATGCTCGGAGTATACAACTCAACGGCCACACGTCGGAGTCCAACCAATCATGCTATAAAACTTAAAACGATCTAAATGGTTTACTATACATTTGGTACAACTATATGAACTAAATTATGAGTACAACATTTAGAAACATAAAAATGCATGTCGAGTCACTTAAGTCACTTTAGAAATCAGCGAGTCGAGCAAGAGTCCGGAGTGTGCTACTTGTAGATCATACCTTCTGATAATGCACCTACATACTGGGGAAAAGAGGGGAATTTGTGGGGGTGAGCAATAAACCATGGGCTCACCGGAGTCTTATACCCTTAAAATGGAAATTCGTTATACATAATACTCATAATAATGAAATCTGCGAAAGCATAACAATATAATATGAATCTATATACTTTCAATGAAATCTCTTGCAACATAAAGATCAGAACTCTTTTAATCATTTAAAAGCATAGTTTCACATTCATCACAATTCTCTTTTTCAAACCGAATCAACTTTCTAGGCCTTCGAGGATTCGAACCGGCACTTCTTTTCTCATAATTTCTCTTAGTTTCTTTGATTTCTCCGGGCGCGACCCCAAACAAAAGGCTCCCGGGACCTATCTTCTAGGAAGTCTCGGATCTCGGCATCTTGCCACTGCAGGACCCCGGTTAGAACCCTTCCCTCGAAGTTTCTAGCTGGGTGTCTCCCGGTTCGAACTCTTCACTATGCTAAACGATCCGTAGCCGGTTGATTCAAAACAATTTGCACATATTCATTTATCACGTTCACTTTAACAACTTTCTCAAATCGATTTAATATCAAGGAAGGCATGACACCCATTATCACCCTTATAAATTCACTTTCTCAAATAAATTTCTCTTCTTTAGAAAAGAATTACGTTTGAAAGGTAGTTCACAAGAAGTTGCATTCAAGGATCATTTCACGTAAAATACAAAACTCCTTTCCAAAACTACTTTTGAGTATCACGTAAAGCAATCACATGACACGAATAGCCACCAATCAATGCAAGCAGTCATTCTCAATTCTTTCCAACTATACCTTTCTCAATCCACCATTCTAGTATGATTAATTTCCATTTTCCGAGCCACAATAGCCACAAGTAGATATTATCTAATTCAACGTTCTCACTTTTCACAATTTATTATCTTTACCTCAATTCCTCATTTTATGCCTCCACTTAATAACTCATCTTCTCACACTTTACCATCTTTGCTTTAATGTTTTCCGAATACGCCTCCACATTACTAATCAACCTCTTCTTACTCATACTTAGTCAGATAGCTCTCATTCTTACTTCATTACTAAAATTCCTCTAATTCCCTTCATCTCCAAGTGTAATTTGCTCTCATCTTAGGTTTCTATCCCATTAATCGTTCTTTCTTGACCAGCTCAATCATACAGTTCTTAATTCCTTTTCACCGCTCCACTTTCACTAGCTCCGCTTATCTTTGAATTTAGTTCAACCTCAAGGATTTAATTATTTTTTGAACTCAATTATCTCAATACTCACCCACTTCTCACTCCCATTCCTCAAATGTGCAACATTTGCTATGAACTCACACTCCTCTTTTATGCTTAACTCGCTATTTCTTGATATTAGCAATCATCTCTTAATCGTCTGTAAATTCAATAAATCTCTAAGGGTCAATCTGAAATATTAATTCACAACTTATGCCCAAACCACAACGTGCTTATCCCCATCTCCAACTGGCCAAATTCCCGATACTACCCATTATACCCAAGCAACCCAACTCGTCCGAATTCCCGGTTTCCAATTCAGGCCTAAACAACTACCGATTCCCCTCAAGGCTCCTAATTCCACTTTTAGCGACTACTAAACTCATTTATTCACACACATATTCAATATTCACAACAAGGTTCAATAATCACAATAGATTCATTTGGGTTTCAAAAGTACTAATAGTTTAGAGTATAAGACTATGCACATGAAATTCTCGGGTTTTAGAGATGGATTTCGGGCTCCTTTACTTCGCCTTCCGGTCCCTGGTCCCTCTTTCAGTCGGTCCTCGCTCGGTTCCTCTTGGTCTCTTGCTTCCCCGTTTCGGCTTGCCCTTTTGGCCTCCGCTAGCTCTCGGTCGGCCCTCGCGAGTTCGCCGCCGGTCTTCCTCCCTTGTCGCCACCGTCTTTCCCGATTTCGGCATGTCGGTCCCCTCGCGTCTGTCCCCACCTCGGGTCCCGCCTTCGCCTTCTCTCTGCCCAGTCTCTCGCTCTTTATTCCCTTCGCTCGCGCCTACTCGCATCGCCGGCCGCCTTCGGTCTCGCGGTGGTCGCCGGTCCTCCCCTCGGTCTCCTTCGCCCGCGTGCTCGCCTCCTCCCTCTCCCCCTCTCTCTCTCTCTTTTCCCGTTCGGTGCTCCTTTCCCCCTCCCTTGTTCTCGCTTCTTCTTTCTTTGTTTTTCCCATGTCCCCCTTCCTTCGGTCCTTCCTTTCTTTTATTTTTGGCACCACTCTCACCACCGCTAAACAAAAATCACCTCCCCTTCTATTGGACCTTCAATAAATCTCTTTTATCTCTTCGTGGCCAAAGTAATATTCTTCTACATAAAACAAATCCACGTCTCTTCCTTTCTCCGTGCTCTTGTGCCTCCGTATCCTACTTATTTTAATACGCCGGCCACGACAATTCCTAACTCGTGCAAAGGTTCAGCTCAATAAAAACAGAGGCAATTTCCTTGATTTAATTTATTCAACAAGCAGCCTCCAAAGGGATACTAAAGTAATATGTCTAGCCGTAAATAAAATCAGTCACTCACCCCCTAGATGCGCGGAATAGTACTCAATAATTCTACGCTTACAACTGCTTTTCGTTAAAATTACTGGTATTACAATTAATTTCTAAAATAAAATGAGTAATTAAACCGCCAATCACATTCCAAATTAAATTATAAAAATCAAAAATATCAATAAAAGAGACACCCCCACTTTCTAAATCCATTTCAAGATTTAATTTTCAAAAAGAATCTTCAAAAATCAAAGAGACTTGACATTCGTGGGGAAACTTGGTCTTAATCTCGGTTTGCTTACGAGGGAATGGGTCGTGGTCCCTACAGCTTCCTATTAGTGGGAGGCCACAGGGATATGGTGCTTGCTGCACTATTGGACTTCACTCAGTAGTTGGAGGATCACCGCTCCCTTACTCCTCCGATCATCATAGAGACCATCTTAGGGCTGGACCGGTTTGAAGCAAATCCAAACGAGGACTTCGCAGTAGTCCCTTGTTATTGCAAGTAAGCAGTAAAATATACGAGAATCAACCACTCGAGGCTAGAAGGGTGACCCCGGCCTAGAATTGGCAGTCCGGGGCCGGCGGGGCTAAAATCCCCTCGGCTTGTCCCGAGTCTCGCTGTTTTTTATTGTATTTTGATTTTGCTCTTGTTGGGCCTTAAATTATGATGAATCGACTATGCAAGACCCTAATTATTTACTATCTCGTGGTGTGCGATTTGGTTGATCGAGCACTTTAAATTGGTGCAAGGACTCGCAAAAGCGGACCGAGTACCTAACTACGCAATTCTATCAATGACAATGATCGGGTGTGCCGACCGATCATGCAACTTCTTGGTGGGAGGCCTGGTTTTAAGCTTGGCGTCCCCTTGAGTGGTACATCGATCATTAGAAGGTGTCCTAATTTAGGACACGCATCGAAAGGCATCGATTTGTATGTTTGTTGGGTCTTGAAACTAGTACGTACTACTTCCCGACCATGTAATGCAGGAAATGGGATGAGTCCAGGAGATCCCTTATTTGGACTACATCGCGCCAGCCTCTTTTGAGATTTTTGAAGGATTTGGCAGCGTGAGGCGGGTACCTACATTGTTTGATTACTTGATGAACCTGCCTAGCTTGCTGAAATAGAAAGACAAACAAAATACTCGTGATCTCTGGATTTTATTCGGAGTAGATAAAAGACACCGATCCCAAACAACGCAAGGAACTCGGAGGAAATGATCCAAGAGGAGCTATTCTTGCTGCGGCACCTCTTTAGATTTGTGAAGTGGTCCTGCAGGTTGACGAACGGGCTCAAAGAAGAGAAGCTGAAACTATGGAAGTAGAAAAAGAAGGGCTCGTAGGATCGAGGAACTAAAAAGCGAACCCGGGAGGATGCAATCGAGTCTTGCGATGCAAAAGGGAAGAAAGTGCAAATCGACTACGGTTGAGATTAGGTGAGAATAAGAATTTTAGGAAAATTTTAGTTTTGCCTCTATAGAACAATTGTTTTCCAAGTAGTATGCTTGTTTATTTCCCTTTTTATTTAGCCATATATTCGGTAAGTAGTAGGCTTACCTTTTATTTGTAATAATAAAGTAAAAAGTAAGTTTTATGCTCACTTTTATGCTTTATTTACTTTATCTCTCACTTAGAGGAATTAATAAATAATTGGACCGTCTAATTGGACCGCCTGAAAAACAATAATTAAACATAAAATATCCCATTTAGAGGAATTAATTAATGATTGGACCGTTTAATTGGACCGTTCTAAAAATAACAATTAAATACAAAACACCAGTCGGAGGGATTTCTTGGCCTAGCCATCTCGCCATTGTCCGGATAGTGGTTGGCACAGAGCTAGGGCTGTGACTTGGTTGGGCTAGACCCGACAAATTACGGGAACTCGTTTACTATTATGCTAAACATAATATTTCTTTAACCGATCCAAGTTAGTATATTGAAAAATCTCTTCGCAATCTAAATAAGTCAATTTAACTACTCCTCTTGGCAGTATTTGATTGAGTATGAATGGGCCTTGCCAATTGGGTCTAAATTTTCCTCGAGGGTCTTGAATTGGTGCTCTAACCTCTTTAAGGACCAAATCTCCGATCTGTAAATTATGAGGCTTAACCTTTTTATTAAATGTCCTTGATGTACGTGCCTTGTACATTTGGACATTATGTAGAGAATTGAAACACCTTTCATCAAGTAATACTAATTCCTAATAGTGTGCTTTAGCCCATTTTCCTTCAAGAATCTAACTTTTTGCAACAATTCGCAAAGAAGGTATGGGAATTTCTATTGGAAGGATTGCTTCCGTACCATATACTAAGGAGTAAGGTGTTGCTCCTATTAAGGCTTTGATGGTGGTTGAGTAGCTCTATAAAGCGAAGGGAAATTTATCCGGCCAATCCTTGTAATTGGCATCCATTTTCTCGACTATCTTTTGGATATTCTTGTTAGCAACGTCGACTACTCCATTGGTCCGAGGGCGATAGGGAGAAGACCTATGGTGTTTGATTTTGTACTTGTCTAATAGATTTGCCACCACTTTCTTGAAATGACTACTATGGTACTCCATATCGACAAATAATGTTGTGAGTTATGAATTTCGACAAATGTTTTGATGTTAGGGTTACACAGAGGCTGCTTTGACCTACTTGCTAAAGTAGTCAATTGCTACTATCACGAACTCGTGACCACCCATTCCTTTAGGGGTCACTTTACCGATGATGTCAATGTCCCAAATTGAAAATGGCCAGGGCGATGCAAGTGTTGTTAAAAACAAAGGTGGTTGGTGCTCGCAAGTTCACATACACTTGACATTTGTGACATCTCTTAACAAACTCGTGACAATCTGCTGCCATGGTCGAGCAATAATATCCTAACCCGTTAATTTTCTGAACTAACATTCTTCCATTCATATGGGGTCCACATTCCCGACCATGAATATTGGTCATTATGCGCTCTACCTCATTTTGGTTGACACAAAGTAGGCTAATTCCTGTGTTGGTTTTTTTGTACAATTGCCCTTGATTTATGAAGAATCGTGTCTGTTAACGGACGAATGGCTCGTAGTGATCTAGATGTGGAGTTCAGTGGGTATTCTTGGTCTTGTAAGTACTGATAGATGTCATGGTACCAATTGGTTTGGTCAATACTACACTTTTAGTGCATTTACATGCATAGGTTGACTTCATCGTTCTATATCACTACCGAAAAATTGTAATTTATGACCGCCAAAATCGGTCACAAAATGGCACATTTCGGTCGAAACTAAATTTGTGACCGATTTGGGCGGTCTGAAAACCCCTTGTCGAAAATTAATTTTGTGATCAAATCGGTCACAAATTCCGATCGAAATTATGATCGAAAAATTGGTCACAAATTGTGACCGACTTTATGACCACTATATTTCACACTAATTTTGAGATCGCTTTTGCGGTATGAAATTAAGACCACTTTGTGACCGCTTTTGTGACTCGAATATGTTTGTGACCAATTTTGTGACCGTTATTATTCAGAAATTTTGTGACCAATTTTGTGTTCGTTATATAATTGTGACCGCTTTTGTGACTCGACTTAGTTTTAAAGTCATGCTACTTTGTAACTTGCTTTTGTGACTAACTTAGTTTTAAAGTTATGCCTATTTGTGACTTACCGATTCTGTTTTATTCTTAAACCCTTTTGTGACTAATTCTGTTTTGTACTTATCTTTTTGTGACCACTTTTCTGACCGCTTTTGAGAAAATTGAACACATATTGTGATCTGTTTTGTGACCGTTTTTTCCCGTAAAAATCATTGCATATGATCATACGATGAATCCCCTGTATTACAAAATTATATTAAATATTTATATCTAATCAATGTCCATAGTTCATAAGAACAAATCTAGATCTACACAAACAACTATCTCCATCATCTTCAACCAATCAATATCTCATACTTATGTAATAGTCCAAAATAAAAAGAGTATAATATTCATAGCACTAATAAAAACATAAGAAAATAAGGCCATATCTTCAAGCATTGCCGCTACAACCATTATCCTCATCTTTTTCCCCATCATCATCATCATCATCACTACCACCACCACCACCATCACCACCACCACCACCACCACCGTTATTAATATGGTTTCCACCATTATCAACATCACACCGATCATATAGATCGATGCTGACCAATTAATCCCTTCCGCCACAATCATAATAAAATTTATAAATTAAAAAATAAGTATATTTGCATTATCAATAGAAGACATACCTTTAGTGCACACCATAAACTAGCTTCCAAATCAAATTACAACTATAAGAGCCCTTGGAGTTATGTTTCCTACATGCAAAAATAATAATCATAAGGTTTTACAATATGGTAAAAATTCATTGATATAAAAACAAAATATCAATAAGTCACATTATACTTAGTCATAGCTTTAAACCTCAACCTAGTCATATACTTAGTCAAATTGATCATATTAAAAAAAAAGATTTTCTCTTACTATTTATATATTGGCTTTAAAAAATCTCTTAATGCAACAGGGCAAATGTGTTTTTCAACCGATATTATTTTCATATTTGTTATTTTAGACTAGTTGTAAGTACGTTCTTCCAATATTTTCAGACTATCATTACCATGGTGCTTGTTGATCGTTGTTAGTGAGCCTAGAAGCAGCCAATACGGACAAGGTGGTCGTGAAGTTCATAGAATTTAGGAGGTATGTTAATTTAATTGAATATTCAACATTATATATTCATTTTGGAATTAATGCTGAAAATTCTTTAAACTCAAAGTAAAATGCCTCCTCTTTTTTTTTTTTTATATATGGAAGAAAATTTTTAAAAGGAATAATTGAATTGAAATAAGCTCAAGGAAGTTGAAAATTTGAGAGGAATTAGACAAGTTGTAAGCAATGAACAATTCTAATTTAGAAGAAAAGACACAACACTATCTAATGATCTTCAAAATCAGAAATTTCCAAGAGGATAAGGTGATTAAGAGAAGGTTAAAAAAAGGGGCCTTATCGTGGAAGTTAGGATCCAATCTTTTTGAGTCCGTGTATTCGAAAATCGATTATTTTTTGTGTCATACAAAAACAATATTTATAAACATATTTTGGCATTCCCGAAATCCAATCTTCTTGAGTGTGTGGAAAAATTCTCTTGTTCCTTTCAATCCATATCCCAAAACCCTACCATCAACCCCAATATCGATTATTACAAACGCTCAAATGAAACATTTTTAGGGTTTCTTGCACCATAGAGAGAGAGAGAGAGAGAGAGAGAGAGAGAGAGAGAAGTGTTGAGTCACTGGCAAAAACTTGAAAAACCTAAAAGTTCTCATTCAAGAAGGAAGAGGGGGAGGGAGGCGGATTTCGCCGCTGGAGTAGTCGTCTCACTGTGGAGTCACCGAATACCGCCGGAGTCTCCGATCACGCCGACGCCGAAGGTGAGAGCGAGAGTATACGTTGGATACGGATCGAGACGGAAGAGGGAGGGAGATACCTACCGCTGGATGAGTCACCCGCCGTGGAATCGCCGGATGCCAATGGAGTCTCCGGCCATGCTGATGGTGAAGGTGAGAGGGAAAGCAAAAGTTGGATTCGGATCAAGACGAAAGAGAGAGGGAGGGAGGGGGACGGACACACCTGTCGTTGGAGTCACTCGTCCACCTAGCTATCTTGCTACTGATGGTTGGTTGCTCAAGAATGTATTTGATGGGATCTATTGGTGCTACTACATGTACCGTGTTGACCAACATGTAATGTCTAAGCTTCTTGGTGCCCATACTAAAGCCAACAAGTGTTCTAAGGGTGTATATCAAGTCTCAAAATCTAAGAATCTTTTACTTAGATAATACACTTGCATGTTCCTCCTCTCTATACCGTTGAGCTAACATGGCTCCCATTGCAATTTCGTTGTAACAATGTATAAGAGCAATGTTCCCTTGGTTAATTCAGGCAGAATTAACACCGGAAGGTTGGCCAAATATTCTTGAACCTTCTCAAATGCTTTTTGGCATTCTTCATCCCAAATAGGCTTAACTCATTTTTTAAGCTTCTTAAAAATGGGTTCACGAGACCATAATAAGTTTTGATATGAAACGACTAATGTACCGTAAACGTCCTAGGAAACCCCGTATTTCCTTCTCTATCTTCGGTGATGGAATCTCCTGGATGGCTTTGATCTTGGATAGATCAACTTCAATTCCTCTAAGACTAACCACATAGCCTAATAGTTTTCCTATCGTTAACCCAAAGGCACACTTTTGTAGGTTAAGGCGTATGTTATATTTTCGTAGTCTTTCAAAGAATTTTCTAAGGCTAAATAAGTGCCCTCGCCCTATCCTTGGACTTGATAGTCATATCATCCATATAAACTTTGGCTTCTTTATGTATCTTGTCATGTAGCAACGTTGTGGTCATCGTCTGATACGTAACTCCGACATTTTTGACTCCAAAAGGCATAACAAACAAGTATGTTCGTGATGAACGGTGGTTTTTCCCATGTCTTCGTCATCCATCGTCACTTGATTGTAGTTGGAATATCCATCTATGAATGAAAGTAAGGTATGAACCACTGTTTTATCAACTAAAATGTCGATGTGAAGCAACAAAAAAATCATCCTTTGGGCTCGCCTTATTCAAATCCCTAAAATTGACGCACATCCGAACCCCGCCATCTTTCTTCAAAACCGGCACTATATTTGCTACCTACTAAAGATAGTGGACCACTTTAATGAACTCGAATTCTTATTGTTTTTGAGCTTCTTACTTAATCTTCAATGCCCACTCAGGTTTCATTCTCCTAAGTTTACGCTTAACCGGCTTAACATTTTCATAGAGTGGAATTTTATGTTCCGCTATACTTGGATCTATCCTCGGCATGTCGTTGTAGGACCATGCAAAGACATCTATGAACTCTGTAAGGAGCGAAATGAATTTCTTCCGCTCTTACTGGATTCAGCGTTTTCCCAATTTTAACTTCTTAGGGTTGATTTGTTGATCTTAAGTTAATTGTCATAGTTTCCTCTATTATTGGTGAGCGATTTTCATGATCTTATATAACTTTTATTAATTAACTAGGGATTTCTAATTCATCATTAGAGGTGAAAACAATTAATACTAGGAGGAGGCAACGAATAAGAGGAAAGATTCATTTTCTTGAATAAAGAAATGAGTACATCGAGACATGGAAACGCAAATTGCGAGAAAATGAATTAACAGAATTAGAAACAAAAACAACAGCCCTATTGATAGACTCGAAATGGACTACTCTCCTAAAATGACAGAAAATTCTTGGCCTTCCTCATCATCAATCCAAGTGATATGATTGGATCCTTCGGTGCCGACATACTGTGATGAACTTGTACGAATCAAATTGCTTGTGTGACATAGCTTGGGAGAGTACTGAAACCTAATTCCCCTCCTAACTTTTCTCCTGTCCGAATAGCGAGACCAAAGATGTTGCTCTCGGCTAGATTGGTCTTATCTTGTGTGGTCTGTTCCTTCCGAAGGAGGTAGGGTGCCTCATTTTCTAGCACATGGCAGTCACTAAAGACTTCTAAACTAGGTACTAGGATGCCCTTCTCTTTTATATAATAAGGCTTAGGAAAACCATAGTAAAGGAAGTCATCCCCTTTTTTAGGAATTGCCTATTCGGAATATGAGGATAGGGTTTGATAGAGTGGATTGTGAGTGGTGTAGCTTTCCTGGTTTGTGTCTCCCACTTAGCCTTGGTTATTTCTTTAGCAGTTGGATGATAGCCTACTTCGAACTTATAGTTATTGGTGGGCTCAAGGGGTGGAAAGATTGGGTGGTATGCTCTCCTTCCTATAACCGAGCCAGGAAAATACCCTTCTTCCTTAACATCAAATGGACACTAGTGTTGACATAAGGATTGAAGTTAAAAGATGCTTCATCCTCGAAGACTCGGACACCACACAACACTTTCTGAGTTGTATGAATGGAATCGGTATAACAATTTCTTACTTATAGAGTTTTGATTCCAAGGCATTTTCTGAATCTTAGAAACTTTTCTAAGTGATATGGTATCTTATCTAAGTGATACAGCATTTACTTCATGTATTTTTGCTTATTCTTGAATGACTCGAAAACGGATTTGAGTGTCTCACTCGGTTCCGAGTCCCTCATTGCTTAGATTTATCGCATACCGATTAGACTAATTTTCCACTCGGATCCGACTTCATGATATTTGTTCTATCTTGCTGAAGTCGGTGCTTCTAGTCTGAATCATGTTTAGTCTATATCAAGTTATTTCACTCGATATTCTTTACATTACTTGATACTTCGCTTAGACTAACTCAAATGGAATTTTGAGTTATATGAATATTAGACTCGGAAAATTCCATTCTCTTTCCGACTCGAGATAATTACCAGCTTAATTATCTTAATTATTTTATTATCTCGTGTCTAATCTTGGACCAAAGTATTTTATACTTTGAGAACTAAAATTGATTTACTTTTGTAGGTCATTCAAACGAGGATACACTTTTCAAACTACAAAAGTAACCAGCTTCAAAAACGTCAAATCACCAGCAGACATGGCTTTTCATCTTCTCTATGTCAGTCCCGGAAGATTGTGTCGAGGCTGTCTGTTTCCATATCTGGAAAAGCTGGAACGCCAAGCTTAACGGTGGTTTCCACCTTATCCTTCAAGACACCGCCAATGGTTTTGGGATTTCCAAGAGAGTTAAACCGTTGTCCAACGTTCATATCACAACGGATACTTTCCGAGCGACTCGGAAAACTTTTGTCAACGGTCACAAAGGACTCTCGGACAACAGTTGAAGATAACGACTACTCTGCCTGGTTATCTATAAATAGAAGCTAACTAACAAGACTTGAAGATTGCCGAACCTATTGTTAATACACGAACTTGAGCAAAGTCATTGTATTTACTCTCAATCTTCTACTTACAACTCCCACTCTGTATTTCATTACTTTACGAGTTGTAAGGTCTTGTACTTAGTTACAAACACTTTCTTACTTTCTCTGTAAGGTCCCTTGACTAAGTCTGTAAAGTTAACTCGGCTTAGTTGTCCCTAAGCTGTAAGGGTTATCTTAGGTAGGAAGTACTAGATCGAGATAAGGGAATTTCCGAGTCTAGGAAAACTTGTAAAGAGTTGTCTAAGGGAGCAACCGAGGTTCGATCGGTTCACGGTATTTTGTGGACTCAAAAGAGTGGATTTGACTTCGTGCTTGGATTAGCACGGTCCGTGGTTTTCTGCCCGAGGAGGGTTTCCACGTAATCTCTAAGTGTTTACTTTACGAGTTCATTCTAGACTTAGACTGTCTCAACGCCTTTGTTTACTTTGCCACTTTACGCTAAGCGGCTTTTCGAGTCTATATTTTTCGACTCGATTTTGACTCGAGAATCCATTTCTTTATCTTTTTTGGCAAAAGAGGTTGAACTTTTACGAAAATCATCCAGCACCTTATTCACCCCCTCTAGGGTGACTCGGACTCTCCCGAGCAAACCTTCAATTGGTATCGAGCCTAGCCTTTCGGAAAGGATCTAACCATCCAAAGGTCTAAAGATCAAATTGCTCGGAACCCCGGAGAGTTCGATGAAGGAAGATCTTCCAGCGAGGCCACCAAAATTCAAAGGATCAAACTTCGGGCACTTGGAAGAAACTCATGGAATGTTTCCTCATGGATCATGATGAAGATGTATGGGAAATCATACAATAAGGAAACTACATTCCAATGAAGACAGAAGAATTCAGAATCATTCCCAAGACAAAAGCTGAATTTACTCCTGGCGAAGCGAGAAGTTCGGGAAGAACTTCAAGGCTATAAACATTCTAATGTGCGCCATTAGCTCGAGAAGAATACAATCGGGTGTCTGCACTGCGACTCGGCAAAAGAAGTGTGGGACACACTTGTCAACACTTACGAAGGCACTAGCCAAGTCGGACAAGCGAAGATCGGCCGGTATCTTCATAAATATGAGCTATTTAAGATGGAGCGAGAATAAAACATCACTCGAGATGTTCATTCGATTTCTCGAGATTGTTGGACAATCTCAAATCACTGGGTAAGAAGATTTCCCATGAGGAAATGTGCAGAAAGATACTCGAAGCCTACCCAAGAGACGATGGGGTCCCAAGGTGACTCGCCATAGAGGAAGCTCAGAACCTCTCACTCTTAAAGCCAGACGAGCTCATCGGAAAGCTTCTCACACACGAAATCCACCTAGAAAAGGAAGATGCTGAGGGCGGTACCAAAAAGAACATAGCACTGAAAGCCTCGGAATCCAAAGAAGCAAATCCGAGCTCCTCCGACTCGGAAGAGGATCCCATGGCACTCATTGCAAGAGGCTTCAAGAGAATAATGAAGCACAAACGATGGGATAAAAGACCAAAAGAAGATTTCTATAAGAAAGATAAGAAGGACGAGAAAAGGTAAATATTCTTCCCCTTCAAAGTTATCTTTGTCTAAGAATTACGGATGTTTTGAGTGTGGCGGCAAAGACCACATAGTCAAAGACTGTCCGAAAAGAAAAAGGGACAGAAAGAAGAAGAAGGCTATGATGGCAACATGGAGCGATGAGGACTCATTAAAAGACGACGAGGACTCGGACGACTCGAAATGTCCGATGGCAATTTCGACTCGAAGGCTGAAAGGAGTCGGACTCGGACTCGAACAATGAGGAAACTAATCCTCAAAAGGTAATTGATTACTTTCTAAAATTTTCCAAAGTTGATTTAGCTAAATACATTTTTACTTTGGAAGAAAAGTCCAATTCTTATTCTTCTCAATTCAAAGAACAACTTGAGTCAATTTCTTCGAGAGCACTTCTTTGAAAAATAAATTGGAAAAGCTGAGACTCACACTCGAGAGAACTCAAGACTAGTGCTCAATCTAATGAGACCGAGTCCGAATTACTCGGGAAAGAAAATAAGCGGCTAAAGCGAAGCTCATTGAGTCTCAAGATCTAGTTTTAAAGTTTACTCAAGGTCGGAAGAACCTTGACATGCTCTTAGGATCTCAATGTGTCTCATTCGGAAAAGAAGGTTTTAGTTTCAACAAAGAGGAGGAATCTAATTCTTACTCGGAAGCTGTTTAAGGATTCCCGAGCTGTGAAGTTCGGGAAAGCTGAGCATGGTCCCATTCACAAAAATGAAGGGAGAACTAAGCCCAGAATTGTTTACAAAAGAAACCATTTTCTCTTGTTTCAAAAGGAAAGGTTTTCAAGAAGAAAGAGACACGGACTCGGTTCTCTGCAAGGAAGACTCGAGAATCGAGACAAAACCCAAAGTCATTCAAATCTGGGTTCCGAAAAACCTTCTTCCTCGAAAAGAACCACGAGTAAAGGTTGTTCTTGGGTTCGTTAGAGGAAGTGAGAAGGGTTAGATTTTCTCTGTTTTGCGGGTCACTCGGAAGAGATCAAAGGACATCGGTACCTTGACGGTGGATGTTCACGCCACATGTCGGGAGATGCGGGACTCTTTTACGAGTTGGAAAAACATAAAGGAGGAAAGGTCATATTTGGAGATGATAGCAAAGGCAAGATAGTTGGGATAGGCAAGATTCGAAAAGGAAGCAATCTAGTCAATCCAGTCTACCTTGTCAAAGGATTAAAGTACAATCTGCTTAGCATCTCTCAATCGTGCGATAAAGATCAGGAGGTAAGATTCACTCGGACCAACTGCTACATTTCGATGTTACCACCAAGGAGATCAAGCTTTCGGGTAAAAGATAAGGTAACACCTACATCATTCCTCTTTCGACCCAAGTTAGAATTTATCGTGCTTAAAAGCATCTCTTCACGATGACTCATGGACATGGCATCGTAGATTAGGCCATATTAGCATGCATACTATCAAAAAATTGGCATCTCATGAGTGCAGTTAGGGGTTTACCTAAGCTGTGTTTTTGAGAAGAATAAAGTTTGTGAAGCATGCACCGAGAGGAAACAAGTCGGATCTTCATTCAAATCTCTAAAGACGGTTTCCACATCCAAAGTGCTTGAGCTATTGCATATGGATTTATTTTGTGAAATTCCTGTTAAGAGCCTCGGAGGTAAATCATATATATTTGTTATTATTGATGATTATTCTCGATTTACCTGGGTGTGTTTTCTTAAGCACAAAAATGAAGCGTTCAAGGAGTTCGGCAAGCTCTGTAGAAAAATCCAAGTTGAGTCTCGGACTCGAGATCCGAGAGAATTCGAGCCCGACCATGGAAGGGAGTTCGACTACTCATAATTCTCGAGTTTTGTGACAAAAATGACATCTCTCACAACTTCTCGGCACCAAGAACTCCTCAACAAAATGGAGTAGTGGAGAGAAAGAACAGAACCCTTGAAGAAATAGCAAGGACGATGATGATTGAGCACAACTTACCTTACTATTTACGGCCTGAGGCGATCAACACAGCCAACTATACTTTGAATAGATGCCTCATCGGATCCATATTGAAGAAAACACCTTATGAGCTCTACAAGGGAAGAAACCAAATATTTCCTACTTTCGACCATTTGGATGTAAGTGCTTCGTTCACAACAATGGTAAGGATCACCTCACCAAGTTTGATGCTCGGTCGGATGAAGGTATTTTTACAGGTTATTCGTTTCATAGCAAAGCTTATCGCATTTTCAATAAGAGAACTAACAAAGTGGAAGAAAGCATCCACGTTGTACTTGATGAGCTTGAACAGGAAAAACCAAGCGAGTCTTCATATTTTGAATTGAAACTCAGCAGAGATGATGATGAAGCCGAGATCATAAAGCCTCAAACTCAAGCGGCTCGGAATGAAGTCACTCGGATCGAAGTAACTCGAGAATGAGACAACTTAAGAGCCTGCTCGGAATGAACAAGCTAATGAAGAAGATCACTCAGAATAAGCTTTTGAAGATCGGGTAGCTCGAGCCATAAATCTCGTGAATCGGAGAAGCGGTAAAATGTTCAAGTTTACTTCTAATCATCCACTAGAAAACATAATTTTCGATATCAACAGTGGGGTAAGAACTCGTTCCTCTCTTCAAAATCTATGTGCATTCACTGCATTCATTTCATTAACTAAACCCAGAAATGCACTAGAGGCCCTTAATGAATCTGAATGGGTAGAGGCCATGCAAGAGGAACTCAACCAATTCGAAAGAAACCAAGTCCGGACTCGACCAACCGATCTTCGACCACCCGGTTATAGGAACCAAATGGGTTTTCAAAAATAAACTAGATGAGGGTGGAGTGGTAGTCAGAAACAAGGCTAGACTTGTGGCTCGAGGTTACAATCAAGAAGAAGGAATTGATTATGGGGAAACATTTGCACTGTTGCCGAGAATCGAAGTTATTAGAATCCTGTTGGCATTTGCATCCAGCATGCATATTAAATTATATCAAATGGATGTGAAATGTGCCTCCTGGTTTTGAAAACTCGGAATTTCCAAATCATGTTTTCAAACTTCAAAAGGCACTCTATGGTCTTAAACAAGCCCCTCGAGCTTGGTATGAAAGACTGAGTAGCTTCTTGGTTCAAAATGATTTTAAAAGAGGTCGGATCGACAAGACGCTCTTTATAAAAACCAAGGGAAAGATTTCCTTATTGTTCAAATTTATGTCGATGATATTATCTTCGGTACTACTAATGAATATCTGTGTCGAGAATTTTCTGAGTTGATGAGTCGGGAATTCCAAATGAGTATGATGGGAGAACTCAATTTCTTCCTTGGTTTACAAATAAAACAAGACAAAGATGGGATCTACGTCCATCAATCCAAGTACACCAAGGAACTGCTGAAGAAATACAAACTTCAAGATGCAAAGCACGCATCTACACCCATGAGCGACAATATAAAACTTGACTCGGACGGAAAAGGTAAAACAATAGATCGAAACTTTATCGAGGTATGATTGGATCTTTGCTATATCTTACTTCCAGTCGGCCTGATATAATGTTCCGTGTTTGTTTATGAGCAAGATTTCAAGCTAATCCAAAAGAATCACATCTCATTGCGGTGAAGAGAATATTTAGATATCTTGCAGGTACTCGGAACTTAGGTCTATGGTATTCCAGAGACTCGGAACCGACTCTCGTTAGATACTTAGATGCGGACTACGCTGGATACAAAGTTGATCGAAAGAGCACTTCCGGAGCTTGCCAATTTCTAGGTCAATCCCTAATATCTTGGCACTCAAAGAAGCAGAACTCAATAGCTCTATCAAGCTGCTGAAGCTGAGTATATTGCGAGCTGGAGCATGTTGCGCTCAGATTCTATGGATAAAGCAACACTTGAGGGATCTCGGACTTTCTTTCAAATCGGTTCCAATCAAGTGTGACAATCGAGTGCAATCAGCATCACTAAGAATCCAGTCCAGGCACTCCAAGATAAAGCATATCGAGGTCGAGATATCACTTCTTACGAGACCATTCTGAAAAAGGTGATATTGAACTTGAGTTCATTCCTACTAATCTTTAATTAGCTGATATCTTTACTAAGCCTCTTGGTGAAGATCAATTTTGTTTTATTCGGAATGAGCTTGGTATGTTAAATGCATAAGCTGTGTGATATTTCTCGTGATAATCTCATTGCATGATTATATGTTATGTGTTTTCAAATTATTAATAACCATTAGCTCGGTTGATTCGGTGATCTTGGGTTAGTAGTTATTTCTTATTTACGAGTCACTTAGAACCCATTACGAGTCACACTCGGACGTAGAGAAACTTTTGGACTTCAAATTTTCGAAATTATCTCTAGAATAGTGGAGAGTTTCGGACTATTTTTCAAAATCCTTCTCTCTCTCTCTCTCTCTCTCGCGATGTGATCGGACGATAGCCGTGGATCTCTAACTGCTAGAATCTTAACCGTTGAGAAGAGAACCGTCACACCGGTCTATGATGGCCGATGGACAAGCCAAGTCGATACGGAGTTATACTTAACGGATAGTCGACGAGCGTGTATTTCTTCTATAAATAGCGCCTATTCATCTTCGTCTCGATACTCTACATTTCTCTCTCTTTCAAACGAAACTTTTCTCGGAAGATTTCTACGAACACAGTGATCTTTGAACTTCCTCAAGCGACGTAAAGGCCATCTCAAGTAAGTTCGATTGCTCCCATCTCTTTCTTCTACTTCTTTTTCCTTTGGCTCTCATCGTCCTACTCTTTCTTCTTCCTTTCTTCAAAAGTATTTTCCTTTTCTCAAAATGCCTAAAAGAGGTAACCACCCCAACTTTCAGGTCTCCTCCTCCTCCAAAAAGCCTCGCACCAAAAATCCGAAAGCTCTACCCCTCGAAACCTATAGTCAATCAGCATCTCGTGCTTGGACGACAAGTTCTTTCCTACAACCAAATTTTCTTGGTTGTCTCACATTCAAACCATTGGGGCATACAACTTTGTGTGCTTCAGCGAGTTCATCTATCCCGAACTCGTTTCGAGTTCTACACTCACCTTACTTCCTTCGAAAATGTTCTAACCTCCGGGGTTCGAACATTACTGTTCGAATAAACACTTCTCTCCTCCACCGCTTGTTCAAGGTTTCCTGTCTCTTCTTGAACAGCAACCCCATTCCATTCACTGAAGTCGCCAACGACTTCTTTGAAAATACGCTAAAGTCCTGAGTCACGGAAAAACTTTTCGGTGACTCGGTTGAAGTCGAAGCACGCCTTCGTGCTTTTTGCTGATGAGAACCTTTTTCTCTCAGCATTCCAGCAAGGAGAACCCCAACTCCAAGCATTTGAAAGCTCTTTTTGACATTCTTGAGGGCTACGAAGTAGACCTCTTCCCCTCCATAATTGAGCGGATGGCAGCTGTGCCAACTCAATTCCAAACCAAGAAGAACACCTCTCTTCCCTTCGGTGCTCTTCTCACCCTTATCTTCAAACAATTCCAAGTTCCTCTCCCCTCGGACCCTAACGCCGTGTCCGAGGCTGCCGTTGTTGTTGGCAAAAGGAACTCCGGGGTACGGATACCAGGAAACTCAACTTGGTGTCCGGGTGCACAACTTCGAGCCGAGGCCTCCCTCTCCGCCTCGGACTCGGAAAGCCCCTCCTCTCTCTCTCCCTGCTCCACCTGTTGGTGCCTCCACCTCGGGTGTCTCCAAATCTCTCTCTGCTATTTTGTCCCCTGTTTTTATAGACAAAATCCACTCCGTGTCCTCCGATTTCGGGGACATGCTCCGGTTATTTAAATCTGTTCTTCAAAATTTGACCATCAACCAAAAGACCGGCCAATCCCAAATCCGAGAGCAGCAGAATCTGGTTCTTGAGATGAGGGAACCGGTGAAGGAGCCGATCGAGCTCCTCGGAGAGAGAATGTCTAAGGCGGCTCAGGACCGTGGCGGCTCGGACGCGTCTGAAGCGTCTTCGAGCCTAGGTCCGACCTCCTCGGACAGCGGGGAAGAAGAAGAAGAAGAAGCTGCAGATGCGAAGCAGCGGACGCCGAGGAGCCTACGGCCGAGGCAGGTCCATCTCGGGCAAGAGGAGGAACACAAAGAAGAAGCAGTGGGAACTGCCGAGGGTCGGCGTGCTCCACAAGCTCAAATAGTAGTACTCAGCTCATACGAGTAGTCCGGGTGGGTCGGAAGATCTAGCTGCACCAGCAGGTCAGCCAGAGCAGTCCCCTCCTACTTCGAGGTCCACGAGGAGGAACCCCTAGATCCACTCGTTTTGGGTCGGCCATTCGAGCCGAGCCCTTGATGGCAATCCCGGTTCTCCCTCCGCCGCGCTCAAGCACATCGTCAAGATCCTACCAGCGCCGGCGTACCTCCAACCCCTCCGCTTCCACTCGAAATCCCCTCTCCCTCGTAGGCGCCATGCACCGAGTCACAATTCCTCGCCTGCAGATTCTTCTTCTTTCGAGAGATCTCTATATTTTTGTCCGGACATCAAATCAGCATCTGTCCTTTCTTTTTTCTCTTCCCCTTCTTTTTTATGTTGTTTTTGCTAAAAGGCAAGGGGGAGAAGAAACTTAGAAACATTTGTTGTCTTGTTTAGGGGAGCCTTCCCTCTCTATTTGTGTAGTTTTTCGAATTTCAATGAATTAATGCTTTCTCTTCAATTCTATCCGTGTTTACAGCACCAATTCCGAGTTAACATTATTTCATTATTTAAGCATACTTCATTTTACGCTCCGATACATTAAGCTTGCTGTATTCATCCGACTTCCTGTGCAATTATCCAAAAGAAAAGTTTCTGTCTAAGTATGGAATGCCTTTCATCAAAAAGGGGAGATTGAAGACTCGGACACCACACGGCACTTTCCGAGTTGTATGAATGGAATCAGGTATAACAATTTCTTATTTATAGAGTTTTGATTCCAAGGCATTTTCCGAATCTTAGAAACTTTTCTAAGTGATATGGTATCTTATCTAAGTGATACAGACATTTACTTCATGTATTTCTTGCTTATTCTTGAATGACTCGAAAACGGATTTGAGTGTCTCACTCGGTTCGAGTCCCTCATTGCTTAGATTTATCGCATACCGATTAGACTAATTTTCCGCTCGGATCCGACTTCATGATATTTGTTCTATCTTGCTGAAGTCAGTGCTTCTAGTCCGAATCATGTTTAGTCTATATCAAGTTGTTTCACTCGATATTCTTTACGTTACTTGATACTTCTCTTAGACTAACTCAAATGGAATTTTGAGTTATATGAAATATTAGACTCGTAAAATTCCATTCTCTTTCCGACTCGGATAATTACCAACTTAATTATCTTAATTATTTTATTATCTCGTGTCTAATCTTGGACCAAAGTATTTTATACTTTGAGAACCAAAATTGATTTACTTTTGTAGGTTATTTAAACGAGGATACACTTTTCAAACTACAAAAGTAACCGACTTAAAAACGTTAAATCACCAAGCAGACATGGCTTTTCATCTTCTCTATGTCAGTCCCGTAAGATTGTGTCGTGGCTGTCTGTTTTCATATCTGGAAAACTGGAACGCCAAGCTTAATGGTGGTTTCCACCTTATCCTTCAAGACACCGCCAATGGTTTTGGAATTTCCAAGAGAGTTAAACCGTTGTCCAACGTTCATATCACAACGGATACTTTTTGAGTGACTCGTAAAGCTTTTGTCAACGGTCACAAAGGACTCTCGGACAGCAGTTGATGATAACGGCTACTCTGCCCGATTATCTATAAATAGAAGCCAACTAACAAGACTTGAAGATTGCCGAACCTATTGTTAATACACGAACTTGAGCAAAGTCATTGTATTTACTCTCAATCTTCTACTTACAACTCCCACTCGTATTTCATTACTTTCGAGTTGTAAGGTCTTGTACTTAGTTACAAACACTTTCTTACTTTCTCTATAAGGTCCCTTGACTAAGCTGTAAAAGTTAACTCAACTTAGTTGTCCCTAGATGTAAGGGTTATCTCGGGTAGGAAGTACTAGATCGGATAAGGGAATTTCCGAGTCTAGGAAAACTTGTAAAGAGTTGTCTAAGGGAGCAACTCAGGTTCAGTCAGTTCACGGTACTTTATGGACTCAAAATAGTGGATTTGACTTCGTGCTTGGATTAGCACGATCCGTGGTTTTCTCGCCCCAAGAGGGTTTCCACGTAATCTCTAAGTGTTTACTTTCCGAGTTCATTCTAGACTCAAACTGTCTCAATGCCTTTGTTTACTTTGCCACTTTACGCTAAGCAGCTTTTTCGAGTCTATATTTTTCTGACTCGATTTTGACTCGGAATCCATTTCTGTATCTTTTTGGCAAAAGAGGTTGAACTCGTAGTCTCCCCGGGCAAACCTTCACATCCTTTTCTACAACAAGTGACGATCTCGAATCCATAGAGCTCCTCATCATCGGCGTCATGTTCAATTTCAAGAATAGACTCTTTAGAGGTGATGGAGGCATAGAGGTTATCTCTCTTGACGGTTACTACTTGACCTTTAGCAATTATTTTAACTTTCCGACGCAATATAAAGGGCGCCGCCTCGGTGGTCATGTAACCAAGGGCGTTCTAGAAGAAGATTAAAAGTGGCTGGAATGTCTAGGACTTGGAAGTCAATGTTTTTCACCACTAGCCTAACATTGATCGGAAGAGTCACTATTCCTAAAAATATTCTTTTGGAATTATCATAAGCTCAAAGATGAACAATTTACTTAGAGAGTTATTGCTCCCTAATGCCTAACCTTTAAGAAGTTTTGCACGGGCGGACATTTACAAAAGATCCATTGTCCACTAAGGTTAGAGGGATAAACTTGTTAATGTAAGTTACAATTAAGTAGAGGGCATTGTTGTGTGCAATGCCTTTTTCAAGTAGGTCGTTCTTGTCAAATGTAATGATTCCATCCCCGTTATTGACCAATCCTACTACCCCCTAAGGCGTAGTTTCGGGAGAGACCTAATTTTTACTAAGTGCATCAATTAAGGCTTGCATATGCTTTTGGGAAGTAGATATAACTTGGTAGATGGAAATGTCGACTATGAGTTTCTAAAGTCTGCTTTAAGATTGGGTCTTCTTCTTTAACAACTTCTTTTTCTTTTGAGGCTTCTTGAGTTTGTTGTGGACCCATTGGTGTATTATGTGGTCTAGAACTAGTAAGGAATTGGATTTCAGGACTCTTTGGTTTTCCCCAAAAGTCATTTTCTTCGAGGGTGGTGTGCCCCGAAGTTATCATCATTATTGTCCTTAGTCTCGTAGACATCTACTTCGTCACTTGTCCATAATCCATGGACTTCGGGTCTACAAAGGTAAGCTAACAAGTGGTTTGGACTCACCGATGTCTTAAATGAAGACCGATGGATCCCATTGACTTGGAATGGGTTTAGAAAAGATAGCTAAGGTACCGCTGAATGGGTTCTTGTTATTTTTGGGATTCCGAGTGGCCTTAGGGAGAGGGAGTTGGCCGTTGCGGAACATACTCTCTAGCTTATTCTTGAATGTCCAACATTATTTCGTATCGTGTCATTGTGCACAATGGTACTTACAGAATTTTCCCGTGTCCCAGTATTTTGACTGCTTTGCAGCTTCTAATTATGCTCTTATAGGTGGCAACTCAATTTTTCCTGTTGGTAGCAAACGGTCAAGGGCTTGAGCGTAAGTAGTATCTATAAAAGTGTAGTCATTATACCTATTAAAGGCATTGACATCTCGCACCCTCGCTAGTATTGCCTTGATTAGAGGTTTTCTTGGCTTTAATTGATAATTACCTCTATATCCAGCCACGACTTTTCTAGTCGTGGCGATAACTCTTCTTCTATCAGCATGCCTGAATCTCTAAGGGTTATGAAGCTCATAAATGGTAGGAATTTAAGATGTTGGTTATAAGCAGGCTGAAGGTTCTTCACAATAATTCTAACTTGGTCTTTCTCGGATGCTTGGTCCAAGCACATGGGCAGCCTTTGCCCTCCATATGGTGAGGAAGTCGATGAAACTCTTTTTCTCCTCTTGTTTGATCAACTCCAAGCCTCTAAGGGTGATAGGTAGATAAGTGTTATAGGAGTATTGATATATGAATTCCTTGCACGGATACATCTAATTGACTTTATGTGGGTCAACTGCATTATACCATTTCATTACATCACCATCAAATGTCCACCGAAAGATAATGTGGTAAGTGTCTTTGGATACATTTTTAAGATTCATATCTCCTAAGAAGTTGTGAACATGATGATGGGGATTCTCGTAACCACAAAACTTGATATCTACCATAGTGAACTTAGGACGTAATTTCCCTTTGGGGATTGAAGTGAATCCTATGAGATCAAAGTAGTGACTCTTGAATATGGAAGACCTTAACATTTGTTCTATGTGATCTATGCGTGGATCGGACTTAGGCTTAGGCTTAGGACTAGGTTCTGGATGAGTTTCTCCTTTACCTTCTTTCTTATTATCTTGAAGGGTCTTTAGGATAACTTCAAATGTTTCAGATATGGACTCTATCTTTTTGGCTTAGGCCTCAATTCAGAGCTTCCATCTTGGCTGAGAATTCATGAGGAAAAGTGAGGATTGGAGATTGTTCTGGTTCTCCATCCATTAGAGGGGAATTGTTTTTGTGTACTCGTCCTACGACGGAAGATCGACCGAACCGGTGTTGCGTTCACCAAAGTGGGTCACACCGGTGTAGATCGAGGTGCGGAGCGAGGGAAGAGGTACCGGACTCCTTGTTGAGATGTTCTAACCTTTTCGAGCTCGGATTCAACGAAATGCAATGGCGGCAGGCTTCCTATTCTACAACCTAAAGGATAACTTCCTAGGACCATGTGTAGGAACACCAACTTTTGGGAGGAAGGGACTCAAGTGCAAGACCCGAAGAAACTATAAAAATAAAAGAAAGAATGTTTTTATTTGGATGCACATAAGAGATGTAAAGCAATTGAAATGGAATGTAATGATGCTAATGACTTATCTTGGGATTATTTGTATTTGGTTAATGCACAATTAGAAAAATGGACACATCTTATTGGAGATGAATTTGTTTTTGGCTAAAATGTAAAAAATGGAATATATAAATGGACTCACCTAATGGGGGCTGAATTTCTTTTTGGCTAAAATGCAAATATGGACTCATCTAATTGGAGATGAATTTATTTTTGGCTAAAATGAAAAATTGGACTACATACATGCCCTCATTGAATGGGAGATGAATTTATTTTTGGCTAGAATGCAAAATGAAATGTAATTATGGAATGCAAGGACGCTAAAAAGTCAAAACCCTAAAAAAACCAAATTGACTGAAAGAGAGAGGAGGGTCCTAGGCAAGACCCTCTTGGACCGCCGGAGGTGGCTGGCGCCGAGTAAGGACGAGTGCTACCTAAAACCCAGAGTAAGAGATAATTGTTTTTGGATAACTCAGAAATGCAATTAATGGACCGACCTAAAAAAAGGGAGCCCATTTTTTTATTTTTGGCTAAAAATGCACATTAGACCGACTCGAGGAGATTAATTATTGTATTTTATTTGCACCCATGCAAGGGTTATTTACCACTCCTAACCTAACCTAAAGGCTCAAAAGTAGAATCTTAAATACTAAAAACAACCATATTCATCCAAACATGAAAATGAAGAGACAAGGGGCGACCTAAACAACAAAGGATTTATGGTAAAAAGAGGGATAAAACTAGGTAGTAAACATGATGTCTCATAATTCGAGCATTTAGTCCTATGTGGGGTGCACGATAAGAAAAGTATGAATCCTCGGTGCCTCTTGGTAAACCAAAAGAGCGTACTATGAGGGAAGAGGTACCACCTCATTGACAATCAAGCCTAATCAGGCCCGTCTAGGTTACCAGCTCAAACCTCCTCCAAAACGTTCTTAAGGGTAAAGCCTAATGGTCAAAATTAAAAGCAATTACGTTCAAGGCTTCCTAAATGCAAAATGCTTAATTCAAAACACATTAAAAAAACTCACAACTCAAATTTTCAAGTCTCACTTTCTTAATAAGTGACACGTCCCCGTGGAGTCGCCATTGTAGGAACCAAGGTCCTAGCCCGTCTGCAGAGGGAACCGGATAGGGGACCGATTCCCCATGAATGTCGGGTCTCTTCTTTGAAGATTCTTTTTGAAGACGGTTTTGAAAGTTTATCAAAAAATAGGGATGTACTTCTTATTGAAATTTCTAATTTTTTAATTTAATTTGAAATAGATTAATCAAATTAATGATTGGCAGCTTTATTAATCTTATTTTAGAAATTATTTTTAGAATCCTCAGGATATTATTACATAATTTAACAAAATAAATAAATTAAATTCATTTATGCCGCAAGGCTTTTGGGCAAAAATAGTGTGAAAACACTAGCTTGGACTAAAGCCTTGCCCGTGACTATCTAGGCCAGGAAGAGCCAGCATCGTACGATCACCGGCGCTAGCCATGGCTGAGACTAGAGGTTCGGTCTCAGCCTATGGTTCAGACTCGTCGAAAGAAAATCTATATTTTTTTGTCATTTTAAATCGAAATGACGAGGTGCACTTTTAAGAGAAATAAAATAGAAAAAGGAGAGTTGTCGGTCCGTTTGAGAAATACAAACTAAAAAAATAAGAAGAATGTTCTTCCAATCTTAGTATGGGAAAACTAAGCTTGAAAGAGGTTTAAAAGTTGACTCCATCGCTCTAGAAACGAGAATCTAGATTTGGGGGTGAAGGTACTAAATGTAGGGTTAAGCCCTTCCATTTCGCCCATCAATTGATGACCTTTACTAATTTGAGATGTGAGTTTAAGAAATGTGTTTCATACAAGCATACAACAGGCGAATACTGGAATTTAAATCAACCAAGGCATGTGAAGAAAGCAATAACAACAAATAAGAAAGCAATAAAGAAAAGTGATAAAGAAAGCGAGTAAAGAAAGCGAAAAGGAAAGCGATAAAAATAAATTACAATAGGCGGGGAGGGATTGAAAACGATTACATGTTTGTATCCACAATACATAAAGTGATAAAATGCGATAATTACATAAACCGTTAAAATCGCGAAGGCAATGAGCGTCGTTAGGTTGTCCCACCTGTTCATCTTGATCTCAAATCGGATATGGAAGCATGACGGTGGGTGAACTAGTACTGAAAGTGACTTTTTGTGAATTTAGTAGAAGTGATGTATGAAGTATGAAAATGATTAAGGTAGGAGATTGAATGAGATGACGGTATTGTAGTGAGGGTTAGTCGAAAAGAAGCCAAGAGATCGGAATACCGTGAAGCATTCAAGTAGCTCTTAGCAAAATTTCAGCAGCGTTAAGTTAGGATCTTGACCTCTCTATAAATGAGAAGCTAAGCTCTCTATTTATAGAGAAAATAGTAGGTCACAAAATGACCTAAAGAGCAGCTAAACAACCGTCTAAAACTCAAGCAATGAACCGACCATAAAATCGAAAAAATCGGACCGAATCACTCGAATCAAAAATCCGTTGGGACGGAACCGAGGATCGCGACACCGACCTCAAAATGACATCATTTGGTCAAATAAACCTTTCGTGCTCGCAGCTGGTCTTTAGAGCAAAACACAACGCTTTGGTAAAAATCCCTTGAAGCGTGCTCGCTGGTCATATACGAGTGTCGTTTTGTGCGGTTGGCTTTCGTGTCTCGGTTGGACTCTTAGAGCAAATCACGAGTGCATTGGCAAAAATTTACCTAAAGCGCGGCGTTGATGAATGCAACGTCGTACGGACGAATTGAGCTCCATGTCTCGGTTGGACACCGAAGACAAAACACAACGTTTAGCGATCGAAGTGCATGATGCGCGTGCCGGCCAAATGTTGACTCTAAGCATTGACCGGGCTTGGATCGGCCGAAAGGAAATTGGTTTGTGGGCCGGCCCAAAGCAAGAAGGTTGATTTTTGGTGCTAAGGGGTTTTTGTGGTTTATCGCGAACCGTAGTGGTGTTGCGTGGTAGGACTCGACCCTAGAAACCGATATAAATTGGACCCTCTGCCGGATACCAAAAATCATGCTTTTGAAGCCTTCTTCGCGATTCCCTCGGAAAAAAGATCCTAAAAAATTCCTCGGTACCTTTTAGTTCCCTTCCACTTGTCATAAAGGAATTTTATGACCGAGTTATCCCACTCGGATTGTCTAAATATGGACTGAATACCCTATTCAGCGTTCGACAGTGAAAGGTTATTCGACTTTCCTTAGGGCTGCTATGGCCTACTAGGATTCTTATTACCATGTTTTAGGTTTGGGGATAAGGAATTGTGTCCCCCGCCGAAGAGTTTGATACTATTCCGGGCATCCAATGTCGTACTAAACCTCGTTATTACCAAGTCCTCTAAGAATATGCATGAAACCTACAAGCGTCTTCTAAAGCTGAACAATAGGAATGTAAGTTGGATTCTTATTGGGGATCAGGTGGACATAATGAATCCGATGAAGCATTGTCACCTAATGTACTCATCATCGAGTTCGTCCTCATTCCGAAACATCGAGCTCTCATCACCTTTCTAATAGGTGGTTTTCTACTAGTAGTAGGCCATAGAGATATGACTCTTGCGTGTTACTCGAACTTTGTAGAGCAATTTGAGGACTACTATTCCCTAACTCCGCTGATTGTCACTAAAACCAGGATAGGGCTAGTTCGAGTATAAGCGAACACGGACGAAGACTTCACTGGGAGTCCCCTATTATTACATGTGAATAGAAAAGAATAACCGAGACCATCTAGTGAGACTAGGTCGGTGGCGTTGGCCATGGGGTGGCGGTCCGGCGCCGCTGAGGCTTAAAAGCCTTCGGCTTTGCTAAAGTCTCGCTTTTCAATTTTCGTCCTTTCTATTTTTTTAATTTTTATTTTTGCTCCTATTGGGCCGTAAATGATGTTGAATTTGACCGTGCGGTTCTCTTATGATTTTTCTAGCTGTTGTGTGCAAATTTGGTTAATGGAGCATCCGCAATAGGTACCGGGTCCCGCAAATGCGGCGCGTACCTAGCCATACAGCTCGTCAGCGAAAGCAATTAGATGTTGTAAATGATCATCCCGCTTCCTGGTGGGAGGCTTGGCTTAGAAACCATAGTATCATTGAGTGGTACATTGAACATTGGAAAATGTCCCAATTTAGGACACATACTTGGACAATAGCCCTTTGTACGCCTGTTGGGTCTAAAAACCAGTACATACTACTTCCTCGTTCGTGTATTACGGCAAATGGGACGAGAGCAAGTGATCCTTATCTCGGACTATGTTTGGCTCGCTACCTTCAAACTGTTTGCGGGCTTTGGCGGTTCAAAACGAGTTAAGTCATGGCTTGAGTGTTGGATTAATCTGCCGAAGCTACTGAAACCTATAGATGAACATACCACTACGGTTTCGAGTATTATTTGGAGTGGGCGAAGTTGACCCCAAACATCGAAGGCACCGAGGACTGGATCCCAGTGGAGTTATTCCTGCTGCTGCACCACTTCAAATTCGCGAAATAAACCTTCAAATTAATGAATGAGCCTCTAGAATGGAATCCGAGGCTAAAGAAGCTGAAGAGAGGAGGGCTCACTAAATTGAAGAGCTAAAGAAGCGCACCAAGGATGATGCAACCGAGTCTAGCGATTCGAAAGGGAAAAATTTTATCTTCCTTAATTTTATCCTGGCTCAACGAATCATTCGATGTTCCTGGTAGCGTTTGCATGGGCGAGGGCCCATCTTACTTAGCACAGGATAGTTAGGCTTGCCTCTTTGCTACCAACTCTTAATAAGTAACCATGATAAATTTAAGATTGATATGGTCTAAAATAAAATCATTTGTCATGCTTCCATTTTCTGCGCTTCCTATGGTTTGGTGTGGATTGTAGTCTGGTTGTGGCTAGGCGGTGCTCGCCCATGGTTACATTTGGAGTACCTGGCTCAGTCACCTATGCCTTCTATGTATGGTTTGATGCTTACTTGGTTGATCCCTTTTTAGTTAGGGCAAGCTAATTTTAATATGTGGCATCCCAATCAACATCCCCTATGATTTCGGGCTGCTAGAGATTTAAGTGAGAGACCCGTCCTTTCCGAAGGTCCATTTGGCTTTTGTTGGTACCTAGGTGAACGGTTTTCATCACAAATTCATTATGAAGCATGGCTATCTTACGTACCAAAGGATCCACCTCAAACTATGTTCTATCTTTGTTTGGTTAGTACTCGAAGAATATATGTAGATGATGACGGGGTATCCTTACTCACTTATCTTGACTTATCCTCAATGTTTTGGGAGGATTATGGCTCGTAAGGTAAGTCTTTATCCATTATTGTTTGATTTTGTTTCTTGTTTGGAAACTAACCTTGTTGTGATATAAACACCCTGGGTTATATCCATATTCCTCTCATCATAAAGTAGACAATTTCTTGCCTAGAGAGCCCCCAAATATCATCCCAATTTTAAAAATTCCCAATCAAAATGTGTGGGTTATCCATTCCAAATGAATTAGAAAGGGATAAGAGTGTTATGCTCTTATTTCAATTGTATGCTAGAATTCCTTTCCTAATGTGATGAGTTTTTAGTACGATTGGGAGCAATCTCGGAGCATGTCCATCGAATTCAAATCTGCCATTCGTGCATTCAAGGATTTACTTAATTACTTGTTGTATTTTTTGATCATTTGGGATACGCTTAGTTCATTGAAGTGTTAACCTTTCGCGTTTTGGTTTACGTGCTAACCATTATTTGGTCGTTTAGGATTGTCATTCTAGATCACCTTCTTAAGGAGGTTCCTTGGTGGTTCCGGCGCTCATACGGAGGTGCCCGAGCAACTGCAGATCGCATCTAGTAGTATTGCCAAAACAAGTGCTTCCCGATGTACGTTGCCACATTCTCGTAGACAGAGGGCTTCGAAGCCGGGCATGGTTCAACCGGAGTTAGGCCTAGTTCATTTAGTCCTTGGCCTAACTTAGCTAGCATCCATGCTATACCTGTGTAAGTACTTCACCTATTCGGTAGGTCTTATGATCTTTACTAATCGTCCTATAACGTGCCTTATTATGAGGCCTAACAACCTTGGGTGTTTCGAGCGTATTTCTGTCATATGTCGAAGATAAGCGAGCTTTTACATCTCTTGAAGAGGAAATGGACAACCATTTTTTAGGAGATGCCGATGCGGACTTCGATGATCACTTATAGGGGCTTTGTAGACTTGTGTAAAAAGTAAGAATGCAAGACTTATTCTAAAATTCTTTGTTTATTTATATGATGTAAAAAAATTAAAGAAAAAAATGCAGAACTTTTGCACTTATAGCCCCCATCCCCCAAAAGAAAAAAATAAAAAAGGAGAAATGAAATCTATTAAGTATTAACACGGTCCTGAGCAATTAGACTTGAAAGCTAATATAAATGGGCTGAGAAAAAAATTGGCGCAAAACTAAAACACTATGCTACGACTGCAAAGGATGAATAGGCCGAGCGAGCCGGCACCGGTCACTAGGCCGGGCCACGCTTATGCTCGAGTCGGCAGCGTCAAAGGATTAGATCAATGTAATTTCTTATAATATAAATAGGGCCTTGGTGATACAATTTATAGAACACAACTATTGAACCATAAAAAATTCCCTAAAAATTCAACATTCCCAAAAATTTCCAAATCCAAAATCATGAACTTCATTGTTGAATTGACCCGTTGGATGCAAGAATCAAAGCAAGAGGAGAGGGTTGGTCTATGTGGGTATGGACTAAATACCCTTTTTAGCATTAGGTAAGTGAGAATCCATTAGACTCTTCGGAGAGCTATTGTATCCCACTAGGATCTCGCAAAGCACATGTTCGAGTCTAGGAATAAGGAAATCTGCCCTCTTCTTGAAGAATTTAATGGAAACTAGTGTTGTACCCATCAAAGTCGCCCAATTGTATTGACTTCTTCTATTAACATGGCAGGGACCTACAAACATTTTTTAGGTATAAGAAAGAAGGATCTAGAGTTGATCCTAAAAAGAAGGAGGTCGATTTAGCTTAGCTTCTCCATGTATAGATCGGGAGTGGAATGAATCATGAAACATCAAGCTATCGCCATATGTCTAGTAGGTGGCTTATGGCTGGTGGGAGGCCATAGAGATGGGCTTTTACTATATTGTTGATTGTGGTAAAGCAACTAGGGATTACTTCTCCCTAACTCCATTAATCCCGACTAAAACATTCCTAGGTTTGAATCGCATGTGGGTCAACCTAATGGAGACCTTTGCTGGCGGTCCTTTATTACTAAAGGAATTATGATACTACCGATATGCTTGGCGAATGGCCCTACGGAGACAACAATGCTCCTTTTTTTTTTACCCTTAGTGGGTCTTTGCCTAGATTCGAGTAAGCCATGCAGGATACTCGTTATTTCTAAATATTCTTTTTATCTCGTGATGTGTAGATATAGTTACTCGAAGCACCTTGGGTTCATATTGGCTCTTGCCAGTGAGGACACATACTTGACCACATAATTCTATAAGAGGCTACAACATGTAGACCTGACCGGTAGGTCTCCTACAGGATGCAAGGCGTAGTTGGAATTCCACCCCTTCAATCATATGGAGAATTAAGCATTAGTACCGACCCACTTCCGGACACATTCCTAACAATACCTTTATGTGCGGTTATTAGGATTTGAGTATAGTACGCACTATTTCGCAGACCATGTCATGCAATAAATGGTTATGTGTTAGACATCCCATACATGGACTTTATACCTCCTGCTTCATGGTTTAAGCCTAACACCACTAGTCGAGTCCAGCCTTGGAGTGACTATTAAATAAACCTACCACGATTGGCAAGGTCGAGAGAAGCTCGTTCTAAAGTTGTCTTTGAGTTCTGTTTGGAATGGATAGAAGACATTGATCTTGAACCATAGAACAATAAGGGCTAATGAGCTTGAACAACGTAAGGGTGCTCCTGCTGCTCCACCACTACAGATTTGCGAGGTTGATCCTCGAGCCATTTAGGAGGCTTGTAGGAAAGAAGCTAAAGAGAAGGAGCAAGAAAAAGGAGGATCCGCCGAATAGAAGAGGTGAACAAGCGGACCCAATAAGATGCTGAGGAGTCTATTGACACAAAAGGAAGAAAGGTCAAGACAAACTAGAGTTTAGCTATTAGCATTTAGTACTATGATTTTTATTTTGGAATACATTTTTTTATCTTAGATTTGTTTTGACTCATTTATGTTTTTCCAAGTAGTGTGCTTAAGTTTCCCTTAGTTGTGTCTCGGGATAAGTAATAGGCTTATCCTTATTACTAATAAAGTAGAAACAAAGCTATATGCTTACTTGTATGCATTGTTTAAATTAAATTACAATGCTCACATTTAGCAAAGCTCTTAAAGTTGATCTGCTCTTGCAGCAATAGAAAAACCGATATCAAAAAAATATGGATCGGTGCCTGAAAATTTTTATAAACCACCATAATTTCACTAGAAAAAAACCACGAACCGCCTATGGTGGGTCGTGGTTGGACGGACGGTCAGCCTAGTGTAGGCCATACTAATTTGGGTCCCGATTTCTATGTTGGCCTATTTAGTGATATGCTAAGCATCATATATTTTTCAACTATTCCAAATTTGTGTCTTCAAATAATTCTTCATCATCAAATTCGTTCAAGTGGACTACCCTCCTCGTGGAATCTGACCGAGAATATATGGCCCTTGCCCTTTGGGTCTGAATTGACCATTTTGATCCTTGATAAGTGCTCTAATTTCCTTATGGACCATATCACATACTTTCAAATTATAGGGTTTAACCTTTTTATTGAATGCCCTTGACATTCATGCTTGGTATATTTGGATATTGTGTAGAGCATGTAAACGTCTTTCATTTATTAGAACAAATACTTAATTGGCTTTCGCCAACTCGCTTGTGGAATCCGCCTTTCGACTATGATTCTTAACGAGGGGATAGTAATCTTTACTAGAAGTACTGCTTCCAGGTCATATACTAGGGAGTAAAGAGTTGCTTCTGCAGAGGTTTTGATTGAAGTTCTATATCCCTATAAAGCGAAAGGTAAGTTGTTGATACTACATCTAATGGGTATCCTAGCTTTCTAGTTATCCTAGCTTTCTAGTTATCAATAAATGTCAAAATACCATCCGGATTAGTCGATACTACATACTTGCAGAGTGTAGACATGTGTATGCTGATTCCTTCGCATCTGTGCCAATAGGCATTGAGTGAATGCCACTGGGAATGTTAATTATGGATGCTAGTTTAGCTACATGTCTGTAAATTGATTATCGTCCCGATGAAATTTTGTCGAAATGCTTCACGATTCCATTAAATGTGCTTGATAGGGTGCTAACACTTCACTTCATACCTCTTAATTTTTTCGAGATCCGATTAATGATTAGATTGAATACATTTAGTCTATGATGTTCTTTACCCTTATTTCTATTACAACTTGTAATCCTATTATGAAATCTTCATACTCTAGGGCATCGTTTGTGACCTCAAAATCTAACTTAACCGAAATAGGAGTTTGTGATCCTTTTGGTGAGACCAATAGAATTCCTAATCTAAAGACCTTTTTATTAGAAGTGTCATCGAAGTCCATGCTCCACATGGCTACCTCTACATGTAGTATCTCTTCATCTCGAAAGTCGAATCTTTCCGGATATGCTTCTTTACTTGGTATATCTCGCCAAAAATTCGAAACAACTTTGCCCTTAGTTGCTTTTTATGCGACACATTTGAGGTCAAATTCTGAAAACATTACCCTTCATAAGGCTATCTTATTGTTGACAGATGGCTGCTCCTTAATGTACTTGATCGGATCCATTGGCACTACTACTTCTACCGAATGGGCTAGCATGTAGTGTCGAAGCTTAGTAGCCTAAACTAAAGCCAAAGATGTTCTCTCTAGTTGAGTATGCCAAGTTTCGTAATCAAAGAATTTCTTACTTAGGTAATGCACTGCATATTCTTCTTTCTCATCCTCGTTGAGCTAGGATGGCTCCCATTGTAGTTTCGTAGAGGTGAGATATAATAGCAATGGTTTTCCTGGTTGTGGTGGAACTAAGACTAGTGAATTGTTCAAGTACATTTTTACCTTCTCAAATGATGCTTGGCATTCCTCATCCCAAGTAGGCTTTTCTCCCTTTTGAGATACTTGAAGATCATTTCACACATCATTGTTAGTTTTGATATGAAACGATTGATTTTATTGAAGCCATCCTAGGAAACCTCGTGCCTCCTTTTTGGTCTTTGGCGGCAACATCTCTTGAATAGCTTTTATCTTAGATCGATCAACTTTTACTCCTCTTAGGCTGACCGGAGAGCCTAATAATATTCCTAACTTTACCCTAAAGGTGCATTTTAGAAGGTTAAGGCGCATGTTATACTTCTAAAGTCTCTCGAAGAACTTCCTAAGGCTAGGTAAATGTACGACCCTATCTTTGGACTTGATGATCATATAGTCGACATAGACCTGGACTTCCTTCCGTATCATATCATGGAGCAAAGTCACAACTGTTCTTTAATTCATGGCCCTAGTGTTTTTCAACCAAATGACATTACTATATAGCAAGTATGTCTCCCAATGATTGATGAAGGTAGTCTTCTCCACACCTTCCAATACCATCTTTACTTGGTTGTAGCTGGCATAGCCTTCCATGAAGGAGAGTAAAGCATGGCTTGATGTATTCTCGACCAAAACATCTATGAGACGATAAAGGAAAATATTCCTTGGGATTAGCCTCATTAAAATTTAAAGACTCATACATTTCTCAACGCACTTCGAGTTGCACTAAACGAGTCAGTATAACAATCCCATGCTTTTAGAGTTTTGATTCCAAGGCATTCTCGGCTTCGCAGAAACGTCTTTTAGTGAAATAGTATCTTTTCGAGTGATACGGCTTTCACTTATTACATTTATTGCTTATCTGTTTGAGACTCGTAAAAGTGGTTCTTTGTTCCGAGTCCATCTTTACTCGCATTTATCGCAGCTTAAATAGACTGGTGCTTCGTCTTTCTCTCACTTAGAATCTTACTTCCGATTACAAGCTCTATTTTCGTTAGAGTCAATATCTTTAGTCTGTTTCACACTTAGTCTATATCAAGTTATCTCACTCGATATTCTTTATGGAACTTGTTCTATTACTTAGACTAAGTCGGATGGAATTCCGAGTATCATGTATATCGGACTCGTAAAATTCCATTTCATTTATGACTCGTATAATCGCTGCTTAATTATCATAATTATTTTAGTATCTCGTGTCTAACTTTGGACCAAAGTATTTTATACTTTGAGAACCGGAATTGATTTACTTTTGTAGGTTATTCATTCGAGGATACACCTTTTTCAAACCACAAAAGTAGCCGGCTTCGTAACGTCAAATCACCAGCAGACATGGCTTTTCACCTTCCCTCGCTTCAGTCCCGTAAGATTGTGTCGAAGTTGTCTGTTTCCAAATCTGAAAACCGAAACGCTAAGCTTAACGGTGGTTTCCACCTTATCTTTCAAGACACTACCAATGGTTTTGGGACTTCCAAGAGAGATAAACCGTCGTCCAACGTTCACAAGACTCTCGGTAAGCGAGATGAAGATAACGGCTACTCGCCCGGTTACCTATAAATAGAAGCCACTTCATAAGACCCGAAGATTGCCGAATCTATTGTTAATACACATACTTGAGAAAAGTCATTGTATTTACTTTCAATCTTCTACTTACAACTCCCACTTTGTAATTCATTACTTTCGAGTTGTAAGGTCTTGTACTCGCTACAAACTCTTTCTTACATTCCTTGTAAGGTCCCTTGACTAAGCCGTAAGGGTTAACTCAGCTTAGTTGTTCCTAGCTGTAAGGGTTATCTCAGCTAGGAAGTACTAGATCGGATAAGGGAATTTCTAAGTCTAGGAAAACTTGTATAGAGTTGTCTAAGGGAGCAACTCGGGTTCGGCCGACTCACGGTATTTTGTGGACTCAAAATAGTGGATTTGACTTCGTGTCCGGATTGACAAGGTCCGTGGTTTTCTGCCCCAGGAGGGTTTCCACGTAAAATCTAAGTGTTACCTTTCCGAGTTCATTCTAGACTCGCACAACCTTATCGCTCTTGTTCTTTCCGATTGATTGCTTTCGAGTCCAATCTTTTCGACCCGGCTAATAGACTCGGAATCTATCTTCCTTTCTACTTCGTGCAAAAGAGTGTGATTCCGCAGAGAATTTCCTATCACCCTATTCACCCCCTCTAGGGTGACTCGGACTCTCCCCGAGCAAACCGTCAATTGGTATAAGAGCCTAGCCTTTCGTAAAGGATCTAACAATCCAAAGGTTTAAAGATCAAATGGCTTAGAACATCGGAGAGTTCGACGAAGGAAGATCTTCCAACAGGCCTCCAAAATTCAAAGGTTCAAACTTTGGGCGCTGGAAGAAGCTTATGGAATGTTTCCTCATGGATCATGATGAAGAGGTATAGGAAATCATACAACAAGGAAACTACATTCCAACAAAGACAGATGAATTTTGAGTTCTTCCCAAGACAAAGGCCGAGTTCACACCAACGAAGCGGAGAAGTTCGAAAGAATTTCAAAGCCATGAACATCCTTACGTGCGCCATAAGCTTAGAAGAATACAACCGAGTGTCCGCTCGTGATTCAGCAAAAGAAGTGTGGGACACCCTTGTCAACACTTATGAAGGCATAAGCCAGGTCGACAAGCAAAGATAAGTCAATATCTTCACAAATATGAGCTTTTCAAGATGGAGCTGGAGGAGAACATCACTCGGATGTTCACTCGGTTTACCGAGATTACAAACAATCTCAAATCACTGGAAAAGAAGATCTCCCACGAAGAAATGTGCCGGAAAATTCTCGAAGCCTACCCAAGAAAAGATGGGGTCCCAAAGTGACCACCATAGAGGAAGCTCGTAACCTCTCACTCTTAAAGCCGACGAGCTCATTGGAAAGCTTCTAACACATGAAATCCATCTAGAGGAGGAGGATGCTGAGGGTAGTACCAAAAGGAACATTGCACTTAAAGCCTCGGAATCCAAGGAAGCAAATCCGAGCTCTTCCGACTCGAAGACGATCCCATGACACTCATTGCAAGAGGCTTCAAGAGAATGATGAAGCACAAAAGATGGGACAAAAGGCCAAAAGAAGAATTCTACAAGAAAGATAAGAGAGATAGAAAAGGTAAGTTTTCTTCTCCTTCAAAGTTATCTTTATCTAAGAATTCTGGATGTTTTGAACGTGGCAGCAAAGACCACATAGTCAAGGACTCGTCCAAAACGGAAAAGGGACAAGAAGAAGAAAAAGGCCATGATGGCAACATGGAGCGATGAGGACTCATCGTAAGATGACGAGGACTCGGATGACTCAAAGTGTCCGATGGCAATCTCGACTCGAAGCTGAAAGAGAGTCGACTCGGACTCGCACTCGACAATGAGGAAACCGATCCTCAAGAGGTAATAAATTACTTCCTCAAATTCTCCAAAGTTGATTTAGCTAAATACATTTTTACTTTGGAAGAAAAGTCCAATTCCGATTCTTCTCATTTCAAAAAACAACTCGAGTCAATTTCATCCGAGAGCAATTCTTTGAAAAACGAATTGGAAAAATTGAGACTCACACTCGGAGAACTTAAGACTAGTGCTCAAGCTAATGAGACCGAGTCCGAGTTACTCAGAAAGAAAATGAGCAACTAAAACAGAAGCTCACCGAGTCTCAAGATCTCGATTTTAAAATTTACTCAAGGTCGAAAAACCTTGATATGCTCTTAGGATCACAATGTGTCTCCTTTCGAAAAGAAGGTCTTGGTTTTAACGGAGAAGAGGAATCAAATTCCTACTCGTAACTCGTTTAAAAATGACTCCGTAACCGTGAAGTTCAAGAAAGTTGAGCATGGTCCCATTCACCAAAATGAAAGAAGGACTAAGCCGAGATCTGTTTACAAAAAGAAACCATACTCTCCTATTTCAAAAGGAAAGGTTTTCAAAAAGAAAGAGACACGGACTCGGCTCTCCGAGAGGAAGACTCGTAATCGACAAGACCCAAAGTCATTCAAATCCGGGTTCCAAAACACCTTCTTCCTCGAAAAGAACCACAAGTAAAGAATGTTAATGGGTTCGTTAGAGGAAGTGAGAAGGGTTAGATTCTCTTTGTTTTGCAGTGTCACTCGTAAGAGATCAAAAGGACACCGGTACCTTGACAAGTGGATGTTCACGCCATATGTCAGGAGATGTAGGACTCTTTTCTAAGTTGAACATACATAAATGAGGAAAAGTCACATTTGGAGATGATAGTAAGGGCAAGATCGTGGGGATTGGCAAGATTGGAAAAGGAAGCAATTTGGTCATCCAGCCTATCTTGTCAAGGGATTGAAATATAATCCGCTCAAGCATCTCTCAACTATGTGACAAAGATCAAGAGGTAAGATTCACTCGGACCAATTGCACTATTTCGATGGTTCTACCAAAGAGATCAAGCTTTCGTGTAAGAGATCCGGTAATACATACATCATCCCTCTTCTCGACCCAAGTCGAACTTATCTTATTTAAAAGCATCTCTCCATGATGATTCTTGGACTTGGCATCGTAGATTAGGTCATATTAGCATGCATACTATCAAGAAATTGGCTTCTAATGGTTTAGTTAGGGGTTTACCCAACCGTGCTTTTGAGAAAGACAAAGTATGTGAAGCATGCACCGAGAGGAAACAAGTCGATCTTCATTCAAATCTCTCGAAGACAGTTTCCACATCCAAAGTACTTGAATTATCGCATATGGACTTATGTGGTGAAATCCTCGTGAAGAGTCTCGGAGGTAAATCGTACATACTTGTAATTATTGATGATTTTTCACGGTTTACCTGGGTGTGTTTTCTTAAGCACAAAAATGAAGCTTTCAAGGAGTTCAAGCAAGCTCGCAGAAAAATTCAAGTTGAGTCTCAAACTCGGATCTAAAGGATTTGAACCGACCATGGAAGGGAGTTCGATTACTCGGAATTCTCGTAGTTTTGTGATAAAAATGGAATCTCTCACAACTTCTCAAGCACCCGTAACTCCTCAACAGAATGGAGTAGTAGAGAGAAAGAACAGAACCCTTGAAGAAATAGCAAGGACGATGATGATTGAACACAACTCGCCTGACTATTTTCGGGCGGAGGCAAGTGAACACAGCCAACTACACTCTAAATAGATGCCTCATCGGACCCATTCTGAAGAAAACACTTTATGAGCTCTACAAAGGGAAGAAGCCAAATATCTCCTATTTCAAACCATTCGGATGTAAGTGCTTCGTTCACAACAATGGTAAGGATCATCTGACCAAGTTTGATGCTCGGTAAGACGAAGGTATTTTTCTAGGTTACTCCTCTCATAGCAAAGCTTATCGCATCTTCAATAATCGAACTAACAAAGTGGAAGAAAGCATCCACGTAGTATTTGATGAGCTTGAACAGGAGAAGCCAAGTGAGTCTTCATACTCGAACCGAAGCTCGAAAGGATGATGACAAAGTTGAGCCTACAAAGACCCGCACCCAACCTCGCTGAGAATGAAGTCAATCGAACAAGGAAACTCGTAATGAGACAGCTTCAAGAGTTCGCTCGTAACGAACAAGTTAATCACTCGAACAAGCTTCGAACATGAAGCAGTTCAGTCCACAAACCTAGTGAATTAAAGAACTGGTAAAGCATTCAAATTTACTTCCAGTCATCCCCAAGAAATCATCATTTCTAATATCAACAAGTGGGGTAAGAACTTGTTCCTCTTTAGACAATCTATGTGCATTCACCGCATTCATTTCATTAATCGAACCCAAAAATGCACTAGAGGCCCTTAATGAACCTGAATGGGTAGAGGCCATGCAAGAAGAACTTAATCAATTCAAGAGAAACCAAGTCTCGGACTCGACCAACCGACCTTCCGACCACCCAGTTATAGGAACGAAATGGGTTTTCAAAAACAAACCGGAGGAGGGTGGAGTGGTAGTCGAAACAAGGCTAGACTTATGGCTCAGGGATATAATCAAGAAGAAGGAATTGATTGTGGGGAAACCTTTGCACCAAGTATCCGAATTGAGGCCATTAGAATACTATTGGCATTTACATCCAAGCATGCATATTAAATTATATCAAATGGATGTTAAGTGTGCTTTTCTCAATGGTTTTATTGAAGAAGAAGTTTATGTCGAGCAGACCTCCTGGTTTTGAAAACTCGTAATTTCCAAATCATGTTTTCAAACTTCAAAAGGCTCTCTATGGTCTTAAGCAAGCACCTCGAGCTTGGTATGAAAGACCGAGTAGCTTCTTGGTTCAAAATGATTTCAAAAGAGGTCAGATCGACAAGACTCTCTTCATAAAGACCAAAGGGAAAGATTTCCTTATTGTTCAAATCTATGTTGATGATATTATTTTCGGTGCTACTAATGAATTTCGTGCCGAGAATTTTCTCGAGTTGATGAGTCAAGAATTCCAAATGAGTATGATGGGAGAACTCAATTTCTTCCTTGGGTTGCAAATCAAACAAGACAAAGATGGAATCTTTGTTCATCAATCAAAGTACACCAAGGAACCGTTGAAGAAATACAAACTTCAAGATGCAAAGCACGCATCAACTCCTATGAGCAAGCAGTATAAAGCTTGACTCGGATGACAAAGGTAAAGCAATAGATCGAAACTCTATCGAGGTATGATTGGATCTTTGCTATATCTTACTTCAAGTAGGCCGATATAATGTTCAGTGTTTGTTTATGCGCAAGATTTCAAGCTAATCCAAAAGAATCACATCTCACCGCGGTGAAGAGAATATTTAGATATCTTGCAGTACTCGTAATTTAGGTATATGGTATTCCGTAGACTCGTAACCGACTCGACCGGGTACTCGGACGCAGTACTACGCAGGATACAAAGTTGATCGAAAGAGCACATCCGGAGCTTGCCAATTTCGGGTCAATCCCTAATATCTTGGCACTCAAAGAAGCGTAACTCGGTAGCTCTATCGATCGCGGAGGATGAATATATTGCCGCTGGAGCTTGTTGCGCTCGTATTCTTTGGATAAAACAACACTTGAAGGATCTTGGATTATTTCTCAACTCGGCTCCAATCAAGTGCGACAACCAAAGCGCAATCCGCATCACCAAGAATCCTGTCCAAAGACTAAAAACAAAGCATATTGAGGTCGGTATCACTTACGTGATCACTCGTAAAAGGGTGATATTGCACTTGAGTTCATTCCTACTAATCTTCAATTAGCCGATATCTTTACTAAGCCTCTTGGTGAAGACCAGCTTTTGTTTTGTTCGAATGAGCTTGGTATGTTAAATGCTTAATTTCGTACTACCTTTATTGCATAATTCCGTGCTATGTGCTTTCTCGTTAATAACAATTAGTTCAGCTTGATTCAGTGATACTGGGCTGATAGTTATTTCGTGTTTCGAGTCACTCGAAACCTTTCGAGTCAAACTCGCACGTAGAAAAACTTGGACGTCAAATTTTCCGAAACTATCTCTAGAACAAGTGGAGAGTTTCGGATTATATTTTCAAAATCTTTTTCTCTCTCTCTCTCTCGATCGCTACGATCGGATCTTAGCCGTGGATTTCTAATCACCGGTATCTCAACCGTTGAAGAGAACCGTCACACCGGTCTTTGGTGACTCGATGGACAAGCCGAGTCGAACGGAGTTATACTTAACGGATAGTTGACGGGCGCGCTTATTTTCTATAAATAACGTCTATCCATCTTCATCTCGGCATTCTAAACCCCATCTCTCTCAAAAGAAACTTCTCGCGGAAGATTACTACGTGAACAAGTCACTCTTGATCGTCTCGCAAGCATCGAAGAAGCTCTCTCTCTCTCTCTCGTAAGTTACAACTCGCTCTCATCTCTTTCTTCTAGATTTTCATTTTCTTCTCTTCTACACCTCCTTCTCTCTCCTATTCGAAAGGTTTCATCTTTTCTCTCCTTCTCTCACTATTCCTAAAAGAGGAAACCATCCCGACTTCCAGTGTTTCTCCCTCTTCCAAAAAGCCTCACACCAATAAGCCGAAAGCTCAACCCCTTCCAAACTCGTTGTCAACCAAAGACCTTGCGCTGGTTGACAAATTCTTTCCAACAACCAGATTTTCTTGGTTGTCCAACATACAAACCACCGGAGTATACCACTTCCTGCGTTTCAGCTGAGTTCATCTATCCCGAACTCGTTTCGAGTTCTATGCTCACCTCACCCACTCCGAAAATGTTCTAACCTCTAGGGTTCGTAACATTACCGTTCGCATCAACACCTCTCTCCTCCACCGCCTGTTCAAAGTCTCTTCTCTTTTCTTGAACAACAATCCTATTCCTTTCACCGAAGTCGCCGACGACTTCTTTGAAAAATACGCCAAAGAATTCCCTGGGTCCAGGAAAACTTTTCGTGACTCGCTTGAAGTCGAAGCTCGCCTTCGTGCTTTCTGCCGATGAGAACCTTCTTCTCAAAACATTGCAGCAAGGAGAACCCCAACTCCAAGCACCTCAAAGCTCTCTTCGACATCCTTGAGGGATACGAAGTAGACCTTTTCCCTCCATCATTGAGCGGATGGCCGCTGTGCCAGCTCAACTCCAATCCAAGAAGAACACCTCTCTTCCTTTCGGTGCTCTTCCGACCCTTGTCTTCAAACAATTCCAAGTTCCTCTCCTCTTAGACCCAAACGCGGTGTCCGAGGCTGCCATTGTGGTCGGCAAGAAGGAACTACAGGGGTACGGATACCGGAAACCGACCCCGGTGTCCGGGTTCACAACTCGAGCTAAGGCCTCCCTCTCCTCCTCGGACTCGTAAATCAACCCCTCTCCCTCTTCCCTCCACACCTGGTGGTGCCTCCACCTCAGGTGCCTCCAAATCTCTCTCCGCCCTCTTGTCCCCTGCTTTCATGGACAAGATCAGCTCCGTGTCTTCCGAATTCGTAGACATGCTCGGAGCTTTCAAATCTGTCCTCCAAGGTCTAACCATCAACCAAAAGACCGATCAATTCCAAATCCGAGAGCAAGCAGTCTCTAGTTCTTGAGATGAGGGAGCTGGTCAAGGAGCGAAGGAGCTGGTCGAGCTCCTCGGAGAGAGACGGTCCAAGGCGGCTCAGGACCAAGATGACTCGGACGCGTCGCAAGCGTCTTCGAGCCCGAGTCCGACCTCCTCGGACAGCGGGGATGAGGAAGAAGAGGAAGAAGCTGCAGATGCAGCAGAAGATGCTCGAGGAACCCGCGGTTGAGGCAGGCCCTTCCGGCAAAGGGAAGAAGAGGCCGTGGCAACCGCCGAGGGTCGATCGCTCCCCAAGCTCAAATAGTCAGTACTCGGCTCGGACAGCGATGCCGGGTGGGTCGAGCGACCTAGCCTCTCCAGCGGGTCGAGCAGAGCAGCCCCTCCAGCCCACCGAGGTCCCAAGGGAAGAACCCTCGATCCACTTTCTCCGGGTCAGCCACTCGGAGCCGAGCCCCGACGATTATCCCGGTTCTCCCTCGCCGCGCTCAAGCACATCGTCAAGATCATATCGGCGCCGCGAACCTCGGCCTCCACTTAGAAATCCCCCTCCCTCGTAGGACCATGCACCGAGTCACATTCCCTCGGTGTCCCCTAATTTTCCTCTTTCTCATTTTTTTTGTTTTGTCCAGCACAACTAATTTGTATTACTTGTTCTTTTCTCACTTCTTTTTGTTAATTTTTTTTTTCTGAAAGGCAAGGGGGAGAAATAGAGTCGAAAATTTGTTGTCTTGTTTAGGGAGTTTTCGTTTTTTTAACTCTTGTAATTTCTATTAAGATCAATGAAGTAATGCTTTCTCTTACATAATAATTTCCATGTTTAAAATGTTTCGAGCTTACATTATTTCATTGCTAAGTATCTTTACCTTATGCTCGACTATATACTTCTTGCTCTAAACTATTGAGTATGTCTTACTCATGCGCAAACCACTTAGAATCATTTTTCTCTAACAAAATTTCTGTTTAAGTATGGAATGCCTTTCATCAAAAAGGGGAGATTGAAGACTCGGACATTTGTCAACGCACTTCGAGTTACACTAAACGAGTCGGGCATAACAATCCCATGCTTTTAGAGTTTTCATTCCAAGGCATTCTCGGTTTCGCGAAACGTCTTTTAGTAAAATAGTATCTTTTCGAGTGATACGGCTTTCACTTATTACATTTATTGCTTATCCGTTTGGGACTCGTAAAAGTGGTTATTTGTTCCGAGTCCATCTTTACTCGCATTTATCGCAGTTTAAATAGACTAGTGTTTCTTCTTTCTCTCACTCGAATCTTACTTCCGATTACAAGCTCTATTTTCGTTAGAGTCAATATCTTTAGTCCTGTTTCACACTTAGTCTATATCAAGTTATCTCACTCGATATTCTTTATGGAACTTGTTCTATTGCTTAGACTAAGTCGATGGAATTCCGAGTATCATGTATATCGGACTCGAAAATTCCATTTCATTTACGTCTCAAATAATCGATTGCTTAATTATCATAATTATTTTAGTATCTCGTGTCTAACTTTGGACCAAAGTATTTTATACTTTGAGAACCAGAATTGATTTACTTTTGTAGGTTATTCATTCGAGGATACACCTTTTTCAAACCACAAAAGTAGCCGGCTTCGTAACGTTAAATCACCAGCAGACATGGCTTTTCATCTTTCCTCGCTTCAGTCCCGTAAGATTGTGTCGAAGTTGTCTGTTTCCAAATCTGGAAAACCGAAACGCTAAGCTTAACGGTGGTTTCCACCTTATCTTTCAAGACACTACCAATGATTTTGGGACTTCCAAGAGAGATAAACCGTTGTCCAACGTTCACATTGTAACGGATACTTTCCGAGTGACTCGTAAAGCTTTTATCAACGGTCACGAAGACTCTCGGTAGCGAGATGAAGATAACGGCTACTCTGCCTGGTTACCTATAAATAGAAGCCACTTCACAAGACCTGAAGATTGCCGAATCTATTGTTAATACACATACTTTAGAAAAGTCATTGTATTTGCTTTCAATCTTCTACTTACAACTCCCACTCGTAATTCATTACTTTACGAGTTGTAATGTCTTGTACTCGACTACAAACTCTTTCTAACATTCCTTGTAAGGTCCCTTGACTAAGCTGTAAGGGTTAACTCAGCTTAGTTGTCCCTAGCTGTAAGGGTTATCTCAGCTAGGAAGTACTAGATCGAGATAAGGGAATTTCGAGTCTAGAAAAACTTGTATAGAGTTGTCTAAGGGAGCAACTCGGGTTCGACCAGTTCACGGTATTTTATGGACTCAAAATAGTGGATTTGACTTTGTGTCCGGATTGACACGGTCCATGGTTTTCTACCCCAGGAGGGTTTCCACGCAAAATCTAAGTGTTACCTTTCCGAGTTCATTCTAGACTCGGACAGCCCTTACTCGCTCTTGTTCTTTCCGATTGATTGCTTTCGAGTCCAATCTTTTCGACCCAGTTAATAGACTCGGAATCTATCTTCCTTTCTACTTATGTGCAAAAGAGTGTGATTCCACAGAGAATTTCCTATCACCCTATTCACCCCCTCTAGGGTAACTCGGACTCTCCCGAGCAAACCTTCAAAATCCTTAAAATCGACACACATTCGGACCCTTCAATCTTTCTTTAGAACTAGTATAATGCTTGCTACCCACCGAGGGTACCGCACTTCGCTAATAAACCGAGCGTCCAATTGCTTCCGGACTTATTCCTTTGTTTTCTTAGAGCCCTTTCATGTTTGATCGATCAAAGTTTTTTCTTAACCGGCTTAACATCTTTGTAAAGTGGAATTTTGTGTTCTACTATCCTCGGGTCTATTCCTAACATATTATTGTATGACCAAGCGAAGACATCTATGAATTATCTAAAGAGTGAAGTAAAGTGCTTTTGCTCTTCTAAACTTAAAAATTGCCTAATCCGAACCTCCTAATGTTGCTCGGGAATCCCTATGTCAATGGTGATAGTATCATTGAGGATAGGTGAGTGATTCACATGATCCTCCACAAATTTTATTAATTTTTTATGGATATCTTATTCATTATTAGAGGTAAAACAATTAAGAATAAGAGAAGGCAAGGAGTAAGCGGAAAGATTTATCTCATTGAATGGAGGAACAAATACATCAGAATTAGGGTGGGAACATAAAACAACGAAGTGAAAGAAGATTAACTAACATAATTGGAAGAAGACAAAACTAGCCTTAGCCCTAGAACGTTCACTTGGAGAGGCTAATCTCCTTAAAGGGTGGTGAATAGGGTGATGAAAGAAAATTGTTAAAATTAAAGTTCAAAATTGAGATAAATATACTTGGATAAGGAAACTGTTTTTAAAATGACTTAGAAATAACAAAGAATGAAGTTAGTTGGTTTTACGTGGAAATCCTCATTGGATAGAAAACCACGGAGTGTGATAATCTAAGCACAAAGTCAAACTTCACTATTTGAATCCATAAATATAGAGTTACCGACTACAAAGATTTGCTTTCCTTAGACAAATCTCTTACAATTTTTCCAAACCCTAAAAGATCCCTTATTTATCCTAGTACTTCAAAGTTGAGATACACTTACAACTTGGGACAACTAAGTTAAATCAACCTTCTCAACTAAGTCAAGGGATACCTTAGAAAATTGGTTCGAATGAAAAGAGATTACAAGACTTTTCTTTACAACAGCTTACAACTCATAAAGATATGAGAATATAAGTAAGCGTTGTCAGCTAGAAAAGAGAATAAGTAAGCAACGCTCTTCGTTCCAAGCAATCTTGTAAGCCTTGAATCAAGGGTTCAATTTATAAGCGGCAAGGAAGAAAGTCATTATGTCATTAGCTTGAAAAACTGGGTCATGTAGTCATTATAACGAATAGTCTTAGGACTCGAGTTTAGGAATGTTGTTACTTTAGCCATTGAGCTTAAGTACTATCTTCCAAAAGCTTTTCTACCAACTCTAAGTATATGAAAGATAAGGTAGAAAAAATATGTTAGACATAGAAATGAGAACTCACCCAAAATAACAATAAACAAGCCTGTTAGCTTAGTTTACGTCCGCCCATAATTTCTACCTTTATCGTCTACAGTCTATCCAACGGTAAAGAAGCCATTGTTTTTTCTTTTCTTAGCGATTAAACTGCTTTAGAAAACCTATAAAAACAAATTAGCGATTAAACTTCTTATATTTCTTGCTTATCCGTAAGTGACTCGAAAATTGGTTCTCTGTTCCGAGTCCCTCATCACTCGGATGTATCGCAGATTGAATAGACTAGTATTTCATCTTTTCTCACTCAGAATCCGACTTCTAGTTATAAGCTCTATTATGTTATAGTCAGTACTTTTAGTATGTTTATTACTTAGTCTATATCAAGTTTTTTTTCACTCGATATTCTTTACTGAACTTGATCCTTCACTTAGACTAAATCGGATGGAATTCCGAGTATCATTGATATTGGACTCGTAAAATTCCATTCCTCTTCCGACTTAGATAATTAGTCGTTTAATTATCATAATTATTTTATTATCTGTGTCTAACCTTGGACCAAAGTATGTTATACTTTGAGAACCAAAATTGTTTTACTTTTGTAGGTTATTCAAACGAGGATACACCTTTTTCGAACCACAAAAGTAACCGGCTTCAAAATGTCAAATCACCAGCAGACATCGCTTTTCACCTTCTCTCGCTCCAGTCCCGAAGATTGTGTCGGGGCTCTCTGTTTCCAAATCTGGAAAACTGGAACGTTAAGCTTAACGGTGGTTTCCACCTTACCTTTCAAGACACCGCCTGTGGTTTTGGGACTTCCAAGAGAGTTAAACCGTTATCCAACGTTCACATTACAACGGATACTTTCGAGTGACTCGAAAGCTTCATCAACGGTCACAGAATACTCTCAGTTAGCAGATGAAGATAACGGCTACTCTGCCTGGTTATCTATAAATAGAAGCCACCTCACAAGACTTGAAGATTGCCGAACATATTGTTAATACTCATACTTGCTCAAAGTCTTTGTATACATTCTCAATCTTATACTTACAACTCCTACTCTGTAATTTATTACTATCCGAGTTGTAAGGTCTTGTACTTAGTTACAACCTCTTTCTTACTTTCTCTGTAAGGTCCCTTGACTAAGCTAGCTATAAGGGTTATCTCAGCTAGGAACTACTAGATCGAGATAAGGGAATTTCCGAGTCTAGGAAAACTTGTATAGAGTTGTCTAAAGGAGTAACTCGGGTTCGGTCGGTTCACGGTATTTTGTGGACTCAAAATAGTGGATTTGACTTCGTGCTTGGATTAGCACGGTTCGTGGTTTTCTGCCCCAGGAGGGTTTCCACGTAACTTCTAAGTGTTGTCTTTCTCGAGTTCATTCTAGACTCGGATCGTTATACTTCTTCCGCTTGATCTACTTATTTATTCTTGATAGCATTTCGAGTCCATATATTTCGATCCTCGCTAACCGACTCGGAACTCGTCCTTGTCTCTTCTTTATCAAAAGAGTTAAAGGTTTAAAAAAAAAAACTTCCATCACCCTATTCACCACCCCTCTAGGGTGACTCGGACTCTCCCCGAACAAACCTTCACCGATGGTTCCTTCTCCATTGTTGATCATACCTACTACCTCTTCAGGTGAGACCTCGGGTGATACCTCAATATTACTAAGGGATTCAATCAAGGCTTGTTTATATTTCTAAGAGGCGGATATCAATTGTCGATCGATATGTCAACTTTGAGCTTTTGAAGATGTTTGAGGATAGGATCCTCTTATTTAATAGTTTCCTTTCCTTTTGGAGTCTCTTGAGTCTGTTATGGACCTATTGGAGCATTATGTTGTCCAAACATTATCAAGAATTGAACTTAAGATGCCTTTGGTTCTCCCCAAAACTCATTATCTTCTCTATGTTGTGTGCCCTCGAAGTCATCATCACTATCATCTTTAGTGCAGTGATGGGTCTCATACAAGTCTTCTTCATTACATGCCCACAATCCACATATTGTTTGGTATACTAAAGGTAGGTTAACTTGGACTTTAGGTTCTTTTATATCTTAAATAAAGATAGAAGGATCCCACTAACTTAGGATGGGTTAAGAGAAAACGGCTAAAGTTCCACTCGAATGGGTTTTTGTTGTTATTCGACTTTTGAGGAACTTTAGGTAGACAAAGTTGTCTTTCTAGCTTATTCTCAAAAGTCTAGCATTGTTGAGTATCTTGTCCTTGTGCATGATGGTATTTATAAAATTTTCCCTCATTATAATTTTTAAACTCTTTTGTAGTTTTGATTTTTCCCTAATAGGAGGAAGTTCCATCTTGGCTTTAGAGTGAAAGCGATCTAGTGCTTGGGCACGGGTAGTCTCCATCGATGTGTAGTCAATATAAATTTTAGGTCGTTGACATCTCGCACCCTTGCTACCGCTACCAATATTAGAAGTCTTTTGTCCTTGTTTTGATTAGTACTTTTGTAAATTACCATGACTTTTGTGGTCATCATGGACAATTGTTATTTAATTAGCATACTAGCATCTCCGAGGGTAATGAACACTACAACATAAAGGACTTTTAATAACGGGCTTTTAACGACATATATAAAGAAAACTATTGTAAAAACTTATGCAAAGTGGCATTTTTGTAGATAAGCGGTCTTTTATTACATATGTGATGATAGTTCTTGAATTGAACTGTCGTTGTAGGTGTTATATTATTACGGTTCTTTCATTGAACCGTAATCAAAAGTCTTTAGAAACCAAAAAAAAAAAAAAAATCACGACCAGTCTACAACCTTAAATCTATGCTCTCTAACTTTCATTGTCACTTTCACATCTCTCGCACTCTACTATCTCCATTTACTCTCCTATCTCTACTCTCTTCCTTCTCCTCACCATCGTCGTTGCTCTTTAGTGTGCCATTGTCGCCGCCGTTCTCTCTACTCTTTGCTCGGTGCTCTCATCTCTCTTTGCTCACTCTCGTCGTCGTTGCTCGCTCCCTCGTCTCGCTCTCGTTGTCATACCAAAGGTCGGTATGTAACTCATCTCTCCCTGTCTTATTTTGTACTCTGCTCTCCTCGCTCACTCTCTCAACATTAGCATGCTAAGTAGGGTTAAGTGTTTAGGGTTTTAACATTAGCATGCTAAATAGGGTTTAGGATTCTCGGGTTTTGACAAGTGGCATTGGCAAAGAGTTTACAAAGTGGTATTTTCACATTTTATTGGTATATTGAACAATCTTTATGGTCTATCCGAAAATGAAATATGTACTTGTCGTGCCTTGCCATAAATGGATATCGGGTTAAGTTATTCTACACTTGTATATTATTTAACGATTATACTCAATTCACCAATTTAGTAGGCATAAACAATTCATGAATAAAACTAAACCGTAGACTACATATAGTTGAACTAAGCATACAACTTTATTTCACCATGAAGGTTTGCTCATGGAGAGGTTAAGTCACCCTAGAGGAGGGGGTGTGAATACGAGTGATGGAAGATTTTTGAGAAATATCCAACAATTTTGCACATATCGAAACGAAACTAACTCTAAGTCTAAATTAGACTCGAAAGATAAACACTCAAAAATACGTGAAAACCCTCATAGGGCGAGAAAACCACAGACAGTGCTAATCCAAGCACCAAGTCAAATCCACTAATTGAATCCTCAATTACAAAGGATCGACTCTAACAAGAATTTGTCCCTTAGACAATTCCTTTGCAAGTTTTCCTAGACTCAAAAGTTCCCTTATATGATGTAGTACTTCCCGACCGAGACAACCCTTACAGTCAGGGACAATTGAGCTGAGTTAGCCCTTACAGCTCAATCAAGGGACTTAAAAAGAAAGTAAAGAGTAGAAGTGATTACAAGATTTTTTTTACAACTCAAAAAGTAAGAGATTACATATTTGGAGTTGTAAAAGTTAGAAGATTGCGTAAGAGTAGAATGTGTTCGGCTCCAGCAATATTCAAGTCTTATAGAGTGGCTTCTATTTATAAGCACTAAGGCAGTATGACCATTCAAACTTGTTGTCGACTCGGTGATCTTCAATAGCTACCGTAACGGCTAGTGTGAGTCGCTCGTAAATAAAAAGATTTGTTGAGATATGAACATTGTGTAAAAGTTCTTGACTCCAAAAGTAGTCCAACCCTCTAGTGGTGATTAAAATCGAGGTGGAAACAACCATTAAACTCAAAGTTGAAGTTTTCCAGTTTTGGAAACAAACAACCGTGACATGGTGTTTGAGCAATGTTTAAAAATGGGTAATTGTTGTCTTCTGGTGTTTAACGGCTAGAAATTGGCAGCTTTTCTAATTTAAAAATAGATTAGGATTGTTTAATCATCCTACAAAAGCAAATCAAAGTGATACTCAAAGTATAAAAATACGTTAGTCTAAGATTAGGTATAGATAATAATAAAATCAAAGTAATTAATCACTTAATTATCTTCAACTCTCAAAGAATGGAATTTTCTGAGTCTAATATCCATTAGGTTCATATTCCATCTTGAATCAACCCTTAAAATGATCAAGTTAGAGAGAATAAAATATCATGATACATAAACTTGATCAAGCAAATAATTCTCCATAATTAAACTAACTTAGAAATTAGAATTAACGATATAATTCATTTTCACTTAAAACATGAAGTTAGTGCTTAGAATAGAAGTGTTAGAGAAATTATTTACTCATGCGATAGTTCCGAGTTGTGTCCGAGTGGGCCGAAACTCGGTTCGGAATGTTATGTTGATTGACTTGTTTCTAAGCGCGTCATAATAGGATGAAAGCTTAGATAAGGGTTTCTATAAGGCTCGGAATGACTTAGAATCAAAACTCAAGAGAGATAGAGAGTTATACCTGAGTCTTCCATCTCGCCCTTTTGGTAAAAGGCATTCCATACTTAAGATAGAAACTTGTCGGTTCAAAGAGTTAAGTTTTCATAAGGAGTTGATGAGAACCCAGATTATTAATCGGAGCAATAAGTACAATGAAGATCAATTACCGGTTTAGCTCGGTTTATCTAAGATCAAAACATAACTTAGAACATGTTTCTTGAGATAATTAGAGCAGGATTGCTAAAGAGTAAAAAGATAATATCAAAGTAGAAGAAATAAAACATGTACTTAGAAACAAATAAATTTCATATATTGCAAGAAACATTTGTATAAGAATAAAGTAAGATAAATTGAGAAAAAAAAAAACAAAGGGAAAAACTCCCTCTAAACCAAACATCTAATTTTATATCATTTCTCTCCCCTATGCATTTCAACAAAAAGATAACAAAAGGAGGGAGGAAAGAGCAAGTAATTACGTAAGATGTTGGAAAAAAAAACCGACTTTGAAAACTAGGAAGGAGGGGTAGTTTATCTCGAGGATGATGAGCAAGTTGTGCTCCTGCGCCTATATGCTTGAGTTGAAGTAGTTGAACGAGGCGGCATAAGAATGGGTACATCGGGCGGAGGAGGGATTCGGGTTCCGTGAACCAAAGCGAGATCTTCCTCTTCTTCTTCTTCTTCTTCTTCTTCTTCTTAAACGAGTACTGCTAGCTGAGACTCGAGGCGGGGGCTTTGGACTCGACCAGCTTCACCAGCCTCTTTTAATTCTCAATTACAAAGGACTAACTCTAACCGAATTGCTCCCTTCGACAATTCCTTTACAATGTTTTCCTAGACTCGAAGTTCCCTTATCTCGATCTAGTACTTCCCGACCGAGTTAACCTTTACAATCGGGGACAGCTAGCTGAGTTACCTCTTACAACTTATTCAAGGGACTTACAAAGAAAGTAAGAGAATAGTGTAAGTGATTACAAGACATTACTTTACAACTCGGGAGAATGTGAAATACGGAATTGGAGTTGTAAGTTAAAGATTAAGAATGAGACCAGCAATTGGTTCGACAATAATTTCGGCAATCTTCAAGTCTTACAAGGTGGTTTCTATTTATAAGCATCGAGGCAAACTTACCGTTGAGTCCGATTCTGGACTCGTGATCTTCACTAGCCGTTGTAACGCTATTCTAACTCACTCGAAGAGTTCCGTTGGGATGTGAACGTTGGGCAATGGCTCTTGGCTCCAAAAGATAGTCCAATCAACTGGTGGTGATAGGAAACCGAGGTGGAAACAACCGTTCCTCCTAGAGTTAGAGTTTTCTAATTTTGGAAACAAACAACCTCGACACGGTGTTTCAGCCTTGTCCGTAAGTAGCTATTTTCTGTCTGTTGGTGTTTAACAACGAGAAACCAGCTTACTTTTGTAATTTAAAAAATAGATTAGGCTTGTTTCAATAACCTACAAAAGCAAAACACGTTAGTACTCAAAGAATAAAATACTTTGGTCCAAGATTAAACACAGATAATAATTAAATCATAATAATTAAACACTTAATTATCTTGGGCCTAAAAGAGTGGAATTTTCTGAGTCTAATATTTATTAAGATCTAATTTGAACTTGAGTCAATCCTTAAGTGATTGAGTAAGAAAGAATAAAATATCGGGGTAAATGAACTTGATTATAACAAATAATTCTCTATGAATAAAATGACTTAAAGACGAAGAATTAATGTACTTCTTTGTTAACGTGAAGTGCAAAGTTAGTTCTCGGAATAAATGTGATATGGAAAGATTTGAATATGCGATGGTTTTGAATGATGTCCGAGTGGGTGAGAAACACTAAATAGAGATATGCAACAAATATGCTTTCTAAGTGGGTCAAACTTGAATGAAAACTTAGATAAGAGTTTCTATTTAACTCGGAATGACTTAGAATCAAAACCAATGAGAGATAGAGAGTTACCCAAGTCTTCAATCTCCCCTTTTAAATGAAAGGCATTCCATACTTAAGATAGAAACTTATTAGTTTAAAAGGTTAAGTTTTCATAGCAAAATGATTAGAGAAAAAGAATGTGTTAGTTAGAACATAAGATTTACAGACTCGGATCACAGCATGACTTAGAACATATTTCTTGATATTAAAGGCAAAGATAGTAATTAGAGCAACCAACAAAAAAATGTTAGATGCTCGAAAACGTTGAATGTCATTCATTGCGATAGTCAACTATTTACAAGAAACAAAATAACTAAACTCATAGAAGGAGAAAAGACTCCCCTAAACCAAACATCCAAGATTTTTATCTATCTCTCCCCTATGCATTTCAGTAAAACATATCAAAAGGAGGGAGGAGCAAGCAAGTACAACGAGATGTTAGAAAAAAAGAAAATTATGAGTTTAAAAAAATAGACTAAGAAGAAGGGGCAGGTGGCCATGAAGAAGAGGAGCGAGCAAGTGTGCCTTCGCCTCTAAGCTTTTGTAGACATGGATGAGCAAGGAGGTCTGCAACGACTGGAATATCAAGAAGTTAAGCGGCACTGATTTTGGGAATCAAGGGCATATCTTCCTCGGCTTCTTCTTCTTCCTCAAAGACAACTGAGGACTACGCTTCGAGGCAGGGGCTTTAGATCGACCAACATCGTCAACCTCTTTTGAGCCACTCGGATCATGATCCGAGGAGATCGGCTCAGGCTCCTTGGTGCCCTAGTCCTCAGGCGACCAGCTTCTTCACTTTCTTCTTCTTCTTTTTCTTATTCTTTTCCCTCTTCTTTTCCTTCTTCTTGTGCGTTAGCTTCTTCCTCGCCTTCAGCCGATGGTGTCTTAGAAGGGCTGGAGGACTCGTCGAAGTTTCATTGGATTCCGAGTCCGAAGGTTTGCTCTCGGAGCTAGAGGGGGTGAATAGGGTGATGAGCAAATTCGCTCGAGTTAAACACTAGATATGACTCTAAGGAGAGTGTTGGTCAAGAATGAGCTCGAAAAACACCGACTTAGAAATAAGTGGAAGATGAAGATACGGATTGGATAGAACTTTAAATCTGTCCGAGTCTAGATTGGACTCGAAAAGTATCAATACGAAGTTATGTGGAAACCCTCCTGGGGCGGAAAACCACGGACCGTGCTAATCCAAGCACGAAGTCAAATCCACTATTTTGAATCCACAAAATACAGTAGAATGACTCAACCAGAGTTGCTCCCTTAGGCAACTCCTTACAAGTTTTTCCTAGACGTAGAAATTCCCTTATCTCGATCTAGTACTTCCTAACCGAGATAAACTTTACAGCTAGGGACAACCGAACCGAGTTAACCCTTACGGCTCGGTCAAGGGACCTTACTCGTAAAGCAAGAATAAGTGTTGGTAATAGATTATAAGACCTTACAACTCGGAGAATATTAAATACAGAGTTGGAGTTGTAAGTAGAAGATTGAGTATTGAAGGTTTGCTCGGGAGAGTCTCGAGTCACCCTAGAGGGGGTGAACAGGGTGAGGAGGAAATCTTGTGGAAATTCAAACTCTTTTGCCGGGTAAAATACGGAATGCGGTTCCGAGTCAAAACGAGTCAAAAAGTAGAGACTCGGAAAGACCGAATAGATAGAAATGGCAAGAAAAGCAAATGCTTTAAGATAGTCCGAGTCTAGAATGAACTCGGAAAGTAAACAATTAGAGATTACGTGGAAACCCTCCCGGGGCAGAAAACCACGGACCGTGTCAATCCGGACACGAAGTCAAATCCGCTATTTTGAGTCCACAAAATACCGTGAACTGGCCAAACCCGAGTTGCTCCCTTAGACAACTCTTTACAAGTTTTCCTAGACTCGAAATTCCCTTATCCGATCTAGTACTTCCTAGCTGAGATAACCCTCACAGCTAGGGACAACTTAAGCCGAGTTCACCCTTACAACTTAGTCAAGGGACCTTACAAAGAAAGTAAGAAAGAGTTTGTAATCGAGTACAAGACCTTACAACTCGAAGGTAATGAATTACGGAATAGGAGTTGTAAGTAGAAGATTGAGAATGAATACAAAGACTTTGCACAAGTACGTATATTAACAATAAGTTCGGCAATCTTCAAGTCTTGTGAAGTAGCTTCTATTTATAGATGACCGGGAAGAGTAGCCGTTATCTTCATCTCGCTGACAGAGAGTCCTCTCGTGACCGTTGATAGAAGCTTTCTAAGTCACTCGTAAAGTATCCGTTGTAATGTGAACGTTGGACAAAGGTTTAACTCTCTTGGAAGTCCCAAAACTACTAGCGGTGTCTTGAGAGATAAGGTAAAAACCACCGTTAAGCTTGGTGTCTCGGTTTTCCAGATTTGGAAATAGACGGCTCGACACTATCTTCCGGGACTGGAGCGAGAGAAGGTGAAAAGCCATGTCTCGCTGGTGATTTGACGTTTTGAAGCCGGTTACTTTTGTGATTTGAAAAGTGTATCCTCGTTTGAATAACCTACAAAAGTAAAGCAATTTTGGTTCTCAAAGTATGAAATACTTTGGTCCAAGATTAGACACGAGATAATAAAATAATTATGATAATTAATCAACTAATTATCCGAGTCGAAGAGAAGTGGAATTTTCCGAGTCTAATAACTATATAACTCAAAATTCCATCCGACTTAGTCTAAGCGATAGATCAAGATAAGTAAAGAATATCGAGTGAGATAACTTGATATAGACTAAGTATGAAACAGACTAGAGCTACCGACTCTAATGAAATAGAGCTTATAATCGAAGCCATTTTCCGAGTGAGAGAAGGTGAAACACTAGTCCACTCAATCTGCGATAAATGCGAGTTATCGTTGGACTCGGAACAAAGAATCGGTTTTCGAGTCACTTAAAGAAGCGCAATAAACACATTAAGTGCAAGCTCGTAGTACTTAGAGAAGATACCATTTCATTTAAAAAGTTTCTAAAACACGAGAGAATGCCTTGGAATCAAAACTCTATAAATACGAGATGGTTATTCCTGATTCATGTAATGTAACTCGAAATGCGTTGAGCAGATGGTCTCGAACTCCCCTTTTGATGAAAGGCATTCCATGCTTAGACGAAACTTTGTTAGTGAAAAGGATCTGACTCGAATAGTTGCTCATAAAAGAAATTAAGTAAAGTATACTTAGTGTATCGGAGCATAACGAAAACAATCGGAGCATAAAGCAAAAATATGCTAAATAATGAAATAATGTTAACTCGTAAAGATTGTGAACACGAGATGTTATAGAAGAGAGAGCATTACTTCATTGAACTTAACAAAATTACATAGAATAAGAGGGAAAGCTCCCCTAAACTAGACAACAAGTTTTCGACTCTATTTCTCCCCCTTGCCTTTCAAGCAAAAACAACGGAAAAAAATACAAGATGTGTGGACAAAACAAAGGAGAGAAAATCTTTCGAAAGAGGAAGAATCGCGAGACTTTGGAATTGTGCCACGAGTGCATGGCGCCTACGAGGGAGGGGGTTGTTGGTGTAGTAGCGGAGGGAGTAGAGGTGCGCCGTCGCTAGTATGATCTTAACGATGTGCTTGAGCGCGGCGGAGGGAGAATCGGTATGATCGTCGGGGCTCGGCTCCGAGTGGTCGACCCGGAGTGAGTGGATCGAGAGGTTCTTCCCTTGGGACCTCTGGAGTAACGAGGTCTTCGACCCACCGCAGGCTGGCATGTCGAGCCGAGTACTACCACATGAGCTTGTGGAGCGGTCGACCCTCGGCAGTTCCCATTGCTTCGATTTGTGTTCCACTCCGGCCCGAGATGGAGCCGCCTCGGCCGCGAGCTCCTCGGCGTCTGCTACTTCGCATCTGCAGCTTCTTCTTCTTCAGCCCCGTTGTCCGAGGAGGTCGGAGCCGGGCTCGAAGACGCCTGAGCGCGTCTCGAGTCACCATGGTCTCGAGCCGCCTTGGACCTTCTCTCTTTGAGGAGCTCGACCAGCTCCTTCGCTCCGTCACGAGTGCCCTCATCTCAAGAACTAGAGGCTGCTTGCTCTCGGATTTGGGATTGACCGGTCTTGTGGTTGATGGTCGAGATGTTGGAGGATATGCTTGAAAGACCGGAGTGTGTCCTAGAAAGTAGAGGACACAAAGCCGATCTCGTCCATAAAAACGGGGACAAGAGAGCAGAGAGAGATTTGGAGGCACCGGAGGTGGAAGCACCACCAGGTGGAGAGGGAAGAGAGAGAGGGGTTGATTTCGAGTCCGAGGCGGAGAGGGAAGCCTCGGTTCGAGTTATGAACCCGGACACCGGGGTTAGTTTCTCGGTATCCCTACCCCTGCAGTTCCTTTTGCCGACAACAACGGCAGCCTCGGACACAACGTTTGGGTCCGAGGGGAGAGGAATTTGGAATTGTTTGAAGACGAGGGTGAGAAGAGCACCAAAAGGAAGTGAGGTGGTCTTCTTTGATTGAAGTTGAGCTGGCACGGCGGCCATTTGCTCAATGATGGAGGGGAAGAGGTGCTTTGAGGTGCTTGGAGTTGGGGTTCTCCTTGTCTGGAATGCTTGTGAGAAAAAAGTTCTCATCAACGAAAGCACGTAAGGCGAGCTTCGACTTCAAGCGAGTCACGAAAAGTTTTTCGGGACTCGGGAAACTCTTTGGCGAACTTGTCAAAGAAGTCGTCGGCGACCTCGGTGAACGGAATGGGGTTGCTGTTCAAGAAGAGAGAGGAGACCTTGAACAAGCGGTGGAGGAGAGAGGCGTTGATGCGAACGGTGATGTTCCGAACCCTGGAGGTTAGAACATTTTCCGAGTGGGTAAGGTGAGTGTAGAACTCGAAACGAGTTCGGGATAGATGAACTTGCTGAAGCACATGAAGTTATATGCTCCGGTTGTTTGAATGTGAGCCAACCAAGAAAATTTGATTGTAGGAAAGAACTTGTCGTCCAGCACAAGGTGCTTGGGTGACAATGGGTTTGGAGGGGGTTGAGCTTTACGGCGTTTTGATGCAAGGCTTTTTGGAGGAGGAAGAGATCTGGAAGTCGGGATGGTTTCCTCTTTTAGGCATTTTGAACGATGGAAGGAAAGATGAAACTTTTGAGTAGAAAAGAGAAGGAGAGGTAGAAAAGAAGAACCGAAAAGATGTAGAAAAAGATGAGAGCGATCAAAACTTACGAGAGATGGCCTTTACGATGCTTGAAGAACTTCAAAGATCACTTGTTCACGTAGAAATCTTCCGCGAAAAGTTTCGTTTGAGAGAGATGGAATGTAGAGTACCGAGACGAAGATGAATAGATGCTATTTATAGAAAATAAGCGCGCCCGTCAACTATCTCGTTAAATATAACTCCGTTCGACTCGGCTTGTCCATCGGTCATCGAAGACCGGTGTGACGGTTCTCTTCAACGGTTAAGATTTTGGCGGTTAGAGATCCACGGCTATCGACCGATCACGGTGCTCGAGAGAAAGAGAGAGAAAAGATTTTGAAAATATAATCCGAAGCTCTCCATCGATCTAGAGATAGCTTCGGAAAATTTGAAGTCCAAGTTTCTCCATGTCCGAGTTTGACTCAAATAGGTTTCGAGTGACTCGAAACACAAAATAACTATTAACCCGAGTATCACTGAATCAACTGAGCTAATGGTTATTAAAGGGAAAACACATAACACAAAATTATGTAATGAATAAGAATAGCACATAATTAAGCATTTAACATACCAAGCTCATTCCGAATAAAGCAAAACTAATCTTCACCAAGAGGCTTAGTAAAGATATCAGCTAATTGAAGATTAGTAGGAATGAACTCAAGTTTAATATCACCTTTTTCCGAGTGATCACGTAAGAAGTGATATCCGACCTCGATATGCTTTGTTTTCGAGTCTTGGACGAGGATTCTTGGTGATGCTGATTACGCTTTGGTTGTCACACTTGATTGGAATTGAGTTAAGGAATAGTCCAAGATCCTTCAAGTGTTGCTTAATCCATAGAATCCGAGCGCAACAAGCTCCAGCTGCAATATATTCAGCTTCGGCAGTTGATAGAGCTACCGAGTTCTACTTCTTTGAGTGCCAAGATATTAGGGATTGACCCGAAATTGGCAAGCTCCAAATGTGCTCTTTCGATCAACTTTGTATCCTACGTAGTCCGCGTCCGAGTATCCGAGTAAGAGTCGGTTCGAGTCTCCGGAATACCATAGACCTAAATTCGAGTGCCTGCAAGATATCTGAATATTCTTTTCACCGCAGTGAGATGTGATTCTTTTGGGTTAGCTTGAAATCTTGCGCATAGGCAAACACTCGAACATTATATCTGGCTCTGCTGGAAGTAAGATATAGCAAAGATCCAATCATACCTCGATAAAGTTTCGATCTATTGCTTTACCTTTCTCGTCCGAGTCAAGCTTTATACTGCTTGCTCATGGGAGTAGATGCATGTTTTGCATCTTAGAGTTTGTATTTCTTCGATAGTTCCTTGGTGTACTTTGATTGATGGACATAGATTCCATCTTTATCTTGTTTGATTTGTAACCCAAGGAAGAAGTTGAGTTCTCCCATCATACTCATTTGGAACTCTTGACTCATCAACCCGGAAAATTCTCGGCACAGAAATTCATTAGTAGCACCAAAGATAATATCATCAACATAGATTTGAACAATAAGGAAATCTTTCCCCTTAGTTTTTATGAAGAGAGTCTTGTCGATCCGACCTCTTTTAAAATCATTTAGAACCAAGAAGCTACTCGAGTCTTTCATACCGGGCTCGAGGTGCTTGTCTAAGACCATAGAGAGCCTTTTGAAGTTTGAAAACATGATTTGGAAATTCCGAGTTTTCAAAACCGGGAGGTCTGTTCGACATAGACTTCTTCTTCAATAAAACCATTGAGAAATGCACACTTAACATCCATCTGATATAATTTAATATGCATGCTTTGGATGCAAATGGCAATAGTATTACGATAGGTTCAATTCGGCTACAGGTGCAAAGGTTTCCCCACAATCAATTCCTTCTTCTTGATTGTAACCTTAAGCCACAAGTCTAGCCTTGTTTCTGACTACCACTCCACCCTCATCCAGTTTGTTCTTGAAAACCCATTTGGTTCCTATAACTGGGTGGTTAGAAGGTCGGTTGGTCGAGTCCGGACTTGGTTTCTCTCGAATTGATTGAGTTCCTCTTGCATGGCCTCTACCCATTCAGGTTCATTAAGGGCCTCTAGTGCATTTTGGGTTCGTTTAATGAAATGAATGCGGTGAATGCACATAGATTATGTAGAGAGGAATGAGTTCTTACCCCACTTGTTGATATCCGAAATTATGTTTTCTTGGGGATGACTGGAACTAAATTTGAATGCTTTACCAGTTCTCGATTCACGAGATTTATGGGCTGAGCCGCTTGATCTTCGAAGCCTGTTACGAGTGACCCTCTTCATTAACTTGTTCGTTACGAGCGAGCTCTTGAGTTGTCTCATTACGAGTTTCCTCGTTCGAGTGACTTCATTACGAGCGAGGTTGAGTCCGAGTCTTTGTAGGCTCGACTTTGTCATCATCTCTACTGAGCTTCGGTTCGAGTATGATGACTCACTTGGCTTCTCTTGTTCAAGCTCATCAAACACTACGTGGATGCTTTCTTCCACTTTGTTAGTTTGCTTATTGAAAATGCGATAAGCTTTCTTGTGAAAGGAGTAACCTAGAAAAATACCTTCGTCGACCGAGCATCAAACTTGGTCGGGTGATCCTTACCGTTGTTGTGAACGAAGCATTTACATCCGAATGGTGCTGAAATAGGAAATATTTGGCTTCTTCCCTTTGTAGAGCTCATAAGGTGTTTTCTTCAGAACGGGTCCGATGAGGCATCTATTCGAGTGTAGTTGGCTATGTTGATTGCCTCTACCCAGAAATAGTAAGGCAAGTTGTGCTCAATCATCATCGTCCTTGCTATTTCTTCAAGGGTTCTGTTCTTTCTCTCTACTACTCCATTCTGTTGAGGAGTTTTGGGTGCTGAGAAGTTGTGAGAGATTCCATTTTTGTCACAAAACTCCGAGAATTCCGAGTAGTCGAATTCCCTTCCATGGTCGGTTCGAATCCTCCGGATCCGAGTCCGAGACTCAACTTGAATTTTTCTGCAGAGCTTGCTGAACTCCTTGAAAGCTTCATTCTTGTCCACATAAGTCCCTATGCAGTAACTCAAGAACTTTGGATGTGGAAGCTGTCTTCGAGAGATTTGAATGAAGATCCGACTTGTTTCCCTCTAGTGCATGCTTCACAAACTTTATTTTTCTCAAAAACACAGATTAGGTAGACCCCTAACCGGACTATGAGATGCCAACTTTTTGATTGTATGCATGCTAATATGTCCTAATCTATGATGCCAAGTCCATGAATCATCATGGAGAGATGCTTTTAAACAAGATAAATTCGACTTGGGTCGAAAGAGGAATGATGTAAGTATTACCCGATCTCTTACCCGAAAGCTTGATCTCTTTGGTAGTAACATTAGAAATGTAGCGGTTGGTCCGAGTGAATCTTACCACTTGACCTTTATCACACAATTGGGAGATCTTGAGTAGATTATATTTTAATCCTTTGACAAGGTAGACTGGACTGACCAGATTTCTTCCTTTTCCAATCTTGCCAATCCCCACTATCTTGCCTTTGCTATCATCTCCAAATATGACCTTTCCTCCTTCATGTCTTTCCAACTCGGAAAAGAGTCCTGCATCTCCGACATGTGGCGTGAACATCCACTTGTCAAGGTATCGGTGTCCTTTTGATCTTTTCTGAGTGACCCGCAAAACAGAGAGAATCTAACCCTTCTCACTTCCTCTAATGAACCCAGTAACATTCCTTACTTGTGGTCCTTTTACGAGGAAGAAGGTGTTTTGGAACCCAGATTTGAATGACTTTGGGTTTTGTCGATTACGAGTCTTCCTCTCGGAGAACCGAGTCCGTATCTCTTTCTTTTTGAAAGCTTTTCCTTTTGAAACAGGAGAGAATGGTTTCTTTTTGTAAACGAGTTCTGGGCTTAGTCCTCCCTTCATTTACGTGAATGGGACCGTGCTCGGCTTTCCTGAACTTCACGGTTACGGAATCATTTTTAAATAGATCCGAGTAGGAATTGGATTCCTCTTCTTTATTCAAACCAAGACCTTCTTTTCGAAAGGAGACACATTGTGATCCTAAGAGCATGTTAAGGTTTTTCGACCTTGAGTAAATTTTAAAATCGAGATCTTGAGACTCAGTGAGCTTCGTTTTAGTTGCTCATTTTCTTTCCTGAGTAACTTAGACTCGGTCTCATTAGTTTGAGCACTAGTCTCGAGTTCTCCGAGTGTCGGTCTCGGTTTTTCAATTCATTTTTCAAAGAAGTGCTCTCGGAAGAAATTGACTCAAGTTGTTCTTTGAAATGGGAACAGTCAGAATTAGACTTTTCTTCCAAAGTAAAAATGTATTTAGCTAAATCAACTTTGGAGAATTTGAGGAAATAGTTAATTACCTCTTGAGGATTAGTTTCCTCATTGTTCGAGTCCGAGTCGACTCTCTTTCGGCTTCGAGTCGGACATTGCCATTAAACACTTCGAGTCGTCCGAGTCCTCGTCATCTTTTGATGAGCCCTCATCGCTCCATGTTGCAATCATGGCCTTCTTCTTCTTTCTGTCCCTTTTCCTCTTCGGACGAGTCCTTGACTATGTGGTCTTTGCTTGCCACACTCGAAACACCCAGAATTCTTAGATAAAGATAACTTTGAGGGAGAAGAATACTTACCTTTTCTGTCTCTTTTATCTTTCTTGTAGAATTCTTCCTTTGGCCTTTTGTCCCATCTTTTGTGCTTGATTATTCTCTTGAAGCCTCTTGCAATAAGTGCCATAGGATCGTCTTCCGAGTCGGATGAGCTCGGATTTGCTTCTTTAGATTACTGAGGCTTTCGGTGCTATGTTCTTTTTGGAACCGCCCTCGGCATCCTCTTCTTCTAGATGAATTTCGTGTGTTAGAAGCTTTCCGATGAGCTCGTCGGCTTTAAGAGTGAGAGGTTCCGAGCCTCCTCTATGGCGAGTCACCTTCGGACCCCATCTTCTTTTGGGCGGACTTCGAGTATCTTTCTACACATTTCCTCGTGTGTGATTTTCTTACCCAGAGACTTGAGATTGTTGGTAATCTCGAGTAAACCGGATGAACATCCGAGTGATATTTTCTTCTAACTCCATCTTGAATAGCTCGTATTTGTGAAGATATTGACTAATCTTCGCTTGTCCGACCCGACTTGTGCCTTCATAAGTGTTGACCAGTGTATCCCACACTTCTTTTGCTGTGTCGCGAGCAAACAACCGATTGTATTCCTCCGAGCTGATGGCACACATCGGAATGTTCATTGCCTTGAAGTTCTTCCTGAACTTCTGCGCTCGCTCGGAGTGAATTCAGCCTTTGTCTTGGGAATGATTCGAATTCCTCTGTCTTCATTGGAATGTAGTTTCCTTGTCGTATAATTTCCTATACATCTTCATCATGATCCATGAGGAAGCATTCCATAAGCTTCTTCCGAGTGCCCAAAGTTTGATCCTTTGCATTTTGGTGGCCTGTTGGAAGATCTTCCTTCATCGAACTCTCCGGTGTTACGAGCCATTTGATCTTTAGACCTTTGGATGGTTAGATCCTTTACGAAAGGCTAGGCTCGATACCAATTGAAGGTTTGCTCGGGGAGAGTCCGAGTCACCCTAGAGGGGGCTGAATAGGGTGAGGAGGAAATCTTATGGAAATTCAAACTCTTTTGCCGGGTAAAATACGGAATGCGGTTACGAGTCAAAGCGAGTCGGAAAAGTAGAGACTCGGAAAGGCTGAATAGATAGAAATGGCAAGAAAAGCAAATGCTTTAAGACAGTCCGAGTCTAGAATGAACTCGGAAAGTAAACAATTAGAGATTACATGGAAACCCTCCCGGGGCGAGAAAACCACGGACCGTGTCAATCCGGACACGAAGTCAAATCCACTATTTTGAGTCCACAAAATACCGTGAAGCGACGAACCTGAGTTGCTCCCTTAGACGACTCTTTACAAGTTTTCCTAGACTAAGAAATTCCCTTATCCGATCTAGTACTTCCTAGCTGAGATAACCCTTACAGCTAGGGACAACTTAAGCTGAGTTCACCCTTACGGCTTAGTCAAGGGACCTTACAAAGAAAGTAAGAAAGAGTTTTTAAGCGAGTACAAGACCTTACAACTCGGAAGGTAATGAATTACGAGAATAGGAGTTGTAAGTAGAAGATTGAGAATGAATACAAAGACTTTGCACAAGTACGTATATTAACAATAAGTTCGGCAATCTTCAAGTCTTGTGAAGTAGCTTCTATTTATAGATGACCAGGCGAGTAGCCGTTATCTTCATCTGTCGACCGAGAGTCCTCTCGTGATCGTTGATAGAAGCTTTCGAGTCACTCGGAAAGTATCCGTTGTAATGTGAACGTTGGACAACGGTTTAACTCTCTTGAAAGTCCCAAAACTACTAGCGGTGTCTTGAGAGATAAGGTAAAAACCACCGTTAAGCTTGGTGTCTCGGTTTTCCAGATTTGGAAACAGACGGCTCCGACACTATCTTACGGGACTAGAGCGAGAGAAGGTGAAAAGCCATGTCTGTCTGGTGATTTGACGTTTTGAAGCCGGTTACTTTTGTGATTTGAAAAGTGTATCCTCGTTTGAATAACCTACAAAAGTAAAGCAATTTTGGTTCTCAATGTATGAAATACTTTGGTCCAAGATTAGACACGAGATAATAAAATAATTATGATAATTAATCAACTAATTATCCGAGTTAAAGAGAAGTGGAATTTTCGAGTCTAATAACTATATAACTCAAAATTCCATCCGACTTAGTCTAAGCGATAGATCAAGATAAGTAAAGAATATCGAGTGAGATAACTTGATATAGACTAAGTATGAAACAGACTAGAGGTACTGACTCTAATGAAATAGAGCTTATAATCGAAGCCGGTTTACGAGTGAGTGAAGGTGAAACACTAGTCCACTCAATCTGCGATAAATGCGAGTGATGCTTGGACTCGGAACAAAGAATCGGTTTTCGAGTCACTTAAAGAAGTGCAATAAACACATGAAGTGCAAGTCTGTAGTACTTAGAGAAGATACCATTTCATTCGGAAAAGTTTCTAAAACACGAGAGAATGCCTTGGAATCAAAACTCTATAAATATGAGATGGTTATTCCTGATTCATGTAATGTAACTCGAAATGCGTTGAGCGAGTGTCCGAATCTTCAAGTATGAATACAAAGACTTTTACTTAAGTTCGTGTATTGACAGTTGGTTCAAGCAATCTTCAAGTCTTGAGAGTTGGCTTCTATTGAGAGACGACCAAGCAAATTAGCCGTTGTGACCATCTTCCGACTGGAAGTCCATTGTGACCGTTGTAATGGATTTTCCGAGTTACTCGAAAATATCCGTTGAAGTATGAACGTTGGGCAACGGCTCTTGACTTCTTTGGAAGTCCCAATTCACCGTTAAGCTTAGCGTTGTAGATTTTCGATTTTGGAAACAGACAACCCCGACACGATGTCCGGGCTTTGGTCGAAGTGGAAAAAGCCTTGTTTGCTTGGTGATTTGACGTTTTGAAGCTCGGTTACTTTTGTAATTCAAAAATAGGATAGCCTCGTTTAAATAACCTACAAAAGTAAATCAATATGGTTCTCAAAGTATAAAATACTTTGGTCCAAGGTTAGACACAAATAATAAATTAATTAAGATAATTAAGTGCATAATTATCTGAGTTAGAAAAGGAATGGAATTTTACGAGTCTAATATCCATGAGACTCAAAATCCATTCAAGTCGATCTAAAAGAGAATCAAGTCAAATGAAGAATGACAAAGTAGACAGACTTGATTTAAAACAAAGCAAAATTCAAACAAAATAGGTTGACTTAGAAGAGTGAATTATCAAAGTAATTCTTGGAACACGAAGTCGAGATATGAGTCTATACAAAATAGAACAAGTGTTCGAACATGCGATATATCTAAGTGTTGTCCGAGTGACTCAAAACGAGTGTGTAGAAAGGCATGTAAGAATATACTTTTGAGCCAGTCGAAGCGGATGAAAACGAATACAATAGATTCTATAACACTCGGAAAAGATGCTATATCACTTAGAAAAGTTTCTAAGGCTATAGAATGACTTGAAATCAAAACCTTATGAGGGCTGAAGTCTTGTACCTGATTCTTTGATGAAGCTCGGAATGATGTGTGTATAAAGTTTGAGTCTTCAATCTCCCCTTTTTGATGAAATGCATTCCATACTTAGACAAAACATTGTTAGTAATATAGATCCGGTTTTTCAATCTTGCTCGGAAAATAAGTCGGTAAGATGTGATAAAATGAAGTTCTATCAAAGCATATTTATCTATTAGAGCAACTAAGTTGAGATCGAGTAAGAAAGAAAATACTGAAAAACACACCAATGATTGGATGCTGATAGCAGGATTAATAATGAAATGCATTTATTCATTAAAGAAAGGAAAATAACCGAGTATCGAGCAATGGCAAATACAGTTGACATGCTGACCCGAAATGGAAACTAAGAAATAATAAACTCTGAAACAATTGCTTTAAGCATGAAACTCGAAATTATTAATGAAATGTATTACTTCATTAAAGAAAAGATAAGCACATAAGGGAGGTGAGAGAAACTCCCCTAAACAAGACAACAAATTTTTCCAACTATTCTCCCCTTGCCTTTCAGCAAAAACAAAAAGAGGAAGAATGTATCAAGTAGATACTGATTTGATGTCCGGACAAAAATATGAAAAAAGGAAAGAAAACTAAGAGGGAGGAGATGGAGCAGTCTGAATAGAAGATGAAAGGCGAGTCATGCGCTCGCACCGATAAGATCTTGAAGATGTAGTTGAGCGCGGCGGTAGTAGCACTGGGATCTCCGGCATCCGCTCGGTTTGAGTGGCCGACCCGGAACTAGGTCGTCCAAAGGCTCATCCTCCCGGAACTCAACTACTGTAGAGGTGTGCTCAGGCTGACCAGCTGCTGGCTGACCATGGTTAGCGAGGGTCATCCGACCCACACAGACATCGTCTAAGCCGATCATCTCCGGTTGAGGTTCCGGAGCACTTGGACCCTCTCGCTCGTTGCCGATCCTTGTTCTTCTTCTTTCTCCCCTGCCTCGGCGGCAGGTACCTCTTCTTCTCCTTCTTCCGCATCTTCCGAGGAGGATTTGGCCGGACTCGAGGATTCCTCGAAGTGTCCGAGTTGACAAGATCCCGAGCCACCTTGGATCTCTTCTCTCGAAGGAGCTCGATCGGCTCCCTCTCGCTCCTTAAGTAGGGCCTTCATCCGGAAGAGCACATCCTGCCGCTCTCGGATGCAGGATTGGGCTGTTTTCGGTTAATGGTCATAGACTAAAGGACGAGTCTTGAATGACCGGAGGATGTCCTTGAACTCGGTGGACATCGAGGACATCTTATCCATGAAAGCGGTGAAAAGGGCGGAAGAGATGATATGAGAAACACCTGAGGTAAAGGCACCACCAGGTGGAGAAGGTAGAGAGAGAGGGACCGAGTCCGAGTCCGAGGAGGAGAAGGTGGCCTCGGTTCGAGCTATGGATCCGGACACCTGGTTGGGTTTCCTAGTATCCATACCCAAGAAGTTCCTTTTGCCAACTACTATGGCAACCTTAGAAACTGCGTTAGGATATGAGGGAAGAGGGACTTTGAATTGTTCGAAGATGAGAGTGAAAAGAGCCCCGAAAGGAAGAGGGGTTGTCTTCTTGTTCCGAGTCCGAGCCGTGCATACTGCTATTTGCTCGATTATTGCAGGAAAGAGGTCTACTTTGTAGCCCTCTAGAATATCGAAAGAGGCCTCGGCTTCTCCTTGCTGGAATGCTCGTGAGAAGAAGGTTCTCATCGGCAGGAAACACAAAAGATGAGCTTCGACTTTAGTTGGGTCACGAAGAAGTTTTTGCGTGACCCGGGGAATTCTTTAGTGCACTTCTCAAAGAAGTCGTCGGCAACCTCGTTGAAAGGTATGGGGTTGCTATTCAAGAAAAGAGAAGATACTTCAAAAAGACGATAGAGGAGGGAAGTATTGATGCGAACGGAGATGTCTCGAACTCCGGAGGTGAGGATACCCTCGAGCTAGAAAGATTTGAGTAGAACTCGGAGACGAGTTCTAGGTAGATGAAATCACTAAAACAGAGGAAATTGTAAACCCCTATGGACTTAATGTGAGGTTACCACGAAAATTTTGTGGTTGGAAAGAATTTATCATCTAGCGTGAGATGTCTGGGTGACAAGAGGTTTTGAAGGATTGGAGGGGCCTTCGTGGCTTTTTGTGCGAGGTTTCTTGGTGGTGGAGCCAAGAAAATTAGGGTGGGAACCTCTTTTCAGCATGTTTGTTGTTGAAAAGAGAGGAAGAAGATGAACTTTTGAGAGAGAGAGAGGAAGAAAGAGAGAGAGAAAGCTCGAGGAGAGTGTAAAAAGAAAAGAGCGAAGAAGAGAGAGAACCGAGAGCAACAGAGCTTACTAGAGATGTTCTTCACTAAGCTTGAGTTCACCGACCATTGCTTTGATCGAAGAGAGCTTGTTACACAAAGGTTCAATTGTGAGAGTGAAAGTAAGTGAAGAGTAAAGTAGCGAAATGAAGGAGAATAAGCGCTATTTATAGAGAAGTAAGCATCCTTCTATATCCATTCCGACTCGGCTCTTCCGCGGTCACTTCGACCGGTGTGATTGTTCTTTTCTCCAACGGTTAGAATTCCAGCAGTTGTCTCCAAAGGCTAGTTGTCCGATCACAAGGCGCGAGAGAGAGAGAGAGAAAAAGAAAGATTTTTATAATAAATTCCGAACTTCTCCACTTGTCTAGAGATGATTTCGAAGTTTGAAGTCCATTTTTTCAACATCCGAGTCCGACTCAGCTAAGTTTCGAGTGACTTAGAAACCGCAAACAAATAATAACTCTTAGCTCGGTATCACTGGTTCAGCTGAACTAATAACTTATTAAGGAAAGTAAGCACACAACACATAATCATGCAGAGAATTTTCACACGTAAAAGCACATAATTATGCGTTTAGCATACCAAGCGCATTCCTAATAAAGCAAAACTAATCCTCACTAAGTGGCTTTGTAAAGATATCAGCTAATTGAAGATTGGTAGGAATGAATGCAAGTTCAATATCACCTTTCTCAGAATGGTCTCTTAAGAAATGATACCGACCTCAATATGTTTTGTCTTTGAGTGTTGAACTGGATTCTTGGTGATGCTGATTGCACTCGATTATCACACTTGATTGGAATTGATTTGAATGTAAGTCCAAGATCTCTTCCGTGTTGCTTTATCCATAAGATCCGAGCACAACATGCCCCAGCCTACGATATACTCGGCTTCGGCAGTTGATAGAGCTACCGAGTTTTGCTTCTTTGAGTGCCAAGATATCGTGGATTGACCCGAAACCGGCAAGCTCCTGAGGTGCTCCTCCTATCAACTTTGTACCCAGTATAATCAGCATCTAAGTATCCAGTGAGAGTCGGTTCCGAGTCTTTGGAGTACTATAGACCTTAATTCCGAGTCCCTACAAGATATCTAAATATTCTCTTCACCGCAGTGAAATGTGATTCTTTAGGATTATGTTGAAATCTTGCACACAGGCAGACACTAAACATTATGTTCGATCTGCTGGAAGTAAGATATAGAAAAGATCTAATCATACTTCGATAGAGTTTCGATCTATTGCTTTACCTTTTTCATCCGAGTCTAGTTTTATGCTGCTACTCATGGGGATTGTCTGTATGCTTTACATCTTGAAGTCTGTACTTCTTTAGCAGCTCCTTGGTGTACTTTGATTGATGGACATAAATTCCATTTCTGTCTTACTTGATTTGTAGGCCAAGGAAGAAATTGAGTTCTCCCATCATACTTATTTGAAATTCCTGTCTCATTAACTCGGAGAATTCTCGACACGGAATTTCATTAGTAGCTCCAAAAATTATGTCATCAACATATATCCGAGCAATCGGAAAGTCTTTCCCCTTGGTTTTTGTAAAGAGAGTCTTGTCAATCTTACCTCTTCTAAAATCATTTTGAACCAAGAAATTGCTCGAGTCTTTCATACCAAGCTCCGGGAGCTTGTTTAAGACCATAGAGAGCTTTTTACGGTTTAAAAACATGATTTGGAAATTCCGAGTTTTCAAATCCAATGGGTTGCTCAACATAGACTTCCTCTTTAATAAAACCATTAAGAAATGCACATTTCACATCCATTTGATACAATTTGATATTCATGGTAGACGCAAATGCCAATAAAATTCTAATGGCTTCAATTCGGCTACATGTGCAAAGGTTTCCCCACAATCAATCCCTTCTTCTTGATTGTAACCTTGAGCCACAAGTCTAGCCTTATTTCTTACTACCAACCCACCTTCATCTAGCTTGTTTTTGAAAACCCATTTGGTTCCTATGACTGGGTGGTTAGAAGGTCGTTTGGTCGGAGTCCGGACTTGGTTTCTTTCAAATTGATTGAGTTCCTCTTGTATGGCCTCTACCCATTCAGGTTTATTAAGGGCCTCTAGTGCGTTTCTGGGTTCGATTAATCATATGAATGCAGTGAATGCACATAGATTTTGAAGAGAGGAACGAGTTCTTACCTGACTGTTGATGTCGGATATGATGGTTTCAAGTGGGTGGCTAGAAGCATACTTGAAAGCTCTACCTGTTCTTTGGTTCATCAGATTTGTAGGTTGAATTGGTTGATCTGCAAAAGTCTATTTTGAGTGAGCTTGTTCATCAGATTGTCCTTCAACATTACGAGCTTGTTCTTGAGTTGTTTCATTCCGAGTCACTTCGTTCCGAGTGACTTCATTCCGAGTGTCATGGATTTGATTCTTGATGAGCTCATTTTCATCACGATCATCATCTCTGCTAAGCTTTAGGTCCGAGAATGATGACTCACTTGGTTTTTCTGTTCAATCTCATCAAACACAATGTGGATGCTTTCTTCCACTTTGTTAGTTCTTTTATTGAAAATGTGATAAGCTTTGCTATGAGATGTATAACCAAGAAAATACCTTCGTCCGACCGAGCATCAAACTTGGTCAGGTGATCCTTACCATTGTTGTGAACAAAGCACTTACATCCAAAAGGTCCGAAGTATGAAATATTGGGTTTCTTCCCTTTGTAGAGCTCGTATGGTGTTTTCTTCCGGATGGGTCCGATGAGGCATCTGTTCAAAGTGTAGTTAGCTGTGTTGACTGCCTCAGCCTAGAAATAGTAGGGTAGATTGTGTTCAATCATCATAGTCCTTGCTATTTCTTTAAGAGTTCTGTTCTTTCTCTCCACCACCCCATTTTGTTGAGGAGTTCTTGGTGCTGAGAAGTTTTGAGAGATGCCATTTTTATCATAAAACTCTACAAACTCTAAGTAGTCGAACTCCCTTCCATGGTTAGTTCGAATTCTTTGGATCCGAGTCCGAGAGTCAACTTGGATTTTTCTACGAGCTTGCTTGAACTCTTTGAAAGCTTCATTTTTATGTTTAAGAAAACACACCCGGGTAAATCGTGAGTAATCATCAACAATAACAAGCACATATGATTTATCTCCGAGACTCTTAACGAGGATTTCACCACATAAATCCATATGCAACATTTCAAGCACCTTGGATGTGGAATTTTTAGAGATTTGAAAGATGATCTGACTTGTTTCCCTTTTGTGTATGCCTTATAAATTTTATCTTTCTTAAATGCACAATTAGGCAATCTTCCGACTAAACCATGGGATGCAAGTTTCTTAATGGTATGCATGCTAACCTGACCTAGACTACGATGCCATGCCCATGAATTATCATGAAGAGATGCTTTTAAACATGATAAGTTCTGACTCGGGTCGGAAAGAGGAATAGTGTAAGTGTTACCCGATCTCTTACCCGAGAGTTTGATCTCTTTGGTAGCATCATCGAAATATAGCAATTGGTCCGAGTGAATCTTACCTCTTGATCTTTATTACAAAGTTGAGAGATGCATAACAAGTTTTACTTTAACCCTTTGACAAGGTATACTAGGTCGACCGGATGCTTCCTTTGCCAATCTTGCCAATCCCAATTATCTTGCCTTTGCTGTCATCCCCAAACGTGACTTTTCCTCCTTTGTAGTCCTCTAACTCATAAAACAGTCTTGAATCTCTTGACATGTGGCGTGAGCATCCACCGTCTAGGTACCAATGCCCTTTTGTTCTTTTCTAAGTCACCTGCAAGTCGAAACAAACTAACCCTTCTCACTTCCTCTAACGAACCCAGTAACACCCTTTACTCGTGGTCCTTTTCGAGGAAGAAGACTTTTCGGCACCCAGATTTGAATGACTTTGGGTTTGGTCCGATTCCGAGTCTTCCGTTTGGAGAACTGAGTCCGTGTCTCTTTCTTTTGAGAAACTTTTCTTTTATAAACCGGTGGAGAAGGCTTTCTCCTGTAAGCTGGTCCGGGCTCGATCCGCCTTTCATTCTTATGAATAAAACCGTGCTTAGCCTTCCTAAACTTCACAGCTACTGGAATCCTTTTGAAAAGTTCGAGTAGGAATTGGATTCCTCCTCTTTGTTAAAACCAAGATCTTCTTTTCTGAAGGAGACACATTGGGACCCTAAGAGCATATCAAGGTTTTTCGACCTCGAGTAAACTTTAAAACAAGATCTTGAGACTCGTTGAGCTTTTGCTTTAGTTGCTCATTTTCCCATCCGAGAAACTCGGACTCAGTCTCATTGGATTGAGCACTAGTCTTAAGTTCTCTTAGAGTAAGTCTTAGTTTTTCCAATTCATTTTTAAAGAGATGCTCTCGTAATTAATTGACTCAAGTTGTTCTTTAAAGAGAGAAGAGTCGAATTGGACTTTTCTTCCAAAGTGAAAATATACTTAGCTAAATCAACTTTGGAAAACTTGAGAAAGTATTCAATTACCTCCTGAGGATTTGTTTCCTCATTGTCCGAGTGATCCGAATCGACTCTGTTTCGACTTCCGAGTCGAGAGAGCCATCGGACATTTTGAGTCTCCGATTCTTCATCGTATTCTAATAAGTCTTCATCACTCCATGTGGCCATCATAGCCTTTTTCTTTCTTCTGTCCCTCTTTCTCTTGGGACAGTCCTTGACTATGTGTTCCTTATCGCCACATTCAAAACAGACCGAGTTCTTAGTCAAAGATAACTTTGAAGGGGAAGAGTGTTTACCTTTTTTATCCTTCTTGTCTTTTTATTAAACTCTTCTCTTGGCTTCTTATCCCATCTCTTGTGCTTCATTATTCTCTTGAAGCCTCTAGCAATAAGTGCCATGGGATTCTCTTCGAGTCGGAAGAACTCGGATTTGCTTCTCTCGGTTTCTAAGGCTTTCAGTCGCAATGTTCTTTTTGGTGTCGACCTCTGCATCCTCCTCTTCCAGGTGGATCTCATGGGTTAGAGGCTTCCCAATGAGTTAGTCCGGCTTCGATAGCGACAGGTTTTGAGCCTCTTCGATAGCTGCGACCTTGGGACCCCATCTTCTCTTAGGTAGGCTTCGAGTATCTTTTTGCACATTTCCACGTGGGAAATCTTTCTACCCAAAGATTTGAGATTATTGGTAATCTCGGTGAAGCGGATGAACATCTTAGTGATGTTTTCTTCGGCTCCATCTTCAATAGCTCATACTTGTGAAGATATTGGCTTATCTTCACTTGTCGACCTAGCTTGTGCCTTCATAAGTATTGACCAGTGTGTCCCATACTTCTTTGGCCGTGTCACGAGCGGACACTCGGTTGTACTCTTCCGAGCTGATGGCGCACATCAAAGGGATCATTGCCTTAAAGTTCTTTCCGAACTTTTCTGTTCCTTCAGCAGATGAACTCAGCCTTTGTCTTGGGCACGAGTCTTGTTTCTTCCATTTTCATAGGAATGTAGTTGCCTACTTGTATAATGTTCCGGACATCCTCATCATGATCTAGCAGGTTCTATGAGCTTCTTTCGGTGCACGAAGTTAAATCCTTTGAACTTTGGTGGTCTGCTGGAAGATCTTCCTTCATCGAACTCTACGTTGTTCCGGGCCATTTGATCTTTAGACCTTTGGATGGTTAGATCCTTTACGAAAGGTTAGGCTTTGATACCAATTGAAGGTTTGCTCTCGGAGAAGCTAAGTCACCCTAGAGGGGGTGAATAGGGTGATGAGGAAATTCGCTCGAGTTAAACACTAGATATGACTCTAAGGAGAGTGTTAGTCAAGAATGAGCTCGGAAAAACACTAACTTAGAAATGAGTGGAAGATGAAGATACGGATTAGACGGAACTTTAAATCTGTCCGAGTCTAGATTGGACTCGAGAAAAGTATCAATACGAAGTTATGTGGAAACCCTCCTGGGGCGGAAAACCATGGACCATGCTAATCTAAGCACGAAGTCAAATCCACTATTTTGAATCCACAAAATACGGTAGAATGACTCAACCGAGTTGCTCCCTTAGACAACTCCTTACGAGTTTTTCCTCGACTTAGAAATTCCCTTATCCGATCTAGTACTTTCTAACCGAGATAACCTTTACAGCTAGGGACAACCGAGCTGAGTTAACCCTTACAGCTCGAGTCAAGGGACCTTACTCGGAAAGTAAGAATAAGTGTTGGTAATAGATTACAAGACCTTACAACTTAGAGAATATTAAATACGAGTTGGAGTTGTAAGTAGAAGATTGAGTATGAATACAAAGACTTTTACTTAAGTTCGTGTATTGACGGTTGGTTCAGCAATCTTCAAGTCTTGACGAGTTGGCTTCTATTTAGAGACGACCAAGCGGATTAGCCGTTGTGACCATCTTCCGACTGGAAGTCCATTGTGACCATTGTAATGGATTTTCCGAGTCACTCGGAAAATATCCGTTAAAGTGTGAACGTTGGGCAACGGCTCTTGACTTCTTTGAAAGTCCCAATTCATTGGCGGTGTCTTGAAATGTAAGGTGGAAACCACCGTTAAGCTTAGCGTTGTAGATTTTTGATTTTGGAAACAGACAACCACGACACGATTGTCCGGGCTTTGGTCGAAGTGGAAAAAGCCTTGTTTGCTTGTGATTTGACGTTTTGAAGCCGGTTACTTTTATAATTCAAAAAATAGGATAGCCTCGTTTAAATAACCTACAAAAGTAAATCAATATAGTTCTCAAAGTATAAAATACTTTGGTCTAAGGTTAGACACAGATGATAAATTAATTAAGATAATTAAGTGCATAATTATCTAAGTCGGAAAAGGAATGGAATTTTCCGAGTCTAATATCCATTCGACTCAAAATCCATTCAAGTTAGTCTAAAAGAGAATCAAGTCAAATGAAGAATGACAGAGTAGACAGACTTGATTTAAACAAAGCAAAATTCAAACAAAATATGCTGACTTAGAAGAGTAAATTATCAAAGTAATTCTTGGAACACGAAGTCGGATCCGAGTCTATGCAAAATAAAACAAGTGTTCGAACATGCGATATATCCGAGTGTTGTCCGAGTGACTCCGAACGAGTGTGTAGAAAGGCATGTTAGAATATACTTTTGAGCCAGTCGAAGCGGATGAAAACGAATACAATAGATTCTATAACACTCGGAAAAGATGCTATATCACTTAGAAAAGTTTCTAAGGCTATAGAATGACTTGAAATCAAAACCTTATGAGGGATGAAGTCTTATACTTGATTCTTTGATGGAGCTCGGAATGATGTGTACATAAAGTCCGAGTCTTCGGACTCCTTAGCTACTTTTGACCTACGCTCTTGGAGGATTCCGATACGATCACATGGTTCCTTAATTATCCCCTTGAGCTCGAAATTAACTCTTGGTTCTCCCGGAGCTCGGATTGAGCTTGGTTTTGGAGCGGAACCTAGTTGGAACAAACGTTTTGACAATTTTCGAGTGGCTTGAAAATCCTAATTTAGAGAAGCAAATTTGTTTACCATCTCGATAAACTCAAGCAACAGGAGAAAGTCGAGAAGTAGAAGGTACGAGTGCTCGAAGTGGGACTTGTGGAGTAGTCCGAGTTTGAGTCTTAGGAGGAGGTGGTGGTAACTTAGATGAATAAATCAAGACACCGGGCTTTACTTCTTGGTATCCGAGACCCATGAGCTCATTCCTACCAAAACAGACAGACAAGTTCCAAGCAAGCTTTAGGGTCAAAGGGAAGAGGGACGTTAAACTATTTAAAAGTAGAGGTCGAAGTGCTAAGAAGGGAACAGGAGTAGACTTCTTAGACCGAGCAGTGTAGAGTTCCCATCTCGCTCTAAGAAGAAGGAAAGAGGTCTACTTTGTAGGCCTCGAAAATATCAAAAGAACTTTGAGAACCTTCGAATTAGGGTTCTCCTTGTAAGAATGGTAAGAAAAGAAGGTTCTCATCGGAATGAAGCAAAGTAGTCTTACTTCGGACTTCATCCGAGTCACGGATACATTTTTCTTAGACTCAAGAACTTCTTTAACATACCTATCAAAGAAATCGTCGACTATTTCGAGTGAAAGGCACGAGGTTAGAATTGAGAAAAAGAGACTTTACATCAAACGAGTTTGTAAAGAAGGGCAAGGTTGATACGAACAGTCTTACCCTGAATAGTAGAAGTTATGATGCCTTCATTAGCAGATCATATGGGAATAAAACTCATACACAAGGTCTGGATAAATATACTCGCAAAAGCATAGATAGTTTTACACACTAGTGTTTCGATGTGCAGCAACCACGAGAAGGAAGTAGAAGGAAAGAATTTGTCATCCAAGGTGAGATGTTGGGTGATAAAGTATTTTGGGGATCTAAGGTACCTTCTTATGCTGCCTTGGATTTGGATTTGGTTCTAGCCTTTTTGGTGGCCGAACCTCCTTCATGAGTGGTTCCACTCTTTGACATAGTTGTAACGAGATTGAAGAGAAAAAGAAAGTAAAGAGAGATGGAATATAGTAGAGAGCAGAGAGTTAGAATTCGGAATGAGAGAGAAAATGGGTGCGAGAGAGAGTGTTGAGAGCAAAGAGAGCGAGTAAACAGTAGGTAAAGTGAAGAAAAGAAAGAAACGAGGTACTATTTATAGAAGAAAAGACTTCCAACCTTCTTTCCGACCCAAAACCCAAGCAAAGGTTCCGAGATCGTTGTGTCGCTCTGCACCTGTAACGACTAGTTTTCAAACAGACTTTCTTCCAACGGCTAGTTTTTGCTGATCGAAACGCGTGATAGAGAGAGAGAGGAAAGAGTTTTTGAAAGTAATTATGAGATTCTCCATTAATCTAGAGATTACCTTAGAATTTTGATGTCCATTTTGCTCAACAACCGAGTCTAACTCGGTATGATTTCCGAGTGACTAAGAACACTACGAAAACTAATAACTTATAGCTCGGTTTCATGCAAATTCAACTTATCCACTTGTTATTCAATCAAAGCATATAGCACATAAAAAATAATTCATGTTATAATCACACAATCACACATTAATCATGTCAAGCTCATTCCTAATAAAGCAAAATTGATCCTCACTAAGGGGCTTAGTGAAAATATCGACTACCTAAAATTTAGTAGGAATCAATTCAAGCTTAATATCGCCTTTTTCATAATGATCACTAAGAAAGTGATACCTAACCTCAATATGTTTAGTCTTTGACTGTTGAATAAGATTCTTAGTGATACTGAATGCACTCCGATTGTCACACTTGATTAGGATGGATGTGAAAGATAATCCAAGATCCTTCAAGTGCTTGCTTGATCCAAATGATCTCGAGCACATCAAGCTCCAGCTGCAATGTACTCAACCTTAGCAGTTGATAAAGCAAATGAGTTCCGTTCTTTGAATGCCAGGAGGTGAGGGGTTGACCCAGAAATTGACATGCTCCCGATGTGCTCTTTCTATCAACCTTGTAACCAACATAAGCAACATCCGAATATCCAGTGAGATTCAGCTTCGAGTCTTTGAAAACCATAAACTAAGATTCTTTGTCCCTGCAAGATATCTAAAAATTCTCTTCACCATAGTGAGATGTGATTCTCTTGTATTAGCTTGATATCTTGCACAGAGGCGGACACTAACACATGATATCTAGCCTACTAGATGTGAGATAGAGTAGAGATCTAATCATATCTCTGTAGAGTTTCTTATCTACAACTTTACCTTTCTCATCCGAGTCTAGTTTCGGACCGCTACTCATAGGTGTTGCTCCATGCTTCACATCTTATAGCTTATACTTCTTCAATAACTACTTGGCATACTTAGATTGATATACATAATTACCATCCTTATCTAGTTTCATTTGTAGACCATGAAAGAAATTAAGCTCTCCCATCTTACTCATTTGGAACTCCTATCTCATGAACTTTGGAACTCCTATCTCATGAACTCGAAAACTCTTGACATAGAGTTTCATTAGTAGCTCCAAAAATAATATCATCAACATAAGTCCGAATGATAATAAAATCATTCCCATTGGTTTTTATGAAAGAGTTTTGTCAATCTGACCTCTTTTAAAATCATTTTCAACCAAGAAATTGCTAAGTCTTTCATACCAACCTCCGGGAGCTCGTTTAAGATCGTATAGAGCCTTTTGCTACTTGAAAAAATGATTTGGAAGTTGCTCAACATAGTCTTCTTCTTCTTGAATAAAACCATTAACAAATGCACATCCGACATCCATCCGATAAAGCTTGATGTTCATAATAGATGTAAATGCTAAAAGAATTCTAATTGCCTCAATCCTAACAAGTGCAAAGGTTTCCCCACAATCAATTCTTTCCTCTTGGTTGTATCCCCTGAGCAACAAGTCTAGCTATATTTCTGACTAGCAACCCTTCCTCATCCAGTTTGTTCTTCAAAACGCATTTGGTTAATATTACTGGGTGGTCGAAGGTTGTTTGGTCAAAGTCCGGACTCGGTTTCTTTCAAATTAACAAAGCTCTTCCTGTATGGCCTCTACCCATTTAGGTTCGTTTAGGGCCTCTAGTGCATTTTTGGGTTCAGTTAATGAAATGAATGCAAAGAATGCACACAGATTTTGCAAAGAAGAATGAGTTCTTACCCACATGTTCATATCGGAAAGTATATTCTCGGGTAGGTGATTGAATGCATATTTGAAAGTTCTACATGTCCTCCGATTCACCAAGTTTGTTGGTTGAATAGGCTGGTCTTCAATTGGTTGATCTTCCCGAGTCTCTACATTGACTTATTCTTCAACATTTTGAGCTCGCTCTTAAGTTTGTTTATTCCGAGTCACGACGATTCCGAGTTGGTTCGTTCCGAGTTTCCTCATTTTGAGTTGTCTCGGTCATTTTACTTTGACTCTTTCCGAGCTCGGCTTCAAGAAGGTCATCTTTATCTCTGTTAAGCTTTAGATCTAAGAATAATGTTGATTCACTTATCCTACCAAGATCAATCACATCAAAGACAACATGGATACTTTCTTCTACTTTGTTAGTCCCTTTGTGAAATATTCAATAAGCTTTACTATAAGATGAGTAACCCGTAAATATACCTTCATCTCACCTAGCATCAAACTTAGTTAGATGTTCCTTACCATTATCGTGCACAAAGCATTTATAACCAAATGGCCTGAAGTAGGAGATGTTGGGCTTCTTTCCCTTGTATAGCTTATAGGGTGTTTTCTTCAAAATGGATCCGATAAGGCTTTTGTTAAGTGTGTAGTTGGTTGTGTTGACTACCTCAACCCGAAATAGTAAGGTAGATCATTTTCAATTATCATGGTCTTTCTTATTTCTTCAAGATTTTTGTTCTTTCTATCTATTACTTCATTTTCTTGTGGAGTTCTTGGTGCAGAGAAGTTGTGAGAGATGTCATTCTTGTCGCGAAGTCCGCAAATTCCGTGTGGTCAAAATCCCTTCCATGGTCGGTTCGAATCCTTCGATCTAAGTCCGAGACTCCACTTGAATTTTCGTGCACATCTTAGTGAACTCGAAGACTTCATTCTTGTTCTTGAGAAAACACACCTAGGTAAATCGTGAGTAGTCATCAACAATGACAAGCACATAATTACCTCTAAGGCTTTTTACATGAATTTCACCACACAAATCCATATGAACTAATTCAAGCACTTTAGATGTAGATACTCCTTTGAGTGGTTTGAATGATGATCCGACTTACTTTCCTTTCGTGCATGCTTTATAGATTTTATCTTTCTTAAATGCAAAGTTAGGTGAACCCCTAACCAATCCATAGATGTAAGTTTGTTGATAGTATGCATGCTAATATGATCTAGTCTATGATGCCAAGTCAATGAATCATTATTCATAGATGCCTTTAAGCAAGATAAATTTTGACTAGAATATGACAGAGGAATAGTATACGTGTTATCCGACCTCATACCCGAGAGCTTTGTCTCTTTGGTGGCTACATCGAAATGTAGCAGTTGATCTCACTCGAACATTACCTCTTGGCCTTTGTTACATAGCCGAGAGATACTAGGGAGATTGTACTTCGACCCTTTGATAAGGTAGACTAGACTCGACTAAGTTGCTTCCTTCACCAATCTTGCCAATCCCTACTATCTTGCATTTGCTATTGTATCCAAATGTGACTTTGCCTCCTTTTAGATCTTCCAATTCCGAGAAGAGCCTTGAATCTCTAGACATATGGCGTGACCGACCCACTGTCTAAGTACCGATGACCTTTCTTTTTCTTTGTTACTCGCGAAACAGAAAAAACTAACCCTTCTCACTTCCTGTTACAAACCCAAGTATCTCCATTTACTGTGATCCTTTTCTAAGGAAAAGCACTTTTGGGAACCCAGATTTGAATAATTTTGAGTTTCGTCCGATTCTGAGTCTTCTTTCTAGAGAACCGAGTTTGTGTCTCTTTTCTTTGAAAATCCTTTCTTTTGTAAACAAGTGGATAAGGCATTTCCTTGTAAATTGGCATGTGCTTAGTCCTCTTTTCGAGTGGTATGAATAGGACCATACTCATCCTTCCCGAACTTTACAATTCTAGAATTAGTTTTAAAAAGACTAGAATAGGAATTTGATTACTCTTCAACGATTGTAACCAAGTCCTTCTTTCCGTAACGAAACACAGCGAGAGCGTAGTTGAAGATCAAGGTTTTTCTGACCTTGAGTGAGGTTTAAAACAAGCTCTTGAGACTCATTGAGTTCTCTTTTCGGTTGCTCGTTTTTGTTCTAAGTGACTCGGACTCGGCCTTATTAAGCTTTCCCCTCTAAATGACGTCGTGGCCGGCGCCCGCCTTTTAGAAGCATGGTGGAACGCTGTGTTTTAGCTTAGAGAGTCCTTTGAGACACAACTAAGGCATGAAACCCTAGGAGGGTCTAGTTGGCTGCGCGCGCCTCCTCTCTTTTAACCGATACTATCCGGTTTTATCATTTTCCGATCCGGTTCTATTTCTTAAGGAATGGCCTGGTTTTATTTTAGCTGTTTGGACGGATGATAAGAGGCAAACCCTAGGTCATTTGTGACCTCGGTCCTCTCATATAAATAGAGACGTATGGCTCTCATTCCCATACGGCTTCCTCGCCTTAGGATCACTCTACCGAAAGCCAACTTCAACACTTTCATCTAACCCTTACTCTGCCGAATTTTACGTAAACATTCATCTTTCACCGTTGAATATGTGCAAAGAGCAATGAATATTTCATTATTATGATTTCTAGGCACTCATTCAATTGATCACTACCATACCCTAGACACAATTCACAAAACTAGCCCTTTTCTTTGGATTGTTGCCATTGCATCGAGATATCGAGCATGGAGATCCGGATCGGCAAGGTGGGACAACCCGAGGGCTATGTTTTAGCCTTTGAACGGTTATATTTATTCGTATTTTATTTGCTTTCCGTATTGTGGTTTAAGAGATGTAATCACTTTAATTTCCTCCCGACCGATGTAATCTTTTATTTCTTGCTTTTCTTTCTTTTATCACTTTCTTTATTGCTTTTCTTTATCGTTTTCATTATTATGTTATGGTTGCTTTAATTTTGTTTCGCATGTTGCATGCTTGTATTCTTACATCTTTATTAACACACTATTCGAACTAGTAATGGTTGTCTTCGGATAGGCGAGATGGAGGGATTTATCCCTACGTTTTAGACCCTCACCCTCGAATTCGATTCTCGGTTCAAGACCGATGGAGTCAATTTTTTAATCTTTTTCGGTCTTAGTTTTTCCCATACTAAGATCGAGGGACCAAGTCTTCTTTTTGTGTTTTTGATAGTTTTTTCCTTCTTAAAAACTTATTGGTGACTCTCTTATTTTATGTTTTGTTCTACACAAATTCGCGTCTCGATGTTTTTCGGTTGCGGGAAAAATGATCTTAGGTTCCGGATCTCGCCTATCGGGCAGAGATCGAGGCCGATTTCACCAGCCACGGCCTCGGCCAGCACCGTGAGGGCAGCGGTAGTGGTTTCGGTCCAGACCGGTGTTTTCACACCAATTTGGCCCTAAAGCCCCACGACGTAATCATAACCCGAATATCATTTAGTCCTTAATTAGAAAATAAGATCCTAGGACTTCTAAAATAATTGCTAAAACAAAATGATTAATAAAACCGCGAATCAAATCTGATTTAATTCATTTCCGCTTGATTTAATAAAATTTGGAAATCTTAATAAAAGGTTCATCCCCATATTCCAAAACCGACGTTCAAAACTATCTTCAAAAGTAATCTTATAAAAAGAGACCCCACACAAGTGGGGAAGCTCGGTAAGGCCCCGACCAGCTGTGGTTCTTACAATACCCCTGTCGAGATTCACGCCCAACAGCGGTCAAGGTTTAGACACAACTCAATCAAGTCTCAAACGAACAGGTGGTCAAGGTTCGGACACCTCTATCGAGCTTCGAGTCGTACGTGGTCAATGTTCGGACACCCTTCAATTAAACTTCGGGCCCGAAGTGGTCAAGGTTTACACATAACGCCAAGACTTTAGGACCACCCTATTGCCAAGTCAATGAACCACATTTGAAACATGATCTAGTCGCAAAATCATCTTCGGGTAACACTTGAAACTATTTACATTCGATTATTAGTTAACAAAATTGTTAGTGCCGAAAATTTCATCCGAGCTTCAGGACATTGAACGAGTCAAGCTCGGGATACCCAACCGAACATCAAATCCAAGATGTGGTCAAGTTCGAGCAACCCCAGCTGGACCTTAGATATTACTACCCGAGTCAAGTTGAGGCTCCTTCGCCAAGCTTATGACTAACTAGATGGTCATGTTTAGGCACACCAATCCGAGCTTCGGGTTTTTAAGTGACCATGTTTAGGCGCCCCTACCCATGGTTTCATCTTAAAAAGCTGTGTTCAAGCTTGAGGAATCCCGTGGTAGCACGGAAGGGCACAAAACCCTAAAAAGCCTCTTGTGGCCGGCGCTCCTACACATTTTATCTAATTTTTTCCCGGTTCTATTCGGTTCAATCCAATGATTATCTTGGTCCGATTTTGCTACTACTTTCGGACGGCTCTATTGTGAGTTAGTAATTAGGTTGTAAAAGGGAAATATACATGATGACACTTACCTTTGAGTTTACAATTCTAACGTCATTTTTTCTAGCCTTGGCATACTATGAGAATTTGTAAAATCTCGCACATATCTTTATAAAAGCCATTTGCTCTTAGGTCCGAAGTCTGTCATTTATTTATTCACCCACTTGTGTTTTTGTACAAAAATAAACTTCATGATTGTTATATTTTGCATTGAAAAAAATGGATAAAATAAAAACGCAAAAAATGTAGTGAAAATCGGAATTGACAAGAACCCTTTGAGGCATACGCTAGTGGGTGCTACCCTTTTAGGCAATAGTGGCTACCAGGTAAGAATTGCTTCCTAAATGAAGTGAAAATAAGCACTAGGTAAGTGGGTTGAGTATGTTGTATAAGCCTAAAATAAGGGCGCAATGGTACACTTGCACATCACGCACTAGGTCGATTCGGTATTCTTAATGAGATAAACATGTGGAAATATTGATATATGGTTATTGTCAAGAGAGTGTGAGAGGTTTGATATATATAATAGACAGATACAAGTTGATAATTGAGTACCAAATGTGATATGATTGATCGAGATATGTATATATTCTCCCTTTTATAAATATTTTTTGTAAAAATCCTTTATGTTTTCTTTTTCCATTTTTCTTTCTTTTTCCCTAGATTTTGTTGGTGCATCTCGCTATAAACCCTTACGAGACTTTACTCGTCCATTTGGGCTACCAAGTGGTTTAAAGGACTTGTTATATATATTAAATGCAATCGTGATTCCTACGAAAGTGAGTTAGGATTTTCTTTTTTTCTTTTTTAGTTTTATTTTACGCAGGACGAGTAGAATCTAAGTGTGAGGGTATTCGTAGAGTACAAAAAGATGATATTTTTAGTTTCTCTCTACATCTTATTCTGTTCATAATAATTATTAAATTAGGATTTTCAATGTAATTTTTTTAAATTTTGAAAAAAATGTGGAAAAATCTGAAAAGTAAGAAGACAAGCGAAAAGTTAAAGAATTTGCTCATCTATTTTTAATTGGCCAAAACTAAGTCTGAACCAAATCCAAAACAGTGGAGCCCAATGTCCCTTTTTTTTTTTTTTTCCCTTGCTTTGCTGACCACCTTCACCGTTCACTACTTCCCACCGTCACCGGTCCATCATCTCCCTCCCCTACTTCTTTCACTACTGTACCTCCCGAAACCCTCGCCCCTTTCGTGCCACATTCTCACTCCTTTTCGTCCCCTGCTGCTGCCCGAAGCCCACGAAACTTTCTACCTCTCTCTCCTGGCTGATGTCCCTCAGAACCCATCTCATACTCTACCTCTTCTCTCTCTTCTTCATCCTTATCCCGAAACCCTAGCTCTCCACGCCTCTGTTGTTGTTGGAAGCCCACAAAGGCCACTTCATGCCATCTTCTTCTTCTCCTTTGGTTCTGCACCAAGGAAACCCTAACCGAAGAAACCCCATTTGGACTCTCCTTCTCGTTCCTCTGCTGTTCATTTTTGACAAGCCGTTCCCCAGCCTCTTCACCCTCTCTCGTTCTTCATCTTCATGCTCGAAGCCTAATTCCACTCAAACTCAAACTCTCACTTTCCTTTCCTCTCGGGTGTCCAATTGCCCAAAAACAAAACCCAATCCATCTGAAATTATATCCCTTCGATTTCTCTCTTTATCCAAAACTGAAGATAATGAGATCGAGGCAAGACAAGAAGAGGAGACCGAGAGCTATAAAAGGCGAGCAACAGAGCACAGTAAGAGGGGCCGAACGACGAACGCTGGTAGGCGATGGCATGACAGGCCAGCCGGAAGCCGTGAGTTAGGTCTGAGTTTTAGCCTTCTGTTCTTCAAATTTTAGTCTCTAGTACTTCAATTTTTAGTTATCTTTCTCAAATTTGAGTAACTAGTTTTCGAATTTTAGTTTTGTTTTTGTAATTTCAATTTTCAGTCCCTGAAACTTCAGTTTCTAGTTCTAAATTTATAATTTTAGTTTCATAACTTAGTTTAATTTTGAGATTGGATTCGAATTGGTGATTGGCTATTGTTGTCGAATTGGTGCAATTTGGGCTGGAAATTTGGATTGTTGAACTGCATTGAGGACATCTGATTTTTGCCGGTATAATTTCTAATTTTTACATTCTGTTTTAATGCTCTCTAATTTCTTTAGCTATAGTATTTAGGTTGATTGTGATTTGTTTTTTTATTATAAATTGTTTGGATTTTTGTTTGAATTGCCTTTGATGGTGATTTATGTAATTGTGAATAATCTAGGTTGAGTTCATATAATTTCTGCTTCAAATTAGTTTAATTTAATCTAGTAGTTGAATTTTGATTTTAGTTCATTAGTTTACCATAGTTTGTCTCCTTAGCAATTTGAGTTTTGTTTGGTTCCATCCCTGTGGTTCGACAAATATCCTATGCTCCCTAAAATTCACTCCAACACTCATAAAACCAAACTTTGTGGTATGAGGTCAAGTAACACATATACTATCTCTTGAAGCAATGCATCTCATAATTTATCTTGTCTTAAAGTAATAGTAAATGATGATTCATTGACATTGGAACTTAGATGAAGTCATATTAGTATAAGTGAAGACTATTGTATGAACTTATCTCTCTTTATGATTTTGAATGCAAGTCGGTTTTTCAAAAGCTAGACATTTAGTGAGAATTGAATGAGTACTCGGATTCGGGTTTCGACCTGCTAAGACAAACTCGGGCATAAAGTTTGCCTTAATAATTTCTCGAACTTAACTTATCTTTTCAATCGGCTTGTATTATATTTCAAAACAGAATTACTTGTGTTAATTTTCAAATTACCATATTTATTTATTTGAAATGAATTGAATAGGCATATACTTGAAATATGTCTATATAACTCTTAAAATCATGCGTTATTTAAATATAAACATAAATGGAATTGGAATATATTGAATATTGGACTTGAAAAATCCCATTTTATTAAATTAAGGATTTTCACTCATTAATTAATTTTATACTTTGAGTACCATTTGTATTTTGTTTTTATAGATTGATTAAAACACTATTTCCGAAAACTCGAAATTGTATCGGTTTGTTTATTGCCATTTTCAGTAAACTTTAGTTTTTGAGTCTAACAACTCTTTATACCTTGGTTTTTAGATATAACAAGTGGGTAGGACTTCTTTTTGAGGCTAGAACCCATGCTCAACATAAACATCCACAACGGTTTTAATTTAGAGGACTCAAGCTACTCGTTGTAACGGCTAGGCGATCTAGAAGCCCAAGCCTAAGTAACATAGCTCTGGTTCCCACAAAAAGAAGCCTTGTTACAAGACTTACAATATTTCGAAACAACATTCTTATCTCGCACACTTATACTTATAGCATTCAACTCTTATACTTAGAACTTCAACTTTTTGAGTTGAAATAAAAAGTCTTGTAATTACTTTTACTTTCTTATACACTTTTCTTCTTTCTTCTCGAAGGTTTGCTCTTGGAAAGGTTAAGTCACCCTAGAGGGGCATGAATAGGGTTACGAAAGATTTTTCGTGAAAAATCAAACTGCTTTTGTACACAACAAACTTAGAGATAAATTATGAGTCTAGATTGGACTTAAAGAGTGAAGCACACAGAGAAGTACGCAGAAACCCTCCCGGGCGGAAAACCACGGACGAGTGCTAATCTAAGCATCGAGTCAAATCCACTATTTTGAATCCTCAATTACAAAAGACTTTCTCCGACTAGAATTGCTCCCTTAGACAATTCATGTACAAGTTTTCCTAGACGTAGAAGTTCCCTTATCCGATCTATTACTTTCGACTTAGTTAACCCTTATAGTCATGAACAACCGAGCTCAATTAGCCCTTACAATTCGAGTCAAGAGACTTATAAATAATGTAGAAAGAATATGAGTGATTACAAGACTTTCTTTATAACTCGAAACTAAGAAATTACAGATTAGGAGTTGTGTGTCGAAGATTGAATAAGAATGCATTAAGTGTTAAGTAATCTATTCAAGCAACAATCTTCAACTCTTGTGGAGTGACTTCTATTTATAAGCGAGTAAGACGGAATGACCGTTAACACTTCTTCCGGACCGGTGAGCCTCAATAGCCTGTTGTAACGACTAGTTTGAGTCACTCGAGAAAAGATCTGTTGAGATTTGAACATTGTGTAGTGATCCTTGGCTCTAAAAATGATCCAACCCTTTGGTGGTAATTGAAATATGGGGTGGAAACAAGCGTTAGACTCAAAGTTGAAGTTTTCCGGTTTCGGAAATAAACAACCGTGACACGGTGTTTGAGCTATGTCCGTAAATGGTTAGAAACTGTCGCTTTTGTATTTCCAAAGTAGATTAGGCTTGTTTAATCAACCTACAAAAATAAATCAAAGTGGTGCTTAAAGTATACAAATACTTTGGTCCAGAATTAGGTAAAGATAATAATTAAATGAAAGTAATTAAGTACTTAATTATCTTCGATCTAAAGGAATGAAATTTTCTCGATCTAATATTCATTAGGTGCAAATTTTATCTTGAGTCAATCCTTAAAATGATCAAGTGATAAAGAATAAGATATTACAATTTATAAACTTGATCAAGTAAATAATTTTATGTAAATAAACTTATTTAGAAATTAGAATTAACATTGTAATTCATTTTCACTTGAAATAAGAATTCGAGTGCTCGGAATAAAAGTGTTAGAGAAATTATTTACTCATGCAATTGTTCCGAGTTGTGTGTGAGTGGGTCGAAACACGGTTAAGAATGTTATGCTTGAATGACTGGTTTCTAAGTGGGTCAAAACATGATAGAAAACTTAAAATCAAAACTTAAGAGAGATAGAGAGTTATACCCGAGTCTTCAATTTCCCTTTTTGATGAAAGACATTTCATACTTAAGATAGAAACTAATTAGGTTAGAGAGTTAAATTTTCATAGAGAATTTATCGAGCACCGAGTATTAATCGGAGCAAGAAAAATAATGATGAGTAATTATCGGTTCGGTTCACATAATCAAAACATAACTCGGAAAATGTTTCTTGAAGTAAACAAGGCAAGGTTGTTAAAGAGTAAAGAGATAATATTCGAGCAAATAGAAAACATATACTCATAAACGAGATACGCTTAGAAATAAGCGAATTTCATTCATTACAAGAAACATTTATACAAGAACAAAGTAAGATAAACTTAGAAAACAACTAAGGGATAAACTCCCCTAAACCAAACATCTATTGTTCTATCTTTTCTCTCCCCTATGCATTTCAAGAAAAGTAACAAAATGAGGGAGGAAAGAGCGGTAAATATATCGGATGTTGGACAAAAAGATAAATAAAAGAAAAGAAAAGCTGAGTTTGAAATTAGGAGGGAGGGGCGATCTGTCGTGAAGTTAAAGATCGAGCTGTGCTTGTGTGCTCGTATTCTTGAGTGGAAGTAGTTGGGTAAGGTGGCATTAGAATAGGTATATCCGGTAATGGAGGGATGCGGGTTACGTGAACGAAAGCGAGATCTTCCTCTTCTTCTTCTTCCTCGCGCAGCTGCCGATGGCCGAGGTTCCGAGGTAAGGGCCTTAGACTCGCTAACTTCACCAACCTCTTCGAGGCACTATGAGTGTGATCGAAGAGATCACCTCAAGTTTTCTCGTTGCCTTGGTCCTCACGTTGAGCAGCTCCTCCTCCTTTTCTTCTTCTTCTTCTCCTCCTTCAGCCTCCCTGTGTCCTTCTTCCGCTTCTTCTTCGACTTCTTACGTTGAGCAGACTCCTCCTCCTTTTCTTCTTCTTCTTCTTCTCCTCCTTCACCTCCATGTGTCCTTCTTCCGCTTCTTCTTCGACTTCTTCCGAGGTAGACTTATAAGGGTTGGAGGATTCCTCAAATTCATCATAGGATTCCGAGTCCTCAGCTGCCTTTGATCTTCTCTCTTGGAGATGCTTGAATTTGATCACGTTGTTGCTTGATCACCTCCTTGAACTCGGCAATTAGATCTTGACTCTACTTGAGCTGAGTCCGAGCCACGGCTTTTCATCGAGTCGAGTTGGGTTGGGATGTAAGGCTAGAAGGATCCTAGAGTTGATTGTAAGTCAAGGCCTAGAGAAGCAAATTTGTTGGCCACCTTCTCAAGAAGCTCAACGAAGGGGCAAGCAGAGAAGTCGAAGGTCCGCAGTTAGGAGTGGGACCTCCGGAGTAGTCCGAGTCCGAGGTGGAGGAATAGGTGGTAACTCGGACGAGTGAACCCAAACACCGGGTTTGACTTCCTAGTACCCGAGACCAATGAGTTCACTCCTGCCAAGACAAATGGTAGGTTCCAAGCAAGAGTTTGGGTCATAAGGTAGAGGGATCCCAAAGCGAGTGAAAATAGCGGTGAGAAGAGCTCCAAAAGGATAACGAGTCTTCTTAGATTCGGAAGGAACAGAGGCTATCTCGCTCCAAGATGAATGGAAAGAGGTCTACATCGTAGCCCTCGAAAATGTCATATAGAACCATTAGAACTTTGGAGTTGGGGTTCTCTTTAGACGGGTAATAAGAGAAGAATGTCCTTATCGGAATGAAACACGGAAGGATGGCTTACGAGGTCATCCGAGTCACGAAAAACTTCTTTTGGACTAAGGAGGTTCTTTAGCATATTTTACAAAGAAGTCATCGACGACTTCATTGAAAGGAATTGGATTGTAGTTGAGAAAAGAGAGACTTCACATTGAAAAGTCTATGAAGTAAAGTGAGATTAATTTGAACGGTCTTACCTTGAACAAAAGAAGAAATAACGTTGTCACTTGCCGTCATGTTAGCATAGAACTCGGACACAAGGTCCGGGTAAATATACTCACGAAACAAAGAGAGGTGTAAACACCGGCTTTGAGGATGTGTCTCAACCAGGAGAAGGATGTTTTTGAAAATAATTTGTCGTACAAAATGAAGTGTTGAGCGACAATATGCTTTAGATCTTCCGAGGTAGGCTTTTTGTCTTTGCCTTGTGTAGCCTCAATACGAGTGGACTTGATTCCGGCCTTCTTGGTGGTCCAAACCTCCTTCCATAGTAGATCCTCTCTTAGGCGAGTTAGAAAGTAGAGAGTGTTTGAGAGAAATGAGAGAAATAGTAAAGAACACAGAAGACCAAGAATCGGAGAGATAGAGTGAGTGCGAGAGTGAATGAACTTTAATAGCAAGGAGAGCGAGAGAGTAAGCAATAAGTAGGTAAAGTAGAAGAAAGAAAGTGAAGTGGTGCTACTTATAGCGAGAAAGTTCTTCCAATCGACTTTATGACTCGGTTACCAAGCAACGGTTATTAGATAGTTGAGTCTCTTAGTGCATAACGGCTAGTTTCTTTAACAACTTTCTTACAATGGCTAGTTATGCTGACTGTTCGTGTGACAGAAAGAGAGAGAGAGAGAGAGAGAGAGAGAGAGAGAGAAGAAAGAGAGAGAGAAGAAAGAGTTTTCGAAAAACCTTTATGAGATTCTCTATTTATCTAGAGATAATCCCAAAATTTTGATGTCCATTTTGCTAAAAATCCGAGTCTGACTTAGTAAGGTGTCCGAGTAACTCGGAACACACTCGGAAAATTTATAACTCATAACTCGGTCTCATTCTCGAGTGAATTGATCCATTTGTTATCTACTCAAAGCATATAACAATGAATCATAGTAGAATAATTCATGCAATAACTCATATAATCATGCATTTAACTTGTCAAGCACATTCCTAATAAAGAAAAATTTATCTTCACTAAGAAGCTTAGCGAAAATATTAGCTAATGGAAATTTTGTAAGAATAAACTCAAGTTCAATATCATCTTTCTCGAATGACCTCTCGGAAAATGATACCGACTTCAATGTGCTTTGTCTTAGAGTGCTAAACTAAATTCTTAGTGATGCTGATTGTACTTTGCTTATCATACTTGATTGGAATAGATGTGAATGATAATCCATGATCTTTCAAGGTTTTGCTTGATCTCGAGAATATGAGCACAGACAAGCTCCAAATGCAATGTACTCAGCCTCAGCAGTTGATAGAGTAATTGAGTTCTACTTCTTTGAGTGCTAGGAGATGAGTGATTAACCTAGAAATTGGCATGCTCTCGATGTGCTCTTTCTATCAACCTTTTATGCAGCATAGTTAACATCCGAGTATCTAGTGAGAGTCGATTATAAGCCCATTGAAAACCGTAAACCATGATTCCGAGTCCCTGCAAGATATCTAAAGATTCTCTTCACCGTAGTGAGATGTGATTGCTTAGGAGTAGCTTGAAATCTTGCACAAAGTAAAAAACTAAACATCGTATCGGGCCTACTAGATGTGAGCTAATGTAGAGATCCAATCATATCTCTGTAGAGTTTTTGATCTACAGCTTTACCTTTCTTGTCTAAATACGCTTTTAAACTCGCTACTCATAGGTGTTCGCTGCATGCTTCACATCTTGTGGCTTGTATTTCTTTAATAGCTCCTTGATCTACGTAGATTGATGGATATAGATTCCATCCTTTTCTTGCTTGATTTGTATACCAAGGATGAAATTGAGTTCTCCCATCATACTCATTTGGAACTCCTATCTCATTAACTCGTAAAACCGATGACATAGAGTTTCATTACTAGCTCCAAAAATTATATCATGAACATATATCTAAGTGATAAGAAAATCATTTCCTCTCGGTTTTTGTGAAAAGAGTTTTGTCAATCTGACCTCTTTTGAAATCATTTTCAGCCAAAAAATTGCTTAGTCTCTCATACCAAGCTCCGGGAGCTTGTTTAAGACCATATAAAACCTTTTGCAATTTGAAAACATGATTATGAAATTATGACTTTCAAATCTTGGGGGTTGCTCAACATAAACTTCTTCCTAAATATAACCATTGAGAAATGCACATTTGACATCCATTTGATAAAGTTTGATGTTCATGATAGATGCAAATGCTAAAAGAATTCGGATTGCCTCAATCCTAGTAACAGTGCAAAGGTTTTCCCACAATCAATTCCTTCTTCTTAGTTATACTCCTAAGCAACTAATCCGGCCTTATTTCGACTACGAACCCTTCCTCATCCAGTTTGTTCTTGAAAACCCATTTGGTTCCTATTACTCGGGTGGTCGGAAGGTCATTTGGTCGAAGTCCGGACTTGGTTTCTTTCAAATTGATTTAGCTTTTCTTGCATAGCCTCTACCCATTCGAGGTTCGATTAAGGCTTCTAGCGCATATTTAGGTTTAGTTAATGATATGAATGCTGAAAATGCACATAGATTTTGTGAAGAACCAGTTCTTACCCTACTATTGATATCAAAAAGTATGTTCTTAGGTGGGTGACTAAATGCATACTTGAAAGCTCTACCTATCCTCCGGTTTACCAAGTTTGTTGGTTGAACGAGGTTAATCTTCGATTGGTTGCTCTTGCTTGCGCCTCTACATTGGTTTGTTCATTCCGAATCAAAACATTCTTCGATTGGTTGAACAGGTTAATCTTCAACATTTTGAGCTGGCTCTTGAATTTGTTCATTCCGAATCAAAACATTCTTAGTTGACTCATTCTAAGTTGCCTTAGTTCTTCTGTTTTGACTCTTTTGGAGTTTAGCTTCAGCGATGTCATGTTTATATCCGTTAAGCTTGAGATCCGAGAAGGTTGATTTACTTATCCTTTCAAGATCAATCTCATCACGGACAATGTGGATGCTTTCTTCCGCTTTGTTAGTCCTTTTGTTAAAAACTCTATAAGTTTTAGTATGAGATGAGTAACCCAGAAACATACCTTTATCCGACCTAGCATCAAACTTAGTCGGATGTTCCTTACCATTGTTATGCACATAGCATTTACCTCCGAAAGGTCTAAAGTAGGAAATGTTGGGCTTCTTTTCCTTGTACAGCTCATAAGGTGTCTTCTTCGAGATTGGTCTAATGAGGCATCTGTTCGAGTGTATAGTTTGGTGTGTTGATCGCTTCGACCCGGAAATAGTAAGGTAAATCATTTTCAATCATCATGGTTTTTCCTATTTCTTCAAGGGCTCTGTTCTTTTTCTCCACTACTCCAATCTGTTGAAGAGTTCTTGGTGCAGAGAAGTTATGAGAGATGTCATTCTTGTCACGAAGTCTCGCAAATTCTTAGTAATCGAACTCCCTTCTATGGTCGGTTCAAATTCTTCTAATTTGAGTCTCAAACTCTACTTGAATTTTCCTGCACATCTTAGTGAACTCTTTAAAGGCTTCATTCTTGTTCCTTATAAAATACACCTAGATAAATCGTGATTAGTCATCAATAATAACTAGCACATATGATTTACCTCCTAAGCTTTTCACAGGAATTTCACCACACAAGTCCATATGAATCAATTCAAGTACTTTGGATGAAGACATAGTTTAAAGTGGTTTGAAAGATGATCCGCCTTGCTTTCCTTTTGTGCGAGGCTTCATAGATATTATCTTTATTTAGTGCACAGACTAGGTAAACCCCTAATTAACCTATGAGATGCAAGTTTCTTGATGCTATGCATGCAAAAATGACCTACTCTACGATGTCATGTCCATGAATCATCATTCAAAAATGCTTTTAAGCAAGATAAATTCTAACTAGAATCGAAAGAGGAATGGTATAAGTGTTACCCGACCTTAGACACGAGAGATTTGTTTATTTGATGACTGCATCGAAATGTAGCAGCTGGTCCGAGTGAACCTTACCTCTTGGCCTTTGTCACATAGCTAAGATATGCTTAGGAAATTGTATTTAAGCCCTTTGACAAGGTGGTCCGGATCGACTGAGTTGTTTCCTTGACCAATCTTGCCAATCCCAACTATCTTGCCTTTCGTTGTTATCTCCAAATGTGACTTTTCCTTCCTTCAAGTCTTCTAACTCCGAGTATAGTTTTGATTCTCCGGACATATGGCTTGAGCGACCACTGTCTAAGTACCAGTGACCCTTCCGTTTCGAGTCTCCTGCAAGACAGAAACAAACTAGCCCTTCTCACTTCCTCTAACAAACCTAGTAATCTGTCTTTACTTGTGGTCTTTCTCCGAGGAAGACCACTTTTAGGCACCCCAAATTTTAATAATTTTGGGTTTGGTCCGATTTTGAGGCTTCGTTTTAGAAAACCGAGTCCGTGTCTCTTTTCTTTGAAAATTTTTCTTTTTGTCAACAAGAAGGCTTTTTCCTTATAAACTGTTCCGTGCTAAGTCCTTTTCTTATTTGAATAAATGGGACCATGCTCAGCCTTCTTGAACTTCACAATTCCGGAATCGGTTTTGAAAAGACTTGAATAGGAATTAGATTCCTCTTACGCATTGTAACCAAGACCTTCTTTTCTAAATGAGACACACCGAGAATCAACCGAAAGATCAAGGCTTTTCTAACCATGAGTGAGTTTTAAAATAAGCTTTTGATACTTATTGAGCTTTGTTTTTAGTTGCTCATTCTCTGTTCTAAGGCACTCGGACTCGGTCTCATTGTCTTGAGCACTCGGTCTCAAGTACCTTCAACTTTTGTCTCATGTTTTCTAACTCATTTTTCAAAACAAGTACTCTCAATAGTAAGAGACCCGAGTTATTTCTTGAAATCGGAAGAATTAGAATTGGACTTTTCTTCCAAAGTAAAGATATATTTAGCAAGATCGGCTTTGAAAAACTTAAGGAAGTATTCAATTACCTTCGAGGACTTTTTCCTCAATATCTAAATTGTCACCTTGTTTGACTCGGATCCAACTTCGAGTCTTTTAGTGCCATTAGACACTTTGAATCATCTGAATCATCATCTTTATATGAGTCATCATCGCTCCAGGTAGCCATCATAGCATTTTTCTTCTTTCTTTCCTTTCTCTTTCGACGAGTCCTTGACTATGTGCTCCTTCTCTGCCACATTCAAAGCAATCAAAGTTCTTAGTTAAAGATATGTTAGAAGGAGATGAGTATTTACCTTTCTTGTCTTTCTTGTCTTTCTTGTAAAACTCCTCCTTTGGCCTCTTTTGCCAATTTTTGTACTTCATTATCTTTTTAAAGCCTCGGGCAATGAGTGCCATGAGATCCTTCTCCGAGTCCGAGGAGCTCGGACTTTGTCATCCGCTTTCGAGGCCTTCGGCGTGATGTTCTTTTTCGTGCTGACTTCCGCATTCTCTTCTTCTAGGTGAAGCTCATGAGTGAGTAACTTCCCAATGAGCTCATCCGGCTTCGATTGAGAGAGATTCCGAGCTTCTTTGATTGATGTCACCTTTGGACCTCATTTTCTCTTTGGTAGACTTCTCAAAATTTTTCCGACCATTTCTTCATGAGAGATCTTTCTACCTAGAGACTTGAGATTGTTGGTAATCTTAGTGAAGCGAGCATACATATGAGAGATGTTCTCCTCAAGTTCCATTCCGAACAAATCATACTTGGGAAGATATTGAATTATCTTCGCCTACTTTACTTGACTAGTTCCTTCATAACTTTTGACCAGTGTATCCCACACCTCTTTGGTCGTCACAGGTAAACACTCTATGGTATTCTTCCGAGTTAATAGCGCACATTAGAGTGTTCATAACTTTGATGTTCTTTCTAAATTTCTCATTCTCTTCAGTAGTGTACTCGACTTTTCCTTGGGCACAAATCGACTCCTTCCATCTTCATTGGAATAAAGTTCCCATTCTTGATGATGTTCCATACTTCTTCATCATTATCCATAAAGAAAGCATTCTATTATCTTGAAAGGCTAAGCTCGATACCAATTGAAGGTTTCCTCTTGGAGAGGTTAAGTCACCCTAGAGGGGGTGAATAGGGTGATGAATGATTTTTCGAAAAATCAAACTGTTTTGCATATAACACACTAAGAGACAGATTCCGAGTCTAGATTTGATTCGGAAAGTGAAACACATAGAGAAGTACGTGGAAACCATCCTGGGGCATAAAACCACGGACAATGCTAATCCAAGCACCAAGTCAAAGCCACTAATTGAATCCTTAATTACAAATGACTGACTTTGTCTAGAATTGCTCCCTTAGACAATTCATTTACAAGTTTTCCTAGACTCGAACTCGCCCTTATCCGATCTATCACTTCTCGACCGAGTTAACCCTTACGATCGGAGACAATTGAGCTGAATTAGCCCTTATACCTTAGTCAAGGGACGTACAAAGAAAGTAGAAAGAGTATAAGTGATTACAAGATTTTCTTTATAACTCGGAAAGTAAGAAATTACAAATTAGGAGTTGTGAGATGAAGATTAAAAAGAATGCACAAAGTAAGTTTTAAGCAATGTATTCGAGTGGCAATCTTCAAGTCGTATGGAGTGGCTTCTCTTTATAAACACCAAGGCGGAATGACCGTTGAGACGTGTTCCGGACTTGTGAGCCTCAGTAGCCATTGTAACGACTAGTCCGAGTCACTCGAAAAAAATCCATTGAGATGTGAACGTTGTGTAGTGATCGTTGGCTCCAAAGATGATCTAACCCTCTGGTGGTGATTGAAATTTGGGGTGGAAACAACCGTTAGACTCAACTTTTAAGTTTTCCAGTTTCGAAAACAAACAACCCCGACACGGTGTACCGAGCCATGTCCGTAAATGGTTGATTTACGTCTCGCTGGTGTTTAACGGCTCTAAAGTAGTTGCTTTTATATTTCAAAAGTAGATTAGGCCTTTTTAATCAACCTACCAAAGAAAATCAAAGTGGTACTCAAAGTATAAAAATACTTTGGTCTAGAATTAGGTCAAGATAATAATTAAATCAAAGTAGTTAAGCACTTTATTATCTTCGACCTAAAATAATGGATTTTTCTAAGTCAAATATTCATTAGGTGAAAATTCCATCTTGAGTCAATCCTTGAAATGATCATGTGAGAAAGAATAAGATATCGGAATTCATAAAATTGATCAACTAATAATTGTGAGTAAATAAACTCACTTAGAAATTAGAATTAACGCATTAATTCATTTTCACTTGAAACAAGAAGTCGGTGCTCGGAATAAAAGTGTTAGAGAAATTATTTACTCATGCGATTGTTCCGAGTTGTGTCTAAGTGGGTTAGAAACATAGTTAAGAATGTTATGCTGAATGATTGGTTTCCGAGTGGGTCGAAGAGGATGAAAACTTAGATATAAGTTTTTATAAAGCTTAAAATGACTTAAAATCAATACCTAATAGAGATAGAGAGTTATACGTGAGTCTTCACTTCCCTTGACTAAGCTTTAAAAGTTAACTTAGCTCAGTAGTCCCCAACTGTAAGGGTTCTCTCGGTTAGGAAGTATTTGAACCAATAAAATAACTTCTATGTCTAGGAAAAACTTGTATTTGAATTGTCTATGGGAACAATTGTGAGAGTTAGTCCATTGTATTTTATGGATTGAAAATTATGGATTTGACTTAATGTCCGGATTGACACTAATCATGATTCTTTGCCCCTGGAGGGTTTCCACATAAAACTATGTGTCAATTTCTTTTAAGTCCAATCTAGACTCAATTTGTTTTTCCGACTTCCGACCATCACTAAAGTTTTTCAAATTCCGCATTTCCTTAACACCTTATTCACCCCTCTATGGTGACTTAGACTCTCAAATCCAAACCTTTAATTAGTATAAGAGCCTAGCCTTTCTTAAAAGAATCCAACATCCAAAGGTCTCAAGATCAGATGACTCTAAACCATAGAGAGTTCGAAGAAGGTAGGTCATTCACCGACCATCCAAGTTCAAACGGTCCAACTTAGCCCAATGGAAAAATCGTATGGAGTTCTTTATTCAACAATATGATAAAGAGGTATGGGAAGTCATCTCCAACAGAAACTATGCTTCCACCAAGCTAGTTGGCAATCATACAGATGGCCAAGGTAATGTTGGAATTCACTACATAAGAAAACGAAAGGCATAGAAAAATTTCAAAGCTATGAACATCCCGATATGTGCCATAGATGCCTTATAATCCAGCCGAGTATAAGCCTCCGATCATCGCTAAGGAGGTGTGGGACACTCTTGTCACCACCTATGAAAGCACAAGTCATGTGAGACAAGTGAAGATAAGTCAGTACCTCCACCGATGGTTTGGTCTTTGAGAGTATGAATGACCCTAGGGGGTGAATAGGGTGTGAAGGAAATTTTACGAAATTAAAGATTTATATCACAAGTAAGAATTTTGAAAGATTTTTCCGAGTCTAGAATGAACTTAGAAAGTTAAAACAAAAAGAACTCATGGATACCCTCCTGGGGTAGAAAACCACATACGAGTGTTAATCTAGACACACCAAGTCAAATCCACTATTTTGAATCCACAAAATACAAAGGATTGAGAATTTTTCTCTTTGACAATTCAATTCAGGTTTTCCTAGGCACGAAGTTCCCTTATCTGTCCTTGTACTTACTAACTGAGTTAACCTTTATAGCTAGGTTTAACTAAGCTATGTTACCCTTAGAGCTCAGTCATGGCAAATTACGTAAATAATGAGAATGTAAGTGTTTGACTCATTATAAGACATTTGTTTCAACTCAAAAGTTGAGAAAAGCTAAGTATACAGTTGAAAGCTAGAAATGACCGAGTGTATGAGATAAGAGTTCACTTCAAGCTATGCTTGTAAGTCTTATAAAGTGACTTCTTTTATAAACAACAACAAAGATAGCAGTTGTGACTCAATCTTGTCTAGGAAGCTCACTAGCCGTTGTAATGGATAGTCTAAGTCCCTCGTAAAGAGAACCATTGTGAAGATGAACATTGTACATTGGTCCTTGGCCCAAAAAGTAATCCATCCCAGTTGTTGTGACTCGAAATTGAAACAATCGTTAGACTTAAAGTTGAAGTTTTTCATAAATTGAAACAAACAACCTTGACACGGTGTTTAAGCTAGTTCGGAAAATGTGGCTTTTCTATCTAGAGGCATTTCACAAGAAGAAGCTGGTAGTTGTTTCTTTCCAAAATAAGAGTAAATAACTTTAATCATCCTATAAAAACAAATCAAAGTGGTACTTAAGGCGAGAAAAATACTTTGGTCTAAGATTAGTAGAGGAGAAGAGTTAATTTAAATACTTAAACGCTTAACTATCCTTAAACTAATTAAATGAAATTTTCTGAGTCTAATATTCAATATCTGTCAATTCCATTTGTTTATATAATTTCAGTTCATAAGTCTCGCTTAAGTTCGAATTACCGCAGTAATTTTGATTCAACTTTTCAATGAGCCGGATGACAAAACAAGTTGAGCATATGAAATTATTTAGGCGAGATATGCATTTGAGTTCTATCTCGAGTAGGTCGAAACGCAGAAATAAGTGTTTCACTTAAGAATATATTTCCGAGTGGACCGGACAAATATGAAAACTTAAAGATCAGCTTTCTAACGTGTGTGAATGACTTGAATTATATTCAAAACTACCAAGAGAGATAGAGTTATACCTAAGTCTTCAATCTCCCTTTTTTTGATAAAAGGCATTTAACACTTTGAAGTATGAGTTGGAAACATACATAATTAAGTTTTCAATGCTCAAAATAGTGATAAGCAATAGAGATAAGTGATAACTCGTCGGTTATCAAAACATTTGCGATCCGGGTCATCGAAATGAGTAATATGAGTTAGAAACAAAGATGATCATTGCATGTTATTAGAGCTATTTGAAAAATTATTAGAATAAAAGATAAGGAATCATTGAAGCAAACAAAATACTTGGAATTATCATTGGATTGGAGTAAACGGGAGCATACATCAAAACAACAAAGGAAAAAATAATTACTCCCCTATAATAGACAACTATGTCTCCTACTATACATTTCATCAAAAAGTAGTGGAGGGAGGAGAAACAAAATGTTAGATAAAAATAAAGAAATTGAATTAATAGGGGGTGGACTTGTTATTATGGAGGAAGAGGAGCGGGATGCCCTACGCCCGTGCCAATATCTTTGTGATGAAGCAGCTAGGTTTTGCGATTGGCAACGAGTGGAAGAGGAGGCATAGTTGAAGACCAGCTTTGTTCAGGCTGGTCCGGTTGTACAGCTTATGTGAACAGGACGTTGTTATTCCTCATTTTATTCTTCTAAGCCCTTACCTAGATAAGGCTATGTGGGCCATGAAGATGGTTAGGCTTAGGATTGACCAACATCCCCAATGACATCAAATGTTGATTCTATGTGCTTAGATGATATAATTTCAACTTCTTTCTCCCCTTAGCTTTCTTCTTCTCTAACTTATTCTCCTTCTTGTTCTTGTTTATCTCGGTTTGAGTCATAAGAGGTAGATGACTAAGAGGACGAGTCCGATTATGATTCTCGGTCCTCAGCAGCATTGGATTTACACTCTTTGAGGCTATTGATCGGCTTCTGCTACTTTATGATGACCTCTTTGAGTTCATTAATAAGAGTTTGACTTTGATCAATCTACTTCTAAGCGACGCTCTAAAGTCGGGTCGAAAATGCATAAAAGATCGGAAAGCACCAAGAGTTGATTTTAACTCCTTGGCTAGGGCTGCAAATTGAGAAGCCACCTTCGAAGGAGATCGGTAGAAGGGGCTGGTTGATGAGAAGGACTACCGAGTAAGAAGAAAAGTTTCTTATGAACTCTTTTTGAATGAAGAAAGTAGAGGAGGAGATGTTTCAAAGTATGAACCTAGACACCGGGTTTAGTTTCTTGGTAACCTAGATTCATCAGCTCAATTCTACCAATAGAAATGGCTAGTTCCATAAATTTGGTATGCTCATTGGGAAGTTTGACTTTAAAATGAACATAAATTTTAGATAGAAGGGCTCCAAAAGGTAGAGGTTTTTTCGGATCTAAAGGTCTAGACAAGTGAAAACGTGTCACTTTTATCTCCTTGATTTCGGTTATTTTATTTTGTCGACACCATGATGAAATCCCAGTCCTATTTGTGGATTCGGATTATGGTCGGAGTGTTATTGGCGCGACGGAAGCAAATAAACCACAAAAACCCCTTAGCACCAAAAATCACCTTTTTGCTTTGGGCCGGCCCACAAACCCATTTTCTCTTGGCCAGTCCAAGCCCGGTCAACGCTCCAAGTCAACATCGTGGCGGCACTGTGCATAAGGCCTTGCTACTTGCTAAACGCAATATTTCATCTTCGACATCCCATCATAACTCGAAGCTAAATATGTCCGTACAACGTCTTGTAGGTCGGGGTCGTGCTTCAAGGGATTTTTCGCCAAAGCGCTGCGTTTTGGTTCAAGTGTCCAACCGAGACACGTAAGCCAATTGCACCGAACGAAACTGTACAAGGCCGGTGTCGTGCTTCAGGAGACTTTTCTCCAAAGCGCTGCGGTTTTCTCTTGAGACGAACCGAAGCACGAAATGATTGATTAGCCAAACGACACCATTTTTAAGCCAGTGCCACAATCCTCGACCATTCCCAAGGGATTTTCGGTTCATGCCGATTTTATTCGGTTTTTTCGATTTTCCGACTCGTCCGGTTCTCGCATTTTGGACGCCTAGCTACACACTTCTTAGGTTGTTTTGTGACCTAATCATTTCTCTATAAATAGAGAGCTTTAGTCCTCATTTAGAGGATAGCCATTTCTATGCCTTATGTTATCGCTTTTAAAAAAGTCAGTAAAATCGATATTATAGCTACGCACCACTTAATTTAGGCTAAGAGCTACTGAATGCTATTCGGTATTATGATCTCTTAGCTCATTTTCAGCTAATTAGCACTCCACTAAATACTCTCATCATTTTCCTACACTTTTCTACCTCAATAAAATTCACAAAAAGCCCTTTTCATTACTTGTTCATCCACCGTCACGCTTCCGGATCCGGTTCGAGATCAAGATCAGCGGGTTAGACAACCCGAGGGTATTCAATTCCTTTGCGGTCTCTAATGATTTATTTAAATTTATGTTTTTATCATTTTTCGTATTGTGGATACAAAGATGTAATCGTTTTTAATTCGTCCCCACCTATTGTATTTTTTTATCACTTTTCTTTTCGCTTTCCATTACTCCTTTCTTTATTGCTCTCCTTTATTGCTTTCTTAGTATTTTTTATCACTTTCTTCACATGTTTGGTTGATTTAATTTTCCGTATTCACATGTTGTGTGCTTGATTGAAACATATTTCTTAAACTCACACCTCAAATTAGTAAAGGTCGTCTCGTTGACGGGCGGAATGGAAGAGCTTATCCCTACATTTCGTACCTTCACCCCTGAATCTAGATTCTTTATTCTAGACCGATGGAGTCAATTTTTAAACCTCTTTCAAGTCTAGTTTCTCCATAATAAGATTAGAGGAGTATGCATTTTATTTTTGTAAGTTTTTATTTCTCAAAACTAACGGGCGACTCTCCTTTTTCATTTTATTTCTCCAAAAGTGCACCACAAAGACTTCTAATTTAAAGTGACAAAAGAAGCTAAACTTTATTTCTAATAGCCTCGAGCCATGTACTGAGAGGGACCCTTCAATAATGGCCTATGGCCGGCACCTGCGACCTTACAATGCTAACTCTTGCCGACGCCGGCTAGTCGTTGGGTAAGGCTTCGGTCCGAGTTGGTGTTTTCACACTGTTTTAGCCCAAAAGCCTTCTGGCATAATTGAATTGAAAATTTTTTTGATTATCTTTCTAAATTATGAAATATCATCTCGAGTCTTCTTAAATTAATTTTGAAAATAAGATTAATAAAATTGCCAATTAATATTTTATCTATACTATTTTAAATTAAATTACAAAGCTCGCAAATCTCAATAAGAGCTGCATCCCCATTTCTATTAAACTTTCAAAATCATCTTCAAAAAGAATATTCAAAAAGGGACTCGAGATTCGTTAGGAAATACGACCTTTTGTTTCGATAGGCCCCCTCCTTGCGGGCGGATGGGCCGGGCCATTAGTTCCAAGAGTGGCGACTCCACTCGGGGATCATTATTTATTAAGGGGGTGAGACTTGAAAATTTTAGTTGTGAGTTTTCTTAATGTGTTTTGCATTAGGCATGTTGCATTTAGGAAGCCTTGGAAATAGTTGCTTTTAATTTCGATTATTAGGCTTTACCCCTAAGAACATCTTTTGGAGGAGGTTCGAACTAGCCCCGACAGTGCCTAACTCGGGCTTGATTTTTAGGGAGGTGATCCATTTTCTCTTCATTTGCACGCTTGGATGAGTGTGGTTGTTTTAGTATTTAACCTTTTTATTGTGAGCCTTTAGGTCGATTTAGTGTCTTCAATAACCCTTGCATGGTCAGTTAATGAAATACAATAATTAATTTCATAAAGTCGGTCCAATGTGTGTATTTTTAGCCAAAAGCCAAAAATTGCCTTCCTTATTCTAGGTCGGTCCATGAATTGCATTTCGAGTCACTCCAAAAATTTCTCTCTTAGTCTAGGTTTTTAGTAGTCACCGGCCGTTTTCGATCCATCTAGAGGGTTCCCGCTGGGGATCATCCTCTTTTTACGATCGCTTTAGTTTTTTAGGGTTTTGACTTTTAGCATTTTTGCATCCCATATTTAAATTTCATTTTTGCATTTTAGCCAAAACAAAATTCATCTCCAATTAGGTGAGTTCATATTTACATTTCAATTTTGCATTTTAACCAAAACAAAATTCAAATCCAATTAGGTGAGTTCATATTTGTATTCCCTTTTGCATTTTAGCCAAAATAAAATTCATCTCCAATTAAGTGATTCAATAATTGCATTTCATTTTTACATTTTAGCCGAAATAAAATTTATCTCCAATTAGGTGAGTCCATATTTGCATTCCACTTTTTGCATTTAGCCTTTTGCATTCAAATTTTGCATTTTAGCAAAAATAAAATTCATGTCCAATTAGTCGAGTCCATATTTGCATATGAATCTTGCATTTTAGCGAAAATAAAATTCATCTCCAATTAAGTTAGTCCACATTTGCATTGCATTTTAGACAAAATAAACTTCATCTCCAATTAGGTGAGTCCAAATTTGTATTTCAATTTTGCCTTTTAATAAAAGTAAAATTCATCTCCAATTAGGTGAATCCATATTTGCATTCCATTTTTGCATTTTAGCCAAAATAAGATTCATCTCCAATTAGGTGAGTCCATATTTGCATTTGAAGTTTGTATTTTAGCCATAATAAATTTATCTCCAATACGGTGTGTCCATTTTTCACATTCTATTTGTGCATTTTAGTCACCATAAATCCATCCCAATTTATATATGTTCATTTGTGCATCATCCCAAACTAAGTCATTAACGTCATTACATTCCATTTTAAATGCTTTGCATTTCTTATGTGCATCCAAATAAAAAAGCATTCTTTTTTTCTTAGTTTCTTCAAATCTTGCACTTGAGTCCCTACCTCCCAAAAGTTCGTGTTCCTCCATATGGTCCTAACCGATTACCTTTGGGCTGCATAATAGGGAAGCCTACGCCATTGGGTTTCGTTGGAATCTAAGCTCTAAAAGATTAAAGCACCTCAGTAAGGAGTCTAGTACCTCTTCCCCTCACTCTACACCTTGATCTATGCCAGTACAACCAACCTCGGTGAACACAAGAATGGTCTAATGAATCTTTCGTCATAGGACAATACCTAAAAATAATTCTCCTCCAATGGATAATCAACCTTCTCCCATCCTTACCTTGCTCAACAAATACTCACCTAAAATGGAAGCTCAGATTGATGCTCATGATTAGAAAATAGAAACTATGATCCGAAACTCTCAATCTCATCCTAATAGCTCTATAGAAAAAGAAGAGAAGTAGAAGGAGAAAGAGAGACAGGAAAATGAAAAGAGAGAGAGAGAGAGAGAGAGAGAGAGAGAGAGAGAGAGATAGATAGAGGAACGAGGAAAGAGAAAGGGAAAAGGAGAAAGAAGAAGAGGAAGGAAGTGAAAGAGGACTTCTACCATCCGATCCCAAACCTAAGACTCGATCCACGTACGGATGAGATAGAGAAAATGCAAAGAGAATCTTCCATGTTGAAGACTTACTACATTGATCTCACGGGATTCACTTCAATCCCCAAAGGGAAACTACCTCAAAATTTCACTATGGATGATATGAAGTTTCATGGTACTGAAAATCCCTATCATCATGTTCGCAACTTCTTAGGAGTAATGACTCTTAAGAATGTACCTGAAGACACTTACAACATCATCTTCCCATGGACGTTCAATAATGATGTAATGAAATGGTACAATTTTATTGACCCACGCAAGGTCACTAATTGGACCGATCTGTTCAAGGAATTGCTACACCAATATCTCTATAACACTAATCTACCTGTCACCCTTAGAGACTTGGAGTTGATCAAATAAGGGGATAAAAAGAATTTCACCGAATTTCTCGCTAGATGGATGGCAAAGGCTGCCCATATGGTAGACCGACCTTTCGAGAAGGACCAAGTCGGAATTCTTGTGAAGAACCTTCTACGCCTATAATAAACACCTGAAATTCCTATCATTCAAGACCTTCACAGCCCTTAGAGATGCAGGGATGCCGATAGAAGAAGAGTTGTCCGCCACGACCATAAAAGCTATGGCTCGGTATAGAAGTAATTATAAATCTAAGGACAAGGAAACCTCTAACCCAGGTAATACACTGTAAGACCCGGAAATTCAGGTGCTTGCCAGCTAATGAATTAAATTATTAAAAGTTAAGTCAAAGATTCGAAATTATTAAATTAAGTGAATTATTAATTTTTTCGAGTCGAAACTAAAACCCGAGAACCGAATCCGAGCATGGGTTAGCTTATTGGGCCTATTGAAATTGAAGTTGGGCCCAATTTGTCAAAGTCCAAAGCAGAAAAATAAAAAAAAAAGGGAAAGGAAAATGAGAAATGTGGGTGACTGGCATTTGATGAGGAGGAGTTGGCGATGAAATGAGCAAGGAAGAGAAAGGGGTCCAATGGAAAATAGGCAAGCAAAGCCCATTATGTGTAATTAGGAAAAGAGGAGAGAGAGTGGGACTGAGACATTAGAAGGAAAGAAGCGTAAGCAGGGAAAGAAAGGAGGAATGGGAAAATAGAAACAGAGGAAAGCGAGAGAGGGAGAAAGCGCGAGAGCCGGCGGCCCGTGGCCGCTCGAACGGCCAGGACGCCGTGCTGGTGGGCGAAGGGAGAGCGAGGGCTCGGGAGGCCGAGCAAAGCAAAAGAAGAAAGGGGAACGAAAGAACGCGGAAGCAGAGGGAAGTGAGAGGAGGACAAGAGCTAGCGCAGGGACAGAGAGGAAGAGCAAGCACGGCGTGCTTGCGCGGCCGGCGAGCGCGAGAAAGGATCCGGCGAGACCGGACAGTAACCGAAGCCAGTGGTTTGAGAACCCGAAAAAACAGAGCAGAGGGAGACAGCAAGAGTTTGAGTGAAGGTAGAAGAAGTGGGCGCCGGAAGAAGAAGGAAGGGGGAACCGAGAGGAAGAAAGGGAAAGAGGAAACGTAAATTAAAACCCAATTCGAAACCTTCCAAAACTGAAATTCTTAGAACCTCTAAGAATTCAAGGTGAGTAATTTGAATTCATCCTCTAAAATAAAATGAATTAGGTGGCCTGAACTCGAAATTGATTCATGAAAATTGAAACCCTAAGTTAATTGAAGAAGTTAGAAGCCTAAATTCACTAAATTAGCAATTCATGAATTAAAGAGCATGTTATGATTATGTGATATCTAGTTCTGAATTTGTGATGTTTAAGTATTATTGAGCATGATTATTAAGAATTGGATGAGATTAGCTTGAACGTAATTAGGGAGAAAAATCGTAAAGTTAAGTTCATGACTTATGTGCAAATTTTCGTAATTATGCATGTTGTCCGAATTTCTGTGAATTCATGTGTAGTCCAAATTTCCTGAAAATTTTACTGCAACTTTGTGGCAATTTATGGAAATTTCCTGTAAAATTTGGTATGCATTGGATGAGTAGATTGGGAGATATACAATTTTAAGTGAAAATGTGCTGTTTTGGGCTAAATTGGAACTAAGTGAGTAACTGAATTAAGAACTGAAATTTAAGAAGTTATGTGGCTAGATTAAAAGATATATATTGATTAAGGAAAGTTATAGAACCATTAACCACCTATACGCGATAATACGCGATCATAAAAACGATGAGTTCATTGATGGAAATCCTAATTGACATGTTTATGTGATTATGTGTTTATCCTGAATTACATCGATTATAAATGACATAAGCATGCGTATGTGGAAATGAATTGATTTTACTTGAGTTGAAACTTGCTTATGTGAATTATTAGTTACGAAGATTTTACGTATGAAAGCGTTGAGCATGAATTATATGAATTAAGTATATCCTACGTATAAGTAATAAGAAGATAAGAAGAAGATGAGAAAACATAAAGAACTAAAGAAGGGAGAAAGGATTGTGTTATTGATCTAAGACCCCACGAATTGAAGAATCCTCTGAAGCTATGGCCATAGAAGTGTCTATCAACCTGAAGCCACGAATTATTTTGCGTCTACAAATTATTGACGATATGCATCCTTCGTAAAGGGAGGCAAGCCTCGGGGCCACGAATTATTTTGCCTCGAGGCCACGAATTATTTTGGCTCCAAGAACCGAGCCCACGAATTATTTTGGCTCCAAGAACTGGTTCTTTAGAGTAGAACATAAATCTTCTTTCCATTCGAAAATAAGAAGACTTAAAGAATTACGATATGAAGAATCGAATGATTGTGCATGACGAACAAGAACGAAAGAACCAATGATTTATAAAATGCACGATTGAACTCAAGAAGAAGAATGAGAAGAAGAATGAATCCCGACTTCATAAGAATTAATACGATAAAAAGTAAGATATGATGTACTTAATGAATGACTTACTTGAGGAATGATTCACATGATGAATGATTCTATGACTTACTTGCGTAGAAAGACGAATGAAGTATGTTTGATTGAATTCATGAGTAATTGATGTCATTGTACTTCTCGGTAAGTTGGTAAGTTAGAATCTCGCATGTCTTAAGCACGTATGACCCGAATCGCATGATATGAATGAGTTGTGAACTTACGTGTGTTTGTTAATGAATTAATGTGCAAAGTGAAACCGGGGTTGGGTTTGGATTTTTCACTGGGCTAGTGGAGCTCATGACCTCACCAACATTTTAGGTACGTAGTAGACTCGCAGGAGTTGCCTTCGGCTTTCGGTAATAGCATACGGATAGAAGATGATGGGCTTATTACATGTTTTAGTGTCTTGTTGTAAAGATGTTTGTAAAGATCGGTGTATGTGAACTTAAGTTTTGATTAGGAATGTAAAAGCTCTATGTGAATACTCCGAGCGTGTGGCTAGTTGAGTTGTGTATTGTGTTTACTCCGAGCGTGTGGCTCGTTGAGTTTATGAATGTGTTTCGTGCAGGGTTAAGGCTTTAAGCCTTTGAGATTAGCCATATTACGGAGGAAACTCGCCGAAATTTTCGAAAAACCTTCGAAAACCTAGAACCGTGCTTCCGCCAATCCAAGAAAGGGTTATTAACCCTAAGTTGAAATCTTAAGCAACCTTAGGGGTTCCTCTCGGGAACCTTGGCATGTAATACTCCTAGGGTGGGTCTAGGGGTGTTACAATACCAGTGGGGGTGCAGATGTAATTAAGGAAAAATACTCTTCTAATCAATGTCGGGCTAGTGGTGAAAAATATTGAGTTTCAAGTTCTAGACATTCCAGCCACTTTCAATCGTCTTCTAAGACGCCCTTGGTTACACGGCCATTAGGCAGTACTCTACATTGCACCGTAAGGTTAAAATGATTATTAAAGGTCAAGTAGTATTGGTTAAGGGAGATAACATTTGTGCCATCATCACTTTTAAGGAGTCTCGTTGTTGAAATTAAGCACAATGCTGATGATAAGGAACTCTATGGATTCGAGACCATCACTACTCGTAGAAAATGATGAAGCACCTTTTAACTTCAATCCTTACGTCAACCCTAGTGTCCATTCGATGATAAGGAAGAAAGGGTATTTTCCTGGCGTAGCTTTAGGTAGGAGGGCATACCACCCAATCTTTCTACCCCTTGAGCCCACCAATAATTATAAGTTCGAACTAGGCTATCATCCACCTACTAAGGAAGTAGCAAAGTTATGTGGGAGACACAAACCAGGAGGGCTACACCACTCACAGATCCACTCTATCAAACCATATCCTCGTACTCTAAACGGACAATTTCTAATAGAAGGGGATTACTTCCCCACTATGGATTTCCTGAGCCCCATTATATAAAAGAGAAGGGTATCCTAGTACCTGGTTTAGAGGTCTGCAGTGGATCGCCACGTACTAGAAAATGACGCACCCTACCTCCTTGAGAAGGAACAATCCACAAAAGACCAGGCCAATCTGGTTGAGAGCAACATCTTTGGTCTCTTATTCGGGCATGAGAAATGCCTAGAGGGAAATTCAATTTCGATCATCGTCCCAAGCTATGTCACACCCAAAATTTAACCATTCCAAGTTCATCATGGATATTAACACGTAAAGGTCCAAGCATATCACTTGGATTTATGTCGAGGAAGGAAAAGAGTTCGTTGTCATTCTAGGAGAGCAATCTATTTGTGAGTCTAAAACTAGGGTTGTTGTTTCTTTTTCTAATCCTTTTAGTTCATCTTCTAATACTGCAATTTTATCTTCTTAGTCTCGATGTACTCATTTCTTCATTCAATAAGATAAATCTTTTTGCTTACTCTTTTCCTCCTCCCATTCTTAATTGTTTTGCCTTTAATGATGAACAAGAAATCCCTAAAGAATTAATAAAAACTATGGAAGATCATGAAAAGTGCTCACCAATAATAGAGGAAATTATAACAATTAACTTAGGATCAGTAGATCAACCCCAAGAATTTAAAATTGGGAAAACACTCGAATTTAGAAGAGCGAAGCAATTCACTTCACTCCCTATGGAATTCATAGATGTCTTTGCATGGCCCTACAAGGACATGCCGGGATAGACCCAAGAATAGTGGAACATAAAATTCCACTCTATGAAGATGCTAAGCTTGTTAAGCAAAAACTTAGAAGGATACAACATTCGAGAAAGCTAAGGAGTATCCGTCCAATTCATCGGTTCTAATTCCGCATGAACTAGGAAAGCCATTGCTCTTATACCTTACTGCAAGAGAAACCGCAACGAGAGCGATGTTATCCGAACGGGATGGAAAGGAGGAACACGCGGTGTATTATCTAAGCAAGAAATTCATTGATTAAACATAATTGGTTTTAGTTTGAGCCACGAAGAAGCTTAGACATTACATGCTAGTCCACACTGTATATGTAGTAGTGTCAATGGACCCCATCAAATATGTTTTAGAGCAACCAATCATCGGTAGCAAGATAGCTAGATTGATAGTCATGTCTGTCGGAGTTTGTACTCAAGTATGTCCCACAAAAGGGAATTAAGGGGAGAGTATTACAAGAGTTCCAAGCTGATCTACCAATAACCAAATAACAACCCGAACATCTCGAATTTCCGGATGAGGGCATTTTAGAAGTAGAAGTAGACATGTGGACATTGTATTTTGATGGTGATTCCAATCGAAGGGCTTCGGGGTAGGGATCCTTTTAGTCTCGCTAGAGGGAGAACATACTCCTATTTTAGTCAAATTAGATTTTGAAGCTACTAACCACGCTATAGAATACGAGTCATATATTACTAGACTCCAAGCCACCATAGAAATAGGAGCCAAGAATGCCAAGGTCTTCGACAACTCTAGTCCGATGATTAATTAGATTTCATAGAAGTCGAAGGTACGTTGTGAAGCCTTGGCATCCTACCAAGCGCATTTGATAGAATTAACAAAATATTTCGATAGTGTATCATATACATACCATCCTAGGGATGACAACCAGCTTGCGGATGCTCTAGCTAAGTTAGCATCCATGATCAATATCCCTAGTGGCATTCATTGAATTCCCATTCATATAGAATGACAGAGTTAACATGCGCATATATACGCACTAGAAATGTCTAGTATCGACCAAACCAGTTGGTACCATGATGTCTACGGGTACTTAGGAAACTAAGAATACCCACCGGACTCTACACCTAGAACCCAACGAGCCATTCGTATGTTAGCAGCACATTTCTTCATAAATCAAGGGCAACTATACAATAAAACTAACACGGGAATTAGCTTACTTTGTGTCAATTAATATGAAGTAGAGTGCATAATGATCGACATTCATGGTGAGGAATATGGATCCTATATGAATGGAAGAATTTTGGTTTAGAAGATTTAGAGATTAGGATACTATTGGTCAACCATGGTAGTAGATTGTCATGTGTTTGTTAAAAGATGTCATAAGTGTCAAGTGTATGTAAACTTGCAGCACCATCAACTTTCTAATTAAAACCATTGTTTTTACTTAGAAATTATGCTAATACGATAATATGGAAAAATTAAAAAGATGTTCAACATCGTGAAGCATTCGAGTAGCTCTTAGCTTAATTTCAGCGAGTGTGTAGCTAGGTTATTGACCTCTCTCCAAATGAGAAGCTAAGCTATCTATTTATAGAGAAATGATTAGGTCATAAAATGACCTAAGAAACAATTAAGTAGCCATCCAAAATGTAGAACCAGATCGGCGGAAAAACACAAAAAACGGATAAAATTGGCTTGAACTAGAAATCCCTTGGGAAGGGTCGAGGATCGTAACACCAACTTCAAAACAATGTCGTCCGGGGAAAAGACCTTCTGTGTTTAGCTGGTCTTTGGAGCAAACACAATACTTTGGCAGAAATGGCCTTGAAGCACGGCACCGGCCTTGTACGGTGTCGTTTGGTGTAGTTGGCTTTCGTGTCTCGGTTGGACGCTCGAGCAAAACGCAACACTTTGGCATAAAAAGCCATAAAGCGTGGAGCTAGCCTACACGATGTTGTATAGACATGTTGAGCTCCATGTTATGCTAGGATGCTAAAGACGAAATGTTGCGTTTAACGAGCAGCGAAGGACTTATTCGCGAGTGTCGGCTTGACATTGACTTTGAGCATTGACCGGGCTTGGACCGACTAAAAGAGAATGGGTTTATGTGCCGACCCAAAGCTAAAAAAATCTGATTTTTGATGCTGAAGGGTTCTTTGTGGTTTACGAGCTTCGTCATGCTAATCGGACTCGATCGTGATCCGAATTCGCAAAACGACCGGGATTTCATCACCGGGCTTACAAAATAAAATGACAGAAATAAAGGAGATAAGAGTGATATGTTTTCTATGTCTACAAATGTGCTCAACAATATATGTTATTCATACCTATAAGAATTAATATTGAAGTCTTCATGATTAAACTAAAAAATACCAAATGTTTTTACAATTACCACAATAACTCACCTAACATATATAATCTGTAACAAATGAAACAATAGTTAATGAAATTAACATCCTATTTCCTCATACAACTTAATGACATTAACCTACTCTCATAGGATCCTAAAGCTCAAAGTGATTCTAAACCTTAGCTCGATACCACAACTATAACACTCCCAAATCCCACAATCACGGTTTAGCCTCGGTGACTAATTAACTAGTAATTAGCGTAGTGGAAAGCAATATTAGAAGCGTTCTCGGAGTAAACTCAACGAGCCACATGGTCGGAGTAAACTCAACGAGCCACATGCTCGGATTAAACACAACACAAACTCAACGAGCCACACGCTCGGAGTATTCACATGGGGCTTTTCCATTCATAGTGAAAACTTAAGTTCACATACAACCAGTCTTTACAACATCTTTACAAACAAAAGACAGAAAAACATGCAGTACGTCCGGCATCTCCTATTCGTCTACTATTTCCAAAAGCGAAAAACCCTCTCATCAATGTACCAATAAAAACCGAATGGTCCCTCAAACGAAATTCGTGTTTCACTCAACTCCCGTGCTACACCAAGGCTTGGATGTTGCTGATTTTGGGTCCACGGGTGAAAGTTGGCCTGTACACACAAGACCCATGAAGTTACAAGCCGAAGTAGTAAAATTAGGCAGCAAAGCACGGTTGTTTGGCCAACACCGGTCACACTATGGCCAAGCCCATAGGGCCATCACGAGTCGTGGGATGGGGCAAAAATTTTAGTTAACAAGTAGAAAAATTTTGGGTTTAATTGGGAAAATTGGGGAAAGTATTCATATAGCCACAGTCTGCAAGTTCACAATACAAGTAAGATTCTTATCCACACAAGATAAGTATCCTCTTATCTCGTAATCCAAATATACTTCCTACTTAAGGTGTTGGTTTGGTTTTCTAATTTTCTAAAAATTTTGGCGAGTTTCGTTTGAAACATGGCCTAACCAATAGGCTAAAAGCCTTAAAAACCTGCATAAAATCCACAATAAAACTCAACGAGTCACACGCTCGGAGTACACAACTCAACGGCCACACGCCGGAGTATATTTACAACCACAAAAACCAAGGTTCAAACCAAGTATATAAACCAAGTTACGATCTCGTCAATATTCTCATTTTCTTGCTCATGAGCTTTTCGATTTTTGATCAAGACAAGAACCTTCATATATATATATATATATATATATATATATATATATATAGCTAAGGCTTCGGTTAAGCAATTTAATCATAAAATCCCGATCATAGGGAGATGACCCCGTACGATTAATTTCTTTATAAGTAGTACCCATAATCGGTTAACGATTTAGTAGATCGTAGACAAAATAGTGAAACTCATTAACATTCTAACATGTTAACATTTAAATATTTTGAAAAGTATAAATAGTAACATTTAAGATATGCAATAAATCACATAATCATGCATGAATCATGTCATGTTTATTCCTAATAAAATAGAATTGATCCTCACTAAGAGGCTTAGTGAAAATATCAACTAACTAAAACTTAGTTAGAATAAATTCATGCTCAATATCACCTTTTTCAGAATGGTCTCTCAGAAAATGATACCGACCTCAATGTGCTTAGTCTTTGAGTGCTAATATGGATTCTTAGTGATGCTATTGCACTTTGATTGTCACACTTGATTGGAATGGAAGTGAATGATAGTCCAAGATCCTTCAAGGGTGCTTGATCCATAGAATCTTAGCACAACAAGCTCCAGCTGCAATGTACTCGCCTCAACAGCTTGATAGAGTAACCGAGTTATGTTTCTTTGAGTGCCAGGAGATGAGTGATTGACCCAGAAATTGGCATGCTTCGAAGTGCTCTTTTTAGTAACCTTGTATCCAGCATAATCAGCATCTAATTATCCAAGTGAGATTTAGTTCCGAGTCTTTTGAAAACCATAGACCAAGATTACGAATCCCTATAAGATATCTAAAAATTCTCTTCACCATAGTGATATGTGATTCTTTTGGATTAGCTTGAAATCTTACACAAAGATAGACACCGAACATGTTATCCGGCCTACTAGATGTGAGATAACGTAAAGATCTAATGATACCTCTGTAAAGTTTATGATTTACAGACCTTACCTTTCTGGTATGAGTCTAGTTTTGAAACTACTACTCATAGCTATTGCTGCATGCTTCACATCTAATAGTTTGTATTTCTTCAATAGCTCCTTGGTGTACTTAGATTAATATACATAGAATCCATCCTTGTCTTGTTTGATTTGCGAGACAAAGAAAGAACTTAAGAGGTGCCATTATACTCATTTAGAACTCCTGTCTCATTAACTCGGAAAACTCTTGGCATAGAGTTTCATTAGTAGCTCCAAAGATAATATCATCAACATATATCTAAATGATAAGAAAATCACTGTTCTTGGTTTTTCTAAAAAGAGTTTTGTGAATTTGACCTCTTTTGAAATCATTTTCAACAAAGAAACCGCTTAGTCTTTCATACCAAGCTCTAGGAGCTTGTTTAAGACCATTTAAAGCCTTTTGCAACTTGAAAACATGATTTGAAAATTCCGAGTTTTCAAATCCAGAGCGGTTGCTCCACAAAAACTTTTTCTTGAATAAAACCATTGAGAAATGCACATTTGACATCCATTTGATAAAGCTTGATGTTCATGCTAGATGCAAATGCTAAGAGAATTCTTATTGCCTCAATCCTAGCAACAAGTGCAAAGGTTTCCCTACAATCAATTCTTTCCTCTTGGTTATATCTTTGAGCAACTAGTCTAGCCTTATTTCTAACTACCAACCCTTACTCATCCAGTTTGTTCTTGAAAACCCATTTGGTTCCTATTACTGGTTGGTGAGAAGGTCGTTAAGTCGATTCGAGACTTAGTTTCTTTCAAATTGATTAAGCTCTTCTTGCATAGCCTCTACCCATTCAGGTTCATTTCGGGCCTCTAGTGCATTCTTAGGTTCCATTAATGATATGAATGCAGAGAATGCACACAGATTATACAAAGAAGATCAAGTTCTTACCCCACTATTGATATCGAAAGTATGTTCTCGGGTGGGTGACTAGATGCACATTTAAAAGCTCTACCTATCCTCCGATTTACTAATTTTGTTGGTTGAATAGGCTGATCTTCAGTTGGTTGTTCTTATTAAGCCTCTACATTATCTTGTTCTTCTACATTCCGAGCTGGCTCTTGAACTTGTTCATTCTCGAATCATAGCATTCGACTTCGCTCATTCCGAGTTACCTCAATTCTTTTGCTTTAACTCTTTCCGAGCTCACCTTCAAGAAGGTTATCTTTATATCCGTTAAGCTTGATATCCGAGAAAGTTGATTCACTTATCCTACAAAGATCAATCTCATGAAAGACAACGTGGATGCTTTCTTCCACTTTGTTAGTCCTTTTGTTAAACACACAATAATATTTACTATGAGATGAGTAACCCAAAAATATACCTTCATCTAATCTAGCATCAAACTTAATCGGATGTTCCTTACCATTGTTATGTACATAGCATTTACATCCAAATGGTCTGAAGTAGGAGATGTTGGGCTTCTTTCCCTTGTACAGCTCATAGGGTGTCTTCTTCGGAATGGGTCCGATGAGGCATCCGTTAAGTGCATAGTTTTCTCTGTTGATCGCCTCGACCTCAAAAATAGTAAGGTAGATCATTTCTTTCAATCATCATTGTCCTTCCTATTTCTTCAAGAGTTCTATTCTTTCTCTACACTACCCCATTTTTTTAGGAGTTCTTGGTGCAGAGAAGTTGTGGGAGATGTCATTCTTGTCACTGAAATCTGCAAGTTCCGAGCACTCGAACTCCCTTCCATGGTAAGTTCGAATCCTTCGATTTGAGGCTGAGATTCCACTTGAATCTTGCTGTAGATCTTAGTGAACTCTTTGAAGGCTTCATTCTTGTTCTTTATAAAACATACCTAGGTAAATCATGAATAATCATCAACAAGGACAATTACATAAGATTTACTCCTAACCTTTTCACAGGAATTTCACCACACAAATCCATATGAACTAACTCAAGCACTTTGGATGTAGATACGACTTTGAGTGGTTTGAAAGATGATCCGACTTGCTTCCCTTTTGTTCATGCTTCACAAATTTTATCTTTCTTAAATGCACAGTTAGGTAATCCCCTAACCAATCTATGAGATGTAAGTTTCTTAATAGTATGTATACTAAAATGACCTATGAAGACTCGAGACATCGCTCAACGCATTTCGAGTTACATTACATGAATCAGGAATAACCATCTCGTATTTATAGAGTTTTGATTCCAAGGCATTCTCTCGTGTTTTAGAAACTTTTTTGAATGAAATGGTATCTTCTCTAAGTACTACAGCTTGCACTTCATGTGTTTATTGCGCTTCTTTAAGTGACTCGTAAAGTCGATTCTTTGTTCCGAGTCCAAGATCACTCGGATTTATCGCAAATTGAGTGGACTAGTGTTTCACCTTCTCTCACTCGGAATTTGGCTTCGATTATAAGCTCTATTTCATTAGAGTCGGTACCTCTAGTCTGTTTCATACTTAGTCTATATCAAGTTATCTCACTCGATATTCTTTACTTATCTTGATCTATCGCTTAGACTAAGTCGATGGAATTTTGAGTTATATAGTTATTAGACTCGGAAAATTCCACTTCTCTTCCGACTCGGATAATTAGTTGATTAATTATCATAATTATTTTATTATCTCGTGTCTAATCTTGGACCAAAGTATTTCATACTTTGAGAACCAAAATTGCTTTACTTTTGTAGGTTATTCAAACGAGGATACACTTTTCAAATCACAAAAGTAACCGGCTTCAAAACGTCAAATCACCAAGCAGACATGGCTTTTCACCTTCTCTCGCTCCAGGTCCCGTAAGATAGTGTCGGAGCCGTCTGTTTCCAAATATGGAAAACCGAGACACCAAGCTTAACGGTGGTTTTTACCTTATCTCTCAAGACACCGCTAGTAGTTTTGGGACTTCCAAGAGAGTTAAACCGTTGTCCAATGTTCACATTACAACGGATACTTTCTGAGTGACTCGAAAGCTTCTATCAACGGTCACAGAGGACTCTCGGCCAGCAGCTGAAGATAACGGCTACTCGTGCTGGTCATCTATAAATAGAAGCCACTTCACAAGACTTGAAGATTGCCGAACTTATTGTTAATATACGTACTTGTGCAAAGTCTTTGTATTCATTCTCAATCTTCTACTTACAACTCCTATTCCGTAATTCATTATCTTCCGAGTTGTAAGGTCTTGTACTAAGTTACAAACTCTTTCTTACTTTATTTGTAAGGTCCCTTGACTAAGCTGTAAGGGTGAACTCAGCTTAAGTTGTCCCTAGCTGTAAGGGTTATCTCAGCTAGGAAGTACTAGATCGGATAAGGGAATTTCGAGTCTAGGAAAACTTGTAAAGAGTTGTCTAAGGGAGCAACTCGGGTTCAATCAGTTCACGGTATTTTGTGGACTCAAAATAGTGGATTTGACTTCGTGTCCGGATGGATACGGTCCATGGTTTTCCGCCCCGGGAGGGTTTCCACGTAATCTCTAAGTGTTTACTTTCCGAGTTCATTCTAGACTCGGATCTGTCTTAAAGCATTTGCTTTTCTTGCCATTTCTATCTATTCAGCTCTTTCGAGTCTCTACTTTTCCGACTGCTTTTGACTCGTAACCGCATTCCGTATTTTACTCGGCAAAAGAGTTTGAATTTCCACAAGATTTCCTCCTCACCCTGTTCACCCCCTCTAGGGTGACTCGAGACTCTCCCCAAGCAAACCTTCAATTGGTATCGAGCCTAGCCTTTCGTAAAGGATCTAACCATCCAAAGGTCTAAAGATCAAATGGCTCGTAACACCGGAGAGTTCGATGAAGGAAGATCTTCCAACGAGCCACCAAAATTCAAAGGATCAAACTTTGGGCACTCGGAAGAAGCTTATGGAATGCTTCCTCATGGATCATGATGAAGATGTATGGGAAATCATACAACAAGGAAACTACATTCCAATGAAGACAGAGGAATTCGAATCATTCCCAAGACAAAGGCTGAATTTACTCCAGGGCGAGCGAGAAGTTCAGGAAGAACTTCAAGGCAATGAACATTCTGATGTGTGCCATCAGCTCGGAGGAATACAATCGGGTGTCCGCTCGCGACACAGCAAAAGAAGTATGGGATACACTGGTTAACACTTATGAAGGCACAAGCCAGGTCGGACAAGCGAAGATTAGTCAATATCTTCACAAATACGAGCTATTCAAGATGAAGTCAAAAGAAAATATCACTTAGATGTTCATCCGGTTTACCGAGATTACCAACAATCTCAAGTCTCTGGGTAAGAAAATCACACATAAGGAAATGTGCGAAATATACTCGTAAGTCCGCCTAAAAGAAGATGGGGTCCGAAGGTGACTCGCCATAGAGGAGGCTCGTAACCTCTCACTCTTAAAGCCGGACCAGCTCATCGGAAAGCTTCTAACACACGAAATCCATCTAGAAGAAGAGGATGCTGAGGGCGCTCCAAAAAGAACATAGCACCGAAAGCCTCGTGAATCTAAAGAAGAAAATATGAGCTCATCCGACTCAAAAGACGATCCCATGGCACTCATTGCAAGAGGCTTCAAGAGAATAATGAAGCACAAAAGATGGGACAAAAGGCCAAAGGAAGAATTCTACAAGAAAGATAAAAGAGACAGTAAAACGTAAGTATTCTTCTCCCTCAAAGTTATCATTATCTAAGAATTCCGGGTGTTTCGAGTGTGGCAACAAAGACCACATAGTCAAGGACTCGTCCGAACAGGAAAAGAGACAGAAAGAAGAAGAAGGCCATGATTGCAACATGGAGCGATGAGGACTCATCGAAGATGACGAGGACTCGGACGACTCGAAGTGTTTAATGGCAATGTCCGACTCGGAAGCCGAAAGAGAGTCGACTCGGACTCGACTCGAACAATGAGGAAACTAATCCTCAAGAGGTAATTGACTATTTCCTCAAATTCTCCAAAGTTGATTTAGCTAAATACATTTTTACTTTGGAAGAAAAGTCCAATTCGACTCTTTCCATTTCAAAGAACAACTTGAGTCAATTTCTTCCGAGAGCACTTCTTTGAAAAACGAATTGAAAAACCGAGATTGACACTCGGAGAACTCGAGACTAGTGCTCAAACTAATGAGACCGAGTCTAAGTTACTCAGGAAAGAAAATGAGCAATTAAAACAGAAGCTCACCGAGTCTCAAGATCTCGATTTTAAAATTTACTCAAGGTCGAAAAACCTTAACATGCTCTTAGGATCACAATGTGTCTCCTTTCGAAAAGAAGGTCTTGGTTTGAACAAAGAAGAGGAATCCAATTCCTACTCGGATCTATTTAAAAATGATTCCGAACTCGTGAAGTTCGGGAAAGTCGAGCACGGTCCCATTCATAGAAATGAAGGGAGGACTAAGCCCGGAACTATTTACGTAAAGAAACCATTCTCTCCTCGTTTCAAAAGGAAAAGGTTTCAAAAAGAAAGAGATACGGACTCAGAATCGGACAAAACCCAAAGTCATTCAAATCTGGGTTCCAAAACACCTTCTTCCTCGGAAAAGGACCACAAGTAAGGAATGTTACTGGGTTCCTTAGAGGAAGTGAGAAGGGTTAGATTCTCTCTGTTTTGCGAGTCACTCGAAAAGATCAAAAGGACACCGGTACCTTGACAAGTGGATGTTCACGCCACATGTTAGGAGATGCAGGACTCTTTTCCGAGTTGGAAAGACATGAAGGAGGAAAGGTCACATTTGGAGATGATAGCAAAGGCAAGATAGTGGGGATTGGCAAGAATGGAAAAGGAAGAAATCTGGTCGATCCAGTCTACCTTGACAAAGGATTAAAATATAATCTACTCAAGCATCTCGCAATTGTGCGATAAAGGTCAAGAGGTAAGATTCACTCGGACCAACTCGCTACATTTCCGATGTTACTACCAAAGAGATCAAGCTTTCGGGTAAGAGATCGGGTAATACTTACATCATTCCTCTTTCGACCCAAGTCGAATTTATCTTGTTTAAAAGCATCTCTCCATGATGATTCATGGACTTGGCATCGTAGATTAGGACATATTAGCATGCATAAATCAAAAAGTTGGCATCTCATAGTCCGGTTAGGGGTCTACCTAACTGTGTTTTTGAGAAAAATAAAGTTTGTGAAGCATGCACCGTAGGGAAACAAGTCAGATCTTCATTCAAATCTCTCGAAGACAGTTTCCACATCCAAAGTTATTGAGTTACTCGCATATGGACTTATGTGGACAAGAATGAAGCTTTCAAGGAATTCAGCAAGCTCTGCAGAAAAATTCAAGTTGAGTCTCGGACTCGGATCCGGAGGATTCGAACCGACCATGGAAGGGAATTCGACTACTCGGAATTCTCGAGTTTTGTGACAAAAATAGAATCTCTCACAACTTCTCAGCACCCAGAACTCCTCAACGGAATGGAGTAGTAGAGAGAAAGAACAGAAACCTTGAAGAAATACCAAGGACGATGATGATTGAGCATAACTTGCCTTACTATTTCCGGGCGAGGTAGTCAACATAGCCAACTACACTCGAATAGATGCCTCATCGGACCCATTCTGAAGAAAACACCTTATGAGTTCTACAAAGGGAAGAAGCCAAATATTTCCTATTTCGGACCATTCGGATGTAAATGCTTCGTTCACAACAACGGTAAGGATCACTCGACCAAGTTTGATGCTCGGTCGGACGAAGGTATTTTTCTAGGTTACTCCTTTCACAGACAAAGCTTATCGCATTTTCAATAAGCAAACTAACAAAGTGGAAGAAAGCATCCACGTAGTGTTTGATGAGCTTGAACAGGAGAAGCCAAGTGAGTCATCATACTCGTAACTAAAGCTCGAGTAGAGATGATGACGAAGCCGAGCCTACAAAGACTTAGACTCAACCTCGCTCGTAATGAAGTCACTCGAACGAGGAAACTCGGAATGAGACAACTCAAGAGCTCGCTCGTAATGAACAAGTTAATGAAGAGGGTCATTCGTAACGAGCTTCGAAGATCAAGCGGCTCAGCCCACAAATCTCGTGAATCGGAGAACTGGTAAAGCATTCAAATTTACTTCCAGTCATCCCCAAGAAAACATAATTTTGGATATCAATAGTGGGGTAAGAACTCGTTCCTCTCTACATAATCTATGTGCATTCACCGCATTCATTTCATTAAACGAACCCAAAAATGCACTAGAGGCCCTTAATGAACCTGAATGGGTAGAGGCCATGCAAGAGCAACTCAATCAATTCGAGAGAAACCAAGTTTGGACTCGACCAACCGACCTTCCGACCACCCAGTTATAGGAACTAAATGGGTTTTCCAGAACAAACTGGATGAGGGTGGAGTGGTAGTCGAAACAAGGCTAGACTTGTGGCTCAAGGTTACAATCAAGAAGAAGGAATTGATTGTGGGGAAACCTTTGCACCTGTAGCTGTAATTGAACCTATCGAATCATCGTTGGCATTTGCATCCAAGCATGCATATTAAATTATATCAAATGGATGTTAAGTGTGCATTTCTCAATGGTTTTATAGAAGAAGAAGTCTATGTCAAACAGACCTCCTGGTTTTGAAAACTCGGAATTTCCAAATCATGTTTTCAAACTTCAAAAGGCTCTCTATGGTCTTAAACAAGCACCTCGAGCCTGGTATGAAAGACTCGAGTAGCTTCTTGGTTCTAAATGATTTTAAAAGAGGTCAGATCGACAAGACTCTCTTCATAAAAACTAAGGGGAAAGATTTCCTTATTGTTCAAATCTATGTTGATGATATTATCTTCGGTGCTACTAATGAATTTCTGTGTCGAGAATTTTCTGGGTTGATGAGTCAAGAGTTCCAAATGAGTATGATGGGAGAACTCAACTTCTTCCTTGGGTTACAAATCAAACAAGATAAAGATGGAATCTATGTCCATCAATCAAAGTACACCAAGGAACTACCGAAGAAATACAAACTCTAAGATGCAAAACATGCATCTACTCCCATGAGCAAGCAGTATAAAGCTTGACTCGGACGAGAAAGGTAAAGCAATAGATCGAAACTTTATCGAGGTATGATTGGATCTTTGCTATATCTTACTTCCAGCAGAGCCGGATATAATGTTCGAGTGTTTGCCTATGCGCAAGATTTCAAGCTAACCCAAAAGAATCACATCTCACTGCGGTGAAAAGAATATTCGAGATATCTTGTAGGCACTCGAATTTAGGTCTATGGTATTCCGGAGACTCGGAACCGACTCTTACTCGGATACTCGGACGCAGACTACGTAGGATACAAAGTTGATCGAAAGAGCACATGTGGAGCTTGCCAATTTCTGGGTCAATCCCTAATATCTTGGCACTCAAAGAAGCGAACTCAGTAGCTCTATCAACTCGCTGAAGCTGAATATATTGCAGCTGGAGCTTGTTGCGCTCGGATTCTATGGATTAAGCAACACTTGAAGGATCTTGGACTATTCCTCAACTCAATTCCAATCAAGTGTGACAACCAAAGCGTAATCAGCATCACCAAGAATCCTGTCCAGCACTCGAAGACAAAGCATATCGAGGTCAAATATCACTTCTTACGTGATCACTCGGAAGAAGGTGATATTAAACTTGAGTTCATTCCTACTAATCTTCAATTAGCTGATATTTTTACTAAGCCTCTTGGTGAAGATTAGTTTTGCTTTATTCGGAATGAGCTTGGTATGTTAAATGCTTAATTATGTGCTATTCTTATTCATTACATAATTCTCGTATTATGTGTTTTCCCTTTAATAACCATTAGCTCGGTTGATTCGGTGATACTCGGGTTAATAGTTATTTTGTGTTTCGAGTCACTCGAAACCTATTTGAGTCAAACTCGGACATAGAGAAACTTGGACTTCAAATTTTCTGAAGCTATCTCTAGATCGGTGGAGAGCTTCGGATTATATTTTCAAAATCTTTTCTCTCTCTTTCTCTCGAGCACCTGTGATCGATCGATAGCCGTGGATCTCTAACCGCCGAAATCTTAACCGTTGAAGAGAACCGTCACACCGGTCTTCGATGACTGATGGACAAGCCGATTCGAACGGAGTTATATTTAACGAGATAGTTGACGGCGCGCTTATTTTCTATAAATAGCATCTATTCATCTTCGTCTCGGTACTCTACATTCCATCTCTCTCAAACTAAACTTTTCCAAAGTCTGCGCGATTCTTCCTCTTTCCGAAAGATTTTCTCTCCTTTGTTTTGTCCGGACATCTTCCTTGTATTTTTTTTTCCGTTGTTTTTGCTGAAAGGCAAGGGGAAAAATAGAGTCGAAAACTTGTTGTCTAGTTTAGGGGAGCTTTCCCTCTCAATCTATGTAATTTTGTTAAGTTCAATGAAGTAATGCTTTCTCTTCTATAACTTCGTGTTCACAATCTTTCGAGTTAACATTATTTCATTATTTAGCATATTTTTGCTTTATGCTCTGACTGTTTTCGTTATGCTCCGATACACTAAGTATACTTTACTTAATTTCTTTTATGAGCAACTATTCGAGTCAGATCCTTTTCACTAACAAAGTTTCGTCTAAGCATGGAATGCCTTTCATCAAAAAGGGGAGATTGAAGACTCGATACTCGCTCAACGCATTTACGGGTTACATTACATGAATCAGGAATAACCATCTCGTATTTATAGAGTTTTGATTCCAAAGCATTCTCTCGTGTTTTAGAAACTTTTTGAATGAAATGGTATCTTCTCTAAGTACTACAGCTTGCACTTTATGTGTTTATTGCGCTTCTTTAAGTGACTCGTAAAGTCGATTCTTTGTTCCGAGTCCAAAGATCACTCGATTTATCGCAGATTGAGTGGACTAGTGTTTCACCTTCTCTCACTCGAATTTGGCTTCGATTATAAGCTCTATTTCATTAGAGTCGGTACCTCTAGTGTGTTTCATACTTAGTCTATATCAAGTTATCTCACTCCGATATTCTTTACTTATCTTGATCTATTGCTTAGACTAAGTCGGATGGAATTTTGAGTTATATAGTTATTAGACTCGAAAATTCCACTTCTCTTCCGACTCGGATAATTAGTTGATTAATTATCATAATTGTTTTATTATCCGTGTCTAATCTTGGACCAAAGTATTTCATACTTTGAGAACCAAAATTGCTTTACTTTTGTAGGTTATTCAAACGAGGATACACTTTTCAAATCACAAAAGTAACCGGCTTCAAAACGTCAAATCACCAGCAGACATGGCTTTTCACCTTCTCTCGCTCCAGTCCCGGAAGATAGTGTCGGAGCTGTCTGTTTCCAAATATGGAAAACCGAGACACCAAGCTTAACGGTGGTTTTTACCTTATCTCTCAAGACACCGCTAGTAGTTTTGGGACTTCCAAGAGAGTTAAACCGTTGTCCAATGTTCACATTACAACGGATACTTTCGAGTGACTCGAAAGCTTCTATCAACGGTCACGAGAGGACTCTCGGTCAGCAGCTGAAGATAACGGCTACTCTGTCCGGTCATCTATAAATAGAAGCCACTTCACAAGACTTGAAGATTGCCGAACTTATTGTTAATATACGTACTTGTGCAAAGTCTTTGTATTCATTCTCAATCTTCTACTTACAACTCCTATTCCGTAATTCATTATCTTCCGAGTTGTAAGGTCTTGTACTAAGTTACAAACTCTTTCTTACTTTATTTGTAAGGTCCCTTGACTAAGCTGTAAGGGTGAACTCAGCTTAAGTTGTCCCTAGCTGTAAGGGTTATCTCAGCTAGGAAGTACTAGATCGGATAAGGGAATTTCGAGTCTAGGAAAACTTATAAAGAGTCATCTAAGGGAGCAAGTCGAGTTCGATCAGTTCACGGTATTTTGCGGACTCAAAATAGTGGATTTGACTTCGTGTGCTGGATTGACACGGTCCGTGGTTTTCTGCCCCAGGAGGGTTTCCACGTAATCTCTAAGTGTTTACTTTCCGAGTTCATTCTAGACTTAGACTGTCTTAAAGCATTTGCTTTTCTTGCCATTTCTATCTATTCAGTCTTTCCGAGTCTCTACTTTTCGACTCTGTTTTAACTCGGAACCGCATTCCGTATTTTACCTGGCAAAAGAGTTTGAATTTCCACAAGATCTCTTCCTCACCCTATTCACCCCCTCTAGGGTGACTCGGACTCTCCCCGAGCAAACCTTCAACCTAGCCTACGATGTCATGTCCATGAATCATCATTCAAAGATACTTTCAAGCATGATAAATTCGACCAAAATTTGAAAAAGGATTACTATAAGTGTTACTTGAGGTCGACTCGAGAGCTTTGTCACTTTGGTGACTCGCATTCGAAACACAAGCAGTTGCACTACTACAATAACCACTTTTAATAACGGGTCTTTAACGACGGTTATAACGGAAAACCATGGTAAAAAATAATGCGGTGGCATTTACGTAAAAAAGCAACTTTTAATGTACATATGATAACGATTTTTTTAAGTGAATTGTCGTTAAAAGTTAACATTCAACTTTTAACAATGGTTCATTCAAAGAACCGTCCTCATAGATATATTTTTGACGACGATTCAAACAAGTAATTCGTCATTAGAAGGTGTGAAAATTTAAATTTTAAAAGTCTATTAACAATATAACCCTAATACCTTGTCTCTCCCTCACCCTCTCTCTGCAGCGTTGCTGAAATCCCCACCCTCCTCTCTCTCTAGTCTCCATCGAGTGCCCTCCCCCTCTAGCCTCTCTCCTCTCTCCTCTCTCCTCTCTCTCGCTCTTCCTCTCTCTCTCTCCCTCTCGCTCTCTCTCTTCTATGGCACAGCTGAAATCCTCCCCCTATCTCTGGTCTCTTATCGAAACCTCACTTTAGCCTCTCCGGTCTCACATCGTAAAACCTTCTCGCTCCGGCTCTCTCTTTTCCTTTCTTCATGTACTCGACCCACGCTGCACATAGACTCTATGTCTTCCCTAATGAATCCGACCTCATTGGTAAAGTCAATAGGGGTTCCCTTGGTATCCTTTGCCTTCTTTTGACTCTTGTCTTGCACGCTTGGCTTGGCTTGACCAAATGGGTCTATAAAAGGGTGTTTAGTGTTTTCACTTTGCACACTTACTCCTCTCTTGCATTCTTGCCTTGTTCTTATGTATTCTTGCTTTGCTCTTCTTGAAACCTAGATGGTTTCCAAAATCTTCTCTTTAAAAATGTCTAGGAGAAAGGCTTATCCTACTGGGAGCACAAGAGCTAAGATGCTTGTCCAAGATAACTTCCTTGAACAGGAATGGCGTCCTCACAACGAATGAAATCTAAATGACCTCTTGGTGGAGGCTAGAAATCATGTCTCTTCGCTTACCATTACTCCTTCGGTAATCTAGTTGGCTTAAACTTATACTTTTGCTCATGCAGAGTAGTTATTCTACTAAAAATCTTGTTGGAACTTTGTCTTGTAGAAGGGCTCGATTTGGAGTAGTGGAGCCATAACCAAATTTATGGAGACATGTAGCAAGATGAATTATCCTCTTGAAGATGTCATGCATAATGCTAGGCTTGGTTCTCTCTTCCTTACATCAAACCATCTTTGTGATAAAAGAGAGCGGGATCCTATTAGGGCCATTGTTGAGCGCTTTTGGGACACCACTAATACTTTCCACCTTCCCTTAGGAGAAATGACTATTACCCCTTTTGATTTTCTTGTTTTATCCGGTCCGGGATTCTCGGGGAACCTCTAGTCTATGTTCGGAACTTGTATAAGGATCATGACTACCTTCGTCACCTCTTTTGTCCTATGGCTTGTAGGTTTCCCGAGGAAAACTTCTTTAAGTATACCATTCTTTTCGATGCTATTGAGGATGTTAGGTTCTAGGGCCGATATCACAACAACAAGTTCAGATTGTGCTTGCTCTCTTATTGAGCAAGGTACTCTTTTCCGACCAAGCCTCTAAGGTTCATGTCACTATTTGGTGAACTTAGCGGATGTCGACAAAATAAAGGAGTTTAACTGGGGTTCTCCTTCATACACTTGCCTCACAAGGGGCCTCCATGCCGGTGTGGGACACACAAAACTTAGGATAGACTTGAGTAATTATCTTTCATTATGCGGCTTATGGAAGATCATTGAGGTGTGTTGTAAACTTCATTCACTTCCAAAGTATTTTCATCATGTGTTGATAAAAATCTTACATGGTTTGCAAAATTTAGCCATGGTTGTATGAATACTTTCCCTACCTTTCTCCTGGCTCAACGAACCATCTTACGTTTTTGGCCTCTGTATCATGGGCTAAAATCTATCTTCAACAGTCCAAGATCTATGATATAGGCTTCTTGTGATCTACCCCGAACCACGTGACTTCAGTATGTTCACTTTAGGCTTAGAATTAACCTAAAAATGTGCCCAGTAAAATTTTTATTTCACTATCTAGCTAGCTCCCACTGCCCAATATATGTGGTGGACCTTGCGAGCCTAGTTGTGGCCAGTGCCAGCTACGTCTATTTTCTTGTTGCTTTTCTCTCTTTCTTGCTTGTATGTGCAGGCCAATCTCCATCCTTGGGCCCAACTCCAACTCCCTCCAAATGTAATTATAGCACGAGAGTTAAGTGAAAGGAAGATCTTCTTTGAGGTCCTTTTGGGTTATGTTGGTACCTTTATGAAAGATTCACACCACCAATCCGGGTCAACCCATGGCCTCCGTTTGTTCCTCTTGATCCACCATCAACCATGTTTTACCTTCGCTCTCTTTCCCAACAAGAGTAAGTTGAGGAGACCACTGGGTATCCCTATACCCAATTCTTGAATTTATACATATCCTAATGCATATTATCCAAGGTGGATTATGACTCAGCTGGTGAGTTTTCACTTCTTTCTTCTTCCTGTGTAATTGAATTTCTTGCATGGAAATTAACTTTATCCTTTATAGCTTACTCCAAAGGATATCCACATTCCAAGCCTTGATGTGGATGTTACTCAACCTGGGAATCTCCTCGTTATGTAAGAATTCTTGAAATCCCCGAGAAAGAATGTGTTAGGCATCATTTCCCTAGAAACTAACGAGGGGTAAGAGTTTCATGCTCTTTACTTTTAATTGCATGCTAAAAGTATTTTATTAATACCATTGAATACATTGTGTAGTACGAGCGGGAGCAATCCCGAACCATGTCCATTAGTCTTCAATATGCTCTTAGGGGCATCCGAGACTTCGTCACTGGTAGGATCTTTCCAACCTTCCGGGTGAGTTCTTAGTTAGTGACATGCTAACTTTATTGAGCTTTTAGTAGGTGTTCTAATTGCTCCATTTTTGTAGAGGCGTCGATCTAGAGTGTCTTCATCCGAAGGCTTCCTTGGTAGACTCGGGGTACAAGCACATCAATCTAGCCAACAAGCACCTTTTGGTGGTCCATCTATAGCAGGTACTTCACGGCATTCTTCATGATGTTTGCATCGTCGGAGTACTTTTGAAGCGGGGCCTACACCTTCGGACCTAGTTCTTCTTGATGCTTCGATTAGTGAATCCCTTATAGGGTGATTTTGTTGTTTAATATTTATGTATTTTGTGAGATTGTGAGTTATGCAATGGGATGGAATGCAAAGACTCGATTCTAAAAATTCTTTCTTTTATTAAATATGATGGAAAAATTTTTAGGAAAAAATTACAAAGACAATTAAAAAAATGCGCATCTGTAGGAAACACGACCGACCGGGGCCCGCCGAGCTTCCCCACTTGTGTCGAGTCTCTTTTCTAAAGATTGATTTTGAAGATAGTTTTAGAAAGTCAATTTTTGAATGTGGGGGTGAAATTTTTTATTAAGATTTTCGAATTTTATTAAATCTAATTAGGCATAGTTTGAATGGCGGTTTTATGAACCTTTTATTTTAGTAATTATTTTCGAAGTCCCTGGATATTATTTTTCTTAACCAAAAAATAGGAATTGGGGTTTTGAATATGTCATGAGACATTACGGCTAGATAACTGTGCAAACACAAATCTGGATCGAAGTCACCTCCTACTAAAAGTCCGAAATCCAAATCCACAAATAGGACTCGGGAATATCATCATCGGGCCAACAAAAATAAAAACAGAGGACGACACTTTTTAGGTGTCTATAGTTAGCCCCCACTTTAACCGAGTCTCAAAGAAAAAGGTCAAAGTAGACACTAAACGGAACTTACCCGGTACTCGGCATTGTTTCGAATCTGATTGAATTGATGCACTTGAAATTAAGTAGCTTTTGATAGGCCTAGACTTCACCGATGAAGTATGAAGTTTCGGTTGTTAGTTCCCGAACTTGGCCGCTTAATGACCTGAAGTTCGGATTGGTGTGCTCAAACTTTACCATGTGCTTAGTCCGAAGCTTAGCAGGGAGCTTGAACATGACTCGGGTAGTAAAGTCCGATGTCTTGCTAGGGGTGTCCGAACTTGACCACTAGGGATTTGGTTAACGGTATCTTGGCCTTGACCATTGGGGAAGCTTGGCTGAAATTTTCTACACTAACAGCTTTGTTAGTTAATAATCGAATGTAAATAGTTTTCAGTGTTACCCGAAGATAATTTTTAACCGGATCATGTTTCAAGTGTGGTTACTCGACTTGGCCATGGTGTGATCCTCGAAGCCTTGGTGTGGTGTCTCGAACCTTGACCGCTGTTGGGCCTGAAGCTCGACGAAGGTATTGATGTCTAAACCTTGACTCGCTGTTATGCTTGAAGCTTGACCGAGTTATGTCCGAACCTTGACGGCTAGTGGGCCCGAAGCTCGACTAGGTTGTGTGTGAATCTTGACCAGTGGTAGGCCTAAAGCTCAACCGAGGTGCCCGAACCTTGACCGCTATTGAGCTTGAAGCTCGACCGTGGTGTTTGAACCTTGACCGCTGTTGGGCCCGAAGCTCGACCGAGTTATGTCCGAACCTTAACTCGCTGCTAGGCTAGAAGCTCAACCGAGGTGTCCGAACCTTGACCACCGTGGGGCCCGAAGCTCGACGAGGTGTCCGAACCTTCACCGTTGTTGGACCCGAAGCTTGACTTAGTAATGTCCGAACCTTGGCCACCGCTGGACCCGAAATTCGACTAAGTTGTCCGAACCTTGACGGTTGTTGGGCCCGAAGCTCGATTGAGTTATGTCCGAACCTTGACCGCTATTGGGCTTGAAGCTCGACTAAGTTATGTCCGAAGCTTGACCGCTTCGGTCCTGAAGCTCGACCGAGTTGTGTCCGAACCTTGACCATTGTTGGGCGTGAAGCTTAACCGATTTATGTCCGAACCTTAACCGCTGCTAGGCCTAAAGCTCAACCGATTTGTGTTTGAACCTTAACCGCTACGGGGCTCGAGATTCAACTTCTATCCACTCGTGTCGAATAGGAACAAATGCTTATCTTTGTGTAGAAATTCTTACCTAAAGTTGGTCGTTGGATGACTTGATGTCCGCTTGCTTGAAAATATGATGTTCCATGAGGTGATGTGCCTCATTCGAAATTTGAGCTTTTAGTTTATCTCGCTAATAGCTCGTTTGTAAGGTAGATTACTTGTGTCTCCTCGTAAGTATTCTTGGAGTTGTTGTGGTTGTATAACCCTTTTGATCTTGAGCCCCCACATTCTTCTTGGGTGCTTGTGTCTAGCCTTCTTGAATGTTGGAGTGTTGGCGAGCTTAGATTAGCCGATGACGCGGAAAATCCTCTTTGAAGGTGACGGTGTCGGTGACCTCCTTGATGTTCATCCGATGCTCAACGCTTCTTGATGCTTGATGCTACTCGATTGAATAATTCCTTACAAGGTGCTTTACTATTTAATTTTTGTTTTTAGGAGTTTGACTCATGCAAAGGAGAAGAATGCAATACTCTATTCTAAGAACAAATGCATTCTTTTATTAAGATGATGCAAAAAGATAAAAAAGACAAATAAAATTGCACTTTAACCCTCACTTCCTAAAGTAAAGCCTAAAGAAGGGTAGGTTGCACGAACTACGATGTACTGCTGCTGATTGTGAACCGTGCTCCTAATGGTTTGATGCTAAATTTGACTAGTATGATTCGATACATTTTTCCCAATGGATTTATGCTCCTTTGGATAGGGCAAAGTGGCTTTGAGTTTGGGAGATTGGAAATGGAAGCTGGGATCAAGATTAGGTTTGAGGCCGGACCTCGTGGGCTTCCTACGTCTCCGCTATAGCGGAAATAAGGCCTTCGTAGTTCAAAAAGGATTAGCTAATTTGGTTTTTTTTTTTTTGGGAAGATGAAAAGGAAATACAATGCATAAGGAAAAAGGACAAAGCAGATAGACATAGAATAGATATGAAAAAGGAAAATGCAAGCTTTATTCACATCCTTGATTAGTAGGCTCATTGGATGGTGTTATAGTGAGATGCTTGCTCTTCTTCTATGAGCATGCTAGTGTCTCTAAGTGCTTTGTTGTTCATGATAGGCAAGAACTTCAGGTGCTTATGATAGGAAGCCTATAGGTTCTTGATGATGATTCTAACCTCGATCTTTCTCAAATGGCCGATCAGTCATGTGGGCAACTGTCACCCTCCAGACGAGTAAGGAAGTCGGTGAAACCTTCATTGTCTCTTTGCTTGATCAATTCTAGATCCTGAAGTGTGACTGGTAGATTAGTATTGTAGGAGTATTAACGTAGGAACTCCCGGCAAAGATCCTGCCAATTTGTGACCTTGCGTGGGTCAACAACATTGTACCATTTCATGACATGTGTGTCAAATGTCCAGGGGAAGATGATGTGATAAGTGTCCTCCGGTGCATTTTTCAAAGCCATTGCCCCTACGAAGTTTCTCACGTGATGGTGAGGGTTCTCTGTTCCATGAAACTTGATGTTAGGCATGGTAAACTTAGGGGGTATCTTGTCTTTATGGATTGAAGTGAACCCTTGGGCCGGATAGAGGTGGTTGAACATTGAAGACTCCCGTAACATCTTCTCTATCTTATCTATTCCTGGATCAGATTGAGACCTGGGTTGAGGTTCAGGTTGGGATCCTTCTCCTTCTTTTTCTTTCCCTTTGAACTTTGATTTCCTCTCTAGTTCTTTATGTGTGAGACTAAAGGATTCGAGATATAGACTCGATCTGTTTATCTTGGGCATCAAGCTTAGCCTCTAGGTCTACAACATACTCCTTGAACAAGATCATGAGGGAAGTTTGCTCTGTTTGATTGGCCATTTTTGGAGGAGGATTGAGTTTAGACCTTGCACAACGCACCGGTGTCACAAGTAAATTTGGCGAACGTATCGGTGTGGTACGTTCTAATATGGGACATATCAATGTTGAAGTAGATCTCTTGCTTCCTAGACGCTTCTTGCTAGAGTTCCCGACTTGCATAGGATTTCGTATCCCGTATCCCAAAAGAGTACACTCGGGATTGGCTTGTGGAAGAATTTCTAGGGAGATAGGGCTTAAGTTTGAATTGGCTAATGCAAAATGAATGCAAATATGGACTCACCTATTTTTTGGCTTTGAATTTGGCTAAATGCAAAAATGAAATGTGGACTCATCTTAATTGAGATGAAATTTCTTTTTGGCTAAAATGCATAAAATTGGATCGGCTCAATTTTTTTTTAATAAAATTTTTACACCCATGCAAGGACTATTCAGTGCTCCTCACCTATCCCTAAAGGCTCACAAACAAACACACTCATCCAAGCATGCAAATAAAGGTAAGGTGACCTAATAGTCAAAGGGTTTACGGTCAAAGAGTTCAAGAATTTGGATGCATGGTGACATGTAGTCCGAAATTTGGTCCCCATGGGTTGCACGAATAAGGATACCAACCAAAATTTTGGTGCCTCTCGGTGAACCAAAAGGTTTAGCCCAAGATGGCGTGCTACGAGGGAGGAGGTACCGTTTCCTTAGTCAATCAAGCCTAGTTGGGCCCGCCTATAAGAACTAGTGGGAACCTCTCTCTAGAAAGGGTAAACGGGGCTACAATAAAGTTTTCCTAATGCTCCAAAATAATATTTAAACTAGTTCAAAGGTTGCTAAATGCAGGATGTCTAATGCAAACACATCATTAAAACACACATCTCAAATTTTCAAGTTTCGCCCTCTTAATAAATAATTTATCCCTAACGGAGTTGCCACTATAGGAACCACGGCCAGCCAGGGCCCGCTGAACTTCCCCACATGTGTCGAGCCTCTTTGCTAAAGATTGATTTTGAAGACAGTTTTAGAAAGTCAATTTTGGAATGTGGATATGAACCTTTTATTAAGATTCTGAATTTTATTCAATCTCATTAGGCCAAGTTTGCATGGCGATTTTATTAACCATTTTATTTTAATAATTATTTTCGAAGTCCTGGGATATTATTTCTTAACCGAAAAATAGGAATTAGGGTTTTGAATTTGCCGTGAGACTTCAGGGCCGGATCGGTGTTAAAACACCGATCCGGATCGAAGCCACCTCCTACCGACCACCGTAGCTTGCACCCGGTTGTGGCCGGCACGGCCGGAGGCCGAGGCTGAGGAGATCGGCCTCCGCCTTTGCTCCGGCTGGCAGATCCAAAACCTGTTTTCTTACTATTCGATCGAAATAGCCGGGAAGTAGATTTGAAGAGAAATAAAGCAAAAGAGGAGTCGCCAGTTACTTTTTAGGAAAGAAAAACTAACAAAAACAAAGGCTTGCTCTTCCAATCTTAGTATGGGAAAACTAAGACTAAAAGAGGATAAAAATGACTCCATCAGTCTTTGAACCCCGAATCGGATTCGGTGATGACGGTACGGATTATAGTGACAAACCATTTCGTGTCGCCTGTCCGAAGACAGCCATTACTAGTTCGAGCGAGTGAATTACAATAATGTAAAGCAAACAAGCAAGCAACAAGAAATGAGAATTAAAAGCAACCGAACATAATGAAAGAAAGCGATAAAAGTAAAAGTAAAGAAAGTGGTAAAGAAAGTAAAAGCGAAAAAGAAAGCAAAGAGGAAATAAAAGATTACATCGGGCGGGGAGGAATCAAAAGCGATACATCGTTTTTCCACAATACGGAAAGCAATTGAGAAAACATAAAATAAAAGAAACCGTTGTGAAAATTTGATCCGTGCCTCGAAGTTGTCCCACCTCATGATCCGGATCTCGAATCTGGATCTATTGATATGACGGTGGTGAATTGAATGGGATTTTTTTAGTATTTTATGGAGATAGATAGGTAGATGTGTGACTGATGGTGTTTATGGGTTCAAATGTGGTGAAATTGGAGAGTAGAATGGGAATAGGGTGAAAAGAGTCCAAGAGATTAGAATACCAAAGAAAGGATTGAATAGCTATAAGGCGGATTCGAGCATAGTGAGGTTAAGGCGGAAGCCGTGTGGGAATGAGAGCTAGGGCTCAGTATTTATAGGAGAGGACCTAGGTAATAAATGACCTAGGGTTTGCCTCCATTCACCCCGTCCAAACAGCTAATATAAAACCGGGCCATTCCTTAAGAGATAAAATCGGATCGAAGATGATAAAATTGGATATAATCGGTTAAAAGAGGGGAGGCGGGTGCCGACCAACTAGACCCTCCTAGGGTTTCGTGCCTTAATTCTGTCTCTCGAGGACTCTCCAAGCTTAAAACACAACGTTCCACCACACTTCTAGGAGGTGGGCGCCAGCTACGACATTGTTTAGAGAGGGAAAGCTTCTACCCTCGTGTGGGCGGTCTAATGAAGCTTAAACTGCATCACTTTGATGCTCCGGATCATGAAATGCAACGCCGTAACGTCGTCTTCGGATCTTCAGCTCCTTGTCCGACTTAGAAAAAAGTAGAATGCAGTATTCTGTACTTGGAATTTCTCGCCACACATCATCGCACTCCACAATCTCTAAAAAGCTCGGCATGACTCTTGGACGATCCGAAAGAAAAGAGGATTTGTAAACCGACCCAAGGTAAAAGGCTATTTAACTGGTGTTGGGGGTTTTTGTTGTTTATCGGCTTATGTTTCACCGATCGATAACGATCCGAAATCCAAATCCACAAACAGGACTCGGTATTATCATCATCGGGCCAATAAAAAATAAAAAACAGAGAAAAGGACGACACTTTTTAGGTCTCTACATGCACTAGCCCCCATTCCGCTCAAAAGGAAACAATAAAAATAAGAGTGGGAATTCTAAGTGCATGGTCCCATAATAATATGGCGTGTATAAAAATAGGCTAGGCCGGAAAAGATAATGAACAATGAATAATGGCCCAAGGAATGCTCGGGCCCAAAGAAAGCAAAGCGAACCAGCCAGATGGGGCCGTGGCTGGCGCTCGCCATCCAAGAAGAACCGGACTCTAACGAATGCGGGTGTTTCGGTGCAGTAGGACTCTTGTGTATTGGAAAACTCGCTATAAATTAGATCCGTGTCGAAGGCCGAAAATTGTGTCTTTTGCTTATTCTTCCGCAAATCAAAGAAAAATTCCCATTGCCTTTAGCTTCCTTCTAAGAAAAATAAACTTCATGAGTGATTTATGTCGTTGGATACTTTATTCGAGTATTCACCAAGTGAAACTTTATTGGACTTTCCTAAGGGTTGTTGTGGCCTACTCGGTATCCTTATCACCACGTCTTCGGGTTTGGCGATAAGGAACCGTGCCTCCGCCCGATGAGTTGGATACTATACTGGCCATCCAAAGGTGTGCGAAACCTGTCCTACCCAAATCTTCCGAAAATCTGCATGAGACATACAAATTTCTACTAAACTATGCAATAGGAATTATGGTGGATTCTTATTGGAAATTAGGTAAATCTGATGAACCTAATAAAGCATTATCGTTAGATGTACACCTTTTTTAGGATATCATTATCCTAAGACGATGAGCTATTATCACCGCTTAATAGGTTGTTTCCTGCTAGTAGAAGGCCACGGGTATATGGCACTAGTGCGATTATACTAAGCTTAGTTGAGTAGTTAAAGAATTATTATTCAATGATGCCGCTTATAGTTTTCGAAACTATAATAGGCTAAGACCGAGTTGGGGCCAATCCGAGAGGAAGACATACACGGGAGCCCCCTGTTGTTGTAGGTAAGCACATAATGGCTAGTGAGACCAAATGGTGTGGACCGATCGGTGGCATTGGCCACAGGTAGCTGTCTCGACGCCGCCAAGGCTAAATCGCCTCCAGTTCAAGCTAAAAGTCTCTATTTTCTTGCTCCTTTCGCAATTTTTACTTTTCGCTCTCTCTTTATATATATATATATATATATATATATATATATATATATAAATATTTTTTTCTTTTATTTTGTTCTTGTTGGCCCTAGAAGAAAGGTTGAATTTTGATCGTGCGAGAAACTTATATTTATTATCTTTGGTGTGCGGTTTATGCTGATGGAGCATCTTCAACCGATTCAAGCTCCCACAGATGTTGATGCGTGCACTGGCAGTACACTTCGCTAGTAAAAACGCGTAGAGGCGATAGCCGATCTCCTTAGTTCCTGGTGGGAGTAATACCTTAAGAATCATAGTAACGATAAGAATGGTACATCGTACACAAGAAAGTGTCCCAATTTAGGACACACATTAGACAACACCCTTTTGTATGCCCGGTAGGCCTACAAACCAAGTACATATTACTTCCACGACCGTGTGTTGCGGCAAATGGGAATAGAGTAGGTGATCCCCTGTTGGATCGTATCCGGCGTGCTACCCGTGACTTATTTGAAGGATTTGGTAACTCTAGGCGAGCGAAGTCATGGCCCGAATACTAGATGAATTTTCCAAGGCTATTGAAACTTGTAGGCAAGTCTGAATACTATTGTATCTCGCATATTGTCCGGAATAGATAATAGAAGTGGACCCCCAATGGCGCAAGGCGGTGAGAGGTTTAGAGATGGATCCTCAAGAAGTTGTCCCTGCTACTATACTCGCTCCAAATTTGCGAAGCAAACCCTCGGCTAGCGAAACGTGTTCGTAGAAGAGAATGTGAAGCCAAGGAAGCTGAAGAGAGGAGGGCCTGTATGATTGAGTTGTTTAAGAAGCGTACCCAAGAAGATAGGGATGAGTCTAGTAAACCCAAAGGAAAGAAAGTAAAGATAGACTAGGGCTTAACTCTTGTACATAGAATTTTGGAAAGGAATAAAAGAATAGGAGGATTAGTTTTGCCTCTTTAGAACACTTATTTTTCACAAATAGTGTGCTTGTTTTATTTTTTGTTGTATTAGCTATGTATTCGGGTAAGTAGTAGGCTTACCTTTTATTAAATAAAAGTAATTATTATGTTGTACTTTGAATATCTTATTTTATCACTCACCTAGAGTTAAAAATAAATTGGACTGCAGATCAAAATTAATTAAAATAATTAAGGAATTAATTACACTGGGGTGACCACCTAATTGGACTGTCCAAAACTCAATAAAGAGACCATCTAATTGGGCGGTCAAAATAAATAACTCTAGAGGTAAAGATTAAGAGTGGAATTATTTTGGCCCGATCAGCCCACCATTGTTCGGTGGTGGCCGATGCCTACCACCGCGTGGCCTAGTTGGGCCAAGCTTGGCCTACCGTCTAGGGTCATGCTAAACTTAACATTTTTTCTACTGATCAAAGTTTGTATAATGAATGATCTCTTCACCATCCATATTGGTTAATTTGACTACCCCGCCAGACAAAATCGACTAAGCACAAATAGGCCTTGCCAATTAAGCCTAAATTTTCCTCGTGGATCTTGGATTTGTGTTGTGATCTCTTTGAGGACAAAGTCTGCAATATGCAGATTTTGAGGCTCACTCTCTTGTTAAATGCCCTTGATATATGTGTATGGTATATTTGGACATTATATAAGGTGTTATGACTTCGTCATCTAGCAACACTAACTCTTCGTAGCGTGCCTTAGCCATTTATTTTTTGGAATTTGACTTTCAATGATAACTCTTAATGAGGGAATGGTAATATCTATTAGAAGGACTGCTTCCATATCGTATACTAGGGAGTAAGGTGTTGCTCCTGTAGAGGTTCTAATGGAGGTTTGATAGCCCCATAAAGCGAAAGGAAACTTATCACGCCAATTCTTATAGTTCATAGCCATTTTCTCCACTATTTTAAGAATGTTCTTGTTGACAGACCTCAACTTCTTCTGGAGCTCTTCCTTAACCTTCAATGCCCACTCAAATTTCATGCTGAGCATCTTCTTAACTAGCTTAGCGTCTTCATATAATGGAATTTTATGTTCTGCTATACTTGGATCTATCCCCGAGCATGTCTTTGTAAAACAATGCAAACACATCTATGAACTCTGTAAGGAGTGAAGTAAATTTATTCTGCTCTTCTAGATCTAGCTTTTTCCGATCTTAACCTCTTATGGTTGATCCACTAATCCTAAATTAATTGTTATTATTTCCTCTATTATTAAGGAGCGATTTTTCGGATCTTTCATAGCATTTATTAATTCTTTAGGGATTTCTTGTTCATTATTAAAGGCAAAACAATTGAAAACAAGAGGAGGCAAAAAGTAAGTAGAAAGATTCACTTTATTGAATGAAGAATCGAGTACATCGGACTACGAAATTGAAAATGCAGAGTTGGAAACAAAATTAGGAAAAGAACTAAAAACAACATGAGGAGAATAAAAAGCCCTAGTACTAAACTTGGGAAAGGGATGCGCTACTAAGCTAATAGCAAATTCTTAGCCCTCCTCAACGTCAATCCAAATAACATGCTTGGACCTTTCATTATCAATGTCAATGATGAATGCGGACGGATTGAACTACGGATGCGACATGGCTTGTGACGAGTACTCGGACCAAATTCTTTTCTAAGTTCTTCTCTTGCCCGAATAGTAGACCAAAGAGATTATTCCCAGCCAGAGTTGGTCCGAGTCTGGTGTGGACAATCCCTCTTCGAGGAGGTAGGGTGCCTCCTTTTCTAATATACAATAGTCACTGAAAATGTCTAAGCCAGGTAACAAAATTCCCATCTCTTTGACGTAGTAGGGTTCAGGAAAACTATAGTAAAGTCATCCCATTCTCTTAAGAATTGCCCATTTAAATTATAGGGAAAGGGCTTAATAGAGTCGACTCGTGTGAGGTGCGAGTCCTCTTATTCTGAATTTCCCCCTTGGCTTGGGCTACTTCCTTAATAGTAGGTTGATAGCCTAGCCCAATTTTATAGTTATTAGTGGGTTTAAGGGGTTGAAGATAGGGTGATATGTCGTTCTTCCCGCAACTAGACTTGGAAAGTACCCTTTCTTCCTAAGCATCGAGTGGACACTAGGGTTGCCATAAGGATTGAAGTTAAGAGGTGCTTCACCATTATTTAAGACAACGACAGTCTCAAATCCATATAGTTCCTCATCGTTAGCACCATGCTTGATCTCAACCACAAATTCCTTGGTGGTGATAGTAGCATAAAGAGTATCCCCGTTGATAGTTCTAACATGACCTTTACTGATCATCTTAAGTTTCGACAAAGTGTAGAGGGTACTGCTTGATGATCATGTAACCAACAAGCATCCTAGGACTTGGAATTAAATGTTCCTTTCTACTGGCCCTATATTGATTGATAAGGTTAGTGTTCCCAAGACTATTCCCTTAGAATTGTCGTAAGCTCGGAGGTAGACAGTTTGTTTAGAGAGTTGATGCTCTCTAATTTCTAACCTTTTGGCGGTCCTCCGATAATACCCAAAAATTTAAGGTACTTGCTTGGTAAAGAATTAAATAATTAAAAGTTAAGTTAAAATTTAAAATATTGAATTAGGTTGAATTATAATTTCGAGTCAAAATAAAAACCCGAAAAGAAATCGAACTTGAATTAATAAAGTGGGCCTAATAAAATTCATTTAGGTCAAATTTACTTTACAACCCAAAATAAAAAATAAAATAAAATAACCCAGAAAAAAAATTTAAAAGAAAAGGAAACAAAGGATAAATACACAAAATAGAAAATAAAGAAAGAAAAGAAACCAAATGGAGAATGGCTGGCATTTGCAAGTGGAGTCGGCAGTAAATGAAGCAAGAGAAGTTGGGTCCAATTGCAATTAGACATAGAACCCACTTAGGTGTAGTCAGGAAAAGAGGAGAGACAAAGCCATGTGTGGGATTAAGAAGTACCGAGAGAAAGATGGAGGCAAGAATAGAAAGAAAGAAGTAGAAGCGAACAAAAGAGGGAGAAAGAGAGTGAGAGAACATGAGAACTCGAAACCGAAACAGAGCAAAGAGAACGAGACATTGAAGGAATTAGAAGCAAAGATTAAGAGGAAGAATCAGAGATTGAGAAGGAGAGGGAGAACGAGAGAGGTCAAGACCCGAAGCGAAAGCTAGATAGCGAGAGCGAAAAAGAGACTCGAAGTGAAGCAGAGAGGAAGAGGAAGCACTTCCGGTATGCTCGCTCGAACGGCGGGCAAAGGAATGATGGCCGGCGAGTAAGAACGAGAGTGGATAAAGACTGAATGAAAACCGAGTGATAGAAAGAAGAGGAAGAAACCTAGAGGGAGAGGAAGAAAGGGGAAATTGAAAGGAAGAAGAAAGAGAAGTTAAACGCCCAACTTGAAATCCTTCAAAACTAAAATTCTTAGAACCCTAAGAATTGAAGGTGAGTAATTTAACTCTTCTTGTCAAGGTGAAAACAAATTTGGTCAACTAATTAGGGAAATTGATGCACGAATTTGAAATCCTAGGTTTAATACAAGAAGTTAGAGGCCTATATTTATTAAATTAGCAACTCACGAATTGGAAAACATATTGCGATATATGTTTGATTCATGAATTTAATAATGTTTGAGTATTGTTGAGCATGATTATTGAGCTCTATACTGAGAATTTGATGAAATTAACTTGAATAGAATTAGTGAGACACATTAGAAAATTTAATTGACGATTTAACTGCAGATTTTTCAGTAATTATGACTACTCGTCCGAATTATTGTTCTTTCATGAGATGCCAAAATTCTTGAAAATTTTACTGTAGCTTCATGATGATTTATGACAATTCCTCGTAATTTGTGGTAAATGTTGGATCGAGTAGATTGGAAGTTATAAATTTGAGATTGAAAATGTCATGTTTTGGGCAAAATCGAGACTGATTGAGTAATTAGGCTATGAACTAGAATATAAGAAGCTATATAGATAGATTAAGAGATATGTAATGATTAAGGGAAGTTACGAGAATCATAAACCATCTATGCGCGATAATACGCAATCATGAAATGATAAGTTCGTTACTTAGTAATCCTAATTGATATGTGTATGCTATAATGCGTGTATCTTAAAGTATATTGCTTATAAATGTTGTAAACATGTCTATATGAGTTATATTGATTAAACTTGAGCTGGAACTTGTTTACGTGAATTGCTAGTTGTGAAGATATTACTTATGAAGCTATTGAGCATGATTTATATGAATTAAGTGTATCTTATCGGTAAGTAATAAGAAAATAACAAGAAAATAAGAAATATAAACAACTAAAGAAGGGAAAAGCATTACACTATTGATCTATGACCCCACGAATTAAAGAACCCTCTAAACCTATGGTCATAGAAGTGTCTATCAACCGAACCCACAAATTATTTTTCTTCCACAAATTATTGACGAGTATGCGTTCATTAGTGTAACACCGTAAAACCTACCTTAGGAGTATTACATCACCAGAGTTCCTTAAGAAAAACTCTTAAGGCTCTTTAAGGTGGTTTCCCACTTGCTTCGAAATTTTCTAAAAATTTTGGCAGAGTTTTGTTTGAAATATGGCCTAACCCATAGGCTAAAAGCCTTAAAAACTTGCATGAAAGTCACAATAAAACTCAACAAGCCACACGCTCGGAGTATACAGCTTAACGACCACATGCCGGAGTATATTCACAACCATGAAATCAAAATTCCTAACCAGTTTACAACCCAAGTTACAAACTAACATAAAAACTAAATTACAACCGCTTAAGAGCAAAATTGCAAGTGAAAGGAAATTCTGGCATATTAAAGCTACTACTTGGTCTCCGTGCATACATCCAACTTACTATACATTATCGCATATTTACATAAGTAACTGGATATACACAACATGCTAAACATGAAACACATAAACTCGACTAAAGGTTTGCTTGGTGGAGAGTCTAAGTCACCCTAGAGGGGGATGAATAGGGTGGTGAGGAAATTTTAACAAATTTGGAAGATTTAAGCTTTGAAGAGAATGAACTGGACAATCCGAGTCTAGATTGGACTCGAAAAGTGTAAACACATATATACGTAGAAACCCTCCTAGGGCGAGAAAACCACGAACAGTGCTAGTCCAAGCACCCAGTCCAATCCACTATGTTGAATCCACAAAATATAGCAGATCGACTCAACCAGAATTGCTCCCTTAAAGAATTCCTTACGAGTTTTCCTAGACTCGAGAATTCCCTTATCCGATCTATTACTTCCTAACCGAGGTAACCTTTACAACTAGGGACAACTAAGCTGAGTTAACCCTTACAGCTCAATCAAGGGACCTTACACAGAAAGTAAGAAAGAGTATGTAACTAATTATAAGACTTTACAACTCACAAAAGTATTAAGTACGAGACTTGGTGTTGTAAGAAGAAGATTGAATGAGTATTGTACTTAGAGATATAGTTTCAGCAATGTTTTCAAGCAATCTTTAAGTCTTGAGAGTTGGCTTTTATTTATAGAAGACCAAGCAGATTAGCCATTGTGACTAATTTTTGAACAGAAGTCCATTATGACCGTTGTGACGGTTCTTCTAAGTCGGTCGAAAGGATCCGTTGAGATGTGAATGTTGTGCAACGGCTCATGGCTCCTAAAGGTGCTCTAATCAGCTGGTGGTGTCTGAAAAGTAAGGTGGAAACCACCGTTGAGCTTAGCATTGAAGTTTTCCAGCTTTGGAAACGAGACAACCTTGACACAGGCGTCTAGGCCTTGTTCAAAAGTAGAAAAGCGTTGTCTGTTGGTGATTGACAGACTTCAAGCCGGTTACTTTTGTAATTCAAAAATAAGATAACCTCATTGGGATAATCTACAAAAGTAAATCATTTTGTTTCTCAAAGTATAAAATACTTTGGTCCAAGATTACGCACAGATAATAATTTAATTAGGATAATTAAATGCATAATTATCTCGAGCCTAGAAGAGTGGAATTTTCGAGTCTAATATTCATTATAGTCTAATTCCATCAGGGTAAGTCCTATGAAAGATCAAGTTAAAAGAGTGAAAACATCGAGTATACAGACTTAATCTGGATAGATAACTCTCAATCAAACATACTAACTTAGAATGATGAATTAACATTGTAATTCACTTTACTCCAGGATATGCAGTCATAACTCGGATAAGGAGTGTTTAAAGAGATTATTTGATAATGCAATAAATCTGAGTGATGTTTGAGTGACTCAAAATCATCTATGTGAGAGAATAAACAAGAATGTGATTTTTAGTTAGTCAAAATCAAATGAAAACTTATGCAGGAGTTTGTATAACACTCGGAATGACTTGTATTCAAAACTTAAGAAGGAAGATGTTTGTACCTGAGTCTTTGGGTAGTACTCGGAATTATCTAATTTTAGAGTCCGAGTCTTTAATCTCCCACTTTTTGATGAAAAGCATTCCATACTTAGATAGAAACTTTGTTACTAAAAAAATCATGTGTTTTCATTCTTACTTAGTAGAATATCTCACAATATAAAGTGATGAATGAAGTAATAATTTGTACTTATTTCTACGAGATAACCCATACAGACTAAGAATCATGAGTGATTATATCGAGTAAGATAGAGAGAAAAATAATGAAAGCCGATATGTCGAGCAAGACTAAATAATAAGAAATTCAAACTCAGGAAGAGTGATCAGAAATAAGTATGCTCGAAAATAAAACTTCATTCATATATATAATAAAAATAAGGAAAATACGCAAAAAGAGGGTGAGAAAACTCTCCCTAAACAAGACAACAATTTTTCTTAGTATTCTCCCTCTTGCCTTTCAAGCAAAAACAAAAAAATAGGGAAGAATGTATCAAGTTGATACAATTGATGTATGGAAAAAAAAAACAAAAAGGAGATAAAAAAGATAAGATGGTGGATTCGGGGTGGTCCGAGTTGAGGCGGATGAGCGTGCAGTGCGCCTGTGCTGTATGCTTGTGATAAAGTTGAAGATCCGGGCGGCAGCAGCACTGGTATCTCTAGAAGTGGCTCAGCTCTAAGTGGTCGACCCGGAACTAGGTCATCTAGAGGCTCATCCTCTTTAAACGAGATAGAGGGGGTGCTTCTTCTGGCTTGATTGCTGCGGATTGTCCAACATCCACATGGTCGTATGACTCACTCGGACTCGCTGTCCGAGCTGATAAGTTTTGGTTGAAGAACTGCAGCACCTCGTCCCTAGGCTTCTTCTTCCTTCTCTCCTTCTTCCTCCTTCTCCTCTTCCTTCTCTTCTTCCTCCTTCTCCTTAAAAGGAGCTGCTTCAGCCACAGCCTTCCTCTTCTTCTTCGTTGACTCTCGGGAAGGAGACTTGGCAGGGCTCGAGGACTCTTCGGACGTGTCCGAGTTGTGCAGGTCCTGAGGGTCCTTCGATCACCTCTCTCGCAATAGTTCAAGCATCTCCTGCTGCTCCTTAACCAAATTCTTCATTTCGAAGAGCACATCTTGTTGCTCTAGAATATGAGATTGGGCCGTTTTTGGTTGATGGTCATGTTCTGAAGAACAATTTTGAAGGAGTGAAGAGTGTCCCCGAATTCAGTGAACACAAAAGTAAGCTTGTCTATCGGTGTGGTGGACAAAGCAACCTCTCGCTTGGAGAGGACGACCTGAGGTGGAAGCATCGCGAAGTGGAGGACGGAGTGAGAGATGAGTCCGAGGCAGAGGCAGAGGCAGAGGCACAGGGAAGGTTGCCTCGGCTCCGAGCCGTGGACCCGGACACTAGGTTGGGTTTGCTTGGTACCCGTATCCAGAAGCTCTTTTCTACCAATGACAATGGCAGCCTTAGACACTTCGTTTGGGTCCGAGGGGAGTGAAACCTTGAATTGTTTAAAAACAAGGGTAAGAAGGGCTCCGGAAGGAAGAAGGGTGGATTTCTTTGTTTGAGCCGGCACGGTGGCCATCTCGCGCGATTATGGCGGGAAAGCGGTCTACATCGTAGCCCTCAAGAATGTTGAAGAAAGCTTTGAGAATCTTTGAGTTAGGATTCTCTTTGCTGGAATGATAAGAAAAGAAGATTCTCATCAACAAGAAGCACAAAAGTCTAGCCTCGGTCTTCATCCGAGTCACGAAAAATTCTTGCGTGACTCGGGGACTTCCTTGGCATATTTTTCGAAGAACTCATCAACAACTTCGTTGAAAGTGATGGGGTTGCTGTTGAGAAATATAGAAGAGACTTTGAAAAGTTGATGGAGGAGAGATAGATTTATACGAACCACGAGTGTTGCGAACTCTTCAGGTGATGATCCCTCGGAGCAAGAAAGGTTTGAATAGAACTCAACGAACGAGTTATGGGTATATGAACTCACCGAAACATAGAAAGTTATATAAGCCGGTGGTTTTGATGTGTTTCAACCACCAAAAGGTTATGATTGGAAAGAATTTGTCATCCAACGTAAGATCTTGGGTGAGGAGGGTTTTGGAGGGGTTAGAAGGACCCTCTTGGTTCTTGGTTCAAGGCTTCTTAGTTGGAGATCCTAGAAAGTCCGGAGAGGAACCTCTCTTCGGCATGGTTGAGATGTTTAAGAAGAAAGAGAGTGAACTTCAAGAAACGAGAGAGAGAGAGAGAGAGAGAGAGAGAGAGAGAGAGAGAGAGGGTACCGAGAGTGTTGAGAACTCGTGAAAGCTTAGAATGCAAGAGTAAGTAAGCGAGAGCTTATGTTAGCAGAGAGTAAAGTAGTGAAATGAGGGAAAATGGATGTTGTTTATAGCGAAAGCAATGTCCTTCAATATTCGTTCTAACCTAAACCTCCAACGATCGCCTCGGACCGGTGTGTCTGTTCCGCTCTCCAATGGTTAGAATTCCAGGTGTCTGTCTCCCAACAACTAGTTTACTGATCGATGCACGAGGTAGAGAGAGAGAAAAAGAGAAATTTGGAAAGAAATTTATGAATTTTTCCACTAATCTAGAGATGATTTCGAAGTTTGAAGTCCAATTTTCTCAAAAGCCGAGTCTAACTCAAGTAAAGATTGTGAGTGACTCACAAAACATGAACAAATAATAACTCCCAGCGTATCACTAGGTCAACTGAACTAATTGTTATTAAGACAAAGAAAAGAACATGTAACACATAATCATGTAAGATAATTTCACTTAGAAAAACACATAATCATGCATTTATCATGCTAAGTTCATTCCTAATAAAACAAAACTTATCCTCACTAAGTGGCTTAGTAAAGATATCAGCTAATTGAAATTTTGTAGGAATGAATTCAAGTTCAATATTACCTTTCTCGGAATGGTCTCTCGGAAAATGATACCCGACCTCAATATGCTTTGTCTTTGAGTCCTAGACTGGATTCTTAGTGATTCCGATTGCACTCGATTATCACACTTGATTGGAATTGATTTGAATGAAAGTCCAAGGTCTTTCAAGTGTTGCTTGATCCATAGAATCTGAGCATAGCATGCTCCAGCTACAATGTACTCAGCTTTAGCGAGTTGATAGAGCAACTAAGTTCTACTTCTTTGAGTGCCAAGATATAAGGGATTGACCCGAAACTTGCATGCTCCCGAGGTGCTCATTCTATCAACCTTGTATCCAGCATAGTCGGCATCTCGAGTATCCAGTGAAGGTCGGTTCCGAATCTCTTGAGAACCATAGACCTAGATTCCGAGTTCCTATAAGATATCTAAAAATTCTCCTCACCGTAGTGAGATGTGATTCTTTTGGATTAGCTTGGAATCTTGCACACAGATATACAATAAACAAAATGTTTGGCCTACTGGATGCAAGATATAGCAGAGATCCAATCATACCTCAATAGAGTTTCTAATCTACTCGCTCTACCTTTTTCGTCCGAGTCCGGTTTCATGCTGCTACTCATTGGTGTTGTTGCATGTTTTGCATCTTGAAGCTTGTACTTCTTTAGCAACTCCTTGGTAGACTTAGATTGATGGACATTGATGCCATCTTTATCATGTCCGATTTGTAGACCAAGAAAGAAATTGAACTCTCCCATGATGCTCATTTAGAATTCATGTCTCATTAACTTAGAAAATTCTCGACAGAGATTTTCATTAGTAGCTCCAAAAAGTATATCATCAACATAGATCCGAGCAACAAGAAAGTCCTTCCCCTTGGTTTTTATAAAAAGTGTTTTGTCAATCTGACCTCTTTTGAAATCATTTTCAACCAAGAAATTGCTCGGTTTTTCATAACAAGCTCCGGGAGCTTGTTTAAGACCATAAAGAGCCTTTTGCAACTTGAAAACATGATTTGGAAATTATGAGTTTTCAAATCCAAGGGGTTGCTCAACATAGACTTCCTCTTAAACGAAACCATTTAGAAAAGCACATTTGACATCCATTTGATACAATTTAATATTCATGTTAGATGCACATGCCAATAAGATTCTAATTGCTTCAATCCTAGCAACCGGTGCGAAGGTTTCCCCACAATCAATCCCTTCTTTTTAATTGTAACCTTGAGCCACAAGTCTAGCCTTATTTCTGACTACCAATCCATCCTCATCCAGTTTGTTCTTGAAAACCCATTTGGTTCCTATGACTGGGTGGTCGAAGGTCGTTTGATTAGAGTCTAGACTTGGTTTCTTTCAAATTGATTAAGTTCCTCTTGCATGGGCTCTACCCATTCAGGTTCATTTAGGGCCTCTAGTGCATTTCGGGTTCGATTAATGATATGAATGCAGTGAATGCATATAGATTTTGCAAAGAAAAGCGAGTTCTTACCCCACTTGTTGATGTTAGACAAGATGTTCTTGAGTGGGTGGCTCGAAACATATTTGAATGCTCTACCTGTTCTATGGTTCACCAGATTTGAGGGTTGAACTGGTTGATATTCAGTGATCTTATTTGATTAAGCTTGCCCATCTATTTGACATTCAACATTCCGAGTCGGCTCTTGAGCTGGTTTAGTTTGAGTCATGATAATCTAAGCCGCCTCATTCCGAGCCGCTTTCTTCTTACTCGTCCGAGCTCAGCTTCAGTAAGATCATCTTTATCTTGAGTAAGTTTCAAATCTAAGAACGTTGACTCACTTGGTTTTCGCTTATCAAACTCATCAAACACAATGTGGATGCTTTCTTCCACTTTGTTAGTTCTTTTATTGAAAATGCGATAAGCTTTAGTATGAGATGAGTAACCAAGAAAGATACATTCATCCGACCGAGCATCAACCTTGGTCGGTGATCCTTACCATTATTATGAACATAACACTTACATCCGAAGGGTTTGAAGTATGAGATGTTAGGTTTCTTTCCCATATAGAGCTTGTATAGAGTTTTCTTCAAAATAGGTCCGATGAGGCATCCGTTCGAGTGTGTAGTTTGCTTGTGTTGATGCCTCAGCCTGTAAATAGTAAGACAGATCATGCTCAATCATCATTGTCCTTGCTATTTCTTCAAGGGTTCTTTTCTCTCCACTACTCCATTCTCGTTGAGGAGTTCCGGGTGCTGAGAAGTTCCGAGAGATACCATTCTTATCACGAAACTCCGCAAATTCTCGAGTAATTGAACTCCCTTCCATGGTCGGTTCGAATTCTCCTTATCTCGAGTCCGAGACTCTACTTGAATTTTCTTGCAGAGCTTGCTGAATTCATTGAATGCTTCATTTTTGTGTTTAAGAAACAAACCCAGGTAAATCGTGAGTAGTCATTAACAATCACAAGTACATATGATTGACATCCGAGACTCTTTACATGGAATTCTCCACATAGATTCATATTCAACAATTCAAGCACTTTGGATGTGGAAACAATTTTGAGAGATTTGAAAGATGATCCGACCTGCTTCCCTTTTGTGCATGCTTCATAGATTTTATCTTTCTTAAAGACACGATTAGGTAAACCCGTGACTAAACCATGAGATGTAAGCTTTTTGATAGTATGCATGCTAACATGACCTAGTCTATGATGCCATGTCCAAGAATCATTATGCAATGAAGCTTTTAAACAAGATAAATTTTGACTTGGATTAGAAAGAGGAATAGTGTAGGTATCACCTAATCTCTCACCTGAGAGCTTAGTTTCTCCGGTGGTTGCATCGAAATATAACAATTTGTCCGAGTGAACCTTACATCTTGACCTTTGTCATAGAGCTGAGATATGCTGAGTAAATTTTACTTTAATCCCTTGACAAGATAGACTCGGGCTAACCAGGTTATCTCCTTTCCCAATCTTACCTATTCCAATTATCTTGCCCTTACTGTCATCTCCAAAAGTGACTTTGCCTCCTTTGTAATCTTCTAACTCGAAATGAGTCTAGAATCTCCCGACATGTGGCGTGAGCATCCACTGCCTAAGTACTAATGACCTTTTGTCTTTTTCCGAGTTACCTGCTGGTTAGAAACACACTAACCCTTCTCTCTTCCTCTAACAAACCCAGTAACTCCCTTTACTATGGTCCTTTTTGAGGAAGAAGACTCTTGGGAACCCATATGTGAATTAATTTGGGTTTTCTCCTTTTGAAAATTTTTTCTTTTTAAACGGGTGGAGAAGGTTTTCTCCTACAAACTATTCCGGGCTCAATCCTCCTTCCATTTTTATAAATAGGACCATGCTCAGCCTTCCCGAACTTCACAGTTCGGAATGCTTTTGAAAAGGTTTGAGTAGGAATTAGATTCCTCCTCTTCGTGAAAACCAAGTCCTTCTTTCCGAAGGAGACACACTAAGAGCCTAAAAGCGAGTTAAGGTTTTTCGACCTTGAGTAAATTTCAAAACAAGTTCTTAAGACTCATTGAGCTTTTGTTTCAAATGTTCATTTTCTCTTCTCGGTGACTCGGACTCGGTCTCATTAGCTTGAGTACTAGTCTTGAGTTCCCTTATCTCGATCTAGTACTTCCTTATCTCGGTGACCGTGAACCGATCGAACCCGAGTTCCCTTATCAAATGTTCCCTTATCAAATGTTCATTTTCTCTTCTGACAATACATATACTGAGCAAAAGTCTTTGTATCCATATTCAATTTTCTACTTACAACTCCGACATGTATTCATATTTTCGAGTTGCAGTGGTCTTGTATTCAACAAATAGTTATTCTTAGTTTCGAGGCGTCCCTCGATCGAGCCGTAAGGGTTATCTCAACCCAGTTCTTAGCTGCAAAGGTTATCTCAATCGGTAAGTACTAGATCGCATATGGGAATTTCGCCTAGAGAAAACTTGTAAGGAGTTGTCTAAGGAGCAACTCGATTGAGTCATTCGAGCCATTTGATCTTTAGACCTTGATGGTTAGATCTTTCCCGAAAGGCTAGGCTCCGATACCAATCGAAGGTTTGCTCGGGGAGAGTCCGAGTCACCCTAGAGGGGGGTGAATAGGGTGAGGAAGTAATCTCGTGGAAATTCAAACTCTTTTGCCAAGTAAGAAATAGAATGCAGACTTCCGAGTCAAAACAGAGTCAAAAAGTAGTAGACTCGGAAAGACCGCATAGATAGAAAATGGCAAGTAAATCATTTGCTTTTAAGACAGCCTGAGCTTAGAATGAACTCGTAAAGTAAACACTTAGAGATTACGTGAAACCCTCCCGGGGCAGTAAAACCACTGGACCGTGTCAATCCGACACGAAGTCAAATCCACTATTTTGAGTCCACAAAATACCGTGAACTCGACCGAACCCGAGTTGCTCCCTTAGACAACTCTATACAAGTTTTCCTAGACTCGAAATTCCCTTATCCGATCTAAGTACTTCCTAGCCGAGATAACCCTTACAGCCTAGGGACAACTAAGTCGAGTTTACCCTTACAAGCTTAGTCAAGGGACCTTACAAAGAATGTAAGAAAGAGTTTGTAATCGAGATACAAGACCTTACAACTCGAAGGTAATGAATTACGAGAATAGGAGTTGTAAGTAGAAGATTGAGAATGAATACAAAGACTTTGCACAAGTATGTATATTAACAATAGGTTCGGCAATCTTCAAGTCTTGTGAAGTGGCTTCTATTTATAGATGACTAGGCAGAGTAGCCGTTATCTTCATCTCGCCGACCGAGAGTCCTCTCATGACCGTTGATAGACGCTTTCGAGTCACTCGTAAAGTATCCGTTGTAATGTGAACGTTGGACAACGGTTTAACTCTCTGAAGTCCCAAAACTACTAGCGGTGTCCCGAGAGGTAAGGTGAAACCACCGTTAAGCTTGGCGTTCCGAGCTTTCCAGATTTGGAAACAGCATGCCTCGACACAATCTTCTCGGGACTCGGAGCAGTAGAAGGTGAAAAGCCATGTCTCGCCGGTGATTTGACGTTTTCAAGCCTAAGCTACTTTTGTGGTTTGAAAAAGGTGTATCCTCGTTTGAATAACCTACAAAAGTAAATCAATTTTGGTTCTCAAAGTATAAAATACTTTGGTCCAAGATTAGACACAGATAATAAAATAAATATGATAATTAATCAACTAATTATCCGAGTCGAAGAGAAGTGGAATTTTCTCGAGTCCAATATCAATGATACTCGAATTCCATCCGACTTAGTCTAAGCGATAGATCAAGATAAGTAAAGAATATCAGAGTGAGATAACTTGATATAGACTAAGTACGAAATCAGACTAGAGGTACCGACTCATAACGAAATAGAGCTTATAACCGTAAGTCGATTCTCGAGTGAGAAAAGACGAAATACTAGTCTATTCAATCTGCGATAAACTGAAGTGATGCCGGACTCGTAATGTAGAACCAGCTTTCCGAGTCACTTACGTATAAGCAAGAAATATAAGAAGTAAAAGCCGTATCACTTAGAGAAGATACCATTTTACTCAAAGAAGTTTCGAGATACGAGAATGCCTTGGAATCAAAACTCTATAAGTATGAGATGGTTATACCCGATTCATTTAATGCAACTCGAAAATGCGTTCGAGAAGTGTCTCGAGTCTTCA